>OZ037937.1:15344420-18224420 GCA_964035585.1 Polytrichum formosum | reverse complement strand
TTGCCAAAACTTCATGTTAAAAGAATAAGTCCCCACGATGGTGATGTACACGTAGGGGTGTCAATTAGCGCCAAAAATAATATAATGACAAAAATATCTTGGAATTTTAGGGTTTAGATTTTGTATGTTTGACCAAATCAATGAACAAAATGGGAAATTGTATTTTGACACATTGAGAACGTACCGTGGCATCGTTGAGGACGAGAGCTTCGGCCCACGCTTTCTCAAAGTAGAGCGTGCACATGTTTTTGTAAAACTTCTTCACTCTTCTTCTCTCCTTGTTTTCGGTCTACAAAAATGCCAAGGTTAGAATGTTGTGGAAGTTCTCTTTGCAACATGTGAGTCAAAGGAAAATATTTTTCTAACATTTAGTAAATTACTTGAGATATTTCAAATCGATCAAAGTGAGTTGTGAGAACATTGCACTTCTTGTGTTCACTCCATGTTTCCCACTATAGACAATTAGAAGGTATTTTCAAGGTGGAAAAAATGGGCTATTTTACCCTTGGATGTGTACCAATTTTTTTGGGTGTTAATAAGAATGTAACAATGAGTTTGAGCTTAGATCAAAGACTAAATCCCGAAATGCGTTGGGGGTAAAGCGTTCCCTATGGTGTGTTGTAGGATAGGATTTCCAAAGGTTTCTCGAGAATGACCACAAGAGGCACCATGAAACGATGAGATCGTACAATTAGAAGTCTCTAGGAAAATAGAAAAAAATGGTTTTTCCTTCCACTTTATATTTTAGACTTTTCTCAAATAGAAAGTTGTCATAATCACAAGTAAAGTCTAAAAGATTAACACATTTTGGTTTAAAAATTAACAAGATTGGTCGAAATTACAAAGTCCACACCTTGGTGATAAGTTACAAGGATAATATGATCTTCGAGTGGTGAAAATGTCAAATGTCTTTTGAGATGTGAGCACTTCATGAGGTGTACGTGATACACTGATTCATGGACTATCATGGTGAAGCTTTGAAGGTCATAGACAATTTCAATAACTACGTTTGTGAAAGGAAGAAATGCTTAGAAACGCTCATTTTATTAGCAAGATTATATCATTTGAAATCGAGAGTCGTGTTTTGGGACGTCTATGCCATTAACGACAAGGGAAAAAAAACATCTCATCGTTTCATAACAATCAAACAGATTGCCCAACTTCAAATTGTTGTAACAAACCTTGTAAGCAAGGTCGCAGGGTCCCATGGACGAAATGTTTTGAAGCCCGGCATGATTGAAAGAGTACACATATATATGCTTCGAGGATGATTCTTTAAGCACAAATATGTGAGGATCCAATCCATCCCAATACACTTCTTCCAAGGACGACGTATGATCTAAAATCATTTGAACCTGCGATGCATTCCAAATTATCCGATTGAATGACATTATATTATCAATATTTACTAAAAACAGCTTCAATGAGGCTAATGGTTCAAATAAAGAAGTTATTATGAAATGAAAACAATAAAATAACTATTGATCACGTGCAACAAGGACTGAAATTGGTACCTGATCATTTAGGGGGTTGTAATAATATATCTTCTCTTGATCAGTTTCAAATAATATTCGTGTGCCTAATCGATTGGGCCAAATCCTATCCAATCCCCCTTGCATATTCAAAGACATGGTGTTAACACAAAACCATAATTAACAAAACAACAAGGAATACAAATGATGGTGTATTTTGCAAATGTATGTGCACGAAATAAAACAACCTGGTATTGGATCATGTTGTTGTAATGCACCTTTCGTTTGATTAAAAAAAACTTCCTCAGCATTGCACCAACTCTACCCATAAAATCTTCAAAATGTATGGCACATAATTTTCAAAATTATACTGCTAACATGTCATGTTTGCACAAATGGTGAAGAATTTCATTAGCAAACTAAGTTGAGAAATTCATTTCGATGAGATCCACATGTGTTTATTGATCTACGTGTTTGTAAATTTACAATGCTTGCTTTAATTTCACAAGTCATAACCTCCTCAAATCATTTCTAGTTGGGTTTTGCTCCAATATCCCACAATTTGTTGGTGCATTCGATGACTCATCATAATTTGACTTAACCCTAATTTAATTTTATGACTTTTTACCAGTCATCTTGTCACTTGGGCGATATAATTTAGCCACAAGAAAGTAACTTATGCCCCTACAAACGCTCTTGAAATTGTGTATTGTTTGTAGACTTGCTCGGAACCTTGTTTTGGACAACCTCATGTAAGATAACTACTTCTCAAATCAATCATGTAAACCACATTTCAAAATACTCTCCGTTTCACGTGCCAAAAGAAACATTAGAGAACAAAGAATGCAACTAATCTACTTCAAACTTTGATTGGTGGAGGCTTTAAAACCTCGTGATGCCGCCATCGCCATGGCAATATTCGCTAATGAAGCATTGTGACTTGTCTCCAATGTAGTAGTAGAAGATGCTCCCACTTGCCATCCCAAAAATGAGGAAAAGGGGCGTGCTTTCCACACATGACGCGGATTTGAGTTGGTGCATTGTGTTGTTTAAAGACGTGGACGTTTTAGGGATTTCTCTTTTTGTTGCTTCGCAAGCGAATTGGTGCAAAGATCAATCAATCACCACCAAAACAACAAGACCACAAATAATTTTATTTATTTTTAAAGTGCATAAGGCTTGTGCAGTGATCTCGGAGGATAATGGAGTTCTTCATAAAGTCCCTCAAAGAGGGATGAAACCATGGCTCCTTCTTTGATAAAACTTTCTATTAAGAGCTCCTTAGCTCATCGTGCATTGGAGCCTGTTTTGAAAGCTGGGTGACATTTTTGGGGTTTTTTTTTTCACCTCTCAAAGTTTGAAATTTAAGATCTAAAATAGGGTATGAGCATGGGACTTGTTGTCCTGAATCCCCGATCAGCCTATGCAAGGCTAGCTTGGCCCACCCATCCTAATAGGACAAGCTAGAGTGCCATTCTCCACCAATGTCGAATATTTTAAAGTTCACCCAACTGTGACAGGTCATATCACAAAGTTTAAAGTCCATTGTAACGGAATGCGATAATAATGGGTGGATTTTCCAACATTGGTATAATATTCAAACATGTGGTTATGATCTATTTATGATGTTGTTGCCATGTAGATCCAATATTGTAAATTCATCTACACAATGTCACAACTATATTGATGTTTTTGTTTACATTAAAATTGTCCTTTACAACCAAGGAATCGACTTAGAATATAATATCTTGATTCCCACCGTTTTCACTACACCGATATGTGCATTTAGGCTACCCCTCGCTAATTTATCAACATTCCACACTATTTTGGAAATTTATTACCACAATAACAAAATGTAGGAAATATTTATCTTATTGTGCCATACGGATAGACGAACAAAGGTCTTGTAGTATGATTTTGGCCCAACGTAATTCGCATGGGTAAAGACGCAACCTAATTGCACATATCAATGTACAGTAGGGGGACAAAAATTTTGGCGTTTTTGCATTCCAGTAGAAGAAAAAATCAAGTCTGCAATCTTTTAAAATGCACCAAAGGCACAAAAGTTGTCCCCTACCTACCAAATTTGGAACTTAGGTTCTTTTATAAGCTGATTACATGTCTGCAAAGTTTCGTGGTCAAATAATTTTCCAAAATGGTTTTATAGCTAATTTGCCAACTAGTACCCTTTTCAGTACCTTTAGTCACTAATATTAGTATGAACTCCATATAATGAGGAGAATAAAGAAGTTAAACATCAATTAGTGAACTTCATTTACATTCTAATACTATCTTTGACTTGGTTGAAATCATGAAGCATCAATCATTGCCTAAATGACAATTTAGAAAATATTGAAAATGTTGTCAAGTGCAAAAATAGTTCTTGACATTTGAAAGTCTTTCAAAGGCACATAAATTGTTTTCTAATCCTATAAATAGGAATACATGTTCATCTATAAGTTAATCATGTAGGCACAAATTTTTGGAGCCTACAAATAAATAAAATAGGATTTATTGCAAATTTACCAACGCGTATGCCCTCCTCTAGCCTCAATCATAGATTGTAATCTAGCTGGCATTGAATGACATAAAGTAAGAAGTTGACTACTATTAACTAATGTCCACTCTCTTTGTAAAGTTGTCTTCAACTCATCTAAGGACTTGGGTCTTGATTGGCCATGTTGGACTGCATCTTTTAAAAGCTTCCAGACATTCTCTACTGGATTGAGATCATGACTATTTGCAGGCCATTCAAGCTTCTCTATAAGGCGTAATTTTCTCCATTCTTCAGGGGCTTTACTTCGATGCACTGGAGCTCCATCTTCCATAAGTATAGCACGTGAGACTTGGCCCATAAATTGAAGCAAATGGCCATCATAGACCAACTCCACAAAATCAATAGCTTTGCGACGATCCTTTGGCATAAACACAAGCTCTGATTTTTTGTCTCCTGCAAACCCTCCCCAAATCATGAGAGATGTCCTCCCACTCTTGAAAGTGGGAACTACACAACTTGATGAATATCGCTCATATGCCATTCTCCAAACATAAATTTGCCTTGAATCTTTGTCAATTTCAAAAGTAGATTCATCTGTCCAGCAAACACGCTCCCACTCTTTGGCACTCCATCCACAATATTGTCTTGCAAAACGTAGCCGCCGCGACATATGAAGTGGTGTCAAGAAAGGCTTCTTCACCGCAACTCTACTAAAAATGTTGTGGTCATGCAAAACACGGCGAATAGTCCTAGTACTCACATTCACAGGGCAAGCATTGGTGATATCTTGAAGTGATGATCGACGATGAGTTTTGGAGAATACTAAAATTTGACGAACATCTCTCTCACTAAGTTTCTTGGGTCTTCCAGTTCTTGAATTTGCCTGGTAAGTTTCATGCTCTCTAAATTGCTTGATGATTCTTTGCACTGTCCTACTTGACTCTCCTACACTTCTTGCAATACTAGCACCACTCATTCCCACTATGCGGGCACGAATTTCATCTGGAATTGTCATGATCTCAAGACTTCAGGTGCAATCAAAGTTTTCTGTCAATTGAAATCCTCAGGAGAGATGAAAAGGACGAGCCAGTCAAGGAGATAAGTGCAAGACCAAGGCTACAATTGCAGCACCAAGCAACAAGTTGCCAGAAGAACCCGCACCCCAAAAAAAATTAGATTAACATCATCGAGATCAATGGCCTCGAATCAGATATTAAATTAATAAAAACATATTCTATGCTCAACAAGGAGACAGAGATAGATTCTAAGTATGCTCAACAAGCTTAACAGGGAGACATACACTCACTAACAGGGAGACATACACTTCACAGGGAGACATACACTCACTAACAGAAGCCAAACAAACCTTCCTCACCTACCAATTTTGATCTTGCAAATCCTCATTACCTTCAGCAACTCTGTACTACACTCTTGTCTCACATTTGCAGCTCAATTCATGTCAACATTGACAAGTTGTGTGGTCTAAATTGCAAAGGTAATGTTGCTTATATAACCAAATTATTGTTATTTTCAAACTTACAAATCCAATGTTTTTAGGACAAGTGGAAACCTTCAAATCGACAAGTGGATGATGCTTTTCTATAATATCTATGCTAAACAAAGCATCCATGATGATATTTTAATTTTAGAAGCATGAGGTGTCTAATTCTCTTCAACATTTAGAATGTACCTTCTAATTCATGTTGAGAAGGATACTAGTTGGCAAATTAGCTATAAAACCATTTTGGAAAATTATTTGACCACGAAACTTTGCAGACATGTAATCAGCTTATAAAAGAACCTAAGTTCCAAATTTGGTAGGTAGGGGACAATTTTTGTGCCTTTGGTGCATTTTAAAATATTGCAAACTTGATTTTTTCTTCTACTGGAATGCAAAAACGCCAAAATTTTTGTCCCCCTACTGTACATGAATGAGAAGTAAGCAAGCTCATATCAAATAATATACCAGTGTTGACAACTTTGCTATGAATTTGAAATTCATACACACGCCACATGTCATGTTGTAATGGGCCATAGAGATTCAACAACTTATAAGAACTTATCTACAACCTACTAAAATGATTTTAATACGCTAGGCCATCAATTGAATTTGGCATAAGGCATGTGTGTCATTTGTTTTATGTGGCTAGTTAGTTTGGGGTTTTAAGTGGCTCTAAGCACACATAAATTGACCATGTTTTGATATTAGATAGATATATATATATATATAGATATATATAGATATATATAGATATATATATATATATATATAGATATATCTATATATCTATATATCTATATCTATACATATATATCAAAAGTGGTCAATTGAATCTAGGCATAGTTGCACAACCTCAAAGCTAAACATCCACCTTCATTCATTGGGAACTTGATGTTGGTAATGAAGAAAGAGCCAAACCACTTTGGGACCACTTCCAATTGAAGAAAACATGGAATCTTCTTTTGTAATCAATTTGGTACCACTTCCATTTATATATACTATAGGTCTCATAGGCTTAGTTTCCAACACAAGACATGTTTGGTTGAATGTGGCATGTTGTTCTTTTGCACCCCATCTTAGGACGCACATTAAAATTATACTCTAAGCATTGGAGATACCACAAGCATACAAACCCTAATTACACATTTCTCACCATAACTCCTTCTCATCCAGCTCTCCTCCATATATGCTAGAATAATGAGTTATTTAGATCATTAACCTAAGACCTAGATTTATTTGTGGAGTTGGAAGTGCCCACAATAGGCACACATACCTTATTTGTTCATACCAACATGGCAAGTCAGTACTGCCACAAAATGGAAAGGATCCACAACCTGCAAATGCTCCTTTGATGTCAAAAATTGTCAACCAGTTGTGAAAAAATTGTTGTGATGGTTATTAATTGTTAATTACGCATAACCATGGTTATTAATTGTTGGTATAACCAATGGTTATGATGCGTTATGCATTTAAACCTCCACACCAACTCCAAGCATGTACCGAAAACCTACCAAACATGGAAAGTATCATGTGCAAAACAACCAACTCCCGACCAAAAGTCCAGTTCAGTTGACAGATAACTCTAATAAACCCATGAGGAGGCTACAGGATACACTTGAGTTCATCAAATTTCAACATCATGCAATTTAGATATGGTTAAGGAAAGTCAAGATTCCCTTGCAACCTCAAGTGGTTACATACGCCCCTCCAAAGTGGACATTGTTGACCCTAGGCATTTTGTCTCTTGCAACCAATGAACTGCTGATATTGTGAGTAATGAAATTAATGTTTAATGTAGAGGTTGACTTTGGAACCAAATATAGGTGTCAGAAATGGGTGCTTCTGCCTTAGGTGCAGAGCTAAAAGGGTCTGTTTAAGGCTTGCTTACCTAAATGCCTGTCGTAACAATCTGAAGGCTTGTCAGCTTCCTCTCTTTTCTATTCGGGCTCAAGAAAACAATCTCCAAGAACAGGACCCTCATTTGCAGAGAACAAGCTAATGGCAAGCTCCTATTAGTCCTCACTTCAATGTTGCGTATCTTACGATGGAAAGCCAACACACATTTTCTAGGTTCAAATGGAAGAATGTGCAAAATGGAAGAATGTGCAAAATGGAATACTTCTGGACATATTCTTCAAACAAGACATGTAAGTCTAATAGGAGCAGGCTCCCAACCGCTTAAAAATGTTATGGTGTTGCTGTATTACAACTGGGAGAGGGGCAGGAGGTACACAGGTGGCTGCAGCTTGAACACTTCAACCACTTGATCCAAACCCTTCAAACTAAACTGAAGTACTAAGCCCCTGCCTGACATGAGGTGATTCCATTTTCAGGCCAAGTATATCGACAACAAGAGATCAGAAACTCCTAGCCTGTACCAGGAAGGTCCAGCTTGGTGTCTCGTAGAAGCTCCACAACCCTGCTCACAAATGACATATCATTGAACATTATGTATAGAAGCCGTTGACATCAATTTGTGACCTGCAACTCAAGAATCCACAGGTTACTCAATTGACATCAACATGGACCTCGCTGCATTTGGGCAGGATATGACAGCTATTTCACTTTCAAGGCCTATGGATGATTCCAGCCCAATGATTTTGATCCAGATACTCAGGATAAGTTAAAAAGACCAAGGACTCCAACAACTTACCAGAAAATTCTATGATGGTGTACACCTCACACCTCACACCTCAAAACTCTTCCATAGGCGTCCTTCATTTGGTGCTCATACATTCTTTGGACATCCTCCTGAAAACCGTTTTGTCAGCTTAGCAGCAAAGGGCACACCATCCCAGTTTTTTTCCCCAAAACTAGAGGTTTGTTGAAAATTAGATATCTACCAGATGTGAGGGGCCTCTTTCAAATCCATAATCCTGCGTCAATATGGTAGAGATCACGAATGGCATGTTTGGCAGTTTGATTCAAGGATGTTAAATATCCTGGATTGAAGATATTGTAACTAATGTGGACAACCCTCAGAATTAATAAGAGAGGGTTGGCACCCAATATGGAAGAATGTAGAAAATATCCTGAGGGTTGCAATTCAATCAAGAAGCTGCTGTGTATGAGTAAAAGGCTTGAACACCAAGGATGAGATCCACAGCCTTGCCTGCAAAATAAACCAACAAACCCAGTCAGAGGCTTTGACCGCTAGAACAATACAATGAATCCATGTCTCTCAAAAAGTGGCCTGAGTCCTATTAAAAAAACTCAACTTGATCTCTTCATTCTCTCTCACAGCGTAACACAATTTGTACACTTTTTCGTTGGTAGTCATACCAGCAAGAGAGCCAAAAAGTGGAACAGGCTTCAACATCTTTTCCACATTTTCTAGACGCCGCCTGCAGGCAACTTAAAGTGTCAATAGAACAAGTCGTTCAAATAGAACCATAACCAAGTTTCCCACAGAGCTGCAGAGGTAGATGCAGAAACTCAAGGATTAGACCACAAGTATTAATGAACTCATCAGGATGTAGGAAACAGTGCACTTGTTGAAGTTGCACCAATAAAAGTCCTGGTCAAAATTCGCAGCCAGGAACAGCAGATAACGGATGTATCTAAGACAAGAATGAATCCATCATCATCGTGAAAATACAATGCATTAGCTTACTGGGTGTATCGATCGAAAAAAGGGCTCCGCATGAGATACAGTGCCCACAGCACTTGCCTTCTCCGGAGCTGCCAATAATGATCAATGAAATAAGTCAGAAACAATCTTAAAATGAATACATTCACAAGAAAATTAAGCAACAATAAATGCTGAATGAACGTGACATTGTTCATGTAAACTAGATATAAATAGCAGTCTTGAGACTTGCTTTGGCTCCCCAGATGAGAAGCATTTACTCTTCCATTTCATCTTGGTCCTCATGGTTGATAATAATTTGACAACCCCCTTTCCCCAAAAGAAAAATCTGGCCCAGAAGCAAGATCTGATTGTACACTAACCTCATTCTTCTCCTGTGTTGACATATTAGTTGTCGGTTTAAATTTTCCGCCCAATGCTTGCTTAGGAAGTAAAGTTGCACCATATAAAATAGCCATTCCAGTTGCATCTAGTGCTAATGCTGATAACCACGGCTTCCAAGATCGTAGTCCATAGCGTCGAATCATTGTAACATACAGCAATGGCCTCAAAATAAGGAGAATCTCACTAAGCACTTTCATTTTATCTATATGAGCCAAAGAGCTCACCTCATCTGCCACACAAGTAATTCCAGTGTCAAGAATTCATTACAGATGCACATCATTTGATTTAATACATGAGCCTTTTTTTACCTTCCAACAAACTACATAGACTGGAGCGGGACTTTCTTCACCTCACCTGAGGAATCTACTGTGACCATTCTCTGATGAGACGATTGGCAAAGTTCCTTGTGTACTAAACATCATCTTGGACACCTCTCTTATAAACATCATAAACATCATTCAAGTACTAAACTTAAAATAGTGTAACATGAATTTTGTGTACACAAGTGTCAAGACAGAAAAAACGATTCAACACTATACAAAGAGGTTCTGATATTATCCTCAAATAAAATCATCACAAATAAAGGGAATTTGCAACTGTCTTAACTACACTATATATTATACTTAGTGTCATATGGTATTTAATGTCACTATGGTAACTTTTCGGATGACACTTCTTATGAATAAGTTTACCAATATTGTCATGGATGATGGATGAGTTCATCCATTGGCCAAAACCCTACCTTCTCTTGTCAGCAACTTGTGATGAAATATTGTCATGGATGATTGAAATTTGGATGAAAAACCATTTAGTGAGTGACAGTAATTGCAACACTGTAAATCTATAATCCCCAAAAAACATTAAAAGGAATAACAAATAATGCAGACCTTGGACAACTGCCAAAATAACTATAGTTGACTAGATTTTTTCAATACATTTTAGAGAACAACTATAGTTAACTAGGAAAATTTCAAACCAATTTGAAGAACAACTGAAGTTAACTAGAAAAATTTAAGACTAGATTCAAGAACTATAGTTAACTAGAAAAATTCCAAGTATTATTATATATTCAAAGAAGTTCGCCTCTTGATTTGCTTCAATTGAGGGTCTTTAATATGCTTGGACCATTGACGACCCTCAAGAAACGCCTTTATATGATCACTCAGTGTTGGGCTCCGGAACGACCTCCATGTATACCACCAACACAAATAACACACTACACTAAATAGGATATTTAGTGTTTGATTATATTTAATGTTGTTACCACCCTACCCTGCTCAACACTAATTTTCAATTTTTTGACAATTAGTGTTAGAAGATACTTGAAGATATGTTGGAATCCTTTTTTTATCATTGCTTTTTTTTTCATATCCCTACTAACACTAAATTCAAACATGTAACTTCCACATATTACCATAATTGATCTTTAGTGTTTGTTACTTACTTTCATAGGGTTATTGGTATTTAGTGTATGCGTTCGTATTTGGTGTATCAAACACTAAATATCCTATTTAGTGTAGTGACACTACAACACTACAACATAAGTCATGGACAAGTTGCGCTCAACTTTAGTTAACTAGATATAACTATAGTTAACTATATTTTTTGGCAGACCAAATTTAAAACAACTATAGTTAACTACATTTTTTGGCAGGTCAAATCGCAAACAACTATAGTTATGAAAGGCAACTAGTTAACTAATAGTTGAATTAGTTGGTTAGTTGTCCAAGGTCTGAAATAATGTCGGATTAACATTTACATTAATAATGTTGGTGACACTATACCACGGTTTACAAGTAGTATTCAGCAAGACAATCAGAATTGGTGACACTAAATGTGATATTTAGTGTACCTCTTGGATATTGGCCACAGAACTCAGCTTCAGCACATATTCAATGCATGGTTGAAAACTTACTATCCTTAGTTGGTGGTGGAGATGGCTTTGTTCCCGCCCATGAAGGCTTTGCCCCAATCTTATCCCGATATTTATTCATAGCTTGTATTGCCCTTGTTTGATTGCTTGAAGAAGCTGTAGTTCTCGACCTTTGAGGCCCTGCAACTGGCTCTCGCTGCATTGGTCTAGGTTTATCATTGGTGTTCACAGTTTCTCCTCCGTTGATCAACATTTTATAACCACTCTTATGGAGTACCAACAGGCGCATGATTGCCCTGCATCCATGTGATTGATTAATTTAGTAAACAACACAAAATGATGGCCGCCTACATCTTGACCTATGTAAACTGAGCAATATATTTGATGTCAGATGTATCTAGAGTGCACAGATGAGATTGTTGAATCTACACCAATTTTGCAGAGAAATTCTGCTTACTTAATAGCTTCCACAGTTGCCACAGGCGTCCATTTGTGCTCTTTCCCGAGGTAGTATTCTGAGACCATTTCTACCAAAACCTCCACCTCCTTCACAACTGAGATTAAAAGTGGCCATGGGAAGGTAGGATCTTGAGTGGGTGGAAATTGTGGTCCCCCGGGAGGGCCGACTGGGGCTGTAGCAACAATATGCTCATTCATGACCGTCATTAAACCCACCGCTGTTGACACTGCACTCATAAAACCGTGCAGAGAAATTAAACCAAAAGCCTCAAAGAAGTTGAAAGCAATTTTCAAAGGTTTCTCTTCAAAAAAAATTTGAGCCCAACCAAAATTTGATAGACAAAAGATGCTGATACTTTTGAAAAACTGCTGATCCTTGGTAATGCAAAGACAGTAACTGGAAGATTCAACTTACAAGTCTATCGTTTTACCTTCATCCTTCTCACTGGTGCACTTTGGAAGATAGCAGATGGAGCTAATTAAACGCTGAAAAAAAACTTCCAGCCATAACTTAGGGTAACCATTCTCAACAACTACAGTACATACAACGTCTCATTTTTTTTTCTTGATTTCAGCTGAGAAAGGGTAATACCAGCTTCTGGAGCAAGATCCGACTGCGAAAATCGCTCTGGCAGGAACCAAGTCAATGTCTGCAATTTTGATAAACCCAGAAACTCTTAGTATATGGACCATGGCAAATCTTACATAGGCAAACAAGGTATACAGATCACAAGGATCTGGAAACTCCACAAAAGCAGAAATTCGCCCCTCACCACATCTGGAACTCAACCAAAACCCTCCACTAACCAATTTTGAGAGACACGGATGCACTCAACACCCAAACAGCCGCATGATACATCTCATTATTCGAAAATGCATTCTTGAAATCAATGCTATGTAGGTGGAGCTAAAACTTTTACCATCTGACCAGCCTCATGATGCATCTGCATTATCATATACTGCATTTATGACATCGATGCCATGCAGGTGGAAGTTATAGAGGTAATAGAGAATGAAACTTAGGGTAGAAGAATTTCACAGTAGCGAAGAATTTTTACATTTGCCATGCTTTCGATGGAGGAAAGCCAAAGACGGTTCCGGCGAACCCACTCCTTATACGCCTCCATAGCTTGGGTTCAAAATGAACCCGGCTTCTTGCTAAACTACAGCCCTCGGATGGTTCAGCTACAAACTCAGACGTGACATAATCATCAAGAGGTCCTCACACCAGGCAGCTCAAATTCCGCTCAGGCCTTTCGAGCCTTTCCCAAACAAACCTCCAGATCCATCATCCCTCATGTCTCTCTTCCTCCAATATTTCCAGACCTCACTCCACAGTCATCCATAAACCACAATGGATAGGGTTTAGGCTTCCCCTTGCACATATCCACCTCTCTTCCAGGTCAAACACATGGAACAATTCTTCCACACCAGGATCCTCAACCGATGTGAATTTTAGCCAAAGGGAAGAAACATAAAGCCCTGGCAACTCCTCATCACCAAACCCTAGCGAAAAGCTTCATAGGACAATTCCATCTTGCCCTGACATTCAATCCCTAGGCGAATGGCACGGGTCTTCTCTTTTTCTCACTCCACGGTCCTTGTCACTCCTTGTAATTCGCTGAGACAAAGAACTAAGCGAGCAGAGATTTTTGGCGCAGAGCTTCCTCCGAATCACGCGAGGAAACGCTCGTAGCCCTGGTTAGAGGCGATGGATCCGGCCAATCTTCGGCTCATAAAAACGGGAACGGAGAATTGGAATTTTCTGAACCTCGAACGCACGGCTACGCGGAAGAATTGCGCCTCCGAGGGAGGCTCGAACACCGGCTATGGCGTCTGAGCTCGCGGCGGCTATGGCGGAGCTGTGCACGGGCTATTGGGTGACGCAGCGAAGGAGACGACACCCGGAGATCGCACGGGTGGCGCACAGCCCACCGACCCGGTAATTCTCCGGTTTTTGGATGAGATTCGTGGAAGGATTGTGGACGAATAGCGTTCGTCTTTTGGTTTTCGTTCGGATGAGGTTCACGCGAGTGGCGGTGGGGTGGATGGATGGATGGGATTGGATGAGATGGGATGAGATGGGATGAGATGTTCCAACAACCACATTTGGGCCACTTCCACATCATCCACCTGATTTTGCATCTTTTGCATCCACTCTTATTATTATTTTCTCTCTCTTGACTTTCACTTTGCTGCATTTTGGAAGTGTGATACGTAAAGTAGAAGCGCCCAATTCCCATTAGTGACCCAATTGCGGCATCTACTTTTTCCCAAAGTGACCAATTATGTACTTCAATATGAACACGAATTGTATCATTCTAAGGACCGAGGACAAAATGTTAACGAACAACACTATCCATTTCTTTTTCTTATTTTCATTTACTTTTTGTTTGTTTGTTTTTTGGGGGGGTGTGGACCCCTTATGGATAAAATGTCGAAATCGAGTTAAAATTTTAGTTGAGAAATTGGCTTTGAATACATTCATGTAGGTTTAGAATACAATAGAGGCATTCAAAAAGCTCCATAAGCCTGGTTGCTTGGACCTTTAGGGTTTGGTCCAAGCAAATAGTGGGTTACACTTGAGCCTTAAGGTTCACAAGACTATGTGTCCAACTCTATGGTGTAATCCATTGGGCTGAAATTCAATGTTCCAAACTAGCTTCAAAATGCTTGAATTCATGGCTTATACATGGTTGCACGGGGGGTTCACTCCATGTCAAGTTGAACACCACATGCGGCCAAAGTTTGCTACCCCTATATTACATGGAATAGATAAATTTAAAATTTATGAGATTTTTTCTACATATACATAACCATTGATAGTATGTTTTGTATATATTTTTTGAAATTTTTAGTCATCTCCATTTTTGTAGTAATTATTTTAGTTCAATTCTGCGTCATTCTAGTTAGAAACGGTATGTTTTATTAAAAAAAACAAATCATCAAACTTGGTTACCTTTTTTTACTATGTAATAGATACCGTCTATATCTACCCATGAAAAAAATTGATAAAATTTTGACCCATTTTGGTGATGCAACTTACCAAAAGTTTTTTTTTTTTGGCCGCACATGGTGTTCAACTTGACCATGGAGTGAACCCCCCGTGCATGGTTGTTTATGTTTCACTTCACAACAAGTGAAGCCTATGATTCACTACATACATAACAAAGGCTAACAAGAGCATGTGAATATACATATGGTTTTCAACCGGTGGGAGAAGGAATTTACCCAAGATCCATCACTAGGGGTGAGGGGGGATTGTTGGATATGAGCATTCCTCTCATTCATCCAACATAAAAGCCTTGAAATGGTATCCATGTGAGAGATTACTTGTTTTCTAAGGCGTTTTGACACTAGAATAATCTTTAAAGATCCCGAATTAGTATGGTGCAAGTCATTTGAGATAAATCAACTATAAACTTACATGGGGTCAAGTTTTATGTCGGATGGATGAGAAGTACATTTGTATGCGATAATTCCCTCTTGCCATTACTAGGCAAGTGACATAAAAGAGGCATTTACTAAGGTTACTTGGGAGCCAAGCAGTTTATAGTCAACATCAAACCGCTATCTTAGAATAAGGTATGTGGATTGTGTTGTTTGGTTGGTTTCCATGTTCTCCAAATTATACCAATTATATTTTACACAATGAAACTTGTCTTGCATTAGGAAATATACGATGAAACATCAACAAAAAGCGGATTGAAAATCAGACCTCCTCCAATCTAGTCATGGTTATTGGAAGTGCATGTTTGTTGATTTCTTAATTGAATACATAAACCCTCCTAATCGAGTTCATTGTCGAGTGTGGAGAAGTTAATAAAACTTGAAGATGCAATCCAATATCTTTTAGACATGTGCCTTTATGGTGTCTGTTCTTTGATCCTCACCGAACCACACGCCAATCAAATATAATAGAGGGATCCAATTGCGAAAAGTAACCAAATAGCACCGGCATGCGTTATGTAGTGCAGAGCTCTGACCCCATCCAAGATGGAGCAATATTATTGGTTAGATTCTTTTGGAGAAAACATATTACTAAATAAATAAATAACCGACGTCATGCAATCCGACATGAATTTGAGTCCGTTGGCCCTACCTTGCTCAAGAATCCTCCTTGCAGTGGGTGGGCTCTTGACTTCCTACTTACCTAGCTATTTTTTTCCCCCATCAAGTAGAGAGAATATCACACAACGGGAATTGAACCACCAACCACTTGATTCGAAAATGGGTACCTCTCCACTATCACCCAATAGTTTAAGGTCATCTCAAACCAATAAATTACTATTAGTTGTTGATCACAAGTGCAATTTATAAATCAAGCATACCATTGCACACAAGCCTAGTAAGTTCGGTAAACTCCACAAGGACCCAGCTTCATAACATCACTTGCATCCCAAATCCCATGGGTAGGGCCCACCAGTCATCCCCCATATTCATTATATGAAATAACCGCTTTAGATTGTGAGTGTGTGAACCTACCCTGCTCAAGAATCCTCCTTGCAGTGGGTGGGCTCTTGACTTCCTACCTACCTAGCTATTTTCCCCCCCGTCAAGTAGAGAGAAGATCACACAACGGGAATTGAACCGCCAACCACTTGATTCGAAAATGGGTACCTCTCCACTATCACCCAATAGTTTAGGGTCATCTCAAACCAATAAATTACTATTAGTTGTTGATCACAAGTGCAATTTATAAATCAAGCATACCATTGCACACAAGCCTAGTAAGTTCGGTAAACTCCACAAGGACCCAGCTTCATAACATCACTTGCATCCCAAATCCCATTGGTGGGACCCACCAGTCATCCCCCGTATTCATTATATGAAATAACCGCTTTAGATTGTGAGTGTGTGAACCCAACGCACTTATTACGGTGAGAGATAACTTAAAGAATGAAGTTTCACGATTCTCGAGCTTTTAAGATTGCACGCTTCCCACAAAAATTTCGGATTTTTTTTTGGCGGAATTTTGCATGAGGGCATCATATTTATGCCAACCATTCACATATGCAAAGGGTCACGGGAATCCATGGTTGCATGTAGGGGAATGTACTACACTCTAAACTCCGTAGCATCACACCTGTGGCAATCAAAGTGCACGGGATACTACGGAGTTTTGTAGTGTTAACATGGATGCGTGATACTAGTGAATTAGTCTAGCATGTGACACTATGGAATAACACAAAAGTGCAACATATCAAATGGTGTGGTGTGGTGTGGTCCACTCCGCTTCGCCTTCCCGGGCGATGTGGCGGATGCATGCACCAACATTCAACAAGTGGCATAAGAAGAAGAAGAAGAATGAGAATAAGAAGGTGACACTCCACATATTGACACATGGCACAATGCAAGGGTGTGGCTTGACTTCTTTGGTGGTTTGCATTAATGACAAAATCTGTGATATAAGGGAGAGAAAGGTGACACTAAGGAGTGAGATTTGAACTACGCACATCCGTTCCCTAGGGTTTCGGGATATTAGAGAGTGAGTGACATTATGGAGGTTGATACTACGGAGTTTAGGGTGTACATTAGCTTGAGTGGCCTTTCACATGTAACTTAACCACTTTCATTGAGAAAGATATAGTCGGAATGATGATGATGACGATGCCATTGAGAATCTAGATCCCGATAATAATTTTTCTACATGTTCACCTAGCAAGGTCAGTGTATTCATTAGTACGGTTTTATGAAGTGGAAAGCTTAAGGTTTAGATATGACCCCCTTCAACTACATCAAGGTAGCGGACCTAAAGCAACCACTTTTAGCCTTGCATCATGTATACGAAACAATTTGTATAATTGTATTATTAGTAGATGCATTTTGAGAATGTGTTTATTTTGCATGATTTTTTGGAGCTCATGAAATATCTTATATATTGTCAATGTAGGAGTTTTGACATTATACAACCTCGACGATGTGTGGTGTGGGTTCGTGAATACACCCTCATGATGCTCATACAATGTTACATGGTTCATACGCCACGTAAATTCAATGTTAAATATGTTAGGCCTCCAAAACCTGCCATAAACTAATAAATTAACTTACAACCCACTATGCCACTCCCCCCTAAAGTAGTGCTACGTTATCAGATGATTTCGACTAAAGACAGTCATATGCTACCGGTTACTGGTAATGGCTATTAGTTACTAATGTAGTGTCTACTTTGTGCAAAGGGTGAAGTAGTTTCACATCTAACGTCATTGCCCTTAAAGCGTGGCCAAGGATATTTTATGAACAGACAATCTATTCACTCTGGCCTCCTTCGGAGACTGAAGTTCTTCTTCTGTTAGGGACGGAAGCTGAAGAGACTGCTATTTGCCAAAACATATTTGTTTGGAAATCCCCAACTTGAATATGAAAAATGACTATGGATTGGGACTTAGTACTATAATGTTATGATTTCCTTGCTTTTTAAATGACCGGATAACCCCCTCCAATCATGTTAACAATTGAACCTATAAAAATGAACCTTCAAATCCCTAAATGCACAAAGTTATGTGTACACTTGTGATGGATATGTAGCTCCATGAAGAAGGGCCCGTGTGTGTTGACCCATTGTATAGGAACATAATGGTTGAATGCCAATCTGGAATAATCTTATCCTACCTTTGGAGTCCGTAACATTTGAAATCTAATGAGTTCAAAGAATTAAGGAATCAAATGCACACACAAAGGATCCGTTCCTAAGGGTTTTCAGTTATAGAACATAAGCTAACAACAACTTTTGACACCTTTTTACATTACAAAGGAGGGTTTAACTTAAGCTTATTTCAAATGAAAACTCCAACATCTTCAGGACATTTTTGTGACAATATTTTATAGTAATTTATGCCTTGGCTTTTTTTATTAAAAATTTACCCCCAAAAAGCATCCGTTTGTTAGTATTTATTTGTTGATATCTACACGGATCACATGCAAATAAACCGTGATCCAATAAATAGGGCCTATTTGGGGGTATTGGCCAAGGGGTGCCATGCCAAATGGATTTATAGGGCCAACCCCTTGATTGACCCAAGTCATTTTGGGGAATAGAGATTGGGGATGATGTCAGGGCCTATACAATGGTTGTCATGTGGAGGATGGGGGACTGCGACACTACCAATTGCGGGATGGTTGGTTAGCAACATTGCTAGTTGTAGGATGGCATGCATCAGTACCAAGGCAACACTTCTGCATCGTTTGTGCCAACGTCCTTGGAGTGATTTTCAACATTTTTGTGTTGGACCCATAGGTTGTTGGTGTTTTAAATTGAATTGCTTTTGTGAGATTTGCACAATGCCTCAAAGGATGTGGGCTCTCACTTGCTTGCAAGCTAAAAAATGAACATGGTCATCTCTCAACTTTGGTGACAATTATGGTGGGAGGAATGGACATTGATGTCGGACTTCTTGTAAATTTGAGGAAGTTCGTTGAGGATGAATGAATGGTTGGGTTGTGCTCCATGGATCTAGGTGGGGCTTTGATGCACAAGCATTGCCAAATGGTGATGAAGGGGAATTTTAGTAGTCTACTGATGTTGAACCAAAAATTGAGGGTTTGTTTGGGGTGGGATGAGCATCCTTTCACGGTCGTGTTGTCTCTTGCAAGAGGTCGAGGGATGAGGGATTGCACACTTCCTTGGGTATGGGTGGGTATTGTGTGATATATCGGGGAAAAACATTTCGAGTTTGTACACCATAATGGTACAACTCGATGACATTAACAAAGGGAAGATGGAGTAAGTAAACTTTGGGAAGGTTGGTTTGAACAATTGTGTGAGTCTTTCACATAGCAACATTTTGCAAAGAGCTCATCAATGGGCACATTTCGCATGAAGAAGCATTTGGGTGTTATTCAATATAGCGTTGTGTTTCATATGTGCAAGAGTGGTCAATTTTACCCGAACCCGATATGGGTTATTCTCTTGAGGTCTGCGGGTAAGGATGTGTGGAGGGTGGGCTTCAATATGGAAGATTACAATGAATCCTCGTGATATTGAAATGGAGGACATTTCTAATGTCTTCTTTGATATGGTATCGGGTGTGACGAACATGAGATACTTCAATGCAACAAAATATTGCACATGAGCACTTGAGATGAGGAGAGAGCAATCGATTGTGCTTTTCATGACGATGGTGGTCTTGATGAAGATGACAATGGTAGCAACCTCTAACATAGCTGGCTAAAGGAGGATCTCGTTGCTGGAGTTGCCAAAGCTAGCACTAGCAATGTTGCAGCTTTTCTTATTGGATTAGGGCGCCATTGTGATGGATTAGTCTTGGGAGTGGCAACGTCTAGTAGCCATGGGCCACATGTCTATGGCAAAGTTGGTGTCAATTGAGCTTGGTTTGCCGTCCTCAGTTGGGACGTCAAGGGTCCCTTTGTATGTGCTAGTGAGAGGGCTTTATGATGTCATGGCCAATGAGGCTTTTGGACTTCTATTCTTTTATTTTATTGAATAAAGGTTTACTTTCCTTTACGAGAGTGACATGTTTTTTTAATCTCATTTGGATTTTTTTGGGGATTTTTCTCTCCCCTCACTATATTAATAAAACACCCAAAAATATACACCCAAATTAAGATAAGTACCCACATACCCTGTGATGTATAATGTGTCCGGAAGGACACTACGATATGAGAGTTTTCAATGCTTCCAAACAAAAACTAGCAAACTTGATTCTTTGACTAGCGTGCCTTGTGTTGTCGAACACATCATGCCCTCCCATTAAATCCAAACATCATTTGGTTTAGGGCCATTTTTAATAGATAAGACAATTTTTACTCATAAGTTAACAATCATAACATGCACTAAAACTTGGTTCTCGCCCAACTTTTGGTTTGCCCTTTGCAAAGTGAAAAAATACTCAGCTGGGTACCACTTATTTCGTAAGGGTGGGCCAACACAAAAAGACGTTTATGCCCACAAAATTTCAAGCCCCATGATGCAACACCCTATTGCTGAGGAATGACACACACTTTACATTTGTTATCTTTTTTAAAATTTAAAATATTGATTTTCCAATTGCATTCCCTAGATAAATTTGAACTCAAATGATCATTGCATCGAGTCGCCAACAAGCCAAACCACCTCCAAGTGTGGAACATCGCAACCCTCAAACCCTCAAACCTTATCCGAATAACGCTTACCAACTTAGATTCATGGAAAGGACCAACTTACAACTACGGCATCACGGCTCGAATTTTAAGAAAAGAACAATAAAAAATAAGAAGTAATTTACTGACACCGTGGCACCGAGCCTTTTCACACAGTTGGCAATAGAGGGCCCACGTGTAATGAAACCACCAAGACTCCCAGCTTGCACGCATCATCATCGTAGTGTGTAAATGTCTTCGAAGAGTACTCGGCGAAGAACGCCTGCCAGCCCGTTAGGGTTTCGAGCTCATCTCCACTCTGTCTCCTTCTTCACACGCATTTTCCAAGGGAGCTTCCCCCCATGTCCTCCTCCTCCGCATGTTGATCGCATGCGGCCACATAGAATTCATCGCGGCCGTGCGCTGTAATCTCCACTGCGCACTTGTCTGAGCTACTTCACGCCCGGATTGAGCCACAGGTGAGGTTTTTCTCGAGGTTTCTGCAGCGATGGGGTGGCAGAGAGTTTCATCGGCCGCAGCCAAGGTCGCGTTGCGATCCGGCCGCGCGATCACACAAGCGAGATCGCATCCAACGTTGAGGGGGAACGGAAATGCATATTTCCATGTGCAATCATCGGCTGAGGATCTCGTCCGAAGGCCGTGGTATTGTGGCTCCAGGGGATTGCACTCAACGAAGGAGGGTTTGCAGCAAGCGGCAGCGCCTATGAGCGTGCCGTTGTCGAAGCTGACGGATAATTTTCTGGACGGGACGTCGAGTGTGTACCTGGAGGAGCTTCAGCGGGCGTGGGAGGTGGACCCTAAGAGCGTGGATGAGTCGTGGGACACTTTCTTCCGGAACTTCACCGGGCAAGCGGCGAGCAACATTGGCTTGTCGGGGCAGACTATCCAGGAGAGCATGCGGTTGCTGCTTTTGGTCAGAGCTTATCAAGTGAATGGACACATGAAGGCCAAGCTGGATCCGTTGGGCTTGGATGACAGGAAGATCCCTCTCGAGCTCGATCCTGCCTTGTATGGCTTCACTGAGGCTGATCTTGATCGGGAGTTCTTCCTTGGCGTCTGGCGGATGTCTGGATTCTTGTCCGAAAATCGACCCGTGCAGACATTACGAGAGATTTTGAATAGGTGTGTGTTTTGAGCTTTCTTTTTTGATGCGTTGATTATTTTTGATCCGTGGATACTGAGGGTGGGTTTACACGGGTCCAAGACCAAAGAAACTCCAAAATCAAACGATCCTATTGGTCGAGAGCAAAATTTGGGATCCAAGGAGTTTACTTCAGGGTGGCAATGCTTCCTGCCAAATCAGTGGCGGTCCTCACTCAAGAAAATACTCATCCTAGTTTGACAAACCAATTTTCAACCTGGGTCCAATCTTGAGTCCGAAAGGAGTAATGTCCATTAAGGGTGTTTTGGACCCCGAGTAGACCTGGACATAAATGTGGGTTAAGGTAGACTAGAGCCTGTCGAGGTTTCTTCCAAGAGGTTTTTCCTTTTCTGATGATGTGCACAAAAATCCAGGAGAAAAGTATCAAATTCAGTTGATTAGCACATCTTGCATGAATTCAATGCCATAAGAATGAGAATGAGGTGACCAAATGTCAACTTTTAATGCATTATCAACGGGTGTATATATGATCCTTACGTGGATATTCTTATGGGGTTGTATAGGTGTGCCTAACGTTGCTTACTGTCGTTTGGGTGTGGAGCATTGACTTTTTGGCTATCCCAACCACAACCAATGAGTTGTTGTAATTAGAAGGATTTGTTGAAGGAGAATTTTGAACCATTTTGCACCCAAAAGTAGGTGTTTGAAGAAGACATTTGTGCCTTAGTATCTGAACTTCTGGATATAAATTGTGCAGGCTTGAACAAGCTTACTGTGGAACAATTGGGTACGAGTACATGCACATACCTGATCGGGACAAGTGTAATTGGCTGCGGGATCAAATCGAGACACAAGTCCCTGGAAAGTATGGAGCGAGTCGTAGAGCTGTTATTCTGGATCGGCTCATGTGGGCTACGGTTTTTGAAAACTTTTTAGCGCAGAAGTGGACTGCAGCAAAGAGATTTGGTCTCGAAGGATGTGAAACACTAATTCCAGGTTATACTCATTTTACTGACCTCAGGAAATCTACCATTTTCTCTTTGTTGTGTGCTCTCAATTCTATCTTATCTAAGTGAACATGGTAACAGTATTTCCCCCCTGGATCTTCACCATCTGTATTGTCAGCTCCCTGTTCTTACTGCACAGAGTTGGCCTTTAAAGTTAGAGGAGCTGCAGGTAAGAACCCGAAGAACCTATTCTGGTGGTTCCGGCTGTATTGGGTTTGAACTGCTTCTTGTCAATGAAATGCGATAGGAAACGTGTGGATGCTTCTTCACTTCACCAAATGAGCATTGTGTTGGAAGGGCAAGGGTAAATGATTGCTTCTTTGAGTTCAGGAAACTAGGTATTCATTCTCTTGCGACACATTTTTCTGTCTTAGGTATGAAGGAACTCATTGATAGAGCTGCTGATACTGGAGTGGAGAATATTGTTATTGGGATGCCTCACAGAGGACGACTCAATGTTCTTGGAAATGTGGTCCGCAAGCCACTGAGGCAAATCTTCAGTGAGTTTAGTGGTGGCATCAAGCCCTCAGATGAAGCTGGCGGCTATACAGGAAGTGGGGATGTGAAATATCATTTGGGCACATCATATGACCGACCTACTAGGAACGGGAAAAGGATTCATCTCTCTCTTGTGGCTAACCCTAGTCATTTAGAGGCAGTTGACCCAGTTGTCATTGGGAAGACTCGTGCCAAGCAATATTACTCCAATGACAAGGATCGGGGCAAGAATATGGCCATTTTGTTACACGGAGATGGTAGTTTCTCTGGTCAGGGTGTGGTTTATGAAACTTTCCATTTGAGTGACCTTCCCAATTACACAACTGGAGGCACCTTGCATATTGTGGTCAACAACCAGGTATAAGGTCTCTTTTTAGAGCTGCTTAAGTTGCATCATTTCTTCTAGCATTTAGTGTTAACTCACTTGGACATAAATTTCTAACTTGGGAAGTAGTGGTGCCTGAAGTTTCTAAGGTATTTGAGAGGCTCCTGTGGGTGCACATCTCTTTGTGCAAAAGGTACCCTCAGTCGAGGCATCCTAACGATGTAGGTGAAAAATAAGGTTGCAACATAATCTCATTTACATTTTGGATACAGGTTGCATTTACAACAGATCCAAAATCAAGCAGATCTTCACCATACTGCACTGATGTTGCCAAGGCACTCAATGCACCAATTTTCCATGTCAATGGTGATGATGTAGAGGCTGTTGTACATGCTTGCGAGCTTGCAGCAGAGTGGCGTCACAAATTCAAGGCAGACTGTGTTGTGGACATTGTTTGCTACCGCAGATTTGGACACAATGAAATTGATGAGCCTTCATTCACACAGCCGACCATGTATCAGGTAGGCCTTGTTCAAGAAGCCTCTTCCCTTGCACAGTAGTTGTTTTAGTGCAATATTTGCATTCTCTAATGTTCAAATTTTGGTAGTACTTAATCACTGCATCCCATGATGATATTGATCTCACACACTTTTTAGGCTGCTATGCTCGAGGATGCTGATGGTCTGACATCATTTAGCTTACTGCGAAATTCTGATGGTGGACACTAATAGATGTCATTGTGGATCTATACCGACTGCTTCAGGTAATCAAGAGTCACCCACCATCACTTGACATCTACATGAAAAGGTTGATTGATCAAAAGCAACTCCCAGAAGAGGAGGTCTCGAGGCTCCAGGACAATGTCTTCCGTATCCTCAATGAGGAGTTTGACAACAGCAAGGAATATGTCCCAAGTACACGTGATTGGTTAGCAGCTTACTGGGCTGGCTTCAAAGGACCAGAACAACTCTCTCGGATCCGTAATACAGGGTATGTGCCCCTTAGGGTTTCCATCAATGCACAGTATGCTATCAATGTCAATGTTTATTAGTAGTGGTAGCTTGTATGTCTGATATTTTCTTATACTTTTAGTGGTCGGTTTTGTGAATTAGTGTGAAGCCGGAGATTTTAAAGAATGTTGGGACTTCAATCACGACCCTTCCTGAAAACTTCATGCCTCACCGAGGTATCAAGAGAGTGTATGATGCAAGGAAACAAATGATTGAGTCAGGAGAAGGTGTTGATTGGGCAACTGCTGAGGCCCTTGCATTTGCTACACTCTTGGTTGAAGGTACATCTCTGCAGTTTTCTGGAGTGCGGCCTGCATTGCCTGTCAAAGTGTGTCTTCTTTGAAGTGCTGAAATTAGAAGTGGGATGTGTTCTGCACCTCGGTTTGTTTGTGTTAGCAGCACACAGGCAGGATGAGTAGGATTTCTATGTTGCTCCTCCTTACTGTTGAATTCATTCCTGTGTGCATATCTTTCCTGCAGTAGCTTTGACACACAAGTGGCTTTTCAGTACCAGATCAAGAAGTCGATCTTCCTTTTCTGCTATTCAATCTTTAGTTCCTTGATTACCAATATCTGTAAGTGTTGCCTAGATGATACTTTCAAGGATGTTCGTCCAGATGAGGAGTTGGGAGTAGCTGTCAATCAGATCTAGCTCAGACACATAAAAATTGTCCCGTTCCAGACTTTGAAGCGATGTCTAAGTATTTAAGTTATTATGCCACAACTTCTTACAACATTTGTATGATTCAGGCAACCATGTTCGACTAAGTGGCCAGGATGTAGAGCGAGGTACTTTCAGCCATCGTCATTCTGTGTTGCATGACCAAAAGACAGGGGAGAAATATTGTCCCCTTGACCATGTTTTGATGAATCAAGAAGAGGAGATGTTTACTGTCAGTAACAGGTAGGTGATTGGTCATAATTTTGTATTCACTTTTTTATATTCTTAGTAGCACAGTAGTAAGGCATAATCTACAGCTATAATGGATGCATATGAGCATCAAACAATATTGAATGGTTGAACTGTCAGGAAACGATTGAGTAGAAAAACTTGTGTTAAGTATTGGTGGGTTATGTATAAAATGTTCTACATGTCACAGGCGTCCTAAAAACAAAAGCAGGATGCAGCTGCATATATTTGGTACACTGTCTTCAAGAGTCAGGGTAGTGATGTAAACTTGGGAAAATTTATGCATTCTTCTTGGTCTTAGTCATGTAAATTAAGTTTCTCTCTATCTCAAGAGAGAATTGGATTTTCTGACTAAATTTGGTGCGCAGAATTATTTCTGTTGCCTGCTGAGTGGGTTGCAATCTGTTACTTGCTTGTATGTGGTGTGTAACTCCATTTTTTGTGCAATACAGCTCCCTCTCCGAGTTTGCAGTCCTTGGTTTTGAATTGGGCTACTCGATGGAGAACCCCAACTCTTTGGTGTGTTGGGAGGCCCAGTTTGGTGACTTTGCTAATGGAGCACAAGTCATTTTTGACCAGTTTTTAAGTAGCGGTGAGTCGAAATGGCTTCGACAGGCTGGTCTAGTGTGTATGTTGCCTCATGGCTATGATGGCCAAGGACCTGAGCATTCGAGTGCACGTCTTGAAAGATACCTTCAGGTACTCTATTTGCACTAAAGTTTTCTTGCATCGAAAGTCCAGGCTCCAGGTCATATTCCACTTGCCAACAATTTTCTCTGAAGTCATTGTTCTTGGTGGTAGCATCCTGGAATTAGCTTCAGTTGTATATCATTTTGATTTTTTTTTCAATTTTACAAAACAGAATTTTTTATGAGATGGAAATGCCATTGGTGTATTGTCCTTAGATAGAGTACTATAGCTTGTCAATTTGTATGAAGACATTGGAAAGGCACTATTTTTCTTGCTGACATTGTCTGCACCTCTTACATCCAGTTCTCAAGGTTGTGTACATCTAACAATACTACACGATTCTGTTGCTTTCAGATGAGTGATGACAATCCATATGCAATCCCAGAGATGGATCCAAGTCTAAGGCGTCAAATTCAGGAAGTGAATTGGCAGGTGGTCAATGTTACCACACCTGCCAATTACTTCCATGTGCTCCGACGTCAGGTATGCTGTTATCTGAACTTTTATTGAAATTGTTTCTTGTTGTCTGCATCTTCGAAGGCTCATGGTTTGTTATCTGTTACTTCACTACTGCTCCTTTCTGCTTTACCTAGTGCACTTTTGTTGTTATGTGGTTAGGATACAATTTTTGCTGTACTGACATCTGGTGTGGTTATTCAGATTCATAGAGATTTCCGGAAGCCTCTCATCATCATGTCACCAAAGAATCTTCTCCGACACAAGTCATGTGTCTCCAACCTCTCTGAGTTTGATGATGTTCAAGGTCACCCTGGTTTCGACAGACAGGGAACTCGGTTTAAGCGTTTAATCAAAGACAAGAATGAACATGGTGCAGTTGAGGAGGGAATTCGTAGGCTTGTCCTCTGCTCTGGAAAGGTGGGTTTTTAGGTCTAATATGTAATTGATTGCGCTACTATGTCTCAGACTATCTGGGCCTAGGGATTCATTACCAGTTGGTCCTATTATCTCATACTTGGATCTTTATAACGGTGCAGGTGTACTATGAGCTTGATGAAGAGCGTAGCCGAGTGGGTGCTGACGATGTTGCCATCTGTCGAATGGAGCAACTCTGTCCTGTTCCATATGACCTTGTCTTCAGGGAGCTCAAGAGATATCCCAGTATGTTCTTACCCTGCCACACCTGTACCCATGCACATTTGTACTCATTGAATTTATGCTTTTCACCAGTAGCAAATGGAGTCCTGTGCTCATGTCACAAGGTGCCATGTAATTTGATCATACAGTATCATATTCATGCCTTACAAGAGTAGCAAACAAACTTCCTGATGTAATTATGTGGTTCCAGAAGGTAGACTATTTATTTTGTATCTGTAGGGTCATCTTTCTCTTTTTGTCAGATGAGAAATGATATTTATCATCTGGTGGATGACCTTGAACAGATGCTGAAATTGCTTGGGTGCAAGAAGAGCCAATGAACATGGGTGCATTCTCCTACCTTGCACCAAGGCTTGCGACTGCTCTAAGGGAGTTGGGCCGTGGGAGGTTTGAGGACATTAAGTATGTTGGAAGGCCACCTGCAGCTGCAACTGCCACAGGATTTGGGAGTGTACACAAGCAGGAACAAATGGAGCTTGTTCAAAAAGCTATGCAAGAGGCTCCCATCAAGTTTCCTTGAGCTCTTTGCACAAAGCCAGGATAAAATACTAACCTTGGCATTAAGCTGAGCTGAGCCTCCAAGGTTACCTACTCCTGCTGTCACACATATCACTTAGAGATACATCTCTTATCACCAGAAGTGGAATGCTTATTAGCATATTGGGAGGCCTCTCATTTACATTCTGTTGGTTAGAGGTGCCTCGGTCTACCTCTGCCTTATCACTCGTTTACCAGATTGCTGTGCCTGGTCAACCTGCTTCAAGACCAGACCTACCTCTTCGGCCAAGAGTACCATTTGGAATGAGTGATTTAGGAGACATGCCAAACATGGGTAGTAAAACATGTTTACATCTGCAGGCGGCTTTCAATTCAGGAGGAACCTAGCAACCTTCTACAGCAGTGCCCCAGATGTTTATTGAAGTGAGGGATTTGGTAGGAGGCTGTTTGTTCTTAGTGATTGTATACACAGCCGGGTTCTTGTGTGTCTTCATGAGGGGCAATGTGAGCCAGCTTTGCCTGTGATTCCAGCAGATTCATTGACATATGAAAGGTCATTTTCTGTTGATTAATTTCAAACATGTATTTGTGAACCTTTTCTTGCAAACAATTCGAAATCTTTACTCGTTTCTCTGCCCCAAAATGCAAGAACCTTTGGTCCGATTTTTTTTTTTCTTCCTTTCTTTTTCCATTTTGGGCGACCTGATTATGGGAGGCTGGGTGAAGTAAAAACTTTGTTGGGGGGGGGGGAGGAGAAAGTGGTTGGTTGAGAATGCTTAGGTGCTGCTGCCCTTAAAGTTGGAGTCGAAGGTTAATTGCCCCTGGCTTGAGTTAGAGGCATACAAACCTTGCTTCGGATTTTGTTGGTGAGCATTTTGGGCGAGCTGGTTGTGGGAGATTGTTGAAGTCAAACCTTATTGGGAGTGAGCATTTACTGCCCTTGAAATTCAGTGGAGTGAGCATTCACTGTAAGATAAATTACATGTAGGTGTGTTATTTGGTAACTATGTGTGCATGATTTGTAGGACCGAGAAGCCTCAATGCCAATGGGGCTAATCATGTGCATCTATCCACATTATTAAGAGTTAATAAGCTAATGGGCCTATTTTGGTCGCCCTTTTTTGGGTGGTTTGTGGTTGGGTGTGGATCCAAGAATGGACATCCAAAAAAAACACGTGTTTGAAAGAGATTGACTAGGTGCTCAAAACTTGCTAAGCACGTTAGGCTCAGTATGTAGGGGACATAATGGGGCAGATGATCATTTAATAAGAAAAAGAATCTCGCTCACTACACTGTTTTATGGTATTTAGTGACTCATGCGAATTAGTGTCACTTACCCTATTTAGAAGCGTATGCTAGGTTATATTGATGATTAACAAATTCACCATAAGTGTCATCTCATGACACTTGGCGTTCGAGTGCGCTTACTAAATATCTTATCATGAGTATGTTAAAAAGTGATATGAGGTGGATGTTTATGTTCCACAACGGTCTATAAATGACTAAAGTGTACACAAATGACACTTGCCATTAGTATGCTCAAGAATATCTTCCCCTTGCATACTAAAATGTAAATGCATGACACTTGCCATCATTAACCTCAAAAATATCTTCTCCTTGCATACTAAAACACAAGACTATCATCTAACGTACCTCAATGTGCTACTCTAAATGTCATAATGAAGATATTTTTTTCACTCGAAGAAGTTACTTATATTAACTAATGCAATCATATTGGCAATCAACAAGCATGACACTTTAAGACCTCTAGGTATCTAGTTTAGGCCCTTCGCAAATAGTGTATGTGACACTAAATACCATACACGGTGTATAGGTTTTCAACAACAGATGCCCATTGACCTACCTATTGTCCCAAGATTTGGGCAAAGCAACCCATACACTAAATCCTTGCCATTGAAATTGGGCAATGGTCGATTGTCCCTATTTTCTAGAGATAACAAATTATGTCACCTTTGCTCTTGTAATGCAGTTGACAATGAGGTAGGCTTTGTGTTGGAGTGTCCCCTATATAACCCCATTAGAGATAAGTTTCCAACACTACTTGAGAATGTAGTATTAGGGAGCCTCAAGTATTTCTTTCAATTGAACCAACCAGTTGACATTAGCCTCTATCTCATGGAGGCTACTACACTCTGCCACTCTAGGAAATTGGCTGGTTTGAAACCATCTTGATGTACTTTAAGTCCCAATGGCCATTTGGCTTCACGGACTTTAAAATCAACTTCATTTCATTGCCAACACAAAGTTTGATGGGGATCGGAGGTAATTGCATGTTCACTCCTAATTGGAGGCTTGCAAAAGAATGTGCTTGGATTGAATTGAAACCTAATAAATTGCAAGAACTTTGGCACTTTGGTTGGTTTAGTCGATCAAGTTTCTTGACAAACTCTTGAAGACTTGCAATTACGGGCACGTAGATGAGTTCCTTGTAATTGCTTTGAATATCTTAGAAGGCGCTTTGGCACACGTGTAAAATGGCCCTTATGCTATAACATGTGCATAGGTATGTTATAGCAAAAGAGCCACTTTACATGTGAGCCAAGAGCCGTGACCTTGAGACTGCAAATGCCCTTGAATCTCATCCAAGGCTGTGCTATTGGAAATTGAAGTCCCATTTTGCATGGTCACGGGCCCTCAAGCTTATTGTAAAGCCACATGCCACCAACCTCTCAATCAAATGCTATTTGATTATTGTTTTATTTATGTAGGTCCTTTTGTATAGTAAATCATAATAATAAATCAAGGGTTGTGCGATTTTACGTGCCATGAAATGATTCCCATTGATGCCATGTATAAGTCCATGTAGACTTTTCATCCATTTGAATGTCCATGCTCTCTTAGGCCATCACCTTGAATGAAGAGAGACCTTTTATGGTATGATTAGTGTACACTTCACAATGAGCAAAGTTGGTTGTAAATGGAGGTATAAGCATGCCATCATGCCTTAAAAAGCCTTAAAAACCATGATAGCAATAAATTTTGTCTAGTCCTATAGGGTCGCTCTTATTGCGTTCCTTTCTCTTCCTTCCTTACCACAACCACTTCTCCCTCCTCAATCCCATTAGCCAATTTTTGGCTTCCCAGACTCTAAAATCAATTTCCTTTCCTTTCATTGACGAAGTCAATTTCTGAAACAAATTAGGAGGGGCATCATCCATGGGGCTTATTGTCTCAAAATCTTCCCAATGAGCTACACTATGTGCTCTTGATACTACATGTTGTCACTTTAGGTCAGAATGGTGGTGGTGGTGGTGGTGGTGGTGGTGGTGGTGGTGGTGCTGGTGCTGGTGCTGGTGGTGGGAGCAACCCAAAGAGCAAGACATCTACAACCATATTGATCGTGAGTGACCCACCTTGCATTAATTTGTATTGAACTAATTAATCCTGATTGGAACCCACCCAATTGATTTGAGGTCTTCAGTGCCATTTATGGGGTTGAATCCACTAAACAAAATGAATTTACATGTGATAATATAATTGAATGCATTTTCACCTTAGGTAAGACTGGTGAGAGCCCCACTCAAAGAGCAAGACATCTCTAGAAATGGTCATGAGCCAACCCACTTTGCATAGATTTGCATTAACCTAATCCCAATTCAATCACACTAGATTAATTTGGGATCTTCAATGCTAAATTTAGATTCAGATTGGCTAAAGATTTAGATCTCCTAACATGAGCCCGTGGGTGAGCCACAACCGTAGGTGGATTTTCGATGCTTTGGCGTATTTTTAGGTTATGTTGTGTTATTTGTAGAGGTAGTCCAAGTGTGGTAGTTCGCATATGTTTTGGCACTTTGGTGGGGTTTATGTTGACCAACGTTGGGTCATTAAAGGTTACATACAAGTTGGTCGGGACACCTCAAATTTCAAAAGGCTAACTTAAGTAGTATCTAGTTTTGATCTTGCAATTTGTCACATGTCATGGCCAATGATCTAGTTTTTTTTTGCAATGAAGTTTCTTCATTTGTTTCAAAAATGTAATCAATATTTTATTACTATTTATTACATAGTCTTTCATGGTACAGATCGGTGGGAAAAATTTGACATGAATGGTACACTAAATAGTCCTACTAGTGTGGGTGAAAAATTAAGTGGAAATGATTAACATGCACCACACTAATTTTCTAGTATCACTTGACATCAACAGTAGCATTAAAAAAATGTATCACCCACATTAATTTTCTAGAAACACAAAACCTGTGGCCAACACAAAATTTGAAGTAGAAATTTAGTGTGGGTTGGGAAATAATGTGACCCACATTATTTCCCATTATGAGAATTAGTGTCCAGGCTCTAGAAAATTATTGTGGCCTCCACCAATCTCATCTAAGATAAAAAAAAATGCATTCAAGTACATTTGTAACACAAAATTGATTGTCTTTAATTAATTCAATTATGGAGTTAACATAAGAGAGTTCAAATTAGTAAGCTTGTGGAACCCATTAGGGGTGAATTAACCACAAAACTATGGGCATGTCTTAGTGGACACCCTTGATCGGAGAGATCGCATTATCACACACAAGTGCACCTCTCAATCATCCAACATAAAAGCCTTGAAAGAGTATGTATCCAGGATGTTACTTTAAAAAGTTTATATGATATTGGAATTAGCTTTAAAGATCCCAAATTAGTTTGCTTGAGGCCATTGAGATGAATGCAGTGGGCAACAAATGTATATTGCCATATTGTTGTGCTTGGTCAACTTGCCTCAAGACCATACCTACCTTACCTCTGTGGCCAAGAATACCATTTGAAATGAACAATTTGATTAAGGTATGCAGGGGTATCATGTGCTTATTTATCTTAATCGGACCACTATATTTGATTGGTATGTGGTTTAGTGATCAAAGAGCAAAAAATCATAAAGACACATGTTTGAAAGAGATTGGACTACAGTTTCGAATATTAATAAGGTACTACTCTACACTCAACAATGAACACAATTGGGAGGACCTATGTATCCAGTTTAGAATGCAACAAACGCGCACTTTCAATGACCGTAACTAAAGCAGGGGAGGTCTGATTTTCAATCGGGTTTTTTTGCATATGTTTCATTGTAGATTTGCTAATGCAACATGAGTTTTGTTGTGTAAATATGATCGGTAGAAGTCGGAGAACATGAAAACAGAAACCCACATACCTTAGGAGACAATGCAAATCATGGGTAACGAAACATGTTCACATCTGCAAGTTCAGCGACATGTGAGAGGTCATTTTTGCTGTCGATGAATTTCCAACATGTTTTTGGCAAACAGCCTGGTCTTGCAAACAATCGGAAATCTTTACTGTCCCAAAATGCAAGAACCTTTGGTCTTATTATTTTTATTATTATTGATTTTTTTCCCTTCTTTTTCCTTGTGAGCATTTTGGGCGACCTAGTTGTGGGAGGTTGTTGCAGTAAATAAATAAATAAATAACCAACATCAGACAATCCGACATGAATTTGAGCCTGTTGGCCCTACCCTGCTCAAGAATCCTCTTGATGCAGGGTGGGGTTTACTACCTACCTTGTGGTGGGCAGGCTCTTGGCTTCCTACTTACTTAGCTAGTTTTTTCCATCAAGTAGAGAGAAGATTTCACAGCAGGAATCGAACCGCCAACCACTCCATTCGGAAATGGGTACCCCTCCACTATCACCCGGTAGTTTAGGGTCATCTCGGACCACTGTTGTAGTAACACTTTGTTGGGGGTTTTGAAGTATTTGGCCGAGAATGCAAACTATGATGGTCACTGTAGGGCTGGGGCAAACCAACCCGTACACTGGTTCCTTGGAGGCAAGGGTTTAGGCATCCAACAAGGAACGAGTGTATGGGTTGGTTCGCCCAAATCGTCACCGTAGTTGCTGCTAGCCTTCAAATTTTGGTGGAGATTTGGAGGTTTTTATTTTTTATTTTTTTAAATTAATAAAATTTAAAACCACCCCTTGTGGTGCCCTAAGTTGGTGGCGCACGAATGTCGGTGGGATGCCAAGGAGACCCTTGGTCCGAATTTTGCTCTTGGTCACACGAATTTCGGGCGGCATGGTTGTGGGGGAGCGTAGAAGTCAAATTAATTTTGTGGAGAGAGAGTATGTTGCGGTGGAGCATGTGAACCATGAAGATTCGGTGCACCTCCTCAAATGCCGTGGAGTTTGGAGATAATTTGAACCACATGTGGGCATGATTCGTGGGACCGAGGAGCCTCAATGCCAATGCGGCCAATCACGTGCCTAACATTACTAAGACTATAGAGTTGCTTCTCTTCTCATTTGAGGGTGTTTGTTTGGGGGAAGGTAGTGACTTGGGAGGTACTAATTAACTACATTTAGGTGAGGACTTTGGTTGGCGGTGGAATATATAAAGTAATTATCATGTCAAGATGAAGGTAGACCGGACGTGGAAGAAATGATTATTTGATGGGAGTTGACTAGTAGTACTCGGAAAGGGAGGTGGCATGCTGTCTGATTCGGATTGAGACTAATCAAATATTTGGATCCCTCCACATTATTAAACATTAGTAGAAAACTATGCCCAAAACAACCGTAGCCGACATCGGGTGCGGTTTCTTTGACCAGCCCGATCTGCAGTCGCTAAACGACTACATATTTTTTGTTTTCGTTTTGCGGCTTCCATTTTAAGAATTTTGGGGCGTGTACTATACCGTTGGAAAGATATTTTCAAGACCTTTCCAAAAGTACATTACACGCCCCCAGATTCCAAAAAAATTAGCCGCAAAATCCAAAAAAACAAATATGCAGTTGTTTAGCAACTACAGAACAGGTTGGACAAAAGAACTGTAACCGATTTCAGTTGCAGTTCTTTTTGGCATAGTTTTCTACTAGTGCTAGAATCTTAGAGGTTGATCACACTGGCCGCTTCTGGCACCATTCGTTGGCATCTCCGGCTATAATAATGCGAAAAGTGGTGGGCCAATGACTGTTTCACAACATAATACCCAACAATTTCACAATTGGAACTGGATGGATGCGTTGGTGTTATCTGGGCATTAGCCACGGCCCCTAGAACATGATAAAGGTGTTGAGTGATGTTATGTGTATCTATCCACATTATTAAGTGTTATTGACCTAACATGCGTACTTCAAAAACGTATTTGAAATGGGCACCTATATTTGAGTCGTTTGTGGTTAGGTGTGAATCTAATAATGGACATCCAAAAAACATGTGTTAAAAACTTGTTAAGCACTCTAGGCTCAATACACTGTTTATGCTATAAATTGTCACCCAAATTATTGGTGAACATTCTAAACTAGATGCCTAGAGATCTCCCCAAAGCCTCAAAGTGTCACATCTGCTAAATGTCAACATGAAATTACTTTCCGTCAAAACAAGTAACTTTCCTAAGTGAAAACTTATTTACATTATGATATTTAGTATAGCACATGGGGATACTTGAGATGATAGTTTTACATTTTAGTATGCAAAGGGAATATATTATAGATCATATTAACTTAATGGCAAGTGTCATGTGTTTGAGTTTTAGTATGCAAGAGGAAGATATTCATGACCATATTAATGACAACTTGTCATGTGTTTACATTTTAGCATGCAATAGAATGATATGCATGAGCATACCAATGGTAAGTGTCGTTTGTGTACAATTTAGTATGCAAGAGGAAGTTGTTCTTGAGCATACCAATGTCAAGTGTCATTTTTTTTAATACACTTTTAGTCAACTTGTAGATCATTGTGTATCATAGGCATACACCTCATAACACAATTGAACATACTTATACCAAGATATTAGTAAGTGATCTTGAACGTCAAATATTATGAATGTAGACATGATATGTGTAGACATTTGGCATCATAGCACTTGGAGATATGAAAGTAGGCATGTGACGGTAATTGGGTCTGAAGTTGGCCAAAAAGTCCGAAATTATCTAAATACTAGTTATGGGCCAAGGTCTGTAACCATGAGACTGTAAAGGCCTTTGAAACTCATCCAAGGCTATCCTTTGGAAATCGAAATCCCAATTTGCATGGTCATGGGTTGTTAAGCCCACATGCGACCGACCTCTCAATTGAATGCTATTCCATTATCATCTTATTTAGGTGGGTCATGTTGCATACCTAGTAAAGTATAATAAATCAAGGGTTGTGAGATTATGAAGTGTTATGAAACATCACTCATTGGTGCCATGTACAAGTCCATGTAGACTTTTCATCCATTTGATTGTCCTTGGTCCCTTAGGCCCCTGGCCTCGGAGGCAACACCATGAAATGAACTCACGTGACAATAAGACATGATCACTTCACATTTTAACCAAGAATAACAAATAAAAATCACATTCTAACCATCTCCAAAGCACATGAGTCATGTGTCTATGGGAAGATATCCATGTTGGTTTGATGTTTATAATATTTTTGATTGCAGATGAATAAGTCATTTGAGGTTCATGTAAGACATAAGTCATCCACCAAATCAACCAAAAAATGGTTGCTTGAGAAGTTAGGGGGTTAAAAAGCCTCAAAAATCATGATGGCCATGAGTTCTAACTTGTGTCGGTTCCATAGGCTTGCTCTTACTTAGTACCTAAGTTGCCTCTTCCTTCTAGTCTTCCCCACCACATCTCCCTTCTCCATTTGACCAATTCATTTGTAGCGACCAAGTAGAAAAGGCATCATCCATGGGACTTATTAGAGTTATTTGTAAAGTCCCTCAAAGAGGTACATAATTGTGGGTTTGATCCAAACCTTATTTATTTATTTAAAAATAAAAGTAGTAGGTTTGGCTACATGTTGAGATTAGAAGTAATCAAGGTGGCAAGCTTGAGATTTTTTGTGGAGTTCAGAGTGCCTACATTTTAAAGAAATAAAAGGAGTATTTGGCGAATGCACATAACCTATGTGTTAATTTGGGTGGCGAGTTCTAATTGTATATGGAAGAAATCTAAAACTACATGTATGATATGATAAGGTGAACAATGATCCAACATATAAAATAATAACTGAAGAAGTGGCCCTATATTTATATTTGCATTCTAGATGTGGCCACACACACCACAAACTAAGGGGGAAGTTGGCTAAGTATTGAAATTGAGCAAGCCCTTTGAATTTGGTTGCACAAAAAAAATTACACTTAGCCCCCTTAAACCTCCAGAGGCTTCCAATTTCAACTAGTTTACAAATGTATGAGAGGATCAACACAAACATATCATACATTGCATGCACTTGGCAACATCCTAGGCCAACATGTGTTCCACTAGCCTTGTGCCTGGGGCTGACACTTAGTGTGACTTACAAGAAACTATGTGGCAAGGGTATAATCATTCGGGGGGCATTATCTTGGTGATAAGCAATTAAATGAACCATTGAATTAGAGAATTTTCTAATTATGCATATTTTGTAGTACCTTTCAACTACTTTGAAAGGTTGGGGTGAGGCATTTTCATGTACCATATGTTATTATAAATCAACAAACTGCTTGTTGCAAGAGTGCTATGCCCTATGAGTATCCTCTACACATGACCAATTCTACTTGGTTGTCTTATCGAGACCAAACTTTGGCTCATTTCAAAAAACCATCTTGAAAGCCAGAGCCAATAATTCACTGAATGCGGTTTAGCCTTGAAGCAATTTGAGAATCCACAATCCAAAACATATGTACACAAAATAGATTTACACTCAAGAACAACAAGATTTGCTTTTAATGTAGAATCACAGACCAATGATATATGATTCATATCATGGTATAAGTTAATTTTCTAGAATTTATAATTGCCTACATTATTTTTGAACTCAAAGTCACATATTTTGTGGGGCCTATTTTATTTTAAAACTGCTTCAATTTTTTTGATACCATGAATAAAAGAAGACCCTATCTTTAGCTGCATGTAGTTTCTAATTTTGGGGGAGGGTCGGCCCCAAGTTAATGTGCGTCCAAATTGAACCAATTTGCACAGATATAGGATGATAAGTGTTGAAACATCATACACTAGAAGCACCTAAAGCATTTCTACACCCAAAAAGATTGTACCAACCCACTTAAACAAGAGAATACACCCAAAATGGCTAGTCATACATGTATACGTACAAATAAGTAGGGAGGGAGGTTGGCCTTTAACAAATATAGGGTATGCTAGTCAACATACAAGGAATATTTGCCTATACTAAGTTCTAACATGAGCATGCATGGAGAATGAAGAAAGCGGCTACCCCACTCAACTAAACCCTAGGTGACGTGAGCCCTTGGATGGGAAGGATGGGCTTCATTCATGGCTCACAATGGAGTTCATTGCGGCTACTTCCACTAAGTGGAGCTTAGTGGCAGGTCCCCATTCTTAGGCGATTCAACTGCACCCATGTGAAGCTAGTTTGAGCCACCTCTTACTAAAAAAGAGTGGAGATGGCACCTTACAAGGCAAAAATCGATTTAAAAAAAAAGTGCATGTGTAACTCATGTGTAAATCAATTCACTTCATTGTACCAATGTGGCTACTAGTGGTAGTAGATGGAAAAAAAGAGTTGGTTTGATCCTTCGATCTAGAGAACTTTTTATTAAGAGCTTGTAGTTCATTGTGTACTGGAGCCTGTTTTGAGAATTGGGCGAAACTTTTGGGACCTCCTTTTTCCACCTCTCAACCTTGGAGAAATTTGGGATCTAAAATAAGGCATGTGTATGAGATTCATTATCTTGAATCCCGGATTGCCTTTTCTAGGCTAGCTTGACCCACCCATCCTAGTAGGACAAGCTAAAAACTAGATTTTTAATAGCCAGCCACCACTCTTTGTGTATGGCCATTTAAGCATCAAGAAAACTTGGCTGACTTTGTGTTGATTCTCATAAAATCAAGGTTTGGGACTAAACCCATGCTTTCATATACTTTACTTTACACATAACTTTATTATCTCAAGATCTTCCCAATGAGCCACCATTCAAGTCTAATCTTGCCCACCGTTCTATCAAAGCTCTCAAAGTTTTTCTATTTTGATTTAATATTATTTTTAAATTAAAATTTTCACAAACAAATAGAAGAACTTCATTACAAAAAAAATTCAACTACTATCAATCATTCCATTCTAATAATACCAGTACACTACTTCACCCGAGTTTTTTTAGCCTCAATATGCTAGTACAATGCTCTGTTAACAAAATAAACAAAAAGATAATTCTAAATAGAATCTCGGTTATTCCCGGCCTCACCCAACGCACAAAGTCAACTGAAAAATGTTATGAAAAATGAACAAAAACTCTCAAGTTTGGAAAAGTTAGTATGATCGTGTGTGCTTCTTTTGGATTTTATGGATTCACTTCCATCCTTTCGCCATCATTTGAGGTGTCCCCACTAGTAGCTGACTTAAAGCTCCAACGACCCAACGCCAGTCAACACAAAGTCCACCAAAGTGCCTCAACACATGCGGGTCACCACACTCGGACTCCCTCCACGAGCAATTCGACATAGCCTAAAAATACATGCACCCAAAGTGTTGAATTATGTACGGGCCGGATTCCCAATACATATACTCTGTATGGCCATTTTTGTGATTTATTATTATTATTATTATTTTGAGACGGAAGACCGACAGGCTAGCGCCAAAGCACAGGAGGCAGCTAACCACCTGGCAAGTTTCTGTCAAGTAGAGAGGAGATTTCACAGCCGGGAATCGAACCGCCAACCTCTTCCTTGAGATTTGGGTATCTCTCCACCATCATCCAGTAGTTTAGGGTCGTCTTGGACCTCATTTTTGTGATTTCTTAGAGAGGCCTCACATGTCCGAAAATGCTAGTTTCCAAAACGGAGTAAATTGGTAAGCCAAGGTAAAAGAATTTTGGCCCTAACATGTGTTTCACTATGAGGAGCTTGGTTTCAAGGTTTGTCCCTCTTTTTATAGTTAAAACCTTCCATCCTTTAACTCTAATTGCAAAACCACCCTCTTAGATCGGAGTGGAAAAGGGACGTTTCAGGTCGAGGCATCCATAGTCGACTAGGTCCATGTGACCGCTCACTAATGTCATGTAATGCCAACAGGGATGAGGGGGAGGCCACACACGTTCGAAGACACCGGTTTTGAAAATGGAGTTTGGTAAGCCAAGGTAACAGAATGTTGGCCTTGATATGTGCGTAGCTTCGAGCAGCTGGGTTTTGAGGTTGGTCCCTCTTTATTGGTTCAAACCGTCCGTTTTCAACTCCGATAAAAAGCACATGTTTTAAGGGCCACTTCATACACGAGCCAAGGGTCATGACCATGAAATGATGAGGGCCCTTGATTATCATCCAAAGGCCGTACCATGGATGTTGGGAAAACCATTTTGTGTAGTGATGGGCCCTCAAGCATAGTGTGAAGTGAGAATGGACCATGTTGAGGGACCATTGCATATTTTATTGGTGGGAAAAGAGGGGGCAACCCTATCTCACTACAATAAATAGGATATTTAGTGTGACTTACTATTTGGAATTACGCAATGTATGAGCCCAAAATGGTGCCCACATGTGTTCTTAACCCTTTGAAACTATTAGAAGTTATGTTTTGATGTTTTATGATTATTCATAAAAATATAAAAAGAGTGAGGCTTGAGTGAAGTTATGTTTAGACCTTAGGTTTAGCGGTGTGAAGAAAGTTCCTTAGTTAGGTGAGCATTGTGTGTAGTGAACCAAGGGTGGCTCCTTGAGTTAAATGTTTGAATTGGGATCCATCTTGTTGGTTTAGGAGTTGAAGGCTTAGCGGATAGGATAAGAGCATACGAGGTAGGTGAGGATCGAAGGGCTTACTTGGCGGATCGGATAAGAGCCTACGAAGTAGGAGAGGATCGAGGGGCTTATCTTGAGCTTTGAGGGGTGCTCACCCCTTCCCTCCCCCGTTTGAATTAGGATCTATGTTGTTGGTTTAAGAGTTGAAGGCTTAAAGGATAGGATGAGAGCCTACAAAGTAGGAGAGGATCGAGGGGCTTATCTTGAGCTTTGAGGGGTGCTCACCCCTTCCCTCCCCCTATATATTCCTCTCTCTCACCTTCTTCACTCACTTGTGTTCCTATTCACTCTCTCTTTCCTTCGTGCTCCTTTGGCACCCCTTTGAGGGGTGCTCACCCTCTCCCTTCCCCTCTCCTTCTCTTTCTCTCTCCCTCTTGTTGTTCCTCTCATAGAATTGAGTGTTAGAGTTAGAGTTGTGTGGGAATTAGTAGAAGGCTAGTGGAATTAGTAGAATTCATAGAGACTTGTAGGGACTTGAAGATACTTGTAGAGACTTGAAGGCCAATGCTCTACCTATTCAAGAGACTAGCATTAATAATTGGCACCCCATGTGTTATAAGTGTGGGTGTGTGGGAAGCAAGAGAGGGGCACGTGTGTGTGCAAGGTTTCAAGGTGATGAGCCAAGGTCAATTAGTCTAGAAGTTAGCTTTGCATTGTTAGATGTAGTGTTAGATTAAAAGCATTTAGAAACAAGTGCATAGCTCTAGTATTTAGACTTCTAGAATTTAGACTTCTAGTGTTGGGAATTATAGTATTTAGACTTATAGTACTTACTCTTATAGTATTTACTCTCATAGTATTTAAACTTGCGATATTTAGATTCATAGTTGCATTAAGGTGTGAACTTGGGAAGTTGTTGTGAGGGACTTGTGGAAGAGGAGGCGATGATAAGTTATATAAGTGTTTTTCAACACTTGTATTAAAGACTTATGTGCCTCATGGAATCAACAAGCCATAGCCTCAGCGAGGTGTCATGCACTAGTGAAGAATCATCAGCCAGGACCAAGTTTGCAAGAGGGAAATCTTTGAGGGCATGCGTGGCAAAGACGATGGGGTGGACTCTTGAGAAAGCCAAGGATGTACCTATGCAAGAGAATCACACTAATAAAATGTCATGACTTGAAGTAAGTTGTAAGTCCATCAAGGTAGAACGTACATTCCATGTTACTACAAGTTTTTATGTTACACATGTGATCTCCAAACCCATCACCCGGACTAGGACGCTTAAGGGTGGTGGGTTTGGCCTCACACAATGCTATATCTATTTACTGTACATCTCATATTTTTACCAACAAATGTTAAATTGGTAGTTTGGACATTATGGAACATTGACAACTTTACTTGGTAAAAAATTATTCCAATAGGAAAAAGATATAGCACTGTGTAAATCCAAATAGTAAGTTACACTAAATATCATATTTGGTGTAGTTATATATCTTCATTCTCACTTTTAAAATCTTTTTTTGAGTTTTACATTGGCGAGGAAGGAAATGAGAGCGTGATAGATCGTCTTGAGAAAGAAGGAGGATTTTTGTTGCATTGGCTTTATATTGGTGTTTGCATATGATTGTGCAACATGTGCTTGATATGCAAACATTGGTGTAGTTAGTTTTTTGCTATGACTGAATAAACAAAAACCCAGGGTACAGACTCTCAAGGAAGGCTTAACTAGTGTCTATTACAGGCATCTGTCACATTATAGTTCATTAATCAGACAATAGGTATGCTATCTTCACTCTAAAACATCTCTTATCCATCTTTTACTCTCATTTCTCACAGGGTTTCCTCTCACTGTGTTTCATTCAGTGGGGTACGTGTGTCTGTCACAGTAGTAACCATCTCGTCATGAGATTGTATAACAATAGTCTTTCGAGAACAATAGTCTTTGAGTATCACAATTGTCTTTGATAACCATTGGCCAATGCATCTTCAAATCACAACAACTCCTTCATTAGTTGGTCAATGTTAATTTCAATACAAGACAAATTGTTCATTCATTAACTCCAAGATTTAATCATTACTCACAACTTATGCAACTAACAACAATTGGCAAAGTCAAGCTATAGTCTTAGTGGCCCTGCACAACCTGCAACAACAACAACCAGGGTAACACACAAGACAATAGTTGTTTGGGTTAGCTTGCACTTCGTACTCAAAGATCTAGTCTCTAGACTACCTCTCAATATAAAACTCCATTTAATTCTAGGATAACTCATGCCTAAATCTCATTGATAATCCAAAGTTTATCCTAACTTATATTCCTTAATCCCTTCATTAATCAATTGATCAGAATCTTTCTCTCATCATATCAATTGATTGAGATTCTCTCGTAAATTCCATTCTTCCCAATTATAAATCTATCAGCCTAAAATCATGATTCCACTATAATCTTATATGGCTGAACAATATGCTCTTTCTTCTTCCTCACTGCCTCTCACAGGTCTTAACAATTGTCAATTGTTCCACTCGTAGACTCTGGACTCTTTGACTGCCTCACGCTGTCTGATACAGACTAACAATAGTCAATAGTGTAACTCACAGGCTAACAATTGTCCTCACGACACCTCACCGCCTATAGTAAATCTCAACTATAGCCCATAGTTATACTTCGTTCAGGCTAACTCTCGACTGATCCGACTTCTCCCTCTCACAGGTAGCCTGAACCGTCACTCAATAATGCTCTTTGTTTCCTCAGACAATAGTTCGACTCTCTCTCACTCTCTGTTGGCCATCACTACTTCTCTCATTGCCTATCACAGGCCCAAACAATCGTCAATAGTTTCACTTTCTATCTTCCCTTTCTCAGGGTTGGTCGCCTCTCACAGGACTTGTCCCTCAACGGACCTTCTCATGCTCTTGCACTACCAGACAATAGTTTTACTATGGTCTCTCTCTTTCCCACTCAACAATCACCTTCTTCGGCCAAAGGTCTTGCATACGCTCTAAACTTCTTTATACATTCTGTCCATAGTTAGACTCGACCACTCGCTCGTGTACGGCGCTTAACACTCCGTTCTTTTCTCTCAGATCGAAGAGACTTCTCACCTGGACGATCGTTTCCCTCTACAACAATCTTCTTCCTCACAGTTCACAATCTCAGTTTGCTCAACTATGTTCAAAATTTCGTACTCAGGCTATGGTTGTACCATGTTCGATTTCTCACGACAATAGTTTTCACTCTGACATCTAGGTCTTAATCCCTCACTTACGACTTCTTCCTCACACTTCCAAAATCTCTTATCTTCTCACAAGTTATTCAATTCTCTGCTCATATTAGTTTCATTTCCATCAACTCTCAGATGCTCATTCCCACAATTTCGATTCACTCGGTTCCTCTCACAAACTCAAACTCTGTCAATCACAATTTCAACAATAGGCAATAGTTTCTTACTTCTCTCACATTTCTATTCAGATTCTCACTCCAACTTACTCGACTACTCTCACAATTCCTCTCACAGATCATTGCAATTATAACAATAGACAATAGTTCCACTGGGCCTCGGCCCTTCATTCAACTTTACTTCGAATCAACTATAAGCTTCACAGAAATTGGTAACCCGCAATCACTGCGGTGTTTACTCAATCCAACCACAAGATAGTTCACTGTTAACCTCGCCCTTCTCGGTGCAGAGGGAGACAAGTCTATAGTTTTCCAATGCGCTCAAAAATTCAGAGAAATGCCTGCCTTCTTCCCCCTCGCCAGCCCTCTTAGCTCGGCGGGGAAGAGGACGATGGTTACAGTAACCAACTTAGGCCGCCTACGGCCGTGCCTATAGTTATAACTAACTTCCTAGCCTATGGTTTCACTATATTCATCTAACTAGATGTTCTTTCATCCAGTATTTCACTATTTGCCCATAGTTCCACTAAATGACCAAAAATTTGGCTCACAATTGGCCCTCAATGGAGAATGGGAAAATGCCCTAATTTTGAGCGTTCTTTTAGAATATGAAGATGAGTGATTGTAGTGTGTGGGCATTTGAGAGAAATATAGGGTTCACCGATAGGTTATTATTGGGTTGTTTCACAGAAAAAATGTTCAAGTAAAGAACTTGTGTATACATTCAAATTTCTTTTTGGAAGGTTAGGTCCGTATTTGCAGAGGAAGAATACACATATATGAGAGACAATTTCAGATGTGAGTAGAGTTGCAATGTCATTATAAAAGCTTGGGACTGGAAATACCTTGTGTACCGTAGGAGAAGTATATTGGATGGCTGAAAGTACAATTTTAGAAATAAGGATAAAATTTTGTAGATTGGAAAGAGTTCATTTGCAACGGACTTTTGTGTAATTTCCAATTCTAGTTCGGTTTAGGATTTTAGCACAAGAATTTGAGGCCCTTCATGAGATTCCTCATATTATAAAAGCAATTGATAGATCTCACATTCCAATTTTTGCACTCATAACTGGAGGCCAAGATTACTATTGTTGAAAGTCATTTCATTTGTCTTTATTACAAGGTATAGTTGATATAAAATGCGTATTTTGGGATTACAAATCTGGATGGGTAGGAAGTATGTATGATTGGACATTGTTTTAACTAACAAAAGTTGGAAGAAATTGCATTAAAGGTAAATTGTTACTTTGTAAATTGATCGGAGATTGTGTATTTCTAGTGTGGCCATGGATTTACAATTCATTAAAAGGTTGTGCAGAGGGTTTAGAAGGTAATAAAACAAACTTGAATTTTGTTCAAAGTTCTATTTGCACGTTTGTAAAGCATGCTTTCGGAATCCTAAAGAGAAGATGGAGAATTATTAAGAAAATAACTGATGTATCATTATAGCATATGATTGATATAGTTACTACATGTATTGTGCTACACACTATGTATATAATTGGAAATGACAAATTTGATATGGAATGGATAGAAGAAATAGAGAGAAAGTTAAAAAGGTGAATAGACAATAAATCATTGAGGGAAAGGCAAAAAATGAAGGTCGAAATAAGAGCCATAAGTGAATTAAAAATATCATTAGTTTAGAAAATAACGCAAGGAGAATAGAAGAGGTTGAAAAAAATTCTAAAATTTTTTAGATAAAAAAAAATGAAAAAGATAAAGATTTATTAATGGAGGCTATAAAAATGCATGAAACAATAGCCAAATTACTGTGGCAAATAAAGCTTTGGAAATATTCAAACTTGGAATTCGGGGATATGAATACTAAATCTAATATGAGTGAGTGATTGCTATTTTTGTACTCATGTTGTCATATAAGCATCAATATTCTTCAATAAATTTGTTGTACTCTAGAAAGATGTAATCAAACTAGAAGAATTGCTAACAACTTGTTCTAAAACTTCAATCTTGTTTTGAATTTTTTTGGTGGCTTTTGTAGTGCTTGGAGTTGAATTTTATTGTAAGTCTTAAATACTGTAATGTTCATGATCCTCTTGAGCACTTGTTGACATTTAATTAACAACACTTGCACACTGTCCATTCCACATATCCATCTGCTCATATTATTGACATTCATGTTTATTATAACTTGAAATTTTATTCAAACACTTGTCATTTCTATATTCTATTAGAAGAACCTTGTATTTCTTCTTGCAAGCTAGCCAATTTCTTCTAAAATTACACAAACTTGCAATCATATGAGTATGAAGCTTAATCCAAACATTCATTCATATCCATATACAACCACTGGAGTTTAGAATAGAATACCATTGAGTTAAGTACAATATATCCTAAAATTTTATTAACTTGATGGAAACAACTTCATGTTCCACTACATGTAGGACTCCATGTAGAGTTTCATCCACGAACTTTTCTTTAGGCTTTTAGGCTTCACCTCCTAGTGTAAAGTGGACTTAGACGGTCTCCACCTTTAGCCAATGAGAGCTTTTACATTGCAATGGTCATGGGCCTTCACTCTTTTATGTGAATTGGCCCTAAGCCTTGCAAAACTGCCATCTTGGATTGGATTTGAAAACGGATGATTCTATCCAATAAAAGAGGGACTAACTTCAAAACCCAACTCCTTGAAGTTAGGCACATGTCAAGGCCAACATCCTTTACCTTGGCTTACCAAACTCTATTCCGAAACTGATGTTTTTGAACATGTGTGGCCTCTACTTGAGATTTATCTTTTTTAGGTGAATGAAGTCAAGGTTTATGTGGTGGCGGCTTGTGATTGATTACCCTCATAAGAGTTTTGACAATTATCGTAGACAAACATTAGCATTTAAATGAGCAGTTATGCATTGACTTATAGATTGACTTTGTGTTATCCTATATGTTTGAAATTTATAGCAATTTCCATATTTATAATTATATTATTAGATATATATATATATATATATTTTCATTCTTCTTAGAATTTGTTTCTCTTTGCAAGAAAAATGATTCACCACTATTACTCCTCCTCAAGATATGCAAACTCACTTAATTTCTTAGTTATAGCCTCAACCTTATACCTAATAAAAGAGGGACCAACCTTGAACCTAAGCTCCTTGAAATTAGGCACATGTCAAGGCAAAATTCTTTTACCTTGGCTTACCAATTCAATCCCTTTTGGAAAGCAATGTTTCTGAACGTGTATGGCCTCCACATGAGGGAGGTCTCTGACTTAACCCTTATTAACCCTAAGATTTTGATTATTTGATTATTTGATTATTTTATAATTAATTTAAAAAATAATTTTTACTTCATTAAATTAATATATTTAAAAATACATATAAAAATTTAAATTTTTTATGTATTGTGAGGAGTAGTTAGAAAGTGAGATGTGCAAGCTTGCTTTATGAACACATTCAAAAAGAAAAATTCTTGGTACAAAGTCATTGATCACATCCTTTTGGTTGGACCTTCTATATAAGGTCATGAGCTTCATGTAAGCAGTTTCAAAGAAAAAACTTAAGAAAAAAATTCATAAAATGAAGATGACATTAGTTCGCTTGGATATTTTGTAGAGATGTCTATCTTATGAAGACTTATGACTTGTTTCAAAATGCATGAAAAAACATTATCCTATGCGTAGAGTGTGAACAATATCTGTTAATCAAATTGAGAACTTGTCATTTAGTTCATCAAAGTTAATGTTTTGTTTCTAACTTTCTATCTTGCATATAACATCATATTGATGATACATATACCAAATTTGAAACAAAACTAAAATACAATTAGCATTTATTATGAGTTATCTAAGTTTAATTCTTAAATTTATATATATAAAATTGCATGAATAGAGAAAATAATTCCCAACAACTTTTATTTGGAGGTAAACACCATTTGAGGATTGCAATCCCATAATACTTCTCATGAATATAGCGATTCCATCTGGAGAATTGTTCATTGGTTGGGAGGTTGGGCATGAGCTCAATGGAGAAGCATAAATAATATGGGAATCCTGAATCCACTTCTTGAAACATCATTATGAAGCAAACCTTGCACATTTCCCCCCAAATATACTCTCTTCTCAAAATGGACCTCCAACGGGTGCTAAAGGGGTACTACCCCCAACTATGAGTCCACAATGTGATCTCAATAAACATTAAGGGTTAATATCCACTAACGTGGTTCACTCATGGCCTCTAGTGTGATCCAACTAGGATTAGTTTATACAAATGTATGCAAGGTGGGTCCCTCATGACCATGGACTCTACATTGCTACATGCAATTAGGTTGCCTTTGCAAATCAGTTGCCTCTTTATCCATGCAAATTACCTTGGATCAAAATTAGATTACAAAACCGTACACCTTTGTGTATTCATCCATATGACAACCATGGTAGATTTATTTTTTTACTGTATTATGTTACCCGTTGTATTATAGTACAAATAGTTTGGATTGTCAATAGATCAGTATGGGCGCAACCTATTTGCACATGTCTAGTGTAGACATCTTGCTCTTTGAGTTGGGGTCTCACTGGAGTCTCACTGGGGTCTCACCAATTTTACTTAAGGTGAAAATGCACCCAACTACAGTGACTCACAAAAATACTTGGCCGCTGCCTGTGATCGTGAAAATTGGACAAAAGCTCTTAGACTAGTGAGAAATAATAAGCAAGATTTGTCATAGATACCATACAAGTTGTCAAGAACATGTTATCAAAAATTTGTGAAAAAAAAATCGAAATGGTAAAAAGAAATTGAAAGAAGTATGCAAAAAGCATGGCCAAGAACTTATGTTGATTAAGTAGGAAATCATGATAACATAAAGAAAACTCAAAATGAAAAGCTAGTAAGTAGCAAATGCTACATATGTACAACAACTACATGTCTACCAATGTGTGTATCCACCTTTAGCTACAAGAAGATCAACCACCCTTGTTGGCATTGTGCAGATTAGCTTCTGCACAAATTCTACTTCAATGTTTTGCCAAACAACCTGGATCTTCTCCCACAAGTCATCTCTACTTTTGGGTGAATCACCAAACAATCGTAAGCGTCTATCTACTTCACTCCACAAGTGTTCGATAGGATTTAGGTCGGGAGATTGTGGTGACCACTCCATCACATAGAAATCATGTTGACCTAGCCATCGTTGTAGAAGACCAAATGTATGCTTCGGGTCGTTATCATGCTGAAAAATCACTTATGCCTCATCAAGACCTTGTCTCTCAATAGTACCCAACAATTGTGAATGTAAAATGTCAAGATAAACTTGCGAATTCATAATGCCATCAATGCGGTTAAGGTTTCCTACACTTGCCCAACTCATGCATCCACATACCATGATGCTACCTCCACCATGTTTAGCCGTATGTTGCACATGACAATCACGAAGAGGCTTTGTAGGATTTCTCCAACACCATTGACGGCCATCTAAACCAAAAACATTGAACTTGGACTCATATGACCAAATGACATGACTCAAGTTTTCTACATCACAGTCATGTGAAACCTTCGCCCACTGTAAACGCTTCTGCCTATGCCTCTTTGTCAGCAATGGTTTCTTCCTCTTCACTCTAGCACCAAGCCCTTGCCTCCGAAAACTTCTATGGACAGTCTCATCAGACAAACAAAGACCTTGAGCTCTCAAACTACGACCTACCGCTGCCGCAGTCCCTGATTTCGGTTGATTGAGAGTCCTCACAACAAGCCTCTCATCCCGAATGCTCAAAAGACGTGGTCTCCCATATCTTGGACGATCAGACACCTCCCCATTTTTTCTGAACCAAACTAGAATGTGGCCAACTGTGCTACGAGGAATGTGAAGATGGTTGGTTATGAAACGTTGTGAAAATCCTTGCTCACTCAATGCTATGACTTGGGAACGCTCATGAAAACTTGTTTTCTTCATTGTGACCGCTAGAAATGTGAAGACTCTCAACTTTAGACTATTGGAAGCTCTCAAAGATCTATACACTCAATGGAAACACAAGTGGAAGAAGAAGTCACTATTGTCAACATATGTAGTTGGCCACCCTTGAGATTATTTGAACCACTCCCACAAAAATGTGCCACTTGGATTACCCAAAGGAAGCCACCTAATACTGCATTAAATGATGTTGATTAACCCTAATTAATTTGGGAGGCGGCTTCATTAACCTCTCTCTACAATTGCATGCCAAATGGATTCACAAGTAGTGGCCAAGTACTTTTGTGAGTCACTGTATATCATAACATGGAATTTTTCTTTAGTTGATTCAAATCCGGAAATGGCAACAAAGACCTCAAATTGTTTGGGTGGGCTCCAATTAGGTAGGTCACTCAACCAATATGCATATAGACGTCGTGCTCTTTGAGTTGGCTCCCCCCCCCCTTAAAAAGAAGGAAAGAAAGAAAACGAAACAACCAATTTTATTTAAGGTGAAATCATACCCAACTATAATATAAAGTGGAAGTTACTGACCCCCATGCATATCTACTTGATTACATTTACAAATAATACACAATCAAAATAACCCCAAGCGAGCCAACTTAGCGCCTCTGCTAAGAATCCTACAGCATAACTTTACTGATGACTAAAATGCCGTGTAATTGTTCTTTGCACTTCCGCCCTGCGGCCTTGTAGAGTTCCCTCTTGGCGGAAGCTAGTGTCCCAGGATTGGTTCCTACTGAGACAAATAGGCCGCAGGTAACCTCCCAACCCCCCCCCCCCAATAACATTATTCAGATCCATAACAGTGTTATGTGGGATTGACAGGATTTTGAGGAATATTTCATTATTCGGGGTGAATATAAGGAATATTCCACAGAATATTGTCAGTCCCATAGAACACTGTTATGAATCTAAATAATGTTATGCCCCCCCACCACTGCTTGATAAAAGCCGCCTCCAATTGCCCAAAAAAGAAGGAAATACAAAAAATAATCAGAGAAGTGCACAACCCAATACTTCGTATCAGTTGTATTATGAAATCAGGAGAAAATAAAAGGCCATAGTCTTCGCAGTCCTTCAGGCCTCACTGGTTAAAAGCCATGTATTCATACGGCGTTAAACTAGTTTTGACTGATTAATATGATTAGTTATTTAAACCTATTTGAGGCGGATCACTCATGACCGGGGCTAATATGTCTTTGAGTTGGTCCTCCTCCAATCTCACCCAAAGGTAAAAACACATTCAATTCCATTGTAACACAAAATGACTTTCCATCATTGAACTACACTCATTAGGCCTATTAGTGTGGGATGCCATTTAGAGTTACATGTTATTCCAAGTTTTCATTGATTTCCTAGCTTCTTAAATATTCAAGTATAACATTTTTTTTCAAGTAAGTTATTTCATGTTTCTTGACATGCATATTAGTTGTCTATTCTATCTAAGTTTAAAAAAATGATAATCTTAGTCAAAAGTTTTAGCGACATGTAACTCCAAATGGTAACTTACACTATTAAGACCATGAGAGACCCCAAATTAGTCTTGTGGAATCTATTTGGGGTGAATTAATCATGAGCCTATGGTTGACATGTTATTTAGTGGACTTCTTTCACCTTGGTAAGATTGGTGGGGACCCATGTCAAACAGGGCAAGGCATCTAACTCCAACTACATGCATTTTCCCTTTCCACATGCATTTTCCCTTTCCACATGCATTTTTCATAGTCATGATTTGAGTGGAGTTATATTCCCGTGCTTTTGGATGGAGTTATATTCTTGACATTATTCACAAGAAACATTGTTCACTGAAAATACTATTCACATTAGCATAATCCATTGAAAATACCGGCGTTAGTCTCTATTCATATTGGCATCAATTGCTTCTTATTATGTAAGTTTCTTTCCATGAAGGTAAGACAATGAAGGCCCCTATTAAATGCTAAATATAGAAATTGAACTGAACCTTATGATTGAGCATTGTTATGAAATTGAGAGGACTTGAGATGAAAGGTTGTCAAAGTTTAAATGTTTTTTTACACTAATTACAAATCATTTAGAGATTACATCCATACGGTTGAAAGCTAGATTTGACCTTTGGCATGTCATGAAACCATGTATCAGTTTTTGACTATAAATATCCATACACTAAAAAACCTGTTCGAAGTGGATCGGATTTGTACTTTTTAGTTAAGAAAACCCGAGACACACATATGTGTTAGTACGAGATTGGCATACATGCCAAAAAAAATATAGACACCATTCTAGGTTCAATATTGAAACATGGTTGGGAGGGCCTAAGCTGGACACTGATTGTTTAAAGCGAACAAAGAGAATCTTGAGTTTGGATTATCATTTCTTTTGCATGTCTTCTTCCCTATTGGAATGAATTGAAACAACACTTTGCGTGATTCATGAGTGCTGGCTAGATGAGACAATGCTCTAGCCGATCCAACGGTTAGAAATGTCATGTGGAGTTGGAAGCACCCATAATGTGCAATGAACGGGGAGAACCGATTGCTAGTTATACATGAACCGATTGACTTTGAGAAATAACCGGTTGAAATTCAAGACTTCAGGAAAACTACTCATCATTTTAAAGGAATTTAAAGAATATACCTCAAATCAATAAAAAAAAACCCGAAAGATATCAACATGTGCATAACATTATTTAGCTATGTGGGTAGGTTCTACGACCATGGAATATGTCAACTATATTTTGTGAACCCCATGAACAAAGTAAGAATGTTTCTTTATTATTCATACATTTAGATTTACACTTGGAAATTTGGGTGGAATTATGCTCCCGGCACTATAATTCACAATAATCACTGTTCATCGTGGTACTATTCATAGGAAACATCGTTCATCTAGGTATTATACATTGAAAATGCTATTCATAGCAATACCATGAATGAAAATACTAACACTATTCACAATATTTGTACTATTCATATCAACACTATTCATTATTCATTATCTGTACCGAAGTGAATTTCTTCCTTTTTTCCAAGTCTCTTCCCATGAAGGTAAGATAGTGGAGGCCCATGTCAATTTCTAAATATAGAATGGAACACAACCATGCAACTCAAGAATGTTATGTAACCAGTTGGACTTGGAAATACTAGGATCTTGACCAATTATGCCCAAAGTCCTCCTTGGACACTGATCATATGGCCACATATATACCCTGGGGGGTGCACCTTTCATTGAAAACCAAGAATCACGTGCATTCACAACATAATCTAAAAACCCGCTATATAAAATTTGATTTGTTTATAAAATCAAGCAATACACATAGAATTTCAATGATAAAGAATTTACGTGCGTAAAAAATTTACATTCATGTATAGTTATTAACATAAGTATACAAATATACTTTAGAATAACAATGAACCCTATCATATGTATAACGTAGAACCTTAGCATTCATTAATAAAGACTTTTTCATCCCCCGAATGTAACTCATGAGCATCTAACTCTACAATATATGTCACAAAAGCTAATGCTATTATTGTTTCTACATCTACTATCAAATGTTCCGTAAGATTGTAAGTCCACTTTTTGTTGGTTCCTTTTTGATACCAACATAAACCAATCTCCATGTGTATGATGGACAGTCCATCAAGTCAATTGGATTCCTATACTCCACCCAACGATTACCAAATTTTCTATGCATCCTATAAACCCTCCCAACAAACCAAACCTTAATTGAAGCAATTTTTTTGGTCTACCACATTTTTTTTTGACAATTCTAGCTTCATGTGTGTTCAAAACACACACTCCATAGTCACAACCAAGATTTAACATAGTATCATGATTTGCGTCGGTAAGGAGTTTAGGCCTCATATATAGTATGCCAACCTTAATCCGAGTCAATCGATCTTTAAATAAAGTTGGATTGCCATTGACTAACAAATGTGCTTTAAAAAAAGTCTAGATTCCCCTACCTCTACATAAGCCATAATGGACTTTACATTAGATTGAGAGGGCATTTCAACATTTCATGTTCATCGATTAGAATATCCAAGGCATGTCAAAGCTCATTTTCCACTCCACATCTTCATGTAAATTGTTTTCAACCTGCGACCGCATCAATTCCATCTCTATGACAACATCCTTTGCGCATGTTTGAATTGTCTCTCCAACACTACAATGTTCCTTGTCACCACCTTCTGCACTAGAATCATCATTTCAATGTGTGATCATAATCACACTCCTCATCATCCTCCATACTTCCAAATAATTGAGCCTTAATAAGTCACCTTACCATACAACTACAAATGTTGTATATTTTCTAGATGTCCTCCATACATGTAGATAACTACGAGTTATAATTTGTGTAGCATATGTATACGTAGTACGGAAAAGTTCAAATTAATACCCCTTTTGTGCACTTACATATACTCATACGTATTATGAAAGGTGCATCCCCTAGGCTGGGGATTCGTGGCACTCACTAAGGAACATCCATCCAAGATATCGTGGATGAAGTGGCTCCAATAAAAAAAGCCCCCCTATGGGGTTGAGGGCCGATTCATTTGAATGTGACATCACTAGACTAATTCGGGGCCTTTGACTCTATTTTCGGAATCAAATTGCCTAAAAATAGTCATTTAGATGATTCCTGCGTTTTTTTCATCCGCATGGATGATTATACTTGAGTGCCACGAATCCCCGGCCCATCCCCTAGGATATATACCTTATTACACCTCATGAAATGCATTTGGCTTGTAGTCAAAATGGACAGTTGAAAAAAAAAGAAAAAAAAAGGAGCACGTGTTGCATGAGAATCAAGATTGGACTTAACATGCACAAAAATCTAAGCACCATTCTTGGTTTAATAATGAATAGGAGGGTTTGTAGACGACTCGGCTGATGTGATTGTGTAAAGAGAACAATGAGAGTCTTCACTTTGGATTCTCATGTCCTTTACCTTTCAAATTCACCTTTGGAACTTGAGATGACCATTTGCATGAATCATTGTTACCTTAAGCCCTGTCGGTTCCTGTTTTCGGTTTCCTCTTGCAATTGAATTTGTTCAATTTTTACCCAAAAGGAAAGAGAGAAAAGTGCCTTGACCAAATGAGACAAATCTCGTGTCGATCCAAGGGTCATGGATATCTGTCGAGTCAGAAGCCGGCAATAACTTGGGCCCACATACATACACTTTAATTAACATCATGAAATAGATCACCTGAACTTCTTGGAAACTAGAGGCTAGGGAGTAAGGGCCAAGTTCCATGTATCGGTCCCGGTCCGTTTTTTAAATGGGTGAGACCGTGAGAAACGGGTGACATCATCCAAAAAATGGGTGATGTCACCTGTTTTTTGGAAGGGTACTTCTATGTGGGGTGCCAGTTTATTGGGATTTCCTACTTTCTAACTAAATTTGGTGAATGATAAGACATGACACTTTATGAAGGTGACCGGCAATGGAGGTCATCCTCATTTAACTTTTCATATTTGATTTGCACATCAATTTCCATACATTTATCAAATGAATTCCAAATTATGTGTTGTTGATATGCATAGGTTGGTACTACTGTCATCTATGGAAATATGTAAATATTTATATATATTATTATTTTAGTTTAATCGTCATTCTACATTGTTTATGAGTTATTTTTGATACATTTTTTTTATTGAACCCGACACGTAACATGGGCCAGACATTGATGAATTTAAAATCATAATTAATCAAAGAATGTCGACCATTTTCATTAATGTTGATTACATTTTAAATTTCAAGTTACACTAATATTTTTTAATTAAATACAAGAGTATGGACTATATCCAAGAGCCCCCGGTTTTGGTAAGTAAACTTCAAATGGCCTACTCATTGCCGGATTGTTGTCCGGATAATTAGAGTGAGGCGAGTGGCTGTCAACATTGCATGTACTGATACGTAGAGATTTTTTACATGGAACTTGGCCCTAAGGCTTATTGAGTGATGAAGAGGCTCACAAAACGCTCCTGCATTTCGGTCTCCGGATAAATGAAAACGACTGTAGACACGTGGTATTGGCAGTGTCCTTTGACCTGTGACGCTACTAAGTTAGCGTGATGACTAGATAGAAGTCCCTTTATTTATTGACACAAATTTCAAGACAACAAAGCCTAAAAACGGCAACTTTCGGAAGGAAGGAGGGAAGAAAGAAAGGAAACTCAAGTTAGTCAGTGCTTAGGAGGTAGAGTTAAGCAGAGTGGCATTATACACCGACGGAGTTTTAGGCCGCGCATCGTTGAAGCAATTTGGTTGGGAGGTTTGGGGTGTCTCTCTCGTGGTTCTAAATTATACATAATTGCTTGCAGGAGGTGCCTCAGCTTCTCGAAGCCGTAACTGTGAATTATCTAACTTAAGTAGAGTTCGATCAGTCACAGACTCGTTTTCTGAATTTTGAGGAGCGCTAAAATTCCCACCTTGCTGGTGAAATCTGTGTTGAGCTGCATCTTGTCCGAGGGCGAAGAAACTCTTCCTTCATGCTTGCTCCAATAGAAACGAACCCGACGTTTCTATCTATCTCTCCATCTATTTGTCTATTTGCTGATTCAAGGCTTGTGTGCACTCCTCTGACCTACGGACACCTTGAGTTTGTGAGTTGGAAGCTCTCACAAAGCTAGTCTAGTTAATGATAGCTGGGGTGAAAGGGTGGTGGGCACGTCGACGTCAAGCCCAGTGTTCATATATCCACTACACTTGAGTACCAATTTGCCCACCTTGCTTGCTGCTGAGATCAGTGTTGCTGCAGCTTGCCTGAGGGCGATGAGCGCCTTCTCATTCGTGCTTGCTTCAATAGGAGCCGGCGTTTGTATCTATCTATCTAGTCTGAGGGATAAAGATGCTTTTCTATCATGCTTGCTTCAATAGGAACTAATCTCTCTATCTGGTCTAGTATGAGGGATAAGAAGCTGTTCATTCATATATACAAGCTTGCTTGAATAGGATCGATCTATCTATCTAGTCTGAGAGATAAAGAAGCTTTTCATTCATGCTTGCTTCAATAGTATCTATCTATCTATCTAGCCAGCCTAGTCTAGTCTAAGAATAAGAATCTATTCCTTCATGCTTGCTTCAATAGGAACTAGTGTATCTATCTATCAATCTATCCTGTTTGCGGGATAAGGAGCTTATCATTCATGCTTATTTCATTAGGAGCTCGCGTATCTGTCTGTCTGTCTGTCTGTCTATCTATCTATCTATCTATCTATCTATCTATCTAGTTGTCCAGCTGCTGCAGCTTGTGCGTACTCCTCCGGCCTACGTACAAATTAAGTGGTGGCTTGGAGATGGCAACGGTGGAGGTGGTGGGCGTGCCAATATCAACTCTTACATTGCTCATCATGTGTGTGCTCCTTTGGAGTTGCACGCATGTGTCGGGGCAAACTATTATATGGCCTTCAAATGACTGTATGTTTCTCTCCCCCCTAACACACACACACAAGGGCCCTAAAGTACATAACCAGTCGCTCATCCAAGCGGATCACAACACTAATTACTTTTAGCAATTGGTCCCTGGTGTTTGTTAGTCCACACACAAATTAGAGAATGTCAAACTCTAGGTTCATAACATCTGGAGTTTGGTCTCTGGTTTTCGTTGTGTATGAGCATACCAGTTATGTCCCATAAATGGCTTGAGTATGTGGATGCAGTTAGCACTACAAGCATATGAGTCGTGCGCGATTAACCTGAGTCACTGAGATTGTCCTGCGTCATTGAAAATTGCAAACCTACCACACTGGCAGATTTGCATCTATTTCTCACCAACGCATGTTGATTGCCTAGGACTCATATGATGGTAGTGTGCACTGGATCATCGTCCACTCTCTTCTTGACAATTATGTAGTGAATAACCCTAAATTGGGGTTAGATTGGGGGTTAAATTGGGTTTGTCACCCTAAAATTACTCACTAGGCAGTATATTAAACTACACTAGGGGAAAATTAAAATTGGTCACTAGCGTTGTAAGTGGTACCAATTGAATGATGTTCCTGAAGGTAAACCCATACCAAAAACAACTCTGAACAATTAGGTTTTCGTTGGAGAACCAATGATGAAGTCATGTTATTTGAGGGCCATGCGAATTTAGTGCCGAGCAATGTCAATGCTAGAAGATCATTGCTGAATAATTGAGCGATTGTTTTGGCAGTACTGTTGTAAATAAAGCCAACAAAGTCAATTGTGTGAGCTTGAAGAATTTAATTTGTTACAAACATGTCCTAAGTAAGTCACGAGGTATGAGTTAGGCCTGCTAAACATGCATTTTATTAACAGGCTACCATTGTTGTTTCAGGGTCATGCGCTAGTCCCACACTGTTTCTCGTAACATTGTTGATGCTAGAAGTCCATAACTGGATAGATAATTTCGATTGTGTTGCAAGTCTGGTGTGAATATTAAAGTTGGCAAAGTTATTGTGTAACCTTGAAGAATTTGATTTTTTCCTCCCAAATATTCTAATTAAGTCTCAAGGTGTGAGTTAGGGCTGCTATTGAATGTCGACTGACAGGTTCACATTGTTGGTTTTAGGGTTACATGAATCCAACACTTATGCCCTGAATATAAAATTTTCACCCCATCGTGAATGACAGAAGAATAGAACCGTTGCTAGATATGTAGTTCAATTTGTTTTGCAAGTCTGGTGTGTTGAATGACGTTGGTGATGAAGCTAAATGTAACCTTGAAGAAATTTTATTCTGTTTCGAAGAGGATGTTATGATTAGGTCACAAGGTAGTATTTATAAATTCACCTGGTAGCCATATGAATTATATTGATTAGGCAACTGTTAATGTTGGGGTTAATGTGGTTTGGTGTGAAATATTCAGTTCAAGCATTACAAAGCCTGTGGAAGGCGTGGAGTGCCACCCCCGATCTTGCAGTGAATTTGGCTGGGTGGCATTCGAGCTATAACAACAACTCCGATTACCCTTGCTACAACCCAGAGGGGGATTGGGAAGGAGTCGAATGCATCCGATTTGCGGCAAATGCGACTACAAATGAATTAGTAGCTTACGTTATTAGATTGTAAGTCCACTTTTCTCTCAACCTTATTATTCAATTTTTCTTCTTCAGATCTAGAGCTGCATAACATTATTCAACTGATGAGCTGTGTGTAGCTGCCCTAAACTTCAAATTCAATCTGAAGTAGTGTAGTTATGGTATCCAAAGTCTTTATTCTCGAATCTATTGTTGGGTCCATGAACACAACTCATTAGTTGAGTAATGTTATGGCAAGTAGTCCCAAATTCACTTATTTTTAATCAAGGAAAGTGGGCCTTAATTGAACGGGACACTTTTTAATCTCTGCACCCACTTCTTGTAGGATAGGAAACACACAATTAGTGCGAGATGATAAGCAAATCCAAATCATGTATGTAGCCATTTTTCTCATGATTTTTGTAGCTCATATATGTGTACATCTTATTTATTCTCAACATAAAGATTATTTTATCTATCCAAATGATCATACGGGTCCCTCCAATTATGTTAACTATTGAGCCTAGAATGGTGAACCAATTTTGAGCATGTAGTATAATCTCTTCTAAAGACATGTTCTTTTGGTGTTTGTTCTTAGATCCACACTTTTAAACATACATCACTCAAATATAGGAGTCTTTTCATTAATGAGTAATCAATGTTAGGCCTACTTACCTTAGTGTTGATCATAATGAGCCTTATGTGGTGACTCTTCCTTAATAGACACGTATATTTCATGGTAGACATGGCAAGGTTTGTGATCACAAATGGACACCAAAAAGATGTGTGCTACAAATGAGATTGGACTATGTGCTCATAATGTACATAGTTCAATCTAGTCAACACAATTTGAGGGCTGATGTGACCATTTAAAGAGAAAGAGAATCTTCACTTTGGTCTCTTAGAATTTCTTGTGCTTCAACTGTTATCGTGAAACTTGAAATGACAATCTTTGCTACTTGCAATTGGTAACCAATTGAGCCAATTCCCTATTCACTTTAATGCAACATCTGGAATTGTTTGTGGGGTTAATGGTGCCCACAATAGGACGACATACCTTAATTGGAAGGAGTGCGTATTGTCAAAGATCCAAGGACAAATTTGATTATGAGTAACTTAAGAGGGCAAGTGCTATAAAGCAAACCCCATCCATGTTGAACTCGTTATTTCTTCACTTGCACCTTTTGTATATTTGCTCATTACACTAATAAAAATCCACACACATGATGTCAAATTTTAGGGCTTTCTACAAGAACCTTAAAACATGATTTTTAAATGGCCTAGTAGTTGTTCGGCCTTTGCAAACCCCACTAGTGAGAGGTGGTTAGGTTGTAGTTTGTTTCAACATTAATGGTGCACTTCCAAGTAATGTGTGCCTCTCACATGTCTAGTACACGAAGACTCAAATAGAGAGACACTTCTTTGGAAGTCCAAAATATATCCATGGTTGCATTCTTAAAAACATCAAAATTTGTTTGCATCATTGTCCTTTCGGACATGAGGGGTGCCCAAAAGAAGGCAACCGAGTTTGTTGTATAAGCAAACCTTTAAATGAGAGCCACTAGATGTTATCAATTCCATCGATTATCTTTGTGGCCCCACACATACATAACAAGTTCCTAAATCTAATTGTACAAAAAATTGAAGAAATATAATATCATTTTGTCCAAACTTTTCAAAAAAATTCAATTTCACTTGAATCGTAGTTCACCATTGATACCATTCAATGCCAAAGTTTGAGGATTCCTCACGCTTTGAACCACTTGATTGAGTGCAAATATGAGTTACAAGCAAATTGCAATTTCTAGCAAAGCTACATATAAATGCTACTTCCAAACTCAATGCGAGCTGCAAAGTTGATTCATGTTTTGATACAATCTAGGTTTTTTTACTAGTAAAATGTAATGAGTGTGTCAAAGACTTCAAATATCTCAAGCTTGCATTTACATGATACAAACTCTGGCTAAGAATACATGAGGGACATGATTTCTAGCTAGCAAAGAGAATTTTGATTATGATTTTAACGGCCACAAAAATCCTTGTACAAAAACAATCACATGATACATAATGCATGAAGATTGTGTCACATATATGACCATCAAATTTTTTTTTGTCTCATTTTTGAAAATGTGGATTGAGAAGTGGAGAGGAATTGTGGTGAATGCATAGGGAGCTCGGCAACAATTCCCTTACAGGCACCTTGCCCCCGGATATAGGGAACTTCACGTACTTTGTCTCATTGTGAGTTTTTTGGGCCTTATTCTTTCATTTCACTCTAGCCTATGTGTTTACATGAAAGCATATCTTACTCGCACCGGTCTAGTTGGTATTATCTTTCTCTAAGAGTTAAGCGTGTAATGATGGAGTCAACATTTAAACATGATATTCATTAAAATGAGAGTTTTCCATTGAATTGGGAGTACATAAAGCAAACTATTAATTGAAGAATGAAGTGAAAAGCATTGGAGAGTTGTAGAGTTCAAGTAAAAAAATTACATTTGATTTCCCGCCGTAAATTGCGGAGTGATGTGCTGCCTAAAATTGACCATTTAGGATGACAGTTCAGGTCGACTCGACCTGAATTGGCATGTACATTATGGCTGCAAATGGGTGCAAGCACGGTAAAGTGGACAGCTCTTGATCCTTGCTCAGGTTTAAGTGAAAGTGATCCAAAACAATATACTAACTTTGAATTTTATGAAATAAAAATTCACAAACATTTAGAAAACATATGAATCTACAAAGCTAAGCAATTTATGTTCACAAAAAACAATTTCAAACAACGTATATGTATTTTAGAAGACGGTGCAAGTGGTGGTGCAAGTGGGTGTCATTGAAAAGATAATTGTCAAAAACTTGTTTAAAATACAATTACATTACATTAAATTGATGAATTTTTGAAAAAAAATTACGATGACCTCAAGTTTATAATGAATTCAAGGAATATAAAAAGAAATTCCAAGTTCAAAATATTTAAGGTCATGAAATTTACGTTCAAAACTATATTTAGTCAGTTGCTTTTATGCGTCACTTTTGATGATAGGTTTTGAAGATCTCATATTGATATTCTATATTTGAGTACCTAACTTAACAATAGAGGTCATCATGAAAAATAATCTATTTTAAACAACATTTTGCTACTACTTATAGGCGTTTGACCAAGAAAATCATGGCTTTCATATACCGGAGCATTTTTTTGGTCCACTTTACTATGCTTGCACCCAAATATAGTATTCTAAATATTTAGGTCGAGTCAACCTAAATTGACTAACATATTGTTCTCATTTAGGTTGACTCAACCTAAATGAGTCGATTCCCCAGCTCAACATACTCTCATTTTAATGGAAACTACACGTTTGAAGTATAATCTAGTATTTGTCAACCTAACATGATTTTTAGGTGTCCAAATGGACAATATTATTTTGAGAGGATCCCACTCTCTCAAAATATTGAATATTGTGTTTTTATGTCTATCTATCTTTGTGAGTCTAGATTACATAGCTACCATATTTGAACTCTTGCATTCCAATGATTGTTGTCATAACATAATTGTGTTGTGGTCCAAAATTGGCTTGTGTGGTCATTACATCTCAAACCAAATGACATTATTATGTTTTTGATATATTTGATATATAGAACTTCATTGTTAGTAGTGGAAATAAAACAAAAATCAACACTCAATGGAACATCATAATGGAGGATGGTCCAAAAAAATTCTAAGATGTTCTAACCCTCTTATTGTGCAAGTCACTCTAAGTTTTGATTGGATTTACTATGAATTTTTTGTTTGTTTGACTATACTTTGTTGGTTTTTAAAGACAATTGACAGGCAATCTAGGTCTAGGGGGTCCCATTCCCAAGGAGCTCAGTAATCTGCCCTTAGATTGGTTGTAAGTATTCTAAATCCTTTGCTTGGTTACTCTAGCCTTCTTTTAATCATTGGAGTTCAACCCAAGGCTGATATTGAGACAACAAGATTGGGTAACTAGACACTACGAGCATGTGAGTCTTGGGAGCACACATCCTTCGTACAATTGAGAAGTTCTCCTCACCTCTTTTTGTTGCAGGTACCTCATTGACAACAACTTCAATGGAACCATTCCTGACGGTCTTACGTTGCCTAATCTTCTACATCTGTAAGCAAATTTATTGATATGATGAAGTGAAGGGTTGAATTCTCATGACTAAGCAACTCGCTTTAACGAGGTTCTTTGAGGGTTTTTGTGATGATAGTAGAGGTGTAGGCCGTACTATTTTGTCTTCTTTATTTTCTTCTTTTTCATAGTTTTCACTTAGAACATAACATCACTCAACACTCAATGCGTGTTTCGTGGGCCCTCAAAATATAATAGTGGGATGCTCGGAAATTTGTGTAGGGAGACTCAGATGTAGAATGAGCTCCAAGCATCCCACCATTATATTTAAGGGCCCATATTGCTAAGTAATGTTATGAAGTATTTTATATGTTTTTATGTACATATTTATATATATTTGTTGTGGGTTTTCTAAAATAGATTATATGATAGATGGCATGAAAAATGTGGTTGTAATCACTAGATATATACCCGATTAAGTGCATACGCAGAAGTAGGTGGAAATATGCCCCACATTCTTCAGCCCATAGAGATGCCACCCATGACTGAATAATGCTATGTAAATGCATGATTTCAATCAAAATTAACAATTACAACACTACAAGTTATTGCTAAGTTAATTACAACACTAAGCTTATAATAAATAGGTGACATAGTCCACACTTGACTTTATATAAACCATATAGTTGCAACCGAAAGAAGATTAATGTGTTCTTGTACATACTTGTTGTTTATCTTCAGAAACTTGAGTGGCAACCAACTTAGCGGTGCATATCCAATGCAATTCAGCAGCATAAGTTCATTACAAGATCTTGTAATCTCTCGGAACAAATTCTCTGGAGAAATACCTCAAGATGCTTTTGTAAATTTGACACAACTACAAAATATGTAAGTAACAAGACGTGTGCATTTCATGAGTTACAAAAGACATTTCATGAGTTTTCTTTGAAATTTTGCACACGAAAAGCAAGTTGATGGAGTAAGGAAACTAGATTTTTGAGCGCAGTACAATAATGTTCAAAATTCTCCTGGTGATATATGTTTGTAACCTAGATCCTTTTGTTTTTGGAACTATGCAGGGATATTTCAAGCAACAATTTCCAAGGCCCCTTGCCGAATGTGTCCATGATGAAATCCTTATCCAGTTTGTGAGCTTTACTACCACCTTCATGCTGAAAAATACAGTTTTTTGGACGTATGCTTCCTATATTATATAACTGTTTTGGATATGGTATTATTACTCCCTCAAGTCCATGATTTTGACAGATGTCAGTTGTTTTGTATATATACAAAATTGGGGTTCAGAGCATCTCCAACTATCACTTTTGAAATTATTCTCTCAATTAATTTGCTTCCTTGTGTGTTCATTTTGGGTGGAAAAGCAGCCTCGTGGGTTGGAGGTGTGTTGAGACATTACAAACAAACAAGCCTCTTGGAAAGATTTGTTGGGTCAACCTTCAAGCAACTATTGAGTCATTAAAGATTTAGTTTGGGGCACTTAATGATTGTAATGAATTTGGCATGTAGGAACCTTAGCAACACCGGGCTTACGGGGTTGGATCTATTCAATGGCATCCTTCTTCCAAAGGCATTGACAACATTGGATCTCTCAAACACGTCGATAGTTGGTTCTTCGTTCAACTGGAGTTTCTTGCAAAATCAATCTCAATTGGAAAACCTGTGAGTTTTCCTGCACTTATTATCATTATTTTGTTTCAATACAAGCATATGAGGCTTCTGCATTTGTCCCATGTCAGTGGAAATTTGTACTACGTTATTTAAAAATATGAAAAACTACCACAATCGTAGATTTGCATTCTTCTTTCACGAATGTAGGACTATTGCCTAGTCTCATATCTTGGTAGTGTTTGAATCTAGTTTGCACTCATAAATTAGGTGGTATTCAAAAAACATCATTGATACCTATAATTGGTGTCAATTTTCTTGATTGCATGTGTCGACTTATGGCTCTTTGCTAAATTGGAATACTTAGAGTGTGTTTACATGGCGGTCCAATTACAAAAGAAACTCCAAACTTGAGCGGAAGAGAGCAAAATTTTGAACCAAAGGAGTTTACAGTAGGGTTCAACTTTAAAATATGAAAAATAATGAAGTGACACTTACGTGGCACCACTTTCTAGGCCAATCTTGTTGGTCCTAAGTCAAGGATATGAACCTCCTAGTTTGAGAAACTAGTTTCCACGGTTTGTCCATATTGAAGTCTCAAAGTAAACTCTAGTTGAGTTATTGCATGTTATCGGCAAAATTCCTCCAAGTTTGGTGTCAAAGAAAAGTCTTGTGTCAGGTTCTAATTCTGAAAGTCGTGTGAGAGATGAAACTCCTTGGACCTCTTTTTTTAATCCCCGAAATTTTGAGAGAGAACTTTAGGTTCCAAATTATGGTCTACTCATGGACCCCACCGACCTAAATCCCAGATTGGCCTTTGCAAGGCTAGCTTGGAAGCTCGCCGATCCTAATACAACAAGCTAGAAAGTGCTTTTACATAGCCTAGCACCACTCTTTAACATGTAATCCTAAACATGAAGAAAACTTGGTTGACGTCATGGATAAGCTATAGAATTCACTTTTTCAGCTCCAGCTCACCCAAAGTTCGATCCAGAGACTTTAATATATGGAAAACTCTATTATCTTAACTTGGAGTGTTTTGAACACCAAGTTTTTTGACCCGCACCCTAATGGAAAGTGAGTCTTATGTTTGGATACCAAAATTGCAGGTATCTTGATAACAATTACATCAATGGGACTTTGGACATCAAAAGCTTGTGGACTTTGCAATTGGTTCCATGGAAAAAATCCGTGGGTGGCCCAAACTTAAAAGTATTGAGCTTGAGAAACAACAACATCACCGGAGTTGTAGCTGATTCTAATGTGATTACAAATGTCACAACACTATTCTAGTAAGTCCTTTTGTAAACCCACCAAAATATGGTTCAATCTACTAGTGTTAACTACACTAAACATCGAACTTACTGTGGCCCACACTAATATTCATAATCAACCCACAGTAATTGTCTTGCAAATCACTTAGTGATGACTAGAGAGGGTGTCACATGGCACATGGTGCTACATGATAGGTCATGAAGACCAATCTAATCAAGATGGCACATCCATTTTAATCTTACACTAAATTATATGATTAGGTATAAGTAGTTGTGATAAATAGGACTTTGTTTAAAGGCAACTTGTGTTGATTCCTGCCTAAAATAAACGTGATATAAACATGAAAATATAGGGCCAGCTTTAAATACATGTATAATCAACACTTTGAAAAATCATATGACATCCAAAATTTGATAATGCTAAGATCTGTTGAAATCAACGAGGATGCACTTCCTTCGAAACAAATTTACTACACCCCCCACCCACAATTGGGGGGCTCTATCTATCTATCTATAATTATGTAAAACAAATATCTTGTTTACTTTCTAACATCTAGTGTTTCAAATCTATGGGGAAATCAAGCTTTTGATGAAGGTTCGATTATAACAAGTGTGATGAAATTGAAAAATCCCTTACATGGATTGTATGCCATTTAGATAAGTTCGGAAGTGCATCCCTTCCCCCCAGTTGAAGTCCTTCTCAAATTACGCACATGAATGACCCAATAGAAATTAAGGTGATATAATAACTTTAAGTATTATGCTCATTTGTCTAAAAAGGACAATTACAAACTTATTTACCATAAATCGTGGCAGCTTTGTTACTTGGGTGTCCGAATGCTGATATTTTGAGATGACACATAGCTTTTTGCAGAGGTTCTAACCACTAAAAAGGTGACACTTTGAAGTTATTTTGGGAAGTCTCATGTGTTGAAACTTCTTACAATGATCCAGCCTACAAGGAAACCCGTACTGTAATACAAATTCCGACGATGATTCTGCGAGATGCTATTGCAAGCAAATATGCGAAATTACACAAACGAATCATCGTAAGTAAACGCCAAAGCTCATTTTATATGCTTAATTAGAATGTGGAATTGTCCATATGAACAATAAAAACTGAGTCTCTCTACACATCTTTCCGAGCATCCGGCTATAATATTCCGAGGGCTCACTGAACAAGCACCGAGTGTTGAGAAATGTTATGTTCATGATCTTTGCCTTTGATTAGAAGGCCACTCAATAATGAAGGAGATCAAATTGATCATCAATATAATTGCTCTTCATTCAATCAAAGTTCGTTTTCTCAAGGAGCAACTTGTTAGTCCAATCTTATTCTTTTTAACATCAATCGTACATTATGACATTGCAGAGAACGAAGTGAAAATAATTGTAAGCACATCATGTATCACCGCCCTCATTTTTAGTGTCGGAATCTTCACGTTGGCCTTTTTACTTCAACGGAGCAAAAACAATTTGCGCGACATCATCAAAAGTAAGTGTCAGCTTGCCGCAAATAAAGTGTCCATCAAAAGAAATATCAAAATGCAATGAAATTTACAGTTGTAGGATTTTATGATTCTTGCATTTTATTATCAAGCAATTGGAAGTTATAAGTTCTTTAGCATGCATTGATCGTTTTTGCAAAATGTATGATTTGGTGCAGAATTTGATGAAGCGGATGTGAATCCAAGAAGGTTTGATTATAACGAACTTCGCATCGCCACAAAAAATTTCGATGAAGATATGAAGTTGGGTGCAGGAGCATATGGTGCTGTCTATAAGGTGCTCATTCCCTCTATAATACACCTTGAACGAATGTAAACAAATTGTAATTTTCAACGTGGGCAATTATGGAAGATGAGTGAACTTTGCCGAAGCTAATAAATTGAACCGAATTTTTGCATCTTCCAATCTAGTAGAAATACAAATTTAGCATAGTACACCACGTATAGGAATAAGATGCACATGTAAATTTGTTCATGTGGATTGCATGTTATCTTTTGATATCACAGGCATATACGAAATTCAATTATGGAAATCCCAAACTCTTTTCTATATGGAATCTTTACATGACAATATTAAATTGCCTAATTGAATGATTTGATTTTCGTCGTTCACCTTGCTCACGAGTCATATGTTGAGTGTTTGTGCAGGGTATACTATCCAATAATACTATCGTTGCTGTGAAGCGTTTGTTCATGAAAACCCAACAAGCTTCAAGTGATTTTACCAACGAAGTTGTATTGATTACCAACCTCCGACACCAAAACTTAGTTAATTTAAAGGGATTCTGTCTAAAGGGGAAGGAAATGCTTTTGGTGTATGAGTATGTTGACAATTATGACCTAGACAAGATTCTATTTGGTAAGTTCATCCAAACCTTTTGGTTTGGCAAAACATGAGAACAATCTTGGAGAATCAAAATCACATACTAGTATTGTTGTTTGAGTAGTATTCTTTTGCTAAGGGTCATTTTATTTATTATTATGAAGCAAGAATATTTTAATCTCACATGTGATGATATGCATGATTCCCACAAGTCTAACAAATGAGGTAATCACTTATAGGTTCGAAAACACAAAAAGGAGGACAAGTGTTGGATTGGCCAATGCGGTATAAGATATGTTTAGGGGTGGCTCATGGCTTATACTACTTACATGCATCAACACGACCCAAAATCATCCATCGAGATATCAAAGCAAGTAATATTCTATTGGACAAGGAATTCAACCCGAAGATTGCAGATTTTGGTTTAGCTCGACCAACTCATGGTGAGGACAGCGAAATTTTGACCGAGCAAATTGCTGGTACCAAGTGAGTATCTTATAAACTTGATTTAAATTGTTGGATGACCTTTATGAAGCTCGAGGTAGTTATATGTATTGAAGTGGTGAAAGAATTAGTGTTATTCTCATAGTTGTAGAAGACTAATATTTGTTAATTTGAGACTTTCTCTTGTCTCAAATTAATATATGGACCACAACAACATGGTCTAATGTTTGGGTCATCCTATCTAAACCATCTTGATATGAGTTCTTAATTGGGTTCTTGATATGAACACCCACTTCAATGTATTTGCATCTTACAACATTCTCCAATATCTGTGTGATTTTATCCATGTTCTTATATTTGTAACTGTCTCAAAATGCCGAAAAAGTTCCAAATTAACGAATATAGTGATCTATAATTGAATCAAAAAATTTATTTGTATTCTAGTTTTTGTTTCTTTGTTATGTTTTTTCATTTTGTATTAGTTTTTGGTTATTTTTTAAACTATAAACTGGAGTAGGGGAGGAGTAATACACACACATTTTTTTAAATTAAGTCATGAGAACTTAAGAATTAGATACTTACAAATTCCACATCTAATAACATACATCCCCTGAGCATCATGATGATGGTCAAGGTGTGGATTGTCACACAAATAATTACTTCGTTATGTTCTAGCTTTCAAGATGTTATTTGCTCGAACATGATCCTAGAAAGTAAATGTGGAGGCATTGTAGAGACAATGCATTTGACGTTGGTTTCATTATGTTAAAGAGAACTATTGGATGTCGTTGTGCAGAGGTTATTTGGCACCTGAATATGCATATTATGGACAATTAAGTGACAAAACGGATGTGTATAGTTTTGGTGTTTTACTTATGGAAGTTATAAGCGGAAGACGGAACCTCGATAATAGTTTGCCTGAAGAAGAATTTTATCTTCCCAATCATGTAAGTTTTGCTAACTTCATCCTTTCATATTGGTGCAACTAATGTATTTCTCTTACATCTATATTTTATTTCACACCTAATTTAAAGTTCAGTATTTGAAGTTTGAAACAAGTATAAATTCAATTCGGCCTAAGCCTTGACAATTTTGGTATTCTAAAACACCAACTTTAATAGTTTGTGAGCCAAATTTATATTTAGTGTATAACAACATCATTTATTGTATGCCCTTCACATGTAAAAACTCTCAAAAATTGAGGTAGGTCCCTACATTGTGGATTGAGGTAGGTCCCTACATTGAAGCACTGATATCCCAATGCATTGCATGTGAGAATTTGTTGTGACAAATCTTTTGGCCCTACCAACCAACAAGTCCCAGAGCACACGCCCTACGCAACTAAATTTGTTGCAAATCTACCATCGTGATAGACTTGCAAAGAAATTCAAGTATGCAAGACGTGTGCTATAATGAGACTCATATGCTAGTATTGTGTGAAACCTTAGAATCCATGGTTATGTTGGACAATCTACATCTTGTGACATTGATCAATATTTTTGCAAACCTAAATGGCTTATGTACAACAGGCTTGGAAACTTCATAGTCAAGATAAACTCATGGATCTTCTTGACCCGAACCTTCGTCCACTCAAGGAGCCCGATGAGATGGAAGTGTTACGTGTGATCAGAACCGCCCTCTCATGCATCCAATTAAAGGTGGCAAGGCGGCCCACAATGTTCACGGTGGTGTCGATGTTGGTGGGCGATTTGGAGATTCCGATCTTAACTAACAAAGGGCATGATTACCCATCAAATCTCGCAATTAGAGTGGATGAAATGAGCGAGAGTAGCTATCCATCATCTAGCTCCCTTCTACACTCGAAAGGGGGTATAAATGAATCACCAACGGTAGAGCTTGCTTACCTCAACTCCGAATGGCCAAATACGAGGTGATTTGAGTGAAATCATAATGGGAAGGTGCAATCTTCTTGTGTCTTGAGGTGTTGCCATTGGTGGGGTAAAGAAGGGCATTTAATGAGAGTTTGGTTCACAAGATATACAAACGCGATGGATATTGTTCTACATTTTTTTTGTAAAAATAATTTAGTGTGAACTATGGGAACAGGGTGAGTGTGCCCTAAGGTTTCTCACAAGAGGAATTTATTTCATCCGATTAGGAAGGTCAAGAAGGAACGCGATGATTTTGTAAAGCCACTAACCACAAAGAAATGGTACATAGGGAGGGTCTAGAGGATGAAAAGGAAATCCAAGTGGTTAGATTTAAAGGACCCGATCAACATCATGGATCGACGCTCTCATATGGAGATGGGTCTTTGTTGGTATCAAAAATCCAATGGCTCGATGGGGACATACGATTGTATACACCATGTGAACATGTGATGGTAGAGTTCAATATCATCATTGCCTTGGCATTCAATGAGGTATATAGTGGAGACAAATGTGTACGAGGTTAATCCAATGGATGAAACTATCTTCAACAACTTTTTCAAAAGTGATTTATGAGCACTTGCATGATCACAAAGAAGTCCTATATTTTCACCAAGCACGTATATTTTGTATGTACATAATTGAGGAGAGATGAAAAATGCTATAAGAGATCGCATTAAGTTTTCTCTTCTCTTTGTGTTAATATGATTTGAGCACATAGTCCAATCTCAACATTATACATGTCTTCTTTTGGTGTCGAGTCTTAACTACAAACCTTGCCATATACCACTCAAATATAGGTGTCCATTCTTAACTACAAATCTTGCCATACACCACTCAAATACAGGTGTCCAATTGCGAAGAATGACCACATAAGGCTCACATGAGTGCCTTAAGCCAAAAAATTATCCAGCCAAGGATGCACACAATTCTCGGGTAACACTGGGAGATCTCACTCTTTTCAGTGATGCTTCCCTCCAAAAAAATTCTGGTTTTTGTCTACGAATAGAAGTTCCAATGTCTGTCTCAGAATCTGACTAGTGATGGAAACTAGCCAGGGGAAGAAAAACTACTGAATCTTCCATGAACAACTACCTCACTAAATGACTCATTTCAATTAAAAATACAAACATGAGAGGCAATGATGGTCGCTACCATTGAAGTCTACCCACAGGAGAGTCCAAAACTTGAAGAATATAGACCCAGATTGACATCCTCTGGAGCTCGTTGCCAAACAAAAAATAAATTGTGGTACTCACATCAAACATTTAATTACAAGCCCACCACTTCTTCTGACAATCCAGAAAGCCTGGTCCACTTCTCCAATGAACTTGCTGAGGCTACAAAAGCATTTCTTGAGGAAACTGCATCACCCGATTTCACTGATACAGCCAAATTTAATTTATTAGATACAAAAAAAGGATAGAGCAGATACAGAAATTTGAGTTGACAGATTACTGGTCCACAGAATTGATTTCATATTAATTTCACTGATACAACCAAATTTAATTGGCAGGTTGCAATTGTGCAACAATCTTGTAATCAGATACACCTCAAAACCACTTGAAGATATCTGAGAACTCTTTTAGTCTACTTATCACGACCGCAGATTCATCTAATTAGTAAGAATTTTGGGAAAGCACATGTCAGAAATTTCCGCTTAAAGTTTCATCTGCTTGAAATAGAATGCAGACTGTGGTCATTACTTTAGGGATCTCCATAAACATCTAGAAATTAAAACGCAATGACCAATGGAAGCAATTTCAAAGAGTAGTATGAAAGCTAAAAATGAGGCTAGAAAACATAGAGTAGCTCATTTGCACATTCACTGAGAGACTCAAGACCATTTGTAACTAAATTCAAGGATGCACTGGAAAGACAATCAAGGCTGTCAACGTCTAAAAATTCTTTTGTTAATAAATAGTAGTTGCATGGCTTCAATTATTTTCCTTGGTTATTTCATCACTTTTCAGATGCCTCTCATTTTTTTCTTAAAACTCACTGGAGCTTCCTTGAACACTAGGAAAGACCCAAATAATGTGTAAGGTAGGAAGGGAGAGAGAGGGAAGAGAGAATTGCAACGAAGGAGGAGAGGAAGGAAGATAGATTACAACTGTTTATGTGAGAATGTAAATTTCCAATGATGTGTCACCTCTGTAGAAATTTCCTCCCTAAATATTAGCAAAATATTAATATCGGAGATCCACTTTTGGAAACGAAACCGTACCTGCAGCCTGGAGGGAGTTCAATGCAGAACTGAAAGTCTCAGCCTCGCTTTTCTCCTCCTTGCTGGAACTCACCTGAACAAGAACAATGACATATGCCAGATATTGAGAATCTTACGGTTCTATACCACATACGAATTCGAGAGTCCAGAAGTAATCAATTGTCAATAATGATTCACTAAAAGGCAGGAAAAGCTGTCCAGACCTTAGATACGGCAGCCTTGACGTTGTTGATCCAGTCGGTTGCCAACACTGAGGTGGCAGAGTTGAGGTCACCATTATCAATTGCCTGTCCGGTTTCGCTCAATTTGTACACAGCAGCTTGCACAGACTCTGCTCAGCAGGAATGACATCATAAGTTCTCATTTATCACAATAGTTAGTATTTTCATGTTGTCAAAGTATTTAAAAGTCTCTCGGTAACTGAACTTCGTCGAACAGTTTGGAGAAGGTGGCTGACAATTATCCAATTACAGGTGATGGTTTAAGCCACCCTCATGTCCCCCACAAATAGTCAGCAACCTAACCTTTCATTGTCGGAGTTAACCAAAAAAGAAAATATGACTCCAATGTTGTCATTGGCAGCAATGTAAATCATGGGGCTCCTTCATTTTCCAACAAAACTCTGTCAAAGACTCTTAAAAAATTGTACTGTGAAGGATGGCCTCAAGTTTGTCCCAAAGCATCCCACAAGAATTCCTTCTGTCATAAAGCTAATGTTTTTTCTTGCGCCTAACTTGCAACTGGAATTAATGCATGTGCATTGACGATGGAGAGATTTGACAGTGCCTGAATAATATCAATTTATCCATCAATTCACCAACACTCAAGACAATCAAACACCCCATATTTCCCTTCGACTTCTATTATCCTGCCCATCACGTCAACTCTATTTTCAGCAGAGACCTAACTGGATATGCGGAGGACAAATTTGCAAAACGTGTCCAATCTAATACCTAACATTAACCAACAGCCGTCCATCTGTCATATTGCTTTCCAGTTTGCGACATAGCCAATGCAGCCCCACCCAAATGCCAAATCCTCCACTTGCTCACTACATAGCATCATTATTATGCTTTGTGAGAGAGTTCACGCAGACCGAGAATCAAAGGCACTTTGCTGCAAGCATCAAAAGCCATGTACGAGAATATTGTCCCATCAAATTAAGCCTTAATCTGAGAATGTGAGAAGGCTTTACGTGGTCTTAAAATAAGGTAGACGTGCCTAATTCTGTTACTTGTTTTGATCAGACAGCTAAATTTGAGTAGTATGTGGTTTGGTGTGGCTCCAAGAACGGATACCAAAAAGCCATCACGCGCTTAAAAGAAACTGTCCTACGTGTTTAAAAAAGATTGGACAACGTGCTCAAAATATGATGACCATTCTAAGCTCAATATAAGCTCAATAGTCAACATGGTTGGGGGGACCTATATGACCATTTGATGAGCACGACAGTCTTCATTTGGGCAAGGAATAAGATATTCGCATGAGTTCCGAAAATCAAGAGGAAAGTGGCTACAGCCTGGATCTGGATTTGCAAACCATCTCCAACTAATAGCGTGTTTCATATCCCAGGAGAAGTGGGCTAGTCAGAAAAAAACCATTAAAGACCCATCTACCTTAGGAACTTGTCAATGCAGCCCCAACCAAAATCCAAATCGTCTACTCACTAACTCCCTCACTCCATATCATCATTATTAAGCTTCATACGAGTGTTTCCACATTGATACAAGGATCAAAATCCATATTGTCCAAGAGACTATTGTCGAATAACTTTAAGCCTTAATTCTGAGAGAGTGTGGAGGTTTTTCTGGTAAAACCAATTGATGACTAAGCTCCACATTCATTCCAAGTTACTGAGGACCCCAATTCTTAGAGATTAGAAATTGGACCCTAATTTCAATGTTTTGTCACATTCGTAATTGATCCAATGCAATTAAATGCAATGCTAGGGGACTTGGAATGCATACGGATTTCCTTCTTGAAGACGTTGACGGCACTCGAGCGTCGCTCAATGCGCTTCTTCTTGTCCTCCTTCACCTTCAACAGAAGCGCGTCGTCGTCGTCACTCTCCAACAGCGCAAACGCGGCGGGCGCAAATGAGTTCACCGTCAAACCTCCCACCGCGATCAAAGCGCACACCGCCCGCCTCCCGGAAACCCTAGCAATCTTCTTGCTCTCCTCTTCCGTTCGCGGCTCGCTCGCCACACACCTCGTGGTTGCAACAACCAGACGGCCATTGCCATTGCGATTGATCTTGCTCTCCCATCGCTGAGTTCCCAGTTTCTGGCCCTCGACGAACGCCGAGCACGAGTACCCAAGCGAAGAAGCCATCAGAGCAAATTGGATAAATTTGGTTGGTCGAATTGAGGTGAGACTGCTCTTGGGCAGGGCGAAGCATGTGAAGAGCAAGATTGAGTATATGGCGATGGCGAGAGAGAGAGAGCGAGAGAGATCGGCTACGTGTCCGCACGAGAACGCTCCTCCTCAGCTGCACATCTCCTCTTCCTTATCCACCTCTACCTCGAAGTTTCATCCATCCATAACCCGTCGCTCATCCAAAGTGGAGGGCACTTCCAACAACTTCTCTTGTCTTTTTTCTATCCACGCAGAGAACATTTCATCCATAACCTTCATTTTCATTTTCATGTCCATGAGCACACTAATTATGTCTCATAAACGGGTTCAGTCACGGAAGTCTCACTATTATCACAGTTTTGAGATTCACTGTCCTCTCATCAATTTTGTGTGTCTCTTATTCACCTTGACCTTGAGGTTTCACGCATTCCTAATAGGTTGCTCATCCAAGGTGGAGAGGACTTCCAACAAATTTTTGTCTTTTTCTATCCACGCAGAGAACATGCCTACAAATTTCAATTTATGTCCATGAGGTAACCGGTTATAGACTACATACCGGTGTGCTCATGGTTTAAAAAGTGAAGGTTATGGATGAAACATTGTCTATGTGGATAGGAAAAAAGACAGGAGAAATTGTTGGAAGTGCTCTCCCACTGGCATGAGTGACGGATTATGGATGGATGAAACCTCAAGATGGAGGCAGATAAGGGGCACACATGTGAACAATCTATGACCTGCATAATTGGCAAGAGAAGAGTAGTTGATGAGCTTAAATTGATGTCTCACCACCATCGCAATCTTGTCATCCACTCTCCACTCTCGCATGTTCACCAAATTATTTCAAAGACACCAACCAATTGTATGAATGTGAACATTAAATCGATATCAACGAGTTTGTTTTACATAGTTTTTGCTATCTAACTTGCAACCTCCATTTTATAGCACATGAAGAATGTATGTCGCTTTGTGAAAAAAGCTTGAGCCTTTAGGGGTTAAGGCCAACTATGTGGAAGTTGTCCTTGGCTGGCAACATTTCCTACTTAAATGCCTTTGCATATCCAATTTTGTTGTAGCTGAATTGCTAACTACACTAAATATGATATTTAATGTCACTTACTATTTGAAATTATACAATGCTATATCTATTTCCTGTATATCTCATATTTTACCAACAAATGTTAAATTGGTAGTTTGAACATTATAAAACATTAAACTTTACTTAGTAAAAAAAATTACATCAATAGTAGAAAGATATAACACTGTGTAAATCCAAATAGTAAGTGACGATTAATATGATATTTAGTGCGGCCTTCATTTGAAGGCAAACTCAATTCTGGGTTCAACTTTTGGCAGCTACAAAACCCTTTTTGAGTGAAGTTCCCGTAAATTAGGGTTAGTCATCGATGATGGTTTATGTGAAAAGAACTCGAGCCCGTAGTATATTTATTCAGCATTTATATATGGTGTAATTTGTACAAGGTGGCTGATTCGCTTTAAAATTCTCTGCCGGCTAGGTAAATTTTTTTGGTGCATAATTCCATGACACGATAGAGTTATGCGTAAAGTCTCTCAAAGAGTGACGTGATCTTGAGTTCGATCCTTTTTGAGAGAATCATCTACTAAGGACTCATGAGCTTGTCGTGTGTCATGTGGCGGAGCCTATTTTAAAAGTTGGGTGAAATTTTTTGAACCCTTTTTTTGTCATCTCAAAAACTTTGAGAAAATTTTAAGCTTTAATTTACAGTTTTCCCATGGGATTCACCACCCTAAATCACAGAACAACCTATGCAAGACTAGCTTGGCCCACCTATACTAGTATGACACCACTCTTTGAGCCTCATGTTAATTTGAGCCTTAAGAAAATTTGGGGGGTTTTATGGTTACACTCTCAAATTAAAGTTTTAGCCAACTCAATGGGAGTCTAATCCCAAGACTCTAATAACTCTAATAAGTAGAAGCGCCTAACTCCATCAATAACCCAAATTTAGACACCCATTTTTGACGCAAAGTGGACAACTACATAAGACGAAAGCTTATTGTCTTATTCTAAGGACTGAAAAATGTAGCTCATTGTTTGAAGGAGACAAAATGTTAACAAGCAACAATGTTCACCTCGGCCGCAAGGGGGGGGGGGTATATGACTAGGAAGGATCACATGAGATTTGTGAGTTTGAATCATTCTACAAAGTTATATATGCTTTGATTTCATCCATGATAGACACACCAGACAAAGGCCCCGTTAGATTCCTAGAAAAACAAATTATAAAATACGATAGAATAAAAAACCTAGAACCTATGGCCACACACACCCCTAATATCTATAAATGGACAGGAAATACAAACATCGACAAAGAACTCTCCAATGAATTCTGGAACAACCCTAATATTACAGACAAACAAAAATCTTGCCTCATCAAATTTCGTACGGGAACTTACATGGGCCACGCCAGAAAACAACTCTTCTTTGGCAGGCAAAGATACCCTACCATTACTTGTCCTATCTGCAACTCATATGAACCAGACACGTGGCTACACGTACTACTTACATGTAGACAACAACATATACACTCACTTCACGTTAAAAGACATAACAAAGCTGTATGGGAAATAAGAAAAATGCTAATATCGTCCGAAAAATCCAGATGTTACACTCTCATGAACGCTGGTACATTCAATAACAACCCCCAAGAAAACACAGTCCCTAACTAGTCATTACCATGTACATGTGGAACCCAAAGATGCCATTGTAACGCCCGATTTAGACCCGACATCCTTTGCGTTAAAGGGTTACCATACCAAAACGAACCACCCACAAATATTGACCAAAATCTTATCATACAATTCATTGAATTCACATACTGTAACGACAGATTCTCACCAGAAACGCTCGAAGCTAAAGCTAACAAATATAGACCCTTAATAGAAAACATAGCCGCCAGAGGCTGGAAAATTGACCCGATCATCGTTATTACGGCAGGCGCTAGAGCTGCAACACACACCCCATCAATGAAAATACTTGAAGACAAATTCAAACTACCTATGTCAGCCATTTGAAACACCTTTAAAAACATAAACACCATTGCCATACAATATGCCATGTCCATCCTCCTCCACAAAAGAAGATTAGAAAATAATCAACCTTTACCTCAATTACAAGACCCCCCCTAGTCAACAAATAAATAAATAACTAATCAATAAATACTAAAAATATAATAATTAAAAACCACATTAGTATATATCAGCAACGGGCACAATTCCCCCTGCCACGTGAAAGATGGACTGCTAGGTGACATAAACATCACACTCCCAATACTTACGCAAACACACTCACCAGAATCTAAAACACCAAGAGTGAAAACCTTGCACCAAACAAATCCAAGACTAACCAGTCCTTATTGGGTACTGGTTCTATCTGTTACTGGTTACTTGTGACTATAGTGTCTACTCTCGAAAGGGGGAAGTAGTTCTATACCTCTATTCCTTTGTCCAGTGGACATAGGTCTAGGGGTGGAACGAACAGACACTTCATTCACGTCGGCCTCCTAACGGAGACCGAAGTTTCTCTCTCTCTGCTTTGATTTCATGTGATCTCAATGTCGTTGTGCTCATAGCATAATCGCTTATTCAAATAAAACATTGGATCATTTTGGGTTGGGTAAGTGCTCAAAGTGTCCGCAATAGGCATATTAACCCTAAAAATATTTATAGCCTTACTAAGCCTCATGCTCTTTCACCTACTTAAATTCTAAATTAAAAAGAAAGGAAAAAAAGATGTGAGATCCATCAAGCCGTGGCATTAAGATTGAAGCTGTAATTTTTTGAGAAACACATGTTTATTCATGGCCCTTGACCAAATTAGTCTCAAGCCAAGGATAAATAGCAAGTGGAACTTAGCAATGATATGTTCAGGCCTCATAATTTAGGATTATTTATTATATTAAAGTTTAATACAATAATCTATATTATCTTCATGTAATAAGAAATCAAAAACTTTGATTGAAGACCATAATATGAATGTTTGGAAACCAACATGATACAATCCAAGACACTTCTTTCTTTATATACTAAAAATGTAACTCCAATCTAGTACCTTAAAAAAACTATTACATGCCCACTTCACCGAGGTTGCAAATGTTGGATGAGTTTCATGAACACATGCATGCACATCGAGACATCACAAGTGGTGTTTTTTCTTCCACTTGTTGAGCATTGGTCCCAAATAAGTATAACCAGGTACCGATGAATAGAGGTTGACAATAGCTTTCCAACCGGCTTGCGAAGGATGAATATTGTCAAATATAACCTTCTTTGATGGGTCCGGACAGACTTCCCAATCATACCATCCACAATGTCCCGTGCAACATTGCTTCAAAGCCTCCACAAAACCTATAAACCCACCCCAAAACCAAAAAAAGGTAGTTGTTAAAAAATAATTTTTTGCTGTCATTAAAATTGAATGAAGATCGCATGAACATAAGTTGTACACAATCGTCAATGTTTAGATTCTATGAAATGTAAATCCTTACCATATTTTTCACCATGAAGCAAGACTTCTTTCATAGCTTTTGTCAAGTTGACAATGATGAAATCCGATTTGTGCAAGCCCTTCTTCAATAACTTGAAGCGTCCAATGAGCAATTTGTTGTGTAGATCCGTTTGGATGCTTAAAGTCTCATTTTTAACACACGCGGTAGAATTGTTGATCGGATAGGTAATGTAAGGCATACATGAGGCTGGGACCACCGTTGATACCATGATGTGGTTAATTCCAAGCCTTTGAATGCGAAGTGACCCAAGAGCAATTGCATCCACAACGTTTGCTACCACAAAAGGGACCCCCTATTTCAAAAGGTCAAACAAAGTTACAATTGAGAATCAAATCATAATTCTAACTCTATGGACATATGTCTAGTTATAGTATGAATATATTGTATTGGGTTTTGCGTATTAGGCTAAACATAAGGAGATGGAATTTACACCAAATTGAAAATTCTTAAAGATGTTGATCTCAAGATTAAACTATGTATAATACCTTGGGAGCTCCAACTTCATTATAGAAAAAATAGTCGTTGATCCCCATGGACACCAACGCTACAGAGTGTTGCAAGTGATCTTTTGTCCACAACCCTTGTTTCACAAATTGTTCAAAAGCATCAACTTGTGCAGAAAGAGGAGGATGTCCCCAATTATAATTGATTCCCGCGCCTGCTATTGCAAAATTGACTCCACCATTGTTGATGCTCTTGGGATCCAATTGCATCCAAGTCCATGGTGTCGGTGTAGGTACATCAAACAGTTCAGCTGTGCCCATAAAATTTGAAGAACTTAAAATAATAATTTAAATATGAATTTAGAGCCCTAAAAACATTACTTAAAAAATAAGCCTCTAAAATAATCTATAGTTTAAAAAAAATTAAAATGAAATTTGAATTATTCAATTGAAAATTTAAAAAAATACTTCAAAAAAATTTATATTGGAGAAGGGAAATTAAAATTTTTGTTCAAGCCAAGGAGAAATGTTGTATACCAAAGTAATCAACTTGGTTGCGCCCATCACTTGATCGGTTTCCCATATGTTCAACATGAGGCCATGTTATCCCATATGGATAACTTACATTGGATTCACCCGTGTCAGAATAGGAATCACCAAATACAAATAAACCTTTTGTTCCTTGAACCCCACCTGTAAGTCAATGTGCAACCAAGGTGTATGAAAATAAATAAATAAATAAATAAATATCTCACTTTGACTTCTATGACTCATATCATATCTTGTTTTAAGAGGAAAAACACAAATCTTAAATCAAAGTAACAAATTTAAGCCAAATTGCACTACATCACATGCTCAAATCTAATATATATCAACATTTTATTTTTATTTTGAGGTTATGCATGTCTTACCCATATTAGAGATCACACAAAGGGTGACAATAACACTCAATATTGTTGTTTTTTGGATCAAAACCAAATTACATGTATGAAACTCCATATTTACCGTCCACCCTACACAAAAAGTATACCTTTGATGATATCAAAACTTTGCATGCCAAGCAAAAACTTAATGATAATCTTTGAGACTTATCATCAAATTGAGTAATCAAATAAAGGATTGAACGGGAAGGTAACAAAAGCAACAATTTTCAAATAATTTTGTACCAAAACTGTCATGAAAATGAATGATATTGTGAGCATCTTACTGAGATCTTTTGCAAGGAGTTGGCCACGGAAGTAGACTCAGAAAAAAGGAACATCTTGAAATATATGTATTATAGACACAAATTGACTTGCAATTTTTAGAAGATGCACACTTAAATTATAGTTGAGTTGTGATATATTAATATATCAAACTGATCATATCCATAAATATGAAGTAAAAGAAAAGAATGTAAGAGATGAGACTTTAAAGTATAAGAATGTTGAAAGACACTCCAACATGAAAATGGTGATGGTGTGGCAAACATAGATAGATCGATCTTATCCAGATATATAATATATTTACTTTACATCAATAGTTAAACTATTTATGGATTCAGATCACTTTATGACTTTTAGCTTGTAGTCAAAACACGAAGAATATAAACCTAAATATAAAGATGAAAAATTGAACTAATATGCACTATACAAGAAATTAATATGAACTTGTAAAAAACATATCAAGGTTTAGAACAGTATATTGAATAGGTGTATTACGACGATTTTTTGAGTAGTATATATGGAAACACCTAATTTTTTTCTCATTTTGAATCCAATTAATACATTCTAAAGTTTTTCTTACTCTTATATCTTTATTCTTAGCCATAATACTAAATCTAATATGAAATTTATAAAATTTGTATTAAAATTTTTTTTATTATAATTTATAAATGTAAATTTTAATTTTTATATATAGAATATTTTTTATTATACTTCTTTAGGACCTATCACAAGAATTAATTTTATCATAATCATAAGGTTGAAAAAAAAGTTCACTTAATTTTTTCTTTTATTTCAGGAGAAATATGATCAGAGGCGCTAATTCAGGCCTACCCATGCAATTATGCATTACCACTATATTGATTAGGAATCAATTTTATGAAAAAATATTGTTTAACTTTCATGCTTTTATCTTTAAACAATGTATTATCTTTATTAAAATACCTCCAAATATTTGGAATTTATAAGGAATTTTTTTGTTCATATTTATTTACCAACGGCTTGTGAAGTATGAAAAGAAATTAGATTTGAAGATCTAATCCTTTGTTATTACTTAACCATATATTCTTTTTTTTAAAGAGATAAAAATTTATGTTTTTTATATAATGTTTTAATTTTTTGATTTAATAGATTGCCATGACTAGATAATATTGATCGTTGCTTTTTTTGGACCTCTAAGAAAATTAGAAAAAGGCTCAAATGGTGTGATCCCTCCATCAACCTAGAATGCAAAGTTATATAATTTTTTCTTAGAGAAAATAATAATTAAATTGAATAAAAATTTACTCTCTTGCTACTCTAGGTAAAAAAATCTTTGTGACTTTGTGTAGCAAGGAAAAAAATTCTAATTGTATTTGAAAAAAATAAACTTAAACTAAATTAGTTTCTATCTAAAAACATCTTTATGTAGAATTTTACTTATTTGACATGTAGTTGAGGCATTATAAACAATATTATTATTTTTACTTCCATTAGGATAAATTTGGCCTCTTTGCATTTCAAATTGGCATAAATATAGCATCTATAGGAAAATAACCATCAATTGATTTTACAGAATCAAATTGTAATGCAAATATATGAGTAGGAAATGCCTCACCTTTGAGTACGGTTTGAATTATTAATTTACGTAATTGGATAAAACCAATTAGATTCACAGCAAAATCTTCAAATCTATCACTAATTTAGTAATACCGCACTTGTAATATGATGGTCATCGGTTCAATTTTTTTTTAATTACTAGTATTTTTTCTTATTATACCTTATACTTTTTAATTCTAATTTGAAATAAAATTTCTTGACCTAATATTGGCCAAACAACTTAAGCACTAGGTTTAATGTGCATAGGGTCACTTAACCATGCTTCATAATTAAAAAACGTGCCCCATGAAAATACATGCCACTTAGCCAAATAAAAATAATAGCTAATTGACCAAAGTGAGCACTAAATACTTTACGAGAAATTTCTTCTAAATCATTTATATGACTGTCAAAATCATGAGCATTAGCATGCAAGTTCCAAATTCAAGTTCTTGAAAAATGCCATGGTTTAGCCCATTTTTTAAAAGAAGTTTTTAGGGGATTCTTTTCTACCATAATCTTGACTCCTGGTTTTGCTCAACGAATAGTCATCGAGGTTCTCCTCTCTTTAGACGAGGCATAGGAAAAACCACCAATAATTAATAGTAAACCTCTTAGTGGCATTTGTTATCTAACTTTTTCTCTTCTTTAGTTTGGAACTGGAGCAATTATAATATAGAAGTTACCTAGGGCGGGTATTCAAATTTATTATGGCACGTTTTATGTTTTTCAAAAAGATCTAGAAAAAAAGGTGTTGGTAATTTAAAATGATTAAATTCATTAAATGTTATTTTATATTTTATATCCTATATTTTATATTTTATATCCTATATTTTATATTTTATATCCTATATCCTATATATTAAAGTACATGAATGTTGAATATACATTGTTGCATGACTAACTAACAACATAAAATCTATAACAAATGTCAATCTTGAGCATCATATCATACAGTGTACTGTCAAATTGACTTCTAACAAAAGTTCATGTCTCTCATACGTAACGCTCACCATCTCATATCTTGTTGACGTGTTATATCATCGGACATAAGCATGACAAATACAAATACAGACCATAACAAATGACCCTCGTGACATGGTGAACACTCCTGTTGAGGTTGCACGCGTGTTGCCCTACTACAGGTTGTTACAAGGGCCCTTGTGTACAATATTTATTAAGTAATCACATAATACAACTTGAATTCCAATCAAAACACAATGTCCCTCTAAACATCTATGGAATAATGACAATTTTGGTCAATCTTTCACATAATGATAACCAACATAAAGCACTTTGCCTTGTACCTTTCATTTATGAATCGGATGGTGAAATAAGACAAGCAAAATACTTGCAAGAGGTATTTAGAACATCATAAGCAATTATCCACCAAAGAAGACCATCAATACTCACCCTCTGTTGCGTACCTCTCCATGAGGAGTGCCCGAAACATCATGGGCACAAGGGGGACCCCGGAGTGACACCCGGGACTTGTGGTGCTGTTGGTGAGAGGGCCCAAGTGATCCTAGTGTGGGTGAGGGCCCCGGGCGTTGGGAACGCCTCCCACCCATAGCGACTAGGAGTTAGGAGGGTAAGCCCATAAGCTATGCGTAGCTTATGGCGTGCCAATTCTAGAGTGCTCAAGAACACCTCAATAAGAGGTGTGAGCTAGGAGATATGGCAATTTGAGTGGGGCGTTGTCCCGGGACAACATCACTATATTCGTTAATTTGGGACTTTTTAGGCATTTTGAGACAATTACAAATATAAGAACATGGATAAAATCACACAGATATTGGAGAATGTTGTAATATGCAAATATTTTGAAGCAGGTGTTCATATCAAGAACCCAATCAAGAACTCATATCAAGATGGTTTAGGTAGGACGACCCAAACATTAGACCATGTTGTTGTGGTCCATATATTAATTTGAGACAAGAGAAAGTCTCAAATTAACGAATATAGTGATCAACGCTCTGGTACAGCAATGGTCTGGGAGTGGTTCCCAAGGTTGCGAAACTTTGAACAGACATAACTTCGTCAATACTTGCCTGAATGGGGGTAAGTGAGTAGTCCATCGGCATCTATGTGAAATTTAGATGACAATGGAGTGGTCGATTGTTGCATCAAAGACCATATGAAGAAGTTATGGGGTTCTGAAGCTACAGTGGGCTTCTAGTCCCAACAGCTAAGGGAAAATATCTACTTGGCTCCAAGTGTTGGGAGAGAGACAAAAGGTTACTTGACGGTAAGATAAGGCCCTTCCTGGAGTCCTAGAGGTTTATATGGGTGAGGTGGTGTGGCTGAACCCACTTCAGGCCGAACGGCACAACCTCCATGGGCATTGGTCCAATGTAAGGGCATAGTTGCCTAGTATGGTTCGGGTTGTTGTAGTGTTGTTCCAGCAACGCGATGATCAACATAAGATTGGACTTCCATGAATGGAAGTCCACATCTAAGAATTGGTTACCGATTAAGGGGTGAGTCTCGAATGAAAGAGTAGGAGGGTTGGTCCCCCCCCTTATGAATTAAGAAGGTCCGCGGTATGAGGAGCTAACCATTCGCATGGCGGAATGCAAAGGGTTAGCACTCGCGATCCTTGTTAGAGTTGAAAAAATGACCAAGTTAGTTAAGGGGAGCTAGTGAGGATTGCGACACCCTCAAGACTCATATTAGCTTAACAATTCTTCCTCAATCGTTTTTGGATTAATGCAAAGTTTAGATCATATTGTCATTGATGTCAGAAGTTGTAAGTTCTGACTATAGCCCATGCTCACCTTCCACAAGTCTGATTGACCTCGAGGATTTGTAAAGGTAGAAAATCCCACCATGGCTACTTCCAGGAGGTTTCACCTTTTATGATGTGCAATAAATTTTGGAAGAGTATTTAGCCAATTACCAAATTTTGTATGAATTCAATGTCATAAGAATGGTACAAGATGACAAAATGTCGATTTGTGACAAATTTTCAAAGAGCGATCCTTTTGTGTGGTTGTATAGGTGTGCACAAAACTTCCAACATTGAACTTTGGTAATCCCAACCAATGAGCCATCATGATGATCCTTAGGATTATATTAGTAGTGTTAGTTAGGAATGTGGAAACGGACTAGTGATCATGTCAACCTATAGATTGAAGATTCTTTTTCGTTTCTTTTCTTAGTGGTGTTTGTTGTAGAAGAATATCAAACCATTTTACACCTAACAATAGTTGTTTGAATAACGTTGATGTTTGAATAAGACTTGTCGAATAGAGGGATTATTGCATACAACCAGGTTACCTCTCATTCATCCAACATTCTTTATTTATTTATAGTTTATTTGACACCGGAATTAGTCTACTCCAAGTCATTTGAGATGGATCGGCCACAAACCTATATGAGTCAAGTTTTTATGTTGGATGGATGAGAGGTACGCTCGTACACGAGAATTCCCTCTGTCCAAACATGCCTACCTTAGTTCACTTATTACCAAGATTTGGGTCATTTCCAACGTTAGTTTATTCAGCATATGGAAACTGGGGATTATGCATACTCAAGTATTAACAATTCTCGCTTCTATCTTAATCTGATTGGGCGGGGCACTCAACCACACGTTGGAGATTGCCGGACACTAAAGCACCCCTATGAGCTCTGTGCGCCTAAGAATTTGCTGCCCCTGGCCCATGCGCCAGTGCCTAGACCAAAATTTACTAGTCCTGCCCACATTGTTGCCCATAGCTTGCTTGACCGAACGGAACCATGGATGGAGTCAGCTCCAACGATGTCAGTCATCCTTCGAGGCGTAGACCTTCCTCGGACATTGTCAACATTCCCTGCTCCTATCTCCTCGGTTCTACACCACATCTACTAATGTGTTATGCACCAAAATATATGAAATGTGTTATGCATCAGATCTAGATCCCGATCCCGAAATGTGTCATGCACCAAATCCAAAATCCAAAATTTGTCATGCATCAGATTTAAAAATGTGTTATGCAATGAAACTAACAGATCCGAATTTGTTAGTGCGCACAACTATTTCATACAAATAGTGCTTGTAATCAAATGGTCTTCCTCTCTAAGCATGTGATACCAAGATTCTATAGCTCAATGCAGACACCCTCTTGTTCTGTGCCTACACTCACACGATTTGTAGGTTGTGCATGAATAGTTTTTATCGCACTTAATTCGATTATGTGCTAGTACTTGATGTTGTGTTATGGAATTTTGGTACGTCTGATGATTATGTTGATTCATTACAATCTACCGTTCATATCGGTATAGACCCATGATTGTTTTGTATCCATTCGACTGGATTATCACTTATGAGTTTTGTGAGTCTCTAATCGGTTAGTAAATCCAATTGGTTTAATAACACTGATTGGTTGATCTGATAACATATATCCACATGCACATAACATATTGATTTGATGAATTTTGTGGTTCCAGCACAATTGATCAAGACATGGTTGGAAATAGGTTGCAATTTGCGCAAAATACTTACAATTTTCATTACAGGAAAGTCAACTTTATCGATCTCAAACCCAACTACAAGACAAACAACAAAGATGCTAGTCTGATCCGGTTGTCTTTACAACTGTATTTGCAAATTTGATAATAAAATTACGAAAATTGACTCTATATTCACTGAGAAACCCATTTGCATTTGAGGACCTTCAATGCACTCAACAAATTATCTTTGGAACAAATCATGTGTTGGAGTCTACGCTATTAGTTGGAAATGGTTAGCAAATCCAAATTGAGACCATGGCCACTTTCCTCTTGATTTTCGGAACTCATATGAACATTTTATTCCTTACCAAAATGAGGAATCTCGTGCTCATCAAATGGTCATATAGGTCCCCCCAACCATGTTGACTATTGAGCTTAGAATGGTCATCATATTTTGAGCACGTTGTCCAGTCTTTTTTAACCAAGTAGTCCAGTCTCTTTTAAGCACATGATGCCTTTTTGGTATCTGTTCTTGGAGCCACACCAAACCACATACTACTCAAATATAGTTATCTAATCAAGATAAGTAACTGAATTAGGCACATCTACCTTATTTTAAGACCATGTAAAGCCTTCTCACATTCTCAGATTAAGGCTTAATTTGATGGTACAATATTCTCGTACATGGCTTTTGATGCTTGCAGCAAAGTGCCTTGGATTCCCGGTCCGCGTGAACTCTCTCAGGAAGCATAATAATGATGCTATGGAGTGAGCATGTGGAGGATTTGGCATTTGGGTGGGGCTGCATTGGCTATGTCGCAAACTGGAAAGCAATATGACAGATGACGGCTGTTGGTTAATTTTAGGTATTAGATGGGACAGGTTGTGCAAATTTGCCTCCGCATATCCAGTTAGGTCTCTGCTGAAAATAGAGTTGACGTGATGGGCAGGATAATAGAAGTCGAAGGGAAATATGGGGTGTTGGATTGTCTTGAGTGTTGGTGAATTGATGGATAAATTGATAGTATTGAGCACTGATCACTATATTCGTTAATTTGAGACTTTCTCTTGTCTCAAATTAATATATGGACCACAACAACATGGTCTAATGTTTGGGTCGTCCTACCTAAATCATCTTGATATGAGTTCTTGATTGGGTTCTTGATATGAACACCTGCTTCAAAGTATTTGCATATTACAACATTCTCCAATATTTGTGTGATTTTATCCATGTTCTTATATTTGTAATTGTCTCAAAATGCCTAAAAAGTCCCAAATTAACGAATATAGTGATGACTTTCAAATCTCACTCCACAGTCCATCGTCAATGCACATGCATTAATTCCAGTTGCAAATTAGGCGCAAGAAATAACATTAGCTTTGTGACAGAAGGAATTCTTTTGGGATGCTTTGGGAAAAACTTGAGGCCATCCTTTACAGTACAATTTTTTAAGAGAGTCTTTGACAGAGTTTTGTTGGAAAATGAAGGAGCCCCATGATTTACATTGCTGCCAATGATAACATTGGAGTCATATTTTCTTTTTTGGTTAACTCCAACAATGAAAGGTTTGGTTGATGACTATTTGTGGGAAACATGAGGGTGGCTTAAAACCAAGGCCTTAACCTGGATCCCATGGGAGGTTAGTAGCCGCCTAAGGCTGAAATAATACCCAGATGAGTGATGTTCCTAGCACTTGATTTCTGGTGTACCCAATCATAGTGGGGGTATATATTTTCAACCACCCATGTGGGAACTTAGGGGCTTGCCCTTGGGGGAGATAGATAGTGCCGGCCAGCTTGTCCACACCCATTCAAGGTGTTCATCTTTGAAAGAAGGCAGTAGTTTGTGAGGGCCTTCTAATTCTTGTAATGCATGTTTCGGGATTACATATAGACTTAGAGTGACTCAAAATTGAAGCTACACCCTGGTGGCAACACAGGAGTAGTCTTTCTTTCTATGGGGGACCAAAATTTTACACCCATCCTACCACTATTCCGGCCTTAAGCAGGTCAACTTTGGAGTTCCCATGGGTTCCATGGGACCTACATTGTAAGCCCTTCGGTTTCAGCCACCCTTCGGAATAACCATGAAAATTCCTGTCACTGAATTGTCTTTCACATGTTGGTTTGATTGATACAATTTTATGTCTCCACAGTAGTGTTGAGGGTTTTACTGGAAACTGGAGTTCACCTGTTTGCAGCTTCAGGTTGCAAGTTTGAATATTCTAGATGAACACTCGCTGGTCATCCCTACGCCGCAGAAACATCTGTAATTGGATAATTGCCAGCCTCCTTCTCCAAACTGTTCGACGAAGTTCAGTTACCGAGAGACTTTTTAATACTTTGACAACACGAAAACACTAACTATAGTGATAAATGAGAACTTATGATGTCATTCCTGCTGAGCAGAGTCTGTGCAAGCTGCTGTGTACAAATTGAGCGAAACCGGACAGGCAATTGATAATGGTGACCTCAACTCTGCCACCTCAGTGTTGGCGACCGAGGCGTCAACAACGTCAACAACATCAAGCTGCCATATCTAAGGTCTGGACAGCTTTTCCTGCCTTTTACTGAATCATTATTGACAACTGATTACTTCCCGACTCTCGAATTCGTGTGTGGTATAGAACCGTAAGATTCTCAATATCTGGCATTTATCATTGTTCTTGTTCCAGCAAGGAGGAGAAAAGCGAGGCTGAGACTTTCAGTTCTGCATTGAACTCCCTCCAGGCTGCAGGTACGGTTTCGTTTCTGAAAGTGGATGTCCAATATTAATGCTTTTTAATATTCAGGAAAGAAATTTCTATAGAGGTGACACATCATTGGAAATTTACATTCTCACATAGACAGTTTTAATCTATCTTCCTTCCTCGCCTCCGTTGCAATTCTCTCTTCCCTCTCTCTCCCTTCCTTCCTACCTTATGCATTCCTTGGGTCTTTCCTTGTGTTCAAGGAAGCTCTAGTGAGTTTTAAGAAAAAATGAGAGGCATGTGAGAAGCGATAAAATAAATAAGGAGTATAATAGAAGGCATGCAACTACTTAGCAATTAACACAAGAATTTTTAGACATTGACGGCCTTGATTGTCTGTCCAATGCATCCTTGAATTTAGTTACAAATGGTCTGGAGTCTCTCAGTGAATGTGGAAATGAGCTACTCTATGTTTTCTAGTCTTATTTTTAGCTTTCATACCACTCTTTGAAATTGCTTCCATTGGTCATTGCGTGTTAATTTCTAGATGTTATGGAGATCCCTAAACTAATGACCACAGTCTGCATTCTATTTCAAGCAGATGAAACTTTAAGCAGCAGCAATTTTTGACATGTGCTTTCCCAAAATTCTTACTAATTAGATAAATCTGCGGTCATGATGAGTAGAGTAAAAGAGTTCTCAGATATCTTCAAGTGGTTGTGGGGTGTACCTGATTACAAGATTGTTGCACAATTGCGACCTGACAATTAAATTTGGTTGTATTGGTGAAATTAATATGAAATCAATTTTTTGGACCGGTAATCTGTCAACTCAAATTTCTGTATCTGCTCTATCCTCTCTTTTTTGCATCTAATATATCAAATTTGGTTGTATCAGTGAAATCAGGTGATGCAGATTCCTCAAGAAATGCTTTTGTAGCCTCAGCAAGTTCATTGGAGAAGTGGACCAGGCTTTCTGGATTGTCAGAAGAAGTGGTGGGCTTGTAATTAAATGTTTGACGCGAGTACCAAATTTATTTTTTGTTTGGCAACGAGCTCCAGAGGATGTCGATCGGGGTCGACATTCTTCAAGTTTTGGACTCCTGTGGGTAGACTTCAATGGTAACGACCATCATTGCCTCTCATGTTTGTATTTTTAATTGAAATGAGTCATTTAGTGAGGTAGTTGTTCATGGAAGATTCAGTAGTTTTTCTTCCCCTGGCTAGTTTCCATCACTAGTCAGATTCTGAGACAGACATTGGAACTTCTATTCGTAGACAAAACCAGAATTTTTTTGGAGGGAAGCATCACTGAAAAGAGTGAGATCTCCCAGTGTTACCCGAGAATTGTGTGCATCCTTGGCTAAATAATTTTTTGGCTTAAGGCACTCATGTGAGCCATATGTGGTCATTCTTCGCAATTGGACACCTGTATTTGAGTAGTATATGGCAAGATTTGAAGTTAAGAATGGACACCTATATTTGAGTGGTATGTGGGAAGGTTTGTAGTTAAGACTCGACACCAAAAGGAGGTCGTGTATAATGATGAGATTGGACTATGTGCTCAAATTGTATTAACACAAAGAGAATAGAAAATTTAATGCAATCTCTTATAACTTTTTCATCTCTCCTCAATTATGTACATACAAACTATACGTGCTTGGTGAAATATAGGACTTCTATGTGATCATGCCAGTGTTCATGAATCACTTTTGAAAAAGTTGTTGAAGATAGTTTCATCCTTTGGATTAAGCTCGTGCACATTTGTCTCCGCTATATACCTTATTGAATGCCAAGGCAGTGATGATATTGAACTCTACCATCACATGTTCACATGATGTATACAATCATATGTCCTCATCAAGCCATTGGATTTTTGATACCAACAAAGATCTATCTCCATATGAGAAGGTCGGTTCATAATGTTGATCGGGTCCTTAAAATCTAACACTTGGATTTCAATTTTCCTTCTCATCCTCTACACCCTCCCTATGTACCACATCTTTGTGGTTAGTGGCTTTACAAAATCACCTTGTTCCTTCCTGACCTTCCTAATCGGATGAAATAAACTCCTCTTGTGAAAAACCTTAGGGCACACTTACCATGTTCCCATAGTTCACACTAAATTATTTTTACTAAAATAAATGAAACAATATCCATCACATTTGTATATTTTGTGAACCAAAATCTCATTAAAACACCTTTTCATACACCCACCAATGGCAACACCTCGAGAGACAAGAAGATTGCACCTTCCCATTATGATTTCACTCAAATCACCTCGTATTTGGCCATTCGGAGTTGAGGTCAGCAAGCTCTACCATTGGTGATTCATTTATACCCCCTTTTGATTGAAGAAGGGACCTAGATGATGGACAACTACTCTTGCTCAGTTCATCCACTCTAATTGAGAGATTTGATGGGTGATCATGCCCTTTGTTAGTTAAGATTGGAATCTCCAAATCGCCCACCAACATCGACACCACCGTGAACATTGTGGGCCGCCTTGCCACCTTTGATTGGATGCATGAGAGGGCAGTTTTGATCACTCGTAACACTTCAATCTCATCAGGCTCCTTGAGTGGACGAAGGTTCGGGTCAAGAAGATCCATGAGTTTATCTTGACTATGAAGTTTCCAAGCCTGTTGTACATAAACCATTTAGGTTTGCAAAAATATCGATCAATGTCACAAGATGTAGATTGTCCAACATGACCATGGATTCTAAGGTTTCACACAATACTAGCATATGAGTCTCATTGTAGCACACATCTTGCATACTTGAATTTCTTTGCAAGTCTATCACGATGGTAGATTTGCAACAATTTTAGTTGCGTAGGGCGTGTGCTCTAGGACTTGTTGGTTGGGAGGGCCAAAGATTTGTCACAAAAAATTCTCACATGCAATGCACTAGGATATCAATGCTTCATGTGGTACAATGCTTTAGGTTTAGTGCATTCCACAATGTAGGGACCTACCTCAAATTTTGAGAGTTTTTACATGTGAAGGGCATACAATAAATGATGTTGTTATACACTAAATATAATTTTGGCTCACAAACTATTAAAGTTGGTGTTCTAGAATACCAAAATTGTCAAGGCTTAGGCCGAATTGAATTTATACTTGTTTCAAACTTCAAATACTAAACTTTCAATTTGGTGTGAAATAATATATAGATGTAAGAGAAATACATTAGTTGCACCAATATGAAAGGATGAAGTTAGCAAAACTTACATGATTGGGAAGATATAATTCTTCTTCAGGCAAACTATTATCGAGGTTCCGTCTTCCACTTATAACTTCCATAAGTAGAACGCCAAAACTATACACATCCGTTTTGTCACTTAATTGTCCATAATATGCATATTCAGGTGCCAAATAACCTCTGCACAACGACATCCAATAGTTCTCTTTAACATAATGAAACCAATGTCAAATGCATTGTCTCTACAATGCCTCCACATTTACTTTCTAGGATCATGTTTGAGCAAATAACATCTTGAAAGCTAGAACATAACGAAGTAATTATGTGTGTGACAATCCACACCTTGACCATCATCATGATGCTCAGAGGATGTATGTTATTAGATGTGGAATTTGTATGTATCTAATTCTCAAGTTCTCATGACTTAATTAATAAAGTGTGTGTATTACTCCTCCCCCATCCCATTATATAGTTTAAAAAATAACCAAAAACTAAACAAATTGAAAAAAACATAACAAAGAAACAAAAACTAGAATACAAATAAAAGTTTTGATTTAATTATAGTCTTCTACAACTATGAAAATAACACTAATTCTTTCACCACTTCAATATATGTAACTACCTCGAGCTTCATAAAGGTCATCCAACAATTTAAATCAAGTTTATAAGATACTCACTTGGTACCAGCAATTTGCTCGGTCAAAATTTCGCTGTCCTCACCATGAGTTGGTCGAGCTAAACCAAAATCTGCAATCTTCGGGTTGAATTCCTTGTCCAATAGAATATTACTTGCTTTGATGTCTCGATGGATGATTTTGGGTCGTGTTGATGCATGTAAGTAGTATAAGCCATGGGCCACCCCTAAACATATCTTATACCGCATTGTCCAATCCAACACTTGTCCTCCTTTTTGTGTTTTTGAACCTATAAGTGATTACCTCATTTGTTAGACTTGTTGGAATCAAGCATATCATCACATGTGAGATTAAAATATTCTTGCTTCATAATAATAAATAAAATGATCCTTAGCAAAAGAATACTTCTTAAACAACAATACCAATATGTGATTTTGATTCTCCAAGATTGTTCCCATGTTTTGCCAAGCCAAAAGGTTTGGGTGAACTTACCAAATAGAATCTTGTCTAGGTCATAATTGTCAACATACTCATACACCAAAAGCATTTCCTTCCCTTTTAGACAAAATCCCTTTAGATTAACCAAGTTTTGGTGTCGGAGGTTGGTGATCAATACGACTTCGTTGGTAAAATCACTTGATGCTTGTTGGGTTTTCATGAACAAACGCTTCACGGCAACGATAGTATTATTGGATAGTATACCCTGCACAAACACTCAACATATGACTCATGAGCAAGGTGCATGACGAAAATCAAATCATTCAATTAGGCAATTTAATATTGTCATGTAAAGATTCCATATAAAAAAGAGTTTGGGATTTCCATAATTGAATTTCATAAATGCCTGTGATATCAAAAGATAACATGCAATCCACATGAACAAATTTACATGTGCATCTTATTCCTATACGTGGTGTACTATGCTAAATTTGATTTTCTACTAGATTGGAAGATGCAAAAACTCAGTTCAATTTATTAGCTCCGGCAAAGTTCACTCATCTTCCATAATTGCCCATGTTAAAAATTACAATTTGTTTACATTTGTTCAAGGTGTATTATAGAGGGAATGAGCACCTTATAGACAGCACCATATGCTCCTGCACCCAACTTCATATCTTCATTGAAATTTTTTGTGGCAATACGAAGTTCGTTATAATCGAACCTTCTTGGATTCACATCCGCTTCATCAAATTCTGCACCACATCATATGTTTCGCAAAAACGATCAATGTGTGCTAAAGAACTTACAACTTGTGATTGCTTGATAATAAAATGCAAGAAACACAAAATCCTACAACTTTAAATTTCATTGCATTTTGATATTTCTTTTGATGGACTACTATATTTGCGGCAAGCTGACACTTACTTTTGATGATGTTGCGCAAATCGTTTTTGCTCCGTTGAAGTAAAAAAACCAACGTGAAGATTCCGACACTAAAAATGAGGGCGGTGATACATGATGTGCTTACAATTATTTTCACTTCGTTCTCTGCAATGTCATAATGTACGATTGATGTTAAAAAGAATAAGATTGGACTAACAAGCTGCTCCTTAAGAAAACAAACTTGATTGAATGAAGAGCAATTATATTGATGATCAATTTGATTTCTTTCATTATTGAGTGGCCTTCTAATCAAAGGCAAAGATCATGAACATAACATTTCTCAACACTCGGTGCTTGTTCAGTGAGCCCTCAGAATATTATAGCTGGATGCTCGGAAAGCTCTGCAGAGACTCAATTTTTATTATTCATATGGACAATTCTACATTTTCTTTAAGCATGTAAAATGAGCTTTGGCGTTTACTTACCATGATTAGTTTGTGTAATTTCGCATATTTGCTTGCAGTAGCATCTCGCAGAATCATCGTCGGAATTTGTATTACAGTACGGGTTTCCTTGTAGGCTGGATCATTGCAAGAAGTTTCAACACATGAGACTTCCCAAAATAACTTCAAAGTGTCACCTTTTTAGTTGGTTAGAACCTCTGCAAAAAGCTACATGTCATCTCAAAATATCAGCATTCAGACACCCAAGTAACAAAGCTGCCACGATTTATGGTAAATAAGTTTGTAATTGTCCTTTTCAGACCAATGAGCATAATACTTAAAGTTATTATATCACCTTAATTTTGTATTGGGTTATTCATGTGCATAATTTGAGAAGGACTTCAACTGGGGGGAAGGGATGCACTTGCGAACTTATCTAAATGCCATACAATCCATGTAAGAGGTTTTTCAATTTCATCACACTTGTTATAATCGAACCTTCATCAAAAGCTTGTTTTCAATAAGATTTTTTTTTTTACATAATTATTGAGATAGATAGATAGATAGATCCCCAATTGCGGCCGAGGGAGGGTGGGGGATAAATTTGTTTCGAAGGAAGTGCATCCTCTTTGATTTCAACAGATGTTAGCATTATCAAATTTTGGATGTCATACGATTTTTCAAAGTGTTGATTATACATGTTTTTAAAGTTGGCCCTATATTTTCATGTTCAAATCATATTCATTTTAGGCAAGAATCCACACAAGTTGCCTTTCAACAAAGGCCCTATTTATCACAACTACTTATACCTAAACATATAATTTACTATAAGATTAAAATGGATGTGCCATCCTTATTAGAGTTTTCATGTGACACCCTCTCTAGTCATCACTAATTGATTTGCAAAACAATTACTACAGGTTGATTATGAATATTAGTGTGGGTCACACTAAATCCGATGTTTAGTGTAGATAACACTAGTAGATTGAACCATATTTTGGGGGGTTTACAAAAGGACTTACTAGAACAGTGTTGTGACATCTGTAATCACATTAGAATCAGCCACAACTCCGGTGATGTTGTTGTTTCTCAAGCTCAAGACTTTTAAGTTTGGACCACCCACATAATTTTTCTGTGGAACCAACTGCAAAGTCCACAAGCTTTTGATGTCCAAAGTCCCATTGATGTAATTGTTATCAAGATACCTGCAATTTTGGTATCCAAATATAAGACTCACGTACATTAGGGTGCAGGATCAAGAAACTTAGTGTTCAAAACACTCCAAGTTAAGCTAATAGATTTTTCCATATAATAAAGTCTCTGGATCAAACTTTGGGTGAGCTGGAGCTAAAAAAGTGAATTTTAGAGCTTATCCATGAAGTCACCCAAGCGTACTTTAGGTTTAGGATTACATGTTAAAGAGTGGTGCTAGGCTATGTAAAAGCACTTTCTAGCTTGTTGTATTAGGATCAATGAGCTTCCAAGCTAGCCTTGTAGAGCCAATTTGGGATTTAAGTTGGTGGGGTCCATGAGTAGACCATGATTTGGAACCTAAAGTTCTCTCTCAAAATTTCGGGGATTAAAAGAAGAGGTCCAAGGAGTTTCATCTCTCACATGAATTTCGGGATTAGAATTTGACACAAGACTTTTCTTTGACACCTAAATTGGAGGAAATTTGCAAATAACATGCAATAATTCAACTAGAGTTTATTTTGAGACTCAAATATGGACTAACCTTGGAAATTAGTTTCTCAAACTAGGAGGAGCATATTCTTGACTTAGGACCAACAAGATTGGCCTAGAAAGTGGTGCCACGTAAGTGTCACTTCATTATTTTTCATACTTCAAAGTTGAACCCTACTATAAACTCCTTTGGTTCAAAATTTTGCTCTCTTCCGCTCAGGTTTGGAGTTTCTTTGTAATTGGACTGACATGTAAACACACCCTAAGTATTCAATTTAGACCCTAAGTATGAGCAATTATAGTCAAAGCCATAAGTCATCACATGCAATCAAGAAAATTGACGCCAATTATAGATATCAATAATGCTTTTTGAATACCACCTAATTTATGAGTGCAAACTACATTCAAACACTACCAAGATATGAAACTAGGCAATCGTACTACGTTAGTGAACGAAGAATGTGAATCTACAATTGTGGTAATTTTTCATATTTTTAAATAAGGTAGTGCAAGTTTCTGCTGACTTGAGACAAATGCAAAAGACTCATACAGTATGCTTGTATTGAATAATAATAATAATAATAATAAGTGCACAAAACTCACAAGTTTTCCAATTGAGATTGCTTTTGCAAGAAACTCCAGTTGAACGAAGAACCAACTATCGACGTGTTTGAGAGATCCAATGTTGTCAAAGCCTTTGGAAGAAGGATGCCATTGAATAGATCCGACCCCGTAAGCCCAGTGTTGCTAAGGTTCCTACATGCCAAATTCATTACAATTATTAAGTGCTCCAAACTAAAATCTTTACCGACTCAATAGTTGCTTGAAGGTTGACCCAACAAATCTTTCCAAGAGGCTTGTTTGTTTGTAATATGTATCAACACACCTCCAACCCACGAGGCTGCTTTTCCACCCAAAATGAACACACAAGGAAGCAAATTAATTGAGAGAATAATTTCAAAGTGATTGTTGAAGATGCTCTGAACCCCGATTTTGCATATACATATATCTTCACAAAACAACTGACATCTGTCAAAATCATGGACTTGAAGGAGAAATTTAATACCAAAACAGCTATATAATATAGGAAGTATACGTCCAAAAAACTGTATTTTTCAGCATGAAGGTGGAGTAAAACTCACAAACTGGTTAAGGATTTCATCATGGACACATTCGGCAAGGGGCCTTGGAAATTGTTGCTCGAAATATCCCTGCATAGTTCCAAAACATATATCACCAGGAGAATTTTGAACATTGATGTACTGTGCTCAAAAATCTAGTTTCCTTACTCGATCAACTTGCACTTCGTGTACAAAATTTCAAAGAAATCTCATGAAATGTCTTTTGTAACTCATGAAATGCACACGTCTTGTTTACTTACATAATTTGTAGTTGTGTCAAATTTACAAAAGCGTCTTGAGGTATTTCTCCTGAGAATTTGTTCCGAGAGATTACAAGATCTTGTAATGAATTTATGTTGCTGAATTGCATCGGATATGCACCGCTAAGTTGGTTGCCGCCCAAGTTTCTGAAGACAGCCAACAAGTACGTACAAGAACACATTAATCTTCTTTCGGTTGCAACTATATGGTTTATATAAAGTCAAGTGTGGACTATGTCACCTATTTATTATAAGCTTAGACTTAACTAGATGATAACTTATAGTGTTGTAATTGTTAATTTTGATTGAAATCATGCATTTACATAGCATTATTCAATCATGGGTGGGATCTCTATGGGCTGAAGAATATGGGGCATATTTCCACCTACTTCTACGGATGCACGCACTCAGGTATGGCTCTGGTGATCACATCCACATTTTTCATGCCATCTATCATAAAATCTATCCTAGAAAATCCACAACAAATATATAAAAATACGTATATAAAAACATATAAAATACTTCATAACATTACTTCGCAATGTGGACCCTTAAATATAATGGTGGGATGCTAGGGCTCAGTCTACATTTGAGTTTACCTACACAGATTTCCGAGCATCCCACTATTATATTTTGAGGGCCCACGAAACGAGTATTGAGTGCTGAGCAATGTTATGTTCTAAGTGAAAACTATGAAAATAAATGAAAATAAAGAAGAAGACAAAATAGTATGGCCTACACCTCTACTATCATCACAAAAACCCTCAAAGAACCTCATCAAAATGAGTTGCTTAGTCATGAGAATTCAACCCTTCACTTCATCATATCAATCAATTTGCTTACAGATGTAGAAGACTAGGCAACGTAAGACCTTCGGGAATGGTTCCATTGAAGTTGTTGTCATTGAGGTACCTGCAACAAAAAGCGGTGAGGAGAACATCGAAGTTGGAAACTCCTTGTACTTGCAGCACGGGAAGGTTCACAACTTTTGAGTGGACATAAAAGACATAAGCATCGCATTATAAGTGCCACTTTGTGCTCATTCTTGAACTTGATTTGAAGTAATAGAGATCCAACTTTGATGACATTGACGTGGCAAAAATAAACAATAATCTAGAATATGCAGATCTGGAAACTCTCACTACTAGCATACGAGTTCCACACTATTACAACCATGATGGATTTGCACACTTCTCAATTGTACGAAGGATGTGTGCTCCCAAGACTCACATGCTCGTAGTGTCTAGTTACCCAATCCGGTTGTCTCAATATCAGCCTTGGGTTGAACCCCAATGGTTAAAAGATGGCTAGAGTAACCAAGCAAAGGATTTAGAATACTTACAACCAATCTAAGGGCAGCTTACTGAGCTCCTTGGGAATGGGACCCCCTAGACCTAGATTGCCTGTCAATTGTCTTTAAAAAACCAACAAAGTATAGTCAAAACAAACAAAAAATTCATAGTAAATCCAATCAAAACTTAGAGTGACTTGCACAATAAGAGGGTTAGAACATCTTAGAATTTTTTTGGACCATCCTCCATTATGATGTTCCATTGAGTGTTGATTTTTGTTTTGTTTCAACTACTAACAATGAAGTTCTATATATCAAATATATCAAAAATATAATAATGTCATTTGGTTTGAGATGTAATGACCACAAGCCAATTTTGGACCACAACACAATTATGTTATGACAACAATCATTGGAATGCAAGAGTTCAAATATGGTAGCTATGTAATCTAGACTCACAAAGATAGATAGGCATAAACGTCAACTCTATTATTACACGCCTAACTCATAGAGAAAGATAATACCAACTAGATTGGTGTGAGTAAGAGACGCTTTCATGTAAATACATAAGCTAGAGTGAAATGAAAGAATAAGGCCCAAGAAACTCACAATGAGACAAAGTACGTGAAGTTCCCTATGTCTGGGGGCAAAGTGCCTGTAAGGGAATTATTGCCAAGCTCCCTATGCATTCACCACAATCCCTCTCCACTTCTCAATCCACATTTTCAAATATGTGACAAAAACGAACTTGACGCTCGTGTATATGACACAATCTTCATGCATTATGTATCATGTGATTGTTTTTGTACATTTTTGTGGCCGTTAAAATCATAATCAAAATTCTCTTTACTAGCAAGAAACCATGTCCCTCATGTATTTTTAGCTGGAGTTTGTATCATGTAAATGCAAGCTTGAGATATTTGAAGTCTTTGACACACTCATTACATTTTACTGGCAAAAAAACCTAGATTGTTTTCAAAACATGAATCAACTTTGCACCTCGCATTGAGTTTGGAAGTAGCATATATATGTAGCTTTGCTAGAAATTACAATTTGCTTGTAACTTATATTTGCACTCAATCACGTGGTTCAAAGCACAAGGAATCCTCAAACTTTGGCATTGAACGGTATCAATGGTGAAGTACGATTCAAGCGAACTTGGAATTTTTTGAAAAGTTTGGACAAAATGATATTACATGTTTATCAAATTTGCAATTTCTTTATGATTTTTGCACAATTAGATTTAGGAACTTGTTATGTATGTGTGGGGCCACAAAGATAATCGATGGAATTGATAACATCTAGTGGCTCTCATTTAAAGCACATGTTTGCTTATACAACAAACTCAGTTGCCTTCTTTTGGGCACCCCTCATGTCTAAAAGGACAATGATGCAAATAGATTTTGATGTTTTTAAGAATGCAACCATGGACATATTTTGGACTTCCATAAAAGTGCTTCTCTATTTGAGTCTTCGTGTACTAGACATGTTAGAGGCACACATTACTTGGAGGTGCACCATTAATGTTGAAACAAACTACAACCTAACCACCTCTCACTAGTGGGGTTTGCAAAGGCCGAACAACTGCTAGACCATTTAAAAATCATGTTTTAAGGTTCTTGTAGAAAGCCCTAAAATTTGACACTATGTGTGTGGATTTTTATTAGTGTAATGAGCAAATATACAAAAGGTGCAAGTGAAGAAATAACAAGATCAACATGGATGGGGTTCGCTTTATAACACTTGCCCTCTTAAGTTACTCATAATCAAATTTGTCCTTGGATCTTTGACAATACACACTCCTTCCAATTAAGGTATGTGGTCCTTGTGTTGACTAGATTGAACTATGTACATTATGAGCACATAGTCCAATCTCATTTGTAGCACACGTCTTTTTGGTGTCCATTTGTGATTACAAACCTTGCCATGTCTACACTGAAATGTATGTGTCTATTGAAGAAGAGTGACCACATAAGGCTCACTATGATCATCACTAAGGTAAGTGAGCCTAACATTGATTACTCATTAATGAAAGGACTCCTATATTTGAGTAAGGTGCATTTAATAGTGTGGATCTAAGAACAAACACCAAAAGAACGTGTCTTTAGAAGAGATTATACTACATGCTCAAAATTGGTTAACCATTCTAGGCTCAATAGTTAATATAATTAGAGGGACCCATATGATCACTTGATAGATAAAGTAATCTTTACGTTGAGAATGAATAAGATGCACACATATATGCCAACAAAAATCATGAGAAAAATATTTATAGACACGATTTGGATTTGCTTATTATCTTTGCACTAATTGTGTGTTTCCTATCCTACAAGAAGCGGGTGCAGAGATTAAAAAGTGTCCTGTTCAATTAAGGCCCACTTTTCTTGATTAAAAATAAGTGAATTTGGGACTACTTGCCATAACATTACTCAGCTGATGAGTTGTGTTCATGGACCTAACAATGGATTTGAGAATAAAGACTATGGATACCACAATTACACTACTTCAAACTAAATTTGAAATTAGGGCAACTGAACACATCTCATCAGCTGAGTAATGTTATGCAGCTCTAGATCTGAAAAAACGTTTTGAATAATGAGGTTGAGAAAAAAGTGAACTTACAAACTAATAACATAAGCTTTTAATTCATTTGCACTCGCATTTGCCGCAAATCGGATGCATGAGACTCCTTCCCAATCCTCCTCCGGGTTGTAGCAAGGGTAATCGGAGCTGTTGTTATAGCTTGAATGCCACCCAGCCAAATTCACTGCAAGATCGGGGGTGGCACTCCACGCCTTCCACAGGCTTTGTAATGCTTGAACTGAATATTTCACATCAAACCACAACAACCCTAACATTAACAGTTTCCTAATCAATATAATTCATATGGCTACCAGGGAAGTTTATAATTACTACCTTGTGACTTAATCATAACATCATCTTTGAAATGGAATAAAATTTCTTCAAGGTTACACGTTAGCTTCATCACTAATGTCATTCAACACACCAGACTTGCAAAACAAATTGAACTACATATCTAGCAATGGTACCACTCCTCGTTCATTAATGATGGGGTGAAAATTTTATATTCAGGGCATTAGTGTTGGATTCATGTAACCCTAAAACCAACAATGTGAACCTGTCAGTTGATATTCAATAGCAACCCTAACTCACACCTCTTGACTTAATTAGAATATTTGAGAGGAAAATAATCAAATTCTTCAAGGTTACACAATAATTTCGCCAACTTTAATATTCACACCAGACTTGCAACACAATCAAAATTATCTATCCAGTTATGGACTTCTAGCATCAACAATGTTACGAGAAACAGTGTGGGACTAGCGCATGACCCTGAAACAACAATGGTAGCCTGTTAATAAATGCATGTTTAGCAGGCCTAACTCATACCTCGTGACTTACTTAGGACATGTTTGTAACAAATTAAATTCTTCAAGCTCACACAATTGACTTTGTCGGCTTTATTTACACCAGTACTGCCAAAACAATCGCTCAATTATTCAACAACCATCTTCTAGCATTGACATTGCTCGGCACTAAATTCGCCTGGCCCTCAAATAACATGACTTTATCAGTGGTTCTCCAACGAAAACCTAATTGCTCACAGTTGTCTCTTTGTATGGGTTTACCTTCAGGAACATCATTCACCACTAGTGACCAATTTCAATTTTCCCCTAGTGTAGTTTAACATACTGCCTAGTGAGCAATTTTAGGGTGACAGACCCAATTTAACCCCAATTTAGGGTTATGGACTACATAACCGTCAAAAGGAGAGTCCACACTACCATCATATGAGCCCTTGGCAATCAACATGCATTGGTGAGAAATAGATGCAAATCTGCCAGTGTGGTAGGTTTGCAATTTTCAATGACGCAGGACAATCTCAGTGACTCAGGTTAATCGCGCACGACTCATATGCTTGTAGTGCTAACTGCATCCACATACTCAAGCCATTTATGGGACATAACCGGTATGCTCATACACAACGGAAACCAGAGGAGACCAAACTCCAGATGTTATGAACCTAGAGTTTGACATTCTCTAATTTGTGTGTGGACTAACAAACACCAGGGACCAATTGCTAAAAGTAATTAGTGTTGTGATCCGCTTGGATTAGCGACTGGTTATGTACTTTAGGGCCCTTGTGTGTGTGTCTGTTGGGGGGGAGAGAAACATACGGTCATTTGAAGGCCATATAATATTTTTCCCCAACACATGCGTGCAACTCCAAGGGAGCACACACATGATGAGCAATGTAAGAGTTGATATTGGCACGCCCACCACCTCCACCGTTGCCATCTCCAAGCCACAACTTAATTTGTGCGTAGGCCGGAGGAGCACGCACAAGCTGCAGCAGCTGGACAACTAGATAGATAGATAGATAGATAGACAGACAGACAGACAGATACGCTAGTTCCTAATGAAACAAGCATGAATGAATAGCTTCTTATCCCACAAACAGGATAGATTGATAGATAGATACACTAGTTCCTATTGAAGCAAGCATGAAGGAATAGCTTCTTATTCCTAAGACTAGACTAGGCTAGATAGATAGATAAATAGATAGATACTATTGAAGCCAGCATGAATGAAAAGCTTCTTTACTTCTCAGACTAGATAGATAGATAGATAGATACTATTCAAGCAAGCTTGAATGAATGAACAGCTTCTTATCCCTCATACTAGACTAGATAGATAGATTAGTTCCTATTGAAGCAAGCATGATAGAAAAGCATCTTTATCCCTCAGACTAGATAGATAGATACAAACGCCAGCTCCTATTGAAGCAAGCACGAATGAGAAGGCGCTCATCGCCCTCAGGCAAGCTGCAGCAACACTGATCTCAGCAGCAAGCAAGGGCAAATCAGTACTCATCAAGTGTAGTGGATATATAAACACTGGGCTTGACGTCGACGTGCCCACCACCCTTTAACCCCAGCTATCATTAACTAGACTAGCTTTGTGAAAGCTTCCAACTCACAAACTCAAGGTGTCCGTAGGTCAGAGGAGTGCACACAAGCCTTGAATCAGCAAATAGACAAATAGATGGATAGATAGATAGAAACGTCGGGTTAGTTTCTATATATTGGAGCAAGTATGCAAGCATGAAGGAAGAGTTTCTTCGCCCTCGGACAAGATGCAGCTCATAACAGATTTCACCAGCAAGGTGGGGATTTTAGCGCTCCTCAAAATCAAGAAAACGAGTCTGTGACAGATCGAACTCAACTTAAGTTAGATAAATCACACTTCCGGCTTCGAGAAGCTGAGGCGCCTCCTGCAAGCAATTATGTATAATTTAGAATCACGACAAAGACGCCCGAAACCTCCCAACCAAATTGCTTCAGCGATGCGCGGCCTAAAACTCTCTTGGTGTATAATGCCACCCTGCTTAGCTCTACCTCGAAGCACTGACTAACTTGAGTTTGCTTTCTTTCTTCCCTCCTTCGCTCTGAAAGTTGCCGTTTTTAGGCTCTGCTGTCTTGAAATTTGTGTCAATAAATAAAGGGACTTCTATCTAGTCATCAATCTAACTTAGGGCCGCTTTACACCTAGAGGCCGGGCCAAACCCCCTTAGGCCGATTGCATGAAATTTCAGCCCTTTTTGGGTTGGAGGCCGGCCTCAACTACACATTATAATAAGATTATAACGGGGGCCAATTTTCCCATATGTAAAGGCCTTAAGGCCAAGAAGCTAGGCCGATTCAATAAATCTAGCATAATCCAACGGATCTAGCATAATCTAGCATAGAGCCGTTTAGATTTCCACATAATCCAACGGATCTAGTTCGTTAAAAAAATCATACTTTATTTAAGAATGTTTTTTAAGTGAAATATTATGACATTGGCCCCAAGGCCAAGAATTGGCCCTCCATTTTGGGTGCACCCAATTCAACAAGCTCGGGCCGTGTCATAACATACATTTTTTAATTTAAAAAAATCATACCACCAAATTGGCCCAGCCTCTAGGTGTAAAGGGGTTGGGACCAAATTTGAGCCTTTTGGCCAATCACAAGTGAGGATTTCAAGCCTCTTACACGACGAATTGGCCCGGCCTCTAGGTGTAAAGCGGCCCTTAGTAGCATCACAGGTCAAAGGCGGCTAGGGCGAACCGACCCATACATTGGTACCTTACCGGATGTCTAGTGATGTCACATTCGAATGAATCGGCCCTCAACCTCATAGGGGGTCTTTTTGTATTGGAGCCACTTCATCCACGATATGTAGGATGGTTGATTTTAACCCTTAAAGGACAATGCAAGCCCCACGGGCTTGGTATTATTTTGGGAGAATCTTGTTCAAAACTTCTACTCCATTGCACCAAATGGGGTTTTTAGAATGCCAAATCGAGCACCTTAGCAAGATCTATACTTCTTTAGAATAGAGCCTATGTAAATTAATTGGTTAATCATGCTTAAAATGAATTTTAAAAGATATTTTGGGTGTGGTATCGGGAAAGCATATGTCTTTTAAGGGTTAAGTGAGTGCCACGAATCCCCAGCTGTTCGCCCTCCCCGGTAAGGTACGGATATATGGGTTGGTTCGCCCCAGCCGATCAAAGGCCACTGCCAATACCACATGTCTACGGTGTTTTCGTTTTCCCCGAGACCGAAATTCAGGAGCGTTTCGTGAGCCTCTTTCATCACTCAACATGGCTAAGCCTTACTCCCTAGCCTCTAATTTCCAAGAAGTTGAGGTGATCTATTTCGGGATGTTAATTAAAGTGTATGTATGTGGCCCCAAGTTATTGGTGGCTTCCAACTCGACAGACATCCATGACCCTTGAATCGACACAAGATTTGTCTCATTCGGTGAAGGCACTTTTCTCTGTTTCCTTTTGGGTAAAAATTGAAAAAATTCAATTGCAAGAGGAAACCAAAACAAAATATCACCACTGCTATGAAAACTGAAAACAGGAACCAACAGGGCTTTAAGTAATGATGAATCATGCAAATGGTCATCTCAAGCAGTGATCGGGGTGATTTTTGGGCATAATCGGTTGAGAACCTAGTGTTTGCAAGTCCAACCGGTTACATGTTGACATCCTTCGGTTTTCCTTTATTAAATTGGGTATATTCTATAAATTCCTCTAAAATGATCGGTAATTTTCCTGCAGTCTTGAACTTCAACCGGTTATTTCTCAAACTCAACCGGTTCATCTGTAACTAACTGCCGGTTCTCCCTGATCATAGATCTCAAGTTCCAAAGGTGACGTTGAAACATTCTATAAAGGACGTGAGAATCCACAGTGAAGATTCTCGTTGTTCTCTTTATACAGTCACATCGGCTGGTCTACAAACCCTCCTATTCATTATTAAACCTAGAATGGTGCTTAGATTTTTGTGCAGGTTACGCCCAATCTTGATTCTCATTGCAACATTTGTCATTTTTTTGTTTTTTTTTCAACTGTCCGTTCTTGACTACAAGCCAGATGCATTTCATGAGATGTAATAAGGTATATATCCCCGGGCACTTTTTATAACACGTATGAGTATATGCAATTTGAAGTTTTTTGTATTACATATACATATGTTACACAAATTATAACGCATAGTTATGTAAAATAAAATAAATAAAAATAACGCCCGTACTAGGTACCGGCATGAATGTGAGCCCGTTAACCTAATGTTGATCACGGTTGTCCGTGATGCAGCTTAAGGTATTTTACCTCCTTTGGAGAGGTGGGCTCTGATGATATGTTAGTAGTTACCAAGTTCATTAAGGTGGGGGGACAGGTGTTTGTTTATTGTCAAGTTTTCTTTTGTTGAGGACAAGGTATGTGAGGTATTTGATGGCATTTTGGTGTATGTTTTTCATGAGATTTTTAATGTTGAGTTTTGGGATTTTAAGGTTGGTAAGTTTGTTAATTGAGTGTTCGTGTATAGCTCCTCTTACTCCAGCTGTAATAGTAATGAGGGGGTTGGTTTTCCAGCCCTTGTTTTGTAAGTTGTGAATTAGTGGGTCGTATTTGGTATGTTTGCGTGTGAGAGCTTGGTCGGGAAATCTATCATGGCAGTATGTGAATTCAATGAGTTGAACGATGAGTGTAGGGGAGGGTGCAATTGGTGTTTGTGTGTGGTTCGGGGCTCCTATTATGCAGAGGATGTCTGGCCTCAGTTTAGCTTGGCATTGGCAAGCTGATTGTGAACATGTGCATTTGAGGAGCCATTCTGGGATTGTTTGGTCTGGTGGTTTGTTTTTGAAAGTGCCTGCATTGGTCAAGGTGAGGAACCTCGTGTTTTTGCTCGCTTGTAGCGTTTGGGTGATGAGGTGTACTGCTTTGTTGTGTCGGGCGATCCTTAGACCTTTTAGGTATGGGTGTTCACATTTTGATAGTAGGTGTGGCCATGTGTCTCTATCGTTACTATGGCATAGTGTGCAGTTAGGGTTTTGATGCGTGAGGGGCCAAAAAATATTCTTCCTGTGGTTACCCATGTATTGGGCATATCGGAATTTTAGAGTCTGAGTGATTTGGGCGTCTGTCACGCTTTCATTTTTCCAGAAGTGGTTAGAGAGTTTATGGTTTATTTGCGTATTGGATAGCCATTTGTCCACATATGGGAATTTGTGTTTGGTTGATACAGATTCTCTGTTCCTATGTTCTTTTGTTATAAAGGTGTGTAGGTTGCGGCTGGCCCCGTCGTGTGTAGCCGTTGGGCAGCTTGCTAGCCAGTAGGGGGTAGGGTGGGCTGTGTGTATCCGGGGCGTTGTGGTTGGTTTTTCCTTATGTGTTCCTTCGCTGGCTAGTGTATCAGCAATTTCATTTCCGGTGATGCCCGAGTGTGCGCGTACTTTGTGTATGTGGATTATGTGTGGGGTCCAATATATTTGTTTTACGATTTCTGCTATTAGTAGTTTATCTGGGTGGTGATGTTGTGATGTTGGGTGTTGAATATGGTTATTGATTAGAAATATGCTATTGAGACTATCTGTAAATATGTACGAGTCTAGTGGGGTATTTTGTGTGGTTGTGATGGCAATGAGAATTGCGTTAAGCTCTGCACGTAGAATGTTTTGGTAGCCGGGGAGTCGTTCTAAGATTTTAGTGCTATTGTTAGGGCTATATATTCCTGATCCGGCAGTATTGCCCACTATTTGGCCTTCGGAATTTTCAGTGGGTGGGATGAATGATCCATCCGTGTATATACATTGTTTTGGGTGAAATCGGAGGTGGTGGGCGTGGTTGTATTTGGTTGGTAGTGGGGTTGTGGGGGTGTTTATAAGGGTGGGAGTGTTTGATTTGGGGGCGTTTTTCCATGCGTTAGAGAATTTGACATGGTAGTGTGTGGGGGTAGGTTTGATGGGGTATGTGTCTATATGGGTGTTAGTTGTTTTTTGTAGGACGCTTTGTAGTTCATGTGGGGTTTGTAGATTTGGTGGGAGGTGTATTTGGTTGTGGATGCATAGTATTGTTGTTAGTAGTGGTTCTACTCGTTGGTAGTATTTTGGCCATTCTGGTGTAGGGTCGTAGTGTATAGTGTGGGGTGGGATGGTTGTTATTGTGTGTATGTCTGCGTTGGTGGTGAGTGGGAGTTGTTGTGATGTCCAATCATTATGGTTGACTATGAGGATGGTGATTGTACGTGCGTCTTCTTTGGCTGCCATTCTTGCCCAATGGATGGCTTCGAGGGTCGTGTTGTGGTCTGTGGGGTATGCTAGCCCTATTCCGTTCCACCTAGAGGATTTCGCGTGTCCTAGTGAGCCGAATATTATATCTCGGTTGTGTGGCGAGTTGTATTGCGTGAGTTGAGTGGGGCATGTGAGTGGGGAGGAGTAGTATGAGTGTGTGATGTTAAAGGTGTTTATTAGTAGTTGAATGATTTCAGGGTATAGTGTGTGGTGTTGATTGTTAGGTTGTATGTTTTTTGGTTTTTTCCTGGGGAGTATGGTTATGTATCGTTGTATGAGCCATAGTATTTCAGTTTCAAAGTCTTGGGGTGGAGGTTGTAGGAAGTTGGTGATTTGTGGGAGGTTGTTGTGGGTGTATCGATTCCATAGCCAATGCAGTCTTTCGGTAGTGATAGTGGTTATATATTTTCCGTGTTGGTCATATATGTGGGACTCTAAGTCTTGTATTTGTATGGTTGGTTTATTTGTGAGGATGTCTTTATCCGGGTTGCACTCTTGTGTGGATAGTTTAAGGTTGGTGATTCGTAAGGGGGGGTGTATAAATTTGTTGTCCTTTGTTTGGGTATAGTTGAGATAGTTGGCGTAAGTTTGGATGGTTTTTTGTTTTAGAATCTTTTTATGGTATTGGGTTATTAAGAGGAGATTGTGGTCTAGAAGGATGTTGTCTGGGTGTAGAAGGTCTTCTTCTGTTCGCCATTGTTGTGTGATTTCTTGCGGGGTTTGCCATTGGCATAGGTATGTTTTTTTGATGGCTTGTGCTCCCCATTTGTCTTTTCTGGTGATGATTTTTTCTTTAGTTATTGTTTGGATTATTCGTCCTAAGGGGAGTTGTGTGGAGGTGTTTGGGTTAGGTGTGGTGATTGTGTGTGTTTGTGGTGATGTGTGTAGTTGGGTCCCAGTGGGCGGGGAGGGTGGGGGTGGGGGTGGGAATATTGATTTGGCTTGTTGTAGTGCGTCTTTGATGATTTTGGGTGCATGTGTATATGCGGTCCGGAATTCCTCTGGTGTTATTATGGCACCAGTTTCTTTGTTTTGGATTTGTTTTAACGTTGTTATGCCGTATGTGTATAATTTGTCCAGGTATTTCTGAGATTTTGCTTTTGTGGTGTCTGAGAGATTGGCAAATGTGGGGTTATTTTGCCATGCTTGTTCGAGTAGGGTGTGTTTAATGGGGAACGCGCGGTTAGTGGTGGTGGCGTGTATTTCATATTCTCTTTCTAGTAGGAAGAGTGTTCTGGCTATGGGTGACCTTATGCATGCTTGTTGTTTAAGTTTTGGGAGGTGTAGTGAACCCCCGTATTTGGCGGATATGTACTTGGCTAGTCCTTGATATATGGTGCCTAGTTGTCCTGGGTCGTTGAGGGCTTGTATTAGTTGTTGACCTATGCAATGTATGTAGTCTGGGAGGAGGGAGGTGACATTTATGCCAAAATCTTCATGAGGGAGGTGTGTGAGGATGTTTGCAGTGCTTTTGGGTATGTTACATAGTTCTTTGGTTAGTTTACTAAGTATTTTATCTAATTTCTTGATGTCAGGTTTAGAGAATGGGACTGCATAGTAGGCATATGCTATGCGGGGTTTAATGACCGTGTTTAGTATTTTGATTTTTTGTTTGAGACTAGCCGGGGAGATGGTGAGTAGTTTGCTTTGCTGTTTGGTTTTTTGGAGTGTGGCTTCTTTTTGCAGGTTCCACTTGAGCGATGGCATGAGTTGGATTCCTAGATATGTGTATGACTCATTTTGTGTGAGGGTGGGGAAGTTTTTTGATTTGTAGGTGATGTTTTGCGATTGTATGTATACTTTGAAGGTGTTTGGTTTAAGTTTGGATTTGTTAGGGCATCCTGTGATGGCGCATTTTGAGAGGTTGAGGTCCATGTATGACCATTCCGCGAATTGTTGTAGTTTGAGTATTTGTGGTTGGATGTGGTGTATGTTGTCGGTAAGTATTGCTAGATCGTCTGCATATGCTGTGGTGGTGCATGTGGAGGGGGATGTGTTGAAGTGGTATCCCATATTGTCTTTTTCCAGCCATCTTAGGAGGGGTTCGAGGAATATGATAAAGAGGTATGGGCTAAGGGTGTCCCCTTGTATGGTTCCCCGACTGATTTCTATTGGAGGTGTTGTTCCAAAGTGGTTTCCAGTGAAAGATGTGGTGGAGTTTGTGTATATGTTACCGACTATATCAACTGCGTCTAGGGGGAAACCTAAGTCTTCCATGATGGCTAGTAGTCTTGCATGGTCAATGGAGCCGAAGGCATTGCGGAAATCGATGTATGTGAGGTATATGTCTTTGTTGGTGAGTTGTGCGTCTTCAAGAGCTGCTATGATCATTTGTATTTGTCTTGAGATGTTTCGTTGTGGCCGAAATCCTTCTTGGCTAAAGTGTAGTAATCTATGTTGTTCTCCATAGCTTGTGAGAAGAGTCGTTATGGTGCTTGTGTATAATTTGTATATGGTATTGGCTAGTGCAATCGGCCTATAGTTGCTGAGGTGTATGGGGTCGTCTTTTTTGTGTAGGAGGATGGTTTTACTGTGTTTCCAGTATGTTGGGATTTCTCTCTGCTTGTAACAGTGCTGAAAAAATAGGAATATTAGGTCATGACATTGTGGAGGTAGTATTTTGATAATGTCGTTGGGAATGTTGTCTGGTCCGGGGGCTTTTCCTCGGGTTAGTCTTCTGAGACAATTATCGTAAACTTCCCGGTTAAATTGGGTGCTTATTTGTGTGTTTGGGGGACCTCTTTTTTCAAGTATGATACCATTTTGTGTATGCCAGGGGTATTTACGTACTGCGCACATACATTCGTTTGGGTGGTCTATGGTATCCTCGCAGAGGGGGGCTTGTCTTTGGAACGATGTTTGTTGGGTGTGATATATTTCTGTGGCTATATCCATGGGTTCAGTTAAAATGTTGCCTTGGGAGTTTTGTATACAATCAAGGGAGCTATCGTTTGTTGGATGGAATATCCTTCTGTGGATGGTTTTGGGTTTTATGTTTAGTAGGGCTCTATATTTTGCGATGGCGGTTCTACAGTTGATCGCGGTCTGTTTGGATATGATTCTATGTGCTTCGACTTTAGCCTTTTTGCCAATGTTGGCTAGGTCTTCTATCCACTGGTTTTGTTCTATGAGGTTTGTGGGGAGAGGTGGGATATTGATGTTTTTAAGTAGGAGTAGGGCTCTTATATCCTGGTTGTTTTGTAGGTGTGCGTGAGAGTATTGGCATGTAGCTCGTATTACTTTGCGAATGCTGTGGTGAATTCTTAGTTGATGTTTCCATAGCTTTTGTTGTTTTCTTGGAAGGAATCCACCTTGAGTTCTTGCTCTGTTCGAGAGTGGGGGCATGGGTTGTGTCATGCATGTGTGCTCAATGCATCGGCTAAGAGAGTTTATGATTTCTTGGAAGTTATTTTGTGTTTCCTGCCATTGTGTGTGAGAAAGTTGTTCATTTTGTAGTGTTTGTGTGAGGTTGGCTATGTTTAGGCTTTGTTCCTCCAAAAATGTTGTTTGTAGTTTTTGTAGGTTGGTAGGAGGTATGGGGTATGTGATCCGGGGGTTATTTGTGGGGGTTTTCACTCCTTTGTGGATTATGCTGTTAGGGGCTAGTTGTAGTTGGACAGGGTAATGGTCGGAGTTTTGGTTAAGGTTAGTGATGGTGTGACATTGTAGATTGTTGGGGAGGTTAGTGTAGAAGCCATCTATGAGGCTGGTTGAGGTGTAGTTATGGCCTCCTTGTCGTGTAAAGTCTTCTTGGTTGTTGACCGTGTTAAATCCAATCGTGTGTATGAAGTGAGCCCATTCATAGTCGTTTTGGTTGGGGGGGGATGTTAAGCCATTGGATGATCTTCCTTTGAGTAATATATCTCTGTTAAAGTCCCCTGCTAGGACAATTTGGTGTCTTGGGTGTTGGTTTACTAGAGTTTGGATTTGGTGTTGGATTTCTTGTATGAGGTGTGTGTCTTGGGGATGTGTCGGCATATACATGTTTATGATAAGTATAGGTGTGATGGGTTTATTGTTGATGGTAATGGCTTGTAGGTAGGGTGATATTGAGCTAGGGGTTGGGATTTTGGTGATGTTTTCATTTGTGTAGATAGTTTTGGGAATCATGGTTAATATGCCTCCTCTGGCCAAGGTGGGTCCGGAGTATCTGTTTTGTTTGTATGTTGTGTTGTTGGAGTTATTATATATGATTTTGTAGTTTGGCATTTTGCGATCTATGTATGTGGTGGATTTGAGTTTGTGGATTTTGGTTTCTTGTATGAGTATGATGTGTGGGTCCGTGTGTAGTGTTTGTGTGAGTTCTTGAATACCTGGTAGACTGGAGCTAATGCATCCAATATTCCAAGTGATGATCTTGAGGGCAGTGGCTTGATGGTTATTTGTGGTGGTGTTGTTGGGTGGTGTGCAGGTGTTATTTACCTTGTTCGTGGTAAAGTGGTAGCCCCTTATTTTTTGGGTGCATTTGATGAGTTCGTGCAATAATTTTTGGGGGAGGTGTGGCATTTCATTGTTTAGGTGGGTCATGGTAATTTGTTCTCCTTTGGCAATTTTCTCGTGGATGTGAGTATATGCTTGCGCTATGGTGGTTGGTTGTGTGTGGTGGATGGGGTTGCTTATTGTGTGGTGTGCATTCAATTGTGTGTTGTCTGGTAGTCTATGTAGTCTTCGTAGGATGGTGAGGCATCTGGGGTCTAAGTTGTCGGTCATTTGTTGATTACAGACTTGTGGTATGGGGCTAAAGGCTATTATAAATGCATATATTTGGTGTTGTGTTGGGTATTTTGAAAGGAGTGAGCTGTGGCGACTGAGGTGGGCTAAGTCTTGGTTTCGATTGTTGGAGGTGTTATTGACTAAGTGTGGTTCAAAGAGTTCTTCTAGGTGGGTGTAGTGGGTTTTGAGTGTTAATGTGTTGGGTATAAAGTATTGCCTTTGCCTTAGTGTGTAGTCTTGTGGGAGATTTTTGAGGATATGGGTGAGTGGACCCGGGTTAGTTTTTATGTCGCCACTTAGGAGGATGAGGGTGGTGTTGTTCCACGTATAGTATCTTATAGTCATGGTTTTTGCTTTGTGAAGGTGTATGTGCGTGATGTAGCGTATGTTGCCTATGTAGTTTGTGATATTGATGAATGGGATTGGGGGGGTGTATGTGTCTTGTGGTGTGTGTTGAACGATTTTTAGTGTGTTTTGTGGGTGTGTGTAGCTATGGTGTGGTGAGGTGATAGAGGATTTGTGGTTGGGTTGGTCTATGTGGTGTTGGTTTGGCATTGTTGATGGTGCTTTGTGTGGGGTGGGTGTGGTGTGTCGGGTATGTGTTATCAAAGCGAGAAGAGTAATTACTATAGCATAAAAAATTTGTGTGGTGTGGGGTATTGTTATTAGTGTATGGCATTTTTTATAATTCTTGGGTGTTTGTCGGTTACTTTTTGGGTTTGTTGTGTGCCTATGTTGTGTTGTTGCGGGTTCATAGGTGGCCCGGCTTGGTTGTGGGAGGATGTTTTGGTTTGTTTCATATGCTTGGCTAAGGTCTTTGTTTGTGAAGGAAATGAACGTTTTCCATGTCGTAGACAAGTTTAGTGCAATTGTGTATCCTTTATTCATAAGTAGGTAAGTAATACATAGTATGTGTATGTGGTACTTCAATGCATAGTCTATATGTATGCTATTCATGCGAGTGGTATTGGCCTTTGTGGAGACTTGATGGAGAGTTCCTATAGTGTGGACTAGGGAATCCCGGTGGCGCTTGGTGAGGTGCGTTGTTGTCTCCCGCGTGTGTGTTGGCCAAGGATGTGCTTGGTACATGTGGGAGGCGGGTGGTGTTGGTGTGGGGGAGGGGATCCGGTGCGGTAGCGGCGAGGGTTTGCATAATGTTGTGGATGCGGTGGTTGGATTGTTGAAATTCCATGGCCATCGCACTCATGATGTTGTGGATGTTCGTTGCGTGTGTCTTGAGTGTGTCCGTGGAGGCCTCTATCCGCATGTCCGTGTTAAGGTTGATGTTGTTGGTGAGCGTGGTAAGTTTGTCGTCCATTGTTTCGGCTAGCTCCCGCATGGCTTTAGTGAAGATTTTCTCCGAAACTAGGGGGGAGGTGGCGGCGGTGTTGCTCATAGCTTGAGCTTTTTGGGCGATGACTTCCCGGGTGGGTGCGTGTGCTAGGCGGATAGCAGTCGGGTTGGGTTCGGTGCCATCGATGCTACCTTTGTGTGGAATGAAGTCAATTCTTCTACCGAGCATGTATGTGGATTTGTGAATCCATTCCGTGTAGACCGCCGCGTTAAGGCATTGTATGTGACACCACCCGGCTTGGCGATCATCTTCGTGGTTGGTCTTGTGTCCAAATGTGACCCCGGTGATGTTCTCCTCGCCGAATAGCCTCTTGAGAGATTTGGTGATGGTGGATTGGGGTTCCCGTTGAGGTAGGTTGTTGGCCACTAGGGTGGTACTAATTCGTAGTTCCGACGGGTTGCCTATGTCCTTTTCTTTGGTGATGCTCACTTTGAGACGTTCGGAGTGGTATGTGAGGCCGTTGTTGAGGATGTCATCTCGAGCCTCCTCGGTGGTGAGGGTGAGGAATGCGAAATCTCTTTCCACCTCTGATTTGGTGAGAGAGAGGATCTCCACTTCACGCCCGTCATAGTACAAGTCTCTCATGAGGCTTCGAAGTATGTCTATGGCCGTATTGTTGCGGAGCGCTTCGCCTTTGAGGTGTAGACGCATGTTCTTGGCCTTGGTGATAAGCTCGAAGTCTTTCTCCACCTTGCCAATAATTCTTTCCCCATCTCCCATAGTCATGACAAATGCCCGGTCGCCTCGGAGTAGTGCTAGGCCGTCGCGTTTAGGATTATGAAGGTGGATTTTGATAAACCCGGCCCCATTCCGTGTGACCGTGTTGATGCCAATGTCTATCGGATTGGAGTAGGTGTTGCCTAGCGGCATGTTCATGAGCCGGAGTCTCTCCATACATGCGGTTTTGACCTCCTTCCGATTGAGCTTCTTGTATTCTCCATCGAACCGGATGGTGACATGAAAACCTTCGGTGAGGCCCGTGTCTTGAGAAATCTTCTCATACATGGGTATTTGTGTAAAGTGGAGGTGTTGGCCGGGCACCGCATCCGGTCGTTCGTTGGGGAAGAGGATTTGCTTGGTTCTTGGAAATGCTTTCCGTAGCGATCGGAATTCTTGTACCTCGCTTAGGGGTGTACCAATGACGGTGAATTCCTCGTTGGTGCGTTTCTCCGTCAACTCCCTCTTGCCGCGTTGGATGGCTAGAGTTTCATGCATTTGAAATCCTAGCCACATTTGGCCAATCATGTCGATGCTTAATGTGGCTATCCGCTTTGCTCTTGTAGTGGGTGGTATTGGTGTGGACTTACTTGGTATGTCGGGTGTAGATGTTGCGGTGTAGTCTTCGGCTTTTCGGCGTTTGGTGCTTTGGCTCTCCGATGCATCTTCAATTCTTGGGTTACGGTATTGTAGCGTTGGTGGCGTGCTCTCGATGTTGTGTATGGATTTGTGGGATGTTGTGTGGGTGGTGTGTTGCGGGTTACGCCCGTATGTCAATTGGAGGGAGCTACCTCCTCTCTCCGGTGACACATTCTCCAACTGGGCATCCATGTCCAAGTCTTCTTCGGCGTCTAAGTCGTGGGGGGAGGTGATGTGGTGCGAGCGTTGTGATGTGTGTTGATTCGGAGGCTGGGCATGTACCTGTTGTCGGAATTCTTGGTACTGGTCGTTGAGTGTTGGCGGCTGAGGTGTACCTGTGTGTTGGTTAGTGTCGTTCATGGTGTCAAGAGGCTTAGACAGAGAGTTACCTTTGAAGTTTGAGAGCCGTTGGGTGCGGATAGGGGGTGCCTCGTGTGTGGACTTCGTTATTGTTGGGTTTGGGTTCGTGCTGTCGGGTGGGTGTGGCGGAGGCGGGGGGTCGGTTGTCTTGTTCAGTTGTTTGTTGTGGTTGGGTTGGTGCTGTGTTCGGCTTCCTGGGTTGCGACGTTGTTGCAGTGTTGCGACTGTTTGTGGTTGTGGTGTTGAGTTGGGATTGTCTGCTTGTCTGTAGGGGAGCAAGTGTGTGGGTGTGGCGTCGTTTTCCTTGCCTGTCACTAGTCGCTCCGGTGTGTTGTTGTTGTGTTGTCTTCGGTGTGGCTGGGTGCAGGGTGTTGGGCGTTGTGTTGCTGTTGCATCGGTGCTGAGTGGCTGTGTGTGTGTGCAGGTGGATGGTCGTTCGGAGGTGGGTAGTCTTTCGGCGGTGGGCGTACTGCTGGGGTCGTCGGCCTGAGGCTGTGGCTGCGACTGGGGCTTGACTGTGCATTTGTTGGTGCAGGTGGCCTTGGGAGTGCTTTGTGGGGTGCTGAATTCAGCAGCTAAAAGGTCGATGGTGGGCAGGGCGTTGGTGCGGTGGTGGCGACAGTCGGCTTTGTACTCGTTGGTGGTGGATGCTCCAGCAGCTCTCGGTGCCTTGGTTGTGGTCGAACGGTCGGTGTGTTGCTTGGCGTGTCGATTGTGAGTGGTGTGTGGACGGAACAGGGAGGATTGATACAAAATTCTATGTTGCAGTTTGAGGGATGTGTCGGGTACCTGTCCAGAATGTGTGATGAGGGGGGCGGTATTGTCTATACTCGGTGAAGTGCAGTAGATGGGAGTGGAGGGGGGGTGTGAGGTGATGTGTGAGAAGAGGTGGGTGATAGTGTCTATGCTCGATGAGGTGGAGGAAGTAAGAGGAAAGTGGTGTGAGATGATGTGTGAGGAGAGATGTGTGTGTAGTGAGTAGTTGGTGTTGGATGATTTGGTGTTGGGTGTGTTAAGTAGTCGGTTGTATGAGCTATTGTGGGTGGAGGAGTGCAAGTTGGCGTTGGGGGTTTCCGTTGTTGTGAGCTGAGTCCAGATAGGTTTCGGCTGTTTTGTGGGGTGTCGTGGTTGGTAGGCAGGTTTGTCTTCATTCTTGGATTGGGTTGATGCGACCTGTATAGTTCGTCTGTGGGGTGTGGGCGAGGGTGTAGCCATTGCTTTTTGTGTGTTAGTAGCTCTTTTTGCTTTTTTGGGGGTGTGTGTGTTAGGTTGTGTGTTTGTTTCGGTAGATATGTTGCTGGCGCCATTGGTGGTTGTGGGTGTGTGTGGGTTGTTTTGGGCTGGGGTGTCTTTTTTTATGGTGAGTTTGGCAGGTGGTTGTTGTGAGTCTTGTTTAGGTTTTATGGGTGGTTCTTGTGTTGGATAATTAGGGAGGGTGTGTTGGCAGTTGTTTATGTAGGTATGAGGAGGGTAGGGTGCGCTATCGGGTTTGTTTCCGTTAGAGGTGGAGGGCTTTGAGAGCCTTGGCTTTGCGGGTTGGTTTTTTGTGTATGGGTTGGGGTTTGGGGGCAATCTGTGGGGGGTGGTAGTCTTGGTCGTTGGCTTGGTGCAGGGTGCGGTGCTGCAGGTGGTTCTTTTCCTGGGTGTTTGGTGTATGGTAGGGAGCTTTCTGTGTGGAGATATCTTCTTGTGGAGTCGTTTTTCTGGAGATGGTGGGTGCAGACCTGATTTGAGTCTTGCGGGTGTTTTGGGTGGTACTCCTTTGGGTGGGTGATGGAGGGGCCAGTTTGGCTTGTGAACCTGTGTTGTTGTTCCGCTTTGGGGTGCTTTTGTTTGATGTAGTGAGGTGGTCGTTCTGGTTTCTTGTTTGAGGGAGATTTCAGCCTGGAAGGTATTGGTAGCATATCGGAGCTGGTGAGTAGCTGAGGTAAGTGTTCTCCCGTTTAGAGGTTTAGTGTTGTTATGTGGTGTGGTCGGGGGCTGAGGGATGGTGTGAGGTTGTGTTGTGGTCGGGGGTTGAGGGATGATGGGTGGTTGTGTTGTAGTCGGGGGCTGAGGGATGGTGGGCAGCTGTGGTGTGGTTGAGGTGGGTGTCTGTGTGTCTATGTTTGTCTGTATGTCTTCAAAGTTTTTGTTTGTGTGTGTTCGACTCCCTGTGTCTTGGTTCTGGCTATCTTGTTGGGGAGTGTTTGTAAGGGGGCGGGGCTTTTGGTGTGGCGCCCGGGGAGGTCACCTTGCGAAAAGTAGTAAACCACGTGAGTTAAACTATAGGGTTCATTTTATTCATTGGAGGAAAAATTTATATAAGACTTGGATCTACCATAGCCTTCAATTAATGCTTGAAACGTCATTATATGTAAAATAGGGCATTGGAAAAACCCTGATTTTTTTCAATAGTAGATATAAATTAGTATGAATAAAATCATGGGAGAATTTTTTAAAATATTAGGATGAGTATAATCCCTAGTCCTTCTAGTAGATAGATGAAAAATAATACATTTTCAGTACAATATAGTGATGAAATCATCACTAAAAGCATATCACGGGCGTAGGAGGGAAAATTTTGCCCATTGGCAGGAATTATTGGTCCATTTTCAAATTGGTTTAGGGTTAGGGTTATCGGTGGCTTCTCTCCCATGGCTTCTTTCGGTGGCTTCTCTTGGTAGCGATCATTTGGAAAATTTGGAGTTGAGGGGGTTTATTTTTCGGGCTAGGATTTAGTTTCCTTAGCGTTTTCAGCCTTGATTTCATCTTTGTTGCTGGAGAGCAGGAAATTTCGAATTCGCATTTGTATCTTGTTCTCGTTTGGATTAGTGCAGTGGTGGTTGAAGGTGCTTGAAGATTAAGGTTTCTTGTGTCTATTTTGTTTGTGTGACAGGTATTTACCCTAGCTAGCTGGTCTTTTTTTCTCGTTGGCGTCAAAGAATTTAGGTTGTGGCATGTCATTTGACATTTCTGTGTTCATCATTTCGGCATAGCTTTGGATCTTCCAATCTGTTGATGTGTAAATTGACTCTTGATGGTTTGAGATGGTAGCATTGGGGGTTTGGATTTGGGTTGTTGTCTTCACGAAGGCACCATTACCTTCATGTGCAAACCGCACACTTTTGACCTCGATCCACCCTGTCTTTCTTAGGTAACATCCTAAATCCTAAACCCTAAATCCCAAAACCATACACCTTAAAGTCTTCTGGCATTTCTCTTTCTTGCATTTCTTGCTGATCTTGTGCAAGAATGTTTTCTCAAAGGTTTGGGGAGTGGAATAATCTGTAGGGAGTGGATGTGGAGTCGGAAGCCTTTCTAAGAGTCACGATCAAGTGAGTAGGCAGATCTATTTGAAAACTCTAGGAATGTGCTTTGTTTCCCCTTAGCGTTTGTTGAAAATTGGAAGTTACAGATCCACATCTTATTTTTTGTCTTTCATTCTATCCTGTGACAAGGTGGTTGTGAAGCGAGGATCCTGGACTTCGGAAGAGGATGCAAAACTCGTGACCTACATCCAAGACAACGGTCTGGGCTGTTGACGTTTTCTTCCCAAGCTCACAGGTATGGTTTGATTTTCCTCTATTATAATTATGTATATGATCACTATGTGTATATAAATATATAGTCAGTGATTGATTGTGTGCCGGCCGTGTCTTTGGTCCATATCAAAGTAGCGAAGGTAAGTGAGTCAATTTAACTAAGCTGTCCATCCCTTGGCATTAAATGTTAAATGGAGTCTTCATTGTAGGGCTCGTGCGGTGTGGGAAGAGCTGCCGTCTGCGACGAACTATCTGAGGCCCGATCTGAAACGCGGAGTGTTCTGGGAAGCTGAGGAAAAGCTCATCCTCGACCTTCACGCGACCATAGGCAACCGGTATGATTGAATTTGCCCCTCTTGAATTCGCCGCTTAATTTTTCTCAAGATTGATATGAGTTGTTTTTGCACATGTGTATGTCAGACTTAATGTTTGAAGATCAGGTCACTGTTTTTAAAATTACAAATGGTCTGAAGCCTAGTGCTCGCAGTGGTATGGAAAGGAGGCTAATCATTTTTGTCAATCCAATGAAACTACATGGCTTTTAGTTTTCAATCTGCATGGCTTACTTATTCATCAAACCTAGATCAATCCGGGGTCTGCATTCTCATTGTGTGGTTGTATGTGACAGTCAGATATCTCTGAGGTGCATCGGCTTGTTTCAGGTGTTTGTGCTCTCAGGCTCTCTCAATAAAATCTTGCATTGGAGATAGATTTAATGTTGCATAATTTTCTATCTTTTCACCGTTCTTCATATTATTGTCTGAACTTCACTCTGTGCTTAAATCTGGCACGGTAAGAAATTGATAAGTGTAGTGGTTTCGATGAAATTGGCCCTTTAACAAATAATCATCAAGACCAGGTCACCCATACGTACCATGACTATTTGGTGGCTTTTTGCGAGCATGAAGCCAGTATCGAGACTCATCAGTGTTATGCCGAGGTCTCACTGATCTCTCCCCATTTTGGTGTTCTGAAGTCCAAGTGCAGATGTTCTCAAGTGACAAATAAACTTGTAAGACATCAAACCTGCACTTACATTTTGCTACATCATAACTATTGTAGACTTTGTGTAATAGGCAATGCAAGCAGGAGCACCCTTGTAAAACCATAACTGAATGCAGTGTTACAGTTCAATATTTCAATAATTGCAACAACAAACACTAACTTTCTTATCGAGATGCTGACAAGAGGGGGCCTCGTTGATCTATAGAATAAATGGTGCAGAAATGTGAAATAAACCCATGGATTAAAAACACTGACCCTCTACCTCGCAACCTTGATGCATTTCCAGTTGAGGAACCAGATTTGCCGTCTGGATGCTGACTGCTGTCATTGGCTGCAGCCATGAGTTTATGTTCAGGCTGAACAATTGCAAACCTAAAGAGCTGCAATTTGGAGGATAACCTTGCGTTTGCTAAAGAGCGCAGACACTCCGTTTATGTGTGACCTCTGCAATATTTCTTCCCTCCATGGTACTGATAAAGTGTGTTTCACTGGCCAGGTATCCCACTCTTCCTAACAAGCATTTGTTATCACTGATAGTCAAGCAGCTTGCTCATGAAGATGGGGCTCTTGTGGCATTGTCGATAACAAACCGTGAGAAGCTGCGTCAATTTGTAGAGAAAGAGCTGTTTCCAGCTTGGGGAGTAATTCTGACTGTTGTATGGTACTGGTTGAAGGTGAGATTTGCAGAGTTCCATATTTGTGGTAGTCCATTTTCAAATTAATGTTGCAAGTTTTTAGAGAAAAGCCAGATTGGATATGAGCAATCCTGCAAATGTCCACCTGAAGCTTTGTCATAATCTTGTAGTTTGAAGTTCAGGAGAAACTTGACTGTCCATGTTCAGGTTGTAAATTTCTCTGACGAATTTCTCAAGTGGCAAAGGGCACATATATACTTGTTATTGTAAGCAGTAACTGCGTTAAAAAGCCATTCTTGTGGGATACATTCTTGACTGTTGTACATTGAAGGTGACAGCAGAGGATGCCATGGTGAGTCCATTAGATCTAGCTCACCATAAACCTTACGAGTGATATTGATCTTGTGAGCACTAAAGAACTTGGCATTATTACAAGGGCATGAGATGGGGGGATTGCAGCACTAGATACATGAGTGTACAAACCCAAAATGTGAGATTGTAGTGGTTACCAATTTTGAACAAGTAGTCCAATATCTTTTACACACGACTTTTTGTTGTCGGTTCTTGCATCCACATCTAACCACACACCACTCAAATATAGGTATTGGATTAAGATAAGTAACCGAATTAGGTGCGTTTACCTTATAGGGACAAAATGTTTGAAATTCAGGATGGAAATAAAGGAGCATTGTGATGGCTCATGAAAATTCTAAACAGGTTGGTACAAATGTTGTTGAAGCAGATATGTCCAACTGAAGACCTATCCCTTGCTAATAAGCCACCTTCAACCCTTAATTTGAAAAGGTCTGGCCACAAGGAGTCCAACTCAAAAACTAGAGACGATGTTCCAGTTGCCATCATCAACCTAGACGTAGCAGAAGAAATCAGTAAGACAAACTGTACCTCGTAGAGCACCTTAGGCTTCCTCTTTCGTGCAAGTCTTTGCTCTAATCTCCCATCCTCATGAGTAAACTGTTTCCCATTCCCATTCTCCTGTACACCTATATGCATGATCCTAATTAGTATTAGAAACATGCTGGTCTTCATGGCATGTTTAATGTTCTGTGCATTATCACTTTTCAATTAGATTTCTTTCACCTGCAAACCATATGAAGTCAAATGTGCTATACAAATCTTTTTACAGGTTGTCTTCCAGAGATATATTGTCTCTGCCATGATAAAACTATTGAATGCTGCATATCTTACTTATGTTCCTACATTACATGTACTTAGTAGGTTCCATTGACACTTATTTTCTAAGAACCTTCAAAGTAAATGTTGGATCAAATTGTCTCCCATACAGTTGAAACTTATTAAGATAACACAAAGAAACACTAATACCACCAACATGAGCTAATTACTCAAAGTACCACATGCAAAATATTGACAGTGGGACAGACAAGATGTCATTGCATCACTGGACTGTTTAAAACTTGGGAAGGGTAATGTGTGCAAACCATTGCCATTGGATTTCTTGGGAGGGGTCTTGGGTTCCTCTTCTTCCACCGCATCAACAACAAATGAGTCTGGAAGCTTTCCAATTCTCCTAAATTCAAGTGCATGTGCATCAAGATAGATGCCGAAAATTAGAATATTGATAATCTTTTTTGGATTTCAGCCCTTGAGATCTCTTTACTGCAATTCTAAAACCCACCAAGAAGAGGAAAATTGTTCCACAAATCCCCAAAAAATTAGGTCACTTTGTTTGAAATGTGATTTTAATTGAGCATATGTATATTCTAAAGCCATGTTAAACTGAGATTCTTCTATCAGTTTCCAATATCCATGCTTGTGCATTAGAGCAGTCTGGGAACTTCATTTGGCAACTGATGGCAATAGAATGAAGGAAATGCACAATGTTCAAGCAATTTAAAACTTGTACATGCTAACTGTTTTTGTGTGAGATGGACATTAGTCCAGTAATCCAGATGAGTTTGTAGAGTGTTAACTTGGTGGAAAGTTGAAAGTTGTCCACACGAAGAAACTCTATTGTGTGTCGGGATTTTGAGGGAATTAATAAATCAACCTATGTAATAGATGGTATTACATTTCTGAGTGGTGCTTAAGGTTTTAGGGTTTAGTCTATGTTGCATTCTAACTGTTGTTGCACTGTCTATTTGTTGTAGCGGTTTAGTGTTTTGTGGGGTGTGGCGCCATGACTACGAAGATTAAAATATGGTCTGTCAACACGGAAGGTGCCGTGCCGAAGAAAGTGAGCCCAATGATGTGTAATGAGGGAGCTAGCTATGGAGATTTCCGGGTTCAGTTGGAATCCCACGAGGTGGTTGCATGGCCATTTAATTTTTGGGATTTGGAGGAAGGATGTAGGATTGGTGTGAAGTTTGAGCGTTTGAATACTGTTCAGGAAGATGTGTACCTCATTCCTGTCGAAGATGATGGAGATGAGCCTTCCAAGCGGCGTCGAGTGGGGGATGATGCACATGTTTTTGATTCAGGACATGATAACATCCTTGATGATATAGATTTGGAGAACAGAGTTGAGGAGCCCAACATAATTTCTGCAAATTCATCGACTATAGCGTCGTGTTCCAAGATGGGTGGGTTGGGCGCAAATGAAGAGAATTTGGAGCCTCTAAAATCAAAACTTATCAGCAAAGAGGTGATGGAAATGTATCTAAAAGGGGAGGAGAAGCTCCGCAAAGAATTGCAACTGATATCCTTGGAGGATCATGAATGGACCTTAAAGTCATGGGACAAAGACAATGAGGCCATTGTCATTTTGCATTGTTGTGAATGCGATAAGGATTTTGGTAGCAAGACTGGCTTGCATTCAAAAGACAGAGTGACAAATATTTTTTCAAACTTCAAAAAATCGCACATTATGAGCGTCCAACACATCCGCAATTGGTGTAGAAGGAAGGGTGTAGATTGGTGTCACCACCCTCAGTCTGTTGCAAGGGGCAAGCCGGTCATACTTACGGCGGCTGATCATCGTCGAGTAATTCAGGAGGGTGTCGATATTTTTGAGAATGTGAATGCAAATGTTGAAGACAACAACAAACCATTCCTCCTAATCGGTGACCCAGAGGCTGATAGTCCTAGGTGCTTTTGGTTTAAAATCAAATGTGTCTACTGCAATGATTTCTTCCAACTTTGCCCGCCAAAAAAGAATTTGGAGGCCAACTTGCGCAATCATCTTGGCGGCACCAAACATGAGAAGGCAGTCCATGATTCAAGAAGTGCAGGCAAAGCACTCTTAAGCGGTAGGAGAGGGAGGCCAAGCCAATCTTCTAGGAATAGCGTGCATTCAAATCAAAGGGACTTGCACTCTTGGTTTAGTGGTGCAACTAACAGTATTGAAGCAGGTGAATGTTTGTCGTGGGACCGGTCTAATTTGCTTCGTTATATGTGTTGGGGATTTAGGGGACCAACTTGCAATTATGCTGGCAAGATTTTCCAAGTAGAGTCATTGCTTAATGATCCCCATCCCGGGCAGTCGTGGTATTGTGAGCCTCACCTACATGGAACTATTGTTGTAGGTGGTGTATGTGTCAAGGTCGCTGGTACGTTTAGGCATCGAGATTGTCTTCGTTTTTCACCTATGCAAGAGCCTTGGGCTGAGCTCACTTGTCCCAATTGCGCTCGGATCCCTCTAGAGGCAGAATTTAGAATGAGAGTTGTGCGTGAGGATCGAAGTCTCCATAAGAGGGGTAGTCGTAGTGCCAGATCAGGGATTCGAATTGGGTATTTGTCACAATACGAATTGTCATCTCATTATAGAGTTTTGTCTAAGAGGTTAAAACATGAAAGGTTGTACCATTGGGCGGCAAAGGTGAGGCTCGCACAACTCAGAGTAACTAGGCCAACGTTGCGTCAGTCAGCCAAGAGTGCTTCCACTGAGCATAATTTGGTAAAGTTCTGCACTGATGTCATATCCGCCCATAGGACAGGTGCCTTTGGAGGTAAACCGGCCTTATGGGACTTCATGCGCGACGTAGCAGCAAATTTGAACCGTAAGAAGCAGGGTTTTAGATTTTCTAGGAATTCTAAATGCTTTGCACAGACTATGAAGATGTACGGCGGTAGAAGAATGTGCGATTTTTTTTCTTTGAACTATGCTGGACCTTCTTATAGTACTGTTAAAAGGGACGCTAAGAAAGGGGTTCACTTTGTCCCTGGCGAACATGCGGCCATTTTTCAGGCTATAGCTAGTATTTACAAGGATGCCAAAGAGGCTCACGGCATATTTGGGCCGGTGCCTATCATCTTAGCGGAAGACGAGACAAAGGTTAAGGCTAGGATAGCATACGAGCAGAAGTGGGATACATTAGCCGGTTTTTGTGGACGTAGCTCTGATCATGTTTGTATTAGCGTTTACAAACCAATAGTGGGCATGGGAGAGTCAGGGTACACTAACATTCTTGAAAGCTTCCGTAACGATAAAATTGGTGGATTTGCTCGAGTGGTTGTTGTCAATCCTTTGCATGAATGTTTACCACGTCTTGTTCTTGTAGTGTGTTGTACTTGCAATTGTTTTGATAGTGGGTGGGTGAGAAGGCAATGGGGGCTCATTGATCAGCTGTGGGAGCAGGAATGCAAAGAGATTGTCGGACCGATAGTGGGCCACTCTAGTGATGGAGATTCTAGAAGACGACAACTAATGTTGGAAGATTATCGATCTAGTGAAGGAACTAGGCTAAAGGTGGACTGGGCAGGTTGGCTCCTCACTGCAAGATTGGGTCCAACAGGGGAAGCATCCGGTTTGCACGATCAAGATTTTGTCCACAACGGCAAAAAACTTGTGAACCCTTTGGATTCTCCAGTTCGTGTGCTACAACTCGGCGGTGACATGTATGCTTTGGAACATCTGGGGTTAATTTATAGCAAATATACTTATGATAAACATGGTCTTAAGCTAGAAGATGTGCAGAGAAGTGATCGACAGAATTGGGCGTCTGCACAAAGGATTTGTCAGCCGAAGACTAGACATTGTTTGGCGCTTCTCCGAGCAGCACCTGAGGTACATCAAGAACGTACACTTGGCACTGAGATGTATTTGCAAATTTGTGGAGATTACATAGATATTTTCTTGTCCCCTAGGCATGATCTCAGATCTAGATTGGTATTAGCGGCCAAGGTGTCTTTCTTTTTTCGCTTGTGGCGACTTTGGTTCAAGTACGGAAATCATGCTGTGCATGGAAATTCTAAGAAGCCTACATTACAAGAGAATTTTGTGAGCCAACAATGCTTCGTGGATGTCCAATTATCATGCCACTTTGTTGTATTGTTGATTTGTCATTTTAGGGATCGGTACTCGCACCTTCCTGTGCCACTCCATCTCACTGGCAGTGATGCTTGTGAAATTTTTTTTTCTAAAATAGGTGGCATGGTAGGGCTTGAACGTGCATACGATTTCCATGAACTGGTAAACACGGCTAATACTGTAAATAATTTAGCGGGTTTAGAGTATCAAGATAATGGCCTGGAATTTGGGCGCATCCATAACAAGATGGAAAATGTGTGGGAGTCTTTGGAACCGCTTGTAGGGTCCGAAGTAAGATGCAATCTCGGTGACTATAGTCAGATTTCTACGGATGACATGGTAGTATCAGCTCTAAAAGAGGGATTTAAGGAGGCTCAGAAACTTCTCCGAATCCTCAACATGGCACCTTCATGTACTACAACCTGGTTCCACACTCCATGGGTGTTGGAAAAGGCCAATCCAAAACACCTTGCATTTGTCGCAGGAAAACGACTTGTCGCAGGAGAGGACGGGGATTCAGAGGTCCTCCGAGAAATATTAAGGAAGACAGAAGTTAACGCAGTGGAAGAGATGAGTATTGAAAACCTAGTACCAAACCTGGAAGAAGAAATAGTCAATGACGACATGTCGGACCCCCTTCCGTTTCTAGAAAATGAGACTAGGGATGCCTTGTCAGAAGTTATGTTTGAAATGGAAGAACATGTGGGCGGTGAAACCCTAAACCTGGAAAAAGTTCTTCCCTATGTGGTATACGAAGGTAACCATATTTACAAGTCAACCCTGGTCTCTCAACTCAATAGTAACCCATTTCTATCAAAGGATAGATTAATTAGAGTGAAAAACTCAATTTACTTCAATAATAGTGAAGCTTACCTTGCAGCTGCTTCGTCTAGCTCGTCCATGCTTTTGGGTTTGGGGTCGGATGCAGGTGTTTATTTTTTGCAACGCAACACAACCACTGTATCATCCACAGTGAAAGCAGCTCTAAAGAGGACAAGAGGACGACCTTCAAAGAATAGTGCCCCCACTTGCGTGTTGAATGGTGTGGATGAAGGTACATGGTGGGTGGGGCGGGTGCAAAAAATTAGAAGGAAAGTTGGGACCAGGTGGGGAACCTCTCGCCAACCAATTGACCTTCAGAATCGCCAGGTGAATTCTGGTAACAAAAATTTCGCTAGCCCATCCTTCATGGTCTTCATGCAGTGGTTCAGAAAGGTTCCTGGCCAATTCAAATTCAAATATGACCATGCAGATTGTAAATGGATAGACGTGGATACAATTATTTCCACTGTTACTATGTCTTACAATCCTACTCAAAAATTGTACTCGCTTGATTTAGACGATGCAACATCTCTCAATGATTTTGTTAGTACTAGAAACTAATCGCCAACACATGTGAAGGTGGGATTGCATCCACCAAGTTGAGCATGTGATTATAAGGAGAGGTGCACCATGTGATTATAAGGTATGTATTGATTATGCGCTTCTCTCTCACACGTTAGGAGCGTGAAGAACATCAAGGCCCGAGTTCCAGGTGAGTTACATCAACTAGCTAAACGAGGGAGAAAATTTGCTAGAAAATTTGAATTAGATTCATGATTAAACCAACTAACCAAAAAAGGCTTGCTAACACCTATTCATGAAGTTCACCTTATTTCTCCAACACCCCACTTTGAATGAGTTGAAGGATAACTCTAGTATTTCTCTAAACTTTTAAACTTTTGTTTTTAGAATATTAAAAATACAAGGCGTATATTGAGCAATGGTGTTGATATATGTGCAGGTGCTACCTGCTCCAGTTCCTTTTGAACACAAGTCAAAACATATTTTGCTCATGTTACTTTAGATGAGCTTTCTTTTCTGCATGAAGAAGTAAACAAAGGGTGGGCAATGATCATATGATAGTATCTTTAGTGTTCTTGAACACTCACCACATTTGTAATTAATGTTTAGTGTTTTTGAACACTCACCATAGTTGTAATGCATTTTGAAGCAATAGATTTTTGTTCTGCTATGATTTTTTTAATTTTTGTGATACGAATGGTTACTCAATTGCTATGCTCGTTTGTTTTATGTTGCTTTCTATTTTGGTTCAAATATGCTCATGTATATTGCATATGTCCACACCAAACACTTAGCCTAAAATCTTTAATGTCCATATGAGCAAATGCCTAAGTTTTATAAGTACTATAGCGTGCCAAGATTAGGCTACATTTGGATTTAGAATTACCTATAGGGTGCTGGAAATTAAGACCAAGTAGCTTTTTTTCTACTAAAAGGGTCTCTTAAAATCATAATTACTAGGTAAATAGCCCCCAAACAAATACCCGGTTAACGCACGTGGTTACAAAATATAAGGGGAAGTGACCTCCCCGAGGTGTGGCGTCCTGGTAGGCTGGGGTGTTGGATATGGGCAAAAGTTGGGGTGGGGGACAGAGGTTACTTTTGTATCGACTGTTTTTATGATGTGGGTTACGGTGCGGGGGCTGCAGATGTGCCATTGCGGGTGGTGCGTGGCCCTGGTGAGTACCTCTGCATTCAGATGTGTGGTGTTTTGTGTGGATGTTTTGTATGGAGTGTTTCCTGTGCATTGTTGTGTGAGGCCTGACTGTATGGTAGTAGTACGTGTGTTGAGCGATGTGGATTGGCAATCCTTAGAATGAAATGTAGGGTTGGGGTTTAGAATTTTGGGGTACCTTTGTGCGCTCTGAGGGGTAGCTCCTAATGCATATCTGGTGGAGTGTGTGCGAGGAATGTCGATGTGGGCTGTCTTGGAGCATGTTTGTTGTGGTTGTCGCCCGTTGCAGGTGCTCCTTCGGTGGCTCCTTCGGTTCCCGGGTTGTGTTGCATCAGGTGTCGGAGTTTGTTGGTGCGAGGGCTGATGGCGTAGGTTTGGGAGAGGAGGAGAGGGATGGCTCACGGAGGCAGCTGTTGTGTTAGGGTAGGCAGAGTGGTGGCAGAGTGCGAGCTGTTGGGTTAAGCTAAGTAGTGTATACAACACTAATAAACTCGCGTATTGGCGATATTGGAGATAGTTGTGTCGGTGTCTTGTGGTGGGTGTTGCTGGGTTCTTTTCTTGTGCATTCTTGTGGTTGCCTTGTTGTGGTGCTGCGCCATGCCTGTTGGAGGTATTAGGGTTATCGTTGCTCTTCTCCGATCTGAGTCGCTCTGTGCAGCTAGGGTTTGTTTTCTGCTCCGTGGAGTTGTTGTTGCGGTGTCTGCGGTGTCTGTGCGGAGACAGCTTCCTGGTCGTCCTGTGTTGGGCTGCGCTTGCTCTACTGTTCTTAAGCTTCGGCTTGCTCTTTTTTCCTTCTGCCAGCGCCACGATCTGCAACATCGGACTATGAACATGTAGAACTTTTTCCCGGATCGAACTCCTGGCAGTTTCCATCAGCATGTAGACATTTTTTTTTCCTCTATGAATGTTATGTTCATAATTGTGGGCCCAAGCCGTTGACGCCGTTTGTGAGGCAACTGCCGAAGGAGGGTTCACATAAGTATGAGCTCCGTGGAGTGTGTTTGATGTGCTACGATTAACCTAAACACTTCTCTTAACCAACATCCCTTACCCTGAAGTTTGTTTTCTACTTGTATGTCTCCAGATCTAGAACTTACAAGTATACACACCCCGCATAGTTATGTACATGTATGAAGGACATCTAAAAAACATATAACATTTGTATTTGTATGGTAGGATCACTTATTGAGGCTTATTTATTTGGAAGTATGGAGGATGATGAGGAGTGTGATTATGATCACACATTGATTGATGATCCTAGTGCAGAAGGTGGTGACAAGGAAAATTGTAGTGTTGGAGAGACAATTCAAACATATGCAAGGATGTTGTCATCGAGACGGAATTGATGTAGTCGCAGGTTGAAAACGCCTTACATGAAGACGTGGAGTTGCAAAATGAGCTTTGACATGCCTTAGATATTCTAATTGATGAACATGAAAATGTTGAAATGCCCTCTCAATCTAATGTAAAGTCCATTGTGGCTTATGTAGAGGTAGGGGAATCTAAAATTTTCAAAAGTACACTTGTTAGACAATTGAATGGCAATCCAACTCTATTTTTAAATCAATTGACTCATATTAAAGCTGGCATATTATATATGACGCCTAAACTCCTTACCGACGCAAATCATGATACTATGTTAAATCTTGGTTGTGATTGTGGAGTGTGTATTTTGAACATGCATGAAGCTAGAATTGTCAAAAATAAACGTGGTATACCCAAAAAAATTGCTCCAATTAAGGTTTGGTTTGTTGGGAGGGTTTATAGGATGCGTAGAAAATTTGGAAATCGTTGGGTGGAGTATAGGGATCCAATTGACTCGATGGACCGTCCATCAGACACATAAAGATTGATTTATGTTGGTATCAAAAAGGAACAATAAGTGGACTTACAATTTTACGGAACATTTGATAGTAGATTTAGAAACAATAGTGGCATTAGCTTCTGTGACATATATTGTACACTTAGATGCTCATGAGTTGCATCCGGGGGATGAAAAAGTCTTCAACATCTTTATTAATGAATGTTGTGGTTCTATGTTATACATATGATAGAGTTCATTGATATTCAAAAGTATATTTATCACTATATTCGTTAATTTGGGACTTTTTCGGCATTTTGAGACAGTTACAAATATAAGAACATGGATAAAATCACACAAATATTGGAGAATATTGTAAGATGCAAATACTTTGAAGCGGGTGTTCAAATCAAGAACCCAATAAAGAACTCATATCAAGATGGTTTAGGTAGGACGACCCAAACATTAGACCATGTTGTTGTGGTCCATATATTAATTTGAGACAAGAGAAAGTCTCAAATTAACAAATATAGTGATATTTGTATACTTATGTTAATGACTATATATGAATATAAAGTATTTTATGTACACGTATTGTCACTTGTATTTTTATCATTGAAATTGCACATGTATTGCTTGATTTTATAAACAAATCAAATTGTATATAGGGGTTTTTAGAGTATGTTGTGAACACACGTGATTCTTGGTTTTTAATGAAAGGTGCACCCCCCAAGGTATATATATATGGCCATATGATGAGTGTCCAAGGAGGATTTTGGGCATAAGTGGTCAAGATCCTAGTATTTCCAAGTCCAATCGGTTACATAACATTCTTCAGCTGCATGGTTGTGTTCCATTTTATATTTAGCATTTGACATGGGACTCCACTATCTTACCTTCATGGGAAGAAGCTTAGAAAATAGGAAGAAATTCACTCCGGTACAAATAATGAATAATGAACAATGTTGGTATGAATAGTATGAATATTATGAATAGTGTCAGTACTTTCAGTGATAGTATTGCTATGAATAATATTTGTAGTGTATAATACCTAGATAAACAATGTTTCCTATGAATAGTACCAAGATGAACAATGATTATTGTGAATAATGTCGGGACTATAATTCCGTCCAAATTTCCAAGTGTAAATCTAAATGTATGAATAATAAAGAAACATTTTTACTTTGTTCATGGGCCCACAAAATATAGTTGACATATTCCATGATCGTGGAACCTACCCACATGGCTAAATAATGTTATGTACATGTTGATATCTTTCGAGTTTTCTTATTGATTTGAGGTATATTCTCTAAATTACTTTCAAATGATCAGTAGTTTTCCTAAAGTCTTGACTTTCAACCGGTTATTTCTCAAAGTCAACCGGTTCATTTGTAACTAGCAATTGGTTCTCCCCGTTCATTGCATATGATGGGTGCTTCACACTCCACATGACATTTCTAACCGTTGGATTGGCTTGAGCACTGTCTCATCTGGCCAACACTCATGAATCACGCAAAATGTTGTTCCAATTCATTCCAATAGGGAAGAAGACATGCAAAAGAAATGATAAACCAACCTCCCAAAAAGGAACTAGAATGTATTTTGACATACACGAGTTCTTTTATTGAACATTTTTCCCATGAAACAACCCAATAATAACCTATATCTCTCTCAAATGCCCACACACTACAATCACTCATCTTCATACTCTAAAAAAACACTCAAAATCAAGGCATTTTCCCATTCTCCATTGAGTGCCAATGTATGCATATCAAGTACATGTTGCACAATCATGTGCAAACACCAATATAAAGCCAATGCACCAAGAATCCTCCCTCTTTTCTCAAGATGATCTATCATGCTCTCATTTCCTCCCTCACCAATGTAAAACTCAAAAAAAAATGACAAAGTGAGAATGAAGATATGTAACTAGTCAGGTTGCTCCCTCTTTTCCCACCAATAAAATATGCAATGGTCCCTCAACATGGTCCATCCTCACTTCACACTGTGTTTGAGGACCCGTCACTACACAAAATGGCTTTCCCAACATCCATGGTACAACCTTTGGATGATAATCAAGGGCCCTCACCATTTCATGGTCATGGCCCTTGGCTCGTGTATGAAGTGGCCCTTAAAACCTCTGTTTTTTTTATTGGAATTGAAAACAGATGCTTTGAACCAATAAAAGAGGGACCAACCTCAAAACCTAGCCCTCAAAGCTATGCACATATCAAGGCCTAACCTTCTTTTACCTTGGCTTACCAAACTCCGTTTTTGAAACCGGCGTTTTCGAACGTGTGTGGCATCCCCTGCATCCATGTTGGCATTACATGACACTAGTGAGCGGTCACATGGACCTGGTCGACTAATGGATGCCTCGACCTTAAACGTCCCTTTTCCACACTGATCTAAGACGATGGTTTTGCAAGGCTAAGGGCCGCTTTATACCTAGAGCCCGGGGCAAACCCCTTGAAGCCGATTGCATGAAATTTCAGCCCTTTTTGGGTTGGACGCCGGCCTCAACTACACATTATAATAAGATTATAACAGGGGCCAATTTTCCCATATGTAAAGGCCTTAGGGCCAAGAAGCTAGGCCGATTCAATAAATCTAGCATAATCCAACGGATCTAGCATAATCTAGCATAGAGCCGCTTAGATTTCCACATAATCCAACAGATCTAGTTTGCTAAAAAAATCATATTTTATTTAAGAAGGTTTTTTGTAGTGAAATATGACATTGGCCCTGAGGCCAAGAATTGGCTTTCCATTTTGGGTGCATCCTATTCAACGAGCTCGGGCCGTGTCATAACATACATTTTTTAATAAAAAAAAATCATACCACCAAATCGACCCGGCCTCTAGGTGTAAAGGGGTTGGGACCAATTTGAGCCTTTTGACCAATCACAAGTGAGGATTTCAAGCCTCTTACACAACGAATCGGCCCGGCCTCTAGGTGTAAAGCGGCCCTAAAACCTATGTTTCCAATTGGAGTTAAGGATGGAAGATTTTAACTATAAAAAGAGGGATAAACCTTTGAAGCCAAGCTCCTCACAGCGAGGCCCATGTTAAGGCCATTACCTTGGCTTACCAATTTTACTCCGTTTTGGGAACTGGCGGTTTCCGGACGTGTGAGGCCTTTCTAAGAAATCACAAAAATGGCCGTACAGAGTATATGTATTGGAAATCCGGCCCGTACACATTTCAACACTTTGGGTGCATGCATTTTTAGGCTATGTTGGATTCTTTGTGGAGGGAGTCCGAGTGTGGTGGCCCGCACTTTTTAGGCACTTTGGTGGACTTTGTGTTGAGTGGTGTTGGGTCTTTGGAGCTTAAATTCCAAAAGGCTAACTTAAGGAGTATTTTGTCTTGATCTTGCAATTTGTTAGATGTCATGGCCAATGATCACAATAATGTAGGGCAGGCGACATGCCCCCCCCTACAAGCCTTTCGCGGGAGGTAGATACGGGCAGGGGCACCTGCCCCACAAAGAAATCGGGATTTTCTGGACCCGACCGAAAATTTCTGCCCGCCCCGCCCGACTTCGAAAAAACCATTGCCCTTGCATTCTTGAAGGCCACTTCTCCACAAATCCCATATTGATGATGAGTGCACTTCACCTTCAAGGTCCAAAATCTAATATATGTGTTCACTTCCATTGAGTAAATAAGCAATTGACTGGGATTTCATTTTCAAAGTGAAACTGTCAATAAAGCAAGTAATTAACTTGGAAGCAAAAAATATTACAAAATCCTCATTAGCACTGAGGTTATAATTTTTGTGACTTACCATTGAAAGGATCCTTGTCATTCTAAAATGGAGCTAAAAATATTTTTTAATTTTTAGTATGTTTATTTTATATTATTTTAGTTAATACCTTCTACTTTCACAAAGTATTCATACGCACTCAAACTAATTAAGTGTGATTAAATGTCATTAAGTCTAAATGGAATTTTCATGTACCATATGTTATTATCGGTCTATGGTTCTGTAATAAAAACAATTCTTGATATTCTTGAGTGAAAATCTATTTTGTGTACAACTATTTTGTATTGTGGGTTCTGAAATTGCTTTGAGGCTAAACCACATTACAATGAATTATTGGCTTTGGCTTTCAAGATAGTTTTTTGAAATGAGCCAAAGTTTGGCCTCGGTCTGACACCAAATAGAATTGGTCATGTATAGAGGATAATCATAGGACATAGCACTCTTGCAACAAGCCGATTGTTGATTTATAATAACATATGGTACATGAAAATACCTCACTCCAACCTCTCAAAGTAATTGAAAGGTACTACAAAATATGCATAATTAGAAAATTCTCTAATTGAATGGTTCATTTAATTGCTTATCACCAAGATGATGCCCCCCAAACATTTATACCCTTGCCGCACGGTTTCATGTAAGTTGCACTAAGTGTCAACCTTGGGCACATTGATGTTTTACAAGGCTAGTGGAACACATGTTGGCCTAAAATGTTGCCAAACGCATGCAATGTATGATATGTGCGTGTTGATCCTCTCATACATTTGCAAACTAGTTGAAATTGGAAGCCTCTAGTTAAGGGGGCAAGTGCAATTTTTTTGTGCAACCAAATTCAATGTGTTCAATTCCAATACTTAGCCAACTTCCCCCCTAGTTTGTGGTGTGTGTGGCCAAATCTAGATTGCAAATATTAATATGGGGCCACTTCTTCAGTTATTATTTTATATGTTGGACCTCTGGTCACCTTATCAAATCATACATGTAGCCTTAGATTTCTTCCATATATAATTAGAACTCACCACCCAGATTGACACATAAATTTTGTGCATTTTCCAAATACACCCTTTAATTCATTTATGTGTAGCCACTCTAAACTCCATAAAAAACTCTCAAGCTTGCCACCTTGATTGCTTCTAAATTCAACATGTAGCCAAACCTACAACTTTTATTATTAAATATATAAAAAGGTATGGATCAAACCCACAATCATATCCCTCTTTGAGGGACTTTACATAAAACTCTAATCATCCCCATGGATGATGCCCCTTCTACTTGGTCGCTACAAATGACTCGGTCAAATGGAGAAGGGAGATGTGGTGGGGGCTGCGTCTTCAAATATTAATAAGATACTACTCTACACTCAATAGTGAACGCCAGATGATGAAACACCCCTATCAAGCTCTGTCCTCCTAAAAATCCATTGTCCCTAGCCCATGCGTTAGTGCCCATACCAGAATTTATTGATCATGCGCACGTTGTTGCCCGTAGCTTGCTTGACCGGATGTAACTATGGATGGAATCAACTCCAACAACGTTAGTCGTCCTTCGAGCCATGGACCTTCCTCGGATATTGTGAACATTCTCTGCTCCCATTTCTTTGGTTTTGTACCATATTTGCTAATGTATTATGCAAACCAGATCTACTAATGTGTTATGCAAATGAAATTTGCTAATGTGTTATACACCAAAATATGTGAAATATGTTATGCACCAGATCGAGATCCAGAAATGTGTCATGCACCAAATCCAAATCCAAATTGTATCATGCATCATATCCAAAACGTGTTATGCAACGAAATGAGTGGATCCAAACTTATTAGTGCGCACAACTATTTCATACAATTATAGCTTGTAATCAAGTGGTCTTCTTCTCTAAGCTTGTGATGTCAAGATTCTATAGCTAAGTGCAAACATCCTCTTGTTATATGCCTACGCTCACATGATTTGTAAGTTGTACATGAATATTTTTTTATCGCACTTAATTTGATTATGTGCTAGAGGTTGATATGGTATTCTGAAATTTTGTTACGTCTGATGATTATGTTGATTCATTACAAGCTACCATTTATATCAATGTCAACCCATGATTGTTCTGTATCCATTCGACTACATTATCACTTATGAGTTTTATGAGTTTCTAATCGGTTAGTTAATCTAATGGTTTAATAACACAAATTGGTTGATTTGATAACATATATCCACAAGCACATAACATATTGATTTGATGAGTTTTGTGGTTCCAACACAATTGATGAAGACATGGTTGGAAATAGGTTGTAGTTTGCACAAAACACTTACAATTCTCATTACATGAGAGTCAACTTCATCGACCTCAAATCCAACTACGAGATAGATGACAAAGATGCCAGTCCGATCCGGTTGCCTTTACAACTGTGCTTGCAAATTTAATGATGAAATTACGAGAATTGACTCCATATTCACTGAGAATCCCATTCGTGTTTGACAACATTTAGTGGAGTCAACAAATTATGGACTCAGAAATGGTTGTTACAACACCATGAACTATACAGTCATACCTTGGAAGAGGTTTGATGGCTTCATAGTTGGTGAACAAAATAACGAATTCTTTTTCTATAATTCATCTCATGGATTGGTTTTGGGTGTGGTATATTTTAAAAGTAGTTGATATTAATTGTCATACCACAAATTCTCATACATATGATATTCTCGTTCAATAGATAAGATCACCACGAGGTGGAGGTAGTGAAAGTTTTACTGTATAGATAGTGAGAATGTACACCTTGGGGTTATCTCTAGCTCAAATCATGAGCCATCACAAATAAAAGATGAGGGATTTGATAAAGGAAAGCATAATGATTTAATCGTGACAAAGAATGCAATTCCATTTTTTAAAAAAACATAACAATATTCCCTACAAGTGACAACGACCATTCATTGAAGAAAACATAGAAGTTTTGTTGAGAAATTTGCTAGAGGATCATCCAAGAGGCGTATCACTTACAGGGGAGGGAAAGAAATTTTGCTAGGATAGAATAAAAAATGTCAAATGAAATTGTGTTTATTCATCGCAAAACGTATAAAATTCAATAAATGATGTGTATTCATGTGTTCTACACAACACATTAGGTATGACAAATTTTGTATGAAATATTACATATGACAAATCCTGCACAACACATTTTGCATGACAAATTCTACACAATATATTTTGCATGACAAATTCTGTACAACACATTTTCTATGATAAATTATGGCATACGTATTTTGCATGAAATATTTTACATGACACATTCAACATGACATAATCTGCACAACAATTTTTATATGACATTTTTTGCACGATACATTTTGTAGAACATTTTTTGCATAACGGTTTTTGTATGATACTTTCTACATGCTAGAAAAATGGATTGATACAGATTAGAGTAATTTTAAAAAGAACATTTTATTTCATAGCTGAACATCAGTTTGAATTGACATAATTAATAAAGTGCACAATTCTAATATGCAGTCTAGTTTGTAAATGTTGCAGCTAAGGTTTCTCCTAAAATTCATCTTGATAATCGAAGTTGTTATTACCATACCTTGGTAATATGTTTTTCCCTTAAACAAAAATGCAACTAGGCTGCTAGATTTGCAAATTAGATTGTTGGCCATCCCAAATAAAAAACACATGTTGAATGCTGTTGTAAAGACAACCGGATCAGACTGGCATCTTTGTCATCTGTCTCGTAGTTGGATTTGAGGTCGATGAAGTTGACTCTCATGTAATGAGAATTGTAAGTGTTTTGTGCAAACTACAACCTATTTCCAACCATGTCTTCATCAATTGTGTTGGAACCACAAAACTCATCAAATCAATATGTTATGTGCTTGTGGATATATGTTATCAAATCAACCAATTTGTGTTATTAAACCATTAGATTAACTAACCGATTAGAAACTCATAAAACTCATAAGTGATAATGTAGTCGAATGGATACAGAACAATCATGGGTTGACATTGATATAAATGGTAGCTTGTAATGAATCAACATAATCATCAGACGTAACAAAATTTCAGAATAACATATCAACCTCTAGCACATAATCAAATTAAGTGCGATAAAAAAATATTCATGTACAACCTACAAATCATGTGAGCGTAGGCATATAACAAGAGGGTGTTTGCACTTAGCTATAGAATCTTGACATCACAAGCTTAGAGAAGAAGACCACTTGATTACAAGCTATAATTGTATGAAATAGTTGTGCGCACTAATAAGTTTGGATCCACTCATTTCGTTGCATAACACGTTTTGGATATGATGCATGATACAATTTGGATTTGGATTTGGTGCATGACACATTTCTGGATCTCGATCTGGTGCATAACATATTTCACATATTTTGGTGTATAACACATTAGCAAATTTCATTTGCATAACACATTAGTAGATCTGGTTTGCATAATACATTAGCAAATATGGTACAAAACCAAAGAAATGGGAGCAGAGAATGTTCACAATATCCGAGGAAGGTCCATGGCTCGAAGGACGACTAACGTTGTTGGAGTTGATTCCATCCATAGTTACATCCGGTCAAGCAAGCTACGGGCAACAACGTGCGCATGATCAATAAATTCTGGTATGGGCACTAACGCATGGGCTAGGGACAACGGATTCTCAAGCGGACAAAGGCTTGGAGCTTTCCAGAGAGATATAAGAGAAATAACAAAGAAAAGATAGAATTACTGACCAATGTCATGATATTGCACCTAAGCAGTAATACTGAAAGAGAGTATTCCTCATCACCTCTCCAAAGCATAAAACCCTCAAGGGAGACTACCAAACCTAAATACTTTTGCACTGTTCCAATTGATAGTCGGATCCATAATTAGGAGAGAGAAAATGCCAAAAAATAAGGTTCACGGTGACAATAATCACCACAATATGTGCAATCAAAACTGTGATAAATTGCATATCTAGCTATGATTTGAGTCCTTGACTTAGATTGTAATCCCAAAATCCCAAAATCCCAGTCTCCTACACAAAACTTTACCATTTGTGTCACTCCAAGAATAAGCTCATGAGTGACACTCATGGGATCCACCACCTCTTCCAAGTAAATGTGTTTCCCTTGCATGGCACATTGTGTCACACTCAATAAAAACAAGAGGGACACTAATAGCAACTTTTTGTATGGTGATAGCCTTTCGCCTATCGCAAGACACTGCCTTGTGACAACCTTCGCCTCCAATGCCTGACAAACAGTGTCTTCCAAAGACGAAAGTCTCTCACAGCCACAAAAGAGGGTCTCACATTGAACCTCCCTTGCCAGCAGGAGATGGAGTTGTCACTATGCTTTCTTTAGATCCGTATGATCAACAGCAGATGTCGCACTACTCCTCTTCTTCTGAGAACTCTTCTTTGTCCACTTCAAGTAAATTTGATATGAAAGACCGCTGAAGACCATGGCCACACCCGCCCATTGCTGTAATGACAGATGGTTTCCATTCCACACCGAAGATACCAGAATACTCACAAATTTGCGGGTGGTAGTGATGGTTGTGTTGGTGAGAGCACCGAATCGGCTGATTGTAAGAAAAATGAAGTTCTGTCCAACAGCCCCACACAGGCAAAACAATAGAATGTCCCAAGCTGCCACGGGGTGCTCCTGCAAGAACTTTACAGCTTCCCAGCCACCTCCACTTGGCCAGCCGAACATGAAAAGGGACATGTAAATTGAGCCCCACATGTTCATGCCCATCATGATATGCCATGCATTTGTACCAGGATACCTGCAAAAATATTGTATTTACATGAGATGATGTTCCCGGCTTTCAACCAGCCCTTGTGAAATGATCTAGTAACCTATTCACATCTCCAAGTGAATGTAAAGATGGCCAAAGCCACTCAAAGCAGAGATTGAAACCGTGTCGAAAGTTCAAGACTAATGAGCTCATACTTGGTCCCATGGGCTTCCAAAGGTAATCTAACCCTTGTGATAGCAGATGACAAGATGCCAGAGAAGTGCATCAATATGATCACAGGATGCTCAATTTAACATCCACTTGCAAGTTGCAACCCACAATCATGATCTGCAAAACTGCTAATTTGCCAAGACTGACACTTTAGACTAAGACAATTGACAACTTTCGAAGCTGTGTAACAAGTTCGAAATACATCAGTGTTGATCCATGCAAATGCTACCATGATGAAGATTGATAATCCGGGAAGCACAATCAAGTCCACCACAGCTGCACATAACCATCACTTAAAAGAACAGGTTCACTTACTGCTTGGTGATCGCATCTTGAGTGGCATTTGTGAATCCATCCAAGCCAAGATTCAAAAAACAAAGAGTATAACCCAGTGGTGCATTGGGACTTGCAAGTTTGCTAACAACCTTCTTGCTGTTCTGCATTTTCAACATCAAGCAACTGGTCACATAACATCAAGACCAGACCATATCCATGACAAAACATTTTGTCTACAAGCTGTGCTGATAAATTCTATATATAATCTTCCAGGTCAGCGCAATTAACTTACACTTCTTGAATATTTAGTTAACCTAATGAAAGAATCCTCGGTCATTCATGCTGCATATTGGAACTCGACAGGCACGTACATCATTGACCTGCAATTGTTTCTAGCTGAAACAAAGTAATTCAAGGGCCATAATTACCTTAAAAAGAGCAAAGACAGACACACCACCTGCAACCAAAAATGTGCATAGATATTCCGGTATTGTGTAGCGCACACTGTACACAAGAGCTCCCATGAACATCACTGTCATTCAGAAACACACATGCCACTCTGTCAAACTTTGATAAGGAGAGATGCAGAGCAACTATGGTGTGGCTCAAAATAAAGATTCACTCAACTGAATTTGCAAAAATTCAAGTGTACCTGGAATCATTTTGGATGACTTAGCCAGCACCTGTTACATGATCCCACAAAATGTGTCAAATCAATCATGAAGACTGGTCACTTCATAATATCAATATAGACCTCAATGCAAAGAGAGAGGAATGCTCCAACAAAAGACTGTAGGTTCTTGTAGGTTAGTGAAGTGAGGGTATTTTGGTCTAGCCTAATATCTTCAAGCCTATATCTAATTTTCTGTTATTATTACCTCTCTTCCTATCATTCTATCCACTATGTTGATGAAGTGGATACAGAAGGTAGTGAGAATAAACTCGATCAATTTTGATAGCTTTCTAGAAAGCTGCTGCTTTTGATTTTTCTGATCATTGAACTCAAATTGTCACTTCACTGAAAATCTGTTGCTGAAATACTGGATTGGAGTGCTCATTTGACGAAGCAAACACAAGATAATGATCTCACCATCTTCACCCCACATATAGAGAAGGAAGGAACAGTAGAAAAGAGAAGTGCCACCTGGTGCTTGCACAAAGTAAACTGAATTCTAGATTGAGACGGTGGGTTTGGAAAACCATTCACAGAGAAAGTCCAAAGGCAGAACATACCTGAGCAGGGTAGCTGATGTACTTCAAGGCGACAATTCCACATGCAGGACCCACAGCGTTTGAGATACTTGAACTCCAGAAGGCTGTGACTGGAGCTTGTGTTCCTTTCTTGTTAGGCCACAACTGCAACACTAGCTCAAGTGATCACCCCCAAGACACATAAAGATGCAACAGAGTTAGTTACAGCAAATCATTTTTGTACCTCCCTCACAATGACCTCCAGCACAATGCCTACTTTGGGAGATTGGAAACTCTTAAACTGACTCTGGAGGTTGACTAGATGTAAAGTAACGTTTTGACGAGGCAATATCAACACTGACAACAGACTTAGAACTCTCTCCTGGTAAAGTGCACGAAAATCACTAGGAGCATTGAAGAGGCCTCACTAAGCAGAGACCAGATGAAGCACACAACATTTTGGGCCAGATTCAGGAACATTAGATGCTCAAATCTCTCTTGTTTCTCTCCATATCGCCTTGTCGACCTGCCATAGATTTATCATAACATAAGCAATTGACGGAAACAGAAAGCTTGGTGAAAAAGTGCCTACTTTTTACTGAATGTTGGTATCACTGGGACTGCTCATAACATATGGATCCTTGCAACAACCACGATGGAAACATATGGTTTTTCTAAGATGTACGTGTTACCTGTGACCATCCTTTCCAGAACAAATTCAAGTTTCTGTGTCAATGCCTACTATATAATCACTGACTATAAACTGCCTCAAAAGCCCTTTCGTAACTTCCTGTGAATGGACCACCACACTGCAAACCCAATAATGAACTAAGTGGCACCCTATACCAGGAAGTCTGTCTGATTACACAGAGCTGCAATTGGACCTATTTTGAACCAGGCGCCCTGATCACTTCAACCCAAACTACAAGTAAGCTACCGGGTGCATTGAAACATTTAGCAAAGCCAGGTGTCAAGCAACAATTTAACAAACCACATGCCAATTTTCATGGCTGCATCATCTTTCTCGGTGACAATGAGCACCTCACCACATCCTACTATGATGACACCAAACCCTAATCCATCCAACCTGCTCAACCCCCCAGTTCAGAGGAGATTTAAGAACTGTGATGACATTTCCCTGATTCATTAAAACTTCTGAAGCCATAAGGTGGACACTACATTACATTTCACCCCCTGGACACATCAAAATTCGGAGAGATTTTTCAACATGACCTCCATATGCTTGACAGACAATGCTTAGAAGAAGTGAATAAATTGTAATATGGGATTTGCAAGCTTACACATTCTCTTGAACGACGCCCTGGGTAATGTAGGCAGCGTAAATTGCAGCCACACATACAGCAAGCATCAACACACGGTTTCCACCACCATACTTCTCCATCTTCAACCCAATCTACACCCTCGCCCTCAGATTTCTTCTTCTTTCCCAGGGCAGCTCAAATTCGAAGAAGCAATTGAACAAAAAAATTGCTTCAACTCTGCATTTTCAGCTGCTTCATCGCCCTGAAACAAAAACAAAAAATCCCATTAAGCTCCTCGGATTGTCGACAAGAGGCTTGGGAACATGTTATGAATATCTGTGATGGAAAAACCAAATACCATACCTCTCTCCACCGCGATGCTCATGAACTCCTCAAATACAGAAGTACTTGAAGAGATAAAGCGCTCTATATGAGCGCAACGAGCCGACAGCGATCCCGCAAGCTAAGCTTCGGTCGATCGATCGATCGAGGGGCGATGGCACGCGATTCTTGACTTGGGGGTCGTTGACTCTGAAGGTGGTCGGAAAGCACTAGAGTTCCGGGGGTGGTGTGTTCCTGCGTGCGTGGGATTGGGGTTTGGGGCCCGTTCGGGCGCGGTAATAGGGCCTTGTTTAATATTATTGGGTTCTTGGGTCCAAATTTTGTTTGATTTTGGGCCTTCCCTATAAACTACAAAACCAATGAGGGGAGAGTGGATGATGTACCTTGGAAATGACGAGTCATCTGCCTATTCGAGTTGATTACCAGATATAATCAATCAGCTCATGGACAAAATCTGGGACTTGTTGATGATATTATGTCTTCATGGTTGAAAATGTTTGACAAATTATGATAAGTGTTCGGTTATGTTTTTTGGGTATAAGAATTTCAAATCCAATCTGGTTGTTTATCTTAAGCAAACACCTATATTGAGTGATGTGTGATCAAGTGTGGGTCTAAGAATGGATACCAAAATGACATGTGTTTAAATGAGAATGAATTACGTGTTCTAAATTTGTTAACCGTTCTAGGTTCAATAGTAATTGGTGGGGGGGGGGGAACCTATACGATCCTCTAATAAGAATGTAACTTCAAATGTAACAATGAACGGATATTCATGTGTGCTCCAAACATTATGAGCACGCACGATTTGGATATGTTAATTGCCTTGTCCAAAATTGTGTATTTTATACCCTACGAATAGCGGGTGCAAAGCTAAAAGTGTCCGTTTAAGGGTTGTTTACCTTAAGTTAGCATTCAAAAACATGGCTAATCGTACACTTGGGCTTCCATAGGTTATTTGTCATATCCAATGAGAAGCCACCATGACATGGGCCTAATCCACAAATTTTGTATGTAGTGTCACCAATTCTATTTGTCTTGCTCAATTACCCCCCACCCCCACCCACCCATACCAATCACCAAAATCCCAAAAGCATGGAACAAAATCCAACCCCCTCCCCTATCACAGCCCACCCCACCTCTCCACTACCACCCAAAGTTACCACATCCACCCACTAAAATACCCCCCAACCCAATCATATTACACAAATGGTTCATTCACCCCCCCCCCCAAGATAACAAAGGTAATGGCAACATAGCAAGCTCAAGGGTACTCAATGGCCACCTACAAATAAATATAGTGGCCAAACTCCCAATCCATCCTAACATACTCCAACCCAACTATATAACCACCCTAACAAACTCCTCATTGCACACATTATCACTGCCATCAAAACCTCCCAATGCCACATTACCATACAAAAAGTCAAAGCACACACCAATATATATGGCAAAGACACAACAAATAAACTTGCCAAAAAAAGGAGCATTAGAACCAACTATAATGGTAACCCCCTTCCATCTAATTGGCCACCAAACCCCATTTTGGCCCTCCATCCCCCTACCTCTACCCAACATGACGACTATGTCATAGACCTTAAAAACTACATTAAAAAAGAACACAAAAGCACAATGGTCTCACATGCCATAAATACATTTATGCACATTTATAATGGCTCTCCAATAGAAACCTCCTGTAGTTAGTTTTTTAGAATTGGGTTCAAACTCTCAAAAACCCCAGGGAAGACCAAATGAGTGTCAGATGTATCTTTAGTGTGTCATGATAAGATTAATTGATAGATTAAAACGTTTATGAAGTGCTTTTGACAATCAATTAACTTAGGATTTACTTTCCCATTGGTACTTATTAGGATTAATTACCTCATAAAGAGTAAATTACTCAACCACAGTTTTATATCTCACGAAGACTGAAAAAGACTCTAAGTGCTCATAAATAAATTATCATCCTTTTATGTTTAGCAAAAGTCTAGTAACGAGTGACGAGAACCAAGTCTAAGCGAACGAGTCTAAGCGTCTTAATCGGCCTAAGTGTCACGAGTCTAGAACCAGAGTCTCAAGTAGCCGGTCAAGTAGACAGTCTAGTCACCAGTTCCAAGTAACGAGTCTGAGTAACGAGTCTAGTAACCAGAGCCAAGTAACCCGTACCCAGTATCGAGTCTTGTGTCATGAGAAGCGTCTGGACACATTAGCCACCAAGAAGGGATAGGCTTTATACCTGCCCTTGGTTACTCCCGCAATCGATATGGGTTAAATGCGCGCCCTCTTTCTTCCCAGCTCCTTCTCTTCACGCGCGACTCTGCCTTCCCAGCCTTCTCGCATCCTCCAGGTATTATGGTTACAGCAATCAACTCTGAAATTGATGGAATTCTCTTAAACTATTCGTTTCTGCGAGAATCACTCCTGATTTCAATCTTTCCAACAGGGAGGGTTCTAATTCTAATAATGGAATTCAGTTCAATGAGAGCTTCGTTAGTATTTCTTGTCTGGTGGGTTAATTTCATGTTCTCCCAAACTACAACTCGGTTCCACTCATCAATTACACGGACTCTGCAGCACATTCGTAAATGAATTAATAATTAGCCTCTCACCAGACATCTTCTCCTAATTCCGTTCCCAGCCTTGGAAACTTGAGATTGAACAATCAGGGGAGAAAGTTATTCTGAGGGGAGTAGCCGGATTGAACTTCTTCTACAGTTTGATTATAAAGTAAAGACTCCTAATTCTTTTGCATTCCACTTTCAGTGAAATATGAGGAGCGACGGGCTTCACACCCTGTATTGATAAGATTTAGTGTCGAAACAGATTGACACTCCCAACAGTTTTGGCATAACTCCTTTCATGGGTTGTTACTTTCAACTTGCACCTTTATAAGAATTTCCAAAGATATGACGAGTTGTTTCTCCGACGTCTATCCTGAATTCACATCAGATAGATTAGGACTAATCCAGCCAATTCACATGGCCGAAAGCACACAGACAGAATGAACTTCACATTCACCCGATTATGACCTGACAAGTTCTCAATTCGGACTTACAGATTAACTACGGGTTTCACACCCTCAAGTTCTTTTATAATCATTCTCCAATAATATTTCAGTATAAGTATGATTCTTGATCTCTTTTCCCGAGAGGATCACTATACTTCCCTTATCAAATTCACACAAATGAAGGAGGCAATTACTCCCAGTGTAATCTCCCATTCCGGTTATAAGTTATGGCCAAGAGTAAGAAGGTTGGAATGGAGACACTACAACTGTTTCACCCAGTGTCCCTCCTAATACATACTTACAACAATAAGTCACAATTAAGAAATTGAGACTGCAGTAATTCGCAATAAGACATCTCTTTCCAGACCTTCACACACAACTCGGTCACTTATAGGCCTATAGAAATTGCAGTCACACATCAAATAATTTACTCCATTCACAGGAGCAAAGTAACACCACTTCTCTCCGGATTCTTCCCGAACCAGGAAAGCACAACTTAACTCAATTGATTCACAACAAACACCCACACAACACATTCAATCCTCACACACACAAGTAATAAAATAGCTTCACGCTATTATATTATATTCGGTAGAGTAAAATGTACATTCAAAAGGGCTTCACACCCAAGCAAAAATCACTCAAAAAATTACAAGACCAAGGAGTTTTTTAGAATTCACTCTCTTCACGAGAGGAAGATCAAAATTACAATGCCCTCCCTTCTGTCCTCTTCCTCCTCCTTCTTATCTTTCTGTCCCCAAAAAGTGGTGACTAACTGTATCTAGGATACCAAGTGCTACTTCTAATTGTCACATGTGAATTCCATGCCTCCTGATATCCTCTAGACTATGGGCAGCAATGAAAATTCTGACTTACTTGCCTGTTTCCATTTCAAAGCTACTAAATGCCTAATGCTTCACTATTTTACTAGTCTTGAGTGAAATTTATCCTTCATTTACATTTCAAGACTAAAATCTAGGCATTCTGTCCAAAAAATGGTACCACATAGCCCCCTCCTTTACTGATTGGCGTCCCTGCCAATCCGAAGTCTCTTGATGGAGGACCCTTCAGTGTCGTCCTCTTCTCCTTCGCGGGTGTGACCTCGGCTCCTCGATCCACTAGGTTGCCTGCTTTCTTTTGCTTGCAATTTGAGGAGAGCTCTTTGTAAATCCTCGTCCTGAGCTACAACGTGAGGATTGTTCGCTCGTTGCCACTTCAGGAACCTCTCAAATGGCCCCACCCTTGTGAAAGGAAATTCATTGATGAGGCTGGAATGGACTCCCTCAATGAAATGGGTGATAGCCATAGCTTCCACCAGTCGCATCCAACGAGAAGGTCGGTACTGAAGCTTAAGTAACATAAAAAATTCTTGCCTGGATTCGTGGTAGTAGTTAACGTTGATGGCAAAATTCCAACGCGGACACCACTCGGCCAAGACTGCACAAAACACCGCAGCTCTAAAACACACAGGGTCCTTATGAGTCTTGTGTTCCTCAAAAAATCTCAAATATGCGTCCCTGCATTGCCCGGGGGTGTTGAATCCTGGGGCCCCTTGCACTTGTGGCCAATTATACTCCACTGAGGCAATGGTCGCCTCAGGTGCCCACTTGTGTCTCCTTGCACAAGGACAATACTGCGGATGTAGCTGTACTGCTGGAGGTGGCTCGAACGACCATGCGCCACTTTGTTGGCGGTACACCTTGTCAGCTGGCACCGTCTCACTCCGAGACAAGCCATAATCTTCCAAAATCCATGCTAAAGCTGGCCATGTTGGTATGGGCTTCTCCCCTTCATCATCGAACAACTCTCGATAGTGCCCCAGATAACGCTGGTTGGCTGTCGATCCTTCCACTGGCATGTCGATGGTGTGAATGTCACGGGGATGGTAACCAGGTGGTGCTAAACAAAATTCCACCTGTGGTTGAACAGCTAGCACCGGGGCCCTTCGTCCTTCAATGGCCTTCAAATATCGCTCAATCCGGTCCAGGGCCTTCTCCCGATTGTACAGGTAATGGGTGGCCGTGAAATCATCCACCTGGTCCGAATTATAGACTCGACGAAGACTATAACCTAAGACTCTCTCGAGGTACTCCTCATCTTTCACTAAAGGGGCCACTACCTCGAGATTGGCTTTCCACTGGACCACTGTTTCTCTCCCTGGACTGTAGAACGGCTGAGACATTAGGACACTATAATCGGCCCAGTCGACAGTCCGACCATCAGTGAGCCGTCTCAGACTTCGACGCTGGTGCAGACGTTCCTCACACTCCGCATAGTAAAGGTAAATCCTACCTCCCATGTCACCCATCCTAATGAACGCTGAAAAGGGATCGGTCAACTGGAGGTGTTTCCTAACTAGGACCTCTGTGAGCAGATTTTCAACTTTGAGTTTCTCACAGAATGACCACAGCTCAAAAAATTGTGTCCTATCTAAGACATCCCCTAACTCATACCCTGTCATGGTCAAGAGCAAGTCCCGATGAATCTCATAAAACTGGTGCAAGTTAAAATTCAAAGCAATTTTACCCTCTATCTCCCATAGCTTTGCACACACTTCATCAGTCAAAAACTTACCCTCTACTGACACTGGACCTGGAACTCGGGGGACAGTTGAGGTCGAGGGATCCATGAGGCTGTAGTCCATGGTGTTGCTGGACCTCTCCACAATCAGGGGCTTCGGAGCCACTCGTCCCGACCCATCCTTTTGCAGCCGGGTATAATCTTGCTGGAGTTCGGTCAGCTGCACCTTAAGGGCTGAATTCTCCATTTGGAGCTCCGTGCATTGCCGCTGATCATTTAACTTCTCCTGGAGTAGCTGGTTAACCTGTTGGAGATACTCGGCATTTTTCTCCTGGGCTAATTCCAACTTACCCTGCTTTTCCATGAGCTACTTATTCAGCTCAGCTATCCTTGTCCTCATGATCATATGCTGAGCCTCAATCTCCTCCGAAGTTGGAGATGGGGGGGACAGCAGCCTTCGAACGGGTGAAGTTCGTGGTGGCGTCATCTCCTCGGGTCTTGCGGCAAATTCACACAAGTATGAAATGTAAAAGGCCGAGTAAAGGAACAAAGTCGGTGGGCTCTGTGCCTTTCGCACCTAAATCTCCTCATTTATCCGGTGCTGAATAATGTAGGGCCAATTCACCTGTTTCCCCTCCCAAGCGCGACCACGTATTTCTGCTCCATCTTCGCCTCCTCTGGCCTAAACAAAAAATAATTATTCACAAGATCAAACCACATGCTCCAGTGATGGCGGGCTAACGCGATTGCCCACTTTGTTTCCTTCCCCCACCGGAATTTGTATTCGAAAATCCCCTCAGCTTCTGCTTTGGTCAGGTCCGGAAGTGTTTGTTCTTCAGAGCCTCGGTTTTCCAACGAGAAGGCTTGGCTGATTGCCAAAGTGGAAAAATCCACTGTTATTCCATCCACCTTGGCTGTCTTCGTCTTGAGCTGGTACGTGTTGACGAATTGAGTGACCTTCTGGTCATGCACGACCCTCTCCGCATCACGGACCCACAACAAAAATTCCCAGATCCCAGCCTTCTCCAAATTACTGCGATTTTTCGCCATCACCTGCTGAAGTCTCCTGGGGATATCGGCCAAGGCAAGGGCCTGGATTGGAACAATTGGTTCCATGACCCCTATTCTTTTACCTTCTCCTATACACTTAACCTGTCACCTTTACACTGACTCTTTTTGGATCTGTACCTAGGGTCGGTAATCAGTCTCTCACCCTGCAGTCAATATCATAACAAAGTGAGTCATTGAACATTTGATTATCCTATCTGTCCCTTTTTCCTTATTCTTGCTTGCTTCTTGGTCAACTCCCCTGTTAATCATGAGACATCGACATAACTTTTTCTTCTTCACCTTACTGATTTCTCTCGGCTAAGCCCATAGGTTCTTCCACTCAGACCTTTGGAATTACTGATGTCACTTATCCTACTTAGACTTTGAATTTTGATTTCAGACCTTTGACACTGACTTTTCACAAGAGAATAGGCTTTGAAAAGAAAAACACAATTCAGTGAGATGGAAGAGTTTTCTATGACAACCTTAATACTTCTATGAGAGCAGATACCTATGAGCAGAAAGGAATAGACAGAACAAGAAATCACATCTGAGATCATCAAAGAGCTTACTACCTGCTACATTATGCAAAGAAATTCTCTATCCTACTGATGATTATCAACTACCACTCCTCTGAATATATCTTCCTCTTTACTCCAACATGTTTCAACCTTCTCTTCACTTATTTCATTTCTCTTTTTCTTCATTCACTTGGTAGTCTCCTCTCAGAAAGCTCTTACTACACTCAGAAATTTATTTCTGCATTTTTCGTTCCTATCTCTATTTTGAGGTTGATTCTACTTACACAGTTTTCTATGAAGAGCGGAAGAATATGATACTAGATTTTTCTTTGTTCAAGTGGCAGCATTTTTTATCTCTCAGGGTAGAAATCTACTGTTTCACTCTGGTTCGGCATTGATCCACCCTCTTTCTTTCACAATATAGAAGTAACTCTCTTATTCTATCTGTTCTACTTATTCTTTCGAAAGTGGAATCACTGTCCTACTCTCCTTACTTATCTCTCATGATTCCTCTCTAGCATCCTTAATCACTCAAAAGTTCCTCTTTTCTCTCTGGCAATTCTACTTTATATTTTTCATGAGTTACAACCTGTTGCACACTTCAATCACCCATTAGGTTCATTAGGGTTCATCAATATTTATATTAAGAGAAGCTCTTGCAACCTTATGATGTCCATAGAATGTGAACGGCCAAACACTCAACTCTTTAGGTTACATGATCAATGGTGTGGACAGATTTATCACACAGTTCAGAAGAGCTTGAAACTGGAACTAAAGCTTGATTTGGAGTATGAAATTGCTCGGCAGCTTGCATTGGAACGTAATGAAATTCTTTCAACTCGATGTGTTAATTCCTTGCTCTATAACTATTATCATTTTTATTAGAGTAATGCACTGCACATGAGGAGAGTTTTACCTGGACAAGTAAGGGTTGCTTCTTCCGCTCCCTCCTTTACTCCTCACTCCACAATTCGTCTCCTCCTCCGACAATTTCTTGATGCTGGGATCGCTTCCGCGCTCCACACTCCTTCAAACTCCGTTCTGCTCCAATTTTTCTCTCTCTCTCACTCACTTCACTACAGCGATCACCTGGATCAATGCTGAGCCTTGCCCTGCTTCCTTTCCAATACGAGTATGTGTTGTGACTCCAATGTCGCTTCCTCTCCCAATTGCACTCTTTCACCAGCTTGAGGGTGATTGAAACGCTTTGGCTATGGCCGCAGTCAAGTGACACACTGACGGCTCGCAGCCCAACCGTCAATCTTCCCTCAAAGTGACTTCTTTCACACTAGGGTTGTTTTGCCCCTATTCTTCTCATAATGACTACTCCATGTCACTTATTATTCGAGTTGAGGTTCAGCCCACTTCTTTAGACTGTCTACTTCAAAAATTAATTAATTAAATAATAATAATAATTAATCTTTAGACTGTCTACTTCAATTAATTAATAATAATTAGATAATGTTATGTTAGTAACCTAATATATCCTCCCTCCCTCTTAAATTAAGGAACTGTCCTCAGTTACTTATGATATAACTTCAGACGATTACCATTAAGTCGGGTAGGTAGGACATTGCCCGCAAAATCTTCCAAATCAAAAGAGCCATTAGCATGGATGACCCGTACTTTATAAGGGCCTAACCAATGTAATCTAAATTTTCCGGGAAATTTTTGAAAACGGCTATCGTACAATAATACGAGATCTTCAAGTGTAATCTTTTTATCCTTCATCTTACTATCATAGTAAGATTTTCGCCATTTTTGGATAGCAGCCGTGTTTAAATAGGCTTGTGTCCGAGTTTCATCTAATTTTTCAAGCATATTAATACGAGCCTCTAAAGACTCTACTAGCCCCAATCGCTCATTGATGGCAACCCTTAATGAAGGTAATTCCAATTCAATGGGTAAAATTGCTTCTTGACCATATACTAATTGGAATGGCGTAAATTTGGTTGTGACTTTATAGGCCGTACGATATGCCCATAATGCATCAATCAATTTAGTATCCCAATCAGTCACATATTTTCACGTAAAAATTTAGCAACAATCATTTTATCGTTAGTTTTAGTGGCCTCAGCTTCTGCCCACTTAGTGGCATAATCCGTGGCTACCAAAATATAACGATGACGCCCATGACGGCTAGGGGGATTAATGGGTCCCACAAAATCTATACCCCATTTTTCAAAAGGTGCTAATGCTAGAATTGGAGTTAAAGGCATTGCGGATGAAGAGGTAGGCTTACCGATGCGTTGGCACATATCACATTGCCTAGCATAAGTTGTACAGTCCGCAAAGAGGGTTGGCCACCAATAACCTGCTTGTAAAATCTTACGGCCGGTAACATCACCAGCGAAATGACCGCCAGTAGGGTTATCATGACATTCTTTTAGAATTTGGGGAATTTCAGAACTAGTTACACACCGTCGTAAAATCCCATCCTTACCTTGTTTATATAAAGTGGTAGCTATTATAGTATAAGGCCCAGCCTTAAAGGCCAGACGTTTCTTTTGTTTCTCATTATAATCCTCCGGAAAAGTACCACGTTGTAAATAATTGATTATTTCTGCATATTCCGTAGGTATTACATCAATGAAAAACAATTGTGCATCGGGAAAAGAGTCGTCAATAGGTTCATCACCTAGCTCCTCATTTATGCGAGATAAGTGATCGGCGTTGGCATGTCTCTTACCTGGTCGGACTTCCACAGTGAAGTCGAACTCCTGTAAGAGTAGTACCCAACGGGCCATCCGGCCACTCAATTGAGGTTTATTAACCATATATTTTAGTGCATCGTGATCAACATGGAAAGTCACTTTATTTCCCAATAAGTAATGCCTAAATTTTTGGACAGAAAATATCATACCTAGTCCTTCGCGCTCCGTCACCGAATAATTCTTCTCGGCTTGAACTAACTTACGACTAGCAAAATATATGGGGTGATCATGTCCTTTATCATCCTTTTGACTAAGGACTGACCCTATTGCCACATTAGAAGCATCCACATATATATGGAATTATTTTTCCCAGTTTGGGGTAATTAGGACGGGAGCTGTTACTAATTTTCGTTTTAAAGTATTAAAAGTATTAGTACAAGCTGAGGTCCATACAGATGGCGAATCTGTTTTCTTCAGCAATTCAGTTAAAGGCATGGCTATGGTGGCATACTTGAAAATGAATCTGCGATAGTAGCCAGTATGACCTAGAAAACCCTTCACCTCCGTGACAGTGGTGGGTATGGGTAAAGCAGCAATTGCGGACACTTTGTCCGGGTCTGTAGCTATTCCCCTCTCTGATACAATATGACCTACAAGTTTTCCAAAGGGTACTAGGAATGCCGATTTAGCGGCGTTTATGGAAATACCGAATTCCATACATTTATCGAAACATTTTTGTAAGTAATCAGCGTGTTGTTCCGTAGTTCCAAACACTGCGAAATCATCCAAGAATATTTCCATGAATTTACGCAAGTATTCTTGAAAGGCTTCTGTCATAACTCTCTGAAAAGTTGCGGGGGCGTTACATAATCCAAAAGGCATGACAATATAGGCAAAAGTTCCCCAGTCAGTAGTGAAGGTGGTGTACCAACGATGGGGTTTATAAATTTGAATTTGGTTATAACCCGAGAAACCATCCATAAAAGAATATCTCTTATGACCTGCCACCGCATCCAACATAGTATCCGTAAAAGGAAGTGGAAAATAATCCTTTCTCGTGACACTATTTAGTTTGCGGAAGTCTTGGCAAATTCTCAGTTTACCATTCTTCTTAGGTACTACCACAATTGGTGAAACCCACTCACTGAATGGTACTTTGTAAATGAATCCAGCTTCTAATAATTTATCAATTTCCTCTTTAACTAATAAAGAGTATTTGGGATTCATTCGGTATTGCCTCTGTCTTACGGGTGGAACACCCTCTTCTAACACAATTTTGTGTTCACAAACCTCCGGTGGTACACCTCGTAAGTCCTTATAAGTCCATGCAAATACTTGTATATTTCTTTTAAAGAAGTTATACCAATATTGCCATTCGGTGTTAGAAATTTTCTCATAAATTTTAATTATTTTAGGAACTTCCTCTGTTCCTAAATTCATCTCCTTACATACATCCTTAGCTACATAGCTCTTGATTGGAGTTTGGGATGAGAACATAGCATCCTCCCAGTCTTCTTCAAAAGCTGAAGCTAATTCAGCCTTTTTCTCTGTCAAGATATTTTCTGGTCCAAGGGGTTGGGGTTGATGATCCATGTCAGGGGCAACGGTGGTAACAATGTTACAAACATATTTTTGCCACTGAAGGATTGCATCGTCCGAATCCCCCTGGTCCAACGGAAAATAATATTCTCCTAATCCTAAGGAGACAAGTTGATCATGATGACTTTTAACATGATGTATAAACTCACTTGGTTCGTCATCGGTGTCAGATCCTGAACCATCTGAAGAGAATTCCGTACCGTCATCTTGGGTTTCCCCTTGATAATGGGTAGGGAACAGTGGTAAAACCATTTTCTCTGACCCCTTCCCTAAGGTCAAAGTTCCTTTACCCCAATCTTCTTTAGCTTGGGCAAGGATTAACCATGGGCGTCCTAGGATGCCAGGTATGGGTTGAACTGCATCCGAAGTTCGGAAAATAATAAAATCAATTTTATATTCTTTCCCAGCAATGATCACTGAGACTTGGGTTAATTCCCCTAGGGGTTTAGTGCGGGTATGATCCGCCATTTTAAGAATGATAGGGGTAGGGTTCATTTTTGTTATACCTAATTCATTTAATGTTTCCACACTCATTAAGTTAACACTCGACCCTGTGTCCACCTGAAAACCAGGTATTAACACACCGTCAATAATAACGTCTACGGTTGGGGCTCCTGGGTCTTTACTCAGGGTGACATCATATATCTCCACAGTTTTGGGTTTCTTCCTAATCATAGATGAACTTAAACGACTCCTACAATGTGGGGCTATGGCCAACAATTGTCTCATAGTGATCTGAGGCCTTATATTATCCAAGTCATGTATAATATCATAGTGTTGTAGCCCGTTCGCTAATTCCATCACTCGGGTTCGTCGGGACACAGATTTCTTAGTCATATTTCCAGGATTTAATACCTTACGAATAGGAAACTTAGTTTTCCCTTGGGCAGGAATTAATGAAACAGTTGGTATTTCTGTCCATCGTACAGGGTGTGGAGTCTTAGGTGGTAGTGGTGGAGATATTGGCGTCATGACCGGGATAGGTTGTACTACCGTCACCGATGGTGCACCCGCTAGCGGGACATTAGGCTGTGATGGATTTGTTTGTACAAGAGGGTCCAAAACGGTTGTATCATTTGGATCTAAATTGGTTTGAGACTCATAAGAAAGACTCTTATCATCGCTATTGTCATATGGAACAGGTAGAGGTGCAGCTCGTCTTTTAGAACGAGTAGTGACCGCACTTACTTTGGATTCAGGGGATGAGGTAAGTGGTTGGATCACATGCTGAATATGATTTACATTCCTTGAGCCACCATCCTCATTCTCTTCTTGAATTCTAACATGTTTCCCTTTCTTCCAATCTTTTTCATTAGATTGGTAGTCCTTTTTTGGATTAGGACACTCGTCTGTAGGATGACCAGCTGTTTTACAATTTCCACACAAGGGTACATAATCTTGAGATTTCCTCGGATTAGGACACTCATTTGCATAATGTCCTAATTCTTGGCATCTATAACAAACATGTATTTTCCTTTTGTCATTAGAATTCGGATTATAATTCCTCGCATTGGGATTATACGGTGGTCCGTTCCAGTTGGGGGGTCCATTGATCTTACCCCAACTAGGTCGGTTTGGAAAATCAATGGGCATTGGTCGTTTATTAAAATTTCTCCTCGGATTGTAATTAGAGTTAGGTCCTGGTCCCGATCTTTCCTCTTGCCAAGGACGATTCCTGTTATCTTCTATTTGATTAACAGGCAGTTGAGTTCTCAAATTCCAACATTCATTTACAGAGTGCTTACCCCCACAATAGGTGCAACGAATTCGAATACCTTGGGGGGTAGGGCATTCGGTAGTTGTATGTCCATGTCCCTTACAATTCATACACCACACATTAGTTCGCTCATTAGTAGTTTGAGCACGTTTTGGTGCTCCTTTCATGACCTTAACTGACAATTCTGTCAATTGTTTTGTTAAGTTCATGATGGCGTCCTCATGTTTGGCTATGGTAGGATCATGAGCTGAGGACTTTGTCACTACATGATTAGGAAAGACAGGAGTGGTGAATGTACTAGAAGGGTGGGCATCTATTATATAATGTTGATTTTGATTTGTTACAGGGAAAGTTCCCATATGAGATGGTATAGGATTATTTGAGTAAGTGTTGTCAGTATAGACGACCAAATCATCTTCTACACGACACTCCTCCCAAATTTTGGCACGGGCGTAAGCTTGTGCATAGGTCACCGTGCCACCTTCCTTGACATATGTTTTTAGCTCAATTGGATATAAACCTCCAATAAAGATACTCATAAGGAAATTATCAGGTATTTGATGGACTCCCATACGTTGCAGGATATCTTGCATCCGCCCGTAGTAGCTGTCCACCCGTTCATTTATACCCATCCTTATGGTACGTAGTTTTTCTTTTAGACTATTGGCAAACCCCAAAGGTCTAAAATGATCCAGGAAGGCAGTCTTTAGTGCATTCCAGTCGGCAAACGCAGGTTGCCTTAAGTACCAAGCGAAGGCCTCTTCCTGCAAAGAGGCGGCAAAAACCTCTGGGAATTTAACGAGAGGAATACTATTCGCACCACAGGTGAGCTCAAATTTGGCAACATGCATGTCAGGATCAGCACCCGGCCGTCCGAGAAAATAAGGGATGTGAACCACATTAGTTATACGAGGATTTGGGTTAGGCGGTGGTGGCTGCGCCATCACTTGGTTTGGTGGATTTGGTGGTGGTGGTGGAGGATTGGATGAAGGTGATGGAGGTGGATTTAAAAACACTGGTGCTTGTGATACTTGTAATGGTGTTACTAGATTTTGAACTCCTAATGGAATTCGAGACGAAGATGCATCGAAATTAATTTGAAGGGATTTTGTAGGTGATACAGGTGATATTTCATCAAAACTTTCCTGAGTGGGTTGAAATTCTAATTCTTCCAATTCACGTTGATCTTCTGGTTGTTTCTGTGATAATTTAAGAACGGATTTCAACCAACTCCTTCTTCGTTCAACTTTTTGTTTCCTATATTCCCTAGCTAAAATCCTATCCTCCCTGGCTTTGTCATTAGCAGCCTTCCTTACTGAGGCTATCTGTGCATGCGATTTTGCATGTGCAGGTTCCAGTATGGAAATTGCATATGGTCACAAAAGCACATTATTTACTTTATCTACTAGATTTCACAAACCGTTTTCTCCCATTCAAGCACAATTTCTTAAAATCGACAAAATCTTTGCCTTTAAGGGAAGAATCGGAGAAATCCGGAATGTTCACACTAGTACAAGGATCAAAAGGGCCGTAATAGAAACGAGCCTCGTTTTTAGTAAATGTTCCACCATTCCAACAACCATATCCGAATTCATTAACAGGAAAAGTTTCGGCTTTATGTTGGTTATAAACCAAAAACATAAACCGAAGATCTACCCTCAACCTTGGATAACCCTTATTTATTATAATTTCATTAAATCCTTCTCCATTATTCCAAACTTTCTCAAAAATCTTTGATTGGAGGTGAATAGGTAAGTTAAGGAAATTGTCTCGAAATCCTTTAGGATATATAGGGCGATTTGGTCCTATATGAATTCCTACACCCCAAAAAGAAGCTTTGTAAAAACGATAGAGTGCGGTAAATAAATGAGAGCCTTGGTAAAGCCAGTCGTTAGACGTTTCTGACTTGGGTGGAACAGATTCCCAAGGCCACATTTTCAAGTCTCTTTACCGCATCTTTAGCGTCTTTAATTAGTTGTTCCCCACCAACGGCTAACAACGTGTGTTCAAGATACTGACTTAAAAGGTAGTCCCTTTCTACATAGTTATTAAAATCTTTTATCTCTTCAGTACCTTCAATGATGGTTCGGTTCTGCCAAACTTTTGTCACAATAAGTTGTTGTATTTCTAATGGAAGGGTTTTAATTCTGTTTTCTAACGGGGATCGGGCAAACACTGTTTGTGTTAGAAACCTCTCCCTAGGAAATCTACTCCATTTGTGAAGATTGGTTTCTTTAGGTCTACAATGAGTAAAACGTGCATTTAACGTTTCTGTGACTGGTTTCTTAGTAGGTTGAACCTTATCACTTAATTTCACGATTAAAGTGAAGAGGCCAACTGCACACATCCATGACCCCTCTACTTCAGGGTCCCAAGGCCACATTAAATTTATCCCCCAAATTTTCAACGCATGTCTATTATGCGTTCTTTTATCATGGTGACACACAAATAAATTGTAAGAATAGTCTTATGACTTATTCCCAAATTATTGTGTCTACCGTTTATATGCGCACAACATGACTTGGCATGATTTGTAGGTTTAATTCAGTGACCTCTATCAATACCTTATCACTAAATTATGACGACCGTAGCCTTCCCCGGCAGCGGCGCCAAAATGTAGATAGTTTTTTAGAATTGGGTTCAAACTCTCAAAAACCCCAGGGAAGACCAAATGAGTGTCAGATGTATCTTTAGTGTGTCATGATAAGATTAATTGATAGATTAAAACGTTTATGAAGTGCTTTTGACAATCAATTAACTTAGGATTTACTTTCCCATTGGTACTTATTAGGATTAATTACCTCATAAAGAGTAAATTACTCAACCACAGTTTTATATCTCACGAAGACTGAAAAAGACTCTAAGTGCTCATAAATAAATTATCATCCTTTTATGTTTAGCAAAAGTCTAGTAACGAGTGACGAGAACCAAGTCTAAGCGAACGAGTCTAAGCGTCTTAATCGGCCTAAGTGTCACGAGTCTAGAACCAGAGTCTCAAGTAGCCGGTCAAGTAGACAGTCTAGTCACCAGTTCCAAGTAACGAGTCTGAGTAACGAGTCTAGTAACCAGAGCCAAGTAACCCGTACCCAGTATCGAGTCTTGTGTCATGAGAAGCGTCTGGACACATTAGCCACCAAGAAGGGATAGGCTTTATACCTGCCCTTGGTTACTCCCGCAATCGATATGGGTTAAATGCGCGCCCTCTTTCTTCCCAGCTCCTTCTCTTCACGCGCGACTCTGCCTTCCCAGCCTTCTCGCATCCTCCAGGTATTATGGTTACAGCAATCAACTCTGAAATTGATGGAATTCTCTTAAACTATTCGTTTCTGCGAGAATCACTCCTGATTTCAATCTTTCCAACAGGGAGGGTTCTAATTCTAATAATGGAATTCAGTTCAATGAGAGCTTCGTTAGTATTTCTTGTCTGGTGGGTTAATTTCATGTTCTCCCAAACTACAACTCGGTTCCACTCATCAATTACACGGACTCTGCAGCACATTCGTAAATGAATTAATAATTAGCCTCTCACCAGACATCTTCTCCTAATTCCGTTCCCAGCCTTGGAAACTTGAGATTGAACAATCAGGGGAGAAAGTTATTCTGAGGGGAGTAGCCGGATTGAACTTCTTCTACAGTTTGATTATAAAGTAAAGACTCCTAATTCTTTTGCATTCCACTTTCAGTGAAATATGAGGAGCGACGGGCTTCACACCCTGTATTGATAAGATTTAGTGTCGAAACAGATTGACACTCCCAACAGTTTTGGCATAACTCCTTTCATGGGTTGTTACTTTCAACTTGCACCTTTATAAGAATTTCCAAAGATATGACGAGTTGTTTCTCCGACGTCTATCCTGAATTCACATCAGATAGATTAGGACTAATCCAGCCAATTCACATGGCCGAAAGCACACAGACAGAATGAACTTCACATTCACCCGATTATGACCTGACAAGTTCTCAATTCGGACTTACAGATTAACTACGGGTTTCACACCCTCAAGTTCTTTTATAATCATTCTCCAATAATATTTCAGTATAAGTATGATTCTTGATCTCTTTTCCCGAGAGGATCACTATACTTCCCTTATCAAATTCACACAAATGAAGGAGGCAATTACTCCCAGTGTAATCTCCCATTCCGGTTATAAGTTATGGCCAAGAGTAAGAAGGTTGGAATGGAGACACTACAACTGTTTCACCCAGTGTCCCTCCTAATACATACTTACAACAATAAGTCACAATTAAGAAATTGAGACTGCAGTAATTCGCAATAAGACATCTCTTTCCAGACCTTCACACACAACTCGGTCACTTATAGGCCTATAGAAATTGCAGTCACACATCAAATAATTTACTCCATTCACAGGAGCAAAGTAACACCACTTCTCTCCGGATTCTTCCCGAACCAGGAAAGCACAACTTAACTCAATTGATTCACAACAAACACCCACACAACACATTCAATCCTCACACACACAAGTAATAAAATAGCTTCACGCTATTATATTATATTCGGTAGAGTAAAATGTACATTCAAAAGGGCTTCACACCCAAGCAAAAATCACTCAAAAAATTACAAGACCAAGGAGTTTTTTAGAATTCACTCTCTTCACGAGAGGAAGATCAAAATTACAATGCCCTCCCTTCTGTCCTCTTCCTCCTCCTTCTTATCTTTCTGTCCCCAAAAAGTGGTGACTAACTGTATCTAGGATACCAAGTGCTACTTCTAATTGTCACATGTGAATTCCATGCCTCCTGATATCCTCTAGACTATGGGCAGCAATGAAAATTCTGACTTACTTGCCTGTTTCCATTTCAAAGCTACTAAATGCCTAATGCTTCACTATTTTACTAGTCTTGAGTGAAATTTATCCTTCATTTACATTTCAAGACTAAAATCTAGGCATTCTGTCCAAAAAATGGTACCACACCTCCACTCCAAATCCTCCAACCTTTTTTGGGACGCCAAATGGATAACCAATGCCCGAATAACACAATTACTAAAATTCCGATATGGAAATTATAGGGAAAAACATGTGCTCAAACATGACATCTCCCTGGCGTGTGATTTGTGCAACCTGAACGAAAACACCACATGCCTTCATCTACCATCATGTTGCACAAACCAACACATAAATAATCTTCAGACTAGTTGACACAACTAGGCAACCCATATGTTAGCTAACACCCTCGTAGCACCCCCCCCCCTCACACACACACACACACACATATTGCTTCACACTAATAAACACATGACCCATCAATGAACAAACACCAGACAACACCGTCCCATCATGGCTATTCCCATGTACATGCTACCTACCAAGATGCTCATGCCCAACTAGACTATGACATGATATATTGCATATACTAGGGGCACCACCAAAATGCCAAACCACCATTCACACCCAACCCCAACCTCAAAGTACAAGTCTTTAAGTTTACCTACTACAACAATAAGTTTCCATATGAAGCCACAACACACAAACTCAACAAATACTATAACCCCTACTAGCTCAACAAGGTTGGAATGTTCACCCACCCATAATCATCATTGTAGGTATAAGAGGCTTCATACACACACCAACCATCAAATGTGTAACAAACCTCAAAATCCCACAACACAAAAAATAAACTAATGGAAAGTTCCTCACAAATCGACACTAAATAATTAACACACATCATCCTTAACAAAAGGAAACTAGAAAAGAAACAAGCCCTGATACCCTTGACTAAAACTATTAACCCACTAGACATAGACCTGACAACTGGTCCACCCATTACAACTAGGCACTAAGCCACCCTCGCCCCCATGACCACACAGTCATGGACTCAGGATGGTGAATGGACATCGCATGTCCGTGTATAATACACCGACATTTCATTTCTTTCATTTCCGTCTTGTTCAACACCAATTGTAAACCGCATGTGTAGTGTCACCAACACTAAATGTAAACCTATTATTATTTGTCACTCCTCGTAAAAGAAAATTTTGGGCATTATAGATTCGCAATGTTGCAATTCTTACCACTCACTAAGTGATTTTTCTTCCAAATTTCAATCATCCGTGACAATACTTGTGCGCTTATTTATAAGTAGTGTCATTAGAAAAATCATAAAATACCATATGCCACTACATACAATATTTACTGTAGGGACAACCAACGTGAGGATGTCCTATGCACAAAACCCTAGACAAGATTCAACTTGATACACATACCAAAACAAATTCCCCATAAAATGTTCTAGGGTAGTCATTTGGAATGATGCTATATTGGGTGATCATTCTCCCGACTAGGAATGTACTTAAGAATGTCATGGAGCTTGGATTACCCAAAGTAACAATCAACCCTTTTAGTAAATGTGATGATAATATGCTCATGCTAAGAAGTAACCATTTCTCAATGGAACAAGAACCCTAGTTGGTAGCCGAGTTTGCATCATGTGACGAGCCTACCAATAACCAACAATTTATGGTGCATAACCCTACAACCTTACAACCTAGCTACCGACCTACTAGATATCCACGTATTCACCTACTTAGCATAGGTGCCCACCACACAAGCCTTACTACACTAAATGTTGCCCGTATAGTGTCGCCAACACTAAATACTAACCTAACATTATTTGTCATTCCTTGTCGAAAGAATTTGGGCATTATAAATTTACAATGTTGCAATTCATGTCGCTTATAAAGTGATTTTTCATCCAAATTTCAGTCATCCGTGACAATATTTCATTATAGAAAATGTTAGGATGCAGAGTATACCAAAACTTGTTTCGATAATTTGGCATAGATTTCATCCAAATTTCAAACATCCATGACGGAACTTGTAACTTGTTCATAAGAAGTGTCATTAGAAAAGTTACCACAAAGACATGAAATAAAATATGTAGGGTAGTAGCATACAATGCTAAAATAAAAGGAAAAATGGGCATGGACACCCACAATTAGGTCAAATACTTAACTTTGTATGAATAAGTTGTGTGTCTTGAGAGATAGGGGTAAGTTGTGGGTTGATTGTTGTAGATGTGGACCGTGGACATAATACCAAGGGTGGGTCGAACGGGCATTTTAATCACGTTGATCCCACTAAGATCAACGTTTCTTCTCTTCTCTCTCTAGATGTGGACCCACACCAATGTTGGACTACCGTACTCGGCCGTCAGGGTCAACATCTCATGCCGAATAATTAATTAAAGTGGAGAAAGTGGGTCAGGCATGGTAAAAATAAATTAATAAAAATTTCAACAATTTCAAAAAATATTTGTAAAAGATTCAACGCTTTAATACAAGGCTAGTTCACAACAATGAAAGATTTCTTTTTTTCACCCTTTTGTGGCGGCCTTGGTGTGTTTAACCTTATTGAATGCCCTAATCTCAATTAGTGGTCCTTTGTATGTGTTACTTTTGGATCCTAAAACGCCACTGCAACCTCTGGGTTTGCCATGATTTTGGCCACAAGCTCTTTAGGGGTTAATTCAATTTGCTCTGCAAACAACAAAAAATTCGGGCTCATAATGTCTGGTTTAAAAAAAAAAAAAAAATTTTGCACGAACTAGTTATGATGCTACGGTATGCAATATTTTGGGATTTTACTACATGAAGTTGGCTCAATTTTGTAATATTCAGCATGTTCTTCAATGAATAACTTTTCTTTTCAACTCTCTTCTCCAATAATTTCCGATTTTTTTCAACTTCTATTTTTTTATTTAATTTTTTCCGACCCTGACGGCCGGGTACGGTAGTATCATCTTCTTCTTTTTATACCATTTGGGTATCTATAATGAGGATTTCACATTTCTCGATACCAGTATGAGTATTAACTACACATGTCAAAAAGAATTCCCCACGAAATGTTCTAGTATTTCAATACCATTCAAGTCTACATACCATGCAAGAAGAACCCTCATACCTAAGTATAATCATCATAGTTTCAATATGATTTACAATGGTATTGACCCAAATAATAACTAGAGTCTACAAAGATTGTCTCATTTGGAGACACACCATATATCAATATTTTGATATGCATTACAATTTTGATGCCCATGGATCGATTCTTTGATACCATTATTGATGTTTGGTTACGTAAGCTTATATACCGGTCCACCATCGGTCCACGCCTGATGGTGAATTACGTTTTCAACAGGATTATTATTAGATGCTATGAGTGACTTATTATTTACATTCTATGGCCACATCCACATTCTATGCTCAGATTCTAAGAACACGTTGTCAAATTCGGCCGTAATAGAATTGATTCGATTTGAAGTCAAAAGTCTTAAACCGATAAAGAGGCCCATCAGAGAAATGCCCAGAAGCAAATACCTAGAAACACAGGAAGATAAGCCTAATCTATGATCAAATTTCGAGTCTAAACAATCTTACAAAACGTTGAGGCTTGCTTCGAAATGAAATAACTTAACAAAAGCGAAGAGAAAGTTGACCCTCATGTCATAATGCACTTCTTTCTGCTGAAGAGTATTCCTGACCCATTCTTACCAATAATATCTTCAATGGTGACTAAATTCACCATGTTGTCAAATAATGTCCATGCTGATAAAATTCGCCACTATGTCCAAAAAAATGTGCGTGGTGGAGAAAAACACCATAATTGTCAGTAATTATGTCCAGACTGATAAAATCCACCGTAACCTGTGCATCAACAGGTATGATTGCCCTACAAATGTATTGCCCTACAAAAGATTGTCAATCTTTTGTCAAAAGTTTGAGACTTGCTTATAAACAAAATAACTTAACAAAAGTGAAGAGAAAGTTGACGCTCATGTCATATTGCACTTCTTTCTGCTGAAGAGTATCCTCAACCGGGTGTCATCAATAATAACTTCAATGATGACAACATTCACCATGTTGTCAATAATGTCCACGGTGATAAAATTCACCACTATGTCGGAAAAAAATGTGAATGGTGGAGAAAAACACCATATGATAATGTCAGTAATAATGTTCAGGGGTGACAATATTCACCGTAACCTGTGCATCAACAGGTAAGATTGCCCTACAAATGGCAATAATTAATTACACATCTTGCTATTCTTTGAATCCTCAGCTCACACTTTCAATTCCAAGAGCTCTCTGCTGAAGTCTAATACAAAGTGAAAACCTTTCACCTTACACAAAGCACTGCCTCCAATGCTTCACAAAGAATGCCCACCAGGAAAAAAGTATCCCCAATACCAAAAGACAGCAGGAGATAGTATACATCGGTGGGTGATGCTTTTAAGCAAAAATTCCTCACTTGCAAGGTCATTTTGATTTCTTCAAATCCGTATGATCAACGGCGGATGTTGCACTACGGCCCTTCGTGTGAGAATTCTTCCTTGTCCACTTCACATAAATTTGATACGAAAGACCACTGAAGACCATGGCCACACCCACCCATTGCTGTAATGACAGATGGTTTCCATTCCACACAGAAGATACCAGAATACTCACAAACTTGCGGGTGGTAGTGATGGTTGTGTTGGTGAGAGCACCGAATCGGCTGATTGTAAGAAAAATGAAGTTCTGTCCAACAGCCCCACACAGGCAAAACAATAGAATGTCCCAAGCTGCCATGGGGTGCTCCTGCAAGAACCTCACAGCTTCCCAGCCACCTCCACTTGGCCAGCCAAACATGAAAAGGGACATGTAAATTGAGCCCCACATGTTCATGCCCATCATGATATGCCATGCGTTTGTGTCCGGATACCTGCAAAAAATTGTATTTACATGAGATGATGTTCCCGGCTTTCGACCGGCCCGTAAGGTAGACAGCCCTTATTTGGTTACTTTTCTTATTGGGACACCAAAGCCAAGTCGAGGCCACAGCCACTTTCCTCATCATTCTTGGAGCTTATATGAACGTCTTGTTTATTATCAAAGTGAAGATTCTCGTGCTCATTAACTAGTCAAACAGGTCGGTCCCCCTCAATTCTGTTGACTATTGAGCCTAGAATGGTTAGCGTATTTCTGAGCTTGTAGTCCAATACCCTTTAAACACGTGATGCCTTTTTGGCATCCGTTCTTGGAGCCACACCAAACCACATACCACTCAAATATAGGTGTCCAATTAAGATTAAGTAACTGAATTAGGCACATCTAGCTTATGTGGTTTGGTGTGGCTTTCAAGAATAGATACCAAAAAGGTGGCATGTGTTTAAAAGTGATTGGACCGCATGCTCAAATATAAGATAACCGTTCTAGGCTCAATAGTGAACATAATTGGAGGGTATCAACCTATATGACCATTTAATGAGCACAAGAATCTTCACTTTGATAATGAATACAATGTTCATATGAGCTCCAAAAATTATGAGGAAAGTGGCTATGGCCTCGATTTGGATTCGCTAGCCATCTTGTCCTAACCACATGTTTCATATCCGAAGTGGGCTAGTTGGAAATAAGTAACCATTTAAGACCCATCTACCTTATGCAGTAATCAAATGAAATATTCACACCTCTGAAAAGTATTTGAAATCGTGTTCAAAAGTCCGAAGACTAATGAGCTTGTCATGGATTTCAAAGGTAACCCGACCCTCATGACAGCAGCAGATGATAAGATGCCACAAAATGACATCAAAATGTTCACAGAAAGCTCAATTTAACATCCACTTGCAAGTTGCAACCTGGAATAATGATCTGGAAAACTGCAAATGTCGCAAAGACTAATACTTTCAGCTATGAGAATTTGACAACTTTCGGAGCTGTATAACGAGTCCTAATCACATTGTTATTGAACCATGCAAATGCTACCATGACCAAGATCGATATCCATGTCAAACACATACGTAACACAATCAAGTCCAACTCATCTGCTCATAACCACCACTAAGAAGAACAGGTTCACTTACTGCTTGGTGATCGCATCTTGAGTAGCATTCGTAAATCCATCCAGACCAAGATTCAGAAAACAAAGTGTATAACCCAGTGGTGCATTGGGACTCGCAAGTTTGCTAACAACCTTCTTGCTGTTCTGCATTTTCAACATTAAGCAATTGGTCACACATTGTAAACACCATTTCTTATCCATGACAAAAACATCTGGTCTACAAGCTGTGTTGAAGGTTGGTATATGCTATGCGTAAGCAAGAAAGAAAGAAAGAAACTCCGATGTTGCTGCCAGCGTGATTTATGGTGTTGAGGCTTCATTTTCAAGTTGGACTAAGTGTATATGTAATCCCGAAACGGGTGTTACGACAATTAGAGGGTCCCCCAAAGACTTCTACCTCCTTTCAAAGGTGAACACCTTGAACGGGCACGGACAAGCCAATTGGCACCTATCTCCCCCAAGGGCTAGCCCTTAGGTTTCACATGGTTGGTTGAAAATATCATGTTCACCTGGATACCCCCACTATGATTGGGTGGACCATACATGATACGGTGCACCAGAAATCAAGTGCTAGAAACGTCACCCATCCGAGTATTATTATTCCAGCCTTAGTCGGCTTAACTTCAGAGTTCCCATGGGGATCCAGGTTAAAATCATGGGTTTAAGCCACCCTTATGCTACATGTATATAACTCTACGCCACATCACTGTTACATTCATTTAACCTAATGAAAGTATCCTCAAACATGCACAATGCATACTGAAACGTAAAGTGCACATATAATTATTAAAATGCAAAAGCTTCTAGCTGATGGAGAATAATTAAAATGGCCATAATTACCTTAAAAAGAGCAAACACAGACACACCACCTGCAACCAAAAATGTGCATAGATATTCCGGTATTGTGTAGCGCACACCATACACAATAGCTCCCATAAACATCACTGTCATCCACAAACAGAGCCCACCTTGTGAAACTTTTCCATCGAGAAATGAGATAGATAAAAAACTTTACAAACCAGAATACAAATTTAAAATTAAAATAATGAAACAACAACGACAAAAACAACATGCTGTGATTGGCAAAAAGATTTGCTCAGAATAGATTTGTAAAGAATCAGATATACCTGGAATCATTTTTGATGACTTGGCCAGCACCTGTTACATGATCCCACGCAACTTGTAGTAATCAGACAAACTATAGAGGCACAAGAAATGGGTTTTATCAGTATGCATCATGAAGCCTTACAGCATTGTAAAAATCAACATTGACTTTAATGAAAGAGAGAGAAATGCTCTAACAAAAAACTGCGGGTTTTCTTTGGGCTATCGAAGTGAGTCTACTTCGGTATGACCCAGTGCTTACCAGGTTGACTGACAAAATCTTTTACATTCACTTTCACCCAAGCTGTTGCCATTGTGGTATGACCCACTGCCTTGAAGGTTATACCACAAAAAAAGAAAACGCTTTAACTTTTATCCAAAGTCTATATATCAATACCTCCTCATCATGATAGGCTTACATCATATCATAATCCCACCATCTTCATATACACATGCAGAAGTAAACAGCAATGGAAGAGTGAGTTGGCATCTGAAAGCATAGTTGAAGAAATCTAATCCGTATTGAGGATTGAGACAGTGGCTTGAAAAAGCATTCCCAATGAATTAGGGAAGGGAGAACCCACCTGAGCAGGGTAGCTGATGTATTTCAAAGCAACAATTCCACATGCAGGACCCACAGCATTTGAAATACTTGAACTCCAGAAAGCTGTAACTGGTGCTTGTGTTCCCTTCTTGTTAGGCCATAACTGCAACACTAGCTCAAGTGAACACAAAAAATGCAACAAAATTAGTCTTGTGAACTCTTTCACTTGCATACCTCCCTCGTGACAACCTTCAGGGTACAACAGAAGACTCTGAAAATAATTGAAATTCGATTTCTTGTTATTGCATGGTGAACATTATCCGTCAGAATCTCCTTGATTGCCACATAAAAGGCACTAAAAGCACGATACAGGAAGACTACAGAAGCTGGATCTTTTATTTTTTCATGCAGCAACCTGTCCCTGTTACAACTTTAACTATATGCTCTTGCAATCTAATTTCAAGTATTACAACTGAATCGTATTGTATATATACCTAGAAACTGCCCACATAAATCTAGAAGTTCACAGATGCAAGTTGAGTTTGCCAAGATAATTCGAAGACTGATGAGAACTCAGTGCTGGTAAAGTAGATGTATATCACTAGGAGCTTTTGAAGAGGTCTTACTAAGTAGAGACCAGATGAAGCATACAACATTTTGGGCCAAGTTCAGGAACATGAGATGCTCAAATCTCTCTTGTTTCTCTCCATATCGCCTTGTTGACCTGCCAGAAATCATATAAATAACATTAGTGTTGAGATAGTTAGAAATTTTCAAGGAAATCTATGCTCTATACTGAATGATGGTGAAGTCACTACACTAAATATCGTATTTAGTGTCACCAATTCTATTGTCTTGTTCAATACTAATTGTAAACCATCCGTGTCGTGTCACTAACACTAAATGTAAACCTAACATTATTTGTCGTTCCTTGTAAACGGTATAATCAATCCAATATGTGATGAATAATCGGAGGGTTGTGCTAATTTTAAAACAAATATTCTGTATCTTTGTTGAACCATCAACAAATTGGCACTATACTTGCATTAACAAAAAGATTGTTGAACACGTGGAGGATTATGGATTATAGGTTCTAGAGTATTTGATCCTTACATTGCATTTAAATTAAAACACACACACACACACACACACACACACACAATTGCAAGCTTGTTGGTCCACTGCAATCAGACAAGCTTGCAATTTCCAATTTACAGCATTTCGTTTGGACTTTGGACCCAGGCATCTTTGATTCCTTTCATCACAAACTGATGATACAGAGAGGGAGATTTGAAAAATATATCGCACTCTGTGAAGGCAATTAATTGTTTCCTGGATAGACAAACATAGGCTATAAGTTACCACATGAAATTTGAGATTGCACAAAATTGTCAATTCTCACAGCTGGATCTTGAAACTACATGATGCCTAACCGGCACTCTGATGACAGCAGAGTCTAAATTTAGCAATATGTTCAACTCAGGAGTCGAGAGGAGATACAAACATGGTGATAGAACATGGTGATAGATAGTTTCTTGACTCAATGATGCATAAGAACAGACAACTGTTTCATTGCACACATCAAAAACGTGGAAAAGACTTTTCTACAAACACATAGGTATGTTCGAGACTTTAAAAATGGATATGGAATTTGCAAGCTTACACATTCTCTTGAACAACGCCTTGGGTAATGTAGGCAGCATAAATTGCAGCCACACATACAGCAAGCATCACCACACGGTTCGCACCACCATTCTTCTCCATCTTCAAAAACTGCAATTTTTGAGCCTCAGATTTCTTCTATTTACAAGGGGCAGCTCAAATTACAGTCACTCGAAGACCTTTACCCGACAATCGGAGCCATCTGATTCATTCCATTCGGTTGTCCACAAATTGCTCGAGAGAATGGACATACAGAGCTTTTTAGGGTTCAGGGTTTGGGTCCTTTGACCAAGGAGAGTGGGTGGTTGAATATTGAATTTCTTGGGTGTAGTTCAAATTCTTGTAAGTTCTTGGATATTGAACTTCATGCCAAATTCTTCACTAAAAGCTATTACCAATTCGCCGGGGGCCACGAATTTTGCACTTTCACATCTTTTAAGGTATTGTGGGTCTTATGTGGTCGTGCTTCTTATTAACTAAGGCTCCCTAGTACCTATTTCCGACACTGATATTTGATTGGCACATTAAAGTTATCCTTAAAGTCTCAGGATGGGGAGACCTGACTTTAGACCTGTACCTTGAGTTTAGGTGGAAAAACGTAAACTTAAGGAGCTTGCCTGCCCCATTTTGCCGGAGCTTTAATTAGCCCGGTGCAGCCTGCCAGCGCGGCTGCCTGGCATAGTCGGCAGCTTGCCAGCACGGCTGCCTGCCTATATTTGGGTAGGGTGCCTCTAGAAACAAAGGAGTCAGGATCAAAAGCTCCCAAGGGTCCCAACTCAAGGTTCCCAAAGATTGACCCTGTCATTATTTTTAGTCTACTGACACAAGAAAACAAACCCTGTAAATATAGAATAGATCTCTCAACTCGGGACTGCAGCCTGACTTTCACCCGGTATCCTGAGACTTTAAGGATAACTTTATTAGGGTTGAGAAGGTTTGGCACGGGCACCAAAAAGACATACGTATGCTATGATGGGATGAGAGTGGACTAGATAAGTGCGCAACTTACATGCATCATCCTAGGTTTCACAACTAACACCATTGGCTCGAGGGGGTCTATGTGAATAATGTTCATAAAAAAAGTGGAAAAGAATGGTCCGAGACGACCCTAAACTCTCACCCTCCACGGAAAAACCAAACTGGTTAAAAATAGAATCTGGGTTGACTTTGCTAAAAATCATGTTTTATTGGTTGTTGCATTCTTGACGCCCTTTTGGACGCGTGGCTATGTTTAGCCAATTTACTTTTTCCTTTGTTAGAAATCGAGTTTTATTGTTTTACTACATTCTTGACGCCCTTTTGGACGCATGCTATTTTAACCAGTTTGGTTTTTCCGTGGAGGGTGAGAACTACTAGATGATGGTGGAGAAATATCCAAATCTCAAGGAAGAGGTTGGCAGTCCGATTTCCGGCTGTGAAATCTCCTCTCTACTTGACAGAAATTTGCCAGGTGGTCAACTGCCTCCTGTGCTTTGACGTTGGCCTATCGGCCTTCTGTCTAAAATTTTAAATTTTTAAAAAAGGGAAAAAAGGAAGAAAAAAAAAGAATTTGACCTAATGTAATTATTATTATTATGTCTCGGTTTTTTTATGGTATTTGGAATGACAATCTTCACGATTTCTCCTTACTAATTGGATGAGGCAATTCCCAATCCGATTCAATCACGCACCTTAACTCATATCACCCCTCCCCACAAATGGGGAAGGGGGGGGGCAAACCATCCTCCATTTTCCAAGTTGGCATGTCCTCAAATTTTGATGTATTATTGTATAAGTCCAGTTGGACTCATATTGCAACCAAGAAACTACAGAGATTAGAGATTTGTAGTGACTATGTAATTTCATCCAATGGAAAGGTGAAAAAATATGATGGTTTTTTTGAATGTTTGTTTAATTTGACACCGTAAATGATATCAGAGTCCCCAAATTAGACTACACTAAATATGATATTTAGTGTCATGGATGATTGAAATTTGGATGAAAAATCACATAGTAAGTGATAGTAATTGCAACACTGTAAATCTATAATCTGCAAAAAAAAAATTACAAAGAATGACAAATGATGTTGGATTAACATTTAGTGTTGGTGACACTATACCACAGTTTACAATTAGTATTGAGCAAGACAATTAGAATTGGTGACACTAAATATCATATTTAGTGTAGTGTCAATCTATAAGAACCTTGTTTTTACTAGAGCTCCTTTATATTAACAATGGACGGCCACAAACGCCACTAAGCTGAACCGACTAAACTAAAATAAGGAATATAATTGGGGCTTCATGACTCAATAATATTTTGGAATGTCACAAGAAACAAAAGCCCGTAGTCGGGACCCTTGGACGGTGGGTTCCCAGTTGACCAAGCTAAGAAAACCATCACTGGTAGGGCTAACCAGTAAGAGTCTGCCACGTAGGACTCACTGACACCTTCTTTGTCCTAGGTGGACAATTGTACACATGGGCAACTCGGGAAGTACCCTAAGTACTCCTTTTGGTGTTGGACGCAGTGATTCTCTAGAGGCCACACTAATTTTCAACCCATACCAACTTTTTAGTTTAAAATTAGTGTGAACCACATTAATTAGTTGTTCTAAGAAATTAGCTAGTTCTATGTAAGAGATGTTTTACACACGTGACCAATGATCAAGAGATAATTTAGTTTACAATTTATCATGGTCATGGTTGGCGGTTCGAAGACCATGACCAAGAGAACTCCACATCACATTTTGAAAGCTTTGGTCACGAGTCATAGTGTAAAGAGGACTTAGACCATGATGTAGTAATTTTAATGAAATACATGGACAAACAATTTTACGAAATGTGCCCAAAAATTTGTTCTACAAAATACATTTCTAAAAATAAAATGTGCAAGAATGTAATTTTCTCTACCATGGTCACCCTTATATTCCGCTAAGAAAAACTATTTGGGTTTTTTGTCATAAAGTCCAGGTGACCACGAAAGATTATCCATTTCTGCACATGTTGGACTCCATGTCACTTTCATCACTTTCTCATTCATATCTGACATGCTCACCCATGGTCACTTTTAATATAGGTGGCCCAAGTGAAACAAAATGGGACCACCACTCATTTCTCAACCAATGAGAGATTTTAGAAGGCGGAGGTCACATGCATTGGGCAATAGGGCAAATTGGCCTTAAGGTGTTGTCAAAAGTCTCAAGAAAATTTGAGGGAAGACCCTGGGTCTTGGACCCATGTTATTTCCTCCTCAACTAGACAACTACGCTTATATATGGCTTCATCTTTCTCGGGCTCCTATACCCCTAGTATGCAACTTTAGGGTTTTGTTGGGCTATGTTTTTACTATATGCGTAGCATATGGATGGTTGTTCTTTGTTGTTGGAAGTATATGTGGTGGCACAAGGGCGGTGATGGGATCTTGGGCTTTGTGAAGCAACTCTTAAATTGGGGTGGGCCATTATGTAGGCATACATGCTTGTTGTATTGTAATTTGTGTGTAATATAGGCTTGGTGGTGGGCCCTTCTGTACATATTGTACACACATATACTCCTTTGGTGAGATGACTTCACAGAAGTGCAAACTCGATTTCACGAAGGTTCTAAGTTGGTTCATGGACCTCCAACCAATGTTACAAAAGTGTTCTACCAATATCATGAACCTTCTAAACTAGTTCATGATTCTTCTAAGCCGACTTAGCATGTGGCACACCTCAATTTCATGATACTCAACCTTTACCTCTAGCAACTTCATGAATCTTTTTTACATTATGTGGTTTTTATAATCTCGACTTCTCACCTCCTCGTTTTGCATTCTTTGCCTTCTCGATGTTCTATGTTTACCTAGAAGCCTCTAGCCTTGACATCAAATTTTCTCTCATCTTTCATGACAATACCTCAAAGCCGGAAGCAAGCATTACTAATGATGTACAAGCAATCATTGCAAACATGGTCCAAGGTTGGATAAGAGATGTCAATCTAAATTTTGGTAGAGCTAGCAGTGGGGAGCGATTAGAAGAATCTTATGCATGATGTATCATTCTTTGTGAAATAAAGCTACATACTTCATAAAACTGATTTTGTGAAGTTGTGAATATGGGTATCAAGTCATGAAATCATTCACAACATGTAGCAAATTGGTTGAAAGCTCAAGTTAGATTGGTTGTCTATGTAGTGATCTTGTTTCATGATTCCAACGAAGTTGATAGAACTTGTTGCTACATTGGTTTGTAAAATCATGAAATTGACTTTGCACTTATGTGATTTCATCTTACCAAAGGAGTAATACTCAATCAAGGTGTATTGAGATCTCACATTCATTGTGAGAAAGATGACCCTAAACTACCGGATGATGGTGGAGGGATACCCAAATCTCAAGGAAGAGGTTGGCGGTTCGAATCCCGGCTGTGAAATCTCCTCTCTACCTGACATAAAACTTGCAAGGTGGTCAACTGCCTCCTGTGCTTTGGCGTTGGCATGTCGGCCTTCTGTCTCAAAAAAAAACATTCATTGTGAGAATAAACATTGTCGAGGTGACAAACCAATCCTTGAGCATGAAGCAAGTGACAATTTGTTCCTTGGGTCCTCGTCCTTGCAACACACACTAGGATAAATCTTGTCCATACCAATCATGTATTGTGGCTTGTTCATTCCAACACTTAACAAACATATTTATATTCAGATTTATATCAATTTGATTGTCAATCATCTAGAATTTGCACCCAAAAACCTCCAACTGACAACCAAATTGATTGTTTGTAGATTTCTCACCAAGAGTTGCAACAGACGACATATTCTATTGTGAAACCTTGCACATAACATGCTTTGCCTTTGTTACGCGTGAATGAACCCGATAATATACCACGAAGAGCCGTGCTACATGATATACATGGCCTTAGACCCTTTCTTTTTCCCATGGCTCGAGATGGATCAAGGCTACATCACTTGAGCTAACACTAACAATGTTCAAGAACTCATAGGAAGAGTTCTCATAACAAAACAATAACAAATATTACTTAGTCAACCTTGTACGTACCATGTGGGGTCATTTAAAGCAACCGTGTTATGTGTCGACAATATCATTGTTGTTGTTGTTATTGGGTACCAATATCAAAACTTTATTCATTAGCACTAGTAACACTCTTCCATGCCCAACCCCCCCCCCCCCAAAAAAACACACACACACACACACACACAAACTCATGTGAGGGCAAAGGTGAAGTATTCCCATGTCACATAAAAATGAATGTATGTATAACTACTTATTTGATGGTAGTAGCTGCACTAAATATTGTATTTAGTGCCACCAATTCTATTTGTCTTGCTCATTACTAATTGCAGGTTTCCCATTTAGTGTGACCACCACCAAATGTAAACCGCACATTGTTAGTCGTTCCTTGTAAAACAAGAATCAGGCATTCTAAATTTACAATTTTGCAATTTTTGCCACTTAGTAATTGATTTTTCATTCAAACTTCAATCGTCCATGACAACCTTTCATCACATAAATGTTAGGATGCAAAATTATCAAACTCTTTGTCAATAAACTAAAAGTAAGTTGGTATGACAATACTTGCAAACATATTCCTAAGATATGTCATTAGAAAAGTTACCACAATGGCATAAAATACCATATGACTCTAAATAACAAAAGAAAATGGGTTGTTGAAAACCAAGGATGTTTGGTAAGCTTCACATATATTATTCCATACTAGGGTATGAAAAGCAAAAAAACATCAGCCATGAATTGATCAAGTAGTAATTTCAGTCACTCTTTTAAGCATAAGAGTTGTGTTAGGCCATTAACCCTTAACTTCATGGAGTGTATTGCAATTTCATTAGACCATCTAAACTCCAAGCTTTCTAAACCTCAATTTGTATTGTACCTAAAAATAGGTTGTTGTAATCTAAATAGAAATTCCGGACAATAGATCCCCACGTTGGGTTTTCTTATGAGGAAGATCATATAACATTGTGACAATCAAAGCTTGTGCTTGCTTATTTTTTGACAAGCCTAAGCACTTCGTATTGGGCAAACAATACCCCAAATGTTAGGCCTCCCTTACATCCAAACTCCTAAGACTTTCATCCAAATATTCTTCACTTGTAACTAAAAATTACAAGTTTGTAAACTTTGGAGTTTGTCAACTTTGGAGTCAAGTGTGATTGAATGTTTTATTACATTTGGGAATCATCGTAGCATTTTCCAAAGCACGTGAAAGGTTGTCGGACACCGAGAATGTCTAAAGCTCGTAGACCACATACTAGGACCTCAAAATAAAGTCAGAAGGTGAGTTGACTAACATTAGGAGAAATTTTGCCCATTCCAAGCAAAGTGATTTATTTATGCATTTTTTCATCATGAAGATGCAATGTACCAACTGCAACAAATGGTTGAAATAGACAAGTTTTTTCCTAGTGTGAATAGAGTATATGAGAGTGCTTCATTCGTTGGCATTTGTTGAAATAGTTATTCATGTATTTATTCCACATGGCACTTTTATTGTTTGCAATTCACTCAAATCCTATGTGGAAATTATAGTTTGCCATCAAAAATCATGAAGTAAGATGTGCCTATGCTACCACTACATACAAGAAACATTGGGTTAATTAATTTTACTATCATAGAAGTAAGTCTAGTTCATCACAAGAGGACAAATATATATAAATATGTGTGTGTGTGTGTGTGTGTGTGTGTGTGTGTGTGAACCAAGAGCATTTCACAAGATTCAATCAAGAAAGTTATGTTTGTAGGAAAATGCTCACGACTTCAAGATTTTGTAGTTTTTTTTTGCCATTTTGAGTTTATTATTCTTTATTGATGAATAAAGGTCACTACTACAATGTATAGGACACATTGTCTTTCTCTAGGCAGAAGCTTACCCAACACCAAAAGTGTGGCTCCATGAGTGGGGATGCTCTTGGTTTTTTTTGGGGGGGGGGATGGCGAGACCCTAAACCCCTGCATTTGAAGATTGTGAATTTCTAAGTGACATGAATGAAATCGCATATTTGGATGAATATGATAATATGGCACAATATCATTGCTAGCATGTTGCATCCTATCAACTGCAAGTTTGAAATACACAGGGGAACAAAAAAAAGGCATCGGAAACCAAGAATGTCCCCGGAAGCTCCTAGGCACATGCCAATCAAAAAACAACATTGGATGGGAATTTGACCAAAGCACACAACCTAAAATTAGAGAAATATCGCCACTCGAGATGCAAAGTCTCATTACATGTGCATGATGCACAATTGTTTTAAGAAACTCAAGAAAAATTATAACATAATTAAGGGATTTTATTTCTCAACACCTACTATCAGGGGTGTAGTAAAAATATGTCCCTACATGTTTATTGTTGATTTGTAATTAACTAATCTCAAGAGATGAATTCATAGTCTTGGACATCGATTTAGGTCTTGATTTGGATGAAAACAACAACCTCCATACTCGACATGGGAATTACATTTTCACCTTCCCCAACAATAGGGGATCAAGTTTGTGAACATGTTCCCACAATTCAACCCTTGCACCAAAATTTAAGGGCTTGGAAGTAATTGAGGACGTATGCCATCGTAGTTTCACATTTGTGTTGGAATGGTTGTAAATTTTGGGATATCTAGGTTGATTGTGAAGTCAAAATTTAGTATGAGAAGCACTAACCTTGGGATGAACAATTCCATGAACCCAAGCTCCGAAAAGTTATTACTCAGTCATACTTCCAATATTTCCCTCTCCCTTAAGAAATTACCGAATGCAAAAAATAAAATAAAACAATGACGACAACGATGATGACGACGACGACGACAACAACTACTTGTAATAATTGTAATGGGTTCAAAGTTTGATATAAGCTGAAGAGAGAGAGACGATGCCAACTGCAGGTCGATATGAATGAGAAACGCTTCACCTTGATCATAGCCATGAGCTCATATACGAGCCCCGATATAAGCTGAACTTATTGTAGTGTTTAGTGGATGTGAATGTATGGTAACCTGGCCTATGACCGAGAGCTACACATTGGTGAATTTTCACAATGACCTCTTCTATGGTAATGAACGATTTAAAATTTTTCATGCAAGGTAAAATGAAATATTTGTCTATTTCAAAATTTTGGAAATTTTTAAAATTAATTTTGAATTAAATATGATTTTTTAAAGATGTTCCCTAGGGTATCTTATGATAGACCTAAAGAAGTTTGACGTCGATGCTAATACAACTTATGAGCATTCTATAATTATCCACAAGCAAGTAAGAGGTTGTAAGAAATCCAACATTACTAAGCCGTAGACTGACTTTGACCTTACTATGTCAAGAGACATCCTAAATGAATAACTAAGGTAGAAATACCATAAACCGTTAAAATAAGGCGATTCGCATTGAAGATCTGGTCTGACAATCATGAGATAATTTTCCAAGATAGACGAGAAGGATTCATGAAGAATGCAAGTTGTTTCGTATTTTTCTGCCTTGTACAAAAAGTTCCACAATTTTTCAAAGTGGAAAGTTTGTCCAATCCACTTCCCGTTCATTAGGCTCTCCGCATTCCGATACAGATTATCACCTAAACCCGTTAATCATGAGTACGTTAGATCTTGCCTCCCATTGGCTACACTGCATTGAAGTTGCCGCGCCATTTAAGACATGGCACTTTCCATTATGAGGCGGTCTAGTGCACCGCTATTGGGTGGTTAACGCTTTATGGTATTTCTACCTTAATCTCGTCCAACACGTTGTGGCAAGGTCTCATGTGCCTTGAACCGAGACCTATGGGCCTTGAACTGAGACCTATGGGCCTTGAACCGAGACCTATGTGCCTTGAACCGAGACCTATGGGCCTCCTCCTCCTTCTTCCTCCTTCCCCCTCTCTCTCCTCCCCTCTCTCTCTCTCTCTCCATCCACGTCATTAAGTGCATTAATGTGAGGTTAGTTGAGCTAGGGACATGTCATCCACCTAGGGAACATTATTTCTAATTTGTTCCCTAGAGCTCGGTTTAAGGTCACATATCGGTAATAGGCCATGTTACCATAGAGGGGTTTAGTTTTCGGTAATGGGGAGTCCACATGATAAAGGATCCACCATGATGGTTTAGTTATCTAAAAATCACATCCATTTTGGTTTCGTGGCCATTTTAGTTTGTTTGGGGCCCAAAAACTGTATGACCAATAAAGTCCACCACAACCATTTGAGTATTGGACAATTGATATGTGTCAAGTGCTAGAAAATTATCATGCATCACTAGATCATCGCTAGAAAACATGTAAATCATGTCACAGTGGTGGACTTACAAATTTCTTTCAGTGTCACATGTGAATTGCCTAGGACTCATACGTTGGTAGTGCTCACTCATTAGAACTTCAAATGAGCCACCACGGGCACAAGTAGAAATAAATTAGAATATAGGTTACATGCCAACAATACTCTTCTGCTTGTTGCCAAAGCTTAGGTTGAGACCCCAAATACCCTTGGCTCAATATTTTGGAAATTCGTCAACTTCTTAAAACACAAATGAAACCAAGTGCTTGATTTGGATGCAAACAACGCAGGTTACCTAGACATGCCTAATGCTAACACAATGATAATTTGGACACCTATATTTTAGTGGTATTTAGTTAGACGTGGATCTAAGACTGGACATAAAAAATACACATGTTCGGAAAACAAATTAGACTACTTGTTCAAAATATGTTAATTATTCCAAACTCAATAGACAACATTTTAAATAAATTAAAAACCTATAATATGACCGCTTAATAAACACGACAAACTTCACTTTAATATTAAATAAAATGTTCATATGAGCTCAAAAACTTATGAGGCAAATGGCTACATGCACAAATTGGACTTCTAATCATCTCGAACTAATTACGTATTTCATGCCATACAAGAAGTGAGTGTAGAGAGAAGAGTAACCGAATTAGACGCATCTACCTTATGTGAACGAATAATGAGAACGTATCTGCACCATGCCCTAGTAGTAAGTACCCTGCAACTGCCTTCGAATGCATTGTGGGACACCAAAAGTGTTTGGGAACGGTGAAGAAGCTCAATGAACGGTGAGGACCGACGGCCAGTTACAGATGAAACGGCTGAAGTGCAAGGCTTCACGAAAACAACTCATCAATTCAGAGGAATCTATGGAATATAACCTTGAATTATTACAGAAAAACAGAAGATCACCGTTCAATGAACGGTTGCACTTGGAAGCACTTGGATTTCGACCGATTATGCCCCAAAATCTCTTTGGACACTTGCCACATAAAACAAAAGTCCGAGGGTGGGTGGGTTGACCAAGTGACATACCATAAGTGACAACCGGAGGAGCGGGACCCACATGCCTTGTCCTTTGAGGGGCCCACCAACCTCACCGGCTAAGGTGGAAACACAATCAAATATACCCCAATGATAATCCCAATGAGCGCGTGTTACTATTTGGAGTTACGTAGTGCTATAGGTATTTAACAAGAATGTAATATTTTACCAAGCAAAGTCATTTATGCTTTATAATGTTTAAACAACATGTTGAGCTTTCATTAGCAAAAATTGAACTCTTGAGTAAGATGTTATTGCACTGCGTAACTCTGAATAGTGACACACACTAATTGGGATGACCATTGTAGGCATAACTTCACAAAAAGTACACTAAATATTATATTTAGTGTTATATGGTATTTTCTGTCACCATGGTAACTTTTTGGATGACACTTCTTATGAATAAGTGAACAAATGTTGTCATGGATGATGGATGAGTTCATCCATTGGCCAAATCTCTGCCTTCTCTTGTCAGCAACTTGTGATGAAATATTGTCATGGGTGATTGAAATTTGGATGAAAAATCACTTGGTAAGTGATAGTAATTGCAAAACTGTAAATCTATAATCCCCCCCAAAAATTACAAGGAATGACAAATAATGTGGGGTTAACATTTAGTGTTGGTGACATTACGCAGCGGTCTACAAGTACACTAAATAGGATATTTAGTGTTTGATACACTAAATACGAACGCCTACACTAAATATCAATAACCATGTGAAAGTAAGTACCATTAAATGTAAACTCAAACACTAAATGTCAACTATGGTAATATGTGGAAGTTACATCTTCAAATTTAGTGTTAGTAAAGATATGAAAAGGGAGGTGGCAGTAGGGAAGGCAGCGGCACATTTATGTCTAACACTAATTGTCAAGGAATTGAAAATTAGTGTTGAGCAGGGTAGGGTGGTAACAACACTAAATATAATCAAACACTAAATATCCTATTTAGTGTAGTATTGAGCAAGATAACTAGAATTGGTGACAATAAATATCATATTCAGTGCACTTTCTCTTGTCGCTTCTACTCTTTAATTGATATGAAAGACCGCAAACCGGGAAGAGGAAAGGCCATGGTTTTATTGAGTATTTTTATACAATCTCGGCAAGATTGGAGGAGAACCAACTCAAAAACAAGACATCTATCTAGCATGGGCCCAATGGCATGTGAGGTCGTGGTGAAGGAGCCGCGTCACTGAGGCGCTGTGAACGGGCCTTGTGTGGTCGCGGGCATGGTGGATCCGGGCCGTTGATCCACCAAGGCCCATCCAAGGGCCTTAGTGGTCCTAGGTGGCGGGGGGCGGGGGGTGGTGCTTGCCACCAAGGTGGGTGGGGGCGGGGGTGGTGTTTGCCACCAAGGCGGGGTGGGGCCGTGGGCCTCATGTCTTTTTTCGGGGAGGCCAGCTTTAGGGTCTTGTCGGGGCTAGGTGGCTAAGCGGGCTCGGTGGCTAGGCGGATTAGGCAGCTAGGTAGGCTTATTTTCTAAGTGACTTGGCCTACTTACTAAATAACTACTTGGTTAGGCTTACTTAATAGGTGGCTAGGCCCACTTACTAAATAACTAGTTGCTTAGGCTTACTTACTAGCCACCTAGTAAGTAAGCCTAAGCAACTAGTTATTTAGTAAGTGGGCCTAGCCACCTAGTAAGTAAGCCTAAACAACTAGTTATTTAGTAAGTGGGCCTAGCCACGTAGTAAGTAAGCCTAAGCAACTAGTTATTTAGTAAGTGGGCCTAGCCACCTATTAAGTAAGCCTAACCAAATAGTTATTTAGTAAGTAGGCCAAGCCACTTAGAAAATAAGCCTACCTAGCTGCCTAATCCGCCTAGCCACCGAGCCCGCTTAGCCACCTAGCCCCGACAAGACCCTAAAGCTGGCCTCCCCGAAAAAAGACATGAGGCCCACGGCCCCACCCCGCCTTGGTGGCAAACACCACCCCCGCCCCCACCCACCTTGGTGGCAAGCACCACCCCCCGCCACCTAGGACCACTAAGGCCCTTGGATGGGCCTTGGTGGATCAACGGCCCGGATCCACCATGCCCGCGACCACACAAGGCCCGTTCACAGCGCCTCAGTGACGCGGGTGAAGGAGCCCCGAACCTTTCAAAAATAACATAAAAAATGTTGTCATCTTCGACATAGAGGTTCTTTTTGGAATTTCATGTAGGACTATGAGAATCAATGTTTTTCTTACTCTAAGGGGCGCTTCACACTATGGCCGAAGGTTGAGAGGCCGTCGATTTCCACCAATCAGATTGCAAGAAACCAAGAGTTCAGCCTCTCAACGCTTCACACTAAGGCCAAAGTCCAAAGGCCGTCGTAATTTAAAATGCTTACTTTTGACGAAGGTGACGGACTCTCAAAGGAAGTTTGGGTCGGACAGGAATGAAAACCCAAACTATGGTCGAGAGGTTGTCGGTTTTTTTTTCATTAAAAAATAATCATTGAGAAGATCTTGGTTGTTAGATTAGAATGGTTGTTTTAGGCAAGGAATAAAGTGGAATGCTCCTTTGGGTTTGGACTTTGGGCTTGGCCTTTGGAGGCTTCACACTATGCCCGACCGAAGGCTTCACTTACTATATCTTATTGGCTATTTTCAGCCCATTTCTTTGGACTCTCAACAAAGTTTGGCCACTCAATTCCACGGCCTCTCGACTTGGACGGCCATAGTGTGTAGCGGCCCTATGGTCATGTGAAAGACCCAAAATCGGTCAAACATAACGAACTTGGGTTAAATTTTAACCATACGATATGAGGGTGTGGGGAGGGGGGTAACAAACAAATTTTACTTTGGTAAGATTTATGGGGCCCAACACAAAAGAACCCAATTTTCCCAAATCGTTACTCCATGGGACGTAGTAGATTATTCCTAGTAAGTGGAAGTTAGAAGACCCCAAATCCGTCCAACGTAACCTAATTGGGATGAACTTTTAACCACAAAACTATGGAATGGGAAGTGCAGGGGTTTAACGTACACATTTCTACTTCGGTAAGATTGATGGGGCTCAACCCAAAAACAAGACATTCAACTCCACTCCGACAACTCGACACCCCAAGATTAATAAATTGTTGGTGCATAGGACATAGTAGATCATTCCTAAGTGAAAGTTAATCCACGGACTTAACGTAGCGCCATGGAAGTCACTATACCCCATGTTGTAGTACATGTACTTCTATAAATAGTGCTACAAATCCAATGTAGTCAAGTGGCACCCACTTGGGATGAATGAACTCCGAACCCATTGAAGAAGGCAAGAGGAAATTGTTGCATACAAACATATCTCCTCTCATTTGTCCATGTTAGAACCTACCCCCTATAGGTTTGTGGTTGATTCATCTCAAATGTTGCTCACTACACTAAATAGGATATTTAGTGTTGATTATATTTAGTGTTGTTACCACCCTACCCTGCTCAACACTAATTTTCAATTCCTTGACAATTAGTGTTAGACATAAATGTGCCGCTGCCTTCCCTACTGCCACCTCCTTATCATATCCTTTTTTTTCATATCCTTACTAACACTAAATTTAAACATGTAACTTCCACATATTACCATAATTGACATTTAGTGTTTGAGATTACATTTAATGTTACTTACTTTCGTAGGGTTATTGATATTTAGTGTAGGCATTCATATTTAGTGTATCAAACACTAAATATCCTATTTAGTGTAGACTCAGTTTGGGGATGTATGAAGAGAGGGCATTATTGTATACGAGCTTACCTCTCATCCATTCAACATAAAAACTTGATCCCCCTATAGGTTTGTTGTTGGTCATCTCAAATGACTTTGAGTACACTAACTCATGGTCTTTGAAGCTAATTTCGGTGTCAAAATCAACTTAAAAGGCTACTATGGGTTACATACTATTTCAAGGATTTTATGTTGGATGGATTAGAGGCATGCTCGTATACAAGTATTCCCTCTCTCCGAGATGTACAAAGTTAAATTATAGTGTCAAGTTGTCTAAACTTAGTAACCTCTTACCTACGTACCATGTTAGAGCGTTTTCATGGGACGATAGAGAGGTAAGATCGCATGGAATAATCCCCTTTCACACCTTGGAAGAGGGAGGATGCGCGTTTTTATCATACCTCCTTTACCTATGTAGGATTGATGGAGCCCACCTCAAAAAGCAAGACATCTAGCCATTGGCCCAACAACTCAAACACTTCTTAAATTCTAATATTTTGCCATGTACGACACAAAGACTAGAATGTAATACTAGACCAATTGTTGTTTTTCATACTCCAGTACACCCCCCAACAAACTCATCATCAGAGACCCCAATTGAGATGAATTAACTCCGAGCCTTAACGGAAGAGAGGTGAATGTTCACAACACCTAATGATGGGGAGGGTGAACTGGGGAGGGGAGGGGAAAATATGGTTACTGTGGATTTTGGCAAGGTCGACCTTGAAACGAAGGGTAGAGACCTCAACATAAATGAGTGAATTTGAATCGGTATGAATCAACAACAAATCTACGAGGTTGCGTGTTTCTACTAAGTCATTCCCCTTGGTAGGTATTGTGAAATGAAATCCACGTAAGATGATACTTACATGTTTTTATTGTACCTCCTTTTACCTCATAAGATCGGTGGGGCCCAAATTGAAAAGCAAAACATCATCTAGCCCCCAACCCAACACCCCTAAGATTATTACATTTTGCCATGCATGATACTTGTAAAGCTCAAGCGTAATACTAGAGCAATTGTTGCTTCTTAGACTCCTATAACTTACATGCCCCAATAAATTAACACCATAAACCCCAAATCACTCCCCAACGATACCCAATAGAGATGAATCAATCCCCAAACCTATATATGACAAAAGAAGGTACATATTTTCACTAGACCCCCTTTCTATCTGAGTAAAAATGGTGGGGTCCATTGAAAAAAAGACATCTAGTCTCTAGCCAACACCTTACCCTATCACCCCCCTAGCATCATAGATCACAAATCAAACCAATGAGACCCAAATGAGATGAATGAACTCCAAACCTACGATAGAGGAAGACCAATGTAGTTTAAGCATGTGTCGTCTTGACTTAGGGCCACTTCGCACACAAGGCTGAAGGCCCATCACCATGGCAATGTAAGAGCTCTCATTGGTCGAGAAGGCGGAGACCGTTAAGTTCACTTCACACTAGGAGGTGAAGGCCTAAAGGCCCAAAAGAAAAGTTCGTGGATGAAAAGTCTACATGGAGTCCTACATGGCAGGTTGTGGATAAGGGTGCATGGTCTACCGGAATTTTCGTTAGGCCCACCTCCAAGAGGTGGGCCTGACGAAAATTCCGGGAGACCATGATTTTTTTAATATTTTTGTCCAACATGACAAATTTCAGGACAAATTTCAGGGCATATTTCAGGGAGATTCCATAATAGATTCCAAAATAGACAAACGTCACCAAGTAATTCTCTTAAATTGATAAAATTTGAGACATAGTATATTAAACCAAATCCTCCCTTCTTTTTCGGCCAACAAAATATGCAATGGTCCTGCAACATGGTCCATTCTCACTTCACACTATGCTTGAGGGCTCGTGACTACATAAAACGGCTTTCCCAACACCCATGGTACAACCTTTGGATGAGAGTCAAGGGTCCTCACCATTACAAGGTCACGGCTCTTGGCTCATGTGTGAAGTGGCCCTTATTGCGCCCGTGCATATGAATTAATATCTTGGGCGATCCTTGCATTGTCCGCTAAACATGCAAATGTTAATGGTCAATTATTTTAATTGTTTTGATGGTATGATGACTAATAGAATGCCCACACTAGGACCAACCACTGGTGCACAACAATGGGAGGTTTTTCCACCTGGATAGGAGTTATGTCTTGTATGCAATGAAGTGAACATGCAACACTGTAGTACATTACATCCAATGACGTTAATATGCAGAGGACAAAAGATCCTTAATGATAGCAATAACTTTCATAAAATAGATGAACTTTTCCAATCGAGAAGGACTCCTCATGCTGCCAAGGAGCATCAACTAGCCCTAGTGTGGGCATGTTGTAAGTTATGTCACTGTCCATGCACCCTCGCCGTTCCAAAGTTCTATATGAACCATTGAAGATGTAAGAGTAGTAGATACATGTTTTTTTACTACATCTAGTATGGACCTTCGCCATCTTGGCCTATTGTGCATGTGCATACAAATCAATGCCCAAAATATAGACTCAACATGGACAACTGACATTCTTGGAATGGGAAGTTGACGGCCTCACCATCATCATCACGTCTTTTGTTGCATACTTAAAATTACCTCCTTTTACCTCAGTAAGACCAATGGGACCCACCTCACAAGCAAGCAATCATCTACCTAGGCTAGTGCTAGATACCCACCTCTTTGAACTTTGGCCCCTACCACTATGACCAAGGTAAAGCGGTCTAGTACATGCATGGCCCCCATGAATTTATGATTTATTCATCTTCAACAAATCCAAATACACGAATTTAGAATCTCTCATGCTGAATATGGGATTGAAATTCTCCAAAAACGTATACATGAATAAATAAATAAATGAATGATATAATACAATTTATAGCGTTTTCACCTCGGGTTATAGTGGTAAGGGGCCCAGTTCAAAGAGGTGGATGTCTAAGCCCTGGCCACCTAGGTAGGGCCAGGGCGAACCAACCCATACATTGGTACCTTACCGGATGTCTAGTGATGTTACATTCGAATGAATCGACCCTCAACCCCATAGGGGGACTTTTTGTATTGGAACCACTTCATCCACGATATGTAGGATGGTTGATTTTAAGTGAGTACCACGAATCCCCAGCCGTTCGCCCTCCCCGGTAAGGTACCAATATACGGGTTGGTTCGCCCAGCCCCTAGGTAGCGCCTCCCATGGCCGGACAACTCAGCACTCCTGCGAATAGAGTATTCTGCCACGTAAGACGAATAAAACCCCTTTTCCTATCCTAGGTGGAAGATAATCCAGGACTCTCGCCCAGCGGCACCCTCGCCACCTTCGAGGCTCCGCAAAGCACAAAGCTCCCTCGGGAGAGATGCCCTCCCTCCCTCCCACCTCCTTCGTCTTCACCTTCGTTGCAACCTTTCCTCTCTCTTTCTCCAACTTACTTTCCGCTATCATCGGTTCGCTGTAACGTCAGTTGCCTTGGAACATCATAGTCATCGCCAAACAGCTTGGCGAGAATCGTCGTGAGAGACCCAAGAGGGGGGAGAGAGAGAGAGATAGAGAGAGAGAGTTGAGACTTGGTCGTTGGGTGAATGGACGACTGATTAGTAGGGGAGGGGGGTTAGAGTGGGAGGTGGCGGGATCTAAGTAAGTAACTATCTGCTGGGGCCACTCATCAGGGTTTGGCTGCTTACGAAGTTAGCTTATTAGAGGACTCGCCGCTGCTTGGTGGCATGCTGTTTGTTGTTGTTGTTGTTGCCGCAGGGGGTTTTTGAACAAGAGTTTTTAGGTTTTGGTGGACGAGGTGAGGTGCGAGGGGGGATTGATTGATTGGTGGACAAGGTGAGGTGTGAGGGAGGGATCCATCACGATGTCTGCGACGAGTGTGGTGGAGAAGGCCACCAGTGATATGCTGATCGGGCCCGATTGGGCCGTCAATCTCGACCTCTGCGATGCCATCAACAATGAACCCTCGTAAGTTCCCAACGAAGGGGAGGGAGGATGGAGGGAGAGGGTTTCGATTGTTGCAAATCTGAGTCTGACTTCAGTGGCCAAGAAGCTGGCAAAAGGGGGGGGGGGAGTGAGAGAGAGAGAGAGCTCTCCGGATTCTGTCTTCAAATTCTGTTCTGCGCCCTTTTTGAGGCGCAGGAAGCTCCTCCTCTCTCTGAATAGGTTTTGCGTTGTGGCTGTCTTGATGGTGGCCACTTTTGGTCGTTGTTGAGAATTAGTCGGCAGTGAAAGGTTCTGTTGATTGCTTGCTCGCCGCATCGAAAGCACTTGTTCCTGCTGCTGAGGTTTCCGAGGAGTTTATTAGCCTTATGATGTGTATGTGGGGGTCTTTCCGCTATTACTGCATGCAGTGTCTAGTCTTGCGAAAGATACAAGGTTTCTGGCTAATATGAGTTGTTATGTGGACTAGGACACTGGCCGAGGTTTTAAGCTCTGTATTGGATATAAGGAGAGTCTATGCTGTATCTTATGGAGCTCTTCTTTTTAGTGGATGAGAGCATATGGCTCTGAAGAAAGCATATGAATTACACATGAAGAATATTTATAATTTTCACTCGTTTTGGAAAGTTTGGATATTTGGTCAATTCAGGGGAAAAGGATTGGCTAAGAGATCTTGGAACATTTTTTCTTTTCTTCCATCATCTGTTCCTAGTCACGGAACTCTTATGTAAGGTCATTTTAGACAAGTGGTTTGGTATTGCAGGCAGTTTTTATATACGAGCGCTGTTTGTGATTCCGTATTTTTTCTTGAATTGATGAATTCTTGTTTGTGAAATTCTATCAGACAAGCCAGAGAAATCGTGAAAGCTCTAAAGAAACGCCTCACAAATCGGAGTCCACAAGTTCAGCTCCTTGCCCTCACGGTTAGTTTTCCTCTTCTGCCAGAATTGATCCTGATGACTTGTTGCAGAGTTGTCGAATGCTGCAGTGGTGTTTATTTATATTTTTTGGATGGTGCCGTATCCTTTCTTTTCAGTACAGAAGCTGTTATTTCACACTTTTTGACCATTTTCTGAACCCCCCCCAGTATTTGTGCGGCAAATGTGGGCTCATTGGTCTTTGGAGCTACTGCATGTTGTGGATGTTCTTAGAATCAGCTGATGAGGTGCTTGTTTTGCATCTTACAGGTTTTGGAAACTTTGATAAAAAATTGTGGAGATAATGTGCATCAACAAGTTGCAGAGAAAAATGTGTTGCAGGAGCTGGTGAAGATTGTGAAGAAGAAGGTAGGTATTTGCTTAAAATTGACCTGTTCTGCTATGGGGGTGGAGCTGGACTTGGATGCTCTGCAATTAAAACATGTAATTTATGTGGTCTTTGTTTGTGGAGGAGTACATTGAGTTTGGTAGGAATTTGGATTTGATTTTTTTCAAAAGTATCTGTTGCATCTCGTTCATGTTGGAAGTCCGAGAAAGCTATCTTCAATTGCTCTGAATTCATCATTCAGGTAGCAGGCTAGTTAAGGGGCTAAATTCCCTTTCCATATTGTGTTGTCAGGCAGACATGCGAGTGAGAGACAAAACACTTGTATTGTTGGATTCCTGGCAAGAAGCTTTTGGGGGTGCATCGGGTCGATATCCACAGTATTACCAGGCTTATAGAGAGTTACAGGTACAAGAGATAAACATATTTTGCTTCTGACACTGTTGCCACTAGGTGTCACAATGGAAATTGGCTGTCGTACTAACCTAACTATATTATCATGGCTTTGTGAATATGTGCTTTTGTCAATGCAATCCCCTCTGAATGGAAAGGGAATGCTCCTGAGGCTAGCAGTATTGATTGTGCTTGATGGTTCCCTCTCGGCTTTTATTCATATCTTCTTCATGGACTTGTGCCAGAAATTAGGTGTAGAATTTCCTCAACGAGATGGAGAACACTCGGTCCCCATCTTTACTCCTCCGCAATCACAGCCTATAGTACATCCTCGACAGCCCCCACAGTTTGGGCATTGGTCTCCAGATAATTCAAGAGTGGATGGTGTAGAAACCCCCCCGGGTACGCCGGGCATGAGGTATAAACACGGTTCACAAGTCACAACGCTTTATCAGTAACTAGATTGCAAGATATGGATCTGATACATGTCCTGCAATATGGAGCTGAGTATCCAAGTTGGATATGAAGCATTCCTAGGAGGCGTCATTCATTTGAAGTTGGCATATCTTTTTTCGAGTCATGTTAAACTGTAAACTGAGATTCGTCTCAAGAATTTTTAGCCATAATGTTACCAATTTTTCTTATCCAGTTTTGGGTTACCTTACCATTCTTTGCACCCTGGACCAAGAGTAGGACTAGCTTCCAAGATCTCTGAAGTGAGGATCTGGAAGTGCTGTAGCATTAAGTTCCTGGCAGTTTCAATCATTAGGGTCTACTATGAGTTTATCTTGCGATGAGCCTTAATTGGTGGCACTCTTCTTTCCACCTTGTTTCTTACAACCTCTCTGGTTTTTGATGTGTCTAGTTTGACAGATATTCAGAATGCCCGAGGTTTAATTGAGGTTCTCTCTGAAATGTTGTCTGCTCTGACACCACAAGATCGCATGGTATGCTTCTTAAGCCCTGATTTTTTGTCACTTGCTACAATGTGTAGCTTTTGATATTTATTGAAATATATAGTTGAGATCTCAGAGTTCTTTTACATATTTATGGTTGATCTTCTGTATGGTTATTGAATTTGGCCAGAGGTCAACATTATTCAATGTTTTGTTGCAAGCTTTTTGAAATATGTACATTTTCCATGTACTTTGAATAATTATTTCAGTTGGTAGTAGTTCAGCTTCAATCTGTTCTGTTCCACTGTGCAGCATGATTTTTATTTGTTCTTGTTTATGTAGAGGTGTGTCTTTTGTTGAGGATCCTTTTAGGCAGGCTTCTTCAAATTGAATCTCATTTTGACGATATTGATCAATCTGCAGGCAGCAAAGGATGATGTGCTTGGTGAATTGTTGGATCAGTGTCGTGTGAACCAGCAACGGGTCATGTTACTTGTAAACACAACCGAGTATGCCACTTCTTCCCTGCGTTTAGGTTTGCAATTTGTCTTTGACTTGTGGAGATCAGAGAGTGATTGGTTATCATCCAGTTATGTGCATGTTTCATCAATTCCATTAGGGTTTGAGAAGTTAGTGGGAGAAACTCTGAAAAGAAAATGAGAAATAATGGGAGTGATGAAGGGTTAGAGAAAATTGGAAAGGAGGTGATAGACTGTCACTAATTTCAAGAAATCATAACATGTGGAATTGCTGGGGCAAGAGCTGGGAGTTAGTAGGTTCTTAATTCATAACAAGGATTGGGGTTTCTGAGCTGCACTCAGGCTTATGTTCATGCTTGTGGATTTACATTGAGCATGTTAAGATCCCGCTTTTTATTTGGAGCCACTTTGGAAATCTCTTGGCGTATTTATCCTCATGGCATTTGCTGGGACTACTTTGGACTGATTTATTAAGACCTTACCTTGGCGCCTGAGTCTAGAAATTTTGTAACATACAAACATACTTGAATATACTTGACATGAAACCACTTGACACGAGCATGGGTGTAAAGAAGCACAAAACAAGTTAATTGCAAATAGCTAAGCCAACCTGGAAGTTAAGAAAATCAATGCACATTACATGGGCCTTAAATATATTGATTGCTCTGTTGTAGTTCTTGAGGTTCTGTTCTGTGCTCTTTTTAGGAACCCAATTGTCCCGTTCCTGTTTGTTAGGCTGAATGTATAGAAATCTAGGTAATAATCAATTGGTGTGGCTGAACAGCAATGAGGAGCTACTGCGACAGGGTCTATCTTTGAATGATGAACTTCAGCGAGTGCTTGCTAGACATGATGCTATCATGTCAGGAACCCCATTACCTGAAACGTCTGGTGGGCGGCAGGGTCATCATACAGAAGAGGCAAAAGAGGATTCAGGCGTTGTCACTCCCAGGTACTTAAAGTTTGTTGTACTAGGTTTTTATTTTATTTATTTATTTCAATTTTATAAACATTCATGACATGGTTGAATGCTTTTAATGTTGGTATTTTTTCGCAAGGTTTGCTTTTTTTAGAGTTATTATTAGAACAGTGTTTTTAGTAGAGCTATCATTAATAGTTGATGCTTGGGCTGATATGGGGAGCTTGAGTATGATTGTTGTCAGCTCTTGTGTGCCTCTTTCACTTGCTCACTTGTAGATGCTCATTTCCATGCCAAGAAGCCCTACATGTGTCTTGTTTTTACATGTTTGCTTTTATCAGTCTAATGTGACCTATGTTACTTGTACAGGACATCATCTCGGCCAGAAACACAGACTTTGTCTCCAGGTGAAAATGGAAGTTCAGGGAAACCAAAAAGTGCTCGCACAATTTTCCCACACCTTGCACCACCGCCTTCTGTGTCAACCAAGGTCAAGCCTATCACCAAGAATGTTGGTGGTGTTGTTGGTGCAGCCCCTGGGGACGCAACACTCGACCTCCTCAGTGGTGATGTGCCTAGTAGCCATTCTTCAGTGAGTTCTGTAAGTTCACCACAAGCTCGCCCTGCAGAGCAACAAAAGGAGCCAGTGGACTTGCTAACAACAAGTGCCCCGGATGATCTCCTAAACCCTTTTGAGTCTTCACCTTTCCAGGCCACTCCCATGTCAAACGCTCTCGTCCCAGTTACTCCTCCACAGCATTATCACCCACCAACAGATAATCCAGTAACATCTGATGCTGGGGTATGGTCTGGAGTTCCTGTGGGTGGTAGTCCCAGGCAGCAGGGTTCATATTATGGAGACGTACAACCCCAGACACAAGAGTCTATGTCAGGGCGGGTGATCCAGGGACAACAACAATTCTATTCCACACTTCCACAGCCGGTGGTGACAACCCCTCCACCTTGGCAAGAAGATGTTGTGCAGTCAGCACCTGAGCAACAATGGCAAGGGAGCTATCAGCCTTCGTACTCTTGGAACACTGTAAACCCGCCGCAAATGTGGAATACAGGGCAGCAGGCGAGGATGGGTGGTATGCCACAGAATGCAGGCACAGGATTTGCAGACCTGAATAGTCAAAGATCTAGCAGTGGAGGTGTGGGTGAAAATTTTGGGAGCCAGTATCTGATGCAGAGAGGGAGTGCATATGGCCAACCATCATCGGTTTCAGGACCGTCTCAGCAGCTGCAGGGCGGGCTTCCTAAGTCGGTAAAATCTCCTGAGACATTGTTTAACGACTTGGTGGACTTGAGAAGTGTGAATGCGAAATTTAAAGGTGCAAGCCTCAAGTCAAACACCAGCAAGGCAGGTCCATGATCATTTTGAGGGTTTCCTTGCAAACTAGGAGTGTGTTCAGCTCAGTGGTTCATTTGGGGACATTTGTGCTCTGCTCCCCTAGTTTTTACCTGTATTTCTGGTCCCTGTTTAGAGGTTTCGTCTTGTAAAGAAAGGAATATCTCATGGTTGCCTTCAGCATTGAGATGATGAGTTACCCAGCATAGGGTTCAATGTATGTGTTTACAGAAGCTTGTGAAGGATAATTGTACAGAAGCGATCTTGTGTAAAGCCTTAAGTTGGACAAGATCTTGTAGCCTTTTGAAGTTGGCGGGTGGGACAATTCATGAATCATCCAACTTTCTTACTCAGAATTTGAGAGGGGGTCACATGGGATTGCACAATCTTCTCAATTTGTTTGTATAGTTGTGGCATGGCGTTTGGGGTCATTCTCTGCATGTGCTCCTTAATTTTCATTTGTAGCTGTGATGTTGAATATAAGTCTTGTCCACTGCAGTCATGTACCTCACTGCAGGTGCAAAACATGTTTCTGATCAATCCTACGAATAACTTGTTAGTGTACCACTGATCACATAGGCTATTATACATGTATTATGACTTGAACTTTAAAATATTGAGTGTCTTTGTAAACAATTTTGGGAAGACCAATGAGGTTAATCCACTTCATCTTGTATGCGTATCTTGATGAGTTATTCTGTAAAAGCTCCAATGGATTTGGTGCTCACCAGCCAGTTATGGGGTTCACACCCTTTTATCATGCGCCTGTGGTGGCTTTCTGGATCTCCCAAGTGAGGTTATTTGCATCTGGTTTTTCTGTTCACTTCAGGAGGTATTAGAAAGTAAGTAGAGGAACCATATGCTTCATGGTGCTTTACCCAGAAATATTTTTCATGATTAGTCATGTTGGCTTAGGAGTTGATACTGTTTTCTTGTAGTGCCTGTTTTCTTGTAGTAGCTGACAATGTTTTGCAAGTGCTTTTTGTCATTCTAAATGCATGTAATATTCTTCTGAAAGCCGGAAAGAAATCACTGGACATTGGCACGCTCAAAATTAAAAACTTCAAAGTCTATGTTGGGTGCAAAACTGGATATGCACAAAGATCTACACACAAAGACAGAGCTTGATCAAATTGAGGTTCAAAGGTGGTTCATCACCTTGGGCAAGATGATATTGGCCTTGAAAATTACTACAAACATGTCCTAATTATCACTACAATGTTTATGGTATGTAGTGTCATGTACACTACTTGTGAAGGGCCTAGACTAGAAGCCTAGAGGTTGGCAATTGCCAATGTGATTCTGTTCATCAACGTAAGAAACTTCTTCAAGTAAAAAAATATCTTCATTATGACATTTAGAGTAGCACATTGGGATATGTTAGATGATAGTTTTGCGTTTGAGTATGGAAGGGGAAGATATTTTTGAGCGTACTAATGGCAAGTGTCATGTGGTTTACATTTTAGTATGCAAGAGGAAGATATTTTTGAGCATACTAATGGCAAGTGTCATTTGTGTACACTTTAGTCAACTTGTAGACCATTGTAGAACATAGACATCCACCTCATATCACTATTGAACATACTCATGTCAAGATAGTAGTAAGCGCACTCCAATGTCAAGTGTCACGAGATGACACTTATGATGAAGTTGTTAATCATCAATGTAATCTAGCATACGCTTCAAAATAGGGTAAGTGACACTATTTCGCATTACACTAAATACCATAAACGGTGTACACTAGTTATTTTAAATATTTGAGCCATGGGACTATTCAGATTGTTTCCATACTAAAAACGTTGGGGATAATACTGTGGGATAAATTATTGCAAGCATAGTAGTGTGCATTTGAAAGAACTTCCAATCTATGGGAAGGAGGTGGGGTATATCATGAGGACATGACAAATGTATCTAGTGTGCACCCACAATGTGTTCAATATTGTAGATACATTTAGTTCTCACAAGGTCCACCTTTGGGCATTTTATTACCTAAGGGAAACTATGGTAAAGTGGACAAGAACTGGGGACTCCACCACATAGTTCATGAACTAGTTGGCAAATTGCTCAAAGTTCCATGTGTCGATTTGCCACTCTCTCACACTCACCTAAAAAAAACACTTGCACACATATGCATGTATTGAGGGTAACCGTTGTTTACTTACTAAAAAGTCAATGCACTACATTGCTTATGGTACCTATTTAGCGTCACATGCGTAATAGTGTCACTTACCCTATTTTGAGGCATATTCTAGGTTACACTGGTGATTAAGAACTTCACCATAAGTGTCACCTCCTGACACCTGGCGTTCAAGTGCGCTTACTAATATCTTGGCATGATTATGTTCAACAATGTTATAAGGTTGCATGCCCATGTTACACACCACTGCTTGGGAAGAACCGGCGGTTAGTTGCAGATGAACCGGTTGATTTTGAGAAATAACCGGTTGAAGTTGGAGACTTCAGGAGAATTACTGATCGTTTTAGAGGAATCTATGGAATATGCCTCAAATGAATGAAAGCAAACCGGAAGATGTCAACATGTAACCGGCTGGATCTAGAATCACTAGGATCTTGACCGACTATGCCCAAAAACTTCCCGGGTAGTGTTACACAATGGTCTACAAGTTGACTAAGTGTACACAAATGAGTGTGCTCAAGAATATCTTCCTCTTGCATACTAAAATGTAAACCACATGACACTTGCCATTAGTACGCTCAAAAATATCTTCCCCTTCCATACTAAAACGCAAGACTATCATCTAAAGTATCCCAATGTGCTACTCTAAATGTCATATTGTAGATACTTTTTCACTTGAAGAAGTTACTTTATGTTGACGAATGGAATCATATTGGCAATTAGCAGGCGTGACACTTGAGACCTTTAGACATCTACATTGTTTATGATATTTAGTGTCACTTCCTATTCGGAGTTACACAATGCTATAACATCTGACTGTTATTATAGTTTTTTTTACCAAATAAAGATGTTGGTGTTCTATAATGTCCAAACAACCAAATTGACCTTTGCCAGTAAGAAATGAGATCTACAGTGAACAATTATAGCATTATGTATTTCCAAGTAGTAAGTGACACTAAATACCATAAACGGTGTAGTTTAGGCCCTTGGCAAGTACCCTACATATGGTATTTAGGGTCATGTGGTATTTAATGTCACTATGGTAGCTTTTCGGATAACACTTCTTATGAATAAATGAACAAATATTGTCGTGGATGATGGATGAGTTCATCCATTAGCCAAAACCCCACCTTCTCTTGTCGGCAACTTGTGATAAATTATTGTCATCGATGATCGAAATTTGGATGAAAAATCACTTGGTAAGTGACAGTATTTACAACACCGTAAATCTATAATCCCCCCAAAAGTTTACAAGGAATGACAAATAATGTTGGGTTAACATTTAGTGTTGGTGACACTATACTGCAGTTTACAATTAGTATTGAGCAAGACAATTAGAATTGGTGACACTAAATGTCATTTTAGTGTAGTGTACTGGACTCTAATACCATAAACGGTGTATCACCATACGAGTCCCATGCGACACGTCCAGATGCGTCCTTGAAAAACTTGCAAATCTATCAATACGGTAGATTTTCAGGAATTACTCATTGACACTATGTTGCGTGGGTGTACATAATCAATATGGTGGGCTGAAGCATTATGATCTCTACTCCTCCGTTGGCTTGCCTTCCCCTTCTCCTCGGCCACCAATTCCATCGCCCGCCACGCAATTGCAACGTCCCCCTCGCACTGCCGATTTCGCTGAAGAAGCATCCTATTTCATGAATGCCATTGATTTTTTTGATCAAATTTACTCCTTGCACTGGTGTCCATCACAAGCATCGTCACTTCAACATTGGTGACGGTTGCGGGCACGGCTTGTGGTGCCGTTTTGGTCATGGCCAAGGGAGTGCTGTCCCGGATGCATGAGAGAGGGCGGAATCACTCACGAGGGTAATTAGGATGGCGAAGAAATATTGAGTTTGAAAGGGGAATCATGGCAGAGGAAGTTGTGGACTCCGGTTCTTCCTGGGTTGAGAGTACCTTAGTCCAAAATATAAGGTTGGTGGGTTGAATTGGCGCCAGTCGTAGGGAGCTGATCAGAAGGGGAGGAACAAGATGGCAAAGATAAGGCCAATGAGTCCTGGGCCACGGAAGAGAATTGAGATGTCACATTACCAACAGAACTACCAAATTAGTGCGCACTCCAGGCGGGTCACGACCATTGGCATGGGTGTCATTATGCTGCTGGCCCCTGCTGTCGCCATCTGCCTGTGAGCCTAATTTCACCCTCTTCCCTAATTACTGTCAACTTCTTCCAATTTGGTGATGTTTATCATGTGTCAAATGTCAAGTATTTTCTTTTTGTGTTTTTAGTTGTTTCCCCCATTGAGCAAGGCTTTGTTCGACTATTCTATGACTACCACTATTACCAGATTTGAAGAGTGATGTTAGTCGTGGCAAGAATGAATAATTATTAGGCACACTGTAACATTGAGTCTCTTGCACCACCCTTCAAATTGCAACCAAGCGCGATTCGAAACAAGTGAAAGGTGGAATGGACGACATTGTGGAGATTTTTGGTGGTGGGTTTTCTATGTCGCATGGTGCACATTTGCATCTAATTCATGAGAGTATGTGATCTTGTTTTTGGTGAATAGCAGGTTGAGAATGTCAGAATGTTAGAAAACAAGACGCTTTCTCCGAACCGCATAGTAGCCCTATTCTTGACCGTATTTGACAGTCTGGGGTTTTGCTCCAAATTTTAGATGATTGCAAATGGATGTGTGTGATTGGTGATGTGACACAAAGGAAAAATAAAGTAGCGTCCAATGTATTGAAGGAAGTTGTTACACATTGTCTATATGTTAATGACATATTACAGAGGGGTGAGCATGTTGGTTCATGCATTTGTACGCATTTGTTGTATAGATTTTCAAACCATAATCACATTAGCCTTTAGTGGATTCCATATGTGGAGGTTAACATTTTACTCACTCAATTAGAGTTACATCAAGGTACCCGTGTTCTTTGGGTCAAACTTGATTTATTTGCCGTTTGGTGTCTTCAGGTTTGGGTGCTTTATTTTGCAAAACGAAGAAACTGCACAACTTCTTGCCGTAACTCATAATTTGATGTGTTATCTTTTGTGCAACTAGTTGGCATTCCATTGTGAACCTCGATGGATCGGCTGCCAATTTTTGGAAATACTGGAAAACATATGGACTTGCTGGGGTTCACAAGATATGGCCCATGCCCAGTTTGTACGGCTTGAAGCTCATTGTTGGGTTTGGGGTGCTGGAGGCCCTTTTACAACTCTATGTACCGGGAGAGAGATACTTTGGACCCATCTCTCCAGCTGGATATCGCGCACTCTATAAGGTGCACAACTTGCTTACTTATAGATTGTTTATATATACATCTTCCTTCATGTTTGAAGTCTAGATGCAATAAACACGTGGCATGTTGGCAATCAATAAAAAAAAAATACACAAAGATGCAAAGTGTCTAAGGAGCAGAACTAGGATTATTTTTTGAGGCACCAGTGAATGGGTTTTGTATACAACATTGATAATTTGGTTCTTCTCTGTGAACCCTTGTATATCATATTCAAAGTATGCACCTTATCTCTTTGGATACAAATCTCCAATCCTTATGTTTTGGTGTGTGCATGACGTAATTGTCCTTACGTACAGCTGCAATGGCCTTGCAGAAAAATGGGTTTGCATGCTACATGATAACCCTTTTTGTCTACTATTTTCTGTACAAGTAAGTATCAACATCCCAAAATACCTGCAACAATCTTTTGCTTTGTGACATTTAATGAAACTAAGTGTATAGTAAATTAAAGAAAAATGACTAAACTTATTGATTGGTGTTGCAAACACTATACATATTTATTACGGTTCCTCGACACTCCTTGAATTGCAAAGTGAATAATGGGTGGACAGGGAAAAATACTTCAATCCAGCCGTAGTGTATGATCACTATGGTGAAATACTATCAACGCTCAATATCGTGGCTCTTATTATTGTCTTCTTGCTCTATCTCAAAGTAAGGTTTATAAATTTTCCCAAAATTGTGGTTAGTATAGTAAGTCTTATAGGCTCACGTATATCATAATTCCAAGGAGATTCTAACTTTAATGAAATCCTTGAATTTTGAACTTGAATTCTGGAGAAATTTCACCTTTCTATATCCTACAACTTAAAGCTAATAAAGTGAAGAGTTGGATCACCGCTTAGAATTGGATCCATATGCCTAATGAGTTTGAGTATTGGTCTTCGTTAAATTAGTGACTTGGTAAAATTTGGATTAATCATTAGGTTATATCAACATATCCACTAACCATGTTGTTGATGTCTCATTTTAGGGCCACACTTGGGCTTCATCATCAGACTGGGGCTCTTCTGGAAATCTTGTAGTTGATTTCTACTGGGTATGAACCACCATATATATCCTCCACCATCACTTTTCCTTCACCAATTTTCAACATTGTGGAGCTCTTTGTTTAAGACGATATCACATGTAAGGCTTTTACAAATAAAAGTGACTGGATGAATGTCAGGGAATGGAGCTCTACCCACGGATAGGTAGAGATTTTGATATCAAAACCTTTACCAACTGTCGATTTGGCATGATGGGTTGGGCCATTGTGGGTATCAGCTTCTGTGCTAAGCAGGTTAGGACTCCCCAACATAACCAGAATCCTACATTTCAAGTTTCTCTTAGTTGAGTTCCTTTGTATTTTCATGTTCCATGACACAGTGATAGATTCCAAGCTTTATGATAGTGAATGTCTCTTTGGACATGTTTTTGTGTGATACCTTCAACCTCTTAAAGAATAGATGAGGGTTGGCCTAAAATCTATATCGCATTTCAAAGTATAGAAATTTGGGAAGATTTCAAAATATTTGACATTATTTGTTGTGCAGATTGAAGCAAAAGGAAAATTGTCGGACTCATTGCTAGTTAGTGTGACATTGATGCTAGTGTACATTACAAAATTCTTCTGGTGGGAGTCAGGTTACTGGAATTCATTGGATATTTCTCATGATCGTGGTGAGTGAATGTTGCCATAACAACTTTGTTTACTAGCCTTACTGCAACTTGTACTCTATACACACCTAATACCATATACCATCTGGGTGTCATCACGAGGTTAATGCTGGCCAAGCAAGCACACTAGAATCAACTGCCATCAATGACTAGATGTTATTAGATTGACCTCGATTGCAAGATACATGGTAAGATGCGGGGACAATTTGGGGAGGAAAACCATTTAAAAAAAAAATGAATTGGAATGGGAGTTAGAAAAATAATCTAATGAGCTTGATGGCTTGGCTGAAATTTTTGCAGCTGGGTTCTACAACATATGGGGCCATTTGTTTTGGGTTCCTGCAGTATATACAACACCTGCTCTCTACCTCGTCAGTCATCCTTTTCAACTTGGCAAAGCTGTAATCTTCTTGACCATGAATTCCTTCTGATCTGATAGCTTTGTAGTTATCCATCAACATTACCATTTCTTTCCTCAAACCCATCTGGTGTCTAAACTATTATGTTGGTAACGGTATCCAATGTCCACAGCACAGTAAACCTTGTGAAGTACTGACATACTATTATCTCAAAGATAATTTTCCAAGAACTCAACATTTTTAATATTTTTTGTGGAGAAGTTAGGTATAGGTAAATTCTTTAGAATATATAACAAGAGTGGTGTCTTTGTTCTCTTCTTGCAACTGCTGCAAAGATAAAGGGATAGCCAAGATTCAACACACCTTTGGCTGTGCGTTACAATCTAAGGATCTAAGATGTTAGGGCTCCATGTTAATTGACTGTTTACAGTTGTCAGCAAGAATCATAGCAGCTGGTTTGGTTTGCATTTGGGTGACCTATGACTGCGACCAACAACGACAAGTTTTTCGAGAAACAAATGGGAAGGAAAGGGTTTGGCGCAGGATACCTAGCAAGGTATGTGGAAGTTCACCTAATCACAGCTTCACAGGAGCAAAGGAATCAACATCTCGCTATAATTCTATAGAGTGCTAGAGTTTCACAATCCATATTTTTATTCATAATTATCCCATGGCGATCATGAAGGTGTGCAGAATATAAAGCAACCATAGAACCATGCGTATTGTTTTGAGCATGTTGGGTAAATCCACCAAACCACCATTGTGTTGTGAAGACTTAAGAGACCTATACGTGATACTCTTTTTGCAGATTATAGCTCACTATCCTGTTGAGAGAGGAGAACACAAGCAAAGTCTTCTCCTTGTTTCTGGCTGGTATAGTAAATATTTAATCATGATTTGCTACATGTGATTTTTGAATCATATAGTGGCAATTAAGTGCTTCAGGATTGCTCTTACCAATTGGGGGAGGGGGGATCCAGAAGTAACAATTATATATATATGTATATCTCTATATATATACTCACTCTTGTTCTAGTATGTTTGTTGAATACTTCACGAAATTTTCAGGGTCATCTAGTGGGTGGTGTATGTTTTTGAATGTGTTCATACATACTAAATTTGTATGAAAATATCATTTTGCAGGTGGGGCATTGCACGACACTTTCATTATTTGCCTGAGATAGGAGCAGCATTCTTTTGGACCCTTCCTGCTGGGTTTGCACATGTACATATCATTCAACTCTCTATGTTGTCTCTCAATGTTGTTATTTCCTAATTCATTTCCTGCTTATATTTCAAGATATGTGAGCATTAACATCATGGTAAGGTGTTCATTGTATTCTAATCTTCATTGGTTTGTGGTGCAGCTATTACCTTACTTCTATACAATTTATTTGACGTTATTTCTAATTGATCGAGTTGAGCGGGATGACAGAAGATGTAATTCAAAGTAAGCAAAACCATTTCTATGCTTCAACAGCTTAGATTGAATCTTGTTAAGATTCAGAATGCAACTAATAACAACAATTTAAGTTGACAACTGTTTTTATAATGAGTAATAAAATCTTCCATACAATGCACGGGGAAAACTGACCGCTAGTTATAGATGAACTGGTTGAGTTTGAGAAATAACCTGTTTAAGTTCAAGACTTCAGGAAAATAACCGATCCTTTTTGAGGAAATTAGAGAATAACCTCAAAATAATAAGGAAGAACTGAAAGATGTCAACATGTAACCGGTTGGACTTGGAAACACTAGGAAGTTGATTGATTATGCCCTAAAATCTCCCTGGACACTGCTTCTATGCTATGTATGTAGTGTAATGGGAGTGACAATTTAATTTATTTGAAATTCTTTTTTGGGTGTGGACCAGGTACACAAAGTTTTGGGAAGCATACAAGAAAAAGGTTCCATATAAGATTATCCCTCACATTTATTGATGATGTATTTCTTAGTTCGAGCATATCTTAGTCAAGGTTTTTTTGGTGTTTCATGGACGAACTTCAGAATGCACATGAACCTGAACTCAAATTGTCGGAAACCTTGTGCTTTTGTGGCGGAATTTCTTTTAGAGTGTTCAAGCAACATAATTTACAGGTGGATTTCATTGTTGACCTCTTGGCAATCAAGAAATTCGATCACCAGATCCGTGTGATCAAAATTTTATATATTAGGAATGCAATTGCCTGTAATATCCTTGGACTAGGAACAACTAAAATTTTCCAACTGTTATTGACTGTAAATGAATTTGGGGGGTTTCTACATCATCTTTGAAGTTTGGAGATGATTTACAAGCAGTCTGTACTTTTCATACTCCAAAGTTTAAATTGTAGCATTTTCTTAACATTTGTTTTTGACATTTCAAATGTTTACTTAGCTACAAACAAACTTCTCCAGTTTGAAATCCCCAACACATCAATTTTGGTTTGCACATAAGTGATCAATTTGACTTGTACATAAGTGCTTAATTAGGCTCAATCTCTTTCATGTTTTGTGAATGAATACACATTAATCTTAGCTTCTTAATATACCTTTTAATCTCCATGTGCTCTAATTGATTGACAAGGAATTGGATCACAGAGAGTCAAGAGAAGATGTTATATTAATTGATCTTGTGTGCTTGGATAGCGATGTTTTAAAATAGAAGCCTAGCTTTAGACAAACATCCAAAATGCAAGGGGTTTAGAATATGTGTGATATTCAATACACTAAATATTTTACTTAGTATTTTAATGACAGTTCTTATAGTTTAGAAGCACTGTCATCCCAACTTTCTTTTCGTTCATCCACTTTTGATACATTTTGCATCCTGACAATTATATAATGACATTTCGTCATGGGTGATTGAAAATTGGATGAAAAATCACTTAGTAAGCGACAGTGTTTGCAACATTGTAAATCTACAATGCCCAATTATTTTTTTAACCAGGAATGACAAATAATGCTAGGTTTACATTTAGTATTGGTGACACACACACACATGGTTGACAATTAGTATTGAGCAAGACAAACATAATTGGTGACACTAAATACAAATATTTAGTGTAGTCCATCTTTGGAAAGCTCTTCAAGGTAAGTCAATTGGTCATATAACTGAAACGATAGACCTTCTCACCGTCTTTTTTGGTGATGGATGATGTCTAGGCTACACTACAAAAATGTGTATCTCCGGAAGGAAAAACAACAATATCCAATTTTGTACAAAAACATGACTAGGTTCATACTGTGTGCAATGAGTGATGACAATTATGAGGAAGAAGTTACAAGAGGCACATCGTTGAACAATCCCTAGAATTTAGTTTGCATTTTGGACACTTATATTTTTATTTTCTCAACGGTGTGGAATCTACACATTAGGTCTTTTGCTCAATCCCCACGGTCAAAAGATGCATTGTAAGTTAACTTATAAAGTAAGTTTATTTTTACAAGATACATCTTGTAAAACGAGTATCTCCAACAGAAGTTTGGAAATTGACGATTTGGCCCTTTGACTAGAAATCAACCACTTTGTGGTTGTCTAGGTTGTTAAGGGTTAAAGCAACCCCTTGTTGGAAATTTTGTTGGTCATTGCTCACATGTAACCACTCATCGCTCACTCAACGCTCACTGCTTACTCAACGCTCATAAGCCACCTTCTCTCATGTGTAAAATTTGATCCTATCCTGGCTTCTCCATGCACAAAACACGGGGCTGACACTTCATGTGACTTACGGGAACCACGTGTGGCGAGGGTATAATTGTTTGGGAGTTATTATCTTGCTCACAAGTAATTAAATGACCCATTCAATTAGGTAATTTTCTAATTATACATATTTTGTAGTACCTTTCAACTACTTTGAAAGGTTGGGGTTAGTCATTTTCATGTACCAAATGCTTATTATAAAGCAACAAGTGGTTGGTTGGAACCTATGATTATCCTCTACACATGGCCAATTCTAGTTGGTTGACTGAGCAAGGCCAAACTTTGGCTCATTCCAGAAACCATCTCAAAAGGGAAAGCCAATAATTCATTGCAATGCGGTTTAGCCTTAAAGCAATTTCATAAAGCCGCAATACAAAACATACATACAAAAAATTGATACACACTCAAGAGCAACATGGAATGCATTTATTGTGGAAGCATAAACCGATGACATTCCCAAGGAGAGTGATGAAAATCCTACTGCATTTCTATTCATGTGAAAAAGAAAAAATACAAATGTGCCAACACTGAACTGCTTGAAGGTATATAGTTCATAGATGTCAACAAAACACCAAACTCTCATAATGCAACACCATGACCTAAAACCAATCTCTTCCTCATTGCTTACCTAAACCCGTCATCCAATATTCTTCAACCATTTTTTCATCCATCGACATATATTCATCCACTATGGGCGGGACAGGAGAATGTATACACTATAACCCTTTTGCAATTTTTTTATACAATGGTAACTTAGAAATAATATAGACCTAATTTCATGGAATTTATAACACCCTAAATTAATTTGAACACAAAGTCACATATTGTGTGGGCCTATTTTATTTTGAAACCACTTCATTTTTTTGATACCATCATTAAAAAGACCCTGTCTTTAGTTGCACGTAGTTTCTAGTTTTGGGAGAGTGGTGGCCCCATGGCACAAAAACATATAATAGAGCTACATGCTTTCACTTTTAATCAATTATGTCAAACATGATCCTAACTAAAATGAATCCATTTTTCTAGTTAGTTGAAAACCTTGATAGTATCATAAATTTGGTCTACAATACACTATTTAAATGCTCGTGGATGCAAAAATAAACTTAGTATTTTGATCAGTTATATCACATGTAAGTGAACTCTTACTACTTCTTGATGTATAATATAACATGACAAATAAAGCATAAAACTCAAAAGTGTAAAACACGTGTCTTTTAAGACTTGGTGAAGGTTTTAGAAATCATATATTTGGCCATATATTTAACCTATTGGTCCTTGAAGGGTTAGGGTTGACATGTCTTCTTAAAACACCAGCCTTATTCAAACACCTACTTTTGATATGACATTCCCCTAAGTGGAATTGTGGAATGTTTCAAATACTATTCCAAGGATCGATATGACATGTCATTGGTTGGGATTGCTAAGAAGTTAATTATGAATACCCACTCAACACTAGGTAATCTTTTGTGCATACCTTTAATGGTGGGTACACCAAGTTTGAGTGATGACCTATAATGGTTTCTAGCTTCTACACACATATCCAAGCCTCAATGTAAATATGTAAGCTAACTATTCTAGGTTCTCTATGAATTCCAATTCAAAATTTCATAAAATGCTTCAAAATTTGCCATTAGAAGAAAACAACAAGGTAAGTGACATAGGTATTTTTGGACATTTCTATCAATTTATAAAATAATTAGCCAAAATGCCTTGAAGTTTGAGTATTTCGATTTATTTTAGCAACTAATGCTTGATGAATTATCAATATTATTTTAAATACAACAGCACTATAGCTGGTTTGTGCACTTCGAAACGAATATTTATTTATTTAAAAAAAAGGTTTGTTAGCTAAAATATATAATTTTTGAAATTTCGTCTCTCTGCTAATAGTTGGGGCCAGGTAGTCATTTTCCTGAAGCCACTTAGGGACATGAGCGTTGTTGCCAGTGTTGAAGTGGGTCGCGTTATCTAAGAGACTAGCAAGGCCTACAGTCCGTTGTCCGCGTCCGGGTGTTACCCGGTCTTAATCCGGGATTGAATCTGGATTGAGGGTTGTGAATTCTCTAAAGCATTCAACGGTTCTCGTTTGCCGAGCTAGCCCCACGCAACCTTGTACAAAACCCTCATTGAAGAGGGAAATGTGAGGTTCCCCCCGATCCGCATCCCACACATCGACGTTAGTTGATGCGCTTCCCTCGCATTCCGACCTAAATGTTCTCCTCGTATAGTATAAAGGCTAGCCACAGGCGGGCCACGAAGGCCCCTCAAGCAGCCTGCCTTCCTCCCGCACTCTGATCGATTCTGGTCATGCGGTGGCCAGGTTCGGTCGGCAAAGCCACCTCCACATGTATAATTTTTCACTTATTCGTTTGACTGGGCTCATAATTTCCGATTTTTTATAGGTTTTTTTGGGAATTATTTTTGCGTGAACCTTCTATGGTGCTACAGTAAATAAAAATGTCCACCTCGATTGAAGGCAAGTGTGAATGAAGAGTCATTTCGCCTGCTGCTAAATGAGAAAGAGATGATTTTGTGGAGATTGCCACATGTTAGTGGTGGACTTTGATGGGGATTGCATGGACATGCATTGACATGCATAATTGTAGCTCATATTGAGTAGGAAATTCAAAGTTCCGGATGGAAAAAAATTCACTGCACATGAACGACATCTCAAACATGTTCATTGGCGTTGTGAATGGTAGATTGATACCACACTTGCCAAATAACTCAACCAAAAGCGAGGTCCAAAGGAGGCAGAATAAACCAATTGTACATACAAAATCTGGTGCATGAACTAAACCCACGACTTTACCCAACATCCTTCAAAGGTTAAGTCATGGATTTTTCAAACCCATAAAATGTTCTATGTCTTGTTAGTACAGATAACTGCACATAATACTAATTTGCATGGGAAACAAAGCATATTGAAAAGAGAACTAGAAAATATTATTTAAGTGCAATATCACTAGTCACGCCCATTATGAAAATGATAAGACTTCAAGTGGGTGAATGTGCGTAAACAAACACTAGAGTTTTGGATGAAAATTCCAAGGAACAACCTTTACATCCTACTTACGTTGAGGAACAAAGAGGATGTAAATTTAACTCTATTTCATGAAGTGTAAATATGTGGATTGATTTATGATGTAATGTCACACCACAATTCTCGTGCTAGTAAAAATTAAGGGGTCAACGGCATCTTAGATGATAAATTACCTCATGGATGACATTTGTGTTGAAATGCACCGTCACTCGAGTGACAAAGATGGACATGTTAATGGAGGGGGCGCATTACGGTGAATCAAGTTTTTGTTATTACAAACATTCTTCTTACTATTCCTATTATTATGGTAATTTCTTTTTCCTACATAGTATTCTCCCAATGAAATGAAACGAAATTGGTTTTAAAATCCGGGAAGTCAAAAGGTTAATGGGACTGATGTATCTCCTAATGCATTTGGTCTTGTTGCAAAGAGCTCACATAGTTGAAACTAATGATGTTTTATTTGACATCATTGATGACCCCATATTCACCAGGAATCCAGGCGCCAATGCATAGTAAAGGATTAATAAAAGAATTTTTATGTATGGGTCGTAGGATATAATAAGGAATTTTGTATGCATCATTAATAACAACGTTCCTTATTACACCTTATTCTTTCATTTGATAACTTTACTAATACAACCTCATGTTTATTGTGAGCCTCATAACATGATTAAGCAGTGTGCATTTGTTCATGTGGACCTTGAGAATATAACCATGGGATGCCCCAACCTAATGCAAAGAGACTCAAGTTAAGTCTTAGCACAAACAAATGCACACTACTTAATAATATTATGCTATTAGTAGTTGCGAGAGCCCCATTTTACTAATGCCCCATGCTTACCGTAGTACCTTTACCACTTCAACACTAATTAAAATATTATTAGAAAAACAAAAAATTGAAATTTTATTTTAAAATATCAAAAATTAATATGGAAAAAGGAGATTTTCCTGAAATCCGGGATTCTTGAATGTAAAACTAGAAATTGTAATAAGTATCTTCCTATAAATAGCCAAAGCGGTAAAGGTACTATGGTATTATTTATGAGTTGGTCCCATGGGAAACACAATAAATCACAATCTCCACAATTTTGGCTCTTTTTGATCACATAGGCTCTCCCGATTGTGTTGTCTATTCAACCTTAGATAGTCAACATATTTTGAGCAGAATGTCCACTCTCATTGTAACACACGGCGCTTTTGCTCATACATGAATTAATGACACCGCATTTGCTATGGTACTACAGTGTTAGTGTGAGGAGCCCCATAAATATTCAGAGCAATTGGAGGTGCTAGGTTGGGACGACTGGAGTGGTATAAAGAGGAAATGGAGAGCCCGCATCCGGAGCTGATGAAACTAGGTTTGTGGAACTTGTGGGGAGGAATAAGTTTCCTCATCTTTCTTTTGAAGTAAGTAGAATGGATAATCTTGATTAACTAATATGTGTGCCTTGTCTCACTTGGGATCATGAGTGGGGAACCCCATTTAGAAATAACACAACAACAACCACCAATGAGAGCATGAGCAACAAGGCGTAGGGAAGGTAGCCCATAAGGCTAGGGATCTTTAGGTACGATTGCAGTATTAGGTCATATGAGTAGTCCTTGGACAATCATGACCATTGAAATTGAATCGAATGATGCATTGCACAACCAAAGTCGTACAAGGAGGATTGTTATATCTCATCTCCTTTTTGTTAAAATTAAGGATCTTGATATGTAAAGAAAAAGAAAAGAAAAAAGAACATCAATGTGTTACATTGACAAGCTATGTTCGTTCATCACCTTCTACTCATGACTGTGTGATTTGGGGGTGAAGGAGACTTACTACCTATGTCACTAGGTGGGCCTTGTTTTTTAAACCTATTAATCTAGTGGGACCAAGGCTTGCCTTTTTTTCTTCGAATTTCCGTTTATTGAAGATGATATGGGTCTTGCTATGTAAATCTTGTTCCACTTGCTTTCAATGTCCGTGGGTGATATAGGATGGTGATATGCAAGACATAATCGCTCGGTGTTTGACATAAGAAGCTCGTGGCATTTGGCTTTCTCTATACGAGCAACCACACATAAGCAATGAAAGAGTTGGTTTTTGGGTTGATGAAGATGAACGCCAATGTTTGCTCGTAAGATGAGGCCATGGAATATGAGCAGTATGAATCGGCATTGTAGGGGTTTAAGGCGCATGCTTAGGGCCACTTCACATACGAGATTGAGAGCCCGTGACTAGTACACTTCAAGCACTCTCATTGGTGGAAAAGGTGGAGCCAGTCCAAGTTCGCTTCACACTACGCTTGAGGGACCAACGGAGTATGTGAATGGGAGATGGATGTAAAGTCTACATGGATTCCTACATGGCATCGAATGGATCGTGTTTCATGGTCACTTGCACTATTTTCAAAAACCACCTCTTGGAGATGGGCCTAACACCAAAACCAGGAGACCATGGCACTCCGAACGCTCACAACCGTTGGTTTATTCTATTTTATCACGAATAGAAATTTCATTGAAATAGCATTTGGTTGAGAGCCCGGTCACATATGACTTCACACTACACTTAGGATCCGTGACCACACTTCATGATTTGGGAGGTGGTCTTGGGACGGCCTTTGGACACTTTCATTTGGGCTCTCACAATTTCATGGTCACGGCTCTTGGCTCGGGTGTGAAGTTTATCTTTAAACTCGTTGTTACTTCCCATTACACACATTGGAGTTCAGATCATAGAAAATTCCAATAATAACAAATGAATGCAAAATTTAATGGTCATCGGGACATTCTCATCATCACAAAAGAGGCAGCAGGTTGGAGAAACACATAAATTCCGATAAAAAAAAAAAGCCATCCTATTTCTATGATTGATTCATGATGACCGAAACTCAATGAAACTCAATACATACATAACTCCCTCAATCTAGCAATCGTGGAAGCCCAATTTTTCCTGAGCTTGGAGGCATTGAATGGGTCCCCGCTCAGTCGGGGCTTGAAATCACGACTTCGTCAAGAACAAGCAGTTAATCAGCAGCTTTGGCCAGAGTTTCCGTAATCATCAGTTTTGTAAGACTTTCTCCTGTCTGTAAGTTACCAGGCTCGAGTCGGTTGTTCACTTTCCGTGGAAAGCTATGAGAGTCTCTCAAATGCATCTGAAAAAGGTAAAAAAAAAATGGCAAAGTGACCGATTACTCGAGGTACCTGGAGTAGTCGTCAGGAGTGTGTTGAAGCAATGAGTGGTTATATACATGGCAGCATTCTAACTAATAACAAAAATGGGTCAAATCGAAGTGTAGGCAAACTACACTAAACTATGATATTTTGTGTCACCAATTCTAATTGTCTTGCTCGATACTAATTGTAAACCAGTGGTATAGTGTTGCCGACACTAAATGTGAACTCAACATTATTTGTCATTCCTTGTAAATTTTATGGGGGTTATAGATTTACAGTGTTGTAATTACTGTCACTTACCAAGTGGTTTTCAATCCAAATTTCATATCATCCATGACAATATTCCATCACAAGTTGCTGACAAGAGAAGGTAGGGCTTTGGCCAATGGATGAACCAATCTATCGTCCATGACAGTATTTGTTCACTTATTCATAAGAAGTGTCATCCAAAAAAGTAACCATAGTGACGTTAAATACCATATGACACTAAATGTCATATTTAGTGTACCTTCTCTACTTCCAACTAAGTTAAGGTATGAGGCCCTCTTGTGGGCACTCCCCATCTCCATAGACAATTTTGACCGTTGGATCGGGTCAACAATTGTCTCATCCGGTTAGCATTGGTGATGAACTGCAAAAATTGTCTTTTCCAAGTTTAAGAATTGGAGTAGAGATGCAAAAGTTATAAGACGTCCAACTGAAAACATTCTTTTTCTTTACGCGATCACATAGATCCTCCAAACTACTTTCATTATTGAGTTGAAAATGATTATATTTCGACCACATTGTCCAACCTCATCATAACATGTGTCTTTTTGGTGTCCATTCTTAACTACAAGCCTTGACACATAAGGTGAGCGGGTCTTAAACAAGCACTTTTCGCTTTGCACCCACGTCTCATCGGATATGAAAACATGCAATTACCATAGAGAATTGTCTATTTCAACAAAAGAAAATAATAATTTGCCCTTCAAATGTTACCACATGTCAATCCACATAGGCTAATACCCTCATGAATCCCACATGGAAACTACATCCTTGCGCTAGTGAAGATGAAATAGAACACCGTCTACAACAATCCAAGTTGATTAGCAATTTCAAGCCGTGCTCGTAGCCACTTCCCTCATAATCTCGGACCTCGTACAAATATCCTATTCATCGTAAAAGAGAAGAGTCTCTGAGTTATTAAATGATCATATACATCCCCCAATTACGTTGACTACTGGGTCTAAAATGATTAACAATCTTTGAGCACATAACCCAATCTCTTCTTACCACATGTCTTCTTGATGTTAGTTCTTAGATCTCACACCCAACCATGCACCAACTCAAAAGATAGGTCTTTACACATGCACTCATTATTCATCGAAACAACTTAAAACTCTCATTTATTAAATGAATAGTGAATTATCAAGTACCGGTTTAAGGAAAGAAAAAAAGTAGAAGTATCGACACTTTATCTCCTAGATTTTTTTTCCACTTCTTAGAGGAAATTGTCCCTTGCTAAGAAGTTGGCTTCGGTGTGTACCTTGAATACAAGGCCTCATCGTGAATGGTGAGAGTTACTTTTTTACCTTCAGCTGTACAGATTAATTCCTTGTCCTAAAATTTTGGAGGCTCGGAGTTCAAACACCCGCTCCTCCCACAAATAATTCGACCTAATTTTGAGCTTTTTTTTTTTTTTTTTAAATTGTTACCACGGCGGGTGATCATCGGCCGGCGTAGGAGGCGGTATGGGCTTCCAATCGGGTTTCGTGTCCCAATAAAAATCGTACCAAATGTGACCGGGAATTTTGTCCATCACACAACACCAAATTCCCGTGTAGGTCTTGATCCGATGCTTGAATTTCGCCTCCCGATCCTACACAAATTAAAAAACCACACCAAGGTGAGTTTATTAAAAGGTAGATGGATGGGTCTTAAAATGGTTACTTTAATCCAACTAGCCCACTTCCTCCTTTGGATATGAAACGCGCGATTATCACAAGATGGTTAGCAAAATCGAAATCGAGGCCGTAGCCGCTTTCCTCATAATTTATCGGAGCTCATATGAATATCTCATTCATTATCAAAGTGAAGATTCTTGTGCTTATTAAATGGTCATACAGGTCCCCCCCTCATTACCGTAGCTCTCTAGCAGCTTGGGCAGAAAATAATTGATTTTAAAGGTGCATGAATTTCTGGGAAATTGATTTCGTTGAGTGTCCCAAATAAAAGAAATAACATTCAAAGAGTGCCTAAAATCACAATAATGCAAGTGACAGTCATTGGAATCCAACAATGTAGCATCAAATAACTTCAACAGTGTCTTCACGCGGCATCAATCTCACTCATGGTCTAAAAACAACACAAGCATGAATTTGCTCCGCAAACTTTAGGGTAAGGAATGTTGGTTAAGGGAAGTGGTTTAGGTTAATCGTAGCCGCCATAGATGAAATTAGGAAAACCATCCATGAATTATAGAAAAACTTGGATGAATGTCTAACCTATTTTAAATTACTTTTTGAATCTGCCCAATTTTAGAATATCATTTTCTAGACTGCCTAACTTACTTCCTCACTTTAATTAATTATTAGGCAGAAAGGTGCCCAAGCTTCTAGAGAGCTACGGTATGTTGATTGTTGAGTTTAGGATGGTTAACACGTTTTGAACACACAGTCCAATCTCATTTAAACACATGATGCCTTTTTGGTGTCCATTCTTGGATCCACACCTGACCTCGTACCACTCAAATATAGGTACCCAATTAAGATAAAGTAACCAAATTAGGCACGTCTACCTTAGCACTTGAAAGGTCACATTGTACACCTCACTATTCAAGTGGAGCCTCATTTCGTTGAAATTCAAAGTACTCCCTCCTCTCCATATATAATTCACACAATAATTTTTATTTTGAGCTCACATTTGAAACACAGAAAATTTCTGGTAATTATAGATGATTATAGCCACAGGAAGTACATGGAATTAAAGTAACTTGGACTTCGTGTATGGAAGACCAAATCGATTTTAACTCGGGTTCTTTCAATCTGCTCTCTTTGCAGTTCATTACATTTGTGAAGTCTGAGACGGTAGTAAAAAGCTTACAGGGTTTGAGAAGCCTCCAAAGGCATCGATCGTTGAAGAGAATTCAAGTATTTTATACTTTTTGAACACCTCCAACTTTGTCAAGAGCTGCACAAACAAAGAATTCATTTCATCATTTGGTGAGAAAAAAATTAAGTAATAATAGCAATAGTAGTAGTCTTGGGTATACTGGCTTATAGATTCTCAAATTGAAAACCGGGTTACAGATTGTAATCAGCTATGAACAAAAGTGGTGTATCACAATCTCTCATGAAGTCTCCAAAAATAGACTAGTAAACATACAACGAGATTACCTGATGAGAAAGAATTTGGAAAAGCATCCCTTGGTAAAGAAAGTTCAAGATCTTAAAGCTCAAAATTCACCCACACCCAACATGTTTTACCTGATCTTCGGTGCTGTTTTTAGGCAGTTTCAAAACTCCAGAGGAAGCATTATTTGCAAGGGTGCAATCTGCGGAACTCGTGTCACAAAGCTTGACCTTCAGCACCGACTTCTTCACCTATAAACACCACCACAAAGATAATGTTTTTAACAGTGAAAAAAAAATTCACTTAAAAAGAGGAACCAAAGCAACAAAGGGCCATGGAAATTTTTCTAACCTAAAATGACAGGCCTTAAATATGACCAAACTTTTGAGGAGACAATCAACTGCAAAAATAGGATATTCACCTTGGTGGGCAAGCGTGGGTTGTCTAAAAATGAGTACTCCCGAATGCCGATTTGTGGTCCAAACTCGGCCTCAGGAAGCTTCTTTACCATTTGATTTACCTGAAAGAAATCACGTGAGAAAACATATTGTAAAGACCACATGATGATGTGGGAATTTCATGAGGCTAAAAACATTTCATTCAAGGGACAAAAGGGAGGTTCTAGAACTCGAGGAATTCACTCCATGTGTTTTTGCAAAACCACCTGTGATAATGGGTTATTTAAGTGGGGGGTATTTAGGCAAGTTTTGAAATTTAAGCTACCTTTCAATTATGTAATAAGCTTAATTTCCGTGTGTATTGTAACCGTAGGGTATTTTCTGTGAGGCTATATTGCTTAAAAGTATATTTTTCCCTTCATCAAAACTACAAATACCCCCCCCCCCCCCTCCCTTCCAATTGAAACATGCAATTGCCAAGAGATGGACATGAAATTAAGAGAAAATTGAAATAGACAACTAATCCTATACAATTTTATTTTTTCTTTACACTATATGTAGGATGCCGTATATTATAGATAATAAAATACAAAATTCTTGAGTAGTTTAGAACACAATTTTTTTTAATAATACTCTTGAACGAATTTATTCATCCCCTACAGTACTATTAAGTTTCGTAGTTGCGCAGTGAATTCCCCGGGTTCTAGAACGATTGTTTCAAAACAAAAACAAACAGAAACAGAAAAGTAGAGATACCTCAAAAACATGGTCGAGAGGAATTGTGAGTGGTTGATCTGTTTTAGTGCCTATAAGTTTTCCAGTGTGCCCGTACCAGACACGATCAAATCGCGCCCACATCACCGGCATAATCTGCAACGAACCGAAATTTCACCCCATAATTTACACCTTGAACTATCGCTTGACATCTGACCATGAATTATGACACATCATCAAATATTGAAACAAATCATAGAAAATGGACGGACCAACTTACGAGTGTACGTCTCAAAATTGATGCTACTGCAAGCGCAGTTCGAATTTGAACTAACTGCAACCAACACACACTGAACATGAATAACTCACAATCACTGTGACTTCAAAAATTGCTTGATTTGGAATTCAGGCCATTCCACCCACAAGAAGAAAATTAAAAATTAAAAAAATAACACAAGGCTACCACAAGTATTACTCGTATGAGTTGTGGTGTACAATGTACTTATCCTATTAATTTTTATGTGACAATTTGCTTCATGATAGTATAATGTGCACATGACAATAGAGAAAACTTAACAGAGTTGAAATTTTATAATGATATTTCAATAACGTTTATTATTTTTTAACATAACTATTTTTGCCTCAGGAAGTTTGTGATGTCGAAATACCTGATAATTTACTAAAGCAAAGTGGCTCTCGACAGTGTGTTGCCCCCCTGAAAGCAGCTCTTCGGGGATTATCATTTTGAACCAGATGTAGCCACCTTGAAAATAGTCATACAATACACGGACAGATTAGAATCATTGCACAGAATTTGCAAAACTTGAAAACCTGGCCAAGGGGAAGAAAAAACAACTGTGAAGCCACGAGTGAAATCCTAAAGAGGAGAAAGCCTATCGTGGAATAATATCACGTGTCGCTCCTCCATTGGTTGAGACCATTTAAATCCCCAAGTGGAAATTACCAGTGTTGGTTTGGTGTCATTTTTATTTTTTTTAATATGATTCAGGTATCTTTAATGAGGATTTCCTATTTTTTGATACCAATAGGGCGTGGATATTTGACAATATTTTTGTTTTCAATACCATTTTGGTCTATATACCATACAAGAACCTATATACCTAGGCAAATCGCCCTAGCGTCAACAAAGTCTAGAATGGTGTTGACCCGAGTACTAACTTGGGTATACAAAAGATTCTCTCACCTTGACATACCCACCAAATATCAATACATGACTACACCGATTATCCCGATCAGTGCACGTGGCACTCATGCCTGAAACACACACTATTTTGACAAGTCTCAAAATTAGCAAGGGCTGAAATTTTTACTAAGTGATACTAAATTCATGAATACATGTTCATTTACCATACATACAATTCGAGAAAATTAGTGCATGCTCTAAGGTGCTCGTGGAGTGATAAAATAAATATATGCAAACACATGCTTGTCGGTGAATAGTGCCGGTGCTTTCAATGAACAGTGTTGCCATGAATAAGTATTGTCAGTGAATGGTGTCAGGATGAACAATGCTTCCTAGATCTTTTTGATGGTACTAAGTTCATAGCATTGAGAAATTTAGTATCACCTTCACTAATTCCCCCACGCACTATTAGCCGTCCCTTGGTATCACAAATTTGATACCATGGGTAAGTTCTTTGATACCATTATTGATGTTAATTTTTTAAAACATGCATCTTCTATTAAAGTGCAAAAAGAAATAGAGTATTTACCAGGTGAATCGTAGTACTCAGGTGGGTCAAAGAAAAGTTTTCCTTCGCGAAGGCGGTGGCGTTTGCCTTCTGTGCCACCAAATTGAAATGTGGTATGGACAGCATACGGCAGCAAGTCGAGCTTCCTGTAAATCTCCTGAAATTGCAGTTCCCACACATAAATTGTGAGTGAATTTTACCATTGTGACCGAGTTTGGAAACAAGTGCAAAACAAGTCTCTCGACAAAATTGGCTTTCTAGGTTTTTGGAGGGCAAAAGCCCATGTATTTTCCAAATCCTTATTGCCCACCAATGATTATTGAGAGAATCAATCAATACTCAGTGGGCAATGAAGATCTTATGATATACATGGGGGTTTTTAAGGAACTTAAGTGAATGGATGTGAGGAGCCTTGCCACTTGTTGTAGGAAGCGCCCAACTACCGAGCCACGGGAGCAGCGCTGGATATTGAGAGCGCTTATTATAGCCGATGGTTGGGTGACACATGTCCATTACCGGTTGAGCGCTTATTACAACCGATGGTTGGACCTCAAATTTGTCATATGGAGGGGTTTAAGATCGGTTCATGATAAACTTTAACCTAACATAGTCAAAAATTTCTCCAAAAGCCGAGAGTTTTCCTGCAGATTGTCTCTGATGACATGCAAGTGACCGTATCTTAAATTAGCCCATTCACCACATGCAATACTCCAATCAGAGCATTCATATATGTAAAAATGGATCTTGACATTTCGAGCTCATATAAAATGACCTAGACTCAGATACATACCATGTATATCTAATCACTCGGAACTTCATTTTCACTTCCTCGAATTTTAATAGATTGCGTTGAATACGGATTCAGTATCATTGACCAAATATAATAGTATTTTAGTATTACAGTTCAAAACCGGGGCTGGAGGGGGACCTGGATGAAGTATGTGTGGCCACTGCAAAACAGGCTCACAGGCAGGATGCCCATCGTCAAGTTCCCGCGATACGACCAAAAGAGGCCGTCCTCTCCGACCGCGGGGCCTCTTTGGATGCGTGCCAGGTCATTGAACCCATTTTGGTCCCATATTTTATCGTCCCCAAGCAGGCACACCAACCACTCCTTTGCGAGTGCCTTCGCTACGGGTGTTGGGCGCCAATAAAAAATCCCTATATTGTATGCCCCCCAAGCTGACCACCAAAACGGACAGTGTAAAGCCCACGCACAAAAAAATCCATAAGAAAGTTACCACCACGACAATGTGTTGATTTTGGACACCTAAAATCTATCTCCTAGTGACAAAGGGCTAGTGGCAACGGCCTGTGATCCTTGTGGTGTACCATAACCGATTTGTCATGTATGATGGTCAAGCCAAGAGATTATGTTGACTTGTCTACTCTTGATTGGATATGAGGAGGTGTAATTATCACCTGTAATTGGTGACCATGCCATGGTTTGACCACTACATCCGATAATGGACACGTGATGATGCCCTACCATCAGCTGTAGTAGGCACCTGGCACCTACCTCATTCCTCGGTAGGTTGGGTGCCTGCTACATGCTACAACAAGGCTCCACCACCAACCGTATGAACCCCACAAACAAAAATCATGAGAGCAGAAATACCACCATAACCTACTGTCGTGCATAGTGGTCGGACAAAGTTGTTATGTAGACTTGTCTATTCCTGATTGGATACGAGGAGGCACATTATCATGACCATGCCATGGCCTAACCACTATGTTTGGTAATTGACAAGTATCGCCTTGCCATTGGTTGTAGTAGGCAACCCATGAACAAAAATCATGAGAAGAATACCATCATGACATGTTTGCCATGCATAGTGGTCAGGCCAAGAGATTATGTCGGCTTGCCTATTCTTGATTGGACCCCACCCTGGCATGATCACTACATCCAGTAATAAACATGTGTCGCCCTACCATCAATTGTAGTAGGCACCCAATACCTACCTCTCCGCTTCATTGGTTGGGCACCTATTACAAGCCATGACAAGGCTCCTCACATCCATTACCTCGAGTTCACAACATTATGCGTTTGGTCATCCACTGTTACATGTTGCCATGCATATTGATCAGTCCAAGAGATTATGCTGACTTGTCTATTCCTAATTGGATACGAGGAGGCACATTATCACCCATAATCAATGACCTTGTCATGGCCTGACCGCTACGTCTAGTACTAGATGCGTGTCGCCCTACCATTGGTTGTAGTTGGTTGTAGTAGGCACCCAGTACCAACCTCGTTGCTCCATAAGTTGGGCACCTACTACAAGCCGTGACATGGCTCCTCGCATCCACTACCTAGGTTATAACATTCATGTGTCTTGTCATCGCTTTCTACATGTTGCCATGCACAATGATCAAGCCAAGAGATTATGTTGATTTGTCTATTCTCGAACAGATACAAGAAGACACACTATCACCCGTAATTGATGACCACGCCATGCCCTGACCACTAGTAATGGACACATGCCACCCTACTACAGGTCATGACATGGTCCTTCATACCCATTCGTAGTTCATAACATCTATGTGTATTGTCATCCCTTTTTATGGCCACAGCCTTGTCCTCATCCAGGAGGGTGAAAACACCCGACGGACGTGACTTAAAAAACCAAGTTAACTTTGATTAAAAAAAATCAAAAAATAAACATCTATTGGAGAGTTTCAAAAAAAGGGGCGGGAGAGAGAGGGAGCTTACAACGATCCCATTGCTCGAGTTTGTCGTCATCCACCGAGTTCACCACCTCATCACTAGAGGTTAAAATGTCCGCATCAGGAAATCGCTCAAAGTAGGGGAATGGGTCCTGTATATTTGAAAAAAGAAAGAGAAAGAAAGAAAGAATTTAAGGCCTTCAATCTCCTCCTCAAGCACAGCCAAGAGACTCTTTGAAACCAATATTAACAAAAACCCGAATTCCCAGGGTTGCCACAACGCGACGCCTTCACAAAATAATTATTGGCCTGGCAGAGCCCATAATAATATCACGGCGTGGCTTGAAACTTGAGACATTAGTTGGAGCGAGTTGAATGATGTATATTTTTATTTTATTTTTTTGAGTTTGTACCTGGAGAAAAACGACGTCGGTGTCGCACATGAGAATCTCGTAACCTTCCGAGAGGAAGGCGTCAATGAGGATAACTTTCTCACGCCCCATTTTGTGGAACTTGGGAGTGCCCCACCCCACATCGGTTGTTTCCATGTTACTTTGCATATCAAAAACCGGGACACCCTTCCAGAATAGAGCTTCAAGAAGTTGTGTGTCCATGGCTCCTTCAATCAAATGAAAAATCAAAATCAAAATCAAAAAGTAGTAAATTGAAAACACGTCCTCATGGCATCAGGTAAGGTCCTCGAAATTTAGACGCGAAGAAAATGCAAAAACTTAGCTAAAGTACATCTCTACAGTGGCTGATTTAGGGGCACTTTATACTAGAGCTTTCGGGCCTGTGACCATTAAATTCTAAAATCTCTCATTGGTGGAAAATGCCGAGACCATCACGCTTCACTTTTACACTAGAGCTTGAGGATCTGTGACCACTGAAATCTAAAATCTCTCATTGGTAATAAATGACGAGACCGTCGCACTTCACTTTTACACTAGAGCTTGAGGGCCTGTGACCATTGACATCTAAAATCTCTCATTGGTGGAAAATGATGAGATTGTCGCACTTCACTTTTACACTAGAGCTTGAGGGCCGGGCCTGTGACCATTGAAATCTAAAATCTCTCATTGGTGGAAAATGACGAGACCATCGCACTTCACTTTTACACTAGAGCTTGAGGGCCTAAGGGACCAAGGACTTGAATGGATCATGGAGTGAGTACTACATGGCATGCAATAAATAACTGTTTAATGGCCTACTCGATTTTGCATCATAGCCCACCTCAAAGAGGTGGCTCTAACACAAAACCAGGAGACTATGACACTTCAAAATCTCCCAACCCTTGACATATTGAAATTTATCGTGTACAAGGGCCCCATGAATAAGAGGATGGTAATGAAATAGCATTCGGTTGGGAGCCCAGTCACATGTGAGTTTCACACAACTACACTTGAAGGCCCGTGACCACATAAAATCCAATCTCAATTGTCTGTGGTACAGCCTTTGGACAAGTTTCAAGGGCCCTCAGAATTCCATGGTCATATAATGTAACTCTACAAATTTTCAGTGGGCACGTATACAGCCACTGACATTATAAGTGCCTCTATCAAAAACACAAGTTCAAAAATATCTACTCAAACAAGTTGCCGTCATTAAGAAAAATCATGGTTTTCATGAATTTCAAGATTCAGAGCACCATGACAAAATGGTGCAATGGCTCAGAAAATTTGCAAATGCTTCCTCAAGGTGTATATGGATCAAACAAGTGCAAAGTGTGTTCATCTAAAGTCGAAATTCCTAATTCGGATACTCATCTTCATCAGACACCTAAATTTGAGTGGTTTGTGGTTTGGTGTGGTTCCAAGAACAGACACCAAAAGGGCATCATGTGTTTGAAAGAGATTGGACTGCGTGCTCAAAATATGATAACCATTCTAGGCTCAATAGTCAACATAATGTGGGGGGGACCTGTACGACCATTTAATGAGCACGAAAATCTTCACTTCAATAGTGAAGATGATATTCATGAGCTCCAAAAATTATGAAAAAAAGTGGCAACAGCCTTGATTTACATTTTACATTTTAAATGGTAGATTAGTAAGAGAAAGCAACCATTTAAGACCCATCTACCTTACACATTGTGAGGAACTAACGAAGCTAAATTTTCACAAACCTTGCTTGGGCATTGATTTGTGATTGTAGTCAACAAAGTTTTTTCAGTACCCTAATTAATCAGGCCTTCTTCCAAGTTACGCAGTGGTTGAACACTATGAAATCACACTACAAAATAAATATCAAAGTGAAAGTGAAGGAGATGGTGAAAGAAACCATACCTACAAGAAGGTTGGTCACTTCGTATTCAGTGAAATGGCGAACCCAGTTGAGCACAAAATCCATGAACGCAAAATTTGCAAACGTGACAGCAATCACTTTTTTTTTCGCCCGAAAATCAATCATCTCTTTTGTCAGTGCAAATGCCTCCATAGGAGGCATTTTGCTCCCTTTTGGTGGCACCGTCCATATCGGCTGCTTCAACACTGAGTACGATGCAAAATGGCTCTCCCCATTTTCACCTGGTTTCGATTGCCCACCAATTTCATGCCCACCATTATTCGCAAGTGTTTGTTCCTCGCTTCCCAAGCTCTCCTGTTTCAAAAGAAAAAGCAGAAGAAAAAAGGGGGGGAAGAGACAATAAAGTTATCCTCTAACTCCACATGACTTTTGGTAGGGAGTTGGTTGATTTGCTTAAAAAATCCTCCCATGTTCAGTAAGTTTAAAATGAGTTTGGCCCTCGATGCACCGAAATAGGTTGCTCTTCATTCAAAATTCAACCACTCCCTCCAAGCATGCACCACAAGTGGGAAGAAATAATTAAGGATAGTGTATGCAAATCAACCAATAGAAAATCATTGTGGACCGACTCCCGACGGGAAAAAAATCTCATTTTTTATTAAAGGTTAACTCCAGTTTGCGACACAAAATTTGTAACTTGAAATGATTTTGGCAATGTACCTCATTGCCTCCTCCATATACTTACTGTGAAAAAACTATCTCAGTTTTTTGGAGACATCAGCTACCATGTAGATAGAGCTCTCAAATGATTGAAAGCTTCACATCAATACAAGAAGCTCTGTGCTTGGGCTACTTGTGGTTCATGAATTCAATTAGGTTACTTGCAGGTAACCCATTTCTTTGAGACCAGGTGTCCCAAGCTTGAGTTTCCTCATTAAATTCTTTATCATTTGGGTTACTTGCAGTAAAAACCCATTTTTTGAGAGCAAGAATCCCAAGCTTGAGTCTCCTCCTTGAATTCTTCATCAATCAGGTTTCTTGCAATTGAACCCATTTTTTGAAAGAAAGGAATAAAAAACAATAAATAAATAAATAAGTATCCCAAGCTTGAGTTTACTCATTAAAATCTTTATCACTCTGGTTACTTGCAACAAGACCCATTTTTTAGAACAAGTACACCCAAGCTTGGGTTTCCTCGTTGAAGTCTTCATCGATTGGGTTCGTTGCAATTAAACTCATTTTTGGATAGCCCAAGCGTGGGCAACCTCAGTGAATTCTTCATCGCTCTGGTTACTTGCAATAAAACCCATTTTTTGAGAAAAAGCATCGCAAGCTTGGGTTTCCTCATTGAGTTCTTCATGAATGGAGTTACTTGAAAAATATTCTTGAGATCAAGTATCCCAAGCTCGGGTATCTACATGAAATTTTGAGCTCTCCATTATATTCAAGTTCCACAATTTTTTGTTTGTTTTGAGTTGCTTGATATGCCGGAAGCATGACACGGAAAGAAGAAATCCAGGTGCCACAACCACTCAAAATCTTCACACACAATAATTCTGAACTCGATTTCGAGAACAAGTAACCCAAGCTTGGATTTTTCTTCATTGAAACCTGAGTTTTCCATTGGAATCAATGAAGAAACCCATTCTTGGGCGAGGTCACCACTAAACTGCACGCAGTTTTTTTTAAATGGCACGGTGAAAAAATTACAAAAAACCAATGTGCATTCTGATCAGTCCTTAAATTTTGGTTTAGATTGAGTTGGTCGATCGATCTGCGGGAAACCGTGACTTGCCAAGAATAAGACAAATCCAGCTGCCGCAATCACCCAAAAAAATCACACAATAAATTCTGAACCCATTGAACCCTGAGTTTTTTCCTTTGAATTCAATGAAAAAAACCCTTCCGTGTAAATGAGCGATTGCGAGGGTCATCACTAAACTGCACGCACAGCAAACTGTGCTCCAAGAGAAAGCAAGCCTAACCTTTGATCACGGTGGCAAAAACTACTTATAAAAAAAATAAAAAACCCACGCGCATTTTGATCAGTCCAAAATTTTTAGTTCATTTGAGTTGGTTGGTCGAATTGCGGGAACCATCATCATGACCTTCCAAGAAGAAGAAAAAATCCAGCTGGCGCAATTTTATCCAAAATTTTCATTTACGTACAAAAACTCTGCATCAATACCTTCTGTGTGGCGATCTCTCCTCCACCCTTCTCCTCACCATTCCCGCCCCCAGTTCGCTGAACCCGATCGCCTGCACAACAGAATTTCAACTCAAATCAGCAAAAAACCAACTCAAATTTTGAAACCACTATTTTCATGAAACCCAAACCCTCTCTCTACCGACACTCAAAAAAACCGCCATTTCAACACCCATTCAACTCACCACTTTGGAAGCAAATTTGCAAACCCACACGCACGCACACACACATAAAACACAATTTTGCACCGGGTGATATTTTGGCCCCCGAAAGTTTTCTACCCCGAAGTAGTAGATCTCCATCGCATTGCAGGAGTGAAGTAAAGATCGCAGTTTGGCACCAACCCACAAATCTTGGCCACCACAAAATCACGTACCCAATAAAAAACCATGCATGCTTTGACCACTACCACAGTAAGAAGAATGGCAGCAAGTGGAAGGGAAATCTCAAGAAATGGCTCGCTCTCCCAAGCTCTCAGGGTTAAGTAAGCTAAAATAAAATAAAAATTACTCAAGACTCCCGATTAACCACCAAAAATGGCAGTCAAAGAAGAGGGAGGAAGAAGAGAGAGGAGGAAAATTTTGAGCGACCTCGGGAGGCTTGGGAGGCAGCATCTTGGGCCTTAATGAGAGAGTCGAAGTAGAGAGGCCGGCCGACGTAGTAATAAGAGAGCAACAAAACCACGACGACGGCAGCCACTTGAATGATCACCGTCACAGGCTTCATCCTCGAAAGCCAATCCCCTTTTTGTCCAACTCCCCCAGGGGGAAAAAAAAAATCTAAACAAATCAATCCAACTTCAATCAATTCCTATGATTACTACCGCTCCTCCTCCACATCGACACGGGCATCTGTCTCTGCGCCCTAATTAATGCTGCCATCACTTCTCCTCTGCAACCCCCACGTACCACCGCCCTTAACTGACTTGCAGAAACCAAAACACACAATTTGCTGCTACTTAAACCCCCCGCGATTGCTCAATTCCATGCACCAGATTTGAAGGCTGGATCCATGCGACCCCCAAATTTTGAGGAGGAGTTTTCGGTTTTAGCTGGGATTTGTGTTTGGGATCGGAGGCATGGTGGATCTGAGGTTGAGGAAGGCGGGAGGAATGCAAGAGTGGGGAAAGGAGAAGGTAAGGCGAAGTTGGTTTTGGTTTTTGGTTTTGGTTTTTTGGGTGGAGTGTTGTGAAAGGTGTTGGAAGGCTTTGGGAGTTAGGATGAATGAAGCAAATTGCTTTCAACGTGGGAGAGAGAGTAGTTAGTAGAGTAGTGTAGAGATTGGAGTTTTTCTTTTTTAGTGAGGAAGAAGTAGCTTTCTTGTCATGTCATGTCTCCACTTTCTCTCCTCAAGTCTAAGAAAAGGGGGCCACTTTGACTTCCTCCGTCACATGTTCCTTCCAATATCCAAGCTCCTAGCTTAACTTCTAACCCGTGTTTGCTATCCTACCTACTACGGCGCCATGATCCGGTCCGGTACCCGTCCCGTCCCGCCATGCCATTCGAGTCGGTCTTGTTCCTTCGTTTCATTTCGTTGGTGCGAGCCGGTAGTAAGGTTGAATGTGTTTTGTTTGCTCGTTTGCTTGTTTGTTCGTTGCCATGAATTTGAAGTTGGATTGTAGTGTTAGGATTCTTCTTGGATCCGTACATGTGGATATCATATTTTTAGAGACAAACTTGTGGATTGTTTGGAATTTTTCTGACTAATGTTGTGTTTTTTTGAAGTCAAAAGTGCCAGAGCTCGAAAACGATCAAGTGCCTCCCCCTGCCAACTATGTTGACTATTGAGTTTAGAATGGTTAATAACTTTGAGCATGTAATCCAATATTTTTTGAACATATGTCATTTTGGTATGTGTTCTTAGGTTCACACCTAAACCACACGCCACTCAAATGTGGGTGTTTGATAAAGAGAAGTAACTGAGTTAGACATGTTTACCTTATTGAATTTGTGAAAATGTCATCAAATATAGTGCATTACATTGGGAAGATCCAAGAAGACTAATTCTTTTGTCAAAACGGGCAACGTAGGCAAGCTAACCATACTTAGGGTAAGTGGAATCATGGGTAAGTTTGTTTGTGGTTTGTTTATGTTTTCAACATTGTGAATTATTGAGTGTGCTACATTGATTAACCCATTTAGTGAGGGTGGGTTAATAGTGCATGTGGGAATTTAGTGAAGGCGATACTAAATTTCTTAGTGTCACCACAAGATCTAGGGTTTCAGGAGCCCAAAATGTCAAAGGGCCAGAAATTCTCAATATAATCTCTCTTTAGTTTATTAGTGTTAGAGATGCCTTAGGATTGAGTGGCACCAATTGAAAAGAAGAAGAAGAAGAAGAAATCTTCAAGCTCGCCAAAATGAATTCTGCACTCTACAAACACCTTCGAACATGCACTGATTTTCTTGACAAGTATGAGCATATATTCATGAATTTAGCACTATTTAGTAAAAATATCAACCCTCGCTAACTTTGAGATTTGGCAAAATAGCGTGTATTTTGGGAATTAGTACCACACACACTAAATGGGATAATCAGTGTGCCTTTTTTTTGGCCTAAATGGACAAAGGAATCAAGGGCTGGGGCGAACCAACCCCTATATTCGTACCTTACCGGGGAGGGGAAACGGCTAGGAATTCGTGGCACTCACTTAAAATCAACCATCCTACATATCGTGGATGAAGTGGCTCCAATACAAAAAGACCCCCTATGAGGTTGAGGGCCGATTCATTCAAATGTGACATCACTAGACATCCGGTAAGGTACCAATGTATGGGTCGGTTCGCCCTCCCCGGAATCAAGCTAGCATACCTATCCATGGTAATTATAAACATGAGTAAGTTATATTCAATCTTCATGTGTATGGCATTGACTTGTGGTGGCTTTGATTCCTCTTATAGAGATATGTCCCTAAGAAACTTAACAACGTTATGTACTGGGTGGAGTAATGAAATTTTAAGAACATCTTTGGTTCATCCCCATATATATTGTTGGTTTGTGAAAATGTTGTTTAGGGTGTTGGGCCCAAAAAAATAAAACATATATCCTCTTTGGTTTGAGGTTGAAGTGCTCAAATCCGCCAATTGCCAACCCTAAATAGGTATGTCGATTTGTATGGAATTTTGTATCAACTTCAAAGCCCCATTCTAAGGTAGAAATACCATAAACCGTTAAAATAAGGCGATTCGCATTGAAGATCTGGTCTGACAATCATGAGATAATTTTCCAAGATAGACGAGAAGGATTCATGAAGAATTCAAGTTGTTTCGTATTTTTCTGCCTTGTACAAAAAGTTCCACAATTTTTCAAAGTGGAAAGTTTGTCCAACCCACTTCCGGTTCACTAGGCTCTCCGCATTTCGATACAGATTATCACCTAAACCCGTTAATCATGAGTACGTTAGATCTTGCCTCCCATTGGCTACACTGCATTGAAGTTGCCGCGCCATTTAAGACATGGCACTTACCATTATGAGGCGGTCTAGTGCACCGCTATTGGGTGGTTAACGCTTTATGGTATTTCTACCTTACATAAAGTATATCATATATGGGAGAACTCTTTTAGGCCTTGGAAGTTTGCCACAAACTTCAAGTTCTCCCCATCTCTATGACAAAATCAACCTATATGGGATGATTCCTTCAAGCCTTGGGAATTGCTGCAATTTGATTGAGCTCTCGTTCTACAACAATTTCCTTAATTTTCTTGTTTTGGGGGATCAGTTGTGGCAGTACGTGAATTCAATAAATTGTTGTGTTAGCTTAGGTTTGGGGGTTAGGGGTGGTGTGGTTTGAATTGGGGCGCCTAGTATGCATAGGATGTTTGGTCCAAGTCTAACTAGGCATTGGCATGGGGGGTTGTGACAAGTACATTGGGAGTAGTTGGTTTGGTATTGTTAAGTCTAGGGGTTGATTGTTAATGTTGATTGTTAATGTTGATGGCATTGGTTAGAGTGAGGAATCTTGTGATTTTGTTTGCTTGTGGTATTTGGTGAACTGCTTAGTTGTGTTGGACTATGCACAGGGCGTTATTATATTGGTTGGTACATTTTGAAAGAAAATGTGGCCATGTGCCGTGGTTGTTGCTTGGGTAGAGGGTGCAGTTGGGGTTTGTGTGGGTTAGGGGCCAAAATATGTTTTTCCTATGATTTCCCATGTATTGTGCATATTGGAACTTGAGTATTTGGTTAATTTGTGCATTTGGTATGTTAGGGACCTCGCAAAAAAAGTTGGATAGTTTATGCTCAATTTGTTCATTGGAAAGTCATTTGTCAATGTATGTGAATTCATGCTTGGTGAAGGCAATTTCTCTTGTCCTTTGCTCTTTATTGATAAATGTTTGTAGGTTTATGATTTCTCTTTTATGCATTGTAGTTGGGGGGAGGGGGTTTAAACCAATACAAGTTGTGTGTGATATATGTATGTGGGAGGTGGGGGTTTCTATGTCTTTACTAGCTCCATCATTTGCAAGTGCATCTACTTCTTCATTTCCAATCGTCTTAGTGTGTGCTTTGATTTTTTGTATTTTTTCTCCTGGTTGGTCTAGTAAATTTGGTGCACTATGCCTGTGCATGCGATAAGTAATTTGTCGAGGTGATGTTGGAGGATGTTGGATGTGGTTTTTATTAGGCAAATATTGCTTAGGCTATTTGTAAAGATTTATGTGTATGTTTGTGTCATCTGGATGGCTTTGATGGCTAGTAGAATTGCATTTAGTTTAACTCTTAAGATGTTTTGATAGCTTGAGAGCGTTTATGCTATTTGTAAGTTATTATTGGGGATGTATATGCCCGAGCCCACTATGTTTCCCTCTATGTGGCCTACAAAGTTTTTGTGGGAGGGTAAATGATCCATCCCATGTTTGAAGGTGATATTTGAGCATTATTTCTTGATTTCCACTTGGGTTGCGTTGTTTCGGCCAGGTTGGTTGTATTTTGGGTTCTTTTTGCAACTGAATTTTCAATTTGTGCCAAAAAAATTTGATATTTGAGAGGTTGGATGTGATTGTATTTGTTAGGGGTTGGTACGTTGGGCTTTGTATGAGGGTACGATGTATCCTAGGGGTGGACTTCCAACAGTTGGAGCAGTTGACATCGTATTCAATTCGGGTGGGTTGAATTGAGTGTATGTTTAAATGTATGTTGTAGGTTCTTGGAGGGTGTGTTTCAATTGTTGCGCAATTTGAAGGTGTCTTGGGGCCGTTGTTGATTATGTACGCAAATTATGGTGGTGAGGGATGATTATGTTTGTTGGTAGTAATTTGGCCATTTTGGGGTGGGGGCGTGAATGAAGGATCGAGCCAATATTGTTGCGAGCATCTATATGTCAGTGTATTGGTCTAGGCAAAGATGTTCTTTGTTCCGGTTTTTGTGGTTAAACGTGAGGATGGTGATTGTGTTGGTGTTTTCTTTGGCCTACATTTTGGCCCAACATATGGCTTCAAGAGTAGTGGTGTGGTCAGTGAGATGCGTAAGTTTGTGGCCTATCCATTTTGAAGATTTAACATGTCTTATTGATATGAAGATGATGTCTTTGTTGTCATGAAAAGTTATAATGTTAAATTTGCATTGGGTTTGTTAGTGGCGAGGAGTAGTAGGATTGTGTTATGTTGGACAATTCAATGAGTAGTTTGGTGATTGTCAGGGGCATTGTGTGGCGTTGGTTGATGGTTGATTGATTTTATGGTTTTTTACTTATTTTCTTCTTGGGTAGAATGGCTACGTATCTATCAACTAGCCATAATATTTTGATTTTGATTTTTTTTGGGGGGGGGGGTGGGTGGGGTGGAGGATATTTTTGATTTGTGGGATGTGGTTTGGGAGCATTTGTTCCATAGCCACCTTACTCTTTCCATAGTGAGTGTAGCAATGAAATTGCCTTGTTGGTCATGTATGTAGGTTTTGATGTTTTGATTTGGATAGTGGATTGATTAGAGTTGTTGCCCTTAATTGGGTTGCGTTCTTGGGTGTGTAGTGTGAGGTTAGCGATGTTGTCAATTTGGAGTTCATTGGTGAATGCTTGAATTTCTAAGTTTTTTGTCTTTGGCTAACATTGTTTACAAGTAGTCATTGGATGTCTTCAATGGGCATGGGGTAGGAGTGATGTATGGGTTGGTGTTATGTAGGTGTGCCCATTTTGTGATATGTTGTTGGGGCCTACCCAAGGCCTTAACCCAGATCTATTGGGAACTCCAAGGTTAAGCCGCCTAAGGCCAAAATAGTACTCGGATGGGTAACCTTCCTAGCACTCGATTTATGATGCACCCTACCACCTATGATCCTCCCAATCATAGTGGGGGTATTTGAGTGAATTGGATATTTTCAACTTACCATGTGGGAATCTAGGGTCTTGTGCTTGGGGGAGATAGATGTTGACCAGCTTGTCCACACCGCTTCAAGGTGTTCACCTTTGAAAGAAAGGCAATAGTTGTTGGGTGCCCTCTAATTCTTGTAATGCATGTTTCGAAATTACATATAGACTATACCAACTCAAAAATGAAACAATAGCATAATTCACTATAGTGGCAACACTATTGTCATTTTTCTTTTCTTTTTTCTTTCTACAAGTTAGTGGTCTAACTATTGATTGTGATTGATTTGTGTATGGTAAGATAGATTGTGGTGGTGAAGGAGGTTTGTGAAGGAGGGAAGCTAAGACATGAGAAATGAGCGGTGAGCGGTGAGTAGTAACACATGAGCATTGAGTGGTAACATGTGAGCGATGATGCTAAATTTAGCAATCATGCACAAGCTTATTGCACATATTCTAAAATTGGTACTTATTTAAGGGAAATTTTCACTCACAAAGTAATGATATTTTGATTGAACAATAGTGATGGGGGCTTATAACCATGGATACATTCAAAACCACGGGGGGGTCACTCCACGTGCGGCCAAAAAAATCTACTTTTGGCAAGTTGCATCACTAAAATGGGTCAAAATTTTATCAATTTTTTTTCATGGGTAGATATACACGGTATCTATTACATAGTAAAAAAATGGTAATCAAACTTGATGATCTGTTTTTTAATAAAACATACCGTTTCTAACTAGAATGACGCAAAATTGAACTAAAATAATTGCTACAAAAATGAAGATGACTAAAAATTTCAAAAAATATATAAAAAATATATTATCAATGGTTATGTATATGTAGAAAAAACATCATAATTTTTAAATTTATCTATTCCATGTAATATAGGGGTAGCAAACTTTGGCATAAATTTTAGGTGTAAGTTATAGCATGAATGAACTTGTCACTCTCGTAATCCACCTTGCACAAAAATCTAAAGACATAATAAAGATGGTTGTAGTATATTCATTTCCATTTCTTTTCCAAAACCTAAGATGACATTTTTGTGAAGTCCATGCATGTGCAATGTAGTATTTCGCAAATTGTAACTCAAAATCCAACAATTACTTTGTCAAGTATGGAGTATAATTGGCCATTAATACATGGGCCAAAGTCTACACATGCGGAATCCAAGGCTACATACGTCAATTTTTTCATACTCATGTTCATCATCGTGATCCTCTATGTTTTCGTGTTGTAGTATTTGTTAATGTGCTTGCAGATTGGTGTGGGTGGTGGAACGTCACCATAGATGTGAATCAATTTCATGAAAGCCACCATGAATTTTTGTTGTTGCTCAAGTTACAACACCGACCGACCAGGTGGACAATGATGGTCGAGGCAATGGCCATCAATCATTTCATTGCAAGAGCACACAAATGCTTAATCAATGAAATTTTGTACACAAAGGCGGGTCATTTTGAGACATTGTTAAGATGGGTAGAGGTTGAGTGCACCTGACCTCATAGCAAGAGACAAATACATGTAAAAGATGGTTGAAAGACAAAGAGCTTAAACATGTTGCATAAGGAAGTAAGTTGATAAGGACCAATTACAAAATTAGTGGGGGCTATGTGGTGCTAACAATTTTGGTTTTGTTAATCCAAATAAGAATTAATTGAGAACATGACCTTAATTAAACTAGAAGATTGTAATTGAGAAGGTTTGAATAGGCTATTGTCTTCATATATCAAGAAATAATAACTGTAAAGACCATAGTCAAATGTGAAGGGAGGTGCATGTTGAAATCTACACATGATCATTGAAGGACATGTAGATTGACATGTGTTGAGGTTCTTTCTCTCGGTGAGCCTTTTTTGAGCCATTCATAAACTTTCATAACATTTTTTTATTTTGAAGAGCCTTAGTTTCTTGACGAGCAATTATACTTATGGTCTCTAGTAGTGGATGTGTTCTTAAATCACAATTGGCTAATGCTTTGGGTGGTTGAAAGGCATCCAAAATTTATGTACTAGAATGCTAATTGTATTGTCTTTTTTTAGTAATTAGCTTTAATTGTAGATCAAACTGATATTGTATCAAAGTGTGAAATCGAGGTATGACCAGTTTTGTGTTCAACAATCTAGGAGGAATTCATAATTGCTAGGCTATTGTCGGATATTTGTAGTTTGAATCTACGGCCAAAGTATTTGTGTTGATTGTATCATCTTCTCATCTACTTTCTATGCATAACTTTTAGTATTGTACGAGTGTTTGATGTTAAATGAGGAGTTAAAGTTGTTTCTCACTCTAGGCAATTATGCCTAATAAAGACAAACTCCATATTGAAGTGTTGGTCAGTGGATGAGTCAATCCTTAATCTCTAAATTTCCCTCTTTTTAATGAAAATTACGATTCATGCTATGGTCTTCCTAAGCATAAACTAATAGAGAGGTTATTATATGCTTAGATAATGGTTAGGATGACAAAAATTGAGTGATTGTCTATCTGGCAAATGAAACCATATTGGTTGTGATGGTTTTGTGAGTTCATATGGAGAATTGATAAATTCTTTAGCTCCAATTGCATCATTGCCATGTGAGTGTTAGAAATACCCAATCTTTGAATAAACATTGCAATTTGAAAGATGATGCAACTCATAATGCTTGTGAAACATGGAGTCTTCATTCCATAAAGGTTTGATTGAACAAGAGGTAACCAACGATTCACTTGGGTTTAAGAAGGAGGATACATGTTTTCATTGAAAAAAAATCCTTGAGTATTATTAGTTTCATACCACACAAATCCTTGTTGATAGAAAGGGGCAAAGAATTGGGATTTATTCACCTTTCCTATAGAATATAAATTAGGATTGATTTTGATATGCTTGAGGAGTCTATTGTTGCCATCGTTGTAATATTGGAGCGCCTCTCCTTGCCAAGGTTGATGGAAGAATTAAAGTAATAGTCTCAAGCGTTGGAGAAAGCCTTGGTTTTGTCAACTATTGCAATCCTATATCAATTAGCCAAAACTTGTACACCTTGCACAATTGTCTAAGATGGTGAACAATTAGTCGAATTGGGAAGTTGAGAACGGCCATGGACTCCTATGATTAGGAGTTTCCCGATTTTCCTACATTACTACCCTTTGGTAGGATGGAAGTCGAAAGGGCAGTTGGACCTTGGGGGGGTGACCGGCCAAAAAGTAGAAACCATGTGAGAACAACTATAGGGTGTTTTTTTATTCATTGGCAAGCAAAATTATATAAACTTTGGATCTACCATGGTCTACTTAAATTGCGAAACATGTGATTATTTATAATTTAGCATAAGGGGAAAACCCCCACTTTAGGTTTGAGGTAGAAAGAAATTAGTATGACAAAAATAATGGAGGGATTCTTTTTAAAATTGAATGAGCATATTCACATATAATACATGCAAAATGAATGAGAATTGAACGATTGGGTTATAATGTGTACACTCTTCTTTCACCAATACAACAATGTGGATATACACCTCGCCATATTGGAGCCTTAAGTTTGCCTTCGTACATAATGAGTAAATCAAAATTTTATAAGTAATTTAGCATCATTTGAAATAGTCTAGGTTTTCTTTTATAATTACCTATAGGGTGCTGAATATTTGGTGAAGTTGTTTTTTCCTACTTAAAGGGCTCCCTAAAATTCAAATGAGGAGGTAAATAACCCCCATAAAAATACCCTTTGTACGCACATGGTTACATAACACAAGAGCGGGTGACCCCCCCCCCCCAAGAGTTGGACCAATTTATTGAACGCGGGGAGTAAAATAATATTTGGGGACAAAGATGTGGCCCTTGAGCATTGAACACTAGTAAGTGTTCAATATTTACCTAAACGTGCTTAATTACCTTGATACATGCGAATAACAATTTTGTGTTACCTTAGCCATGATAATCAATACAACAAGGCAATAGCCTTGGATATGTGCAATGGATTCAAAAACCTACTATGTGTTCTTGAAAAGGAGTTTATGCATTGAAATGAAAATGTGATATGAATGAACCAAGTATGTGGCCCTCTAACTTGAGTTGTGGTTTGGCCTATTGCCCCATGCAACAAATAGTTACACTTGTGATCAGTGATGAGGTAAAGACAATTGCCTAACAACATAATTAAATTAAGAATTAATCAAAGAGAGCTAAAATCCTTGCAAGGGTGAAAGCACTACCAATTCACGTTATACCAAAAAGGCTAATCAACTTAAGACCATTGACTACACCAAAGTGCCCTCGGCTTTGGTAAAGAGACAAGAAACAAAATGGGATGTTTTATGCAAAATTATTGACTGTGGTTGTGCCTATGCTTGCGCACTACGCATGGCATGAGTCAAATGAACTCACTACCATACTATTGCCTTGGGTGAATAGTGTGACATTGAGAAACTGTCACAAAATGCATGTATTGTGATTGAGAGACTCTCGGATCTTTTATCTTGAATGCATGAAATGACAACCAAAGTCTCAATAACCCAAAGTAACCCCAAAATTGTCCTAATAAAACTTATACGAGACACTTAGATTATATAAAAAAAATCACCTTTAAAGTCTCCTCTAAGTGTTTTCCATGAATTTTGTCTTATCCAAAATGTAAACTACAAAGTGCATTGCCATGAATCTGCCTTGCACAATCTACACAAATCCCTCACATATTTATGCGACCCCAAGTCATCAATCCATACTTTGGCACTGTGCCATTTTTCAGGAAGTTTGAGTAGGATGTTGTGGAATGGATTAGAGAGGAGCATGCTAGTATATAGAATTGCAAAGAATGGCATGTCATCCTTGCTGAAATGGCCTCAACATATGACTCAATTTTGATTTAAAATCACAATTATGTCCTTCCGTGCTTTGTGACATTCGTTCATGACCTCTTTTGTGCACAATACGGTAGTCCCCAGATATGACACGTCCCACCAAAGCAGCTCACATTATTTCTTGCAAAATCAACGGGTGAGGGTGTGAATATTAATTTCAAAAAAGTTGCACACGCCACCATCTGCAAAATAGATCCAACTACATGCTTCAAAGCTCAACATTGGCGCTCCGGTCTGGTGGCATTTCCCAGCGTCCCTCGGACGTCCTTAAAGCCATGCCTGCATTGTGCCCAACATCCTACCAAATTTTATTTTTCATTTTGGTTGACCCTTTGTTGAGGTGGCGGTCTTCCATAGGCCCACACAAGCCACCCTCACCAATTCAGGGCCACTTCACACACGAGACTGAGAGCCCGTGACCATTACACTTCAAGCACTCTCATTGGTGGAAAAGGCGGAGCCGGTCTAAGTTCGCTTCACACTACGCTTGAGGGACCAGCGGAGTATGGGAATGCAAGATGAATGTAAAGTCCACTTCGCCAGCCCCCGAGAGGGGACAGGCGTTTATATCTATCTATATCTATCTATCTATCTAAAGTCCACATGGATTCCTACATGGCACTCAAATGGATCATGCTTCATGGTCACTTGGACTGTTTTCAAAAACCACCTCTTGGAGGTAGGTCTAACATCAAAACCGGGCGACCATGGCACTCTGCACGCTTACAACTGTTGGTTTATTCTATTTTATCATGTGTGAGGACCCGCATGAATAGAAATTCATTGAAATAGCATTTGGTTGAGGGGCCCGGTCACATATGACTTTGCACTACACTCGAGGGTCCGTGACCACACTACGTGATTTTGGAGGTGTCTTGGACAACCGTTGGACACTTTCTTTTGGGTTGTCACAATTTCATGGTCACGGCTCTTGGCTCGTGTGTGAAGTGGCCCTCAATGGGTGGACACACAATCATGATTTTCTCATCGGAAAATACTATATTAATGCCGACAAGGGGCATAACATTATTTAGATCCATCACATTCAGACTGAATGTAGGAATATATAAGAATATTCCATGGAATATTGTCAGTCCCACAGAACATTGTTATGGATCTTAATAATGTTATGGGAGGCAAATAATATTTCAGTGGAAAACTCCCGTGCCCAAACAACACAAAATTTGACCAACGGGTATGAAAACAACGACGGCCCACCAATTGCAATTATATATGGTCATATAGGCACTTGGGGATTAAACACGTCCATATGACATCTTGAGGCCTATTATGGGCCTCTTGGACCTTTACAAATTAAATTCAAATTTGTTTCGTTCATTCCCTTTGAGCTTAATGCCGCATGGAGTCTCACAACATGTCAAAACCATCAAAGAAGAGCCACATGAATAGTTATTTCGTGCTTATTAGAAAGCAATTTCTATGCTTAAAAAAGAAGAAGGGTTTCAGAGCACTGCAATGGTCGTACCCGATTGGCATCAGAGTCCGAGTGTTTTTAATGACACCTAACTGACATGACCGTAAGATGGTATACATTTCAAATCCCCAAAACTCTCGATAATTTTCAGAACAATATTATAATGAGGGTATAATACTTCAGCCGGTTTACACTAGACCTTGAGGGCCCTTGACGATGATATACAAATCATGTGAATGGTTGAGAAGCTAGAGACGGTCCATAGTCACCTTACACCAACCCTTGGAGCCTTGAGAGACCAAAGAAATTCAAATAGATGAATATTCTACGTAGCATTCTACATGGCAGCAAGTGGATTATGTTTAAAAGTTTACTGAATATTAGATTAGGCCCATCAAAAAGAGGTGGGATTAACACAAAACTTGGGACCATGGCAATCAGTTAAATTGCCATTGGCTTCTAGACATATTATATTGCCGTGAAGGGGACCCAACCTTAAACATATGTTGCAGTCCTTCAACACGATCCACGATTTATTTACATTGAGCTTGAGGGCCCATCAATTACCAAAAAAATAAAAAATAAAAAATCAATTTTACATGGTATGACCTTTGGATGATTTGTTTTTCATGTTCTCCAATTTCTACCGATTAGGTTTACACAATAAACCTTGCATTGCATTAATAATTCTCCTATAGTAAAAGTCAAAGTGATAATCGGACCTCCCCTTGTTTAGTTATGGGTATCAAAAGTGCATGTTTGTTGATGTCTTAACTTAATACATAGTTGCCCCCCAATTGTGTTCACTATTGATTGTGGAGTAATTTAAAGACAAGGTCTGATATTTTTTAAACATGTGTCTTAATGGTGTAAGTTCTTTGATATTTCTTTCATCAAACACCAAATATATATGGGTGAATACCACGCTCATACCTTGTACATGGGTCCAACATTGGTAAGGTGCTACCAATACATTGATTGTCCCAATTAGTGAGTGTGGGAAATTAGTGAAGGTGATACTAAATCTCATTATGTCATGAAATTAGTGCCATCAAAAGATCTAGGAAGCATTGTTCATCTCGGCACTATTCACTAAAAAAATACTATTCATAGTGAAATTATTCATCAAAAGCACCGGCCCTACAATAAACATTGTATTTAGTGTTACTCACTATTTGGAGTTACATGATGCTATGTATTTGTACCATTAATATAGTTTTTTTACCAAGTAAAGATGTTAATGTTCTATAATGTCCAAACAACCAACTCAACCATTGTTGGCAAAAAAATGAAATATACAATAAATAGATGTAGCATTGCATAATTCCAAATCGTAAGTGACACTAAATACACAATTTAGTGTATTTATTCTAGCACTATTCACTAACAAGCATATGTTTGCACTTTATCACTCCACAAGCACATTAGAGCATGCACTAATTTTCTTGAAGTGTTTGGTAACTGAGCACGTATTCATGATTTTAGTACCACTCTGTAAAAATTGTAGTCCTCGCTAATTTTGAGGCTTGACAAAATAGTGTGTGTTTTGGGGATTAACTCCACACACACTAATTGGGATAATCAGTGCATTAACTCTTCAAAAAAATTCAGAAATTTGACAAGAACACATGGATACACATGTTACATTTCTGACCACTTTCAGGGTGTCGGCCTCTTGGGACCAGGCCGGCCGTGCTGGCAGGCAAGTTGCTGACCAGTCAGGTGTTCGATTCCCCTCGCTGACAGGCCCTTGGGCAATGTGACCTGATGCGGGCCAGAATCTGCCCCTGACTTCCTCAGAGAATTTCAGATGAAATTGGTCGCATTGCTACGAGGATGGATTTGTGGGGCTCAAGGGTTGTTTTACACCATGGACCGTGAAGTTGTCCCAAGGCCCTAGAAAATCCGGGATTGGTTGTTGAACTTGTATTGGGATCATTTTTGTTTACACAGAGGAGAGAATATTAGAGTGGCCATGGAGTTTGAGGTCCCCAAAAGACATATTTTAAGGCCTACATTATTCATTAACATCCAACATGCTTTGTGTGGGAGAGGTAAAAGAGGTGCTATGGTAGAAAAAGGCAGGGGCCCATGGCAGATAAATGTTGTTAATAGATTTTTATGATTTTTTTGGGGGAAGAGAATGATCAAACTTGATTTTATTTTAATTTTTTTCAAAACTGCCCTTTTTGGGCATATGTTACAAAAATCAACACATTCATTTTTTGGTGCATGGTCATTCCTCTTGGTCCACATTCGGTTTACACCTAGTGAGGGGCCCAAAGGCTTTGTAAATTGATTTTTTTTTTAAATCGGACCATGGAAGTTGGACCATGGAAAAAGGCCATCCTCCATGGTCCGACTTCATGGTCCATGGTGTAAACCATGAACATAAAGATAAAGATAAAGGAAGGAGTGGAGAAGATAAAAACATGAAAAGAATCCAAAGATTTACTTTTTGGGCATATATTAAAAGAAACCAACACGTCCAATTTTTGATGCACGGTCGTTCCTTTTGGTCCACGTTCAATTTGCACCTAGTGAGAGACCCAAAGCTTTTTAATTTGCTTTTCTCATAAATCTGACAGTGGAAGTGTGATCATGAAGTGTGACCATGAAAAAGGCCATTTGTCATGGGACAATTTTGTGGTCCATGATGTAAACAACCTCTTAAAACAATCTTCCCATATGACACAACTGGTCATTAAGACATTACCCCATTTACATGTGTCGAGTCCAATCTACAAATCGTCCAGGCCCCACAATCCTAATAGTGCACGAGCCTATGTTTGAGTGAGGTGGCAGTGATATGAGTAGGTTGGAAAGGAAGGGCAGACCTACCCCCAAAAAATCTAAGCTTAGATGTAACTAATCACCACCATATGAGCCATGCTAGTTTTTTGTTTGTTGTTTTATTGTCATGGCTTTTTGTTTCACTCGCATCTTAACCCATAAAGGCCGAGAAGGATTTTTGTCTTTGAACGATTATCTATGTTTATTCATGTCATTGTACACATTTGCATTGCAATCTTCTACATTGGGAAACTTGGACAACTCCATTTTTTGATCTTTCTAACAATCCTAACTTCAAAAACATGCCATTCATAAGATCAGATTCATCATTGAAGGCACATATCATTCTTCATTAAGTTATTGAATTGGGGTAACTTTTAAACATCGATTTTGGGGAGATTTGGACTTCAAGTTGGGCCTCTAGGGGGTTTAGCTCATAAAAATTGTCCTTGGATAAGTGTTTTATCTGAATGGATTTTGGTCCAATAAGTGGATGAACTTGAATTTCATAACTGAAGTCATAATTGTAATATAATTAAAGATTCCCCTTTTTAAGATATGTACCAAATCTACTCCATGGATGATTGCACATCAATCAAGCAAAGAGAATATAACAAGAATGTGTTAAGTGTATGTGTATAATTTTGTGTATAATACGTACGTATGTGTATGTATATGTGTATATACCATCTAATCTATAATGTTGTGGTCTGTAAATGTGTAGTATAGCTAAGTATGTTGATATATTGAGATTTGATTTAGCATCTACAATTTCAAGAGAGAACGACATACACTTACTGCATCAATCAATGACCGCAAATTAATATATCATATCATTCACACCAACACTCTCTCCCTCTCATTTCAGCAATTTCCATGCCTTTTTATACATTAGGAGACCAGATTTATTTATTAGATTAAATTACAATTACAATTACAATTCTTTTACATAAAAATAAAAATAAAAATAAAACTTCACAACCAATCATCCCCCAATCCATGAGGGAGAGCCTCTTATGCATATCACCTTGTTTTAGGATATTTGAACTTCATGCGGGTCACTACTCTTAACTGGAAGCCTATATTTGAGTGGTACGTGGCAAGGTTTGTAGTTAACAATGGATACCCAAAATGACACATGTTACAATGAGATTGGTGTTCTCAAAACATAGACATCATTCTAGGTTTAATCGTTAACACGGTTGGAAGGGCCTAGGTGGTCACTTGAAAAGTAAGAATTTTCCACTTTCATCTTCACTTTTATATCTCAAACTTGATTATGAAACTTGAAATGACAATCTTTGTGATTCATAAATTGCTAACTAGACAACTTCCAATCCAATCCAATCCGACGGAGAATGATGTCAATGGAGTTAAAAGTGCTCACAAGTCTTAGATACAAAAATCTTGGACACCTTGATTTGGGACGAATTCTCATTATAAAGGGCACCCTTATCAACAAATACACACCGAACAAAACCACGAGCACTAGGCAATCATGTGCCAATGAATGTAGAATCGGTGGCACACGGGGATGTTATTGACCATGGTGTAATGGACATCATCACTAACGATATTGTGTTGCTTCAAGCTAAACATAGGGTTCAACGATTAGGTTTCATCTCATTTTGGCCAAATGTTTAACCCCCCGTCCTTAATTTGCAAACGTATGTACTTAAAGTGATTGTAGGTGACTTAAGGTAGATGGGTCTTGATTGGTTGCTTTTTCTAACTAGCCCACTTCTCTTAAGATGCAAGACACACAATTAGTGCAAGATGGTTATCAAACCCAAACTGAGGCCACAACTACTTTTCTCATAATTTTTGGATCTCGTAAGAATATCTTATTCATTAATAAAGTGAGGATGCTCGTGCTCAATAAATGGTCATATAGATCCTCCCAAATTATGTCGACTATTGATCTTAGGATGCTTATCAAATTTTGAGCGTTTAGTCCAACCTCTTTCAAATACATTTTTTTTTTGGCATTAGATTTCATAGACACGCCTAATTGCAAACCACTCAAATATAGGTGTCTGATTAAGATAAGTAATTGAAATAGGCACACCTACCCTATTTGACTACATCTAGATGTACATTTTCCTTGCAATCACTTGGGGCATCTCCATTGTCGTCACTACATCTCCCTCCAACTCCTAATCCAAAATGGTAGTTCCGGAGCTTGTGGAGTAAGTCACTAGGTGGATGGTATAACACCATAGTGACGGACCCAAACGCCCAAAAATCTCCCGGGACACTGGTCCTGAGCAGACTCCTGTACTTCCAGGATTGAAGGACAGTGATGATGAGGACAAGTTTGATATTTGGGACGTCATAAGTTATGTGTCATGTAACTTATTAGTGTGGGTGGGAAATTTAGTGTGGAAGTAATCAGAGTGGGCCACACTAATTTTCTAGTCAAGGTTGAATTACCATGGGTCCAAACCCGAGGTCCTCCACTGACTTTTCATGAAGAGTTTTGACCAACACCTAAGATAAAATATTTAAAATCACCTTACATCAAAAGTAGCACAAAAATAAGTAAGCACCCATATTAATTTTCAAGAAGAAACAAAATTATTCTTGCCGATGGTAAATTTTCATCATAAATTTAGCATGTTGAGCATTAATGTGGCCCTCGACAATAGGCTATTTAGTGTACCCTATTTGGCACAATTGCAACTCACCCCACTTTCCCCATTTAAAAATTGAAGTTGAGATGGCTACTAAAGAGTTATGTGGTGGGATAGAAGGGTCACAAGAGTAGTTAGGGTCAAGGGTAACACAATTGAAAATTGGAAAAATCTAAGCATGGGATTCTGGAACCACACAAACTCATGAGTTGCTCAAGTGCTAGAATTTTGGTGACATGCAACAAATGTGCATGAGAGGGTCTTGGCATCTCACTGTTCGCATTAGAAAACTATGTGCAGTAAAAGTTTGCTACCCCTATCTTTTATGTAATGAAATACATTGTTCATGTAAATTGTGGCCCACACTATACATGAGGAAACCAATATTATAAACATCCAGAATATTATTGTGGGTGCATAATATATTCCAACCCAAAATACATAATATCATAGGCCTAAGTTGTAGGTTATAATATTTCTATTAGATGGAAATTAGTGTGCAGTTGAGAAACTTCCAACAAAGTGAGATCCAACTACTTGTCCTAAAAGGGTGGTATTGAATCTAAGATTCGAGTATTTCAGTTGTTTCTACAAATAGATTTCAACAAAATCGGGTATCTCCATTTCCAAAAAAGCTTGCTAAATGATATACTATCTTTTTTTTGGTAAAGTTTGCTATATTACAAAACAATGTAGATGTGGAGAGATTCATAAAAAATAATTCCCTCAAGTATAAGGGTCCATGTTGTTTTAATGCACGACGGTGTGTATTGTGGGACACACTATAGCTCATTCAAGGGTAAGTCGCACCATAAACAAGGTAGCTTGGACATGTTTTGGCTTGGTTGTTGCACCCGTGCATATGAATTAATATCCCAGTTGAACCCAAACTCATACTAGAACTCTATGGCCAAGGAAGGGAGCTCTAGAGTGAGTTATGTTTGATAGCCACGTCTTCCTTCCTTCCTTTCTTTCTTTTGTACCCCACATGTCAAGCCTTCAAGTCTTCTTCTCTTTCTACTTTTTATCGGCTTTGTCCCATATCATGAGATAGAGACATTGCGGACATTGCCTTTGATTGGCAATAATGCATGTTACGATTGAATGGATAAAGTTTTGGTGAAGCTTTGTGAAAAATCAGTGAAATTTCCAATTTAATACGAAAATAACTATTATTAAGAATACTTCCTTTCAAGATGCTATTTTAGGACAAAGTCTCTTGTGGCAAAGCCACATTCCCTTGATTAATTATTTTTGTATGATTTTTTCCATTCAAAAAATTCTATGCAAAATGCCCTCCTTTCATTAATTGTTTTTCATCAAAAAAATTTAAAAAAGTAAATTATATATGGAATCACATTGTATTGCGCATATGTGTGCCATGCACAAATGCCCTCCTTGCATCAAATATATTTTAAGTAAAAATTTAAATAAATTAAAATCCACATGGAATTGTACGGTTCTTTAGATTTATCTAAAATGTTGTCAAAGAAAAATCTCGTGTCATACATGAATATATACATGCATGCATGCATGGATGATATTGTACGATTCCATGCAAAACTTTATTTGCTTTTATTTTTTAATGAGAAGTAATTGATGAAAGGAGGCCATTTTGCATGGAATTTGTCAATAAAAAACAAATCTCATGCCACACATGCACACATGAACACATCCATGGTACAATACAATTATATGGAAATTAAAATAATAAAATTTAAAAAGTTAAAATTAAACTAAAAAGGTAAAATCAAAGACACGAAGGCTTGACATGTAAAATAAAAATAAAATTTAGAATAGAAGAATACGTGGTTATCAAATATAACTCTAGATAAATTTAGATATCCTTTAGCCAGCCACGGGGTTCTAGTATTATGCATGTGCGCATGCATGGTGCATGGCATTTCTTTGACAACACTCTAGATAGACTAGAACCCCATGATTAGGGAAGGGAGCTCTGGATTTATCTAGAGTCATGTTTGGTAGCCATGTTTTCCTCTCTTTCACTTCATATTTGAATTTTTATCAATGGGATTTTTATTATTTTAAACTTAATCTCTTTAAAATATCTACATTTTTCTATAAAAAATTGTACGGAATTGAATTCCGTATGGAATTTTACTATACCGAACATGCATGCATGAATGCATGGCATGAGATTTGTGTATGCCAGCACTCTAAATAAATTTAGAGAATTTAATATTTTGTATGATTGGTTTTTCATCCACAAATTCCATACAAAAGTGCCCTCCTTTCATCAATTACTTTTCATAAAAAAAATTGAAGTAGAATTTCATCCACAGATTCCATGCAAAATCCCCTCCTTATATCGATTACTTTTCATTAAAAATAAAAGGAAATAAAATTCCTCATGGAATTGTCTTGTACCATGGATGCATGACATGAGATTTATTTTTTGACAAAAGTCTAGATAAATCTAGAGAAAAGAACATCCATGCAACCATGTGCCCAACTCCCCTTAGTTTCCCCCATGAAGCCCAAGGAAAAAAATCAATAATTTTTTATATTCTTTTCTTATCAGATATCCTACTTTGTCATCTGCCCATGCAATGCTGCCACCTTGACTTCATGCCCGCCACTATGACCACCACCCACCAAGTCTTCCAATAAATACACATACCAATTGAAAAAAAAGTTTTTAATTTGAGCTATAAAATAATTGACACCACATTTTGTGTTCTTAATATAATTGTATCTTCAATTTTTATTGTCATTTTTATAGTTCATTTTTGCATCATTATAGCTATAAATGGTATGCTTTAGACAAAGAAGAAATCACCAAATTTGGTTACCATTTTTCCATGCAATGGATACCATGTATTTCTAGTTGTAAAAAAACTCAATAGATAATTGATCATTCTATAAATATGTATTCCAAGGTATTACATTTAAGTTTATTTCATGTGGTTTTGGACTTGACAAATCATTCTTTTTGAAGATAGATTTTGGTGGTGAGCAAGTGTTCTCTTTGGAGAAAAAACAATGGCTTGTTGAACACCACCATATACAATTCCCCTTAAATTTCTATTTAGAGACACCTCTAGACATCTCAATACAACATTGGAATAAGCCTCAAACCTAACTTAGTACTCAATCCATTTTATAGTTCACAACAAGATAGGGGCCATGCCCTCCAATTAGCCAAATTCAAAATGACAAAAATGAGGCATTCGATCGATATCATTCAATAAGTAGTGTATTAGGTTAGCAAGGTTGGTCAAAACTCTTCCCACAAATTTTGATCTTCCATTGTTGCAACAACCACAAGTTCATAACATTATTCAGTAATGTCGGTCAATTCCATTGACCCTAGAATATGTCAATTATATTATATGGGGCCCCCGAACAAAGTGGAAGTATTCGTTTAATATTCATGCATTCAGCCTAACACTTGGAAATTTGGGTGGAGTTATGCTCCCAACCTGCTCACATGAATCATTGTTCATCCTGACACTATTCACATGAAGCATTGTTCATCCAGACATCATTCCTTGAAAATTATTATTCAAAGTAACATTATTCGCAATAATCTTACGATTCATACGGCATTATTTACTATTCATATCAACATCGATTTTTTCCCATGAAGGTCATACATGGAGGCCCATGCCAATGCCAAATGCTAAATATAGAACATAACACAACCATATAGTTGAATAATGTTATGTTTGTGCTAAAGAAAGAGAATATTTATGGGCGGTGCCACAACTAGAAAGCTTGAAGTTTTTTGTGACAATTTGAAAAGCTTCAGTTTTTGGCCTCAAAACCTCCACAACACCGACGTAATTAGTGTTGGTTATGTATTTCAGTGCGTGTTTTCTTTCCTACAATATTTACCATGGGGTATGCTATATTAGTAGAAGGCTCAATATGATGTCCATGATGAATAAGTCACCGTATTCTTGTACGTAGTGTAGAATATACCCAAACGAGCTCAATAATACAAGATCCCACACTTGTTGAACCATTCCCATTCCAAAATAATTGGAAGGGATCCGATGTGACTGGCTAGAGTGTTCCTCTAAATAATGGAGTGTCCGAGGCATCCCACAAAAAAACTTCACTCCAAAATATAAGGGTCACGGTTGGCCCCACGCAGTTCTCATATCATAAATATCGTAAGGTAGATGCATGTAACTTGAACACAACGATAATATGGATACCTATGTCCTTGGGTGGTATATGGTTAGGTGTGGATACAAGAACTACACTAAATATGGTATTTAGTGTCGCTAATTCTAATTGTCTTGCTCAAAACTAATTGTAAACCGCGGTGTAGTGTCACCAACACTAAATGTTAACCCAACATTAATTGTCATTCCTTGTAATATTTTAGGGGGACTTATAGATTTCCAGTGTTGCTATGACTGTCACTTTCCAAGTGATACTTCATCCAAATTTCAATCGTCCATGACAATATTTCATCACAAGTTGCTGACAAGAGAAGGTAGGGTTTTGGCCAGTTGATGACCTCATCCATCATCCACGACAGTATTTGTAAACTTATTCATAAGTAGTGTCATCCGAAAAGTTACCATAGTGACATAGAATGCCACGTGACACTAAATATCATATTTAGTGTAGCACCAAAAGACACGTGTCCAAAATAGATTGGACTATATGCTCAAATGTGTTGACCGTCTATGGTCATTAGTCAACATGATTAGGGAACCCTATATTGTATGATCGGTCAATGAGCATGAGAATCTTCACTATGAAAATGAAAAAGATATCATATTAGCTCCAAAATCATGAGGCCAATGATTACATGCATGATATTGATTTGTTAATCATCTTGCACTAATTGTGTGTTTCATATCCTACGAGAAGTGGGCGCAAAGAGGAAAGTGTCCATTAAGCCATGTCTAGTTTAGGTTGGTTTGGTTTTCATTGGTTTAGACATCTAAATATAGAACCCATGTGCAAGTCAACTCTGTCATGAAATACATTTGATTTTTTTGGTATTTAGATAAATACAAATTGTGCAAGATGCTTGTCCCCCCAAAATGGGTAGTAGCCTCTGGGCAAAGAGGCTTTTCATTCATGTTTATTTTCCAATATTTAGCATTCATACTATTATTAGTGTAGTTATTTCACCACCATCAAATCTTTGTGTTAATAATAAGGACCTTCCTTCATGCCTATGAGGTCCACAATTCAAATACAAAACAACTATACCAATTATGGCATATATTGTGGGCCACACTAATAACAAAGAATCCACATTAAAACATTTAAATTAATGTTGTGGTTGCACATTGTATAGCAACCCATACTATATAATATCATAAGTCCAAGAAACAAATGATGGTATCTCTTTCAAACCTTGTTTATTTTTCCACTAACAAGCAATCTATCTTGTATATGCTATCATGCTCTTTCTAAAACACCAAGATTTCCTTATAACTCATCCATTTGGATGACCATCCAACGACTAACTACATATTCCTTCAAGAAACACATATGTGTTGATTTATGATGTTTCCTCCTTCAAATATTGAACTTAGGAAGTGAGCTCAAGCTCTTTGGGTTCACATAGCATGTGGTTGAAGATTTTAGTGTAACTAGCGTTGCGCATTGTTTTCATTCTCAATGGTGTATAATGTGGGCCACACTATAGGGTGCGAAGTGTAAGTTGCACTACTACAAGTAAGCCCACGATATTTACCACAATCATAGTAGTTATTGAAAGTCAAATCGTGGAGCACATCATTATATAACTACCAGCTTGGAGATGTGCCGTCCTGGCCCATTGCACCCGTGAATATGAATTGATATTGCATGTCAACCCAAACCCATATGCTCATGTGCCATGTCCATATGTCCCCCATGCCCATGTGTACCCACCATATGCATGTATGCCCATGCCCATGTTCATAACCCCCCCTTATGGTATTTGGAGTCACATGCGTAATAGTGTCATGCTATTTTGAGGCGTATGCTAGGTTACACTAATGATCATCGACTTCATCATTAGTGTCAGCTCATGACAAGTTGGTGTTCAAAGTGCGCTTGTTAATATCTTTGCATGAGTGTGTTTTATTATGGTGTTAAGGCATATGACTATGTTACACAATGTTCTACATGTTGACTAGAAGTTTACACAAATGCTACTTTGACATTACTATGCTCAATAATACCTCCCCATTGCAGACTAAAACACAAAACTTTCATCTCAAGTATCCCAACGTGCTACATTGAATGTCGCATAATTTTTTACTTATGATGAAGAATATTATCATATTGACAATTAGCATGCGTGACACTTTGAGACCTCTAGGCATCTAGTGCAGGCCTTCGCAAGTAGTGTATGTGACACTAAATACCATAAATTGTGTAGTTGAAGTTGAATTGCATTGTGCTCGTGATTGGGTGATGGGCAATCACAAATTTATTTGGTTTTTTAAACATTGCATCCGTGTGGTCAATCTTTGGAGCGACAAATCACATTGTTATTTTATTATGTCAAATCACATTGGTTTAGTATTCCACATTGACAACTATCATTTTAATTTCGTTTCAAATGACACTATTTGTCATGTGTCTCCCGCCATTGACAGGTGTCAGTCGTCCTAGTTGCATTTTGTCCACCATCACTAGTAGTCACGGCCATCCAGTGTAAATCATTTTTTTGGTTTTCGTGTTTGTAATGAGAATCGTGATTGCTACTAGTGGGGAGTCAAAATATATTGCCACCCTCTTCTTTGCGGTGACGCTGCCCTTCAAGTTAAATCACTTTGAAATTGATGTATTCACAATATTTCTAAGGCTCTTTGGAACTAGTCAACTAAGGATCCACAAAGACTTTAGACAACACAAGAGCTTACATATAGAACAAAGAGGTTTTTAAAGCATTGGGCACTACAAGCATATGAGTCATTTGTAATCGATCTACGCCATTATAAAATACACAAATTTACCATGTGCTTGTAGTGGGAGTCATGACATCATAGGGAACAATGGAAGCAATTTAAACCGCTTTCAAAAAAATAAGTTTAGTTTAAGTTGAACAAAAACCTTCATTGTGGACCACCAAACCGGAATAATTTTGAGCCAACTCAATCCATGTCCTATATGTCTTTAATCATGAACTAGTTATACATTGAAATTCTTAGTTGTTTCTTGTATTGTTAAACCAAAAAAAAAATTCAAAAACATGTTCAATGAGTTGACTGGAGTTTTGATTTTGAATCACCAATCTGGAAATTTAATGAATCAATGGGGAATCGGCTCACTTGGAACTAGATGTTGGACTTCATGTTCATTGTTGTGGACATGTGTTGTCTTAAACTTGCAACAAAGGGTGGTCAATGAGACATGTGAAAGCACTATCACTACAAGCATGCGAGTTTTGAGCATTTCACATGCATCACTGAGAAATTGTCCTATATCATTGGAGAATATGCAAGTCTACCACAATGATAGATTTACATATTGTTCTCATTGTCGCAAGACGTTTGCCTAGCATTTTTTTTCCAAATTTTGTTGGTAGCATATGCCATATGCCGTGACATTCTTGTCACTTCAATTGACAACTTGTTGCACTTTATGAAGAGGATGGCCACATTTTTGCTTTTAAAGACAACCAACCCAACGTCTCACTACTCAAGGAAAGTAAGGGATGCATCAATACTTTGTATCAAACCAATAATTTGAGTGGATGAGATTCATCTTCACCTTGTGAATTCAATTTTCTACCTAGCCATGTTAATATTGTTGCTATGGTCCAACCAATCATTGTGGAGGTCACATAATCAACCAATCATCTCAAAAGTTTCAAAATCTAAAGGTTGGACAAGCCTTGTAGGAAAAAAACAACAATGGACAATCAAGTTGTCCCATATATGTCCATTGAAAAGTTTATACCTCATAACTCGAACAATACCTTTGGGCTAAAGAGATTCCCCAATCATAGGCGTTCCGCTCTTCTTTCCTTTTCAAGAATACCTTACCAATCATGCTCAAAATTGTCGTATAGAGACCTATTACAAATACATGGCGAACCGACTTTGATGTGTCATAGTGTAGTAGGGTGTCCAAGGCCTTGTGGTCAATACCATGGAATGGATGCCATAAATAGCTCATCATGTCACCTAGCTCGTCCCCCATTTTGGCCTTGCGCGGTGCCTTTAATGGGCCACACACGATTCGATAGTAAATGTAAGTTACATACACATCATAATTACAACAATGATGTGCCATCGAGATGTATGGACATTGAGTGGCCTATTACGGAAGTATGGTCAAGTGTACCTAGGTCCTTGTTGCCTTCCTCTACACCAAACACCACTAGAGGACATTTATGCAACGATTTCCAACACTATAAGGATGCATTTCCGTCGAGAAGTGGAAATGGAACGTTGGTGTCATTTCGGAGACCATCTTTTCAAAGGTACCAAGGTGACGCTAACATTCCATTCCAAGACATTGACATCCTTCTAGTTTATTTTGAAACTTAACTACTCAAGTGTTAAACTACCCATATAATATATGTATATTAGTGGCTTGAGTTGTGTTACAATTTGGAGTTTCAAATGTCAAATTTTGTTTCTTACAATGTATAAATATTCTATAACCAATGTGTCGAACCACACTAGGAGGCCTCGATATATCATTGCTCACCAATCTAAGGCCCGAGCATTGATCAATTGTATTGGTGGACTATGTACTCTACATGGTATCAACGTGTAGCAATGAAGTTTGAATTAAACGTACATTCAACCACCCACATCTACAACCATTATCTTCAACCGCATAGGAGGTTTTGAAATATGATTGCTCACGGATCTAGTGTGTTGACCCAAGCTATGATCAATCTTATCGGTGGACTATGTACTCTACCTAGCATAGCAATGAAGTTCGCATTAAGGGTGACTTTATGCATGGCCTAGGCCGGCCTGCGCACCTGCCCGATTCTCAAGCAATAAGCCCTTAATCCAACCCAACCTTGTCACATGTAAAGTGACGAGGCTTGGTTTTAGCTCTCGATGTTCTTGAAGAAGGTTTGTGAATAGAATCAACCTTCCATGAATTGACAGTAGGGATGTTTGTTATCCAACAACTGAGCCAATCCAACCCATCTTGAGAGTTCGAGCCAAAGAAAACCTCGTTGTGATTTTTTCAAGTTTGCCCGGAGATTCAATGCCAGATATTTGCTACCTAGGATGCCACGTAGATGACAAATGTTCGGGCCCAACCCTAGTATAAACCTTTGGGCCGGATTTGATGAAACCTAGCAACCCTATTGGTTGAAATTCTTAGAATTTGGGTTGGCCCTCAATTCGGCCCGGAGTATTAAGTGGGCCTAAGTGTACATATACACCTACCCACATCTCCAACATCCCATGGAGGTTTGTTGAGAGACATAAATTGAACGGCCACGATCCAATTTAGAACATTCATTTTGTAAGTATATTGTATTCATGTGAGCTTAAGGTAAGCAATAAGCATGCATAATTTAGTTGCTCACCTTAACGAATACCTATATTTTAAGAGGCGCGTGGTTAGGTGTAAATACAACAACGGACACCAAAAAGAAGCATGTATAAAAAAAACATTGGACTAAGTACTTGTATTAGGTTAAACATTATAAACGCAATAATAAACATATTTGAAGGTATCTAGATGACCATTGAATGAGAAAAACAAACATCACTTTCATAATGAATAAGATATTCACATGAGCTCCAAAAGTTATTAGAAAAACGATTGTGGACACGATTTAGATTTGGTAATCATCTTGCACTACTTGCGTGTTTCGTATCCTACAAGAAGTGGGTGGAGATTTGAAAGTGTTTGTTTGAGACATGCTTACCCTATTTTGAACATGCAATCATAATGACAGTGTGCTAAAACTTGGTTCTTAAAAGAAAATCTCCATAGTTGCAATGGCGATACCACACACCACTTAGAGGCTACGAGGCATCATCATTGGCCATCAATCTAGCCAAACCAAACTAAGGGAACTCAAGGCAATTCAATCATAACTTAGTAGTGGACACGTACTCTACATAGTCCCAACTAAAGTAGATGGATGACTCGCCGCTTCTGTGGCGAGTCATCCACTTTCCTCTCATTGGTGATATGGTTCATCTAGAAAAAATAAAAAAATAAAAATCTAAGCATATCGGAGGTTTTGGTTGACAACAACATCAATTTATCCTACATGCCCACATAGGAATGCGGTTTGCTAAAGAATGTTAAGGCATGTTGTTGATTAAGAAGTTGTAATTTGCCTAAATTGTTGTACTTGTTGATTATGATGACCAATAAATTGAAGAATGACATGTGCCAGTTTACAACACAATAGACTAGATTGCCCTTGATCCATTATGCCTTCCGGCTCAAATTCTACATCAAAGATCCAAATTACATAGGAGGAGGCTATTGATGTCATCAATCTATGGATAGAAGCCATTACCATCAACTCTTAGCGAGGCAAACATTCATGAATGGGGATGAAAAGCCTAGTCACCACATGCTCATGGCCCATGTCATATTGGGTTTGCCGATCCAATGTAAATAGATATTTACCCAATTCAAGGCATAATAGTCATAAATGATGGATTACTAGGTGATGCTACATAGTTCCACACAACTACAACAATCCCCCCCTCCTTCCAATATTCAAGAGAACAATGTTTGCTACAAGCATTGGAGTGATGAAGCCACACATGGACAATATTACATTCTCATCTAAATTTGTATGCATTCATCCTGTACATCATTTAGTTCCTATGATTTTTGGAGACTTTTATGACGATTCCATCTATCAAAATAACACAAAATTACAATACATCAAATATGTTTATTTATAGAAATGTTGTTTGCCAATTTTTTTATAAGAAAACTACACAAATGTCAAAACATGAGAGGTATACAAAACACATGAACCTCATCGAACTCGATCTCTTTTGAATCACAAATCACAACGGTTTACATATGGTTCAATTATTATGTTTCATTGTTGCCAAACTCGAATTCTTATACACCGTAATAATTCCAAGACCAAGGTCCCACACTACATAGCCATCGGTAGCTAGTATGGTGATTCACAACATGGTGTTTGCTTATTGAGTACAATCCAATGAGCTAGGGCTATTTGGAGTCTAGGTAAAACCATCCATTGAGGTTTAAAAGCTTTTTAGTAAAAAACAAGTTCCCATAAATTGAGGGTTGATTCATTCCAATTGAATGTGTATAAGAAGTGCATGCACAATTTACAAAAATGAAAGCGGACTTTTGGTCCAATGTTGTGCAACTATGTGAAAATTGGTATGATTAGAAGAAAAAGATTGATATTAATCCTAGTGACATGTGCCCTAATGTGAGAAAGAGCTTGGTGGCTTTATAGTGTGCCCGGTTAATCATTCATAGCATAAACATCACAAGCGCCGACCGTGGGATTCGAACCCACGACCACGTGGTTAAAAGCCACGCGCTCTACCAACTGAGCTAGGTCGGCTTCCCTAATTGCTATGTGGGTGACTCGGAATTTAGAAAATTTATTTTTGCTCAGGGTCAAATACAATGAACATGGTCCCAAATCTTGTTACGGTTTCATTGGTGAGGACGAGCTTATTTGCCCTAAAGGACCATAAGGCCATATTTATCTTTTTACACATTTTTGATTTGGTCCACAATACTTTGTTTCAAACCAAATAGTGTTTTATAAACACTAGAGGATCGGTCTTGTAAGGCTTTATCTTTTGGACAAAAGTAAAACCATTTGATAGTGATTTGCTTCTTTTTTTTACCTATCAAAAAAATATGGTGACATCTACGTTTTTTAGACACATTCTTTGACATTTTGGAGGCGTTTTTGCCTTAAGGCAAGCAAATGTGGATAGGTTCAACTATAAATAAAATGGACCCAACAAATTGGAAAATATCACTTGTTTCTAAATATCTGCATCTTCTTATCTACTGCTTGATTTCGAGTACTTGGAAAATGTTAGTTTTATTTCTAAAAGCAATCCATATTTGACATGTGCCCAAAGCAAGCCTAGGAAACTATAGTAAATAAACTCCAAAAGTAAAATTTTCTTTTTGTAGATGGGCTAAACTCACATGCAGAGGTCTAGAAGGGAAAATGTTGCCTCGAGAATAATAAGACAATCATCAATATGGCACACCAACCAAAAACGAGACTCAAACACCTCATGGATTATTCCATTATTGGGATTTCACATCCTAATCTCGATGATCATAACACTTTAGATGATATAAAAATTAAGCTTCTACATACCAACAATGCCAAAGTCCAAATCCTTGGCTTCCTAGGCTCACCTTAATTTTTACATGAGTGCCACAAATCCTTTGGCCCACCCAACACAAAGCATACGTACATACAACATACATATGTTGCCACATACGGTTGCCGAGTAAGCACTCGCAATTTGCCCTCAATTCATCAGCTGCATTCCTTAGACTGCAATCAAATAAATGGTCACAGTACAAGGGGGATACATACAACATGCTTGGGATTCGTGGCATCTACATAAACTCATCCATCGTGGATGAAAGGGTCCAATTAAAAATAGCCCCCTACAAGATCGAGGGCCCATTCATTCCAATTTGACATTGCTGGACTGATGTGGGGCCTTTGACTCTATATCCAAAGGCAACTTGTCTAAAACAATCATTTATAAGTTATAGTACAATTCATTGTGTTGTCACCTTCATAATGGATGAATTTACATAAACACCGCAAATCCCTAGCTATGTATGTCAATGTATGTGTTGTGACTCACTCTTGCATTAGAGGGAATATGAGAGTGGAATATGTATAAGTATCATGTACTCCACTCCTCCACAACTTGGAATTTGTGGTGTTTGTGTAACTCATCCATCTTGGATGAAAGGGCTCTAGTCAAAACAAATCCCATGTGAGGTTAACACATGTTCACACATGTTCCACACATTCACTCTATACAAGCACTCTCGATTGTGAGTCCCATGATCAAAGGTAACATATACAAGGCTTTCCACAAAAATAGTTTAACTAAGACTTTGTTTGGTCAAAGATTTTGAGATACTTGATAGTTGATTCCCTTATAGAGGAGTTGAAATCACCCTTCTAAAAATTGCATATTTGAAGGAGCGAAAGACTATTAGAAGAGAGAGAGAGAGAGAGAGCGAGAGAGAGCACCTCTAAATTGGTTATATCATAACATTACTCATTTTAAGTTGATGCATTATGAGACAAGGGATATGCCAACCATTGTGCCCTTTTATTCTTGGGTTCCCCCACATCTTGGGTATATTCAACGTGGATAATGTTCATTTTACAAGAGTCAATATTGGTAATTGACCACACATAATAGAATCGTTCCGGACTTACTAGCAGACATGTGCCGGAAATTATGCATGGGCCAAGCCGACCTTGCTATGCGATTAACTCTTATTTAAACAATCCCATGCCAAATAATAATGTTTACATATAACCGACATGATCCCGACTTCGAGGGGATTTACATCATCGGACCTGTGCTGCTAGCTTGTCTAACTCTTTATCCTTTAGAAAGGGAGTGACCAAGTGATGTTATAAGTGAGAACCCATGGGAACGTTTTTTTCATATAAGAACGTCTCCTCTAAGCTGGCAATACAAAATTTAAAGGTGTTTGTATTGAGAATGAGTCGTCATGCAAAATGGTTCTCCAAAACATGAACTCTCCTTTAAACTTCATTTCTTGGTTCAGATCATTACCGTTTCAATCCATTACCGTTTAGACCATTATCATGTGGGAGACACCTCACTTAGCCTCCTCTTGGTCTTGGGACCCTTGTCTAAAGGCCTTTGGTCCCATTTACACCTCTTGCCCAATAGGATTGCTCTATTTTGTTGGACCCTCCCCATCTAAAAGCGCCCCTCAGGTGCCCCTCACATTATCTGGGCACCGAATCCAGATCCGCCTGTCACCCTGTCGCGCCCTGTCGCGGCTCCCGGCTGGAAGCGCGGGGCCTGCGTTTCTTTCCACTGCGAGAGGTGTCGCGTTTCTTTCCAGAGTTTTTTCCTGCGGCGCCCATTTTTTTCCGCCTTCAGACCGTCGCGGGGCTGCCCGCCTGCTGCTCGCGTTTACGGTTACACGGTCGTGGTTTACGTCGTGGTTACAGCCGGAGGGGTTACATGGTTGTGGTTACAGGCTCGGGGTTTAAGGCTCGGGGTTACAGGCTCGGGGCTACAGGCCAGCTCACACTATATCGTTACACGGGCTGCTTACACCCCGTAGTTACATGCTGGTTTTAAGTTTAGGGTGTCCTTATGGTTACAGGCTCCGGGTTTCAGCTCCCCCCACAGTATGTCGTTACACGGGCTGCTTACACCCCGTAGTTCCATGCTGGTTTTAAGGGTAGGGTGTCCTCCTGGTTACAGGCTCACTCTTAGTTACCGTTCAGGGTGCTTTCCCACACATTGCTGGTTACACTCATCCTCGTTGGTTTTCATTCCCTGCTGGTTACACACTCCTCCTGCGTTACTCTCCTCCTGGTTCCAAAGCTCTCATTGTTGGTTTCCAACCACCTGGTTACTCCCTCATTGTTCGTTACCAGCCTCCTTGTTACACCCTTATGGTTACACTCCGTGGTTACACTTCGTTTAGGGCCTACCCCTATACTCTTCAAGCTATGATGGTTACGACGTAACCGAAGCATCTGTCGCGCAACAAAGACGAATCCCTCAATTCGAGATGGGCGTCTGCATGCAAAAGGTGGGGTTACCCATTTTCGAACATTACCCATGAATGCAGCAGCGCCGAGCCAGCGTCTAAACTTGGTAACACAACCCTAAATTCCATTCCTGGCTTAGGGTTTAGCCGGTGATCCCGCCATGTGGTCCACTGTTCGTAAAACTTAATCCATGATAATTGAAATTCGCAAGTTTAGACGGGAATTGCCGCATCCCCGAGTCCGATTTCCCCTGCCTCCCTTATGGTTCCCTTGCTTATTGCATCTGTAACCTACACCTCCCGCATCGTGAATCCCCTGCGTTCCTTCAGAAAAACTTGCATTGTTGGGGCTGTAACCTGCAAGCACTACGGTGTCCGTCCGAATTGTCAATGCACTGCTTCACATGAGGTCCCTCCACCCCCGGTAGGTCTGTGTATTCCTGAAACTCGTGTCCTGTTTAGGGTTACATATCTTTCACATCCTCCATGTTTGCCGCTCTCTTCGATTTGCGAAGGTAACCATTGAATCGGAGCCATCGCCGCAAACCTGCATACTGTCGGGACAGCGTGCCTTTGCATAGATCTCAACTTTGGTTGTCCTCTGTTGAACCAGTGCACGTTTGGGGCTCACAATCTCTCACCTCAATTCTGTCTACCCCTCTGTTGTCCACGACGCAAGTTTTTATTTGTCATTTCACATTTTATGATCTTCCACATTTCCCTCTCCGTTCATGGACTCCGTGGTGGACATGACCACCCCGGAACGATTGAATATGCTCCCACATGTCCACGACTACAGGCCCTCATTGGCGGCAAGTCTTGCCGATATCCAGAATGCCCTGCAGATTCCGCCCCCAGGCCCATTTGACCACACATCCATCCAGTGGAGCCGCAGCCACCGCTTTCAGAGTCGCGACCCGGATGGCGACGACACTGGCGACATAGCTTTCATTCCATGGGACCGCATTGATGACTTCCGCAAGGGCGAGGAATGTCGGCCGGACGTTGAGTGCCGCTTTGTGAGGAAAGGTATCCTGAAGCACACATCCTTAACGCGACCGCAAGCGTGTTCATTCGTCGAGAAGTTCAGGTATTCATGGCGACTCCCTCTCTTACCCTTTCCAAGTGCAACATGTCCGTGTTCTTGTAACCAGGATGGTTACAATAACACCTCATAACACTGATATCTGGTGAACTTATACTGGTGCCTTATAACCATGAGTACCGTTCCAACCATGCCAGCGTTGTAACCGTCTGAGTGAAAATGTCGACCTTCACAGTGTCACATGTGTGGTCTCCACGTACAGATATCATTGTGAATACGGACCGGGTAACCACGCCAACAATTGCGTTGTCGTCCATGATGGACTGGTTGCACATAAACAAAAACTCGACCACAAGGGCAAGCGCATTCCCAATGGAAAGGGCCACAAAGGGCCGAGGGTCTCCAAGAAAATGAAGGGATTGAACCAGAAGAAGGGCTGCCAATGTTGTTTCGTGCTGAAGCGGTTGTGGTTACTGCCCCACATTTGTCAGGTAGTATACACACAGAAACACCATGTGAACAAGAATGGTGTTGTTGTCCATGGCGCCGGGCAGTTAGGTGTCACTACCGCCGTTGGTGCCCATTTGTCTTCGGAAACAATCCAATGGATAGAGAAGACCATTTGTGAGGGCTTGTCCGTTACGCAAGTCATGAATAAACACAAGGAACGTGTTCTCGGTATTATGAGCAAGAGAGGCCGCATCACCAGGGACATGTTCCTCAACGAACAAGACATTCGCAGTGTCGCTCGTAACCACGCCCGCGAAACGTACATGAAGCATACGAATGACGCCACCAGCGTCAGAATGTGGGTTCAAGAAAACATGCATGACGTCTTCTACTACCAGGATGGAGGTTTGCTGGTGCAGGAGGAGTTGCGAGGAACAAACATCCCATTCACCATTGGCATACAAACTGAGTGGCAACGCCAGTCCATGCTGGTACATGGTCACGAAAGCGCTGTTTCCATAGACGCCACTTTTGGGACTAACGCCAAAAAGGTATACTGCATCCTAATTCGTAACCACGATACACTAGGTGTGCGATTCTTGTAACCACATGGTACGCATCTGGTGCATGCCGTTTCAGCATGTCCGTGTCTTCTACACCTTGTAACCACAGCCCCCTACAACATGTTACAATACTGGTTACATGGATTGGTCATGTGTGTGTCTTCATGTTCCTCATTTGTCATTGCAGTTCCCTCTTTACACGCTCATGGTCTTCGACGAGTGGTACAATGGTATTCCTGTTGCGTACATTATCACCTCTAGCTGCAAACAGGACAACCTTCAGCTGTGGATGCGTGCTCTAAACGATCATCTCCGGGGATTCCAGCATGACTGGCGTCCCAATGCCTTCATTGTTGATGACGCTAAAGCGGAAATCAACAGTATCGGGTACGTAACAATTATTGCATAAACATTCATGTTTCTGAGTACCCAGGACTGTTTCCGCAACGCTTAATAGTGATTTGTTTCCATATGGCACACATGAACGGGCTGACCACACTTGTTTCCTCCTGCAGTGCGGTGTGGCCCGAGACGAAGATATTTTTGTGTTTGTGGCATGTCAGGAGAGCCTGGTTGAAACAGGCCTGCATAAAGATAAAAGATGCCGTAACCCGCGGATGTGTTCTGCAAGGGCTTGGGAAGATCATGTACGACAGAGACTGCCCTGATGACCTTCATATGGATTCTTGGGCTCAGCGTAGACTCCGGGAGCTTGCCGAAAGAATCCCAGAGGCTTCTGATTTCTGGTCGTATTTCGAAAAGCAGTGGGGCGGTAACACGCGTTCATGGGTTGTTGGCCACCGGAATCTGTGTTACGCGGGCCAAGACACCAACGCCGCTATTGAAAGCTACCATGGAAACCTCAAAGCCACATTGAAGCAATCGAAGGGGCGTTATCATGGACGGCGAGTGGACTGGACCATCCACCAACTCGTTGGGGACGTACTTAATCACTATTGGTACATGTCATTGCGCAAACGGTTTGGTTTTGTAACCAATAAAAAGGAGGAGCAATTTGTCATTGGCGCCCTCCTGAAGGCCAGGCTCATTCCTGATTCTTGTGTCATGTTGCCTTCCTGTCCAGGGGGCCCTGCTGTGGTTACGTCCAAGTCCAAGGTCCAAAAACGGTACTGGGTGTACAATCCCGGCGAGGAGTTGGCTTCTTGCGATTGTCCACTTGGTATGAAAGGTAACATTTGCAAGCACCAGGTGAAAGTGCTAAAATTATTGCACCCCGACATTGCAGAAGGAACCATAACAAGGTATTGTGGGTCTCTGAAAGGTACGGGTGGTGGCGGTCTCCGGAACATGTTGGAGGCGGTGGACGGTGGTTACAACCTCTGTGAAGGCGTAACCAGCCCCGTCCACATCAGCCAAACACAACCCGCAAAATATACCCACATTCCGTGCAGCGCAGAGATTGAGGACCACATACACCGTCTCTCTCTTTCCATCCTAGACGACTCCCGTGGAAACAAAGTCCTCCTCCGCCATGTGCTGGCCGCATTTCTGTCTGTGCAAGGCACCATGAAGAATCTGAAGAGTGACTTGGAAGCTGGTCTATTGCATCCAAGCCAAGAAACTGTGGACTTCCTCGAGATTCAAGACAACATGGGCATGAGCCTCAAACGCAGAAGAGATTTCCTAGATAGGCGATAGTTTGCACAGGGTAGGCACGACCTGCTATATAAATGTTTATGCCCAATGTGTGAGTAATCCCATACGGAGCGTACTGAAGGCATCCGACTTAACCACATCGTGTAACCACTGTATACAGCCACCTTCATATTATCAAATGGAAACCTTACTATGCAACCACACTGTAACCACACCGTGCAACCACATTGTAACCACACTATGTAACCACGTGTGTACTGCATTTTATTGTGGAGACATTGTCCCTGAGTGCGGTTCTTCAAATCAGAGGGGACCTCTTCTAAAGAGGGTGGATGAGCAGGTACTTCACTTTGTACCCATCCTGGTTATATGTGCGGAAAGTCAGTATATTGTAACCACAGAGATCGGATGTCCTCTTAGCAATACAGGACGTGTAACCTGGCTACGTGAACATACGAACTTGACAAGCCTCTCGAACAAAGTTTATATGTGCGGCCACTCATTGTCCCATTTCATTCACAATGCACACCCAAAACACAACAATTATGGAAATGGTTACAAAACCCGTAACCAGTGTGGTGCCTGTCATGTAAAGAGGTTCCCTGAAGGGAGTGTACATCCCCAAAAATGGTTTGTCAACGTAACCTTTACAAAATTGTATCGTTCCTACACCTACTGTAACCAACAATGTACATGTCGGAGCAAACATCTCAACGCCTTCTTGTCTTCAACGACCACGCGCAGGTCGCCCCTGCTGCTGCGTGGATCCGCGCCTGACCGCCTCCTTTGTTGGTCTTTGCGGCGGTAGTTTCCTTCCCTCATCATCCTCGTTCCCGTCCAGTCCAAGATAGATGTCAATTGGGCTTCGCGTACGCGGCTGTGTTGAAGGGGCGGAGGGAACAGATTGTCTTCGCGGGTCGGTTTCATCACGCCCCGCCCTTCGTGAAGTGCCTCCGGGAACGGCTGCCCTCCTGTACGACCCCCCTTCGACAGGGGCTCCGGTGGACCTCACTGCTTCCATGGCCTCTGTGCGTGAGGTGCGGGCCGGAACGTTCTCCACATTTGGAGCGATAGTCGACGATACAGCCTTCTTGCGATCCTGTTCAATTTGTTGCATAATCGCCCTCTGTGCGTCGACATCCTCCACGGACATGTCCTTCATGCCCATCGACTCCTCCAATCCCTATTTTCGCGGTATAAATGGTGGGTGGTAACCAGCAGCTCTTGTTGTCACGGCCAGCTCCGCAGCAAAGTCGGTGATCAATGCCTTCTGCATGGCTGGAATCGAATACGTCGGCCACTTGAACTGCATTACATGTCGTGTGAGGTTAGAATGGGGGTCAACTGTGCAGCTGATGATCATGGTTACGACATCGGTAACGATCGTGGTTACATGCATGGTAAGGATGATTGATTAGAGCATTGTAACGATAATGGTTACTAGCTTGGTTACAAGTTATGACCACAAATGTAGTTCGGAGTGCTTACCGTGTTGTAGTCAATTGGCGTAGCGGCCACCCCACGCATACTCAGGTAACTGTCAAGGTTGGCGATGACATCGTAACCACAGGCCCACCCATCGTACGACTGTTTCACCTTTGGTCTATGCACGGCCGCCCCCACGAATGAATGGTAGTTGAAGTCCGACGTCGACATCCCCCGATGCTCTGCCCACATCGCCCTTATCAGACGCCGGAATGTCTCTTCTTTGTCATCCTTCGTGTGGTACCCCTCCACAGAATCGCAGTGCACTGTGCATGTTTCCTCGAACATGTATAGTGACCAGTGCCCCCTATCCCAATAAGGAACGATGACAGCCTTGCAATCGGCTGGGAAGTTCTTGAAAACACCTTTCAAGAAATCGCCTAATGCCTCGTTCCTCGCCTTCCCTCCAGCCATGTACGCGTTCAAGTCGCCCGACACCTTTGCTGTAACCAGCCCGTAACCAGCTCTGTTGTCTCCGTGCTTCAGCCAGGTCTTCACAATCATGAAGTCGAGCCAGTTGTCCGTTAGCTCGTTGTTGACTTCTATGATGGGTGGTATGTCGGTGAAGAGTATGCCCACTGTCATTCCTGGCAACCCCTTAAAGAATACAATCCAGTCGCACAGTTCGGAGTGTCCGCTCCCAGTCCTGCAACATACGTTGAGTGGTGTTAGTGCACATGATTCCTGGTTACGATGGTAATTGGGAAATAGCTAGTTACAATAGTGCATATGTGGTTACAAATGATATTAACATGAGGGACCCATGATTAAGAATATATACCTGAGTTTCTGGAAGAGCGCCTCAATCCTGCAAGTCAGCAAACCACGAACGTGTCAGCCACCACATCCACTGAAGTTATGTTTTTCGTATTATGTGTAAAACAATATATGCAGCTACTCACAGATATAGTAGCAATGAATGTTGTGGAACTAGACGTATGCATAGAAGGAGGCGCTTAGTTCGAAAGATGTTGTACCGCAATCTCTTGTACAACATCTGTAGCGCCTTGTCGATTTTATTCTTCTGCACGTCTGGGTTACGTGCAGCCTGCACCGGGCGAGCCTGACCCGACGACAAAGGCTTTCGGGATTTCTCGGGTTTGGCTACCGTTGTGCCCTTTCCTCTCACGTCATGCGTGTCTTCCAGCACTACAGTCTTCCCCTTTATTTCACTCTCTGGGTGCGGAGTAAGGGAACATGTGGTCTGTGACTCTCTGTGGTGCGTAACCTGTAACGCAACAACCGACTTATCCTGAGTCTGTATGGCAGTAGAGGAAATCGGTAAAGACTGGGGGGATATGGGAGCAACAACGACCTCTGGGAGGGGTGCCAATTGTTTGGCATCCACCCGGTTACGAGCCTGGAAGGACTTCTCAGCCTGGGGGGGATCCCAAAACCAACGGGCCATAGTTGGAACGGCTATGGGATTGGAGGTGGTACCAAACATTTCCTGCTCTATTGGGGGGCCGGGAACGGGACGTACCTCTGTGATGGATGGTGGGGGTGGGTCTTGCAGTGACACAGGCGATGACTCTGTGTTAGTGCCTGTGGTGACCGCGACAGCGGTAAACGTGGTTACGGATGAGGTAGGGAGAGCAGGGGGTGTAACCACGGGCTGATGTGGAGTCGCCTCCTCGAGCATAGCGGGGTCTGTAACCACGTTGTCATCAGCAGGATTGCAATCGCTCCCGATGGCGGGCAGGATTTTCGGCGACATAGTCGAGGTTACAAGGACATCCGAGGGACCCGCAGTTCCATCCGCCAATAGTTGGGTGTGTTGCTCCAGCAGGTGGTCACGGAGCGCTCGACGACGCCTGTGTTCTTCAGTGTCCTCCGCGTCGGACAGTCCTGCGAACAACAACCACTGACAACACTTCAGGTGGGTACACTAACTTTCCACTGGTTACAACTCCGTCGCGAACACATAATAAGTTACAAATTGCTAAACAGCAACGGTGTTAAGAAGTTGCGAACCTGTGGAACGAATGAACCACCCAATATCCAAATCCTCCTGGGACTGCAACCACGATCGAATTGCAGATTGAGTGGGGTGGGAGTCTGGGACGTCAAGCCTTTGACACCATGACCGCACAAAGGAATCCGGTTCGGTTGTAACCCACCGCTGCATTGCCCTGCACTGTGTCCTCTGTATCCAGGATAGGTACTCCACCCACCACTCCTCGGTAGGTGACGGCAGCATCCGGAACGCTTCTTGGACCCCATCCGACCACTCGGCTGCCGACATGCCTTCCCGCGCAGCAGCGAACATGATGTAACCCTCTGACTCCATGACTTCTTTTGTAACCTGCCATGGAGAGGAGGACATACCCACTGAGGTCCACTCGAGGACCATACGCCGTGTAGCGCCGACGATGGGATGGAGAAGAGGATTGCGGAGACCACGAAGGCGCATGTATGTCTTCAAAATGGGGGCCGCCCATGGAACCGGGAACATTCGTGGAAACGGCTCCATGCCCTGCAGAGCGGTCACAACGCTGTTGCCTTCGTGACGGGTGTGTTTCCATGGGAACGGCGGAAGAGACGCTCGGAGACCACCGCATGTGGTGAAAAGGTGGAACAGCGGATGCCACCCCCACGTAACACCCTCCACTCGCGGTTGCACGGATGCCTCAAAGGCGTCGAGCTTGGCAGTAACGAGGTCATCGATCTGCTGCTGCCTTTTGTCCTCCATATACTTCTTCATGACGTCCACTGCCTTGCACTTCTGGCGGTAATCGACATACGTAACCAGGTCCATGAATTCCTCGTCTCCTGTAACCTGGTTTCTCATCCGGACAACTGATTGGTGTGCGGTGGGGTCCCGCGTGTATGAAGTGCCGGCTGCAGCCTGCACAGTTGGAATTCAATAAACAATTGAATGAGAAATATAGAATGGTGAAATGGGGCGGAAAATGTAACGCCCACGGTAGGGAAAACCTGGTTACTGGAAACGCATAAGACGGAAACGAAGCGGAGGCATTGGTATTAGCAGACGGTGTGGCGTCAAGCACCTAACCTGGGTTGCTCGCATCTGCAGGAGGGACATATGCTGGTTACAAGAGTGTTCACCAATCACACAGACATTGAAGTTCATGACATATGGTATACATCACTGGTTACATTCATGCCATATGATATACATTATTGCAATAATTACAAACATGTGCACATAAATAGGTAGATGGTTGTGGACTTTCACCTGGGCGTAGAAAGTCCAAGCCCCGTAAGCTTGACAGAATTTCCTGTCGAACCAAACATCGTACTTTCCATCGTAGGGTTGAAGGTCTCTGAAACCAGCCAGTTGTCTGTTGAAACCAGCAAGGCTGTCGGACTCCCAGTCGTAATCTGGAAACATGAATCGCAACAGCTGCACAAGGCCGGGCTGGGGGACGGGAGGAGGGTAACTTGGCATGGCAAACTGTTGTGTAACCATCGATTCAGCCTCTGCAGTGAAGCGGGAACGTGCTGTTAGACGCTCTTCTTCAATCTGCCTCAGCTGCAACTCCTTGCTTGGAACCCCCCTTTTTCCTGCGTTACTGCTGGATGCGATGGTTTTTGCCTTTGCCGGAGGGTTGTAGGCAGGACTCTCGGAACCCTCCGGAGATTCGATGACAATGTCAACAACGGCAAGGGCTTCTTCGACTGTAGGAGACTGGGGTGGATTTATCCTAACCGTCAAACCCGTGAAAGGTGGGGGGGGGCGGCGAAGTGTGGCGAGGGACAGTGGTGAAACGAGCGCCGTCCAGGGAGTCGAGAGCCGTTGTGGTGACATGGGATCCTCCCGTGTCCGTGTCGACGGCTGCCGTGGAGCGGGGGGCAATGTCCATCGTAACCAGTGGAAGAAGGGCCACCTGTGATTCCGATGGAGGCGGCAAGGGTTGAGTGCTGGTTACGGATCCAGCTGGGACAATTGCACTGCCAGACGGAGTGTCTGTAACCACTTCAGCATGTGGTTGACGGGGAGCATTGGGCGTCTGCACATCGGATGGCCTGGTTACGGTGGCTGTGGACGTCCTCCGTTTCTTGGTCAACGCGCGAAGGCTGATGTCACTGTCGGAAGATAGCTCCTCCACAGGGCGCATAGCCACGTCTTCCACGGGGCGCACTCTGTCGGGCTGGGTAGCGGGCTTCACAGCGCCCTTCCTCTTCTGTTTCCCCTTTGGTTTGGCCTGCGAACTGCCCTCTTCTTGGGCCTCCTGTGCGCGGGCAATGTGACCACCGTCGCCCTGGGGAACAGCCTTCTTCTTCTTGTCTTGAGACCGGCGACGGTCTTTGTTCCAAGTCCCTGGCGGCAACTCGTGCAGGCTATTCAGCCTGAAAACTCGCGTGGTTACATGGTCAGTGGGCTTAGGGTACTTCGAGAGGTCCTGTTCATCGTCGACGCCCTTCTGGTCTCGCAACGACAGGGAATGGCCTTCCTCCACCTGCTTCGCAATGGTTACAGACAGGTGGGTGGTTTTCAAGTTTGGATAAAGGGGGAGTCCCTGCCCCTTCACGCTGTAACCAGGAATCAAGGGCCCTTCCGGACAACCCTTGAGGCGGTGCTCAACAAGTCGGAGTTTGCTGGGGCACTCCTTCCCGCAGTAGATGCACATAGCATCCCGTCGCTCCTTCGTTGGGTCTATGGCACTAGGGACGCGTATGTGGACAGCCTCTTCGAGAAGCTGCGTGTAAACGAGGGGCGTTACCCATTGCTCAACCCACCTCTGGTTGCCCATGTTGACACAGTATCTCAGAAGCCCATCAGCGGCGAGGGAGGCCGGGGTCGCGCGAGCATCATCCGTTCCCTGGATGGCCATTGGAATTGTGGACGGCAAGTATTGAGGGAGAGGGGGCGGAGGACGAGAGGCGAGTGGGGCGGGTTCAGCGAACGAACCAATGACAACCCTAGCGTAGTTTACAGAGGAGGAATGCGGCTGATGCTGTGCTGAAATTGCAGCAAAGTTGCGCCTTCGGGCACCTGCTCCGCCAAACATGATATTAGGAGTGTGGTGGTGTTTTCTATGAGAGTATTGGGACCTCATGGCCCGGAAAACGGAGGCTAAAATAAGTGAGAGGGAAACGGATTTGAACGGACAAGGAAGGGCTAATGGAAATGCCAAAACGGCGAAGAGAAAACGGATGACTGGCACATCGTGCCTACACGTGAATCGCCAGGAAAATTGCGATTATGAACAGAACAAGACGGGAAGGGGGGGGAAGGAGAAATGGCGTAGTGGTACAACATGCGGACAGGGGAATCGGCATGAAACTTGCGATTATGAGAACAAGAAGACGGGAAGGGGGGGAAGAGAAATGCCGTGGTGGAAAATCGTGCCTATACGGGAAACGCCATGAAAATTGCGATTATGGAAAGCCGAAGACGGGGAGGGGAAGAGAAATGCCGTAGTAATTAATGGAGGAAGCATTTCTTGAAATGAATTACAGTAATGGCGGGCACAGAAAAGACAGAGAAAATAAATACTCGCCTGTGTAATGGAGGAGTGCAGCCACAGATATATATATGCGGCAAGTTGTGAAGCGCAGCTACAGTCCGCGCTCCTCGCGAGACGACCACCGTGCGGGCGCAGAGGAATCCACTGACGCAAACAGCTTCTTGAGTATGGGAATTATGCGGCGGGCGTCACTAATCAGATGAGATGGGCGATTGACAATGATGGCAGGGGGGCTAAATGCGAGTAGAAATCATTGTGTATGAAATTGCAAATGATGGATTGGGAATGATTGCGGAGGAGGGCGATTTGTGCAAAGAAAAGAATGGAAGTGACTGAGGAGAATGATGCAAGAGAAAATAGTGAGAGGAGGGAGGGGATTGCAACCGGTGGGATGGGGAGAGGATCGTGAAGGTTGCGAAGAGATTTTGCGGGCGTCGAAGCTTGGAGAATGAAACGGATGCGCCGTTCCTGGATACGACGAAACGCGACGATATGGAAGGGACGCAATGCTTCAATCCGTACAGGTGCGGAAAACCCTAAACAAGAATTCGCTGTTCAAACTTCCCGCGTTTAATGGTAACCAGGACAGAGACGTTCCCCCCAAAGCACATGATTATATTGAAACCAGGAAGTTGGAAACCAACAATGACATTGCAAACAGGAGGAGTGTAACAAGGTTGCTGGTAACTAAAAATGAAAGCTAAACCAGGAGGCTGGTAACGAACATTGAGTGAGTAACCAGGTGGTTGGTAACGAACAATGAGAGCGAAGGAACCAGGAGGAGAGTAGCCAACGAGGACCCTAAAACCAGCAGGGATTGACAACCAACGAGGATGAGGGTAACCAGCAATGTGTGTGAAACCACCATGAACGGTAACTAACAACGATTGTGTAACGAGAAGTAGGGAAACGTGAAACCAGCATGTAACTACGGGGTGTAAACAGCCCGTGTAACGACATAGTGTGAGCTGAGCTGAAACCCGGAGCATGTAGGCCCGAGCCCGAAACCCCGAGCCTGTAGCCCCGAGCCTCTAACCCTGAGCCTGTAACCCCGAGCCTGTAACCCTGAGCCTGTAACCCTGAGCCTGTATCCCCGAGCCTGTAGCCCCGAGCCTGTAACCCCGAGCCTTAAACCCCGAGCCTGTAACCACAACCATGTAACCCCTCCGGCTGTAACCACGACGTAAACCACGACCGTGTAATCGTAAACGCGAGCAGCAGGCGGGCAGCCCCGCGACGGTCTGAAGGCGGAAAAAAATGGGCGCCGCAGGAAAAAACTCTGGAAAGAAACGCGACACCTCTCGCAGTGGAAAGAAACGCAGGCCCCGCGCTTCCAGCCGGGAGCCGCGACAGGGCGCGACAGGGTGACAGGCGGATCTGGATTCGGTGCCCAGATAATGTGAGGGCTCAGATGCCACAAATCCTTCCCTCACATTATCTGGGCACCGAATCCAGATCCGCCTGTCACCCTGTCGCGCCCTGTCGCGGCTCCCGGCTGGAAGCGCGGGGCCTGCGTTTCTTTCCACTGCGAGAGGTGTCGCGTTTCTTTCCAGAGTTTTTTCCTGCGGCGCCCATTTTTTTCCGCCTTCAGACCGTCGCGGGGCTGCCCGCCTGCTGCTCGCGTTTACGATTACACGGTCGTGGTTTACGTCGTGGTTACAGCCGGAGGGGTTACATGGTTGTGGTTACAGGCTCGGGGTTTAAGGCTCGGGGTTACAGGCTCGGGGCTACAGGCTCGGGGATACAGGCTCAGGGTTACAGGCTCAGGGTTACAGGCTCGGGGTTACAGGCTCAGGGTTAGAGGCTCGGGGCTACAGGCTCGGGGTTTCGGGCTCGGGCCTACATGCTCCGGGTTTCAGCTCAGCTCACACTATGTCGTTACACGGGCTGTTTACACCCCGTAGTTACATGCTGGTTTCACGTTTCCCTACTTCTCGTTACACAATCGTTGTTAGTTACCGTTCATGGTGGTTTCACACACATTGCTGGTTACCCTCATCCTCGTTGGTTGTCAATCCCTGCTGGTTTTAGGGTCCTCGTTGGCTACTCTCCTCCTGGTTCCTTCGCTCTCATTGTTCGTTACCAACCACCTGGTTACTCACTCAATGTTCGTTACCAGCCTCCTGGTTTAGCTTTCATTTTTAGTTACCAGCAACCTTGTTACACTCCTCCTGTTTGCAATGTCATTGTTGGTTTCCAACTTCCTGGTTTCAATATAATCATGTGCTTTGGGGGGAACGTCTCTGTCCTGGTTACCATTAAACGCGGGAAGTTTGAACAGCGAATTCTTGTTTAGGGTTTTCCGCACCTGTACGGATTGAAGCATTGCGTCCCTTCCATATCGTCGCGTTTCGTCGTATCCAGGAACGGCGCATCCGTTTCATTCTCCAAGCTTCGACGCCCGCAAAATCTCTTCGCAACCTTCACGATCCTCTCCCCATCCCACCGGTTGCAATCCCCTCCCTCCTCTCACTATTTTCTCTTGCATCATTCTCCTCAGTCACTTCCATTCTTTTCTTTGCACAAATCGCCCTCCTCCGCAATCATTCCCAATCCATCATTTGCAATTTCATACACAATGATTTCTACTCGCATTTAGCCCCCCTGCCATCATTGTCAATCGCCCATCTCATCTGATTAGTGACGCCCGCCGCATAATTCCCATACTCAAGAAGCTGTTTGCGTCAGTGGATTCCTCTGCGCCCGCACGGTGGTCGTCTCGCGAGGAGCGCGGACTGTAGCTGCGCTTCACAACTTGCCGCATATATATATCTGTGGCTGCACTCCTCCATTACACAGGCGAGTATTTATTTTCTCTGTCTTTTCTGTGCCCGCCATTACTGTAATTCATTTCAAGAAATGCTTCCTCCATTAATTACTACGGCATTTCTCTTCCCCTCCCCGTCTTCGGCTTTCCATAATCGCAATTTTCATGGCGTTTCCCGTATAGGCACGATTTTCCACCACGGCATTTCTCTTCCCCCCCTTCCCGTCTTCTTGTTCTCATAATCGCAAGTTTCATGCCGATTCCCCTGTCCGCATGTTGTACCACTACGCCATTTCTCCTTCCCCCCCCTTCCCGTCTTGTTCTGTTCATAATCGCAATTTTCCTGGCGATTCACGTGTAGGCACGATGTGCCAGTCATCCGTTTTCTCTTCGCCGTTTTGGCATTTCCATTAGCCCTTCCTTGTCCGTTCAAATCCGTTTCCCTCTCACTTATTTTAGCCTCCGTTTTCCGGGCCATGAGGTCCCAATACTCTCATAGAAAACACCACCACACTCCTAATATCATGTTTGGCGGAGCAGGTGCCCGAAGGCGCAACTTTGCTGCAATTTCAGCACAGCATCAGCCGCATTCCTCCTCTGTAAACTACGCTAGGGTTGTCATTGGTTCGTTCGCTGAACCCGCCCCACTCGCCTCTCGTCCTCCGCCCCCTCTCCCTCAATACTTGCCGTCCACAATTCCAATGGCCATCCAGGGAACGGATGATGCTCGCGCGACCCCGGCCTCCCTCGCCGCTGATGGGCTTCTGAGATACTGTGTCAACATGGGCAACCAGAGGTGGGTTGAGCAATGGGTAACGCCCCTCGTTTACACGCAGCTTCTCGAAGAGGCTGTCCACATACGCGTCCCTAGTGCCATAGACCCAACGAAGGAGCGACGGGATGCTATGTGCATCTACTGCGGGAAGGAGTGCCCCAGCAAACTCCGACTTGTTGAGCACCGCCTCAAGGGTTGTCCGGAAGGGCCCTTGATTCCTGGTTACAGCGTGAAGGGGCAGGGACTCCCCCTTTATCCAAACTTGAAAACCACCCACCTGTCTGTAACCATTGCGAAGCAGGTGGAGGAAGGCCATTCCCTGTCGTTGCGAGACCAGAAGGGCGTCGACGATGAACAGGACCTCTCGAAGTACCCTAAGCCCACTGACCATGTAACCACGCGAGTTTTCAGGCTGAATAGCCTGCACGAGTTGCCGCCAGGGACTTGGAACAAAGACCGTCGCCGGTCTCAAGACAAGAAGAAGAAGGCTGTTCCCCAGGGCGACGGTGGTCACATTGCCCGCGCACAGGAGGCCCAAGAAGAGGGCAGTTCGCAGGCCAAACCAAAGGGGAAACAGAAGAGGAAGGGCGCTGTGAAGCCCGCTACCCAGCCCGACAGAGTGCGCCCCGTGGAAGACGTGGCTATGCGCCCTGTGGAGGAGCTATCTTCCGACAGTGACATCAGCCTTCGCGCGTTGACCAAGAAACGGAGGACGTCCACAGCCACCGTAACCAGGCCATCCGATGTGCAGACGCCCAATGCTCCCCGTCAACCACATGCTGAAGTGGTTACAGACACTCCGTCTGGCAGTGCAATTGTCCCAGCTGGATCCGTAACCAGCACTCAACCCTTGCCGCCTCCATCGGAATCACAGGTGGCCCTTCTTCCACTGGTTACGATGGACATTGCCCCCCGCTCCACGGCAGCCGTCGACACGGACACGGGAGGATCCCATGTCACCACAACGGCTCTCGACTCCCTGGACGGCGCTCGTTTCACCACTGTCCCTCGCCACACTTCGCCGCCCCCCCCCACCTTTCACGGGTTTGACGGTTAGGATAAATCCACCCCAGTCTCCTACAGTCGAAGAAGCCCTTGCCGTTGTTGACATTGTCATCGAATCTCCGGAGGGTTCCGAGAGTCCTGCCTACAACCCTCCGGCAAAGGCAAAAACCATCGCATCCAGCAGTAACGCAGGAAAAAGGGGGGTTCCAAGCAAGGAGTTGCAGCTGAGGCAGATTGAAGAAGAGCGTCTAACAGCACGTTCCCGCTTCACTGCAGAGGCTGAATCGATGGTTACACAACAGTTTGCCATGCCAAGTTACCCTCCTCCCGTCCCCCAGCCCGGCCTTGTGCAGCTGTTGCGATTCATGTTTCCAGATTACGACTGGGAGTCCGACAGCCTTGCTGGTTTCAACAGACAACTGGCTGGTTTCAGAGACCTTCAACCCTACGATGGAAAGTACGATGTTTGGTTCGACAGGAAATTCTGTCAAGCTTACGGGGCTTGGACTTTCTACGCCCAGGTGAAAGTCCACAACCATCTACCTATTTATGTGCACATGTTTGTAATTATTGCAATAATGTATATCATATGGCATGAATGTAACCAGTGATGTATACCATATGTCATGAACTTCAATGTCTGTGTGATTGGTGAACACTCTTGTAACCAGCATATGTCCCTCCTGCAGATGCGAGCAACCCAGGTTAGGTGCTTGACGCCACACCGTCTGCTAATACCAATGCCTCCGCTTCGTTTCCGTCTTATGCGTTTCCAGTAACCAGGTTTTCCCTACCGTGGGCGTTACATTTTCCGCCCCATTTCACCATTCTATATTTCTCATTCAATTGTTTATTGAATTCCAACTGTGCAGGCTGCAGCCGGCACTTCATACACGCGGGACCCCACCGCACACCAATCAGTTGTCCGGATGAGAAACCAGGTTACAGGAGACGAGGAATTCATGGACCTGGTTACGTATGTCGATTACCGCCAGAAGTGCAAGGCAGTGGACGTCATGAAGAAGTATATGGAGGACAAAAGGCAGCAGCAGATCGATGACCTCGTTACTGCCAAGCTCGACGCCTTTGAGGCATCCGTGCAACCGCGAGTGGAGGGTGTTACGTGGGGGTGGCATCCGCTGTTCCACCTTTTCACCACATGCGGTGGTCTCCGAGCGTCTCTTCCGCCGTTCCCATGGAAACACACCCGTCACGAAGGCAACAGCGTTGTGACCGCTCTGCAGGGCATGGAGCCGTTTCCACGAATGTTCCCGGTTCCATGGGCGGCCCCCATTTTGAAGACATACATGCGCCTTCGTGGTCTCCGCAATCCTCTTCTCCATCCCATCGTCGGCGCTACACGGCGTATGGTCCTCGAGTGGACCTCAGTGGGTATGTCCTCCTCTCCATGGCAGGTTACAAAAGAAGTCATGGAGTCAGAGGGTTACATCATGTTCGCTGCTGCGCGGGAAGGCATGTCGGCAGCCGAGTGGTCGGATGGGGTCCAAGAAGCGTTCCGGATGCTGCCGTCACCTACCGAGGAGTGGTGGGTGGAGTACCTATCCTGGATACAGAGGACACAGTGCAGGGCAATGCAGCGGTGGGTTACAACCGAACCGGATTCCTTTGTGCGGTCATGGTGTCAAAGGCTTGACGTCCCAGACTCCCACCCCACTCAATCTGCAATTCGATCGTGGTTGCAGTCCCAGGAGGATTTGGATATTGGGTGGTTCATTCGTTCCACAGGTTCGCAACTTCTTAACACCGTTGCTGTTTAGCAATTTGTAACTTATTATGTGTTCGCGACGGAGTTGTAACCAGTGGAAAGTTAGTGTACCCACCTGAAGTGTTGTCAGTGGTTGTTGTTCGTAGGACTGTCCGACGCGGAGGACACTGAAGAACACAGGCGTCGTCGAGCGCTCCGTGACCACCTGCTGGAGCAACACACCCAACTATTGGCGGATGGAACTGCGGGTCCCTCGGATGTCCTTGTAACCTCGACTATGTCGCCGAAAATCCTGCCCGCCATCGGGAGCGATTGCAATCCTGCTGATGACAACGTGGTTACAGACCCCGCTATGCTCGAGGAGGCGACTCCACATCAGCCCGTGGTTACACCCCCTGCTCTCCCTACCTCATCCGTAACCACGTTTACCGCTGTCGCGGTCACCACAGGCACTAACACAGAGTCATCGCCTGTGTCACTGCAAGACCCACCCCCACCATCCATCACAGAGGTACGTCCCGTTCCCGGCCCCCCAATAGAGCAGGAAATGTTTGGTACCACCTCCAATCCCATAGCCGTTCCAACTATGGCCCGTTGGTTTTGGGATCCCCCCCAGGCTGAGAAGTCCTTCCAGGCTCGTAACCGGGTGGATGCCAAACAATTGGCACCCCTCCCAGAGGTCGTTGTTGCTCCCATATCCCCCCAGTCTTTACCGATTTCCTCTACTGCCATACAGACTCAGGATAAGTCGGTTGTTGCGTTACAGGTTACGCACCACAGAGAGTCACAGACCACATGTTCCCTTACTCCGCACCCAGAGAGTGAAATAAAGGGGAAGACTGTAGTGCTGGAAGACACGCATGACGTGAGAGGAAAGGGCACAACGGTAGCCAAACCCGAGAAATCCCGAAAGCCTTTGTCGTCGGGTCAGGCTCGCCCGGTGCAGGCTGCACGTAACCCAGACGTGCAGAAGAATAAAATCGACAAGGCGCTACAGATGTTGTACAAGAGATTGCGGTACAACATCTTTCGAACTAAGCGCCTCCTTCTATGCATACGTCTAGTTCCACAACATTCATTGCTACTATATCTGTGAGTAGCTGCATATATTGTTTTACACATAATACGAAAAACATAACTTCAGTGGATGTGGTGGCTGACACGTTCGTGGTTTGCTGACTTGCAGGATTGAGGCGCTCTTCCAGAAACTCAGGTATATATTCTTAATCATGGGTCCCTCATGTTAATATCATTTGTAACCACATATGCACTATTGTAACTAGCTATTTCCCAATTACCATCGTAACCAGGAATCATGTGCACTAACACCACTCAACGTATGTTGCAGGACTGGGAGCGGACACTCCGAACTGTGCGACTGGATTGTATTCTTTAAGGGGTTGCCAGGAATGACAGTGGGCATACTCTTCACCGACATACCACCCATCATAGAAGTCAACAACGAGCTAACGGACAACTGGCTCGACTTCATGATTGTGAAGACCTGGCTGAAGCACGGAGACAACAGAGCTGGTTACGGGCTGGTTACAGCAAAGGTGTCGGGCGACTTGAACGCGTACATGGCTGGAGGGAAGGCGAGGAACGAGGCATTAGGCGATTTCTTGAAAGGTGTTTTCAAGAACTTCCCAGCCGATTGCAAGGCTGTCATCGTTCCTTATTGGGATAGGGGGCACTGGTCACTATACATGTTCGAGGAAACATGCACAGTGCACTGCGATTCTGTGGAGGGGTACCACACGAAGGATGACAAAGAAGAGACATTCCGGCGTCTGATAAGGGCGATGTGGGCAGAGCATCGGGGGATGTCGACGTCGGACTTCAACTACCATTCATTCGTGGGGGCGGCCGTGCATAGACCAAAGGTGAAACAGTCGTACGATGGGTGGGCCTGTGGTTACGATGTCATCGCCAACCTTGACAGTTACCTGAGTATGCGTGGGGTGGCCGCTACGCCAATTGACTACAACACGGTAAGCACTCCGAACTACATTTGTGGTCATAACTTGTAACCAAGCTAGTAACCATTATCGTTACAATGCTCTAATCAATCATCCTTACCATGCATGTAACCACGATCGTTACCGATGTCGTAACCATGATCATCAGCTGCACAGTTGACCCCCATTCTAACCTCACACGACATGTAATGCAGTTCAAGTGGCCGACGTATTCGATTCCAGCCATGCAGAAGGCATTGATCACCGACTTTGCTGCGGAGCTGGCCGTGACAACAAGAGCTGCTGGTTACCACCCACCATTTATACCGCGAAAATAGGGATTGGAGGAGTCGATGGGCATGAAGGACATGTCCGTGGAGGATGTCGACGCACAGAGGGCGATTATGCAACAAATTGAACAGGATCGCAAGAAGGCTGTATCGTCGACTATCGCTCCAAATGTGGAGAACGTTCCGGCCCGCACCTCACGCACAGAGGCCATGGAAGCAGTGAGGTCCACCGGAGCCCCTGTCGAAGGGGGGTCGTACAGGAGGGCAGCCGTTCCCGGAGGCACTTCACGAAGGGCGGGGCGTGATGAAACCGACCCGCGAAGACAATCTGTTCCCTCCGCCCCTTCAACACAGCCGCGTACGCGAAGCCCAATTGACATCTATCTTGGACTGGACGGGAACGAGGATGATGAGGGAAGGAAACTACCGCCGCAAAGACCAACAAAGGAGGCGGTCAGGCGCGGATCCACGCAGCAGCAGGGGCGACCTGCGCGTGGTCGTTGAAGACAAGAAGGCGTTGAGATGTTTGCTCCGACATGTACATTGTTGGTTACAGTAGGTGTAGGAACGATACAATTTTGTAAAGGTTACGTTGACAAACCATTTTTGGGGATGTACACTCCCTTCAGGGAACCTCTTTACATGACAGGCACCACACTGGTTACGGGTTTTGTAACCATTTCCATAATTGTTGTGTTTTGGGTGTGCATTGTGAATGAAATGGGACAATGAGTGGCCGCACATATAAACTTTGTTCGAGAGGCTTGTCAAGTTCGTATGTTCACGTAGCCAGGTTACACGTCCTGTATTGCTAAGAGGACATCCGATCTCTGTGGTTACAATATACTGACTTTCCGCACATATAACCAGGATGGGTACAAAGTGAAGTACCTGCTCATCCACCCTCTTTAGAAGAGGTCCCCTCTGATTTGAAGAACCGCACTCAGGGACAATGTCTCCACAATAAAATGCAGTACACACGTGGTTACATAGTGTGGTTACAATGTGGTTGCACGGTGTGGTTACAGTGTGGTTGCATAGTAAGGTTTCCATTTGATAATATGAAGGTGGCTGTATACAGTGGTTACACGATGTGGTTAAGTCGGATGCCTTCAGTACGCTCCGTATGGGATTACTCACACATTGGGCATAAACATTTATATAGCAGGTCGTGCCTACCCTGTGCAAACTATCGCCTATCTAGGAAATCTCTTCTGCGTTTGAGGCTCATGCCCATGTTGTCTTGAATCTCGAGGAAGTCCACAGTTTCTTGGCTTGGATGCAATAGACCAGCTTCCAAGTCACTCTTCAGATTCTTCATGGTGCCTTGCACAGACAGAAATGCGGCCAGCACATGGCGGAGGAGGACTTTGTTTCCACGGGAGTCGTCTAGGATGGAAAGAGAGAGACGGTGTATGTGGTCCTCAATCTCTGCGCTGCACGGAATGTGGGTATATTTTGCGGGTTGTGTTTGGCTGATGTGGACGGGGCTGGTTACGCCTTCACAGAGGTTGTAACCACCGTCCACCGCCTCCAACATGTTCCGGAGACCGCCACCACCCGTACCTTTCAGAGACCCACAATACCTTGTTATGGTTCCTTCTGCAATGTCGGGGTGCAATAATTTTAGCACTTTCACCTGGTGCTTGCAAATGTTACCTTTCATACCAAGTGGACAATCGCAAGAAGCCAACTCCTCGCCGGGATTGTACACCCAGTACCGTTTTTGGACCTTGGACTTGGACGTAACCACAGCAGGGCCCCCTGGACAGGAAGGCAACATGACACAAGAATCAGGAATGAGCCTGGCCTTCAGGAGGGCGCCAATGACAAATTGCTCCTCCTTTTTATTGGTTACAAAACCAAACCGTTTGCGCAATGACATGTACCAATAGTGATTAAGTACGTCCCCAACGAGTTGGTGGATGGTCCAGTCCACTCGCCGTCCATGATAACGCCCCTTCGATTGCTTCAATGTGGCTTTGAGGTTTCCATGGTAGCTTTCAATAGCGGCGTTGGTGTCTTGGCCCGCGTAACACAGATTCCGGTGGCCAACAACCCATGAACGCGTGTTACCGCCCCACTGCTTTTCGAAATACGACCAGAAATCAGAAGCCTCTGGGATTCTTTCGGCAAGCTCCCGGAGTCTACGCTGAGCCCAAGAATCCATATGAAGGTCATCAGGGCAGTCTCTGTCGTACATGATCTTCCCAAGCCCTTGCAGAACACATCCGCGGGTTACGGCATCTTTTATCTTTATGCAGGCCTGTTTCAACCAGGCTCTCCTGACATGCCACAAACACAAAAATATCTTCGTCTCGGGCCACACCGCACTGCAGGAGGAAACAAGTGTGGTCAGCCCGTTCATGTGTGCCATATGGAAACAAATCACTATTAAGCGTTGCGGAAACAGTCCTGGGTACTCAGAAACATGAATGTTTATGCAATAATTGTTACGTACCCGATACTGTTGATTTCCGCTTTAGCGTCATCAACAATGAAGGCATTGGGACGCCAGTCATGCTGGAATCCCCGGAGATGATCGTTTAGAGCACGCATCCACAGCTGAAGGTTGTCCTGTTTGCAGCTAGAGGTGATAATGTACGCAACAGGAATACCATTGTACCACTCGTCGAAGACCATGAGCGTGTAAAGAGGGAACTGCAATGACAAATGAGGAACATGAAGACACACACATGACCAATCCATGTAACCAGTATTGTAACATGTTGTAGGGGGCTGTGGTTACAAGGTGTAGAAGACACGGACATGCTGAAACGGCATGCACCAGATGCGTACCATGTGGTTACAAGAATCGCACACCTAGTGTATCGTGGTTACGAATTAGGATGCAGTATACCTTTTTGGCGTTAGTCCCAAAAGTGGCGTCTATGGAAACAGCGCTTTCGTGACCATGTACCAGCATGGACTGGCGTTGCCACTCAGTTTGTATGCCAATGGTGAATGGGATGTTTGTTCCTCGCAACTCCTCCTGCACCAGCAAACCTCCATCCTGGTAGTAGAAGACGTCATGCATGTTTTCTTGAACCCACATTCTGACGCTGGTGGCGTCATTCGTATGCTTCATGTACGTTTCGCGGGCGTGGTTACGAGCGACACTGCGAATGTCTTGTTCGTTGAGGAACATGTCCCTGGTGATGCGGCCTCTCTTGCTCATAATACCGAGAACACGTTCCTTGTGTTTATTCATGACTTGCGTAACGGACAAGCCCTCACAAATGGTCTTCTCTATCCATTGGATTGTTTCCGAAGACAAATGGGCACCAACGGCGGTAGTGACACCTAACTGCCCGGCGCCATGGACAACAACACCATTCTTGTTCACATGGTGTTTCTGTGTGTATACTACCTGACAAATGTGGGGCAGTAACCACAACCGCTTCAGCACGAAACAACATTGGCAGCCCTTCTTCTGGTTCAATCCCTTCATTTTCTTGGAGACCCTCGGCCCTTTGTGGCCCTTTCCATTGGGAATGCGCTTGCCCTTGTGGTCGAGTTTTTGTTTATGTGCAACCAGTCCATCATGGACGACAACGCAATTGTTGGCGTGGTTACCCGGTCCGTATTCACAATGATATCTGTACGTGGAGACCACACATGTGACACTGTGAAGGTCGACATTTTCACTCAGACGGTTACAACGCTGGCATGGTTGGAACGGTACTCATGGTTATAAGGCACCAGTATAAGTTCACCAGATATCAGTGTTATGAGGTGTTATTGTAACCATCCTGGTTACAAGAACACGGACATGTTGCACTTGGAAAGGGTAAGAGAGGGAGTCGCCATGAATACCTGAACTTCTCGACGAATGAACACGCTTGCGGTCGCGTTAAGGATGTGTGCTTCAGGATACCTTTCCTCACAAAGCGGCACTCAACGTCCGGCCGACATTCCTCGCCCTTGCGGAAGTCATCAATGCGGTCCCATGGAATGAAAGCTATGTCGCCAGTGTCGTCGCCATCCGGGTCGCGACTCTGAAAGCGGTGGCTGCGGCTCCACTGGATGGATGTGTGGTCAAATGGGCCTGGGGGCGGAATCTGCAGGGCATTCTGGATATCGGCAAGACTTGCCGCCAATGAGGGCCTGTAGTCGTGGACATGTGGGAGCATATTCAATCGTTCCGGGGTGGTCATGTCCACCACGGAGTCCATGAACGGAGAGGGAAATGTGGAAGATCATAAAATGTGAAATGACAAATAAAAACTTGCGTCGTGGACAACAGAGGGGTAGACAGAATTGAGGTGAGAGATTGTGAGCCCCAAACGTGCACTGGTTCAACAGAGGACAACCAAAGTTGAGATCTATGCAAAGGCACGCTGTCCCGACAGTATGCAGGTTTGCGGCGATGGCTCCGATTCAATGGTTACCTTCGCAAATCGAAGAGAGCGGCAAACATGGAGGATGTGAAAGATATGTAACCCTAAACAGGACACGAGTTTCAGGAATACACAGACCTACCGGGGGTGGAGGGACCTCATGTGAAGCAGTGCATTGACAATTCGGACGGACACCGTAGTGCTTGCAGGTTACAGCCCCAACAATGCAAGTTTTTCTGAAGGAACGCAGGGGATTCACGATGCGGGAGGTGTAGGTTACAGATGCAATAAGCAAGGGAACCATAAGGGAGGCAGGGGAAATCGGACTCGGGGATGCGGCAATTCCCGTCTAAACTTGCGAATTTCAATTATCATGGATTAAGTTTTACGAACAGTGGACCACATGGCGGGATCACCGGCTAAACCCTAAGCCAGGAATGGAATTTAGGGTTGTGTTACCAAGTTTAGACGCTGGCTCGGCGCTGCTGCATTCATGGGTAATGTTCGAAAATGGGTAACCCCACCTTTTGCATGCAGACGCCCATCTCGAATTGAGGGATTCGTCTTTGTTGCGCGACAGATGCTTCGGTTACGTCGTAACCATCATAGCTTGAAGAGTATAGGGGTAGGCCCTAAACGAAGTGTAACCACGGAGTGTAACCATAAGGGTGTAACAAGGAGGCTGGTAACGAACAATGAGGGAGTAACCAGGTGGTTGGAAACCAACAATGAGAGCTTTGGAACCAGGAGGAGAGTAACGCAGGAGGAGTGTGTAACCAGCAGGGAATGAAAACCAACGAGGATGAGTGTAACCAGCAATGTGTGGGAAAGCACCCTGAACGGTAACTAAGAGTGAGCCTGTAACCAGGAGGACACCCTACCCTTAAAACCAGCATGGAACTACGGGGTGTAAGCAGCCCGTGTAACGACATACTGTGGGGGGAGCTGAAACCCGGAGCCTGTAACCATAAGGACACCCTAAACTTAAAACCAGCATGTAACTACGGGGTGTAAGCAGCCCGTGTAACGATATAGTGTGAGCTGGCCTGTAGCCCCGAGCCTGTAACCCCGAGCCTTAAACCCCGAGCCTGTAACCACAACCATGTAACCCCTCCGGCTGTAACCACGACGTAAACCACGACCGTGTAACCGTAAACGCGAGCAGCAGGCGGGCAGCCCCGCGACGGTCTGAAGGCGGAAAAAAATGGGCGCCGCAGGAAAAAGCTCTGGAAAGAAACGCGACACCTCTCGCAGTGGAAAGAAACGCAGGCCCCGCGCTTCCAGCCGGGAGCCGCGACAGGGCGCGACAGGGTGACAGGCGGATCTGGATTCGGTGCCCAGATAATGTGAGGGCAAATCCTTGGCACCTAAAGAATAAAAATACACATACACATACACATACGCCATACTCAATACGCAACGCCCATATACGTACGCACATACGCATACGGTGCCCCAACGAGCCCAGCGCTGGCCGCGATGCGAGCAGCGCTGGGGAGCGCGACGCATTCCAAGCCACCTCGTGTCGTCAGCTGCCTTTCTTCCTTCCTTGGATCGCAATCAAATCAACCCAACACGGAGGCAGGCGATGGACACTTGCTGACTCCCACTCTATGTAGACGCACAGGTGCTGTAGAGAAACCCTAATCTCGCCACACAGCATTGAGGTCAGGTGGCTTTGGTGCACGCGATGGCGATGGCGCGGGAGCGAGGAGGAGGAGGAGGAGGTGGAGGAGGCAAGGGAAACAGCAGCAGTGCCACACTGGGATCGAACCGGACCGGCAGCGGGGGGAAGGCAGTGGTACTCATTGAGCTAAAGCACCGGATCTTGGCCGCGCTACACAAGCTCTCCGACCGCGACACACAGCAGCTGGCAGTAGAGGAGCTGGAGCGGATCGGGCAGAGCTTAACGCCCGAGGGGATCACTCTATTTCTCGCTTGTTTATACGACACAGACGCGCAGCAGAAGAGTGTGGTGCGGCGTGAGTGTATTAAGCTGGTTGGAACCCTAGCGAGCTTACATGGGGATATGTTGGTGGGGCATCTGCCTAAGATGGTGAGCAACATCGTCCGCCGGCTCAAGGACCCGGACTCCAACATCCGGGATGCGTGTGTGGACACTATTGGTGTTCTCGCGGGCCAAATCGGTGGAGCGGAGGCTGGTGCTGCGGTCACTGTTTTCGTCAAGCCGTTGTTGGAGGCTCTGGGAGAGCAGAACCGGAACTTGCAGGTTGGGGCGTCGTTGTGTCTGGCGAGGGTTATCGATTGCTGCAAGGACCCCCACCCTCCCACGTTGCAGCGCCTGTGTCCCCGGGTGGTTAAGCTCTTGGCTAACCCCAATTTTTTGGCTAAGGCTTCGCTCCTTACCGTCGTTGGGGGGCTTGTTCAGGTAGAGATGAGAGAGAGAGAGAGAGACTCTTGTTGCACTTCTCCATTTAGTTTTTTTCGGTTTTTCTCGGATTCTGTGTGAGGTTGGATTGGTTCAGCTCGGGTGGGAAACTGCATTGGGAATATTGGATGTGTCCAATGTGGGATGCGTGTGGGACAGCTCCAGCTGGGGTGAGAAACCACAATGGAAAAAATTGAATGTCTTCGATGTAGCTTGAATGTGTGACTGAAGCTTGATACTCATTTTGGGGCAAGGTAGCTGATGAGTGAGGCGCTGTCGCTGCCATGCACGCCATTTGCACGGTTTCCAGTTTTTTTTTCTTTTTTTCTTCCTTCCTTTTTTTGCATTTCGCAGATTTGTGTGAGGTTGGACTGTCCCAGCTGGGGTGGAAAAATCGAATGTGTCCAATGTAGCTTGCGTGTGCGACACCCCAGCTGGGCACAATGGAATAATCGAATGTGTACAATGTGGCCGCATGTGTGACAGAAGCTCTCGATACTCATGTTTTAGCGCATATGTAGGCAAAGGCAGCTGATGAGCGAGTAGGGAGTAATTGTTGGATAGTTGTCACTGCCGCAAACGCCATGTTGCATGGCTTGATGAGCTTGCTCACTTTCCGGGTCTGCGTATGTCATTGGGTTGCCATCGCTTTCTCCCCTCCCTGCCGTCCTCCCAATCTCTTATTCGCCTCCACTATGCTCCCCTCTGTTGTTTGGATTTAATCCTTTTTGGTCAGCTCTTGGGCTTCAGGAATAAAGTCTCTACTCGCAAATAGTCTGCACTAAGACTGGATCAGAACTTACCTGCAGAAAAGTCTGATGGTTGTGCGAGTTTCATTCCCTACTCTGGAAGGGATGTGATTACCTTCAAGAGCTTCAAGGGATTGCAACTTGATTTTGTCTTCCAAATTGGGATCTCTTCAATGTCGAGAGTGTGCTTACAAATACTTAGAGAAGGTAGAGAATGATTATCATCAATCGTTCCTGGCTGAACTGTTGGAAATAAGGATTCTGAATTGTAGAAACAAGTTTCAGAAGAATACTGCACGAGTTAGTGCATATTCAACGAGGATGTTATTGGTGTGTTGGTTGCTTATGCCTGCTGATATCAGCTGACAGCATGCCATACTCTCCTGTTTTAACTGGAAAGTGTCAGAATAGTTCTGCGTATTTGCCTTAATACTTTTACAGTTTCCCATTGTGTGCACAAAGTCCTTGTTCACTCACTATGGCTGTCTGCTTGTGCAGACTCTATACACTGTTCCTTAGTGATTTTTTTTGACATGTGCAGCAAGGAATACTGTATAGACGAGAATCTGTTGAATACACGTCTATACATCAGCTTTGCATTTGGGATAGAGATGTTACTTTCATGGTACATGGGAGTACAGGCACATCGTAGAAGTAAATGCAATATCATTGATCACATGTAATACCCTGGGTCCTCTCTGCCCATCTCTTGATTATTGACAGTGATGCAGGTGCCTGGAGCCGTGACATCTTCACAGCTGCCTGTTCTGATGTCAACTGTTCAAGATGAGTTTGAAAGCAGTGAGTGGGCAGTGCGCAAGGCAGCAGCGGACACCCTAGCTTGCATGGCTACAGCATTGGGTCCAGCTCTGGCACCTTATAAGGCGTCTGCAACGTCTGCCCTTGACAACTGCCGCTTCGACAAGGTACAATTTCAACTGGCAACCAGATGTATTTTACTTTGGGTGCCTCACTTCTTTCCTACAGTTACAGTTCTGTATAGCATACTTTTGTATGCTGCACCTTTGTCTGCAGTTAGAATTCCCACCATTAGGTTTAGCCTCTCTGTTCTTTGTTTTTTTCTTCTGAAAACATAACATTGTGCAAAAGGAGGCTTTTTGATAGGTATCAGCATATCACAAAGAGTCTAATTTCGCATCTGGATTTTGTGTGTGCTTCTTGTGATCAATCAGGTGAAGCCTGTCCGAGATAGTGTTAGTGAAGCATTGCAACTCTGGAAGACTGTCCATGACCCTTCACAAAGTACAGCACTTTTCTCTACATGCGTGCCCTTGTGGTGGCATGTACAATGAAATATGTGTAACTTTTCTAGCATCTCACTGAGTTTCGTATTTATTGTGGTGCTGCTTTTAGACTGCCTCATTTTTGTTGCATGAGTATTTGAAACTAGAGTGAAGTATCTAAGGTGACTTCTTTTTGCAGCTGGCAGCACACCCGATAGCCATGATTCTCCACGTCACTGTTTGGATGAAGATGCATTGACCCCTTCCATGTCTGACCGGAAGAATGGTCTGTTGGCAAAGTCTTTTGACTTAAATTCAGCATATTCTGATAGTAGCGGGAGATCAAAATCATTACCTGAAAAGAGGGGATTAGTTTTGAAAAAGAGAACCCCAGCTCTCAGTGATAAGAAGACCAATCCTGACTTCTTTCGGAAGCTAGAGACTGCCAGGAATGTAGAGTTGAGGGATTCAACTGAATGGCAAATAGAAGTTGCTGTTCCACGTGCTTCACCACCGGAAGGAAACTCAATCTCTGGAATTGCAAGCTGTGGGCGTTTAGATCATCATGGAAATTCAATGGACTCAACAGCAGGGTCTGGCTCACCGGCTTATGGAACGTCTGGATATTTGACCCCTAAGGAGTTTAATGCAATGGAACTTCGTTCTGAACAGGAAGACAGTGTTCAGATTGATAAGTCAGCTGATAATGATGAAATTGCAAGTAAGAAACCTGGTTGCTCTAGCCCTTAGTTGTTACTTTATCCTTTTCAGGATTTTATGAGTAAATTCTACAAGGATCAACTCAATTTTTCGTAGCTTTAAGGCATTGACTTGTAGGTAGAAGCTTGAAGACAATATCCCAAGTATTGTAGTTGGACACAGTTAATTTTATGGGGGTGCTGAATGCATTTTGCTGTCCCTAACTGCTTCTGAGATTTTTTGTGCTGAATTGTTCTATCTTGTTGGACAGGTTTTGTTTGTCGCACTTCAAAGTCCAAACCAATTCAAGATTCTTTGAAGAATACTGGGAATTGGGGAGATCAACTCCACCTGCGCAGTCCAAAAGAAGAGTTTCACTCATGGGATGCCAATGCCTCTGCTCCCAGCAGTAATGACATGTGTCCAGACTGGGCAGCAGTACGCCAAACTTTACAAAACCTTGAACGACAACAGCTCACTTTGATGGAGATGCTGCAGGTCAACAACAGGCCTTTTTCCTCCTTTCTTATTTGAGTTTGACTTTCAAATTACTGTGTGGCATGTGATCATCTTATTTTTGCACTTGAGAAATGGTTTTGGGTAAATATATGCAGGCTCTTGGGTCTCCATTTAGAAGAGTTAATATTGATTGACAAAGGTGAGTAGTAGTGAATTCACTTTGAAGATCTGTTGATTAATTTGATGTATAGGTTAGTAGCAATAAGTTTATGTATGGTGGTCTGGTCAACTTGGAGCAATTTCTGTAGCTATGCTTCGGTAATTGTGTTGGCACATATGTATGTGAGTTTGTGCACTGGTCTTTGAAGTGGCAGCTTAAAGTTTTGTCTTTGTGCATGATCGTGCTATTTTAGTCCAGATTGTTCTTCAGCCACTTTGCACACTTTACATACTGAACCTGGAAAAGATATGCTTCTTTAGAGGGTACAATTGGCAAATCTTTTGAACACGTTGACAAGATGTAGGGGTGTGGAAATTATTTAATTTATTGTGGGTTTTCCTTTTGGAATCTGTGCTAGGCAGGATTCTGTGGCGCGTGTACATGACAGCATGCAAGACTTAGAGGGGCGTGTATGTAGGCTGGAAAATCTGGTGGATGATATGGCTCAAAATGTGAATAATAATTCAGAATGTGTTTTGCCTGTTGGTGGTACACCAACATTTGAAGGTCCTCACGGTCATCCTCTTGGCAAATTCATTTCTGGCGACGAGTTTATGAGCTACAAGGTTGGAAAAGGGGAGGAAGAAGAAGGCACTGTACCATTGAGTGTACAGAGCCAAGATTCACTTGAGAAAATGACCGAATCCACATCTGGAGATTCGGATGATTTTTCCTTTGGTTTGGGTCATCAAATGTCACGCGGCTCATCAGCACAGAGCTCAAGGCAAGCTGGTCCCTCGACGATTTCAAGCCATTTACGAAAAGTGAGTAGTAGGCAGGATGGAGATAATAATATTGAGCAGGTGGGAAATAATCGAGTTCGTGACCAAGGTTCAGGTCCTATCCAGCAAGGCGAAGGACCATCAGCTCGAAGTGTTTGGCAAGCGTCAAAAGATGAGGCCATGACAGTTGCTGCGATTCGGGGTGCGGCTATTCCAAATAAGCCTTCCTCCCATCGAAAACATGCTTCTCGCAGCTTTGGTACAGATCAGAAACCCAATTCTGCAGGTGGTGGACCATTTTGGATGCTTTGGAGCCGAGCTATGGAGAGTGTAAGGTCGGGTGACTTAGATGTTGCCTACATTGACATTCTTTTGAGTGGGGATGAACTTTTACTCGTGCGGCTAATGGGTCGAACAGGGCCTGTGTTGCAACAACTTAGCCCTGGTACTGTAATGCAGCTTATGAGCAGCGTTAAGCGATTTTTGCAGCAGCAAAGCTTTTTGGACTGTATAATTCCTTGGATTCAGCAGGTGCGTTACCTAAGTTTTTCTTTACAATATGGACTTCTACTACATACATGATGTCATAGAGTAGTTCTCTTTAACTCTATCAAGGGGACTATTTGTCAGGAAAATAGTCCCCTACAAATTCCCATTGGTTGTTTAGCATGCAAATTTTGGAGTTTCTTTCTAATTGTGGTGCATCCTTGGAGGTAGTGCTTGAATTTGAATTAAGAGCAATGTGCCAGAACATCAGTTACTTAGAATAAAAAGTTTTGATTGAAGTTACTAGAAATCCAAATTGGGGGAGACCTGTATGACCATTTTGATGAGCATGAGAATATTCCCTCAAAGTGAATAAGATATTCTTATGCTAACCATCTCACACTAATCTTGTGTTTCATATCCTAGGAGAAGTGGGCTAGTCAGATAAAAGTAACTATCTAACCATTTACCTTACATATGTGATTTTGCCGACAACTCATTGATGGTCTCATTGGATGCGCAGGTGTCAGATATGGTTGCAAGCAACAGTGCTAACTCTTTGGAGCTGACTGAAGACATGAAAAAAGACCTTGTCATGGCTTTGCAGGATGCTTCGACATCAGAATATGCAGAGAGCTGGATAGGCGCTAAAATTTCTCAGTTTTCCCAGCAGCTTGCAAATGCATGGTGTGATGACAGTAGTATTAGAGATTAGGTTTGTGTATGCCGCCGGCCCTTTGTGGGGGTTGTGCGCTAGCAAAACAAAAAAATCTGAGTTGCAACCTGCACTTTTGTGGATAAAAAAAGAGCTCAAGTATCTGAAAGTTCAGCAACTATTGATGTGTGTGCTTTTCGTCATTTTTTGGCATCGTCTCTAAAATCCATGTCTATTTGAATGTTCGTGTGAACTTGTCTGAGTGCACCTTTGATTAGTGCCATAAAGTGATAACGTTTCTGCAAGTCCTAATTTGAAGGCATACCGTATCTGATCATAATCGATACTTCAATGTAGGATTGCCTTGCAAGACTTCGCCCGAAATGAGCCCACTTTATACCTTACGAGTCGATTAGTGGGCGAATTAGTGAGCATGAAGGGAATTTAGTGAGAGTTAATTTTAGGATTCTCTGAATCCAACTGCATAATACCTTGGAACCACTCAGTTCTCAAAGTTGTACACTTATGAGGGATGTTAGACATTCCTCAAAGTTAGGGTAAGAAACTGTGAACTCTTCACCGAAGGGCTGTCAAATGATAGTCTGGAAAGAGGACACAGAGTGGTGGGACGTGACACCTCCTATTCGGCTAGCAATGCTTTCATGAGGTTCGAAGGTATGTAACAATACTCTCCATACACCAAATTTTATGTGACATACATCAACTTAGAGTTTGTCATGGGGGGTTGACAATGTTGTTTTTGGTGTGATTTGGTGTGATAATAGTGGTCGGAGATGACTTGTAGGGTTCCACCAACTTCCACAATGTCCAATTAACTTAGGTGTTGATTAATCGGAAAGATTCTATTGCACCACCTTCAATGCTCAATCCTACACACTCTCTTGTTTCGTATCTTTCACTTAGAAAAGTTACGAGAGATAGAGAAGAGAGACGTCATCTACTTCATTGGAGCAATTAAGGTAAGCAGGTCTTAAACAGACACTTTTAGCTCTGCACCCACTCCATAGGACATGATGATTAGCAAATTCAAATCATGCTCATGGCCATTTTCCTTACAGTTTTTGGAGCTTGTATGTTTATCTTATTCATTATGAGTGAAGATTCTCTTCCACATTAAATGATCATATAGGTCCCCCCAAGTTGACTATTGAGCTTAGAATGGTTAATGAAATTTGAGCACAATTCTCTTTTAAACACATGATGTCTTTGTGGTGTCCGTCGTAGATCCACACTCAACCACACCACTCAAATATAGGTGTCCATTCAAGACAAGTAACTGAATTAGGTCTGCTTACCTTAAGTACAATTGAAATTTTGTGCTTCACAAATGTAGGTAACAAAGCTCACCACATTATATATGTATTTGACCTACACTGAAATACAAGTCTAGGAGTGCAGGTTGTAGGGTTTCATTTAAAGTTGTGCTTGCAAAGATTGCTAATCGATGGATTCGAAAGCAAATATTGCCTCCTACAAATATATCATTCTTATCAATATCCTTCTTACCCAAAAAATTGTCTATGCTTGAAGAACTTCATAGGTGGGAAGCTTGTGAGAATTGTTTGCAAGAAAGATCTGCCAAAGAAATGGAGATGGCACCGTCTCCTGCAGATGTCAGTAATTATTCTACCTTCAAAACCCATGGAACTATTAATTGCCATTGCTTCTATTCATGAAGTTTTGAATCACATGAGAACACCTTGAAATTAAAAAATATCATTGGTAATGCAGGATGGGGTTTCACCGGATGACTTTTTTTGGTCGATTGAAGATGCTTACAACAAACGGAGGAAGGTTTGTCCACTTTCTTACAATTCCTGAATCATTGGTTAGTTGATAATAAGAATACAGTTATCCTCATGTTTTGGTAGTGAGTTTCGCCCCACTCTTGGCATTTTATAATGTTTAAGGAGTGTTCAAGTGGTGTGAAAACCCCCAATTTTGGTTGAACAAAAGTAAGGTGTTTGACTTTGGCCAAAAGGCAGCTATATAATCATGAAATTTCATGGCAAACTTTCAAGGCACCTGTAATGATGATCTGATAGTTTGTTTGTGCTTTCCAATACTTTGAATACATACATTTACACCAGATTCGTATAGTTTTTGGGTATGAGATCTCCAAACATATATAGAGAGCATAGTCTTATATCGAAACTTGCAATGCAGGAGGAAGATGGGTTAAGTGCTCGGAGAAAATTGGCTCCGGTGATGAGCACTGAAAATCTCTTCACCAACTCTATTGTCGCCAAGACGGACAGAGAGAAAAACAAGCACATGCCAACCAACCGAATAGCCATGTTTTGCACGTACGTTTTGAGTGTAAAAAATAATAACAATGATTCACATGATTATTAGGTCAAAAAAGGTTGAAGATGGGCTTCTCATAAACCCATGTGTGTGGTTCTACTATCATTCTGAATGAATTTGTTGATTTGTTTCTTAATTGCAGGCCGACCGTGCAATGGGATGGGTTGATTGCGCATCCACCAGAACCCATAAATTGCCAAGACTTTCATACCGAAATCGACCACTGGAGAATCTCGACCGGGTTGAAGAGGAAATGGCAATCGCAAGACTTTCACGACGCGATTGGTCAAATCCCTTACTACCAAAAGGGGTACCAATGCATGTACCCGAAGAAGGATCGGAAGCTTTCTATCCACCGCCAAAACTCATCTTCAAACGGCTTTCCAAGCGTGACGAGCGAGGATGAGGCGAGCTCCCTAACTTCGAGTAGGAATGAAGAACGTGTGAGTGTTATCGACGAGGTTGAGAATTGCGAGAGCTCGTCCACCACAAATGACATTGCGCCCACCACAAGCGAGAAGGTATGTAATTTTTTTAGTGTGGGTTTGTGTTGTGACGATATAGAAGAGTTGTTGGTGTGATTTATGATATAACTTGACCAACTGCTTTTTCTTCTGTGGCCAGAGTGGCCACAAACATGTTTTGGCATGGCCCGAAATAGAGGTGAAATGAAAACTATGGGCACCAAATTTCTAGATGCCATTAGGGTTATCCTCTAACTCAACATGAATTTTTGGTTGGGAGTTGGTTATTGAGCATAAAAGACCTTCCATGTTTGGAAGGTTTCGGTGCTTGCTTGGAGGGGGGGGTGGAGGTTTGAGCAAAGAATATTCTACATTGGTTCATTGAGGGAGCCAAAGGGTGCTAAAGTGAGTTTGGCTGTCAATGGACCGAAATAAGTTTCTTGTCATTAAAATTCCAAGACTACCTACAAGCATGCACCACAAATGGAAAGAAATTATGAAACGCTTGTATGCCATATGGAAAATCATACAACCAATGGAAAATCATAAGGGGCCAACTCCCAATGAACCAGTGCCCTTGAGTTAAAAGGATAACTCTATTAGAGTTATCCTTAAAAGTCTGTTAACACTCATGTTTTGGTAGGGAGTTTCGCCCCACTTTTGACAATTTATAATGTTTTAAGGAGCATTCAAGTGGTGTTGGAACCCCCAATTCAAATGGTGCCCTCGAAAGTTTGACAAGGAGTTCATTATTGTATAATTGTCTCTTGCTCAATGTCAAACACCTCTGCTTCAAATCACCAAAATTGGAGGTTCCGACACCACTTGATCGCTCCTTAAACATTATAAAAATTGGCAAAAGTGGGGGGAACTCACTACCTAGCCAGTTTCTGTAAAAGAAAATTACCCAATTATGATCACATTCATGTTATTGAGCCTGCCAAAGAGGGCCGTCCTAAATCGTTCTAAAAAAAGAGCTGCTCAGTTAGGATCGCTTTAGGTTATTTTTCATGCTACGGGCAAAGCCACACAATTTGTGGCCATATTTTCTACTATTATTACGTGTGTAATAACAATCATTACATGTGAATGCATCTATCATGAACCGTGACCTATAATGGATTCTAACATACTGGTACATATCCAACTTTGAAATGTACTTATATGGAAGAATACCATCATAGGTCATCTATAACTGTCACCTAGAGCATTCATTAGATATTCACCTCTATCCCATATATAGCACCCCCAATTCTCATGTTGAAAAAGGCAAAGAAGAAAAGAAAAGAAAAAAACGACATGAAAAAGCTTGACATGGATATCGCAATGTTCATGTAGGAAATCCCCATTTTTGATCTATTCCAACTGCAATCCAAAATACACGAGAAACCTGTGAAGAAAGAGCTGACAACACTGAATGAATTTCCGAGGCCTCGTTTAGTGCACAGTCCTCGGAGTTTTCATGCTGCGAAGATACGGCCGTTGCCACTCCCGCCTTCCAAATTGGGCCAAGTGATTGACACCATCATTCGGTATCAAGGCTATTTGGACGAAAGCATCGATGTGCAGTTCCTTGCGCCATTGCAAAACCGGTGGTTGACGCGAGCCACTAAATTGATTGGATCTTGTGCGAAAAGGTTGGTGGATGCAGATGTGTATCACGAAGTTTGTGTTGTCGTTGCAGAGGAAATTCATAAAGTGTACAAGCAAGCCATGCGGAAAACGATCCTCGACTACATATTGCGGGTAACTTATGTTTTGTTTCTTGATGAAAACTATAATCATATGTGGAAGCTTTAATCGATTGCTAAATACTACTCACCTACAAAACAGTTCATTGACACTTTGGAACAAAATTCTTGACTACATATTTTGTGTATGCTTTGTCTCTAAAAAAACTATTGTGTTGATTACGGGTTGGTATTTGGTAATCAATAAAAAACTATTGCGAATAACCTTTGATTGATTACCAAATACCTACCTACACAACACTTCATCGAAACTTGGGACAAATTATTGACTACATATTACAGGTATGCTTTGTCTCCTAAAATTCTCATTTTATGTTAAAGCTTCAGTAGTATGCCAAAATGCTACCTACCTACGGAACAGTTCCTTGAAACTTGGAACAAATTCTTCACTACGTATTACAGGTATGTTTTGTCTCTTAAAGCTTTCATTTTTATTTGAAAGCTTCAATTACACGCCAAATATCTTCCTCTGCAAAAGTTTGTTGGAAATTTCTTTCAAGTTCGTTTGTAAGCTTCGATCGAATGGCAAATTTCTTCCTATTCAATGGTCTCCTGAACTTTGAAACACATTTTGAACTGCATATAGAGAATATGCTTTGTCTCCTAATAATTTCAGTTTCTTTGAAAGCTTCAATCGAATGCCATATATGTACATATGCTGTTGTTCGTCAAAACTTAGAACCCTTGAAATTGGGTTTTGAATGTTTAGGATAAATCCCAACATGCGGAATTAGGGCTGGGCCTTATTGAGGAAGTCTTAGTGCCACTAAGCACTGGTTTTGTGGGCCGTAAATATGTCGTGCAAATTATATGTGAAGAATGGAGGAATGCTGTCCAGAAATCGTTCAGCACACTCTCCAAAATCATTTTCAGACTTGTGCCACATGCCATGGAAACTCACGACTTGTGGACGACAACTCACGGAAGCAAGCTCATCATCGACATCGAGACCGTGGAGATGCAAGAAAAAATGCCATATGACGTGCACTGGTTTGTTGCAAGACAGAAGAAATTGGCCACTGATAGAAGGTACACAAAAAACAGGAAGAAAGAGAAACAACTGTTTTTTTCTTCAAGAAATTTGCACAGAAATGCATTACACGGGACGTTTATAAACACAATTGCATATTGTGGGAACACTTCACCTATTCAAGGATATTCAAAGAATATTCTTTAAATTTTGTTTTGAAGCATTTTGTGTTACTTATAACCTTCTTCATGGCATTGTTGATGATTTTGTAATTTCTGATCACATCAACCTCTTCTAGGTTAACTTGATTGTTTCTTGGGATGATATGGAAGCATTGATGATCCCCAAAAGACAATCGTGGTGATTTTGTAGGGAGGCCATTTTGGATGAATGGATACCGTTGCTTACCGACAAGTTCAAATATTCCATTCCCATCACCATGGACGTGCCGGGGTTTTATAGTGCCATGGCTATTCTCATGTCGAACCAAATACGCGTCTTGATTGATGAGTCCATCAGTTCTCTCGTGAGGTGACTGTCATCTTTACAATACAACCAAATTGTTAACCCCACTCAATGATAAAATTCATTCATGAATTGCATTTCCCCAATTGGAGCATACACATTTGTAAAACAAAATATTGGGAGGTATCAAAATGGATAGAATTCTCAAACATTCAATTATGTGTTATTTTTATATATATATATATATATCACTTTTTTTGAGGTTATATACATATGTGGTATAATTCATCAATGTGGGCATGACACTCAAGTTCATTTGATCAAAATGTAAATACGGTGACTCAACATTGTGTAGGTTTCTTATGGCGTTGAATGTTGATTTGACTCCACCTGTGCCGGGAAGATTTTACGGGTATAGGTTAGACCATTTGAGACAAGTTTACCGGACCACTATACCCCCCGTGAAGGCACCAAAGTCTTTCAAAGATATGGACGTTCCCCCATTCGTGGTCTACTTGAAGTGTGATGAGTATGGTAGATCAAGGTAATTTTTTAGAATGCTCGTTTTCTTTACCTATTGTGTGATCATTAAAATTTTAAAATATAATTTTGGATTAATTCAGATTTATTTCCATTACTAAAAATAAAAAGTACATCCAGGACACCTCGCGGACGCCAAGGCCCTGTCAAGGAATAAGGAGTCAGAGAGACTCACATGAAAATACACACACACACACACACACAATATAATTGGATCTCAAGATCATCATTATATGGCTTATGCCACATTCTCCCTCATGTCAGTTGTCATTAATAAGAGTATTATATAAGGTTCTCTAGGGTTGAAATAACAACGCTTTGTAGGATTGAATGAAAAACAATGTTTTGTAGTATTATAATAATGAAGGTTTTCCCTGTGTTTGTATTTATTTGGCAGTGTAGTTCCATCGATGCAAGAGATTGAGGATGCCTTGATTGGAATTATTGACCACATGGTCGCTCAAGGCAATGGGATTGTTTCCATTGATGAGAACAAATCGGAGGCTGCCAAAAAAATTCTAGCTCATATCTCAAGTGACGATGAGATCGTGAAGATTACGAAACATCTCATTAAGGAGGTCTCGAACAAATTTTTCCTTTGATTCTATATTTTTGGATGTATAATTTGATATTTTTAGTTGTTTGAACTTCTTTGTCCTTGTAAATTGTTTTGATTTGTATTGTGAAATGTTTGTGGCCGATGGCATTGTGATTGTGGAGTTTAACCCTTAAATGCCCAAGAGACCCAATTTGGGGCTTTTGTGGTACATTTTTCAATACAATTCACTTACATAATCATATTTGTAGATAATTGTGTGAGTTACAACCCTTATTCAATTTGTTGTATTCATTTTTTAGAGTTGTCCCTATTTTAAAAAACTATTATTCTCAAGTTTCAAATATGTAATTTATGGATTCACTTTTTTATAATAATAATAATAATAATAATAATAATGTCAACTTCATGAGAAAGTATGGATGGAGAGAGCCTCTTTGTGTGCAGGATACTTTCACCTATTGATGGGGAACTCTATGACTAAGGGGCATGTAGTGGGAGGAGGGCTAGGGGGTTGTTTGTGTGTGATGTAGGAAGAAGGGACTGATTTTTAAGGTTTAAGTAGTGGGTAGTGTTCACCTTAGGTTTGGGTTGGAAATGGTCTTATTTGAAAGTCAATGAAACTTTTGACCATTCAATGACAATTTGTCCAATCACTGCATTGCATTTACATTCTTGTATAATGAAAAGATCAAAATTCAGGTTGATTTCGTCATCCAAAGTTTTTAAAAGAACTAAATCAATCGTAATAAGCATTATTTTAATGACTCACTTTGCAAGGATGGCAAATTTGACGATTTTGTCAAATGAGGTGAATACGAGATCTATAATTTTATTAGATTTTCAACTATGATATCCATATGAAGAAAAAGCACAATCACTTGAGGAGCAAATTGAAAATCACATTCTAGTAGTGCAAAAAAAAATGGTGTTCTTTAAGAGGTTAACATGGGTAATAATTCGGGTGTTGTAGGTTGTGCGCTCCAACATCCCCGCACCCAACAAGATTATAAAGCAATATGACGAGTTCCGGGATTTGTTTCAATTAGATGTGGAACAATTTATCAAAGAGTTTGGGATGCTTGAGAAGCCATTGGGCGACTATACGAGTAGTATCGAGGAGTACCATGCACGAGCCTTGGAAGCCGAAGTGCATACGCCCAACATCATAGATTGCACCCTTGTGAGAGTTATGGTCACCAATTTCAAGCAGAGCTTTATCGACCGGGCGGAATATGTTTGCACGCGTCTCAAAAAACAAGTATGCCATTTTGTCATTGCGATTTTCAATGCATTTTTCATGACAAATGCAAGTATTTTGTGCATTTGCATTGGATACGTTGGAAACATGTTGTTATACTACAGTAAGTGTGTCTTAAACAAACACTTTCTACTTTAAACCCACTTCTCATAGGACACGAAACACAACATTAGTGCCAAACGATTAAGAAATTCAAATTGTGTCTGTAGCAATGTTTCTCGTAATGTTTTGGAGTAGTTCACATGAACATCTTATTAAAGTGAAGATTCTCTTTCTCATTGAATTGCATATAGGTCCCACCCTAATTAACGTGTTGACTATTGAACCTAAAACATTCGACAAGTTTTGACCATGTAGTCCAATCTCTTTCCACAACATGAATCTAGGTTTGCGATTTGATGAGTAAGTCCAACAAAGAGGTTGCGGCCAAGTACCAAAACATCTCGGATACCCTTGCAAAAGAGCCTACGAACTCGGAAGAGGCAACGTCCCTTCGCAAGTAAATGTTAATTTCTCTCAATCATTTGAATGATTCGAGATTTGTATTTTCATCTATATAGACTTGATGAAACTTTATAGTGTACATACTATGCTATACCTATGTGTGCCCTAAAGTGACCGGAACATTCAAGGTGGCGAGGTGTTCTTATGGAGAGATGGTTATTGGTATGAGAGGTTTTCGTGGTCCCATGGTGAATTAGGTTCATGTCCGCTTGTGTCAATGAGATGGCCTTGTTGGAGAGAATGGTGGCGGACAACAAGATCAAAGAAGATTGGTTGGAGAACGTCCAATACCCGATCCCACAAGAAGACTTCTTTGTCATCGTTTCTTGCATGGAATGGCCCAAACGCGTGCGCACCATTATCCAAGTCCACACCAAACGAATTCAAGAAGAATACGATCACTATGAGGCCGCGCTCAAGAAACACCGGGTCGAGTTTCTTGAGCTCTTGGAAAGGTATACATTGAATAATATATCGAATCGAAAAAACTCTAGGATCAAATTTGTAAAAAAACGGGAGGGAGTAATGGAGGGGGTGGTACTTTCCATTTGAAAATACAATGACTTTTTTCTTTTGTGGAATCGCTATGTGCATGGTCCCAAGGTTAGCTATGAAAAGAGAATCGAGATTTTTGGAACATATGGAGATATTGAGAAATCGGCCGTCATAGCAGCCGACGTTAGGGTTAGTATCCAAGATTTCTATGTCCAAATGCATGGAATTTTTCATATCATCAAGCATATAAAATTTAAACATTTTGAGGTCCAACTAAATTTTGAGTTTGAGCGACGCTTGTGAAAGGCTATACTAATATCGGTTCATTCTGATGAGAATGTGAGTGTGTTGGTTCTACCATGTTCAAGAGTCCCCTTGGTGCATGATAAGGTTACTGACATTTTGTGACTTATAGGAAGTCTTTGAAGGTTTGGAAAAAGCCAACGACGTAGCTGAAGCTATCAATGCGGAGGAGTTGCTATTTGGCATGCCGACCACCAAATTCCCTCAAATTCAAGTCTTGACATCTCAACTTGACCCGCTTTATAAATTGTGGTCGATCGCCGACTTGTTCAAAGTGAATGAAGAGATTTGGATGACCGCCAAATTGAATAGCCTTGACATCGAGAAAATTGAAGGCGAGGTAAGTAGGCCCCCCGTTTTCGGTCATCAAAAATCATGCATGGAAAAAAGAAAATGAAAAAAGTAACTTATTTCTAAACAATGATTATGAGTCATTCCACCATTGGAAAATTGATGTAATTGGCCTTTGTATCTGCTTATGAAGGTTTTCAATTGGTTCCGAACAATTTTCAAGTTAGTCCGAGCATTTGAGGACAAGTTGCCGGAGTCGTGCAAAGTAGCCACCGCGTTGAAAGGAAATATTGAGAGGTTCAAAGAGACACTCCCTCTCTTTATTTGCCTTTGCAATCCAGGTAAATTTTACTAACCATCCATCCATATAGATATATAGATATATATAGATATATAGATATATAGATATATATAGATATATAGATATATATAGATATAGAGAGAGAGAGATATATATATATATATAGACCAATAAGGGCTTCTCTATTGTCAACAAAAAATATAATAATGATTTTACCCTCAAGTTAGCCATATGTCGGTCCTCGATTGGTTGAGACTCACTTGAATCTCTTGTGGAAAATACATTCCGGCACTAAGCCGTAAACCCTATACCAAGTCAATGGTAATCTTATAATCCTCGGTTGAGTTTGGCTTCATTATCGTGTAGGATTGCGTGAGAGACATTTCAAGAAAATATCCGACATTGTGGGATTCGAAGTGAGAAATGATGATGCCACGTGTTTCCGCCAACTTCTTAGACTTCAGGTAAATTTAAGCTCTATGTCTATTTGGTAAGAGCACCCCCACTCATGGAGCCACAAACGGGCCTCTATCATTGGCTTTCTAGAGCTCTCAAGGCAAGGTCGCATGGTCCATCCTTCCCTAAAGCCCACTTCTATCTTACATTATCATTGGCCACCGATTATGTTATAGAGGGCTCTGAAAATGCTTCAACATCTAAACTTTTGTGGACTGGAAGGTTTCATGTTGAGTTTGGTGAGTGATAGGTACACTAAGTAGTGCTATTAGTGTGGACCACACTAATTTATGTATATTGGTTATCAAATTATGTCTACTAGTTATCAAATCAACGTAAGAAATATAAGGATAAATATATAGCAAAATAAAATAGGCCATGCCACACCTATTAAGGACCACTTCTCGTGTTTTTATTTATTGATATTGGTGACACTTGTGGAATGATTTAGGTTGATGAACACTTATTGAAATTGGAGGAAATTAGTGAATTTGCAAGTAAAGAGTATTCATTGGAGCGGTCCCTTGCCCAGATGGTGAAGGATTGGGAACCTCTTCAATTCGAGGTCAATTCATCATATCAACATGAAATCAAGATATTTAAAAACATTGTTTGCTTAGTCACCTAGTGAAGTGGACATAACATTATTCAGTCCGTGGTTTTCATTCTTTTTTTTATCATAGTAGAGATGATGAGTAGTAGTAGTAGTAGTAGTAGTAGTAGTGGTTTTCATTCTCTTTTTTTATCATAGTAGGGATGATGAGTAGTAGTAGTAGTAGTAGTAATAGTGGTTTTCATTCTCTTTTTTATCATAGTAGGGATGATGAGTAGTAGTAGTAGTAGTAGTGGTTTTCATTCTCTTTTTATCATAGTAGGGAGTAGTAGTAGTAGTAGTAGTTGTTGTTGTTGTTGTTTATTTTTTATTTTAGGTTTTGTATGTTGAATTTCTCTGAAATTGAGTAGATGCTAGCATTTTTGGATCCATGATGCAAGAACCCGGGGGGTGCACTCCATTGTCAAGTTGAACACCACGTGCGATAAAAACAAATCTACTTTTTACATAAAGCATCACCAAAATGGGTCAAAAGTTTATCATTTTTTTTTCATGAGTAGATAAAAATGGTATCTATTACATAGTAAAAATTAGTAACCAAATTTTTTTAATAAAACATACCGTTTCTAACTAGAATGACACAAAATTGAACTAAAACAATTACTACAAAAATGAAGATGGCTAAAAATTTCAAAAATATATAAAAAACATATTATCAATGGTTATGTATATGTAGAAAAAATATCATAATTTTTAAAATGATCTATGGCATATAATATAGGGTAGCAAACTTTTATTGCACGTGGTTAAGGGGGTGTGATCGCCCCGAGTGCAAGAATCACCCCAAAAACCAGGAGATCATGTTGTCATAGTCTAGCATCGAAGCCTATGTGCATTGGGTCCCATAGAACACGGTGTAATTCACCAGTTATATGTACTTACAATGTATTTTGCACATTTGCCAATTCAATTGAGTCAAGGGATTTATCCCTCTTATTACAATGTAGTTATCGTGAACAAAGATCACATGTCAGTTGAAAGAAAAACATTGACGTTCCTTTTCTTTTTCTTTTTTTCTTTTTAGTTATCGTTGTACAAGAACACGGGTTGCAATATACTCAAAGGTGGACCCATTGAGGAAGCCCAACTTCTTTTAGATGAGCACGTGGTGAAGACACAAAACATGTTGGCATCACCATTTGCGGCTCCATTTGAGGAAAGATTGACAAAGTGGTTGAACTCCGTAGGTTTCTTTACACGCAATTCTTTACTATTTCAAAATTTTGAAGTTGTGCCACCATGTCCATTTGTTTGTGAGGAATACTAAAGCATTAAAAATTCATCATTTCATTACTAAAGGAGAACCTATACTTCTTTCAAAATGAGTGTGAATAACTTTGCAGTTTGTTGTTTGTGCAGGTGATTTTGTTGCAAAAGATTTTGTCAGAATGGCTTGCGGCTCAAGCCTCATGGATGTATTTGGAGCCCATTTTTGGATCGCCCGACATTTTGGAGCAAATGCCCCATGAAGGCTCCAAATTTCATGCCACCAACAAAGTTTTCCGCCAAATCATGGCAGACACCGAAAGCATCCATGCAATGATAGATGTTCGCCCCAACCCAATTTCTCTCAATTCGGTTTACCAATAAAGCCAAGAAAAGAGCTCTCGAGCCGAATAGTTTTTTCCTTAACTTTTTTCCTTGCACTTAAATTTCATAAAAGTTCTACAACATCTCCAATAAACCGTTAAAAGATCCATTATGGTAACCTGGCCTATGACCGAGAGCTGCACATTGGTGAATTTTCACAATGACCTCTTCTATGGTAATGAACGATTTAATTTTTTTTTAAATGAAATATTTGTCTATTTCAAAAATTTGGAAATTTATCAAATTAATTTTGAATTAATATATGATTTTTTAAAGATGTTCCCTAGGGTATCTTATGATAGACCTAAAGAAGTTTGACGTCGATGCTAATACAACTTATGAGCATTCTATAATTATCCACAAGCAAGTAAGAGGTTGTAAGAAATCCAACATTACTAAGCCGTAGACTGACTTTGACCTTACTATGTCAAGAGACATCCTAAACGAACAACTAATCTCATCCAACATGTTGTGGCAAGGTCTCATGTGCCTTGAACCGAGACCTATGGGCCTCCTCCTTCCTCCTTCCCCCTCTCTCTCCTCCCCTCTCTCTCTCTCCCTCCACGTCATTAAATGCATTAATGTGAGGTTAGTTGAGCTAGGGACATGTCATCCACCTAGGGAACATTATTTCTAATTTGTTCCCTACAGCTCGGTTTAAGGTCACATATCGGTAATAGGCCAGGTTACCATAATGTCGGTTTGTGGTCAACTTTGAAGTAGGAAACACTTAATGTTTTATGTGGTATACAATTCACAATTTGTGGAAAGGAACAAGGTTAATGACATGAACCTTTGTAAGCTTTTGCTACCATTTCATGGAACTCTACCTTTCAACCGATCAACTCAAATATAGAATGATTTTGATTTGTCTTAACGTTTTAGTTATCTTGTGAAGAAAAATGTTTTGAAAGTGATTTGGTGTAGATCAAGAATAATGATCAATTTTTTTTAATTGTATAAATGTAGTCTAAAATTCATTGTTTATAACTTTCTCTTGTATGTCAACTCCAAATAAGGTCTCTACTTCACATTCTATGATATATCTTTAGATTCACTATGGAAATCCCCATCTGATTGGAGGTTAATGGAAAGTATGTTAGTCTAGCAAGGAAAAAGTTGTATATCATTGATATTATAAAGAATGCATATATTGATCACTACTTTGATGTCAAAAGTCAAGTAAATGCAATCATGTCATGACATTTAATGACCATTTAATGCAATTTTGATGAAATTAATGCCAAGTTGTGGCTTAATTATGTGATGCCATTGTTGTAGGCATTACCATCATATGAGGTCCTAGGCAATTTTCTTACATCAGTTAAAGAACAATACAAATCTACCAATGTGGTAGATTTGTGGATTTTCTAATGACGTAGGACAAGTCTCTAGTGACAGGTCAATTGCCCATGACTCATATGCTTGTAGTTAAGTCACATTATTTGCTGCATTTAAGAATTTTGAATATGATAAATGTTGGCTCATGTAGGCGACAGAGGTGAAGGGTCTTTTAGAGCAATTGTTATGGTGCAATGAGAACCTAGACATTGTTCAAAAAGGGCTCAACCACTACCTTGAGACAAAGCGATTGGCATTCCCGCGATTCTTCTTCTTGTCCAACGATGAGTTGTTGGAGATTTTGTCAGAGACGAAGGACCCCCTCCGCGTGCAACCGTTCTTGAAGAAATGTTTTGAGGGCATCAATGCTTTGCAGTTTCAAGAAAATCTCGACATCACTGCCATGTATAGTGTGGAGAAGGAGATGGTGGTGTTCACACGCACCACCAATCCAAAAGCAGCCAAAGGCAATGTGGAGCGATGGTTGATTGAGGTGGAACACATGATGCGAGAAACAATGAAGGTGCTCCCATATGATCACCTGAATAACAAAAGCTCCGTCTTTGGTTTCCATCAGATTTTGTTCTCCATTGCTTTTGAAATGAATGAACTAGTTTTTATTTTGTTGCCCAAAAAAAATGCGAGGTTACCATTGACCTGAACACAAGAGCGTGGCACCTCTTTGGGATAAGCCGGTGGAACCAAAACATGCCACAAACAATATATAATCTAAACATGACTAACTAAGTCCACATTGGACATTTTGGTGTTCGAATGCAATTTTTCTAGTGTTATCCCTATGACAAAGGAGTTTGTTCCTCCCCCCCCCTCCCCCCACCACAAACACACATGTGAAAGGTTTGAGGATTTAACCTGCACTACTAGGACCCAACCACGAGAGGTATTCAATATAAAGTATTTGGTGGGAAATTTACAAAACACAAATATGAGTCATGACGTGGATATTTTCACTTCTTACTTAAGTTTGTATTTTGGACATGATTTAATGGGTGGTTTGAATTTTAATGAAGTAGGTTGTGGTACAAAATGCGGCGGCCGACTACACGGTGAAAGAGCGGGGGAAATGGATCTTACTATGGCCGGGTATGGTGGTGCTATGTGGCTCTCAAATGTATTGGACTTCGGAGTTGGAGGACTTTCTTCGTGCTTCGGGTGTGGCTGGTCTTGCTAAATATGAAGCAATATGTACTGCTCAATTACAAGAACTTGTGAAATTGGTACGAAACCTAGATTTTTGCCATAGATCTAGAATCTAGGACCGTCTTATATTAACAATTTTAAAACTTCAAAAATCCATTGACATATTATTGCACAACCTTTCCTGGTCTCTAATTCCTTCATGAGGCAACCAAAGCCACGACTTTGGAATACTTCATGGGTCATGTCATTGCTCTAAAATGTGAGTTTAAGCACATGACATTAAGTAGCAAGTTGAAAATGATCTTCGCAAAAGAGAGTGCCAATTTGGTGTTGTTTTTCTAGCACAAGGTAATGCTACCTTTGAGTAATACTTAGGTTACATTTGATCTCTATAGTTATTTACTTTCACTATTTTAAATTTTATCATGGTGTCCAGTTCTACTCCATAGACCACCTACCTTGCCCTCTTTAATACCCAAAACCTTAGACTTCAAAATTTGGCAAAAAAACTAACTACACATTGCCTTCGCAATGTTCTATATAGAATGCATATTATACACACATGTAACTCCCGATATTATTCCGACCTCTTTTTGGGTGTGATTGTATATGATAGATCATAAACTAATATCTAGAAAGTTAAGATTGCCTTCAAGATGTAAGTATTTCATATCAATAACTCTACCCATGAACAATATACGACCATCGACTCTTACTCCCATTGGTGCAAAGCATTAGTGTTATTTCTTGTTTGTCTTTGTCTTTGTGTGGATTACAATGTCTAGTTAAAGCATATGCAGGGATTACACGTCACGTCGCGTCACGTCGCGTCACGTCCTGTGACAGCGACGTGACGGCAGACCTGAAAACGTCACGTCCGCGGGGGGGTAAATCCGGCAGTTACCCCAGGGGTAAACTGACGCGGTCAACCCCCTGGTCAACCCCTTGGTCGACTGCTAAGTCGACTGCAGATAGCAGTCGACCTAGCAGTCGACTGCAAAAAAAAAATTTTAAAAATTCCAAAAAACATTCTGGACCGTCAGATCTTCTTGGCAAGAAGATCTGACGGTCCAGAATTTTTTTTGGAATTTTTTAATTTTTTCTGGCAGTCGATTGCTAATTCGACTGCTATTTGCAGTCGACTTAGCAGTCGACTGCAAAAAAATTAAAAAAAATTAAAAAAAAATTCTGGACCGTCAGATCTTCTTGCCAAGAAGATCTGACGGTCCAGAATTGTTTTTGGAATTTTTTAATTTAATGTTTTTTTGCAGTCGACTGCTAGGTCGACTGCTGTTTGCAGTCGTTTGCTAAGTCGACTGCTAATAGCAGTCGACTTAGCAGTCGACTACAAAAAATTACTTTTGCAGTCGACCAAGACCAGTCGACTGCTATTAGCAGTCGACTAGCTGGTCGACTGCTAAAAGCAGTCGACTTCAAGGAAAACCTAAAAATAAATAAAATCAAAAAAGTCTAAAAAAAATCATGGACCGTTAGATCTTCAATCCAAGAAGATCTAACGGTTCAGATTTTTTAATAGATTTTTTTAATTTTTGTTTTCTGAAGTCGACTGCTCGTAGCAGTCGACTAGAGCAGTCGTCCAAAAAAGTAAAAAAAAAGTTACAAAAAATTGGTACAGTAACTTTTTTTTACCACGTCAGTGCGCGTCACGCCCCGACGTGACGTGATGTGACGGCGTCACGTCATTTGTGACGCGACGTGACGCAAAAAGGCCGCGTCACGTCCATTTGCACATCCCTGAGCATATGTATGAAATGAAAATCATGTGATAAAAAGTATCCGTAATGAAATTATGTGAGTTGATTTGGTTACCGTTCTTTGTGGTGGGTGTTTTGTGTTGTGAGTAGGTGCGTGGAGACCTCACCAACATGGAGAGGTTCACTATTGGTGCACTCGTGACAATTGATGTGCATGCTCGAGATGTGGTCACTTTATTGAAGGAGCTCGGCATTGATAGTGAAACCGATTTCGATTGGTTGAGCCAACTCCGATATACGCTTGAAGATGGAAATGTGTGACCAATTGCTACTAACTTAACCCCCCTTTCGTTTCATGCTCGAAACAACATAGTCAAGAGAAGCCCATAAATAACATGACATTATAGTGTTATTTGCAAAAGTCTTGGCATAAAACTCTCGTTGAGTTGGTTTAAATGTGTGTTTGAGAGTTTATGAATAAGTCATCCACGTTTTCTTAATGCTTGAATTACCATACTCAAAGAGAGTTGTCGCATGATTCAAAATTAACTTTCTAGCTTGTCTTATTAAGATGAGTGGGCCAAACTTACCTCGCTTGGTTGATCTGGGATTTAGGATAGCGAGTCCCATGAGCATACCCTTTTTTAAATTCTAAAGTTCCCTTGAAGTTATTGAAATGACAAAAGAAAGTCCAAAATGCTTCACCCAACTAAGTTCAAAATAGACTCCAAGACACGACAAACTAACGAGATGTTAATAGAAAGTTTTCTCAAAGAAGGATAAAACCGACGGTTTCTATCCCTCTTTGAGGGACTTCATGGATGACTCTAATAACCCTTGAAGTTTTTTTTTTCTATCTTGATAGTTTTATAGCTTATAAGTGAGAGCCCGTTGGCATTGAGTGATTGGGTTGGGTGGTGCAGGTTCTTGTGAAGATGGTGAATGCGTGTCGTAATTACGGCTATGAGTATTTGGGCAATAGTAGCCGGCTTGTCATCACACCCTTAACGGATCGGTGCTATCGTACGTTGATGGGAGCCTTGCACTTGAACTTAGGAGGGGCCCCCGAAGGCCCGGCCGGTACCGGGAAAACCGAAACAACCAAAGATCTTGCTAAGGTTCCGCATCCGATTCCGATTCCAACAACCCAAAAAACCCAAAATAAAAGCAAAAAAAATACATTTATATTCTCTAGAAACTAGAGTGGATAGTCCTATTAACGTTGCAATATCTTTCTTATTTGCGAGTATCATTTTTGACCATGTAAGTTATTTCATGTTACTTGACATGCATAATTCTTGTTTGTCTTATATGAGTGAAAATCGATAATCTCTGTAGAAAGTTAGACCCACAAGTAACTCCAAATAGTAAACCACACTGATGGGACTATTTAGTGTAGTGAATTGATGAGTTTCTTTTCTTGCAATTTTAGAAGTCTTTTAGGGGTTGTTTACAACAAGGACCATGAAGTCGTCCCAAGGCCCTATAAAATTTGTGATTGGTTGTTGAACTCGTCCCAGGACCACTTCGGTTTACACCAAGGAAAGAATGCCAGAGTGACCATGGAGTTTGAGGCCCCAAAAGACGTGGTTTAAGACCTACATGATCCACTGACATGCTCCAACGGGTTTTGCAGTGGGAGAGACAAAAGAGGTGCTCTAGTAGAAAAACGCAAGGGCCCATGGTAGAGAAATGTTGTTATAATAAAAAACCTTAATGAAATTTTTTTAGACCATGGAAGTCGAACAATGAAAAAAGACCATCCTCCATGGTTTGACTTCATGGTCCATGGTGTAAACCGGCCCTTAGACGCATCAATAAAATTGAGCATATTTTATTATGTTGAGTTTTTTTTCAACACAAGTCTATGCTACGCTAACTAGTGAAGGTCTCTTATTCACACAAACTTTTGGTTGGCGTCGGCATCAAGCCAATAGCTAGAGTGGTGGGGACTCATCTCCGCCTTGCAAGTAGTGTGAGTCTCAAATCCACAACGCCGTGCTATGATTACCCGCAACGCTTCAACCAATCATTGTGAGGGTTCCATTGTAAACTAGCCTACTTAAAAATGGCGGGCACTCAATGGGTTCGGTGAACCTAGTCAAGAAAGAACAAAAGGCGATCAAACATCTCAATCAAATCGGCTAGAAAGGGTCCACCTCTTAGTTGAGGTAATAGCGTGCATGCGAATAGGTTCTATCATGGATGCAAAAAACGTTAACAAACATAGACATTATGCTCTCTCTTTTTCCTTTCTTTCTTCGTTTTTTTTTGGGCACAAATTGAGAATTCAGTTGCAAGAATGGAACCAAAATACAACCAACACAGGCGAACTAGCGCAACCCGAGTGAAAATCAAGAAATAATGCCCATCTACAAAAAAAATTTCTTTCTTCACTGCCATCATCTTTCTAACGTTTAATCTCTCTCCTTCCTTCATGTAGGCTTTGGCGATGCAATGCGTGGTGTTTAATTGTTCCGACGGCCTCGATTACTTGGCGATGGGGAAGTTTTTCAAGGGATTGGCCGCATCCGGGGCGTGGGCGTGCTTTGACGAGTTCAACCGGATCGACGTGGAGGTGTTATCCGTGATAGCCCAACAAATCCTCACCATCCAAAGAGCGATCATGGACAACGTGACCCATTTCATGTTTGAGGGAACGTATTTGCCGCTCATTCCCACTTGCACCTCCTTCATCACCATGAACCCCGGGTACGCCGGAAGGGCCGAACTCCCCGACAACCTCAAAGCCTTGTTCCGGACGGTGGCTATGATGGTTCCCAACTACGCCATGATTGGGTACGTGGGATCGCGATACTCATAATGCCACCAAAAATTATTGTACAATGAAACTTCAAACTAGGGGTTGCTACACAACAAGTTACAAGACAACTATCAACACATCTTGGTAGTAGAAAGCAATACATATAGACATGTAGCCCTTGAATGCCTAAGGGGTCCATTGATTGACTAAAAATAGGGTTATGTTTTAAACAATTGGCTTAAAATGGAACTATGCAATTCAAGTACACAATTTCGCACATATTCACGCCCATATAGGGCCTATTACACGTGTAGGGGTTAATGTTTTATGGGTTATATGTAAGTGAGATTTTATCAAAGAATAGTGAAATATGATGTTTAAAAAAACTCAAGTTCTCTTTCGTCATTGAGGACTAAGATGCATTTAAAGTTAAGTCTAAGGTGAAGGGGTCTTAAATGGACACTTCTATGCCTCTATGCCCACTTCTTGTAGGATATGAAATACAAAGTTAGTGCAAGACGATTACCAAACCTGAATTGTTCTTGAAGTCATTATTCTTGTATTTTTTGGAGCTCATGTGATTATTTTATTCAATGTCAAAGTGAATATTTTTTTTTTCTGAAATAAAGGATCATACATGTTCCCCCAGTTTTGTTGACCACTAAACCTAGAGTGATCAACAATGTTTGAGCACGTAGTCTAATCTCTTTAAACACATGTCTTTTTAGTGTATGTTCTATAGATCCAAACCTAATCACGCACCACTGAAATACATGTGTTTATTTAAGATAAGTAACCTAATGAGGCCCGCTTCCCTTACTACATGTCTAGTGTAAGATTTAAGTGCACATAATTTCTGGGGGGCATCATGCAATGTACTCAAATAAACTTCTAGAACAAAATGATGATGATATGTACATGGAACGTGCAGAAGATGTACATAAGACGCAAGGTAGACAATAAATCCTACCATGTATTACGGGGTTAGTGGGAATTATTGTATATGAACATACCTCTCATTCATCCAACATAAAAGCCCTAAAATAATATGCAACCCAAAGATTCTAGTAGATTTGACAAGATCATAATCAGCTTTAAAGACATTGAATTTTTTTTAACCCGAGGTCATTTTGAAAGGAATTGGCAACAAGCCTATAGGAATCAACTCTTTATGTTGGATGGACTAGAAGTATGCTCGTATATGACAATTCCCTCTCTTTGTACCAAGGGGACCCTTAAACACGATACGGCCAATGATCTCAAATTCACGTCGGAAATAATACCGACATTGTTTTTTCTTTTCTTCTAATTCTTAGGACATGCATGTATTATTTTATAAAGCTTGGTTCTTGACTCCCTAGAGAAATCTACGTTTTGCAGTGAAATTACACTCTACTCCTTTGGTTACCTTGAAGCTCGAGATATGGCACGGAAGTTGGTGGCCACTTACCGGCTTTGTAGTGAACAACTATCATCTCAGGTTTCATTGTGATTCTTTATTTTGGAATAAATCTATTGTCAAATGTGAGCAACAAACACTTGCACTCTTTCCCGGGGAGTGCACTTAAAGCTAAGACTAGGAATCACGTGAGTGCGTACTTTCGACCCCCCTATGTATGTACTAAAAAATCATTTAAATTTTGTTAAAAAAATATGAAGTTGTTAAACACAATCTAAAGTTCTTGTTGTATAAATTTCAAAACATACTCACTTGTAAATATTTTTAAATTGATTTTTGAAGCGAAAAACAACACATTTCAGTTCAAACTTCTATAATTTTTTTAATAAGATTTTTAAATCTTTTGGTCCTGAAATTTACACCAAATGATAGATATATACGTAATGATTTAGCACCTAAAAAAAATCTTAATTTAAAAACCATTTCAAGTCAAGTATTGTAGGGGGTATGCTATTAAAACGCACTCACGTGTATTCCTAATCCTAACTTTTAGTGCACTCCCCGGGCACTCTTTGACGAATTTGAAAATAATAAGTCATAAAATCATAAATCATAAAATCATTATTTTAAATCATTATTTTAAATCATAAAATTAAGCCATACTTGAATAGGATCACTACGATTACGGGATGAGAGCCGTGATTGCGGTGCTTCGAGCCGCCGGCAACTTGAAGAGGCGATACCGAGACGACGATGAATCCGTGTTGGTTTTACGAGCGATTCGGGACGTCAATTTGCCCAAGTTTTTGGCCCCCGATATCCCCATGTTTGAGGGTATTATGTCCGATTTATTTCCGGGAGTGGTATGTGTGGCCACCAATTCCACAAAACTTATTTTATAGTATTGATTCATATAAGAAGAGGCTCTCTTCATTATTGCTTGCTCTCAAGAGAACCAATGCTCGTATCTATCTCGATTCTCATGACCGTTTTTTAACTCTCTTTTTCAATTGATATTCGAATGCAAATTTCTTAATCAAGACAATTCATGGGGTTGGGACTACTTTGATGACTCATTGAATATCAATAACAATAATATAAACATTAGTTTCCATGTTGAAGCAAACACAAATGAAGGGCCGGGGATAGACATCCACCTCTTTGAGTTGGGTCTCCATCACTATTACCATTGTAAAGGGGGTCTAGTGAAAACCTAACTTTCATAGGTTAAAGGTTTGTGATTACATCTCAACTACACTAATTCAAGGTCTCTAATGCTAGTATGGGTGGAAAATTAGCATGGAAATAATTGGCGTGGGCCACAATGATATTCTAGTCAAGGTGGAATTGACATGGGTCAAGAATCCCATGTCTTCCCCTAAGTCTTCGTGAAGACTTCTGACCAACACATTAAATATTGGTCATAGGAAAAAAGTAGCACAAGATAAAATAACCACCCACATCAAGTTTCTAGAAAATAATTAATATGACTCATGCTAATTTTCTACCAGAAATTTAGTGTGTGTTGAAATTTAATGTGGCCCACATTAATTTTCATTATGAGCATTAACGTGGTCTCTATAAAACTATTATAGCCCACAATAATAATACTATTTAGTGTGCTTCTAGGATTAAATTAGCTTAGAAAAAATATACATGCTATGATATAATGCACTACATTTTCACTTTGAGTTATAGTGGTAGGGACCCAACTCAAAGAGGTGGGTGTCTAACCATGGCCTAAATGGAGAGCCTCTTCATGCGCATGTGGAGTATTTTTGATCTAATAATATTATTTTCCCTAGGTTTTGCCCCCTCCGGACTACGTGAACATCCTCATAATGATACACCGCAATTGCAAGAAATATAAGCTCCAAACGGGCGACGTGTTCCTCCGCAAGATCCTCGAGCTTTACGAGATGATAATCGTGCGCCATGGCCTCATGTTGGTGGGCTACTCGTTTGGGGCCAAGACCGCCGCTTACAAGGTCCTTGCCGATGCGTTGACGGATTTGAACTACGAGGGCTTGAACGGTGAATATGTCACAAGGTGCACTTCAACACAATGGTTTATTCGACAACTATATCTATATATATATATATACACACACACACACACACACATCCCTAAACCCACGTTATCAAAAATCAAATGACATCCATGTATCAGAATGTAATAAAATATCTCACATATTTAATTCTAAACAAAAAGGAAGTTTGACAACTGACAAGCAATCTAAACACCTTACATCCTCTTTACTTTTGGCTCTCAACACTACAAATTTTGTCTTTCAAAAGGATGAAATTACATCTTACCTTGCATTATGGATCACCATGGTTAGTATGAGGAGAACGGGCTTTGAATCATATTGGTTTTAGACTACCAACGTTTTTTTTGTTCTTTTTTGTTTGTTTTGTTTTGTAGGTTATGTATGTATTTATTGACAATGATGTATAAACAATAAACAAAACATGGACATATTTCCTATGGGGTGGACTCTTCAGTGGAAACCTAAATGACATGTGTGGGTCACTATGAAATTAAACTTGTACATACAAAAAGTTTATAGAGAAAAACAAATGTATGCGTCCTAATGGCATGCTAGAAAATGGACCCATGTATTTATACAAAGCTTTCCAGTTTTATGTGGCAAATGCCTCCACTACTACATATACAAATTAAAAATCATGAATTAAACAGGCCTTTATTATTTATAAAATCCACTTCACTTTTTCAATGAGAAAGTCAATGAACATTTTTTCATTGATAGCATCTCAACAATTACATCGAACAAAGAAAAACAAGAGCACAATAACTTAGCCACAATCCAAAGAACAAAGTTGATGGGAGTCCATGAGTGCTCCAAGAGCCTTCAGTTTGTAAAACCTAAAACCCAAATGCAAACCCTAACAAGAATGGACAAAGTAGTCATTGAGGACTATTACCATATGACGTTAATTGGATGAAAGTAGCACATCTATTGTCATTTTTTTTCTCTAAACTTTAGGACCCCCTTTTGTGCATTTACCTTTACTTCATAATTCTTAATAGCCTTTCTAAATGTACACACTGGAGAAGGATAATATCTCTCCCTTATCTAAACTATGTAAGTTACTGCCTCAAATAATACCCCTTCTTACACTCATGTTAGTTCGTACGTTGTATGAAGAGTTCACCCCCTAGAACATATTTGGACTTCCAGGAAATCTGGTTTACTTCAATTTGTTTTTATTGATTATCTTCTCTATAATATGTGTATAGTGTGTTTTTTTTAATTGTTCAACAAGCATTGAGAATTCAAGGATTATCGATTTTAGGTACGATATTTTGAATCCAAAGTCGATCACTATGGGACAACTTTATGGTCAATTCGACCCCGTGTCACATGAATGGACCGATGGTGTTCTTGCGGTCACCTTCCGGAACATGTCGATCGATACGAGCCCAACACGCAATTGGCTCATATTCGACGGCCCCGTGGATGCTATTTGGATTGAAAACATGAACACGGTAACCTTGCTCTCTTTCTTTATAGTAAACCATCAACAAGCCAATGTTTCTTTCTTTTTTGGGGGGGGGGTTGTTGACAAGTGAGATGATTTAAGATGCAAGATTCCTCCTCAAAAATGAAATCCATTCGAGATGACCTAAAGATAACATCTATATCATCAAAATTTGTGTAACTTTTCATGTTTCATGCTTTTGATGTTAATACTATATGCAAAATTTAACATGGTAATTGATAGTATGTTACTTTGCAACCAACTTTGACCCATGATTAGCAAACATGTCACAAAAAGCGGGTTGATCCACAATCATAGGTGCCAACGGTAATTACATGGACTAACATTTTTGTATCTAATTATTTCACCGTGAATCTCACCCAAACCTGTATATAACACTGATTAGTAGGGCGCAACAAATAGAAAGACCAATTTTGGATAGGGTGGTAGTTGACAAGAATAGTTGGAATATGTGTGTGTGTGTGTGTGTAAAGTTTGTATCCAAAAAGAGTTAAGCTCAATCATCCGATTACTTGAAAGTTTTGCATTTTGTGTTAATGATTGTTTCTCCTTTGATTGTTGTGGCTTGTAATGACTTGACGTAGGTGTTGGATGATAACAAGAAGTTATGTTTGATGAGTGGAGAAATCATTCAAATGACATCATTCATGAACCTTATATTTGAGGTAAGGAAGTCACCTGACTTTTAAACTTAAGGTTCAAAATTCAACTCTTTAGTGGATTTGCTAGTTCCTTAAATTTAAGTTTGTGTTTGCTTGTCTAACATAAGCATGTGAACCCCTTAGCGCGTAAATGTCAGCTAGGGCTAGACTCCGACTTCTTTGAGTTGGGCCCTTACCACTATTACCCAAGGTGTACATGCAATGCACTATATTCTAGCATTTTTTTGTTTTTTTCTAGATGGATTAGCCATGGAATTAGAATCAAAGGTCCCAAATCAGTCTAGAGAAACCCACTTGAAACAAAATGACCACAAACACAAAGGGGTCAATATTTTACCATCACATATTTATGCACTTAGGTAAGTGGGCCTAATTTGGTGATTCAAACACCTATATCGAAGCGGTATGTGGTTAGGTATGGATCTAAGAATACCTTAAAGACATCAAAAATGCATCATGTGTTTAAAAAAATCGGACTGACCACTAAAAAATTGTTCACTATCATGAATTCAATAGTCAACAAAATTGGCGAGACCTTAAAAATCATTTTAAGATTAAAAAAAATCTTCACTCTGACAATGAATAAAGAAGTTCAAAATGAGTATTGACAACTATGAAATTAGGAAAATGGTTCCGACCTTGTTTTGACGTTGCTAATCGTCTTGTCCGAAACACGTGGTAAATATCTTAGAGGAGGTGTGGGCTAATTAGGAGAAATTAGCATAGTTAAGACCCACCCACCTTACTTAAAAGGAAGGATGTCCAACTTCATGTGTATGTGAAGGTGCAAGATTTGGCGGCCGCCTCCCCGGCGACGGTGTCCCGGTGTGGAATGATCTACATGGAGCCTTCGGCGATGGGGTGGCGTTGCCTTCTCATCTCATGGCTAGAAGCGCTTCCTCCCACCCTCGTCGGCATTTTTGACGACCAAATCAAGAAGTTGGCGGAGTGGATTCTCCCGCCAACACTCTATGCCGTGACGAAGAATCTCAAGATGATCGTCACTATACAAGTAATACGAACCAAATAATCGTCCCTAATACAAAATAATAAATTTAGAAATGAAATGAAATGAAATTCAATACCTACAAAATGTTCATATGGGAGTAACTCTATGATGTTCTTGTAATCTACATTGGTAATCGCAATTAGTGTGTGTTATTATTTGGAGTCATGTAGTGATGTTGAGCTTTCGTTAGTAAAAAAATGAACTCATGAGTAAGACGTTATTGCATTGCGTAACTCCGAATAGTAAGTTGTAACACAAACTAATTGGGATAATCAGTGTAGCAGCCTATGAAGTAAAGGCCAGGGATTTGTGGCACTCAAGTAAAGTCATCCAGTAACAAAATATGGATGAGTTCATCAAGAGGGTTGGATAGAGCTTAGTTCAAGTAATGACCTTTGAGTTGGTGTGTAAGACCCCTTGTCCCCTTATGGCTATTATAGAGTTCTTGTTGTTTTGTAAATCACAAATAGATGGCATAGAACCATGTTGTGGCTTTAGGATACTCTAGCGCTATTTTCTAACCTCGTACAAGTTGTCGCCAAGGTCATGATGTGGCAATGTTATGTTCAAGGCACCATGTATCTATTTTGATTGATAAAGCAGGTGTCCACATGTGTAACATGTGGCAAATTGCTATAATGTATTGTTACGACCAATTTTTATTTGGATTAATCCATCATTTATTTTGCATTGGTGAAAATTTATTATGTAATATGCAGATGAAGAACACTCTAGTGATGAAAATACTTGAATGCCACAAATCCCTAGCTATAAAGTAAAAACATACTACCAGATATACAATATATGTGTAAAGAAGAATCTAGTATTTTGTTGCTAACTATATCCATTCACATCTTCAAAAGGTTCTCTAGTATTATGAAAGTGACTCATAAATCACCTCTAAGAAATATTCTCATAAGTAACACTACATTTCATAGTTCAAAGTCTTATCTAAATACATTATTCATTAGTCATGTTCGAAGTTACATTTGACCATGATTCTTTTGGTTGGGTGCAATTTTATAGGAACAAACTATGGTGCGAGGTCTTCTCCGCTTGATGTCATCGTTGATGGAGCCGGAACTCACCGATAGTACGTCATACTTATACTAAATTAAGTCACATATTGTGAAGTAAAGTAAATTAGCCTTCCAAAACGTTACTAAGATATCACTATTCACTCCTTTTTTATTTCTAGTGCAACCTTTTTAAACATTGTAGCATTATAATGTTCTACTGCTAGAACTTTCTTTGAACCCTGAAGATTCTTTACTTAAACACTTCATGAATAGTGCTCAACTTGACACATCAACATGTCAGGAATATTTCTTGAAAGAGTTTAGTCTATTTCAAGGAATATCCCCTATCACAAGAAGCGAGCAAACATTGTTCAATAGATTTTATGTGTCATAAAATACTAGAAAAATAGTCGTCTCATTTACATAATTTCATTAATATCGTCATTTGTTTTGGACTTGGGATCTATCTTAGATAGAACCCATTATCTAGAGACGACAATTTGTAGGCTTTCAACTTTCTTATTTTTATTTTTTCACATTATTACTTATGAGATTTGAGTAATAATTTTGAGAGTCAACTACCAAATATGGCATCAATACTAAATATGAAGAAAATCTCAAGGGAGATTTAAACCAAGACCATAAAAAGTCAGCATGTGCAAATGGACATGATGCAACTTTTGGCCATCACTTTGCGTCACAGCGGACATGACGTGACAATGATGTCCTTAGATGTGTAACTGTAAATTACTAGAGTAACAACTCTAGTACTTCAAACAAAATTGGTTGATTGTTATTAGCACTCAACTAGCACTCAAATGATCCAATCAATTGTTGATAATAGTTGATTACTAGAGACACAATAAAACAATGAAATGCCAACTTGATCTAATGATTTAGTTTTTGTTTCTTCCCCAATTCATTGGCACTAGCAATTGACCTTTCCGGTTTACCCGCCACTGTTACTTGGGCAGGGGGGGTCACTTTCCTTAGTCCTAGAAAATAGGTGAGTCCAAAGATAGGATGTCATTTATGACTACTAGGTAAGAAAATATGACAACTTTAAAAATGACAAAGGGTCTCCTAAAGTAGATGGAAGAATATTTTGGAATATGTACATTTTAAAGGTATTACTTATAGCCCCCAAAAAATTCCCTTCATAAGCATGTGGTAGCCAACACATATTGAGAGTAGAACTCCCAAGCACCAACATGATGTAAGGTAGAAATACCATAAACCGTTAAAATAAGGCGATTCGCATTGAAGATCTGGTCTGACAATCATGAGATAATTTTCCAAGATAGACGAGAAGGATTCATGAAGAATGCAAGTTGTTTCGTATTTTTTTGCCTTGTACAAAAAGTTCCACAATTTTTCAAAGTGGAAAGTTTGTCCAACCCACTTCCCGTTCACTAGGCTCTCCGCATTCCGATACATATTATCACCTAAACCCGTTAATCATGAGTACGTTAGATCTTGCCTCCCATTGGCTACACTGTATTGAAGTTGCCGCGCCATTTAAGACATGGCACTTTCCATTATGAGGCGGTCTAGTGCACCGCTATTGGGTGGTTAACGCTTTATGGTATTTCTACCTTATTCAAGTTCAATGGCATCTCGCCATCTACATATGTGACAAAGGTTGTTGTGTAAAGTGACCATATAATTGAATAGTAATCACTTTGTTAGATTTGAACATTGGAAGTGGGGGCCTCCAAGATCCAAAACAAAGTGCAATGGTACAAGAGAGAGCATTGGGGTGGGGGTACTTAATTCTAGATCTTACAATGTGGGTCACATGTTTGAATAATTAAACTAAATATAGGTTGTGAGGTTTAAGGCATCTTGGTCTTCCATAGTTTGTTTAGACCTACCTCCAAAAACATGGTCAAGAAAAATAAAAACTTAGGAATAAGGAACACATGGTCTACTATGGCCTTGTAAAATTCCAAGTGGGATGTGGATAATGGGATAATCTATGAATAATGGGATGTGTACTTGCTTAAGGATGAGTTTCCATTGAGAAGCATAAATGTTGATGTTGTCAAGAATCTATGGCACCATTTTTTTGTCCACTAATAATAATTATATGTTATCCACCCTCCCACCTTGTAAATTTGGTCCTACAAAGTGTAAAGTTGAAAGTTCAACTATGAGTCTCCGCTTGTACTTGCTTGAAGAAAATGGCATCAAAGTAATATCAATTTTCCATTCTCCTTCTCAAAGAAAATGACTTGGACACAACCTATTTCTCGACCAATTGTTATCTTAACAATTGGCCACTCTCTTTCGTCTTGGTGTAAATCACCCATCATCACATCCCACTTTGCATATATGCATTTGCAAGTTCCTTTTCTTCATGAGAGAGAGAGAGAGAGAGAGAGCTAAATGCCCTGAGTACATATGCAGAAATTGTGTCCCAGAACTATGATGACAAGACCAAGGGCTTATGGGTGGATTGCATATTTTTATTTAGCATGGTTTGGACTGTTGGCGCATGCACTGATGCTGCTGATCGCCCTAAATTTGATTTCCTAATGAAGAAACTTCTAGTATGTGAAACACAATTCCAACTCCCATAACTTTTAATATGTTTCATCAAATACATATTTCTATCTATTTGATTAAAATAATTTGTTGTGTTATGTTACCATGTTGCTTGGAATTTAAAGAAATCCTTGAGTCAAAATTATATTTTGGCGGTCAAACTATTGAGCTAGATCCTTTACATCACACAACATTCTTTAAACAATCAAGCATGCTCTTCAATGAGAGGATGATAACACACTTGTGTGAGCATCAAAAGGCACTTATGATGAATGTGTCAAGTGAATATTATCTCGTTTGTAAGAGCATATGTGTCACTAGGGGCGATCTGCCTACTTTTAGGATCAATTGGACAATGACCAACGATAGTCAGGAGAGTTTTTTTAATATATGATGGTACATGATGACATGTCCAATATGTTTATTTTCAGTTCCAATTTGAAATTTAAAAAAGAAAACAAAACCAAAAAAAGGTTTGATAGCCCGAGGAATGTAATGATCTATATGTGCAATTCTTTTTTTACACAAATACATTGTACAATATGACTCACACGTGGTCATCCATATATCCAACAGGCTTTACCTTGTTCATAATGCAACACAACAATTTTCAACCAAGTATACATGTGACATATTCACATTCATGAAAACAAATAAAAATGGATGCTTTGAGAGTCAGGAATATAAGTTTTGGGATATCAAAATTGGATAACTTTTAGAATGTAACTGGTTGTGAAGGAGGGAAGAGGGAGAGAGCAAATTTAATCTAATATGGCAATGGAACGAATAAAGTTAACTAGGCAACTTTATGGAGACATTGAAGTGCAAAGATTTGTTTGAACTTGTTTTATGCAACAACAGGCGAACCAACCACCGGAGGAGTATAAGGTATGGATTGACCAACCGGCTCGAAAGGTGCAAGCCCCATATCCAGATGGGAAGTCGATATATGATGTAATGTTTAGCAAGTTCAAAGGGAAGTGGGGATTGTGGTTGGATTTGGTGGACGACACAATGGCGCCCTTGGACTCCAACTTTGAGAAGATTATTGTGCCCACTGCCGATTCCGCAAAATACACATACCTGATGGACATCCTTGTTCACCATGACATACCCCTCTTAATGGTGGGTCCCACTGGAACTGGCAAGAGCGTCTATGTTAAACAATACCTCACGAAGCTCGACACAGAAAAGTAAGCCTAAAATGTTGGATGCCATTGGGATACTAATGTTTTGAATTGATGACATGACCTCGATAATACGTAAGTAAGGTGGTTCTATGTACTACATACTGGTCATTGGGTGGAAACCAACCGATCATTGGGTTGTGGTTGTTGAGCCTCCATGTCCACTTGAGTATAAGTGGATTCGGAGTGGGGACTTTTCAAGTGACAAACCTTGACCCCAATTTAGCTTTGAGGTGCCCACTACTGTTAGTAGTTAGAAAGAAATAAAAACAAACGTTGGTCTTTGTTGCCAACGTGAATATGAACCCGTTGGCTCTACTTCGTTCAAGAACCCTTGGTGCAAAGTAGAATTTTATTATCTATCTTGCGATAGGAGGACCTTGATTTTAGGGTGCCCACTTCAGTTAGCAGAGTTTACGTTAGGAATGTCTTCATGAAGTTACGGGCGGTTTTTGTGTGGGTGGTTCATTTAAAATAATTGGTTCAAAATGCATGTTTGTATGTATGTATGTAGATGGCAATCGGTTTTCTTCAACTTCTCCGCACAAACAAGCGCAAACCAAACACAAGGCATAATCGACGGGAAACTCTTCAAGCGGAAGCCGGGGGTGTTTGGACCTCAAAAGGGCAAGCAATGCGTGATTTTTGTGGATGACCTTGCCATGCCTGCCCTTGAAAAGTATGGGGCTCAACCACCCATTGAGCTTCTCCGTCAATGGATGGACCACAAAGGATGGTGGGTCCCATAAAATATTTGATAAATTAGATAAAATTACTTCCCTCTTTTGAGTGTATGCTATACTAAAAGTGACCATTGCGTTAAGGTAGCTAAAAACATAGAACTTGTTCACAAAAATGAAGTACTACACTAAACAATGTAAGTATTTTCAAATGGCATTTTATGTCACTGTGGTAAATTCTATAATGACACTTCATATGAATAAGTTTACAACTACAGTCATGGATGATTAAAATTTGGATGAGATCCATGCCAATTATTGAAACAAAGTTTGGTAATTTTTGCATCCTAACACTTTGTAATGAAATATTGTCATGGATGGAAAATTACTTAGTAAGTGACAGTAATTGCAATGTTATAAATCCATATTTCCCCAAAAAAATTACAAGGAATGACAAAAAATGTTAGGTTTGCATTTAGTGTTAGTGACATTGCACATGTGGTTTACAATTGGGATCGCGCAAAACAAATAGAATTGTTGACACTAAATGCAATGTTTAGTGTCATTCATGTTGTAGATTAAAATTCTAAAAAAATGTTCAGCCATTTGCATGTTGGAAGAGCCCATATAACAATAGGTCTTGTCCCTCATCCATGCTCCGTAAACTTGTCATGGGTTTACATTTGAGTTTGATCAAGGATGAGAAGCCTCCTCTCATTCATTCCAAAAACAAGTTGGTGTCATCTCTCTCACTCTTTCTCTTGAAAGAACATGACTAAAGAACTCTATGGCATTAGATGTTGTTTTTACATTCATATTTGGACATTGCACAAGTTAAATGTCACTCGTAATAATCATAATTTCGTTGGACGGATGAGGTAGGTACGACCTTGACGAGCTCTCATTTCGGAGCATTATCGACGTCCAATTTGTTTCGGCCATGGGAAACCCCGTGGGTGGGAAATGCACCGTCACCAATCGCTACCTTCGCCACTTTCACGTCGTTTGTGCAACCGCATTCTCAGATATGACAATGAACAGGTCACCCATCTCAACAACCATATTGTTATTTGTATTTGACAAACGACACACATAACATTATTCACCCAAAAGAGAGTATTCTTTTTCTAACATGAACTCTTCCTGAATGTGCATAGAAATTGTTGCTTGAAAAACTCAATTTTATACTACATATCCACCACTCATAATCATTATTTTAAATGAGAATACATTTTAAGCCATACATGTATATATATACACACATATAAAACAACAATTTGGCAATGTACATAACATTACTCAACGTTGTGCGTATGCTCTGTGGGCCTTGGGAATATAACCAAGGGGTGTTGGGAGCTCAATCTGAAACTGAATCTTCTTGCGCATGGTTTCGCGTCCCATTGTTATATTCTCAAGGCCCACAAAACGAACACACGGCAGTGAGTAGTGTTATGTAATTTTTTACTTTTTATTTTTTTCTAAAAGATGGAGTAACATTTTTAGAAATTTGGGTAAAATGTGTGATGCATGAAATTTATGACAGGATATTTCTGTATTTGGTTGATTTTTGGATGAGGAGGGCGCGATATAGCCCCGGAATCACAAAGCTGCGGACGGCTATGGTGACGGCTACAATTGAAATCTACCAAACTGTGCAACAGGAGCTTCTTCCAACACCCGAGAAATCACACTACACGTACAACCTACGTGACTTAGGAAAGGTCAATATATAAAAATTAATTATAACACAAGATGAATTTTCAAGAAGAAAACATAGGCTTGTGAACTTGCTACTTAAACATTCAATGGAATCACAACATTTACTACTATAAATGTTAAGCTCATATCATGCACTCACACTCAATTTGATATTTAGTGTCACTTATTGTTTGGAGTTGCACACTGTTATATCTTTTTACTATTAATGTACTTATTCTTAATCAAGTAAATATGTCAATGTTCAATAAAGCTCAAACAACCAATTTGATCTTTGTTGGCAAAAAAAACTGCGATATATAATAATAGTTATAGCATTGTGTAATTCCAAATAGTAAGTGACACTGAATGCATTATTATTAGAGTAGCTCCGTGGAACAAGGAATTATATGCACTTTGATTCAAGCATTGAAGGCCATGTCAAAAAAGAATTGACAAATTTGAGCCTGAATCTAGTAGTTCGGTGAGGCTAGACAAACAAAAAGCGAGGGGACTTGTTTTGTTGTTTCATTTTTCATAGATTTTGACTTTGTGCACTTAAAGTTCATGCAGCACTCATCAAACACCTAGACCACGTAGATTAAAAAGAGAACATCAAGTTCTCGTTTAGTGATGAAACGTCCATTCAGACCCAAAGCCCTAAAAAAGGGTAAAAAGAGTCATGAACACAATTTTGACCTCACCAGCCCTTGAATGATCACATGTGCTTTTCGGACTAGATACCAACGAGAGGAGAGTGGATGATGAGCCGAGCCGCTCCCATAGCTGCTTGAGCTAATTATTAGTCATAACCAATCAGCTCATGAATAAAACTTAAAAATTGGAAAAGATATCTCCAAGTTGGATGAAAAGTTATGATGAATCTGGTAAAACCCTCTACTCTGGGATGAGCGGTCGGTAATGGGTTTCATATGATGCAACATGTCATGTGATACCCTACCTAGTTGCCACCCATTGATTGTGAGCCAATCAATGTGGGTCGATGATGAACAATGTGGACGAAAACATTTAGTTTAGTGTAGCTATTGGTACTCTTGTGAAGTAGTATATTAAGAAAAAGGAAACAAGAGGCATGGTGAGCTTTTGAAGTGAATTAAGGCGTGCAAATGGAATGTTGGAATAGATATTTTTGGGGTTGCAATATGCGCCAGTGGAGATGGGTGAAGATGCATTCAAGGTCATCCGGCTATGGGCGAACGAGTGTCTTCGAGTGTTCTACGACCGCCTCATTAACGACCAAGATCGGCTATGGTTTTGCAACCTCGTGGGCGACATGCTTGAGAAGCACTTCAAGGAGCGGTTCGGGAAGGTCTATGGCGGGTTCACGCATTCGGAGGTGAAGAAGGGCGACATCACCCCCGCCCTCTTGCAATACTCCATGGCCGGTGACTTCATGGTCCCCGGTGCGGAACCCACATTGGTAGCGACTTCAATCCAACACCAAAAAACACTTTATACTTCCTCATACTTTCTCTCTCCTCTTGACACAAGAAAATGAATGCAAACATATATAGCAATTTGATGTCAAGTGATTTCAATTCTATTCATTGTTAGGTATTAAGCCTACATGTTAATGGCATCTAGAATTCGACTCAAATCCATGCGACATAGTGTCAATTTTACCACATGTATATTACATGTAGATACCAATGCCACGTTTGGTAATTTTGAAACCCCTAGCATACAGACAAGCTCGTGGTTACCTTGAATCTCCTTCAACATCGGTTAGCATTCCGATTCAAAAGGAAAGAAGTCGTCAAGTTGCATTAAACGAAGATTCAACCAAAACTTAATTTTTTGGGGAAGTCCCAGATTTGGTTCATGTGCTTGATTCAAGCAGTGTTATTCAAATTATGTACACATCATTTTCAAGACGTAACATTATTTAGCTACTATCAACCGTTACATTCTCATAATATCAGTGACATTGTTTCACCCAAGTTTATCAAGCTAAATTTGTTAGTGTAGTGTTCTACTAAGAGAATAAATAGACTATAACTATAAATAGAATATAGCTTATTCCCGGGCCCACCCATCGTACAGACTTAGTTGGATAATGACAACCAAGTTTATAAGATTTAAAAAAAATACTTGTCATGGCATTGACTGAACCGGTTGTATCGGTAGCCCTAACTATATATAACAAGTTTCTACAAGTAATGTTTGTTTTTGGAATATTTTTGGCATGCCAACACGTGTACAATCATTTACTTCAATTTTATCATTGTGAAAATCAATATTACTTGAAAAATCAATTGCTATCATGCATTCATCAATTGTAGCTAGAACCAATTTGAATCAAAATGTTATTTATGTGGCACCAAAATTGACTTGTGTGGCTTTTGAAGCCCACGGTGGGCCTCGTAGGGGTCTAATATAGTATTGTATCTTGTTTCGATTCAAATAAAAAAGATCCAAATGTAATGGTAATTCTTATGTCGTCCATGTTTAATAGTACGACGAGATCACGGACGAGCATCTCCTACTCAAAGTGATGCAGTCTTATTTGGAGGATTACAACGAGATGTCGAACAACCCAATGAATTTGGTGCTCTTCCAATTTGCCATCCAACACATCGCCCGCATTTGTCGAGTCATCAAGCAACCGCAAGGTAATGTCCTCTTGGTGGGTGTTGGTGGGAGTGGGCGCCAAAGTCTCGCGAAGTTGGGCGCCTTCATTCAAGGGTTCGACATCTACCAAGTATGTGAACCTATTTGTCCAATGATCAACTTTTAAAATAAAATAAAATAACTTTTTATCACCATCTAGTGCGCCTCTAGCAGCTGAGGTGGCACATTTTTTTCTAGATCATGATAGGGCAATCCAAGGTTAGAACCCTTGCATGAAATGCCGCTATAACCCCCTAACTTCATATATTATCCTTGAATGTGCACAAATGTTATTGTTGGATTCATGTTGATTAGTAGAGTCAAAGTGCCACCTATAACTTGAAATGGTCTCGTAATGGTCCAAATTGAAGTTGATGGAAGCTATAATTTAAAGTACAAACGTTGGCTTGGAGTGGTTAGATTGAATCAACATTATACAACTTATATAGAAACTCCAATAATACAAATTGAAACGAATGTAAATAGGGACACGATATTGTGTGTATTAGTAAACATATATTAGTATTATCACCATATTAGTTAATTTGGGACTTTTTCGGCATTTTGAGACAGTTACAAATATAAGAACATGTCCGGGGAAGTCACTCCATTGTAAAGTTGAAAACCATGTGCATACAAAGTTTGCTACCCCTATATTATATGCCATAGATAACTTTAAAAATTATGATATTTTTTCTACATATACATAACCATTGATAATATCTTTTGTGTATATTTTTGAAATTTTTAGTCATCTTCATTTTTGTAGTAATTGTTTTTGTTCAATTTTGCGTCATTCTAGTTAGAAACGGTATGTTTTATAGAAAAAGAAGATCATCAAATTTGGTTATCATTTTTTACTATGTAATAGATACCATGTATATCTACTCATGAAAGAAATTTGATAAAATTTTGACCCATTTTGGTGATGCAACTTAGAAAAAGTAGATTTTTTTTGTATGCACGTGGTTTCAACTTTACAATGGAGTGATGATTGATCTCCCCGAGAGAACATGGATAAAATCACACAAATATTGGAGAATGTTGTAAGATGCAAATACTTTGAAGCGGGTGTTCATATCAAGAACCCAATTAAGAACTCATATCAAGATGGTTTGGGTAGGACGACCCAAACATTAGACCATGTTGTTGTGGTCCATATATTAATTTGAGACAAGAGAAAGTCTCAAATTAACGAGTATAGTGATTATTGGATTGGACCAATTCAATATGATATATAGTCTGTGTTAAGGCACACACACTTCAATTGGTTGAATCAACAGAAATATCATAGGTCGATATATAAATTAGCATGAGCACACTTTTGTTTTTTTACCTCTAAGCTCATTAGGTAGTTTCATTTTATTTTCATCAATAATTATCCACTTTATACAAAACAATTAGTTATGAAGCAGTGTGGATTGGTTCCACTGTAGTTGGATGACATGAGATCTTGGGATCAACATGTCAAGGAATCGCATATTGAATCATTATTTGTTAATTTTAGATTTTATTTGTTTGAATATATTAGTGATGGATAGCATAGTAATCTAGGGTATGACCTATGGTGATTGGGTGGGCACTTTTGTGATAATCACCCGTATGATGGAAACCAACATGAATCGATGGTGCTTAGGTTGAGATTGCGAAGAACTTTGGTATGGCGGAGTGGAGGGAGAGTATCGGCATCATGTTGCGGAAAGCGGGCGAGCTTGACAAACGGATCATGTTCTTATTTGTCGACACGCAAATTAAAATGGAAGGTTTTGTTGAAGACATTAATTCCCTTTTGAACACGGGGGAGGTAATGTTAGCTCCTAGCTACCATTGCATACTCATAAAATCAAAAACTCCCTTAAGACAATGTTATGTCAATCATGGAAAGTTTCCTCTAGAGGCTTCCTTTGCTTTTTTCTTTTCAATACCGCTTGGTAACAAGAAAATCCTTGTGGAATGAGAATCTTGAAAAAGAAAATGTTTGGGAAGTCAAATCAACACATGTGATTTGTAATTTGTAGGTTCCCAACCTTTTCGAAGGTGGAGACTTGGGAGCTATTGCGGAAGGTGTCCGCCCAAGAGCCAAAAGAGTGAAGCGGGATGGATCGAGATTGGAATTGCTTGCATTCTTTGTTGATGAGTGTGCAAGAAACCTTCGGATTGCTTTGGTACCTTACTACTAATTTCCCTTCACAAGAAGTGACAAAAGAAACTCCCACTCACCTATAATAAACTAAAGGAGGATGGAAAGGACATGAATAGGTATTATATAACAATCGTAAATTTTTCCTTTTAGTAATAAAATGACCGTGCTCAAAGATCCCCACCGGGATACGATTAAATGGCAAGAATTGAGGTCAACCCCATTGCAACGGCCCCAGTGTGAGCTAGCCGAAGCGAATCAAACAAACCTCATAACTTACCTAAACAACAAGGGAATCACCCATGGCAAGAATGCATAACATCATTCTTAGTTGACGAGTTGTGTTCATGGGTCCCGCAGTAGATTTGAGAATAAAACCTCTAGATGAGGAATCCCAGTGCCTTAGACTTAATTTGGAATTAGGGAAGCTGAATACAAATCATTAGTTGAGTAATGTTATGTGAATGACGGTGGTACAATGTCCTTTGTTTTACTCTTGGGTCCACAAAAACTCGGGTACCACATTATGTACCTATATTTATGATGTTGTTTAACTACAAATTATCTATACTGAATAAAAGGAACCTCTAAACTTGGGAATGATACTAGCACCATGGTTTATTTCGCAGGCATTTAGTCCGATCGGAGACGCATTTAGGGATCGGCTGAGAAAATTCCCATCATTGGTCAATTGTTGTACAATTGATTGGTTTAGTGCGTGGCCGAGCTCGGTAAATAACCACACTAAATAAGACCTCATTTATCATGCCCACACTAAACACAAGTGCGTACATTGATTGTTGATTTGGTCCAAGCTAAAAAATAGCATATGTTCAATATCGGAGGTGTAATAATTGTGACACGTGCGCTAATTATTGACATAGAATGTTTAAGGGTGAAGCTTTACTTGTACGTTATAAGAGAGAATGTCAATGCCATGAAAGTGATATTAAGCATTTTTAAGATAATAAAATTTATTAGAGCTCTGTTGTAGGTAATTGATACAATGGTGCTAAACAAATCGTACCCACATTCACTTGGACTCACATTAAGTATATGAAACCCTATAACTCACTAGGGTGATCAACATATTAGTTTGTTGGGTAGGGTTAGTCAAGACACTACATGCATATGAGTCATGTGTAATTATCACATGTCATTGGAGAATTGTCCTTCGTCACTAGAAAATCTGCAAATCTATCACACTGATACATTTGTATATGAGTTTTTAGGACCGGTTCACATGGGGTCCCAAGTCCTGGGTCCCAAGTCCCAACATGGAGGCAAAGTCCCAACTCTTGAGCCTCAAGGAACCATTAAGATATGGCTTAAATCATTCAAGTATCATTTAAAATTGGATCTTGATTATTTTCCAAAAATATTTGCAAGACTTGTGTTGGAAGTCAGGTCTAGCTCTTTGCTCGACCCAACTCTCAACACAAAGTCCCAAGCCTCACCTCCAAAAAAAAGCGTTGGCATGTAGGCATCCATGTCATACTTGGGACTTAGATCTTATGACCCTATGTTAGCCGGCCCTTAGAACTCATATATATTGGTAGTGATGTATGAAGCTATTGTTGATAATGTACAATATCCAATGCAAATTATGGCAAAATTAACATGGGTATGGTTGTTGAAGGCATTAAAATCCGTGTCAGCCCGATTTTTGTCCGTGATTAATGTGGAGCGAAGGCTCATCACCCAGCTTGTAGATATCACCGTTTACTTCCATACTTCAATTCAGGTACGTGATTTTAATGTAGAGAAAGTTCATATGTAGACTCGTCGTATTGATTTTGGATGCGCCAAGCCATTATGTGGCCGAGGATTTGTGTCACTCAAGTAACAATAGAAGAAAACTCGTCCATTACAATCATCCGTTGCAACCTGGCCACTGCGACTCATGGTGAGAAAATGAATAAATGAATCATTATGGTTATCAACTAGAGGGTTTTGGTTGGCAACTGTCCTGAGGCTGCAACCATAACCTTCGGTGACAACCATAATGATTTATTTATGCATTTTCTCGCCATGACCAAGTCGCAACGGATGATTGCAATGGACAAGTTTTCTTCTAGTGTAAGTTGAAGGTGAAAATGTTTGGAACCCCTTATAGTTCAAATATAGTTATGTTGTCTATTCAACGTAGTCTCAATGACACAAAAAATAGTACTTAGCAACAAGCCTCCTACATCTCTTGTCGTTTGGGAGGTGTTGACTAATCCTCATTGTCCTTGTAGTGGCGATTCCACAATTTGGGATGTAAAACATTGGAAAAGGTTATGAATATGTGATTTATTTATAAGCTCACTTGAATAATTCCCTTAATGGTTTGTGTGGGACGTTGTTTAAGATCTCACTTTAAGACTTTGGTGAAGTGTAGGAATTAGCCATCCAATACTACCAGCAAGTGCGGCGGTATTGTTATGTCACGCCCACGAGTTTCTTGGAGCTCATTTCATCTTTCAAACTCCTCCTTGAACAAAAACAAGTAGAAACACTTGGCTTCAAGAAAAGGTAGGTTTCCGCACATGATATACTAGTAGTTTCACATTACTTGACCTATACCATGCACTAGAAGCACATGCATCCTGGAGAATTGACCCGTGTCATAGAAATGCCATGTGCCACTAGACCATTTGTAAATGTACTAGCCACAATGATAGATTTGCATATTTCTTTCAGTAATGCATGTCAATTGCCTAGGACTCATATGTTGGTAGGGGTAGGCTATTACTACCTAGTCTTAACATAATGACTTTCACTACATAATGAGCTCAGTAGTTGTGCCTACCTCAACGCATAGGCATTACGCCTCATTATCTTGTTGACAATGTATACATATTCTTTAGTTTGTATATCTAAATGATGATGTTTATAAAAATTCATAACCACTAATCTAGTGGCATTGTGGCCCATTGTTTGTTTACGTAGATATGAGATGGGACTCATGAAGCTTGAGCAATCCGCAAACGATGTGAACCTCATGGGAGCGGAGCTTGAGTTGCTCCAACCAATGCTTGAGAAGTCCACTAATGAAGTCATGGACCTCCTAAAGGTTTAACTTCACTCTACCACCCCAATAGAGTTATCCACAAAGCCCCTCGAAGAAGAGGGGCCCTTCTTTGAGAGACTTCCTAAGTTCCTATCAAGAACTCGTGAGCTAGTACTAAGTTACTCAATTCTTTTTCTCCTCCTTGTCATCTTCCTAAAGAAAGAAGCGTGATTGTAAACTCAAAGCCTTCTCATCTACATTCTACCGCCAACTTTAATTGTTAGGCAACTTCGAGCATTGCACACGAATCCACAAACCTAAAGGGCACCAAGTTTTCATGTTGAATTTATAAGAAGCACGCTCATATGTGATCATGGGGGGTGGACTCTTCATGCCACGTACGAACTAATGTCAATGTAATAAGGGGTATTGTTTGAGGCATTAGGATACATAGTATACAAGGGAGAGTCTTGTTTTTGTCCCCCCTCCCCCACATAGTGCGTACATTTAAAAAGCTATTAATTTCTCGGGATGAACCACACATTCAAACACATCCACCTCATTAAGAACATCGTGCCAGATAACCCAACAATTTGTTTACAAAGTTCGTCAACGATGTGCGAGAAATGTTTTTTTCTACCACAGTCCAACCAATGGCCATGTTCTAATACCTAACCAGTGCCTAATGGAGATGATCTAAGTACCCACTTTTCCATCCCATTTACTTTAGACAACCCTTATTTTGTTACTATTCTCATTTAACACACCTATATTTTAATGGTATGTAACTGGACGAGACTCCCAAAACAATTTGCCAAAAAAAACATGTGATTAAAACAATTGAATGACGTGATCATTATACAATAACCATTCTAACTCAATAGTCAACATAATTTGGGGGGATCTATTCAATAAAAATCTTCCCATTGACAACCTTCTAAGAGTTCACCCATCTCTTTACCTTACCTTGTAACATGGGCCAGGTGATTGACCGAGAGACGGTAGAGGCCAATAAGGTGAAGGCGGTAGTGTTGGTCGAAGAAGCGGCGGCCAATGTGAAGGCCGAGGCGGCCGCAGCCGTGCGAGCCGACACGGAGGCCGAGTTGGCCCTCGTCATGCCCATTCTTGAATCCGCTCTCAAGGTAATAAATACATATACTCAACCAAATTAATCTTTCATATGCATTTTCCCCTAAAAGGATGTGTATCATTAAACTAACCCCCCCCCCACCATCATCAAACATGTCCTAATTATCCCTACACCGTTTATGGTATTTAGTGTCACGTACACTATTTGCGAAGGGCCTAAACTAGATGCCTAGAGGTCTCAAAGTGTCACGCCCGCCAACTGCCAATATGATTCCATTTGTTAACACAAGTAACTCCTGTAAGTGAAAAACTATCTACAATATGACGTTTAGAGTAGCACGTCGAGATACTTTAGATGATAGTCTTGTGTTGTAGTGTGCAAGGGGAAGATATTTATGAGCGTACTGATGGCAAATGTCATGTGTTTACATTTTCGCATGCAAGAGGAAGGTATTATGTAGTGTACACTTTAAGTCAACTTGCAGACCATTGTGTAACATAGGCGTGCAACCTCATAGTAACACTTTTGAACATGCTCATGCCAAGATATCAGCAAGCACACTTGAATGCCAAGTGTCATGAGGCGACAATTATGGTGAGGTTGTTGATCATCGATATAACCTAGCATACATTTCAAAATAGGGTAAGTGACACTATCACACATGTGACACTAAATACCATAAATGGTGTAGCATGGTTTCTCCATGAAATGAACATGGAGATTTCGATGAAGATTGTTGTGCCTAGTGGGTGATAGAAAGGAGGCCCAAAATATGTCATAAGGCTTGACCCATAGAGCTACTAGCTAGATACACGTCAATTGGTAGGTTCAAAGTGTCGATAATAACTTGAAATAGTACATAATGATCCGGTAATGCATGTTGAAATCGGCGTAATCTAAGCCTTGGTATGGTATGTATGCAATTCAAACGTAGGGGGTCAAACCCGGTCTTGATGTGCAATTAGGGTTTAATCACTATGTTCCTAAGAGAGTCAATATGGAGTTTCCAAAGCTACAAAAATGACACGTGATAATTATTCTAACCACTACGATGACAAAATAATTCCATAACATGTTCAACACTATTGATTCATTTGTTTAGGCAAAAGTTTTAGGTGTCACACAACGGTTGATTAGAACCTATGGAAAAGTTGACGTGGCACGAAAAATCACCTACTATTCGACGTGCTTGAAAGTGTTGATGATGCATGTGCCATGTTGTAATTTATGGTATCCGAGTTGGTAACAATGTTAACGAAAGCTTCAAACTTGGCACATGATTTGTGTAGGCATTGGATACGCTCACGAAGAATGATATATCGGAGCTCAAGGGGATGAAGAGCCCTCCCGCGGGAGTGAAGCTGGTGATGGAGGCTGTGTGCATCATGAAAAACATAAAGTCCACTCGGATGAAAGATCCGGGAGGCTCCGGAAAGGCAAGGACCTTTCATAATGTTAATAAGTTGCAATGAAATGAAATTGATTTAAAAGGCTAATGGGATTGAAAGTACATTGGGATGGTTTCAAACCGGTTAATATTGTGCTCCTATGAATATGTGGGATAGTATGCCCAAATAATGGCACGGGATTCAACTTGAGACCCCTGCTGAATTTGGTTTTTGTGGAAGAAAAGAAGGGAATATCAAACCTTGTCCAATAAGTTATGACATGCATTACCTGGGTTTTATTACCACTCAAAGGCAGCCTCCACAGTGTCTTTATCCCATGGTATGGGACAAAGCTAAATTTTTTACTTTAAATCTCAAAGGTTGGTGGGTTATTGTTGCCAGATGGTGGAAGACTATTGGGAGAGCAGCAAAAAAATGTTGGCTGATAATGATTTCTTGAAAAGCTTGAGGGAGTATGACAAAGATAATATTGATCCTGTCATTATTGGCAAGATTCGCCCGTAAGTTTACTTTTAGAGGACCAATGGCTTGATGTACAACCTATATACACATTCTCTACAATCCTCACCAAGTTTTTGGAACAATTTTATTTGTTTATTTATTTATTGGTATTTGTGGATTTGAGACTGTGTTGAGTGGATAGTTCTAAGAGAAGATCAATAAAATCATCTATAACATTGATGATCAAACCAATAAATTCTTGAACTCAAATCTTCATGAAATTTAAGGAGTTAAATTGGTTTGGAAAAATACTAGATAGGACTATTTAAACTCATTGTTCTAGCATATTCTATTTTTAGGATTAAATGGGAGGATCCTTCGATAGAATATGCAAAGTTGATTATGATAATATCACAACATTTGTTTTTTTAATATATGTTCATTATTTAACATTCAATCATAGAGATTTGGCATCAAAAAATTAGGATTTTGATATTTTTTCCATCACAATTTACTAACATGTCTCCCATAAAATTGATGATATATCAAAAGTGTACCAACAGATCCACCCATAGGGTTGAAGCTACCAAAAAATATATATATTTTGAAAATATGTCCTAAAATTTCCTTAAATACGAGTCGATGCCATAATCCAACATGTAGGTTCAAAATTGACCTGCAAATTGCATTGCCTCATTTGTGGTTCACATGGTCAAATAAATCGACGACCAATAACTTAGGAGATTTCTTTTTTTCCTTCTCCGCTTACAAGTGGTGCCCCATTTGTGAAGAAAGAACTTATACACCTCACATTGGAGCTCCATGTTGCCTAACGTAGGTACCTATTGAACCCCGATTTTGAGCCCGCAAAGATTGCCAAGATTTCAAAGGCGGCTTTCGGTTTGTGTTCGTGGATCGGTGCAATGGAGGCCTACGATCGAGCGGCCAAGATCGTGGCTCCCAAGGTGGAAGCTCTCAAGGCGGCCGACGCCGAATATAGCGAGGTCATGGCGCAATTGGCCTTGAAGCAAGCTGATCTACGCGTGGTTTGTTAATCAACTCTACCGCACACATAGATGTGTGAAATCTATGAAATCTATGAAACACTATTTCTATAAGGAGGAAAAAACAATGTTTGTGTATTATGCACGGGTGTGAAGTTTCATACCTGGACAATAATTGCAAAATGATTGGTCATAAATTTTCTTTCAAAGAAACTTAGATTTTACAAAGTACAGATTATGATAATAGTTCAACAACAAATTGACCTCACGACAACAACTATAACTTCGTAGCTTCAAATAAAATGGTGAAAGCAAAGTTTGATCATGAACTTGCATTAATGATTGAACACATGTCTTTTTTAAGCGTCCCTTCTTAGATTCATAGTCTCAAGCACACAACATTCAAATTTAAATGTCCAAATTTTTGTTATGTTGGATTACACTGGTCTACCTTACCCCATGTATAACAACCCCTATCAAAAAAATAACAATTGTTTGTCCTAGTATGTCTATGAGCTTGAGATTCAATATACATATAATGGGACCTTATTAATTTTTGCAATTTTGTTTTTGGCCAAAGTTGAGATTACTCTCTAACCATATTGACTTTTACACATGTTCCAACCAACAATGAAGTGACACATCACACCCTTGCACAGAAAACCCTAGAAAAAATTCTTAATTTGTGCCAAAATTATTAAGATATTACAATCTCATTGTGGTTCTACGAAGAGCAAGTGAAAATATAGTCATTTATACCTTTTGTATGCAAGACAACACCAACACCAACACCATTAACTTGAATTCGAGTCTTCCTTTACATGTTTATATTCTAATGTTTGATGAGTAGATTTGATAGTAAGTTGTTTTAAATGATTCACATTTTACATGATTAAAAAGCGAACATGTAATCTTAACCATCGTTATTGTAATTATTTTTTGAAGACCAAAAAAATTAAGCCACTTGGATTAAAGAATCGGATGCCTTTCCGGTGGCAATTTTGGATGTGGGAACTTACTAGGTCGAGGAGAAGCTAGCGGCACTAGATCAACAACTAAATGCGGCTCGAGATGCAAAGAAGAAGGTGCAAGACGAGGCCGACCTATGCTCCATGAAAATCGACCGGGCCAATCAACTCATGACGGGTCTCGGCGGAGAGAAGACCCGGTGGACGGCCTCCGCCGAAATGTTTGGCAATTTATACGTCAAGCTCACGGGCGACATCCTCCTTAGCGCCGGAATGATTGCCTATTTGGGCACTTTCACGCCGACTTTTCGGGAAAGAATTGTGGTGGTAAAACCACTTGCACAAACCTCAAGTTGCTTCCAACGAAACCTCCTTGATAAAGTTTTGCACAAAAGAGTTCTCCTTAAAGGCTCTCAACCAAAAAAAAATCATCTTTTGGTAGGGAGCTTCACCCTACTTTAGACATATTATAGTGGTTAAGGAGTGTTCAAGTGGTGTCGGAACTTCCAATTTTGGTGAGTTAGAGTGGAGGTGTTTGATTATGGCCAAACGAGATGGTTACAGAAGAAGAAGAAAATTCAATTCCTTGTCAAACCTTTGAGCGCACCATTTTAGGTGCTTTCAAAAGTTTGCCATGAAGTTCGTTTGTATATAACTGCCTTTTGACTAAAGTCAAACACCTTCCCGTCGTTTCATCAAAATTGGACGTTCCAACACCACTTGAACATTGTTTGAAACACTATAAACTGTCAAAAGTGGGCGAAATTCCCTACCAAGACATGAGTTTGAGAGAGAGTTTAAGGATACCTCATGTTTAAGGATCTCAAACTCTCTAAGAACTCATAGCAATTTCAGATAAGTTTGTTGTCTAAAGTTAGGTGTCATTGTTCTTGATGGATGGTGCGACGTTGTCCGTGTCAGTGAAAGCATGGGTCTCTTTCTACAAACACCACAAACATATGAATCTTGGGCAATTGCCTTGCGTCATTAAAAATTTGTCCCGAGTTCACTATTTTTTTTGTAAATCTACCACAAATGATAGATTTCCATATTTCTTTCACCAACACATGATGGTTGCTTACGACTCATATGTTGGTAACGAGAAGATGCTCACCTCGATTGTTATGAAGCTCACTTTGATGTTTCAACCTTTGAACTTAAAAACTTCCAACGTATGATTCATACATAATTGAAAATTTTGGAAGTTCAATGGCTACATTCCTAGTTCTATTAAAAATCTACATACCATTGTTCTTGTAAACATGAGATGTGCCTAGAAACATGCAACCAAGTTTGCATAAATACATATGCTCGTTCAACTTGAACGCCGTTCTACTAATTCCATGGACTATATTGGTGACCCCATACATAACGAATCCTATATCTCATCTTTAATTACAAGCGAAAGACGAAATTGCAAGTCTACCAAAACATGTAAAATCATAGTCTAGTTTTCTTTTCTTATAAAAGAAATACCTCATTGTACTTGAGTCTTAGTATATAGTCATGTACGAATATAGATTGTTTAAAAAATGAATTCCTATGCAGGATTGGTTGGCATTATGCAAGAAGAAGCACGTGCCATGTTCCGATACATTTTCGTTGGCCGAAGTTCTTGCCGACCCCGTTGATGTCCGGGCATGGAACATCGCGGGCTTACCCAAGGATCAAAGTTCAATTGACAATGGGGCAATTGTATCTAAATGTCGTCGATGGCCACTTATGATTGACCCCCAGGTAAGCTTCAAGTGTTCATTTTGTCCAACCTTGCTCTTCGGTAACCTTGTACTTGCACTAGTAGAAAACTATGCCCCAAAAAACCGTAGCTAAAATCATCTGCGGTTTTTTTGACTAGCCTGATTTGTAGTCTGATCACTTTTGACCAACTTGACCTAAAATCGACTACATGTCTTTTCAAGACCTTTCCAACAATATATTACACGCCTCCAAATTCCTAAAATTTCAGTCGTTAAACCAAAAAAATAATTATGCAGTCGTTTAACAACTGCAAATCGAGCTGGTCACTTTGGTTTGAACCAATGTTGGTGGACCAATAGGTGAATGCATGGTATCAATAATCCACATCAAAAATGGTATCAAAGAAGCTACCAGTCAATTGGTATGAACATTATAACACCAGTCAAATTTTGATAACTAGTGGGTATCTCAAGGTGAGAGAGAGTCTTTGTAGACCCAAGTATTATCTATGTCAATACCACTCTAAACCATATTGATACTAGGGTGGTTTTGCTTAGGTCTTCATGTTTATGGATGATAGACATATCCGAAGGGTATTGAAAACCAAAATATCTTAGAGTGTTCATACCATGTTGGAATAAATAAATAAAAATGTAAAATCCTCATTTTAGATACCCCAATGATATCACAAAAAGACAGTACCAATCCAAACAATGTTGGTTTGGGTGGCTATATAAACCCTAAATTTGGGAATATTTTCATTCACCTCTTAAAGAATTGTTGAGTGTAAATTTAGATATAAAAATCCATGTGTTTATCATATGATAATCATACATAACCAAGTTAGGTTTGTAATTGGTTGAACCTATTGTTTATTAATAGTGGATGTGAATTTAGAAGGGTCTTTCTATTGGGGTGTCCACTAGCAAGAGAATCTATAAGAAAAAAAATATAATGGTATAATCCCATGTTCATTTCAGTTTGGTAACCACCTTCGCTCATCCAAAAAAAGGATAGGCAAGCATAGTGAAAACTAATTGATTTGTAATAGCATTTGATATAATGAAATAGAGTCCACCTTCCGAAAGGTTGACATTACACTATGTATTGCATCACCATCACATGTGATCAATAGAAGGAGAATGGGCTCAAATTCATGTCAGTGTAAACAACAACAATGTTTCTTTTTCTCTTCTTTTTCTTTTCTTTTTTGTTCTCATACATTGAACATATATCTTGTGTAGGGCCAAGCAAACAAATGGATTAAAAACATGGAGAGCAAGAACATAGTTGTTACCAAACTAACAGATGGGGATTTCTTACGTAAACTTGAGAATGCTATTCAGGTATATACAATAACTCATGTATACATTATGTACAATACAAACCCTAAGATTGGAAGCAAATAAGAAATTCACACACACCATATTTTTATGTCATTTAACCTACCTTTACATTGCTACATCACATGTACCTCTATTGGTATGGGCCCACACTAATTACAAATGCTCATTTATGAACTCCATTCAACCCTCTCAAAAAATAGATGGCATTTCTAATTTTGCATTTTGGTTCCACAATCTTCCTAAGTTATGGCTAAGTTTAAAGTGTAACCATGCCGTCAAAACTTAAAACCTCGCCTCAAATGGATGTGTGAGGTCTACAGAAAGAAACCACTTCCATCACAAACTTTCAGAGTCAATTCTTATTATATTAAATCACTATAATTTTGAAATTAACTCAAATTTCTCCATTCCTCTTGTAATAAGTACATAAATAATCTCACTTCAACCTATTATATGTCACATTGTACTACTACTATATAGCTTATTGTTAAATAAGATTAGTAGTTCTGTTGAAGCAAAACTACATTACACACCTCCATGTGGAAACTTTTGGTGTCTAATAGCCTTTTAGAGTCATGTTTATAAATAAAATATGTCTAAGAATCATATTTGCTCTTGGGCCTCTCTCTCTCTCTCTCTCTCTCATTTGAGTGTTTTGGAATTTCTATGCTATGATTTAGTTTGGAAAGCCAGTGTTGATCGAAAACGTGGGTGCGGAACTTGACGCGGCCCTAGAGCCCCTCCTATTGCGCCAAACTTTCAAGCAAAGCGGCTCGATTTGCATCCGACTTGGAGACAACGTCATCGAATATTCAGATAAATTTAAATTGTATATTACAACCAAGCTCCGTAACCCCCATTACAGCCCCGAAATTTCTGCGAAGGTAAATACTCAACATGCTAAATTTCAATCCATGCTAAGATATAATTCTCCAAATCCAACATTGAACAAGAACCAACAATACCTCTTTAATCATACACTCATGGGCTTCAAATGTATAGTAGTGGTACATTGTGTTGATTGGAGGTTGTGTGTCGGTTTGGGGTATGACAACCTTACATTCATTATGCAGTTTGTGTTCTTAAAAATGATAGGTCTGGACATTTCTCCTGTGGAACAAAATGGTATTGACACTATGGAGAAGAATGCATTGTTTCTAGCTTAATGCCATTAAGCCTTACGAAATCCCTAGGTTCTTGCCCTTGAGAGTTACTTACATGTGAAAGAGCACTTGTGTTGGTGCATTCTTCCCATATAACAATGTGTTAAGTAAATCTAGACTTATGCATGAATTCTGGACATATGAAATCATGTGTGTGCTTTTCTATCGCTGGGTCCTATGATAGAAATGATAAAAAACCAATCCTAGATGTGGACTAAATCTCTTTTTAGTTGCATGCCCACTATGAAATTTATGGGATAAAAATTTCACATCTAGAGGGAATCATTTGACTACATTGCTTCTCAAAGTATTTAACATTCTTTGACATAGTCAAGACATGCACATTACAAAACACACTTCAACATAAACTAATTTCTTCCTCCAAATAGCTTCTTTTTGCAATGTGCATGTCTGGACTATGCAAAAATTACTCTCACATGCATTACAAATTCTGAACAGATCTTTGTGCATATTTACTTAAACTTAGCTATATCCATCACGACTTTGTACATCAATAAAACAAAGTACATTTTTTAATGTGTGTGCTATTAATACATCAAATTTTATCATGTAGTCAAATTCACCTTAAGTATGAAGACTTTCAATGAACCTCTTGAAACTCGTATTGATGTTTTAAGATTATGTTTGTTTTTTTCTTTCCAGGTTACGTTATTGAATTTCATGATAACAACCGAGGGGCTCATAGACCAACTGTTGGGGATAGCCGTGGCCAAGGAGCGGCCGGATCTAGAGAAACAAAAGAACGAGCTCATTTTGCAAGGAGCCCAAAACAAGCAAATGCTCAAAGAGATCGAGGACAAAACCCTCGAAGTGCTCTCCCAAGAAGGCAACATTTTGGATGATGAGACGGGAATTCAGGTACCCAAAATACTTGACGTTTTCCCAACAAGGTTTCAAAGTTGATCTTCAAGGGTGTTTCAAATGTAAGGGCGGTAATTTAAGGGTCAATTCAAGGGTGATTTTAGAGGCGACGGTAAAGAAACTAGGGCAATTGGGGGAATTTTAAGATGGATTCCACCATTTTGAGTGTCACCTTTTTTGAGTATTAGGCCCTGTCATGTTTCATCTTTCTATAACTATATATTCTTTCCAATTTCTTTGTCACTTATTTACACATATTTTTTACTAGGCATTCTTTGCTCTTCCCACCACTTTTGTGCTCCCCAAAAAGAAGCCAACTCAAGAATGGAACTCAAAGTCTTTGAGAATTTTGTAGCCTCGTAATAGATTTTTGACCCCAAGTTTTGTTTAGTCACTAAAGTCTAACAAGGGTTTTGGAAATGGCAAGTATGAGAGGTTCTTTGAATGCGGGGTCAAATGAACATTCATTGCAAGCGCATGCCGGTGCATGAACATACTTATTGTATTTTCAAAATGAATTTCAAATGCTTCAATTTTTCTAATGCTTTACTAATGTCTAGTTTGACACACTAAATGAGACCCCATCTTTTATTACACCAGTTCTAGTTGGCTCCTTTGGGACCACATCTGAATCATCTTTATGTTGACCTTTCCTATTCTCCACACTTCTTTGCCTTTCACATGTATTATTGAGTCCCGTTAGCCTTTTGGCTCCATGGACTTTGAAATCAACTTCATTTCTTTACATTGATGACCTTAATTAGACCTCAACCTTTCACATTTTCCAACACCTCACACATATGTTTGCTACTTAGGGAATAACATTCCATTTGAAATTTCCTTGTGATGCACTAGTAGAATACTATGCCCAAAAAAACTGCAACCGAAATCGATTGCGGTTCTTTTGACCAGCCTGATTTGTAATCACTGAACAACTATAGATTTTTCTTTTTCATTTTTCAACTGTAATTGACAACAATTTGGGGTGTGTAATATACCGTTGGAAAGGTATTTTCAAGACCTTTCCACCAGTATATTACACAACTTGAAATTCTTAAAATCTTAGTCGCTAAACCCAAAAAAACAAATATGCAGTCGTTTAACGACTGCAGATTACGTTGGTCAAAAGAACCGCAGCTGATTTTGGCTGTGGATCTTTTTGGCATAGTTTTCTACTAGTGATGGATGAACACTACATTGCGGGGGATGACGTTGCTTCAACACCCATAAATCTCAAAACATGAAATATTTAAAAAGAAAAATTATCGCGGTGTTAAAACCGAACTCTTTCATACCAAAAACCTATGGAATGGAAACCCACCACGTTTTTGTTTTTTTGGTACAAGTGAGAATTTTCTCTCTCCATGCAATCTACTACTCTTTGGACGAGACTTCCTTGGCATTAGGTTGAAATAATTGAAATCAAAATTTGGAGTGTGTAGGTTTTGTCCCAATCTAAAATTTTGGGCGAAGAGATTCAAGAGAAGCAAAAAGCGGCCGAAGTCACCGAGAAAATCATCGACACCACTCGCAATTCCTACGTCCCCGTAGCCAACATTGCGACCGTCCTCTACTTTTGTGTCTCTGGTCAGCCGCAAATTTCCAACTTCCCGATATCCAATTTTTTCATTATTTCATGTAGGTGGACTTCAAATCACAATAGGGAATTCAAATTAAGAAAAAAAATTTACATGTGCATTATGCATTGCAATGCACTAAGGTAACAAGCGAAAGAATTATATTCTTATAATTTTTTGCACATTTAGGCAAGTTAAATAGCTTAGAAAAAATTAGAAACAAATCTAAAATCTATAACTTTACATGAAGAGTGCCCACCCACCGCAAGGTAGGCAGTAAACCCCACCCTGCACCAAGAGGATTCTTGAGCATGGTAGGGTCAACGGGCTCAAATTCACGTCGGACTACCCAATGTTACATTTTATTTATTTATTTACATGAAGAGTCTAAAGAGATAAGAGTATATAATATATTATTTCACCAACAACATACATATGTACATACAACTAGATATTGTATGTAGTGTCATATGGTATTTTATGTCACTTTTCTAATGACACTTCTCTTGAATAAGTTTTCAAGTGTTGTCATTGATGATTTCAATTTGGATGAAATCCATGCCAATTATTGTGCCAAGTTTGGTATATTATACCCCCTAACATTTTCACAATGAAATATTGTCATGGATGATTGAAATTTGGATGAAAAATCACTTAGTAGGTGGCAGTAATTGCAACATTGTATATCTATAATGCCCAAAATTTTGCTTACAAGGAACGACAAATTAAATTAGGGTCACATTTAGTGCGGGTGACACTACACGGGCGGTTTACAATGAGGGCCACTTCACACACGAGCCAAGAGCCGTGACCATGAAATTGTGAGAGCCCGAAAGAAAGTGTCCAAAGGCCATCCCAACACACCTTTAAAATCATATAGTGTGGTCATGGACCCTCAAGTGTAGTGTGAAGTCATATGTGACTGGGCCCTCAACCAAATGCTATTTCAATGAATTTATGTTCAAGTGGGGTCCTCACACATGATAAAATAGAATAAACCAACGGTTGCGAACGTTCGGAGTGCCATGGTCTCCCGGTTTTGTGTTAGGCCTACTTCCAAGAGGTGGTTTTGGAAAATAATCCAAGTGAGCATGAAACATGATCCATTCGATGCCATGTAGGAATCCATGTCGACTTTCCATCCATCTTGCATTCACATACTCCATTGGTCCCTCAAGCGTGGTGTGAAGTGAACTTGGACCGGCTCCGCCTTTTCCACCAATGAGAGTGCTTGAATTGTAATGGTCACGGGCTCTCAGTCTCGTGTGTGAAGTGGCCCTTAGTGTTTTGAGTAACACAAATGGAAATGGTGACACTAAATACAACATTGGGTATAGTGGTATGTTTTTAGACACGCTTCCCTTAGTCCTAGTGCATTATACTACATGTGCAAGCACTTTGCCGCCAACTTATTAATAACAAGGTCATCCTTTATTTTGAAATTTCTCCAAGATGATGATGATGTGTCGTTGTTTTTTTTCTATAGAGATGTGTAACATTGAGCCCATGTACCAATACTCGCTCCCGTGGTTTGTCGAGCTCTTCATCTTCTCGATCATGAATAGCGAGAAGTCGAACGACCTCCAAGAACGCCTCAAAATCCTGAGCGCCCACTTCATGTACAACTTGTATTGCAACATTTGCCGCTCGTTGTTCGAGAAGGACAAAATATTGTTCTCCTTCTTCATGGCCATCCAAATCCAATCGGGCGAGGGGGTCTTGGACATGGAAGAGGTACTTGCTTACTAACTTACGCTACTCAAAGCTCACAAATGTTTTCTGGGAAAGTAAAAAAATTGTATAGAATGAAGTTTTAAAATCCAATCAATTGAAAATAAATAAAAATTTGAGTGCAAGTGACCTAACGATACCATTCATGCCGTGGGAGATTCTATTGAAGGGAAACCACATTTCTCAATTGTAAGTTATAAGGATTTCACATAGATGGAATCTACCGTTTAAAATTGCATGTGAGCTTGAACCTATGTTTAGCGCAACTTGGTTTCAAAAGCAAGCCAAGATATGGTAACATGTGACAACGTTAATCAAATATACTACACATAGACCGAGAAATAACACTATCTAGCGTAATTTAACGTATTCGCCCTTTCTTTATTTTAAATTCGACCCTCATTCAATGTTCTTATATTACGCTAACCATAAAAATTATAGAAGGTAGAATGCTTGGTTTTAAATTATAGTCATGGTTTCACAAAATTGACCGAAACTAAACTTTATGTGTAGGTATAAAATACCTATATATAATTATATGAAATACCTATATACAATTATGTTTGTATATGAAAAATCCTATTAAGACTATCTTGGGGCCCTCTCTTGCATAGAATGCACTCATACCAATGGACAATGCAATATAATACACTAGCTTGGACATGTGGCATCCTAGCATATGACACCCGTACTTAAGAATGAACGTTTGGGATCACCTATGTCAGTCATCACATCACTTTAACATGATCCCCTTCCCCCATAGGTCCTCCAACCTGCCCCTTTCTAGAGTGGCAGGTAACAATGACCAACAACAGAACAATGACCTCACCACCATCACGTTGTCAACTGTACATAGGATAGAGCCCAAAGTCAATGTATAAACCCCTCTAATAATGGCCCTCAAGAGTTATTCAAATGAAAAAAAATAGCCGTATAATGCAATGTTCCTATGAAGACTTTGCATATTCTCCACCGAGGACGTGCCCACCGTCACCATTGTTGCATCGTGCTTGAGTAAAATACTTATCGTGGAGGTATTTGTGGCCAATCGTTGCCCGCCAACCAACCGATTGATGGATGGATCAATCAATCACCGACATGGTGAGGGCATTATAGTTGCACATTCCTTCTTAGGACAATTTAGCCTTGAATGTACCACGTTTGTACGTAATAGGTACGTAATAGGTGTTACTTGCCTTCGTCCGTATAACGGTGTCCACACCAATCTCCATTGCCCCTATTTCATGGTGCACGTAACCGTGCCACACGATTTTCGTTTGGCGAGGGCTTGCGATCAACGTAACAAACTCGTGCTACCACTTCCATTGACGTAATACGAAGTTACATGCGTTTCGGATGTTATGTGTATGTATATAGAGTAAGCGTGAAGAATGGTGTTCTTACATTGGTATGTGCAATTGGGTTGTCTTTCTAAATAGGTTGCCTCTTTACCCATGCAAATTACCTTGGGTTCAAATCATATCACAAAAACTTATAACTATGTTCACTCATCCATATATGGATTTTGTTACTGTGGTTACAAATATTTGGATTAGTGTGACATGGTTTTTAATCTAGCATGGGACATGCTTTTGCCTATGACATAGAGGTTTTAAACCTTGAGCCTTGACCCCTAAGGTAAGCATGTGTCAAATGGTCACTTTAAGCTCTACATCCACGTCTTGTCAGTTGTGAAACATGAAATTAGTGTGAGATGATTGCCAATTCCAAATAAATGTCTATAGCCATTTGTCTCTTTCTTTTTGGAGCTCATATGAATATATTATCTATTGTCAAAGTGAAGTGTTGTGTAATGGTAATATAACCCCCCCCCCCACACACACACCTCAATTATGTTGGCTATTGAACCTAGAAATGTTACCATATTTTGAGCATGTAGTCCGATATCTTTCAAGCATACGTCTTTTTGGTGTGCATGCTTACATCCACACATATTCTCAACCCACTCAAATACGATTGTCCGATTTAAAAAAATGCCGATGAAAGGCATGCTTACATTGGAGCATTGAAGACAAAAGAAAAATGTTTGTTGGGCGACGAGGTTGTAATTTTGGCCCATTTGGATCTTAACATTATTTAGCCATGTGGATTTGGCTCCATGACCTTGAAATATGTCAATATCATTATGGGGGCTGCCGAACAAAGTGGGAATATTCTTTTGCTATTCATAGTTTTCGGCCGACACTTGAAAATTTGAGCGGAGTTACATTCCTAACACTATTCATAAGAATCAGGTCCAAGGACTCCAAACTCTAGTGGAAGCTTCTCTAATGCTTGAAGCCCATTTTCTTTTGGTCTAGCGATACAACCTATATTGAATGTAACCTATTTCAAAGAGAAAGTAAGAATATGATTATGTGTGATAAAGGCAACCAAATATACACAATATGTATCTTAATCTAGGTCATTAGGGCTTGGAATTCGTGGCGTCTATGTAAACTTATCCATCATGGATGAAGGGGTTCTAGTAAAAACAACACCCCTATAAGGTTGAGAGCCAATTCATTCCAACCAAACTCCGCTACATTAATTTGGGGTCTCTGATGATATTTCCAAAGTCAAATCATATAATCATAGCCATTTACATGCTATAATGTAATTCATTACACATTCATCTATGTAGTGGATGGGAAGACGTAGACACCACAAATCCCTAGCTAGTCATTAGCACAAGCTCAATTTTTTCTACATTTCACTTTCATACATGTATTGCTCCAACAGGAAGAATGAAATCAATATATGGGTTGATTTTAGATGGGGTTATCTTTGACATTGGCAATGAATATAACATTATCCCCTAAAGGTCCAAGCCTCTCTCACATAGTAACACAATCTTTACATGCTATAAAATAAAGGCTGCAAGGTCAGACAACAAAAACTTCCAAAGATTGTCTATGAAATGTAATTTGGAGACTCTCTTCATATTAGGAATTTCCTAACGTTAATTAGGGGGGTTTGTATGCCCCATGCAGCTGAAGGGTATTTACTTATGATATAGAGGTTTTAAAACCTTGAGCCTTGACCCCTAAGGTAAGCATGTGTCAAATGGTCACTTTAAGCTCTACATCCACGTCTTGTAGGTTGCAAAACATGAAATTAATGTGAGAGATGATTGCCAATTTCAAATAAGTGTCTATAGCCATTTGTCTCTTGCTTTTTGGAGCTCATATGAATATATTCTCTGTTGTCATAGTGAAGTATTTAGCTATGGTGGGATGGTAATATAGGTCCCCCCTCCCCCCCCCCACCCCAATTATGTTGGTTGTTGAACCTAGAATTGTTACCATATTTTGAGCATGTAGTCCAATCTCTTTCAAGCATATGTCTATTTGGTGTGTGTGCTTACATCCACATTTAATCACAACCCACTCAAATACAATTGTGCAATTTAGAAAAATAATCATGAAAGGCCCACTTACATTAGGGCACTGAAGACAAAGAAAAATGTCCGTTGGGGGATGAGGTTGTAATTTTGGCCCATTTGGATCATAACATTATTTAGCCACGTGGGTTTGGTTTCACGACCTTGGAATATGTCAATTTTATTATAGGGGGCCATGAACAAAGTGAGAATATTCTTTTACTATTCATATTTTGAGCTAACACTTGAAAATTTGGATGGAGTTACATCCCTAACACTATTCACAAGAATCAGATCAAGGGACTCCAAACTCCAGTGGAAGCTTCTCTAATGCTTGAAGACCATTTTCATTTGGTCTAGTGATACAATCTATGTCTAATGTAACCTATTTCAAAGAGAAATTAAGAAAATGGTTGTGTGTGATAAAGATAACCAAATACACACAGTATGTATCTGAATCTAGGTGATTAGCGTTTGGAATTCGTGGCATCTATGTAAACTTATCCATCATGGATGAGGGGGTTCTTGTAAAAACAACTCCCATATAAAGTTGAGGGCCGATTCATGATGTTTTAGAATACCATACCATTACTTAGAATTGAGGGAGGATAGTAATACTTTATATTATTCTTTCTTTATAATAAAAATAACTTTTGTAAGGGATAAATTTAAGAACACCGGTTGCACCAATCATCACCAGTATAACCCCATCCAAGCAACAAAGAAACATCACGGAGCAATGGATGCATAACCTGTATTCACATAGTATCCGTTTGTGTCCATGCATACAGAGTGTACTACAAGTTGCATAGTACATTCTTTATTATGAAGCACAAATTAGATCTAAAACAATAGAATTGGTCATATTATGCATAGCACCATATTTAATATAATTTGCAATTCCCTATATTTTAGACAATAGTTTACCTCCATAAAATTTCAAAATTTTCAGTTCAATGAATAAAGTACACAACACCTTTGGCCACACGTTGTTTGATTATCATTGATAAGTCACACCCCCCCCAGGGCTAAAACCAACACGCCACCAAAAACCAACACCCTACAATCTTGCACTTTAAATACATATTGATTTAGAGAATGTCCACGACCATTACATCCAGTTAGACCTGTGTTGGTTTTGGATTGTCTACCAATAAAACTTTGAGCCTTTATAACTTTTACATGTGGAGTTCAATTGAAACATACTTTCATGCGTTAAAATCTCCTTTCAAATGCTAACAAGAACATCTAGAAATTTCTCAAATATAATAATAATACATACACTTGGTGCTTAAATTGACGGTTTTAACACCATCTACCTTAAAGAATTTCATATCAAAGCTTTAAGAATGGAACCCCTAGATATGTTCCTAGATGGACTTGGGGAGCCTATTAGCAAAAATCCCGCAATTATCAATCGTGATGCTCGAGACACATGAACTTACACACCGTGATCTTGTTTGGCAGTTCCGGTTTCTCATAACTGGTGGGATTGTGCTCGAAAAAGAGCCGGAGAAGCCTCACGCGGACTGGCTCACCGAAAAAATGTGGGGTGAATTTTATCGAATATCTAAGGTAATACAATTCCCTTGTGAAATTTGTAAGGAATCCATTTAAACTAGAAGTACTACACTAGATATTGTATTTAGTGTCACCAATTCTATTTGTCTTGCTCAATACTAATTGTAAATCACCTGTGTAGTGTCATCAAAGTTAAATGTTAACCTAACATTATTTGTCATTCCTTGTAAAAAAAACATTTGGGCATCATAGGTACACAATGTTGCAATTCCTGTCACTTACTAAGTGATTTTTCAACCAAATTTCAATCATCCATAGCAATATTTCATTACATAATTGTTAGGATGCAGAATACACCAAAACCTTAAACCCTAAACTTCTTAATAAGAATTGTCACTAGAAAAGTTACCACGGTGACAAAAAATACCATATGATAGTAAATAATATATTGAGTGTAGTATCATCTTCTAACGAAGTGTTAATTTTGTAACACGTCTCATGGTGGTAAAAAGCGGTGTCGATGTGGCAGATGAAAGCATACAAAGATTTATACAAGGGCATTGAAGAACACATAGCCGCATGGAAACATGTTTTTGACAGCCCCTCACCCCAGGTTAGTTAGTTAGTTAGGCTTCATTCTAGTTGCGGTATGAGAATTTCAACATTCACCATCATCAAGTTTCTATGTATAACTCTATTGGGTTTACAAGTACATTAAATAGTCCTATTTAGTGTGGGCCAACAAATTGCTCGAGAGCCCACACTAATTTCCAAGCCATGCCAAACCTCTAATTAGAATTAGTGTGGGTCGTATTGATTGTTTTCCCGAGGAAATTGACATGGGTGAACATATTAAGTTATGCTACTTTTAATGTGAGGTGATTGTGTTGTCTGGTATAAGGTGTTGGGTGGAAGTCTCTCATGCAAGAATGAGGCGAAGACCCCGGGTCTTGAATCCACATCAGTTCTACCCCGCTTTAGACAGTTAGGGTGGCCCACATTCAATGTTTACACGCTAGTTATTCACCACACTAATAAGACTATTTAGTGGAGTTTACATAACGTGAGAGAGTAGTTGTAGTCTTCCATTCATGCTTCATAAACTTGCCTTTGGTTTACATTTGAGTTTGCAGCGTTGATCAATGGTGAGGTGTCCCTCGTTTACACACATGGTTGGCATCCTCTCTCTCTCTCTCTTTTGACCTATATATATAGTTTAAAATATCAAGGGTTCATCTTTTACTATAAACATTGATGCATGCCCATGAAGCTCATTGTGTACCTCATTGGAGTGTAGAAAGAAGCATATCCACCTCCTTGGAACGAATGTCTCAATACCTTTCAAAAATTGGTCTTACTACGTTGCATCCGGCCCGACAAGGTAGAATTTTACATCCTTCACATCCACGCTAAAATAAAAATAAAAATGATTAATTGATGATGTTGGAGAATTGATGTTAGTACCTCATGTGATCAAAGTAAAACAATGGATAGCGTTGGTTCATTACTTGTCAAATCAAACTTGAAATAATATGTTTTAACATTCACAGTATTACTTCAAAATACAATGAAAATATCAAAACAATATTTTCTACATCCACACTAACCGCCATAAAAGAATTTACTATGGGGTTGAAAAAGAGTCTTCTCAAAACCTAACATCATTATGGTGTAAATGGCATAAGGATGACTGGATCTTTTTATTATTACTTTTAAAGGATGCATAATGCTATCATGCGTCTTTAGCCATGGAAGGGTTTCGTAAGATAGAAATGAATACCTTTCATTTGAATGGTCATGATTCATAAATGTTAATGATTGTTAATTGTGACAAGTGACATGATGTGATGCACATTGAAAAAAAACCAGATGACACATGAATAAGATAGTTCCTTTAATTGACTTCATGAGTTATACATTGTTTTGGACACCAAAATATGTCATGAAAATTTGTTCAAAATTGTGCCATGCACAATGATGACAACAGTGATGCCACATGACACCCCGGGTACACAACTCCTGTATTACATGACCTTGATTATAATCTCTTATAATGCATTTTAGTCCAATCTCAAGTGATATAATTTGTTTTCATGTAGGGAACTCTTGTAGCCTTTCTAACAAGGAATCCAAAAATGTAATTATATATAGGAAATGAATAATTCTTGAAGCATAAAATTGCATTAAAAACCTAATTCTATGAGTTTTTAATATAGGCACCATAGGTCAAACTACCCAAATTTTTGGGATTTTAAATAAAAAATTTAAGATTTTTTTATTATAAATAAAACATTGCAATGATTTTTAGTTTTAATTGGAGGCAACTACTCGTGAGGATCCTTTAAAATTATGCATAGGCATAGGTTAAAAAATAGGTGTTTCAATTCTTTATATATGTTGTGGAGTTTTTAATAAATTAATTAATATGCAACCCAACTTTTTCTATATCTCATTTTCTTTAATTTGGTCTTCACCCAACTTTTTGGTCCCTTTAATTTTTTATAATTTGGTATAATTTTTACAAAAGCCGTCCTCTAAGCTATTTTTAATACGATGCCCCCTGCATATAATATGGGAGTTGCGTACCCGGGCATGACACTTACATAAGACTTTCTTACATTGATTCACTTTATAACACACCCTATTTTGAGCACCGAAATGTGATAATGTGGTACACACTATTTGAAATAAGTGGTGTAGTGCATGGGTTCCATGCTCCATGGAATTTCTTAGATTATAGTTCTTACAATGAACTATCCAACGATATCTACTATGGGCAGTACCAGGTGAACTGCCATCTACACCATATACCTAACCCAATATTGTCCTAAGACATCCATAACAACTAAAGCATGTTAATGTGAATGTCATTGCTCAATCCCACTCAGCATCGAATATAGTCATAACGTTTGTGAGCCTCATATGATCACTCTTCTTAATTGAACACATGTATTTAATTCGTAAATGATAGGTTTGTATTCAAGAACGGACATAATAAGACATGGGTTATAATGAGATTGGACTATGTGCTCAAGATGTATAAACAATCTAAGCTCAACCATCAACACGAATTGTGAGGGCATGTGTGATCACTCAAGGAAAGGAGAGTCAGTTTGGATCTTCCATAACTTTTGCATTTCAACTCCAACTTAGAAACTCGAGATGAGAATTTACACACATCTGCTAATCCAGATGAGACAATTTCCAATTCGACCCAATCTTCTTCTTTTTTATGGAGTTTTAAGTGCCATGTCATGCCTTAATATTTGTTGTTAGTGTAATTGGTATATTAGATCGTGTTGGCTGTTTCGGACTACGTGGCGGAGGCGCTCGGGACCAAATTTGTGGAGCCGTTGCCATTGAACTTGGAGGCATGCTACAAGGACTCGGGGAGCACGGTGCCGCTCGTCTTTATTTTGTCGCCGGGCTCCGACCCCATGTCGGCCTTGCTCAAGCTCTCGGCCGACAATGGAGCGAAATTGCAAACGATTTCACTTGGGCAAGGGCAAGGGCCGGTCGCGACGGCCATCTTGAAGGAAGCGGTCGTGGATGGCTCATGGGTGGTGCTACAAAATTGCCACTTGGCGATCTCGTGGATGCCCACATTTGAGAAGTATTGGGAGCAAGAATTGACTAGCAAGGATAAGGTGCATGATGTTCTCACCCCAAAAAATTATTACATAAAAAATAATAATAAATCTTTCCAATAGAATTATCCTTTAACTCAATGGGACTTTTTGTCAAGCTTTGGTCCTTTGTGGGTTTTGTAATTTGTTGTTTTGCATACAATGTCATTGAGTTTTGTACACTCGAGGTGCATGCTTGGAGATGTTCTTTGGATTTTGGATGAAGAGAAACATATATCATTCCATAAGGACAAATTAACTTTATGTCAAATTGAGTTTGACCCTTGAAGAACTAACATAGAATGGGTTTAGAATCTTCTTTGTTCAAACCTCCATACTATCTCCAATTATGTATTGAAAAGTTGCCGTTGTACATGTACAACAACTGGAACTTGACCAAAAAGCATGTTGACCTAATGGATAGTTGTGATTTATGTAAGTGCTTTGATTGAAAAACCAAAGGAATGACAACATTACTGTGTGATTCTAGGGGTAGCTCAAACCCAAGACATGTACTTGGATTCCACAAGAATCATGATCAAAGGACCACTGTACAATTATGAGATGTGGTTCACGTTTAATGTTCTTTTTGGCCACTTGTATTATAAATTCCAAGGACATAACTATGTTCATGTAATTTCATTATGTCCGAAAGTTGTGCATAAATCTAGCTTTATTTAATACCTAGGTTTTCATGAATGATGTATGTCATTTGTGTCATTATTATGCCTCTCAAGAACATTGATTATATTAACAATAATTTGATTCACATTCATCATATGCACAAATACGCAAAGACTACTTGAAGTGTAATAAGAGAATCTATCACAAAATGAAGACACAAAATTGTAACAAACAATCATATTTCCCCTCTCTTTAGGTACACGACACCTTTCGTTTGTGGCTCACCAGCTACCCTTCCGAGTTCTTCCCAGTGGCCGTGCTCCAAAATGCGGTCAAAATGACAAATGAGCCCCCTAATGGCCTTAAGGCCAACATGACAAGAAGCTACCTCATGTACCCCATCTCTGACCCGACTTTTTTCGATGGATGCACCAATGGCGTAATTTGGCGGCGCATGCTCTACGCCCTTTGTTTCTTTCACGCCTATGTTCAAGTAAATCTCAATTCACTTTTTCCCGGTTCCCACCAAGACCATAGGGAATTCAACTATCTCTAAGGATTCACTAACCCATATGTGTTCAAGGTGTATTTTATGAAAGAGTTATAACACAATGGCATAGTATTATAAGATATTCTATCAATTAGAGGGTATCATGAGAATAGTTTAATTTTTCTTTTATAAAATATGATATGCTACTTATGATGACCTTCATCACCTTGTTGGAAACCTTAAAACTAACATTTAAAAGAATTTACCTCCAATGAATTCTAGGAGCGGAGAAAGTTTGGACCTTTGGGTTGGAACATTCCTTACGAGTTCAACGACTCCGACTTGCGTATCAGTGTCCGACAACTTCAAATGTTCTTGGAGGAATATCCAGATAAAGTACCTACTCAAACGACAGCATGTCCATTATACAATTACTTCTTCACAAATAGCACCCTATTATGGGGCTTGAACTTCATGTGTCATAGTTGCATTTAATATGTGACCCTCTTGCAATGGAAATCTTTTATATCTCCAAATAATAGAGAATCAAAACGAATCACCCAATATGTCCACCCAAAATTTGATGGTATCAACCCACGAAAAATCTAGGTGTCCAAATCTATGGATTTGAATGTGAAGAGCGTAGCATCATTGTCAAGTTATGAAGACAAGTTAGGGCCGCTTTACACCTAGAGGCCGGGCCAATTCGTTGTGTAAGAGGCTTGAAATCCTCACTTGTGATTGGCCAAAAGGCTAAAATTGGCCCCATCCCTTTTACACCTAGAGGCCGGGCCAATTTGGTGGTATGAATTTTTTAATCAAAAAATGCATGGTCTGACATGGCCCGAGCTCGTTGAATTGGGTGCACCCAAAATGGAGGGCCAATTCTTGGCCTCGGGGCCAATGTCAAATTTCAATTGAAAAACTTTTTTTAATAAAATATGATTTTTTAAAGCGAACCAGATCCGTTGGATTATGTGGAAATCTGAACAGCTCTATGCTAGATCCATTGGATTATGCTAGATTTATTGAATCGGCCCGACTTCTTGGCCCTAAGGCCTTTACATATGGGAAAATTGGCCTCCGTTATAATCTTATTGTAATGTGTAGTTGAGGTTGGCCTACAACCCAAAAGGAGCTGAAATTTCATGCAATTAGCCTCAAGGGGAATTGGCCCGGCCTCTAGGTGTAAAGCGGCCCTTAGTGTTTCCACTTCTGAGTGGACTAAATTTACATCAGCGGTAGTTAGAAGTGCATTTGTGTATCCATGCAATTCATGTTTTATTTTTTAATTAAATAATTAAATAATTAAATATGAAAATGATATTATTCTAATATGGCAATTATTGGTGACACCATTTATTTCAATCATAAATGACCATTCAGATTTATGCACATCTTTAAATGCAGTAGCTACACTAAATGTTGTATTTAGTGTCAACAATTCTATTTGTCTTGGTCAATACTAATTGTAAACCGCCCGTGGTAGTGTCACCAACACTAATTGTAAACCTAATATTATTTGTCATTCCTTGTGACCAAAAAGTGGGCATTATATATTCACAATGTTGCAACTATTGTCACTTGTTGATTGAATTTTCATCCAAATCTCAATCATCCATGACAATGTTTCATTGCAAAAATGTTAGGGTGCATAATATACCAAACTTTGTTTCAATAATTGGCATGGATTCCATCCAAATTTCAATCATCCATGACGATGCTTGTAAACCTATTTATAAGAAGTGTCATTAGAATAGTTACCACAATGACATTAAGAGTGAGGACATAAACTACCATATGACACTAAATACAAATGTTCAGTGTAGCATTCTATGTTGCACTAATGTTGATCCATATCTTTCAAGAATTAACATGTTCTCAATGTTAAATCGACATTTAGCTAGTGATTCATTCAATAGAGATTCGACTCATAATTCAACTTTTTAGGTTTTTCAATGAAAAATTTGACAAAAATGAAAAGATGGAATTGTAACCTGATGTTTGATAGACATTGATTTGATATTATAGTTTGATGTGATTGGATCATTATGAAATCAATGTTGATGTATGAAATTAGAAATCGGTGATTGAATTTCTATGATTTTTGTTAACGAAGAGTATGTAACATTTTATGAAGAAGGTTTCATTATGCACCTCTAGATGTTCTTACCTACTAGATAGGCTCACAAGGCATTATTTGTGATGGGCTTCTAAAGGTTCCATACAAAGCCTTGAACTACCTCACGGGGGAGTGCAATTATGGAGGACGCGTCACGGATGACCATGACCGGAGGACACTCGTCACCATCCTTGTCAGCTTATATTGTGAGGACGTGCTCAAGGAGGACTTCTCCTTCTCCGAAAGTGGCAAATTCCGTGCACCACCCGACGGTAGGTTCATTTCAACATGACTCGGTTTTTTAACCTCCTAATCTAGATTAACTCACGGAACTAATTTATTATGGAAATAAAACTTTGGTTTAGTGAAAGAAAGACCAATTAGTGTAGGCATGGTCATGTAAGTTTGAGGTGGGAAAACAAGATTTAATGTGTACTTTAGTGAGGGATCAATGTTTCGTACATGCATGTTCTATTCATAATTGAGGCTAAGCTTACATAAGTTTGTCCATCACATATGCATAAGGCTCATCCAAAACATGTATGTTCACGTGGGCATGGGGTAGAGGTTGGTGAACAGACATCGCATGTCAATGTTCTATATTGGTGTTTATATTTCTTAAGTCCATTTATAATGTACATCCTATTGGTTTTTACAGGATCATATGATGCAAACTCCGTGGTCAGCTTGACTTCTTTCTTGCACAATTTCTTAACAAAAAATTCCCATCACAATCTTCTAAGATAAGCAAGTGTTAAATGGTCACTTTAAGCATTGCAGCCCACTCCTTGTATGTTGCAAAATATGCAATTAGTGCGAGATGCTAGCCAAATCCAAATCGTATTTGTAGCTATTTCCCTCACAATTTTTGGAGCTCATATGAATATCTTATTCATTGTCAACTTGAAGACTCTTGATGACCTTAAATGGTCATATAGGTTGTCCCTCCCCCCAATTATGTTGTCTATTGAACCTAGAATAATTAACATATTTTGACACGTAACTCAATCTCTTTCAAACACATGATTGTTTGTTGTCCGTTTTTACAACCACACCTAAGCACACACCACTCAAAATATAGTTGTCAGTAAGATAAGTGACTATGAAAGGCCCGCTTACCTTAAATCCAGATACAACACCAATTTCACATTGATACTATCACTAAGAAGCTAAAGGTATGTGATGAAAGACGAGACAATAAAGGCCCATATCAATCTACCACATTTATTCAATGAATACCAAATATAGGGATGCTAATTTAATCTTTTCTTTCTATATTTGTTAGTTGGAGATCTACACGGAGGAAACGTGGTTTGGATCAATGTTAAAACTACACTACAAAGATTGAATATCAAACCATGAAGAATATATAATAAATGACCCAACATTAATTGAACATTCTCACTACTTGCGTGTGTGTTTCAACGAGATGTCATAATCATGCATGTGATTGTTGGATGGAATTAGGTGATTATCAAAGCTTCCTTGATTTCATCAAAGGCCTACCCTCACAACCCCAACCGGAAATTTTTGGGTTTCATCAAAACGCGGATATTTCAAAGGAAAGCACTGAGGTGAACCGGCTTCTCGCTTCCTTGTTGCTCGCCGTCCCCGACGATAGTTCCTCAAAAACCCAAGAACCGACGGAGGGTGGCGAAGGAGAAGGAGGAGAAGAAGGGCCACCCCAAGCCATGACCCCCGACGACGTGATGTTGAACATTTCGGCCGATATTCTCTCCAAATTGCCCAACAATTACCAACTCGATTTGGCTCAATTGAAGTACCCCGTCATGTACTTTGAGTCTATGAATACCGTGCTTTGTCAAGTAAGATGCCACATCTCTTGGGAAACCTTGAAGAAGAAGTACTAATGACCTCATTTGAACCATCCCCCAACATAATGAAGATTGCAAATGTTAGATGAACCATCACTTATGAGCATATGGAGAGTCCTAGGCAACTTGTCTTGTATCAATGAAAATCGTCTTGTGTCATTGAATTTTTCTAAAAATCTACCATTGTAGTATATTTGTAAGAAAGCTCACTAAAGTGAGACAAGTTGTCTAGGTCTCACATGCTCGTAGTGCATTGAAAGATCAACATTAGTTTCAAACATTAGCAAATGTGAGACATGTAGGTTTGCATATGCAAACCTACAAGCAAATGCAGGCCTATGCAACTCGTCTTGCGTTGGTAAATTTGTTTTTTTTTTACAAATGCTACAAGCATATGCGACCTGGGCAATTGACATGCGTCATTAGAAACTTGCCTTATGTCATTAGAAAATCTGCAAATCTACCACTGGTTCTTTCACCGACATAGGACGATTGCCTAGGACTCATATGTTGGTAGTGGAATCTACTTCAATTTTTTTCACTGACACAAGACCATTTTCACCAACACGAGATGAGTTGCATGTGTCTCATATGCTTGTTGTGTATTGGACCCAAATGCATGTGTTATCCCTAATTTCGACTCCAAATCTAAGCACCCCACATACATCATTGTCCATTCCACTTCCCACTCTCAAAAAAGGGCAATAGCCTACAAATGAAGAGGCTCTTATTCATGCTTGTTCCTTTGATCCTATGTACCTATCAATCAATCACAAGTCTATGAATTGATACATTTTTGATGGATTCAAAATCCCATCCAACATTGTTTGATAGTGTAATGTGTATCCACACTCTCGTCGAGAGGTCCCGGGCTTATTATTTATTCCGTGTGACCGTATAGGAACTTGAGAGGTTCAACAAATTGTTAACAATCATCCGCACAAGCCTCTTGGAGCTTCAAAAGGCCGTGAAGGGCTTCATCGTGATGAACGCGGACCTTGAGCAACTCGGGCGGAGCCTCATCATCGGTGTGATCCCCATCATGTGGGCCGGCAAATCCTACCCGTCGAGGAAACCGCTCGCGAGCTACATCGCGGATCTCGTGGAGCGGGTCGAGTTCTTGAGGGATTGGTTGGACAATGGCATGCCCATCGTCTTTTGGTTGTCGAGCTTCTTCTTCACGCAATCGTTCTTGACGGGTGCCAAACAAAATTTCGCACGGCGGCACAAAGTTGCCATCGACATGGTCGACTTTGAGTTTCGAGTCCGGGATCATGACCCCGTGAGTAACTTCACAAAAAAAACTTAAACCATGTTCAATTTCAAACACTTTGGGGAAAACCAGACTAAACAATATTATTACATGCTTAAATTGCACACACACATTTTCTCCTTGCATATGTAGTTGAAGAAAGTAGGTATAGAAACTCCTTTTGTATGGGTATGTTGATACAATTGATGGAATTGGTACAAGAGAAACTATGATTGGAGTTTATAGACAACTTTACATGTGCAACTTGTCAATTGTTTGTCCTAGGTCATCTTACATCCATGAGAAATATGATGCACAATTTTTTTTTTGCTACCACTGAAATCGTCACCTGATTTTCATCAATGGCTAATTTCTAGACTTCCAAGAATATAGTTTCACTGGAATGTTTGTTATAGGAGGTTTGGATAGGTAATCGTACAATTTTTTTTCTCTCTCTATACTAGTTCAGATCCTTTACATCTTGAAGATCCACAACTCTCTAGGAGCATGGAGGAGGGTCAACTTGATTATTATCCAGACCATCCTCTATTCCAACCACAATATGCCATGTGGCAATGAAACCAACATGAAAAAATAATGCTTTCATTAAAAAAATTGACATATTTCAATACTACTGGAGACTAGAAAGTACGTTTAATCTCATATTTTAATCTCATCAATATGAATTCGTTTCATTCAAATTATAGAGTCCAAGTAAACCCGACATGAAAAGTCATCTACTTAAGACTTTTAAAAATATATTTCATCCACCACAATTAACCTATGTGAATATCTATTGATGGTGTGAAATTGTGTGAAGGCCTTGCTTACGGAGAAGCCCGACGACGGTGTGTATGTGAGGGGCCTTTTTTTGGAAGGAGCGAGATGGGATTACGAGACACACGAGCTTGGTGAATCCTTCAACAAAATCCTTTTCTCGTCGGCTCCCATCATATGGATGGTTCCCAACGAAATCTCCAAATTTCTAGTCTACCCACACTACCTTTGCCCATTGTACAAGACAAGTGACCGGAGAGGTATCTTATCCACTACCGGCCACTCCACAAACTTTGTCATGGAAGTGAAGTTGAATTCCTCGCGGCCGCAGTCCCATTGGGTCAAGCGTGGGGTCGCAATGCTTACTCAACTTGATACATGATCAATCACCGCCGTGGAAGAATTGAGCATCTAGAAGAAGAAAAAAGTAAGTATTCGTGAATTGCTTTGTAAATTTTGTGTTGGAACATTGAGTTGTGATGTGTGAGCATCAAATGTGGTTTTTGGTGCTTAGATAGATATGCGACCTTCAATGTGTTGCTTTTTATTTTACCTTTGTTTCTATGACACTTTTTAGGGTGAAGTTTTTGACACGAGATCGTGTCCATGTGATTCATGCTTGTAACATATGTATCAAATGACCGAACATTGAATTGTGTAAATACCTTGATATATGCATTTTTTGTTGTTGTAAGAGTACGATTGACTTGAGGTCATCTTAGATCTAAATCTAAGTTGTGTAATGACAACATATCTATGAAACATTTAGCCTAAAAGTCCAAGCATTTTCTCATGTTATGTACGATTCTCCGCACCTTTCTTTCTTTATTTCTTCCTCCTTTTTGTTTTTCTTTCATTTTATAAGATTCAAGGTTATCAAGCCAATGCCAATTCACGTCTTTATTTGAGTTTCACGTGGAAAGAGTGGTGATCATATATGCATAAGTTGTTTGCCAATGCCATTCCATTTATGTTCAACCAATGACCATTTATGCCACTTATGTATCCAATGAAGAATGTGGAATATGAGCTAGTTGAAAAAAAAGGAAAAAGAAAGAAAGAAATGAGAGGTCATCTTCTTATTGTATACTGATTATGATATTTATCGTAGGTCACACTAATTCTGGTCGGGTAATTAGTATGGATATCACACAAGTGCTTTGCCATATGCTTAGTAATTGATTGATCAATCATGGGGCGAGAGGGAATTGTTGCATATGATCATATTGATATCCATCCCTCTTTATTAAGTCACATTTTGGTTGTGCAATAAAGTGTTGTATTCTCGGTAACATGACATTTTAGCCTCAAATGTTGTGCTATCGAGTTTTTTCAAGAAAAATGACCTATTTTCATTGTAACATATCATTTTGTATACATAATGAAGATACATAAGTATGAAAGAACATTTGTATTAAAGAAATATGCTCACAACGTTTATGTAACATCTATCTAAAATAAAAGGGAAAAATATGAGGCATGATCCACCTGGCCTTGAGCCTTACATACTTGTAGGAACCAAGAGTTGAAGCTCCCCTCAACTAGCCCTCAAGCATATAGTCAACCGGATCTCCCTCCATGCCTTTGGGGTAAATTTAAGGCTCTTATCTAACGGTTGCTACTTGTGAGGTGAGAACATCGTGTAACACCATAGTCCCAACTAGTGGATAAATCCTTTTTACTTTTTAAAAGTATTAAATCTCCCAGTGTGGAGTCCTCTAGTCTTACAAATAGCAAAGTCTAGTTGGAATTAGAGATAGAAAAGATAATTAATCAATAGATACACATTATACACCTCCCCCACTTAGAAATGAACATCCACGTTCATGTACTGCAAACCCCAAATTGTAGTGCATAAAAACAATAGTCAAGGCCACCACTTAACTTAAACCAAGCCATGGGATCTGCATTTATATCTATGCTCCATGCCACTTGAAGAGCAAAACAAATTAATGATAATGCCCCATTTAAAGGATCTTGTGCATGCCTAAAAGAACAAAAAAAATGTCTACCCAAGATGCCTTTTCACTTCAAACGTTTATGTGCAGCGGGAGTTTCACGATCACCCTTAACAACATGACGTGTAAGCATATTGTCCGACTTGACTACTGCATCCCAATGCTCCTTGAGGACTTCTACACACAAGTTGCTCTCTTGCTCCCAAGAATTATGCTCAAACACATATTTGAATTTCTTGGGACAAGAACGAGACCCTCGATCTTCATGTGAAATCACGTGTTTTACTTCATATGATGCGTCATCCTCAAAGACTAGTAGAGGGGGAAGTTGCATCTTGCCATCGGTTGTATACGGTTGAAGAAGTGACACATAAAAGACATAATGAATCTTAAATGTGCTTGGTAGTTGCACGTTGTGAAACTTCTTGTCTCTTCTTGTCAACATAGTATTTTTGCCGTTGTTGTGCAACAATTAAATCAAACATATGCGTCTCTTGGCCTGGCCAATTACATTAGATATATGCTTGGCAAAATTCTTTGTAGCAGGGACTTGACACATGCTTATCCCATTGATTGGTGTCACAAGATGTTGACATGTGTTCAGGACAAACGGAACATTCCAAACAAACTCTTGCTAAGAATCTTCAAATGCAAATTCTACCATAGCAAGGAATTCATCCAATCGTCTTGCACCCTCTTCCAAGTCTTAGTTACCCCAACATGACCACTATACATTGCATATGATGTTCTTGGAGCAGAAAAGACCTAATATTCAACCCTTTGGAAGGACACATCTGGAATCACTATCGCCTTATCATGCCACCAGATGTTATTCTCAAAAACAAAATGTTTCAAATTATGCGAGTTTGAAAACCAAGGATCAAGAGCATACCTTGCAAGGATTGTATGATATAACTTAGAACTATTGATGAACTCATGATCCCTTTAGGTTGATTATCTAGCTCTCCAAGATCTTCTCGCATAGTGGCAGCCGCCACTAATTGAAGGATCGAATCACTTGAAGCTACCTTGAGTGTCATCAAGGCCATTTAAACACCTGTGTCTAGTGGAATCCTATTTAGGGGACCAACCATATTTATTCATCATGGGCAGTACACCCACTTATAGACAAATTCAACTCCAAGAATTTCAACCATTGGGTTTGACGCCTTGATAAATTTTGTTGTGTTTTGAATACATGAGCGGGTTGTGGTTTGTCACTATAATGCAGTCAGTGCCCTCTAAGTAACGCCACCAGGTTTGCATGGTGTGCACAACTGCTGCTAACTCTTGCTTTCCAATGGTATAATTCCTTTCAGCAAGGGGGAATCTTTCGCTTTCAAAGGCAATAGGTCTTCCTCCTTGAAGAATAATTGCTCTTGCCCCTATTAGAGAAGCATCATTGACAACCTAAAATGGCTCCCCTAACTTGGGTACAGTCAAACTAGCATATGTGTTAAAGCAAATTTAATATTTTCAAAGCCATGTTCAGAATCCTCTATCCAAATGAACTTAGTCTTGGAGAGCAACCTCGGTCAAGTACACAAAAATGCTTCAATATAATTAAAACCATAATTTTTTTGGAGATTGGTGCCAAGAGGTTTGGGAGTATATATGGGGGGGGGGACCAAGGGAGTTTGATAGTGGGCATATGCTCATGTGGTTGTGCCAAATGATGTATGATGAGGTCATTTTGGGTGTACAAATCAACTAGTCAACCATCCCACATACTAACGCAAATTTGAGGGCAGTGTGCCGAAGAAGGGTCATACCTAGTTTTCGTACTAGGCCAGAATGTTGGCTGACCAATCCCATTGACGTGGCAACCTCCATCGAATCCTCCAACGGTCCAAGCTTATTTTAATTTCTTTCCGGTCTCAGGTCATCAACCTCTAGGAACTCCACCCTCCAACTGCGTAGACCTCGACGATGCAAACACAGTTGTTAGGAATACCTATTGAACCACCTGCCATGTGGCAAAGAATTCACATGACACCACCACATGCACCCCACTTGGATTGTTCATCGTCTTCGCCAGTTGATATGGAGATGACATCGGAGGTTCTAACACCAACACTAATAGTCGTTGACAATGACGTGGTGGAGGTGTTGAGGTTAAGTTGGTGTAGTGCAAGTCGGACCACAAATGGGAAATGGAGTTGGTCCGCTTGGAACAAACAAACGAGGTCCACAGGTTAAAGGCCCGGATTGAGGAGTTGACCATTCTTGTGAGGGTCAACAATGAACAACAAGGCTTACCAAACAAGGACGTAATTGAGGGCGCAGGTGGAAACTCAAAGGTCCAGGGACAAATGCCACCAAAAAATCTGGAGGAAATTAATGTTGATTATGCCAGGGTAATTAGGAATGACCAGATGTTGGAGGATGACTACACGGGCATGGTCACATCCACCCTCATGTATGCAATCCGTGAGAGGGCATTGATGGACAAGGCTAACAATTGAGCATGATGTTGAGCATCTGCCAATTTCACAATAAGTGGAGGTCTCACATTAACATCTAAAGTTGGACAAAACTACCACCGAAGAAAGTGAAATCTCAAGAGCTTTCCAACAATATGTAGATCAAAGCTATATGATAACTATTGAGCTCGAATTGCTCGAGAATAGATTATGCGCCTTGGTTTAGGGTTTAGATGAAAAACTATTGCGAAAGAGATAGAAGCTAATGAGCCTCTTGATCGGGTTTTGAGATAGAGAACATAGTTCCCCTAGTTTCCATGTTTGAACATCATTTTACATAAAAAAATCTTTTACCCACATTTCACATGTGAAAGTTACATGAATTTATTATTAACTATGTACTTATGCATGTGTGGGACCCATAATTTATGCATGTATCAACTCTATCATATGAAAAATTGGAGGTCCAAAAGTGTCATATTAACAATGTCACAATCGTACTATAGAGGTGGATTTTAATTAGAAAATTTGGCTTACAAATTTGTTTCATTATATCAAGGTTGTCGTATTATCAAGTATCATATGAAAGAGGTACTAACCCACACCACCAACCACAACTAATGTGGACAGTGGTTGGAGGAGGTGGTCCCATTAACAAGTTATGCCCTCCACAAAAGGCATGAACATCCAAAATTGCAGGCCCAGACTACACTAAATATCGTATTTAGTGTCACGAATACTAGTTGTCTTGCTCAATACTAATTGTAAACCGCCCGTGTAGTGTCACCCACACTAAATGTAAACTCAACGTCATTTATCATTGGTTGTAAAATTTGGGCATTATACATTTACACCGTAGCAATTACTGTCACTTACTAAGCGATTTTTCATCCAATTTCCAATCATCCAAGACAATATTTCATAACTGGAGTGCTATGATGTAGAATATATCAAACTTTGTTTCAATAAGTGGCATGGATTACATCCAAATTTCAATCACTCATAACAATATTGTAAACTTATTCATAAGAAGTGTCAATAGAAAAGTTATCACAGTAATATAAAGTACCATATGACAGTGATACAATAGTTAGTGTAGGAGCCTACCTCGTTTAGCTCAACCCCATATAGCAGTCACCCAATGTGAACACGCAATTGATCAAATTAGAACTCAATATGCTTCTTTTTCAAGGCTGTAACTTGGCCCCGGAAATAGCATAAGAAATCTTGAATTAGTCTAAGTAGGGAAAACCCACTTAGAATGACTTAGGGCCACTTCACACATGAGCCAAGAGCCGTGACCATGAAATTGCGAGAGCCCAAAAGAACATGTCCAAAGGCTGTTCCAAGACACCTCCAAAATCATGTAGTGTGGTCATGGATCCTCAAGTGTAGTGTGAAGCCAAATGTGACCGGACCCTCAACCAAATGCTATTTCAATGAATTTCTATTCATGCGGATCTTCACACATGATAAAATAGAATAAATCAACGGTTGTGAGCATTCGAAGTGCCATGGTCTCCCGGTTTTGTGTTAGGCCTACCTCCAAGAGGTGGTTTTTGAAAAATAGTCCAAGTGACCACGAAACACGGTCCATTCGATGCCATGTAGGAATCCATGTAGACTTTACATCCATCTTGCATTCACATACTCCGTTGGTCCCTCAAGCGTAGTGTGAAGCGAACTTGAACCGGCTCCGCCTTTTCCACCAATGAGAGTGCTTGAAGTGTAATGGTCACGGGCTCTCAGTCTCGTGTGTGAAGTGGCCCTTAACCACAAACCTATGGGGTCGATTTTTTTATTGGACCTCCTTTGCCACCGTAATAGTGGTGGGGCCCAACTAAAAGAGGTGGTCATCTAGCCTTGGCCCAAATTGCACCACATGTCTTAGAATATCTAGGAAAACAATCCGATTCCAAGTCCTCCCTTACATGAGGTGGCCCCGATATAAGTTTAGAATGTTTGTGGTCCTTTTTGTACGTTGTTCTCATCGTTCCCATACCCGTGTCAACTTCCACGTTTTACATATAAGATGGGATTGGGAGGCATGTTGCAAATGTTGCGGCCGGTTCTATAGCCCAAATCAAGACCTAGTGGCTCTATCTTGCTTTGTGGGCACGAGCACACCTCGACCCTTTCAAGCCACACGCGCATCCAAAAGCCCGTGACAAAGTGTTTACACTTGGGGCGCTTTCACACTTGAGGCACTTTTACACTTGCCACATACCTATTTGTTGAGGTGAATCCAATCTTTACAAGGTTCCATCCAAACTTTTGGGGGTGGATACAATCAATGTCGATCAAGGTATGTGGGTGTTATTCGGTTCCTTTTTGACGTTCTCCACCTTTTACTCATTACACTTACACAATGGAACTTGTGTTGCATTTAGTAAATCTATGATGAAGCATCACCAAAAATTGGTTTGAAAATTGGACCTCCCATGATTTTAGTTATGGTTACCGGAAGTGTGCGTTTGTTAATTGCTTAATTGAGTACATAGGCCCTCCCAATTGAGTGTTTAGTAAGGTAGATATATGGAAAACGGTGAAAATAAGCTGATTTGGCTAGAAAAAGTGGCATGAAATTTGTGTAGTATGTTTTTCAAAGATGGAGTAGAGGAAATGATGAGGATTGCAAGTTGTTTCATGATTTTATTCCATGTGAATAATTAGTTACATTTTCCAAAAAAGGAAAGCAAGTCAAACCCCCTACTTGTATAGTAGAGTCTCCCTAATTTGAGTATCAAAATATCCTACTTTGCATACGAATGCACACAAACAGTTAACTCAATGGCACCCAAAAAGTGATTGTAAGTGGTGTGAAACAACAACTATCTGGCCAATCACTGCATCCTTTTTGCGCCACCACTTTTACAATTACCATTTCGGGTCCACGCGAGAATCATTCGATCCCTCATTTAATGCACCGGTAGTGGTCATTCGCCGATTTCTATTTTCCCACCTTATTGAGTGCGGTGTTCCTACAACTTTGAAATTTTTTGTAAGACGCACATGAATTTAAAATACTTTGAAATTTGTGTTGTACACTTTGTATGGATTTGCTAATCTATGAATTTTTTTCCCCAAGCTATTTAACTTCTTGAAATAGCAAAAAGTTTCTTAAAGTGTCGCCGCTTTAAGACCTCAACACCTTATAGGTGTCCAAACTATCATTGTGTTGGAATTCCGCACGTCTACCTTATACAAATACCGACAAACTTTTCATGGCCAAAGCTTGGGGGCCAAGCCATTGAAAGCTTCCTCGGTGCCGTTTGCAAACCGAAATAGATGAATGGTCGGGAATTGAAAGAAGGCCTTGGAAGGCCGACTCGAGGACCACATGTGCGTAGTTTCACCCACATATTCCTCCCTCTTCCACCGGATTCAATTCCGACCCCCCTTTCTCTATTTAGTAGCTCAATTAGTACTCTCCCAAGCAAAAAGACAAACCCTAAAACCGGGGATGGCCAACGAGTGGCCCCGATTGGGCCGTCGGGAATACCTACCCACCCCAATTCCATTCCATATCCCCCTCAAGCTAAAAGCCCCCCGCCACAAGCCGCAAAAGCTACAACCACAAATCCAACCTTTTCATACCTCGTGGCCCCTATACCCGTGAACCCTAGGACTATCTCTTAAAGCCCGGTTTCCCATTGGGCGGCCAAGCATATGCCCACATACGAATGTTGGAACCAAAGATACTATTATTATGTGCACATCACTTGCCCGGGAAGTTCTTGGGCGTAGTCGGTCAAGATCCTAGGGATTCTAAATCCAACCGGTTGGTTACATGTTGACATCTTCCGGGTTTTGCTTTATTCATTGGAGGTATATTCTATAGATTCCTCTAAAATGATGGGTATTCTCCGGAAGTCTCCAACTTCAACCGGTTATTTCTCAAACTCAGCCGGTTCATCCGTAACTAACCGCCGGTTCTCCCTGAGCATTGGTGCACGTACTAAGTGTGACGGCCTTTTTGTTTCCGAGGGCAAGGTATCTATGGAAATTTCACCGAATCCGGGGGCTTGGGACTCTTTCATATGTACATTCATCCATTGTGGATGAGGATGTTCTACTAAGGACAAGTTTTCTACAAGGTTGAGGGTGCCGATCCATTCCAACTGGACTTCACTAGACTAAATATGGGTTTTGATGCTCTTTTTGGATTTAGATATTATTCTCCCCTTTTAGTATGACACTTTTGGTTGCGCAAAATAAGTCGTATCATCCGAATGTAGTATTATGTATAATATGACATTTTGGTTTCAAATGTCGTGTTATAGAGGTTTTTCAAGAAAATGGTCTACTTCCATGTAAAGTGTCATTATGTACGCATACTGAAGATACGTAAGTATGAACTAACATTTTTATTGAAGAAATATGCTCACAACGGCTGGGGATTCGTGGCACTCACTTAAAACCATCCATCCTAGATATCGTGGATGAAGTGGCTCCAATAAAAAAAAAGCCCCCCCTATGGGGTTGAGGGCCGATTCATTCGAATGTGACATCACTAGACTAATTCGGGGCCATTGACTCTATTTCCGGAATCAAATTCCCTAAAAATAGTCATTTAGATTATTCATGCGTTTTTTCATCCGTATGGATGATTTTAAGTGAGTGCCACGAATCCTTGGCCGCTCACAACGATGTCATACAATATGGAGTTAAAAAAAAGAATATAGTGCCATGATGATGTCTTTACCATATCATACACTATGAAAGTAAGAATCTCATAAATTTGTTGATGTTGGAGATTGACACCTTGTCCAATTTATCCATAAAAGATTGCATGTTCGTCACATCTACATTTCAAAACTCCGAAGGATGATCCATTGCAAAATTTGATAGTAATTGGGCATACTCACGGGCTCGAGGAAGCTTGACTATTGGTGTTGGTTGGTCATCCACAACATTCCCCTCCATTGGCACTTCATTTGAATCTAAACCCAAATGGATTTCTCTACCCCATGCCAAATCCACCAATTTAGTGTTGTACTCTACATCAACAATTTCCTCTCTTGCCAATTAGACATAATCTTCAATAAGCATTTGTTCACTTCCAAGATCCAAAGAGAAAATGAGACTTGCCATTTCATTTGCTACTTCTTTCATTCTCGTGTTCTCACCTTCATCATCTATGGCAAAATTGGCACTTCAATTTGCAAGTAAAATCTTGGACATCCTCCAGCTATTTTGTATGATTTGGGGATTCATCTCTCTCCACACTTGAGAGCACCACATAATAGTCTGCCTTACATTAGGCACTATTTTCTTTGAGTCCTAGTGAGTAGTAGAAGAATCAAATAGAGAGAGAACCCATTCCAAAAGCTTCTTCTTATACTGAACTTTGAATGAAGTAATTATTCCTTGATCCAAGGATTGTACCGCACTTGTAACTTTAGATGGTAAGAAAGCAATAGTAATATTTCTCAACTGCAAGGTTGAAAAACCAAATGATTACCCCTACCAACATGCTTAAGGTAATGAGTAGCAAAATTGTCCATAATTAAAAGTTTCTTCTGCTTTTGAGATTTGAAACATTCATTGAGGCTCATCATCCAACTCCCAAATACATGTGATGTCATCCAAGCCGTTTGCTTTACAAACCACCGCACATAATATGTTGGCAACCACCTTCCAAAGCATCTTGGGCATGGAGATTCGTAAAGAAAAAAACAAGTTTCAACTTGTCAATGCATGTTGTGTTTACAACAAGAGCAAGACAATCCTTCTAAATTTTGCACCCATGAACTTTTCCTTACACTAGTGTCTTGTTTGGTTGGGAACGATAAAATAAACCAATTTCATCCATATTGTAAACACCTTCCAGTGCCATAAGAAGTGCTTACCAAATTGTGTGCAAGTCGTTTTGGGTGCAGATGTGGTCATAAACACCGAAATTGTTGAAATTGTAACCGAAATGAAAAGCATTTGCCACTCAAGACTGCTAACACCCCCGGAGCCAAGAATTGAAAAGTGACATGGGCAAATCTAGGAGTATAAGTCGGCAAGGACTGGAATTTCCAATCTAAAGAGATGTGAGATTCAGGTCTGAGGACAAATTTCGAATCAAAATAGAAATCAACAACTTCATAATTCTAGTATGTAGATATAGCAATCCCTAAATGCTCAACCTCCACCCAAACCCAAAGACTCGAAAGTGCAACGTTTGTTTGACACCAAGGTTTTAAATGATTAACTTGAGTGAAGTTAGGATAACCCACTGATGAATTCACCATGTACTCCCCGATCCCAAGGTAGATCCTAGTGTGGATCCCACCACATGCGCATATTCATCACCTCTATTATGTGACAAATTGGACCTATAAAATATCATATGACAAGCGTCGTAGTCATAATATTGGGCCAAATTAATATTAGAAATTTTGGTCGATGGGAAATGCGTCGTATAATCGAGGTGTCTTGTTGTCAAGTGTTGTATTATGGGGGCTAGACTGTAGTGTAGAAATAGTCAATTAGAGGCTATATCACTAGAAGAAAACTTGTCCATTCCAACCCTCCTTGTGACTAGGCCATCGCGACTCCCACCAAGAAAATGCATAAACAAATCAATTCGGTTGGGAATCGGGGGGCACCTTCCATGGGTACACCACGGGTACCTTCCGGTTGCCTACCAATTGAATTGTTTATGCATTTTCTTGGTGCGAGTCGCGATGGCCTAGGGTTGAAATGGACACGTTTTCTTCTAGTGTATTTTGATTCATGACGTTTTCACTTGTGTAATATATGAGTTTACGTTACGTTTCTTATCAAATGATCATATAGGTCCCCACAATCACGTTGGCTATAGAGCATAATGGCTAATAATTTTTTAGCAGTGCATATAAATTCTTAGATCCATACCTAATCACACACCACCTCAAATATAGGTGTCCATTTAAGATGAGTCGTATTAGGGCCACTTATTTTACACTATATAATCAACATAAGCATCTCATATGATAAGATTTTGTTGATTTTAAATGCCTAAAGTCATGCATGTGGCAACCAAAGTGCTCGTGCTATTAGGAGGTTTGCAGTGTTAATATGGATGTGTGATAATAGAGAATTAGTGTAGCACGTGACATTATGGAATAACACAAAGTCAACACTGCAATAATGACAACGTGATGCGTGCGGGTGTGTGGTTCAAATTCTTTGGTGGATTATTTTTCATGTCAAAACTCGTGATATATGGGAGTGAAGTGTGACAACAAGGAGGGAGATTTAAATTGATCAAATTTGTTCCCTAGGGTTTTAGGATATAAAAAGAGGGAGTTACATTATGGAGTTTAGGGTGTACATGGAGATTGACCTTTTGGTTCCTAATTCCATATTCCTTACATTACAATACAACAAATTCCTATCAATCCATTAATCTATTGATTCATCGAGCAAATCCAATAAATAAAGAAGGTGATATATAGGGCTATGTATGCACGGGAGACTCTACCCAATGGATTAAGTGATAAATGGTTGCAGTTTTTGTTAAGGGATTGTTAAATCGGCAATACACTGGCACGGGGGGTGACCGCCGAAAAGTAGAAGCCACATGAGAACAACTATAGGGTGCTTTTTATTCATTGGTAAGAAAAATTATATAAACCTTGGATCTACTGTAGCCTACTTAAATTGCAAAACATGTGATTATATATAATTTAGTATAAGCGGAAACCCCCCACTTTAGGTTTGAGGTAGAAAAAATTAGTATGACAAAAATAATAGAGGAATTTAAAAAATAAATAGAATGAGTATATTCACATATAATACATGCAAACTGAATGAAAAATTGAGTGACTGGGTTATGATGTGTACACTCTTCTTTCACCAATATATAGCAACGTGGATATATGCCATGTCATATTGGACTTTTGAGTTTGCCTTCGTACGGAATGAATGAATCAAAATTTTATAAGTAATTTGGCATTATTTGAAATAGTCTAGGTTTTTTATATAATTACCTATAGGGTGTTGAATATTTGGTGAAGTAGGTTTTTTTCTACTTAAAGGGTTCCCTAAAATCCAAATGAGAAGGTAAATAGCCCCCATAAAAATACCCTTTGTATGCGCGTGATTACATAACACAAGAGGGAGTGACCCCTCCAAGCACACTGGTTAAACGACCACAAAGACACGTCACGTGGTCACATGACCAATCAAATTTTGAATAATTCTAGTTGTAAGCTGAGATGTGAAGAAAGAGGAGCCAAAGTTGATACCTTGCTCCTCTTACGCATGTGCTATGGCAAATCGTGTGATTACGCTACGTGTCTTTGTGGTCGTATTAACAAACTACATGGTCGATTTAACAATCCCCTTTAGTTATTGTAATGTTCAAGAGAAGTAAAAGTAAGAAACAAAAACCTTACATTGGAGACACATCCGCAATTGAATTTAGTAAGATGCTTTAATTCATACCATACCATCACACATGTTTATGAAATATATGCATTATCTAGATAGTGTGGATACTCCTAGTGGATGAAACAGGACATTCTTTGCCAAAAACTTTCATCCACACATTGATTCACGGACATAATAATGAACCAAAAATGTCAATGTAACAAAGACTAGCTCTACTTCTGGACAAAGCCAAATAAGATATGCGGATGGTATTCGGGTTATTTTTCTTAATCAGACACCTACATTTGATTGGTGTATGGTTAGCTGAGGATCAAAGAGCAAACACCATAAAGTCACATGTTTGAAAGAGATTGGGTTACATATTCTTTTAATGAACTACTCCACATTCAATAATGAACACAATTTGCAAAGACTTATGTATTTAGTTGAGAGATTTAAAAACTTGCACTGTCAATTATCATAACTAAATCAGGGGAGATCCAACCTTCAATCCAATATTTGTAGATGTTTCATCATAGGGTTGCTAATGGCAACACACATTTGAAGACAAAAAGATGATGGTCAATAGAAGATGGAAAACAATAAAAAAATCACCAGATGACACCCACACACCTTAAATAAAATCGTACAAGATACTAAAATGAATGACGATGTTTTTTCAATGTTTTTTTGAAGGGGAGCTTTGCTTGGAAAAGCCTAGAGGATGAGGGGCTGATAACACCGGCGACTTTTGGCACCATGCGTCTGCATCTCCAGTTGTAATAGTGTGAAAAGTGGTGGGCCAACATGTATTTCTCAACAAAATGTCCATCAATTTCACGACTGGAACCGGACATAGTTGTGGGTATGTTGGGGCATGAGAGAGGTGACTGAATAAATGAGAAAAAGTACAAATGACATCCACTAACTTGGATGAAAGTGAGTAAATCGGGTGAGTTCTAGTAGTGTTGATTTTTGACAAAGGGTTTTGCCTTTCATGTGATGGATAATTTTTACATCATTGATTTTTTGACGGGCTGATCAAATTTCAACATGTCTTTTGACACCTAAATTTTCAAATTGACGACTTGATACACTCTTACTAGTTTTCAAAAAAATTAGTCCTTACAACATATAAAAATAGCAAAAAAATGCAATCAATTTACTTTCATTATGTAGTTGTCAATGACCTCGTATAACCATCACTTATGTTTATGTTCCATATATATATATATATATATTCATTCTATAGATTCATCTCAAATGATGGATAATTTTCCTCAAGTCTTGAACTTCAACCAGTTATTTCTCCAACTCAAGCAGTTCATCTGCAACTAACAGTCGATTCTTGCCATTTACTGTATAGGATGGAGGAATTCAGAAGAGGGGAGGGGGAGAGAGAGAGATGGGTGTGTGCAGATTGACATCAATGAGGAACGAGCATCATTATCAGTTTAGGGTTTAGGGTTTAAGGACAGACAAGGCGAGTTACTGAGGAAACGAAGCTCAAACCAACACATTACGGCAGATTTAGCTGATTGATATCCCCAAAAATCCAACATTATTAACCCATTTGTAAGCTTTCTGCACTGCACTGCACCCGTCATAACCTGTGGTAGGGATTGGGGGTTTTAGGGTGTTGCCGTTCGGTTGATGCATGGTTAGGCTTGTCTGTGGGGGATTTCTTCAGTTAATTCTCCAAAGGATGTGTCTGTCGAATGGGTTATGACGGGTGCAAATCCCAACCTTGAGTTTTAGGTGGACCGTAGATGAAACGTGGGGACCAAGTGGATGAAATGTTGGTAGTAGGGATGAGCTTTTACTGTAATGGAAGTGAGAAGCTAACTTACGGCCAATGTCTTTGTATAATGAACCCTTGATTTGGTGTTTTTGCAAAAGAAAAGGTCTTCATATTCAAAGAAAAAGGTTGTTATTAGAGTATTCAATAGAGTTATCCCTAAAATCTCTCAAAAAACTCATATTTTGGTTCCACCCCAAAAACTCATACTTTTGACATTCTATAATGTTTACAAAGTGTTCAAATAATGTTGAAACTCTCAATTTTGGTGAATTAAAGGGTTGGTGTCTGACTTTGGCCGAGAAATGACTGTTTAAAATAGATTTCATGGCAAACTTTGAAAGCACCTTAAATGATGTTCTCAAAACATAACATTGTTTTGTGGGATTGACAGTATTCTGTTATGGATCTGAATAATGTTATGAACATTGACAAGGAGTTCATTTGTATATAGTACAGTAAAGTTATCCTTAAAAGTCCCGGATTTCCATGGGACCTACCCCTTCTTGATTTCGCAGAGAACCTTCATTTGCGCCCAAGCCCCTGGGGGTCCAGGTAGCGATTGAGTTTCGATTCGTAGCGATGGGGATGCCTGCTTGAGGCGCTTGCAATTGAGATCGCATGCATTTGTGGGCAACAACTTGAGGCGATTGGGGGTTGACCACACCGAGGCGCTTGCATTAGAGTTCGCAGGTGAGGGCATTAGGGTTAAGAGCTAGTGATCCAGTGCACTGAGGCGCTTGCTATTGAGTTCGGAGTTGAGGGAGATCGAGTGTCAGGTACATGCAATGAACTGCTGTCCAATTTTTGCATGCATCTCCCTCGTTTCTGGTCAATTTGCATGCAGCCCCGAAGGGCTGCCCAATTTCTCACTTGTTTTTGGTCAAATTCCATGCGGCCCAAAAGGGCTGCCCAAATTCTCGCTCGTTTCTGGTCAATTTCCAGGCAGCCCCAAAGGGCTGCCCAATTCAATCTGACTGCAGTTTTCCCCAAAGTTCCCTGAAACATTAGGGTGCTCTCTGTTATCACTCAAGAACAAAGCCAACTAATCTGCAAGTGCCGATAGGAGACAACGCACCACCAGCAAAACCACCGACAAACTTACAAGATCTATGACCTGCGGTTGTTTCATCGAAGGGAATCATGATGTGTTTGATGGCAGAGTTCGTCATGGCAGATGGATACAGTGATATGGTTGCCGGTGTGTAGTCTGTGATGCAAGTAGTCCAGTACCGTTGACAAGCCGTTTTTTAGGAAATTCGAACTTGAATTGTATGCAGAAAGAGAGTCTCATGTGTATTCTTGAGCTACAAATAATATTCCATGACCTGCGGTCAATTCATCGAAGAAAATAATGCTTTGATCAATGGCAGAGGTCATGGAATATGGATATGGTGATGAGGACTTGGGTTTTGGGATTGATTTTGTGATGCAAGTAGTCCAGCAGTCTTCACATGAATACCTTAATCATTACCAAAGTGGAGATTCTCAGTCTCATTAAATGATCATATAAGTCCCTCCAATTATGTTGAATATTGAACCTAGAATGGTTATCATATTTTGAGCACATTGTCCAATCTCTTTTAAACACACTAGTTCCAACAATTTTCATCTACCTTCATCGCTATGGTTTGATTTAAGTTGGTTGTTGGATTGTGTTAGATTACGCCAATATTTGCATGTGTGGGTGTTTGACACGCCTCGAGTTGCATGTGTTTTGCAGTATTTGAAGATGGCAAACTGAGCGTGTCTCTTTGAAGTTCATTGTTCGTTGGAATAAGGTATTCAATTTAGGGTATTTATGTGTAGCTTGCAGCTAGATGATTAGGGTTCAAGACAATTCAATCTTATGTATCACGCTCCCCGTGAAGCTTTATATTAAAGAATCTAATACTATGTGTATTGCAAGTTTTAAGTTGACTACATGATTTGAGTCCTCCTTTTGTTTTGGTTGAATGGATGGAATGAAATGCATGTTTGCTTGCATTTCATATTGTAGTTGACGCATGCTTGGAATTCTATTGCAATCTTTGTAGGAGAGCCTATGGCTGGCTAGAACTCTATTTTGCATGTTCATGAACCCGACACAAAGCACACCATAGAAGACCCAGATGTTGCTTTCATACCTAGTCTTCCAAATGATTTGGTGGTGTCGCATATTCTCCCTCTCATGCTTCTTTGCAACATGTTGTCGAGGGTTTTCTCCAATGATGTCACAACAATGTGCGATCCCCATGGTCTTAACTGCGAGTGGAGACGGTTTATCTCATCCACCCCTAATTTTGCATCCTTTCATGTTGTTAAACACCGGTTGAGAGAATTTAGAGATTGTAGACACAGAGGTTGGTTTGAGAGCAAGGTGTTCTCAAAGTACAAACAATGTGTACAATTATTCAACACACTTTGTAATTTGTCCACCCCACACATTGTTGCAATTCTTGGTCACCCTTATTCCCAACTTGAGCACATATGGGCTTGTCCAACTCAAGTCATTATTGAAGGAGGCCAATTATGAGGACTTGGATCCCGGTCCTCAAGAAGTTTTGCGTATATACTTCCCACTAAATATAGGCTTGTTTAGGTTGGCAGAAAGGGGAAGCCTTATCTCACGGAGTGAGTAGACATCTAGTGGATTGGAGTGGCAAAGGTTAAGGTTAGACCTTCAATAGGGTTAGTGGAGGCTATATGTTCTCCAAGGTGTTACAATGTTTAATTTTTGCCATATATATAAATCAAACCTCACCATTGCATGCATGGTGTCGGAGCTTGAGTACACCTAGTGAATCGGGAACATTGGCGCCCACCTTTGAGGAGTTCATAGGTTTAGGGTTGGATCATGGAGTTGTAGATGGTGGCTTTGGCATGACAATGCAAATGATGGACATGCCTAAAATATAGCACCAATCAAAGTGATTGCTTCCGCCTCCATGCCGTTCCATTTCGGTATGCACCCCACCCTCTTCCGCATCTATAACTAAGAGTTTGAAGGCAATCATGGAATCACAAGAGCTAGCACTGTTAGTAAACACTTACAACATACACTTCGAGCAATATTTAAATGGAAGAAAGAAGAAGGTTACTTGAATCATTCCATATGCGGTGTGGAAGAAAATGTATGCCATCTAATGCAGGCTTATCTCGAGAACACCTTGCAGGAGGAAACATTGAAAGAAGGTCTCCGTGAGTGCTTCAAGGAAGTGAAGATTAGTCGGCCAAACCCGGATGGCATGTCAAATGCATGCTTGCAAAGCAACAATGTTCCAGAACAATTGAAGCAAATCAACAGTCATGCACATAGAAACATTTTGAAGAAGAGGCAAGACATTCTTGGAGGTGGACCAAGGAGGCCGCATGCAAGAAGAACCGGTGATGTACCATGTCAAGTTTCAACGGACACAACGGCATCCGCACCATTGGCGGGGACGTCTACACACCAAGGAAAAAATTCCTAGTGCAAATTCAGATATGTTGGGAAGCGCATCCAAACCTTTGACAAAATGTGAGTGCTTGACGGCTCAAGCAAAAAAACATGGTGACTATAACTAGGATCTTGGAGGGTTCTAGTGAGGCAAGAGGTAATCTTTTGGCGGCTAGACATAGGATTAGCCATGCAAAAGCAACAAGTGTTGAGATCTCCAACATCAAGCAAGCAGTGGAGATGGGAGTGCTATCAATTGAAGAAGAAAAGAAGAAGGTTGCAAAATTGTTGGATGTGAAGTGAAGGCATAGAATTAGTGGAATTTCTTGTATGAGTTAAAGTTCCATTTCAATAAAATGATTCACTTCAATCAATATACGTTGTTATCTCTTTGCTTTGAGCGTTCTATCAATTTGGTACCCTTGTCAGCCATAAACCCCCACCCTTGTGCGTCTGTGGTCCAGGTGGAGGTCCATGGCTCACATATCTTTACTGACTCCTTCGCCTTGAACACCCCTTTGCTTGGAATCCAATGTAACCACATGTTTAAACACACTCTTTTTATTTATCTCCACAGGGCATTAGTATTGAGAAACACTCATGCGCCCGTGTTAATCATCACACCACAACCACATCAACACTCTCTTCCCCTTCTAATCTCCTCCTTAAGGTATGTGCCTATCCAATGCCTAACCTAATTCTTAACCCCCTACAGTACCCCCTTTACATTAAGAGCTCACTACAATTCACTCAACCTTACTACCCACTACTCCCTTTCCCATATTGTTGGTGCCCTGGCCTTGTCTGAATAGGTGGTGACTAAGCTTCTCGGAGGCTTGGCCTCTGATCTTAAATTCTATAGTCAAAATTGCCTTCTGCCTTGTCCTACCTCAAAAATCTGGCCTGCATTTGCCGAAGGCTCTCTGTTCTACCTTAGAAATCTAGACCTGCGCTAGCCTAAGCCCCAGTGGCCTTGCTCTGAATTCGGTACCTGCATTCGCCAAAGGTCTCTGTTCTACCTCAGAAATCTGGGCCTGCACTCGCCTAAGCCCCAGTGGCCTTGCTCCGAATTCGGTACCTACATTCGCCGAAGGCTCTCTGTTCTACCTTGGAAATCTGGGCCTGCACTCACCGAATGCTCTCTGTCCCCCTTCCGAATTCGGTACCTGCATTCCCCAAGGCTCTCTGTTCTACCTCAGAAATTTGGGCCTGCACTCGCCTAAGCCCCAGTGGCCTTGCTCTGAATTCGGTACCTGCATTCCACCGAAAGAGAGAGAGAACCGAAAACGGCCGTGACCGATCCAGGGAACTCCTCCCCTGGATCCAGAATTCCAGGCCTCATCCATATGCGTGAGAGTCCCTCCCCCCTTAAACAAACACCAAACTACCCTAAGACAACCAATTAACTTGGCCTAAGCCGCACTCAAAAACCAACACACCCTAAGTTATGCCTAACCCCAACTCTAACCACCCTTAACACTAATCAAACTCCCTAATCACACCCTCACGAGCCCTCAATCTTAACACAAGTCTAAGCCTACAAGTTCTTCCTTTTTTTACATTTTTGAGCACTTGAGGAAATACCAAGGTGCACGGTTTAACAAATTTTTGGGATTAAAAACAAATGTGGGCACCATATTGGGCTCACAACCCTATACTTTGAGAGCTTTGCACATGTACATGAAGTCAATGTAATCGAACTTGAAGACCAAAAGCAAGTCATTTGAATTTGGCACTTGAGGGCATTGCAATATAACTCCAATCAAGTTTATTCTTGTATGAGGATGTCAAGCATAGACATGCATAGAAAATTGCTTGTAAATACACTCACCCACAAAGGATGATACACGTAGGATAGATAGTATTCTAACTACACGCAATCAAAAGACTTAATCCCAACCATGATCATGTGCAGGCTCAAGTTGTTCGCCCACAACATCATGAGTGAAATCCATTCTATGCCAATGTATGAAGTTTGTCAAAATTGCCGCAACCCAAAATAATTGGTTGTACTTGGGTTTGGTGGTATCCAATTGCTTCATGAGTCTTCAAAATTTGCACTTCAACCCACCAATATCCCATTCCACTCTCAGGCAATAGCCGGCATGCATCTTGTTGTATGCCATTAGTGCACCCTTGTCCATATCTGGAGGCCTCTCAATATTGCCATGTCTCCACATTATAAACATATTTCACCAATGTAACCAGGATCTCCAAGAAAATATTTAAAGCCATACAAATTTTTGGCCATAGCATTGTAACAAATAAGAAAATACGTAATAGATGATAAAGTAGATGAAATAGTAGATGAAAAACATTCTAGGATGAGTTAGTGAGGTTATAGTCTTTACAAGGTAGTTTTGGAGGTTACAACTACCTAGAGCCTCCGAACCGATAAGAAGACTATGGCTCGAAGAGGTCGACGGTCCACCAAGTCCCCCAAGTCTTTTTAAAGGCTTAAATGAACATGTTTCAAGAGTAGTATTGGACTCCCAAAAACGGATTTCCAGCTTATCATACTAGGATGGGTAGGCCAAGCTAGCCTTGCATAGGCTAATATGGGATTTAGGTGGCGGATGCCATGCACAAACCTTTTTTTAGATCTTAAAATATTCTCAAAATTTGGGATGGCAAGAGGAGGTCCAAGGAGTTTGACCTTCAAAATAGGCTCCGATACACAATGAGCTCTTAATAGAAAATATTTTCAAATAATGATTAGAAAGACGATTTTGACCCTCTTTGAGAGACTTTACACATAACTCTAATGGGTTGAGAATTTGAATGTCCTACTCAACTCATGTTGAATACGAGTGGAGTTTATGTACTTCACCTCAAGATATAAAATAATGCCATTTTTTCTATTAGAAAAAAGGAACATGACTTGGTTGTTGAGTAATGTTATATACAAGAATATGAAGTGGTACCATTTGAAACCATAAAGATGAGGAGAGATGGTCACGGTGGTTTCATGTCATTTTTATAAACCAAGATAGTATTATTTAATGGTGAAGGTTTTTCCAAATAACATCCAAAGTTGCACTATTTCCGTCTAGTGCAATGTGACGGGTCCACAAGCACGGCCAAGGATTCGCGGTGTCTACACAAACTCATCCATTAGCAACGTGAATTCATCCATTAGCATGCTACATTTAATCTTGCTTAAAATAAGCCGCGTGGTCAAAAAAACTGCGGCCGCCTCCCCAAAGGGATAACATTACCCAACCCAAACGTCTTAACTCCGGGCGCGGAGTTCGATGCGGCTCCGGGGAGGTTCGGATGCCAGCTCCGGTGGGTTCGGGTGGGTTGGGGCAAAAATTGCCCCCTATTTTTTTGATTGGGTGGGGCCTTACTTGATCTCATAAGGGGCCTCCTAGAGTAATTTGGGGCCATAGAACCCAAATTTAGCACACAAAAAAACCAAAAAAAGTCATCAAGGGGCCAAAACGGGGAGGGCCAGAAAAATGGACCCACCGGAGCTGGCATCCGAACCTCCCCGGAGCCGCATCGGAGCCGCATCGAACTCCGCGCCCGGAGTTAAGACGTTTGGGTTGGGTAATGTTAGGGTCCCCAAAGAGACTGTTACGAAGATAAAATAAATGTCCACGTTTTGCTTTTCGGGATTCCCCCAAAGGGCACCAAGACCATCCTCGCACATGGATGCAAAAGTTTAGCTTCATAGATGTAATTCATCAAGCTAGGATGGATGAAGTAGGGGGCTCTTAAGTGACCATGGATGAAAGTTGGTGGACGATGGATGAAGTTGGGGTGTGAGGAGATGGCAGAAGTAATTAAAAACACAGGGCTGACCGACAGGATGACGAAGCCTGTAAGTGAAGAAAGTCACATGGATGAAGTGGTCTTGCATAGATTGGATGAAAGTGGGGGTGGTCTTTTGGTGGTGGGGAAAAATCCCGCCAATATCTCAAGGGGTAAATTTTCGTGACACCTACGATACTTATGGGGGAGGTTGAAAATGCAAAGAAACACTATATAGTTCTGGATTGTCTATTTTTTAACTAAATCGATTTTTAAATGTAGGGAAAAGATTCCCATTCAGTCTACTGATATCCAATTGAAATGGAATAAGCCTAAACTTGGGAGGGGCATGTTTTAACATCACCCTCCATGATATATTGAATAGTCTTGATAGTCTGGGTCATCCTTTGGAGCTACATGTTGCTATAACTTTTTAACATAATTGTCATTTTTTACTCAAATAAGACAAACAACTATGTACACTAAGTGGAGGTCTTTGAACCTGATTTGAGGTATGTGGGACTATGATGAGATACTCGGATAGATTATGCAAAGTTGATTATAATATTATTATAGTAATTGTTTGATTGTATTTTCACTATTCAAAATTGATTTATATAAATTTAAGATCAAACGATAGATGTTTCGTTTTGTCAATACTATTTTAATAGCATAAACATGCAAGTAACCACTAAGAACTCACATATCTCCCATAAAATTTAGTTGTATCAGAAGTGTTTTGACATATCCGCCCATAGAATTGGAGGAGTCAAAAAGTCCAAATTTTGCAAATATGTCTAGATTTACTTAAACAAGAGTTAACTTGTATTGATTAGATTTACACAAAGAAACTTGTGTTGCATTAGCAACATCTACTATGAAGCATCAACTTAAATCATATTGAAAATCGGACCTCCCTTGATTTTTAGAATACATAGGTTCTCCCAATTGTGTTCACTACTGAATGTGGAATAAATAAGAAAAATTGAACATATGGTCCAATTTATTATTTTAACAAGTGTTTTTATGGTGTTTGTCCTTTGATCCTCCCCGAAGTACATGCCAATCAAATATAGGTGTCTAACTAGGAAAAAACACCTGCATACTTTATATCAAAAACTTGTCCTTGAGGTCACCTAGATAATAGCAAGTGGTTGGGGGTTGGTTGGCTCATTCTTTGTCTCTCTACTCTCTATGTATTATTGGTCCACATAGTGTATCGTTCTGCCTGAGCAAGCATACTGAGGGCCGATTCACATGGGATCCCAAGTCCCAAGTCCCAACTTTTGAGCCTCAAGAAACCACTAAGGTCTTGTAAACCCATTGCAGTATGATCTTGATTACTTTATGCCAAAAGTTCTCAGGAATTATACAACGAGTTAAGTCTAGCTTTTTGTTGGAGCCAACTCTCAACACAAGTCCCGAGCCTCACCTCCAAATTGTACTGCCATGTATGCATCCATGTCATGCTTGGGACTTGGGACTTGGGACTTGGAACCCGTATGAAGTGGTAAATCCCAACTTCCATGCTCTCAACGGCTGAGATTGCACAAATTGACCTCAAGTGAACGGGACCCCATTCGAACCGGCCCTCAATACCCCGTGGACCTACAAGTGGGTCAATCATACCTCCCTTTGTACATTCAAAGTAAAATGATAGGCTAAAGTGAAATTTGCGGGCTATAAAGAAATTTCACTAGGTGTGTTCTTTTCACCTCCCACATGGATACTAACTCAAAGTATACGTGGCCAATGATATGGAAAGATCTAGCCTCCCCCCAAAAACCTTTCAAGTAAAGGTACACGGTTCGGTGTCCTCTCACCCCAAAGATATTAAACCCTAAAAGGGTCACTACTACAAGGCCCAAAATGGGCCTTATCACTTTCTCAAACTCACTTTACAAGCCTCACTTTGGAGTCTTTTGTTTGGGATTTGATTGATTTATATGTATGTGTAATGGAATTTTACATACTAAAACATGCCTAGGTTGAATAACATGTTCGATTGTACACGTTTCTTGAACATAACATTACTAAACATATATGGGTCCTAGGAATGTAATGATGGGATGTTGGGAGCTTAGTCTGAATCAGAGTCTCACTGTGCAAGATTTGTGCATCCCGTTGTTATATTCCCAAGGCTCACAAAATAAACTCATAGTGCTTGGTAATGTTATGAACATGATTAGTTTGTATGATGATTTTTGTTTATTTTTCTCTTTGTTAGAGACAATAGTATTGTATGGAAAAAATATCCTTATTCTTGACATGGTTCTCCCCCCCCCCACCCACCCACCCACCCATCTTGAAACATGTCAAGCAACCCAACACTTTTGGTTAATTGAATGTTTTTCATTCATAATTAGATGAGATTAACTTTGAAGCAAAGTGATTCTAAGTTGGTGGAAACCAATGACAACATTGTTGCTCCAACCACACAAATGTAGTTCAAAGTCATTCTTTAGACTTGTGGTTTGCAAGTCACTTCTAACTCAAGTCTTCACATCATACTTTATGATACATGCCCTGGGGTGGACTCTTCATACTATGTACAAACTAATATGAGTGTAGAAATATGTATTATTTGAGGCGTTAGTGTACATAGTATAGATAAGTGAGAGGTATTGTTTTTCTCTAATGTGCATGTTGAAAAAAGGCTATTAAGAATTTTGAAGTAAAGGTATATTGTATGTACAAAGGGGGCCCTAAGGTGTAGAGATAAGATTGACAATAGATATGCTAGTTTCATCAAAATGACATTTTGCAGCTCAATAACGTGTGTTTCAAGGCCTGATGATTATGAGTTGCATCCTATGAATGAAAAAGTGTACAATTACTTTCTCTTTGGAAAGTGACAGTGGATTGTAAATGTAATAAAAGCTTATTTATTTCATGATTTATATTTTGTGTATGTAGTGGAGGCATTTATCACATTAAATTGAAAAACTTGGTATAAATACACAAGTCCATTTTCTAGGCTACCATTAGTATTTCTCTATAAATATCTCGTTTATAGGGGTTTTAATTTCATAGTCACCCACACATGTCATTGGCAATGAAGAGTCCCAACCCCCCTCCCCTCTCTCAAAAGATACATCATCAGGTTGATCGAATGGACGGGAAATTATAAACATGAGGTTCTTAATATAAATGGGAAAAAAAACTTGGATAAAAAGATGAATGTGGCAGATGAAGAAAGCGATGCCACATAAACACCTTCAGAAGGGTGATTTCTTGCTACTCCTACAACTTGTCATCCACTCTCACCTCCCCATTGATTATGTAGTATGTGAACACATACATGGCACAAATGTTCATGAGATGCACTTCATCCACGATGGATGACATTACATGGTTGGGCAATGGGCAATCATACCCCCCCCCAAACCCAAAAGTTATAAAGACCAACTAGCACTACCACCACCATGGAAACTTTCCCCACTAAGTTGATTGATTGGATTAAAAAAAATGTGATTGTCAAGTCCACAAGGTGGATGGAAGCGAGTGAAAATGAATGACATCCGTGACTACCAAAACTCGTTATCCACTCTCATCTCACGAGTTAATATCGCAAACTTCTGCAAATCTATACATGGCGCAAATTTTTCATGAGAGGCACTTCATCTACAACATATGACATTACACAAGGTAGAGGGTGCTTAAACCAACACTTTAAGCTATTGCACATACATATGGCTATATGGTTGATATACAAAATATATATTCATATTAGCCTTTGGGCTAAACATAGGTATCAAGAAAGAAAAAAACATTTTTAGTCTCAATTGAATATTTGATGAATATTCAAAGTCAAAACTACTAGCTTCCTTAAACCAATCCATAGGCCCCGTGTATGGCAACCTTGCATATGATGAGGACCCCCACCTTCATTGCCTAGAACCATCACAACACAGTTGGGTACTAGACCCAAACTACATCAAAAGTCCAAGTAGTAATGGTATGCAAAGCCACATGGCTACCTCCATGATCCCACCCGGTTCGCTTGCAAAACCATCACCTTGCATCCTGGGAACCGACCCCCTTGCATCCCAGGAACCAATCCCCTTGCATCCTGGGGAATGGCCCTTTGTGCTTTGTGGGCCTACCTCCTTGGCGTTGTGAATAGAATGGCTAGAATAGGCATTGACAAGCCACCCTAATCCCACCTTGAACCAACCCAAGATAGAGTGGAGTCAGTTACCTACTCTACATGGAGGTAGTGAAGGCTGCTATGAGGTGGCACCACTAATGGCACCTAAAACCGTCACTCCGTGGGCTCAGACACTCCTACACCGCTGGGTACGGTTCAAGGTCGTAGAGTGTTGGCAATTGGGAGGTGTTTATAGGTGTTGGTTTTGGATGCGGTGTTGGATTTAGCACCCTCTACCTTAGTCACACGGTTGAGCAAGGGGGGCACTCGTGTCCCCTCAAAAGATACCAATACTGACATGACACCACCACCACTACTACCAAAGGAACTTCCCTCACCTGGCTGACCAATTGGATGAGAAAGCATAAAGTGCCAAGTCTCAAGATAGATGGAAGAAAGTGGGAATGGATGAAAACCGCAACTCATCATCCACCTCACCTCCCCATTTATTATGTAGTTCATAAACCCATGTCTTGTGCAAATTTTCTCAAGAAGCACTTCATCCATGACAAGTGAGTATCACAACTCATCATCTACTCTTATCTTACAAATACAACTTAGTCCATAAACCCACACATGGCGCAATTTTCAAGAAAAGCATTTCATTAATGACAAATGACAAGATATGGTTGGGTGAGGGGCCCACTTGCGCCACCTAGAAGATACCATACTAACTCACCCAACCAAGGGAACTTGCTTCACCATGCCGATGAAGCAAATGAGAAAGTGTAACCTCCAAGCCCATGAGGTGGAAGAAAATGTGTGAAAACATGATGAAAATTGATGACTACCACAATTCAACATCCACTCTCATCTCGCCAATCAGTTCATAGTCCATCATCCCATGCATGGCATAACTATCATGTGAGACACCCGATCCACTATAAATAACATTACAAGGCTAAGGAGGGGGCACTCACAACCCCCAAAACCCAAAAGAGATACCAAGACCAAGCCACACCATTGAGGAAACCTTCCCTTAACATGCTAATTGATCGGATGAGAAAATGCGACTGTCAATCCCCTAAGGCAGATGAAAGTGGGTGAAAGCAGATAAAATTTGATGACCATCACAATTCGACATCCACTTTCATTTCGCTAGTCATTTTGTAGTGTATTATCCCATACATGGCACAAATATTCATGAAAGACACTTCATCCATTACGAGGGATACTCGCAACCCCCCCCCCCCCCTAACCTGACTTGCACAACCAATTGGAGCTTCCCTAACCAAGCTTCCTGAGTGGATGAGAACGTCTAATTGTCAATCCTTGGGGACAAATGAAAGTGGATGGAAGCCTACGAAATTTGATGACCATTACGATTCAACATCCACATTTTATCTTGCAAATGAGTTTATTTTGTGTACATTAGACAATGTGATGATGGTGAGGCCGTCATCCCGCCATTCTCAAAAGGCAGGGGGTCACGGTAAAGTGATGTTGTTATGCATGGGTACAAAGGACCAGGATGGCACGGATCCATACTATAGTAGTCCCACACATGGCACAAAATTTCATGAAAGACACTTCATCCACTACGGATGACGTTTACACAAGTTGGGCAACGGGGCACTCCCCAACCCAAAAGATACCAAGACCGACCGGCGCCACCTGGGGAGCTTCCTCCCCTCACCAGGCTGACTGACTGGATGAGAAAGTGTTAACCGTCAACCCCCCTGAGGCAGATGAAAGCCTGTCTATATGGATGAAAACATGTGACGTGGCGGATGAAGAAAGGGGGTTAGCAGGTGATCTTTCTGATGGGGAGGGGAGCCTGGGAAGGCCACCCACCCAGTATTCTTGTGGCTGGCAAGCGTGACGCTGTTGCTTCCTTGCAATCTTCCTGCCCTTCAACAACAGCATCGTCGTCGCATCTCGCCCCGATATCAAACCCGATCCTGCGCCCTTTTCTCTCAACTCGTCAACATTCTTCCCGTCCTTTCCTTACATTCATTCATTCCTTGCTCCGCCGTGCGCAATCCCATCCCCAAACCCAACCCCCAACACCAGCCTCCTAATACAAATGCAACCGCCACTGCTCCCAATATTTTCGTAGACCGACTCGACGCTACTCCCAAAATAGTTCCTCTAAGTAATCCTCACTCCAACCTCATACCTCGCGCAATTCTGCCTTCCTTGTCTGCGAGAGCGTGTCCTCGCAATGCAGGTTTAGTCTCGCTTTTGTGTGAATTCTCGAGGAATCTGTAAAATTCTTCCAGGAGTTTTGGAGTGATTGCCGTCGCGGTTTTGCGAGCGAGCTATTTCGCGTTTTGGGTTTTCTGGGTACTTGGCCAATTTCGAGAAGCAGAAGGGTGTTTTGTTGGGGTTGTGTGTGTGTTCGTTCGTTCTCCGGTGGGGCATTCAGGACGGTTGTAGAATTGCGGTTGTTCAGAGGAATTTTTCGGAGGTGGAGATCTGGTGAATTGCGAAGTTGGTCAGGTGGAATTTGATCGTTCTTTCTTTCTTTCTTTCTTTCGTCCGTCGGAGGTTGGGGAGATTTGGGCGGGTGTTTTTTCTCGTTCGGAGGATGGTTTGAGTTGGATTTGGAGTTGAGGTGTAGCGAGGATTGAAGTGGCAATGCTGGCAAATTCCAAGGGGTCAAGCAGCTGTAACTGTTGGCGGAGATTAAATTGCAGTAGCAGGGTAGGCACAGTGGGGCAATCACGGCTTTGCAGCGCAGGAACCGAGTCTTTATGAGTGATAAGTTCTACCCCTCTTGTCAAGTGCCCCAGTCCCTCTTGTCTTCCCCTTCCCTGCACGGTGGCCGGGGGGCCACTCCATCCGAAGGCGGTCGTCCCTCCGACCTTTCTGCTCTAGCGGGCGGAGGCCACTCCCCCAACTTCACCCTCCTTGTCTCCTCTGCCGCCGCCGCTGCTCCTTTTTCTTCCACTTACAACCACACAGGGAGCAGCATTCTCTTGTCGTCTGTGTTTCCTCGGCGAAGCAACACAAGAGACAGGGAAGAGGGCACAGAGGAGACAGGGGAGACAGAGGGGAGAGGGGGGAAGAATGTTGACAATCAGGAGGGTGGAGACAGTGGTGTCCCTCAACCAGCAGTTGGAGCAAACCCCCGGCTGCGGCCGCGACTGCCTCAGCAGCTGCTGCATTCCTGGTACACCCATCCCAACCCAACCCAATTGAATTGAAATTTCTTCGCAACGTAATCTGCTACATTTTGTCGGGTTTTTGTTTGGAAGGTTTTCAACGGCTTTGTTTTGCGATTTGTTGTTGTGAGCATGATTCATGGAGTCGTCTTGCTGGGCATTTCGTCGAGTTTTTCGTCCAGAGAGTTTCCATTCATTTTATTTTGCAGTTTGTTGTCGTCAGCATGATTCGTGGGGTCGGCAGTGGTGGAAGTGCTGCTATGACCATATAGGTCTTGTTCAAGATGGGATATAGTGGCTTCTGCAGCTGTGATTTTTTCGCGTTTTTGTGGACAAAGTTGCCTTGAATTTTATTTTTCTGTTTATTGTTGTGGGCATTCATAGAGTTGTCAATGATGGAAGCAATGGAAGTGCTATGAATAGGTGGGTCTCACGCGATTTGTGTGGCTCCTGTAGCAACAGCTGAATTACTGAAGGATGTCACACATTCTGTCTTGTCCTGTTTTTGTTCAGAAGTTTCTGAGAATTTTATCCCTATGTGTACACATCCTTGACCTCTATCCAACTTAGTCTTCAAAAGCACTACGCTGATATGTGCAATTGGGTTGCCCCACGCCAGTTTATCGACATTCCACACTACTTTGAATATATGTTACCACAGTAAAACTATGTATGAGGGGTCATTGTTGTGAATATCCATGGAATTTCAGTACTACAAGTATGCTGGTAATGGCTATGACCATGAGAGTTAGTGGCTTGTCACTCCTATGGCAATGATGGAGTTATCGAGAGATGTCACATGTTCTATTTTGCCGTGTTTGTGTCCAGAAATCGTTTGTGTCCAGAAATTGTCCAATAATTTTTGTTTCGTAATCTGTTGTGAATATTTATGGAGCTGATGATGAAAGTGTTCAGGAGTGACGGTTATGGCTATAGATAGGTCCTACTGTGAGGGTTAGTGGGCTCCTGTAGCAATGGTTGAGTTATCGAGAGATGCCACTTGTTGCAATTATTTTTTACTATTCTGGAACAGTGAATTATTGATCTGGGGAAATGGTGGACAAATGGAGAATTTTTTTAGTTTTTTCCTCCTGGATTTCCACTCCTTTCTGGGCGGCGGGCAGGCGCGGAGCAGGTGTGTTGATGTTGTACTGTGCTACCGGGGTTCACAGCCAACGGCGAACTGGTTATTGGCGTTTATTTTATTTTATTTATTTATTTTTGGGTTTTTGTACAGGAGCTAAGTTGCCATTGTACACATTTGGTGTAAGAAAATCTCTTTCCTCAAACAAGAGGGCGCATTTCGAAGGTGATGACCATTGTGTACCCGGTGACCTCGAGGCCGCTGGTGGCGAGGGGCTGGGTGACTCAGAGCCCAACTATTTCCTCGACGAATTACTCCTAGCCCAGGTGCGTGATTTTGCAATCTTAATGTTTCAATCGAGTAATGGAGTCAACGATTTACTTTATTTGGCACACTAAGAATTTCGTGTGACTTCTCAGGTATCTGAGATTTTATTTTCTTACTTTTTGACAGTGGGAGGATCGTATGGTCCGAGGGCTCTTCCGGTATGACGTGACAGCATGCGAGACCAAGGTACGAAGAAAGAAACTTTGGGGAGGTTTTGGGATTTCTTAAAAGTAGTGTAATGGAGAAAAATTTGGTGCTCTACATAATCATAAATTCTTCAATGCCGTTGCCTTTGTCGTCACCACAGACCAGCTATATCTCTGAACAGGAGGACGAAGAGTTTACTTTGAATTCGATCTTAAAATTTGAATTCGTTTCTCAACAGTCTTGTATCATGTGGGCGACCTTTGATCCGAAGGGGTAATTTCATCACTTGCAGATGATTCCCGGGGAGTATGGATTCGTGGCACAGCTTAATGAAGGCAGGCATTTGAAGAAGCGCCCCACAGAATTTCGAGTGGATCAAGTTCTCCAGCCATTTGATGGCAAGAAGTTCAATTTCACAAAAGTTGGCCAAGAGGAGGTTCTTTTCCAGTTCGGTCCCAGCGAGGATGGTGTTAGTCAGTACTATGAGAAGGCGCCTGTCGTGGTCAGTCCCAATGTGGTGGCCATCAATGTAAGTATTTGATCTTGTATCATTCTTCTGTGTTGCAGTTATTGTTTAATCACAATGTCACCAGAAAAGTTACTGACTATTGCATCCCATACATGGTTTTCAGTGCTGTTCACAAAATCAATAGTGCTTCGAAAAGGGTGGAAGGTAGGGTAAAGTAGTGTGCAAGGTCAGAATCAACTCTTATAAACCTTTTTTGTTTTCTTTTCTTTTGGGTGCAGGTGAGTCCCATTGAATACGGACATGTCTTGTTGGTCCCTCGAGTGTTGGATTGTTTGCCTCAGAGAATCGACCAGGACACATTTTTATTAGCCTTACACATGGCAGCTGAGGCCAACAATCCATACTTCCGTCTAGGTTACAACAGCCTGGGAGCATTCGCCACCATCAATCACCTTCATTTCCAGGTATGTTTCATATCGGGAATTTCTAGGTGTCTATTTTGTATTTCCACTCTTGCATCATTTTGAGCATTTTGTTTGTAATTCACCTTTGTGACAAGACATCAAGAATGAGAGCAGTCAGCGCATGTTCCTGCAATTACTTTGAGGTATATGGGTGTTCTTTGGTTACTTTAAAAATAATAATCCCTATATTTGATTGATGTGTGGTTTGGTGAGGATCAATTAACAAACACCATAAGGACACATGTTCAATAGAGATTAAACTACGTCTTCAAATTTTATTCACTTCTCCTCCCTCAATAGTGAACACAATTGGAGGACCTGTGTATTTAATTGAGGAATCGACAAACATTCACTTTGGATAACCATAACTAGAATCAGGGTAGGGCTGATTTGCAATTAAATTTTTGTTTATTCTTCATTGTAGATTTGCTAATACAACACAAGTTTCATAATGTAAATATAATCGCTAGAAGTGGATAACATGAAATATAAATACAATGACATCTATATACCTTACCTGCTTCTTTTCTTTTCAAATTTCTGTTTGTGTGTCTCATTTTTTGTCGAGGAGAAATATGTGTAGGTGTCTTAACAAAATGAAAATTTTCTCTCCAGGCCTATTACTTGGCAGCCCCGTTCCCAATTGAGAGGGCACCCACGACCCGAATCGCGAACCGCCGGAGAAAAGGAGGTGTGAAAGTGTACGAGCTCACAAAATACCCTGTGCGAGGTCTTGTTTTCGAGATTTGCAACTCACTCGACGACCTCGCAGAAGCCGTTGCGAATTCCTGCATTTATCTTCAGAACGCCAACATTCCCTATAACGTGCTCATCACCGACCGGGGCGCGCGGGTGTTTGTGCTCCCTCAGTGTTTCGCCGAAAGGCAAGCCCGGGGGGAAGTTGATCAAACCATCTTGGACACACAGGTTAACCCCGCCGTGTGGGAAATTAGCGGACACATTGTGCTCAAACGCCGGTCGGATTATGAAGAGGCTACAGAAGATTATGCTTGGAAACTCCTCGCAGAGGTGTCCCTTCCCAAGGAGCGATTCGAGGAGGTTAAAAAGGAATGTCTGAATGCGGCATTCGAAGGAGGGAAACCGTTCCCTTCGTCGGATTTCCACTTGAAATCAACAACCGATTTGTCGGTCACGACTTCTCTTGAGAAGAATATAGCCGCGCCGTTTGGGAGCATGACGAAGAATGGATCGTTGGACGGGGTTGTTCCCGACCACGGCAGCAATGGTGTGAGTGTAGAAGTTTAGGGCTCGTACCTATTGTGTATAAATTGTTGGATAATAGCGGGACATATTCTATAGTATGCTGCAGCACCTTCGAGGTCTCGTCACATATGATAATGTCAGTTGTTACAATAATTTGTGAATACTGAGGATGTGAGAGTCCTTTCTTGTTTTTTAACTTTTTGTATTACCATTTTCTGGCTACACCGATGCCAGTGCATTACTCACACAACCAAGAACTGTCTGAAATTCAGTCAAGCTCCTTGTATCTTACATCTCCTTCTGACCATAACATTGGTGGCAAGAAATAAAAATTCCCAAAACTTTCTGACACTATGAAATGCACTGGAATTGCTTTTGAACATAAAGTATGTGGATGTGACTCCTGTCACTTCTTTTGATTGGACACCTATATTGACCAGTGTGTGTGAGAAGAGGATCAATGAACAAACACCATAAAGACACATGTTTATAAGCAATTGCACTACATCTTCAAATCTTATTAACTACTCCACGTTCAATAGTGAACATCACAATTGGGAGGACCTATGTATTCAGTTAAGAAATAAACATATGTTCACTTCCGATAACCATAACCAAACCAGGGGAAGTTCAATTTCAATCCGATTATTTCACTGGTACTTCCGTGTAGATTTGCTAAATGCACCACAAGCTTCATTGTGCAAATGTAATCAGCAGAAGCTGGAGAGTATGAAGAACAAATCAAATAGCACCCACATACTTCAATGTCAGGTGGTATTGCAAATGGCGAACAAAAAGCTACGCCATATCGTTACTAGCTATCATTGCACTGGCACTTTGAAGATCGTGTCTTTTTGTTGGTTGTGAGACTTCCATGTAGAATGTTATCTGCAACAGTGTCCAGGGAGATTTTGGGGCACAATCAGTCAAAATCCTAGTGTTTTTCGAGTCCAACCGGTTACATGTTGTGATCTTTCGGTTTTGCTTTATTAATTTGAGGTATATTCTGTAGATTCTTTTAAAGTATGGGTTGTTTTCCTGAAGTCTTGAATTTCAACCGGTTGTTTCTCAAACTCGTCCAGTTCATCTATAAACTACACTAAATATTGTATTTAGTGTCACGTACCTTAAGTTTGAAGTTACGCAATGATATAAATATTTACTGAATATTCCACTTTTTGTCAAAGGTCAAATTGGTTGTTTGAACATTATAAAACATTAACACCTTTACTTGGTAAAAAAATTACATGAATGTAGAAAAGATATAGTACTATGTAACTCCAAATAGTAAGCAACACTAAATATCATATTTAGTGTAGTGGTCAGTTCTCCCCATTCAACAATCTGCATAAATAAAGAAATAACCAACGTCGAGCAATCTGATGTGAATTTGAGCCCGTTGGCCCTACCCTGCTCAAGAATCCTCTTGGTGCAGGGTGAGGTTTATTGCCTACCTTGCGGTGGGTGGGCTCATCGATCTACAATAATAAGTTCCACCAAATAGAAGATTCTCAACATGTGGTCAAAGTGACTGCCATTCTACATGCACTTTTGGTTAAAGAAAACGCCCGTTTGACCACTTGCCTTCAACGGCATGGAATGTCTGCAAGTCAATCTAGTGGCCTTAAACCCTAGACCCAAAGCAACTCAAATCTCCCTTTTCCAAAAACCTCTTAACCCCTAGTTGGGAATTTTTTATGTGCGTATACTTCTAGGGTTTCAAAAAGTTTCCCACATGTAAGGTGTGCGTGCCTAAAGTGGACACTTCCAGCATTCCAGCATATGTAGGGGTTTGACAATCCAAGAAAACTTACATGAACACATTAGCGAATCCAAACGAGGAACATGAGAGTTGGTCTTGTTATTTCGGAATGAATGTGAATATCTTATGAATTCTCGAACCGGTGCTCATAGATTTTCTTAAATGGTTTTCTTTCAGAAATGTACATTTAAGACTTGAATATGTACTTATATGCTAGAAATCATTTAAGATCACAGACCACTTTAGGACTATATACCTTACTGGCTTTTAAACTCTAGACCCAAAGTGACCAAAAAGAGGTCACGCCTTGTCCAGAAACCTTTTAACCCCTAGTTGTGCGTTTTTTATATGTATATATTTCTAGGGTTTATAAAAAGTTTCCTACATGCAAAGGGCCATTGAGTCCCCACACTAGAAGAAATCTTGTCCATTTCAACCCTCCTTGCGACTAGGCCATCAAGACTAAACCAAGAAAATGCATAAACAAATCAAGTCGGTTGGGAATCAGGGGGCACCTTCCACTAAGAAAATGCATAAACAAATCAATTCGGTTGGGAATCGGGGGGCACCTTCCATGGGTACACCACGGGTACCTTCCGGTTGCCTACCAATTGAATTGTTTATGCATTTTCTTGGTGCGAGTCACGATGGCCAAGGGTTGAAATGGACACGATTTCTTCTAGTGCCACCGAAGTGTGTGATCACATGTTTTTCAAGTCAACCTTTTGTGTTGAATATTCCTTCCTTATAAAATGTACTACACTCAATATTGTATTTAGTGTCACTTACTATTTGGAACCATCCAATGCTATAACTATTTATTGTATATCTCAGTTTTTTTAACCAACAAAAGTCAAATTGGTTGTTTGATATTATAGAACATTCACATCTTGATAAATAAAAAATTGGTAAAATTACATCAATTCTAAACAAATATAGCATTGTGGAACTCTGAATAGTAAGTGACACTAAACACAATATTTAGTGTACCACTTACAAGAGAAGAAGAATTAGGTTATTAATATGATAGTTTCTATCATTCTCCATCGATTTATACAGCTTGGGTTTGAGCCACTCGAAGCACATAACATTATTAAGATCCATAACAGTTTTGTGGGACTGACAGTATTTTGTAGAATATTCCATAGAATATTGTCAGTCCCACAGAACATTGTTATGGATCTGAATAATGTTATGCAAGTATGAAGAGCCTTTGGTTCATTATGAAATTTTTAAAAAGGAAAACTTTAAAGCATTGGGTGTCTCATAGGTGTCTTGGAGTCCAATGACTATGTTGTTAGTTCCAACTGTAACAGTATAGATGTAGTTTGCTACTACTACTACTACTACTACTAATAATAATAATAATAAATTCACAACTTTCTTTTGTATGTCAAATCCAAGAGGAATATATCATTTCATCGCTTTAAAAAAATCCGATGGGGTTTTGGACACAAGAAGAGTGAAATTTTGTTATTGATAACTTCATCTTTAGTCCTTTCTAGTGAACCTTTAATGAACCAGAGTTATTCTTCTCGCAAGGTTGTGATTGAAAAAAAAAATCTAAATTTTTTTTTGCAAACAAATCCTTTTGCATGACTTTTAAACCCATGTTCATGATGTTAAAAATCTAATTTCCAAACCTACGGATACAATCTTTAGGTGTTTTGTAACAACATTGAAAGTCTTTCTTCCTAAGTCATCTCAATCTTCAAAGGACACACTATGACTTTTACGAGTCAAAACGTAAGGGTTAAATTGTTAGCTTGAGTTGAACATATATGCTAGAAAGTATAGGAATAGCAACTCGCATATTGATTTATTGAATTGTGCACTCCACCATTTACGGTGTTTGGTGTCATTTACTATACACGGTGTCACAATACTACATGACATTACTCAACTGATGAGCTTTTGTTCGGCTACCCTAACTTCATATTCAATCTGAAGCAATGGGATTCCGGCATCTGGAGCCTTTATTCTCGAATCTACTACCACGCCCATGAACACAACTCATCGGTTGAGTAATGTTATGTACAAGCATCCAATGAGATTATAATAATCTATCAAATAAGACCATTTATGTTCAATAATGTCCAAAGAACTTGTTCACCCTTTGCTAGTAAAAATCAGTTTCTAGAGTAAGAAATTGCTAGCATTGTGTGATTCCAAATAAGTAAGTAACACTAAACACCATAAATGGCGTACATCTTGTGGTCTTTCAAATTTTCTTTATTATTTTGAGGCATATTTTAAAGATTCCTCTAAAATGATGGGTAATTTTCCTGAAGTCTTGAACTTCAACCAATTATTTCTCAAACTCAACCGGTGCACTATGAATAGCATGTGGTTCTCACCGTTCATTGGTCTAAATGTCCATGAGGAAATAACTAATAATAGAACCTAAACTCTACACTCTAAACTCCGTAGTATCACACTTGTGGCAACCAAAGTGCACGTGATATTACGGAGTTCTGTAGTGTTAACATGGATGCGTGATACTAGTGAATTAGTGTAGTATGTGACACTATGGAATAACACAAAGTGCAACATATTAAATGGTGTGGTGTGGTCCACTCCACTTCGCCTTCCCAGGCGATGTGGCGGATGCATGCACCAACATTCAACAAGTGGCATAAGAGGAAGAAGAAGAAGAAGAAGAAGAAGGTGACACTCCACATATTGACACATGGCGCAATGCGAGGGTATGGGTTGACTTCTTTGGTGGTTTGCATTAATGACAAAATTCGTGATATAAGGGAGAGAAAGGTGACAATAAAGAGTGAGATTTGAACTACGCACATCCAGTCCCTAGGGTTTCAAGATATTAGAGAGTGAGTGACATTATGGAGGTTGGTATTACAGAGTTTAGGGTGTATTGAGGTCACATGTAGCTAAATTGGTGCGATTCGGATTTTTTTTTAATTTAATTTTAGCAAGATTCACTCTAGCTGACTTCATAGGGAGGTGTCTAGGATGGGATAAGGCCCGGGGCCCATGACCCGCAACCTACTCAGGCAGCCCTCACATTATCTGGGCACCGAATCCAGATCCGCCTGTCACCCTGTCGCGCCCTGTCGCGGCTCCCGGCTGGAAGCGCGGGGCCTGCGTTTCTTTCCACTGCGAGAGGTGTCGCGTTTCTTTCCAAAGTTTTTTCCTGCGGCGCCCATTTTTTTCCGCCTTCAGGCCGTTGCGGGGCTGCCCGCCTGCTGCTTGCGTTTACGGTTACACGGTCGTGGTTTACGTCGTGGTTACAGCCGGAGGGGTTACATGGTTGTGGTTACAGGCTCGGGGTTTAAGGCTCGGGGTTACAGGCTCTGGGCTACAGGCTCGGGGCTACAGGCCAGCTCACACTATATCGTTACACGGGCTGCTTACACCCCGTAGTTACATGCTGGTTTTAAGTTTAGGGTGTCCTTCTGGTTACAGGCTCCGGGTTTCAGCTCCCCCCACAGTATGTCGTTACACGGGCTGCTTACACCCCGTAGTTCCATGCTGGTTTTAAGGGTAGGGTGTCCTCCTGGTTACAAGCTCACTCTTAGTTACCGTTCAGGGTGCTTTCCCACACATTGCTGGTTACACTCATCCTCGTTGGTTTTCATTCCCTGCTGGTTACACACTCCTCCTGCGTTACTCTCCTCCTGGTTCCAAAGCTCTCATTGCTGGTTTCCAACCACCTGGTTACTCCCTCATTGTTCGTTACCAGCCTCCTTGTTACACCCTTATGGTTACACTCCGTGGTTACACTTCGTTTAGGGCCTACCCCTATACTCTTCAAGCTATGATGGTTACAACGTAACCGAAGCATCTGTCGCGCAACAAAGACGAATCCCTCAATTCGAGATGGGCGTCTGCATGCAAAAGGTGGGGTTAACCATTTTCGAACATTACCCATGAATGCAGCAGCGCCGAGCCAGTGTCTAAACTTGGTAACACAACCCTAAATTCCATTCCTGGCTTAGGGTTTAGCCGGTGATCCCGCCATGTGGTCCACTGTTCGTAAAACTTAATCCATGATAATTGAAATTCGCAAGTTTAGACGGGAATTGCCGCATCCCCGAGTCCGATTTCCCCTGCCTCCCTTATGGTTCCCTTGCTTATTGCATCTGTAACCTACACCTCCCGCATCGTGAATCCCCTGCGTTCCTTCAGAAAAACTTGCATTGTTGGGGCTGTAACCTGCAAGCACTACGGTGTCCGTCCGAATTGTCAATGCACTGCTTCACATGAGGTCCCTCCACCCCCGGTAGGTCTGTGTATTCCTGAAACTCGTGTCCTGTTTAGGGTTACATATCTTTCACATCCTCCATGTTTGCCGCTCTCTTCGATTTGCGAAGGTAACCATTGAATCGGAGCCATCGCCGCAAACCTGCATACTGTCGGGACAGCGTGCCTTTGCATAGATCTCAACTTTGGTTGTCCTCTGTTGAACCAGTGCACGTTTGGGGCTCACAATCTCTCACCTCAATTCTGTCTACCCCTCTGTTGTCCACGACGCAAGTTTTTATTTGTCATTTCACATTTTATGATCTTCCACATTTCCCTCTCCGTTCATGGACTCCGTGGTGGACATGACCACCCCGGAACGATTGAATATGCTCCCACATGTCCACGACTACAGGCCCTCATTGGCGGCAAGTCTTGCCGATATCCAGAATGCCCTGCAGATTCCGCCCCCAGGCCCATTTGACCACACATCCATCCAGTGGAGCCGCAGCCACCGCTTTCAGAGTCGCGACCCGGATGGCGACGACACTGGCGACATAGCTTTCATTCCATGGGACCGCATTGATGACTTCCGCAAGGGCGAGGAATGTCGGCCGGACGTTGAGTGCCGCTTTGTGAGGAAAGGTATCCTGAAGCACACATCCTTAACGCGACCGCAAGCGTGTTCATTCGTCGAGAAGTTCAGGTATTCATGGCGACTCCCTCTCTTACCCTTTCCAAGTGCAACATGTCCGTGTTCTTGTAACCAGGATGGTTACAATAACACCTCATAACACTGATATCTGGTGAACTTATACTGGTGCCTTATAACCATGAGTACCGTTCCAACCATGCCAGCGCTGTAACCGTCTGAGTGAAAATGTCGACCTTCACAGTGTCACATGTGTGGTCTCCACGTACAGATATCATTGTGAATACGGACCGGGTAACCACGCCAACAATTGCGTTGTCGTCCATGATGGACTGGTTGCACATAAACAAAAACTCGACCACAAGGGCAAGCGCATTCCCAATGGAAAGGGCCACAAAGGGCCGAGGGTCTCCAAGAAAATGAAGGGATTGAACCAGAAGAAGGGCTGCCAATGTAGTTTCGTGCTGAAGCGGCTGTGGTTACTGCCCCACATTTGTCAGGTAGTATACACACAGAAACACCATGTGAACAAGAATGGTGTTGTTGTCCATGGCGCCGGGCAGTTAGGTGTCACTACCGCCGTTGGTGCCCATTTGTCTTCGGAAACAATCCAATGGATAGAGAAGACCATTCGTGAGGGCTTGTCCGTTACGCAAGTCATGAATAAACACAAGGAACGTGTTCTCGGTATTATGAGCAAGAGAGGCCGCATCACCAGGGACATGTTCCTCAACGAACAAGACATTCGCAATGTCGCTCGTAACCACGCCCGCGAAACGTACATGAAGCATACGAATGACGCCACCAGCGTCAGAATGTGGGTTCAAGAAAACATGCATGACGTCTTCTACTACCAGGATGGAGGTTTGCTGGTGCAGGAGGAGTTGCGAGGAACAAACATCCCATTCACCATTGGCATACAAACTGAGTGGCAACGCCAGTCCATGCTGGTACATGGTCACGAAAGCGATGTTTCCATAGACGCCACTTTTGGGACTAACGCCAAAAAGGTATACTGCATCCTAATTCGTAACCACGATACACTAGGTGTGCGATTCTTGTAACCACATGGTACGCATCTGGTGCATGCCGTTTCAGCATGTCCGTGTCTTCTACACCTTGTAACCACAGCCCCCTACAACATGTTACAATACTGGTTACATGGATTGGTCATGTGTGTGTCTTCATGTTCTTCATTTGTCATTGCAGTTCCCTCTTTACACGCTCATGGTCTTCGACGAGTGGTACAATGGTATTCCTGTTGCGTACATTATCACCTCTAGCTGCAAACAGGACAACCTTCAGCTGTGGATGCGTGCTCTAAACGATCATCTCCGGGGATTCCAGCATGACTGGCGTCCCAATGCCTTCATTGTTGATGACGCTAAAGCGGAAATCAACAGTATCGGGTACGTAACAATTATTGCATAAACATAGATGTTTCTGAGTACCCAGGACTGTTTCCGCAACGCTTAATAGTGATTTGTTTCCATATGGCACACATGAACGGGCTGACCACACTTGTTTCCTCCTGCAGTGCGGTGTGGCCCGAGACGAAGATATTTTTGTGTTTGTGGCATGTCAGGAGAGCCTGGTTGAAACAGGCCTGCATAAAGATAAAAGATGCCGTAACCCGCGGATGTGTTCTGCAAGGGCTTGGGAAGATCATGTACGACAGAGACTGCCCTGATGACCTTCATATGGATTCTTGGGCTCAGCGTAGACTCCGGGAGCTTGCCGAAAGAATCCCAGAGGCTTCTGATTTCTGGTCGTATTTCGAAAAGCAGTGGGGCGGTAACATGCGTTCGTGGGTTGTTGGCCACCGGAATCTGTGTTACGCGGGCCAAGACACCAACGCCGCTATTGAAAGCTACCATGGAAACCTCAAAGCCACGTTGAAGCAATCGAAGGGGCGTTATCATGGACGGCGAGTGGACTGGACCATCCACCAACTCGTCGGGGACGTACTTAATCACTATTGGTACATGTCATTGCGCAAACGGTTTGGTTTTGTAACCAATAAAAAGGAGGAGCAATTTGTCATTGGCGCCCTCCTGAAGGCCAGGCTCATTCCTGATTCTTGTGTCATGTTGCCTTCCTGTCCAGGGGGCCCTGCTGTGGTTACGTCCAAGTCCAAGGTCCAAAAACGGTACTGGGTGTACAATCCCGGCGAGGAGTTGGCTTCTTGCGATTGTCCACTTGGTATGAAAGGTAACATTTGCAAGCACCAGGTGAAAGTGCTAAAATTATTGCACCCCGACATTGCAGAAGGAACCATAACAAGGTATTGTGGGTCTCTGAAAGGTACGGGTGGTGGCGGTCTCCGGAACATGTTGGAGGCGGTGGACGGTGGTTACAACCTCTGTGAAGGCGTAACCAGCCCCGTCCACATCAGCCAAACACAACCCGCAAAATATACCCACATTCCGTGCAGCGCAGAGATTGAGGACCACATACACCGTCTCTCTCTTTCCATCCTAGACGACTCCCGTGGAAACAAAGTCCTCCTCCGCCATGTGCTGGCCGCATTTCTGTCTGTGCAAGGCACCATGAAGAATCTGAAGAGTGACTTGGAAGCTGGTCTATTGCATCCAAGCCAAGAAACTGTGGACTTCCTCGAGATTCAAGACAACATGGGCATGAGCCTCAAACGCAGAAGAGATTTCCTAGATAGGCGATAGTTTGCACAGGGTAGGCACGACATGCTATATAAATGTTTATGCCCAATGTGTGAGTAATCCCATACGGAGCGTACTGAAGGCATCCGACTTAACCACATCGTGTAACCACTGTATATAGCCACCTTCATATTATCAAATGGAAACCTTACTATGCAACCACACTGTAACCACACCGTGCAACCACATTGTAACCACACTATGTAACCACGTGTGTACTGCATTTTATTGTGGAGACATTGTCCCTGAGTGCGGTTCTTCAAATCAGAGGGGACCTCTTCTAAAGAGGGTGGATGAGCAGGTACTTCACTTTGTACCCATCCTGGTTATATGTGCGGAAAGTCAGTATATTGTAACCACAGAGATCGGATGTCCTCTTAGCAATACAGGACGTGTAACCTGGCTACGTGAACATACGAACTTGACAAGCCTCTCGAACAAAGTTTATATGTGCGGCCACTCATTGTCCCATTTCATTCACAATGCACACCCAAAACACAACAATTATGGAAATGGTTACAAAACCCGTAACCAGTGTGGTGCCTGTCATGTAAAGAGGTTCCCTGAAGGGAGTGTACATCCCCAAAAAGGGTTTGTCAACGTAACCTTTACAAAATTGTATCGTTCCTACACCTACTGTAACCAACAATGTACATGTCGGAGCAAACATCTCAACGCCTTCTTGTCTTCAACGACCACGCGCAGGTCGCCCCTGCTGCTGCGTGGATCCGCGCCTGACCGCCTCCTTTGTTGGTCTTTGCGGCGGTAGTTTCCTTCCCTCATCATCCTCGTTCCCGTCCAGTCCAAGATAGATGTCAATTGGGCTTCGCGTACGCGGCTGTGTTGAAGGGGCGGAGGGAACAGATTGTCTTCGCGGGTCGGTTTCATCACGCCCCGCCCTTCGTGAAGTGCCTGCGGGAACGGCTGCCCTCCTGGACGACCCCCCTTCGACAGGGGCTCCGGTGGACCTCACTGCTTCCATGGCCTCTGTGCGTGAGGTGCGGGCTGGAACGTTCTCCACATTTGGAGCGATAGTCGACGATACAGCCTTCTTGCGATCCTGTTCAATTTGTTGCATAATCGCCCTCTGTGCGTCGACATCCTCCATGGACACGTCCTTCATGCCCATCGACTCCTCCAATCCCTGTTTTCGCGGTATAAATGGTGGGTGGTAACTAGCAGCTCTTGTTGTCACGGCCAGCTCCGCAGCAAAGTCGGTGATCAATGCCTTCTGCATGGCTGGAATCGAATACGTCGGCCACTTGAACTGCATTACATGTCGTGTGAGGTTAGAATGGGGGTCAACTGTGCAGCTGATGATCATGGTTACGACATCGGTAACGATCGTGGTTACATGCATGGTAAGGATGATTGATTAGAGCATTGTAACGATAATGGTTACTAGCTTGGTTACAAGTTATGACCACAAATGTAGTTCGGAGTGCTTACCGTGTTGTAGTCAATTGGCGTAGCGGCCACCCCACGCATACTCAGGTAACTGTCAAGGTTGGCGATGACATCGTAACCACAGGCCCACCCATCGTACGACTGTTTCACCTTTGGTCTATGCACGGCCGCCCCCACGAATGAATGGTAGTTGAAGTCCGACGTCGACATCCCCCGATGCTCTGCCCACATCGCCCTTATCAGACGCCGGAATGTCTCTTCTTTGTCATCCTTCATGTGGTACCCCTCCACAGAATCGCAGTGCACTGTGCATGTTTCCTCGAACATGTATAGTGACCAGTGCCCCCTATCCCAATAAGGAACGATGACAGCCTTGCAATCGGCTGGGAAGTTCTTGAAAACACCTTTCAAGAAATCGCCTAATGCCTCGTTCCTCGCCTTCCCTCCAGCCATGTACGCGTTCAAGTCGCCCGACACCTTTGCTGTAACCAGCCCGTAACCAGCTCTGTTGTCTCCGTGCTTCAGCCAGGTCTTCACAATCATGAAGTCGAGCCAGTTGTCCGTTAGCTCGTTGTTGACTTCTATGATGGGTGGTATGTCGGTGAAGAGTATGCCCACTGTCATTCCTGGCAACCCCTTAAAGAATACAATCCAGTCGCACAGTTCGGAGTGTCCGCTCCCAGTCCTGCAACATACGTTGAGTGGTGTTAGTGCACATGATTCCTGGTTACGATGGTAATTGGGAAATAGCTAGTTACAATAGTGCATATGTGGTTACAAATGATATTAACATGAGGGACCCATGATTAAGAATATATACCTGAGTTTCTGGAAGAGCGCCTCAATCCTGCAAGTCAGCAAACCACGAACGTGTCAGCCACCACATCCACTGAAGTTATGTTTTTCGTATTATGTGTAAAACAATATATGCAGCTACTCACAGATATAGTTGCAATGAATGTTGTGGAACTAGACGTATGCATAGAAGGAGGCGCTTAGTTCAAAAGATGTTGTACCGCAATCTCTTGTACAACATCTGTAGCGCCTTGTCGATTTTATTCTTCTGCACGTCTGGGTTACGTGCAGCCTGCACCGGGCGAGCCTGACCCGACGACAAAGGCTTTCGGGATTTCTCAGGTTTGGCTACCGTTGTGCCCTTTCCTCTCACGTCATGCGTGTCTTCCAGCACTACAGTCTTCCCCTTTATTTCACTCTCTGGGTGCGGAGTAAGGGAACCTGTGGTCTGTGACTCTCTGTGGTGCGTAACCTGTAACGCAACAACCGACTTATCCTGAGTCTGTATGGCAGTAGAGGAAATCGGTAAAGACTGGGGGGATATGGGAGCAACAACGACCTCTGGGAGGGGTGCCAATTGTTTGGCATCCACCCGGTTACGAGCCTGGAAGGACTTCTCAGCCTGGGGGGGATCCCAAAACCAACGGGCCATAGTTGGAACGGCTATGGGATTGGAGGTGGTACCAAACATTTCCTGCTCTATTGGGGGGCAGGGAACGGGACGTACCTCTGTGATGGATGGTGGGGGTGGGTCTTGCAGTGACACAGGCGATGACTTTGTGTTAGTGCCTGTGGTGACCGCGACAGCGGTAGACGTGGTTACGGATGAGGTAGGGAGAGCAGGGGGTGTAACCACGGGCTGATGTGGAGTCGCCTCCTCGAGCATAGCGGGGTCTGTAACCACGTTGTCATCAGCAGGATTGCAATCGCTCCCGATGGCGGGCAGGATTTTCGGCGACATAGTCGAGGTTACAAGGACATCCGAGGGACCCGCAGTTCCATCCGCCAATAGTTGGGTGTGTTGCTCCAGCAGGTGGTCACGGAGCGCTCGACGACGCCTGTGTTCTTCAGTGTCCTCCGCGTCGGACAGTCCTGCGAACAACAACCACTGACAACACTTCAGGTGGGTACACTAACTTTCCACTGGTTACAACTCCGTCGCGAACACATAATAAGTTACAAATTGCTAAACAGCAACGGTGTTAAGAAGTTGCGAACCTGTGGAACGAATGAACCACCCAATATCCAAATCCTCCTGGGACTGCAACCACGATCGAATTGCAGATTGAGTGGGGTGGGAGTCTGGGACGTCAAGCCTTTGACACCATGACCGCACAAAGGAATCCGGTTCGGTTGTAACCCACCGCTGCATTGCCCTGCACTGTGTCCTCTGTATCCAGGATAGGTACTCCACCCACCACTCCTCGGTAGGTGACGGCAGCATCCGGAACGCTTCTTGGACCCCATCCGACCACTCGGCTGCCGACATGCCTTCCCGCGCAGCAGCGAACATGATGTAACCCTCTGACTCCATGACTTCTTTTGTAACATGCCATGGAGAGGAGGACATACCCACTGAGGTCCACTCGAGCACCATACGCCGTGTAGCGCCGACGATGGGATGGAGAAGAGGATTGCGGAGACCACGAAGGCGCATGTATGTCTTCAAAATGGGGGCCGCCCATGGAACCGGGAACATTCGTGGAAACGGCTCCATGCCCTGCAGAGCGGTCACAACGCTGTTGCCTTCGTGACGGGTGTGTTTCCATGGGAACGGCGGAAGAGACGCTCGGAGACCACCGCATGTGGTGAAAATGTGGAACAGCGGATGCCACCCCCACGTAACACCCTCCACTCGCGGTTGCACGGATGCCTCAAAGGCGTCGAGCTTGGCAGTAACGAGGTCATCGATCTGCTGCTGCCTTTTGTCCTCCATATACTTCTTCATGACGTCCACTGCCTTGCACTTCTGGCGATAATCGACATACGTAACCAGGTCCATGAATTCCTCGTCTCCTGTAACCTGGTTTCTCATCCGGACAACTGATTGGTGTGCGGTGGGGTCCCGCGTGTATGAAGTGCCGGCTGCAGCCTGTACAGTTGGAATTCAATAAACAATTGAATGATAAATATAGAATGGTGAAATGGGGCGGAAAATGTAACGCCCACGGTAGGGAAAACCTGGTTACTGGAAACGCATAAGACGGAAACGAAGCGGAGGCATTGGTATTAGCAGACGGTGTGGCGTCAAGCACCTAACCTGGGCTGCTCGCATCTGCAGGAGGGACATATGCTGGTTACAAGAGTGTTCACCAATCACACAGACATTGAAGTTCATGACATATGGTATACATCACTGGTTACATTCATGCCATATGATATACATTATTGCAATAATTACAAACAGGTGCACATAAATAGGTAGATGGTTGTGGACTTTCACCTGGGCGTAGAAAGTCCAAGCCCCGTAAGCTTGACAGAATTTCCTGTCGAACCAAACATCGTAGTTTCCATCGTAGGGTTGAAGGTCTCTGAAACCAGCCAGTTGTCTGTTGAAACCAGCAAGGCTGTCGGACTCCCAGTCGTAATCTGGAAACATGAATCGCAACAGCTGCACAAGGCCGGGCTGGGGGACGGGAGGAGGGTAACTTGGCATGGCAAACTGTTGTGTAACCATCGATTCAGCCTCTGCAGTGAAGCGGCAACGTGCTGTTAGACGCTCTTCTTCAATCTGCCTCAGCTGCAACTCCTTGCTTGGAACCCCCCTTTTTCCTGCGTTACTGCTGGATGCGATGGTTTTTGCCTTTGCCGGAGGGTTGTAGGCAGGACTCTCGGAACCCTCCGGAGATTCGATGACAATGTCAACAACGGCAAGGGCTTCTTCGACTGTAGGAGACTGGGGTGGATTTATCCTAACCGTCAAACCCGTGAAAGGTGGGGGGGGCGGCGAAGTGTGGCGAGGGACAGTGGTGAAACGAGCGCCGTCCAGGGAGTCGAGAGCCGTTGTGGTGACATGGGATCCTCCCGTGTCCGTGTCGACGGCTACCGTGGAGCGGGGGGCAATGTCCATCGTAACCAGTGGAAGAAGGGCCACCTGTGATTCCGATGGAGGCGGCAAGGGTTGAGTGCTGGTTACGGATCCAGCTGGGACAATTGCACTGCCAGACGGAGTGTTTGTAACCACTTCAGCATGTGGTTGACGGGGAGCATTGGGCGTCTGCACATCGGATGGCCTGGTTACGGTGGCTGTGGACGTCCTCCGTTTCTTGGTCAACGCCCGAAGGCTGATGTCACTGTCGGAAGATAGCTCCTCCACAGGGCGCATAGCCACGTCTTCCACGGGGCGCAATCTGTCGGGCTGGGTAGCGGGCTTCACAGCGCCCTTCCTCTTCTGTTTCCCCTTTGGTTTGGCCTGCGAACTGCCCTCTTCTTGGGCCTCCTGTGCGCGGGCAATGTGACCACCGTCGCCCTGGGGAACAGCCTTCTTCTTCTTGTCTTGAGACCGGCGACGGTCTTTGTTCCAAGTCCCTGGCGGCAACTCGTGCAGGCTATTCAGCCTGAAAACTCGCGTGGTTACATGGTCAGTGGGCTTAGGGTACTTCGAGAGGTCCTGTTCGTCGTCGACGCCCTTCTGGTCTCGCAACGACAGGGAATGGCCTTCCTCCACCTGCTTCGCAATGGTTACAGACAGGTGGGTGGTTTTCAAGTTTGGATAAAGGGGGAGTCCCTGCCCCTTCACGCTGTAACCAGGAATCAAGGGCCCTTCCGGACAACCCTTGAGGCGGTGCTCAACAAGTCGGAGTTTGCTCGGGCACTCCTTCCCGCAGTAGATGCACATAGCATCCCGTCGCTCCTTCGTTGGGTCTATGGCACTAGGGACGTGTATGTGGACAGCCTCTTCGAGAAGCTGCGTGTAAACGAGGGGCGTTACCCACTGCTCAACCCACCTCTGGTTGCCCATGTTGACACAGTATCTCAGAAGCCCATCAGCGGCGAGGGAGGCCGGGGTCGCGCGAGCATCATCCGTTCCCTGGATGGCCATTGGAATTGTGGACGGCAAGTATTGAGGGAGAGGGGGCGGAGGACGAGAGGCGAGTGGGGCGGGTTCAGCGAACGAACCAATGACAACCCTAGCGTAGTTTACAGAGGAGGAATGCGGCTGATGCTGTGCTGCAATTGCAGCAAAGTTGCGCCTTCGGGCACCTGCTCCGCCAAACATGATATTAGGAGTGTGGTGGTGTTTTCTATGAGAGTATTGGGACCTCATGGCCCGGAAAACGGAGGCTAAAATAAGTGAGAGGGAAACGGATTTGAACGGACAAAGAAGGGCTAATGGAAATGCCAAAACGGCGAAGAGAAAACGGATGACTGGCACATCGTGCCTACACGTGAATTGCCAGGAAAATTGCGATTATGAACAGAACAAGACGGGAAGGGGGGGGGAAGGAGAAATGGCGTAGTGGTACAACATGCGTACACGGGAATCGGCATGAAAATTGCGATTATGAGAACAGGAAGACGGGAAGGGGGGGGAAGGAGAAATGGCGTAGTGGTACAACATGCGGACAGGGGAATCGGCATGAAACTTGCGATTATGAGAACAAGAAGACGGGAAGGGGGGGAAGAGAAATGCCGTGGTGGAAAATCGTGCCTATACGGGAAACGCCATGAAAATTGCGATTATGGAAAGCCGAAGACGGGGAGGGGAAGAGAAATGCCGTAGTAATTAATGGAGGAAGCATTTCTTGAAATGAATTACAGTAATGGCGGGCACAGAAAAGACAGAGAAAATAAATACTCGCCTGTGTAATGGAGGAGTGCAGCCACAGATATATATATGCGGCAAGTTGTGAAGCGCAGCTACAGTCCGCGCTCCTTGCGAGACGACCACCGTGCGGGCGCAGAGGAATCCACTGACGCAGACAGCTTCTTGAGTATGGGAATTATGCGGCGGGCGTCACTAATCAGATGAGATGGGCGATTGACAATGATGGCAGGGGGGCTAAATGCGAGTAGAAATCATTGTGTATGAAATTGCAAATGATGGATTGGGAATGATTGCGGAGGAGGGCGATTTGTGCAAAGAAAAGAATGGAAGTGACTGAGGAGAATGATGCAAGAGAAAATAGTGAGAGGAGGGAGGGGATTGCAACCGGTGGGATGGGGAGAGGATCGTGAAGGTTGCGAAGAGATTTTGCGGGCGTCGAAGCTTGGAGAATGAAACGGATGCGCCGTTCCTGGATACGACGAAACGCGACGCTATGGAAGGGACGCAATGCTTCAATCCGTACAGGTGCGGAAAACCCTAAACAAGAATTCGCTGTTCAAACTTCCCGCGTTTAATGGTAACCAGGACAGAGACGTTCCCCCCAAAGCACATGATTATATTGAAACCAGGAAGTTGGAAACCAACAATGACATTGCAAACAGGAGGAGTGTAACAAGGTTGCTGGTAACTAAAAATGAAGGCGTAACCAGGAGGCTGGTAACGAACATTGAGTGAGTAACCAGGTGGTTGGTAACGAACAATGAGAGCGAAGGAACCAGGAGGAGAGTAGCCAACGAGGAGTGTGTAACCAGCAGGGATTGACAACCAACGAGGATGAGGGTAACCAGCAATGTGTGTGAAACCACCATGAACGGTAACTAACAACGATTGTGTAACGAGAAGTAGGGAAACGTGAAACCAGCATGTAACTACGGGGTGTAAACAGCCCGTGTAACGACATAGTGTGAGCTGAGCTGAAACCCGGAGCATGTAGGCCCGAGCCCGAAACCCCGAGCCTGTAGCCCCGAGCCTCTAACCCTGAGCCTGTAACCCCGAGCCTGTAACCCTGAGCCTGTAACCCTGAGCCTGTATCCCCGAGCCTGTAGCCCCGAGCCTGTAGCCCCGAGCCTGTAACCCCGAGCCTGTAACCCCGAGCCTGTAACCACAACCATGTAACCCCTCCGGCTGTAACCACGACGTAAACCACGACCGTGTAACCGTAAACGCGAGCAGCAGGCGGGCAGCCCCGCGACGGCCTGAAGGCGGAAAAAAATGGGCGCCGCAGGAAAAAACTCTGGAAAGAAACGCGACACCTCTCGCAGTGGAAAGAAACGCAGGCCCCGCGCTTCCAACCGGGAGCCGCGACAGGGCGCGACAGGGTGACAGGCGGATCTGGATTCGGTGCCCAGATAATGTGAGGGCTCAGGCAGCCCCCAACAAAATTTTCAATTTTTTCTGAACGCAACCGAAAAATGTTGTTTGCCCCGCGTGACTCAAAATAAATTAATTAAAAAAAACTTGCCCTTGCATTCTTGAAGGACTCTTGTCCACAAAATCCATATTGAGTGCACCTCACCTTCAAGGTTCAAAATCCAATGTATATGCTCACTTCCACTTAGTAAATAAGTAATTGACTAGGATTTCAATTCTTAAAAAAACCGTCAATAAAGCATGTGCTTAAATTGGAACTTACGAATATTAAAAAAATGCTCATTAGCATTGAGGACATGATTTTTGTAATTTAGCCTTTGTCATTTTAAAGGTGAACTTAAAATATTGTGCAGATTTTAGATAATTTAGTTTATAATGTCTTCTCCTGTCACAAGTAGTCATACACATTCAAACTAATTAAACCCAATTAAAAGTAATTGAGCGTAATCTAGCACAATTTATTTCTAAATTTCAAGCAAACGGATCAGTCGGCAATGTTTCTTGTTCCTCCCCCCAAGCCACGGGCGCCACCTACTTGCTTGTGGGAAGAGGGAAAGCAAGATAAAGGCAAACTTTTAAAGTTACAATAGAGTTATTAGTAAAGTCCATCAAAGAGGGATGAAATTATGGGTTTGATCCTTCTTCAAGAAAACTTTCTATTAAGAGCTTGTTAGTTCGTCATGTATTGGACCTTGTTTTGAAAGTTGGGTGAAACTTTTGGGATCTCATTTTTTCATCTCAAATTTTTTGAGAGAATCTTAGGATCTGAAATAGGGTACGAGCATGGGACCTGATGTCCTAAATTCAAGATCAGCTTATGCAAGGCTAGCTCGGACCACCCATCCTAGTGGGACAAGCTAAAAAGTTGGTTTATAATAGCCCGACACCGCTCTATGTGTATGGTAATTGAAGTATTCAGAAACTTGGGTGTCTTTGTCTTAATTCTCATAAACTCCGGGTTTGGGACTAAACCCATGGTTTCATGATCTGCTTTACGTCACAAATAACTCTAATATCTATGGATTTGACTTTCTTCCTTACTTTGCCATGTGGCACTAAGGTGGATGAGTCTTAAATGGTCATTTTTTCTGGCCAGCTCGCTTCAATCTTCTAGGATATGAAACACACAATTAGTACAAGATGATTAGCACATCCAAATCAAGGTCGTAGCCACTTCCTTGATAATTTTTGGAACTCATACGAATATAGTATTTATTAGCAAAGTGAAGATTCTTGTGCACATTAAATGTCCGTACAAGTTTTCTTAATCATGTTGACTATTAAGCCTAGAATGATCGCCATATTTTGAACACATAATCCAATCTCATTTAAACACATGTCATTCTAATATTTGTTGTTGGAACCATAACTAATCACATACCACTCCAAAACATGTGACCGATTAAATTAAGTAACCAAATTAAGCACATCTAATAGGCGTTCATCTTATTAGTCATTATCTCATGAAGACCATTGCACTCCATTCCTTTACAAAATTAGCCTTTTTGATACCACTTTGATATACGTACTTCAAAATCAATTTCATTCGGTTTTAGGTGATAGTGTGTAGTTAGTCTAAGGGTGATGTTGGCAATGACATGACCTCCGTGGCTCGTGAATTTATTGTTGACTCGAAAGTATGAACTTGATGAGGGGTATAATAAATCTAGTGCAATTTGGCAAAGTGTAATTTCTTCGACACATGCATGGTAGCATGTACGTACATGAAGAGTCAATATTGGCAACTAATGTACCATATCTCGTTAATCCCGTATGAGACCTAGAAGAAGAAAAAGTTCACAAATAGGTATTTTAGTGCATAGAGGATTTAGGATTGACCATTATACTATTACGTCAGGAGAGCCCATTTTTCAACCTAAATACTTACCTGTTGGCCACCCCGAAATGGTCTTGAAGATTCCTTGACTTCCAAAACTTCAATGCCAAACCTAACTGTACACATGTTGACAACGTGTAGGTGGGGTCCTATCTTGCAAATTTTTACCTGTCTAAGTATCACCATGTAGGATTCATTAAGGAGTAAGTGATGAGGTGTCAAAATAGGGGAGTTTTTTTGCACCCCAATTTCTTATTGATATCCATATTTTTTGAGTGTTGAGTTCAGTATGACACCAATCATAAAGGTACCAAGAATAACAATTACAAGAGACGCACAACTCCCCAAAAACTACATTTTGAGTTTATGAGGGCCCTTACTATGAAAATTGGAAATTGTTGGATCAAATCATAATCTTTTGATAGAGATATTCATGGGTGTCAAAATCCTAAGTTCCTAACAGTAGATGTGGCATATAGAATATTAAAAAATAAAAAGTTGGGTGCATAAATTTCAAAATGGGAGGGAGATATGAAACATGCAATCAATATGAGATGGTTAGCAAATCTAACTTGAGGTTGTAGCCACTTTCCTCATCATCTTTATCTCATTCATTGACAAAATGAAGAGCCTCGTGCTCATTAAATGGTCATATATGTCCCTCCCAATTAGATTGACCATTGAGCCTAGAATAGTAATCATATATTGAGCACATAGGCCAATCTCTTTTGAAAACATGTCTTTTTGGTATCCGATCTTGGGGCCCACACTAATCACATATTACTCAAACATAAGTGTCTAATCAAGATAAGTAACCAAATTAGGCACATCTACCTTAATTTTGATTCAATCTCAACCCAAATACAAAATAATTGGGAAAGAGCAAGTAGGCCTTACTAGCATAAATATGATACTATGAGCTCCCAAAATTATGAGGAAAGTGGGTACGACCTTGATTTGGATGTGCTAACCATCTCATATTAATCACATGTTTCACATGCTAACCATCCTAGAAGAAGTGGGCTAGTTGGGAAAAGTAACCATTTAAGAACCCTCTACCTTAATAAGCCCTACAATGTCAAGGTCTTGTACCACCCCATTGCTATTTTCCTTAAGGTAAGTGTGCCTAAAGTGGACACTTCCAACATTCCAACATACACAGGGGATTTGACATCCAAGAAGACATACATGAACACATTAGCAAATTTAAATGAGGAACATGAGAGTTGGACTTGCTATTTATCTTATGAATTCTTGAAGTGGTGCTCATAGGTTTTCTTAAATGGTTTTCATTCAAATGAAGTCCACCCTCAATATGTGTTACCCCAATAAGTGTTAAAATTGCATATGTGTTAAAAAAAATAGCACCTCCCCCAAAAAGTCCAAAAAATACACTATTAAGAGTTAATTGCTAACTATTAAGAGAATTTGTATAAATTTTGCTCCCCTCTTCAATGAATTCACCTTGATAAGTGTTGATTTTGATGAAGTGAGGCTATAAAATTTTATAACGTGGATGAAACCCTACTACCTAACATAATTGGGGAGACCCATATGATCATTTAATAAATCATAGGATCTCCACTTTGACGATGAATAAATAATTTATACAAGCTCCAAAAATAATGAGGAAAGTGGCTACAAGCACGGTTTGGATTTGCTCATCATCTCAGACTCATTGCGTGTCTCATATCCTACGAGTAGTGTGGTGCAAAGAGAAAAGTGTCCGTTTTAAAAGCCACTTAACTTAGGAAACGAAAAAGAGAGAAAAACAAACAAACAAACAAACAAACAAACAAACAAACAAAAAGAAAAAGAAGACATTTAATTGAGGGCACGTTCACACTAACACCATTAGGCCATGGCACTACAGAGTGTAGAGAAGTGCATGGAGTACAACCCAAAGTCTTACGGAGGCCACCAAGCCCTTCGTGCAATCCCAAATTCCCCACCACACATTCCACCCACCCTACCTTCCAGAAGCTTCCCCCGAAAAAATGCCCCTACAGCCCTGGCCAACATTACTCATACTTTCCATGTGAGATTCGACGTAGATTTCTCATCCGCTGAAACTGTCCTCCAGTGTAGTCCAAAACCGCCCTCATGTAAACCTAAAACAAGGACCCGTCGCAACTCTCAACCAATGAGAATCCAAGGATTCTCAAACAACCATGGCCTAACGACTTCCATGTAAGCAAGCCAACTGCCACAACCCTTCTCAACAGCCTCGGGCCTCAACCCCTTCCAATCTCCCTTTCAAAACATAGCTCCCTTCATCTTGAAAGAGAAAGAAAGACTGAAAAAACTTAGGTATCCAAAAAGTGTGAATCCGACTCAACCAAATTGAAATCTTGGAAGAGAAGAGGCAGCAGAAAATTGGCGTCACCCATGGATGTCGTAAACTTCATCAAAATCAACACCCGAGCAGCCATTTTTGGGTGTTTTTTTTCTTCATTTCTTTGTTAACGATGGGGAAGGTGCCGGTGCGTCTGAAGGAGGTGGCCTACTCGCTGTCCCCGTGCCATCACATAATCTGGCGAGGTTTGCTCAAAGATTTCAGCTACAAAACGAGCAAGCGCATCAACGAGAATTGGGTGTCGGCTCTCACGCTTCTCGTCCCCGTGATCGGGAGCTACGAGTGAGTCTCTCAATTTCCTACCTTTCATGCCTTCAACCTCGTTCAATTGATCACACACACGACCGTGGCATTAAATTTTTCTTCGTAGTTTTTAGGTTTTAGGCAAACAGGTGCTTTGCAAGCTCTACAACCGGAAGCAGTTTTGCGCTTCTTTCACAAAATTTATTCCTCCTCGATCTCGTAAGTGGTGCGGGTGTTATTCTTCGGTTTACTTTTCTCAATGGGACACCTCCTATATTTGATTCATGTGTGGTTCGGTGAGGATTGAAGAACAAACATCATAAACACACACATGCTTAAAACGAGATTGGAATACGTGCTCGAGTTTCATTAACTACTCTACATTCAATAGTGAACATCCACAATTGGGAGGATCTATGTATTCGGTTGAGAAGTCAACAAACATGGTTAACTTCTAATAACCATAACTACATAAGGGGAAGTCCGAATTCTGCTAATGCTTCATCATAGATTCGCTATCGCAACTCAAATTTTGTTGTGCGAGTCTATTGAGTAGAAGTTGGAGAACGTGAAAAAGGAACCGAATAATACCCACATACATTAGCCCTAGTTGTTTGGGCCTTTTGAAAATGCCAATATGGTGTTTATCATAGACGAATTACGGAATTTTGTGTGACCAAAAAAACAACATGTGCGCAATGCTCTTCCGTGGTTTCTCAAGAGCAGGGTCAGTAAATAAAAGAATAAAAATAAAGATAAAAAAATAAAAACCAACCACATGTATAGGGGTTGTGAAAGAAAAGGTTTCCGGTATGAATGTAATAATTGATGAAGGAGTGGAGATCACACATTAATGGAAAACCATTGCCGTTCCATTGCCCGTTTCGACACCATTCTCGAGAGCTAGAGTCGGTGGTGCACTTGAGATTTCTCTGAGGCCCTCTTTATATTCCTAATAAGGTGGTTGTGATCACCGATACATTTTTGTGGTGGCTCTATATGGCTCGAGCCGTCACAAACATTTTGACACGGCCTTATATAAAGGTGAAATGATAAACACACAAGGCAAATATCTATGAGGTAGCCAGATTTTGTTAAAGAAATTATCAAATTATGATCACAACCACAGTTTGTGGGTCAGATTGTCTACCACCAATTTGCATGTGTAATAGTGCCACACCAACTGCAAGAAAATAAAAGAAAATAAATGCAAATAAAAACATTGGTTATGATGCACATGAATGTCACCCATTGTGGAATACACGGAAGACATGCCACGATGTAATGATCTTGTTTTCTTATCAATTTAAGAACATTATTAGGAGCTATGACATTGTTCTTGGCAACAACCCCTGGAACATTACAAAACGATTTAAAGAGGGTTGTAGCCAATTCAACTTGTAATCAATTAGGCCATATGATTTTTGGCCTGCGATCGGCCTCGGGGGGTGCACTCAATGTGGCATGTACAGACCCATGTGGGTGCACAAAAGAGATATTATTTGTGCTTAGGCATTATAAGATGTACACAAGGTACATGTATTTGTTATTCTAGCTTTGTAAATATACTAGGCATATTAATCATATAGTTTTGGTCGTATTTCTACCTTTAGGCCCATAGTCAATAATGATGAAGTGGGTAATCTACAAGAGGTCCAATTGAAGTCATTGCATTGCATTGGCTAAAATGACTTATATTGTAGAAACAAATTTGTATGAGTTACATCAAATGCATGAATGAGTGTTCAATGATAAACAAATATGTCTTGCTAAGGGTATTTTGGCCATATTTTTGACATGATCTTTTTGGCATATACATATCATTGGGATCTATATGACTTATTTATATTTTACTTGTGTATGTATTTGAGGAGATTTCCTGGCGATAGATTTGTACATATATCATTTTTTTTAGGAGGGGAAAATCTTGTATATTAGGGGCATTTGTTTCATGGCCATGCACGCACGTGGTGCCCAGTTCTAACAATGAGTACACCCCCGGAGCAATCAGCTTATAGCTTAACTAATTCAAACGCACTACTCATAGCAATGATATGATAAGTTCGAGTCCTACTTAGCCTATATTTCATAGAATTCAAACTAAAACAACTTACAAGGGTGGACAACCTGATGCACAATGAATCGACTTGGTAGAACCTTTACAAACCATCCCCGGCTTGGCAGCTAAGTACATTCGAAGTTATCTCAAACTTCGTGACAATATGGTCTTCACACCATAGCCCGCCTTCAGCTAGAACGCTCAATACATCTAAGTCTTGGGAAAAAAACAAAGAGTCCAATTATGATAAAAAAAATAAAAAAATAAAAGGCCACAACATCAAAGAATTTTGAATAGACTAGGGCTAACGCGCTCACATTCACATCAGTGAAAAACATCAATGTCAAAAATTAAACAAACAGAATTAAATATTTTTCTTAACAATTCTAAGGGATTTGAACTGATGATAACAAGATTGGATTGGTGCAGGTATGCTGAACATTACCGAGAAGCGCAGAAGCTTCACCACCGAGACTAGAAATCGTCGATTCTATCGATCATGCTTAACTTGCGAGTTCAATTTTTTTCCCCTTGTGGGAAGTATCAAGGACCAAAAATTTGATCTCTACATTTGGATATGAAACGGTTCCAATGGCAAAAGGAATTGAATGTGTCGTATAGTCTTTCGGTACTAGTCCTCACGTAATTTTTCAGCATTCGATGACTCCCTAGAATTGATAGTTGCCACTCTGAAACTAGAAACAACATGAGAAAAAGCAAGAAGAAAAAACTTAGAAAATAATAGTTCTTAGGTATATGTTACACAGAGGATCTACATAGAACAATGCCACCCTCCAAATTTTAACATCATACCTTGCCTATATCATACCCGACCTTTATAATGCAAGGTCATTACCATATCCAACCAAACAATTTTTGGAACTCTTCGTACCAGGACCAATTTGGTATACCATAATTGTGATACCAGTATAACATTGGTTCTTACAAACCTATTTGCAAGAGTGTACTTAATCATGTTAATTCCTTATGTCAATCATGTTAGTTAAATTGCTTGTCTGACATGGGCAATAGTACTATCAAAATTCCATGTCATGTAATTCCATAAGGTGCCCGTTTGATCAATAAACCGGAGAATTCTTTTTTAAGCAACATTGAGTGTTCCAAATCCCAATTTGAGGCTAAATCAAGCATGAATGCACACTTTGAACTGTGAAAATTGATTATTGTCTAGAATCCCTTCTTGTGGATTGCGATATTGCTATTTCGTCAACAATAATGGCGATATTAAGATAGCAATAGTGGATATACACACTTTATTGCTTGGAGTCCCTCTTTCTTGAGATTTCTTTGTGCTCAAGTGCATTTCGAGCTCCACACAAAATTATGGTTGTTGGATTGGATCAGCAATTGTCTACTCCAATAAGCAATAGCAAATCACAAAGAGATGTCACTTCAAGTTTTAAAATTGGAGTTGAGATGCAAAAGCTATAAGATGTCAAAGCGAAGACTCTCCATCTCTCCTATTTGTGTTCACTATTGAAATTGGCAAGTGGTCAACTATCCCAATCCCTAAAGGTAACATTTTATGCGACTTTTGCTCTTACAATGTAGTTGAAAATGAGACACATTTTGTGATGGAATGTCCCTGTACAATTCTATGAGAGATAGATTTCCTACCCTAATTCAAAATGTAGTATTGGACAATCTCAAGTCTTTCCTTCCAATCGGAGCATCAAGTTGATATTAGCCTCTACCTCAAGGAGGTCACTACACTCCATCACTCAAGGGAATTAATCTCTTTGTGACCATCTTGATGTACTTTTAGTTCCATAAACCTTTTGACTTCCCAAACTTTTGAATCAATATCAATTCATTAAACCTAAAATGATGTCTATACTTTAAGCACATAGTGTAATCTCATCGTAACACATGTTTTTTTTTGGTGTCCATTCTCAACCAAGTTACAAACCTTATTGGGAATCAACATTCTCCCATACAGGCAATGATGCTTTAAAGCCAGCTGACCCACATTTGTAATCCTCGACCGCCACCAATACCAACTAATGAACGGGAGAACCAGCTGCTAGTTACAGATGAACCAGTTGAGTTTGAGAAATAACCAGTTGAGGTCCAAGACTTCAGGAAAATTACCAATCGTTTGAGGAATTCGTAGAATATACCCCAAATTAAATAAAGAAAAAATGCAAGATGTCAACATGTAACTGGTTGGACTTGGAAACACTAGGATATCAACATATTATGCCCAAAAATCTCCCCAAGGCACTGCTACCAACAGTCTAGGGTGGTCAGAATACAGAGATTACTGGCTGGTTTTAATTCACATTTTAAGCACATCATCCATGTACTTTAGAAGAGGGAGTACTAACCCTGAGTATTGAAACATTCTATCTTGTAACTAGAAGAAACACAAATTCTTAGATAGAGTAACCAGCCCTAGAATCACCAGGACTTTGATGACTGCTAACCTAATCACTGTGCATCACAGCTGTAGTCTTGTAGAACCTGTTACTTACTCCAACAAAAAGATTTGAGGTGAGAATTTTATTGCAATTGAGCAATTGTTTGAAATAATTACATTCAATTTGTAGAGACCTCCTGATAAGGTCCCGCCAGTGTTGATGAAACTTCCATTTTAAGTTCACAAATATACACCTATGAAACAGCAACATCGTCCTTCAAGTAGTCCTTCATTCCTGAAACAATGCACACGTCAACAGGCACTACTGGTACATCTCGAGTGTTTGAAGTGTGGTCAACTCACTCTATCCTCTCGTACAATGGGAAGTTCCTGAGCATACAACCCAAAAATTCTTCTCCGCACATTCTTGGCTTGTAGAAAGGGGAAACATTACGCTCTAGGAGAGAATGAAGAAAATTCTCCACATCATCAACTAGGCCATGGGTTGGACACTCATTTTTAACTGGAAATCTGGAACACAAAAAAGACCAAGCATGCGCCAATTGAACAAGCGTGTTGTTGGCCAACATAAGGAAGGCACGTCATGCTTTGCATAACATTCGCCTCCTTATCAACATCCCCCTGCTGGAGCCGGACAGGTGTCTCTAGCTTTATAGAAAAGGGTCTTCTGGACATAATACAGCATGTAGGCTTGTGAGGCTCGAACAAACTCTTCACTGACACGAGTGATCCAAGCATCATCACATTTGTACCAAAGCCCATTTAAGCGCAAAAATGCGACATAGTGTCCCGAGTCCAACTTTCCAGAATGGGTAACTACAGCAAAAAGCTCAAACTCAGGAGGTGTCGTCGAAGAAGGGAGGGCAGCACTCGTATCATCACTCACATAAAACAGCCGGTTCCCGTGCCTCAACCTCACAATGGAAGAAGATAAATAAGGCAAGACATCAAGAAACAAGGGAAACTGGACGTAACGATCGACCTTCCGAGACGTGTTTCGAGTGGACGAGTGCTCAAAGCGCTTGATGTGGAAGCAAAGCACGAGTGGCACTTTCCGGATCGACATCTGCTTGATGGACTCCTGCCGAGTTTGACACCGTTGACAAAAGAATTTCTCGTTGGCGCCCAACCGCTCAGGCCGCGTGAAGCGGTCTAGGCAGCCAAGCAGTGTGGACGTTCCTAAAGCACTCGATGCAGCCCGGGACGTCCGCCCCCCACACTCACCATTTATTATTGATGAATCACTGAAAGCCTTATCCGTCCCTATGTCGGGCTCAAGATCAAGAGAGATATCAACACATGGGTCATATGTTGTGGAAGTGAACCCACACACACTGCATGTTACATCCGAGCGTAGCAGCCCCGAGAAAACACGGTGCACTATGCAACGACAATCAACATCTCCAGCCCTGCCAACAATACCATCACAACAATAAGCTGTTGACACATGTCGTTAACCCTTAAAGTACCTATATACATGATTACTACAGGCATTGCCAAGTCTTAATATCATATTTCATATATTTATGGGTTTGAAGCTTTATTTACTACATTACCTTAAGCCAAGAAGAAAATAGAAACACTCATATGTATCACTGATGATGAAAATAATAAGCATGTATTTGCATCCGAGGGCACCCAAGCTGCGGATTTGAACCCAAAACTTTGACAAAATTAAGGTTATCAACTGATCTGAAAAGTGCACTTGAAATATGAGTAAATTTATGATAGGGTCACTTTTGACACAATTAACTTAAATGGAAGTATGTAGCTCAAATACACATTTATAAGATACAAGTAGTTCATCAAATTGACAAAGAAATGGCAGAAAATGTGAATATCCTTTGAGACCATTTCAATTCACATTTGTTTATTGCATTCCTGCGAACCAGACTAACCTGCCATCCTGGGAATGTCGGGCTCGTGGGGAGGTAGTGCCTGAGTTGGCATGGATGCCATCAACGGTGGAAATGAAGAACTCATGGGCATCTTGTTGCTCATATCCTGCCAGGTTGGCGGCATGTCGCCACCAGCTGGATCAAATTAGTGCTACTATCAGTATTCTTGTTTCTCAAATGGAGACAAAAATCAACATATTTGGATAGAAACGACTTAAGATAACTTTCCGCTTCACCTGATTCCATGCTGTAACCAGAGTCTGCAATGTTATGAATTGACATAATGATTCTACAGCTCTCCATTACAACTAACGAATCCTTGGAGTAATACAGACTCATGGAAATATCCCCAACATATGGAACTGTCACCAGAGAGGTCTTCAAAAAACCCAATTCCCATGGAGAGAAATACAAGGAGGGGAGAGAGAGCAAAGAAAAACAAAGAAATCCTTATCACAGAAGAGAAAGTGCAAGAAAGAAAATCACTCCAAATAAGTGCTCCAAGCAATTACCATTCCAGAAGGACCAGTCAAGGTGCAAGTATGGTTGCATCAGAACTCTCGTTTCTTGAAATTGAGGCAAACATCAACATATTCAGATAGAGACCACTAAAACATAGCTTCCTCTTGACCCTAATTCCCATACTGTAAGCAGAATCCTCAATATAACGAATTGCCATTACAATTCTTTTGCGACTAATCAATGCTTGGAATTATACCAACTCGTGGAAACACCCCCAACATATGGAACTGTCATCAGCGAGATCATGAAGAAACCCAATTCCCATAGAGAGAAATACAAGAAAGGAGTGAGAAAACAAGTGGAAATGAATCCTTGGCACAGACAAGAAAGTGCAAGGAAGAAAATGGCTCCAAATGAGTGCTGCAAGGACATACCATTCCAGGATCACCAGTCACTATCCCAATTAGCACTGGATCAAATTAGGAAAACATCAACTTATTTGGATAGAGACGACTAAGACACAGCTACCGCTTAACCCTACTTCCCATGCTGTAAGCGGAGTCCACGATGTTGTGAATTTCCATCAAAATTATTTATTACAACTAATCAATGATTGGAATAATTATACCAACTCGTGGAAACATCCCCAACATATGGAACTTATCATCAGAGAGGTCATGAAGAAACTGAGATCCTGTGGGGATAAAATACAAGGATAGAGAGCAAAGAGGTAGAAATGGTGCCAAACATGAAAGTGCTACAAGCGAATACCTTTCCAAAAAGAGAAGTGGGCCATACATACCTGTACAGGAACTGAGCTGGGCTATAAGGAGTGCGTTCACCCGAGAAGGCTGCTGTGAAAATGGTATCCATGTCACAACCGAGGCAAAGATGGGAAGCGCGCCGCTGACACGCAGCCCGGTTATGGCGGTCACTCAGGAAGTAGTTACGCAAGGGAGGGGTGTGGAGGAGAGCTTGCAAAACAGAGTTCATGAAGCACGTGTTCCCCAAATTATTGAGACCACGCAACCCCGCCGGGTGCACATCACTCTCACCATCATTCAAGGGAGTGGAGCCTTGTTTAAGCGAAGCTTGCTCACATGTGGTTGGCATCCACGACCTATACTCAATGAAACATCTCCTCCGCTTCCGGAAATCGCCACCACCACATCCCGCCACACCATCCCCGAATTTATCCACGCAGCCCTCCCCATTGCTGATGCTCATGATGTTGTTCTCGATGGTTCCACATGCATCATCATCAGCTCCACCTCCACCTCCACCTCTACCATTCGCCTTCGCCCCATCCCGAACCTGTGATGACGGAGCTGCTGCCCCTGCCCTGGCCAACAGAACGGCTCGATCGAAATCGGAATCGTACACCTGATCATTGCACACACAGCAGAAAAGCTCCGCCCTCTCGATGTCCACTGCCAATCCGTGGCCAGGGTTGTTGTGCGCGTGCATGCGAGCATGGAGCAACCCTAATGCCGTCCCTGACGTCAACCCTGACGCTGTCCCCGACGATGATGAGGTCGGGGACGGACTCCAGCACGCAATGTTGGCGCACAGCAAGCACGCGTACAGCCTGCCGCGAGCTCTGCCGCAACTCGCACATTGCGGAACCTCTCTCCCGTCGCGCTTCACGCATGCCCTCCCCGACGTGGTCGAGGAGGACACGCATTTCTGGAGAATGCGCAGGCGGTCCACTCCAATTCGCTCCCTGTAGTCTAACAGATGTTGGCACGGCGTGTATCCTCCTCCTTCTGCTACTACTATCCCCCAGTGTGGCCGCTCCGACTCCGCAAGCTTTTCATCGTCCATGGCGAGGGCGCACAGATCGACATGCCTCCAAACCCTAATGGGAACCCTAAACCACCATCGATGCTGCTGCTATTGCGACGACGATCCCACCTCCCTCGCTCTCCTCTTCCGACTTGTTGATTCATTTTCTCTCTCTCTCTCTCTCTCTCTCTAAGGAAGGAAGGAAGGAAGGGAGAATGTCAAGTCCCCTCCCCCCTTTCCAACAAAGTTAAGGTAGATGGGTCCTTAAATGGTCACTTCTTCCAACTAGCCCACTTCTCCTAGGATATGAAATGCGTGACTAGTTCGAGATGGTTAGCAAATCCAAATCGAGGGCGTAGCCATTTTTTGCACCTCGTATGATTATCTTATTCGTTATCCAAGTTGAAGATTCTCGTGCTCATTAAATGGTCATGTCAGTCTCCCCCCACTTATGTTGATTGTTAAGCTGAAAATGGTTATCATATATTCATCAGGTACTCCACCCAAGGGGGCGCACCTTTCATGACACGTATGAGTATACGTGAGTGCACAAAAGGGATATTAATTTGAGTTTTTCCGTACTATGTATACATTTGCTGCATAAATTATAACTCTTAGTTATGTACAATACATGTATGGAGGACCGCTAGAAAATGTACAACGTTTGAACTTGTATGGTAGGCTCACTTATTTGAGGCTCGTTTATTTGGAAGTATAGAGGAGGATGAGGAGTGTGATTATGATCGCACGTTGATTGATGATTCTAGTGCATAAGATGGTGACAAGGGAAATTGTAGTGTTGGAGAAGACAATTCAAACATGTGCAAGGATGTTGTCATAGAGACGGAATTGATGCAATCGCAGGTTGAAAATAATTCACATGAAGATGCGGAGTTGCAAAGTGAGTTTCAACATGCCTTGGATGTTCTAATTGATGAACATGAAAAATGTTGAAATGCCCTCTCAATCTAATGTAAAGTCCTTTGTGGCTTATGTAGAGGTAGGGGAGTCTGAAATTTCCCAAAGTACACTTGTTAGTCAATTGAATGGCAATCCAACTTTATCTAAAGATCAATTGACTCATATTAAGGCTAGCATATTATATACAAAGCGTAAACTTCTTACTACCGCACATCATGATACTATGTTAAATCTTGGTTGTGATTGTGGAGTGCATTTTTTGAACACATATGAAGCTAGAATTGTCACAAAAACGTGGTAAACCAAAAAAAAAGCTCCGATTAAGGTTTGGTTTGTTGGGAGGGTTTATAAGATGTGAAAAAAAAATTGGTAATCGTTGGGTGGAGTATAGGGATCCAATTGACTTGATGGGCCGTCCATCAATCATGGAGATTGGTTTATGTTGGTATCAAAAAGGAACCAACAATAAGTGGACGTACGATCTTACGGATCATTTGATGATAAATTTAGAAACAATGATTGCATTAACTTCTATGACATATATTGTAGACTTAGATGCTTATGAGTTACAAATTTTGTAATCATTTTTGGAGTTAAGATGTGCAATAAATAATCGCATCATCAAGAAAATTGGCAACTAAAAAAAAGAACTACATAAATTTGCAAGAAAAAAAGTGAATGAAAAACATCCACTAACATTCTAATGAACATCTCACTTATGTCATCCATAACAAACAAAACATGGATTAGAAACAAGCCTCGGTGCTTCCCTTTCACATTTCTTTACTTTTTCTTTTTTAGAAAATTTTATTGTAGTCTTCCTTCGTTGGTTCCAAACCTACACTAAGTATTGTATGTAGGGTCACTTACTATTTGAAATTACGCAATGCTAAATCTATTTATCGTATGTCTCATGTTTTTCCAACAAATGTCAACTTGGTTGTTTGGACATTATAGAACATTAACAACTTTGTTTGGTTTGAAATTACATTAATAGTATAAAAATTAGCATTATGAACAAAGCCATGGGTACACGGGGTCCTTGTTGTCATAGTAACTCTTAGCACACGTAATCAATATTGTGATGAAGTTAGACCTAAGTCAAGTGCCACAAGAACGTCACCAAAACCCCCAAATAAAAATGCCAAAAGTGCTCTTGAGAGGCCAAGTGGTTCAATGACCATGGAGATAAGGCCAAAAAGCAAGTAAAGAAGTCCAACCTAAATCTTATTCTAAACTTCACACTTGTAAGCCATGCGAAAGCCAATACCATAGCCATCATACATTTTCATGCACCAAATGTTTATTGTAAATTAACAAGTGTCTTGTCACAAGAGTACTATGCTCTATGATTATCCTTCACACGTTGGCAATTCTAGTTGGTTGTTTGACTGAGATCAAACTTTGGCTCATTTTAAAAACTATCTCAAGAAGCAAAGCCAATGATTCATTGCAATGTGGTTCAACCTCGAAGCAATTTCATAAAGCCACAATACAAAATAAACTTACAAAAAATAAATATGCACTCAAGAACAACACGAATTACATTTATTGTATAATCATAAACCGATAACATCTCCATGCATAATGATGGAAATTCTATTGCATATAACCCTTTTGCATTTTTTAATACCATGATAACTTAGAAGTAATATAAAATTAATTTCATAAAATTCATAAAAATAAATAAATAAATTGTGAACTCAAAGTCACATATTGTGTGAGGCCTATTTTATTCTAAAATTGCTTCAATTTGTTGATATCATCAATAAAAAGACCATGTCTTTGGTTGCACGCAATTTCTAATTTTCAAGAGTGTCAGCCCTAGGGTACCAAGGTTGTAATGTCATAGAAGCTCTTACCACATATAAAAAAAACAATTCTATGAAGTTGGATAGAATAAATCAAACATCACAAGAGCTTATAAAGTTGTGTTTTTTTTATTTATGTTAGGGATTGCTAAGCGATTACCATGGAGTGGTAATGAACGATAAGGAAGCGGAACATTGCTAAACAAGTAATATTAATTTTTTTACATTCTCAAACATTCTCGGGGAGGTCACCCTGCGAAAAGTAGTAAACCACGTGAGTTAAACTACAGGGTTCATTTTATTCATTGGAGGAAAATTTTATATAAGACTTGGATCTACCACAACCTTCAATTAATGCTTGAAACGTCATTATATGTAAAATAGGGTATTGGAAAAACCCTCAATTTTTTCAATAGTAGATATAAATATGCTACACAAATTATAACCTATAGTTGTGTACATGTATGGAGGACCCCTAGAAAATATACACCATTTGAACTTGTATGGTAAGCAAGCTCATTTATTTGGAAGTATGGAGGAGGATGAGGAGTGTGATTATGATGACGCATTGATTAATGATTCTAGTGCACGAGGTGGTGACAAGGAAAATTGTAGTGTTGGAGAAGACAATTCAAACATGCGCAAGGATGTTGTCACAAAGACGGAATTGATGCAGTCACAGGTTGAAAATGATTTACATGAAGATGCAGAGCTGCAAAGTGAGCTTCAACATGCCTTGGATGTTCTAATTGATGAACATGAAAATAAATGCCCTCTCAATGTCTAATGTAAAGTCCTTTGTGGCTTATGTAGAGGTAGGGGAGTCTGAAATTTTCCAAGGTACACTTGTTAGTCAATTAAATGGCAATCCAACTTTATCTAAAGATCGATTGACTCAGTCTAAGGCTAGCATGTTATATATGAAGCCTAAACTCCTTATTGCCGCAAATCATGATACCATGTTAAATATTGGTTGCGATTGTGGAGTGTGCTTTTAGAACACATATATGAAGCTATAATTGTCTAAAAACAATGTAGTAAACAACAACAACAACAACAACAACAAACTAGCTCCAATTAAGGCTTGGTTTATTGGGAGGGTCTATAGGACGCGTAAAAAAATTGGTAATCGTTGGGTGGAGTATAGGGATCCAATTGACTTGATGGGCCGTCCATCAAACATGGAGATTGGTTTAAGTTGGTATCAAAAAGGAACCAACAATAAGTGGACATACGATCTTACGGATCATTTGATGATAGATTTAGAAACAATGATTACATTAGCTTCTATGACATATATTGTAGACTTAGATGCTTATGAGTTACATCCGAGGGATGAAGAAGTCTTCAACGGCTTTATTAATGAATGCTAGGGTTTTATGTTACACATATGATAGGGGTTCATTATTATCAAAGGTACATTTGTATACTTGTTTTAATGATTGTTTACGAATGTACATTTTTTTATGTATACATATTGTCACTTGTATTTTTATCATTGAAATTGTTCGTGTAATGCTTTATTTACAAATTTTATAAAAAGATGTGTATATAGGGGGTTTTAGAGTATGTTGTGAAAGCACGTTCTTGGTTTTTAATATAAGGTGCACGGGAGTCCACCATTTTCCAAATTTTGTAATTGCTTTGGAGTTAAGATGTGCAATAAATAATCGCATCATCAAGAAAATTGACAACTAATAAAGAGAACTACGTAAATTTGCAAGTTAAAAATTAATGAAAAACATCCACCAACATTCTAATGAGTACCTTGCTTATGTCATCCATAACAAACAAAACATGGATTAGAAACAAGCCTCGGTGCTTCCCTTTCGGTTTTCTTTTCTTTTTCTTTTTTATAAATTTTTATTGTAGTCTTCCTTCGTTGGCTTCAAACCTACACTAAGTACTTGTATGTAGTGTCACTTACTATTTGGAATTACGCAATGCTAAATCTATTTATCGTATATCTCATGGTTTGCCAACAAACGTCAAATTGGTTGTTTGGACATTATATAACATTAACAACTTTGTTTGGTTTGAAATTACATTAATAGTAAAAAAAAACTAGCATTATGGACAAAGCCATGGGTACATGGGGATCTTGTTGTCAGAGTATCTCTTAGCACACATAATCATATATTGTGATGAAGTTAGACCTAAGTCAAGTGTCACAAGAACGTCACAAATGCCCCCAAATAAAAATACTAAAAGTGCTCTTGAGAAGGCCAAGTGGTTCCATGACCATGGAGATAAGGCCAAAGAGCGAGTAAAGAAGTCCAACCTAAATCTTATTCTAAACTTTACACTTGTGAGCCATGCAAAAGTCAATAACATAGCCAACAAACATTTTCATGTACCAAATGTTTATTGTAAATTAACAAGCGTATTGTCACGAGAGTGCTATGCTTTATGATTATTCTTTACACGTGGCTGACTCTAGTTGGTTGTCCAACCGAGGTCAAACTTTGGCTCGTTTTAAAAAACCATCTCAAGAGGTAGAGCCAATGATTCATTACAATGTGGTTTAGCCTCAAAGCAATTTCATAAAGCCATAATATAAAATAGACTTACACAAAATAAATATGCACTCAAGAACAACATGAATTATGTTTATTACATAACCATAAACCGATAACATCTCCAAGCATAGTGATGGAAATTCTACTGCATATAACCCTTTTTCATTTTTAATGCCATGGTAACTTAGAAATAATATTTAAATATTCATATAATTTATAAAAAAACTAAATCATTTTGAACTCAAAGTCACATATTGTGTGGGGCCTATTTTATTCTAAAACTGCTTCAATTTTTTGATACCATCAATAAAAAGACCATGTCTTTGGTTGCATGTAGTTTCCAATTTCCAGGGTGTGTCAACCCTAGGGTACTGCGGTTGTACTGTCATAGAAGCTCATACCACATATAAAAAACCGTTTCGATGAAGTTGGATAGAATAAATCAAACATCACAAGAGCTTATAAAGTTGTGTTTTGTTTATTTATTTTAGGGATTGCTAAGTGATTGCCATGGAGTGGTAATGAGTGACAAGGAAGCAGAACATTGCTAAACAATTCATTTTTACATTCTCAAACATTGACATTGTCAAAGCCAAAAAAACCCTCACTTTTGAAGCAAAGGCACGGCCAAAATGGGAAGGGGAAAATCACTTAAGTTTAGTATGTTTATACCAAACCAATGCATTCCACAACTTGAATTGTGGTCTATCTTGAGAATGCCAAGGAACTCGAGAGGGAGAAAATAAGGAAACAAGGTTAAAATAATGCATTTGACTTGTTGGAAATCCATTGCGTTGCTTGATTGCCCCTACTTACGCATAGAGGGTACCATCACAAAAGCCCTAACTGCATGAACTATACGTCATGCAACAAACTTGGATATTGAACCATCATTCCCGTGGGGTGTGCTGGGTTTTCGTACTTGTAGCATGTGGATGCACATAAGGGGGTATTAGTTATGACTACATGGTACAAAATATACACAGGGTCAAGGTGTTCATTTTGTTGGCAATATAGATATATCATGTTATATGAAAGATTGAAATCCATATATCAATTTATAACAAGGACATACAAATATAGGAGATTATAAAAAGTTGGGATTTTTGCCTACAAATATTGAAGGTTTTTTTTCTCGCAAGTTTTTTCCCCCTTGTACATATGTTGTGATTTTACCTTTTTAATTTTATTTTTGTGTGATTCTATAATTCTTGCTATTTCTTAGCTATAACTTGTACGTGTATATTATATTTTCCTTCCAACAATTTCAAGTATGGGTATTAAAGTGAACGTGATGTATTCTTGTAATGAAGGGTGCACCCTTGAGACCATTGCAACAACCTCAAATTACCAAATTTGTCATGATCTTCATTTACACAAGAATGATACAATCATGAATGCACATTGTGTGATATAAACAAATTAAAAGTTTTAATGTTGGATTGTGCAAGAAAGAAAGACTAACTGTGCTTTGTCAAACGTTGTACATTACAAATTTGTACAACTTAAACACAATATTGTGATTGCTATGAGCTCGAACCACCTGATTATAGGAGAGAAACAATAAGATGATCCTCTCTCTTCCTCTAAGCTCTCTCTTATACCCCAAAGGCACTCCTGGTCTTATCCATTTTTATCCATAATATCTAAGAGATAGTTTTAGAAGTCTCATGTATTACTAAATTTAGACTACATATCCCATATATAGATACATAAATCATTTCACCGTATAATCCTTTCTAATCTTTTGGCGCAATCACAACCCTCTAGTTGGAACTATCTAATTCCAACTTGATTCATTCATCCATTCTTTTAGTTGGATATGTCTAATTCCAACTTAATTCGTTCATCCATTCTTCTAGTTGGAATTGACTAATTCCAACTTGATCCGTTCATTCATTCTTCTAGTTAGAACTATCTAATTCCGACTTGATTCATTCATCCATTCCTCTAGTTGGAACTATCTAATTCCACCTTGATTCGTTCATCCATTCTTCTAGTTGGAATTGACTGATTCCAACTTGATCCGTTCATTCATCCTTCTAGTGGGAATTGTCTAATTTGAACTTGATCCATCCTTCTAGTGGGAATTGTCTAATTCGAACTTGATCCATTCTTCTAGTTGGAACTATCTAATTCCACCTTGATTCGTTCATCCATTCTTCTAGTTGGAACTGTCTAATTCCACCTTGATCCGTTCATTCATTATTCTAGTTGGAATTGCCTAATTCCACTTGATTCATTCTTCTAGTTGGAACTATCTAATTCCAACTTGATTCGTTCACCCATTTGGATCTATCTAATTCCAACTTGATTCATTTATTCATTAAGAGTTGTCTAGATCCAACGAATAACATCCATTTGTTGGGAGTTGTCTAACCATGATTCACATCCTCTAGTTGGAGTTGTCTAACTCGAACACAAAGATTTTCCAGAGGGAGGTGTCTAACTCCTAGATGGAGTTGTCTAACTCTAACACAAAGATATTTATTGGGAGTTGCCTAACCTTTGTGCATAATTCCCTAATGGGTTGTCTAGCCCTTGTGTAGCATTCTTTCTTGGGTTGTTTAACCCAATTCTTTCTTTGGAGTTGTCTAACTCCAAACACCATCTGCTCACATGCTAAATACAACAAAATATGGTTAGTTTTTCTTTCTTGCATAATCCAACATGTAATCTTTTTATTCGGATTCATCACAATCTCTCCCCTTAAAATATGTCATTGTCCTCAATGACAAAGGTGGGAAAGTTTCTTCTAAAATCAACCTATTGCTCCCAAAAGGCTTCATCTTCCAGATATTCTTTCCATTTCACCATGAATCTTTGGAAAGATCTATTTTGTAGATATTGTGTGTCCATTTGGAAAAAAATCTCTAGTTCTCCTAACAAGTTTCCCTCATGAGCTACCTTAGGAAGCTCATGCAACACCAATTAGGATCCGGTGTATGCTTTCCAATTCTTGTAACAATATCAAATGGGCCACAAAATATGGGAGATAACTTCTTTGACTTTCCCAATGTTAATCTAGATCTTTGAGGTGTGACCTTCAAAAGAAGCTTTATCACCTAGCACCTAAAATTCTCGAAAACTTCTTTTCATATCCACATACTATTTGGTTCTATCTTGAGCACTCTTCATGCTCAATTTAACAAATTTGGTGACTTCATTCATTTCTCAAACCATTTGATTCACACTTTCAAACCTTGAGTTAGGGGTTGAAGTAGTCATTGGAATCTTACGATCTTTGCTATGCAATCTTTCGTTATACACAAATTCACATAAATATAACCACTTGTCCCAAGATTGTGCATTTTTTCCAACATACATTCAAAGCATGTCCTGAATGGTTATGTTTGTTCGTTCAGTTTGATCATTTGTCTCAAGATGATTAGTTGTGCTAATTGTGTCTTTCATATCTTAGGAAAAGTGAACTAGTTGGAAAAAGTAACCATTTAAGACACATCTACCATGTACATATGAAAGACGCCAACATTATTTAAGTAGGCCTTACCACACAAAAATGAGCGATGTCACTCAAAACTTGGACATAAACTAAACATCATCACAAAAGCCTCGTACTACAAGCCAAAACCCAAAACAATAAAAAATTGTGGGTTTTGTGGAGGAAGGCCAAGTAGTCGAGGAGGAGGCTTATAGTCCTTTCCCGAAATGCCGCCCTTTGAGGTGGCCACGTCACTTGTTAGGGTTATTAGGGTTAGGGTTAGAAAAGCACGGACGGAGCGACGAAATTGCTCCGTTGCCATGCACAAGGAACTCATGTGGGATGCTCTATTGAAATACTAGTTATACAATAAGGGTGGTACCAATATTATTTTGAGACACTCCTACGGCATGAAATGAGCGATTTGACTTGGACTTTGGATATAAAGGCGGGTTGACATTAGGGTTTGGGTCAAAGAAACTCGGGGGGCCAAAACATCCTTTAATGGACTTTATTTTTGGACTCAAGGTTGGTTTCTTAAATGATGAGGAGTATTTTTCTTGAGTGCGTGCAATGAGATTTGACATGATAATGATGTCACATTAGCACCACTTCATTTGTTTCATACCTTGGACTTGGACCCAGACCCTGTGATTAATTCCTTGGATACAAAATTTCACTCTAGATCAATAGGTTAGCTCGATCTCAAAGTTTCTTCATTTTTGAACCGTAGTGTAAACCCACATTAAACCAAACATCATCACAATCATATTACCCAAATAAGATAAATAATAAATAATAAATTGCAAATTTTGTGGAATAAGGCCAAGTGGTTGCCATTCGCCCTTAAGTGGTTGTGGCCAAAGCGTGGCTCCAAGAATGGATTCGAAAAAGACACATGCTCAAAAGAGATTGGACTACCCGCGGGGGGGGGGGGGGCGCCACATCTTTCTTCAAAAACCAAGAACCACGTGCGTTCACAACATACTCTAAAAATCCCCTATATACAAGTTTTTTTAATATAAAAATCAAGCAATACATGTATAATTTCAATGATAAAAATATAAGTGACAATATAAAACCCTAGCATTCGTTAATAAAGATGTTCATGACTTTTTCATCCCTAGGATGTAACTCATGAGCATCTAAGATTACAATATATGTCATAGAAGCTAATGCAATTATTGTTTCTAAGTCTATCATCAAATGATCCGTAAGATCGTACATCCACTTATTGTTGGTTCCTTTTTGATACCAACATAAACCAATCTCCATGTTTGATGGATGGCCATCAAGTCAATTGGATCCATATACTCCACTCAACGATTACCGGTTCTTTTACTCATCTTATAAATCCTCCCAACAAACCAAACCTTAATTGGAGCTAGTTTTTTTTTGTCTACCACGTTTTTTTTTCTGACAATTATAGTTTCACATGTGTTCAAAAAACACACTCCGCAATCACAACCAAGATTTAACATAGTATCATGATTTGCAGCAGTAAGGAGTTTAGGCTTCATATATAATATGCTCGCCTTAATCCGAATTAATCGATCTTGAGATAAAGTTGGATTGCTATTCAATTGACTAACAAGTGTACTTTGGAAAATTCTAGACTCTCTTACCTCTACATAAGCCATAATGGAGTTTACATTAGATTGAAAGGGCATTTCAACAATTTTCATGTTCATCAATTAGAACATCCAAGGCATGTTGAAGCTCACTTTGCAACCCCGCATCTTCATGTAAATCATTTTCAACTTGTGACTTCATCAATTCCGTCTCTATGACAACATCCTTGCACATGTTTGAATCGTCTTCTCCAACACTACAATTTTCCTTGTCACCACCTCGTGCACTAGAATCATCAATCAATGTGTCATCATAATCACACTCCTCATCCTCCTCCATACTTCCAAATAAATGAGCATGCTTACCATACAAGTTCAAATGGTGTACATTTTCTAGGGGTCCTCCATACATGTACATAACTGCAAGTTATAATTTGTGTAGCATATGTATAATATACGTAGTACGGAAAAGCTCAAATTAATATCCCTTTTGTGCACTCATGTATATTCATACGTGTCATGACAGGTGCACCCCTGGGGAGGCAAGGCTGCATATTGGTTTCAAATTTTGTGATAGACTAATTTGAGTTTGTACAAGTACGGGGCCACGTGTGCCTAAACTCACACTAACCTCCTTCCCAAAAAGGTTTGTGTGTGGGGTACATGGTGTTGTGCTCTTTGCACCTACCTATGTGTGTGTTTTGATGAAATTTTTGTGCTTAAATTGAGTATTGTACTTTTTACACTCTACCAATTGGTGGAAGACATGTGTATTTCAAGTGAACTATCAAGTTGATATTAGCCTCTGTCACACAGAGGCCATTGCGCTTCGTTGCTCTAGGATATAAAGCAATGTTGGGTGGGTACTAAAATTGGCACCAAACCCCTGTTGGTTATCAGGGCGGTTCTTTAGATTTATAACCATGGTTTCAAATCCTCATAGTCCGGACTTGATTCATAACTGTGGTTTTCAAAGAATCAACCCATTCAAATAACTTTCTAAAAGACCACCAATCTTTGTCAATTCTTCCATGAAAACCACCATGTTTTCAAAAAATTTCTTCTAAATAACTGCAACAAAAGGTTCTTTTCTTGTAAAAACTTTCAAAACTCCAGTGCCAAAGGTTCATTGCTTTTGATTTGTCATCAAAAACCAGTACCAGAGGTTAGCAACAAAATCAAATACCCACCCAGCGCTGGTATTAATAACCTCTTTGTCAGAATCTTGTCCTGCTTTAAGTCGCATGATTTAGAATCAAATTTACCGAGAGGGTTGGATTGACAAATTTGAAAACATCCACACATGTCGGTGTTAACTATCTTTCTTGGTCACCTGTTGTCACCTATGATTGTGTTTCTACATTTGAAAATGCTTAAATTAGAAGATGCTCAAATGTGGTCTCAAATCTAAATGTAGAATCCAACTCCCACTTCATACTCTTTAGGGTCCGAAAATCCTCTTTTGGTAGAGATTGACCTTCTCAAGACTGAATTGGGTTTATGAGAGGGTCTAAGATAAAATCCTTTAATGAAACCTAAAGTCACTTGTTCAAAAATAAATAAATAAATTTATGTAACGACACAAAGACTGATCCATCTGATTAGAATTTGAATTAAACTTATAATGTGAAGAAAAAAATTAAATTCTTTGATTCGGCATTTGAAATGAAGTAAAGCAACATCACTACAGTAGTATCCATCCCTAAAACGGAATCTGCAAAGAATCTACATGGCCAATGAAAGTCTATGCAACACAATACAAACATGTGATCCCGCAGGTGGAGAGGGGCCTAAATTAATATCACTAAGTGTCGATGAATGTGATATTAAATTAATGTCGCTAAAATAGGGATTCCTTGAATGGTCTGTGATAATACTCGGGTGAAATTTTCACCCAAGTCACTGGCACAACCCTCAAATATAGGAGTTGCAAATCATAAACTGCTCGATGTGTTCAAATCCTACTTAGAAGTTCACCTCAAAAATATTTGTCAGACGTGGCTTAACCTAATATCAATGTCAAAACCCTGATTTTCAGGGTCATCAGCTGATTTTCAACAAGAGAAAGAAACCCTCAAAGTTGCAGACTTTTATGAAGGTTGACAAAATTCCAAATAGTGCCACACCCTACTATCTTCCAACATACACGATTCTTCTTTCACAGGGTGATTAAATGACACAGGGATAGTTTCATCATCATCATGGTGTTTTGCAGCTGTAAGAACTTCAACATGGGAAAAGAAACCCAACAGGAAGTTGATCCCGACTGTGTCCATGTCTTGGTCTGATTGCATTATTGGTTCGCAAAACTGCTGATACCAAGTCCATTGCAGGTCAGTATCATGCTCTTGAAGCATTTAAGATAGTCCTGCGCATATGACCAACCCAATATGAATGTGAATCGTAGTTGAAGCAACCATTGACACCACCCCAACACAAAATCATGGCTGCATAATTACCGCACCTCAAATCATAAACTTGCCATTGACATTGGTCAGTGTTTGACTATACCAATCAATCCCTAGAGAGAACAAATTATGCCAATTTTGCTCTTCCAATGTAGTTGCAAATGTATTGGAGTGTCCTTGATCTACAACTCCATCAGAGGTAAGTTTCCTTCACTATCTGAGAAGGTAGTACTAGGGAATCCTCAAGTCTTTCTTCCAATTAGACCATCAAGTTAATGTTAGCCCTTTCTCATGGAGGCTACTGCATTCCGCTACTCTAGGGAATTAGTCTGTTTGACACCATCTTGATTTACTCTTAGTCCCATAAGCCTTTTGGCTTCCCAGACTTTGAAATCAACGTCATTTCAATATACCCCACCCTCAGTTGACAGCCCACAAGTCACAAAAACCCTCATGTCATAGAACATATATCTATGTTCAGGAATTGTTTCTATCCTCAAACTCCTCACAATAGAGTTGTCCTCCAACTCAATGGGACTTTTGGTCGGGAATTGGTTATTTTGCATACAGCACTTTCTGTGTTTGGTAAATTTTCAGTGCATGCTTAGAGTTTGTGTGGTGGTTTGAATGAAGAACATTCTATATTGGTTCAATGAAGACCAAACCTTATTTTAGCACCTCTTCATTCTTAGCTTCAAGAAGAGATGCACTAAAGTAGACATGCCTAAATCCAACATAACAATAACCTGGCCACCTATATTTGAGTGTATGTGATTAGGTATGGATCTAAGAGTTGGCACCAAGAAGACACGTGTTTAAAAGAGATTGGACTATGGGCTCAAAATATGCTAACCATTCTAGGCTCAATAGTCGACATGATCGGAGGAACCTATATCACCACTTAATGAGCACAAGAATCTTCACTTTGATAAAAAAATAGGATATTCATATGAACTCTGAAAATTATGAGGCAAACGATTGCGGGCACGATTTGGATTCACTAATCGTCTCACACTAATTGTGTGTTACAAATCCTACAAGAAGTGGGTGCATATAGAAAAGTATCCTTCCAAGGCACATCTACCTTATGGAAGTCGCAAAGCACACAAGATAATGAATAAAGGTCACTCACAGTGATGTTGTAATCTTTAAGGATATAGGTGCCTTGCATGTCATACTCATGTCGCATAAGTGGGTCACTCAACACTGTCATCAACACACAAACAGATGCCTCAATAACGTTTGAACTTGAGCATAAAAACAGAAAGTTTAGATATGCGTCCTCTGAGAGCCCTGAGGTCAGGCCCCAAGCAACATAATCATTGTAAAGTGAGCAGAGGCAGAGCAAGAATACAAAATACCATTGTAAACTTATCTAATACTGTATGCAACAACAATCAACCCAATCAATCCTCCTGAAACCATCTTTTAATTATAGATGAAAACCTCTGATATACTGGTGATCTTTAGAGAAACAGCTGGAAGAAACTAACCTCGATATGCCTCATTGATCTCCTGGAACTTAAGGGTGGCAGCAGTTGCATCGTTGTGCTTGTCAGGGTGCCATTTCTGAAATGGAAATGTCATAATGAGTAAATATATCCAAAATATACCTCTTCTCGCTAGTTAAATGCAGGTAATACTACAGTACTACTAAGATGTGGCACAGATAGCTCATTCAACACTATAATGTGGTTCTTTCATCCTTTAAAGGGACTCTACACAGGAAGATCTCTACACCTTCAAACTTCAACACCAATCCACTACATACATATGACTGAATTCACCTCTGGCGGAAAATCTAGGTGTATGTCACTTTCCAGCAATAATTCCACTAATGGTGACCACTTAGATGCACATTGCTTCTTTATGGCATGCTTACCATTGGAAGAATTTAAAACAATTCTACATGCCAGAACACGTGAAGGTCACTGAATGAAAGTTGTACCAAAGCAAAAGTGCTAATCTGCTCATGCCCTTCTCATAAATGCCTACTCACATATCAGATGTCAACTTGAGCACATCAAGTCAAAGTACTGATACAAATAATTGACTTCATAGTCCCCAGTTCCAAACCTACACATAATAATCTGAATTGCTCAACATTCAACAGACTATATTGCCATCTATCTAGAATATAGGGAAAACACCAACAAGTATCCTTTTATAGAATATATATGAACTGCATTGAGTACAACCCAGATATGACAGCCCGATATATTGACAGATAGAAACTACATCGAATGTCTACCAAGAAAAATGGGAGCAAGCAAATTGACTTATGCATCCTGGTACACTCATAAAATAATTAACTCAGCATGAAAAATTCCCACATACTTGAAAGACTACATGCATTCTGCTGTTTTGATGAACTAGCAAAGCAATTCCAAACCCCTAAACACCATGACCAAGTTGCCCCAAATCTAGGTATTAAGATTGAGAAAATGCTGGTTCCAACAGTTATTAGAAAACCAAACATTAGCAGAACCACTAGCAATTCAACCCCATTTGTTAGCGTGCTCTTTTAATGAGGCTATCGAATCTTCCCATGATCAAACTGACAGATTTATTTTACATTAATGACCTATCAAAGACCACATGATTAGACGCCAGGTTTACCTAACCTTATCTCACACATGGTTTCGACCCACATCAATGCATCTTAATCACATCCACCATATGTTTGACGTAGGACTTCTATCACGCTGCTTGTTCATTGTGTTCCTGCACTTGAAAGATTGATGTATGTGACATTGGCATTTCATGTGGAGAACATGAAGAGGACAACTTAGGCCCTATCTCCAATGGAAATATTTTTGATAATTCGAACCTAGATCTTGACTACAAACACTCTTCCAATGCAGTTATACAGGAGTGAAGTTACACTCTCCTAGCTCTTATCTCAAATTCCTATATGAGATTACACAGGTCAACTAATAGCTCATTCAGCTCTTTTTGTGATGGAAACACCTGAAGGAGAGTAACAAATAGAGAACATGGAATCATAGCAGATTGTGCTTGTATACTTCACCTAATTGACTATCTTAATTTCCCAACCACAGGCTTATACAAAAGCTTACACTTGGACTACTGTATGTGGGCCTTATGTGGTCACTCTTCTCAAATGGACACCTACATTTGGGTGGTATTACTAAGGCTTGTAGTTAAGCACAGGCAGAGTGGTCTATATGCTCAAAATATAGATAACATTCTAGGTTTAATACCAGTTAACACAACTGAGAGGGCCTATGTGATTGCTATGTGGGCCTATATTAAGAGAAAGGGAATCTTCACTTTGCCTCCCATACGTTTTGCATCTCAACTCCAATTCTGGAAACTTGAACTGACAATCTTATTGCTAACTGGATGAGAGAATTCCCAATCCAATCTAACGGGCCAAAATTGTCTGTGAAATTGTGAGTGTCCACAACAGGGCCACATACCTTAGCACGGCTTTCCTGACAACAGGACTAAGCTCAATAGTAAACTAATTGTCATCACAATTTGCATTGGAATTCAGATGTTCCCCAGAAGGAAGATTCTATCAAAGAGAGTTTATATTGGTGGTTATCCACTTCAAGAAAGCTGCCAAAGGCTTTCCCTAATATCCCTGCCACCAAGTTTCACTTGAGCTTTGCATTTTTTACTAGAGCACATTGTCTGAGGTAACAAAAGTTTACCAGAGGCAATACAAGGGTTTCAAGGTTGCACAGCTCAAATTCAATTAATTCAACTCTAAATTGCAGACACCTTGCTCGACGACGATATGACTAATTTCGCCAATATGAAATATCTTGAATCATGTAAATCCTGCCCAATGAATCCATAATTTTTTTGCACTATGATGTTGGAACGCGCCCTAAAAGACCATCCCAAATCAAGAAGCTCTGCATCCACATGAAACTATCGAAGGCATTCGAATCATGCACTAAATTGCATCGCCCTCACAAATCTCAACAACAATTTGACCAATTCACAGCAGGGAAAACACAAGTAGCCCCAACCAGCACAATAACCAACTCTCAAAAACAATACATCCTCCACCAATCCAAAAACTAATGAGCCATTACAAGATGAAGTGGGTTCATGGTTAAGCAGTTCGAATCCGATTGAGTCAACTCTGATGTGTGGACACCTTGCGGGATGACGATAAGACGAATTTCACACATACAAATCATCTTGAATGGAAAAGATATTGCCCTATGAAACCATAATTTTCTTGCCATATAACGTTGGAAAGCGTCCTAAAAGACCATCCCAAATCAAGAACCTCTGCATCAACACTAAACTATGGAAGGCAATCGAATAATCCACTGAATTGCAACGCCCTCGCAGCTCTCGAAGAAAATTTGACCAATTTACAGCAGAGAAAAACACAGGTCACCCCAACACGCATCATAAACCAAATCTCGAATAAAACATATCCTCCACCGGTCCCTAAACAAATCAATGAGGCACCAACCAGAGCTAGACGCAAATAGCTGGTACGTATAGATTCCTCCGTTGCGTCATACTCCACTCCAAGAATATTGTAATAATCCTGAACATGACCCACAACACAATTCACAAAAAGGGTGAGATTAAATTGCAAGCCACAATACATCCAACATTCTACTCAACCAGAAAAGGCGTCCTCCTCGCCTTCACGTGAAATTTCACACCCTAGAGCATTCAATCGACATAACCCAATACACTGAATTTGATTCGACAAATTCCCACAACAAATCGCGTCACCAATTCTACTCTCGACTTGAACCCGTGTTGGGTGAGGGTAACATTCAATCTTGACCTACTAATACTACAGAGGCTTGTCTGTCAGACGCAATGAAATGTAGGGGATCAGAAGCCCATACATTCCAATATCAACTCAACCTCAATTCCACGTCAAAGACCATCACTTGATTGGAGAATTGAGACGACCTTGGTTGGGATCAAATTGCAGTAGGAATCGACACGGACACAGACACTTAGCTCAATCAAAATCGAACCGAATTGCAGAGAGTTTGAGAGAAATTGGGGTTTGGGAAGGTAAACCTGGGCTTTAGAGAAATCTTGAGCCATAAACATAACTACAAAGCATGGCGGAACAGGGATGGCAGTGCATGCGAGAGCGGTCGGGAGGATAGAATAGGATCAATTGACCACCACCATACTACACGATGTCGACTTCCTTCGAGTCGACGTGAGTGCGGGCCCGAAAACCTAGAGCTGAGCATCGCGCAATCGTGGCCGTCCGATTGCCGCTCCTTTTGTGTCCTCAACTTTTTTGGTTGAACGAAAAGCTTCCAACTTGGTCCGAGATGACCCTAAACTACCGGATGATGGTGGAGGGATACCCAAATCTCAAGGAAGAGGTTGGCGGTTCGAATCCCGGCTGTGAAATCTCCTCTCTACCTGACGGAAAACTTGCTAGGTGGTCAACTGCCTCCTGTGCTTTGGCGTTGGCCTATCGGCCTTCTGTCTCCAAAAAAAAAAAAAAAAAAAAGCTTCCAACTTACTCCATGATATTTTGTTCCAACTTTTAACATTTCTAACCTCCACCTAAGGGGTTGGGGTGAACCAACCCATATATTGGTACCTTACCGGGGAAGGCAAACGGTTGGGGATTCGTGGCACTCACTTAAAATCAACCATCCTACATATCGTGGATGAAGTGGCTCCAATACAAAAAGACCCCTATGGGGTTGAGGGCCGATTCATTCGAATGTGACATCACTAGACATCCGGTAAGGTACCAATGTATGGGTCGGTTCGCCCTGGCCCACCTAAGGTATGTGGGTGTTATTCAGTTCGCTTTTCATGGTCTACCAATTATGTTTCACAATGAAATTATGTCATAATAAAACAATCATGTAGACACCCCCCAAAAAAAAGAATTATGCTCACTATTGTTAACAAATGTTGGGAATGTAGTTCAATCTCTTTTGAATACATGTTTTTCGGGTGTTTGTTCTTAGATCCACACATTATCACACACCACTCAAGAATATACGTGTCTGAATTAGATGAGTAATCGAATTACGCACATATATATCTTATTATTCATTATATGCATTCCTTGTGTAAAGGTTCGTTCACCTTCAGTGGCATCAATGTTGATAAGGTGATCGTATATTACTTCCATTCACATTAGTGTATCACTTGCCAACGAGTAACCAACCTGGTGTGCCTATGTGGCATCCAATCAGCATCACTATCGCCACTATTAGCGCCAATGGTAGGTTGGTTACAAATCATCATGTTTTGAAGATTCATGCCACTATCAATGATGGTAACTTACCACTTTCAATCCTTGCTAGTAAACTGCCAATCTACCTCAATGCGTTCATGTTCAAGTTATCGAGGGCACTCAAATTCTTCATTTTATTTGTTTCATTGTGCTCCACTTCATCTCTTACTTGTAGCAATGGATGTGAATCCAACACGAAAAAAGAAGGACAGGGGTTGAGAGGTGGACCAAAAGTTGGGATTCAACAAGAGTTGAGGGAAGAGGAGTTTTCAAAAAATTATCTTTGAACACATTATTTTTAATACATGTTATGTGCCCCTTGCTCTCATTGTTTGTTGCCATTTTAATGTTTATATATTTATCCACCTTTCCAACAAATGACCCCAAATGGATCAAATCTTGTGTATATTTAACATTTACTTCCATCAAGGAGCCCCCGGCCTTCAACAATGTCTCATTAACATAAATTATCAAGAGCCTTGTTTTGTGGGTCCAAGTCGTGTGTACAGTGTGAAGTTCAAACCGTAAAGGACAAGAAGGTTTAGCAAAGTGAATGAATTTATTCTGTTTATGTATATAATATTTTAGCTTAAAAGTTTCTTTCTCCAAAAGAAAAAACACGTCAAAGATTATAACAACAGCAAAATAAACTTCTAATCTTGCAAAGAACTTACATCACATGTTTTTCTTTAGTGAAAGCAAATAAGGTAGGGATGGCTCATGTGAATTGCCATGCACTTGTAAATTACCATAAGCTCAAACTTGTGATGAATTTGTTACATAACGATGTGCAACAACTCAACTGATTCCATGCATTCATATAACATTGAGAAATCCAAAAACAAGTTGACCCAGTCCAAATTTATTGCCTTCCTCAAGAACAAACGATAAAACTTCGTCCTTGTGATCTATACACAATAATTATGGGCTAAAACATGATGATCTCTAATGATAGGAATTGCCAAATTGCCCACCTCCACTCCACTTCCATTGCAATTCACCCCCCCCCTTTTCACCAGTCAACTATGGACTAGATCTTCAGCCTTCTCGTATCAAATACTTGTCTAACCAATTAATTGTGCAATGAATGGAGGTACAGATCGCGAAGGTGATGACGTTAACAGCTAACACGAGTGAATTGCTCTTGCTAGACTTGAAGTCAACGAGATGGTGGGCCGGTGCCACCTTTTCTTTGGAAATCGCAACACAAATGATATCTTTGCTCAATTTGGTATTGCACATGGGGCAATCTCTCCCGAGTGTTGTATTTTTTGCCATGCATCAGAACATTGTTCACAAAACAAATGTTCACACCTTGTCTCAATGAATGAGTCGACTTGGTTGTTGCAAATGCAACATAGAGATTGGCATGCTAGGTCACGACTATTTGTTTGAGTTCCTTGGTCCATGATTTAGAAGAACTTGATAACTCAATGTTACAAAAATAAGCGTGCACTATAAGCGTCAAATCGTTGTGTCATAAGATAGACATAGAGTAGATATAAACGTCGATGACTCTTGTTGGAGAAGATAGGTTGTTTTGAATACAAATCTTCATCAAGTCCTTACAAAGACCCATTCGAAGTGGCTTTGGATCAAAACATGTATGATGATATTGAATGACCAATAAGTTTGCTTTGAAAGATTGGGTATTTCTTAGGATTACAAGATCCTCGTATAAAACTATGAGCCAATATGCTAAGAGTAAATTGAGTTATGATCCTCTTGTCTCATATATAAACTAATAGATAAAAAAAGTTTCTAAAGTAAAAGAGATCCCACTGCCTATAAAGTAAAAATGTGAAACCAAATGCTACAAAATAGTAAGCAAGGGAATCAATCACAAGCACGTGATACTTTGGATATTGTTCAAATTTAGAGATACTTGGGAATCCTACAAGGTTTAGGGCTCATGCTTTTCAAGTTTCATAGAATGTAGAATCAACTTGTTGAAATTATCAAGTGACCCTCTAGCTTTGAAAATAAATAACTCAAAACGCAAAAAAAAACTCTAGCAATTTTACAAACAAGATGAATAATGGCCTTGATATTGATGTCTGCACTAACATCATGCTTTAAATGTTTTTTAAAAAACAAAAAAAAATCGGAAAACCGGGATTAGGTACCATGTAAAACCACCTTGAATACACAGCCAATCAACAATGAAATAGCACAAACTAAGGATGAACAATGACGATTATTAAACCGTGGGTTGATGAACCTCGTTACTAGAAATGGCTTTTAAAGTAATAATAGAGTTATGTGTAATGTCCTTCAAAGAGAAACAAAATCGTGAGTTTGATCTTTCTTTGAGATCTCGCGAGCCCGTTGTGTTTCAAAGCCTATTTTGAAAGATGTGTGAATTTTTTTGGACCAGTTCTTGCATCCCAAAAACTTTGAGGAAAATTTAAGATCTAAAATAGGGTTTTCCCATGGGGTCCACCATTCTAATTCCCAAATCAACATATACAAGATCAACTTGGTCCCCACTTGGCCCACCCATCTCAATAACTCATGACAAACCAAAACCCTGACTTTTAATAGCCCGACACCACTCTTTGAACATGTTAAATTCAAAGAAAACTTGGGGGGCATATTTAGCCAAAGTCTCAATGAGAGTTTGATCCCAAGACTAAGCCTTATCAACTTGTCTCGAATTGTGAAAACTCCAACAAAACTTGTAAGCAACTAAGTTGGCACAATAATTCAATACTTAGGGTCAACCAAACCTCATATCAACCAAGTGTGCACTATATCGTAGCTCTCTAGCAGCTTGGGCATAAAACAATTAATTTTAGAGGTGCCTAAATTTATGAGAAATTCATTTCATTGAGTGTCCAAAAAAAAGAAATAACATTCAAAGAGTGCCTAAAATCACAATAATGCAAGTGACATTCACGTGATTAATCGTAGCCACTGTAGATGAAATTAGAAAAACCATCCATCAATTAAAAAAATGACTTGGATGAACGTCTAACTTATTGAAATTGCCCAATTTTAGAATATTATTTCATGGGCTGCCTAACTTACTTTTGCACTTTAATTCATTATTAGGCAGAATGGTGCCCAAGTTGCTAGAGAGCTATAGGTACTTAGGAGTTGCAAGGTGTTGGCATCATCTTCAATATAATCAATGCAGTTACTAACACCACTTAAGTCTTCACCAAATTAAGCAGTCCGGCAAAATGAATCATACTTGAAGTAGCATGAAAATCAACGAGGGGTTGTTGAGAAATTTTGAGTTGATTTGACATTGGAATTAGCTTTAAACTTCCCGAATCAGTCTAGTCCAAGTTATTTGAGATTAATTTGCCACATACTTATAAGGGTCAAGTTTGAATATTGGATGAATGAGAGGTACACTCGCATGTGATGATTCCCTTGCACCACCTCACATTAAGTTGTTGACCCCCAAGGACTACATGTTCTCGCTGGACTCAATTCCTGAAAAACTTAAAAGTAAGAATATACAACACATGGGATTTTCACCCATAAACAAATAAAGCGGCTACAATAGGCGCAAGAGTGCTCCACCTTATTATTATCTTGCACACGCGGCTACCTTCGGTTGGTTATCTAACCAAGGCCAAACTTTTGGCTCATTAAAGAGTCCAATTTAGACCAACGCTTACTTGACTTATGATTGGACTCCACTTGAAGAGCAAGTTACTAACACCATAGAATCACAACCCACATGTGGCCAGTTCTGGTTGGTTATCAAACATTGGGCCATTTTAGAGACCACCCCTAGGTCTCTTCTCTCATGGGAGAGCCAATAAAATGAAACCAACGTTTGTGAGATGCTATGACACCGGAAGTTTGTTATCCCTTCCACCAATCACATTTAACCAAGGGTAACAATAAGGATATTTCCTTCCTTTTGGAAGGTGGGCTCTATGGATTTCCACCCAAACCTAGACCTCTTCTTACATTTACAAATCTCCTAAAGTCAAATGATGAAACTGCACTAAATGATCCTATTAGTGTGGAAATAATTAGCTTGGGCCACACTCATTTTGTAGTCGAGGTGGAGTTAACGTGGGTCCAAGACCCCATGTCTTCTCCTAAGCGTGACATTACAATGCAATGACGTGAAAGGAAAACATTATTTCTTGGAAGGGGTTGCAAATACCTTGAGTGGCTCTCGTATGCATATTTTTATCGGATTAGTACACTATTCATGGTGTAACATGAATAGAATTATTTGGTGTAGGAGACTTCTAGTAGGGAGCTCTCAAGCCTATAAGTTGATTCAAGGACAAAAAAACTAAAAAATATATAAAATCTAAAAAAATCTTGATAACATCATCATATTAGGAGATGGTGTTCTCTTTCTATTTGAAGCACTTGAAAAAAATGCCAAATTAGACCTTGCCAATACCTTTGTTTTTTTTTATTGAGATAGAAGGCCAACAGGCCAAAGCCAAAGCACATGAGGCAATTAACCACCTGGCAAGTTTTTGTCAAGTAGAGAAGAGATTTCACAACCAGGAATCAAACCGCCAACCTCTTCCTTGAGATTTGGGTATCTCTCCACCATCATCCAATAGTTTAGGGTTGTCTCGAACCCCTTGCAAATACCTTTGGATTTAGACTAAATTTGAGTGAAACTCATAATCTTATGGGTATTATTCCACATGTGTATAAGGGCCCACATAGAATATTTGCTATTGTGAGTAATCTTATGACCCCTAGATATGCAATTTATCATGAGTATGAAGTTGAGGCACATGAACATGCACATGTTGTTGTAAATATTGTCACCATGGACATTCAATAGCATTGTGATCTTGTTTTTATATGGAGACATTGTCACTTACTTAGTAATTCAATTTAGACTAATCTTAAGACTCACATTCATCTAATTTTAAAATTTAATCCATTAGGCATTTAATCGATATATGTAATTAGTCAAAGACCTCTTGTCACGTGAATAGATTTGCCACATGATGGTATCAACGGTGGTAATAGCCACATGTGTGCCTTTCATTACCTCACCGATGAACAATTTACCACATGTCTTAAAAATGAGACCTTGAGCACCCAAATGCATCTACACAACAAATTGCTTGTAGAATGCGTCAAGTTGTTGAAGAAAAGCTTCCACAAATCGGATTTCATCATTGTTAACTTGACGAAAGCTTTAGAAAAAGCATTGCTTCATAGTGAAAAATATGATAAGGATTCATAGTGTATGCACGTTAATAGATATTATTGGTCATGTTCATTCACATGGTCTTCTGTCAAATTTTTTATGACAACAACTTCAAACCTTAGACAACTAATTAAGTGGGTAGCTATTTAGTTAGCTAAAAGCTTCAACTAGCTAAAGCTACGCATGAATTTGGTGCCTCAAAAGAATAGCTAGCTAAAACTAAGTGCCATAAACCAGGCGAGGAAAGTTAGCTAGCTAAAGCTAGCTAATAGCTAGTTGGAATTTGAATGTGATCTCAGTGGAATGAATGATGTCATTGCACCCAAACGGTCGTCTCTCAAACCCGGACTCGTTGAAGCGGTTATGTTTTTGAAACCGAACATGAGACTGATTCTTAATAATCCAACATATGTCGTGGAATCTCCGATTTGGAACACCTTGATTTCATTTCGTCCTGAATTGCCAAATGACATTGACGATTCCAATGATAATGAAAATGAAGAAAATGATGATGATAATGATGATGATGATCTATCACAAATGCCAGTCGAAAGTGAGGAAGCCAATTATATGTGTTGATTTTAAGCCTTTCAATTTCATTGTGCAACAACATGAAAATACAGAGCCACCTGATAGCAATACAACCAAATATATATTGTTTGGTTTCGTTTGAATGGATTTCTCTATGGTTTAGAATGAATATGCATGTCACACAACTTTTTAGCTAGTCAAAGCTAAGTGAATACAATTTTGTCATCTTTGTGGTTTGTAGGTTTTGTACAACCTTTGAAGCAATGTTGCACGGGGCTCCGTTGTGGAGTGTATGATTGGGAAGTTTGTCCGGACCCATCAAAGAAGGTGATGTTTGGCCACATTCATCCTTCACAAGCGGCTCGGAGAGTTATTATCAATCTTTATTCGTCGGTCCTTGTTATACTTATTTGGGACCAATGCTCAACAAGTGGAAGGAAAAAACACCACTTGTGATGTTAAATGTTCCTACCCATGTTCAACAATCTCGTCCAATATTTTCATCCTTAGATGATCATGTGTACATGATAAATCCATTTTTTATACACATTCTCCAAGATAGCTTGAAAAGTTTATGCTAATGTAATGCTTTAGCTCTAAGGTCAACATAGGTGGATAATATATATCAAGCATTGTCACCTTGATACCACCTTATTCAAGTAGATAGAGTATTTTATTAGAAGGTTTATAGGTATACTTTTAGGTTTCACTTGATATTGTCCCACCTAGGTGGCTACGATGGAAAGTATATTTTTCTCATAATTTCTTAACATTTTAAAAGCATCTTAGCATAAAATTTGGATTTAACAATGGAAATGATGAGAAAATATTAATTTTGAAAATTTTGAAGTCTAATTATTATAATAATTTTAGATAACGGAAGCTTATATGTTTATCCACCTATGTGGGACGACAAGAAGGTGGAAACTTTATATTGCATTTTTTTCTTTTTTAATTGATTGGTTTCCAAAACCTTTAGATCCTTGATGTCATCAACATCCTGGCGCATTTATGCTTCTTAATGGAAATGCATCCTAATAAGTAGAGGGGGATGGGTAGAGAGTTGTATAACTAGATCTCGTTGAAGGCAACGTGGAGGTAAGGCACATGCCATACTACAAACTTGAAAAAACCAATTACTCATCAATTACCTAATGAGCCTTGCCAAGACGTAATTCATATGCAGAGGTGTCATGTCCTGGTGTGACACATACCAAACTATTACAATTACTTCACACAAATATTGTTTTGTTGACAACTACACAAAATATGATATTTAGTGTTAGATACACTAAATACGAACACCACACTAAATATCACTAACCCTATGAAAGTAAGTAACATTAAATGTAAATTCAAACACTAAATATCATCTATGGTAATATGTGAAAGTTACATGCACGAATTTAGTGTTTAGTAGGAAAGAGGTGGCAACAAGGAAGGTGGCGGCGGCGCATTTATGTCTAACACTAATTATCAAAGAATTGAAAATTAGTGTTGAGCATAGTAGGGTGGTAAAACACTAAATATCATATTTTGTGTAGTGGACACGACATTTTTAGAGTTGCAAAAAAAATGAAGTATTGGAACCCTTCCCAACTTAAATAGAGCGTGTGACACTCAATGTCATAAACATCACAAACCTACAAACCTTGCCAATTTGTAATGCACATGTGCCATGTGCCATGTGCCATGTGCCATGTGCCAATATGACACATACAAAACTATTGTAGTTACTTACACTGACAAATACCTACTGTTGTGTTGACAATTGGTGCATGGGAATTTTCTAGAGTTATAGAAAATGCAGTGGAACCCTTCCCAACCTAAATAGTGTACTCGACGCTAAATACCTTAAACATTATAAATCTACAAAATTCTCAATTTGTGATTCATGTGCACATGTGCCACACCATATTATTGTAGTTACTTCACATTGAAAGATAGTCTTGTGTTGGCAATTGTTGGACGTGACATTTCTACAGTTGTAGAAAATTTAGTGGAACCCTTCCCAACCTAAATGGTGTACTTGATACTATATACCATAAAAATCACAAACTTATGAACTTGTCAATTTGTCAATTGTAATTCATATGCACATTTGCTAGACCTTACTACTATAGTATATTATACATGGAGGGGTAGTGCTTTTTGTCTGTGACCAAAAGATGGTTCCGGCTACGGAAAAAAACCTACCCCTCCCACTCCATAAACTTTATAGTATAAGTATAACACTATAATCAAGTCAACTTACTTTGAAGATTGAGTTTGGAACGTTTACATTTTCTAATACTTTCTCCAAAGTAATTAGAACTTGAAATTATGGTTTCAAGCGGTTCTCCATGCCCAACTTTATAGATGTTGTAGTTGACGAAAGTTTATGACACTACAATCTACAAAGTTAGCAAAGGTAATCACCAAATGATACAATTATAATATGATACCTACTGTATAGGGAAAATGATTTCCAAAAGGTAGCTGAGATTCCAAGTTTAACTTTTATAAGTTATCCTTTTTTGAAATTCAACATACCTTTTCTTCGCACAAGAAAATAAAATAACTACTACGACTGCCGTACATATAGATGAACAGAGTTATAAATTTTTGTGGTGTGATTTTAACCTGCGGCAATTTTCATGGGTGAAGAGGCAATCTATTCACAAAGGCAACCTAATTGCACATGTTAGTGAAGTTATCATGAGAGGGAAAATCCATTATATTTTGTTGATTGCAATGTACTTTTGTTGAATGATATAGTGACCAAGCCGGTGTCTAGTGCGGACCATCACTCATAACTTTACATTGACAATTGGTGGATGTCTTTTTTTTTTGAGACAAAAGGCTGACAGGTCAGCACCAAAACACATGAGGCAGTTGACCACCTGGCAAGTTTCTGTCAAGTAGAGAGGAGATTTCACTATTGGGAATCGAATTGCCAACCTCTTCCTTGAGATTTGGGCATCTCTCCACCATCATCCAGTAGTTTGGGGTTGTCTCGGACTAGGACGTGACATTTCTAGAGTTGTAGAAAATTTAGTGGAACTTTTCCCAACCTAAATAGTGTACTTCACACTAAATAACTATAAACAAGTATAGTAATAAGTAACCAAGTCTATAACATTGCGCCGTAGGAGCGCAGCTTCTTCAGGGCCCCCCGGCCGGCAGCTTCTCGCTCGGTGTCGCTCGCGATTTCAATCGCGCGCAACGCAACGTCGTCAACGAACTATTCCATTTTTCTGCCCGGGAGCTTCAAATTTCACAAAGAAATGTCGACAAGCGAGTGCGGTAATGTTACAGTGTTCCACTACAGACTTAAGTAGATCCTCTGCACGCACGGGAGGGAAACGGAAGCAAAGCAAAGCAAAGCAATGCAAAGCAGAGCCAGGTGAATGTTCCGCAGTAAGTAGTTTGAAAGTGTTGGTTGAAGGTGGATGGACGGGGTTGTAAGTGAAGGAAGTTAAGGAAGAGCGACGTGCATTTGGATTGCACCGTGTTGAAAGATAAGATCAAAAGAGGACGCATCCTCTTGCGTTGAGCGAAGGTGTTGTGCCTTGTCCGAATGTGGGAGCAATTCCAGCCCTAATTTGTGGAATGAGACCGGCTCTAGGTTTTCAAGCGCCTTCACTCATCGCAATGGCGATTTAGTCGTTCTCTATAGTTGAAATTTCTCCGAATGTGTCAGTGTATGTAGAGGTTTTGGTATGCATCCTAGGTAGCTATGGCAAGTGAAGGAAGTTAAGGAAGTGTGATGTGCTTTTGATTTGCAGAGTTTTCAAAAGAAAAGATCAAAAGAGGACGCTTCCTCTTGCGCTGAGCGAAAGTGTCCTGTTTTGTCCGAATGCCGGAGCAATTCCAGCCCTAATTTGTGGAATGAGGCAGGCTCTAGGTTTTCAAGCACCTTCACTCGCAATAACGATTTAATCGTCCTCTGTAGCTGAAAGTTCTCCGAATGTGTTAGTGTATGTAGAGGTTTGGGTATAGATCCTAGGTAGCCGTTGCAAGTCTGTGGTGGAATGTGCGTTGTGTGTGAAGGAAGTGAGGAAGAGAGATGTGCATTTGATGAGTACTGTGTTGTAGAGATTAAAATAGGACGCAGATTCTTGCGTTGAACGAGGTGTTGTGTTTTGACCGAATGCGGGAGCAGTTCCTGCCCTAATTTGGAATGAGCCCCGGTCTAGGTCTTTAATCACCTTCACTTTCAATGGCGATTTATGGTTCTCTGTCGCCGAAATTTCTCTGAATGTGTGAGTGAATGCAGAGGTTTTGGTATAGATTGTAGTCAGTCATGGCAAGTAGCTTGTGGATGTGCGTTGAAATGTGGATGGGGTTGCAAGTGAAGGAAGTGAGCAAGAGATGTGCATTTGATGAGCAGTGCGTTGAGGAGGTTAGAAGAGGATGCAGCTTCTTGCGTTGTACGAGGTGTCGTGTTTTGTCCGCATGTGGGAGCAATTCCAGCCCTAATATGACGAATAAACCCCGCTCTAGGGGTTTTAAGCACCTTCACTCTCAATGGCGATTTAATCGTTCTCTGTAGCTGGAAATGCTCTGACTGTGTGAGTGAACGTAGAGGTTTTGGTATAGATCGTAAGCAATCATGGCAAGTAGGTGGTTAATGTGCAGCAGTAAGTAGTTTGGAGTGTTGGAAGGTTGTTGGGTTTGTAAGTGAAGGAAGCGAGGAAGAATGATGTGCTTTTGATGAGCACTGTGCTGAAAAGATCAAAAGAAGACGCAGCTTCTTGCGTCGAGAAATCGTGTTCTGTTTTGTCTGAATATGGAAGCAATTCCAGCCCTAGTTTGTTGAAGGGGCCCAACTCTAGGTTTTTTAGCACCTTCACTTGCAATGGCGATTTAATCGTTCTCTGTAACTGAAAACTAATCTGTGAGTGAATTTAGAGGTTTTGGTTAGATCCTAGGTAGCCATGGCAAGTAGGTGGTGAATTTGCGCTAGTAGATTGGAGTGTTGGAAGGTGGATGGGGTAGTAAGAGAGGAAACTAAATGATAAGGTTGAGAGAGAGGAAACATCTTCTTGCGCTAAATGAGGTGTTCTGTTTTTCCAAATGTAGGTTCAAATCCTGCCCCGATTTGTGCAAGGAGCCCGGCTCCAGGTTTTCAGGCCAGGAAATGGAGCATGGGCGATGACTAAGATGAAAGTTTGGAGTTCAGGAAATCAATGCTCCACTCTTGCTTGTAGATCCTAGGCTGTGGTGGCCAAAGTGTGAGTGGAGGAAGTGAATGTGCACTTGTACTGTGGAGCATTGAAAGGCGATGATGATTGAGTAGATGATGGGGAATGGTGTGGTTGATCCTGTGGGGTCGTCTTCAAACCATTTCTTTGGGAGGCACATACACAGTTGGCCAGCTGCTCCTGTGAGTTGCAATGATGTTTATGGCTCAAGAGTTTGTATAATCTGAGGTACTTACTGTGTGGAATGTCATATCCTTGTGATTTTTTGCAATGTAGGCTTCTGTGTAAAATTCGTTTGTGAACGATTGTCAAATCCAAGGAGCCTGTAAATAAAAATTGTCGGTGTAGGTTGGGCTGGAGGTCACACACACATAAAAGTCCCGAGTCAATTCAAGGGACATGAATGAGATGGGTTGTGAAAGCATATCATACCAATTTGTCTTTGCAAACTATGCATCTCTGGAGCCACGCCTATTGGATGCAATCCTCACATTTTGCAGTGTTGAGGAGGATATGTTGAGGGTGAAGAACTGTCAGTATTTGATCCCTGCATTCTCACCCTTGTCTGCTTGTTCTGCGTGTCTTTATACAGGGAGGATTCTATATGCAGCTATCTGTGCCTCACTCTGGTTGGTATTTTGATAAATTACTTTGTACATTGTACCTGCATGTGCAAGAACGCAAATTACTAAGCAGCGCGACAGTAGTGCTGCGCCCAACAATTGGGTAAGGGCAATCCGTGTATGAGATAGGTTAAGATGAAACTTGCATACAGGTATTCTGCCTTCTGCAAGCTGAGGATTGGAACCTTTTCCATTGGCATCGAGTAAGAAGACATACATTTTGAAAGGGATTCACATCCAAGTGGTGGCAGGATGATGATACAGAACCTGGAAGTTATTTAAGGAGCTGATGGAAACACGAGCAAGGAGAATTCTATCCTTGTAGTCTGACAGACACTGAGAAACAAATTAGTAATGGGATTCAAAATAGTAAGGGGAAGCGACCAGATCTTATCACTATAAGAGGCTCGTGCATCTCTCAAAAATGTCAGGGATGCTCTCCTCAGAGCAGGGACTGCGCGTGCGTGAGAGTACAACGAGCAATCAAACAGTTGGTGCAGAGAGTTCCTCCCCTCTCTTGAATCCGTCAGGATCATCAGGACCTTCCCTTCAGCGAGATGTCTCTTCTGTTGGAGGAGCAGGGCGTGTGCTCTCTGGGCAGCGACCGCGTCACCAACAGAAGAAGCACCCTGAGCCTCTTCGGCGGGCTGTGGCTGACTGTCTGTCTTGTTCCCCCCATGCTTCCGCCTCCGTCTTTCCAACTGAAGCTGTGCGAACTGTGCAGGTAATGAGCTGACCTTTCACTGTTCTGTTTGCTACTCTCCAAGACTCCACCACTTGTCAATGCTCCTATGCTGTTCTGAATCTCTTCTGTATTTCTGTTGCTGAGGCACTCTGGCAATCAGGAATGTTCATTTCCTCTGTGTTGACACCCTCAAAGTGCATTGCACTTTGTGGAATCCTTTGTGGAATCTGTTGTGGGAAGTTTGCTATGTATTTCTCAGAAGGCTCTCTTCCTGATGTGTTTTGTTTTAAGGTCCAGGGCCTTGGATCTGATATTTGAGGTTCTGATCTGCTGAGAGTTTGAAACCGATCTTTAAAAATCTGTAGTGTACTATGCATTACTGCGCACTTCATGTGAACATCAGAAAAGTAGATTTTCAGTAATTAGCTAGACTACCAAGGATGCAACGGTCTTTATTGCTGGTACTGCAATGCCTGGGTTCTGATAACTTCTAATTTCTTCTGTGATTAATGTGATTCTCTTCAATTAGACTGATTGAAAATGAATTGATGTAACCTGGTGCTTACAAGGAGATATAATTGATAATGACATGCAGTAGTGTGTTGATTACATTAGGTACAAGGCCACAGTAGACATTATGGTTCTTTGCATCATACCATGTGTTTGATCTAGGATTTATTACCACAAAGCATGTACATGATTCTGCAAGGGGAAAAGTAGCATTTCATTGCTGCAAGTGAGTGCACTTTTAACATTGTTTTGGCTATGTATGGTTGGTGTCAGGATTACCTTGCGAACTCAGTGACAGTAGACTCAGCATACAGTGTGCTGATTGACCATGCGCTAGCTGAGAGGGGTCGCAGGTTGAATTCACACTATCTGATATTCCAAACTTCTCAGACATGTCAGTCTTTCTCCACAATTTGAATTGTGGATTTTAATCTCATTGCTGACTAGGATGGACAGAATAATGGAGAAACTTTTAAGTTGTCCTATTCAATAGAAAAACGAGGTATTATGTAACAAAAATTGGAAGCCAGATAGGTTAGTCATAATCAAAGTGACCTGAAAATTTTGAAAAGCAGCCAGACTGGATGCCTTTGCTCTTGGTTAGGTGATATTGTTTCAATTCAGTCCAATCTTGTTCTTGTTAACCTTGACTCTGCCCTTGTTTATGAGTTCACTGTTATAATTTGCTCCACTACCTAAGTAAGGGTAGGCTACCCTTGACATTTCTTTGAGACCTTGGGTACTTTTTTGAGGAGAGATGGTTTTTGGCTAGGGCAGTTTGTCTCTCTTTATCTGATGTTCAACTCCTGATTTTTTTCCCCTCCTGGCAGTCCACCTGTCATTACGAAGTGCGTTTCTCTTCTCAAGAAATACCTTTTCAGGTACAGCTGCAAAACTTAACCTTATACACCTAATTAATGGGTTGCTGCCAGTGCCACAATCATGGTGGTGTTTATTTGCCTAATTTCAAAAATGTCTTGGGAGGCAGCTAAATCTATAAGTGTTTGTAAATAGTGTCTAGTCATCTTCACGTGTTTGTACTGGATGTGGTTATGCTGATTATTTGAAGCCTAGTCATGGCAGAGGAGTGGTTGTTCTCCGTAGTTTGATGTAGTTCCTTGTCTGGTATCATTTGCAGTTTCCTTGTAGTGATGGTTTCAGTCCCTTTAGAAGGGACATCATGACATGAGGCTAATGAAAGCAGAGTCATGTTATGAGCTTGAAGACTTTTGTTAAAGCGGTGCTTGAAAGATGATGACAATGAACTCAATTCCAGGTAGTGGGTTGAATGAAAGCAAAGCATGAGAAGCTGATGCTGCTCTTGGTCCATGGCACATGATAGAAGGTGTTGGCAAGGAACACTGGACCGTGAGTAGATCAATGTCAACAGGGGCTGACAACCTTCCTGTGCTAGCAGATATTCTCCAAGACCTGCAACTCTTTGGCAAATCGATGCCTTCTGTGTGGGCATCATTGCTGAGTGCAATGCAGAGCCTGCAACTAAGAAGTCTATAGCATGGATCCAACCTGCTAATGACTCATCTGGCCTTCGTGTCGGTGGATTACCTTCGGGTCTCACAACTTCTACATTTGCATCAGCTGCTCTAGTTAAATCACTAAATTTCGTTCGGGCGCTTGTTCAACGACACCTGCCATGTGGAGAGGATGGTTCCTCCAGCCATTCGAAACCTCTTACACCAGCAGCCATGGTGTCCCCATGGCCTGGAGGCCTTAAAAGGGGCCTTGCAGAGGATCAAGATGACACTAATACAGTTGCAAGAGGTTTCACTGGACTTGAAGAGACCAAGGATGAGGATGTAGACTACATTGCTGTGAATGTCCTTATGTGGCGGTGGGCAGGCCCTTCAGGCCAGTTGGCATGGACACCATCTCCTGTCATGACAGATAGGTAAGCGATAGTTTTGTGACATATTGCACACTGCATCATGCACATTGTTGCATACCAGCAGCAGTCACTTTGTTTCTGTATGAAATCCTGTTTTATTAAAGAGGGTATGGTTCACTAAATTCATTGCACAAAGTGTTAACTTCTAACTTGGTTATGGGACTGGTTTTTGGGTGAGGCAGTGGGGGCATTGGAAGGCCGCATGTGGAGCGTATGCCTCATCTAGCAGATCAAGGAGCTGCAGCCCTTACACTCCGGGGAATGGATCGCAAAGAGATGGGATCCACCACTAGGAAACAGGTTGGACTGACAATACAAATTTAGTATGTCTACAGAATGTTGGATGTATGGGTATTGGCTCTGCTTTTGTTTGGTAGAAATATGGGAATATATGGCTACCTGCAGCATTTGTTACAAAGGTAGCTCAATAGTTGGTGTGTTGCATTTGATCTGCCATAACCATGATATTGCTGACACAGAGTTTCCCCGGCCTCTTTCATAAAGCTATCATGTTTGGGATCCACACTATTTTGATGGATAAAATTTCATTGATGGCATTTAGGGGGACAAGTCAAAGCCTCCAATTGGAGAAGTGGGCAGTACAGAGCAGCTGCTACGGCCTTCTGTCATGACTACTGTCACAGACCATGTTGCCACACGATCTCATCTACGGGCCATTGCTGCAGCCAAAAGGAAAAATCACCCATCCCAACGATGGTGGGTTTGTTTCTCAGTGCCTACCTCTCTGCTGGATTTGCAGAATCTGAGTCCGTTTTATTCATGTTATTATACAGATGGATTTTATTCATACACTGATGAAAGGGGTGTGGCTGCACTAGGGATGGAGAAGGAGCAGCAGGTACAGTACGGCGGAGGGCTCGCCCTCTTTTCCAATATCGACACTACAGGTTCTCATAATTGCTCAGACTTTACCATGTGAGAACTAAGGGAATTTGTGGTAATCAGGTTCATTGGACAGGAGAGTATGCGATGCAGAGGACATGACCAATCTATTCTTTAAAAAAATCTACACTGTCTTCTAGACCCCAACGTATTGGTCTCTTTCTATCCAACTACCGAGTAAATTCTTGAAGCAGCCATTTATTAGGTTTTGACTGTTCATTTGAGAACTTTTAAATCAAACAAACATCCTCCTAGAGCCTTAGGATAGGAGCCAGTTGGAGCACTTAGATTCAAGCATGACATCAATTTGGTACAGGACCCACATACACCCGTTTCAAAAGAAGAGTGTCTTGTTTTGATTTCTGTCTGATTCATTCATTTTTTTTTTTGAATCTCTTATGTCCGCAAGTGAACTGAGGTACTGAGTTGCTCAGGTTCTGGATGAGTTGTCAGGTTGTAGCTTGATTCTTGAAGAAGAGATTTTTGTCTTCAGGCTGAGCCACGCTGCTTTTCACTGCAAAAGTCTGAAGCGAAATGTTATTAACAAAATTTCAAAGGATGCAGTCCTTGCAATGGTCCATAACATCTATATAAGGCTTACAATTAGTTGGATGTGACCACAGCGAGCAGCAACCATTGAAACTAAGCAAGGCTGAGATGGAGGAAGTTGTGTCAGCCGTGTGTGCGGAGGCAGCAGCATCAGGCAGCACAGGTTTTACTCCAGTTCAAGGAAGCAATCAGAGTGGGAAGCTGGGAGTAGAGGCTGCTGATGTTGCTGCAAGTGTTCTCATCAAACTTCTGATTGATATGTAGGTTGCAAAACCTTTGTTACTTGTGCGTTCTCTAATTACATTCCGGTTCTGATGGTGCTTTTGAGCACTATAGATACTGTGGGCAAGATCAGTAAGTGACAGTATGGATTTTACCTACATCTTGTGGGCCCTGTGCTGTTGAGCACATTGTGACTATTTGGGGTTCCAGAAGACATCCTACAAACTATATCTGTAGACCTTAAATAAGCTTAGAAATGTGCCCCTGTCATTATGGAGCTCATCTGCTGTAAATTAAATTGTGGGATTTGATGGTCGAATGTTTTTCGTGGAAATTATAGCCTTTTGTGGATTCTTTCACCCCAAACTAGTTAAGGAGCTTGTTCACAACTGTCATGGAGGCCTATAGTGGGTGAAAAACCTTGGTTGGGAGAAACACCTGGGTTTCAAGAAGATCGTTCTTTAATTTTTCAACTATTTTCAGCAACGAAAATACCTCACATCAGAAAACTATGGCTGTAAGATAGAGCATCTGTGCCTGTGGAGGGCTTTCTGGGTATGAATGCATGGCTGTTGATGCTGACATTTGGGAGATCTCCATGTGGCAATTCAAGAAGATTAATCAAACAAATTTATAAACCTAATTCTAGATAGTTGCTCCAGTTTCTAGACAATTTGTTGGCAAAATCACAAATCAATGATAGGTTTATTGGCTGGTGACAGGATGTATATGGATCTGATTATTTACGTCTTTTATAATATTTTACAAGGCACAGATGTATATAATTATGTCAGGACTGAATCAAATGTCTCTGTAGGTACATAGCAGACTCTCGGACTGCAGCACCTCTCACTCTGTCCTTGCTACAGGTATGAAATTTATCTCAACCTGATAGAAACACCAAGTGTGGCCTTGGCCCTTGGATCTTCTATGATTGGATATATGATATAGTGTGATGTTAGTTATACTTGGTCATGATTCTCCTCACAGAATGGATTATATGAAATATTAATGGAGTTTCAAAGGAAGTTGGTAGGTTCAATTCCCAGTTTCAGGCCCCTCCTCTCAACAGTTTCTTTTCCTTATCAATTTTGGTGGCTTGACAGGGAATGCTCGCCTCTCGAGAAGCAGCTGTTCGGGTCCGTGCATTTGATCTAGTACTAAATTTGTGCGTCCATGCCCACCTTCTGGAGCCAATGCAAAGTGAGGATCAAGCTTCCGTTGAAGAGTCAAGTCAGCCTTCTCCCTTGACAGGCGGGTCCTTCTCATCAGTTTTATCAGCAGGGGATTTTCCTGTTGGAGAAAGAGAGAGGACTTTTCAGGAGAATGGAAGGGGTAAAGGGTTATCTGAGAAACCAGAAAGGGGAACACAGGCTGCGGTTGGTGTATTTGAAGCCTGGTTACTGGATATTGTCTGTGAAATGCTTCTCTACCTTGTTCAGGTACATCTCTGGAAGCCCTATTTGCCAAAAGGCTTCCTTAATAGCAATATTGTTTGCAAGTATACAAAAATTTACAAGTTCCTAGAACCCCACAAGCTTTTTCAGAAAAATCTAATTCCCATTGACCTGATTTTCCAGACAATAGTGGTTGGACTCTAGTTACCGTGCTAAATCATCTGAATTAGATCACCTGGTAGTTTTGTAAGAGGCTGTACAATTCAACCTTGTCAGTACAATTTCAACCGTAAACCCCTTTGATAGTGAGTGGTATATCAACAATGCCCTGGATTCTGCTCAATCATGTTTCAGCAGAATTCAGGGCACTGTGACATTGAACTCTTTGTACATGTCTTGTTATACCTGTTGAGTATGCAGAACTCAAAACCCTCCTTGGAGTCAGCAAGCATAAGGTTCAACTGTTTGTAGTGACAATATTGTTTGCTACTTCAGAGGAAATAGCTTACAGTTGAAGCTGATGGATGCGTTTCCCCAATCTTACAATCAGAAATAATTGCTGTGATGAAAATCATATCGACTTTAATCTCTAAAGCCTGCTTCTTGTTGGGCAGACTGAAGAGTTGGAGGAGGGAGTGTGGGCAGCGGCATTGAGCTGCCTCTTGTATCTTGTGTGTGACCGTGGCCGCATACGAAGGCAAAGATTGAATGGATTGGATATTCGTGTAAGAACTTTGCCTAAAACATGTTGAGAAACTGTCACTTAAATTTCTAATAAGAACTTCTGATAGTTATGAAATGTTGCACCTCTGTATTGGTGTAGGGCTACTCTTTGTTCAACATATTGTAACACCAAAATTGATAGTTTAGGTTTAATGAAGTGATTCATTAGAGGAGTATGTGGTGAGGGTTTGATTTGTGTCACAGAGCATCCTATGTAAATTCAAGGGAGTTCTCAGCTTCAATACGGTAACTCATTGCTCAGAATTTAAAATATACTAGATTTGAAAGGGTGCTATAAGAACTATCGTCTCATGACACAGGTAGATTTTATACTTATATGTATACATGATCATTCCATGTGTGACAGGTATTGAGTTCGTTGTTGGAGGTTAGTTGGATGCATGCATGGGCGGAGGAGGTGCATAGTCGCCTTATACGCATGGCATGTAGCCTTCTGTACCGCCAGGCAGCAGGAGCAGGAGCAGGAGAACTCAATAGTAAACCATCTCTTGATCTGGAGCAACTTTATCTCATGGGTGGTGTAGAAACCATCTGTTGTGAGGTTATTATCTGCAACCTGTCATCTCCTCCAATCAGATTATATGCTCTTATATATATATATATATATATATATGGGATTGTTAAATCGACAATGTAATTTGTTCAAACAGCCACAGAGACGCGTCGTGCAATCACATGACCTGTCAAAATTTGATTTTTCATTGGAGAGGAGCAAGGTATCCAAATTAGACCATGTGACGCATCTCTCTGGTCATTTTAACCAGTGTGTGGTCGATTTAACAATCCCCTACACACACACACATTCACACACATCAACATGCATAAACTGTCTTGTAGGTAGTAATTGCATGATTGTAATAAGGTCCTTCATCTAGGCTGAAGTTCTACCTATCTGTTCGATGACCATCCCATTTGATAAGCACTTAATTTACTGAGATCTAAACCTGTGCGCATTAGTAGCTCTGGATTGTGAGAATAACACATAGACATGGTTGTCAGAGAAAAAGAGCATGCTATATTATGTTATTTGTTAAACGCTGGTTATATTCCTCCCATGCTCTCTCTTGTTAATTTCTCGTTGGGTTCCCAGTGTTAGTGTCTTTGTTGGTTGTTGTAATCAATAAAGTTAATGCAGTTTAAGACAACATTTTCCAGTGTCCTATCACTACTTTTCAGATGTTTTTGGGCCTTTGGACTATTGATGAAACCATAATTCTCAATCCCAGTTCAATTCATTCCAATAGATTTCAATCTTACAATAATTTCTTGCTTTCTCTTTCACTTTATACCTTAGAAACAGGATGCTTGCACTCATGATTGCCTTTCGTCTTGTAAAATATTTAGCCAGCTTAACCCTATTGCATCTTCAATTGTCATGATTAATTTCTGAGATTAATATGTCAACAGCCCTGATTGTTGCTTGCCTTTTAAGTGTGGTGTTAGGATTGGTTCAGAGAAGTGACGACTGTGATTGTTAGTGCAGTACTCAAGGGCAAAAACTGGAGAAACAAAATGCAATTTATTTGCAGTTCTTTTAGATTATGTCCTACTGGAACTTCTTCAAGCTTCAAGAACAAGTGGAAAACAGCCACCAAGTTTAGAAGAAATTCAAGGTGTTGTTTCGTCACTGACCTTAGCAGAAGCTCCCGAGTCTTTTGCCCTGGCTTTTAAACAGGGCTTGCAGGGCGTTGGTGAAAGTATTGCCAAGTCCATTGTCACAGCCATGGCTCGGGATGTCACCAATGGTCGCCTCAATGCTCAGGTATAGCTGTTCAATCTGTGTGCTTGCAATGCTTTAGCAAATGCATTTAATACTGAACTGAACTGCAGACTTTGTGAGGTAATTCCCATTGGAGGCTTACAAGTTTGGTGTTCTTGGTTGTTACACCTGCTGATACAAATGGTTTTTAAGAAGTGAAATTTGGAGCAAAGAGTTATGTATCTGAATGTTACTCAAGGTTCCTTCCATTTTCAATGCTATAATTGCATCATACTAGGATGTTGAAGGCTTGCTTCTCATGTTAGGCATGGATGCTTAAGGGTTTTACATGCAACAGATGTTGCATATGTGTTGATTGTCTAACTCCTATGTAAGTTACATTTCTATGGAGCTTACACATTCTACTTGTGTTTTTGGGCAGCTTCTAGAAGACATCATGGCATCATTGGACTTGCTGGCATCCACTTACATGCACCCTGATCCTAGTTTTGAGCATCTCATCAAGGTGACCATGATTAGTGAGGGCTTAAGTAGTCCGGATGTAAGTGGCAGTGGCCTGGTCTCTCGTGATAGGCCTCTCGACCCAGCGTTAGTTACCAAGGCTTGGGCAACACTGAGGAAACTTCTTCATTCCTCAAATCCCTTGTGCCGTTCAAATGGCTATGCATGGCTACTTGAGCTCCTCTCTGCAGAAATGGCACATGGAGGCTCAAAGCAAGCCAGTAAGTTGAACACCTATGCACTGCAGAGGCAACTTTCTTTATTGGGACGGCTGGAAAGGGCTACAGAATTAGATTTCACTGACAAGACGAGTGAGACACCAACTATCTCATCAGCTGCCCGTTTGTTATGTGGCCTATTGAAAGCAAAAGAACCAGTTATAAGGCGAGGATTTGTGCTTGTTCTTGAGAAGCTTTTGCTGCATTGTCAGCGGCCAGGATTGGAGCTGGAGAATTTGCTCCCATTTGCTGTTGACGGAGAGCCCAAAGATGGGTCCAGATCTATGGGGGTGCAAGACCGTGCGCTTGCTATGCTGGGGCTTATGAACGGAGCATTGTGGCAAGTCATCTCAGCCAATGACACAGACCGCATAAACATCTTGCAGGTACCTAAGTCATGACATCACATTCACATATCTCTCATTCTTTGAGCCAAATGTTGTCTTTTGCTATAACTAGGACAACAGGAAAGGTGCACAAGAAATGGCACATTTTATTATCTTGTCTTGGAGAAGGTACCAAACAAGATGGGCTCTCTACTGCAGTCCAGCGTCCCAGCAGGTAGTAGATGTATAAGAAAATGAAACAAAAATACAAGTTGTGCCTCTTGACAAAGATAAGTAAACACTGAGAAGGAAGAAGAGTTTCGCCTTTAGAAGATCCTAGAAGTCCATTTTGGGCCTGAAGATGTTGTACGGAGGTGTGTAAGTTACTTGCTAGAGAAATGACCAGATCACAATATCAATTCATTTATTAATTACATTCCTGCAATCGGACCCATACATGTATATAACAGAAATATATGGTTATTGGGCTCATAAAAATTACTGAGACTTATAGTCATACCACGTATATATTGTTGCCATTGTCACATCTGAGCATACTTTCACTTTCTTAGGTGATTTGTTTTTATTTCCAGTTTTAATCTCGTAGACTGGGTAAATCTTGAATTGAATACTTGGAGGCTTGTGCAAACTGGCAGAAAGGCCATGCAATGGTAGCTTGCAAGGTGTTTCCATACTTCTTACCAGGCCTCTGTTCCATATTCGATTTCAAATAGTGATCATTGGATTTTTTTGCAGATGTGCAATATGATGTTTTCTCAGCTGTGTGTAAAGTGCCCGCAACCTGAGGTATCATCACCATCTGGCAAACAGACTCTGAGTGGAAGAATGGAACTGAGCTCAATACCAGACAACACTAAAGGTCAAGAAACATTGGTTCCTGATTATCGAAGATTATTGAATAGTAACATGATCAGCAACAATCTCATCAATATGAATGGCAACTATATCAGCCTCTATGATAATGGACAGGACTGCTCAATGGCGGCAATGTTATTGAACGGACAAGCTGCTGCTCCAGTATCTTTAGTTGCAAACATGCCCACAGCTCTTCTGTATTGGCCTCTGATGCAGCTTGCAAGCTCTGCCAATGAAGATGTGGCGCTTGGAGTCGCTGTTGGGAGTAGAGGAGGGGGCTCTATACAAGGAGGAGCTTGTGATGTCCGGGCTGCCCTTTTACTGCTTCTCATTGGGAAGTGTAGTACGTACCAGGCCGCCTTGGATGAGGTTGGTGGTGAAGAGTTTTTCAGGTACTTCATGAGTGCTTAACACACGATTCCCTCCTGTAAAGCAGACAAATGAATGCAATGTGAATATGTTTATGACAATCTAGCAGTACTACAATATGATCTAAATATTTGTACACTTCTTGTTTTCTTATTTATGTATGCTACATCAAGGCAATGCTTTTGGAGAGCCTTTTTGAGAGATTTTGTGTCCAGTGCTTGCCAGCATCCAAGACACTGAACATCTTTTCTGGAGCCATGTATATCTGTTTGCATAGTTGTCAAGGAGCTGTAATGAAGTTTTGGTTAACCAATCTGGGCTTCGGGTAAACAGGGGCCTTCTGGATGACTCAGACGCACGTATTGCATATTACACATCTGCATTTTTACTGAAGAGGATGATGAGAGAGGAGCCAGAGGCCTATCAGCGGATGCTTCAGAACTTGGTTTTCAAAGCTCAACAGGTAATGCATGACAAGTAGAAGTTTTGTTGCAGATTTACACTTTTGCTTAATATGCACTTGATTTCTTGAGGAAGGATAGATCACAAAAGCATTTGCTAATCTGAATGTGGTAGCTGACAAACTTGACGGGGTGGTCTTGAAACAGAGCAACAACGAAAAGCTATTGGAAAATCCGTATTTGCAAATGCTGGGTATCCTCCAGTTATCCAGTGAAATGGGGAATACTCTGTAAGAGCCTGTTGTGGAGGTGGCTCTTGGATCCGATCGGGAGGGAGCATTTCAATAAATTCCTCAAAGTCAGATGAACGCATACACCCCTGTATATTGTTTTTCTTGCCTACCCTGCACAGAGAAGCAGGCAATGGCCTTGTGTGCCAGGTGCAGACAGAGATCACTCTTGCTACCTTTCTGTGAAGTTTACTCTGCATCATGAGTCTACTTTTTTTCAAGCACCTCATCAGCAGGACTCATATTACAAGCAACTGCACGATTGACTTATTAGCCTGCTCCTCCCTGTAAGCTGCTCCTCACTGTAAACTATCTCATATCTGTAATCAGAAGTTTTTATTAGAATAATTGACCAGGAAGACTTTGTTATCAAATTACAGTATGTCACTGGACCAGTATTGTGAATATGGTTCAGGAACCAGGGTAAGTACCTCTTTCACTTGTGATGTGTGGTATATACATAACAAAGCAAGTAAACAACATTATCAGGGTGTAAATATCTCTAGCACATCGAAGGTTGTATAGCTGTGGATACTAAATTTCAAAACCAAATATTATGGCATCTACGATGTAATCTTGGAAGCACTTTCAAGCGTAACATTTATGCAAGAGTAGAAGTGTGATATTGAAGGTCTACGTTTTGACAATCAGGAGATTAATAAAATACGTATGATTTGCTCAATGAGCAAGCAGGTCACCAATTATACCCTGTTTTGTACAAAATACTCAGTACCGTTCGATTATCTGGATGGAGCTTACATATATTTCTCTCCTGTTGTAAGTTCCTACTTGCCTGGAGGACATATCAATCAATGATGAGTTCTATATATTTGTTCCTTGTTATTCGTTACAATTTTTTATTAGTGGTGTTACGCTGAATACAAATTAATCTACTTCATCTAATGATAGAAGGATTGGATTTTAGGATTGCTAGATTCCACAAACTGTAAATATTATACAGTTATGATGTGAAATAACCTTGTGCAAGCATATAATGTAATCCAGGTTCTTTTTGTTCTGTGCAGAGATTTGATCACAGGTAACCTGTTTGAAGAAGAGCTCTATTCTACAAATTGGCATCAAGGTTTTTGCAAGACCTTATGTGGAGGACGCATCACAGGATTTAGGTGTTTCTATCCCGTGAAATCTGGAGTACAACTCCATATGACCAAAATGTTCAATAAATCGAAAACTCTCAACAGGAAGGATCCAGGGTCTTGTTGGTGTCCAATCAAAAACATTCTTGCTCGGCTGATTCATATTTGGATTTTTCAGTTGGAGGTCAGTTACCACTCTATTGACTCTTCCTGTGTACAAAATGATGGGAACTGTGTATGTCAACTCTCCCGACTGAAATGTAGCAATTTTTCTCCTTCAGTGGTAGAAGATGGATGGATTTACCTTCAGTTTTTCTTACAGTTCAAGGAATGTAATCATGTCATTTGCCATTATTCAGATCTGAAGTGAGATTTGAAAATCTCTTACAAGGGGCCATTTACCCTTGTCTATAAAGATCTTCAAGGCCAGTAGATCATTTGAAGATTGTAGATGCCTATGTGCACTTACGTATTTCCAGATTTATGATGAGTTCCACATAATTTCTCAATCGGGATGGATTGCAAAATGTGATAGGAAATTAGAGTGTTCTTCAATTATTGAGGTGTCATTTCTGTAAAGCCTTGCACAATATCTTTAATTTGTGGGTCACTGTTGTACTTTTATGTTGTTAGTGCCCCTACTTACGAGTTGAAGTGGGTATGTTGCTGGTGTAGGCCCCAACTGTTGATTCCCAAGTCTTGGTTATAAAACTCATTTGTTAACTTTGCTGAGGCTCTAGGTCAGCTAGCAAAGGAAGGTATCTGCCAGTGTTGTCCAAGGGTTAACTGTGACATGCAGGACATACTTTTTGGTTACTTCCTCTTTCAGAGTAAGCAGTCAATGAAAGCCAACATTACTTAAAGAACTCTTTGAATAGTTTGCTCACAATTCTAGTGACACTCATTATTGAAAGAAAATAAGTGTACACCTATGTCGATCAGAAGAATGTCTTTAATCATTTGACAAGGAAGAAGTGACATGAATGTGAAAGCTCTATGTGAAGATTTACTATTGTAAAGCATCCCAGATCTGACCCACGACACTTACGTTACAGTGATTGGCCTCATCCCAAGGTACTTTGGATTTAGTATTGCATTGTGTATGCTTAGTTGTTCCAGGTATCAAATACAAGACCAAATTTTTCCTTGTGATTCAGGTGTCTCATGGGCTCTCATGGGTCACACTAGGTACTTATTAGAGGACCCAAAGCACTGAGATCTTGCACATTATTTTGAGCAATCTGTAAATATACATGACAGTCATTATTGTTACTTGCGACTGCTTGAACACAGTATTTGTACTTACTGAAGTCCTAGCCACTTGTATATCTGTATGGCCTACAAAACATTATGTGCTATTTCATGCTTGGGAAATTTATTAAGAGGAATTCACAAGTTTAGCTCACACACCAATACACCTTTGCAACAATAACGGTCTTAAGGTCTCGGTTGATACTTGGACTTGACAAGCTTGCATCCACAGCTCAAACTTCGGAGAGCTTAACCTATCTCCAAGATCTCAATAGTTTGGGCTATTGTATAGAGGCCATGCCCAAAGTGAGATTTCAAAGGGGAAGTGGTACAAAGCAAAGGAAAACTAAGGACAAGCCTAAGTATGCTTGAAAATACTTGAAAACCCATAATCAGGTTGGGGCCCATGAAACAAGGGCTCAGACTCTTGACATTCCACAAGTCATTTCCACAAGGTCGCTTAACATTTTGACTGAATCAAAGCTTGTCCTAAATGTCTTGTGAAGGCTTGTCAGGTTGGGGCCCATGAAACAAGGGCTCAAGCTCTTGACATTCCACAAGTCATTTCCACAAGGTCGCTTAACATTTTGACCGAATCAAAGCTTGTCCTAAATGTCTTGTGAAGGCTCATCGGATTGGGGCCCATGAAACAAGGGCTCAAGCTCTTGACATTCCACAAGTCATTTCCACAAGGTCGCTTAACATTTTGACCGAATCAAAGCTTGTCCTAAATGTCTTGTGAAGGCTCATCGGGTTGGGGCCCATGAAACAAGGGCTCAAGCTCTTGACATTCCACAAGTCATTTCCACAAGGTCGCTTAACATTTTGACCGAATCAAAGCTTGTCCTAAATGTCTTGTGAAGGCTCATCGGGTTGGGGCCCATGAAACAAGGGCTCAAGCTCTTGACATTCCACAAGTCATTTCCACAAGGTCGCTTAACATTTTGACCGAATCAAAGCTTGTCCTAAATGCCTTGTGAAGGCCCATCAGGTTGGGGCCCATGAAACAAGGGCTCAAGCTCTTGACATTCCACAAGTCATTTCCACAAGGTAGCTTAACATTTTGACCGAATAAAAGCTTGTCCTAAATGTCTTGTGAAGGCTTGTCATAATGAGTCATCTAATTGTCATAAGCTTGGTAAAAAGTGTACAATGTAAAGTGCACTTGAATGCACAAGCCTATGTTTTGTATGCTCTCTATGGTATCCTAGCCTATGACCGAGAGCTACATATTGGTGAATTTTCACAATGACCTCTTCCATGGTAATGAACGATTTAAAATTTTTCATGCAAGGTAAAATGAAATATTTGTCTATTTCAAAAATTTGGAAATTTTTAAAATTAATTTTGAATTAAATATGAATTTTTAAAGATGTTCCCTAGGGTATCTTATGATAGACCTAAAGAAGTTTGACGTCAATGCTAATACAACTTATGAGCATTCTATAATTATCCACAAGCAAGTAAGACATTGGCTTTTATGAACATGTTCGAGAACCGTAGACTGACTTTGACCTTACTATGTCAAGAGACATCCTAAACGAACAACTAATCTCATCCAACACGTTGTGGCAAGGTCTCATGTGCCTTGAACCGAGACCTATGGGCCTCAATGACCACCTTCCTCTCTCCCACCACACCTCTCATTCTCGCGTTGGCTCCCTAGTCCCTCCTCCTTCCCCCTCTTCCTCCTCCTCCTCCTCCTCCCTCCTTCATTTAACCTAAGACCGTCATTAAAATAAAACATCCGTGGGCACATGTCATCCACCTAGGGAACATTATTTCTAATTTGTTCCCTAGAGCTCGGTTTAGGGTCACATATCGGTAACAAGCTTGGATACCATACCTCTCCTAGGTATAGTAAAGTGAGTGATTTAATCCATTTACGCAATGTGATGTAAGTACAAGAAAGGTGGCCTTTTCCACTCGTGCACATGAGGATTGCATCCAAATCTTACTACTACACCATTTAATCAAGGTGGGTCATTGCAATTGAGAAAATGTTTACAATGTCATGGTAGTAGTCATCAATCAACCTTCACCTATATGTAAGTTAATTAAATCACAAAATATGAAATAAGTGATATTTAACCTATGTCTACAATGTAATTTATTCGCACTCTATAAAATTGCAACAAAAAATGCAGTTCTAATAACTAATCCTACTCCTCATAAGTTGAATCATGTAAGTCGATGGAGGCGGCGATGAAGGGCCACGGTTTCAAATGTCAATTGATATTAATGTCCATGTCAAGATGGGTTGTCAAGATCTGATAGCAACTGTAGAACTTTGTCATGGGCTTCCCACATGATAGTCTCTATGCACATTACTTCGGGGAGCATGGTTTGGAGGAACTTCCACTGAGAGAGGACCATGCCCATTTCCTTGTCAAATCTCATTCTGTACAAAGTATTTGTCATTGTTTCTTGGATAAAGATAAATTGAGATGTAAGGTCTTTAACTTCTATGGCTATAATGTTGATCTCAATTTTAATATACACACAAATCATACATGCATCCTCATGGGGGCAATCTTGTGCATGGTACTCCAACAATTCATCGTAGTTTGTGGGCAAGGGAGTGGCACATTTGCATGCGTGTATCAAGTAGGCTAGTAAGTTCTACAATTTTGTCGCCAAGCTAAATGGCAACCTAAATGGCAACCCAAAAACTGTGGAGTGTGATGTGTAGTGCAAATTGAAATTGAGCAAGTTTATTGCCACTCACAAGATTACAGAACGTATGATGAGGACAATGCACGCAATGGAAGTACATGATGGTGGATGCAACCTATTGATCTACATGAACATGTAATATGCATACTGGAGATTGGGGAGACACAAATATGGATGGCGATGTGGGGATGTTGCATGAAAAATGAAAAGGCAATGCAAGTTTCTTCTCAATGGAGAGTAATACTGATTACAAATTTTGTGTAATACAACAAGCACACATACATGATTGAAGTGACTTGCAATGTAGACATGTAAAGACGACGATGGGCAATGTGGCTTTAATATTACATATGGTGGGGGAGGCAAACATTGAATTGTCATTTATAACTATGGATGAGGGAAAAAGCGGTGAAATTACTCGTCGGTCCAATTATATCTAGTGGCTTCGAGGGGGGACCGAGCTTGTGCCACCTTGGGGGGTGGTACGGGACGTTTCTCAAGGTTGGCCAATCCTGCATGCAATAGGCAATGGGATCTAAAGTTAGGGCCCATTGCTTTGATGAGGGCAATTTGGTAATCACAAGTAGAGATGGGGATTGGGTATGACAATTCAATGCATGGGGGTGCATAAACTTCGGGCGGGGGGCAAATATTGAGGTCAAGACCCTGCATGTAGAAACATAGATGCAATTGAAAACAAAGATATTTTTTTAACAAAATTAGGTTGTTATAACATAGAAAATAATGCTTCATAGTGCAAAGGAAATGACGACAATGTCTAAGATTTACCAAAGGTGGTAATTCCCGTGTGGAAAGGGCTTGATGAGCAACATGAAAAGGCATGACAACAACAACATCTCCCATAATAATTGAAATAGATTTCAGTGCCATGACATGATGTATGGAATGAGCCATGGTGGGGATTTTGAAAGTGGAACGCATAGAAGGGGAAAAATTGTATTTGGCTGGTGCAAACTGGGGAGAGTATAAGATAGAGACATGGTTACTTTGGAGCATCATGTTGGAGTCAATACAAAAGCAGAATGTTAACGACCCGGGGGGTGCATCTACACTTGATTTATGTATACATGTGCGAGAATCCCCTATTTAAATGGGGGGGGGGAGTATTTACCTTCCTTCATTGAATAGTTTCCACCCTAGAAGTAGCTAAATTTCTACTGGATGATATTTTCTAACACCCTATCATTATATATAAATTTTAGAGTCACATAATTATAATCATCCTATCTTATTTATGAGTAGTAGAAATTTCATATGCACAATCTGCATATACATTATGCATACAATACACTATACATACAACCCATGTGAGCAAGTGCTTAGTCAAGAGAGATTGCGGCAGCTGACTAGAGGAGAAAACAAAAACCTAAGGATGGGAATGAAAAACTGAACTCAACGTTACTGAGCTCAACAACCCCGTTCAAAGCCCTAAAACTGCCTCTTCAAAGCTTGTCTGATGTCTGATACTACCCTAATACCTTGCGTATGGTTCTTGAACCCCCCCAGGAAACCCTAAATAGCCAGCCAACCCTTCCATCACCGGATGACGGTACTTTTCATCCAAAGGTGACCTTTTTCAACAAATCTATCCACATGTCCACATATATTTTGCCTATTTCTCATCCAATGCCACTAATGGCAGATGATTTATGTTGAACCTATTAAAATAAAATAAAATCTGAACTTAATTTTATCTATGCTACTTTATATGTAAATAAAAAATACCACAACTTAAACCACACCATACATTATATATAATTCCCAATTTCACATTTAGAAGATGCTATTGTATATCTAAAAAAAATGTAAAACCTATGTGTTTTGAATAAAATCCACCCTATATTTTCTCGCATGTGGTTTTCTACATTTTTGCCAGTGCCCGCCCCTAGACTAACGAACACCTTTAAGTTCTACTAGCTTGGTCGATTTTGCCTTTCATTTAGATTTGGTTGTAGGAGCTTCATGGGCACTCAAATTGCCTTTTTCATGGGGTCGGAATAATGCAGCGGGGACTGCCTGAACCTATGTTGGATGACATAATCTTGAATGTCATGCAATGGGGTGTTTGCCAAGGTCAACATCCGGGGAACTATTGCTCACGAAGGAGTAGGCGTAAATGGCATTTGGGTCTCGGTTGATGACACTTTTGTAAGGGTTGTCATGAATGAGAAGGGTGTTGTGTTCCATGGCAAACAAATGATCACTATGAAAGGAACGAGTGGGCCACCACATTGTGTGGCCCAAGTTCTTTTGTACAAAGCGGCGTTTGCATTATCAGGGCTTTTGGGCTTGCCTCCCTCAGAGTCCACATACTTGGAGCAATGTTGTTGATTGAACATGTAATGGGGCCATGCCGATTGGCAAACATGAAATCACAAATCTTCTCAACATTGGCCATGTGCATAGAAGACCAAATGAAAACATAAAAATACGAGTTACAATATCTCCAAAAGTTATTTTATTCGAGCTGGGGAACAACAAACATGAATCCGACCATGGTGGGCATTTTGTCAGACATTATTGTCCAACTAGCCAACTAGGTACGATGTTCCGCCCGTGCTCAATGTGGTGACTTTTGCAAATGCCACTTAGATCGAAGACAAATACAAATCTTTTGGTGTTCTGAGCAACAAGGGCCTGCCCAAAGGAACATAATAATCAAAGCTAGAGAAATTAATACTTGTGGGAGTTAAGAGATTTATAAAAAATTACATACATTGAAGTACTGAGGAGGAAGTGTAGATGAGAACTATGTGTACCTCAATGCAAATTGGATTGAATTGCCAGGAATACAAAGCGGAACATTGTCAATGTAAGCATGGCCCTTCACTAGACATTAATCTTTTAGTGGCAAGTACTCCCATCTCCCTCGTGAAAAGTTGTGGGGATCTACTTATGCTAAGGGAATGTGCTTGTAGAACTTACCGAGCAACGTTGAGATATGTAGAAGGTAGAGCATTAGATTGCTTGTAGTCAATAGAAATATAATGAAAGAGGCATGAGAAAGAATAAGGTTAGAATAAGGCTACAATGCTAATCCGAAGAGGCATAAGAGTTATCCCATATTGTTTGTATGAACCAATGAAAAGAAGAAAAGCAATAAAAGGCAAAGCAAGGAGAGCATGAGATCATCTCACTCCAAGCATTGTTCATATGCCTTTGTGTATGTCTAAATGCTTGTGCAATCTTATCTCTAGTCCTATTGATATCCAATAAGATAGGTTGCTAGACATGATTTACAAGAGAATTTGGTTAAGATCCTATGGATAGAGAGGAAGTTTTTTGGGCAGAACAACTTACCCAAGGGATTTTTTTTGTGGGAATGGGAGAAGATTAACAGTTGGGGAAGCTTCGACGCGACGGTGGGGTTGAGGATGAGCAACTGCGGATCGTTCAAGGGCCATTGGAGCACCTTCCGGGATTTAGATGAGTCCTCATCATCGCGGTTGGCAAAAATATGTTTCACATCAACGACACCTCTGTTTCCCACGGTCTCCACCCCTGGGCATGCACCAAAGTCATTGGTTCATCTTCGGAGACGTCCATATCTTGTTGAGGCTAGAACACAATATTCGTTATTTTGAGAGGTTTGGAGTCTTTCAAAATAAAGTAGTGGAATGGGAAGGAGGGAAAGTGGAAAATCTGTATGACCAAATGAGGTGAATGAGGTCCCATAGGTGAACGGGTGATAATGAATTTCCATTAAAATGAGAGTTTGTATTGTTTTCAACGGTGTGAAGTACAGATGTGATTGGAGAGTAGAGTGCTATGATTCAATCACATGTTTTGTTATAACTTTATTAAAGTACTTTTTTTGTACATACAAAACTCCCGGTGAGATATATCTACAATACGAATCTCCGGAATTGAATCACACTAAAACCACCTGTTACGGACTATAATTTCTTCCACCTCTGTCGCATGAAAAGGAATGTCGAAAACTATGTAACCGAAATATGAACATACAAATCAGAATGTGTAATATGTATGTGTCATTCATACATTCGCATTGTATGATGCAAGACTTTGCTTGATTACTGCAATCTGTGGAGCTGGAATCTTGATCACGCATTCGCGTGTACCCTTTCTAATTCGTGGCCACCACGCCGTCATCAGAGCATTGGTTTGTTCCCACACAGGAGGTTCACTGTCTTCGATCTTGCAACGCAAACCTTTCTCGCTGTCCCAACCCGTGTAAAACGCTTGAACATCCGCACTTCGTGAGGTCGGACGAAAGTACTGAATGACAATGCAATTTGGTTCCTCGGGATTGCAATTCGGGTTCGACAACGCTCGTGCTATCCACACTGGTTGTGTCTCACCATCTACTGGTCGAACTGCAACGAAATACCCTTCCTACACATCCCAAGCTACCCTGAAAGCTAGTGGTGGGCGACCTCTTAGAGGACCAACATATGGATCGTCCTCCCCAAACTCCTCACGGTCCTCGCCGTCATGTGCTATCTGGTCATCAATACTTTGTCTCACACGCGTAGTTGGCCAAAACCCTTGCCTCAGAACATTGCATGGAGTGACTACTTCATGCAATGCCTCCTTCACGCCCTGCCAATATACCACCAAATGTTCATACCGCCGTCGGTACTTTCCAATGACATCAACATTGCACAAATCCTCCCAGTACTTCACAAACCCTGATATTCCTCGCTCAATGTCCTCCACACCTCTCATTGGATGTGGTGGAAGAGCTGACAGCTCACCACGGGGCCACAAACTATGCCCCTGGGCATCATCTTTCCATATTTTAATGCCTGCTTCGTTCTCCCCTAACCACTCTGTATCCGTACATAACAATTTGTATTTCATTCTCGGACACCCTGCTCCATCCACGTAGAACTTCACCTGCTGCGGTTTTGTGTGACCCACAAGACCTTCATCCATGTCAAGAATTGCTCCATCTATAAAACTCTTAAAATCCGGCACCTCCTCGATAAGGTGAGGGATAGTAGGGATGGTCTCCATGTCCATGAACGACTTCATGAAGGCATGGACTGTGGGGAAGTTTTCCTTCTTCAAGAGCATGCTCTACCTCCCAAATTATGCGTCGATGTCGTCATGTGTATGCCCCACCATCATGAAATTGACATACACTTCGCGGAAAATCCGCTTTGCTACAAGTAGGGACCAAAAAGCATAAACATATATGTTCTTGTTGTCCCCTGTTACGTTGTCCATTTGTACATTCAGAATGGGAGGCAATGGTGTTGGCCCCACTAATCTTTGAGGTGGCGGACCCAGCGACGCTGAGCACATCTCTGCACCCTTCAGAACGCTACAAAAGAGAGTGGTGGACCCAGCGCCCAAAGCAACGAAGCATAGGCGTTTGTGTACGATAAAACCATTTTGTGGGGGAAGTGTTTCCCTCCGGAGTTGCATGTACTGCGCATGGCGAGATTTCCATGGTCCGATTATTATCAGGTCGACTCGACCTGATGTGTGGTATTCTGTGATTGCAAGAAGGACGCAGTCGTGAGCACTGGGAATCAGCTTGAGTCGAGCTGATTCTTCGCATTTGTCAGCACTGCCCGTGCGAGAATTTAGTGAACTCAGAATCAGCTTGAGTCGAGCTGTTTCTTAGCATTTGTCAGCACTGTCCGTGGGAGAATTTAGTGAAGTGAGAATCAACTCGAGGCGAGTTGATTCTTCCCATTTGTTTGCACTGTCCGTGAGAGAATTTAGTGAAGTGAGAATCAACTCGAATCGAGCTGATTCTTCGCATTTGTTTGCACTGTCCGTGAGAAAATTTGCTGAAGTGAGAATCAGCTCGAGTCGAGCTGATTCTTCGCATTTGTCTGCACTGTCCGTGAGAGAATTTAGTGAAATGAGAATCAGCTCGAGTCGAGCTGATTCTTCGCCTATGTTAGCAGTTTCGATGACGATATTCAGTGCAATGAGAATAAGCTCCAGTTGAGCTAATTCTTTGCCTCTGTCAACAGTGTCAATGGCGACATTCAGTGCAGTGAGAATCAGCTCGACTCGAGCTGATTCTTCGCGTCTGTGATCAGTGCCGTTGACAAAATTCTGTGAATGGAGAATCAGCTGGAGTGGACAAGATTTTTCGCCTCCATCAACATTGTTGATGACGACATATAGTGAAGTGAGAATCAGCTCGACTCGAGCTGATTCGTCGCCTCTATCATCATTGTCGATGACCATGTGCTATAAAGGGCGAATCAGCTCGAGTCAACCTGATTCTCCACATCGGATGTCCGCAACAACGTCATTCTAATGTCCCTCAGAATCAGGTTGATCGACCTGATTCGTGAATAGTATATTTGTGGAGGCGAGGATGTGGGAGAAGTTCGATAGTTCGGGAGTATTGTAGCTAATTACTATTGGTTTCAAATACTTTGGCCCATTCGCAGCGAATGAATTCCATGATAAACAAACCAGTACGTCAAATTCTGGGCGCATACCACTTCAACGGTCCCACATGGTGCACCTTCAAATGTCCTAAACAGAAGATGACATCCCAGAGAATTTGCAATACGAGAATCCATTTCAATGCTTGAATGGAAGAGCATGTATACAAGCGATTTCTGAACTACAGACAGGGGTCCCGGAAACTACAGAAGATGCGCGCACATTGTGCAACCTCACTGATGTCCAAATCGGCTAGAAATGGTTCCGGCCGCATGTTTTCAAAATCTATGAGAGAACGACGACGACCAGAGCATACTCCTCCTCACACTTACTATAGGGAGAAGACTACCGCGCAATCATGACGAAAGAAATATACAGATGCAGGGAAGTTCCGCCGGGATCATACCAGTTCGCTTCCGTCGTGGACGTGTTCTAGGTAATCCTAACATTGTCCACAACAGTCTTGAGAGGGATGATGTCCTCATCGATGAGAAAGATCGGCTCCTGAGAGTCAAAGTCGGTGTCAAGTGTAGGAACATCTGGAACCTGCTCACCTCCTCCCATGGATTGAGTATGGGCGGCCATTCCCTTTGTATGGACAGAAACTGAATCTTGATCTTGGGGACAAGACAATGGTGGAGAACATCTTGCATCGTTTTTGGGACTCACTTCCATTGGAGGCAATTGATTGTGAGATTCAAAAAGAGAAAATTGAGGATTATTTCACTGTCACAACCTGCATGGGTTTGAGGCACTGGAAACAAGAGGGATGCACGATCCTGAGGCAATGACAATGAAAATCATTTCAAGCATCTAATATAGGCGAACGCTACAGTTGAACAAGGGTAATAGTGGGAATAAGATTACAAAACATGAAATAAATGAAGTCATGGAGTTGAAGCCATGCGACCCCCACGATGAATAATATGTGTATAACTGAAGGGATGAAATAGGTTGAAGATTGTGTTCAAGCAATTTACAATACATTGGAGTTGTATTGCAAAGTGTTGTATTGGAGTTGTATTGGAAAGTGAAGGTGTGATAGGTAAGGAAATGGAATCCTATGGAACCACTGGAAGTCTGGCCCAAATCAACCACCGGGGGGGGGTCATTCTATAGGATTTTTGTGCACCACGTGCGGTGGAGGGGTATTTGTTTAGGGCTATTTACCTCCAAGGCACGAATTAAAAGCCCCTTATAATTACTTAATTTTCTAAAATGGCCTATTTTTTTGCACCCTACCATTACTTATAATGCCCATGTCATTGCAATTTTTTGTAGTCTATATTTTTTTTAATTAAAAAATATTCATCTAAAAGTGTATGCAATGCAAAAGTGGTGGGAAAAAGCATGGCAACAAAAGATATGAAGAATACACACCATTGCAAAAACTGAGTACAAAAAACTTAAAGTGGAAACACAACAAGAAGGTTTAGGATGGAAACACAACAAGAGTGAGCATGTGTTTACAAACACAACACCCGCTCCGTAAAAATCCTTTATTCAAAGTCAATTTACATACTAGTGAAGACCAAAACCATAGTGTACAATACTTACATAGTGTGAGACACTCTAAGCTTGATCATGAACCCTACATAGTCATGACGCTAGAGAAAATATGTCAGCAACACATTTAAAGAGTGCAAGAATCTACCTACAAGATGTTGAGATTGCACGATGAGAGAGAGCTTGGAGCGATCAAAGATGGAAGTTGGATTGAAGGCAACGTCATAATGATCTAGCAAAAAGATCGCAAAACAAAGAAAATTGAACAGTTGGGCGAATATGGTAGGGGCAACATGCAAATCACAAAGACTCTAGCATTGAATAAAACGTGTGCTATGAAGAAGCGGTGGTAGAAGTGGACATACATGTTGGAGATGATGATGTCGGAGTAGAGGAATTACCAAAAAATGAGAAGCCACAGGAAAAATGAAAAATGAGAGGCCACCAAGAGAAGGGAGAGAAGGGAGAGAAGCCACCAGGAGATGTCGGGAAGAGAGTTAGGGTTAGACTTACAATTTCATCCATTTTTGGGTAAACGATGAGTCATTTTTCATCCATCCCTCCTGGGGCATGCGTACAAAATTGACTCTACTAAACATACATCATAGGATCCTTATTTTTAGTCCCTATATTATTTTTACATAAAAAAATGGCCCATATTTTATACCTATCTACCTTACTTGTAATGGGATTGTCTATTTTTAATGGACCCTTCATTATTTGGAATTCCTTTATAAATTTTATGTCAAACAAATTTAATCCTCCTTATATTATCTACATGTCGTTTTTAAAATGCACTAAGTGATCCCCCTGTGAAGTTAGCCAATTAGTTGGGGCATGTTCCTATCAACCTACATGATCCTTATTGATTATCGTACAAGATGAGGAAATAAAAAAATGTGTGAGCTTATAAATGTGTTCCTTAGATAATCGGGAATGTGATGAGGGAGGAAGCATGGGAATATAAATTAATATTTCTTCATTTACAAAAAATCAATGTACAAGTGAAACTGTTTGTAAGTTGGATTTGAATAACCCGATTGAAAGCTAGAGGATGTGATATACATGTGTGAAAAGATGATTGTTGTATGTGCAAAAAAACCTCTCAAACTAAAGGAAACATAGGACTGAGTTGTGTTAAAATATCTAGCAGTAGGGGACTTGCATTTGCTAATGCTCCCCCACATTATGGACCAAACATCTAGAATGGGATTTGGTCAACCCAAGTGATGGACCAACACAAAGAATCAAGAAGAGTGCAAAGACAAAGAGGATTGAGGTGCTGAAAGGCCACTTACAAAATCCGACTCATGAGTGACATCCATGGTTAGAATGGTTGGCGACAACATTTATGTGTCTTGGACAATAGTTTGTTGGAGTGTTGGAGGCAACACTGGGATTATTGTAATGTCTATACTGGGTACAATTGTTCCACGAGACACAATCTGCTTTTGCATTTGATCTCCATAAGTATTAAACACAAAGAACAAGGAATCCAACATTTGCTAGATATCTTGCCTATTTTGTTGGCGAGTCCTCTCCAAAAGAGTCTTAAGGATATTGGCATCCACAACAAATTGGCCAGGTTGTACATAGTGACAACAAAGCATGGCTGCGGTTGCGGCTAGACTTGAATCATGGAGGGAACAACTTCATGAGTCATGTTAGAAGGCGTAGTCTCTTCTCGTGGAGTGGCTTGAAGTGAAATTCCACCTGAATCTATGCTCGGCGTTGATATCCTCCTCGCTTCGACCTTGAAATCCAATTTGAGTGGGAAAAAGATTGCATCGTTGGTGGGAATGAAATGCCTTGGTGGTGAAACCACTAGAGAGGCATCCCCGTTTGATTCAAACACCGTTTCGGGTTTAGAGTCGTCCTCCTCTTTGGCATCCACATCTCCCTCAATGTTAACACCATTGTCTTCTTTGCCCTATTCTCTTGTGTCTTTTGTCTTTGGCAATGTCTTCTTCCTCCTCACGTTCTTCCTCCACCTCCACCTCCACATCCTCCTCCTCACCTTTGCCATGTGGTGGCACAAGTTCCCGCCTCTAGTGAAAGTTCATAGTCTCTTCAACTCTAAGCAGTTCCTCTTCCAAATCTTCACCCAAATCTTGCACCACGCTAGTAGGGTTGTTGATCGGTTGGCATTTCATCATCCTCACATGTTCCTTGTGGATAAACGGGTGGTATTGAATGAGGGTCCTGTAGATCAACAAGAACATAAGCACCAAACTTCAAATTTCAAGCAAGAAATACTTACTGTAGTGATGAGCGGAACCTCAACATCTTCTTCAAATGCTTGGGCCTCATTGTCATCCTCCTAGAACATGGCAAGGTTGTCATAGAGATCACAAGGGTTGAGCCTTTTGGATTCCTCAACCATTGGCAGGGTTGTCTATCCCGCCGTTGTGACGGTGTCGTGCCGTCACGACGTGTCGTGTCGTGACGGACCCCTCCGTCACGACACAATAGGGTCCACGTAGGGTCAACATAGGGGGAGCCGACTAGGGTGGGTAAAATACTTACCTTCTTGCCAAGGTGGCGTCCTATGTGGCAGAAAACGTCGACGTGGATGTGCATATTTCCCCTGCCACGTAGACCATTTTGCCATTGTGTTTATCATTGTGTTAAAATCAAAGTAATAAAATATTACTAAGGAGGGTGTGGGGCGGACGGGGGCGGACGGGTGGGGCGGACGGGGAAGGGGGGTGGTGCGGACGGGGAAGGGGGGTGGAGCGGACGGACGGGGGGGTGGTGCGGACGGTGGATGGGGGTGGAGCGGACGGGGGAGGGGGGGGTGGGGCGGACGGACGGGGGTGGAGCGGACGGGAGAGGGGGGGGGGGGGGTGGGGCGGACGGAGGAGGGGAGGGGCGGACGGACGGGGGTGGAGCGGACGGGGGAGGGGGGGTGGGGCGGACGGACGGGGGTGGAGCGGACGGGAGAGGGGGGGGGGGTGGGGCGTCCCACCCGTCCCACCCGTCCGCCCCGCGTTCCCTCCCGTCCGCTACCCTCCGTCCGCCACACGTTCCCCACCGTCCGCTCCTCGTTCCCTCCCGTCCGCCCCACGTTCCTCTCCCGTCCGCACGCGTTCCCTCACGTCCGCTCCACGTTCCCTCCGTCCGCCACACGTTCCCCGTCGTCCGTACCCCGTTCCCATCCTGTCCGCACCCGTTCCCTCCCGTCCGCCCCGCGTTCCCCCCGTCCGCCCCGCGTTCCCCCCGTCCGCCCCGCGTTCCCCCCGTCCGCCCCGCGTTCCCTCCGTCCGCTCGGAGTTCCCCTACGTCCGCTCCGCGTTCCCTCCCGTCCGCTTTCCGATCCCTTCCGTCCGCCCGCGTTCCCTATCGAGTTCCCTTCACGTCCGCTCCACGTTCCCTCCGTCCGCCACGTTCCCTCCGTCCGCCACGTTCCCTCCGTCCGCCCGTTCCCCTCCCGTCCGCGCCTCGTTCCCTCCCGTCCGCCCGAGTTCCCTATCGCGTTCCCCACCCGTCTGCTCTTCGTTCCCTCCGTCCGCCCCCACGTTCCCTCCGTCCGCCCCCTAGTTCCCGCCCGTCCGCCCCTAGTTCCCACGTTCCCCATACGTCGTTTTCGTACCCTAAACCCTAATTCTGACCGGGATCCCATAATGATTGGGCTCCTCGTTGCCTATATAAAGCCGTGAGGCTTTAGTTCCTACCACTTTCCTCTCCTCCCACCACATAGGGACCCGAGACCTTGTTGCGTCCCAAAGGACAGCATCACCGCGCGGGTCTCAAGGGGTTTGGGAGGGCAGGGCAAATTGTGGGGGAACCCTCGCAATTTTTTTTTCAGATTCACTCGCTCCCGTGATTTTTATCACGAGAGATTTTCACACTCACTTATTCACGTGATTTTTATCACGACTCATTTTCAGATTCACTCACTCACGTGATTTTTATCACGATGGAGGGGGAGGGCATTGCTCCTTACGAGAACGAGGATTTGAGGGTGCACCGTGCTTGGCTCGTAGGCAATGCATCGGCGAATACTGCCGAGGGTACGGGAAGCGATCCTGGAAGTGGAAGTACTGCAGCACGTCCACCACGTCCAGATCCCTTTCAGTTTGACGAAGAGTTCTTGGCTGTTGGTCATTCGGGAGGCAACCAAACACGGGGAAGCCGTGGAACACGTGGGAGTCGGGGAAACAGTGGACATAGAGGGAGAACTGGAAGGGGACCAAGCTCAGGCAGTTCCACAGAAATACATGCACCGGCTCGTTCGGAGAACGTGCCACCACAATCTCCGACACGGCGGACATCAAGACCGGAGAGCCCTGCACGTGATGTACCTCAGGGTTCGGAGCAGACTGAAAGACGGGGATTAAAACGCCCAGCAGTTTCGGAAGGGACGGAGGACGGGTCCGCGGCATCGGGTTCGCAATCAAAGAAAAGGAAACATAGAGGCAAACGCGACCCGCGGACCGATGAGGCTCGAAATCATTGCAGGATCGTGTTGTTGGATTGGTTTAGAAGTAACAGCATGGTTTATTTGGAGAAAAAATACCTCAATGATGGTACAAAGGGTTTAGAGTTGGCGAGGAACGAGTTGATGCTTATTCTCACGGAAGCCACGTCTGGACCGGAGTTTGAGGAAGCTAGGGGCATGAGCGATTGGAACACATGGATTGAAAAACAAGCTGTGGAAGCAATCTACAATCCAACGATGTCATATGAGGCTATGCATCCTGGAGAGGGAAGTAGTGGTGGGAGGAGGTCCGAGCTGTACATTAAGCTAGAGAATTGGAAAAGAGGCGTAATAGCAGCAAAAGACACATCCGCCCGCAACCTTCCCGTTTTTATTGACAGGCAGCTGGCAGACAACATTGCCACTCAGGGCCGGCAGGGTGTCATATGGTTGTCTAGGAATGTGGAGATCAAACCCTTGGATAGGGAAATCTTCCAAGGGACCTTCGGAGTGGTGCGGAGAGTCACAATTCATGGAGCATCATTCATCCCTAACTGGATAGAGTGGGCTGGGAAGACCATGAAGGCCACGAATAGTCTGGAGAACCGAAAGGAGCGTTCGGTTGAAGCATTGGCATGCCCAGTAGATCATCCTGGGATAATCAAGCTACAATACCTCCACCCGAAAACATACGAATCCTATTCGATGTGGTGGAATGGAGGCTCCTTGAAGAACATGAAGGTCTATGACCACCAAGTTCCGGAAACCCACGAGCGCACAATCCTTCAAATGCCTGGGGCAAACTTTGAAGCACGGAAACGGTTGGTTGTATATCGAAGGCATCGAGCTTATTTGGCATGGGCTCTAATGTGCATTGTGGATGTAGTGCACAAGCATGACGTGTTGCACAATGACCTTAATCCCAACAATGTCATGCTGCATTTCCCACAAGACCGTGAGAACACGGTTTTCATTGGTGTGTGTGATTGGGGGATGGCATCATGGGGAGATGAAGACGCGCCCTCCAACTATGGAAAAGAATCAGTGGATGAGATGAACAAGCACCGCATAAAATACAACTGTGCTGGTCCAGAATTATTCCATGTACGAGGGCAGCGTGGAACATCTACCTCTCCGGTGAGGATGGCTCAGAAACATAGGCACACGTTTCTCTCGGAGTCCTTCTCAGTGGGTGCTTTGGCAAAGAAGATTTATGCCAGGGATTCGACTTCCTCGTTGTTTCAGCTAAACAGTGATCCAAATGGCTTGAAGATGCGGTTTGAGATAGCATTGGATGCATTGACGAAGCCCAATCCAGCGGAAAGGTCAACCATCACACACGTAGTGAACATGTTGAAGTCGCCTCCATACAACATGGTTAACCCGACAATGTGCTTCCGTGACACTGCAAAATAGTTTTTTTTTGTTTTCTTTGCAGCAATTTTGGATCATACCAATTTTGTAACCGTTGGAGATGTAAATAAAGCCATCATTTTTTCATACACAACTTGTATATTGTATGAGGTTTATGGATCTTAGTGCAATGTTCATACTCCATGAGGATTTTTGCTTCATAATCGAGAAGAAGTCTATGGGAGACTAACCAAGGTTCTCGCCTCTCGTGAGGCCACATCATTCTTTCACATCGTTGTTATCACATCCATGTGCTAAGTTCAAATTAACTATAGTTGTTCGTGATATGTCTTGTCAAAATGCAATTACCTATATTTATTCTAATTTTGGTATGCCACAAAATGTAGTCAACTATAGTTATATCTAGTTAACTAAAGTTGAGCACAATGTTGCAATAGTTATATCGGTTGTACACGTGATCCTAAACATCTCTAAATGTTTTTTCTTGTACTCCACACATATTGCACACATACTTCACAATTGCTTATATTTATATTTATATAATTCACAATCACTTTTTTTTGGAAGTTTGGACATAGGCTCGGTTTTTTGGCTCTCAAAAATTCATATGAAGTCCAAAAAATGAGTTCTTGGTATCCATGGATAGGTAATGAAGTCCTCTACAAGAATATGCAATAAAAGTCCTCTACATAATAGTCCCCCATCCACATAATAAAGTACACTAAAATAACAATAATCAACTGAGGGTGAACGTAAAGTGGTTAAAAAAATTTCTCTTGGAACTGAGAAGTGGATGCATAGTTTCATATTGCTTTGTGCTTGTTTATCTCAACAGAAACTGTTCGGTTGGTGAATTAAAAATAAATAAATAAATCATAGAAGTGGTACAACATATTATACAAGTCATAACTTTATTATTGCGACAACGTTACAAATGCCCTTTATTAATCATATACATGAACAAACGATGCAAACTATAATATTCCACTTCATTCCGTCATCCCAACCTCGTAGATGCTCCTGGCTTCCGGCGAGGCTCCATTTTTGGAAGAGGATTCGGCTGAAGTAAATCAAAATAGCTAATCGTTCGGTCTTTCATCCGTTCCTTCAATGGTAGCCGATGAGGCGACAATCCTCTCCTCTTCTTACGAATAGACATAGTCTTTGAAGATTTCCCCGCTACCTTGACTATTTCAATGTCGATTGAAGTCTCCTCCACATCCACATCCACATCCACATCCACATCCACATCCCCGGGCTTCTCCAAAATATCCGCACACAAATCAATTAGATCATTTAGATCTCCACCCACGCATTGTGTGTGGTCCTTCTCCACCGCATCGATCTCAAAGTTGTCTGCATATCGTCGTTGTTCCTCCGCCGCCCTCATCCTCCAAGCTTGTGTAGATTGTGAGAAGGGAGTCATGACATACTCATCACGAAATCGATCCCTAGCACTTCTCTCATCTCTCTCACGCTCGGGTGTTGCATTGAATGGAATATGGGGATCGTCTAAATTGTGTATCTCCTCATCGCATTCTACACCCTCAAACATGACTCTCCCCTTTCCCATCCTATCCATGATACTCTACCTTCGTTATATGTATGAGTCTCAATGATCTACTTATATATTGACCTCTAAGGACTTGATGACCATGACCAATAATTGATGTAATCCAATATGTAGAGGATCCAATTCTCGTTAGTAAGATAAAGTCAACGCAATCGGAATAAAAATAAAGTTGGTTAGGTTAAAAATGTACACTTTTGAAAAAATCTTCCGACATCCGCATCGGAAACCTCTTTGATACCTCTTTGAACTTTCCATATTTGATTAGTTATCCACTCATTCAACAAATCACCAATTTGTGCTTCAATCATAGTGGTTCATATGGTTTCATAACCGATGTCACCCATCCGAATGCACTTTCCTTCAATAAATCATTAATTTGTGCTTCAACCTTAGTGGTTCATATGGTTTCATAACCGATGTCACCCATCCGAATGCACTTTCCTTCAATAAATCATTAATTTGTGCTTCAACCTTAGTGGTTCATATGGTTTCATAACCGATGTCACCCATCCGAATGCACTTTCCTTCAATAAATCATTAATTTGTGCTTCAACCTTAGTGGTTCATATGGTTTCATAACCGATGTCACCCATCCGAATGCACTTTCCTTCAATAAATCATTAATTTGTGCTTCAACCTTAGTGGTTCATATGGTTTCATAACCGATGTCACCCATCCGAATGCACTTTCCTTCAATAAATCATTAATTTGTGCTTCAACCTTAGTGGTTCATATGGTTTCATAACCGATGTCACCCATCCGAATGCACTTTCCTTCAATAAATCATTAATTTGTGCTTCAACCTTAGTGGTTCATATGGTTTCATAACCGATGTCACCCATCCGAATGCATTTTCCTTCAATAAATCATTAATTTGTGCTTCAACCTTAGTGGTTCATAAACCCTAAACCCTAAATTGCATCCCACCATTCATGGAGAGGTGCGGCATGCACGCTCGGGTCAGTAGAATCAGCAAAAGGCCCTCGATTTTCAAGAAAATCTTGGTACTGGTGGAGGATTTGGACATAAGTGTCCTCATCTTGAGCAAGCCTGCGAAGAACTCGATTTAGGATTGTCCTCGAATTGTCATCCTCATGGAGTGGGGCCCAACCACGTAGAAGCGGATTTAACATCGCTCCAGCCCAGTGTAGATCATTCAACATCAACCTCCATCTATTTTGAAACGTTACCATAGCATTTGCAGCAAGCTCAGGGCTTAAGCGAAATGGAGGTTTACTGAATCCACGAATATGGGTTTGTAAATCATGCATGACCCTCCAAGCCATTCCCATTGCAGGCGCCTTGCCGTCAAATACACGAAGAGCTTTAACAACCGGGATCACCATATACAAGAAATTTTCGCATGTGTTCCAGAATCCATCAGAACGTATAAAGCTTCGCACAACAGAGCCCTTCATGTAAGAGGTGCCAGATCTCCTCCTCATATCACGCATTAGAGTGATCCAATCCTCATCAACCACCATTCTTTCCAAAGCATTGCGTACTTGGAGAAGACGTTCAATCATGATGAAGTTCGTAGCAAAACGGGTCTCTACAGGTAGGCGGAGTGAGAGATTTGGTGACAACCTCCGGAATATAGCTTGAGAAGCATGATGGTTTTTAACAAATACACAAATATGGCGGGATTTTTTTACCAATTTTTTCACCCATTCCTCCTTCCCCCAATCTTCTAAGAGGAGATCTAGGCAATGTGCAGCACATCCTTGAAAATATAGATCGGGATTTGCTCGAATCAAGTCGCGAGCAGCGGAGGCCATAACTGGGGCATTGTCGGTGCAAACTTGGACCACATTATGTCGACCAACCTTTTCCACAAATGGTTGAATTTGAGCAGCAACGTAGACATGATCCTTGTGATTTCCCGTGGTGTCAATGGTACCCAAGAAAACGTCTCCCTTTGTGCCACATTGAAGAACGTTTAGGAGAGGTCGGTTTTGCACGTTGTCCCATCCATCACAACATATTGTAACACCGTATTTTTCAACGGAATTCCCCAGCTTCTCCTTCACTTGCCTATCTAGGTCAACCTTTATATCAGTTAACAACTTCGTACGGATGGCATTGTACGATGGTGGTGTGTAGGCTGGCATTCGATGACGGGCAGTTTCACGCACAGCATGAACAAATGCAGGATGTCTCACAATGTTGAAAGGAATGTTAGCTTCATAAAAAGCCGTTGCCCATGCTCTATCGAGGAGTTGTTTTGTTGACACATTGAACCCCTCCGTTATGTTGAGTTGACGTAGTTCACGAGGAGGAGTGCCATATATCACAACATCAGAATGTTGAGTGGTTTGGGACATAAGCAAAGGCTCTGTTTCACTAATTACGGAGCCCGCTATAATAGGCTCCAAAGGTACAATATCTGCCACCAGAGAGTCCTCATTTACAATGCCTACATGTAAGGGCACAATGCCTCCGCAATGTTCAAACAAGGCCCTAATATGCGGGGGTACCATCCTACATGTGGAAACATCAGAAGCACCCCCTACATGAGGTCTATAACCAAGGTGGGCCAACATTCTATCTCCTCGGTAAGATATGACGAACGGGCAAAACCTACATTTAACCTGCCTTTGTGATTTACCGGGAACCCTCCCCTTATCCTCGTACCAATGATCCCATGCATCGTTTCGGCGTGGCATGACTTCAACAAAACCTGCAAATACAAACAAGTTAGAGCAAGTCACTTTGATCGCATACTAGGTCCTGTTCAAGAGTGCCACGAGGGCAACCCTAATTCACAAACACTAGATTGGACAAAGTATACTCTGCATTCGGGTCTCACGCATTCAATCCTCACTCCTCAAAGGAGAATCAAAAGACTTGAGACACACTATGTCAGTGGAGGCAAAAATGGCACCTTGCACCCTCAATTTATAGTGTTCGAATCGGACGGGGGAGCGGACGGAAGGGGTGGGAGCGGACGGGGGTGCGGACGGGGGAGCGGACGGAGGGGGGGGGAGCGGACGGGGGAGCGGACGGAGGGGGGGGAAGCGGACGGGGGGGGGGGGCGGACGGGGGAGCGGACGGAGGGGGGGGGGGGCGGACGGGGGAGCGGACGGAGGGGGGGGGAGCGGACGGGGGGGGGGGGGGGGGGGGGGGCGGACGGGGGAGCGGACGGGGGGGGCGGACGGTGGAGCGGACGGGTGAGCGGACGGAGGTGGGGGGAGCGGACGGGGGAGCGGACGGGGGGGCGGACGGGGGGGCGGACGGGGGAGCGGACGGAGGGGGGGGGGGAGCGGACGGGGGGGGCGGACGGGGGAGCGGACGGGTTGGGAGCGGGGCGGGGGACGTGGGCAGACGGAGGTTGGGAACGGGAGCGGACGGGGTTTGGGTACGGGAGTGGACGGGGTGGAACGGGGATTGGGAACGAGGGCGGACGGGTGGGAACGGGGATTGGGAACGGGGGCGGACGGGGGGGCGGACGGGCGCTAGTAGAATTTTCCCCACTTTCCCTTTACTTTGCTGACATGTCGTCACACGTGGACAATGTAAATCCTACGTGTCCGAAATTGGGTAATGTAATTACACAAAAAAATCGGTAAAATTCAAGTCCGGCAGGATAAAGACAGCATCCGGCATAATCCGGCATAATGTCGTGACGGATACGTGTCGTGACGGCACGACATTATGCCGGGATAAGCCTCCGTCACGACACAATAGACAACCCTGACCATTGGCTGGAATGTAGCGGAGTGTTGTATGGCGACATAATTGAGGATGTTGGCTTTGAGTATCTGGAGAATCAACAAGTTAATCACAAATTAGAAAATGAAAACGAGTAGACAATTGCAAACAAGTTCCTATAAATCTTCTGAAACTTACCAAGGCAATGGTGGAAGGCTTGAGTCCTCCAAAGAAATTGACGATGATGTTGCCTATCACACATCTTTCTACAAGAAAAAAGAGGTATGCTTGCATGCAAAGTTGTCCCTTGTAACATATTAAGACCACCCGCTATTAAGGTTGCATATCCTTGTGAATTAATACAATTAATACTTGTGAATTAATTGTAAAATGTACTTACGGAAATTAATTAATCACTGGAATTAATTCCAGTAAGTACATTCTATAATTAATTGGGCTCACTTAATTTGGTCAACATACTTTTTGATTTATTTGGGCTTTATTAGGATTAATCAAGATTAATTAGGCTTAATTACATTCAATCACACTTAATTAGTTTGAATAAGTATGAATACTTGTGAAAGTAGACAGCATTACCTAAAATATCATAAAATATACATACTAAATCAACACACTAATTTAAGTGTCATTTTAGAATGACAAAGACAATTTCAAATGGTAAGTCACAAAAATTATAACCTCAATGTTAATGAGGATTTTGTAATGTTTTCGACCTCCAAGTTCATTACGTGCTTCATTGATGGTTTCACTTCCGGAATGAAATCCCAATCAATTGTTTATTTACTAATTGGAAGTGCACATATATATTGGATTTTAGACCTTGAAGGTGAAATGCACTCAATATGGGATTTGTAGTCAAGCGGCCATGCCGAGCCATGCCGAGCCATGCCCAGCCATGCCCACACACATTAGTGTTTTGGCATTGCAGCGTTCCGGCGTTGCATTGTTCTGGCGACTCGGGTTCGGGACACTGCGCAGTGTCCTGGGCATCAGCGAGTTACGACCGTATTTGTTACCTTGGGGGGAGGGTAAAATGGGTCAGGCACCGCCGTGGGGCCCGTGTGCCACGGTGGCCACGTGCGAGCCAGCTGTGTGTTACTACAGGGGATTTAGCCTTCTCCGGGGAAAGGTTGCCGCCTTGTGTGGGCATGATGTAAGCCTCCGTGTGTGGCATGGAATTTTTGTAGTGTCCAAATCATTTTTTTATAGAAAACGTTCTGAGTTCATTGCAAGTATGCGTTCTAGAGATCATGAGAATTTGAATAAAAAACAAAACCGGGTGGCAACCTATTAAGCCACCGCTACTCTCAACGAGCTTCTATAAGATATAGTGGATATAATGTCTCACCATCCCTCACTCTCCCCAATTGTCAACGTGTTGTGGCATAAAGTGGAAAGTTTTTTTGGCTACAATCAACCAAGTAAGGATTTTGTTTCTTAGAATATATTTACTCGTGTTGTGATTGTATTGAGCATGTTTTCAGTTGATTCATAGGACCTATGTAGGGCATTTATAGGACAACGCCATTAGCTATGGATAGTGCACTGACCATTTATATAAATGATGCATTTATGATTATGAATTTTATTTATTTATGCAAGGTGAATAAGAGGTGCAGGATTAAACCCATCTCCTTTTCTAAGCTTAGTGATATCCACCAAACTTTTTCCAAACAATATGTGACAAAAAGAGTAGGCAACAATTTTGCTTGGTGTGAAAAATATAATTATCTTTAGGCGATTATATCGACTCATATGCTTGGATCTGTAGCCCACATCAGTTTTTCAAAACAACTACAAAACATTTTGCCTAACAGGGGGCGGCACGAAATGCTTACCGGTGCATGAGGTCAATGTCCATTCTCCAGCCCCATAAAGTACTTTCCTTCATTCATGACAAAATGGACCACAGAAAGAGTGCTTTCCCTATTTTTGCTTCCAAGAACAAGGACATTGACATGTTTACAAAATTGCATTTGTCTGTGGCCGGTATGGTTGCATATGGCCATGAAGATGAGCGTTATGCTTATTATTCTCTAGATTTGTATCCAAGAGATTGCAACCATATTATTGGATTATTTGCAATATTCCTTTGTGATTTAGAAACTCCACCGATTTTGACAACTCGGGTATTGTTTGATGGTGTTGGTCGGTTTCCTCTTTACAAGACAATATTGCATGGGAAAGAAACATGTGTGCAAGGATTGTAAGCCACTCTAAGTGATCCCATGCTTGTTGTGTTATTTCCGCCCATTTTCTATGTTTAGTTGGATAATTATGACGATATTCGTTATATCGAGACATTTCAGAGTCTCATTTTATCCTCGACTCAAAGATAAACCGCTTTATCTCTTTACTAGAATTTTTTAATAAATAGGTAAGAACACCAACTTTTAGAATTGTATTAGCATATCACTATTTGAGCATTATTTATTTTTTATTTCAATTACTATTTTTTTAAATGAATTTCCAATAACTAGCATTTTGTCTCAAAATCGCTGAAAAGTCTCGATATAACGAATATGATGATAATTATTGGAAGGACCACAAATGCAAATGTGTTAAAGTTTTTTGGTCTATATTAGTAGCGAAGGGGATATTTAAGGAGGCCTATGTATCTTACCTTTTGGTTGGTTACACCCACGATATATAGATGCATCATTCGAGAGTGGAGCATGAATTTGCACAACAATGACTACCCTACCATTCCGTTGTTGATGAAATCCTACATGGTGAAAGAGAAGGTGGCCACCATTTCGTATATGATCAACAAACTTCCAGCTTAGAAGGCCTTTGTTGATCTTTTCTTGCCAAGTGGGAATGACATTTTGTTTGCACATACTAAAGCCCAAAAGTTCAAATTCTTTGTTCGGAATGATAGTTGGCCAATAATGCAATATGAACTATTGAGCAACAATGTGGAGTGGCTTCCAACTGAAGGCATACTCGTGTGAAATGAGTAGTCTAGAGGCGGATATTCAATGTTGGAGGATGACCCTGCTCTTGCTGAACCTCGCAAAATGGGGAAACTAGAGGACGTTATTAATGGTTTGCAAGGATTCATTGACCATCGACAACTGAATTGCAACTATGATGTCATAGTGTTGGAGGATATAGCAGGGCACATGGCCCGTTCATCACATATTGAATAGATGTGAAAGAAGCATTGTCCGTACCTCTCTCGGATCTCTAGATAGAGGGAATGCATCTGCAAGAAGGATTTTGGCACAAATCTTGAAATCATGCCAGTTTAGACACTTCATTTATCCAAACAAGTGAGCTTTGAGAGGATCATGGAGCTGGCTCACATTATGTGGCCCCCGGAAATTGCCAATTTGCGTTGTCATTTCGCCTACCAATGATGTATTCATTGTACACTTCATGATCCTTTGACCACAAGATCAAGATACTGAGCATCTAATTTGGGTATGTTGCGCTTTAATACCTATCAATTTGGAAACAATCGGAGCACATGCATGTCAAATTTAGGTGGAATGGTTCGTTCCCACTTAGTAAGTGCACTTGAACGCCAAGTGTCATGAGGTCACACAAGAATGAAGTTGTTGATCATTAGCATAACCTAGCATACGCCTCAAAATAGGGTCCGTGACATTATTTCACATGTGACACTAAATACCATAAACAGTGTGGTTCTCTTCCACTAGAAAGTTACCATAAAATCAATGAATGTGGATTTAAATCTACCATCATAGTACATCATAAAACCATGTGAATCCCCATATAAGTGAACGATGTGAAAAACACACAAACACACACACACACACCTGTATGAGTAATTCAAAAAGCCAAATGCTTACATCAATTCACGAAGTTACGCCACTTATCAGTCTATCCAGATTTTAGCATGGTGAATGGGAATTTACTGTCGGCGAAATTCAACCCCGAAAGTTGAAGAGAATATGTAGATGAGCTAGAATGAGCTAGGACCAAGACACTGACGGTCGCATTTCTAGGGGTCCAAGCATCTTTATAAGAAACGCTGCGCTAAAGAAAGCTCAACGCCTTCCGCCTTTAGAAGTTCAGTGTTTTCCCCAAATCGTTGCAGAACCAGAAACACGAATCGCGATTCACGATACCGTTGCTCCATGACCTGGATGGAAGTAGAGAAGCAACAAACTTTGCTCCGATCACCTGGAGCGGCGGCTGTATCGGATTCTGGTCTGCAGACAGACGTTCACAAACACACATACACACCCAGTTTGCAGTTGGTGGGCTATCATGGACAGGCTCGGGGAATTCAGTTTTAAAGAGCCTCGTCGACATTGCTACTGACGTAGATTTGTCGAAATCGAGTGTTTCAGGAGCTGGATCCGGAAGGAGCTCCAACGACACAACACTTCCATTAGGGTTTTGCAAGAAGTTTGATATCGAGCTGGGACCGGCGATGATCAGGGACATAGCACCGAGGATGGCCATGGCACCAACTACAGGAGAAGCTGCCGAGGAGTGGCCGCAGGATGGTAATGCGGGCGAAGCTGAGAATGACCGAAACATCCGAAACCCTAATCCAATTGGAGCAGACCCCTGTGCAGACGCTGTCTGCGTTGCGGTTGCTGTTGCAGGACGAAAGAGGAAAATCCATCACAGGGTACTGGATCCAAGATGGAGGAGATCGAAGAAAGTCATGACCCTCCTGAGGTCTCCCCAGGTTGATGAACTCGATGTGGCAGACAACTATCGACGAACAACGTTGAAGTTTGGATTGGCTGCACGACCCAAGAGTATGAAACACATCGCTGCACGCAGAATGAAGAAAGTACCTGTCACCCTAGTGGAAGAGTACTTACATCGGCAGCTGCAGGAAGATCAACGCTCTGTTGAGGAGGCTGAGCCACATGATGCCATCCGTAACGTTGAGGCTGAGGATGATGATCCAGCTCCCGAGGTCGCAATTGCTGCGGTCGTGGCAGACATTCGTGGACCAATCGCTCATGCAGTGCCGGATGACCCCATGAATGGGGACGAGGTAGATGACCCGATCGAGTACGAGGAGGGCTTTATTCCTTTTGGAGATGTAAACCTGCCGGATGTACATCGCAAGAGCTCCGCCCTCTACATGCCTTCACCTGTAATTGAAGATTCACCTGAATCACCTCGGAATTAGGTTGAAGCTGTTGTATTGCCATGAACATCTGTGCCATTTCTGTGCCGAGGCAAAATTGAGGTCTACAAGGTCCTGCATCTACAAACGCATGTAAATATGTTCAAAACTGGATAGAGATCCATTTTTGGTTCAGTTTTCGCAAAGACATCTTCTCTACCATTTGGAATATCTAGTTTGAGTGATCTCCCACCATCTGCCGTTCATCTCGCACAATTGTACAGAGCTCATAGTGTACAGGCTCATGCAGAACAGTGGAGGTCTATTCTTCTTAAGTGTTCAGTTTTTTTATACTCGTAGCATGATATATAAAAGATTGTGCAGCAGCAATTCCATGTTTATTAATATTGTATTCAAAGTCAAGTTCAATGCTTCTGGGATGCTTTTAGTCTCTGGAAAAAAATGGGAAATGAATGCTGTAACTAACTTCACACCTTTCTTTCTTACTGTGGGCACCAGTGTATATATACACCCTAGCGAAAATACACCAGATCATCCTACCAAGCCTCATGATAATGAATTTGTGTGCGATCGAACCTGCTATCGCATTCCATGTCACCTCCATCCGCATCAATGTCTGGGGAATGTCTCAACTCAGCCACTTCATGTGCAGCACAAACACTTGCGCACTGATGAAGTGTTGTATTAATTGTAGCTGCATGTGCTTGGAGGAGAGATCACCAGGTAAGTATATTACTAAGTGAGTAAGTGTAATTGACCACTAAATGGGATGTGAATTAGATGCTATTTCATAATACCTAGTGAGTAGTGCACGCAGATGACTTATTTTGCGATCATCACCAGAATTGGTATAAATTCTTTCAGGAAGCGAATCAAATTACGGCCTATGATAATAACTACACTATAATATATACTATAAATTATAAAACCTTGCAGGTAAACCAAATTAGATAATATGTATAGGACTCTCACAATTGGAGCTTCTCACCCATCTCACTATTACCTGCATGTACAGCTCCAAGCTAAGAGTACCAATGTCTGTAAGACGTTATGGGGTGAATGAAATACGGCTGTGTGGCCAGACGTGTAGAGTGAATGAGGAATAGAAATTAGCTCTCCACAGGGAGTTTTGAGAAGCTCTAGTCAGGAGTTACTGAAAGATGAATCTCAGAAGCAGAAACCACATTTAAGTTGACAACGATACCAGATCCTGATCATAATGAGTTTAAATTGATGTATAGGTACCATGGCACAATAAATGCTGAATCTTGAACCCCAACTGACAGATTTCGGAGCTGTTAGCGCCACGTACTCTGGAGTTCAACTGGGCTCACCTACTAAACAGCATGAGAGCACGACTTTAGATCAAAACAGAATGAAAAACGAGCTTGCTACTCTTACACGAATAATACGATAGAATAGCGTCACCTACACTTCTAAATCAAATCTCATGAAGTTGGATCGGACACAAGAATGGAGACCATTTAGATCCACATTGATCACCCATACATGATTTGGAGCTCCTCAGAATAGTACAGTGGAGCTTAATCTATTCTGCACAAGTATGCATTTTTTTGACTACCAACTTGTAGCATATATACAGCTTGTGCAGCAATTTCGTGTACATTTTTTTGTCTTCAGACTTAAGTTCATTTAATGTTTTTACTCGCATGAGTGTAAGTGTGCCCATGTGTGTGACTCTGATACCCCTCTCATAATAGGGTTTTCCACTAATTCAACGGGCATTCATTTAACCGGAGTTTTGGTCGGGAGTTGGTTGTTTTGCATACAAAAAGCTTCCACGTTCGGTAAGTTTTCGGTGCATGTTGGGAGTCAGTGTGGAGGTTGTCCTTTATTCAAACCTCCACACTGACTCCGAGCATGCACAGATAACTTCCCGAACATGGAAAGTGCTGTATGCAAGACAATCAACTCCCGACCAAAATTCCGGAGGTTGAATTAAAGGATATTTAATTCTAATGTAATTATACTTCAGACTTCAGAACTTCCTGTCTTACGTGCACATCATTCAGGATTCCCAGTAGCGAGAATGCACCAGATCATATCAGGTGCTGATCCCAACAAGGACAATTAACACGTGCACGCTGATAAATTTGTTGTATTGTATTTCCACCTGCATCTTCTTGGAAGTGACATCACCAAGTAAGATCACTAAGGAGACGAGTCAACCACTGAAAACCTCGTAAGTAGATGTTGGGAATGGTATGTGATCGATTAGGTAGCTGTTGCTTTACCTGCTGGTTGCAGGTGGCCGGCTACGAAGCTGGACATTATCGATCAGTGAAAGGCTCCCAGAATTGTGTAGATATTGCAGCAGGTGCCATTTGACGCTCTGATTGCTGATGTTGTGGAGATGCAGCAGATGCGGTGCAGCTTCATTACAATCAATCAATCAATCAATCTGCGATGAACCAAAGGACGAACTAGCTGTGTCAATGAGGTGTAGCTGGAGTAGTGCACTGGAGGTGAGGAATGTTGTGATAATCACCAGAAGCAGAAAAAGGGACGAACTGTGGTCCAGAGGGGCCCCATCCCTCTGTAAGGTAAACCTGTCCTATATCCGAGGGGTGCCCTTTCATGGAGCTCTAGGGAACACATTCAAACAATGGGGTTCTAGGGTTTGCTGAAGTTGTCAATGCAATGAACTAATGAGGGAGGGGATGTGTCGGAGATAGGTGGAGCTCATCTCCATGAAGGAAATTTTGAAACACTTACATGAGAGTGGCAAGTACTGAAAATAAAGAATACAATCCATCTAATTATTGAGAAGGTAAGTATGGTTTCAAAGATAAGAGAATACCTTGTTGTTCCTTGGCTATGATTGGTTGGCTAGGGTGTTGGATATAGGACACTTGGTGAGGGGCATTTAGAGCCAAGTTAGTGTCTAATTAGCTCATTAGGTGTCTATAGTTCAAGGTGTAAATTACGTGTACACACCTAATTTACACTTGAAAGTAGGGCATGTTACCTTACTCACTAGGTACCAATGTTTTTTCTTGGCTTCAAGACACCAAATTGCACTCAGAATAGTAAAGAGAGTTTGTCACTTTAGAACAAAAACATGAAAAGCAAGTGTAAAAGCCAATGAAGCAATGTGGTTTGGCGGGTTGGTGCCAACTCAACATCAATTGTAGGATACACAACCTAACTGGTCACCAAGAAATCAGCCATTATAGCTCCTTCTTTGTGTCCTAACTCCAATTTTAAGGAAAATCTTGCAGCTGATTGCTAGCTTTAAAATTGGATAAAACAAACAAAATGTCAAATGACATTGTTCATTATGAATTCTGCATTGAACATGCAGATACTCATGGAATCAAACGAAAAGCCCCACTAGGTACCTCCCTTCTTCTCGCTTTTTACCTACTCTTTTTGCACTATAAAAACCCGAACAAGTGGAGTCAACCATTCAACGATTGAAAGCCAATGATTTTTGTAAATGTAGCAATTATGTTAGGAAAACCGTTCACCACTTGGGAGGTTGGGTATGAGTTCAATGAAGAACCATAAGTAACATGATAAACCCAAACTCACTTTGCAAAACATTAGTATGAAGTAAACCTTGAGCACTCTCCCCCCCCCCCGCAACCATAATAAAAATAAAATTTTACTTCTAACTATGTCCTTAATTATAACTACGAAAATGTCCATATGACTACATCACACATTTGAATTATGAAAACCTCAGTGAACAAACGAAATCAGAGAGAATATAGTGCTTTCTCAAGAGTCTGTCACCACAGCTACAAGCCAAGAGGACTACCAATGTTTAGGAGGCTTTTTGGGGTCAATGAATGGATGGCTGAGTGGTCCAACTAGCTAAAGAGTTTAACATGATACACATGTATTTAAATAGCTCTCCACGGGGAACTTTGATGTGAAACTCGACTCACAAGAGTTACAAATAAAAGATTGTTCTCAGAAATAGAAGAGACCAAAATTGAGTTGAGAATAGAGTTATCCATGATAAAGTAAAGGAGATGAAACCCTACGTTTACTATCAAACCCTCAGTTTATGAGAATCAACACAAGTTCTCTTGTTGCTTAAATTACCATACACAAAGAGTGGTGTTGGGCTATTAAAAACCAACTTTGTGGCTGGTTCTTTTAGAATGGGTGGACCAAAGCTAGCCTTGCATAGGCCTATTTGGAATTTAAGACAACAAGTCCCATGCGCATACCCTATTTTAGATCTTATAATTCTTTCAAAAATTTTGAGGCGGAAAGTGGAGGTCCCAAAAATTTCACACAACTTTCAAATTAGGCTCCAATACATGATGAGCTAACGAGCTCTTAATAGAAAGTTTTCTCAAACACGGATCAAACCCATGGTTTCATCTCTCTTTTAGGGACTTTATAAATAACTCTAATAAAACAAAAATGTCCTCAGAATGAGATATTGTCATGTAAGCTTAAGTATAGATACCATGGCGCAATGCTAGATCTTGGACGCCAACTGACAAATTTCAGAGCTGTGGGTGCCATGTACTCTAGAGTCCCCACTGGACCTGACTTGACCACAACTAAAGATCAAAATATAGAAGATGAGCTTGGCAGTTTCTATTGGATGAATGAGATGTTGTTGGAGGAAATGGTGATGATGCTTACACAGGTTGGCAGTTTCTATTGGATGAATGAGATGTTGTCAAATGAAAACCACTTTCGTAATGCATCTTGGCATTGTTCTCCCCAGCCTTGAAGTTGCTACCAATGGGTATCTTTTTTCTGCAAAACATTGTGAGTGTATTCTGTGCTCAGAAAAGCCAACATCTCATTGTTGCCAAGCTCGATGATCTTGATGACACCAAATTAATAAAACATAACTGCTCGTTCAATGGGCCCTCGAATATAATTGCCGGATGCTTGGAAAAGATGTGTAGGGAGACTTAGATTTTAACTAAGCTCCCAGCATTTGACTGTTATATTTCAAGGGCCCACACTGCTAATAATATTATGGATGGTTAAAATATATTTATATATTAAAAAATTAACATACTTGAATGGTACAAAGTAAAAGACAAATCTCAATTGTATTGACAATGTTAGAATTCATTTCGGTGGTAACATGGCAACATTGATCTCCCTCCAGAGAGGTTGTCAATATTTAACCATCTTAATAAAGTATCATGGCATAGAAATATTTGTACCTAAATGGTATGAAGAAAGGATAAATTTGGATTGTATTGACCTAGTTGGAGTAGAATATGGTGATCACTGATATCCCCCCAACTATTGGTTTTCCTTAAGGGTTTTCTTCATAGTATAAAGCTCCAACTTCTTCAAGCATCATGATATTGTTCTCCATAACTACCAGTTGCAATTTTGTATTGGTATCTCCTCGGGATATTTGTGATAATAAATTCACCTTCTCAAAACATCATGAAATTGTTTTTTTCCCCCAAGCACAATTTGTTGTAGTGAACTTTCATGTGGTTGCCTACAAGAAGGCATGTCAAAACATCTTATCCATACAGTCTTGAAGTCAATCCATGCCGTTCATCCCATGAAACTTGCGCATGTGTAATCATTAGTAATTGTCACTTTGACAATATCTTAGTGTCACAATGTCACACTTCAACAAAGTTTTGGTGTTTTGAGTACAATGGAGTGGCATTTCTTGCCCGGCTCTTGGTTGGAATTGTTCTCTAGAGGCTCCCAATAGTAAGGAGCATTGTGCAATTGGATTTTGATAATCTGCATGGCATTTTCCTTTAGGGTATGCCATGGAGAACCTCTGAATCCTCTCCCACATTATTTACAACAAAACAAAGGTTTCCATCATCTTGAACCTCAAGAATATGTGAGCCCTAGTGTGGTTGGAAAGGTCATTGGCAGGGTTGTCTATTGTGTCGTGACGGAGGCTTATCCCGGCATAATGTCGTGCCGTCACGACACGTATCCGTCACGACATTATGCCGGATTATGCCGGATGCTGTCTTTATCCTGCCGGACTTGAATTTTACCGATTTTTTTGTGTAATTACATTACCCAATTTCGGACACGTAGGATTTACATTGTCCACGTGTGACGACATGTCAGCAAAGTAAAGGGAAAGTGGGGAAAATTTTACTAGCGCCCGTCCGCCCCCCCGTCCGCCCCCGTTCCCAATCCCCGTTCCCACCCGTCCGCCCTCGTTCCCAATCCCCGTTCCACCCCGTCCGCTCCTGTTCCCCCCCGTCCGTTCCCGTACCCAAACGCCGTCCGCTCCCGTTCCCAACCTCCGTCTGCCCACATCCCCCGCCCCGTTCCCAACCCGTCCGCTCCCCCGTCCGCCCCCCCCGTCCGCTCCCCCCCCCCTCCGTCCGCTCCCCCGTCCGCCCCCCCGTCCGCTCCCCCCACCTCCGTCCGCTCACCCGTCCGCTCCACCGTCCGCCCCCCCCCGTCCGCTCCCCCGTCCGCCCCCCCCCCCCCCCCCGTCCGCTCCCCCCCCCATCCGTCCGCTCCCCCGTCCGCCCCCCCCCCCCGTCCGCTCCCCCCCCCATCCGTTCGCTCCCCCGTCCGCTCCCCCCCCCTCCGTCCGCTCCCCCGTCCGCACCCCCGTCCGCTCCACCCCCGTCCGTCCGCCCCACCCCCCCCCCCTCTCCCGTCCGCTCCACCCCCCTCCCCCGTCCGCTCCATCCCCCTCCTCCGTCCGCCCCTCCCCTCCTCCGTCCGCCCCACCCCCCCCTCTCCCGTCCGCTCCACCCCCGTCCGTCCGCCCCACCCCCCCTCCCCCGTCCGCTCCACACCCCCGTCCGTCCGCTCCACCCCCATCCACCGTCCGCACCACCCCCCCGTCCGTCCGCTCCACCCCCCTTCCCCGTCCGCACCACCCCCCCCATCCGTCCGCTCCACCCCCCTTCCCCGTCCGCCCCACCCGTCCGCCCCCGTCCGCCCCACACCCTCCTTAGTAATATTTTATTACTTTGATTTTAACACAATGATAAACACAATGGCAAAATGGTCTACGTGGCAGGGGAAATATGCACATCCACGTCGACGTTTTCTGCCACATAGGACGCCACCTTGGCAAGAAGGTAAGTATTTTACCCACCCTAGTCGGCTCCCCCTATGTTGACCCTACGTGGACCCTATTGTGTCGTGACGGAGGGGTCCGTCACGACACGACACGTCGTGACGGCACGACACCGTCACAACGGCGGGATAGACAACCCTGGTCATTGGAATGGAAAGGATGCGTGTTCAAAACACCAAAACATTAAATGTGATAAATACAGGGTTGATTTACCCAAAGTGACCGTTGGGAACCTTTCATGGAGGTCTAGGGATACCACATTGGGCATATGATCCCATGGCCATATATGACAATGCATCAGAGATCACTATATATGGTTAATTGTGATTGGAGTTTCCACCAACCTCAAGGTCACTAACTTAGCAACTTTCTCCCCAACATATTCTTGAGCTTATTTTAGGACCAAGGTAGCCAATTATTGCCAAGCTCAATAACCTCGTGTAAGTAGACTAGGTAGTAGGTTGGGCCCGTGCTAACCCAACCTGCTATACCCGTGCATATGAATTGATATCTCATGCCACACCAACCCCCTAAGCCCATGACGAGCCCATACAACCATACGTACATATGCCCATGGGCCCCCATGCCCATGCGTGTCTCCCCATATGCATGTATGCCCATGCGTGTCCCCCCATATGCATGTATGCCCATGCCCATAAGTTTCCCAATGCCATTTATATCCTTGTCAAGCTAATACATGGACATCAGTAGATGAAGGTCAAAGGTTGTCAAGTTACTCAGTGCCTCCAATACCCCCTTCAAACCATTACAACTTCCACCACTTAACCCTCAAGGCCAAATCAATAGAAATTTTTGTATGTTGTGCAGGTTGCTCGGGGGCTCCAGATGCGTACTCTACTGTCACATAGCAATATGTAAATAATAAGACGTGTTGGATGTAGAACACCACCCATGCTTAAATGATGCTAAATACCTAAATTAGCACTTGCAAGAAATCAAATGGGGGAGGCAATTCTCCAAGTTTTAGGCAAAAATTTCCCTTGGATTTCTCATCTATAGATTGCATTAAGATATGTCAAGCTCCCTCACAAATTCTTTTCGTATATATTGCGATTTTTTGGTAGACAAACTCCATGTCTCCAAAGTTTTGATCATGAGTATTCTAGTGCATTGAGAAACTTCTTCAAGGCCTCATATTTCCACATGTAAAGTTTCTTCAAACATGTCAAGCCCCCAATCACTTGGGTATCCATATTTTCTTGCTTCCACAAAGTTTCAACTCCAAATCTTCGAGTCAAGGTCCTTCTAAATAGGCCTCAAATTTCCATTTGAAGGCTTTCTTCAAACATGTTAAGCCTCAAACTCTTGGAAATCTCCAAAGCTCCAAAGCCCCAAAGCCCCTTGTGAAATCTCTTATATTAGTTGTTTAAGTAAAGGCTCATCAAAGGGGTCAACAATTGGACAATTAATATTTCTAAATTTGCAAGATGCTCAAAACAATAGTCATGTCCAAAAATAGGTTTCCTATTCATCAATAGTGTGAAGGCTAATTTTTCTCACAAACCCATGTTGCCCTGTAGCACATAATTGTTACCACATATTATCATCACTTACCAAAAACTGCTTGGGTTTCGTATTTGTAGTTTGCATTTGCTTAGGTCCAAAACAATCCATCACCTCTAGAAGCTTGACTAAAGCTCCTTGTAACATGCAACAATCTTGTAGCAACTATATGTTCTCACAAATTTGATTCCTTACTTGTCAACCCCTTAAATAGGTTTAAGCTCACATTCGTCATTTGTTTATCACAATTATTTGTTGATAATGACTCATTTTTTTGTACTCATTTTTTGGTTCAAGTTGTTGCACCTCAATTGTCCATGTTTTGAAGACAAAGAAGTGACCCCCCTACCAACCCTCCCTCTCCTCCTCGATTTATTGAGAAATTAGTTAGAAAATTAATAAACAAGGAATCAAACAAACAAACAAAAATTAACATGTCACATCATGGTAAGCTCCGCATGCCTCAAAGTGTTGTTTTGAAGTTGCAACAACACTCATGGAATATACCACGTGCTCCACTCACCAACAATGCCGACCTCCACCTCCATAGCAGCCACACGCAAATCCAATTTATGAGTGAACTTCCAAATGGTCCATGAGGCTTCATCATTGCTTATTGGGCTCTTGCAAACAATTAATCTGCATGCCCCAAACTCCAAAACAACCCTTTAGGGTAACGACTAAATGGCGTGCACAAGTTGGTACATTCACATCAATTGTTTATTAATTGTAAGTGAATTCTTATCAATAAATCTAGAGGTTCAAACCACATGAACTTACAAAGATGAAGGAACACTCACAAAACTAAAGGATGTGGAGCTCAAGTGACACTTTAGATGGTTGATCGAAAGTGGATAGAATACATCATTAGAGTATACATGCACACCAAGATAACTATATCCATGTTCATATACTCGCAAGGTTCAACTCATCACACTAGAATTGAAGTTGTTGATTGCAACCACGTCCATCTTGACTAAGTAGTCATCCTACGTAGGGAGGAAGATCACAATAGTTATAGTTGGTTGTAGCATCATCGATCAACGTTAATTAGAAAAGGAAGAGCTATTAGATAGGTGCGGATGTCGAGGGGCATGTGAGCCCTCCACCAATAGATGACACCATCATGTGATGCTCTTCATTGATGCTTGCTTCTTCATTGAGCTAGTGTTTATATCTATCTATAAATTTCAAGTTGCAAGGTCACCCTAGCTAGGGAGCAAGGGAATTGTTGGTTGCACCATCAAGGATCAACATTTTTTACAATATTAATGATTGAGAGTGGTTGTGAAGGTGCCAACCCTTCATTGAATCACTTAGATGGCACTACCATGGATACAAAGAAGCTCTTCATATCTATATGCTTGCTTCCTTAGGGAACCAACATACCTACCTATCTATCTATATGAAGATGCAACGATTGACATGGTGTAAGAGTAAGAAGTCTTGCAAAACAAATGCAAGATACAATCCACTTTGAAGAGAAGGCTAGAAGACATGGAGTATACATGCATGTCAAGATATCTACATCCATATCCATATGTTAGCACTCCTACATACAACTTCTTAAACACTCCTGATATTTGACTTACCACACTAGAATCGAAGTTGTTGAATATTGCAGCGCATCAACATTAACCCCTGCAACTCCTCCAACATTTTGAGAGTTGCTCAAACCAAATGAAACGTAATGTGAAGGATAAAGAAACACACATACACACACCAGACCACAAACTAAAGAAACGACTAAGGTCTGCAAGAACTTAGAAGGTGGAAATCGTCCACGAAGTCCAGAGGTTGAGTCCTCCTGACCTTGGCTTGGTTGTTGAGTAACAGTGTCCGGGGAACAGTGTCCGGGGGGAGTTTTGAGCATAGTCCGTCAAGATCCTAGTGTTTCCAAGTCCAACCGGTTACATGTTGTGATCTTTCGGTTTTTCTTTATTAATTTGAGGTATATCTCATAGGTTTCTCTAAAATGATCGGTAATTTTTCCTGAAATTTTGAACTTTAACCGGTCTCGACCGGTTCATTGGTAACTGGCAACTGTCGGTTCTGCCCTTTCAATGCTGGGGAAGCAAACAAAACACATTATAATAATACAGGAGCCACATTAAAATAAAATTTAACGAAGTTCCGAGTCTTACTATGTGGCTGATTTTTTGGCCCGATGCCTGCATGACTAACTCTATGTATAGTTATTTAAATGAGACGTACAGTACAATGCGCCTCATACGTTATACAGGGCGCATCATCTGGATGACGATAGGTAGGAGCTCCTGCCATAATGCAACTCGTGTGCATGAAGACACTTAAATATGATTGCATGTATGATTGTAGCCCACGATGCAACAATAAATAAGAGTAAACACTATATTAGGTAACTTGAGACTTTCCATTGTCTCAAATTAATATATGATGACAACAACATGAAGTCATTCTAACATAGGCTATGGTATATTGGCAAATTATATATTACTAGTCCAATCCCAAAGTTAATAGTTGGCCAATATAAGCACATTAGGTAGACCACTTGAAACCTACTACAACATAAAATCAAAGAAATAGATGCATTTTGAATATAGAATAGACCCCAAATCCTTCAACTTACAAAACTAGAGTGTAATAAATGCATATTAATGCAACATAGGAGTTTTGTCCCAAAAAATCAATAAATTAAATATTATGTTTAATGGATATTATATATCGATATTCATCTGACCCCAAACATAATAGGATTCATAAGTAACCCAAAGTCTAGCCCAATTGTATTGAACACACAATGCACATAGACTTACTAGTAGTTTATTATAATTTTGAACATGCTATATTTATGGTAATAGGTCAAGTACAAAAATGTTGGATATTATTGGTGGTTATTCACAACCAAACAATTCGACTTCTACCAAGTTCTCATTGGCTTGATTCACCCGTGAGGTGAGCAAGGTTGTCTTTTGCAAATGTTATGTACTTGTGAGGGACGGATAGTGACCTACTATGATTCTTTCATGGTTTCCATGCTATGAATATAATATATGTGTTTATCTAGCTTGGACCATGCTCAGAATCCACCTTTCAACAAAGATTATGATTTGCATCACAACTTGTGTAATGATGGGTCATATATTCATTACATGTTGTTGGTCGGTAGTTCTCCAAGGATGACAATACCAACATCCCCATTGCCAAGTGGATTTTGGTCAATCCAAACTTATCCTATGGAAATGGGCCCCTCAAATCAAGTCTAACAATGAAAACTTTACTACCTAATTATAGTCAATAGGTTTGGGTTGCCTTACCTAAGGATAGTGGAGGGCATAAGGGTTGGGCAAGTCTATGAAATTGTGAAGAAATTGCAAATGGATTATGTTGTAACAAAATCTCACTATATTGCTTCCCTTGTAGAAAGAGTGTACTCGACCTTAAAAGACACAAAAAAACAAGGTCATGAATGTTCTATGCCTTTACTTTGTATACCAAACGAAGTTTTTGAATTGCAGAGACAACCCGATGTCCAAGATGTACAAGCTCTTCCAAGTCCCAGAAGAGTTGGTCACTCAGAAATCCCTCTACGACGAGGCAAAATGTGCGAATTATCCTATGGACAAGTTGAGGATGAATTTTTATCTAAAGATGATGAGGGCCTTTACACGCAGGGGGGACACGACCTTCAATATTTTTGGAAGGACAAAACCTATACATGTTGCAATAGTGAGTTAAACATTTAGGGGTTCAAGAGTTGGTACCTAGTTTTGGGCAGTCAACCCAAACATATAGTGCTTAGTTTGGATCGACCACCTCAAATGTCGTGCACCTCTCCATGAGGAGTGCCCGAAACACCATGGACACAAGGGGGACCCCGGAGTGACACCCGGGACTTGTGGCGCCATTGGTGAGAGGGCCCAAGTGATCCTAGTGTGGGTGAGGGCCTCGGGCGTTCAAAACGCCTCCCACCCATGGAGACTAGGAGTCATGAGGATAAGGCCATGAGCATTGAGTAGCTTATGGCGTCCGAATTCTAGAATGCTCAAAAACACCTCAATTGGAGGTGTGAGCTAGGAGATATGGCAATTTGAGTGGGCGTTGCCTAGGGACATCGCCCTGGGATAGCAGTGACCTGGGAGTGGCACCTGGGACTGTCGAGGTTAAAGCAGCCATAACTTCCTCAATACTTGCCTGAATGGAGCAAGTGAGGGGTCCATCGACATCTACGCGTCAATTAGATGTCAATAGAGTGGTTGTTTGATGCAATCAAAGATCATGGAAAGAAGTTATGGTGGTTTGAAGCTGTTGGGGGCTTCTAGCCCCAACAACTAAGGAAAAATGTCTACTTGGCCCCAACTCTTAAGAGAGAGACAAAATGTTTCTTGACGGTGGGGTAGGGGCCTTGCCCAAAGTCCTAGAGGCTTATATGTCCTATGAGGCAGCGTGGCCGACTGAACCCACCCGAGGCCGAACATCACGGCCTCAATGGGCATTGGCCCAATGTGGGGGCATAGTTGCCAAGTATGCTTCGGGTTGTTGTAGTGTTGCTCCGGCAACGCGATGATCAACTAAAGATTGGACTTCCATGAATGGAAGTTCACATCTAGCCATTGGCTACATGTTAAGGAGAGAGTCCTGAATGTATGGTAGGAGGGTTGGTCACCCACCTATGAGCTTGGAAGTCCAAGGTATTGGGAGCTAATCATTCGCATGGGTGGAATATAAAGGGTTAGCGCTTGTGACTCTTGCTAGAATTGAGAAATGGTCAAAATAGTTAAGGGGCGCTAGCAAGGGTTGCGACATCAAACTATTTTGTTACGTTTTCTTCTCCTTTGTAATTGGGCACTAATGTTTTGGTTTCTACAATAACCAAACCCCAAAAAATTGTAGATGTTTGGGTTGAACATATATTCATATATTGAGGACAATGATTTCCAATTTCACAAGACCCAAAAGGCATTGGCGAAGAAGATGGACGTCCAAGACTGGCTACCTAGGAGCTACCTAAAGGAGATCATCGAGAGGGGAGAGAACCTACTAGATAGGGTGAGGCACCATCCCCCTATAAAAACTTTCCAAAGGCCCCCCATCATCGGCCCTAAGCCTCTTGTTGCAGTGCATCCTAGCAATCCATCTTAGGGGGCAAACAAGGAGGAGGCATAGGACATGGAGGAGAACAACAAAGAGGAGGAGGTTGAGGTGACTAGCCACACCTAGTTGGCGGAAGCCCTTCGCCAAATGAAAGCAATGCGGGCTGCAACACCTTAGAGCAAAGTAGTCCATAACCTCACCATGGACAATGCCAAAGAAATGTTCTCCAATGACACTACAATTGCATTTAGAGAGCAAAGGAAGCTGAAAGGGAACAAGTTGTATAGTAAGTAGGTAGTGGAGGAGACCATCATAATCTCTAGTGAAGACAAGGACGATAGGAGCTTGAGAAGAAACTGAGGTTTACCCCCCTCCCCCTTCTCCTATAGAATTCACTGGTATGATGAGGGTAAAGCCAGAGGTGTTGACCGTGGACGAGGAGCAGTGCATCCGTCCCTAAAAAACGGTGGCCCAAGAACCTTTAATGCGGAATGAGGTGACAAAGTTGGGGCTTTGCTCCTAAACCATGAGCAGCAACGGGCCATAGCCCAATCACCATTGAGCGTGGACATTATCACGCAGGTGATACAAGGCATGTGTGCGCAAGGCCTGGTCGTGCCTCTGTTGAGTCCCTTCTCTCACTTGCCTCCTTGGTTCCTAGCATAACACAACCTACATCAACCCTTATTTTCCCGTAGCCTGAGCGGCCCCACCATTTCCCATACACCCATGTGCAATAGATGGACGACCCCAACACCTCTTGCCCCCTCCCCCTAGACCCTAAACCCTAAGATTAGTAACATATGAGTTGCAACTTGCATGTTATTTCAAGGATTTTACGTTGGATGAATGAGAGGTACCCTCATATGCAATAAATTCCTCTCTCCATTGTGAGTTACTAACTTCCATCTATCTTTCATTGAGCACATCAATATGAGGGTTATTTTAAGCTATATCTTAAGTCCCACTTTGCAAAGTCCAATTTAAAGGTGATTCCCAACTTCATGGCTCCTTAGAGGAAATTAATGAAAATTGGAAATAAATGCATTTCGTGCACATGTTTCCATTATCGTGCATCCACTCAACCACTTGAATCTTTACAAATCACCCTATTTGGGATTTCTAGGCATGGTTATAAGAAGAAAACACGTTCCTTTTATTCTTGTCCTCTTCATGGGGCTTAGAGAATGGAATGTGTACAGCGACCTTAAGGTTTGAGGGTGCTTCCAACTCAAGAGACAATTTTGGATGTTGGATTGGATCAAGAAATGTCTCCTCTGGGTTACCAATTGTGGACCACAAAATTTGTCATTTCAAGTTTCAATAGCCAAGTTGAAGCTTGAGTTGCATAAGCTATAATAGGCTTACATGGATTTTCATCTTCCTCTCTAAATTGATTGCATTGGCACTTATTCCATATTGAACCTAGAAGGGTAAGTATCTTAAGAGCACATAGTCCAATGTCCTCTTAACATGTGTCCTTTTCGTTCATAATTACAAGCCTTGCATATACCACTCAAACATAGGTGTCCAATTAAAAATAGTGATCATATAAGGCTCACATATCTTATGGAAAAGGATAAATGATGTATGGAATACATTCTTAAGTATGACATTGTCATTATACCATGTAGTGATGGGTTTCACGTCTTGTTCTCCTCCTTTTTGTGGCACTTGGTCAACAAAAAGGATTGGTTATGGCTACTCTAAAGCTAGAGTTGCTCAACTCAACATGCAATTTGTGCTCAAAATGGTGCAAGGTGTGTGGGATGTCCCATACAAGGAGTTCCAACTTCCTCAATAGTAGAAACATTGCTCAAAAAACACAATATTCAAAATTTTGAGAGAGTGGGATCCTGTCAAAATAATATTGTCCATTTGTCAACCTAAAAGTCATGTTAGGTTGATAAATACTAGATTATATTTCAGATGTGTAGTTTCCATTAAAATGAGAGTATGTTGAGTTGGGAAGTTGACTCATTTAGGTTGAGTCGACCTAAATGAGGACAATATGTTAGTCAATTTAGATTGAGTCGACCTAAATGAGGACAATATGTTAGTCAATTTAGGTTGAGTCGACCTAAATGAGGACATAATGTTAGTCAATTTAGGTTGAGTCGACCTAAATGAGGAAATATGTTTGTCAATTTAGGTTGAGTCAACCTAAATGAGGACAATATGTTAGTCAATTTAGATTGAGTCGACCTAAATGAGGAAATATGTTTGTCAATTTAGGTTGAGTCGACCTAAATGAGGACAATATGTTAATCAATTTAGGTTGAGTCGACCTAAATGGTCAATTTTAGGCAGCACATCACTCCGCAATTTACGGCGGGAAATCAAATGTTTTTTTTTTCTTGAACTCTACAACTCTCCACTGATTTTCACTTCATTCTTGGATTAATAATTTGCTTTATGTACTCTCAATTCACTGGAAAACTCTCAAAATTTGAAAATTGTGTTAAAAATTTAGTGCTATTACTAGAGAACATGAGGTTGTGGAAACCGTAATTAACCCCATCCTCTCATGGAAGCAACTTCTTCAACAAATGATCGTCCAAACATCCATCATTGGATGGGGTTGACACTTTTGACTCTCCTAATGAAGGTGCTACTCTGGAGGTTATTTTTAAAAATAATAGGTTTTTGCCATGTTTTTAATGAGTGCTCGCTTGTAACCTTCCCTCCTACTCTTGATTGTTTGAAGGGGTGTCTCCTTTCCCATATCTCTGATTTGGATGATCCTAAGACCTGGGATAACATGAAAGCGGGGTGGTTTAGGATGGTTAGAATGGATGAATTTAATAAAGGGCTTAAGAAGAATCATTTTTGACCTCTACCTGGGGTGAAGTGATTCTATTCATATCGACCACAAAAGAATAAAGCATCTAACGAAGGATTCTTGAGTTATGCTTTGGCCATTGGCCACAATCTTTTGCAACGTAAGAACCCTCTTAAACCATTCTTGATGAATGACACGAGATGCTTATCCCTTCTTTCAAGATCAAATGGGGAAATGACAAGGATATTTAAAGGAGGCGTAAGAAGGTAAGGGCCTTCGTCTGGTCCCTCTGGCATAAGTAGGTGGGCGCTAAATCTTGAAAAGCTACGTACATTGCCGAGATTGATTGTGTATGTGTGCCTGAGAAACTTGAGACCATTGCACACAAGTTTGATTTGCAAGGAGAGCTTGGGACTTTGCCATTGGCATCATGAAACTAAATAAAGCTCATAAGAAAGGTCCTTTTCACTAGTAACATGGGAGTTTTGGAAGACACCAACCTCTCTTAGCAAGTATTCTAAAATTGGCTCCTCCTTAGAGGCATTATGTTGTGAACCACTTGGATTGAGAGGAGTGATCCTACCTTTAACAACAGTACATGGGATGTTAGTCAAGTGAGGCAACACAATATTACAAGGTTGTTTTGACTATCCTAGAGTTGCTTAGGAAAAAGCTCTCAAAGACTCAAAGAGGGAGCCATCTATGATGATGTCCTTGCCAAGTTTGATGTTATGTGGGGTGACATTCACCTCCTCTATTGGCATAGGTCAAAATTTCAAATCATGTGGTACAATTATGCACCTAATGTTAGCCTAGTTAATCATGAGCTTAGGATGTTCCAGGGATTTCATGTTCACGTTTGTCACGTCACATCACATCTTGTGATAATGACGTGACATTGGACCAAAAAAGTCACGTCCGTGGGGGTAAATCCGACATTTTGCTTAGGGGTTTACTAATGCGGTTAACCTCATGGTCAACAATTTGGTTGATTACTCCTTTGAAGTTGACATGGTAATTGACTGCAAAAGAAGAAAATATCCAATTTTTTGGACCGTTAGATCTTATTGGCTACAAGATCTAATGGTCCATATTTTTGGGGAATTTATTGGTTTAACAATGTACTAGAGGAGTCAATTGCTCAAATTTGACTATTGTAGTCGACCAAGCTTAGTGGCCTAGCTTGTCGACTTCAAGGGGAAGCAATTTGTTTTAAAACAAATTGAGTTGTTTTATGGACAGTTAGATCTTGCATGTAACAAGATCTAACGGCCCAATTTTTTTTCTAGAAATGTTTGAAATTAAAATTTGTTTTTTAGAAGTCGATTGCAATAGTTGGCCTAGGAATTATTTTTTTACACAAAATTATTGCAGTGAAAAAAAATTACCACGTCAACAAGTGTCACATCATTTGTGATGTGACGTGATGGCCAAAGGCTAGATCACGTCCATTTTGCACTCCCTTGGGTTGTTCATCATGCTTGGGGTTTTGTGGTTATATTAGGTTTTTCCAAAAGAGTTTTACCACCTTTTTTTTTGAGTCATGGTGGTCTTGTATGTTTTTGGAAAATGAAACATAGTCTTGTTTCGTTTGTCGTTAACCAAAAAATTATAAATAAATAAATAAAAACAAAAACCACACATGAACACACAAAAAACGCAACAAAGAAGAAGCCCCACATACCTTATGTTGGTGGACAAATTGAAATGAGCAAGATGAGTTTTTTTAGGTGATCTAGAGTTAAGGTGAAAATCTTGGGTTGTTGAAATGCCACTTACAAATTTCCTTCAAACATTTTTATTCAAGCATGTACATGTCATTCATGATATATGTACCCATGGGTTACTAATGGTAAACAATTAAGGTTCACTATTTGTCAAGGATGAACTTCAATTCTATGTTGCAAAGTGTGGCCATTACTTGGTTGTTGCCCTATATGTATTTGAATTAACAAATGATGCACATGCATTATAATAATGATTTTGGGATTTAAGAAAATTTATTTTCATCACTCGAACTGTTTTATATCGTCAAATTGAGTAATCTCAAGTGCAAAATATGCGAACCTCTAAATTGTCAAGCCATGTGTTCTTAAGTCAACAAAATTTTGACCATCCATACATTCAAAATGTTCTTAATACTAGGATAACAATCTCAATTACACCATACATAACCTACACAATTTATATTTTGGGGACCTCGACCTCCATGGTCCCTTTGACATTTTTTCCTTAGCGCAAACCGATGTTGTCCCGGGACAACTTCAACAGCCAATCAACTGCCTTGCAGAGCCCTGGTCCAACTTCATGGTCCATAGTGTAAACCGGCCCTCATGTTCAAATGGACAAGAGAGTATACGGTGCAGAGGACATGACCGGTCCATTCTTTAAAGAACTCTACACCATCTTCTAGACCCCAACGTATTGGACTCTTTCTATCCAGCTACCGAGTAAATTCTTGAAGCAGCCATTTATCGTAGCTCTTTAGCAGCTTGGGCACCTTTTTGCCTAATAATTAATTAAAGTGCCAAATTAAGTTAGGCAACCCCAAAAAAATTCTAAAATTGGGCATATTAAAAAAGTAATTTAAAATAAGTTAGACATTTATCCAAGTCATTCCTATAATTCATGGATGGTTTTCTTGAAATCATCTATGGCGGCTACGATTAACCTAAACACTTCCCTTAATCAACATTCCTTACCTTGAAGTTTGTCTTTTACTTGTATGTCATGGTTTTGCTTTGTGTGAGAGTTATACGGAGTGGTCTTTTGTGAGAGACTATGTCACTTGCATTATTATGATTTTAGGCACTCTTTGAATGTTATTTCTTTTTTTTTGGGACACTCAACGAAATTAATTTCCTAGAAATTTAGGCACCTTCAAAATTAATTATGTTCTGCCCAAGCTGCTAGAGAGCTACGGTATTAGGTTTTGACTGTTCATTTGAGAACTTTTAATTTAAACAAACATCCTCCTGGAGCCTTAGGATGGGAGCCAGTTGGAGCACTTAGATTCAAGCATGACATCAATTTGGTACAGGACCCACATACACCCGTTTCAAAATAAGAGCGTCTTGTTTTGACTTCTGTCTGATTTTTAATTTTTGATTTTATTATTTTTTTTTTAATTTTTATAAAACTTGAATCTCTGATGTCCGCAAGTGAACTGAGGTATTGAGTTGCTCACGTGCTGGATGAGTTGTCAGGTTGTAGGTTGATTCTTGAAGAAGACATCTTTGTCTTCAGGCTGAGCCACGCAGTTTTTCACTGCAAAAGTTTGAAGCGAAATGTTATTAACGAAATTTCAAAGCATGCAGTCCGTGCAATGGTCCATAACATCTATATAAGGCTTACAATTAGTTGGATGTGACCACAGCGAACAGCAACCATTGAAACTAAAGCAAGGCTGAGATGGAGGAAGTTGTGTCAGCCGTGTGTGCGGAGGCAGCGGCATCAGGTAGCACAGGTTTTACTCCAGTTCAAGGAAGCAATCAGAGTGGGAAGCTGGGAGTAGAGGCTGCTGATGTTGCTGCAAGTGTTCTCATCAAACTTCTGATTGATATGTAGGTTGCAAAACCTTTGCTACTTGTGTGTTCTCTAATTACATTCCGGTTCTGATGGTGCTTTTGAGCACTATAGATACTGTGGGCAAGATCAGTAAGTGACACTATGGATTTTACCTACATCTTGTGGGCCCTGTGCTGTTGAGCACATTGTGACTATTTGGGGTTCCAGAAGACATCCTACAAACTATATCTGTAGACCTTAAATGAGCTTAGAAATGTGCCCTTGTCATTATGGAGCTCATCTGCTGTAAATTAAATTGTGGGATTTGATGGTCGAATGTTTTTCGTGGCAAATATAGCCTTTTGTGGATTCTTTCACCCCAAACTAGTTAAGGAGCTTTTTCACAACTGTCACGGAGGCCTATAGGGGGTAAAAACCCTAGGTTGGGAGAAACACCTGGGTTTCAAGAAGATCGTTCTTTTAATTTTTCAACTGTTTTCAGCAACGAAAATACCTCACATCAGAAAACTATGGCTGTAAGATAGAGCATCTGTGCCTGTGGAGGGCTTTCTGGGTATGAATGCATGGCTGTTGATGCTGACATTTGGGAGATCTCCATGTGGCAATTCAAGAAGATTAAACAAACAAATTCATAAACCTAATTCTAGATAGTTGCTCCAGCTTCTAGACAGTTTGTTGGCAAAATCACAAACCAATGATAGGATTATTGGCTGGTGACAGGATGTATATGGATCTCATTATTTACTTCTTTTATAAGTTTTTACAAGGCACAGATGTATATAATTATGTCAGGACTGAATCAAATGTCTCTGTAGGTACATAGCAGACTCTCGGACTGCAGCACCTCTCACTCTGTCCTTGCTACAGGTATGAAATTTATCTCAACCTGATAGAAACACCAAGTGTGGCCTGGGCCCTTGGATCTTCTATGATTGGATATTTGATATAGTGTGATGTTAGTTATACTTGGTCACGATTCTCCTCACAGAATGGATTATATGAAATAATTTAATGGAGTTTCAAAGGAAGTTGGTAGGTTTGATTCCCAGTTTTAGGCCCCTCCTCTCAACAGTTTCTTTTCCTAAACACTATATTCGTTAAATTGAGACTTTTTGGGCATTTTGAGACATTAACATAAATAAGAACAAGGATAAATGGAACACATATTGGAGAAAGTTGTAAGATTGGAACACTTTGAAGCGGGTGTTCATACCAAGAAGCCCATTAATAACTCATATTTGTGATGGTTTAGGGTGGGCAATCTAAACCTGAGACCATATTGAACAGGTAATCTCAAAACATTCATATTATTGCACACAAAATATGAGAGCTTGTATGAATATGGTTTAGGTAGGGCAATCCAAACCGTAGACCATATTGAAGGGGTAATCCCATAACACTTATATTATTGCAAGTACCATATACAATGTATGGCATGAGAAACTGAATAGCATACTAATGGCACAAATCCATTGGATAGTGCGGCCTAAAATCATCCCGCCTACATGCAATGTCTACGCCCTACAATTGCCTATCTAGGTTGGGAGACCGCATCTTTTTCTTTTGCCGCCGCTTGTTTAGCTCGCATCGCCTCAACATTTCTGAGAATCTCTGGCCCTCGACTATAGCCGAGTTTTGGATGTGGGCCCACCATAACACATTTTGGATTGTGTCGACCGCCCGAATTATAAGACGAGGAATTCGAATACGACGACGTAGACTGTCCGGCATATCGGCGCATGGCGTAGTGACGCTCCAGCTCAATGGACGCATTGGCCCGCGGAGGTTTGGGGCTGGACGCAACCTGGAAGTGATCAAAGAAAACCAAAAAAAACACGGGTTAGTTTGAGGAGAAAGACCCAAACCCATATATATATTGCACGCCCCACTTAAGGGAGAGGGATTGTAATGTATTGTGGGCGATCACCTTGGCAGTAGGGGCGCTCGCGTCCGAGTTGGATAGGACGGGGAAAGCGTCGCGCAAAGGGACATGCAAGGGTCCACTCTTTGCAGGCCGAGCGCCCATCGCCAGTCGTCGTCGGGGTGCAACGGCGCCGCCGGGGCGAGAGGGGGACGTCCGGACGCAGCCGCGCTTTGTGCCCTTGAGTGGCGACGGAGACGGAGACTGCCGGAACATTTGCTTGGGCGGGGGGCTATCGACGACGCCGGCGTCAATAGGCTCCTTGGAGTAGTCAATGGTTGAAGCGGCGTCATAAACGGTCTCATAGAAGAAGCTCCCCAAGTTTGAGTCACTGACGATGTCAATGGAGGGCTCCAAACGCTGGCGCCAAAATGGAAACAAAACAAAACAGAACCCAAAGGGAAGAGGGAGAGATAGAGCATGTGAAAATCAAGATACATATGAAGAATATATTACACAAAGTGGGGGCGCCCCCACACACAAACACACAAACACACAAACACACACACACACACACACACACACGTACTCTCTCAAATGAGCTTGTTAAATTTCGCGTGGGAGAACAACTCTCTGTACAAATGGTCTCGTGGATCCAAGTATCTCTCGCCTATGGGATTACTCCTAACAAACTGGTTTACGGGCAGCCCGCTACCGCAGAGCGTCTGCAAGTACTTAACAAGGTCTAACAAAAATCGGTCCCGGACCTTCTCGATCGTCCACGTAGGGCAAACAATGAAGTTGGCCGTCGGGTTCAATAAGTTCTTGGAAGCGCTGTCGTCCACCATGAGCGTGTTCTCGCGGGTGGGACGGACGTCGTAGGGGACGCCTATCAAGGACGGTCGCTGGTCCCAAAAAATCGGCTTCAAGACCTTGAGATATTGGGGGGACGCGGGGTTGTTTGGTTTTTTGACGACTTTGCCGTCCGGTGTGTACAATATTCTACACGCTTCCTGTGCTAGGACCAAGCAGGGGGGCTCGAAGCCCTTGAAGATGAACTCCACGACCGCATTGGTGTTCTCGGCCGTCATGGAGCTCCACACGACCACCCACCATTTGTTTTGGGCGATCTGCAGGAAGCGCCGAAGCCACGGGCGGAGGTGCACCAGCTTGGTCTTAATGTGCGTGGGCGGCCCGTCGTAGTTCGCGTCCTCGGGCTTGCAAAAGGGCACCGTGGGGACCCTGGGACAATGGACGCACTGGACGAGGACCCCGTTAAGGTCTAACACCAGGAATCGTTCCTTCCGCAGCGCGCGCAGGGCGGGCAGAACCGGGGGCGCCGCCGCGCTGCCCTCTCCGCTCCTGGGAGAAGAGCGTTGGGGAGCCGCTACGCTATGCTCCGAGCCCTGCGGGGACGATCGAGAGAAAACGGGGGCGACTTATGTCATGCTATGTCCAAACGAAGAATTAAGGAAATTTATTTGCACTCGGTGCATACACAAAACCATTTGATTCATTGGCCCGGGGGGGGGGGAACAAGGGATACGAGAGAGGCAAGAGCATACAGTATACATTCAAACCGAAGATACAAATATATGGGAGTAAACAATGGTGATTTTATATTATACAATGCTCCATGTACATTTTGATATTGGGGGAGAGCCGCGTTGAACGATGCGTTCAAACTAGCCTAAGTCTACATCTAACAAAATTTGAATGACGAGCCGCCGTGATGAGGACTTCGTCGCAAGCCGGGGTGGGGGGGCCCGAAAGGATGGTCGGGGGGGTGACGAAAGGGGGGGCGAGTGCGGGGATGGGGTGGGGCGAAGAAGGGGGGGGACGGGTGGGTCGGTTCTTCCTAGCTAGGGGACACGACCAAGGCAAGAAGACAAACACCCAGGGAGTTTGGGTCGAGCGACCCAAACTGAGTGGGGTCAGTGCATTACCTCGCCTTGGTCGTGCCTTGACGCCGTTGACGCCGCCAATGCGTGCGCTTCCCCAATTGCGTCACCAACGCCTGGTCCGGCGACGTCAGCAGCAACCTGCTCCTGCAAAGGCTGACTGTCAGGCCTTTGTCCCAACCCAACCTCCGCATGCGCATCATGCATTGGTTCATCGACTGGGTTAGGAGTAGAGGTATCACCAGGCCCTTGCGGGCCTTCAACATCTAGCATGGGCTCGTCCACCGGGGCCGTCGCTGAGACGGGGTTTGGGTCGGCCGACCCAAACCCTCCTGCTTCGAGCGGGTCTCTGGCTGGCGGTGCAAGGGCGGCAGTGTTTGGGTCGGACGACCCAAACATGTGGGGGTCGTCCTGTTGGTGGTGTGGGGGCACGAGGATGGGAGGCCGAAGCGGGGGGGGCCCCAAGGGACTTGAAGCTCCGGGGACGCGCCAAAGGCTGGGGTCGTCCACCTGCTGGACGGGCGCGTACGGGCGGGCTTGCGGCTGCAGCATAGGGCCGAAGGTGAAGGACTGCTGCGGTGCGGGCGGCGGGTTGATATTCTGGGGAGGGAAGCCGGCGGGCAAGTGCGGAAATGCACTCGGGGGAGCCATCACCAACCCCTGCGCCAACATGCCCTGAATCACTTGCGTGATCAGGTCCGCGCTGGACGGAGGTTGGGCCATCGCCCTTTGCCGCTCCTGCTCCAAGAGGAGAGCCCTCAACTCCGCGACTTCGTTGCGGACCGAGGGTTCCTCGGCGGCAGCCTTCTCCAGCCGGACGCGCTGCTCCTCGTCCCTCCGCATCTTTTCATTAGACTCGTCCACAGTGAGGACTTCGGGTTTCACCCTCACCATGCCGGCAAACGCCGTGGGGGAGGGGGGATCCGACCTGAGCCGTTTGGCGAGCTCCATGTCGTCCTCGTCCTCGCTGCTAATGGCGATGGTCTCTTCCACCGCGTAGTCGCCGTAGAGCTTCTTCCCCTTCAGCCTCCTCCTCTCCCTGAACGCGGCGGTCGCGTCCCTAGAGTACATGTCCCTCGCGTCGTCCACAGTGAGGACGGGCACCAGCTTACTTTGCGGAGTTGCCACCCGCATAGCCTTCTTTCGTTGGGGGGCTTCAGATTCCTGCGTGAACCCCGTTGCCCCTTCCTCCACCTCGCCCTCCGCCTTGGGGTCCTCTTCTTCCTCTTCTTCGTCCTCTCCCGCTTCATCACCTGGGCCCCGTGACGAGGTGCCAGGATGCAATTCCACCAGGGGTTCGGGAATTGCGACGGGGGCCTGAGTAACGAACTCCTCCGGGTTGGTCCGCCTTGCCCTATCCAAAGGGTTCTCGCCCCCTTCAACAATCTCCTCGGCGTAGCTTCCGGGGATCCAATCGAGGATGTCCATTTTTCTCGCCAACGCTTTCTGCGTTCTGTAGAAAAGAACATCGGCGTCATCTATGTACGAATAGATGGTCAACCCCAACATCTGCACATTCCCAGATCACTTGCATTAGATTTACACCAAATCTAAAGAAAATGAAAACAAAAACATCGGCATCCATCTCACAAAAACACTGCATAGTTTGGGTCGAGCGACCCAAACTACACATTGACTAGTCTGGATGGAGCAACCCAACCTACACAATGCCTAGTTTGGGTCGCTCGACCCAAAGTTGGCTTTGTGTAGATAGCGTTGCTCCACTCAGGGCAGGCAGTGTGTAGTCCGGGTTGCTCGACCCAGAGTACACAAATCAACCCAAACTAGACACTGCCTGGTCTGGATGGAGCAACCCAACCTACACAATGCCTAGTTTGGATCGCTCGACCCAAAGTAGGCTTTGTGTAGGTTGGGTTGCTCCACTCACACCAGGCAGTGTCTAGTCTGGGGGTCGGTCGACCCAGACTACACACTCACTAGTCTGGATGGAGCAACCGAACCTACACGAAGCCAAGTTTGGGTCGAGCGACCCAAAGTAGGCTTTGTGTAGGTTGCGTTGCTCCACTCAACCCAGGCAGTGTCTAGTCTGGGGGTCGCTCGACCCAGACTACACACTCACTAGTCTGGATGGAGCAACCGAACCTACACGAAGCCAAGTTTGGGTCGCTCGACCCAAAGTAGGTTTTGTGTAGATTGCGTTGCTCCACTCAGACCAGTCAGTGTGTAGTCTGGGTTGCTCGACCCAGAGTACACAAAGCAACCCAGACTACACACTGCCTGGTCTGGATGGAGCAACCCAACTTACACAATGCCTAGTTTGGATCGCTCGACCCAAAGTAGGCTTTGTGTAGGTTGGGTTGCTCCACTCACACCAGGCAGTGTCTAGTCTGGGGGTCGGTCGACCCAGACTACACACTCACTAGTCTGGATGGAGCAACCGAACCTACACGAAGCCAAGTTTGGGTCGAACGATCCAAAGTAGGCTTTGTGTAGGTTGCGTTGCTCCACTCAGACCAGCCAGTGTGGAGTCTGGGTCGACCGACCCAGACTACACAAAGCAACCCAGACTACACACTGCCTGCTCAGAGTGGAGCAACCCAACCTATACAATGCCTGGTTTGGGTCGCTCGACCCAAACTTGGTTTTGTGTAGATTAGGTTGCTCCACTCTGAGCAGGCAGTGTGTAGTTTGGGTCGCTCGACCCAAACTGTCGACAATTTATTTAGAGCTACTTACCATAGCAGAAAAAATTGGTTTGGAGCCCCCGAAGACGTTGAAGATGCAGTCCCCTCTCTTCGTGAGGGTCCTCATCATCCGCAGGTAGAACTCCATCCGCAGCTCATCCGCGGGGTAGTTGGCGTACTTCGCCTCGTCGTACAAGCTCCTGTTGGTACCCAACCCTTCTGGGACTTGGAAAAGTTTTTCCATCCGGCCTATGGGATGGTTTGGCACCTTCAGCAGCTCAGCTTTGTACACGAAGTACAAGCACAGCACGTTGACGATGTGAGCCCAAAAGGGTGCCCACATTTAGTCTTAGACCCTTGAAACGTTAGTTGATGCACTTTGAAGTAGCATGTTACTTCACAAAAATATAAAAAGAGTGAAATGTTAGTCTTAGAAGTACCATGTTGTAAGAGGCTAGGATGTGAGTTGTTATTGTGTTTTTACCTTCGGAAGGATTTGAGTGAATGAGGATAGGTAAGGAGAACTTGGATTGAGTAGTTAGTGAGTAGGCTAGTACAAATGGATGGAGACAACCAAAGTGACTAAAGAGGCAAGTGCATTCGAATTGGGATGAATGGAGGATCACATGGAGCGCACAAGTGGACCACCTCATCATGGCCACTTAATGGGGAAGGTCCAAGGAAGAATGCAAGGTGGAGGATAAGCAAATTCTCAAAGCACCAATCAAATCACGAGTTAAGCATCGTGGTTTGAATTAAGTGGTGAGCAACGATTTGGGAAAGTAAGGGGAGAAAGTTATGGCGGCGGAAAGCGAAGGAGGCTAAGTTTGGGTTGAAGCATCCCAAGTTTGGTAAAGTGTGGTAGGTAGAAAGCCAAGGCTAGTTAAATGTTCGAATTATGATCCTTGTTGATCATTTGAGGGAGGAAGGCTTAGAAGATAGGATTGGCGCCTACTAAGTAGGAGGAAATCTCAAGGGCTTATCGTGAGCCTTGAGGGTGCTCACCCCCTCAAGCTTACTATATAATCCCTCATTCTTCCCTCACTCATCCTCTCTTTCCTTTGTGCTCCAAGGCACCCCACGAGTTATAAGTGTGGGTGTGGGAAGCCATATTGGAGCACATGTGTGTGCTTAGTTTTTAGTTTGAGAGCCAAGGCTTGTTAGCCTTGAAGAGGGCTTGACCTCTTGGTAGAATTAGTGTTGACGTGAAGGATTTTAAAGTTAATTCATGATTCCAATTTGTGGTACTTAAAGTTCATGTTTTGAATACACGTGGTTGCAAGTTCCATGTTTAAGAGTTGAGCACTTGAGGTTGTGATGAGTGCAAAAATATACTTGTGTGGATTAGTTAGTCTTAGTGAAGTTAGGAAATTCTCTCTCCCCCTCTCCTCTCTAGGATTTTAGGATTTTAGGATTAGAGAAGAATTGTGTGATTAGAAAGGGGTTGTTAGTAGAATTAGGAAAATTAGGTAGGAAGATTAGTTAAGGGCTTGAATAATTAGTGAGGTAGTTGGGGATTACAACTACAAAGTTGTGGGTTCATGAAGGAGCTGGGTTTATGAAGGAGTTGGGTTTGTTTAGTTAGAAAGTAAAGAGCTGGGTTTATGAAGGACCTGGGTTTGTTTAGTTAGAAGCTAAGGAGCTGGGTTCATGAAGGAGCTGGGTTTACGAAGGAGCTGGGTTTATTTAGTTAGAAGCTAAGGAGTTGGGTTCATGAAGGAGTTGGGTTTATGAAGGAGCTAGGTTTATGTAATTAGAAAGTAAAGAGATGGGTTCATGAAGGAGCTTAGTAGATAGCCTACTTAATTAGCTCATAGACAAGTAGTTAGTTACATTATGCTAGTTAGTGCTATGTGTGGCTTTCACAAGTAAATGTATTTGAGATTGACTATAGAGAATAGTGGTTTTTAACACTTGCATCCTCTCTTTAAAAATAAACCACGTGCACAAATTAATGGAGAATGTGGAGCACTCTCGCGATGGCAAGACAAAGGAAGCAAAGACCAAAGTTAAATCCAAGACCACTTGAAGGGTGAACCTTGCACTATGGACTCATCCAAGTCCAAATCCAATACCGCGGAGGAATGTGAGCCCAAACCCACTACTCGGACTACGGACGCTTAAGGGTGGGGGGTTTGGCCTCACATAATTGGTGCGTCCGCCGGGAGCGAAGCGGAAGGTAGTTACAAGACTTGGAGGCGACTAGGAGACTTGGAGGCAACTAGGAAAAATTGGAGACACAAACTTGAGAGAAGGGAAGGAGCACCCGAAACTCGGTAAGTATTCTCTCTTTGGGTTACATTTGAATTCATTGTATTTCAACTATTCCTTGGAATGAATTGCATTGTCAATTACGCAAATTCATTTTTGAGGAAGGAGCGCGGCGAAGGTACGTCCTCAACCTTTTTGGGGATTTGCTAAGAACTTAAAAGGAACCTATAACCGAGTAGCTCATTAAAACATTAGAGGGTAAATTCACCTTAGGACATTGAACTTTGACACTCACCTCGGGGTGAGTCTCAAAGTTTTGGGAGTTGTCATTTCATGCTCTAGATTAAATTAATATTTCACAAAGTTTATGGTGTTGTTACATTGAGTCACGATTGAGGGGAGTGCTAACTCACAGGGGGATGCGATTGCTCAAGGTATGTTTATTTCTTCAAAGTGAACTCATTAACTAATTAAGGAATGCCTTTTGTACTCGTGATTGTTGTTATCCGTTGTAGAGGGTAATTCCCGAATTGTGGATGGTGTGAGAAGTTGAAGGGTGAAGCCTCGACTTTTAACATAATCTACTCGGAAGGTCACCCCCTCACAATCGGTATTGTGGTGAGTGTTAATTTGCGGGAAGGTGCGGAGGTGATGCTCCGACTTAACCAAAAAATTAACATGAACATGCCTATCCCCTATTGGGATTCTTTCACCTAAGTGGGCTTGCAGGTTCTTTTCCTCACCTCCTAAAAAAATTATAACCACACCAAGACAAGTGAAAATATTAAGAGGGGAATTGCTAGGATTATGTGTGGTCAAGTGAGGGTCGATCGATTCTTATGGAATGCAAGGTAGGACTCGCTCACAAAAACCAAGTTTGATAGTAGGACTAGAGAAATCTACTCGAAAGAGGCGGTCCTCTAAAATCAGTGATAGATTAGAACAAGATAATGTTAGAATAGAGAGTTGTTTGAACGTCGAACCTAGGACTAGGTCAATTCTAGACACCTTAGAACTTGGAGCTCAACTTGAAGAGGAGATCACTCCCTCCAAATTGAGTGGTGAAACTTCTTCGGAAAATTACACACTTAGAGAAGAATTCCCGGTAGAAGTTGATAGGGGATTGTTGAATAGTTCACCGGTCACCATGGCCGAGGAACGGGGGATGGATCCACCACCCATACCCCCAATTCCGCCCATACCTCCTATACCTCCAATAGACCCATTGGTTAGGCCAAGAGGCCTACCAATTGTGGTTCCACAAAATTTAGCGGCGATGGATATGCCATCTCATCTCCCTAAATTTTATGGGACCAAGGATGAGGACCCCTCTCGGCACATGGAACGGTATATCGAACGGTTGGCTAGCTTCCTCATAACCGACCCGGGTTATTGGTTAGTGTGGTTTCCTACCACTCTAGAGGGGGAAGCCTATGAATGGTATCGGGATCATGCCGAGGGACATTTTAGGGGATGGGAACAATTACAAAGGGAGTTTCTTAACGAATTTAGGCCGGAAGTGGGTCAAAGTACCGCATTAAGGGCATTGTCGTCATTGAAGCAAGGAAGGGAGGAAGAAATTTCGGCTTACATTAGGAGGTTTGATTTAGTGTGCACTAGATTTGTGGGTACCATGCTCAACGACGACACGCTAAAGCAATTTTTCATTCAAGGGTTTTTTAAGTCCGGAACTATTAGGGGTGTTCTAGAAAGGAATCCCTTGACCTTGGCGGATGCCAAGCGTGCGGCTAGAGATATTGAAAACTTGGATAAAGATCACGAAAGGCTATGGAGAAGGGAGGATGAATTGATCCCACAATTCATCCCCATACGCCCTAGGGTGGTAGCGGTAGAACCCGCTAAGTATGAGAACCAAATTCCATATGCCATTGTGGACACCGGCCCCCGACCTTTAGCGGTTAGGGAACCGGCACCTCTTTTGGCACTACCGGCCCCTAGAACGGATCCACACTTGGAGGAGGTTGAGAGAAGACTAGGTGCTAGCCAACTAGGATTCCAAGAGGCTATGATAAAACAAATGCGAAGCCTCACGGATCAAATGTCATTAATGATCCGGAGTCAACAACCGGGGCCTCCACCCCCGGTTGAGTCGGGTAGGCATTCTTCCGGATTATGGTGTGTCCAATGTGGCCAACCGGGCCACACGCGTCAATTTTGTAGAAGTGGACAAAACCGTGACCAAAGAGGAAACGGTAACCCACCTCAACAAAATCAACGAGGTCAAGCGCCACCTCACTATGGAAATGGAAGCAATAGAGGACCACAACCTAGAGGGCAAGGTGGCCAAAATTTAGAGAAGAAGGAATTTCATCCCTTTTGTGGAAGGTGGCACGCTCAAGGACAATGTTGGTCCGAAGGTCAAGAGTTTAATTGTAGCAATTGTGGAGGAAGTCATCCCTCGGATACGTGTCGCCAACCGGACAAAATAATTAATGTCCCTTACCCGGTGGCTAATCCACAACAACAAGCAAGGGATAATATGCGAGGTGCTAGGCCACAAGGAGTACCGGCCAATGAACTTAGGCCACCTAACTTATACTATGACCATAGTAATGCTAGGCAAACTTTTCATCCACCGGCGGGCTTGCAAACTACAACCGGTTACATTCCAATACAAAATAGACAAGGAGTTCCACCTAATGGTAGTAACGGGAGACAAGCGCCTCCAACGGATCCGGGACCATCTAACTCCCAAGATGTTAGGTTCATGGATGGAGTGTTGGAGGCCACATGTGATGACATGCTTCCTCTCCCAACGAGAATTGGAGAGGAGCAAAGTCAATGGCCTCCTCACACCAATGCTATTACATATGAGTTAGTGAAGGGTAAGGGTGTGGTTGAAGAAGCACCTGCACTAGCGGTAACTACTAGGGCTAGGAGAGGGGATGCCCCGTTGGAGGTAGGAATAGGAGAGCAAGGAAATTACTCTTCGGATGAAGAGATTAATCTCTCCGAGTTGGATAGGGTAGCTAGAAGAGCTACTAAGGATGTGGAGAGGGAAAATATAATTTTACAAGATAGGGAGAGGACTAATGCGGTACATGACTTGGATAATAGCGATGTGGGTGAATGGGAAGGACCGGGGGTTCCCGTAGACGAATTCGACGTAGTGGGTAATTCTAAGGTGGAAAGATCTACCGGGTACGACTTGTGGGCGGACCTTAGTACACTCAAGGCGGATATTACTTTCGGCCAACTATTGGAAATTTCACCCACGGCAAGGAAAACATTAAAGGAGGGAATGCCGGTACACAAGAGGATGAGGAAGGTGAAAGCTAAAATAGCCGCTAGGATCCAATCACAAGGTGGAAGAGACGTGAAAGCTATAGAAATAGAAGTTGTTATAGTAGATAAGGTGGTTCCTAATGTGCTAGTCGACGGAGGGAGTAGTCTAAATATACTACCGGAGGATACTATGAAAAAATTGGGACTTGGACTCACGGGGCCTTCACCTTTGGTCATAAATATGGCAAATCAAAGTTCGACTACGTCTTTGGGGATGATCAAGGATTGTAGAATGACTACGGGAGGCGAGGAGTACTTGGTCACCTTCCATGTCATTAAAATGCACTCCAACAAGGACACCTTCCCCATTTTGCTAGGTAGGCCTTGGTTGCGGATGGCGAATGCTATGGTCAATTGGGGTGGACCTAAACCATCCATCACTTATGGTCCGGAGGGTAATAGGGTCATAGTGTCCATTGGTTCATTAGAAGGATGGATGAAGAAGGAGATGTATTTGCCATTGGAGAAGGAAATTGATGACTTAAACGAGAATGAGATTGGCAAGGCATTGGTGGGAGTCGTCCATCCCGAAGGTCAAAGGGTTGTTATAGATTCGGGCTCGGGAAGTCTAGGTCCTAATTTTTACAATTATGGGGATAATGGGGATTATGCCCAATGGCTAAGGGAGTACCCCGAGTCCGAGGTTGATGTAATGGTTACATTTCACCAAGTAGGCTTAGGGAGTGAATTTCCTAGTGTTAGTTTAGGAGAGGGCTCATTGTTGGAGCCATGTGAGGTGCTCACCGAGGAAGAGTGGGTTAGCGGTGGGTTAACACCTTGGGTAGATGACGTGGAAGAGGGTGAGGTTAGTTTAATTCATGTAGATGGGACTCAAGAGGAGGATGTGATTATTGAGTCATCGAAATTGGAGGAGCCTTTACATTTCAAGACCACGTCTACGGGGATAGTTGTAGGTCAAGATGTGAAAGATTACCCCAATGTGCCTTCCGATTGGTATCGGAACAAAGAGGAACAAGCACATGTGTCGGAAGCGGATTGGCGGTACGTGGATGTGAAATTAAAGAATGGAAAAACCCGACAAATGAAGATGGGTTCCAAATTGGGGGAGAAAGAGGTTAGGGAGTATAGCAATTTGGTGGATGAGTTTAGTGATACTTTTGCATGGTCCTACGATGAGCTTAAGGGAATTCCTAGGGAAATGGTAGAGCACCGGATTCCTTTAATTCCGGGGGCGAGGCCAATTAGACAAAAGGAGAGGAGGATGAATCCTCAATTGCAATTGTTGGTGAAAGCGGAATTGGAAAGGTTATTGAAGGCCGGGTTTATCAAGCCGGTGGAAATCACGGATTGGGTTTCTCCTATGGTCTTAGTAAAGAAAAAAAATGGGAAATTAAGGGTTTGTGTCGACTATAGGAAATTGAATTCGTGCACACAAAAGGATCACTTCCCCTTACCTTTTATCACCTTGTTGCTTGAGGAGGTTGGAGGTCATTCGCGATATACCTTTATGGATGGGTATGCGGGTTATAATCAAATTTCCATAGCCCTCCAAGATATCCATAAAACGGCTTTTACTACACCTTGGGGTACTTTTGTGTGGGTAGTGATGCCATTTGGGTTATGTAATGCCCCGGCTACTTTCCAACGATTAGTAATGTATATCTTCACCGACTTGTTGTTCAAATCCATGACCGTCTTTGTGGACGATTTTAGCACACAAAGTAATGTGGACGATCACCTACATTGTGTTAGGGAGGCATTGGTTAGGTGTAGGAAGATGAGGTTAGCATTGAACCCGGATAAGACATTTTTGGGAGTGAATAAGGGAGTGTTGTTGGGTTATGTTGTTAGTGAGAAAGGTAGAGAACCCGATCCGGATAAGATTGCGGCCATAAGCGACTTGGCAACTCCAACCAATTCCAAGGGGATCTCTAAGTTGTTAGGACATGTGGGATGGTACCGGGAACTTATTCCTAATTTTTCAAAGATAGCGGTGCCCATTACCCATTTGCTCAAAAAGGATGTCAAATTCGAGTGGACGGATGCTTGTCAAAAAGCCTTTGAGGAATTGCGGGATAGGTTGAGCACCTATCCGGTGTTGATACCACCCAATTGGGGTAAACCTTTTCACGTCTATTGTGATGCTAGTAATGTGGCAATAGGGAGTGCGCTTTGTCAAGCAACGGGAGAAAAAGAGAAGGATCAACCTATAGCTTATGCGAGTAAGCAATTGACCCCCGCCGAAAGAAACTACTCTACAACGGAGAGGGAGTGCCTAGCCATGGTGTTTTCCGTTAAAAAGTTTAGGCATTACCTCATGTGCAACCCGGTTGTATTTTTTGTTGACCACATGGCTATCAAGTATCTAGTTAACAAGGCGGAGTTAAGTGGTAGGTTAGCTAGGTGGGTTTTGTTATTAGAAGAATTCGACTACACGGTGGAATATAAACCGGGTCGTATGCATTTACAAGCAGACCACTTGTCTAGGTTGTCGGAGGAGATAGGAAAAAATCCGGTAAATGATATGTTAGTAGATGATAGCCTCTTTGTGGTCACTTCTACACCGGAGTGGTATGCGGGCATAGTGGAATTTCTAACAACCCACAAGTTGCCCAAAGAGTGGACAAAAGAAGAGAGAAGGAAGGTGAGGGTAAATAGTAGGCAATTTGTTGTAGTGGGCCATAGGTTGTTTAGAAGGGGGTCCGATGGTATTTTACGACGATGCGTGTCAAAAACGGAGGTTGAAGCGATTTTAATCGCTTGCCACGATAGCGCTTGCGGCGGTCACTTCTCGGGTCAACTCACCGGGCAAAAAATACTTAGAGCGGGCTACTTTTGGCCTACACTATTTAAGGACGCCCATGACTATGTAAGGAAATGAGACGCTTGCCAACGGTATGCCCGAAACGACCTTAGAATGGAGATGCCTTTACATGTATCATTACCCTTAATTCCTTTCGAAAAATGGGGCATCGACTATGTGGGTGAGGTCCATCCCCAATCTTCAAAAGGAATGAAATATATTGTGGTGGCAACCGAGTACCTCACCAAGTGGGCGGAAGCCAAAGCGGTGAAGACCGACACGGCGGAACACGCGGCAACATTTATGTACGAAAACATAATTTCGCGGTTCGGGGTGCCGAAGATCCTAGTAAGCGATAGGGGTACTCACTTTTTGAATGACTTGATTCGAGAGATGACAGAGAAATTTAAAATTGATCACCGGAAGACTACTCCCTACCACCCACAAACCAATGGACAAACGGAAAGGGTTAACGGAATTTTGGTGAGTATACTACGCAAGACGGTTATAGACTCGAAGCGGGATTGGGATACGAAACTAACGGCGGCACTTTGGGCATACCGTACAACCTATAAGGTAACTACGCGTGCTACACCATTTTCCTTAGTCTATGGTCTTGAAGCGACACTACCAATCGAATATGAAGTCGAGTCACTTAGGGTGGCCGTGAGTACGAGACTTACCGAAAGTCAATCCTTACGAAATCGACTAACCGATTTGGAAGCACTTGACGAAGGGAGGAGAATGGCGGCTCAACATATTGAGGCAATCGAAAGAAGGAGAAAGATTACTTTCGACAAACGACATAAGAGAAGGGCCCTAACACCGGGAATGATGGTCATGATTCAAGACGCACGAAAGCTTGAATTTCCGGCGAAATTCGATGCAATATGGTTAGGACCTTACCTTGTCTATGAGGTCTTTCCTAATAATTCAATTCAATTGGAAACGTTGAATGGTGAGCTCTTTCCTACCCGTACATCGGGAAGTAGATGTAAGGAGTACCGAGCTTGACTAGGCAACTTACCCTTGGAGCAAGAGATGTTTGGATTCATCCCCCGATGGTCGCCAATTATGTGAGCCCAAAAGGGTGCCCACATTTAGTCTTAGACCCTTGAAACGTTAGTTGATGCACTTTGAAGTAGCATGTTACTTCACAAAAATATAAAAAGAGTGAAATGTTAGTCTTAGAAGTACCATGTTGTAAGAGGCTAGGATGTGAGTTGTTATTGTGTTTTTACCTTCGGAAGGATTTGAGTGAATGAGGATAGGTAAGGAGAACTTGGATTGAGTAGTTAGTGAGTAGGCTAGTACAAATGGATGGAGACAACCAAAGTGACTAAAGAGGCAAGTGCATTCGAATTGGGATGAATGGAGGATCACATGGAGCGCACAAGTGGACCACCTCATCATGGCCACTTAATGGGGAAGGTCCAAGGAAGAATGCAAGGTGGAGGATAAGCAAATTCTCAAAGCACCAATCAAATCACGAGTTAAGCATCGTGGTTTGAATTAAGTGGTGAGCAACGATTTGGGAAAGTAAGGGGAGAAAGTTATGGCGGCGGAAAGCGAAGGAGGCTAAGTTTGGGTTGAAGCATCCCAAGTTTGGTAAAGTGTGGTAGGTAGAAAGCCAAGGCTAGTTAAATGTTCGAATTATGATCCTTGTTGATCATTTGAGGGAGGAAGGCTTAGAAGATAGGATTGGCGCCTACTAAGTAGGAGGAAATCTCAAGGGCTTATCGTGAGCCTTGAGGGTGCTCACCCCCTCAAGCTTACTATATAATCCCTCATTCTTCCCTCACTCATCCTCTCTTTCCTTTGTGCTCCAAGGCACCCCACGAGTTATAAGTGTGGGTGTGGGAAGCCATATTGGAGCACATGTGTGTGCTTAGTTTTTAGTTTGAGAGCCAAGGCTTGTTAGCCTTGAAGAGGGCTTGACCTCTTGGTAGAATTAGTGTTGACGTGAAGGATTTTAAAGTTAATTCATGATTCCAATTTGTGGTACTTAAAGTTCATGTTTTGAATACACGTGGTTGCAAGTTCCATGTTTAAGAGTTGAGCACTTGAGGTTGTGATGAGTGCAAAAATATACTTGTGTGGATTAGTTAGTCTTAGTGAAGTTAGGAAATTCTCTCTCCCCCTCTCCTCTCTAGGATTTTAGGATTTTAGGATTAGAGAAGAATTGTGTGATTAGAAAGGGGTTGTTAGTAGAATTAGGAAAATTAGGTAGGAAGATTAGTTAAGGGCTTGAATAATTAGTGAGGTAGTTGGGGATTACAACTACAAAGTTGTGGGTTCATGAAGGAGCTGGGTTTATGAAGGAGTTGGGTTTGTTTAGTTAGAAAGTAAAGAGCTGGGTTTATGAAGGACCTGGGTTTGTTTAGTTAGAAGCTAAGGAGCTGGGTTCATGAAGGAGCTGGGTTTACGAAGGAGCTGGGTTTATTTAGTTAGAAGCTAAGGAGTTGGGTTCATGAAGGAGTTGGGTTTATGAAGGAGCTAGGTTTATGTAATTAGAAAGTAAAGAGATGGGTTCATGAAGGAGCTTAGTAGATAGCCTACTTAATTAGCTCATAGACAAGTAGTTAGTTACATTATGCTAGTTAGTGCTATGTGTGGCTTTCACAAGTAAATGTATTTGAGATTGACTATAGAGAATAGTGGTTTTTAACACTTGCATCCTCTCTTTAAAAATAAACCACGTGCACAAATTAATGGAGAATGTGGAGCACTCTCGCGATGGCAAGACAAAGGAAGCAAAGACCAAAGTTAAATCCAAGACCACTTGAAGGGTGAACCTTGCACTATGGACTCATCCAAGTCCAAATCCAATACCGCGGAGGAATGTGAGCCCAAACCCACTACTCGGACTACGGACGCTTAAGGGTGGGGGGTTTGGCCTCACAGACGACCTTCGTCTTCTTGTCTTTCAAAGTGTTGTACGCCCCCTCCGCCGGTGCAGCAACGTAGTGCGATTTCGAGACGGCGTACTCTGGCTGCAATTTCCGCACGATCCCGTACACCTGCTCCGCCCTCCTGTCCTCGATAATCCACAACCAGATGTCGACCTCCCGAAATTTGGGGCTGTTGTAGTCCACGAACTTTGACAGGAATGGCTCGTAAAACGGGGTACTCATTGTCCCCTCGAATGAGCTTCCAGGGATGTTCCTGAAGTCTATCATTCCGAAGGGGAAACGGTCCCCGGCTTTCGTCCTGATGGCCTTCCTGGCATCAGACCCCGGCCAGCCTTGGATCTTTAGAGGGTCGAGGGTGACCAAGTTGAAATGCGCGTCGCCCTCGAAACTGACGATCTGCTTCTCCTTTACGAAGTTGGAGAAGGCACGCGCGGAGTGCTCGGGAAGCGCCCGGTTCTTCCCCCCCTTCACGAGCTTCGACCTGAGGAAGTCGTCTCCCGCCTCCCTCATGAGTGCCGCCATGGACGCACTGGTGAACTTATACTCGGCTTTGAATGCCCTCCAGTGCGCCTCGTGAACCTCTCCATCCACGATGAGCTTCTTCTCAGGAACTAGCTTGTGCAGCTCCTGGACGATGGTCGTTTTCTTCTTCCTGTTCTCCGTCCATTCCTTCATGGTGTAGCATGAAGGGACGAAGCATTTGGGCTTGCTGAAGACGATCTTCGGGTGGACCCAACATCTCTTCACCGTCGGCTGCATGTGCAGGATGTGGGATGCCGCCTTCCCCATCTCTGCCTCCGACAGCCCTTGAAGAGTTCTGAAGAACTCCCTCACGAGAGGCTTCATCTGTTTGAAGCGCGATGCCTGGTTGAAGAGCATGCCAGTGTCGGGGTCGATTAGCTCACCCGCCTCATGCTTTTCAAATACACTCCTCCATTTCATCCAAACGAAATCGGAAGCTGTGATTAAATAAATCTCCCCTCTTAGATCGTTGTATTTCTTCTGCTTTTGACTAGCATTGTCAATTGAGGAGAATTTATTTATCATCTGGTATTTGAAATCCTGCATTTCCCCAAAACAAACCATTTGAATGCGTGTTAGATATGTACATGTGATTTCCAAGACATATCATGAACAATAACTGCAACAAGAGTTTGGGTCGATCGACCCAAACTAAAAAACGAGGCTGCAAACAAGAGTTTGGGTCGATCGACCCAAACAATACTCACCTCCCACTTTGGATTCTTGTCCTTGGCGTTCTCCCTCTCTTTGGGAGGCCTGCCATAGAACTCCCACACCTCCCGTGAGGCCATGATATTCCTTATCCAGGAAGCTTGGTAGGCCCTCTTCTTGTTCCCCATGTTGAAGTATCGGGAGATGTCGCTGAGCCTGGTCTCGTCGTCGGACCACACCACCAATGCCTTCCAGACCTTCAGCTTTTCCTTCTGATGGTTGGGATCATCCCACTCGGTCATCAGTTGGATTTTCTTTGATGCCTCCACACTGTGCTGGCCGTCTATCAGCCAAAAATCGCCTTTCTGAATTGTAGGCCACATTTCAGGGGTAGGCATTTTCTTCTGTCCCTGGGGCATGACTACAATTGTTTGCCTGTCGTCTTTGAATTGTTCGCTGACGATCTGCGCGATTATCCAGTCGACGTAGGCGTCTTCTTTTGCCCGGACGCACTTTTCTGGTGGCGCTAGATGGCACTGGCTGATGTTGACATCGAACTTGAAATCTCTACCCATGAAGAAACAGTGGGAGCACTTGGACGTGAAATTGTTCACGATTTTCTGTATCTCCCCCGCATCCACCTCTTGTCCGGGCTTTGGCATGCGCAGCTCAGGTGAAACTGGCTCCTCGGTCATCACAGATGACTCTCTCGCCCTTTTCGATGGTGTTGTTTGGCGGCTGGCAGAAGGCGTAGGCGTCTCGCTATCCGCCGGTGTCTCTGAGGGAGTCGTCCGTCTTGAGTCAGACGGTACTGGTCGCGGCTTCCTCACCGTTTGAGGCCTTGACGACCCTGCACCCTCCTCAGTTGTTGCTTTCCGCCTCGCAGGTTGCTGACTTTTTGTTTTGCTCTGCATGGCCTTGTTCAGCACGGTGATTGCATGTTTTAATTTTGTAAACCGGCTAGAGACCTTGGTGTTCGATATACTGCTATCGATAAATATCGACTCCGGTTTGATGACGTCTGGCTCAACACAAGACTCCTTTACGTAGATTGCGTCGAACGGCTCGGAGAACTGGTGCATGAACATATGGACATTCTGCACCGCGGAGTTCTCTAGGATGACGTCCACGTAGTCACCAAGCGACTGAACCGATGCCACCTCCCACCCCGTGACTGTGGCCCATGTATGGTTCTCCATGGTGCCAACTTTCAATACAAATATCATTTTGTATTGCGAGGCTTTGACCACTTGAATTGACCAAGCGAGGATAAGATTGTCCTTTGGAACATAGGAGTCATCCTGCGGTGTTTCGTGCTCCTGCCATAACATGTCTGGCGCAAGCATGAACCACCTTTCACCGGGTCTTTTCTTTGGGGCCATCTGTAAGGAAAGAATAAACCATGTTAGTTTCGGTCGTTCGACCCAAACTTCTTCAAGCTTAATGGATAGTTTAAACTTCTTCAAGCTTAATGTTAGTTTCGGTTGTTCGACCCAAACTTCTTTCAATTGTTTTAAGGGAAATTTAATGGATTGGCGCATATATTTTGGTGGATTGTGCACTGTTATATATGTGAACATCATTTGTATGGTGATATGTTATTTTGTTAATTTTTGGGTGGATATTCATTTTATATTGTGTTTAACATCATGGATTTATTGATAAAATAATAATTTAGAGGTTGGGTTTGGGTCGACCGACCCAAACATGATGATGTGTTTGGGCCGAGCGTACCAAATATGAATATTGGTTTAGGTCGAGCGACCCAAACATGATGATGTGTTTGGCCGAGCGTACCAAATAGGAGGCTGGGTTAAGGTCGACCGACCCAAACATCAGGCTGGGTTTGGGTCGAGCGACCCAATCATCATGACGGGTTTGGGTCGAGCGACCCAAACATTAGGCTGGGTTTGGGTCGAGCGACCCAAACATCATGCCGTGTTTGGGTCAAGCGACCCAAACATGAGGATGTTTTTGGGCCGAGCGTTCCAAATAGGAGGCTGGGTTTAGGTCGACCGACCCAAACAGCATGACGTGTTTGGGTCGTCTCCCCAAACTGTTCTATTTAATATATATTTTAAAGGTTGGCACAGAGCATATACAATGCTTATGCGTTGTGTATGCTACAGCACCATAAATTAATTAATACATGTTGGGTATAACAAAAGATATTACCTTTTAAAGCTGTTGTTGCAAAAACTGTGGAGTAGAGCTGGTGTTCTTCGTCCAGTAACACACAAACAGCTGAATGTGATTCGGACACACGCTAAACTCCCAAACAACTACTAAAGCTTTCAAATAATTCTTACTTCTCTCAAATAAAGCTTGAATCTCTCATACAACTCCTCAGGCTTTCAACGCACTTTTGAATCTCTTAAAACAACAACTGAATCTCTCAAAACAACAGCTGAATCTCTCAAAACAACAGCTGAATCTCTCAAAATAACAGCTTAATCTCTCTAAACAACAGCTAAATCTTTCAAACAACAACTGAATCACTCCAACAAGAACTGAAGCTCTCAAATCACTTCTATATGTCTCAAACACCTCCTGATTATCTTATAGAACTCCTGAATCTCACAAACACTCCAAATACAATACAAACTCCAAAAGAAAAATAATCTACAAACACATGACTTCGCAAGCACTCGCTAAAGCTCCCACACAATGCTCGAAAACCCTTCAACAATCTTCGACTAACTTCCTCCGTAGGTTTCTGATCTATTGGAAACACCTCCTAGCTTCTAAGATTAAGAGCAAGAGAAGGGAGGGAAGGAGAAGAAACACTAGGCGGGAGAGAGAGAAGGAATCAAATGCCGCCCTGAATAGCCACGGCGCTTCGCGAAAGCGGCGCTTCGTGAAAGCGGCGCTTCAGGAGAGGCGGCGCTTCCAAGAGACACGCGGAGCGAATGCTTGGCGCGGAGAGAGAGAGAAAGGAGGAGAAACTGTGGCGGCTGGGGTTTTGTTTGCCTCGGGAATTGGGTGCCCACAGGATTAGGGCACCAACGGAAATAGGGTTACGGGGAACCCTAAATCCTAAACCCTAACTCTAACCCCTTAGCGGGCATTAGCTATTTGAAGACACTTTGGAGTACCCTTAGGTGCTACATCAAATGCGGTATTCTACAAGACTAACCATTTATACAACTAATGCATTTTTACAACGTAACTTTATGCTAAAACTAATACTTAACCCCTACTTACATGACACCATGCCCTAAATTTTCCAAACAAGTTGAAGTCATTTGTTTCTCTTTTGTTTGAGCACGTTAGAAAAATAATACAATTGCGTGACATTTAACGATGTAATCATTGACTTTTAGACTTTACCAATGATGCCAACAACTCACACATTATTCAATGAATAAGAAATATAACCCCCACCCCCCAACATGAAATTCGGAAATTTAGAATACTTCAGTGTGGAGCCTAAATGAATGCCTTCCCCAAGTGCATTTTGTAAGGATTTTGAATTGCATGATCCTTAGTTCAAAATGCTAACATGCTCAAGTTTTTTGTAAATCCCTTATATATTCACTTTGATGAATCACATAGTCGCCAATAAACCATTGATGATCATATATTTACTTGGAATGTGATATAAAAGTAAATCGGTCTTGTATTTATTGGTCTTGTATTTATTCAATTGCCATTTCATGTTGTGGATGTTATTAGGGTCCAACTTTGGATGTTTTGCTCACTTTGACGAATCACATAGTCGCCAATAAACCATGGTTCATGATATATTTAATATATGGAATGTGAAATAAAAGTAAATCGGAGAAGCACAACATCAAATGAAGCCATTCACGCAATCATGTTCTTATTCAATGTCCCCTCCACGTATATTACATAATGGCGCAAGATATAATGGATGTTGTTTGTATATGGAGGCATCAGTGATCAACTACGATATTTGGTGTTAAGGGTTTAGGGTTTAGGGGATACGGGGTTAGGGTTATAACATATTAATCTATCCAATATTAACGGGTAACATTGTGCATTTTGGTGAGAAGAGTCCAGACCTTGGATAGTTGGCCAACTTGTATCACCATCATGCTAAATAGGTCGGGCCCCTATTTGTCACTTAGCTTTAGCTAGCTAGGTTCACCGAACCTAGGATTCCTACTTAGCTTTAGCTAGCTAAATTTTTCGGAACTCTCATCTTCACTTAGCTTCAACTAGCTAGAAAGTTGTGTGACATGCATATTCATTCTAAACCAAAGAGAAATCCATTCACACAAAACCAAACAATATATAGTTGGTTGTATTGCTCGTGGTTGCCTCTCTATTTTCATGTTGGTGCACAAGGAAACTTGAATTTTTAAAATCCACACGTATACATTGGCTTCCTCACTTTCAACTGGCATTGGTGCTACATTGCTCATTATATATATACAAGTGAGCCCAACCATGAGCTTGACTAACCTACCTAGAAGATTGTTCCTAATCATAAGCTTGACTAACTAATCTAGAAGATTGTTCCTAATGAAATGCCCACTTAGGGTGAGCGGCTAACACTAATGATCTTACTAGATTCCTATGTGACTATTGACTATTAGGAACAGTGAAGACCGTGCCATGTGTATTGAGATTTCTACACAAACATCTCAATGTAAAAATTGAGAGTTTCCAAAAGAATTAGCTTGGAAATGGCCTACAGAAAATTGATTGCAGATACCATAATCGAAACCTAAACTGTAGCCATGGGACAACTAACTAAGTGGGTGTCAATTTGGACAACAAGGTTTTTGCTATATGGGATCCCCCCTAATATTAAAAAAATAATGTATGTTTTACATTCCAACTAGCTATTAGCTAGCTTTAGCTAGCTACCTTTCCTCGCCCAGATTATGGCACTTAGTTTTAGCTAGCTATTCTTTTGAGGCACCAAATTCCTACGTAGCTTTAGCTAGTTGGAGCTTTTAGCTAACTAAATAGCTGGCCACTTAGTTAGTTGTCCAAGGTTTGGAAGAGTCTTATAGGAAGGTTATGGTAAAGACAATCTTGATTATGTTAATATGTTATTTGGGACGTTTAAACGTGATACACTGATAGTTCTTGTATTTATTCAAATGCCATTTCATGTTGTGGATGTTATTAGGGTCCAACTTTGGATGTTTTGCTCACTTTGATGAATCACATAGTTGCCAATAAACCATGGTTTATGATATATGTAGTATATGGAATGTGATATAAAAGTAAATCGGAGAAGCACAACATCAAATGAAGCCATTCACGCAATCATGTTCTTATTCAATGTCCCCTCCACGTATATTACATAATGGCGCAAGATATAATAGATGTTGTTTGTATATGAAGAAGAGTCTAATAGGAAGGTTAGAGTAAATACAATCTTGATCGTGTTAATATGTTATTTGGGACGTTTAAACATGATATACTAATTGGTCTTGTGTTTATTCAATACACATTTCATGTTGTGGATGTTATAAGGGTTTAGGGTCCAACTTTGGATGTTTTGCTCACACACATTAGTAAACTTGAAGTGAACTTGAGGATATTAGATTCAAATATCATTGAAAGATTGAACTAAAAAGCGACATTGGTGGTTAGTATCCCCTTAACGACGTCCACATACGTTCGTCATTGCCACACTTGCATGCGAGAGAATAGAGCAATGTTGTATGCAATCATTATATAATTCCTCATGCGAGGATCTTAATAACTACTTTAACTATTGTATTTAGTGACTCTTACCATAAGGCGTTACACAATGTTTAGACTTCTTTTGTCTACATATTGGTTAAAATATACCGTAATGTTTGAGATCAAGTAGATTAGTATCATGATTTAATATGTATATGATGCATTAGAGTGACATTCTAGAAGTCTTTAATATAAATCACTTATCCCAAACCTTTTCTCCTCATGACACTTGGAAAAATACATGTGGCCGCCACCCTTCCTTCCAATGGTGCATGTCATATCCACACAAAACAATATGAAACGGATTAAATATCCACATTACTTTCAATAGACATTCTCAACACACACAAAGTCAGATGACAGTTGGGGTATCCAAGAGCTAGGTTAGATTCGCATTTTTTTATAATTAACAAAAGGCGGGGAATTCTGTTAGGAGGTTTGAAAATAACCTCTGCAGGAGAACTAGGCGGGAAAGGCATCCAATGAGGAAGTTGGGGAAGCGGAGGTGGATAGTATAAAGGGGCGCACCCCCCAAAAGTCGGTTCTTTTTGCTCTTCTCCCACTCCTGAAATCGTAGGGAGAACTCTCAGTCGGAGCTGTACTTCAAGGTTCGTGCACGCTGCCGTTCACGAGCAGCTATCCACAGCATGCAACCCCACTGTGAACTTCGGAATGAGCTCAAATTCATCCCACCTCGCAATTTCCACCGCATTATACGCCGGATTCTGCGGTGGGTTTGGGTCGGTCGACCCAAACCCCTACACTAGTGTTGGCGGTTTTTAGTATGACCCTTCTAAAGTTTGGGTCGGTCGACCCAAACACCTGCCCTAGTGTGGGCGGTTTTTAGTTTGACCCTGATAGACCCAAACCCATTTAACCAGTGTGGGCAGGGTTCTGGATGACCATGATCCCATCCCGCCAAAAGGTTTGAGTCGGTCGACTCAAACCCATTCCCACATTGCGGATGGGCTCTGGATGCCCATGAACACATCCCCCCAAAAGGTTTGGGTCGCTCGACTCAAACCCATCCCCACATTGTGGATGGGCTCTGGATGACCATGAACCCGTCCCGCCAAAAGGTTTGGGTCGCTCGACCCAAACCCATCCCCACAGTGTGGGTGCTCTCTGTGATGAGCCTACACCCATCCTGCGCCAACAAGGTTTGGGTCGCTCGACCCAAACCCATCCCCACATTGTGGATGGGCTCTGGATGACCATGAACCCATCCCCCCAAAAGGTTTGGGTCGCTCGACCCAAGCCCATCCCCACAGTGTGGGTGCTCTCTGTGATGAGCCTACACCCATCCTGCGCCAACAAGGTTTGGGTCGCTCGACCCAAACCCATCCCCACATTGTGAATGGGCTCTGGATGACCATGAACCCATCCCCCCAAAAGGTTTGGGTCGCTCGACCCAAGCCCATCCCCACATTGTGGATGGGCTCTGGAAGACCATGAACCCATCCTGCGCCAACAAGGTTTGGGTCGCTCGACCCAAACCCATCCCCACATTGTGAATGGGCTCTGGATGACCATGAACCCATCCCCCCAAAAGGTTTGGGTCGCTCGACCCAAGCCCATCCCCACATTGTGGATGGGCTCTGGAAGACCATGAACCCATCCTGCCACAAGGTTTGGGCCGCTCGACCCAAAGCCATCCCCACAGTGTGGATGGGCTCTGGATGACAGTGTGTCCGCTGGACAACCCAAAACTTTGCAAACCCAATGGCATAGCTGTCATATGAACATGTATGAGCACTGAGTATTTGCAATTTTGATTATATAAGCTGGTTTTTGTATTCTTCGTTTGGAATCTACAATTTTTGTGATTTTTTTGACAAGGTGGTATGTTCATGTGTGTAGGCACAATGGATGGGTTTAGTGAAAGAGGGGATTGGTCATCTGAAGACATGGCCACTTGGCCATCTGCATCTGAGGATGAGCTAGACATTGTCGGGGAGGCTACTATGGATGACAGTCCAGATGAAGATCATTTGGATTTACCTTCGCCTTCCCTACCGCACTGTCCCATTGTTGAATGTTCGGGACTTTCAAGGGCCTCGTGGCTGAATTTGGAGGTGGTACTCGTTAATGATAGTGGAGTTGCTGTGGCGGATGGTATTTGTCGTAACACCCATCCACAAGATTGCATTGATGAGAACCCACTTGGCACAGAGGACGTTGGAGTTGTCATATTGGAGTCACTCATTCATTCCGAGGTGGATCCCACTCATAGGTTCTCCCTCCGCAGGTGGCCATTGAGGAATGTCACGATTGATGGAGTTAGCTTGCGTGACCATGAACGACAATACATGCAAAACCAAATGGAGCTCCAAGCAAACATTCGGCCCCGCAAAGGCTTACGAAAGTACGAGACATTGGCACGTCCTACTCCCTCTGCAACTGATTGTAAACGCCAAAGGTTGCTCGGCGAGGAGTCCATTAGAGAAGTTGCCACAAAGGATTGTTGTGTGCATCGTTGTTGCCAATTGTTTCCAAGGGATAAATTGAAGGCCATCCGCGAAGAAATGTGGCTTGGAGATTTCCGTCTAAGATCCACCAAAAAACTTGATGTCCATAGGGCGATACATGTGAATGGGACGGGTCGCAAGGTCATCACCATTGAAAGCATAGACGTGTGTTGTAAGGCATGGTACACCATTCACGGTGTGTCAAAAGCGGACTTTTATAGACAAGCTGCTTATGCCAAGGAAGGCCGCCGTTCCCGTCACCATGGGAACGTGGGTTTAAAGAAACCCAGGGAAGCAACAAGGCAAGCAACGGCCACTCTGGCGACCATCATCGTCCCCCTTGCCGATGCAATGCCACACAAAACACGCACACTCACAACCGGGGAAAAGGTTGTGGAGAAAGTTCTTCCCACAGGCACAAAATGAAAAGACATATTGTTGGACGTGAATGCAGTTGGCGAGAAGGTCGGTTTGGAGCCTATTTCATTGTCAAAATTGAGTGCAATCAAGAAAGCAAACTTTAGCGAATACATTACAAAAAGACGAGGGGACAAATTTGCCCGTTGCTCTAATTGCGAGAAGTTGAAGCGCCTTCGCGATGCACACACGATGGGCACCGAGTCATATGCGGCACATCAATTGAACTATTTCAAGCATGTAAACATGCAAGAGGCACACCGTAATGATTACTACACAAATAGAGCTTTGTCCATCTCCAGACCCTTGGAGGTTCTTACGGTCATCCATGACAAAATGGATCATGCCAAAACAGCCTCCCCATGTTTTGCAAATCGAATCAAGGCCACGGATGGACTTTTTAAGCTGCCTGTATCGGTTACAGGTGAATTTGGAAACAATGTCATCGCATACCCTAAATGTTGTGGTGTTTTATTACGTGATGTGCTTGAGAACATGGATTTCCTCAAATTGGTTTATTTATTCATAGATACTAATCACATTGGGTTGGCATTGCAGGAATGATTGCACATGGACATGGGGATGTCAAGTTTGCTCATTATGCTCTTGATTTGTATCCAGCGGATTCAAACCACACGATAGGGTCATTCGCAAGGCTTTTACGTGATTTGGAGAAACCGCCGGCCTATTCTTCAGGATTGTTATTTGAAAATACGGGTTCAACACCTTTATATGAAGCGGTGTTGGATGGAAAAGATGTATGCTTGCATTCGTTGCCAGAGCCACCCAGTGAACCCGTGATTGCCAAGAAGTTGCCCCCCACTTTGCGTGTCCAATTGGACAATTGTGCCAAGGACAATAAAAGTAGATATGTATTTGCATATTGGTCGTTGTTGGTTGCGAAAGGCATTTTCAAGGAGGTTTTTGTGTCCTTCCTACTGGTAGGCCACACGCACGATGATATTGATGCATCTTTTGGGCGGTGGAGCATGAAGTTGAGGGAGGAGGATTTTCCAACAATCCCCTTATTGATGAAGTCGTACATGGATTTGGAGAACGTTCCCGTCATCCCCCATATGATTGAGGAGGTGCCTGACTTTAAGGCATTTATAGAACCATTTATTCGAAGCGGAGCTCACCGATTGATCGGGCATACGAAGGCACAACAATTCCGCTTCTACATGCGTGACGATGGTGTACCCGCCATGCAATACAAGTTGTTGTGCACGACACAAGACTGGAGCCCGCCGGAAGGTCTCCTTGTCTGGCGCGTGGATGCGGATGGAAAGACGATGTTACCGGATGGAGAGCCCAGGCCTTGCAAGCCAATACCCATGAAGAATTTGGAGGATATTTTGAAAGGTATATCAGGCTTCATACAATATTGGGAGAGTTTGAAGATAGCGGATGTTGGTGGATCATGTTGGCATCGTTACGGGAGTTGGATACATTATTGGACACGTGTTCGTGCCGCCTTGTCAGACCTACACCAAGATAGCCCTCATACATTGAGGCACGGGTTTTGGCCACAAACTCGTGTCGAAGTACAAGCTTCGGAGGCTTGCCTTTTGGAAAATGGAGAGGTTCGTGAGGAGTTTGATGTGGACGACCATTACGTTGGGCCTGCTAGTCAACGTCCCCCACCTTCATTCCGCATTGCGGTGGATTGTCATGAAGGTTATATGCTCATTTTGCGTCCTGGAGATGAGACATATGCGAAGCCAGTGTGGGTGGCAAGAGCTTTGTCTAAACCAAATTTTGCAACTTCCAGCCCTCATTTTCGACAAATACAAGTGGAGTACTACAGACCGACAGCACGGAACGAAGATGTGATTCGGCATTATACAGGCTGGGATACAAACCATAATTTTCGGTGGAAGGTGGATTCTGAGCACGGTCCATCTTGGGTGGATACAGATTCCATATTCATAGCATGGAAACCACGGAAAAATCATAGTGGATCAGTGTCCATCCCTCAAAAGTACATAACTTTTGCAAAAGACAACCTTGCTCGGATCACACAAGAAGCAACCCACGTTGAATGAGAGAGTTGGTAGGATTGTGTAAGCATGATTATAGTTTCATATGTAATTCTAGCAATATATATTACTCATATGTGTGCTCTTCAAAATTGGGGTAGAGTTTGGGTTGAACTTACGAATGCTATATTGTTTGGGGATGGATGAATATCCATTTACTATATTTCAAAACAAATGTGAAGTTCATCTTATTATTAAGTTTGGGACTAAATTGTCCATTGAAGAAATATGCATTTATTACATGCACTTCGTATGTTGCAATGTCTATATTTTATTGACCATGCTAATAATAGAAATCATTTTATATGTTTTTTGGGTGAATTTTGTTTGGAGTGCTCTACCCAATGTGTTTTTGTTGATGAAGTTGGTGTCGAGTGCTCTACCATATGTGCTTATGTCCGCACATCATAGATTTGGGGTATTAGAACATATAATATATTTGAGATTGTTGACAATATAGTTTCGGGCATCTTCATGTTGTTTGATCCATATATTAATTTGAGACTAGAGAAAGTCTCAATTTAACGAATATAGTGTTCCTATCAATTTTGGTGGCTTGACAGGGAATGCTAGCCTCTCGAGAAGCAGCTGTTCGGGTCCGTGCATTTGATCTAGTACTAAATTTGTGCGTCCATGCCCACCTTCTGGAGCCAATGCAAAGTGAGGATCAAGCTTCCGTTGAAGAATCAAGTCAGCCTTCTCCCTTGACAGGCGGGTCCTTCTCATCAGTTTTATCAGCAGGGGATTTTCCTGTTGGAGAAAGGAAGAGGACTTTTCAGGAGAATGGAAGGGGTAAAGGGTTATCTGAGAAACCAGAAAGGGGAACACAGGCTGCGGTTGGTGTATTTGAAGCCTGGTTACTGGATATTGTCTGTGCAATGCTTCTCTACCTTGTTCAGGTACATCTCTGGAAGCCCTATTTGCCAAAAGGCTTTCTTAATAGCAATATTGTTTGCAAGTATACAAAAATTTACAAGTTCCTAGAACCCCACAAGCTTTTCAGAAAAATCTAATTCCCATTGACCTGATTTTCCAGACAATAGTGGTTGGACTCTAGTTACCGTGCTAAATCATCTGAATTAGACCACCGGGTAGTTTTGTAAGAGGCTGTACAATTCAACCTTGTCAGTACAATTTCAACCGTAAATACCTTTGATAGTGAGTGGTATATCAACAATGCCCTGGATTCTGCTCAATCATGTTTCAGCAGAATTCAGGGCACTGTGACATTGAACTCTTTGTACATGTCTTTGTTATACCTGTTGAGTATGCAGAACTCAAAACCCTCCTTGGAGTCAGCAAGCATAAGGTTCAACTGTTTGTAGTGACAATATTGTTTGCTACTTCAGAGGAAATAGGTTACAGTTGAAGCTGATGGATGCATTTCCCCAATCTTACAATCAGAAATAATTGCTGTGATGAAAATCATTTCGACTTTAATCTCTAAAGCCTGCTTCTTGTTGGGCAGACTGAAGAGTTGGAGGAGGGAGTGTGGGCAGCGGCATTGAGCTGCCTCTTGTATCTTGTGTGTGACCGTGGCCGCATACGAAGGCAAAGATTGGATGGATTGGATATTCGTGTAAGAACTTTGCCTAAAACATGTTGAGAAACTGTCACTTAAATTTCTAATAAGAACTTCTGAAAGTGATGAAATGTGGCACCTCTGTATTGGTGTAGGGCTACTCTTTGTTCAACATATTGTAACACCAAAATTGATAGTTTAGGTTTAATGAAGTGATTCATTAGAGGAGTATGTGGTGAGGGTTTGATTTGTGTCACAGAGCATCCCATGTAAATTTAAGGGAGTTCTCAGCTTCAATACGGCAACTCATTGCTCAGAATTTAAAATATACTAGATTTGAAAGGGTGCTATAAGAACTATCGTCTCATGACACAGGTAGATTTTATACTTATATGTATACATGATCATTCCATGTGTGACAGGTATTGAGTTCGTTGTTGGAGGTTAGTTGGATGCATGCATGGGCGGAGGAGGTGCATAGTCGCCTTATACGCATGGCATGTACCCTTCTGTACCGCCAGGCAGCAGGAGCAGGAGAGCTCAATAGTAAACCACCTCTTGTACGGGAGCAACTTTATCTCATGGGTGGTGTAGAAACTGTTGAACATATTATTTACAGATTCAATGAGTAATACTGTACTATCCACGTGACAATTCAGTGACAGCTAAGATTGACACGTCAAACTACTAGTACTAGTGTGATGACGTGTCAATCTTAGCTGTCACTGAATTGTCACGTGGATATTACAGTATTACTCATTGAATCTGTAAATAATATGTTCAACACTCCCACTGATTCAATGAGTATTAGGTCACGAATTAGGGTATGATGTGTGATCCCATATCTCCCACTTAATAAGTGACCATCTGACTGTTAGTAACACTGGAGTGATCTCATGTTGAAGTGATACTCCCACTGGTGGTGATAGTTCCACTGCTTGTGGATGAACTGCCACCTTCTGGAGGTAAGGAGCTTCGTGACGCCATCTGTAAATGTTTGCGAAACAATTCGAATGGTTCACGTGATAAAGCCTTTGTCAAAATATCAGCAGTTTGTAACGCTGTTGGAATATATTCAAGGTCGATGACCTTATCTTGAAACTGGTCGCGTATGAAATGATATTGGATGTCCACGTGCTTAGTACGCTTGTGAAATTCGGGATTCTTCACAAGACGTATGGCAGACTGATTATCACTGCAAATCAATGTTGGTTTGGTGAAGTTGATACCGAAAGTCCCTAGTAATCGCCTGAGCCAGACAGCTTCTTTTGTGGCTGCACAAGCTGCAATATATTCGGCTTCTGTAGTACTTACAGCCGTGCACTTCTGCGATTGCGAGTTCCAAGCAATTAAGCTGTCGTTGAGTTTGAACAAATATCCTGTTCGTGATTTGCGGGTATCAAGGTCACCTCCGTAGTCCGCGTCGCAATAGCCTGTAAGTACAGGTGCAGAAGCACACTGGTTGTATAGCAAACCATAATCAGCTGTCCCTTTAAGATAACGAAAAATTCGTTTGATAGCTGTCCAGTGCATCTGTCTAGGACATTCGGCATATTTAGCCACCGTGTGCATTGCATACGATATGTCTGGGCGAGTGAACAGGGATGCGAACATGAGGCAGCCAACGGCTTCCTTATAGGGAACGGAAATTGGTGCATTGCATTCAGAGTCATCTGACTGTAGGGACAAATGAACGTGAGGGTCAGCAGGTGTTGAAACAGGGTTGCAATCAATCATGTGAAACCGTTTGAGCACTTCAGTGATATATCTTGTCTGGTGAAGAAAAACGATCCCTGCTTCTTTGCGATGGATAACTTCAAAACCAACATAATAATCACCTTCTCCTTGGCTGACTTTGAACTCTGTGCTGAGATGAAGCATGATAGCGTCTAGCTTGGCTGGAATCAAGCCATCGTTGACAAAAATGCCAAGCAAAGTAAGATCATCCAACTTACTCCTATAAACGCAAGGATCTGCTTCTGATGAGATGAGATCATACTTTTCACAGAATGTGTCGAATTTTTTATTCCACTGTCGAGCGCCTTGTTTTAGTCCGTAGAGACATCGCAATAGTAAACATACAAATTCAGGATACTCGTTGTCAATGAATCCCTCTGGTTGAACCATAAAAATAATTTCATCCAGTGGACTGTTGAGGTAAGCAGTGCAAATGTCAAACTGTCTCGTATGAAGATTAGAGTGAGCTGTCATTGCGAACATTGTCCTCATGGAATCTGTCTTAATTACTGGAGAGTATGTGTCGCTGTAATCCACCCCTGCGATTTGCGAAAATCCTTTTGCAACCAGACGTGCTTTATACTTATCAATCTGTCCTGAAGGCTTATATTTCACCTTAAAAACCCATTTGCTTTTGATAGCGCGCCGTCCTGGAGGAAGAGCTACCAGTTTCCATGTCTTGTTGACCTTTAAAGACTCAATTTCTGACTTCATGGCTTTCAGCCAAAGTTCGGCTTCTGGTAGAGACATAGCTTCTTGATAAGAAGTAGGTTCTTGTATTCTGGATGTAGAAGCCATGCATGCTTCTGAAATTTTGATGGCATCTCTGATGCTCTGATGTTCATCATAGACCCATTCCCCAAACCGTTGAGGTTGCCTAGTTCTGGATGTGGAAGTGACCATGGGTACTGACTCTGGTGATGAACTTGATGCTGTGTCATCAGTATGAGTAAAGACTGTCCGAGTAATGTCATAAGGATCAGAACCAGAACTAGTAGTGTGTAGTGGAATCTCAACACGTAGATCAATAGAGGTTGCTTCTGAGCTTGAACCTGAATCTGTGTTGATAACTGCAAGTGGTACGTCCTCTCTTGACGTGCTATGAGAACCTAGTTCTTGGGAACTGTCATCAGAGGGTTGAATAACGGGGATAGGAGCTTCCGGGATCGGAGCTACCACATTGTCTAAGGTTGGAAATGAAATGTTGATTGCCGCGGGGTTCTAAGGAACATTAGTTGCAGAGGTTGTGCAGATGCTATCTTCGTGAACTACAAGATCAGCAGTAATAGAAACTTTTCGAGTCCCTGGATGCCAAACCCTAAACGCTTTCCCTTCGGACTCATATCCAACAAAAACGAGTCTCTCACTCTTAGCCTCTAATTTAGAGCGAAATTGTTTTGGGATATGTTTATATGCATCAGATCCAAATGTACGAAAATAAGATACGTCTGGTCGTACCTTGTAAATAAGCTCATATGGTGTGAGGTTGTTGAGTCTCTTGTTCACAGATCGATTGAGAACATGGACTACTGTAGCGGCAGCCTCTGCCCAGAGTCCGAGTGGAAGATTTTTAGCATGCAGAATACTTCGCACTGCTTCAACTACGGTTCGGTTGCTCCTCTCTATATAACCGTTCTGTTCCGGTGCATATGGTGCTGAGAATTCGTGCTTGATCCCTCGCCCTGTAGTGTATTGTTGAAAAGCTTTACTCGAGAACTCGCCTCCATGATCTGTCCTGATGCGGTTCACTTGAACTTTCATATCCCGTAAGATCTCTTTTTCCACAGATTGAAACTTAGTGAGCGCTTGGGACTTATGAGCCAGAAAGTAAATAAACATGTATCCGCTCGCATCGTCCTTCACGAGCATAAAATAATTAGCACCACCGAAAGACATAGTTGCCAATGGACCACACAAGTCCATGTGTATGAATGTGCCTGGTTCTGTTGAGCGCAATTTGCCTGGTGTGGTTTTGAAGGTTGATCGGTGTTGTTTTCCATAAACACAGCCTTCACAGAAATAATCCTCACCTTAAGCAGATGGTAGATATAGTCCAGTCACAATGGATGCAGTGGTTTTCACATAGTCATTGTTCAAATGACAAAACCGGTTGTGCCAAGTCTGCAAAGACTCTGTCGTAAGAGTTGTAGAAGTTGCTTCGGAGTTGGTCAGGTTGCCTACTGCTCGTATGTTAAGTTTGTAAAGCTTACCGGATCGATATCTTGTAACGACTTCCTTCCCTTTTCCATCGTTGTCAATGAGACTGCAACCATCCCTCTTGTATATTGTCACCACGCCTCTGTCTGCCGCAGCTCCAATTGAAAACAAATTCGTTCGCAGTTTGGATACATATAGCACTTCTTGCAGACATCCTGGACACCATTGTCCGTCTACCCATCTCTCGATGGGTAGAAGCACGCTAGGGTTGGTACACTTTGGGCAAAAATCAAAGTATATTTTGGACACCAATTTGGAGCAATTCTTTGATATCTCAAAGGAAAAAGCTTTTGTTGCACAAAAATGCAAGAAGCCCACGTAGTGTTCTCTATGTTTTGTATGGGCAAAAGTGAAAATGCATTAAATTTTTTTGATTTCCTATGTTTTAAGCACTTACAAAAATAACCCCATTTTCTTTCATTAACCGTTGAGTGGACTGCAAATGTAGGAATTGTTTAACAAAATATGATTCATAAATATATATTACACATGTCACAAAAGAGTCATAGAAAAATATAACCTAAAACCCACAAAACGAAGTATTTTTCATAAAAAAATATACTGTGTGACAGGAAACCACTGGTATATAAATATACTCACCACGGTCAAACCATGAGGAGTTTATTGATAGAAACTAGAAAAATTATTGCTCATCTATATCTACAACCATATTATTCCATTTTATCCCTCAAAGAGATGCTACTTTGAAATCTACACCCAATTGAATGCAACATTCCTCTGAAAATGTGTTTTGTGACAACATTTTTGTACTAGTGTAGCGTGCTTATGCCCCGATATGAATTTTACCGACACCTTCTACCCACAATCTTTGATCATTTGCAATAAGAACAGACCATTTTCCTGCGGGAACTTCTCTCATATCCGTGAAATACTCTTTGCAATCACTCATGTGCTCTGAAGCCCCTCCATCTGCATACCATGTTTGAGTATTGTGATTCGCTAGCAAAGCCTTAGAAATCCATGTGCAGCTCTCAGAAACTTCGGTCGTTGCAAAATTCTTGCTAGCCAATGATTGTGCTGGCTCTTCAACTATAGCCGTAAGTGCAATGCTATCTTTCTTGCTTTCTGTTAAGTGTGCAAAGCTTTCTGTCTTAACAGATTTCAACTCCTTCGGCAAATCTGGACACTCTCTCTTCCAGTGCCCTAGTTTGTTACAATGGTGACATCTCGTCCGTGCTTTGATTTCTTTGATGTAGTCTGGCTCTGGACCACTTCTTCTCCTTATATTGCTTGTTGGGTTGGTTCGAGTATAGAACGCACTGTCCGATCCTGATGATCCATATGCTGATCCAGCAATTTTGATCATGTTCTCTTCCTCCAAAATCCTCATGATTAGGGTCTTCCGAGTTTTCTGGTCATCCGGCATACTTTTCCACCCTGTTAGTATGTGCCTGAACTCAGATGGCAAACCACTTAGAATCTTGGAGATAACCTGTTCCTCTGAGAATTTTTGTCCGATGTCTTCAAGTCTCTTTGCCATGGCCTCTATCTTCGAAATATGCTTCCCAATGGAGTCGCCGCTCTGGTACTTATATTCGAAGAATTGTAGTGTCAACAGGTAAATACTCTCGGCGGAGTATTGTTCATGTATCGCTGTGAGTCTGTCCCACATCTCTTTCGCTGTATCGCAAGTGATTATCATCTCGAGATGATCAGTGTCTAGTGCCGTACGTACTGATTAACATCTTGGCCAGATTGTTCTTCTTCTTCCAAGCTGCTTTGTCTATGGCATCACTGAGTGTCTCGGTTCAATCGACTACCTCAAAAGTCTCTCGTCCTCCTAATGCTATTCGCATTTGATATTTCCACAGGTTGAACTTATCACCTGTGAACTTGAAAACTTGTCCTGATTGTCCTGGTTCCATCGTTTCTCTCTTACATTCCAAAATGACCTAATAGATTGACGCAACTTATCAGGTCACGAACTCAGTTCGATGAACAGAATCCACAAAAGTTTTGTAGATCACCTCTCCTCCTGCATATGCAACTCTCAACCTGGAAACAGAACTTCTTGATTTGTATTAACTTCGGAACATACTACCCTATGCTACGAATTACCCTTCCATGCGTGTGTGGGCCCATAACCTTTTACAAAACGCAGCAGTGATTGTAAAACAACATAAGTTTATTGCATCGAAGTTAATACAACGCCATAGCTCCTCAACTACAAGACTGAAAACAACATCTGTTGTGAGGTTATTATCTGCGAACTGTCATCTCCTCCAATCAGATTATATGCTCTTATATATGTATATATATGGGATTGTTGAATGACAATGTAGTTTGTTCAAACAGCCACAGAGACGTGTCGTGCAATCACATGACCTGTCAAAATTTGATTATTCATTACACATATGAAGAGAAGAAAGTTATCCAAATTAGACCATGTGACGCATCTTTTCTTGCTTTCTCTTTCACTCCATACCTTAGAAACAGGATGCTCGCACTCATGATTGCCTTTACTCTTGTAAAATAATTAGCCAGCTTAACCCTATTGCATCTTCAATTGTCATGATTAATTTCTGAGCATTAGTATGTCAAGAGCCCTGATTGTTGCTTGTCTTTTAAGTGTGGTGTTAGGATTGGTTCAGAGAAGTGACGACTGTGATTGTTAGTGCAGTAATCAAGGGCAAAAACTGGAGAAACAAAATGCATTTTATTTGCAGTTCTTTTAGATTATGTCCTACTGGAACTTCTTCAAGCTTCAAGAACAAGTGGAAAACAGCCACCAAGCTTAGAAGAAATTCAAGGTGTTGTTTCGTCACTGACCTTAGCAGAAGCTCCCGAGTCTTTTGCCCTGGCTTTTAAACAGGGCTTGCAGGGCGTTGGTGAAAGTATTGCCAAGTCCATTGTCACAGCCATGGCTCGGGATGTCACCAATGGTCGCCTCAATGCTCAGGTATAGCTGTTCAATCTGTGTGCTTTCAGTGCTTTTGCAAATGCTTTTAATACTGAATCAAACTGCAGACTTTGTGAGGTAACTCCCATTGGAGGCTTACAAACTTAAGTTTGGTGTTCTTGGTTGTTACATCTGCTGATACAAATGGTTTGTAAGAAGTGAAAGTTGGAGCAAAGAGTTATGTATCTGAATGTTACTCAAGGTTCCTTTCATTTTTAACGCTATAATTGCATCATACTAGGTTGTTGAAGGCTTGCTTCTCATGTTAGGCATGGATGCTTAAGGGTTTTACATGCAACAGATGTTACATATGTGTTGATTGTCTAACTCCTACGTAAGTTACATTTCTATGGAGCTTACACTTTCTACTTGTGTTTTTGGGCAGCTTCTAGAAGACATCATGGCATCATTGGACTTGCTGGCATCCACTTACATGCACCCTGATCCTAGTTTTGAGCATCTCATCAAGGTGACCATGATTAGTGAGGGCTTAAGTAGTCCGGATGTAAGTGGCAGTGGCCTGGTCTCTCGTGATAGGCCTCTCGACCCAGCGTTAGTTACCAAGGCTTGGGCAACACTGCGGAAACTTCTTCATTCCTCAAATCCCTTGTGCCGTTCAAATGGCTATGGATGGCTACTTGAGCTCCTCTCCGCAGAAATGGCACATGGAGGCTCAAAGCAAGCCAGTAAGTTGAACACCTATGCACTGCAGAGGCAACTTTCTCTATGGGGACGGCTAGAAAGGGCTACAGAATTAGATTTCACTGACAAGACGAGTGAGACACCAACTATCTCATCAGCTGCCCGTTTGTTATGTGGCTTATTGAAAGCAAAAGAACCAGTTATAAGGCGAGGATTTGTGGCAAGTCATCTCAGCCAATGACACAGACCGCATAAACATCTTGCAGGTACCTAAGTCATGACATCACATTCACATATCTCTCATTCTGAGCCAAATGTTGTCTTTTGCTACAACTAGGACAACAGGAAAGGTGCACAAAGAAATTGCACATTTTATTATCTGGTCTTGGAGAAGGTACCAAACAAGAAGGTTCTCTACTGAAGTCCAGCGTCCCAGCAGGTAGTAGATGTATAAGAAAATAAAACAAAAATACAAGTTGTGCCTCTTGACGAAGATAAGTAAACACTGAGAAGGAAGAAGAGTTTAGCCTTTAGAAGATCCTAGAGGTCCATTTTGGGCCTGAAGATGTTGTACGGAGGTGTGTAAGTTACTTGCTAGAAAAATGACCACATCACAATATCAATTCATTTATTAATTACATTCCTGCAATTGGACCCATACATGTATATAACAGAAATGTATGTTTATTGGGCTCATAAAAATTACTGAGACTTATAGTCATACCACGTATATATTGTTGCCATTGTCACATCTGAGCATACTTTCACTTTCTTAGGTGATTTGTTTTTATTTCCAGTTTTAATCTCGTAGACTGGGTAAATCTTGAATTGAATACTTGGAGGCTTGTGCAAACTGGCAGAAAGGTCATGCAATGGTAGCTTGCAAGGTGTTTCCATACTTCTTACCAGGCCTCTGTTCCATATTCGATTTCAAATAGTGATCATTGGATTTTTTTGCAGATGTGCAATATGATGTTTTCTCAGCTGTGTGTAAAGTGCCCGCAACCTGAGGTATCATCACCATCTGGCAAACAGACTCTGAGCAAAGAATGGAACTGAGCTCAATACCAGACAACACTAAAGGTCAAGAAACATTGGTTCCCGATTATCGAAGATTATTGAATAGTAACATGATCAGCAACAATCTCATCAATATGAATGGCAACTATATCAGCCTCTATGATAATGGACAGGACTGCTCAATGGCGGCAATGTTATTGAACGGACAAGCTGCTGCTCCAGTATCTTTAGTTGCAAACATGCCCACAGCTCTTCTGTATTGGCCTCTGATGCAGCTTGCAAGCTCTGCCAATGAAGATGTGGCGCTTGGAGTCGCTGTTGGGAGTAGAGGAGGGGGCTCTATACAAGGAGGAGCTTGCGATGTCGGGGGTGCCCTTTTACTGCTTCTCATTGGGAGGTGTAGTACGTACCAGGCCGCCTTGGATGAGGTTGGTGGTGAAGAGTTTTTCAGGTACTTCATGAGTGCTTAACACACGATTCCCTCCTGTAAAGCAGACAAATGAATGCAATGTGAATATGTTTTTGACAATCTAGCAGTACTACAATATGATCTAAATATTTGTACACTTCTTGTTTTCTTATTTATGTAACCTACATCAAGGCAATGCTTTTGGAGAGCCCTTTTGAGAGATTTTGTGTCCGGTGCTTGCTGGCATCCAAGACACTGAACATCTTTTCTGGAGCCATGTATATCTGTTTGCATAGTTGTCAAGGAGCTGTAATGAAGTTTTGGTTAACCAATCTGGGTTTCGGGTAAACAGAGGCCTTCTGGATGACTCAGACGCACGTATTGCATATTACACATCTGCATTTTTACTGAAGAGGGTGATAAGAGAGGAGCCAGAGGCCTATCAGCGGATGCTTCAGAACTTGGTTTTCAAAGCTCAACAGGTAATGCATGACAAGTAGAAGTTTTGTTGCAGATTACACTTTTGCCTAATATGCACTTGATTTCTTGAGGAAGGATAGATCACAAAAGCGTTTGCTAATCTGAATGTGGTAGCTGACAAACTTGATGGGGTGGTCTTGAAACAGAGCAACAACGAAAAGCTATAATTGGAAAATCCGTATTTGCAAATGTTGGGTATCCTCCATTTATCCAGTGAAATGGGGAATACTCTGTAAGAGCCTGTTGTGGAGGTGGCTCTTGGATCCGATCGGGAGGAAGCATTTCAATAAATTCCTCAAAGTCAGATGAACGCATAGACCCCTGTATATTGTTTTTCTTGCCTACCCTGTACAGAGAAGCAGGCAATGGCCTTGTGTGCCAGGTGCAGACAGAGATCACTCTTGCTACCTTTCTGTGAAGTTTACTCTGCATCATGAGTCTACTTTTTCTTCAAGCACCTCATCAGCAGGACTCATATTACAAGCAACTGCACCATTGACTTATTAGCCTGCTCCTCCCTGTAAGCTGCTCCTCACTGTAAACTATCTCATATCTGTAATCAGAAGTTTTTATTAGAATAATTGACCAGGAAGACTTTGTTATCAAATTACAGTATGTCACTGGACCCGTATTGTGAATATGGTTCAGGAACCAGGGTAAGTGCCTCTTCACTTGTGATGTGTGGCATATACATAACAAAGCAAGTAAACAACATTAACAGCCTGTAAATATCTCTAGCACATCGAGGGTTGTACAGCTGTGGATACTAAATTTCAAAACCAAATATTATGGCATCTATGATGTAATCTTGGAAGCACTTTCAAGCGTAACATTTATGCAAGAGTAGAAGTGTGATATTGAAGGTCTACGTTTTGACAATCAGGAGATTAATAAAATACGTATGATTTGCTCAATGAGCCAGCAGGTCACCAATTGTACCCTGTTTTGTACAAAATACTCAGTACCGTTCGATTATCTGGATGGAGCTTACATATATTTCTCTCCTGTTGTAAGTTCCTACTTGCCTGGAGGACATATCAATCAATGATAAGTTCTTTATATTTGTTCCTTGTTATCTGTTCTTGACCAAATTTGTCCTTGTGATTCAGGTGTCTCATGGGCTCTCATGGGTCTCACTAGGTACTTATTAGAGAACCCAAAGCACTGAGATCTTACACATTATTTTGAGCAAATCTGTAATATACATGACAGTCATTATTGTTACTTGCGACTGCTTGAACACAGTATTTGTACTTACTGAAGTTCTAGCCACTTGTATATCTATATGGCCTACAAAACATTATGTGCTATTTCATGCTTGGGAAATTTATTAAGAGGAAGTCACAAGTTTAGCTCACACACCAATACACCTTTGCAACAATAACGGTCTTAAGGACTCGGTTGATACTTGGACTTGACAAGCTTCCATCCAGAGCTCAAACTTCGGAGAGCTTAACTCATCTCCAAGATCTCAATAGTTTGGGCTATTGTATAGAGGCCATGCCCAATGTGAGATTTCAAAGGGGAAGTGGTAAAAAACTAAGGAAAACTAAGGACAAGCCTTTGTATGCTTCAAAATCCTTGAAACCCCATAATCAGGTTGGGGCCTATGAAACAAGGGCTCAAACTCTTGACATTCCACCTATGATCAGGGAGAACCGGCAGTTAGTTACAGATGAACCGGTTGAAGTTCAAGACTGCAGGAAAATTACCGATCATTTTAGAGGAATTTATGGAATATACCCCAATTTAATAAAGGAAAAACCGAGGATGTCAACATGTAACCGGTTGGACTTGCAAACACTGGGATCTCAACCGGTTATGCCCAAAAATCTCCCCGATCACTGCATTCCACAAGTCGTTTCCACAAGGTCGCTTAACATTTTGACCGAATCAAAGCTTGTCCTAAATGTCTTGTGAGGGCTCGTCGTAGACATCAATGAGTCAACTAAGCATCATAAGGTTGGTAAAAAGTGTACAATGTAAAGTGCACTTGAATGCACAAGCCTAATATGTTTTGTATGCTCTCTACCCCTCCTAGGTACAGCAAAGTGAGTGATTTAATCCATTTACGAACGTGATGTAAGTACAAGAAAGGTGATGTACAATTGAACATTCCCATTGTCAATCAAAGGACATGAGCAATATTCTCACTCTTTTCACATTCCCTTCCAAGTCTTTATGAACCACGGGACATGAAGGCATATTTTAGGAAATTTTCCCATTGGGACATAATTGAAAGTTCCATGTGAAACACTCGATTTATCCAATCAGGTGAGCTTCAAGAGGATCATGGAGCTTACTCGCATTATGTGGGCCCCATAAACCATCAATCTCCGTTGTCATTTTCGCCTTACCAATAATGTATTCATTGGACATTTCATGATCCTTTGACCACAAGATCGAGATATTCATCGTTTGATTTGGGTATGTCGTGCTTTAACACCTATCAATTTGGAAACAATTAGAGTACATGCGTGTCAAATTTAGGTGGAATGGTTTGTTCCCACTTAGTAAGTACACTTGAATGCCAAGTGTCATGAGGTGACACAAGGATGAAGTTGTTGATCATTAGCATAACCTAGCATACCCCTCAAAATAAGGTCAATGACATTATTATGCATGACATAATAATGTCACTAAATACCATGCATAATAATGACACTAAATACCATAAACAGTGTAATTCTCTTCCACTAGAAAGTAGTAATCATAAAATCTGTGAATGTGGATTTAAATCTACCATCATAGTACATCATGAAACCATCTGATCCCCCCATATAAGTGACCGATATGAAAAACACGCAAACACACAAACACACACACACACACACACACCTGTATGAGTAATTCAAAAAGCCCACTACATCAATTCACAAAGTTACGCCACTTACCAGTCTATCCAGATTTTAGCATGGTGAATGGGAATTTACTGTCGGCGAAATTCAACCCCGAAAGTTGAGGAGAATATGTATAAGAAACGCTGCGCTAAAGAAAGCTCAACGCCTTCCTCCTTTAGAAGTTCAGTGTTTTCCCCAAATCGTTGCAGAAGCAGAAACACGAATCGCGATTCACGATACCGTTGCTCCATGACCTGCATGGAAGTAGAGAGCAACACACTTTGCTCCGATCACCTCCAGCAGCGGCTGTATCGGGTTCTGGTCTGCAGACAGATGTTCACACCCACATACACACCCGGTTTGCAGCTAGTGGGTTATCATGGACAGGTTTGAGGGAATCCAGTTTTGAGGAGCCTCGTCGAGATTGCTACTGACGTAGATCTGTCGAAAGCGAGTGTTTGAGGACCTGGATCCGGAAGAAGGAGCTCCAACGACACGCCACCTCCATTAGGGTTTTGCAAGAAATTCGACATCGAGCTGGGATCGGCGACGATCAGGGACATAGCAACGAGGATGGCCATGGCACCAATTACAGGAGAAGCAGCCGAGGAGTGGCCGCAGTATGGTGACCCGGGCGAAGCTGAGAATGACCGAAACATCCGGAACCCTAATCCAATTGGAGCAGAGCTCGTTGACGCTGAGGATGACGATCCAGCTCCCGAGGTCGCAATTGCTGCGGTCATGGCAGAAATTCGTCGACCAATCGCTCATGCAGTGCCGGATGATCCCATGAATGGGGAAGAGGTAGATGACCCAATCGAGTACGAGGACGGCTTTATTCCTTGGGGAGATGTAAACCTGCCGGATGTACATCGCAAGAGCTCCGCCCTCTACATGCCTTCACCTGTAATTGAAGATTCACCTGAATCGCCTCGGAATTAAGTTGAAGCTGTTGGCATCTGTGCCATTTCTGTGCCGAGGTATAATTGAGGTCTACAAAGTTCCTGCATATATAAACGCATGTAAATATGCTCAAAACTGGATAGAGATCCATTTTTGGTTCAATTTTCGCAAAGACATCTTCTCTACCATTTGGAATACCTAGTTTGAGTGATCTCCCACCATCTGCCATTCATCTCGCACAAGTGTACAGGCTCATGCAGAACTGCCGTGGAGGTCTATTCTTCTTAAGTGTTCAGTTTTTTTATGCTCGTAGCATGATATATACAAGATTGTGCAGCAGCAATTCCATGTTTATTAATATTGTATTCAATGTCAAGATCAATGCTTCTGGTATGCTTTTACTCTCTGGTAATGAATGGGAAATGAATGCTATAACTAACTTCACACCTTTCTCTCTTACTGTGGGCACCAGTGTATGCACCCTAGCGAAAATACACCAGATCATCCGACCAAGCCTCATGATAATGAATTTGTGTGCGACCGAACCTGTTATCGCATTCCATGTCACCTCCATCGGCATCAATGTCTGGGGAATGTCTCCACTCAGTCACTACATGTACATGCACAGTGATGAAGTGTTGTATTATAGCTGCATGTCCTTCGGAGGAGAGATCCCCAGGTAAGAATATCACTAAGTGAGTAAGTGAAAATTGACCACTAAATGGTATGTAAATTAGATACTATATCATAATACCTAGTCAGTAGTGCACACAGATGACTTATTTTGTGATCATCACCAGAATTGCTACAATGTCTTTCAGGAAGCGAATCAAATTACGTCCTATGATAATAACTACACCACATATTATACTATAAATTATAAAACCTTGCAGGTAAACCAAATTAGATAATATATATAGCACTCTCACAATTGGAGCTTCTCACCCATCTCACTATTACCTTCATGTAAGGCTCCAAGCTAAGAGTACCAATGTTTGTAAGACGTTATGGGGTGACTGACATACGGCTAGGTGGCCTGACGTCTAGAGTGAATGAGGCATAGAAATAAGCTCTCCACAGGGAGCTTTGAGAAGCTCTAGTCAGAAGGAGTTACTGAAAGATGAATCTGAGAAGCAGATACGACATTTAAGTTGACAACGATACAAGATCCTGATCACAATGAGTTGAAATTGATGTATACGTACCATGGCACAATTAATGCTGAATCTTGAACCCCAACTGACAGATTTCGGAGCTGTTAGCGCCACTTACTCTGGAGTCCAACTGAGCTCACCTACTGAACAGCATGAGATACCACGACTCTAGATCAGAAAAGAATGAAAAATGAGTTTGCCACTCTTACACGGATAATGCGATGGAATAACGTCATTTACACTTCTAAATCAAAGCTCATGACGTTGGATCGGACACAAGATTTGAGACCATTTAGATCCACATTGTTCACCCATACATGATTTGAAGCTCCTCAGAATAGTACAGTGGAGCTTAATCTATTCTGCACAAGTATGCATTTATAGCTACAAGCTTGTGCAGCAATTTCGTGTACATTTTTTTGTCTTCAGACTTAAGTTCAATTAATGTTTTTACTCGCATGAGTATAAGTGTGCCCATGTGTGTGATTCTGATACCCCTCTCATATAGAGTTATCCATTAATTCAACGGTCATTCAACCGGAATTTTGGTCGGGAGTTGGTTGTTTTGCATACAAAAAGTTTCCACGTTCGGTAAGTTTTCAGTGCATGTTCGGAATCAGTGTGGAGGTTTTCCTTTATCCAAACCTCCACACTGACCCCAAGCATGTACAGATAACTCACCGAACATGGAATGTGCTGTATGCAAGACAACCAACTCCCGACAAATTCCGGAGGTTGAATTAAAGGATATATAACTATCTGTAATTATACTTCAGACTTCAGACCTTTCTGTCTTACGTGCACATCATTCAGGATTCCCAGTAGCGCGAATGCACCGGATCATTTCATGTCCTGATCCCAACAAGGACAATTAACACGTGCACGCTGATAAATTTGTTGTATTGTATTTCCAGCTGCATCTGCTTGGAAGTGACATCACCAAGTAAGATCACTAAGGAGAACAGTCAACCACTGAAACCCTCGTAAGTAGATGTTGGGAATGGTATGTGACCGATTAGGTAGCTGTTGCTTTACCTGATGGTTGCAGATGACCAGCTACGAAGCTGAAAATTATGATCATTGAAAGGCTCCCAGAGTTGGTAAGATATTGCTACAGGTGCCATTTGACGTTCCGATTGCTGATGTTGTGGAGATGCAGCAGATGTGGTGGAGCTTCTTTACAATCAATCATCAATCTGCGATGAACCAAAGGACGAACTGGCTGTGTCAATGAGGTGTAGCTGGAGTAGTGCACTGGAGGTGAGGAATGTTGTGATAATCACCAGAAGTGCGACTATTGCTTAAAACCAGAAGCAGAAAAAGGGACGAACTGTGGTCGAGAGGGACCCCATCCCTCTGTAAGGTAAACTGTCCTATATCCGAGGGGTGCCCTTTCATGGAGCTCTAGGGAACACATTCAAAAAATGGGGTTCTAGCTCTAGGGAACACATTCAAACAATGGGGTTCTAGGGTTTGCTGAAGTTCTCAATGCAATGAACTAATGAGGGAGGGGACATGTTGGAGATAGGTGGAGCTCGTCTCCATGAAGGAAATTCAGAAGCACTTACATGGGAGAGGCAAGTATTGAAAATAAAGAATACAATCCATCTAATTATTGAGAAGGTAAGTATGGGTTCAAAGATAAGAGAATACCTTGCTATTCCTTTGCTATGATTGGTTGGCTAGGGTGTTGGATAGAGGACACTTGGTGAGCGGCATGTAGAGCCAAGTTAGTATGTAATTAGCTCATTAGGTATTAATAATTCAAGGTGTAAATCAAGTGTACGCACCTAATTTACACTTGGAAGTAGGGCATGTTACCTTACTCACTAGGTACCAATGTTTTCTTTTTGGCTTCAAGACGCCAAATTGCACTCAATATAATAAAGAAACTTTGTCACTTTAGGACAAAAACATGAAAAACAAGTGTAAAATCCAATGAAGCAATGTGGTTTGATGGGGTTGGTGCCAACTCAACATCAATTGTAGCGTACACAACCTATCTTGGCACCAACAAATCAACCATTATAGCTCCTTCTTTGTGACCTAACTCCAATTTTAAGGAAAAGATGGCATCTTATTGCTAGCTTTAAATTTGGATTAAAAAAATAAAATGTCAAATGGCATTGTGCATTATACATTGTGCATTGAACATGCAGATACTCATGGAACCAAATGAAAAGCCCCACCATGTACCTCCCTACTTCTCGTTTTTTATTAAAACCCGAACAAGTGGAGTCAACCATTCAAGGATTGAAAGCCAATGATTTTTGTAAATATAGTAATTATGTTAGAAAAACCGTTCACTAGTTGGGAAATTGGGTATGAGTTCAATGAAGAACCATAAGTAACATCATGATGATAAACCCAAAACCACTCTGCAAAACATCACTATGAAGTAATTCTTGAGCACCCTCCCACCCCCCCCCCCAAAAAAAAACCATAATAAGAATAAAAGTGTACTTCTAACTATGTCCTTAATTATAACTACAAAAATGTCCATATGACTACATCACACATATGAATCATGAAAACCTCAGTGAACAAACGAAATCAAAGTGAATATAGTGCTTTCTCAAGAGTTTGTCACCACAACTACAAGCGAAGAGGACCACCAATGTTTAGAAGGCTTTTGGGGTCAATGATTGGGTGGGTCCAACTAGCTAAAGAGTTTAGCATATTACACATGTATTTAAATAGCTCTCCACAGGGAACTTTGATGAGAAACTCAACTCACAAGAGTTACAGATCAAAGATTGTTCTCAGAAATAGAAGAGACCAAAATTGAGTTGAGAATAGAGTTATCCATGATAAAGTAAAGGAGATGAAACCATGAGTTTACTATCAAACATTGAGTTCATGAGAATCAACACAAGTCACCCAAGTTCTCTTGTTGCTTAAATTACCATTGAGAAAGAGTGGTGTTGGGCCATTAAAAACCAGTTTTATGGCTTGTTCTTTTAGGATGGGTGGACCAAGCTAGTCTTACATGGGCCTATTTGGGATTTAAGACAACAAGTCCCATGCGCATACTCTATTTTAGATCTTATACTTCTTTCAAAGTTTTTGAGGTGGAAAAAGGAGGTCCCAAAAATTTCACACAACTTCCAAATTAGGCTCCAATACACGATGAACTAACGAGCTCTTAATAGAAGGTTTTCTCAAACACGGATCAAACCCATGGTTTCGTCTCTCTTTCAGGGATTTTACAAATAAGTGTAATAAAACAAAAATATCCTCAGAATGAGATATTGTCATGTAAGCTTAAGTATAGGTACCATCTCATAATGTTGGATCTTGGACGCCAACTCACAAATTTTGGAGTTGTGGGTGCTATGTACTCCAGAGTCCCACTTAGACCTGAATTGATCACAACTAAAGATCAAAACATAACAATTATTGAGCTTGACAGTTTCTACGTGAATAGGATGATATAACATCACTTACATTTCCTAAACCAAAAGTTGAACTTGTTGAATCGGACACATGATTAATTGAGGCTCATAGTCTAGGGCACTTTGGATGGGTCCGAGGGGGAGGGTCCAACAAAATGGAGGACTAACATTGACTGAGAGGTGTAAATTGGACCGAATTCCTTTAGATGAAGGTCCAAAATCAAGAAGAGGCACAGTGAGGCATCTCCTACATGGCATCATTTTGGAGGGAGACAATAATGGTCTGAACCAAGAAATGAAGCTCAGAAGCTCAAAGGAGAGCTCATGTTTTGGAGAATCATTTTAGAAGGTAGGGTCAAGTTCAAGGGTTCAATTTATCTTAAATTGCTTCAAATTGGTCCGTATGTTCTTGTACCATGGAACCCCCCCCCAACAATCTAAAGCACCCCTTAAGACCATTTGGAACTACATTGTTGTAATTTACCCATATAAATAATTGTTGGTGACCAATACAATGGACACATACTAAGGACGTCATATACTTATCTGCAGACTTCCTATAGGATCAAGATTTGAGGCATGTTCACACAAGAATCACAAGGAGCAATTCATTTAGAACGAACACTTGGAATGAACGATTAGATGCAAATATAAAAAATTCTCACAAATATACACAAATATCTAAGGTATGTGGGCTTAATGTGGTCGCTCTAGCCTCTTTTTGATTGGACACTAATATTTGAGTGGTATTCGGCAAGGCTTGTAGTTAAGAATGGACACCCAAAAAAGCATGTCTTACGATGAGATTGGAATTTGGACTATATGCTCAAAAATTAGAAATAAAAAATTAGAAGTTATAGATTAACACAATGGGGTTGCCTACTTGATTACTTGAAGAAAAAGAGAATATTCACTTGACCTCCTAGAAATTTTGCATCTCAACTTTGATTTTGAAACCAAGTGAGAGAATTTGTGGCGATCACAAATGGTGACCCAATGAGATACTTCGATCCCATGGTCAAAAATGTCTATATCTGAGGTTACTTATGTTGACAACAAGGCCACATACCTTATTGTATGTTATTTAGTGTCACCTAACATGTTGCACCGTTTATGGTATTTAGTGTCACGTACATTATTTGCAAAGGGCCTAAACTAGATGCCTAGAGGTATCAAAGTGTCACGTCCACTAGTTGACAATATGTTACTCTTTGTCAACATAAGTAACTTTTTTAAATAAGAAATAATTTACATTATGATATTTAGTGTAGCACTGTAGCACATTGGAAAACTTGAGATGATAGTTTTGCGTTTTAGTATGCAAGGGGAAAGTATTTTTTAGCATACTAATGGCAAGTGTCATGTATTTACATTCTAGTATACCAGAGGAAGATATTATTGAGCATAATAATGCCAAGTGTCATTTGTGTACACTCTAGTTGACATGTACAACATTATGTAACATAGGCATACACCTGGTAACACTATTCAACATACTCTTGCTAAGATATTAGTTAGCGCACTTGAATGCCAAATGTCATGAGGTGACACTAATCGTGAAGTTGTTGGTCCTTAGTGTAACCTAACATATGCCTCAAAATAGGGTAAGTGACACTATTACGCATGTGACACTAAATACCATAAATGTTGTAGCTTGAGTACAATCTCTGTTCATCACCAAGTTCCTTTCTAAAGCATCTGAAATCACAATCCTTGTAGTAAGTCAAATGCTTCATGGTTCATTGTACAATGAAACTTGTTAGATTGAACACCTCCTCTAAATGAACATCTCCTTACTTTGAACGGTTTGTGGACGTACACTCAACTTTGCCATTCAAAAGCACCTCCTTTGAATAGACACCCCCAACCTTGAACATTGAATTATTTTTTAACATTCCTCTCAAAATTTCCATGTGCACTGCGTCCCAAAATAGAACGGCCTCTAGTTCCCAAAATAGTGCACCTTCAGCACTCCGCCACGGCATGCGGCGAGATGGAACACTCGGAACTACAAACACTTGAGATTTGCCCTCTGTGTGTGTGTGCGCGCTCGCATGTGCGTGTGCATGTGTGTGGGTGTGTGTGTGTGTGCTTGCACGCTTTGATTGAATAATGACCGGAAAAAGGAAATATGCTGAGGAGACCTTGGGACAAAAGGCCGACACATTGCAAGACTTGTCCAATGGCATGGCTATGAGAGCTATGGAGAAATCAAAGACTTTGACACTTCATTAGTTCTTCCAAAAGAAGCAATAAAAGATGACTTCTTGAGTGTCCCTCTTAGATTGAACACCTTCCTACATTGAACAATATGGCCGATCCCCAGGGGTGTTCAATGTAAGCAGATTTCACTGTAAATCATACGAATCCAAATACAGGACCCTAGAGCTACTATTTGGTTAATAAAGAGAAAACATGTCTTTTTGTCTGAAGGAATTTGCCAACAATGAGTCACTACTAGACTAGCACTTGTAACATCCCACATGTGTGGAGATTACACAATAAAGTTGTGAGCCCATAATTTAAGGCTCATTCAGACTCAGGAGGAGGATTGAAACAATCCAGACAAGCAAAATTGTAGTTTTTTCCCTGATATATATTATTGATATGTATGAGGGTGCAAGCATGGTAAAGTGGACAGCTCTTGATCCTTGCTCAGGTTTAAGTGAAAGTGATCCAAAACAATATACTAACTTTGAGTTTTATGAAATAAAAATTCATAAATATTTAGAAAACATATGAATCTACAAAGCCAAGCAATTTATGTTCACAAAAAACAATTTCAAACAACGTATATGTATTTTAGAAGACGGTGCAAGTGGTGGTGCAAGTGGGTGTCATTGAAAAGATAATTGTCAAAAACTTGTTTAAAATAGAATTACATTACATTAAATTGATGAATTTTTGAAAAAAAAATTACGATGACCTCAAGTTTATAATGAATTCAAGGAATATGAAAAGAAATTCTAAGTTCAAAATATTTAAGGTCATGAAAGTTACGTTCAAAACTATATTTAGTCAGTTGCTTTTACGCATCACTTTTGATGATAGGTTTTGAAGATCTCATATTGATATTCTATATTTGAGTACCTAACTTAACAATAGAGGTCATCATAAAAAATAATCTATTTTAAACAACATTTTGCTACTACTTATAGACGTTTGACCAAGAAAATCATGGCTTTCATATACCGGAGCACTTTTTTGGTCCACTTTACAATGCTTGCACCCATGATCTATGCCTCTGGTTTTCTCATTTTCTGAGCACATGATGCATTTCTTGGGAATCAATAGTATTTTCAATTGGATAAATTACAGACTTGATAGTATGAAGGCCCCATGAATCTCATTTTATTTGATGATCATAGGTTACAAGAAAACTGTACACTTTGAATTAAGCTGCCAAAACTAAATTTTTTGACAACTGTTAGATTCTAAAGTTTAAGCTTCACTTTGGTAGGAGGAGGCTTCGACATCATGTGTAAACCAACTGGATAAGAGACAAGAGAAAGCCTTTGTCATATACCCTAATCCCTATATCATATACAACTTCATTACACCTCTATGTACTCTTGCACAACATCAACAAACAGTACTTAAATACTTATACTAACTTCTAAGCAATTAATGACTCTGGAGCTATATTTTTAACACTGTTGATATTGTAACATTATTTAAAAACTTGACCCCAATTTCTACAAGAGATTCAATGGTTTATCAATATTACTCTTGAAAAACAATACTGTCCTCCTTAGAAAATTGAGAATTTCCCTTTCAACCCCTATTTGGTTTTCTTCAGTCATTATTTTAAATACACTTATTACACTTTCATAAAATGGTCTCAAATTTCTGGTTTTTGTTCTGACTCTTCTCTTCATCAACCATGTAAGTTCTTCATCTAGATTACATAAGAATGCTTCAATTCTCTAAAGTTCCAACATCGATATAGTATTCGTACCTTATATTGCACCATACACACTAGCGGAAATTGGGACCAAATTATGCAACACATCACTTGTGATATCTACTCTCATTGTAGATCAAACACATCCATGCCTAGTGGGACTTCTGGTAAAAATTGATTTCGGCCCCTAACATGGTCACTGCTCCCAATAAGAAAGGCGTCAACTACCAATGTCACTCCTCTGCATCCACTTCTCTTAAGAGTTTAAGCACACAATTATTAGCACACAATTATTAGCACATGATTAACACATCCCAACCAAGGCAGTAGCCATTCGATTCCTCAGCTTTCAGAGCTCATATGAATATCTTAATGGATTATCAGAGTGGATATTTTCTTTCTTCATCATATAGGCCTCTTCGATTATGTTGACTATTGAACTTAGGATAGTTATTAATAAATTTAGAGGACGTAGTTCAATTTCTTTTATATACAAGTGTTATTTGTGTCCATTCTTGGATCCACATCTTATCACGTATCACTCAATAGTATACATGTGTTTGATTAAGATAAGTAACTGAATGTTTAAGATAAGTAAAGTCCGCTTCCATTAAGGTGTGAGTCTTATATGGTCACTTTTCTCAAGCATACACCTATATTGGAGTGGTGTATGAGTGCAAGTTTGTATTTAAGAATAGACACCCAGTGGACATGTGTTATAATGAGATTGGATTATGTATTTAGAATGTACACACCATTTTGGGTTCAATAGCTATCATACTTGGGAAGGTTCACTTGTAAATTCCTTTGTTTCATTTGAAGCCTTGACCTTTTTGCATGTAACTTTATTGTTCTCTACAACCTCCAAGTTGCTAAAAATGGAAAATTGTCCACACGCATCCTAATGGTACTTGTAAAAGTTGATTTCTTCATTATAAACACCATGTTGGAATAAAATATGGTCATACTCGCACATATGTTTTTGTCCAAATGAAATCACTCTCAAGAACACTATTTATAATAATTTGAAGTTAGGCGCAAATATGGACGTCCAACCCACATGACATTATTTTGTCAAATGGACATCACCTTTAAGAAAACCACATGAAATTGAAGTTATATGCCAATAGTGAGAGCCAAGCAACCCGGCTTTGACCTTGAGTCTTGTGTTTATTGATTTAGCCAAGATAGTATATGCCGCCATTGAATCACAATATTAAGAAACAATGGCGGCATATACTACTGACCTTCACTAACAACACCATACATTTAGGTGTTCCCAACTTGTGAACTGCAGTTCCCTCCAACGACAATTGGGTGGGAACCAATTGGGTGCTCCCACCCAATTCCACAAGTGCCCCATGTTCCCCCAAGTTCTTTGTTACTTCATGATCAGGTTGGTAAGGTTGAACTCGGAATGAAAATATGTGATGTCAAGTTGCGCTAATAATGTTGATTTGCGCAAAAAGTATGCGTGGGCTTATTTTGGGGTAGAAGAAACCAATGTCCGGTTTCGATACTCACACAACATTTGTGTTCCACATATATTTTTGTCAAATATAATCATCCACCTAAATCATAAAAACATTCTTCTTTCAAGCTTATGGACAAAGAGAAACAATGTCCAATTGTTGATAAATCTCATATTTTGAGTAACAAGAACGTTGTAATATAGACCCTGATGGTATCAAAATATTGATTCTTTTGAAATTTGTATTATTGAATGGTACCAAGAAAAAGCAGTTGGTTGAAAATGGAGACCTGGTTGGATTCAAATATTGTGTTACTTGCGTGATAACACTGTATTCCCTCAAGAATTGTTGCAAATGAAAACCACTTTCTTGATGCATCTTGGCACTGCCTTGAAGTTGCTTCCAATGGGTATCTTTTTTCTGCAAAACATGATTGTGAACTTGGACAACTAATTCAACTATTAGTTAACTAGTTGCCTTTCGTAACTATAGTTGTTCATGATTTGACCTGCCAAAAAATGTAGTTAACTATAGTTGTTTTAATTTCGGTTTATCAAAAAATGTAGTTAACTATAGTTATATCTAGTTAAGTAAAGTTGAGCACAACCTGCAGTGTAGTATCATGACATATCAAAGCATCTATATCTTTTCCTTTTTCTTTTATTCATAATTTTAAATTTGGGACATGATTCCATGTGTGACTCAGACTCAATCAACACCCAATGAGCATGACCTCATTATGTATAAGTAACTTAAAGTATAATGGGTTCAACTGCTAGAAGGAATGGTGGGTTCTATACCTCCTTGGGATGGGCCAGTATGGATGACAGGCATTGATTCTAACATAAGGTCTCTTTAAAAAGTTATTGTAATATATTTCATTTCATTTTTTGAGATAAATGAAAGAACTCGCCAGTTGGCTCCTTACAAATTTTGGGACTCTCAAGTTATAATTGTCTGAAGTTTTTCTAGTTAACTATAGTTGTTCTTCAAATCGGTTTGAAAATTTTCTAGTTAACTATAGTTGTTCCCTAAATTGTATTGAAAAAAATCTAGTTAACTATGGTTATTTTGGCAGTTGTCCAAGGTCTGAAAACATTGTGAGTGTATTTTGTGCTCAGAAAAGCCAACATCTCATTGTTGCCAAGCTCGATGATCTTGATGACACCAAAATTTATAAAACATAGACCCTACAAACATAACACTTAGTGCTCGTTCAATGGGCCCTCGAATATAATTGTCGGATGCTTGGAGAAGATGTGTAGGGAGACTCAGGTTTTAACTAAGCTCCCAGGATCTGATTGTTATATTTCAAGGGCCCACACTGCTAATAATGTTATGGATACTTAGAATATATTTATATATTAAAAATTTGACATACTTGAATGGTACAAAGTAAAAGTCAAATCTCAAATAGTAGAATTCATTTTGGTGGTAACATGACAACATTGATCTCCCTCTTGAGAGGTTGTCAATATTTAACCATCTTAATAAAGTATCATGGCATAGAAATATTTGTACCTAAATGGTATGAAAAAAAGATAAATCTGGATTGTATTGACCCAGTTGGAGTAGAATATGGTGATCACTGATATCCCCCAACTATTGGTTTTCCTTAAGGGTTTTCTTCGTAGTATAAAGCTCCAACTTCTTCAAGCATCATGATATTGTTCTCCATAACTACCACTCGCAATTTTGTATTGGTATCTCCTCGGGATATTTGTGATAGTGAATTCACCTTCTCAAAACATCATGAATTGTTTTCTCCCCCAAGCACAATTTGTTGTAGTGAATTTTCATGTGGTTGCCTATAAGAAGGCATGTCAACACATCCGATTCATACAATCTTGAAGTCAATCCATGCCATTCATCCCATGAAACTTGCGCATACGTAACCATTAGTAATTTTCACTTTGACAATATCTCAGTGTCACAATGTCACACTGCAACAAAGTTTTGGTGTTTTGAGTGCCACAGAGTGGCGTTTCTTACCTGGCTCTTGGTTGGAATTGTTCTCTAGAGGCTCCTAATGGTAAGGAACATTGTGCAGTTGGATTTTGATAATCTACATGGCATTTTCCTTTAGGGTACGCTATGGAGAACGTCAAAATCCTCTCCCATATTATTAAGAACAAATCAAAGGTTTCCATCATCTTGAACCTCAAGAATATGTGAGCCCTAGTATGGTTGGAAAGGTCATTGGAATGGAAAGGATGCGTGTTCAAAACACCGAAACACTAAGTGTGATAAATACATGGTTGGTTTACCCAAAGTGATCGTTGGGAACCTTTCATGGAGGTCTAGGGATACCACATTGGGCATGTGATCTCATGGCCATATATGACAATGCATCAGAGATCACTATGGTTAATTGTGCTTGGAGTTTTCACCAACTTAGCAACCATATGTCCCTGTGCCCATGGGTCCCCATGCTCATGCGTGTCCCCCCATATGCATGTATGCCCAAGCCCATAAGTTTCCCAATGCCATTTATATCCTTGTCAAGCGAATACATGGACATAAGTAGAGGAAGTTCAAAGGATGTCAAGTTACTCAATGCCTCCAATAACCCTTCAAACCATTATAACTTCCACCACTTAACCCTCAAGGCCAAATCAATAGAAATTCTTGTATGTTGTGCAAGTTACTTGGGGGCTCCAGAGGCGTACTATATTGTCATATAGCAATGTATAAATCATAAGATGTGTTGGATGTAGAACACCACCCATGCTTAAATGGTGCTAAATACCTAAATTAGAACTTGCAATAAATCAAATGGGGGAGGTAATTCTCCAATATTTTGAGCATAAATTTCCCTTGGATTTCTCATGTATAAATTGCATTCAAATATGTCAAGCTCCCTCAGAAATCCTTTTCATGTATACTACAATTTTTTGGTAGACAAACTCCATTTTCTTCAAACTTTTGATCGTGAGTATTCTAATGCACTGAGAAACTTCTTCAAGGCCTCATATTTCCACATGTAAAATTTCGTCAAACATGTCAAGCCCCCAATTACTTGGGTATCCATATTTTCTTGCTTCCACAAAGTTTCAATTCCTTCAAATCTTCAAGTCAAGGCCCTTCCAAATAGGCCTCAAATTTCCATTTGGTTACATCATGGTAACCTGGTCCACATGTTTCAAAGTGTTGTTTTGAAGATGCAACAACACTCATGGAATACACCACATGCTCCATTCACCAACAGTGCAGACCTCCACCTCCATAGTAGCCACACGCAAATCCAATTTATGAGTGAACTTCCAAATGGTCCATGAGGCTTCATCATTGTTGATTGGGCTCTTGCAAAAAAATAATTTGCTTGCCCCAAACTCCAAAACAACCCTTTAAGGGAAAGAGTAAATGGCGTGCACAAGTTGGTACATTCACATCAATGGTTTACTAATTGTAAGTTTATTCTTATCAATGAATTTAGAGGTTCAAACCATATGAATATACAAAGATGAAGGAACACTCACAAAATTAAAGGATGTGGAGCTTAAGCGGCACTTTAGATGGTTGATCAACAGTGGATAGAAGATATCATTAGAGTATGCCCAGAGTGTACATGCACACCAAGATAACTATATCCATGTCCACATAGTTGCAAGGTTCAACTGATCACACTAGAATTGAAGTTGTTGATTGCAGCCACATCCATCTCGACTCAGTAGTCGTCCTACCTAGGGAGGAAGGTCACAATAGTTATAGTTGGTTGTAGCATCATCGATCAATGTTAATTAGAGAAGGAAGAGCTACTACATAGGTGTGGCCATCAAGGGGCATGTGAGCCCTCCACCAATAGATGACACCACCATGTGAAGCTCTTCATTGATGCTTGCTTCTTCATTGAGCCGGTGTATATATCTATCTATAAATTTTAAGTTGTAATGTCACCCTAGCTAGGGAGCAAGGTCAAGATACTTGTGGGTTGCACCATCAAGTATCAACATTTTTTACCATATTAATGACTGAGATTGGTTATGAAGGTGCCAACCCTTCACTGAATCACTCCCGGGTACGCAACTCCCGTATTATATGGCCCTGATTATAATCACTTATGATGCATTTTAGTCCAATTTCAAGTGATATAATTTGTTTTCATGTGGGAAACTCTTGTAGCCTTTCTAACAAGGAATCCAAAAATGTAATTATATATAGGAAATGAATATTCGTTGAAGCATAAAATTGCATTAAAACCCTAATTATATGAGTTTTTTTAATATAGGTACCATAGGTCAAACTACCCAACTTTTTGGGCTTTTTAATAAAAAATTAAGTTTTGTTTATTATAAATAAAACGTTGCCAATGACTTTTAATTTTAATAGGAGGCAACTACTCGTGAGGATCCTTTAAATTTATGCATAGGCATAGGTTAAAAAATAGGTGTTTCAATTCGTTACATATGTTATGGAGTTTTTAATAAATTAATTAATATGAAACCCAACTTTTTCTACATCTCATTTTATTTAATTTGGTCTTCACCCAACTTTTTGGTCCTTTTTATTTTTTTATAATTTGATATAATTTTTACAAAAGCCGTCCTCTAAGCCGTTTTTAATACGATGCCCCCTGCGTATAATATGGGAGTTGCGTACCCGGGGAATCACTTAGATGGCACTACCATGGATACAAAGAAGCTCTTCATATCTATATGCTTGCTTCCTTACGGAACCAACATATCTATCTATCTATATGAAGATGCAATGATTAACATGGTGTAAGAGTAAGAAGTCTTGCAAAACAAATGCTAGATACAATCCACTTTGAAGAGAAGGCTAGAAGACATGGAGTATACATGCATGTCAAGATATCTACACCCATATCCATATGTTAGCACTCCTACATACAACTTCTTAAACACTCCTGATGTTTGACTTACCACACTAGAATCAAAGTTGTTGAATATTGCAGCACATCAACATCAACCCCTGCAACTCCTCCAACATTTTGAGAGTTGCTCAAACCAAATGAAACTTATATGTGAAGGATAAAGAAACACACACACACAAGACCACAAACTACAGACTAGGGTCTGCAAAAACTTAGGGGCTAGCCGCACCTGGGGGTGCCAACCCAGAACCGGTGTAGTAACCGGACATCAACCTAAAACAAAACCTGCATCCGGTGGGTCCATACCGGACGTTTAATGGCAGTGTCAGAGGTTGTCGGGGGCATGTTCCTCCCGGATAACGGAGCCAAGTACAATGAAACCAAGGTTTTCAACCGTTGGTCCCAAGCAACGTTAGGAGTGAGCATGGATGAGAACGCGATTTTGTGGGCAGATTTTGTTTGTAGTCATCCAACGTAGTTGACTGCGGCCTACTCCGCATGATCTTGTTGCATATGCTTCGCAAGTTTATTTCGAGCTTGCTTCCCAGATACCAGAGTTGCGACGTTGCTTGGACGATTCAAGTGAGGTGTGATTGGACTGATCCCTGCACCACAACCAAATCAGACCAAACCACAACAAACAATCTTCCACCTGACAAATAACTCAAAGCTCGAAGCTCAAACCGCTCCCACTTGTTGACAAGCCCACGATGCAACAACAACACGGACCGAAAAAATGCTGCCACTTCCTTCCGTCTCTCCAACAAAAAATTAAGCCCTCGAAGAAGACAGTCGACTGCACCTAAGAAGCGCCGTCATGCCTTGAGTTATAACCAAACTACATTGAAACGTAGTGGAAAAGAGCGGGACAAAGAGAAACAAAGGATTTTTTTTGTTTTTCCCTTTTCTTGTTGCCGAGGCGACAACCACGTGTACGGCCATAACCATCTGACAAAAAAATTGCAACCGTAAGTTAACAACCGAGCAAGGGTTCCATCATCCACCTTGCTGCTGCCAAAGTTGGTCCGTTTCCAACCTGTTTCGCGAAAGGGAAAGCTCGCCCAAATGTTACATGGCTGAAGCTAAAGCTGATTAGAGGCCATAGCTGTGGTTGACTTACTCCATCGCATTCTTGGCAACCACCACCACCACCACCACCACCATCATCATCATCGTCGTCGTCGTTGTAGTCGGAGGTCGGAGAGTCTTCGGAGCTTGGAAACGCGGCGACAGAAAAGAGGTTGAATATCATCGGCCGTCTCCGTCACAAACCTGGCCATTGCGGTCTCCGGCATGACACCAACGGCCAGGCCCTTAGAAGTTGGAAATTGTCCACCAAGTCCAGAGGTTGAGTCCTCCTTATTTGGCTTGCTTGTTGAGTACTCGAGTCCGGGAGCAGAGTGTTTTGAGCATAGTCTATTAAGATCCTAGTGTTTCCAAGTCCAACCAGTTACATGTTGTGATCTGTCGGTGTTTCTTTATTAATTTGAGGAATATCTCATAGATTTCTCTAAACTGATCTGTAATCTTTTCTGAAATTTTGAACTTCAACCGGTTATTTCTCAAATTTGACCGGTTCATCAGTAACTAGCTACTGTCGGTTTTGCCCTTTCATTCCTGGGGAAGCGAACAAAGCACATTATAATAATACAGGAGCCACGTGAACATAAAATTTAAAGAACTTCCGAGTCTTACTAGGCGGCCGATTTTTTGGACCGATGCCTGCATGACTAGCTCTATGTATAGTTATTTAAATGAGACGCACAGAACAATGCACCTCATGCGTTGTTCTGGGCGCATAATCTGGATGACGATAGGTAGGAGCTCCTGCCATAATGCAACTCGTGTTCATCAGGACAGTTAAATATGATTGTATGTACGATTGCAGCCCACGATGCAACAATAAATAAGAGTAAACACTATATTAGGTGATTTGAGACTTTTCATTGTCTTAAATTATTATATGGATGACAACAACATGAACAAGTTGTCCTAAACATATTTTACAGTATATTGGCAAGCTATATACTATTAGTCCAATCCCAAAGTTAATGATTGGCCAATATAAGCACATTAGCTAGAGCACTTGAAACCTACTACTGTTCTCCTTCTTTAGTATGACACGTTTGGGAAACACAAAAAAGGTCGTATTATCGAGGTGTCATCTTCTCATTAATATGACAAATGACGTAAAGTTGTCGTATTATTGAGGGAATACAAAAACATAAGTAATACGAGCTTTAAAATATATACAACGAGTTTAAGCAATATAGATGGTTGGAAATAATAATTTATAACTCCAAACAAATACAAATCTTCTCAAAAACTCTTGAAATAAGAGTCCAAAAATCTCTCGTGTTGCCTACCCAAATTAGCAATTGTCATCTTATCTAAATTCCCTATTAACTTTTGAAATCTAATAATTTCATTAACACCAAAATATAAAGAGTTTTCTAATAAGAAACTAGACAACAATGATGCATGACGTTTAGCAACATACAAGGCAGGAGGCCACTCTAACCCTAACCTTGTCCATTCTACAATAGTAACCATAATTATCATTAAGTTCCCAATGATAAGTGAAGTTCCCAAGTAGTTCCCAATTGAAAATGGATGTATTTTAGATGTACATAACTTAGATGAAAGGAATTTTAGCATTAACTACCTATTTAATATGACAAAACAAAGATTCTAATGTCTCATTATCGAGTGCCGTAGTCGTATAAAAGAGGGAGTTTTGACCTAAAAAGTTTGGTCTCACAAAAATGTATCGTAATATCAAGGGTGTCATATAAACGAGTGTCGTATTAACAAGGTTAGACTGTACAACATAAAATCAAAGGAATACATGCATGTTGAATATAGAATAAACTTCAAATCCTTCACCTTACAAAACTAAAGTGTAATAATGCATATTGATTGGCATATGTCTCTTCTCCAGGATGCAATATGAGCATATAATCTTCATGACAATCCATTGCAACACGGAAAGAGAGTGGGGGATGATTACTAGTAGGTCCAATGTAATGGTCGTCCTCATTGAACTCCTCACGAACCTTCACATTGTCCAAAAGCCTAGCCTCTAATGCATTAACATCCATACGATTTTGTGGCCAACAACCATGCCTCAAAGTAAAAGGGTTATCTTGATGAAGGTCCATTAAAGTGGAACGAACACGTGTCCAATAGCCTATCCAAGTTCCATATCAGTGGCGAAATGATCTACCAACATCCGCTACCTGCAGACGATTCCAATATTCTATAAAGCCCGATATGCCCTTTATAATATCTTCCACATTTTTCATGGATATTGGTTTGCAAGGTTTAGGCTCCCTGTCTAGTAACATTTGCCCTCCTTGTCAACATGCTAAACAAGAAGCCCCTCCAGTGGGCTCCAATCTTGCGTCGTGGACAATAGCTTGACTGCAAGGCCAAAATACCATCATTACGCATGTAAAATCAAAGTTTTTGAGACTTCGTGTATCCAATCAAATGGTGAGCTCCACTCCGAAGACATGGTTTTATAAATGCTTTGAAGTATGGCACCTGGGTGCAAGCATAGTAAAGTGGACCAAAAAAATGCTCCGGTATATGAAAGCCATGATTTTCTTGGTCAAACGCCTATAAGTAGTAGCAAAATTTTGTTTAAAGTAGATTATTTTTCATGATGACCTCTATTGTTAAGTTAGGTACTCAAATATAGAAGATCAATATGAGATCTTCAAAACCTATCATCAAAAGTGACGCGTAAAAGCAACTGACTAAATATAGTTTTGAACGTAACTTTCATGACCTTAAATATTTTGAACTTGAAATTTCTTTTCATATTCCTTGAATTCATTATAAACTTGAGGTCATCGTAATTTTTTTTTCAAAAATTCATCAATTTAATGTAATGTAATTGTATTTTAAACAAGTTTTTGACAATTATCTTTTCAATGACACCCACTTGCACCACCACTTGCACCGTCTTCTAAAATACATATACGTTGTTTGAAATTGTTTTATGTGAACATAAATTGCTTGGCTTTGTAGATTCATATGTTTTCTAAATGTTTATGAATTTTTATTTCATAAAATTCAAAGTTAGTATATTGTTTTGGAGCACTTTCACTTAAACCTGAGCAAGGATCAAGAGCTGTCCACTTTACCGTGCTTGCACCCACCTCCTCAATCATATGTGGGATGATGGGAATGTTGTTCAAAAATCCATGTACAATTCATCAATAGTGGGATTGTCGGGAGATCCTCCTCATACAATTTCATGCGTCACCACCCAAAGATGCATCAATATCATTATGTGTATAGCCCATCAATAGAAAATATACAAACACACCACCTTAAAATGTATTTTGTAGCCAACAAAGACCAACATGCAAATACAAATATTTTTTTGTTGTCCTTGGCACAGTTGTCCAATTGGATCCGCATGATAAGGGTAATTTTTTTGTAATTACAGGCTCATTAAGGGGTTCTGGATATGAATTCAAGCATTCATCTTTTCCATCCAACGCCACTTCCTATAGAGGTGTTGATCCAACATTTTTGAATAATAATTTTAAAGAGTATGTAGGCGGTTTCTTTAAATCACACAAAAACCGTGCAAATGACCCAATGATGTGGTTTGAATCCGTTAGATACAAATCAAGAGCATAATGGGCAAACTTGACATCATCATGGCCATGAGCAATCATCCCTACAAGAACAATCCAAAGACTCATTGTTGAATAAGCATTTCAAATTGATTACATCTATGCTCCCAAGAAGCATACACGGGGTTCACTCCCTGTCAAGTTGAACACCACGTGCGGCCAAAGTTTGCTACCCCTATATTACATGGAATAGATAAATTTAAAAATTATGATATTTCTTCTACATATACATAACCATTGATAATATCGTTTGTATATATTTTTGAAACTTTTAGTCATCTTCATTTTTGTAGTAAATATTTTAGTTCAATTCTACGTCATTCTAGTTAGAAACGGTATGTTTTATTAAAAAAACATGCCATCAAATTTGGTTACCATTTTTTACTATGTAATAGATACCATGTGTATCTACCCATGAAAAAACATTGATAAAATTTTGACCCATTTTGGTGATGCAACTTACCAAAGTAGGTTTTTTTTGGCCGCACGTGGTGTTCAACTTGATAATGGAGTGACCTCCCCCCCCCCCGTGGAAGCATAACAAATAAATAGAGTTGTGAAACCCCACAAAACAAAGATTCACTAGCTATAAGACATTGGAAATAATCATATTATTTGTAACCAAAATGGGTAGCTTAAAGAGTCCATCCATAGCCTTGATTCCATGCGCAAAACATGGTAAGGTCGTTTTAGCATGGTCCATTTTATTGTGGATGATTGTGAGGACCTCCAATAGCCTAACGATCGACAATGCTCTCTTTGTGTAATAATTATTACGATGCACCTCTTGTATGTTCATATGCTTGAAATAGTTCAGTTAATATGCAATGTAAGACTCGGTCCCAATCGTATGTACATCCTTAAGGCACTTCAATGTCTTGCATTTGGAACACCAAATAGACTTGCCACTATGTCTTTTTGTAATGTAATCGTTAAAGTTTGCTTTCTTGATCGTGCTCAATTTGGATAACAAAATGTTCTCCAAACCAATTTTCTCACCAACCACATTTACATTCAACAAGAGGTCTTTCCATTTCATTCCCGTAGGAAAAACCTTTTCAACAACCTTTTCCCCTCTCAAGAGCGTACGTGTTTTGTGCGACATTGCGTCAACAAGAGCTGCAAATATGGTGGCTAGAGTAGCAATTGCTTGTTGTATTGTGTAAAGCTCGAGAAACTAAAGAGCAAGCTACAACGGGGGAGCACCAAAAAGAAATGAGAGAAAGACTAAGGGCCGAGGCCTGACCCCTCCCCATTGGGAACTAAGCCTGGGAACGGAGGAAGTAGCCGGGAACAGAGGAAGCAACTGGGAACAAACCGGTACAACCCAAGAACGAGCTTGTATATCGGGGGGGAACGAGCTAGTAAGCTCGGGAATGAAGAAAGTAGCCAAGAACGAGCTTGTACGTCTGGGGAACGAGCCAGTAAGTTCGGAAACGAAAGAGGCGGCTTGGGAACACAAGGGAACCAACTAAGGGAGCAGCCAAGTAGAATACATAGCATAAACACTACACTAAATAGGATATTTAGTGTTTGCTACACTAAATACGAACGTATACACTAAATATCAATAACCCTATGAAAGTAAGTAACATTAAATGTAAACTCAAATACTAAATATCAACTATGATAATATGTGGAAGTTACATGTTTGAATTTAGTATTAGTAAGGATATGAAAAAAAATAGTGATAAAAGGAAAATTCAAACATATCTTCTAGCAAACATAACATTAAGTAGCAATGCTACTGGGGTACCCTTTGGGTCCGTGAGCGAGTACAAGAGAAATGTCCATAAAATAAAAAATTACTCCTTAGTGTAGGTAAAGACTAGGCTAAGCAAAGGTGAAATGTACAAATTTAGTGTCTTACACAAAGTACAATCAATTAATAAAAAAACGTTTTCAAATTTAGACTAGTATGCAACTTAGATCAAAACCGGAATATTTTTTAAAAGTGAAATCACTTTGTTGACTTGCATTAAAAAAATAGTTATTTTATTGCTTTCTAGATTTGTTTTGATTTTAACCTAGTCTAGGTAAATACATTTTTTACTTTTAGCATTGGTTTTGTCTTTGAAACCTTTATAACAAATGCTAAATAGTGAAAATAACTACCTAAATCGATCAAAAATAAGCTAAATAAAATTTTAAATGTAGTGCTACCTTAGCTCTCAAAAGAGCATCAAACCGGAATGCGTCAGTTTGATGCTCTTTAAAAAGGTCAATCTGGGAGCGCTAAATAATCTTATGAATCTTCTAATACTAATTATCAAAAAATTGAAAATTAGTGTTGGGCAAGGTACGGTGGTAACAACATTAAATATAATCAAATACTAAATGTCCTATTTAGTGTAGTGCTTAGCGTTAGACCTCGGATGAAAGTGAAATAGATGACGGACATACCTATGGATGTATATCCTTTAAAGAACACTGACCAAATTTTGGATGAATAAAATCGGATGAGATTGCATGGGATGCAACGGAGTCTCATGGCGCATCTAGGCATATGGTTAATTAAATTGCATGTCCTCCACAAGCACATCTATATAGTATAACACGTGGTCAATTCTAAAATTAAATCTGACAAGAAAAAATTAGAAATTAGAAACATACATTGTTAAAAATAGAAAACCTCAACATTTGGCGATAAGCAACGAAGCATAACTGCTTCACTAGAGAAACTATAGATGTTAGGTCCTATATAAAGGGGGCACAAAGAGGTCCTAAGGGAGCTCATTTCACATCAACTATCTCACGTGAGCGCCGCAAAGACTATCGGAGCACGAGGCTTGCTACAAAGACTATCGGGAGTGCGAGGCTTGCCGCGAAGACTATTGGGAGAGTGAGGCTTGACCTAAAGAACTTAGGCACGGCCGAATTGAAGACCCTTGAGACTAAGGGACCTAAAGAACTTAAGCGAGGCCAAATTGAAGACCCTTGAGACTAAGGGACCTAAAGAACTTAGGCGCAGCCGAACTGAAACCCCTTGGGACTGAGAGACCTAAAGAACTTAGGTGCGGCCGAATTGAAGACCCTTGAGACTGAGGGACCTAAAGAACTTAGGCGCAGCCGAATTGAAGACCCTTGAGCTTGATACCTTAGGCTCAGCGGACTTAAAGACCTTTAAGGCTAAGGGACCTTGAGACCTTAGACTCGGCCGACTTGAAGACCTTGGAGACTGAGGGGAACCAAGTAGAAGATAGGGAAACCAAACAAAAAGAATTATCAAGTACTTGGGAATATCAAACTTAGTACTTAAAGATAGGAATACCAACAAGAGTACTTGGAGACATTGAAAAGTCTTAAGAGTTGGTACAAGGACATGTGAAATAAAAAATCAGGAAATTAAAGGTGTGAAATCTCGCCAGACATATCACAAAAAGAAAAGTGTGGGAACTTTGCAAGAGAGCAACTCATGAAATGAAAGGAATGATTTCCAAATCTTTTACTTAAGCTTTTCGACCAACAAGGCACTTCCCAACTAGAATCGGATTTGAGGCATCAAGGTACTTAAGAATGATGGATGAAATCAAGTTGGAATATATGGAAGCCATCATTTGAGAATAGGGAATACGAGGCGAAGGATTTTCATGAGAAGTTGTCAAGTAGGCCAAATCAAACATCATCTCACCCATGATTATAAACGAAGGTTTCACATCCTAAAGTAATTCATACCAATCTAGGTAGATTTGGTACAAACAAATAGGGCGACACTCAAATTACAATTGTGAGGATCTTGAAACTTTGACTAAGCACAATTGAAATAGGATTGAATGAATGTCAATAGAAGCCATTCAAACCATGTAATGAATGAGAGTAATGATATCCGACATAGGGAATAATGTTGATTCTACTTCAAAGACTCCTAACCTTGACATTAGGGGAACATGAACTTGTAAGCCTTGGGCACCTAACCCTTGGGGTTTTCTTGAATGCTTATACAAGGAATGTTTTTAATAAGATGGATGAGTACTAGACTCTAAAGGATTTAGGAACTATAGGATTACCCATGGTGAATACATTAAGATAATTGTAGAACTACAAAAATTAAGATTCACCTTGAAGAGGATACACCGCCTCAAGATTACCACCATGAATCTAAGGACCAATACTAACATGCATATGTCCACTTTCAAAGAGTCAGAAATTATAAATGGTTTAATTTTGATAGGTGTGATGTTCATGTAACCAGTCAACAACGGGTTACATCTCTAAGGCTAAGGGTTGAAGGTGACCTCGACATATTGTTTCTCTAGGTTTCTTTAAGCCCAAATTATAATAGTTACAAGACCGGCATCGTTCTTTGGCATAAGTTGCTCGTCTAGAGAATTCCATTTTAGACACACCATGAATGATGTACCATGTTGTACAACACACATCTATGCTTTCAAGCGTAATCACGTTGCGTCCCGTCGCATTCACATGTATTCACCGATGAGCATCAAGGTTTTCTTAAGATCTAAGGCGGAAATCTCCAAGCCACATTTCTTCCCAAACAACCTTTATTTTCTCATGTGGAAATATGTCGCGTACCTCTCCATAAGGAGTGCCTGAAACACCATGGGCACAAGGGGGACCCCAGAGTGACACCCGGGACTTGTGGCGCCGTTGGTGAGAGGGCCCAAGTGATCCTAGTGTGGGTGAGGGCCCCGGGAGTTGGGAACGCCTCCCACCCATGGAGACTAGGAGGCACGAAGGTAAGGCCATAAGCTATGTGTAACTTATGGCGTGCCAATTCTAGAATGCTCAAGAACACCTCAATCGGAGGTGTGAACTAGGAGATATGGCAATTTGAGTGGGGCACTATCCCGGGACAGCGCCCTGGTACAGCAGTGGCATGGGAGTGGATCCTGAAACTGCCAAGCTTTGAACAGGCATAATTTCCTCAATACTTGCATGAATGGGGCAAGTGAGTAGTGCATTGGCATTTACGTGAAACGTAGATGACGATGGAGTGGTCGATTGTTGCATCAAAGATCATATGAAGAAGTTATGGGGTTCTGAATGTTTACTTAAAGGAAAAATGTTTACTTGGCCCCAAGTGTTGGAAGAGAGACAAAAGGTTACTTGATGGTGGGGTAGGGGCCCTACATAGAGTCCTGGAGGCTTATATGGGTGAAGTGATGTAGTTGAACCCACCCGAGGCCGAACGGCACGGCCTCCATAGGCATTGGCCTAATTTGAGGGCATAGTTGTCTAGTGTGGCTCGACTTATTGTAGTGTTGTTCCGGCAACGCGATGATCAACATAAGATTGGACTTCCGTGGATGAAAGTCCACATCTAAGAATTGGTTACCGATTAAAGGGAAAGTTCCGAATGAAAGAATAGGAGGGTTGGTCCCCCTCCTATGAACTAATGGGTCCGTGGTATTGGGGAGCTAACCATTTGCATGGCGGAATGCGAAGGGTTAGCGCTCGTAATTCTTGCTAGAATTAAAAAAACAACCAAGATACTTAAGGGGAGCTAGCAAAGGTTGCGACAAAACAACTAGTAACAATTGTGAACACATCAATCTTTTGTGGCTATTTCTGTAATGGATTCTTCTATAAGTAGTTTTTGGCGTTTATACTCATGTGTAGAGTGGGGAACACATGCCAACGAGTCATACTTTTGTAGGTCTTTCTATGGCCGTATGTTGACGTGGAGTTCCTCTTGGATTTGTATATGGCATCATTCATGATCATGCAAGCTAAATCCCTCAAGCATGACACTTCAGAGTGTCCACTTACGGACCCGTGGGGAGGGGGCACTAGCGGTATTTTAAAAATGATATGCGATAAAATATAGGATATTTAATATTCATTTGAGGTAAAATTTTGAAGAATTCTATATAGAACATAGGGGGTGAATTAATGTTGGAAACCAATTAAAAAAATACCATGCAATATAACATGTGTAAGGGACTACATTTTGCTTTATCAAAGAAGATGGAGGGCTCAATTTTATTCCACGGAGGTTTCTCTCCATTAAGGATACTTTGAACTCCATTATGTTTAAACGTTGACATGAAAGGGTATATTCGAGACAATATTTGATGTTTGAAATTCTTTTGCAAATGTTGTACGAACTCTTGCTATCTTGCAAATGTTGGACAATTGTGTTTCTTAACATACTAAATTTTAAGGTTGCATTTTACTTGCATTCTCCATTACAATCTTGTTGGTGTAATTGATTTCTATTATGTTTCCTTCTTGCCATACCACAACAATGCAATCCTATTGTTAAAATGCCAATTCACAATGCACCTCCACCTAAGAGGATCAATTCACCCTTCCACAAATCCCCTCCATTGTGTCAACGCATGCACACAAATAAGCTAAAAAAATCAACATCGTTGAACTCCATCCATTCAGTGTTTGGGGTGACCAACTCAAACTAAGCTAAAGATAGAATCAATGGACCCTAAAGAAAAAGGCCAACACATTAAACATAGAAACATATTTATATTATCATATGCTATCATTATGAATCAAAATACTCCTACTATAAATTGTTACCAAATATAATGCATCTCAATTTGGAATAAGGTACATGATACGAACATCTTCATGACATGCAAATAATTAATGTGGACCAACCACAGATGAAGGGTCGGTGTGGATTTGGATCTAGCAACCCAACTCTTCAAGAGCCGAAGTCCAAACCCTTCTATAGGATTTGGACCGACCGATCGACCCCCAAGTATGCAACTCCCGTATTATATGGCCCTGATTATAATCACTTATAATGCATTTTAGTCCAATCTCAAGTGATATAATTTGTTTTCATGTAGGAAAGTCTTGTAGTCTTTCTAACAAGGAATCCAAAAATGTAATTATATATAGGAAATGAATGTTCCTTGAAGCATAAAATTGCATTAAAAATCAAATTATATGAGTTTTTTTAATACACATACCATAGGTCAAACTATCCAACTTTTTGGGCTTTTTAATAAAAATTTAACATTTGTTTATTATAAATAAAACATTGCCAATGACTTTTAATTTTAATTGGAGGCAATTACTCGTGAGGATCCTTTAATTATACATAGACATAGGCTAAAAATAGGTGTTTCAATTCTTCATATATGTTGTGAATTTTTTAATAAATTAATTAATATGCAACCCAAATTTTTTTACATCTCATTTTATTTAATTTGGTCTTCACCAACTTTTTGGTCCTTTTAATTTTTTATAATTTGATATAATTTTTACAAAAGCCATCCTCTAAGCCGGTTTTAATATGATGCCCCCTGCGTATAATATGGGAGTTGCGTACTGAGGGACCGACCCAAACCCTTGAGCATCTTAAATAAGTTTAAGCATGAATTTGAGCTGGCCAACCCAAACTTTATCCTATGGAAATAGGCCCTCATATTCAAGTTTAACAATGAAAACTCTACTACATTGATTAAGGTTAGTAGGTTTGGGTCGCCCGACCTAAGGATAGTAGAGGACATGAGGGTTGATCAAGTTTATGAAATTGTGAAGCAATTGCAAACGGATTACACAGTAACAAAATCCTATTATATTTCTTACCTTGCAGAAGGAGCGTACTTGACCTAAAAGACAAAAAAAAACCAAGGTTGTGAATGTTTTATGCTTTTACTTCGTGTACTAGACAAAGTTTTTGAAGCGGGAAGACAAACAGATGTCCAAGATGGACAAGCTCTTCCAAGTCCCAAAATAGTTGGTCACTCAAAAATCCCTCTACAACGAGGCAAAATATGCGAATTATCCTATGGACGAGTTGAGGATGGATTTCTATCTAAAGATTGTGAGGACCCTTACACAAAGGGGGGACACGATCTTCAATATTTTTGGAGCGACAAAGCCTATACATGTTGTGTTGGTAAGTTAAATGTTTAGGGGTTCAAGAGTTAATACCTAGATTTGGGCGGTCCACCCAAACATGTAGTGTTTAATTTGCGTTGACCGCCCCAAGCACATGGAACTTTCACTTGTGTCCCAATGGGGAAATTTCCCAAAATTCCCTTTCATGTTCCGTGGTTCATGAGGCTTGGAAGGGAATGTGGAAAGAGTGGGAATTTTGCTCATGTCCCTTGATTGATAATGGGAATGTTCAGTTGGACATTGGAAATTGTGTAGATGGGACATTTTATATGGATGATGGGAATATGCTACTTGGGAGTTTTCTAAAGGAAAATTTCAAAAAATAAATAATCATATACATTCCATGAACTTGGTCTAACCTATAGGTAGGCCCTTTCCACTTACAAGATAAGACCTAAGGATGTTGGCGGAGGGATTCGAACCTTGGACCTCACCACCCTACTCCAACACCTTAGCCACCAACTCATTACACATTACATGTGTAATTGGAGGGCTTTTAAGCACTTCATATGTAAAGCTGGCATTTGCCTTGTAATGTAAGAATGTAGAAATTAAAACACTTCTCCTCCATCCAACATAAAAACTTGTCCCTTATAGATTTTTGGCGGATTCATCTCAAATAAGTTGGACTAGACTAATTTGGGGTCTATGAACCTAAATCGGTGTCTAAATGACTAAAAATAGAAAACTAAGGCTTGTTTACTATTTCCGGGCTTCTTGTTGGATGAATGAAAAATGAAGGACATTAAATATCCCCCCACAAACTTTTCGGGGTGTCAGATCCGGGCTGGGGCAGCTGTCCGTCCATAAAATCTGGATTTTTTGGACCCGACCGAAAACTGTTGCCCACCCACCCGACTTCAAAAAAACCACTGCCCTTGCATTATTGAAGGCCACTTACTCACAAATCCCATATTGAGTGCACTTCACCTTCAAGATCCAAAATCCAATACATATGTTCAATTCCATTGAATAAAAAAGCAATTGACTGGGGTTTCGTTATCAAAGTGAAACCGTCAATAAAACATGTAATTAACTTGGAAGTCAAAAATATTACAAAATCCTCATTAGTACTGAGGTTATAATTTTTGTGACTTGCCATTGAAAGGGTCTTTGTCATTCTTAAAATGGAGCTAAATTATTTTTTTTACTTTTAGTATGTTAAATATTTTAGTATTTTATAATATTTTAGTTAATACCTTCTACTTTCACAAAGTTTTCACAAGAATGTAAACTAATTAAGTGTGATTGAATGTAACTAAGTATAATTAATTATGATTAATCTTAATCAGGGATTACACGTCACGTCGCGTCACGTCCTGTGACAGCGACGTAACGGCAGACCTGAAAACGTCACGCCCGTTTAGGGGGGTAAAACAGTTTACCCTGTCGTCACACAGGGTAAACTGTTGTCAACAGTGTCGACTGCTAGTGGGCAGTCGACGAGTTACAACGACTGCTACTAGGCAGTCGACACACTGAATCAACAACTCAAGGGCAGTCGTATAGGGGTGTCGACTGCTGACGGCAGTCGAATTTCCATGTCGACTGCTCAAGAGCAGTCGACTACCATAACTAGTCGACTGCTATTAGCAGTCGACTAATAGCAGTCGACTTGGGTTGTCGACGGCTCTTGGGCAATCGACATGGAAATTCGACTGCTATTAGCAGTCGACGACAGGCGGGCGACTGCTTGTGAGCAGTCGTCTGCCCTTCAAGTCGACTGCCCAATTGCAGTCGACATGGAAATTCGACTGCTATTGGCAGTCGACGACAGGCGGGCGACTGCTTGTGAGCAGTCGACTGCCCTTCAAGTCGACTGCCCAATTGCAGTCGACAACCCAAGTCGACTGCTAATAGCAGTCGACAAAGTGCGGACGATTGCTGGTGGGCAGTCGCACCCTATAGTCGACTGCTATTAGTAGTCGACTTCAAGGGCTGACGACTGCTAGTGGGCAGTCGCACCCTATGGTCGACCGCTATTAGCAGTCGACTTGAATGGCAGACGACTGCTCGTGAGCAGTCGCACCCCTTCGTCGACTGCTATTAGCAGTCGACGAAGAAGGTCAGACGACTACTGGTGGGCAGTCGCATCCCTTCGTCGACTGCTATTAGCAGTCGACCTGGACAGTCAACTGCCCAACTGCAGTCGACAACCCAAGTCGACTGCTAATAGCAGTCGACAAAGTGCGGACGACTGCTGGTGGGCAGTCGCACCCTATGGTCGACTATCAGCAGTCGACTTGAATGGGGTGCGACTGCTCACGAGCAATCGCGTATAGACACCCATGGACACGTGGCGTCCATGGGTTGGTCCAGGGGGCGTCTAATCGAAAGGATGCCTCCTTGGGGTATATATGGACCCCACTTCCCTCACTCCCACCTCCCTCCATTTGGGCCTAGGTTGTTAATCAGCCCTTGCCATTAGGAGATAGAGGTGAGCTGGAGGGCTACAGGTGGACATACGTACTGAAATACGTATACGGTACTGTTAAAGATCAACCTCTTCACTTTCCACCGGTACCACCCTACTTCCATTAGTACCTTACCGGTATGCGAATCGGCTTAGTCCAGTCTTCCTTACCGGCATCCTAAGGTCTCGCCTACTACCGTTTCTTATGTTGGAAGTCTCATTCCATACAACCTTGTTTTCTCCCTACCTCTTTGGGGGTATGCCACTCTTACACTGCCCTTACTGGTGGTACACCCCATATGCCAGTCGAGTCGACCAGTACCTCTACCGGGTTCTTAACCGGGTTTCCTGGGGATCTACCGGGTTCTCTACCGGGTTCTCAACCGGGTTTCCTGGGGATCTACCGGGTTCTCTACCGGGTTCTCAACCGGGTTTCCTGGGGATCTACCGGGTTCTCAACCGGGTTTCCTGGGGATCTACCGAGTCTGACCGTACTACCTCAATAATGTGGTTAACACGAGTTCTAACTTCCTACCATGAGTTTCCCCCCCTTACCCCCTTTATTTACCGGGTTAACCGGTTTTTATACCCGTATCACTGTTAGAGTATTACTTGACCTATTACTGGGGTGGATTATACACCCTACCGAACTCCTCATTAGTACTTCTAAACTATTGCTCTCTTATACTACCACTCTCAGAGTCAGTGTACAATCTATTCTTCTACCAGTACTCAACACCTTAGTAACAGGATTCGGTTAAGATAATACCATTCATCTCATACCGTGTATACATTCTGGTTGTTGAGTAGCAACATTATGGAAAAGAAAGAGGCAAGTTAGAGTACATAACGACATCAAACAACTCCGGAGAAGAGGAGGAAGAATGCCAAGGAAGAATGCCGAAGAAGAACACCGAAGATAGCTCTCCGAAGGTCGGCCACGGTAATAGGGTCCACTTCCACGGCTTTACACACCTTACGCGCGGAGATAGGGTCCGCTACCCACGGATATAGGAAACCCAGCTCTTTAGCAAAGATAGCTTAGTTTTATAGAAGATTAGAGGTGAATTAAGGGGAGTATTAAAGGAATATTAAAGGGTGTATTAGAGGGTATATGAAATACATTAGAATATAAGATTTTGAGGATGAATGAATATCCAAGGAAGCATGATTATGGAATAGGAAGAATGTAGGATTTTAGGAAGCACGATTATGAAATATATGGGAATTCTAGATATTAAACTCAAGGAGACATTATGAAGACATTAAGGGGAATATAGGAATATGGTACATTCTACTAGCATGATCATCAATCAATCAACATGAAGATTTGATTGATCTCCAAAAAAGAGTTTAGAATGTAGCCACAACAAGGAGTTAGGGAAATCTTGGAATTATGAACATCAAGGTGACGAAACGGTTGTAACCGTTTAGGATAAGAATCATCTACATATGTCGGAGATAGTTAGTCATCTAGGAAAGTGGAAGTTTATAACCACTCTTAATGTAGATTTTGGATTAGGAAGAAAAGACTATATAAGGGAAGCAAATTAGGAGACATATACCTCATTTTCTACACAACGAAGTTATCTTAAATTTGAGTGTCAAAAACACTTGAGTTTCTTTTGTATCTCTCCTCTCGGAGCACTTTTGCAATACATTATCTTTTCTACAAATATGCGTGTGATCTTTCTACCTCTCTCTCAAATTGTCTTACAAAGTTGTCAAGCGGTACTTGGAACTTGAGTGATTGAGCAACCGAGAGTAGAGTAGATTGAGTAGACTCTTTTGAGAAAGAACTCAAAAGATAGTGCGAGGGTGAGAACAAAGTGCTCAAGACAAATTGGAGAATCAATGGAACTTTGAGAGAGATTGAATTGAGAAAGCAATTGTCAAACTTGAGTGAATGAAACAAGATTATCTCTCAAAGCGGAACTTATCATTGATCTCCTCAAAAGGGAATTATAAATATACATGTGATTAAATGATTGAAGAATTATATGCATGTTATGCTTTAAGCAAAACCACTTAACGATTACAAACTCCTTCAAAAGAGGAGGAACTTATTATCATAAACTACATAATTGACTTACAAGTATTATGCATATTATATTATATAACATATGTTGGAGTATAAGAATGATGAAGACATAAATTTACATCAAAGTGTGAATCTATATGAATGAAATAATATTGATATGAAATAATCTACTTACTACAATTGTTATTGAAACTTCTTTCTTTAAGTTTCTTTGTGAGTTGATTGGATGTCATTACAATTTGAAGGATTATCTATTCAAGAGAAGATCTCTCTCTCTCTCTTGAGCAAAACTCAAGAGAGATAGGTTTACTTCTCGCCATCAAGAAATACTTTGTAATAAAAGTGCTTCTTCTCTTAAGATTTTTTGTGAGTTGTTGAATGTCATTACAAGTGAAGGATCAACTATCAAAGAGAAGAGTTCTCTCTCTTGAGTAAAACTCAAGAGAGTTATAATTACTATCGTCATCAAGAAACACTTGGAAGTTAAACGTGACATTGCAAAACAATCAATGATGTGTTCATGAAATTATAACTACTATATGCATACATGTCAAGTTACAATATTATAAGTAGTAACACTTGAGCTGAAAAAGGAAGACTCAAAAATATTAGATCTTCTTCATCATTATAAGATTACTATCATTGTGTGATTGATGTTTACGAACTACGAACCTTAAAGATTCATATAACTTATTGAAAAGTATATTATTATCGAGGATATTGTTACACCTCTTGAAGCTTTCTTTAAATCTAATGGTTCTTATTATCAATGATGCCTTACATTGAGAGTAAAAATTAAGATAATGAGATTGTGTTCACTCCAATAATTATATTCATATCATAAGGAGAAGAGAGGAATTATTAATTAGAGGACCGAACATATTAATGAGGCACGGTAGTTCTCAAGCGAATATAAATTTACGTGATGTCTCACCGTGAGTCTTCTTGAGCTAAATTGCAAGGGAACGACCCACGGGGTGCATCACTGGTACTACCGTCTTACCAAGACTTCTCTGAATGATTCCCCCAACCATGCCTTAGCTACTTGTCAACAACTCGTTTGTCAATATAAGTAGTCCAGTACCAACTTCCATTTCATACAACCAACATTGACCAGAGGTAAGGCAACTACCAATATAAGATAACCACCAATTCCTTACATCAGATTCAACCAGTATCTTATTCCAAAGTAACCCAACACTCTATTGATATAAATCCTAATACACATTTCTAAGAACGAGAGAGAGAGAGAGAGAGAGACGACTCTCCTCCTTAAGTACCCTCTCCTCATCTCGTTAAATCCATACTAACCACTCACTGGGATACCCTATCCACTACTATCCATTCCTTATCTGCAACTACGGCACAATCTTATCCCTAATTGTTATTTCTGATACTACTACCAAAAGTAACTTAAAAACCACTTCAACCTGATATTGCTAAAAGTTACTGTCTACTACTCTCCTTTAACATTGCCCCCCTTCTAATTTAAATTCCGCCCTCGGAATTTCTAAGTCCTTGCTACCGGTTACCTAATGCCCATGCTGGGGGGACCAGCTTGAAGGCGCTCTTGAGGACTCGGCAGTCCGCTCAGCTTGTGGGATTGGCGACGTTCCCTGATTCACTGTTGGAAACACAGCAGGTCCCCTTCCATAATGCGACGGTGACCCTTGTCGAGGCCCCGGCGTCCCTGATCGTGATCGTGACGTCCTGTCACCTACCGGAGGTCGAAGTGCCGGGTCTTCTTCCGGATCGAGTGAATTGTCTCCTTCAGTTGCTGCTACCGGACTCCGTTGTCGCTCTTGGCTCCTACCTTGAGAGGGTGGTCTTAGGCTTCTGGGCTGGCTGGGGCTTCGTGGCTCCTCTGTGGGTCGAGAAGGAGGAGATCTTGTCTTGCTCCGACTGCGGCGATCTGCTGTAGAAGGTCGAGGAGAGCTCCTAGGTTGAGTTCGACTTCTGCTTCGAGGCCGAACCGGTGGTGATGAGGGTGTAGGATCAGTTGGGGCGGGTGGTGCGGAATTTGAGGGGCCAGCTCCGTCACCTGCTACTTCGTCATCTGACTCTTCCTGGTCTGAAAGAGGTGCTTCGGGCATTTCGAATTCCGGAAATGCTAAGCGGTACTCTCTCAGCTGACGAATATACTCCGCTTCATCCTTTTTAAAGGAGTCCAAAAGCTCTCGGTAGATTTCGGTATAATTATCCTCAATCTCACGAGCTTTCTTCTTCCTTTCCCCACTCATTTCTACCGCTAATTGCCTTGCCAACAAAGTAGTATAATTCTGAACTACTTCGTGGAATTCCTCTAAGCGGTTTTTACACAATACCCTCACGCTCTCAAGTTCCTCTAACTGCCTAATCCTAGCCCGCAGACAGTCGATCTCCCTTTGCATCTCGAACTGGGTCTGCCCTTCCGCTGGCGATTTCGAACGTCGTCTCGCGCTTGCTCGTAATTCTTCCTCCATCTCCGCGATTCGTGCTCGAAATCCTTCGGTATGGCCCACCGCTTCAGCCAATGCAGCTTCCCTCTCCGTCAATCGAGTGTTCAGCAGTTGAATTGTCCGCTGCTGGTTCTGATTTGCGGTTTCGAGGTTGCCCAATTGAGCCTCCCGGGTTGCAGCTTGCTGATTCGCCGCCTGCAACGCTGTTTGGAAACTTTTTGCTTGCGACCGCCAATACTCCTTCTCCCTTTCCACCGCCAACCTTGCCGCTTCTGCAAGGTCTGCCTCCCTATGTAACGCAGCCATTTGTCCTACCAGCGTCCTCCTCTCCGCTTCTCGTGCATTGATATATTTTTTGAGCTGCTCTTCGGATCCCCGAACTTGTCCCAGCAACCTATCTCGATGGGCCAATTGTTGCTGCAGCTTCACGATCTCCTTATTCATCCCTGCCATATCCCGATCAGCCTTCTTCTTGATGTCTCGGCAGGCATTGTCGATTGCTTCCTTCTGTTCGTTGCGGAAGCGATCCCGAGCTTCTTCGGCCGACATTCTTAGGGTTGTCTCCAATTCCATCTTCTTCCTAAGTTCCCTTGTGGCCGTGCTCACATTTTGGACCACCTTCTGATACTTGTTTAACGACCCTAAGACCTTGTCCAATTGTTCTAGGGCTGCTTCCGGTATCAACTCGCTTGGTGGCTCCAAATGGAATGCTGCTCTATTCGATCCCGGTGATTCGAATAGTGGTTTCTTCGTCCCCGAAGGTGGTGTCTTGTGAACCACCATTTGCTTCCCCTTCCCCGGGCTTTCCTTCACCGGAGTGGTTGAGGGTGGCATCTGCGCGATGGGGGCGGGACTTGCTTTCTTCTTCTTCCTCTGTCCTCTTGAACTCTCGCCACCGTTCGTCTTCCTCTTCCCCCGTAATGCTTCCCTGGCAGCTTCTCGTCTTCTTTGCTTCTCATCTTCCGATTCCTCCTCCGTTTCTTCCTCGTCGTCCACCGGTCCTTCCGTGGCCTGGATTGCCCTCGAACTTTGTCCTGGCCCACTGATTGACAAGGGTGGTTGCGAAATGGTAACCGGAAACCATTTCCGCAGAAGAACATCAATCACCTGTGCTGCCACCAAAATTGGTTGTCCCGTTTCCGCTCCTGACCTAACTCTCACCGGTGTGCACAACCTTTCTAGTTCTTTCACTAAATTCCGGTAGAGAATCACTGCCCAATTGAATTCCCTACCCATCCCTTCTGCTAAACACACGCACTTCACTAAATTATGAGCTGCATATGTGAGCTTCTTCTTGAATACTATTGCCTGCAAAATGGCGTAGATCCTCGGAATGTAAGGTCCCGCGAACTTGATAACTGACCATCCCTCCCTGGTCAGTGAGTTTGCTCCCGAAATGTGCGATACCTGTTCGCCCCATTCATCTGCTGCAAACCCTGGAATCTGCGTGCTGCTAAAATTGTGCGGTAACCCCAAAAATTCTACTATCAACTCCTGGTTGATCGTGATTATCTCCCCCTTCACTATTGACTTAATGGATTTCGTATCGAACGATAAGTCTAATCCTTTAATGAAATCTACCACCAAATCCCTCCTCAGTGTTCCCCACCTGATATGTTTGAAACCATCTAATCCTACCTTCTTGGCCCACTCATCCTCTTCTGCCATCGCTGCCCACTCATGAAACTTCCGCATCGCCCTTATCTCGAACTCCTCAGGAATGACGTAATTCTTCGGCGTTGCTGGCCTTATCATCTGTAGTGGTTGTGGCGGTGTGTTGGTTTGCCTCTGCGGCCTTCTCAACCGCCTATCCAACACCACTTCTTCTTCGCTCTGCTCACTTCCGCTGACCACAATTCTCTCATCCTCTCCTACCATTTTTTTTGCTGCTTCTGTTGCTAAAATCTGAAGGTTTGAATGGCGTTTGAAATTTTTGCAGCGCTTCGCCCTCTCCTTACACTTCTTGCGTGATGTGCTTGCAAAAATGAACGGTTTATATAGATCGTCTGAGGGTCTACCCCCCTCATATTTTGTCATAACTGCCGTGATAATGAGACAACTAACTGGTGTCGCTTCAAGAAAATTAGTTCCGCCGCCTTTGTGGGTTGCCTCTTCATATCCCGTGCTATTATGGCGGCTATAGGATTTTAGGCTTCTGACGTGTATATTATCTATTTTCTCTTGCCTATCACCCATACTGGCCACGTCTGGGGAGCCGTCTTTGTTATGATTGTTACCCCCACTACCCACGGGGAGGTCACTCCCTCTTTAATTAATGCATACACGTGCGCTCAGGACCTATTTATCGGGGGGCTATTTACCTTGCAAAAAAAATTATAAGGTATGGTATTTTTCAAAATAAAGGTAAATTCTTGTATTTTAATATACCCTATCAGTAATTATAATTTTTGGGGGAATCATTTAAAAATGCCCTATTTTACTTATACTGCATTTTTTTTCCTTCCCGGCACATGGGTAGAGACCATTAACTCCACATTGGAACCGTTGGTTCAGTAACGTTCAAGCAAGCCAGCCTACGAAGTCATCCATCCAAGCATTTTCAACAAAAAAATTACATCTTTTCATCCACTAGCACATACCCTACCCTAGACCCGCTACCCCTAGTAATTGTTTCCACGCTATTTTACATGTACTGACTAGATAAAAGAGGCCATTATATGTGATGGTATTTTACATGTAAACATGTTTCACTATTTTAAAACCCCCTATATTATATGTACATTTTTTGCAAAATTTACCTAAAATGAATATATTAGACCCTATTTTTTATCGCACGTTGTTTCTACAATTTTCGGCAGTAACCTCCCCATGCCACTACCTCTTGCTAGGTCTAGGGTAACGGTGTCGTCATTATTACCATTGCTACCCCTACTACCTCTTTCTAGGTCCAGGGTAACCGTCTCGAGGTTTATTTTGCTACTGGTTTTGCTACTGGTTTCACATAGATTACCGGTACCCCCTTTGTCTACCGGGTACTGCTCATCCACTCCATTGGATGATGTCTCCAAGACCCGATAGGATTTCAGTTTGTTAATGTTTACCAGTACCGGTTTAGGGTCAAAAGTCTCTTCATTCACTAGTAGTATAGTGTTATTTGGTAAGACATACTGCACATGAAATGGACCATGCCACCGTTGTTTAAACTTACCTGGATGGTCCTTCGCGCCTTTGGGGAACCACAGGACTCTATCTCCGAGTTGAAATTGTTTAGGCCAGTAGTGATCCTGACTCCAAAGTGCTCGCTCCCACTGTCGATGAGTCTGAGTTTGTCGAGCTTGTTCTCTTGATTCGTCCAGCAGTTCCAATTGCCGGTGCCTTGCTTGTATTATTCGCGCTGGTTGTTCCTCCCGATTCCGGTCCACTGTAGGTAGAATGTACTCGGTAGGCATCAACGGAGTCATCCCATAAACCAGCTGAAAGGGCGAGAAACCGGTAGCTACCTTGAAAGAAGTTCAGTATGCAAACAGTACCGTGGACAAGTGTTCGTCCCAGTCGCTGCGAAGGTCACTGATGAGTTTAGTGAGCAATGTGCCAATAAACTTGTTGGAAGATTATGCTTGGCCATTACCTTGAGGATAATAAGTTGTGGATGTACGGGGTTTTATCAGGTAATGGTCTGTAAGGTACTGAATTGCCTCGTTGATGAAATGAGTCCCTTGGTCACTTACCAGATACAGAGGACAACCGAAACGGGTCAAAATGTTTTCGTATATGAAGCGGGCGGTGACCACCGCCGTGTTTGTTCGTAATGCCTTGGCCTCAACCCACTTGGTCGCGTAATCTGTTGCTACCAGGATATACTTATTGCCGGTATATCTTCCTACCGGTTTAATTGGTCCCACAAAATCCAAACCCCATTTCATGAATGGTTCAACTGGCAAGTTTGTAATTAACTGGGCCATTGATCGAGTATTCAGGCCTCCCGTTTTTTGACATTCGTCACAGCTACGGCAATACTCAATAGTATCTTTGTGCAATGTAGGCCACCAATAGCCGGCATCCTAAGGTCTCGCCTACTACCGTTTCTTATGTTGGAAGTCTCATTCCATACAACCTTGTTTTCTCCCTACCTCTCTGGGGGTATGCCACTCTTACACTGCCCTTACTGGTGGTACACCCCATATGCCAGTCGAGTCGACCAGTACCTCTACCGGGTTCTTAACCGGGTTTCCTGGGGATCTACCGGGTTCTCTACCGGGTTCTTACCGGGTTTCCTGGGGATCTACCGGGTTCTCTACCGGGTTCACAACCGGGTTTCCTGGGGATCTACCGGGTTCTCAACCGGGTTTCCTGGGGATCTACCGGGTTCTCTACCGGGTTCTCAACCGGGTTTCCTGGGGATCTACCGGGTTCTCTACCGGGTTCTCAACCGGGTTCTCAACCGGGTTTCCTGGGGATCTACCGGGTTCTATACCGGGTTTCCTGGGGATCTACCGGGTTCTCTGCCGGGTTCTCAACCGGGTTTCCTGGGGATCTACCGGGTTCTCAACCGGGTTTCCTGGGGATCTACCGGGTTCTCTGCCGGGTTTCCTGGGGATCTACCGAGTCTGACCGTACTACCTCAATAATGTGGTTAACACGAGTTCTAACTTCCTACCATGAGTTTCCCCCCCCCTTACCCCCTTTATTTACCGGGTTAACCGGTTTTTATACCCGTATCACTGTTAGAGTATTACTTGACCTATTATTGGGGTGGATTATACACCCTACCGAACTCCTCATTAGTACTTCTAAACTATTGCTCTCTTATACTACCACTCTCAGAGTCAGTGTACAATCTATTCTTCTACCAGTACTCAACACCTTAGTAACAGGATTCGGTTAAGATAATACCATTCATCTCATTCCGTGTATACATTCTGGTACTACCGTCTTACCAAGACTTCTCTGAATGATTCCCCCAACCATGCCTTAGCTACTTGTCAACAACTCGTTTGTCAATATAAGTAGTCCAGTACCAACTTCCATTTCATACAACCAACATTGACCAGAGGTAAGGCAACTACCAATATAAGATAACCACCAATTCCTTACATCAGATTCAACCAGTATCTTATTCCAAAGTAACCCAACACTCTATTGATATAAATCCTAATACACATTTCTAAGAACGAGAGAGAGAGAGAGAGAGACGACTCTCCTCCTTAAGTACCCTCTCCTCATCTCGTTAAATCCATACTAACCACTCACTGGGATTACCCTATCCACTACTATCCATTCCTTATCTGCAACTACGGCACAATCTTATCCCTAATTGCTATTTCTGATACTACTACCAAAAATAACTTAAAAACCACTTCAACCTGATATTGCTAAAAGTTATTGTCTACTACTCTCCTTTAACAGGTACATACGATATACTGTAACTGCCTAATGTGTGTATTGCAACCCACATATATACGGTCTACATTGTACCCCATTGCGGTTATTTTGAACCATACCAGAAACTGTTATATGTGAACACTTATTTTGAAAGTGGTTTACATCTAATTATGTAGTTTGAACTTTGAACGGCCTTAATTTGGTTTTAGCGGATTGGAAAAAAAATTGTGGGTGGTGGCGCTTATTTTGGAAGTGCTACCATATTAGGTTTAATTTATAGTAGGCATACAAAGCTAGGGGTTAGGGGCAACGATGGCAGACGAAGATAACTTGCTGCCGGAACCTCCACGTGGCGGGGATTTGGATCCGGGGGGGACTCCGCAATCGACACCAGGGTCGGCAGGCGCTAGAAGACGCGGCAATGCACCGAGGGGCAGGCCGCAACCAATCAATTTGGAGGTGGCGCGGGACCCGAACATTCTCGCCAATCCCGGCTGGCAAAATGAGAGGGGCATGTGGCTGTATAGCACGGTCCGAAGGTACGTAGAGTGGACCCATTTGATGAGGATGTTCGTTCCTAGCGCGAATGCTGAACGGATGCCTAGACAACGCTATGGCATATGGAGGGAGGTGAGCCATCAAATATTTGGAGAACGGTGCAAGGAGGTGTGGGATTTCTTGTGGGGTGCACCGAGGGAATTTGATCGAGGGCATATGCTAATGTGGTTATGCCAAATGGTCTACGCGGAGGTAATTTTGGGAGTGGATATCGACTGGTCCACCATACCCCGCACGAGCGCGGATTTGAGGCAGGCACGCCGGGTCACGGTCATACCAAGTGCCGTGCTAGGCCGGAATGCTGGCCGTTCGATTCCATTAGCATGGCAAACTCCAAAGAATCCTCCGACGGTCCGATCTTATTTTGATTTCCTTGCAGGAACAAATCAACAAATTGTGGGGACTCCACCGGCCGCCGAGTCAAACATGGACGAGCACAACATTGCCATAGGGTTGCCGGTTGAACCACCTAGCCGGCGACAAAGGGTCCACGTGACACCGCCACATGGTTCCCGGTTGGTTTGTCCTCCAGCTTCGCCCGTTGACGTGGAGATGGCATCGGCGGTGCCAACCCCACCATTGGTAGTTGCCGACAACGACGTTGTGGAGGCGTTGAGGGCGGAGTTGACAAAATGCAAATCTGACCACGAACGGGAATTGGAGATGGTCCGACGTGCACACGCCGAGGAGGTCCAAGGGTTGAAGGCCGAGATTGCACGTTTGACCAACCTTGAACTTGCGAGGGCTGATGCACCACAAATGTCACAAGCAATGTATGGTAGTGATGGACAAGGGCGGGAGCCGTCGCCCACAACAAACTTGGAGGCAATGAGGGTTGATTACGACCGGGTCATTAGGAGGAACCGGTTGTTGGAGGACGACTACATGGGCATGGTCACAGCCACTATCATGTTCGCCACGCGTGAGAGGGCATTGATGGACGAGCTGACCCACTATAGGGACCACGGCGAACAATGGCCCGAACGACGGCTTCTTTTCACCTCGTGGCCACCATTGGATTTCATGTATCCTGAGAACCTCCCGGTCGATGACGACCATTACCCCAGTATTGCGTGGACCAAGAGACCCGAGGATGAATTCCAATGGGATACCGCAGTATCATCCCGCATCGTGATATCCCCGGCCAAACCCGCCTTGTTGTGGCCATGCGTCCCCGATTGGATCAAGGACGGGAGCATGTGCCCCATTTGTTCCAATCCTTGGGGACCCGAAGGTGCATGGATCATTGGGTCGTGCGGTCACATGGTCCACCCGAATTGTTTGTTGCCACACATGTTGCAAACACGCCGTTGTCCTACGTGCCAAGCCCCTCTGCATCGAAGGTTGTACGAGCAATTCGGAGTGCAATGGGGAATGCCTCCCGATTTTGAATACACAATAATCCATGGTGTGCCGCCCGCAGAATACGGCGATCCTCCTGCTTATAGCTGGCGTGCACGGAGGTATGTGAAGGACCTGCGAGGCTACCCGACAAACTTCACGCCTGAAATGTACACAAGGGTTGCTCATGAGTTTTACCCCGGCTCCTCTCCTCAGGCCATAGGGTTGAGGGCATTTTTGTACCGTGTTGTGGGTGGGCACGCCGGAGAGACGGGTGAATACGTCCCAGGTCCTCACCCCCACGGATACGTGTATGACTCCAACGGCAATGTGACAGTGGGGGTATTGCCACAGGAACCGGTCCCGGGCGAGGAAACAACTTGGGATGTGGAACACGTGTTGGACACAACAAGTTTTGAGGCCGATATGGAGAGGCAGGAGGCCGTTACACAAGAGGGTAGCTTCAATGAGGTGGACGTCCAAATCCAGATGAATGAATGGAAATATGTCAACGGCCTTTTGGACATCCGTGACGGGGCCTCTAGCCCCACCATGCAAGACGTCCTGCGCCATCCGAATGCCGCGAGGGGGTTGCACATTGGAGACCGCGCGCGCGCTCGTGCACAAGCTGACCGGGAGACTGCGGCGCAAGAACTATGGGCCATCACCGAGAGTAGGCGTGAGGCGAGGCGCCGGACACTACGGCCACCAAATCTGAATGGTGCAAGCTCAAGCCGTGGACCCCCCATTCCATTGGATAGTGATTCGGAGCCGGATTAGGAATGTTGGCTAGTGTTTGTGAGATAGGCGTTGGACTAGGAGGCATTATTTGATACTCAATTGTACACAATGCGGGAAAAACCATGATTTTGGAAATGTTTATAAGTGAATTATTGTTCACTATCAATTTTGGGAGTAATGTACACGTGTCGCACAATGATCATTTCTTATGTTTGCCCACACAATCGGTTGCCACAAACATTTAATTAAACCATGGACTTTGCATCTACATGCATTTGCACTTGAATCAAACACGTATCGATGCAAATAACTGTGACAATGATTCCATGTGGCATGATTATAAGTTCACACCAAGCGGAAAACATCACCGCAATATTGCCGGGAATTCATATATTGCGCATTTCCAACTTAACAACATACGTAAGTATACGTGCAAGTACAAACTTGATACTACGCTCTCACCATATTCATGGGCAAATCTTACATTGACAACCTAAGTGTGTACTCTCTATACACCCGGTATTCCTTTTGGTGTGCGGTGCACCGGTTGAACCCCCAATGAATTGCGTCATGCACCGAGTGTTTTATGGTTTGGTAGAACCTCCACAAGGTTCCATAGTTTTTCCGAAAATACAATTGATTTTTCCCCTTCGTGAGAACGTCGCTAAGGTCCTGAAACAAGTGCCATGGGAATTTTTTTTCCTTGTAACTAATGCGGCATGCGGGCCTTTCTTGGGCGTCCAAGTATCCGCGGTGGTGACGATCAACTTGTCTCCTAGGCAGTCGAACCCAATAGAATTCAGTGAACCCTTGAATCGGACGTAAAACACTGTGCAAATCGTCCTCATTTCGTGTGTTCTCTACAACCACCTCGGGTGTAAATTCGTCCGGTTCGTCCGGCAAGCGCCATGCGTGTCGGGGATTGTAATACATACTTCTTGACGAACCACCCGCATCCCATATCTTGCCACTCCCAGCCATCGCAATCCTATGGATTGCCCACAGGGCCACACCGTAGTTGATGTTGGACAATGTATGCGACGCATACAAGGTCCTCAAAATCACTACGTGGCAAGGTGGCCTCATGGTGGGTAGCACACTTGATTTTATAGGGATATCGCAGTGTGGGCCCTCGGGTGGCATCCAATGAGTTGGCAGGTTGGGTTAGGCAGTGCCTAATTATTTATCTAAATTAAGCTGCAAGGTAATCGACTGCTGTGTAGCAGTCAACCATCCACAGTCGATTGCTAGGAAGCAGTCGATTTTATCAGTCGACTGCTGTGTAGTAGTCGACCATCCACAGTCGACTACTAGGAAGCAGTCGATTTTATCAATCGACTGCTGTGTAGCAGTCGACCATCCACAGTCGACTACTGCCCAGCAGTCGAAAATGCGAATCGACTGCTGCCCAACAGTCGAAAATGTAAATCGACTGCTGCCCAGCAGTCGAATATGGTAATTGACTGCTGCCCAACAATCAAAATTAGGCGTTAGGGTTTGGGAAGAACGTTAGCTTAGTCAAATCATGCATTAAATGCATACAATCATGACAAAGGATGTATATATATAGCAATCCAACCTCCCTATTCCCTCATTCCCAAGTTCTCCATAGGCCATAGCCTGTTTTAGCAAGCTTTGCATACGGAGAACAAAGGGTCAAGGAGCGGAGGAGCTGCTATTTCAGGGTTGTACTAAAAGATGGCACCGTCTACACTTTTACCCGGATTAACCGCCGAAATTGTGGGGGAGCACATATTGCCGAAGGTCGTTGAGCCTCTTTTGGAGCCATATCACCGAGGAGACTATGTGCGGGGGTGTGAAGTAAGGGCGAAATTTTTTACTCTCATATGTATTTATAAATACATGGGAGTTAACAAAGCTTGGCGTGAACATTTTGGTATGGGAGAAGTGTACAACGCGTTGCGTATGTCGCTTTTGGGACGTAGACATACCAATGGGGCATCGATTTAGGGGCGTGAGAGGGACTTTGGAGCTGGCCGAATTGTTGCGAGCATTCCGACTGAACCTCTTAAGTTCATGTTCACCCATACGCAACGCATTGCCATCCCAATTCGATGGGAAGTTCAGCATGCTCGGCTCAACGATATTTGGATCATGGAACTTGAATACGTGCGGGATAAGTTTGTGGAGAATGGAGAATATTGGCTTCAAGTCGACGGACGTTCTACCGAATATCGTCGATGCACCAACTTTTGGATTTGTCCTTCGGAGCGACTATTGCCATGATAATTTTTCTATGTAGATGTAGCGGTTCGTGTTCTATATAGTTCGCCGATTTAATCCTAACAAACACCGTGTATATGTGTTTAGGCCTAGTGGATATAATCGCACTATGTAAAAGATATGATCCGTAATGTGAAATAAAAGTGGATCGCTATTTAAATAAATGATAACTTCCTTATTAGCTATACCCGTGTGCAATATGTATGTCTAACATGTATGGGTGTACGTGCAAATTGCAATATGTATGTGTAACATTTGTATGTGTATGTGCAATATATATGTGGGTTCCCGGTATACCGTATGTTCTATACGTATGCGCTATATATATGGATGTATGTGCAATATATATATATATATATATATTTGGGGGTATTTGCAATATATATATGTGTGTGTATGTGGACATTAATTCCATCCTCGCCCATGACATAGGGCCTATTGGCATTACAAATCAATTCCATATGTCCTACTCCTAACCTTAGTGCACATTGGACATTCATTTCATCCTCCCACATGACATAGGGCTAGAGGTGCATTTATTTTTACTTTATCTTAAAATACACAATTAAAAGGCATTTTAAAATCCTCGACAAATTTTTACGGCAATTTTAAATGTTTTTTTATTATAAGTTCACGACTATAGCCAATCCATGGCAATAGGGCAAATATAGACACGCTCAACTTTGACAATTGTTCCATATTACCATATAGCATTAGTACATTCAAACTCAATGGCAATGTTTGAGCCTTGAGCATTGCCACACAAATTGGCAAATATTGGAATACATAATGCACCACATGGCACATCGGACAAATCGTGAATGGTGGTCTGCATTTACAATGTCTTCATTCTTGGATCAATATTTGGGCGGAGAAGAGCTCGAAGACCTAATCCTAGAAGAGGGGAATGTTTTCGACTCGGGGAGATCACTCCATTGTAGAGTTGAACACCACGTGCGAACAAAGTTTGCTACCCCTATATTACATGTCATAAATAATTTTAAATTTTACGATATTTTTCCTACATATACACAACCATTGATGGTATCTTTTGTATATTTTTTTGAAATTTTTAGTCATATTCATTAATTGTAGCAATTTTTTTAGTTCAATTCTGCGTCATTCTAGTTAGAAACTGTATGTTTTATTAAAAAAGCAAATCATCAAATTTAGTCACCATTTTTTACTATGTAACATGTACCATTTATATCTACTCATAAAAAAAATTTGATAAAATTATGACCCATTTTGGTGATGATTTTTACATTTTTTACATTTTTTACATCTAAAATGATCGCACGTGGTTGTTCAACTCTACAATGGAGTGATCTCCCCGAGGTTTTCGACAATGATTTGCCATAAAGGACCTCACGGATTGATGTCTTTGATGATTTTCAATAAAAAAACATGAAAAATATTTTTAAATATTTTTAAAAATATTTTATAATGCTGCCTCCGACCTCTAGAATAAAAAATGCAACACTACATAGGGCCTATTGGCATTACAAATCAATTCCATGTGTCCTACTCCTAACCTTAGTGCACATTGGACATTCATTTCATCCTCCCACATCATACATGTAGGCTCAATTTCTAGTCAACATCCAACATACAAATTTGAAATTCACATTATTTTTTTAACAAACATACCCAAAAATAGTTATTATAAAAACTGATCACCAATACAACTAAACCCATTGAACACCATAGGACATTTGACATTACTATAAATATTCATTCATGAAAGGGCATTGTCGTTGTCTTGAGGAATAAAATTCCTTGTCCTTCGTGGCCCTCCCACAGCTACCCTTGGGGGCGGTGCTTGGTAATCACTATCATCGGGAGCTTCGCCTACGTCGGATTCATCGTCCGTACTGGCATTGTCATCTGTTCGGGCGTCGAACTCGTGGCCATCAATTGCCGGACCGAGAATTCGACTAAGCCGTGTGCCAGCCCTTGGCATTCTAATCAATATCATTGGTCTTGAACCCGTTGCATCCATAACGCCGTCAGTTTGTGGACGTGCAAGTGGGGTGGCCCCGGTAGTCCTCCATTCTCGCACATCCCTTTGTCGTTTTCTTTTTTGACCTCTCGTGGTCCGATCAAAGTTTGTCAATGCAATATTAGGGGGTGGCCTAGCCGGTGTGGGGCATGGGGTGCGCATGCCGATGGTGGCACCAACCAACCGGGAGCCCATGCGTGGTATTGTTGGGGCCCGACGCGCAATGTGTTGCGCCAATGTGTCATCCGAGTCGGATTCCGGTGCTCGCGCAACGGCCGGGCATTGCCCAATACCTCACAATGGACTAGTGTTAAGGACAACATTGGACGTGCCCTCTCCGTGGGGCTCGGCAAAGGGTGGTGTAGTTTGCATGGGTTGTGCATATGTTGTCGGCACCATAGGAGTGGGGACAACATCCGTCGGTGGATGAATGGGGGAAGCATGTGGTGGGACTTCGTCCATATCCATCCGGTTCGGAGCCGCTTCAAGAGCTTCATCCATATGTGGTTCGGCCACTACATCTTCATCCACTACGGGTTGCATGTCTACCGGTACATCGGGTATTGTAGTTGTCGGCGTAGCGGGACGCACATGCGTAGTGGAGAGAAACTCCCGACTGGCTATGTTGGCCCACATGTGAAGATCACCATCGTCCTCGGCGTCAAGTCCATCGTATGCAAACGGATCATTGTGGTTGTCAAGGCCCAAATTCCCTCCACCATGTCCCCCATCGCTCTCGTTGTCCGAAGGCCCTGAGGAATCCCCGCCGGGTCCCGCGGGGAGGTCACCATTTATATCCTCGTCGGCCGAATAGTCGGAGTCTTCGGACATCATGTTCACTAGATACCATGCGGCCGAGTCCCGATCAACCCTCTCCCGTGCCAACCGTGAATTGGTATAAATGTACACCAAATTTTCGGCCCTCGCCGAACTCAACCGGTTCCTAGTCTTGTTGTGCACAAACGAATAACTACTCCAATTCCTTTCGTATGACGAAGAGGAGCACACTTGGGCCAATATTCGCTTTGCCAAAAGGGCCAAGTGGGTGCCACCTTCGCCCACGAGGTCCCACAACTCGTGGGGTGGATGTTGGCTTCCATGGCTAGGGGCATATTGGCGAACGCGCCTCTACGCTCTTTGAATGCTTGAAATTCGGCCACAACCCGACCGTAATGACTGTCCTTGCCCGTGGTCAACCTCCTCATGGCGTCCAAAAATCCGGATTTAATGGCCGCGTCTTCGTGGACGACGTTGTTGTCCAATAAATAAGGATTCAAGATTGCACCGGCATGGTGTAGGTCCGTGGTCATCATACGCCACCGGCTGTAGAAATTTTTTTCAGCCAAGGTAGCGAGGTTGTGTGCTAGGTTGAAAGGAGGATTCCTTAGGCTAAGCACATGTTTCTCCAAATTCTTCATGGTCAACCAAGCCTTGCCCATTGCCGGCTCAACGCCATCAAACACTCTCAATGCTTTCAACACCTCCTCCGACATGTGGCGGTAATTATCGCAACTTGTCCAAAAATTGTCGTCATTAACCGTTGTCTTGATTTGACGTGCCTCCATTGCACTCCTCCTTCGATCATCGCCTCCTCTGTTTAATTTGTTCACGTAGGCGGTCCAATCGGGATGAATAACCGTTTGTTCCAAAGCATCTCCCACCTTTACAAGCCGGTCAATCATGAGAAAGTTGGTGGCGAATCGTGTGGATCCGAGCATCTTCAAGCCCAAATTGGGCGAGTAGGTGAGGAAGACCGCCGTCGGACATTGGTGGGCCCGGATGTATTTGACAATGTCCTTCGCCTTGTCTACGACGTCCATCGTCCATCGTTGTTTATCCCAATCCTTCAACAACAAGTTCAAACAATGCGCCGCACACCCTTGCCAATATATGTGTGGCCATTTCCGGCTAATATTGCTCGCCGCGGTTTTCATGGCCGCCGCATTATCGAAGCAAACTTGAACAACCTTGCGGGGTCCACTCCAACGATGTAGCGTTTGACCTCGGTGGCCACGTAGGCGGCATCCTTTGTGCTACCGGTGGTGTCGATGGAACCAAGGAACATGTCGTCCGCCTGATAAATTTGCATGACGTTCATCAAATGGCGGTGGACAACATTCTCCCATCCGTCTGAACAAATAGTGCACCCATATTTGTGGATGGATGATGTTATCTTCAACTCCACGATTTTTTGTGTATTGAACCGTGCATCGTCAAATAAACTCTTGCGCATTGCATAGTATGTTGGGGGTTTATACATAATTCTAGCCTCGTCGGTTGTTTTAACGGCCTGGATGAATGCGGGATGGCAGACAATACTAATGGGGATATTAACCTCATAAAAGGCTTGCGACCATTTTGTATCCAAGTCTCGTTTTGTCGAATTTTGCAACCCTTCCTTTAGTCCCATTTGCCGTTGGGAACGTCGGTGGGGTTCGAGAGTCGTCCTAGACACCAACTCCCTTGCCACTGACGGTATGGGAGATGGTGGAGCGGTTTGGCTTCCGTTCGTGTTCGACAATGCACTGCATGACGCTTGTTGTTGGGACCCGACCACAGCTTCTCCCCCGTCCTCAACACACTCGTCCACAAAGTCATCCGGAATTGGCGGCCACGATCCGCCGCACCTCGAAAATAAAGACTTTACAATTGGCCCTTGACGTTGACACAATGCCACCCCCGCATCTTGCCGTCATTTTTTTGGTATCCCAAATGGGCAACCATGCGGTCCTTCCTATAAACTAATTCCAACGCGCAAAATTTGCATTCGACCTTCTTGGACATTGGAGTCCACTCCTAGGGCACAAACCAAGGCTTCCATTCGTTTCGCGTGCCCATCCCAATATAACCTACTACCTCTCTCTTCTTGCAACGAATGCCAAAAGGCAATCAAGGTCAACTAGAGCGAGGGGGAATGATGAATGCTAATGAGCGGTGAACCCTTTATAGTCCCAACGCTTGAACGTGCACTAAATATAAAAGATGCTATAATATTAAAAGTGTTTAGAGTAATCTGCTATAGGATCCATTGCAAAAGCAATTTGTTTATGTTTGGAAGGGGGAGAGGTCAATTGTCTGCCATTCGCAGTCGACCTCAGGGGTTGACTGCTGCTCCGCAGTCGACGTGGCAGTCGACTGCGATGTCGACTGCAAACTAGCAGTCGACATGGCAGTCGACCCCGGAGTCGACTGCCATTCGCAGTCGGCATCGGGGGTCGACTGCTGCTTGGCAATCGACGTGGCAGTCGACTTCCGGGGTCGACTGCAAAATAGCAGTCGACATGGCAGTCGATCGCCACGTCGACTGCCATTCGCAGTCGACATGGGGGGTCGACTGCTGCTTGGCAGTCGACGTGGCAGTCGACTTCCGGGGTCGACTGCAAACTAGCAGTCGACATAGCAATCGACCCCTGCAGTCGACCGCTAGTTTGCAGTCGATGTGGCGGTCGACTACCACGTCGACTGCCATTCGCAGTCAACATCGGGGGTCGACTGCTGCTTGGCAGTCGACGTGGCAGTCGACTCTCAGTGTCGACTACAAACTAGCAGTCGACATGGCAGTCGACCCCCGCAGTCGACTGCTAAATGCAGTCGGCCCACACGTCGACTACCACATAGCAGTCGACGCCGCGGTCGACTGCTAATTGTCGACTGCCTTATCCAGAGTCGACTGCTATCTGGCAGTCGACTGGATTGCGATTAGCAGTCGACTGGATGGTCGACTGCCGTATAGCAGTCGACCAATCGTCACATCCATCCTGGCCGTTGGATGATGCACGGTCCAACGGTCAGGATCCAGGTGCGCGGCGTCCGGTCCGACCGTCGGTGTGAGGCCCACCCAACCTATATATATAAGTGGGGAGGCCTCATTGACATCATTTTTCAACCACCCCTCCTCAAGTGGGACTAAGCATGCCTAGCATCCTTTGCCTAATGTTTTGAGAGGGCCTAGGGGGCGGTGTCTTGCCAATTTTGGATCCGATTTTTTGCGGTAGAGCGGTGTGAATACGGCCGTGTTTGTAAACACATTTGAGTTGTGTTTGTGAACACATTTGAGTTGTGTTTGTGAACACAATAATAGCGTGTTTTTAAACACGATGGAGGATCGAAGTTGGAGGATGCCGGAGGACGAGCCGGATGCACCCGGTAGGGTGTACAAACGACCTCCTAAGCGGCAACGACATTCCGATGTGGGATCAGGAAGTGCTTCGGGAACGGGAGCCAATATTACCCCCTGTTCAGATAATACCGTTCCCGTCCGTCCAAATGCCAGTGCCCCTACGAGCGGTCAAGGAGGGGCTTCCGCGGCCTCAGGGTCGTCGAGTAGGAGCGGGAAACCAAGGGTAAAATTCTCGGATGCGATAACGGCAAAGGTCCACCAAGCCATAGTTGACTGGTATTTGAGGAATGGGGAGGCCGGCATCAAATTCCATTTTTTGGAGCAGCCGAAACACAAAAGGGTTGAAATAATTAAAAGGGACATGGAGGTTGCTATTCGACAGGAAGTGGATGGCCCCGAGTTTAGCGGTGATAGGAATCTTGCGGGGTTCGATTCATGGGTGAAGAATAAGGCCCAAAATGGTATTTTCAACCTCAAGCAATTGGTTGAGAACATGTTCCCGGAGGGCGAAACAGGCGAGGTGTTGAGCCCTCGAGCTGTAAGAATCCGGGAAATATTTTTGTGGTGGGATCCCGTGGCCAAAGGATTGTCCAAGACGGCCTCCAAAATAATTCCTTGGAAGGCGGAGAAATTGGAGAAGTGGCTAAGGGTGTCGGGCCCATGCCAACTATTGTGGATTCCCGATACAACAAATGTCGTGAGTTTGAGGAGCATTAAGAAGGTGGGGGGTTACGGGGAGGTGAGGAAGGTGAGGATCGAGGGCAACGATTGTCTCCCACCGGAGATTACGTGGGCTGAAAAGACCCCAAAGATGTCGGATAGGCACAAAACTCGTATCCAAATAAGTGCGGAGGCATGCGTTTTAAAGAGCACGCATCCAGGTTTCATCAAGTTTGGTTAATCAACAGTGTGTCCAATGCAGGCTATACACTATGGTGGAACGGGGGCACTCTACGAGAGATGTTCATCCGGGATAGAGCCCACTGCCCAAATGCCAACATTTTGACAATGGACGCAACCGAATGACAACTCTATGACCAAGTCCAAAAGTTCCGGGCGAAGAGGGTAAAGTTGGCTTGGGCATTGTTATGGATCATGGAGGCTTTGCACGCTGCAAATGTGCAACACAACGATCTATCTATTGACAACATTATGTTGCATTGGGAATTGGACGGGAGCCTAAAGATTGGGATGTGCGATTGGGGATGTGCAACACATTCGGGGGAGGATGTCCTATCGCTATGGCATGCGGAAACCTTAGAAGCGAAGGAAAAATTGAAGAAGGAGAAGTTTTGGGTGGCGCCGGAACTGTTTTACATCCAAAACATGAGACACAAGGATCCCGATGTATATTACACCGCGGAGGCTGAGTGTTATGCGGTCGGCGTGCTTGCTCGACAACTTTGCAACGATGGTAATGACCGAATACTGTTTGCCGATGAAGGAAGGAAAATTTGGGATGTCACTTTGAATGCATTGACCTGCGAGAACGTGTCCAACCGCATTTCATTGACCATCGCCAAACTACGGATGCAGATGCAGTTTGTGGGGTGGGATGAGCCCATAGACTGATGGAGAACTGAGGTTAAGGATAGTGTTTTGTCTGTTTAGTTCTTTAGGTAACATCGTAGGGGTTAAGGTAGTATGCGTATATCATTGATATGGACAACCTTGTGTATTTTTATATCTTTACGATATACTTGTTTTAATACAACGCGGTTTTTTTTTCTTCTACATATCATTGTTGGTTTTAATCACATTTTTCCTAAACTACTTCCATCCATTCATATTCCACTATACCCAAACCATTAGAATTTAACCCAACAAACATATGATGTTGACTGCATTTGTCTGTTAATAGTATCAATCGATGGCAATGGTCGACTGCTACAACTGCAATCGACTATCTTCGTTGACGGCCAACATAGCAGTCGACGGTGGTAGTCGACTGCTATATAGGCAGTCGACTACCAACCATGGTCGACTGCCAATGTAGCAGTCGACTACCATGGTCGACTGCTATGTTGGCTGTCGACGAAGATAGTCGACTACAATTGTGGCAGTCGACCATGGTAATCGACTGCCTATATAGCAGTCGACGGTGGTAGTCGACTGCTACATTGGCAGTCGACTACCATGGTCGACTGCTTTATAGGTAGTCGACGGTGGTAGTCGACTGCTACATTGGCAGTCGACCATGGTAGTCGACTGCCTGTATTGATGTCGAAATAATTACTTATCTGGAAAAAAAAAATCCCATTAGTAATTTTTTTAAACTACAGTAACGTCCGTTTGGCGTCACACCCTGGATGTGACGCGACGTGATGCCGTCACGTCATTCGTGATGCGACGTGATCCTTTTAGGCCGCGTCACGTCCATTTGTACATCCCTGATCTTAATTAAGCCCAATTATTAAAAAGTATGCTTACCAAATTTATCCAGCCTAATTAATTATAAATTATATTGAAATTTCATTCTCGTCCTCTTCATGGGACTTAGGTAAAGGAATGTGTAAAGCGACCTTAGGGTTTGAGGGTGTTTCCACCTCAAGAGATGATTTTGGATGCTGGATTGGATAAGGAAATGTCTCCTCCAGGTTACCAATTGTGGACCACAAAATCTGTCATTTCAAGTTTCATTATCCAAGTTGAAGCTTGAGGTGCATAAGTTATAATAGGCTTACATGGATTTTTATCTTCCTCTCTAAATTGATTGCATTGGCACTAATTCCATATTGAACCTAGAAGGGTAAGTATATTATGAGCACATAGTCCATTGGCAACATCCTCTTAACATGTGTTCTTGTGTGTGCGTTCATAATTACAAGCCTTGCATATATGTACCACTCAAACATAGGTGACCAATTACAAAGAGTGATCATATAAGGCTCATTATCCTTATGGAAAAGGATAAGTGATGTATGAAACACATTCTTAAATATGACATTGTCATTATACCACGTAGTGATGGGTTTCACATCTTGTTCTCCTTTTTGTTGCACCCAAACATCAAAAAGGATTGGTTATGGCTTCTCTAAAGCTAGAGTTGCTCAACTCAACATGAAATTTGTGCTCAAAATGGTGCAAGATGTGTGGGATGTCCCACAGAGGGAGTTCCACCTTCCTCAGTATTAGAAACATCACTCAAAGGTTTAGTGCTAATACTCGAGAACATGAGGTTGTGGAAACCATAGTTAACCCCATCCTCTCATGGAAGCAACTTCTTCAACAAATGATCTTCCAAACATCCATCATTGAATGGGGTTGACACTTTTGATTCTCCTAATGAAGGTGCTACTCCGAAGGTTATCTTTAGAAGTAACAAGTTTTTGCCATGTTCTTATTGAGTGCTCACTTGCGACCTTCCCTCCTACTCTTGATTGTTTTAAGGGGTCTCTCCTTTCCCATATCCTTGATTTGGATGATCCTAAGACTTGGGATAACATGAAACCGAGGTGGTTTAAGATGGCTAGAATGGATGAATTCAATAAAGGGCTTAAGAAGAATCCTTTTTGACCTCTACTTGGGGCAAAGTGATTCTATTCATATCGACCACAAAAGAATAAAGCATGTAGTGATGGATTCTTAAGTTATGCTTTGGCCATTGGCCACAATCTTTTGCAACGTAAGAACCCTCTAGAACCATTCTTGATGAATGACACGAGATGCTTATCCCTTCTTTCAAGATCAAATGGGGAAATGCCAAGGATATTTAAAGGAGGTGTACTAAGAAGGTAAGGGCCTTCATTTGGTCCCTTTGGCATAAGCAGGTGGGCGCTAAATTTTGAAAAGCTAGGTTCATTGTCGAGATTGATTGTATATGTGTGCTTGACATACTTGAGACCATTCCACACAAGTTTGATTTGCAAGGAGAGCTTGGGACTTTGCAATTGGCATCATGAACTCAAATAAAGCTCATAAGAAAGGTCCTTTTCACTGGTAACATGGGAGTTTTGGAAGACACCAGCCTCTCTTAGCAAGTATTCTAGAATTGTCTCCTCCTTAGAGGCATTATGTTGTGAACCACTTGGATTGAGAGGAGTGATCTTACCTTTAACAATAGGTGATGGAATATTAGTCAAGCGAGGCAAACAATATTACAAGGTTGTTTTGACTATGGTAGAGTTGCCTAGGAAAAACTCTTAGAGACTCAAAGAGGGAGCCATATGTGATGATGTCCTTGGCAAGTTTGATGTCATGTGGGGTGACATTAACCTCTTCTATTGGCATACATCAAATTTTCAAATCATGTGGAACAATTATGCACCTAATGTTAGCCTAGTTAATCATGAGCTTAGGTTGTTTCAAGTCCACATCCACATTTGTCACGTCATGTCACATCTTGTGATAGTGAAGTGACACCGGACCAAAAAAATCACATATGTGGGGGGTAAATCCGATAGTTTACCTAGGGGTTTACTGATGCAGTCAACTTCATGGTCAACAATTTGGTTGATAAATACTTTGCAGTGGACATGGTAATTGACTCCAAAAGAAATTAAAAAAATCCAATTTTTTTGGAACGTTAGATCTTATTGGCTACAAGATCTAATGATCCATATTTTTGGGGAATTTTTTGAATTAAAAAGGTACTAGAGTAGTCAATTGCTCAAATTTGCCTCTTGCAGTTTACCAAGAGTAGTCGACCAAGAGCAATCGCCTAGCCTGTCAACTTCCAGGAAATTTTTTTTTTTAAAAACAATCAAAATTTTTATGAATAGTTAGATCTTGCATCTAACAAGATCTAACGGTCCAATTTTTTTTTGAAATATTTTGAAATTTGAGTTTAGTTCTTAGAAGTAGAGTGCAATAGTCTGCCCAAAAAATATTTTTAACACAAAATTGGTGCAGTGAAAAAAAATTATCATGTCAACGGGTGTCACATCATTTGTGATGTGGCATGATGGCCAAGGGTTGCATCATGTTAATTTTTCACATCCTTGGGTTGTTCATCATGCTTGGGGTTTTGTGGTTATATCAAGTTTTCCCAAAAAAAAAATCCATTTTTTTTATTGAGTCTTGGTGGTCTTGTAGTGTTTTCAGAAATGAAACATAGTCGTGTTTCATTTGTCTCCAACCAAAACTTATAAAATTATCAAAAAGAAAAACCACACACAAACACACACAAAACAAAGAAGAAGCCCCACATACCTTATGTTGGTGGGCAAATTGAAATAAGCAACATGAGTTTTTTTGGTGATCTAGAGTTAAGGTAAAAATCTCGGGTTGCTGAAATTTCCATCAAACATTTTTATTCAAGCATGTACATGCCACTCATGATATATGTACCCATAGGTCACTAATAGTAAGCATTTAAGCTTCACTATATGTCAAGGATGAATTTCAATTCTATCTTGCAAAGTGTGGCCATTAGTTGGTTGTTGCCCTAGTATATGTATTTGAATTAACAAATGATACACATGCATTCTAAAAATGATTTTGGGATTCAAGAAAATTTATTTTCATCACTTGAACTACTTTATATCGTCAAAATGAGTAATCTCAAGTGCAAAATACACAAACCTATAAATTGTCAAGCCATGTGTTCTTAAGTTAACAAAACTTTGAACATCCATACATTCAAAATGTTCTTAATACTAGGATAACAATCCCAATTACACCATACACAACCTATAGAATTTATATATTTACAAATCTATAAAAGTGATGGATGTTGAATGTTTAGTCATGCAAGACATGTGCCCAATTCTGAAAAGGAAATATTTGTCGCATGTTTCTCAATAGCTCCCTTAACCCTTAAATGAATGGGGCAACCACCAGGTGGTCGATTTCTTGTCAACGGGCAAAATCATCAATTTATAACCCTATGTTGGAGAGACTCCTTTCACAAGATGTTGAAGTTGAGTTACGATGCATCTTTTGACCATTGGGATTGAGCAAAAGACCTACATTTTGAATTTACGTGGTTGAGAAATTGAAATTGGAGTGCCCAAAATGCAAACCAAATTCTAGGGATGCTTCAATCATGTGCTTCTTGTAGCTTTTTCCTCTCCAACCTCTTACGTAGTAATGAATACATGATATCTCTACCAAAACTGAAAATTTGGATGAAATTTTATCCTTACTGCATGTTTATTTTCAATTTTTTCTTTTTTACATGCAGATTTTCATAGCTAATCCAAACACAGTCCGTCATGTTGAAACTGTGGCTATAGCTTCAATATAAATTTTTGTATTTATGTAGGATTTTAATTTAGAATTTGCACTCATTCAAGTAAATAAAAATTACTCATAGTCCTTCGAGTTTATGGAAATAGACCCATGCATTTACGAGAACAAGGTTGAGATCAAGGTCATTCGATTGCAAGTTTCCAGGAATCCCTCCAGAGTCGTTCGATTGCAAGTTTCCAGGAATCCCTCCAAGGTCATTCAATTGAAAGTTTCCAGGAAACCCTCCAAGGTCATTCGATTGCAAGTTTCTAGGAATCCCTCCAAGGTCATTCAATTGAAATTTTTCAGGAAACCCTTCGTGTTGATTTAGGAAATTTAGAATCTTTCAGGGCTGCCAAATGAGATTTGGACTTGACATATATACACTATGATGAGAGCAGATCTGCTATAATTTTTCTGCTGGGTATCAATCTCTCTTGAAGGAGGTGGTGTCTCGCCAGGCTGTTGCAGTTGCTGTTGCAAACACGAGGAAGCCGATGATCAAGTTTCGAGTTGCAAGACGAACGAGGAAGATGGCACTGAAGGCACTGGATCCAACATGGAGGAGATCGAAGAAAGTCATGACCCTCCTGAAGTCTCGCCAGGCTGATGAACTCGATGTGGCAGACACCCTTCGACGAACAATGGTGAAGTTTGGATTGGCTGCACGACCTAAGAGGATGAAACACGTCGCTGCACTCAAAATGAAGAAATTACCTGTTACCCTAGTCGAAGAGTACTTACATCGGCAGCTGCAGGAAAATCAAGGCTATGTTCAGGCTGAGTATGATAATCCAGCTCCCGAGTTCGCAATTGCTGCGGTCGCGGCAGAAATTCGTCGACCTGTTATCGCATTCCAAGTCACCTCCAGCGGCATCAATGTCTGGGGAATGTCTCTACTCGGTCACTACATGTGCAGCACAAACACTTGCACATTGATGAAGTGTTGTATTGTAGCTGCATGTGCTTTGGAGGAGAGATCACCAGGTAAGAATATCACTAAGTGAGTAAGTGAAATTGATCACTAAATAGGACGCAAATTAAGTGTTATTTCATAATTATACCTAGTGAATAGTGCACGCAGATGAATTATTTTGCGATTACCACCAGAATTGCTACAATGTCTTTCAGGAAGCGAATCAAATTACGTCCCTGATACTAACTACACCACATGTACTATAAATTATAAAACCTTGCAGGTAAACCAATTTAGATAATATATATAGCACTCTCACAATTGGAGCTTCTCACCCATCTCACTATTACCTGCATGTACAGCTCCAAGCTAAGAGTACCAATGTTTGTAAGACGTTATGGGGTGAATGACATACGGCTGGGTGGCCAGACGTGTAGAGTGAATGAGGAATAGAAATTAGCTCTCCACAGGGAGTTTTGCGAAGCTATAGTCAAAAGGAGTTACTGAAAGATGAATTTCAAAAGCAGAAACCACATTTAAGTTGACAACGATACAAGATCCTGATCATAATGAGTTGAAATTGATGTATAGGTACCATGGCACAATTAATGCTGAATACTGAACCCCAACTGACAGATTTCGGAGCTGTTAGCGCCACGTACTCTGGAGTTCAACTGGGCTCACCTACTGAACAGCATGAGAGCACGACTTTAGATCAAAACACCTGTTCAGTCACATTCCTGTGTTGCTGCTTCTAAGGTCCAAACTCCTTCACGAGTTTCAGTTCTTCCTCCAGAACCTCAAACCTTCGCTCAAGCTCTTAAATCTGAACATAAAGCAGAGTGGGAATTCGCAATGATGGAAGAGATTGAATCCCTTCTCAAAAATGAGACGTGGACTCTAGAAACCCTACCACCTGGTCACAATCTTGTCAAGAATAAATGGGTATTTCGAATCAAGGTGAAATCCGATGGAACAATCGAACGGTTCAAAGCCCGTTTAGTGGCCAAAGGGTTTACATAGACCTATGGAATGGATTATCAAGAGACTTTTGCCCCTACTGCTCGTGCTGAGAGCATTCGGATCATCCTATCGATTGCAGGAGCAGATGACCTACATATAGTGCAATTCGACATTAAAACAGCATATCTGAACTCGACGATTCAAGAAGTAATATTTATGGCTCTCCCACAAGGTTTCGAAGAATGGTTTCTCGCAAAATTTCCTGGCAGCCGGGGCAAAGTTTGCAGAATAAGGAAAGGCCTATATGGTCTCAAGCAGTCAGCCAGGAGTTGGAACAAAACCTTCTCTGATTTTCTCAAAGCCTATGACCTGATTCAGAGCACTGCCGATTCTTGCATATTTTATTCGACATCTCATCCTCAACTCATTCTTGCGTTATGGGTCGATGATGGATTAGCCATGTGCCAGGACAAGCAATTGTTAGCTAAGATGATCACTCATCTGAAAACCAAATTTGAGGTCACTGTAGGAGACGCTGATGTATATGTGGGTCTTCACATAACCAGGGATTTGGCTCATCGGCGTTTGTATATTGACCAACAGCGTTACACAGAAACGCTCCTCACAAGATTCAGTTATGAAAATGCCAATCCAGTCTCGACACCGAGTGATCCGCATGTACCGCTATCTTATCCACCGCCGAACGACTTCGACACTCCTGTTCTTAATTTCCCCTACCAGGAAATTGTTGGGTGTCTACTATATCTCGCCACTCATTCCCGACCAAACATCGCACATGCTGTGTCTGTCGTGGCACAATACTCCACCAATTTCCGGGAAATTCACTGTACCACAGTGAAACGCATCCTGAAGTATCTCCGCGGCACCACTGATTATGCGTTGTGTTACTCCTCTGACACCACTGCTCCCAACTCACTTGTTGCCTATACAGACGCTGATTATGCAGGTGACCTTAACGACTGCAAAAGTCGCAGTGGGAGTATTCTTCTACTCAACAATGGGCCTGTGCTATGGCTTAGCCGCAAACAACCCTGTACCGCGACATCCACAACGGAGTCCGAGTACGTCGCTGCATCACTCACCAGCAAGGAAGCCGTCTGGGCTCGCCGCTTGCTTGCAGATATAGGGTTTCATCAACAGGTTCCTACCCCTCTTTATTCCGATAACCAGTCAGCCATTCGGTTAGTTCAAAATCCTGAGTTCCATAAAAGAACCAAACATATCGATGTGGTTTTTCATCTCATTCGGGAGTTACAGGAGCAAGGGCATATCTCTGTTTTTTATGTTCCTACCAAGTTACAACTTGCTGATATACTTACGAAAGCGTTAACTCCTGACACCTTTCACAAGCTTCGGCTTGCACTCAACATCTCCAAGAAAGTTCTTCATCAAGTGGGAGATTCTTCATTGAGGTGATTCTGTACGTTCTTGGACAATGAGTGGGAGTATTGTTAGTTTAGATAGATTACATTGTAGAAGAACGTAGTTACTAGTTATAGAACTCTCTAGGTGTAGAACTTTCTGGAAGGATAGTTTGCTAGGATGAATGTATACAGATGAGGATGAACGAACTCAGTGAGTCGTCTCTCTCGGTGACACCATTCATAGTGCTCCTCTGAGCTTGTTAGTCTGTCTGTTTGATATTTCTCATGTAACTCAGTTTCTGTTATCAATAAAGTATACAAGGTTAGCTGTTACGGTGTGTTACGGTGTTGAGTATGTGAGCTTGTCAAGTTCTATTATACAAAATTACTCAAGACCGTACAGAAGACCATACAGAAGAAGAGCACAAGCCCTGAGTAACATCGATAACAGTTCCAGCACCTTAGGTATATCGCTTTCATATTATTCTAAGAATATAATAAACTTGGATTTCATGTTCTCCTCTGATACATCGGAAATGTCACTCATATTTTACTCTGAAACATCGGCAACTTTGCTTTCATATCCTCTTCTGATATATAATGACAGCTTGTAGAAACTGTGATTACTGAACCATTCGCTCTGATACCATGTTAGAAATGGAGAGTGGGAGATAATGGTGAGAAAGGCTCTCCACCCAACCTTGGAGAGTCTCTCACAATTCTCTCTATCTCTATTTCTAACATTCATAAAATCTAGTGATTTCTTTGTGGATCACTGGATTAATACTTCTTTGGATGCTTATTGCTGAATTCTTCTACTACGTTAAAGTGTTGGATGTACATTGTGCCGGCGATCATTCAGTTTTTTGTTTAGGTGTTTGTCATGCTCCTGTCATCTCAAAAACATGAATCGTATTAAAACCCCACAATGCGTACTGTGCATCTTCATGTAAACATCATAACATATGAGTAAAATTAACCTACAGCATACGATGGTAAAATGCATTTGATGTGATTATGTTAAACTGTACTGAAGGATTATCAGAGATGGAAACAACAAACTTCAAATTCTTACTACACTAAATAGGATATTTAGCGTTTGATATACTAAATACGAACTGATACATTAAATATCAATAACCCCATGAAAGTAACATTAATTGTAAACTCAAACACTAAATATCAACTATGGTAATATGTGGAAGTTATATGTTTGAATTTAGTGTTAGTAAGGATATGAAAAAAAAATAAGAATGATAAAAGGAGAATTCCAACATATCTTCTAGCAAATATTTTAACACTAATTATCAAAGAATTGAAATTTAGTGTTGAGCAAGGTAGGGTGGTAACAACATTAAATATAATCAAACACTAAATATTTTATTTAGTGTATTGGAATCCAGTGGATTTAATGTCATACTCGTTTGCCAACTTAGTGACATTCTTAGTTTTCATTGAGAGAAAGTGTCATATTTGTGACATTATTGTGCTCAATAAGTTGACATTAACGCAGTCAAAATGCATTAGTGTCTGGACTCATGCTTGGATTAAATAGATATTAAAGAAAATTTGATAAGTGAAATGATGCAATAGTGTGAACAATTGTTCTGAATTTTCCTTTGTAGATTTATGCAGTAAATTTAGTGAATTTCTGTAACATGAGAGTATCTGAGGTATCTGCTAATTTGGGTTTGTGGATCTTATGTGGAGCCAACATAATGACTTCGGATTTTCAGTGGTAAATATTTGACTACATCCACATAATGAGAACTACATTTACATCATCAATGGTTCACAAAAAAAACTAAATAAAACAAACTTCTTAGGCTAAATGGAAAAGTACAAATCCAAAACTATTAGGATTTCATTAAAAATTGGTGTGATAAACATAAACTTTGAATTTCACTTGGCAGTTGACATTGTGAAGAACAATCGGTATTTAATTGGTTGATGACCTCAATATTAAATGCTTATAGAACAGTAATGATATTAAAAATAAATTTTTGTACACATGTGAACATGAGCTTCTCTGTTATAATTGTAGAAATATTGAAAATATATGAGTTAAGGGAGTTGCACACAAAGGATTAAATGAAAATGAGTTAGAAGAAATGGACCCAGAAAGTGAAGGGGGAGGAAGAAACTGTAAATATTATAATGACAATTGGGGAGGAATTAGGCAGTATTTCAGAATGACCACTTTTTGGTTGAAGTTTTGAAATCTAGTCCAATTCATCTTACCAATAATCAAGGTTGATCAGTGACGATGAACGTAGAGAATTGGTTGCTAGGGGCAACCACTCGATTGAAACAGCAAAAACTCTGGGATTCCATATTTCAAATCTTAGGAATAAAATCGATCATTTAAGAATATACATAATAGATAATATTCTCCACTTTCTGAACGCATAACCAATATTTTGCCCCAAAAAACCAGTTAACTCTACAAAAATTGAAGATTTTGACGAGTTGTTCCAAATTCTTCCCTTGGCTGGGCCAGTACTGGTAAGACATCCCATCCCAAAGATATGACAAAACCTTTGCATTAAATTTTATTCAATTTGTCTTATTAAAACTTACTGCTTTGGCCAACAAAGATGTCACGGATCCAATGCCCTCTGGGAGTGAGGGACAAAAAGAGGGCAATCCCTAGCACTAGAAGAACTCTTGTCATTTCAATTGTACATCCATTACAACTCCCAACCAAGAAATACAAGAATAAATCAATTTGGTTGTTACTGGTCACACGTCTTCATGGGGAGGTCACTGTTGAAATTTTATTAAACCACGTGAGAAAAAACATATGGTACTTTTATTTCAACCAAGCAAAAATTTATACAAATTTTGGAATTATTTTAGCTTGGATGAAATGACCCATGCAAATTATATCTAAATTAAGGTAGGTGAAAAATATAGGTAGTAGTTGATTTTCATTGATAAAATACGGTTTGTAATATTTGGAGGAACGAAGAATTTACGTGAGGTTCAATAAATATCTTTGGATCGGATGAGAAATTGCCTCAATTGACTAAAAGTCATTGAATTTAGATGTTGGCTATGGATGAACCTTAGATTTAATGAAAGTTGAATTATTTGGCTTCAAGGGAAAGTCTCTTTATCACAAATCTGACATCAAGTGACAATGAGGTTCAAACCCCCCAGCTTTTATTTCCATTCTCATGATTTCTATGAACTTAGAAATTTGTAGTCTAGCATTTTATGATAACTTAAGGACAACTTACAAGGGGACTTAGGGCAAGGCATACATACTAGGGTTTGAGGGGCCACAAGGATGTTGTTTGTCAAAGACTCAGGGAAGAATCAAGCGATAGATCGGAAGGTGTGAAAGGTTCCAACATCATTGGGGGTCGGCAAACATATATTACTAAAAGCATATACTCAATGATCATGATTTCGTCTTGTGTGTAAAATTGGGTGGTCACTAAGAGTTTCAAGATAGTGTTACAACCAGGTATCATTCAAATTTATTTGCATGTATTGTTAATGTATTGTTGTTTTGTTATGGATTAACATCAATTTATGTCAAAATTCCAAGATTTTGATAAATGATGCAATTTACAAACAAAATGTAGTCCATAAAATCAGCTCATGGTGTAAATTATATTTACCTATAGGTGACTTGAAAAATACCTTAAAATAATATTTTATCTACTAATAGGGTGCCAATTTTTCAAGAAATTTAGATAAATAACCCATCTTGAATTAACCCTCAACCGACATGGTTTGCAAAAGTATATAGCTTGTGATCCCCCTAGACCAGTGCCCGGGAAGTTTTTGGGCATTGTCGGTCAAGATCCTAGTGATTCTAAATACAGCCGGTTACATGTTGACATCTTCCGGTTTTGCTTTATTCATGTGAGGTATATTCTATAGATTCCTCTAAAATGATCGGTAATTCTCATGAAGTCTCCAACTTCAACCAGTTATTTCTCAAACTCAACTGGTTCATCTATAACTAACTGCTGATTTTTCCCGGACATAGCCCTAGACACAACTTACAACTACAACCAAAAACCTCCAGTTACCAAATTCATTGTTTATATATTTTCTTGCCATGATTCATAATGGACAAGACTTTGCAAGAGACAGATGTAATAGGCAAGCTTTCTTCTAGTCTGGTTCCAAGCGACGTAAGTAACCCTTTGCCCAAGTTTCCTTGACGCACGGACAAGTCCTCTCTAGACCCTGAGTCAACCAATGAACAATCACTATATTCGGTAATCAGAGACTTTTTCATGATTTTGAGACTATTTAAGGACATGGTTTTCAAATAAAGAATAAGAAAAACATGAAAATATATTCAATGTGACTGAATTTAATTGAAATGAAGCAATTTGCATGGGTGATACTAACCAATTTGGCACAATTTCATGTCATCACAATAAGAAATTGAACCAGATATTAAACCATTTGCATTCATTTTGAGACTTTCCAAAGTCTCTCATTAACGAATATAATGATACATTCAACAAATGATCATCTCCTAGTCCAATTGACACACCATCCAACTAATTCTCAACCAGAACCGATTGAACATAAACATACACAGTCGTCACGTATCCAACTAGAAGAAACTTCCAACACTTGACACTATGCTTTTCTATCCATACATGAAGTATTTTGTCATCCATAACCTTTGGTGTTTGTCCGTGACCAAACCGGTTATGCCCCATAAACAGCTTAATTAATTGATTGTCTCGTTGTTCCCTCAAAGCATGATTCATCCACTCTCCTCTTGCCAATTATGTACTAGGCCTTGCTTATCCAAGACAACTAGGATCAATTAACCAGGGTTTTTTTTTTCACAAAAATGGAAGAAGAATCCCCTCAAACAATGATCGGGGAGAACCGACAGTTAGTTACAAATGAACCGGTTGAGTTTGAGAAATAACCGGTTGAAGTTCAAGACTGCAGGAAAATTACCGATCATTTTAAAGGAATTTATAGAACATACCCCAATTTAATAAAGGAAAGCTGAAGGATGTCAACATGTAACCGGTTGGACTTGCAAACACTAGGATTTCAACTGATTATGCCCAAAAATCTCACCGATCATTGCCCTCAAACCCAACAAGTAGTCTTACAATCATCCATTGATTCTTTAAGAGCCGACGTCATATATATATGAGATGCAATGGCCAGCTTGGCTTAGCTCGGCTTGACTCAATCGACTCGTTCTATAGCCATCACCAAGGACACATAGAATCATATGATGAGGGGATTAGTGACCATGGGTTAGGATATCCAAATCCAGCCCTCCTGTAGATTCCGAGATCCTTCAATGACAAGAACTGAGTGCTAATAACACCCCCCAAAATCTGATCACGGTGTAAGTGGAGTTTCACTATTTGTATATCTTATAACTGGAGTATTTTCCTTTCGAATATGTAGATGTTTTGACGGTGTCCAAATGAGGCCTTTCTCAAAGACAACCGACAACAAGAAGTTGAAAAACCCAACCAAAAAAAATAAAAGGTTCCTTCAATATGCTTTGGACCTCGATTGGACTTGGATAAAGACAAGTCGATCATCCATTTTCTACCCATCATTTGAAAGTTGAATCCGTATATTTTGCAAGGGGAGTTGGTTTGGCATCTCAAACTCAAATTCTAGTTGGCCAGAATTTAAACGGGATTTGAACAGAAAGGATCAGAGACAGAACTCTAGCTAGAGTCTCGACAGTCAGAATAAGGACCAACAACAGACTGGGATTTAATATTCAATCGAAACCTCTTTCAAGAAACTACAAATAAGAGAGTATTAACCAGAACATCGATGCACAAGCAACATTAATAAAGCGTGTAATATGTGCACGGAGATGCATACCTTATTAGAACTAGATCTCCTCCTCCCAAGCTTGAAGGTCGAGAAAGATGAGTCTAAGATGGACCAAAATAATAGGAATTTCGTCCCATGTATATATATTCATCGAATAACTTAAGTCCTCGAATCAAAGACTTGGGGATCGGTTCAACTCCTCAGCCAAACAGCTGTATAGAAAAAATAGAACATGTATTAGTCAGTGAGGTAAGCTATTGTGTCCACCGATTAATTCATCAACACAGGTATGCAGCCGTTATTCGGTTACTTTTCTTAATCGGACCGTTAATTTGCTTGGCGTGTGGTTGGGTGAGGATCAAAGAACAAAGTCCATAAAGACCACACGATGTTTGAAGGAGATTGGAGTACTACGTCCTCAAATTCTATCAACTACTCCACACTCAATAGTGAACAACACAATTAGGAGGACCTAGTTATTCAGTTACGAAATCACCAAACATGCGCTTCCGATAACCACAGCTTACTACATCAAGGGAGGACCGACTTTCAATCCGATTTTTGCTGACGCTTTATCGTAGATTTTCTGGTGCAACACAAGTTTCGTTGTGTGGATCTAATCTGTAGAAGTTGGAGAACATGAAAAACGAACCGAATAACAGCCACACACCTTATAAATTGATCGCACAACAACACCGCTTACTTACGATCATCTGAAGATGGAGTGTCAACACTCACCACATCATGAGTACTGGAACCAGCCAGCCAGCCTGGACTCCGCCGGCAGCGAGCTTGAATGGAAATAAAGTTAAGGAGAACGATGAAGCCCAAGATCGGCTGCGCAATCTTCTAGAAGGCTCCAAGGCATACTAGTATAGATCCAGGTAATGCCAAAATATATTGAATCCCGATCCCACATATCATCGCCGATCGTGTAAGTCCCCGTTTCTGAAAGACTCCGGCGATTCAAATCCGCAGCCAGAATTTAATTAAGAGTTGTAACAAAGTTGTTGCTTTGGTTGGAACTAAATAACTTAATGTCTTGCTGTGACTAATTTCAAACGTACATATCGTCAACAAAACCCTGTATGTCACGGCACGAACCTCTCTGGTCTAAAGTGCACTAACTTAAACTTACAATCATCTGAATTAGATGAGGTGGGGAAGCTTGCTCCGGCGGCCAAACTCAAAGTGTAGTTAACTTACTCCAAAGTGTAACGCAGTTGCACTAGTATGGAGAAGTTAGTTGAAAGGCTGATCAGGACTTTTGGAACGAGGCTAAAGTGGGAATTCTCAATCAAGCTCACTATTACTAACTGATATAAGTAAATTATTCCCAAAGAAAGCCACTGTCCAGACACCATCGGTCAAGCCACTGTTCAGACACCATCGGTCGGTAACTCCGGACACTCCGGCTGTAATAGTGTGAAAAGTGGTGGGCCAGCATCTACTCTTCCACATAGTCCCCAGCAATTTCACGGGGATGATGACTCGCTTCAAGGATGGCCCAAAATATAAGCCCATGTGAAGTGGAGCCCATATTTGGGGCAGGCTTACCTCCGCGCCGCTGCTTTAGTAAAAAATATGCAGCGGTACATGACTACAATGCGGGAAAGATAGGTACATTCATCATTGTATAGTGTTCGGAATCAGTAGGGAAATCGAATAAAAGTGGAAGTGTAGCCTTATCGTCGCAGATTTTCCTCCGCGACCTCATTGTTATAACCTTATATCTACACTTCTACCCCGGGTTTTCATGAGCACTGTAAGGCGGGCGACTCTCTTGCTCCTTGTATTGTTACGTTTAGTAAGTACACTACATATAATATTTAGTGTCCTATGTCATTTTATGTCACTGCGGTAACTTTTTTAGTGGCACTTTCTACATGGGTGATTAGAAAACTTTGAAGCCAAAAAATAAAAGAGTAATTGACAAGAAGCAAACAAGTGATACATAATAAAATATACTCATGTCATATTGCATGCGTACACAACTCCCATTTTATACGCAGGAGGCATCGGCATTAAAACGCTTAAAGCACGGCTTTTGTTAAAATTATATCAAATTCTACAAAAATAGAAAGACTCGATTAGCTACCTTGGGGCTTTGGGATATTGTTGGGGGGGGAGTGTGGCGTGCCTCATTTAGCAAGTGAACTACAAGCCTTCTTTGAAGAATGTTATGTATTTATTAGGTTCATTATATATATATAGAGAGAGAGAGAGAGGCTTGTAGTTAAGAACTTACACCAAAAATAACTTATGTGACAATGAAATAGGACTATGTGCTCAAACTACATACATCATTCTAGTTCCAATAGTGAGCACAAGCAGGATAACCTATGTAATATATCATGAGAAAGAGAATCTTCACTTTCACCTATTATAACTTGTGTGTTTGAACTTCACTTTTGAAAGTCGAAATGATAATGTGCACGTTTTACAAATACTAACCAGACTCTAGATCCAATCTAATGACCAAAAAATATATGTGGAGTTGAAAATGCCCACAATAGGGCCACATACCTTAGCCTACAGATTCTGTGAGAGCATATACAACACCCCACTGTTTGTTTGTCCTGCATCCGAAGATACGAGGCACAGGCAGCTTCACTTGTCTCCCGATCACAAATCTGCAAACAACTTACAAGGAATTAGCTACACCAACTAACATACTCACATTACCACCAGAACATCCATATCATAATATTATACCGAGGACGACTCTCTGTTCTGACATAAGAACAATTGAATCTCTCCCCAAGCTCACCACATGTCAATCTTACATTGCTTGAGACTACTCGATCACATGTGGAAACTACCTACATTCCAGCACTAGGAAAAGATGAAATTGAGCATCTTCTACACTAGCCTCATTTTCACAGGGATCCCACTCGTGGATTGTCAAAGACACAGCTTGTGTTCATGCAATCTTTAAAACTAAATTATGTGCTCCACCATCTAAGCTACTCACAGGAAATTCAATCCATAGCATGTATCCTCACAATTTCACTGGGACTCTACTCATGTTTGTTGAAGATCAAGCTTGTCTTGAAGACACCGGTCCAAGGAATCGGAGCCCGCTCAGAGAAGCCTCTGCGTGTGTCTGTCTCTCTCTCATGGTCGGAGAAACCTTGCAAGCAAGTGGTAAGGATCACATCAAGTTTGGAGCAGGAATAGTGGGAGATGGCGATTCATGAGGGTTAAGTTCTACTTCTACTCTGACACATTGCTTGGGATTCACGGTTCTCTGTAACCTGTCAAATCGTCCCTCAAGAATTAGGTGGCATAAAGGGTAATTTCTGTGCAGAGTTGGACCCATACTCTAAATTCCAAGGTGACGGTAACTACACTAATTAATATTGTTAGTGTGGATTGTTATTTGCAAATATATGTGTACTGAGATTTTCATGTTTTATACCTATTCTTGTGGGTTGAAAGTCAACGTGGGTAGAAAATACCATGGTCCGTTGTCTCTTGTGTGTGGGCTGAAAATTAGGACGGTTTACAAGTAATTTTGTATGATATTCAAACATAAAAATTGTAATATATCAAGAAAATTTTGATTATTTTGTGTGGTGTTCATAATATATTAATATTATGGCTTGCAACCTACCGTGATTCATGTTCATGTTCATGTTCATGTTCATGTTCATGGATCACATGTTTCATGTTCATGTTCATGTGATCCATGTTCATGTGATTCATGTTCATGTTCATGTTCATGTTCATGTTCATGTTCATGGATCACATGTTTCATTATAAAGTGGGATCGACATAAACATGGGTCAAGAGAAATGGCATTGGCCAATGTTATCGAGGTATGAGTCATGACAGATTTAGAGTGGACCACGGTAGTAGATGTAGAAGGTATAGTATGCATGTCAAGGAACATGAAATAGCTTAATTGATAGTAAAAATGATATTCTTGTTAGAAAGTTATAGCAACATGTAACTCCAAAATGCCTACCCACCAAAGCAATTGCAAGATATAGGAAGGCATACAGTTAGGTGCAGTTGCCATAAATACTAAAGTAATTCAACCCGGAAATTTTCTTCTGTTAGTACGTGGGTTTAGTATTAATACGCAATTTGCATGGCCATAACAAACACGTGCAAAAATCACCATTGCATTATATTCTAGTATAGTATTGCATGCCTTCCCTAAATCAACATCACCCTCCAAGTATATAGTGATAAATATTGTGATAGCGTTATGCTTTAGCAAAGCATTCACTTGAATTGAGAGAGGGAATTATTGCATTTGAGCGTACCTCTCATCCATCCAACATAACAACTTGCGTTTCTATAGGTTTGTTGTTGATGCATCTTAAATGACTTGGACAAGACTGATTTGGGATCTTTACAACTAATTTCAATGTCAAATTTGAAATACTAATTTTAGTTGCATACTAGGTTAGGGTTCTTATGTTGGATGAATGAGAGGTATGCTTGTATGTGATATTTCCCTCTCTTCCACTTGAATATGATGTAAGTTTTTTAAAAGTTCATAGGAGAGCCCCTCTTAAATCTATAATGACATCTTTATGTTTGAACCCCAAAAAAATGTTGACTAAAATTGTAGCAATCAGTTAATTGGGTTCTATGCAAAATTTGTAAGTAACTCGCAAAAATATTCTTTGAAACAATGAATAGTTATAAATTCCCCACATCATATGATTTAGATACAGCTTATAAAAGTCAAGTTTATTAATGATTTTGAATGGTCACATAAATATGACGTAGTAAGTAGTGTCATTCAAATTTCAATTGTTGGGTTGTTGACTGATCATTAGAATTCTACTGGAAGTTTCTATATAATGACTTAGGATACCACGAAGGGGGGGGGTTCTAGTGTTCCACTAATACATCATGCAATAAGAGATACGTCCTATGATTTATTCAATGTTTTAAAGAAAAAAATAGAATATTCACTTTGAAAAATATTGCATAGATGCCAAAAATATTCATCAAATATCCCATGGTGTATACATTTACTTGATATTCCCCTTGAAAATACCCCTTTATACCATGTGACTCATAGCCCTACAAGGAAGTGAACCTCCCATGGCATTCACTTTGAGTCACATCTTACTTTTCTCGCAAACATCAATCTTGAATTGGACCCATAGTCCTTTAATGTGTCAATTTATTCATGTCCTTGGCAATGGACATATTCCTTGCAAGCTATACTTGTAATTTTGTCATATGTTTGATATTATGCATGCCAATGTAAGTGGGTGAAGATGGATGAAAGGCATGTCAAATCACATGAATGCGTTTACAAATAATGTCATCCTTACATACTTTCAGTTCATCCAAATGCCAATTATTGAAACCAAAGTTGGGTATACACCCTAAACTCCGTAATATCAACCCTTGTAATGTCAGTCACTCTCTAATATCCCGAAACCCTAGGCAACGGATGTTCTTAGTTCAAATCTCACTCCTTATTGTCACATTTCTTTTCCTTATATCACAGGTTTTGCCATTAATGCAAACCACCATAGCAGTCAACCCACACCCTCGTATTGCACCATGTGTCAATATGTGGAGTGTCTTTTTCTTCTTCTTCTTATGTCACTTGTTGAATTGTTGGTGCATGGATGTGTCACATTGCTCAGGAAGGGCAAGTGGGAGGTTGACATGTGAAGATGGATCATGTATTATGATACCGTAGATTTCACACAATATCATTTGTTCTGAACCCTTGTAAACCCTAATCTTGAACCATGTCTTCTCCTCTCACATGTGTTGTACGTCTCTCGGCAATTCAATCCAACAATGTGGGAAGCTCTTTAAGGAGTTGAATATGTACAAGTGCATGCATTACTCATTGTGAAGGTCCCTGGTGACCATGGGTACACAACTCCCGTATTATATGGCGTTGATTATAATCACTTATAATGCATTTTAGTCCAATCTCAGGTGATATAATTTGTTTTTATGTAGGAAACTCTTGTAGCCCTTCTAACATGGAATCCAAAAATGTAATTATATATAGGAAAGGAGTATTCCTTGAAGCATAAAATTGCATTAAAAACCTAATTATATGAGTTTTTTTTAATACAAGTACCATAGGTCAAACTACCCAATTTTTTGGGTTTTTTAATAAAAATTTAAGGTTTGTTTATTATAAATAAAACATTGCCAATGACTTTTAATTTTAATTGGAGGCAACTACTCGTGGGGATTTTTTAAAAATTATGCATATGCATAGGTTAAAAATAGGTGTTTCAATTCTTTATATACATTGTGTAATTTTTAATAAATTAATTAACATGCAAACCCAACTTTTTCTACATCTCATTTTATTTAATTTGGTCTTCACCCAACTTTTTGATCCTTTTAATTTTGTATAATTTGATATAATTTTTACAAAAGCCGTCCTTTAAGCTGTTTTTAATTCGATGCCCCCTGCGTATAGTATGGGAGTTGCGTACCCGGGGGTTCATTTCTTATGCCAATTTTTTATTACTGTAAATATTTTCTCAAAAAATAATGATATTTGTCATCAAATGTATGGGGTTTTGTCCATGTTGGGAATTTGATGAGTTAGTTGTCCCCATATCAATTGGGAGGAATTTGTTGACCTTTGTAACGCCATCTCTTTGAATTTGAATTAGTCACTTGAGGTCAATTTGTGTAATCTCAACTGTTGAGAGTATGGAAGTTGGGACTTACCACTTCATATAGGGTCCCAAGTCCTAAGTCCCATATGGGACATGAATGCCTACATGTCAACACTTTTTGAAGGTGAGGCTTGGGACTTGTGTCGAGAGTTGGGTCTAGGAAAACGCTAGACCCAACTCTCAACACAAGTCCGACAAATATTTTTGCATATAATAATCAAGATCCGATTTTCATGATAATTAACTATATTTGAATAGTTTCTTGAGGCTCATTAGTTGGGACTTTTGCCTCTATATAGGAACTTGCTGACATGAGTGGGACTTGGGACCCCACGTGAACCGGCCCTAAGGCTTCAAAAAATTGTCTGGGTCCACTCTCAAAGAATGTGACTAGTATTCGGAGTCGTGCATTTCCAGCACTCAACCTTATGGTGCCAAACGTCTAGACTTGACTTGTACTAAGTCTCTTTCTCTCTTCTTTATTCTTTTCGTTTTGGAGAGAGAAGTGACCTACTACACTATCTATGGTATTTGATTTGTCGCGTACACTATTGCCTACTTGGTATGTGGGTACTAGGTGGCTCGTTTTTTTTTATGTTCTCCGACTTCTACTAATCATATTTATGCTAGGAAATGAATTGTGAGAGTGCATGTGTGTTCATAATATTATTCAACTGCATAGTTGTGTTCCATTCTATATTTAGCATAGCACATGGGCCTCCACTATCTTACCTTCATGGGAAGAAACTTAGGAAATAGGGAAAAAAAATAACTTACGGTTCAAAATTTGTAGCAATTTCCATATTCAAGATTTTTTATAAAAAAACTTCATTGCATTCTCCTTAGAATTTGTTTCTTTTTACAACAAAAATAATTCTCTTCTATTACTCCTAAACATATGCAAATTCTCTTATTTTATCGGTTATAGATGCCTCAACCTTACATGCAAACACCTCCAAGCCACTATTTTATGGAATCTGGTGGGCGAGTGGCCTACACAGAAACTCACCCTAACTCCACCCAAATTTTTAAGTGTCAGCTTGAATGTATGATTAATATTAAAATAAATATTCTTACTTTGTTCAGGGGGGCACATATCATAATTGACATATTCCAGGGTCATGGAACCAACCCACATGGTTGAATTATGTTATGTGGAATCATTCTTTAAATGAATGCCTAGGTTCCCCTCCACTATTTTCACTATTCTAAAGCGGTTGATATATTTTGAGCATGTAGTCCAATATCTCTTAAATACATTTATTGTTGGATGTCCGTTCTTAGATCTAATTAACCACAACCCATTCAAATATAGGCACATCTAATAAGATGAATAACGGTCCGAGACGACCCTAAACTACTGGATGATGGTGGAGAGATACCCAAATCTCAAGGAAAATGTTGGCAATTCGATTCATGGCTGTGAAATCTCCTATCTACTTGATAGAAACTTGCTAGGTGGTTTGTCTCCTGTGCTTTGGCACTGGCATGTCGGCCTTCTGTCTCAAAATAAAATAAAATAATAAGATGAATAACCCATTAAGGCCCATGTATCTTAATATGAAAAATGTGGGTCTTTGACCATCCAATTTCCTATATTCTCCATACAATGTTTCTCCAAATTTGGTAGATGCCAAGGACCATGCATAGCCAAGACTACGCAACCATGGTCGTGGCCAAGGATCATGTGGACAAATCATCCCTTGAATTCAAGTTTAATGGAAGTGTATTGATGAATCCGCCCATAGAAATTATTGAAGCAACATCAAATATCAAATCTTGAGTATGTCCAAATTTATTAAAATAGTACAAGTTAAGCATACTCCGAGGCCCCCTTAGGTTTACAAAAGGATTATAATTCATCTAAATATACCTTATACATCTCTTGTTGGAGGTGGTATTATGTTTGATTTTCTGAGAATTCTTCATTGAACACAACTCTTCAGAGAAAATTCTTCTTTGCCCAATCAAACTCTAAAAATTTCTTCATATCAAATTTTCTCTTCAAACCTCCGCACCTCTTGGAAAAGCTTGCTAAAATTCAGTTATATCTTTTGCACAAGATTTTCAAATCACGAAAGTCTTTTTGGAGGTGGTATGGAGGTGGTATGGAGGTGGTACTTTGTCTAATTTACCAACTTTTTTTCAGCACAATTCTAAATAAGTGCAACTTCTATGTGGAATTGAAGTCCGACAATTTATTGAGGACACTATTAGACCAAATTCTTAGTATATGTTCTTGTTGTTATATTATATATATTCAAGTTCTTAGTATATATTATTGTAATTTCAAGTTAGGCTAAAGTCTTTGCGATGATTTAGGATGACCCTAAATATAATGTGAAACCTTCCCCCTTGGGGGGTCCACTCTTCATTGAAACTCTAAGACCCCCTAGTATGTATGAGATGTTTTTAGAGAAAAAAAACATGTATGTACTAATGATCTCCTAGAAAATAGCTTCATGTGTTTATACTAAGGTTTTCAATAATGTGATAACACCTTCACTACATACACAAAATATATATCAATATAAAAGGATAGGTCTTATTATGTACACAATCCACTCACTTTCCATTAAGAAAGTTATTGAAGATTTTTTCATCCATTTGATGTAATTCATAATAATCAAACCCTACAACATACATCAATTGTCAATTTTCTTCCCTAAAATTTAGGGTCTACTTTGTGATTCTCAATAGACTTTTCATTTTTATAGAATGAGAAATTTAACACCTACCTTTTGGTGTACACTATGTATGCTAATGCCTGAAATAATGCCTTTTTTTACACTCACAATAGTTTTGGACATTATACTATGAAAACTGGACCCCCAGGCCATTAAGTATCAACACCACATAATCTTGTGTAGAACAAGAATTCACCACATTTTGGCAATTATTTGAGGTAAATAAGAGTATTTTTTATTAAAAAAAGGTTTATATTTTCCAAAATAATCTAGCATTTATTTGAAATTTTATTTTGTCTCAAACTAGCTATCTAGCTACAATATAGGGGTTTTTAATAAGAGTTCCTACACATACATGGCTCCAACAATCTAAGAAGAGATTGGCACCCCCCCCTCCATGCCAAAGATATTATGAACCGTCCAACTTTTAATCCTAGATATTGGAGATTAAAAATTTTTAATCTCCAATATCTAGGATTAGTATAGGTTCCAATTGCCTTGCTATGAATAAACATTTGAGTCTTCCCCCCCCCCTCAAATTCTCAAATTGGATGTTGGACATGTGAGGTCCAATGCATACTAGATTTGATCGGATGTCACATTAGAGGAGACTTAGTTGAGTTGGATGCCGAACTGGAGTGGATCATATCAGATTGGAATTGGACTTTAGAGAGGACCACACTGCAACGGGTGCTAGTATTTGAACAACAATTGGTTTTGATTATTAATTTTTTGTGAAAATTACAATATGGCACATTTTGATTGCTTAGTCCCCCCCTCCCAAGGGAGAACTTGACATTATCAAATGTTGCGGTGATTGTTAAAGGGGTTTAGTAGACCGTAACTTTTAGCAATATCAGGTTAAAGAGGTTTTCAAGTTACTTTTGTAGTAATATCAAAAGTAGCAATTAGGGATAAGAGTGAGCCGTAGTTGCAGATAAGGAATGGATAGTAGTGGATAAGATAAATCCAGTGAGTGGTTAGTATTGATAGGAAGAGATGAGGAGAAGGTACTTAAGGAAGAGAGTCGTCTCTCTCTCTCTCTCTCATTCTTAGAAATGTGTATTAGGATTTATATCAATAGAGTGTTGGGTTGCTTTTGAATAAGATACTGTTTGAATTTGATGTAAGGAACTTGTGGTTATCTTATACTGGTAGTTGCCTTACCTCTTGTAAATGTTGGTTGTATGAAATTGGAAGTTGGTAATGGACTAGTTGTGTTGACAAAAGAGTTGTTTACAAGTAGCTAAGGAATGGTTGGGGAATCATTTCAGAGAAGTCCTTATAAGACGGTAGTACCAGAACGTATACACAGAATGAGATGAATGGTATTATCTTAGCCGAGTCCTGCTACTAAAGGTGTTGAGTACCGGTAGAAGAATAGATTGTGCACTGACTCTGAGAGTGGTAGTATAAGAGAGCAGTAGTTTAGGAGTACCAATGAAGAGTTCGGTATGGTGTTATAATCCACCCCAGTAATATGTCAAGTAATACTCTAACAGTAATACGAGTATAAAACCGGTTGACCCGATAGATAAAGGGGGTAGGGGGAACCTCATGGCAGGAAGTTAGAACTCGTGTTAACCACATTATTGAGGTAGTACGGTCAGACTCGATAGATCCCCAGGAAACCCGGTAAAGAACCCGGTAGAGAACTCGGTAGATCCCCAGGAAACCCGGTTAAGAACCCGGTAGAGAACCCGGTAGATCCCCCGGAAACCCGGTTAAGAACCAGGTAGAGAACCCGGTAGATCCCCCGGAAACCCGGTAGAAAACCCGGTAGGGGTACTGGTTGACTCGACTGGCATATGGGACGTACTACCAGTAAGGGCAGTGTAAGAGTGGCATACCCCCAGAGAGGTAGGGAGAAAACAAGGATGTATGGAATGAGACTTCCAACATAAAACGGTAGTAGGCGAGACCTTAGGATGCCGGTAAGAAATACTGGACTAAGCCTATTCGCGTACCGGTAAGGCACTACCGGAAGTAGGGTGTTACCGGTGGAAAGTGAAGAGGTTGATCTTTAACAGTGATTGTGACCATGATTGTGATTGCGACATGATACATAACACTCACCTGACCTTGGTGTGACATGACTTTGTGTAATATCTAGGAATGTCACCTTTCAATAATTTTTACTTCATAATTGTGTAACTATTGAGAGTCCCATTGTGAGACGTTTAGGCCACTCAAGATCATGTGACCTTTGATGTCCGTAAAACTTTATAAGTTATTTCAATAATGGACTCAGTGTGTTTTACACTACTTTCTAAGGCACACAAAAATGAAAAACCTAAGTACTAAATCTTTCATTTCATTGTGAGGTCTACTTATAGGACTTTGTAACACACAATGCCTAATATATTGTTTAGTTCCTGTGAAACAGTACTCATGACATCCTCTATCAAAACCATTTTCATTTATTTTTTTGAGTTTAATGAAACATGTTTATTTCTTTGTCAAAAAACATGCAAGGCCACCATCATCCAAAGTAGAGAGCGGGATATTAACTCTTTGGGGCGCACACCGTGATGGGACCACACAATCCTAAGGGTAAGCATTCTAAACGTGATTCCATATCAACTAAGCACACATTACTAGGTGCTCTAATATTCCAAGAGATCTTCCTAGTATTCAACCCATGGTAGAGGAATTTGTTGCCCTCCAATATCATCATGTCAAAGATGTCCATTATAACTTTATTGTAGATGTTTGCCTTTCGTCTTCTTCTAAGGCCTTCTTCCAAACAATGTGGGCACAATGAACTTAGAGCCCTTGGGAGATGGTTTGATGAACCTTCTTCTCGTCATGTCTAGTTATTGAAGGTAAGATCATTCAATTCAATCCAAATGGACCATAAAGGCGATGTCTCTAAGATCCCAATTTAGACTGCATATATGCTAAGCAATGAGAGGACTTCCTTCCCAAAAACACAATATTAATGTCAGTCAAGGGCTCTCCCGGACATGTCTAAGTATGTCAGTAGCTTTCATGTGGTGTCATAAGAGAATAAGAGCCATCAAGATCAAGTGACTTTTACAATCTTTGAAAGTCTTAGAATTGATCCGATAATGGCCCAATGTGTATTACACTACATTTCAAGACACACAAATATAAGAAGGATCCAATTTTTCATTTCATCATAAGGTCTCGCTCTGGTGCTCTGCAAACCAAACGCCTAGTACATTGTGTAATTCTTGTAAAACAATACTCATGAGGTCCTCTATTAGAACTAGATTTACTAGTGGTAGTACCCCTCTTCCATGCCAAAAATTTTAAAGAGAAAAAGAAAAAGAGAAAAATATTGAATAAAATAAAATAAAATCCTCATCAAGAAAATTTAATTGAAGATTTTTCCCAACACTTGTGATAACCATATTGTGTCCTTGTAACAAATTTGATTTTGTATATGTGTGCACATTTTCTTCCCATTCTATCAAGGATTACTGAGTGACTGACCTACTTGAAACATGATTTAAGTATAATTAGATTTATACATGAATTTTGAGCAATTCCAACCATCAATATGACACATACTAGATTGCAAAACTATACAAACTTGCTAGTTGATGAACATGGAATACAAACATTCAAAGTTGTGATTGTTGTGTTGTTTCTATTGTTGTTGTCATTTGATGTTTTTGTCCCCACAAATGCACATCCCTTATTATTTTTGGACAAGTGGTTGACCAAATATACTTAGATATTAGTTTTGACAATTTTCTTGTGATGCTCTTTAAGCTCATCATATAAGTGTTGCAGATGACTCTAACTTGTTTGAGAGTCATGATTATGATCCTTGTTATGGGCAACTAAGGTGGGCAAACCTCCAGTAAACCCAATTTAGACAATCACCTATGAGAGTTTCTAACATATGAACACATTTTCAAATATGAACAGTAGTACAAACTTGAAACGAAAACCATTATAGGTCGTTCATGATTTTCACTTTCAGATTTTATGAGAGAATTCACATGAATTTAGATATAAGAAGCTCAAACCTTATATCCCTCATTTAGATTTGCTTAATATGTGGCCATGTAAGTTTTAATTTGTTATTGAGCCCCTAGTACATATGCTCAAATACCCAAAATGTTGACAACACCCCACTCTTTACTTCGAGTCCCGGTGGCCTTGGAGCATGTATATTATCAGTCTTATGCTTTTAGCAGGAAGGTACGAAGAAAAAATCAAATTAAATTCCAACATAGAAATGTAGAAGACCTAGAAGAATAAAATCAAAATCTACAAGGATTTGAGGCCCCTTCATCAGGGTGAGAATGTGATCCCACTTCCAAGTAGAGAGTGAAAGAGGGACAGAATGAGAGCTACAGAGAGAATGAAAATGTTGTCCAGTTTCAAATTTTCCAAAATAAATTCATGTGAACTTCCAAAATGCCAATGAAACCAGAGATAAGAATGAAACTGAAAGTCGATAAAATTGTTTCATATGTCTCACTATTTGATGGCTATTTAAGAAAAGGTGTCTTTCACACATAATTTGAGTATATTTCAAATGCCGAAGAATGTCATACTAAGCCATATGTGAATAACAAGATAAATTAGGGTTTCCACATGCACTGGTGATAAAATATACTTCACCTCAATATCTTGGTGCAACATCCTAGAGAGTTGTCATACTCTCTGTTCCGGGTCTCGGCGGCTTTGTTGAATTGTGTGTTTATTGATAATGAAATAAAATACTCTTCTTTGTCATATTACAAAGTGAAAAATGATAGACTCAGATGTCATTAAATTTAATCAGAGTATTGGTCAAGAGTTGGTTGTTTTGCATACAAATACATTAAGTAGTCCTATTACTGTGGGCCACAATAATTTTCTAGAGCCCACACTAATTCTCAACCCATTCTAAATTTCTAGTAGAAAGTTGGTGTGGATCACATTAACTATTTTTCTAGAACATTAATGTGGGTAGATATTTTATTTTGTGCCATTGTTGTCCTGTAACTAATATTCAATGTGTTGGTTGGAAGTCTTCATGAAGACTTAGGGGAAGACTTGGGGACTTGGACCCATGGTAATTTCACTTTAATTAGAAAATTTGTGTGGCCCATGCTACTTGTTACCATGTTACTTTATACCTAAACCCACACTAGTAGGACAATTTAATGTACTTGTCCAATAAGTTTTCAATGCAAGTGCTAAGTCAATGTGGAGGTTTGAACAAAGAAGTTTCTATATCGGTTTGGCATGCTCATTGCTAAAGTGGTGCTAATACAAATTTGGCCCCCAATGAACCGATTTGACATGTTCTTCTTCACTCAAACCTTTAAACCGACTCCAAGCATTTGCCACCCAACATGGAAAGCATTGTATGCAAAACAACCTATTGACTCCCGACCAAAAGTCCGGTAAAATTAAAGGATCATAACTCTATTGTAACAAATGAGAAGAAAAATAAAGAAAAAGGTGCTTTTTACACAATCATAAGCCAAATGCCGAAGAATGGCACGTACAACAAGAAGATGTTTTAGGGTTCCACATTTTCACTGATAATTTCATCGAAATTCACCTGGGTCACATTCGTCCTTACGATGTGGCAACTGGCAGCGGCCGCGATTCCCCCGAGGCACTCGATGGTGCAGACGTCCTCGTGAAGGTGGGAGCTTGACGTTGTCCATAGCCTCAAGTCCCACAGAGGCTTCAGTTTGCATAATTGCTGTTGCTAACTGAGTCGTTGCTGCACATATCTCAACACGATCGACAAGCACACAACGCCGGCGCCAGGGTATTCAATGGTCGATTCATCGAGATTTGTGATTGCTTGAATCTAATTCCAGTGGAGGGGCCAGCCATCTCGGATTAATTACTTCAGCACATCGATCAGCAAGTCTGTAAGTAGGAAGCTAACCCTACTCTCGACTTTCAGAATAGGTTTAGTTTCTGACCACCTCTTCATTGGAAGGCTTCACATCAATTAACAGCAGTTTGAGTGTGGAATTCAGATTTGTTGTAACTGTCGGTTGGGTATAACCTGGAGAAGGGTCCAGCCTGGAATCATTGCAACAGTTTAGTGTTCGGAGCGGGTTTGAGAACCTTGAAGCAGTTAGCCAGAAGGAATAATATTACTTTGGCTAATTTGGATTCTTGATCAATAGATTTGAGGGCAGATTTGAGAGAAGATCAATATCACGGCAGGCATCGATCGATATGGTCACATCGCAGCATCCCCGGAGGAACTCGGGGGCAGAGAGCCAACATGTGGAGCAGGAGATTATTACGACAACTCCTAATCATTTGGAACAGGAGATCATTAAGACAACTGCACACGCCGCTGCAAATCATCACAACGAGAACGGTGCACCTGCGGCCGAGAAGGGTCAGGATGAGAAGAAAGTTGAACATAATTTCATAGCCGCGGCGGTGACACGCGGGAAGCGGAAGTTTCCTCAAATCCTACTCAACCCAGTCGACGAGAATCATCCCCATATTGGATTCCTGCATGCCCATGTTCCAGCCATGAAGATCGCGCCTACCGTTGGGGATCGGGGTGGTAACACTAGTGGGCTAACTTTTTGCTTTGGAAACCCTTCACAACGTCGCAAGATAGCCCACAGCGATCCGGTGAGATGGAAGATAAAGAGCCAGCCAGAAACCCGAAACGAGGAGCAATTTCACTTGCATGAGACTAAAGCGCCGGCCATTACCATCGAGCAGCAGCTGCAGGCCCTCCAGCCGCCCCCAATTCTTTGGATTTCTCCAGTACCTCCCCAACTGACCCATGCAGACATAGCACACCCTGCAGGAGGTGGAAATTCTTCCGAGCTTGGGGCAAACGCCCCCAACATCAACATCGCAATTCATCATGTGGCTCCGGCGCTGACTCAAGCTCCAGCTCCGGCTTCGGCAATTATTGATATGGTTGTCAAAGTAAGCAGCACCACCACCGATCAGTTGCAAAACAGTCGATCAGCGGCTGCTCCTGTACAGCTGGATCCTGTTATGTTCGAGCCTGGGTTTAAGCCCTGGGATCAAGTGAAGATGCTTGATGACGCACACAGACGCAATGGGAGGTTCCATGTGTACTCCTCTGTCGATGTGTGAGAGGAGATCAATTGAACAAGTTGACTGGCAAATCTGGAGCAGCAGCTGCATATATAGCATAGAAGAGCCTCCGGAACATCTGTGCAATATCTTCTTGTTCGCACCTTACCAAAAAGACTGATGGATGTTGGTCACCATGACTTACGCAAGTTCCCATGACTATTTCACATGGAGACTCCAGAGCTTCTCCCAGTACTGCAGACATTGATCAATGATAGAAACAAGTGCATCGATCTTTGACGTCAGTTTGCAGCAACTCCAGTCACATTAAAGACACGTATGCAACTGAAGTTTCTTATGAACATTGATTTTTTTTCTCCTTTTCCTCCCTTTGCTTTCCCTGATCCTTGCGATATGATCCAATACGACTTAATTAGTGTGTGATGATCAGTTTGGGGTTAGTTAATTTCTAACTGCGATGATTGAATTTTGATTTCATTGGTGCCTGGACAGTGCTAGCTAGATTCTAATTGCGTGCAGAAATTGAAATACCAAGCCGAAATGCACCTGCATGCAGGACCCTGAAGTTCGTTAGACTAGCAATTTGACAAGTTTTACGACAATTCAGTACTTTACCTGGCGTACTAAGTTGCGGTTCAACTCGACTGAGTTTTTTAATGTGATTAAGGATGAACAAATGTCAAACTACAGTCTACTTGAAGACAACTGCAGAATGAAAGAGAGCCAGCTCCGGAGCATATATATCATGTGGAAGGATTTCCACCCCTGCAGTACTTCGTCAATCTGCTAAGAACTGCCCGAGGTAGAACATCAACTTCTTTAAGGTGTTGTTTTCACAGTTTGCCTGTTCCTGATCCTTGCAGTGCATCATGTTACAGTTAGTGTGCCGTGGTCGGCTTTCTACTGTGATGATTCAGAATCTTTTGTCATTGATGCCTGCAAGCCCAAATGCACCTGCAGCACCAGAAGTTCGATAGACTAGGAACTTTTATGACAATCTGTACTGTACCTGGCCTTTTGAATATTCGCCGTTCTTGCAAGCTTGAATGTCTCCACTCAGTACTGCAGTAAGGGAAGTTCTGTCACAGAATTAGCGAAAGCTCGAACTACTCCACCTAGACGTCGAGAATGTCAATGACCACCTTGAGGAGTCGATCGTCCACATCTGACGCCGGATTACTACACGCCCACGTTGCGGCTATGATGATCACGCCTATAACTGTTGGGGATTAGGGGTAACAGTGGGCTAATGAATACACGTCACAAGATAGCCCACAGCGAACAGTGTAGGAATCTGCACCGATTAAAAAATTAGTATATCAGCTGAGACGACGTTCACTTAACTGATGGAGCATAGTCCGCCGCAAAAGCAACATCAAGTTGTGCTCTCCCGTCTTCTTGGAGGATTGAAAATGTATGAGTACGTGTGCGGTGCTCATTTTTGGCTTGGTTAGGGTCAGTTTCCTACTGAATCTGTGATGATTTAGGATTTTAGTTCGTTGTGCTAATTACGTGAAGCAATCGAAATATCAAGTCGAAATGCACCTGCAGGAGGACCTAGAAGGGGCCTAGAAGTTCGTTGGACTAGCAATTAAGTCACAAGTTTTACGACAATCTATACTACAGTACCTGGCGAATGGATTTGTCGTTCTTCTGCGTGTGAATATCTCCACTCGGTCCGTCGACGTGTAGCATGACCAAATGTCAAACTGTATTTTCCTCGAAAACAGCTGTTGTATATCTGGATCAGCATCCACTCCGTATACAATTCATCATATGATGTGCTGCCGCAACCGCCCCGGCCTGCATTAAGTTGTATCGATCCCCCCGTCTTTAAAAATAATTGCAGATGGAGTTGAGTTTGCAGCTGTATGGAATAGAGCCTTCCGGAGAATAATATGTGAAAGAACTTCTAGTTCCACTGCAGTACCCCCGTCATTCTGCTCAAAACTGACCACTAACAAACACAGAAACATCAACTCCTGCGAAATTCATTATCAGTTCGCAACTCCAGTCACAAATTCAAAGACACGCAATAATAATATCTTAGAGAGATTGATGATCATAATAAGATTGATTTCGACCATATTACTTAATTTCCCAGTGTTCCTGTTCCTTGCAGTGGTATGATTTAGTGTATGATGCTCACCTTTCTAAATTATGAGATAATTCAGAGTTTTCTGTCATGGGTGCCTGGCCAATTCTACGTGTAACATCCATTTAAACATCTGCAAGCTGACATTAATGCATTACCAGGACCCAGAAGTTTGCTAGACTAGAAATTGTACAAGTTTCAAGACAATCTCTGTAACTGGCGTTTGAATGCCTTTCCTCTGAGTGTGAATGTTTCCATTTATGATTTTGTCCGATGATATAAAGGTATGCAAAATGGATCATAAGCACTAGGATACAACCCAAACTTATTCTTGTATATAGCATGTCAACCTTTTACCTTGAGATCAGACGATCTTATGTGGGCCAGTCTAGTGCCTCAATACTAATGTCCATGTGATTGAGGGGAACCATCGCCTCCGCATCTCCTCCATACCAATCGCTTATCCAAGAGCAGAACATTTGGAATTTTCAGCCATGGAGACGCAATACCATCCATAATCTTCATATTTAATCTATGAGCTGATCGATTATGACTATATCCAACTCAAGTAAGTGGATGACTCACGATTTCCGCAGCTCATCATCCGCACTCCTCCTGTTGGTTATCTAGTTCATGCTGCTCATCTTTTTCTTGCACATTTTTTACTATAAAAAAATCCAAATAGGTGGGGTCAATCCTCAAGATTTCCTACAAGAACCTCAAACACGATGACTTGCATGAACTTGCAATCGCTTGGCCTTTGCAAAATCTCACAATGCGAAGCAATGTAATGTTTGCACCAAGAAACTAAGGACTGAGAGGTGCAGTGCCCCTTTGTTGCACTCTACCCCATTTAGGATCATAATATACTAATTACTATAGAAAAAGTCTTGAACAGGGACCATTCATGGTTGGGGTACTACTTTTGGGACAAAAGAATTAAGGACTTTGTCACATTGGATCTCGACATTTATTATGATTTACTTTTATTTAATTAATAAATTTTAAATAGACAAGTAGATAGGTCATAGGATTTATCAAGAAAGATATTATTTGATATTAAATAATGAGTAATAATAGATAAATCCTTTATGAAATGAGTAAATAGGTCATAAAACTTGTAGAGAGGTCATAGGACTTGTTTTGGCCATATCAATGGCAATTTCATTATTGAAATGTACATCGGAGGTGAATTATTTCCTGTTTTGCATCCTAGTACCTTGGTATATTAAGTGTCATGTGTCCATACATATATTTTATTATGTCCAATTCTTATTCTAAACGTTCATTTTTCATGTAGCCATGTTATTGTGTAATTCTGGCCATGTTTGATGTCATAAGGCTATGCAATTGGTATGCAATACACTTTTTGTTCTATTGGCACACAATTGAACGATAAGTGTGAGGAAGAAAATTGGGATCATTTCAATTAATTTTTGTTGTCCTTTTCATTCCTTAATCCTAAGTCAATAGTTATGACAACAACCATAAATATTCGATAAGGAATCAAAATGATATCTTAGATAACCCTATTCCTTGTAAATTAACTTTGTCGGTGTACTCATTATGGAATACTAAATGTAGGTATGATCCAAAATATGCTCCACAATACAAATCTAAGCACACCAACTATGTAAAGTTATCTAATTTAGTCCTTAAACCGTTAGACACTCATTCTTGGTACCCCAATCGTGAATGCCCCCAACAAGCAATCACTACATTGTTCATTGTATACGAGGAAACCAACACTAAAAACATTGGGTATAATATTGTGGGACATCTGCTAACAATAAATCCCATTCATGACACTCGATCTCATGGAAATGCATGCTTCCCACATGCCTCTCATCAATGAGGGATTCCTTAGCATCCCAGTTGCAAACTCTTCCCATAAACAATTCTTGAATTTTTTTTTCATATATTATAACATGGTGACCAATCTGTATTAAGAGTCTTCTAAGCAGCCCCATAACTTTACTTAGCAATGTAGGCCCTCAATATAACAGTGGGATGCTAGGAGTTCAATCTCAATTTGAGCCACCTTGCGGAGCTTTTCAAGCATCCCACTATTATATTATGAGGGCCCACAAAACGAGAGCTGCACACTAAGTAATGTTATGCCTGAACATTCATCATCTACAAATTTGTATATGCATGCAGCATGAGTACCTATATTCAACATGGTATTCTTTTCTAGTCTAGATTTACATGTCTTAAAAAATCATATAATTATTAAAAAAACCTTAGAAGAAAAAGACTACAAATATTCAACATGAAACTCTTCAATTATCAATTAAATAATCATTTGAAATAATCAAAGAATCATATTGTGAAGCTCTCGTGTTGATCATAGTATGAGATTATTCTTGAGGAAGTTCGTATATTATCATGTTACTTGTATACTTTGAAACCATGGTTGCATATATCTTCCATTTCTCATTCCACACCAAGGGTGGCAACAACTGGGATATTCTACAAGGTCCCCACATAATAAGACCATTTGAGAGCTTATAATGGCTCTATGATAATGTATTATACAATAACAAGTTATTATAAAAGACTTCAAAACAAGAGTTGGACTAAAAATACTATAATGCTTATATATTTTTATTATAGGATCTTATTATAATTATTAATAAGATGAAAAAATTCCTAGGGTCTGGACTAGGACCCCCGTAATATAACTTTACCTTATCATACAACTTTATACCATTATCTTTTATATTAAAACTTGTCTATTCAAATAAATTTTGATACCATTGGATGCAAATTGACTTTCTCTTTGTCACCATACTAAAAAAGCTAAAATAATCATCTCATCAATATCATCATAAAGTGATATACAATTTGATAGTTTTTTATTATAATCCTAGTTATTGCCACCCCGGGATGCCCACGTTCTTGGAATTCCTATATTTCAGATTAATCACCAATCTAGAAATCCATACATTATAGTAAGCTGCTAAAAGTTGGCACAGTTCCCACATCAGAAGATGAATGCATCGGGAATGGCGAACACTCTATTAATATGTCTTCAATACAAGGATTTCATAACCTGTGAAATGCCCAACAACAATTTTTGGGCATATTTTCCTATCATTTGGACTTCCTTGTTGAGAAAATCCTAAGAAAGGGGCATATTCTTAATTTAATGAAGCATGAAATCATATACATTATGAAATCTGAAGAAATAATTATGAAGCAAATTCCACAGTATTCACGCATCACTAACACATCAAGAGCTCAACAAACTTGTGAATTGTAAGCATTACGTATTAGACCTTCACTTTGCATCCATAAAATACATTTTTTCAACAGAAAGTGCATGACATGCCACATAAGGTGAGGTCTGGGAGTTAACTTACCTCTTAGGTGTTTAATCTTGATGCTTAGTAGCCCAGTGTATATTGTATCGCACTTGGCTCAACTACCTCAAAACCAATCCATCCTCCAAATCGAAAGGTATGCGGCCCTATTGTAGGAATTCCCAACTCCACATACAGATTCGACAGTTGGATTGAATTGGGAATTCTCTCGTCCAGTTAGCATTTGAGAATCACAAAGATTTTCATTTCAAATTCCAGGATTGGCGTTGAAATACAAGAGCCATAAGGGTTCAAAGTGAAGATTCTCCTTCTCTTTACGTGATCACATACTAGACACTCCCAACCAATGGTCTTAAGTATTGAAATCTCATCATAACACATGTTTTTTAGTGTCCATTCTCAACTACAAACCTTGCCATATATCACTCAATTATAATTGTTCAATTGAGGTCCAATTAAGAAAAGTGAGGTCCCCATAAGGCCCACACACCTTATCATCGATGCATGGCACAAGCTATAGTAACCACTGCATCGGTCATAAATCGGTTCTTTTACTCTAATCTAAATCTGCACTTTCTCCCATGTTCTAGATTTTTACATAACCAACAATAGGGGTATGGATGCCCGATTGAGGCGAGACATCCACATACTCAAGCCGTGGCTTGTTTATGGCAAATAAATGGTATCCTCATGCTCAGATTTTCAGACTCAAAGATTATAAAAATTTATATGCTCTCTAATTAATAGAAAAGCTCCAAATTAGAGTTGTTGGAAGTGCTCTCCACTTGGATGAACGACCGATTATGTCCCACTCCCAAGCATAGTGTTGAAATCGTTACTAAGCCTTGTATTAACACTACTAGGTCAATTGTTGGAGTACAAGTCCTAAAGCACACGTCCTACAAAGCTTGGAAAGGAAGAAGAAAAAGAAAAAACTTGAAAAAAAACTCAAAGCTATCACAATGAAAGATTTGCAAAATTTCCAGTTGCACAAGACATGTCGATATGGGACTTGTATGCTAACTGTATAGTTCAGTCATCCGTTAACATCCACATCAAAGCCTTGAAGGAATAACGAGGGAGCTAGACACAAAGCTTCACAAAAGGCACACATAGCATTCACATACTGAGGATTCGAATCGCATACACATACCAAGGATTAAAATCACATACCTTATAATTACTAGCCTTCATATAAGCAGAAGCAAGCCAATAGCATTCGATCAGTTGCAATTATTACTCACAAAGATAGAAGTTTGTTGCATGTCATCTCCATAAGTCACTGGATCAGTTCACAGATATGACTGGAAGTCAGTAACCAAGTACGGGCGCGCGCATGGAAGGAAATATATATATACATCTGCGTCGATTAATGTCAAATCTGGAAGCTTTGTATTAAAGCCTTGATCAAACTTGCTCCAACTGGAGGTGATCTCCTTTGTACACAACTCTATATTGAAAGATGTCCAAAAAAACATGTAGTTTGTGTCCATGCAACGTTGAAACTGGGATTAGTTTTGTATCAAAGTCTTGTGGGAGAGCTTGTCGCAATGGAGGTAATCTCTGTAATTGGCATCCCTGTGATGTTGAAAATGGGATTAGTTCTGTATCAAAGCACCTTGTCGCAGAGAGCTTGAACTGGAGGTGGTCCTATGCACACAAAAATATATCTAACTTGATGTCAATCAATATATACATGTAATATCGAAGCATGTGAGATGTAGAGAATGCTCCAAGCAGGTCACTTGGAGGATTCAGAGGATTTGAATAAGATGGACGCAATGAAGGAAGGCTCGGTGAAGGGAAGGCCTTTGGGTTGGTTAACAACAAGTAATGGACTCTTCAAACGTGGCTCTCAAATCTACTTTGTAGAACTGTTTCATGCCCGGTAATGAGCGGGAAACACATGACTCCTACAGCTCTGAGTATTTTAACAGTCACGACTCTGGAGACAGGCCCGAAAACTGGTGAGGCATCTGGGACGCAAGCATCTGGGGAAGATCTTCATGCAGGCTTTTACCTAGGTAGGACTTTAATCATTAGTTTTGATGATTCACTATAAGCACCACTTTTTCTGCAGCCATGTGGCTCAGTTCCATGGCCATGGAATATGTCAAATATATTATCCGGGCCCCCGAAATAAAGTAAAAACATTCGTTTATTATTTATACATTCATATTGACACTTGGAAAGTATGGTGGAACTATACTCCCGGCACTATTCACAAGAATCATTGTTCATCCACTGGCAGACTGTATTCACAAGAAACACTACTCATCCCGGTATGTATTCACTGCAAATATCATCCATAACAACACTATGATTGAAAATACCGACACTATTCATAATTCATACCGGCGTCAGTTTCCTCCTATTTTCTAAGTTTTTTCCCACGAAGGTAAGACAGTGGAGACATGTCAGTGAGCTCAAGGCACGTTGTTCTTTGTCATTAAAAGATCCGCGGATCCCCAAAGTATCTGCGGGAGAAGGGGAGGATGAAAGTAAATCCTGGCAGGGTGATACCCTCCCAAGTAATTCTTCAGTATTCCTCCAGTCACAGTGAGATGATTAAGCCAAGGTTTAGTGAATCCTGCAACTTGCCGAGTATCTCCAGGATTAGAATGAAGTAGGATTACGTCTATCTCCTTTCCTTACTGGATTCATTCACAAGTGGATATTTCGTGAAATTGGCAGGTCTGAAATGGACTCTGCACCCACTTCTTGTCAGTGTATATGTTTGACAAAGTTTTTGCAAGTTTTTGGCATTTGACACGCAAAAATTTGCACAAAAATAAAATGCACGTCAATTGACACGCACAATTTAGATTTTGACATGTAGTGTGACTTGTCAAGAAAAAAACCACGTGTCAATTGACATTTTAGAAATTTGAAATGACACATATTACTAGGCATGTGACATTGAACTGACATTTTTGAAGAAAATGTAGATGTCAATTGACATTCATTTTTGTTTTTGAAAACGTCACGTGACACTTTGGATTTGAAGTTGAACGTCAAATGAAATTTGTCAAACATACACACTGCTCGGGGAGATCACTCCCTTGTAAAGTTGAACAACCACGTGCGAACTTTTTACATCTAAAAAATCCTACTTTTTACATAAAGCATCACCAAAATGGGTCAAAATTTTATCAATTTTTTTTCATGAGTAGATATACACGGTATCTATTATACAGTAAAAAATGGTAACTAAATTTGATGATTTGTTTTTTTTATAAAACATACCATTTCTAACTAGAATGACGCAGAATTGAGCTAAAAAATTACTACAAAAAATGAAGATGACTAAAAATTTCAAAAAAATATACAAAAGATACTATCAATGGTTATGTATATGCAAAAAAAATATCATAAAATTTAAAATTATCTATGGCATGTAATATAGGGGTAGCAAACTTTGTTCGCACGTGGTGTTCAACTTGACAATGGAGTGATCTCCCCGAGACACACTGCTTCTTGTAGGACATGATTCACATGAAACACGTGATTATTAGTGCAAGATGATTAACGAATCTAAATTATGCCCATTTTACTCATAGTCTAGGGAGCTCACATGAAATGTAGTCCAATCCATTTTAAACACATGTCTTTTGGTGTCCACTCTTTTTTTCTTTTTTTGGAGATAAATCCAACAAATTTGTTCCATTGTCAAAAGAAGACAGCTCTATTAAGTATCCATTCTTAGATCCACACATTTCAGATGGTGTCCATTTCAGATGAGTAACCAAATTGAAGCATGCTTACCTTCCAGTTGATTATGGTCAAACAGTGCCTCCTGACTCCTGACTCGTATAAAGGTATTATTTTAGTTTATAAGTAATTTGGATGATCTAATCCTTTGAAAAATGTGGGATTTGATACGAAGGGTAGCTGACTTGACCGCGTATTGCAAGACTTCTTGCTTCAACTCGGTAAGGTAGACGGGTCTTAAGTGGCCCGTTTTCTTAATCGGACCCCTATATTTGATTTGTATATGGTTCGGTGAGGATCAAAGAGGAAAATATCATAAAAACACATATTGGCGGATCAATCGATACATTTCAGATATACTTCAAGCATTACGTGAAATTTAAAAGAGATTGGAGTACGTATTCAAGTATTAATAACCACCCTACAGTCCATAGTGAACACAATTGGGAAGACCGATGTATCCAGTTAACCCTTAAAGGTCAAAGGGGGGTGAGAGGGCCTCTCCCATCAGCCTATGTTTATCCCATTTCAGACCTCCATGTAATTCTTTTAGTGTGATCGGCATATATATTTAGATATGGAACATGGTTGTCTATCCCGCCGTTGTGACGGTGTCGTGCCGTCACGACGTGTCGTGTCGTGACGGACCCCTCCGTCACGACACAATAGGGTCCACGTAGGGTCAACATAGGGGGAGCCGACTAGGGTGGGTAAAATACTTACCTTCTTGCCAAGGTGGCGTCCTATGTGGCAGAAAACGTCGACGTGGATGTGCATATTTCCCCTGCCACGTAGACCATTTTGCCATTGTGTTTATCATTGTGTTAAAATCAAAGTAATAAAATATTACTAAGGAGGGTGTGGGGCGGACGGGGGCGGACCTCGGGGAGATCACTCCATTGTAAAGTTGAACAACCACGTGCGATCATTTTAGATGTAAAAAATGTAAAAAATGTAAAAAACATCACCAAAATGGGTCACAATTTTATCAAAAAAATTTCATGAGTAGATATAAATGGTACCTGTTACATAGTAAAAAATGGTGACTAAATTTGATGATTTGTTTTTTTAATAAAACATACCGTTTCTAACTAGAATGACGCAGAATTGAACTAAAACAATTGCTACAAAAAATGAAGATGACTAAAAATTTCAAAAAAATATACAAAAGATACCATCAATGGTTGTGTACATGTAGAAAAAATATCATAAAATTTAAAATTATTTATGACATGTAATATAGGGGTAGCAAACTTTGTTCGCACGTGGTGTTCAACTTGACAATGGAGTGATCTCCCCGAGGGGCGGACGGGTGGGGCGGACGGGGAAGGGGGGTGGAGCGGACGGACGGGGGGGTGGTGCGGACGGTGGATGGGGGTGGAGCGGACGGACGGGGGTGTGGAGCGGACGGGAGAGGGGGGGGGGGTGGGGCGGACGGACGGGGGTGGAGCGGACGGGAGAGGGGGGGGGGTGGGGCGGACGGAGGAGGGGAGGGGCGGACGGAGGAGGGGGATGGAGCGGACGGGGGAGGGGGGTGGAGCGGACGGGAGAGGGTTACGATTAGCGGACGGGTGGGGAACGGATAGCTAATCGTTCGGTCTTTCATCCGTTCCCCCCCGTCCGGTCCACGTTCCCCACCCGTCCGCCCCGTTCCCCTCCCGTCCGCGCCACGTTCCCTCCGTCCGCTCCTCGTTCCCCACCGTCCGCTTCTCGTTCCCACCCGTCCGCTCAGCGTTCCCACCCGTCCGCTCAGCGTTCCCACCCGTCCGCTCAGCGTTCCCCACCCGTCTGCCCCGCGTTCCCTCCCGTCCGCTACCCTCTGTCCGCCACACGTTCCCCACCGTCCGCTCCTCGTTCCCTCCCGTCCGCCCCACGTTCCCCTCCCGTCCGCACGCGTTCCCTCACGTCCGCTCCACGTTCCCTCCGTCCGCCACACGTTCCCCATCGTCCGTACCCCGTTCCCATCCTGTCCGCACCCGTTCCCTCCCGTCCGCCCCGCGTTCCCCCCGTCCACCCCGCGTTCCCTCCGTCCGCTCGGAGTTCCCCTACGTCCGCTCCGCGTTCCCTCCCGTCCGCTTTCCGATCCCTTCCGTCCGCCCGCGTTCCCTATCGAGTTCCCTTCACGTCCGCTCCACGTTCCCTCCGTCCGCCACGTTCCCTCCGTCCGCCCGTTCCCCTCCCGTCCGCGCCTCGTTCCCTCCCGTCCGCGCCTCGTTCCCTCCCGTCCGCCCGAGTTCCCTCCCGTCCGCCCGAGTTCCCTATCGCGTTCCCCACCCGGACGGGGGAGCGGACGGGGGGGGGCGGACGGTGGAGCGGACGGGTGAGCGGACGGACGGGGGAGCGGACGGGGGGGCGGACGGGGGAGCGGACGGAGGGGGGGGAGCGGACGGGGGGGGCGGACGGGGGAGCGGACGGGTTGGGAACGGGGCGGGGGACGTGGGCAGACGGAGGTTGGGAACGGGAGCGGACGGGGTTTGGGTACGGGAGCGGACGGGGGGGAACGGGAGCGGACGGGGTGGAACGGGGATTGGGAACGAGGGCGGACGGGTGGGAACGGGGATTGGGAACGGGGGCGGACGGGGGGGCGGACGGGCGCTAGTAAAATTTTCCCCACTTTCCCTTTACTTTGCTGACATGTCGTCACACGTGGACAATGTAAATCCTACGTGTCCGAAATTGGGTAATGTAATTACACAAAAAAATCGGTAAAATTCAAGTCCGGCAGGATAAAGACAGCATCCGGCATAATCCGGCATAATGTCGTGACGGATACGTGTCGTGACGGCACGACATTATGCCGGGATAAGCCTCCGTCACGACACAATAGACAACCCTGATATGGAATTTTGAGATACACATTTTGGGGAATTTTTTTTGCAATTCCGACATATTTTGACGCTATCTTATGGTCAAATAGTTTAGGGTCAACGCGGCCCTGAGAGGGCCGATCCGTCGTTTAAGGGTTAAGAATCACACAAACATGCACTTCCGATACCATCATACCACGGGGGGTTCACTCCATGTCAAGTTGAACACCGCGTGCGGCCAAAGTTTGCTACCCCTATATTACATGGAATAGATAAATTTAAAAATTATGATATTTTTTCTACATATACATAACCATTGATAATATCTTTTGTATATTTTTTTAAAATTTTTAGTCATCTTCATTTTTTTTTAGTAATTATTTTAGTTCAATTTTGCGTCATTCTAGTTAGAAACGGTATGTTTTATTAAAAAAACAGATCATCAAATTTGGTTACCATTTTTTACTATGTAATAGATACCGTATATATCTACCCATGAAAAAAATTTGATAAAATGTTTACCCATTTTGGTGATGCAACTTACCAAAAGTAGATTTTGTTTGGCCGCACGTGGTGTTCAACTTGACAATGGAGTGACCCCCCCATGTCCGATACCCATACATAAATCAAGCGAAGTTCGAATTTCAATCCAGTTTTTGTAAATGAGTGCAAGCATGGTAAAGTGGATCAAGAAAGTGCTCCGGTCAATGTAAATTTGGAGGTGCCATTAGAAAGTGACCACTATTAAATATAAGTGTGATTCTACTATGAATATAGAAATATTGTTCTTATAGTATACTAATATAAGAATGAAGTGGATGAAAGAAAAGTGAAGAAAACATGTGTTTTAGAATATCTATATGTTATTTTTCAACACCTACACAAATCTATCAAAATTTGCAAGTGGTTGAAAATGACACATAAGTAGTTTCATAACAACATATTAAATTAGAATTTTTGTATGATGACCTAGAACATACTTATATGTACATATTTGTTGGAAAATTTTAATAAAACCATTTATTTCAGTGTAAGAAACATTTGCATGAAACTCAAATTTTGCAACTTTACTTATGAGTATTATTTGAAGGATGAATTAAGTATTTTTTTTATTCATTTTTTTTGGAATTGTTATAGTATCATATACATGGAGGTCATGATAAATTAATTTCTAATATATTGCAAGAAAATTTAAATATTACATAGTTAAAATTTGATGTTTTCTAGAACAAAGTGTTTCATCCACTAGTTCTAATGTAAGGAGCATTAGGAATGCAAGTAAAATTAACGCAGGAATCATGGAAAAACGTCAAATTTGTTATCATCATTGATTGTAAAACTTCGCACGGCCATTAATAAACTTAGGATCTTTTCAATTTTGGAATCATTGGGTCTAGAAAATATATCAAATAGACTTATAATAAACCTATGGATACTTTATGTGACATAGAGTGGAATAAAGGTTCATGTTCCATGTGGTTCCCTTCTTGTTCTTCTATGTTCGCTCCCACATTCCCATGATATCAACAAGTGGTGAATTCACTTACAACGAATGAGTGCAAGGATCAAAGATTGTCCATTTTTATGTGCTTGTCCCCAAATGTTTCATCATAGATTTGCTAATGTAACATGAGTTTTGTTGTGTAAATGTAATCGGTAGAAGTTAGAGAACATTAAAAAAAACAAATAACACTCATATATCTTATAGCGATCAATTGGCAGTGAGGAGCATTAGATAAACTTGTGATACTAAATTATTATTTACATACAAAATATGCTCATAATTGTTTGGCACTTGAGGTGTTGTTTCGAGATTTGGGAGGAGGATGACATCCCATAGCATAACTTTTGTCCTCCCCTATCTTCAATATGGGTTCTTGATCTCTAGGATTGGAGGGCCTAGAGGGGAGGGCACCAAATCGGTTTAAGGGAGGTGCACCTATCTTTGTTTGTGATCCATTAAACTAATATTTAAGTAAAAATAAACTAAGTTCAAGTCCAACATTATAACATGTTATATCTTATGATAGGATTGTATGATGAGATCCTCCAATAGAATATGCAGAGTTGATTATGATAATGTTATTAATAACAGTTGTTCTAATTGTGTTTTCGCAACATTTATTTATATAGATTAAACATTGAAAAATAGATACTTAATTTTTCCATCATATCTTAATAGCTAGCATAACATTCACATGTTCACTAAGGATTCACATATTTCCTGTAAAATTTTGGTATATCAAAAATGTATTGATGGATCCGCCAATAGAATTGAAGCAACCAAAAAGTCCAGATTTTGAAAATATGTTTGGCTTTACTTAAATACGTCATATTATGAACACCTCAAATTAAGGGTATATTGAACATATGGCATATGTTACATGATCCCAAAAGACGAAGAAAAATCAAGTGCAAGCATAATATGAGGTAAATCTATGTCACTAACACAGCAAGTCCACCGTGTAGCACACTAACACACTATGACATAAACAAGTGAGTGGAGGCTCCAACATAAACACAACCATGGATTTGCCAAGACTTTTATACTTTGAACAATGAACTTAAATATGTAAGGCAATGGAATCAAGTGTCACTGACACGTCCATTGTGGCCCACATTTAAAAATCATGACGTGTTAGGCAATATGCTCAGGGGTGCACTCTTCATTCGGATTTAAAAAAAAATAGTGTGCGTCCATCACCTTCAAGTTAATACCCCCATAAACAAAACCAAGAAAAAAATCTAAAAAAACAAAAATGTATACATACAAATGTGGACATTATGTGGCATAGCCTTAAATATATGAACGAGTCCAAAATACATGCACCAAATCATGGCTTGAAACTTGATTGTACATTTTCCGCCTAGATACTGAGCCTATTGTATTTTTTACATATTGGAAAAATCACATAATAACTTGATATATGGCACATACAAACCTCTCCTTCAACAATATTGAGACAATATCCCTCCTATGTGTACGATACATGGGACATGTTCAATGAATACTCCTTTTGTGCATGTATGTGGGTAGGTATTGTAACGTGGAGTGCACTCCCCGGGGCGGAGCATAATATGTTATTCAAGAAGCACCTTTTCCCATGCCAAAGGCGGGGCATGACAAAGATGGGTAGCACAATTGGATGCTTCTATGTGACCATAATGGATCATGTAAATTTCTTACTCAAAATTGCATAAGAAAGTGAGATTTGAGTTGTAAATCTTCTGACTCGATTTTAAAGGACTACTCCAACAAGATAATCAGCATATGAATTGAATCACTCTAACTACCCAAACCCACCAAAGTGTCTAGAATAAGTGCAGTTTCCTCATGTCAGTGTGCATAACAGTACTTAGCTGATGAGTTGTGTTCAACTACCCTGACTTCATATTGAGTTTGAAGAAAACAGGATTCCAACATCCGGAATCTTTATTCTCGAATATACTGTTGGGCCCATGAACACAACTCATCAGCTGAGTAATGTTATGTCTGGAGAATTTTTTTAACATAATGGGTCAAAATCCTAGTATTTCCAAGTCCAACTGGTTACATGTTGTGATCCTTTGCTTTCCTTTATTGATTTGAGGCATATTCCCTAGATTCTTTTAAATTGATCGGTAACTGCCTGAAGTCTTGAACTTCAACCGGTATTTCCAAACTTAACTAGTTCATCTATAACTAGCGGTCGGTTCTCCCCGTTCATTGCCTCATGTTCAATTATTTAGCTAAGGCTTCCCAGCTCTCAGGGATTACAAAGCTCATAAAGATTTGGTATCTTTATTTTTATTTGATTTTGATAAACGAAACAAGTTATATTCCATTCGCCAACAGACCAAACAAGGCCGCCAGGACCAGAAAAGTAAAGGTTTTACATCTCGGTGCAGCTTGGTTTATTTTATTCTTAAATGCAGAGTTTCAATACGTCAATGATACACAAATCCAAAATACAGCCAGTCTGACTTTTTGGTAGTCCAAGCACAAGTCTTGAGGAAATTCATTTGTTTTCCAACACCAAGCTTCTCGATAGCTCTTATATCTAAATTTGTCTGCACAACCCTCTCCAGTGTAGTCTGACTCCCACACTCTTCGCGCTGGAAGATTGACTCAAAGAAAATTCTTCTACGCTACGGAAGATGACGAACCGATTCACCGCTTTCCTCATATAATAACTCTTATACAGACAATAAGTTCAACAACTTGAAATATTCCCATCATGGAGAACACTCTGAAATGTATGTCGCCACTAGTAATGTATCTGGCCTTATTATGGGCACTTCAAGCTCTACAGACAATTTTGGTCATTGGATCAGATTGGAACTTGTTTCACTCAGCCAACAATTGCGAATTACAAAGATTGTTGTTTCAAATCTTAGAATTAAAATTAAGATGCAAAAGATATAACTTGAGGTGAAAACAAGGATTCTTTTTTCCTTGAAGTGATCACATAGGCTCCACCAATTACTTGAGTGATTGTTCCACCTAGAATAATATTTGTATTTTGGAGTACACAATCCAATCTCAACGTCTCATTGTAATACATGTTTTTGGTTTCCATTCTTTAATATAACCCTTGTCATATACAACTCAAATATAGGTGTTTGATTAAGAAGAGTGGACACTGGATACTTTAGTGCGTTACAAAGGACGATGAATAGTACATTTTCAAGAGTATGTTATACAATAGCTCTTGTATACAAATAATTACACTAAATATAATATTTAGTGTCATATGGTATTTAATGTCACTTCTTATGAATAAGTTTACAAATTATACTATCATGAATGATGGATGAGTTCATCTATTGGCCAACACCCCACCTTCTCTTGTCGGCTACTTGTGATGAAATACTGTCATGGATGATTGAAATTTGGATGGAAAAACACTTGATAAGTGACAGTAATTGCAACACTGTAGATCAATAATCCCCCAAAAAATTTACGAGGAATAACAAACAATGTTGGGTTAAACATTTAGTGTTGGTGACACTATACCACGGTTTACAATTAGTATTGAGCAAGACAATTAGAATTGGTGACACTAAATATCATATTTACTGTAGTTTGTGCCAGGCCTCGTTACTTAGACTCGTCAAGTCCAACTCCACCAATCTTGCCACGGAGTCTCACTCTCTTAATTTATGCATGCATGATTGCTATGTTGGGACTAGAAGTTGCAAAGAAAAATTTAATTTGATTCGCTCCATCAGGTGTCGATTTCCGAAACGGCTGCTGCAGCAATGTTATAATACACTTGCTTGCACTACCGAAGGTACATAACATTACTAAGCTTAGCCATGGCGTTATGCATGCCATGGCTAATATTCTCTAATATCTTGTGAGTTCGGTCAACGTTTCCCTATGCATATCTATGGTTATTTTAACCAGTGTGTGGTCAATTTTAATAATCCCCTGAATATATGTACTAATCTAGAATATGTGCACTCAATCATGGCTAGAATCTTAATTCTATATTTCTTATCCGATTGATGCGCATATTGTATTTTACAAATTAGAAACATCACTTGATAATTCAAAATTTATACAATGTATAAACCTTACCTTCAATAATATCCTTCATATGTGTACAAATGTATAGGACATGATCAATTGATCTCCTTATTCTGCACCCACGTGGGTACAAGGGTACTAGTACAACATAGAGTGGACCCCCAAGTGAAAGTCAAACTTGCATTGATTACCCTTTTGTACACCCACTTGGTATTGTAAGGGCTACATAAAGTGCACCCCCCCTCACCTTAGGTCATTGGAAAAGTCTCAAACACAAGACATGCTTTTTTGAGTGTGATACAGTATTCTTTACACACCCTTTCACACCAAAATAAGCACACAAAAGTGCCATTTTAAGCACTTATGAACTTCAAAATTTAGGCTCCCCCACAAAATCCACTTTTACAAATCATGGGATTTGCACCAAGCTTGCAAAGTTATCATTGGCACTCCTCCTCATTGAGAATTACTAGCAAAGCCTCAACAATGTGAGTCCTGCAACTTCACGATCCAACAATCAGAATCCAGAGAGGTTTGTGGAGTTGGAAGTGCCAAAATAGGCACAAATACTATATAACACCTATCACATTTAATTTAGCATCTAAAATTTCAACGTGGTTACACAGTTTCAATATGAAGCACTAAAATGCAAGGTGGTTATATTTGAGTGGTACATGGCAAGGCTTGTAATTAGGCATAGATTAAAAAAGACATGTGATATCAATTAACATCATTCTAAGTTTAACAGTCAACATAATTGGCAAGGCCTATGTGATCATTATAAGAGAAGGAGAAAGAGAAGTAGAAAGAAAAAGAAAGAAAAAATATATCCCCTTCAACCTCTTATAACTATCATATCTCACCTCTACTATTGACTTCAAATGAAACCCAAATGATGATCTTTGTGATTGGCAATTACTAACCAAGTGAGACAATTCCCAAACCGATCCAACACCCATAAAAACATGTGAAGTTGAAAGTGCCCCCAATAGGACCACATACCTTTTACCGTAGTCCCAGCCTCCCAGGGCGGTTTAAGCAAAACTTCATCAAATAATTATTCTACATTTTTTATCCCATTTTTTCAAATGAAATATTTTACAAAATTCTCACTTTTCCTTTACAAAAATAAGGTGCTTGATGACAACCCCCCCACCCACATAAAAAAATATTAATTTTAAAAAAAAATCTACAAATCCCCAAAAAATAGTGCAGCAATGCTAAACCCGAAACCGCCATGGTACTATGGTAGTCTGGGGTTTAGGGTTTAGCAATGCTGCCATACTGGAATAACAATGAATGGGGAGAACCGATTGAGTTTGAGAAATAACTGGTTGAAGTTCAAGACTCCAAGAAATTTACCAATCATTTAAGAGGAATCTATCAGACCTTGTACAGCCGCTAGCCCACGGACTTTTTGGGCTAGTGGCTAACCCAATAGCTAAGAGTTATGGCTGAAAACGGTACTTGAAAAAAATGGGCTAGCTAGCTATTGCTAGATCGCGGTTTGAAAAATATGGGCTAGCCCAGCTATGGCTAGATCGCGGTTTGAAAAATATGGGCTAGCCCATCTATGGCTAGATCGAGGCCTCAAAAATTATGGGCTAGTCCAGCTATGGCTAGATCAAGCCCTCAAAAATATGGGCTAGCCCAGCTAGTTATTAGCTAGCTAAAGATAAGTCATGTAACTCAATTGGCTCAAGCTAAGGCCCAACCATGTCACCCCTAACACTACCATCTTCTCCCCACCTTTCAAACCTCTCCTAGTTATTGCTAAACTAATCTCCTAGTTTTGGTTACGCTCCCCCCACCACCTAAGTGGTTCTCTTTGCCGTGGAGTTTTTCTTTCATGAACATGGCCTCCCGAAACTACATTCATTGTACAGCCGCTAGCCCACGGACTTTTTGGGCTAGCGGCTAACCCAATAGCTAAGAGTTATGGCTGAAAACGGTACTTGAAAAAATGGGCTAGCCCAGCTATGGCTAGATCGCGGTTTGAAAAATATGGGCTAGCCCAGCTATGGCTAGATCGCGGTTGGAAAAATATGGGCTAGCCCAGCTATGGCTAGATCGAGGCCTCATGAAATATGGGCTAGCCCAGCTATGGCTAGATCGAGGCCTCAAAAATATGGGCTAGCCTAGCTATGGCTAGATCGAGGCCTCAAAAATATGGGCTAGCCCAGCTAGCTAATGGGCTATAAAAGGTCTGGAATCTATGGAATATATCTCAAATTATAAAGAAAATCCAAAAGATTACAACATGTAACTAGTTGGACTTGGAATCAAGGATCTAGACCGGTTATGCCCAAAAATCTCCCCGGACATTGTGGCATAACATTCAAAAGTGAAAATAAGTACAACCACATGAATTTGTAGGATGTTTGAACCAAGTTTAGTTTGAGTATTGGACATCTATCGGGGAAATCAGCCATGTGAGCGGTGAGCGGTAAGCGGCAGTTGGTGAGCAAAAATCAGACATATTGCTGAAAAAAATGTGGAAAGATATGACCCCGAAGACCGTGGAAGAGGGAGTAAATTGCACATTTTGTGTGGCATTTGACCCCTATTACCGTGATCTAGAAAATTTAGAATTGAAATATTTAGTGAGTTCCACCTAAAGCCGTGGTAGGGGTAATACCAATGACTATTTAACGCAAAAGAAGTTCAGGCAGGTTCTCTTCTAATATACTATCGTATAGTACAATTTGGGTTGACGTCATCAATACTTGCAAAGTATTCAATGCAAAGGATTTAGCTTTTGACGAACTTTAAATATCGAGAACTTAAGCAATTAAAATTCAATCGGCAACACATAGAGAGTTATAATCTAAAATCAACTCCAAAGCACAATTCCAAGAAAATATATAGTATATAATTAAACCAAAACTGGACAACATAATATGTCTGAGAGAAAGAGTTAAGAAACTAAATGTCCCAACCCAATCAAATGAAACCCAAAATACTACGGCGTTAGCATTAGAAACTATCCAGAAATTTGTCATCACTAAGCTCAGCCTTGTCGTCTATATATCTAAGCACACGAGGATTATACTGTCGTCGACTACAATGCTTCGCGAGAGGAGAAGGCGCAACTGCAAACTGGTTGGCGACCTCTTCCGCATAGCAAGGCAATCCAAAAGAATGAGAAGGAGAAGCCAGAAGGTTTGGAGTCGTTTCATGGATGCCGTTCAAATCCTCTAGCCTGTCAATTTAAGGCACCAGACATACCAGAGTTAATACAACTAAGTTGAGACAAGAGAGAACGTGGAGTCAAATTACAAGAACAATAAAACTTACGTACTAGAGAAATCAAAAAAACTGGACTTCTTCTTTGGCGGTCCACGTGAAGGCCCTGCTCCATGCGAGTTAGGGGTTGTTCGCATGCAAGACCGGACCGGATCTTCAACCCGGCCCGGGGGGGTTCGCATGTCTAAATTGGCAACCCGGTTTCCGATGTGGAGCTCCGGTCCCTCCATTCTCTTCCATCCTTGAATTTAGGATTTGCAAACCCACTCTCCTTCCCATCAACCCGACTTACTAATAAAAACTTAGATTATCCTCCACATGTCTCCTTGTCTCATGTCATGCGAATATCTCCCTAACTTTTTGCCTTATTCCCATGTTCCCAATGATTACCTCTACCACAACTCTGCCACATGCCATTAAATCCTATATATTTGCAAAGATTTTGCTAGGAGAACCGGTTCACATGCGGATGCTTGATGTTACATGGACCCGATCTTCATAACTTGGCAGCTTGAGCTCCACCTCCGGTCCGGTCCTGCATGCGAACAACCCCTTAGATGTGGAAGTCGTTGGCACAACCATATCCATTGGCTGCAAGAGAGCATCAAAGATATCCTTATCGCCCTCAAGGGCCACCAAGTGTCGATGTGTCCTCTTGCAGGCCACAATTGAGGCTCCTGACACGAATGAAAAATTATTAGAGCAAGAACGTCAAGTATTCAGAAAACAGAATTGAGAATTAGAAAATAATGAATTGTTGTACCTATAGAGGCGTGGTAATCCAAGACAACATCTCCCGGCTCTGTGAGACACTCTACAAAAACACTATATTCGTTAAATTGAGATTTTTTGGGCATTTTGAGACATTCACAGAAATAAGAACAAGGATAAATGGAACACATATTGGAGAAAGTTGTAAGATGCGAACACTTTGAAGAGGTGTTCATACCAAGAACCCCATTAATAACTCATATTTGTGATGGTTTACGGTGGGCAATCCAAACCTTAGACCAAATTGAAGGGGAAATCTTAAAACATTCATATTATTGCACACAAAACATGAGAGCTTGTATGGATATGGTTTAGGTAGGGGTTTCCAAACCATAGACCATATTGAAGGGGAAATATGTTAACCAATATAATATTGCATACAAGATATGAGAACTCATATTTGTGATGGTTTAGGTAGGGCAATCCAAACCTTAGACCATATTGAAGGGGTAATCCCATAACACTTATATTATTGCAAGTAGAATATACAATGTATGGCATGAGAAATTGAATAGCATACTAATGGCACAAATCAATTGGATAGTGCGGCCTAAAATCATCCCGCCTACATGCAATGTCTACGCCTACGATGGCCTATCTAGGCTTGGAGACCGCATCTTTTTCTTTTGCCGCCGCTTGTTTAGCTCGCATCGCCTCAACATTTCTGAGAATCTCTGGCCCGCGACTGTAGCCGAGTTTTGGATGCGGGCCCACCATAACACATTTTGGATTCCGTCGACCGCCCGAATTATAAGACGAGGAATTCGAATACGACGACGTAGACTGTCCGGCATATCGGCGCATGGCGTACTCGCACTCCAGCTCAATGGACGCATTGGACCGTGGAGGTTTGAGGCCGGACGCAACCTGCAACCAATTAAGCACCGGCAAACATGTGTTAGTTTGAGGAGAAAGACCCAAACATGTCGCACGGTCTTTTAAGGATAGAATGATTGTAACGCATGGTGCATTTATGGGGAGGGGGGCTTACCTTGGCACGACGGGCACTCGCGTCCGAGTTGGCGAGGAGGGGCAAGGCGTCCCGCAAAGGGATAGGGAGGGGTCCACTCTTTGTAGGCCGAGCGTCCATACATAGCCGCCGTTGAGGTGTAACACTCCCGCCTTCCCGCGAGGGTGACGCCCGGACGCAGTAGCGATCTATGCCCTTGAGCGGTGACGGAGACGGCGATTGTCGGAAGATTTGCTTGGGCGGGGGGCTATCGACGACCCCGGCATCTAGAGGCTCCTTGGAGTAGTCGATGGTGGACGCGGCATCGTAAACGGTCTCGTAGAAGAAGCTTCCCAAGTTTGACTCACTGACGATGTCAATAGAGGGCTCCAAGCGCTGATGCCAAACAAAAGAACCAAACAAAACCCAAGGGAAAGGGGGGGGAGGGAGCATGTGAAAATCCATATACATTTAAGGCATATATACACACACACAAATGTCACACCAAGTACTATCTCAAATGAGTTTATTATATTTCGCGTGAGCGTACAAATCCCTGTACAAATAGTCCCTCGGATCCAAGTATCTTTCGCCTATTGGATTACGAGATACGAAGTTGGGCACGGGGAGTCCGCTCCCCGCGAGCGCCTGCAAGTATTTAAGGAGGTCTAACAAAAAGCGGTCTTGGACCTTCCCGACCGTCCACGTAGGGCACACTATGAAGTTGGAGGTCGGGTTCAAAATATTTTTGGACGCGCTGTCGTCCACCATGAGGGTGTTGTCGCGGGTGGGGCGGACGTCGTAGGGACAGCCGACCATTGAGGGACGGACGTCCCACACGATTGGCTTCAAGACCTTCAGGTATTGGCTCACGGCGGGGTTGTTGGGCTTCCTGACAACCCTGCCTTCGGGGGTGGTCAAAGTCCTACACGACTCCTGTCCTAGGACCAAGCACGGGGGTTCGAGGCCCTTGAAGATGAACTCCACGACCGCCTGGGTGTTTTCGGACTTCATGGAGCTCCACACGATCACCCACCATTTCTTTAGGGCGACCTGCAGGAAGCGCCGAAGCCACGGCCGGAGGTACACGAGCTTGCTTTTGATGTACGTGGGGGGGCCATCGTAGTTCGTGTCCTCGGGCTTGGAGAAAGACACCGTGGGGGCCCTTGGGCAATGCACGCATTGGACAAGGACCCCGTTGAGGTCTAGCACCAGGAACCGGGTCTTAGGCTGCAAGGCCGGCGCGGGTAAAATCGGGGAGGCCGCCGCGCTGTCGTCCACGCTTCGGGGAGAGGATCGACGGGGAGCCGCAATGCTACGCTCCGATCCTTGTGGAGACGAGCGAGAGAAGGCGGCGAAGGCTATGTCATGCTATGTTCATTTTCAAGCATATCGAAAATTGTTTGTGCAAAAGACAAGAAACAATTGAAGTAGTTGTGGCAACGACACCATACAATGGGGAAAACTCACAACATACATTTGGAACACAAGAGCAAGCGTATGGGCACCAAAAAGAATGATTTTATTTGTTATAAAAATCTCTATGTACAATTTGAATGAGGGGAGCCGCGTTGAACGAGTCGTTCACACTATCCTAAATGTAAATCTACAAAATTTGATTGCGTCCGCCAGAGATCGAGAATCGTCGCACGCGGGGGGGGGGCCATGTCGGGGGATGAAAGGAACGAGAGCGGGGGGGAGGTAGGGGGTGCGGTGGGGGGTGGGGCAGTTCCTCCTAGCTAGGGGGACATGACCACGGCAACAAGACAATGGCCAGGAAGTTTGGGTCGAACGACCCAAACTAGAGGTCTCAGTACATTACCTCTTCCTGGTCATGTCTAGATGCTGTGGACGCTTCCGCCATCTCCGTTGGCCCGCCTCTCACGGCCCCGCCTTCTCCAACGACGTCAGCGACCTGCTCCTGCAAAGGCTCAGCATGAGGCCCTTGTCCTAACCCAACCTCCGCATGCGAATCATGCATGTGTTCATCGATTGGGGTAGGGTTAGATGTATCACCAGGCCCTTGCGGGCCTTCAACGTCTACCATGGTTGTGTCTTCGCAACCATGCTGGGCAGCAGGGGACTGCGCATTGTCGAGGTTTGGGTCGACCGACCCAAACCCTCATGCATCATGGGGTTCGTCCTGGCGCACCACAGGCTCTGGCGGGTTTGGGTCGGACGACCCAAACATGCGGGGGTCGTCCTGCTGGTGAGGGGGGGGCATGTCGACGGGAGGCTGCAATGGTGGGGGCGTCAAAGGCCTGGAGGATCCGCCCACGCTCCAGAGGCTGGGGTCGTCGATTTGCTGCACTGGGGCGTAAGGTCGGACGTGGGACCCCATCATGTGCTGAAAGCTGAACGACGACTGCGGCACAGGCTGCTGTGGGATGCTCTGAGGTGGGAACCCGGGGGGCAGGTGTGGAAATGCTCCTGGGGGAGCGACCACCAAGCCTTGCGCCCACATCCCCTGTATGACCTGAGAGATCAGGTCTGCGCTAGAGGGAGGCTGGGCCAACGCCCTTTGCCGCTCCTGATCCAACAGGAGGGCCCTCAACTCTGCGACCTCGTTCCGCATTGAAGGTTCTTCAGCCGCAGCCTTCTGAAGCCGGAGGCGCTGCTCCTCGTCCCTCCGCATCTTCTCGTTGGCTTCCTCCACAGTCAGGACTTCGGGTTTCACCCTGATCATGCCAGCGAACGCTCTCGGGGAGGGAGGATCCGACCCGAGCCGTTTGGCGAGCTCCATGTCGTCCTCGTCCTCACTGCTTATGGCGATTGTCTCGTCCACTGCGTATGTCACCAAAAATGCTCCACCCTTCGATTTCGTCCTAGCCCGAGTGGAAAAGTTTATAATGACATGTAGAGACTTCTCTCTTTGTAACCCAATATATAATTCCAATCTACCCTTGGAATATATACAACTTGATTAACACCACACTATGTAGTTTTACATTCCTTAATGTCGGGCAAGGTTATATCCTTAGCCTTTTCTAATGTCCACCCGGCCGCTTTGGCCACGCATGCCTTCAAAGATATCCCTCTTGTGAATCGAGTCCTTGCCGTCGACTCCACACTACTACATGAGTTCTCGCTTATTGATTCCGTGCTATCACATGTCATCGTGGTTGATTCCGTATTGGTACATGACACTTCCTTGTGGATTCCATGAGCACATAGGCTTTAAATACAAGTATTAAAAAATACTTATATACTTATCCTTGCCCTTCCTTCTCTAAGTTCTTCTTGATGTAAATCTCTATCAATGTCTTCTTACTAAACTTCAGAATAGTATAACTCCCACCCAACTTATGTTCTTCAAGTGAAATTTGGTACACTTGTTAAGTACCTTATCAAAAATCTCCACACCAAATTTTGGCACAAACAGAGTTCATATGCAAAAGTTATGCATGAAATTCTAACTCTAACTACTTAGTATGAATGCTGTGATAAAGCATCCGGTCATTAAAACTCTAATAACTTCCAACTCCTACGTCCAATCAATCTAAAATTTTGACACAAGATACATATATAAGTTCAGAAGGTAGTGTCAAATTTTGGTATCCATATCTATAACCCTCTAAGAGATACATATTTTCAAACCTTGCTGCTTTGTTCCTAGACACCCTCCCCTTCAACTTTTAATAACTCTTTCATCCCAATGACTGAAGCTCTCAAATTTTTACCACAACTCCCATACTTTATAATAAACAATCCCTCAAATTTTCATACCCATTGAACACTCTGATCATCCATAATTGACAAATCTCTCACTATAAAGTTCTGCTCAAGTTCATAACTAATAAAACACTACAAGTAATGCACCTAGTACAATCTAGTCACTCTAAATGCCACAAGTTTAAACAAGTTTGAACTCTCTCACTTCAATATGAATCTCAATGCAACAAGTTGAAGTTTACAATCAAACTCCAAATTCCTTAAACCCAATCTATTTCTAACAAGAGGTCAATCCCTCTTCAAGGCTAAATAGCCTTGGCTCTTCTCCTAAGAAATAAGCACACACATGTGCTCCTATCTTGCTTCCCACACACCCACACTTATAACCCGTGGGGTGCTTAAGGAGCACGAAGGAAAGAGAGGATGAGTGAGGGAAGAATGAGGGATTATATAGTGAGTTGAGAGGGAGAGAGGGCATGAGGTAAGGATAGGGTGAGAAGATTAGAGCCTCCAATCACAACCCCTTAACCTTCTCCTTCTAAGTAGGGACTCATCCCATCCACAAGGCTCTCGATAAGCCTTCGAAATATCCTCCTACTTTGTAGGCTCTCATCTAATCTTCTAAGCCTTCCTCCCTCAAATGATCAACAAAGATCCTAATTCAAACATTTAACTAACATTGGCTTTCTACCTACCACACTTTACCAAGGTATGTCCTCATACTACTTAAATTCACTCCACACAAGCCTAATGCTTCAAACTTAGCTTTCTTCAAGCTTCACTCTTTTTATATTTTTGTGAATAATCATAAATCAACAAAACACTATTTGTAATGTTTTACAAGTGTTAACAACACATGTGGACATCAATTTGGGCTCACAGCGTAGTCGCCGTACAGCTTCTTCCCCTTCATCCTCTTCTTCTCCCTGAACGTGGAGGTTGCGTCCCGGGAGTACATGTCCCGCGCATCATCCACCGTGAGCACGGGCACCATTCTGCTGGTCGGAGTGGCCACCCGCATGGCCTTCTTCCGTTGGGGCGCCTGGGATTCTTGCGTGAATCCGGTTGCCCCTTCTTCCACCTCCCCCTCTGCCTTCTCTGCTTCTTCTTCTTCCTCCTCCTCGTCCTCTTCCACCTCCTCGCCCGGCCCCCGAGACGATTCGCCCGGATGTAATAGCACCAGAGGTTCGGGTTCTACAACCGGAGCCCTTATGGTGACCTCCTCAGGGTTCACACGCCTCGCCCTATCGATCGGGCTTTCACCGCCTTGAACAATCTCCTCCCCGTAGCCCCCTGGTATCCAGTCGAGGATGTCCATCTTCTTCGCCAGCGATTTCTGGGTCTTGTAAAATGGAACATCCGTGTCTTCTACGTAGGAGTAGACGTTCAACCCCAACATCTGCACATTCCCACATTATCAGTTTTTCAGGTGCGCCAATACTAAGAGAGAAAAAGAAGAGAAGGCGACGAAAACGAAGGGATACAAATGGCTAATACAATGTCTACTTTGGGTCGACCGACCCAAACTAAACCAGCTCTTAATTTGGGTCGACCGACCCAAACTGAAACAACTCTTAGTTTGGGTCGATCGACCCAAACTATAGCCAAATCAACTCTCAGTTTGGGTCGGTCGACCCAAACTGCACAGGAGCTACATGATGACACTTACCATGGCTGCATAAACTGGCTTGGACCCCCCGAAGACGTTGAAGATGCAGTCCCCTCTTCTCGTCAGTGTCTTCAGGATCCTCAGGTAGAACTCCATCCGCAGCTCATCCGAAGGATAATTAGCGTACTTAGCCTCGTCGTACAGGGTTTTGCTGGCACCCAACCCTTCTGGAACCTGGAATATCTTTTCCATCCGGGTTATAAGGTGGTTCGGCACCTTGATAAACTCCGCCTTGTACACGAAGTACAAACACAGCACGTTGACGACCCTGGTTTTTTTCTCCTTCATCGTACTGTACGCCCCCTCCGCTGATGCTGCAATGTAGTGAGATTTTGAAACCGCATACTCCGGCTGCAGTTTCCGCACAATCTCGTATACCTGCTCTGCCCTCCTGTCCTCCACTATCCACAGCCATATGTCGACCTCCCTCAGCTTGGGGCTGGCATAATCCATGAACTTTGCCATGAAAGGCTCGTGGAACAGAGTGCTCATGCTGCCCTCGAAGGAGCTCCCCGGAATGTTCCTGAAGTCTATCATGGCAAAGGGAAAGTGGTCCCTCGCTCTTGTGCGGATAGCCTTCCTAGGTTCAACTCCAGGCCAACCCTGGATTTTCAGCGGCTCGAGGGTGACGGGATTGAAATGTGCGTCCCCCTCAAAACTAACGATCATTTTCTCCTTCACAAAGTTGGAGAAGGCCCGCGCCGTGTGCTCAGGGAGCTCCCGATTCTTCCCGCCCTTCACCATCTTGGATTTCAGGAAGTCTTCTCCGGCTTCCCTGATCAAAGCCGCCATCGACGCACTGGTGAACTTGTATTCTGCTTTGAATGTTCTCCAGTGCGCCTCGTGGACCTCACCGTCCACGAAAATATTCCGCTCGGGCACCAACTTGTGCAGCTCCTACACAATTATCGTCTTCTTTTTCCTGTTCTCCGTCCATTCCTTCATGGTGTAGCATGAAGGAACGAAGCTCTTTGGCTTGGTGAAGACGATCTTCGGGTGCACCCAGCACCTCTTTGCCGACGGCTGCACGTGCAGGATATGGGAAGCCGCCTTTCCTATCTCCGTTTCCGAAAGCCCTTGGAGAGAACGGAAGAACTCTCTCACCAGAGGCTTCATTTGCTTGAAGCGCGCGGTTGCGTTGAAAAGCATTCCTATGTCGGGATCGATGAGATCCCCCGTCTCATGCTTTTCGAACACCCTCTTCCACTTCTTCCAAACGGCTTCGGATGCTGTGATCAAATAAATTTCTCCTCGCAACTCGTTGTATTTTTTCTGCTTGTGGCTGGCGTTGTCTATGGAGGAGAATTTATTGATCATTTGATATTTGAAGTCCTGCACATGAAGAAGACAACACATGTTAGACAACCCGCCATGAATCAACAACTGCAAGAACAGTTTGGGTCGATCGACCCAAACCATAAAACTCACGAAGACATAACACAATGCAAGGGTTTGGGGCGATCGACCCAAACCATACTCACCTCCCATTTGGGGTTCTTATCTTTTGCATTCTCCCTTTCCTTGGGAGGCCTGCCATAGAACTCCCACACCTCCCTCGAGGCCATGATGTTCCTGATCCACGATGCCTGGTACGCCCTCTTCTTGTTCCCCATGTTGAAGAACCGGGAGATGTCGCTGAGTATGGTCTCGTTGTCAGACCATACCACCAGTGCTTTCCACACCTTCAGCTTCTCCTTCTGCTTGTTGGGGTCGTCCCACTCAGTCATCAGCTGGATTTTTTTCGACGCCTCCACACTGTGCTGGCCGTCAATCAGCCAGAAATCTCCTTTTGAAATTGCCGGCCACATATCAGGCGTCGGCATTCTCTTCAGCCCTTGAGGCATGACCACAATCGTCTGCATGTCGTCCTTGAACTGCCCGCCCACGATCTGGGCGACCATCCAGTCGACGTAGGCGTCCTCCTTAGCTCGGACACATTTCTCTGGAGGCGCAAGGTGGCACTGGGCAATGTTCACGTCGAACTTGAAATCCCTGCCCATGAAGAAGCAGTGGGAGCATTTCGTCGTGAAGTTGTCGACGATTCTTTGAATCTCCCCTGTATCCACCTCTTGCCCAGGTTTGGGCATCCGCAACTCTTGGGGAACTACCTCAACACCATATTCATAATTTTGGGACTTTAAGGAGTCCCAAAATCAAGGAATCCAGTTGGAAAAGTATATTGTAGGGAACATGGGAACGCTCCGGAACAAAATGGGAACCCCAGAGGGAACACATGATGGGGAACATTGGCACATGTCATTGGGAACGTGGGAACGTGGGAACGCTGCATTGGGAACATGGGAACGACGTGGTACACCATACGAAAATCTTCCATTCACAAAATGCGAGAAGTGTGAAAAGATCAACAAAACCCATGGTAGTGAAAAGTAACTTGGTATTCCTTTGCATTAAGTATGCGGACAAGGGTATAATTACCTCTTGATAATTAACATGCGAAACGGACATGTGTGCAAACATCCAAAATTTGTCATGATGCAATACTAATTGACATTTCTATTGCACAATGTTCGTCTAACCCCAAGCATATAAAACCAATCCCCATGAAGATGGCGATGGTGCCCACAATTGATATCAACGAGCGCGAATGTGCCCACGATTTGTTGTGGGTGGGGCATTTGACGCACTGCCCATTCGTCCTTCAGCCAACTCACACCGCCTGAGGTTGTCTTTGGCAAATTGTACTTGGTTGCTGGGGATAGTAATCTTTGGCGACTTCCCAAGGTCACGTGGGCCTGGAGGCCACGCTGCCAATATGCAATCAAGAGGTTGCCAATCTGGAGTTGAGTACTTCAAGTCACGTTTCCACTTGAAATCTGTCTTGGTGTCCCACCCGCTGTATTTCTCCAGCACGTTTCTGGCAGTGGAGGTGGGAATGAACCATTCCACTTGAATCTGACGCGCATGCGGTCCAGTAGTCTCCAAATTGGGGGGTGTTAAAGCGCGGCACACCCAAATGGGACGAGCAATATCTTGTTCTTGCGGCCTAAGGATCATGAAATGTCCTGTGAACACATCGTGTGCAGGGCGAAACGAAGGCGGGGGTCGCCGATTTCTGGGCCCCACATAATGTGCGTCGGCTCCATGATCCTCTCGAAGCTCGCCCGTTTGGAGAAATGGAGTGTCTGAACTGGGCGTAACTCGGGTTGTGGGCCAAAATCCTTCTTGCAAGCGGGTTCCCTCCGTCCATAGATCCGAGAGAGGTGCAGACAACGCTTCTTTCACATCAGTCCAATATGCAATGAGAGGGCCATGCACCCTACTGTATCCCCCCACATTGTCATGGTTGGAGTTTGACTCCCAGTGGTCAATATATCCTTGCAACCCATTGATAACATCCTCTAGTTTTCCCATTGCGCGAGGTTGGGCGGGTGCAGGTTCGCCCTCTGGCATTGATGGTCCTCCTCTGATGTTCTCCTTCCACATGAGTATACCTCTCTCCGGAAGCCACTCCACATCACTGCACACCAATTTATATTGCATTACCGGCCACCCATCATCCCTTACAAAGAATTTGAATTGTTGGGCTTTGGTATGTCCAAACAAAATATCGTTCCCACTTGGCAAGAAGGGCTCAACAAAGCCCTTCCAGGCAGGGAGTTCTTCGATCACATGTGGAATGGTGGCCACCTTCTCCATTTGCATGTAGGATTTCATCAAGAGGGGGATGGTAGGATAGTCCTTCTCGCGCAACTCCATGCTCCATCTCCCGAACGAAGCGTCTATATCATCATGTGTGTGACCAACCAGAAGGTATGATACATATACCTCTCTAAATATGCCTTTTGCTACTAGCATGGACCAAAATGCTTTCACAAATCTGCATTTGTTGTCCTTCCAACAATTGTCCAATTGAACATACAAAACGGGTGGGAGGGGCATGGCAAGCACGGGGTCAGCAGGTTGGGTTTTCAGTCCCTCCAAACAAGTCTCCTTCCCATTCAATATGGCTTTGTAAAGAGGCGACCGACCGGCACCCTCGAAAAGTGTTCGAGTTGACATAACCGGCGGAGCCTCCAAATCACGAAGAAGTCTGGCAAATGAACCAACAGTATGATTGCAATCACCTGGATACAAATCAAGAGAATAATGTGCATATCGTTCATCTCCATGCCCATGCGCTATCATACCGGTCACAGATAAAGGCAACTTCGTGAACATGTCAGTGTCTTTATTCTTGTACGCAAAACAAGGAGAAGCAGTCTTCCCATGGTCCATTTTATCATGAATGATGGACAACACCTTCCGGGGTTCCAAAATGGAGATGGACCTCATGCACCGGTAAGCATTACGTGCTGCCTCTTGTTGTGCAAGGTGTTTCTGCAATTGTTTGGAGAAACCAGTATGGGCTGCAGATCCGCGCACATGGGTAGAAATAATTGCTTGAAGGGAATCACATTTCCCACAACGAGCAAAATTGTCTCCTGCTCTCTTCGTCACGTATTGCTTGAAAAATGTTTGGCGGATGTCGCTTAGTTTTGAAAGGGAAATGGCTTTAACTCCGCATCTTTGGTTCACCTTCATCACATAGACAAGAACAACAAGATGTATAAATGCATTGCATAGATTGACATGTTATGAAATTGGAAGTTGTTGGTCGTGTAGAGCAATTCGAGTAATTCAATATAAAGCATGCGGAAAATAATAACAAATGAATCACGTAGAACCCTCACCTGGTTGATGGTGGTTAGCAATTTGTTCCACTTAGTGCCACGGGGAAGGACCATCTCAACAACACGCTGGCCGTTGGGGAGAGTGCGCGATTTGTGGGGCATCATGTCTGCTTTGTCTTGTAGGAGTTCTTGGAGAGTAGATGTTGCTTGCAAAGTTGCCACTCGATGTCTCTTCATGTTCAAATTTCCATGATCTCTGGGACGCACACCAGCCAAGAATTCTGCCCGGTTTCTATAAAACGACGATTTCGACACCACAAATATTTCACGCCATGCCCGAAGGCATATGTCCCGTCCACACAAGGTCACCACTTTGGCCCCTCCCTCACGCGAACAGTGGACCTCACCATGCACATGTATACGTTTGCTGTGTCGCATTCTAGGAGAGCAACCATAGAACTCAGAGCGCAACGCTAGTACTTCCTCCCTCGGAAAGTACCTTAAACACTCCCTGTTGCAACAATCAATGGAAGACAGCTGCCGGACAGAATCTGCGTTGAGAACGACCATTTTCTTGGGCAGGACATCCAGGTCTCTAGGTTTTCGGGTGGTGTCGTATTTCCGTTTGCCTTCTTTCAAACGTTGGGCAAGCAATCTATTGTGGTCCCGCATCCTCGAAATGCTCACATGTTGGTGTTGTAGGAGAGTGCATCCATCGTGAGAAGCACGAGATATGGGCCAACGTCGAAGAGAGAAAATGACATCCATATCCATCATTCCCTCTACAGGGTCCATGATGAGAACCCCAACGTCGTCTTCCCCAAGGGCCCTATCATCTATACAATCAATTGGATTTGAGTTTCTACAAATCCCTCCAGCAACTTCCTCACCTTGTTCATTGAAAAGCAACAAAGGAATATTTATCCAGTCCTCTCTCGAGAGGCCACTACAAGTATCATCAATCTCTCCAAAATGAAACTCCTCTTCATCTTCAGTGAAGATGACATCCAAGGCAGACGATTCCTGCAAGGGAAAGACCATGTGAAATTCAGAATGAATGATCGCAACAATACATAAAAACTCAAACATAGGGAGGTTCACGTAGGTACCTCATCACTGCTGCGATCATGGTGTTGTTCCATTTATAGTACTACGCTGCGCACACATTAATATCAGGTAGTTAATACGATTCTAAAAAATAAATAACCAATTTCATACACCAGCCAAGAACTTTATCACTGTCCTGGTGCATAGCTACTATTGATGGGGAGGGGAGCCCCACATGGTATAGGCTACGAACAAACACAACGTGGTCCTCAGAAATTTCAGTCGACCGACAGGAACTTTGTGTGCCTAACATTCTCTGAATTCTAATGTTGAACAAAAGAACGAGTTGCACAACGAACTCCCTGAAAACTTACCGTCGACCAGGAGTAAGGCTCATGAACATACTTCACAATATCATATCGACAAACATGAACTCAATGTTCCTCAGACGTTCCTGTCGACCAACAGGAAGTTCTCCCACAAAATTTCCCTCAATGGTTCCTGTCGACCAATAGGAACTTCACCCATAAAATTTCCCTCAGAAGTTCTTGTCGACCAAAAGAAACTTCACCCACAAAATTTCCTTCGGAACATCTTGTCGACCAACAGGAACTTCTCCCACAAAATTTCCCTCAGAAGTTCTAGAAGTTCCCCTACAAGTTCCTGTCGATCGACAGGAACTCATATAAAAAGAAGTTCCCCTACAAGTTCCTGTCGATCGACAGGAACTTATATAAAAAGAAGTTCCCCTACAAGTTCCTGTCGATCGACAGGAACTTATATAAACAGAATCTCCCTACAAGTTCCTGTCGATCGACAGGAACTTATATAAACAGAAGTTCCCTTACAGGTTCCTGTCGATCGACAGGAACTTATATGAATAGAAGATCCCTTACAGGTTCCTGTCGATCGACAGGAACTTATATAAACAGAATCTCCCTACAAGTTCCTGTCGATCGACAAGAACTTATATAAACAAAATCTCCCCTACAAGTTCATGTCGATCGACAGGAACTTATATAAACAGAATCTCCCCTACAAGTTCCTGTCGATCGACATGAACTTATATAAACAGAATCTCCCTACAAGTTCCTGTCGATCGACAGGAACTTATATAAACAGTTGTTCCCTTACAGGTTCCTGTCGATCGACAGGAACTTATATGAATAGAAGATCCCTTACAGGTTCCTGTCGATCGACAGGAACTTATATAAACAGAATCTCCCTACAAGTTCCTGTCGATCGACAGGAACTTATATAAACAGAAGTTCCCTTACAGGTTCCTGTCGATCGACAGGAACTTTTATCAAATTATTTCCCCTAGGAGTTGTCGATGGACATGAACCTCTTTCAAATTATTTGCCGAGGAAGTTCCAGTCGATCGACAGGAACTTCCAAATTTTAAACCGGGGATGTTCCAATCGATCGATAAGAACTTTCCTGCCAACGTCTGTAATCCGTACGACAGCCGTACAATGTACGGATACGATCACATCCCATTTTTCAGCGCATATATTTTACATACATATCCAACCTGTTTCAGCACCTCGTTCGTCACATCAATCGGAACCTCGTTTGTCACCTGGATTATCCCCGTGGAGAGGGGGAGAGAGAGAGAGACGTCAAGTGAAGAGGTCGAATGAATAAAAGACCTTCCATAAAGAGACCTGTGCATTTATAGTAGGCGGTGGTGTGTTGTGGGAAATATTGGTGGGAGTTTTGAATTCACGATCTTCTTTGCTTCCCGTCTACTAGATCTTTGAAATGTAGGGGGCACTTATGTTGCAATGTGTTCTTGATTTAATAGGACTAATTGTACGCTGGTAAGACAATCCTAACCCGAACGCGACATGCTATTAGTACTGAGGTACATAAGTGGTTACTACCCTTAATCTTGATTGCACTCCATCTTATGTTCAATCATGATTGCACTACATCCTAAGTTCAATTAGAAAATGAGCAATGCCACATGAAGCACAAATATGTGATTTATTGAAGGAAAGTGGGCTTGGGATGCGTGTGGGTTGTGAAACCATATGAAGCACTAAGGTTTGAGCACAAATTTGTGATTACATGAATGAAAGTGGTTGTGGGATGCGTGACATGGGTTGTGAAACCATATGAGCCACTAAGGTTTGAACACAAATATGTGATTTATTGAAGGAAAGTGGCTTTGGGATGAGTGTGGGTTGTGAAACCATATGAAGCACTAAGGTTTGAGCACAAATATGTGATTTATTGAAGGAAAGTGGGCTTGGGATGCGTGTGGGTTGTGAAACCATATGAACCACTAAGCTTCGAGCACAAATTTGTGAAACCATATGAGCCACTAAGGTTTGAACACAAATATGTGATTTATTGAAGGAAAGTGGCTTTGGGATGCGTGTGGGTTGTGAAACCATATGAAGCACTAAGGTTTGAGCACAAATATGTGATTTATTGAAGGAAAGTGGGCTTGGGATGCGTGACATGGGTTGTGAAACCATATGAACCACTAAGGCTTGAGCACAAATTTGTGATTACATGAATGAAAGTGGTTGTGGGATGCGTGACATGGGTTGTGAAACCATATGAGCCACTAAGGTTTGAACACAAATATGTGATTTATTGAAGGAAAGTGGCTTTGGGATGCGTGTGGGTTGTGAAACCATATGAAGCACTAAGGTTTGAGCACAAATATGTGATTTATTGAAGGAAAGTGGGCTTGGGATGCGTGTGGGTTGTGAAACCATATGAGCCACTAAGGCTTGAGCACAAATTTGTGATTACATGAATGAAAGTGGTTGTGGGATGCGTGACATGGGTTGTGAAACCATATGAGCCACTAAGGTTTGAGCACAAATTTGTGATTACATGAATGAAAGTGGTTGTGGGATGCGTGACATGGGTTGTGAAACCATATGAGCCACTAAGGTTTGAACACAAATATGTGATTTATTGAAGGAAAGTGGCTTTGGGATGCGTGTGGGTTGTGAAACCATATGAAGCACTAAGGTTTGAGCACAAATATGTGATTTATTGAAGGAAAGTGGGCTTGGGATGCGTGTGGGTTGTGAAACCATATGAGCCACCAAGGTTTGAGCACAAATTTGTGATTACATGAATGAAAGTGGTTGTGGGATGCGTGACATGGGTTGTGAAACCATATGAGCCACTAAGGTTTGAGCACAAATTTGTGATTACATGAATGAAAGTGGTTGTGGGATGCGTGACATGGGTTGTGAAACCATATGAGCCACTAAGGTTTGAACACAAATTTGTAATTACATGAATGAAAGTGGTTGTGGGATGCGTGACATGGGTTGTGAAACCATATGAGCCACTAAGGTTTGAGCACAAATTTGTGATTACATGAATGAAAGTGGTTGTGGGATGCGTGACATGGGTTGTGAAACCATATGAGCCACTAAGGTTTGAACACAAATATGTGATTTATTGAAGGAAAGTGGCTTTGGGATGCGTGTGGGTTGTGAAACCATATGAAGCACTAAGGTTTGAGCACAAATTTGTGATTACATGAATGAAAGTGGTTGTGGGATGCGTGACATGGGTTGTGAAACCATATGAGCCACTAAGGTTTGAACACAAATATGTGATTTATTGAAGGAAAGTGGCTTTGGGATGAGTGTGGGTTGTGAAACCATATGAAGCACTAAGGTTTGAGCACAAATATGTGATTTATTGAAGGAAAGTGGGCTTGGGATGCGTGTGGGTTGTGAAACCATATGAACCACTAAGCTTCGAGCACAAATTTGTGAAACCATATGAGCCACTAAGGTTTGAACACAAATATGTGATTTATTGAAGGAAAGTGGCTTTGGGATGCGTGTGGGTTGTGAAACCATATGAAGCACTAAGGTTTGAGCACAAATATGTGATTTATTGAAGGAAAGTGGGCTTGGGATGCGTGACATGGGTTGTGAAACCATATGAACCACTAAGGCTTGAGCACAAATTTGTGATTACATGAATGAAAGTGGTTGTGGGATGCGTGACATGGGTTGTGAAACCATATGAGCCACTAAGGTTTGAACACAAATATGTGATTTATTGAAGGAAAGTGGCTTTGGGATGCGTGTGGGTTGTGAAACCATATGAAGCACTAAGGTTTGAGCACAAATATGTGATTTATTGAAGGAAAGTGGGCTTGGGATGCGTGTGGGTTGTGAAACCATATGAGCCACTAAGGCTTGAGCACAAATTTGTGATTACATGAATGAAAGTGGTTGTGGGATGCGTGACATGGGTTGTGAAACCATATGAGCCACTAAGGTTTGAGCACAAATTTGTGATTACATGAATGAAAGTGGTTGTGGGATGCGTGACATGGGTTGTGAAACCATATGAGCCACTAAGGTTTGAACACAAATATGTGATTTATTGAAGGAAAGTGGCTTTGGGATGCGTGTGGGTTGTGAAACCATATGAAGCACTAAGGTTTGAGCACAAATATGTGATTTATTGAAGGAAAGTGGGCTTGGGATGCGTGTGGGTTGTGAAACCATATGAGCCACCAAGGTTTGAGCACAAATTTGTGATTACATGAATGAAAGTGGTTGTGGGATGCGTGACATGGGTTGTGAAACCATATGAGCCACTAAGGTTTGAGCACAAATTTGTGATTACATGAATGAAAGTGGTTGTGGGATGCGTGACATGGGTTGTGAAACCATATGAGCCACTAAGGTTTGAACACAAATTTGTAATTACATGAATGAAAGTGGTTGTGGGATGCGTGACATGGGTTGTGAAACCATATGAGCCACTAAGGTTTGAGCACAAATTTGTGATTACATGAATGAAAGTGGTTGTGGGATGCGTGACATGGGTTGTGAAACCATATGAGCCACTAAGGTTTGAACACAAATATGTGATTTATTGAAGGAAAGTGGCTTTGGGATGCGTGTGGGTTGTGAAACCATATGAAGCACTAAGGTTTGAGCACAAATATGTGATTTATTGAAGGAAAGTGGGCTTGGGATGCGTGTGGGTTGTGAAACCATATGAGCCACCAAGGTTTGAGCACAAATTTGTGATTATATGAATGAAAGTGGTTGTGGGATGCGTGACATGGGTTGTGAAACCATATGAGCCACTAAGGTTTGAGCACAAATTTGTGATTACATGAATGAAAGTGGTTGTGGGATGCGTGACATGGGTTGTGAAACCATATGAGCCACTAAGGTTTGAACACAAATTTGTAATTACATGAATGAAAGTGGTTGTGGGATGCGTGACATGGGTTGTGAAACCATATGAGCCACTAAGGTTTGAGCACAAATTTGTGATTACATGAATGAAAGTGGTTGTGGGATGCGTGACATGGGTTGTGAAACCATATGAGCCACTAAGGTTTGAACACAAATATGTGATTTATTGAAGGAAAGTGGCTTTGGGATGCGTGTGGGTTGTGAAACCATATGAAGCACTAAGGTTTGAGCACAAATTTGTGATTACATGAATGAAAGTGGTTGTGGGATGCGTGACATGGGTTGTGAAACCATATGAGCCACTAAGGTTTGAACACAAATATGTGATTTATTGAAGGAAAGTGGCTTTGGGATGCGTGTGGGTTGTGAAACCATATGAAGCACTAAGGTTTGAGCACAAATATGTGATTTATTGAAGGAAAGTGGGCTTGGGATGCGTGTGGGTTGTGAAACCATATGAGCCACCAAGGTTTGAGCACAAATTTGTGATTACATGAATGAAAGTGGTTGTGGGATGCGTGACATGGGTTGTGAAACCATATGAGCCACTAAGGTTTGAGCACAAATTTGTGATTACATGAATGAAAGTGGTTGTGGGATGCGTGACATGGGTTGTGAAACCATATGAGCCACTAAGGTTTAGGGTACAAATTTGTGATTACATGAATGAAAGTGGTTGTGGGATGCGTGACATGGGTTGTGAAACCATATGAGCCACTAAGGTTTGAGCACAAATTTGTGATTACATGAATGAAAGTGGTTGTGGGATGCGTGACATGGGTTGTGAAACCATATGAGCCACTAAGGTTTGAACACAAATTTGTAATTACATGAATGAAAGTGGTTGTGGGATGCGTGACATGGGTTGTGAAACCATATGAGCCACTAAGGTTTGAGCACAAATTTGTGATTACATGAATGAAAGTGGTTGTGGGATGCGTGACATGGGTTGTGAAACCATATGAGCCACTAAGGTTTGAACACAAATATGTGATTTATTGAAGGAAAGTGGCTTTGGGATGCGTGTGGGTTGTGAAACCATATGAAGCACTAAGGTTTGAGCACAAATTTGTGATTACATGAATGAAAGTGGTTGTGGGATGCGTGACATGGGTTGTGAAACCATATGAGCCACTAAGGTTTGAACACAAATATGTGATTTATTGAAGGAAAGTGGCTTTGGGATGAGTGTGGGTTGTGAAACCATATGAAGCACTAAGGTTTGAGCACAAATATGTGATTTATTGAAGGAAAGTGGGCTTGGGATGCGTGTGGGTTGTGAAACCATATGAACCACTAAGCTTCGAGCACAAATTTGTGAAACCATATGAGCCACTAAGGTTTGAACACAAATATGTGATTTATTGAAGGAAAGTGGCTTTGGGATGCGTGTGGGTTGTGAAACCATATGAAGCACTAAGGTTTGAGCACAAATATGTGATTTATTGAAGGAAAGTGGGCTTGGGATGCGTGTGGGTTGTGAAACCATATGAGCCACTAAGGTTTGAGCACAAATTTGTGATTACATGAATGAAAGTGGTTGTGGGATGCGTGACATGGGTTGTGAAACCATATGAGCCACTAAGGTTTGAGCACAAATTTGTGATTACATGAATGAAAGTGGTTGTGGGATGCGTGACATGGGTTGTGAAACCATATGAGCCACTAAGGTTTGAACACAAATATGTGATTTATTGAAGGAAAGTGGGCTTGGGATGCGTGTGGGTTGTGAAACCATATGAGCCACTAAGGTTTGAGCACAAATTTGTGATTACATGAATGAAAGTGGTTGTGGGATGCGTGACATGGGTTGTGAAACCATATGAGCCACTAAGGTTTAGGGTACAAATTTGTGATTACATGAATGAAAGTGGTTGTGGGATGCGTGACATGGGTTGTGAAACCATATGTCAAGCCACTAAGGTTGAAACAGAGAACATTAATTTAGTCACCAAACAATGGAACACCCCAAAGCCCATAGCCTAAACCCTAAACCCTACTCGACAAATTTATTTATGGAAGTTGGTCAAGTCAATGTGCGCAATGCAGGCATTGTCAAGATAATCATGACTAGAAGACAACAATGACAACGTGCATTTGCAAATTTGATGTTGTCAAGCCTAAATCTAAACCTTGAACATATGTTATGGAACAAATACTAATATTATTGCAACGTTAGTTGACTTCACATGTAGACTTGAACCGTGAGGTTAAGACTACATTGAACATGGTATTTAGTGTCATATGGCATTTCATGTCACTGATGTAACTTTTTTAGGGACACTTACTATGAAGAAGTTTACAAATAATGTCATGCCAACTTCCTTTCAGTTCATCCAAATACCAATTATGGAAACAAAATTTGGTATAATTTGCATCCCAACAAACTTGGGATGAAATATTGTCATGGATTATTGAAATGTAGATGGGAGATGACTTCGTAAGTGATAGTACTAGCAACATTGTAAAATCTATAACGCCCAATTTTTTCTACTAGGAATGACAAAATTAATCCTATTAGGTTAACATTTACTGTTCAACTTGGTGACACCACAACAGGGTTAATATGATATTTAGTGTCATAGGGCATATGATATTTAGTGTCATATGGCATTTAATGTCACTGCAATAAATTTTTTAGTACCACTTAAGGTTAATTGTAAGCTTAACATTTAGTGTTGCAATAAATGTCACTGGAAGGTTAACATTTAGTGTTGGTGACACAACACCATGGTTTACAATTAGTATTGAGGACGACAATTAGAATTCGTGACACTAAACATGATATTTGGTGTAGTACTAAATTCACAATTAGAACCTAGTACTTAACCATTAGTGAGTGGGTGGGATGTGATTTGAACCGTACCATGATTGGCACACATAAGTACCACATGACGGCTAATAAGTGGAAGCCCTGAACATCTGGACCGTCCACAGGGAGGGAAGCACAACGACCGTGCGATGGGGGGGCGGGAATGTGGCACCGTTGGATGGCGGCCGCCCAAATCTGGACGGCGAGATTTGGGCAGAGGGGAGGAGGAGGGGAGGGAGGGGTAGAGGAGACACTTGGGAGCAAAGAGGCACTCATTTGTGTCTTGCTCCTGCAAAGCTCTAGCTCTCCACGAAGTGCTGCTGCGGCGAGCAACGAAGAGGGACGCGCAGAGAGAACGAGAGAGGTCACCGAGTGGTAGGTGGAGAGAGGCCGAGAGAGGATCTGCAGCGTTAGAGGAGGAAGGAGGCAATACTACCCGTAGCAGTCATTTGTACTTGAATACAGGTAGAATTTATAGTGGATTGGATGGCCAGCATGCTTGCTTAAACACTAGAATCTTGAATGGCAAAGTGAGGGTAGAAGAGCACTAGAAGTAGGAGAGGAAAGGAGAGGCAGAAGAATGGTGGAAGATCATAGTAGAGGATGTGAAATTTTGTGGAAGATGAGTTGAAGTCAGAAGCAAAGAAGTTAGTTTGCTCACGTCAGCATATATGATAATATGTGCAACAAAATTCTGGTTGTTATAGTATTCTGGGAAAAGTGTGACAATGAGAGAGTGCATGATATGCTGGGGAGAGAGGTAGTGGCAGGAAGGGCTGAATGCATGTTTTGGTGAGGGAGGTAATAACAGTGAGAATTGAGAGAGGGAAGGAATTGAGCATGAGGAAAACACATTAATGATTAGCCCAATTTGAAGTAGTCATTGAAGGGATCTGCAAATTGTGTGCGACAATGCAGGAAATATAAACTCTATACAAAAGCCAATCCAGCACAAATATGGAATGTTCAGATAATGTAGGCAGATCAAGTTAATCAAATTTAAAGGTGCAAAGAAAGGAGGAGCAATCAATTGGGAGTAACAATTGCACATGGAAACATAGCCATAAACAATTGCACATGAAAACCACACACATTGGCATAGGAAAGAAAACCAAGTCACTAGAAGACCAGAGTGGGCCTTGGAATGCGTCCGTACACCGAAAAAAGTGGGACATTCGAAGGGGATGTGGTTCCTGTCGATCGACAGGAACTACAACCTGGAACTACAAAGACATGAAATCTTTTAAGCATTGTTAGTGCAAATTAGGAGACAATGGGCCACCACAGAGGGCTGAAGTTCCTGTCGATCGACAGGAACTTCAACGTCCAGCAAGGTACTAGTGAAAGTAACTCTAGTGAGAATTAGGAAGCACTAGGCCACCACTGAGGGATGAAGTTCCTGTCGATCGACAGGAACTTCAACGTCCAGCAAGGTACTAGTGAAAGTAATTCTAGTGAGAATTAGGAAGCACTAGGCCACCACTGAGGGCTGAAGTTCCTGTCGATCGACAGGAACTTCAACGTCCAGCAGGGTACTTGTGTAAGTAATTCTAGTGAGAATTAGGAAGCACTAGCCCACCACTGAGAGCTGAAGTTTCTGTCGATCGACAGGAACTTCAGCGTCCAGCAGAGTACTTGTAAGTAATTCTAGTGAGAATTAGGAAGCACTAGCCCACCACTGAGGGCTGCAGTTCCTGTTGATCGACAGGAACTTCAGCGTCCAGCAGAGTACTTGTAAGTAATTCTAGTGAGAATTAGGAAGCACTAGCCCACCACTGAGGGCTGCAGTTCCTGTCGATCGACAGGAACTTTTGGCCATTTGAACCAACACAGTAGACAATGAATGAATTGAACAAATATGGGATGTGGGCAAGTTATAAGGTAAAGTTCCTCATACCTCACAAGCCTAGGACTGCACCAAGATTAAGAGACATGACGTGGAATAGACTGACAGTTCAGGCTTGATAACATTGTAAACTGAATGTGTCAGGACACACAAACAATGGCCCCCAGAAAACGTGCGATGTGGACAGATATGGTTGGAGCATTGACCGCCAGGGAGGAAGGACCTGTTTGGGTTGTCAAGTCGACGCACATGCGGGAGTGGTCATTCGAGCTCCGACGGAAGGACATTTCCAACCCGTATGACTTGTATATGACAGAGAAGGTGAAGGAGGACTGGATTCAAATGCCACACGCAATTATCAAGGGAGCATCGCAAGGGGCTAAAGCGAGCATATTAGAGCTGAAAGTATTGGAGGGGGTGGAGGAGCGGACGCTGGTGGTGGATACCAAAAAGCATATTTTCAGTAAAGAACCATTTGCCAAAAGCATAGAGTCAATCAATAATGACGACCGCATGGCGCTGATGGGACTTGTTCACAACGGTATATCCAAGAGGGCGGTTGTGTGCATTCTTGGGGTGGCAGATGACATGAGTGAGAGTGAAAACAGGGCAAGAGAGGCATTGAACGCCACCAAGAAGAAGCAAGCAGTCGAAATAATGAAGAAGAGGTCATCAGGAGAGGGAAGTTCCAGACCTTCGTCCAGATCGACTGGCCGTGATTCCCAAAACAGAAGACAAAATGCGGGGGGGAGCAGTGGCGGACAAGCAGAAGAAGTAGCACACAATGTCGTGCCTCTGCAGAGTGTGGCCGCTCCAGATGTGCAGGGTCGTTCGAGGAGCTCTCTGCAAAGCGAGGACGTCTCAATACAAACCATGTATCGCGAGGGAGACGACGCAATGGAAGAGGCAGAAGATGATGATGAACCAAGGGCATCAAAAAGGAAGACACAGGAAGAAGGCATGTCTTCAGGGAAGAAACGGGCGCCAAAAAAGTCGAAGAAGGAGCCCAAGGAGGAGGAGCTAATCCCAAGGTCTGAAAAAGCGGCGACAACAGTCAAGCCTGGGGAGACTTTGGATCTAACGGAGGCTGCGAAAGACAAGGAGGTGTTTGTCAAGGCATACGGACCCCTCTATGTTTTGGGTATGGACTTCATTGTGCGAATACCTTTGCAGCAGCTTAAGCGGGGACAGTCTCATCAGGTTTCCCTAAACCCTAAACTCGATTTATTGAACTGTGGTTGATGTGAAGGACTCCTGAACACTAACCGTCACATTTCTTGCTGCAGGTTGCGAGAAAGTATGATCCGGAACTGAAGGAGCAGATGGTGGCCTACCTGTCACAAGTAGAGCCAACCTGGACGCAACACAACATTTGCGTCATGCCAGTGTTTCCCGAGGACAAGCCATGGCAACCTCCCTACAGGTGGGAGGATATCAAGGACAAGGACTTTATCATAATCGGTGGCCAGCACACAGTGGCTGCTGCAAGAACAATTGTGGGCCACAAGGATACGGATAGCATCACAAAGAGGAAATTCAAGGCTTGGCCTAGTTGCATAGTGTACACACAAGAGTATAATTACACAACTAGGTTGTCCTTGACTCTGAATAGAACAAACAAGATGTTTGCGTGGGTTCCTTCCTGGGCAGCAACCATTGTAAATGTAAGGAGGGTATGGCTGTCAACTCATAAGCCTTCCAAGGTGAGGATCAATGCATCGAATGCGGAAGACCAAAATGTGAAGAACTGGAAGGTTGGTGTCATTCCAAACTCAGTAAATGCTATGTTATATGATGTCCTCAATTTTGTCATGGGGTTCCCCTTTTTTCCAAGGGGATCCAATCGGTCGACTGGAACCCCATCTCTTGCCTTTGGGTTCCAGTCGATCGACTGGAACCCACCCTTTTCCATATGCTTTCACTTTTGCCTTGGGGTTCCTGTCGATCGACTGGAACCCACTTCATGACCATTGCCCTCCAATAATATTCATATGACAAACTACGGTATTAAACAAATGTGGCTGTTGTTGCAGAGTTTTATCCTCAGCGCAGAGGCACAATTCTCTGGAATCAATCCGAGGATTACGCATGAGCACCTTGCAGCCGAGCTCGCCATCATCATGAGTGACGATCTCACTTACTCTTCATGGAGGAAAGCCTTTACAATGCACGAGGATGGAGAACTAGTGAATCCTGATACTCATCAGAAATTCATCAAGGACCACGAAGACGCTGAAGATGTGAGGAGAGAAGCTCATTACAAGAAGAAGACTGCTGCTGCATTCGTCCCGAGGAAATACGTTGCAAAGCCACTCAGCAGGGAGACGTTCAAAGCCCTCTCTGGGATAACAACTCAAGACCTCCACACAGCAGCGAGGAGGCTCACAGAACTGAACTCCAAGGGTCTCCCCAGAGTGTGCTTTCGCCAACCTAGGGCGAACAATGCGGTCTTGCACCTTCCTGCCTGGGCGAACAAGAGGAAGTGGAAGAATATAATCATCCACGAGCTCGCGCGGACGGACCCACAGATGAAATTTTTTGATGGAGAGGATGGCCAGCAAGTACTAAACCGGCCCTTGTGGGTGCAATTCAAGAAGGACACAAGGGTGACCAAGGCCAAGTGGGCGAGCATTTTTGAAGTGGCAACTACGGAGTGGTTGAACAAGAAGCGCATTTACAACCACAAGAACCTCGCCCCTTCTGAGGCTCTCCAGCGCATGCTCGAGTTTTGGTTGAGGAAGGACGGTCCACTGGAGCCTGGCCGTTTTGTTTCCATTTGCACGAGAGTTGAATCTTCCGGAGATTTTGTTATTGGTAGGCAGCGGACGTCTGATAAGGAGTATTTGGGATGCAACATCGTTGCAGGTTGCCTCGTAGACTTTAGATTTATTCCAGGTTTTGAATCTGGTGTGAAGGCACCTTTTCCAGTCTTGGACTCACTGGCGAGGTACATGAACGACCCTTCCTGGTACCCGGGTCTCCGTCGTGTGCCTGTGTTCATGCTCGTCTCCGACGAGATCAATTACGATGGTGTCTTGCGTTTCATGGAGTTTCTGTGCTCAAGACATCCGGACACGTTCGTCACTGTGCCATCGTACTACACACCATGCCCTGCTGAGGACCTCCCCGAAGTGCCAGAATTGTCAAAGTGGAGATCCCACCCGATCGTCCACATCTGGTTCGTCGTCAACAAGAAACTTCACCAACCCTGCAAGCTCCCAGGAGCCTTCTCCCCGCCTGACCTCCCCCGTTATTTTGCCAAGAAGCACCTCTGGTCGGAGCGCTCTTACGAGCTTCACAAAGGAGAGCTGCGCATGGAGACATACTTTCAGTTTCTCGACTTGAGGGGAGGGAGGGGCAGGCTTTTTGTGAATTTCTTCGGCGGTCTGAAGGCCTCCGCTGCCGCATTGGTAAGCTACTCCCCTTGCATTAGGTGTCACCTTCCTCATCTTTCAGTTTATCACTTCCAGTCGATCGACAGGAACTCACTTTCAGTTTATCACTTCCAGTCGATCGACAGGAACTCACTTTCATTTTATCACTTCCAGTCGATCTACAGGAACTCACTTTCATTTTATCACTTCCAATCGATCGACAGGAACTCACTTTCATTTTATCACTTCCAGTCGATCGACAGGAACTCACCCTCTTTCTCCTTGCAGATGTTGAAAAGCAACGTTCTCAACTACGTCAACATCGTGCATAATGAGGAGTACGGGGTTATGGTGGAGAAGAGTTTCTGCCTGAGCAGAAGCGACTTCATGGACAAAGACGGCCTTATAGACCCACTCGATGACGCCGACGTGGAAGAGGACATGGATGCGCCGCTTCCCCAAATCGCATACGTGAGTGCTATTTTGTTTGTGTTTGTATACGTCCTTTGTTATTCCAATCGATCAACTGGAACTTACATGCGCATAATGTTTTTTTTATTGCAGGGAGATCATTTCACGGAGCCCCTTGGAGTGTCTCAACATCTTGGTGTTGACGAGGCGGAGGCAATGGAGGAGGGCGCAAATGTCCAGAGCTCGCAGGGCCAAGCTACACATGTGGAGGTTGTAGCAGACGACGACGACGACGAACAAGTGGTGGACCTCGCTGCGGAGGATGATGACGACGCTATGGAGGAAGACGAAGCTGAGGAGGAAGACGATGTTGAGGTGTATTCCTCTGACGAAGAGGAGCCGCCTTCTCCTCCTCCTTCCCCACCCAGGCGGTATGGCACCCCCGACGAGTCTTTGTGTACTCCGCTTGCGACGTCTCCGGTTCGAGATACGCCGCCTCCCATGTCTTCGCCACCTCTAGCGCGAACTCTGGATTTTAGGTCCCAGCCACGGCGTGCTCACTCGGACACTACAACCTCCGATCTCCCCTCCCCCGGGGTCACTCCTGGTGACCAAGACACTCCTTGCGAGTTGGCGACCCCTTCCAGCCGAGCTCGAGAGGATGAAAACGTTGTCGGAGGTCCAGTCCTGCATGCGGAGGACGTCCTAGTCAGTCCTCCCCCACCTCCCCAACCCCTTGGGGGTTTGCAGCCTCCGTTCTTGCCTCCTCCTCCTCCACAACAACAGGGCGTTACAATCGAGATCCTTTCCCAAATGTTGCAGTTGAATGCGGAGGCTACAAGAGCGGAGATTGCGAATGTGACGAAGACCTTCATGGCCGAGCTCCAGGCTGTGAAGATGTCACAAATGGGACCATCCCAGGAGACAAGTGTCGGCCCCAACCGCAATGTCGCGCCGGCCACCACCGCCGCCACTGCCCCTCCATCCTCTGTAAGTCCCCCTCACATTCCATTTTCCTTCATTCACTTCCATGATTTCACATGCTCTTCATATTTTTTAGGATTTCTGAATCACATCCTGGATTTGTGGTCCAGAATGTGGAAGGAGACGCGTTATCAGACAAGTGTCCACAGCGTCCGGAGGAGTAGTTAGTTTGCACTCGACCGAGAGGTTCACTCTTGATCTAGCGTAAATATTACACCTTCCCACACTTTCCGTGGCGATGTTCATTGTAACATTCTGTACACTTCAATAAAATTATTACGTTAATCTTTCAATAGCCTTCTCCTCTCCGAGGCTGCAAAGTCACATCACATTTCCTACTATTCCCACTATACGACCTACTGAGTGCATTCCTTTTTGTGTGCTCGTTTCCTGTTTGTCGCTTGGAACTTGTTATCCCCACGATTACAAGTTCCTCTCGATCGACAGGAACTCTCCTCATCCCCTCTCGAGTTCAAGGTCGTGTGTATTTTGTTGGCATGGTTTTAGTCAATTTCATATCTTTATTCTGTTTCACATATAATATGTTACTGCCGAAAGGGGAACTTGTTTCCTGTTTGTCGCTTGGAACTTGTTATCCCCACGATTACAAGTTCCTCTCGATCGACAGGAACTCTCCTCATCCCCTCTCGAGTTCAAAGTCGTGTGTATTTTGTTGGCATGGTTTTAGTCAATTTCATATCTTTATTCTGTTTCACATTTAAATAGGTTACTGCCGAAAAGGAAACTTGTTTCCTGTTTGTCGCTTGGAACTTGTTATCCCCACGATTACAAGTTCCTCTCGATCGACAGGAACTCTCCTCATCCCCTCTCGAGTTCAATTTCGTGTGTATTTTGTTGGCATGGTTTTAGTCAAATTTCATATCTTTATTCTGTTTCACATATAATATGTTACTGCCGAAAAGGGAACTTGTTTCCTGTTTGTCGCTTGGAACTTGTTATCCCCACGATTACAAGTTCCTCTCGATCGACAGGAACTCTCCTCATCCCCTCTCGAGTTCAATTTCGTGTGTATTTTGTTGGCATGGTTTTAGTCAAATTTCATATCTTTATTCTGTTTCACATATAATATGTTACTGCCGAAAAGGAAACTTGTTTCCTGTTTGTCGCTTGGAACTTGTTATCCCCACGATTACAAGTTCCTCTCGATCGACAGGAACTCTCATCCCCTCTCGAGTTCAAGTTCGTGTGTATTTTGTTGGCATGGTTTTAATCAAATTTCATATCTTTATTCTGCTTCCACATAATATGTTACTCGCTGCCGAAAGGGAACCTTGTTTCCTGTTTGTCGCTTGGAACTTGTTATCCCCACGATTACAAGTTCCTCTCGATCGACAGGAACTTGACCAAAACTATTTTTATTCGTACTTGTTCACTTAGAACATTGGACATGGTGTGGGATCAGTTTGTGCTTTCATGTAAATCGACAGGAATCCTCCCCTACACCTGCGTCAACTTCCATGTTATTAACTGTTCCTGCTGGGCGGCTGGAACTTTGTTGTTCACTGACGTCTCCACCCAACTTACATCTCTCTCATACCCTTTGCTCCAAGATTGGATTGGTTTTGATTTGAACTCTTTACACAGGCCCCCGCCCCTCTTGTGTTTTCTCCCTCGGATGTGGTTGTCGACGGTGAAGATAATCAACACTTGTCTATTTCTGAATCTCACAGTCCACTGCTTCAAATGGAGGGTCCCTCGTCATTACGAGTCCCAAAGGAAAGCCCTCTACTCCAACTTCCCGGAATGGAGGAGGAAACGCCTTCCCTTACAGATGCAACTCCTCACCCTTTCGAGTCTATGCAAGAAGGCAACGTCGACGTCCACGAGCAACCCTTCCCTTTCGTCCCAGCCCATCCCTCACTCTCCCCGGTCGTATCCTCCTCTCCTCTAGAGGATACACCTCTCAGTGACCACGGCGCCTCTGTCGCCACACCCTCAGCAGGCTGCACAGATCCCCCATCTCAAGACTCCGTGGATGTTACCACTGACCTGCGATTGCCTGCCGCTGATGCGAGTGTTTGTATCCCAACAATTGCCCGTGAGATTTCCCTGCCCGATGTGGATGCTACTTTGGATCTTGTTTCTCCTGCACCCTCTCCCATTCCTCCTTTCTCTTCCCCCGCCACAGATGCCGACCCTGTGGCGGGGCATGTCATTTCCTCAATCACTGCTGCGGACCTTACTCTTTCTCCACCACACCCTGACCCCCCCCAAGTTGTCCCTGCTCCTCAAAACCCTGGTCTCCTTTCCTCTACGCACCCTCCCGTAAGTGATTTATCTTATTATCCCTTATTTCCTTCATTTACTCTTTTCCTTGCTGTTTCCCGCTTATTTGCTCTTTGTACAACGTTCCTATTTTTGTAGGAGGTGAGACCTCTTGTGGTATATTCTAAATTCATGTCTCTTGCAGGCTCCCCAGCCTCTGCCAGCCATTGCTGTGGTGGACTCCGACACTGCTTTGGTCTCTGTGCCTTCTCAGCTTGTTTCCGACGTCCTCCCCCACGACCCCATTGCCCCTCTCTCCGTCGCCGCAGCTTCGGATGGCCAAGTCGATGACCCTGCCCATATGTGGCGGGTGCAACACCGTGGCTTCGTCGACGTCCGCAATCCTCCCGGTGCCTTCACCGCCTCCGATTCTCGTCATGCCATTGACGCCCCTTCCGCCGCCGCTCCTCCCCCAATTCCTCGCCCCTTTCCTCTTGTAAGTGAACCCTCTTAGAATCTTCCTCTCGATCGACAGGATCTTCCTCGTCTCTCTCCCCTATTTTGTGGTCCTCTACTTCTCATCCTTGTTGTTCGTTTAAGTTGTGCAGGCCACTGTCGAAGACGTTCTCAATAGGCTCTTCGTGTACCCAAACAATCCCCTTAGTAAAGGTAGACAAGTTTTCACCAGGGAGATGGGCGTGCTTGCCGCTAAGAGACTCTTGTGTAGTGAAGGGCCACGCTCTTCCGTAGAATTGCGCGATTCCCGGTCGTGGCTCTTCGAACCCTTCCGAATCGAGGTACAGGCAGTTCTGGGCTTCTTCACCCCTTCCAGCTACTATACACGTGTATTTCTTGCTTCTCTGTGAATCACACAAGTGCTTATTTCTCTGGCCCTGATTCTTATGTTCCTGTGGGCAGGACCCTGCTGCTCGGAACACCAGAAGATTTGTACTTGTCTTCGATCTCAATGGCATCTTTTGCAAATGTCATCACGTTGATCAAGGCCAAACCATCCTCCCGAGTTGGCTTCTTGGACCTCAAGAGTCCCACAGCCAACCCACCATGGTTGGATCTAAGTTTGTCGTTCCCAGACTCGGATACAGGATGTTTTGGAGATTCTGTTGCCTTCATTTCTATGTCTGCGTTTGGTCCTCCATGACAATGAGCAATGTTATCGCCATTGGCAATTTCTTGTTCAGTGAAGAAACCCGCCCTCGCTACCTCTTCGCGCAGCAACATTGCTCCAAATATGCGGACTCCCATGGCGTCGAGTTGAAGAGCCCGGATAACCCCAACGCCACTTTGTTCCAGAAGAATTTGGGCCTTACGATGTGGTGGCCCCCTCGTTCCTTTGATTCTGACGCTTTGTTTGCCACTGAACAAAACACCCTTCTCGTAGACGACAGCCCCTACAAGAGTGCCATCAACCCCGACCAGAATGCCGTCTTCCCCCCCTCCTTCTCTACCAACGCTTCCCCTGATGCCGACATGATCAAACATTTCCAACCTTGGTTCGAACGTCTTTTCTACAGCCCGTTGCAAGACATACGAGACTTCGTTGTGATCCATAGGTTTGGACAGCCCCCACTCCACCACTCGGACCCCATCAGGAAGGCTGTCGACGTAGCTGCCAGACCCAACATTAAAGGGAAATTAAAACCAACCGGCCTCTTAGAACGTAAGGGCGTTCGGTAGTGTCTGCACAATCAGCTTATGTATTCACTGCATATGGAATGCTCCAAAGTAACCGTGTCCATATCTTCTGCTGCTTCCAGTTTCCGCCTCCTTCACGCACATTGCCCACCTCTGGGCGTTCTGCGTTCAGACGCCCCAACGGTCCCTACTCACAGCATCGTGTCGTGGCGCGCCAAACCACTTCCCCGCCTTCAATACATGTGCCTACAGAGATGCCCTCCTCTGCTGCTATTCGCGCCATGGCCACCCCGACCCGTGAATTCCCTCTGGTATTTTTTTGCCACCTCTCATTTCTCTTTCCTAACCATCATTTTCCTTGTTTTCTCATGTACCTTATAATCGACCACTCGCCAATTTCACTTTCATTTTTGGCCCCTGCAATGTTTCCACTCTTCTTTCTGGAATTAATTCTTCTTTACGTTTCCTCCTGCAGGGTCTTGACCTCAATTCGGGCCCTCCCCCCGAATATTTTCCAACTCCCGTCCAAGTATCACGCCGTCGCCGCATCTCGACTCGCGAATACCAATTCTCCATCATCGAATCTATGGGCCCTAACTCAAGAGCCCATCGCATTCTGCGCGCTGGTTTGGCCTCCCTCGCTAAACCTCCCGTGCCACCCCCGGCCTGGACCAAGCTCGGTCTCCCTTTGGAAGTTACCAGATACAATTGGACCGAAGACCAATTGCAACGTTTCTTTCCTGAGTGGGTTCACAAATTGTCAGTTCGTTCTCCTGGTTGTAGTGAGGCCCATGCCCCACCAAATGTTTGAATAAAATCACATCCCATTCTTCATTGCCTTTATATGCGTGGCTTCCGCACACATTCAATTCAGTCCATTGTTCATCCTCCACGCTTTTTGTGTGCCCTTGGTCGTGTTTCTTTTCTATGAATGTCACATGTTCCTGTTGATATTGTACCTTCATTTACTACCTATTCTGTCATTCCATCAATTCCAACATTGCGGAAGTGGACCTAACTATAACTGTGTCATAGTACACAATTTCCCGTCCCCGGTGTCGAATTTCATTTCTTCCACTCGATCGAGTGGTTGGAGTTCCCTTTCTTCCATAACCCTAACCCATACATTCATATGTATTTTGTTTCCCATTTGTTACCCTAAGCCCCATAAAATGCACTCTGCGTTCCCCATGTGTTCCCTAAACCATGTCCCCCTTGTACGACTGCCTGTTCCCAATGGGTCCACACCCCGTTCCCAATTGCGTTCACTGCGTGTTCCATGTGCGTTCCCATTGCGTTCCCATTGTGTTCCCATTGGGTACCCATGTGCGTTCCTATTGCTTCTATCTCGTTCCCGTTGCGTTCCCATTGCGTTCCTTTTGCGTTCCTATCACTGCCACACACCATTTAATAGTCCCAAAATAACACTAAAGTCCCAAAATTTTGAATATAGTGTTCCTCGTCAATCATCACCGATGACTGCCTCTTCGACGGTGTAGTCTGCCGGCTGGTCGACGGCGTCGGCGTCTGGCTGTCAGCCGGTGTTTCCGAGGGAGTGCTCCTTCTTGAGTCAGCCGGGACCGCTCGTGGCTTCCTCACTGCTTGAGGTCTGGACGACCCTGCACCTTCCTCAGTGGTGGCCTTTCGTCTCACCACTTGTTGTGGTTTTTGTTGGGCCTTGTTGATCTCGGTGATTGCCTGCTTTAGTTTGGTGAACCTGCTTGCAACCTTCGTGTTCGTACAATTCCCATCAATGAATATCGCCTCTGGTTTCACCACCTCTGGTTCGGCACATGACTCTTTGGCGTAGATGGTGTCAAACGGCTCGGAGAACTGGTGCATGAACATGTGGACGTTCTGCACCGCTGAGTTCTCTAGGATGACGTCCACGTGTTCCCCAAGAGCCTGGAAGGACGCCACCTCCCACCCCGTCAGAGTCGCCCAAGTATGCTGCTCAAATGTCCCAACTTTTACCACGAACAGAATTTTGTATTGGGATGCCTTGACCACCTGAAATGACCATGCAAGCAGTATCCCGTCCTTGGGCACATAGGAGTCGTCTGGAGGTGTTTCGTACTCCTCGCATAACACATCTGGTGCTTGCATGACCCACCTCTCTCCAGGTCTTTTTTTGGGGGCCATCTGCAAGGAAAGGATGGGAACTGTTAGTTTCGGTTGGACGACCCAAACTCTTTCATGTAGAGATAGGCATGTTATCGAATTTGCAAGAGGCTGAATATGTCAGAGTCAGCTATGGACAGGTTTGGGTCGATCGACCCAAACACAAGCCAGCTGAATCCTGAAAATTTGGTAATTAATTTTCTCTTCTGCTTAAGATATGACCGGGTCATTAGAGTTTAATGAAGGTGGATATAATGATCAAAGGGGAAAATTTCGGATGATTGGCCGTATCGTTATTCCTTGTTCTTATGGGTGTACATTATCCATATCCTTGTATTATAAGGAATATCCAAATTATGTTTTATTTTGGGCACCAGTATGGATGGATTATTGGGGAGGGGTTTTTTAACGCCATGTTTGGGTCGATCGACCCAAAACTTTGCGGCATTTTTGTTTGTTTGGTTTGGGTCGGTCGACCCAAACCTTGGGTTTTTTGTTTGGATGGTTTGGGTCGATCGACCCAAACCTTGGGTTTTTTGTTTGGATGGTTTAGGGTCGATCGACCCAAACCTTGGGGTATTTTTGTGTATATGGTTTAGGTCGATCGACCCAAACCCCACTGGATTATTTGTGGATTTCAATATAAGTCAATTGTTGACTACAGCTTTGAAGAGCCAGTCTTGAAATGTAGTATCTGTTATTAAGGAATGTGTATGGTTTGGGTCGACCGACCCAAACAAGGTGTTATGTTTGGGTAGATCGACCCAAACAAGTGAGAGAACAAAAAGATTGTTTTTTTAAGAAAGTGAAGCAAATTTAGGCTAAAAATGCTTCCGTGTTTTTGGATAAGACTTACTGTTTCGGTCGCCTCTCGAAACTATTTTGTTTCAGGAGAGCTTCCTTTTTGTGTGCACGCAACATACACAATGCTTATGCATTGTGTATGCTTCAAGACCCTAATGCAACTGAAACACATTGAGTCATTGAAAAATTACCTTTTCTTGCAAACGTCACAACAATCTGTTGTTGCAGGTGGGTATTGCAAGCTAAATGTCACAAACACTCTAAATGAACACTACACTTGAATAACAGAAAAGTATGAACCTCGCAAAACCCACTCAATGCCGTTTCTCACTGAGTTCTAACACTCTGAATGTTACTAACAGAAACCTCTATCGCAAACACTCACCACAATGGAGTGTGAGAAAGTCTCAACAACATAGACCAAGACGAAATGAGCAAACACTCTAAAACCACTCAAAGTTGTCACACAATCCAACCCTAAACCCTTTGAATCTCAAGTTGGAAAAAGAGAGCAAGCTTTTTCAAAACCAGAAACAACTCACACCACTCATAAACCTAGAGAGCAAGAGAAATGAAAAGAGGCTTGGAGAAAGCAAGAGAAAGGGTAGGGAGGAGACAAATCAGAAGATGCGAGAAGGAAGAGAAAGCAAGAGAAAGGGCGGGAGCAGCGCTTCACGGAGGCGGTGGTTCGTGGAGGCGGCGCTTGGCGGAGGCGGCGCTTCCAGCAAAGCTTGGCGCGGAGAACGAGAAAAGGGGCGAAAGAGGGCGACGTTTCGAGATTTGTAGCCCGCGGGAAAAGGCCCTACAATACGGGATTAGGGCACCCACGTGATTAGAGCACACACGGAAATGGGATTACGGGCCAACCCTAATCCCCAAACCCTAACCCTCTATTCCTTAGCACCAATTAATTTTTTCAATCAGCTACATAGCCTAAAGTATTGCTTAATATTATCAATTTACCCTAAACCATACCCTAATTTTGCGAACAAATTAAACTCGTTGGATCTTAAGTTGTTTGACCACTTTAGAGAAATAAAATAATTCATTTGACTTTCAACTAGTATGAAATATTTGTTGAGTACCATTCCCAACTCCAATTTTAATGGTTTTGAATTGCATGGTCGTCATATGGAATTGCCAACATGCTTGAGCTTTTAGTCATCCCTTACATATTCACTTTGATGAATCATGTAGTGCACAATAAACCATGGTTCATAATATATCACAAGACTAAACTAAAGTAAAATGATTTTAATAGACAAGTTACTAAGGATTTAGGGTAACTTAAGCACATGATATGCAACTCCAATTGTCTCCAGTGACAAAACATTGTAAAATGAATCCATTATGTGTATAGTTTCATAAATCTAGACATATGGAATCAAACAACAATGATACATGATAGTCTAAGAGGGGTATTTAAAAATTATGTTGCAATCCTCAAAGGCAATTACACGGTTTTTTAAAATTGATATGGTATCCCTTTACATGGTGCAATAATATGAATATGAATAATATGTATTGTGATTTATATGATGTATGTTGCTAGAGGGCATGGCTCTAGCTTACCGTGGATCCCCTAACAAGTACCATTACACTAATTCACTACAAGTTAATGTATTGTCATTTATTATAATCCGAAATTACACAATATATAGTGACAACCTATCAATTTTTGTTTGCCAAAAGCACCGAATCTGTTGATTGATTTATATCATGAAACATTTATATATTCACTTAAAGTTGACCCCTAAAGTAAACAGGAGAAGCAAGATGAATACAAATGTATCCACCTTAACCCAAGGTGAACATCATAATATGCAACCAATCAAGCAAAAACTTTGATGTTTCCTGTTTCCTCCACATGTTTGAAACGACATATATTAGATAATGACACATAATATAGTAGTTGTTGTTTGTATATGTAGGCATCAATGAACATGTACGAAATTCACGGTTTAGGGTTTAGGGTTTAGGGTTTAAGCCATAAATGAGCAGCACGTAGGTCAAATGATGGGGCGTTGTTGATCATAGTTTTAGACACAAATGTATATAGGCATCACAACATTTTCATTGCCAAACATGGAAGGTGGTTGTATGGTGGTGTAGAAATGAAGTCACTAACATGTGACGTAGTGCTCAACATTAGGTTATCCAAAAATCAATTGTAACCTTATCTTAATAGCAAGAAGAGTCCAGTGGCAGATACGATCTTGAGCAAGTTCATATATTATTTGAGACAATTCAAGAATCTATACTAATTCAAGGAACCTTTCAGGTGGTGGATGTTATGAGGACGTACATTTCCAACTTTGCAGGTTTTGCTTGCAAACATTGTTAGAGTTGAAGTGTAATTGAGGATATTAGATTGAAACATTATTTGAAAGAGTGAACAAAAAAATGCCACTCTTGGTTAGGATCCCATTCATAACTTGTCCTAACATAGATTAAACATTGCCACACTTGCATGCTTGGAATGGAGCAACTTTGTGTGCACACCTTACAAATGACATATGTTCTTTTAAAGCTTTTCTCATTTGTATTAGCGCAAATTGAAAGTCGGCCAAATAGTTCAACTTTGACATCACATCTGGGTGCAAGCATAGTAAAGTGGACCAAAAAAGTGCTCCGGTATATGAAAGCCATGATTTTCTTGGTCAAACGCCTATAAGTAGTAGCAAAATGTTGTTTAAAATAGATTATTTTCCATGATGACCTCTATTATTAAGTTAGGTACTCAAATATAGAATATCAATATGAGATCTTCAAAACCGATCATCAAAAGTGACGCGTAAAAGCAACTGACTAAATATAGTTTTGAACATAAATTTCATGACCTTAAATATTTTGAACTTGGAATTTCTTTTCATATTCCTTGAAACGGGTTATAAACTTGAGGTCATCATAATTTTTTTTTCAAAAATTCATCAATTTAATGTAATGTAATTGTATTTTAAACAAGTTTTTGACAATTATCTTTTCAATGACACCCACTTTTCCACCACTTGCACCGTCTTCTAAAATACATATACGTTGTTTGAGATTGTTTTTTGTGAACATAAATTGCTTGGCTTTGTAGATTCATATGTTTTCTAAATGTTTATGAATTTCTATTTCATAAAATTCAAAGTTCGTATATAGTTTTGGATCACTTTCACTTAAACCTGAGCAAGGATCAAGAGCTGTCCACTTTACCGTGCTTGCACGGTTGCACCCATCTCTTCATTGTTTTCAATATACAATTCCACATGTGAGAGTTTTAATAACTACATTAAGTATTGTATTTATTGAGTTTTACTATATGAAGTTTCATAATGTTGGTATATCGTTTGTCAATATATTGTTTGAAATATACTATATTGTTTGAGTTTATGTAGGGTAATATTCTGGATACATGAAAATGAACGCGTAGGGGATGGTTTTTGTAAATTACTTATCAGATGCCCCTTCCCTTATTATATTTACAAAAATTCATGTGGCGGCCACCCTTCCTCCCAATGGTTCATGTCATATTCACATAATATAATCACAACGATACTCAACATTTCAAATATTGTCAATGGACATTTATTCACGACACATATAATATGTCAATATAAGTATCCTAAACCCCATTGTGCATTGCTTACCCCTCCCCCCCCTTTGACAACGTGGAAGAAGCATGATGGCCACCTCTTGACCGGGAAGTGTTCTTGGGCCTTTCAAGCTCTTCCTCAACCTCTTCGCGGCGGGGTCCCTCTTCAAAGACGACGCCTACACCAAGAAAGCGAGTGAATAAAAATCAGAGCAACAAATTGATATCATTTGTTACTTTCATAGTTATTAGTGCGATGAACGTTAAAAAATGGTATCGCTATTGCCAAAGTGCTTACCAGCCGGGCCCGCACCTCACCCTCGGACCGGCCGAATGTTGAAACTTTTTTCACACATTTCCGTGCCTCCCTCATAACATTTGCCTGCTCAATTTTTTTTGGATCCCGGGTGTGCTCGACCATGTTACACCAATGATCAAGCCGGATTGCTTCTGGTTTGGACAAACCTTTCAGAATTCTCATTTTCATCTGAGCCCTTTTGCTCTTCAGTTGTTGTGCAAGGTTACTCTTAAATACCTCATATCTGAGCGTACGCGGTTCTCCTGCGTACCCTCGATACTCCCAGTTCTCGCGCATCCGCGTATATATGTTATCCAGTGCTGTCCCGTCCTGGTCGTTGACGTTGTCAATGCTCCAATCTAAGTCGCAGGAGTACCCGCGCAGAGCATTCAGCCACTGTGGCCTGAACACACCTGAGGGAAAACCTACAAAACATTCCACAAACTTAGAAAATGCAAACTTGGAAAATCCCTACTGTGCCTAGTAAGGTAATGCTGTGCATAGTAATCTGATAGTAGAATGTTATACTGTATGCAGTAATGTACAACTCTATATAGTACTTCCTCACTGGGCGTAGTAATGTACTACTCTCCATAGTAATGTGATACTAGAATGTTCTACTGTATGCAGTAATGTACAACTCTATACGTAACTTCTTTACTGGGCGTAGTAATTTATTACTGTTCATAGTAATGTGATACTAGTTTGTTCTACTGTATGCAGTAATGTGTTACTTTAGGATCCAATCCACACACAAACCAAAAATGCATTTATGTCATGTTCAGCTGTTGTAGGTAGATCACATTGAATTGGAGAGGGAAATTGATTACCATTATCATCTAGATCTACAACAAATTTTTGCTTTCCATCCCGGGCTCTCTCCTCAAACTGCTCCCGACACGCTTTGTTGGTAGCCCTCCGCTTGGCCTTCATTTGCGAGTTGTGGTGTGGTTCTCTTCGTCTCGCTACCCATTCCTCGCCGATCCTGTCTGAATCTTCATCGCTGTTATGCGACCTCGCTGGGTGAAGGCGTGATTGCATAGCCAATTCTTTTTTCATGATTTTGAGCTCCTTCTTCTCTATTTCTAGCGCCAATTTGGCTGCACCATCATCTTCGTGCAAAGCACCATCATCCCTTTGGGGTTGCTTCCTCCGCATTCTACCATAATTTCTGGAATCTTCCATCAACACTGGCTTGCTCCAATCATACGCGTCTCCTTCCTCCTCCCCATCCTGTTCGTTGTCGCGATCTTCATCCCAGTCTCCAACATCATCAACGGGTAGAGCTCTCTTCGCCCTAGGGTTTGAAGCCATCTTCTTCTTCCTCACTGACCAAGTTCTTGGATTGTGAGGAGTCTGAAAACAAATTCATAAAGGCGTCTCGGTCATATTATAATTAGTGTTGTTCTACTGTGCAAAGTGGATTTCAACTATGCAGAGTAATGGCCTGGAGTACATAGTACTGTCCTATTGCGCATAGTAATGGCCTACTGTATCTAGTAATATGGAAAGTAATGTCCTGCTGTGAATAGTATTGTGCAAAGTAATGTACTATAGTACATAGTAATGTCCTATTGCGCATAGTAATGTGGCACTATGCATAGTATTGTACAAAGTAAAGCTCAATACATGGTGAAGAACTTAGAAAATGCAAAGACAAAACTATGATGAACGGCCATGGAAAGCATGATACTTACCAATTTTGCTTGTGGTGCAATGGGTTCTCTGCACTCCTCTTCGGATGCCTCTGTTTCCGATTCTAGAACATAATCTGCATCCTTATCAGTTTTTTCAAATCGCTCACTGCAAGAACCATCTTCATTGCTAGTATATCGTGCCTCTATGTGCGTTGAGGTTGATGGTTTAGTTGATAACCTGCAACTCCTCCTAGGTGGCTTCAAGGACTCCGAGATTGTCCTGGAATCCTCGAAGGTATCAGCCAATAGCTCTTGCATTTTGGTTATCATACAAGCATGTATTGCAGGGAATTGGGAAACCTCAATAAATAACTTCTGGACATCTTCATCGGACAGTGAAGCTATTTCATTGAGTAAGGTGGTTAACTTGAAATCCATAATAGCGACTCGCATTTGACAAAAACCACCCTAATCTAGGAGTAGAATATTAAAGTATGCAAGGATACAAAGTCGAGGTGCGGCACATGTACTACTGCGACAAGGGAACTGCAGTAATGACACAAATACATGCGATAAGTTTGAGGGCGCAATGGTTCCTAGTGCATACTTCAAAGACAAAGATATGACGTACTTTGAATAATAGGGCAGATTTACCGATCTTTCCGAGGTTCCGGTGCGATCCCCGCCGCTAATGCTGGAAGGCCCAAGCTTTCCAGCTTCCTGCTGTTTCTTTCAATTTTAAGCCGCTGCAGTTGCTCATATTCCGTCTCCTCTACAATTACCAGTTTCCTACAGTGCTGCAAAACAGTGTTTTAATCTTCTTTTTCTACTCGCTCCCCCAATTGAAATGTGCAATATGCATATTTGACGGGAGCATGTGTGCAGATAATTACAAAGGCTGGACATGAGTAGAGTCTAATTGGCTCTCTGTCTCTTCACCGAGATTTCAAAAATTTGGCAAATGAAAGAAGGGAGAACCTGGGAGGCATAGCGGGCTCCAATGCCGACTATCACACAATTGATGTGTGGAAGAAGAACAGCTGCATACAATCACAAGATGTTGGAGGTCAACTGTGACGCAATCAAACCTATGCAGATTTGTAAGTGTATAGCTGAGATATTGAAACGAATAAAATGTTACATTTGTTTTAAAAAAACAAAAATGCATGTTGGCCATCCAACATCTTGAACTAGATATGGATGGCAACCCAAGGATGGAGAACCGCATCATTGACGTCCTTAATTATATTATGAAAATTACAACAACAAGGTGCAGTCCAATGTATCTACAGTCGTCATCTACTCAAGAGCCAAAGACTATAGTCGAAGGGGATTACACCATAATCATTCCCTCAATCAATTCAGTTTTAATCGTAAACAAATCAAATATGTCGTATAAGGGGAGATCAACATTCCAGTCTATATATCCTACCTTATGAATACTCAATGACCATAGCCTTGAATCAAATCATTCGCGCTATCAGGGAAGAGTTAACAGGAATCTAACCCTAATTATCATTCATTTTAAGACGTCAGTGTAAATCATGGTAGATATTCTCACTGGATAAGGAGTTAAGTATCAAGCCCAAGCATTCACAGACAATGGTCTCACATTCTCGCGATTTCTAAGGGTATTTCTTGTAATTAATTCAGCGAGTCCATTGACTTAGAATTCGGTTAACCCTCCTCTGTGATCTGCCGTAATTACCATAATCTAGGGTCCCTGTCGTACAACTTTGCAGCGATACATTCAACTACAGAAGAATCAGACGATAGACTCAGTGATAGACCTAGTTGACGGAAATTAATAATCCCTCACTTTATAGACACTCGGCCTTATTAGCTCCATATTCAGACACTACATTAACTCCAGATTATAGCCAAGCAATCACAATGTTAATTCCTAAACTGAGTTCTCAACTGTAAGGTGAGTCAACCACAAGACAATAGACTATCTGACGTGATCCGATTTCAATTACAATGCCTCACACACCCGGATTGATATAACCGAAATACTCAATATAATGGAATTGTATATTATATTCCAGCACAACCACTCTGTAATCTCACAGATTTGTAGCCTGTAGGTAGAAATGAATTCAAGACACTAGCAAAAAGTCATTCAAATGTTCACCAAAAACATAAGTAAAAGTTTTTATTCTATCTTGCGGCTCTCCCAGCCTTTTGCTCCGAGTTCGAGAGAGAGTTATGAGTCTTCATCTCCCTTGTATCTTCCACACGAGCCGGCCGAGGCCCAGTAACTTCCGTAACCGCCATAGACCATTGTCCTAACTAGTTACTGTTTCTAATTCTCCGAGTCACTTGCCTCTTCTCACTTATCCATTTAAATAACAACAAGATAAGTAAAGGCTCTAATCACACTTAATCCAAAACTGAACCAAAAAGGTTGAAAATTACTACCACATCAAGCTCAAGTTCAAGTTCAAGAAGTTCAAGCTCAAGCTCAAGTTCAAGTTCAAGATCAAGTTCAAGTTCAAGATCAAGTTCAAGCCCAAGCTCAAGCTCAAGCTCAAGCTCACATACAAGACCAAACACTTCCCATAAGCATTGTACATTCCATTTTAGGTACCCTTTTATAAGAAAAAAGACGGAGAAGGAGAAGGCGAAGGCGCGGGCACAGGTTCGGGTTCGGGTTCGGGTTCGGGTCTTGCGAATCTTGTTTTCAACTTTCGAGTGGCAAGTCCCGCTTCATACGAAATTATTTTGTTTGTGAGATGAAGAAGCGACCTCTTATGTGGTCACTATTATTTATTAAATAACTATACTTGAGTCATACTTAAGACCACATACTCTACAAAGAATACCCCTGCTGTTAAAGACGACCACAGCCAACGACGCTACCGTGTGAGCGGTGGGACGCGAGCGGTGAGCGGTGAGCGGAAAATTTGCTCACGGTGAGCAGAAAAAAGTCAACGCTGTCCAATTATAGTAATAAAATTTCTAAATTTAGATAATATAAATAGAAAAACGTGGGACCTCTTTTTTTTAGTAAAAACGTTGGACCTATTTCCGTGCAAATTTTGAGGGCTTTAAGGACAGAGACTTGGTTTTAGGGTACCTTTCAGAGAGACTAGTTGACATGATCTAATTAAACCAGGGAACTTTTGACTGTCCACATTATGGTGAGAGCCGCTTAATCATAGGCTATGGTCACAACGTAAGAGAAAATTCTAAGTCAAAAATTCAAGCATTCAAGCAAAGTAGCAAAGCTCGTACCGTTCAAAAACATCTAAAACTACCGTTGGAAAAAGAGACCCATAAATATTTAAAAACCTTTATAGATATTTAGAAACGAATACAATTCACATCATGTAGATAATGATAGGTCTGATATATCAGCGATATTTTCGGAAAACGTGCACTCATACTATGGTATACTCAACGCAATAGGAAATACTTAGCGAGAACTTATAAATAAGGGGGGCAGCCTAGCTCCTATAGGTATCCATGCTAAGGTCCCACATGCTTCATGATGCCACTTTCGAGGAGGTGTTTCACTTCATTGAAACTAAGGCTCGGAGCATGGATGAAAGTTTCTTGGTATTGATCCAAGTTGCAGGTCACACGGAAGATGAAGTACAAGTGCTTGCAGTTTACCCAAGTGCGCCGCTTCCCAAGTGCTCTTGCTGACATCTCCACGAAATCCGGGCATGTGCACGACGGGAAGGTGCTGATAGTGATACGGTACTCTTCAACCTTAGCCTTCTTTCGGGACTGGAAGAGAATGATGCACCCGATCCCTGGGTGAGGTATCATTGTGACGGAGGTGATTTGTCCGTCGACGTTGAGGGCTGACTCCCACTTGTTGCGTTGTTGGACGCATGGTCCGTTGTTACTGCGTCGGATCTTCTTTCCAAACCTGAGCGTAGGGTATTGATCAGCTTGGGCTGGGGTAGGGAGTTTGGCCATGGATGAGGCAACATTGGAGGAGTCGTCGAAGAGTCTTCTGGGTGACACATCTTGACGATGCTGAAGTTGGAATCCCCCTTCTTCAAGGGCCAGAACCTCCTGGAGAGTGAGGTTTGTCCCAGTGAGGACAGGCCAGACGTCCGGGACATCCGGACGGTGCTGCACCCACTTCCTCCTAGTGCCTTTGACACATCTCTCAATGTCGTCGTTGCAGAAGAAGAACTGTGTCAAGAATTCCTTGTTCTTCTTGTAGTCGTGCATGTAGCCGGTGTATGTAGGAGCTGGAGTACTTTTACCATGCCGAACAATCTTCTGGGTGCACTTGGTCTTTGTGCGAGCTTGCATGGCGAAGCAGGCCTTGGCGGAAGTCTTGGGTAGTCTAGAAATGTGCCACTTGGAGACATCGCAGTGGGTCTCCTGAATGTTATTGACGTGGGTGACCCGTTGTGGAATCGATTTCTCGGGGGATTGTGTTAGGGGCAGGGTTGATGGTGTGGCGGAATCAGTACGGGCCTTGGTTGACCTAGTGCTCACTCGTGGATGAGAGAAGCTGACCTTGTCGGGTCTATGTGAATCCTGATCAGAACCAGGGGGCATATCAAGTTTGCGCTTTGTGGTGCCAAAGACCTCCTCTCCTTCGAGTTGGGGTTTGCGGGTGCACCAATGCTCTGCTCCAGGCATGTGCTCGAGTGCTGCAACAATTCTCTTGGCGTCACCGGATCGTTGTGCAGCACGAAGGCGGAGTTCTTCTTTTCCTGGGCCAGTACCAGAGCGATCACCCTTCAAGTAGGCGTAGTAGTTCGTACATTGCATGAACGCCCTCACAAAATCATCCACGGTCGCAACATATAGATTAGAGCCACGGTTTCCAGACTGCTGAAGCCATTTGTTATGGACTGTCTCAGAGAGGTTGCAAGATGGCATCTCTGCCAACTCAGAATCTGTGAAATTCTGAGAGAAGTCAATAAAATGTAGTGAGTACGCTTTGCACAAAAACAGGCTAAACGCCTAAACTGACACTAAAAACCCAAAAAAAACCAAAAAAACCAAAAAAAATCCAAAAAATAAGTTGACACCAAAAAGCGAAATAGAAAGTGGGTGGGTACTCACTAGTTGCATGAAACCACCCCATTGATGGTAACGAAAATGCCAGAATGCAAGCCATGTATCAAGGTCCTTGATTCCTTCCTCGGATGCAGCTCCAGAGGAAAGCCACCAAGCCCGGATGGCAAGATAACGGGACTCGGACTGCTCGGGAGTCTTGGCATCCTTGTACTGCTTGCATAACAACTTGTGTTGCTGTTGGAGGTCGGGCTTGATGTGGGCGGCGGTGTGGCGCTCCATAGACACTGTCCAATGCAATAGACATGTCCTCTCACGGGACTCCATAGGAACCTTGGGATCACCACTGCCATAGATAATCCTAACTGCATTCCAATTTGCTTGTGCACTGTCCGCCATGAACCCTTTGAAGTTAACTTTAGCAATGCCATGTTTGTGCATAACTTCATTGAGCCCATGCCAAAGAAGGCTTTGCGCCGTGACATCCTCAGACTGCATATCACATATTGCAATAGTGATAACCCGGCAGTAGGCCGAGTCATAGACATGGCAAACCATGGTTGTCCACCCCTTGACACGCTTGACATGGTCAAACATGACCCAAGCATCCTGCAAATCACCGTGTGGTTGCATTCTCCTAACAAGGTCAACTCCAGACCCAGGGCCCACCTCGGACATCTTGAACACATAGACTTTCTCCAACAGCTTTCCCTGGCCTGGGAATTTGTTTTCTTGCACATAGGGCCAACTGCTATGACCTCTCAGTCCGGTGATGCTATCAATGATCCCCCCTCGCCCAATGCGCTTGAAGGAAGTGACTGTGTTTCGAATACTCGGGGTGCTGAGGTGTTGGTACTTGTCCATGACAAACTTCATGGACTCCAGGTCCATAACTTTATTGGGATCAGATCCCGTGCGTAGAAGATACTTGGCCAGGAACTCTTTACTTGCAGCCAAGGCAATCGCAGAGTTGGTGGCGGTGGGAGTCCTCTCAACTTCTCTACCAATGAGATCATGAATTTCGACCTTAGACTCTCTACAGACACCTTGCGAAACGGGGTGATGGTGATGACCCATATGGATGCATGCACGGGTCATGTCACCTTTGCCAAGAACATAGTACATCTTAGCTTGGCAAGTATCAAGACAGTAGGGTGGTGTCTTACAGACCTTACAAACGAGAGATGACCCAGCTGGGGGATCAGCTCCTGCGGAGAAGGGTGAGGCGGTACAACCTTCCCATTCGGTCTCGTTGACGTCAGTGGCCCGATTGGGGCGGTTGAGGTAATCACAACCCTCGTTATTACAACGGAGATGGCCAACACAACATGAAAACCGGAAGGTCAAGCCGAGATCATTGGTAATATTAGACGTTTTTGTCCTGCACCAAGCATGACCGTCGAAACGCTTGTCCATTCCGAACATGAGTCTAGCATGGGAATGGGGAGCATCAGCTCCCAGAGGAGGGAACTCAAAGATGACGTCGCCGTCAAAAACAGAAGGGAGGAACTCAACCTTCTCATGCCTAACAACTTCATAATCAATACTCTTGAGGATGTTCTTGGACCCTGGTCGGGTTGCAAGCAACTTCAAGTAGTGGACAACACTGGGACGATCTATAAACACACCTGGGTGAACTGGGGGTCTGGAAGTAGATGGTTGACTTACAGTAGGCGAGTGTGGAATCCTGAGAGGATTGATGAAGGGCTGATCCCGCGATGGAGGTGGGGTAATGATAGAGGCAGGTGGCAGATCATCATCAGAGTCACTGAGCAAGGTAACCTCTTCGATGCCGGGCTCCTTCTTGACCGTCGCCAGAAGAGGAACCTGCGTGGTGGACGTGAGGGACACACCTGGTGTTAGCAACACAGTTGTGGTGGCCATATCCGACTCGGTGACGCCTATGGCCTTGTACGTTCCAGGGATCAAGAACCAAACTCTACCATCGTCATTGCGAAACGATATCTGAAGGACAGTGTGACTCAAGTCACCGTTAGCATCAAAGACCTCTTCTTCGACATGAATTGAGGCTGGGTGGAATCTAAACCTCAAACTAAGGAACGACTCTGTGACTTTGGCTAGACCATCATCTCCTAGAGGGATCATAAGCGGGATGGAATGGTGCAGTGCTCGGATGGTGGCCATTGTAGAAGGATTGTCAATGCGAGTTCACAGCAGGTAGTGGCCAAATGGGCAATGGACTTAAGGAAACCACAAAGTGGGGAGGTGTATATAGTGTTGTGATTAGAAGGCCATGGCAAGATGGAATCTATGAATGACGGCGGAGACTTGGATTAGTAGTGGAATAATAAGCCGATTCATTATAGAAATGTGAATAAAAATTGAAAATGCACTGCAGCATTTACTTAAGTTAGTCATGATCATATGCCAATCCAAACTAGATATATCAATACCAAACAATGAGGCTGGATGCCGACTGACGAACTTATAAATACACAAGACCACGTGAACCATTTAGTGGATGTAAGGGGCACCCTAAAGAAAAGTGTTTCTTTTTTAGTCGAGGCTTGAAATGGGCAAGGGTAGAGCATTCACCTTTATGGCGAAGCGAGAATAGGAAAGTTTATTTGGAAGAGTCTCGTCAAGTTATGGCTATACAAACCGAGGAATAATTAAAGAAATTGTAGGTTAATTATCTAAATCCAAGATAATAGGAACATAATGATGGCGCATAGATGTTAATTATGACAAACTTGACAATGATATATAACATTTGTTTGCTTCAATATGGTTAGAGATGAACACTCGGACGAGAGCGAGAGCAGATCGAGAATTGAGGAGGACTATTGAAAAACAGAGGCGTATAGAGAGAAGGCAAAGGTTAGAATCAAGAGAGAGCTCAGGGACGCCGTACAACTTGCAGAAAACAATGGGTAGATAAGGGGTTAATTCTTCTAGGGGAACAGGTAGAGGTTCCAAAGGGGAAAAGACATGGAGGATTGTAGGAAAGAGGATTCTAGGATAATTGGCTGTTTGCTAAAATTATTATAGCAGCTGTAAAATTCATGGGCAAGGGTGATCGAAGGTATGTTAGCGCATAAGTAGCTGTGTGGAATGTGTGGCAACCGAATTTAGGCACAACCGACGTCATTTATTGGATCGATTAAATATCTATCCAAATTAGAATCAGAGGTTTAGGTGTAAAGTCGATTGCCCTCGGCCGCAATTTGAAGGATGAAAATAACAATTATGCGTTATTATAAGTAAATCATTAAAGGGGTCCATTAAATTGGAATGTAGTGGAGATTTAAACAAGATGCAAAACACCATAAAAGTCCTTTCAGATTGCAGAAAGATGAGCTGAGTTTGGTAATGAGGTAGTATCTCAGATGCATGCTGTGTATCCATTAGACGGTGTGACACCTTTGATCGCAAAGCGAAGGAGAAGGAGAAAGCCCCTATTCTCTAGTTCAAAGCAGATTAGGTGTGCTAGGATGAGAAATGCAGAGATTAAGAGAATGCGGCTTGCAAACTTGGACGGTACCGTCAAGTCGTTAACGAACCAGTTTGCGAAGCTTCCAGTCGAGATTGTACAAAATCAAGTTGTCGAACAAGAAGTTACTTTACCTTCACACTCAAAGTGTGAGACCGAGCTCCAACTATCGGTGGATTTCAGTATTGTCGAAGAGAGTCAGGTATTTGATAACCCACTCATTAATTAGTGTTGTTTTTGATATTATAAATTGCCACTTGGTGCAAGGTTAGGAACAACCTCGAATAGGACGTTCACAGATAAGGACTAAACCTTAGAATTCGTATGCGCTGCTCGGCTGGACTGCAATGCTGACGAGAAAAAATTAGGGTTACAGTTTCGGAAAGGGTTGGGTAAGAGCAAAGAGTGCCACAAGAGGCGAGAGAGTTGGCAGCCAGCGAAGGGATAGTGAGTGCGGACTTCGTGGGTCCGACGCCCATTTCCAGCACCCTAAGGGCACTGGATTTTTTTTGTGGTTGCCCTGTTTTTTTGCTTTTTTCCCGAAGTGAGGCCTCGGAGTTTGAATCTGGTTTTCAGTGCCCAAAGGGTGGTGGAAATGGGCGGCCGCCTCCGATTTTCGGGAGGTTCAAGGTAGTGGGAAATGTAGATTTCAGTTTCCTACAGGCATTACCTCAGGCAATAATCCAAGTTCTTCATAGAAGGCAACATTCATTACAGACATTTCCGCACCTAACATTGGGGACTTAGAGTGACTAGCTGTGACATGCCTGAAGACGAATTGCTTGAACTCTCTTATTCGAACCAGCCTCATAGACGAACTCGTAGACGACGCAAACTTCTCTTCTCTAGTTCAAAACAGTTGAAGGCAGCAAGAATGGCACGAGGCAGAGGCAGCAGAAGAGAAGTCGTGTTGGGGGACACGGCTAGGGTTTTAATGCTCGATGACAAGAGCTCTGACGGTGAGGGATTAGAGGTGGTGGAGGAGCAACCAAGCATTGTATCGGCGAGTTCGGACGACACTAAGTCAGTAGGCGAGGACGATGTTGAGGAGGAGGTCGACTGTGTACCTAAACTTCAAGTCATTCAACCTCTCTAAATTTTTATATTCATCAGCTTTTGAATAGTAGTATGTAAAGTCGTACACAAGTTTACGGAAGCAGAATCATTTCATCCATGTAACAATTTATAGAAGTCTAAAACTATGTTGGCTTCAAATAAATCTCGACGAAGAAGAAATGCAGACGGTGGCTCCACAACTCTATTCTGATGGAACAAGTGTTCAACTCAAGCAAACACAAACAAAACGAAGAGGGCCAGCCATTATAAAAAGTAATGTAATCAATGCCAATCCCATTTTTTTCAAGTAGTGAAGGTGTGCAAGTGCCGAAATTACCCTTGTAACATTAAAAAGTTTAGGACAAAGGGCTTGCGGATCGGTTTAGGGTTAAGAGGTGACAGACCCTCGGGACAGCACAGGTCGTGTCTATTGATATCGCATTCGTGGGGCTGAGCAATAGCCGTGGGATTGCTACACTGGGATATAGTCAACCTCAGGTGTTGGAAACTGTAACGACGGGGGCATCTTGTTTTTTCAGTGAGATTCTTGTGGAAGTATGATTAGGGTTCTCAAGCATGTACAAATTGTGTTCTGCAAAATTTGATTTCTGGACTGTCATGGTTAATTAGCTGCTTCCTGGGGGGTGCCGGTGCCGGCTGCCCTTTGGGGTTCGTGCATTGCAGATTCTCAAAATTCATCAGGGAGGGGTGCCGGCACCGGCAGCTGGGTTTAGGGTTGACTGTTTGATTTCTGGATTGTAATTATTAGCTGCTTCGACAACATCTCCTGTGGGGTGCCGGTGCCGGCTACACTGGGATATAGTCGACCTCATGTGTTGAAAACTGTAATGACGGGGGCTTGTTGTGATTGGTGTGGCATGTTGTGTCGTGGTATTACATGTTAGAGTTTGGGATGAAGTCTGTGAACTGACTCGACCTGAAACTGGTTTTAGGGTTTAGGGATTAGGTCCGACCATCGCTTAAGATTGTACTAACCATTGCTAAGGGGGTGTGCCGGTGCCCGCACCCGTCATGGTGGGGATACTCCGTAATCCTTGGTCAGCCTCCTTGTACTCCATACTCAGCCTCATCATAGGGGTGCCGGCACCGGCACCCATGTTGCCAAAGAAAAGTTTGTTTTGTAGATTCTATTCGACGGACGACCTGTGGAGCGCTAGACAAGGCAGCCGCGCTGGCAATTTAATTTTTTGGGATTCTTGGTGCGGTTTGCTGTGCCGTGGTATTACATGTTAGATTTTGGGATCAATTATGTGAACTAAGTCGACCCGAACCTGTCATCTTCATTGCTTGAGATTATACTCCCGACTACCGTGGGGGGGTGCCGGTGCCGGCTGCCCTTTGGGTGCTCTACAAAGTGTCCACCCTTCACAGTGAAGGTCTCTCCAAAAATTGCCTATCACAAAATATAGTGGCTGTAATTTGCAAATAGAAATATAGCTGGCCCTCTAGTAGACTCTTCCAAATCTCAATAACTCTTGCAATTTCGACTTGGCAAGCATAGCTAATTGTGAATGTGGATTTTTCAAATAGAATTGGGTGAAGGGTCATCACAGAGGTCAATTGAAACTTGAAATATTGGATGCATTGATGCGAGTGTCATTATGCGATCTTCCGATGGAAAATATGGATTGGGCTAGAAATTTTGACACTTGGACATCGACCAAAAACCAGAGGACTTTGCCTTTGGAGTTGGATGATGGTTAAGTGCATTGTGTAGGGAATCTAAATAATTTTAGTGCATCATTTTTTTGCATGTACTTCTTCAATATAGTGGGACATCAATTTATTTTCATATTCAGTACAAAACGGCCAATATCAAGTTAGTTTTTTGGTGAAGTGTTGCAAAAAAGTTTGAAAGTTTGAGTGAAGTGTGATTATTTTGAAGTCCTTCACATTGAAATGCATGTGCACACTTCAAACTTCAACACTGCTCACGGTGGGGTGCCGGTGCCATTGCCGGTGCCCAATGGGGGTGCCGGTGCCGGCACCCTGTTCTCCGAACTACTCCTCTGCTCTTTCGGCGCAGCCTGCGCCTTCTCTCATCGCTGTCCTCTGTGCCTTCTCTCGGTGCAGGCCACCGAAGTCTCCACCCTAAACCCTTCTCTCCGAACTTCGGTGCAGCCTAAAGCCTTCTCTCCGAACTACTCTGCCGGTGTCGAATGGGTTGCCGGTGCCGGCACCCCTGTTGTGCGAACTACTCCTCAGTCTAATGCCTCGAACTACTACTGTCTGATGCCTCGAACTACTACTGTCTGATGCCTCGAAGCTCTGGTGCTGGGGTGCTGCGGCTTTCTATTATGTGAGCTTCTCTCTGGATTTGGGATCTGGTGTCAGATTCGAGCTGCAGAGCCGGAGTGCAGATTCGCAGTCCAGATTCGGAGTGCAGATTCGGGTGCGGAGTGCAGATTCCTGTTCAGAGTGCAGATTCAGGTTCGGAGTGCACATTCGGTTGCAGATTCGGTTACAGATCGGAAGCTTGTGTTAGAATGTGCAAGTGTTAGAACGACTGCTCTATGGATTGAGGATTACAACTTGAACAATTTGCAACTTTGTAATGTTTCAACCTACTTGAAGTATGCTAATCATTATGCCATAATTTTTTCTCCGTAGATACCCCCAATTTTTTCTCTGTGAGACCTCCAATTGGGCAGAGTCGAGCTGTGTTCATGTTCTGGTCTAATGTTAGTTTCGTTTTGAGGTGATGACTGTTCGTAGGAAACCTCTCTTGTTATTTTGTGTCTGACTCCTCCATGGATGGAAGATTACAACCTCAAAAAAAGTTGTAACTTTGTAATGAATTGACTTACTTGAAGCATTCTAATCATTTGGCCAGAAATCATTTCCTGTAGGTTGATAGTGATGCTTCCAATGGGGCAGAAATGAACTTATTTCATGTTTTTTTATAGGGTCAGATTCTGTTTAAGGCGATGACTGTTGGTACCAAACCCCTGTTGTGATTTCATGTCTGACTACTCAATGGATGGATTATTACAACCCAAAACAATGTGCAACTTTGTATTGATTCAACTTGTTCAATTAGTATCAATTAGTATTGATTAAATTGTTCTTCCAGGACGATTGGGTCTGTAATATCTTTGTAGGTTGGCGCTGATACTTTGCTTCCGGTAAGTTGTAATGTACTAAGCAGAGATTTAAGCCCAAAGCTTGCTTGTGTGCATTAGTTTCCAATTAGTTGAAAGATCTCATTTTGAGGCATTTAAGGCATGTGAGCCTTATGTGGCCACTCTTCCTGGGAGACCTATATTTGAGTGGTATATGATGAGGCTTGTTGTGAAGAACGGACACTAAACAGAGACAAAAGTATTACAACGAGATTGGACTTGGTGCATAGAATATAGACTATTTGATCCTTCAAAGAGAAAGAGAATCTGCGCTTTGCCTTTTTACAACTTTTGCATCTCCACTGCAATTTTGAAACATGAAATGATAATCCATGTGATTCAGAATTGCTAACTGGATGCTTGCTAATGGTGCCTTTTTTGTCTATGTTGATTGGTTATAAGGTGCATCGGTCGTATATTCTCTGCAAATCTTGGTAACATCACTCTCCAATTGTTATTCTGCTTGATGAAACTGCTCGGGATTTTTTGAGGCATGGCAAATTGCAACTTCATGCTCAAATGATATGTTTTGTGATGCAGAAATGTTGTCTTATGATTCTAGGAGTTGTCTTGTAGCTTGTATACTCATGTTTGCTTGTAATCTGTAATTTGATTTTGGAAGTTTTTTTTCTAAATTTGTTTTTCGTTTTCTTCCTTTTCTTTTTATGGATGGCTTTTTTTTGTTCAATTTCCTTTTTTCAAAATGTCAATGTCATTTTTTTCCAACTTTTTTTCAAAAGTTTATAATTCCTTCCACTCCACCATGGATTCCAAAAATGTTAAAAAATTACTCACTTGACATGAGTGATTGCCTTCATGTTCTTGTGCTGTTTTGAGCTCAATCTTTTCTTGCTAGTTACTTGTCATTGAAGTAATTAACAGTACACTTATGATCAGCTCCAAATCTTTTGGGTCAATTTCTTGGTTGTATTTTGCTCATGCGTATCTCTAAGCCTTCTATGCGCGGAGGTGGAATTCGAGAGTTAATTTACGACTAAACTGTGAGATGAGTTTGTAAGCTACCTTGCGTGAATTCCCACGGTGAGACATCCCCATGTGAGACAAGTTGTTTTTTTGAAGATTTTCTAAAACAGTAGTGGCAAGGGAGGTAGCGGGTGCTCACTCGAGAGAAAGAAACTTTTCATGTGTGGGAAAAGAAATTATGTGTTGGACCGTGTGAGAATGTTGCCATCAAAAACAAGGGTGATGGGTTTTATACCCGAATTTCATTGTAAACTGGAGATGACATCTACATCTGCCATCTCTTGCTTAGTTGATGGTACATTGTAATGTGGCTTCGGAGACTGAACATATAGATGGGTTTCTTTCCATTAGTGCAGAAGTCTGCCTAATGATGAAGAAGGTGCTCTGCTTTTTATGTGTGGGAAAAGCAACCATTTGGGCCGTGTGATAATGCTGCAAACAAAAGCAAGGGTGATGGGTTTCATACCTGAATTTCACTGTCAATTGGAAATGGCATGTACATATGCTATCTCTTGCTTAGTTGATGGTTTGGGATTGAACTATGGCTTCAGAGATTGAACATATAGCTTATTTTGTTTCCATTAGTGCAGAAGTTTGCCTAATGATCAAGAGAGTGATCTGCTTTTTGGGCCATGTGGGAATGTTGCGAACAAAAACAAGGTTACTGGGTTATATACCCGAAATTCACTGGAAACTGGTGATGACACCTACATCTGCCATCTCTTGCTTTAGATGATGGTTTGGCATTGAAATATGGCTTCAGATATTGAATATGTAGCTCGTTGTGTTTCCATTAGTGCATAAATCTGCTTATTGAAGAAGCAGAAGAAGAAGGTGCTCTGTCTATATGTCCTGTTAGACTTGTTAAGCCCTTCATGGCCGATGGACGTCATATGTGGTGGATTTGTATCTAGTAATTTATGCCATACAACATCTGATCAGTGTTTCATAGAGTTATGTCAAGGGTTTGACATCCGACTAAGAGGGGAGCTTGTCAAAGATTGCCCTCCTAGCAAAAATAGGATGCTTTCTTGTATAAATACACTTCTGGCTTTTGTTTTCCTACCTCAGATTTTTGTCTTGTCTCTTGATTTCCTTGTGTCAAAGAAAATTGAGGTCTATTTCATTCTAGTTTTTATCAATTCCTTTTGATTGCTTCGAATTGGGTATGTTACTCTGAAAGCTCTAGATAAACTATCTCTCTGTCTTCTTACTTTGTAGTTTACTGGTCACGCATATATGTAAGCGTTTTTGGAACCTTGAGACTTACAAGCGTTTTTTTGTTCACTGATGAGTGTCCTGTATTATTAAGCTCCAATGGTTTTTGGTAACAGTCCTGAGCATCGTCTATTCTGCCCAAACTTGAGCATCGAGGAGATTGTCCAAGTTATTTGGCAGCAAGCAATTAGATTACTCCTACACACACACACACACACACACACACTCGGCTGTGGTATCAACAGTCAGTGGGTGAAATGAAGATTTTTTAAAACCTTGTGCAGATATAGCCTTGATTTTTACGAGCCTATATGTTTCTAAGAGCAGATTTATGCACTAATGGAAACAAGACAACCTATATGCTGGATAACTGAAGCCACCTCAGATTCTGATTAATTATGTGGTTGCATTCTTTGATTTGATTATCAGGATCCATGGAAGTCTCAGAAGATGTTGAGATTTTGGGTGTGGATGACGAAGTTCTATCTTCAGAGCAAGTGGAGAAGGAGATGAATGACATTATTTCAAAGGAGTCGGTTAACACAAACTTTTCTATTGAGTCATTGAGATTCAAGCCAAAGAAGAAATCTAAGTTATGTATTCCACTTTGTCGAATGATTGCTCTTCCTGTTGTTCGGCCCTTCCTAAGGAATGATGTCATGAATTTGGCATCACATTTTGTGAGCAACGGTTATATGGAAGGCAATGGAGTATTCTACGTTGCTTTGGAGAATCATGAGGGAAAGACTGCCCAAGTGACTTCAGAGATTGAATCCTCATGGGATCCTCTTTGGATTGAAGCCAATGCTGCATTTGAGGATGACCTTCTTCGAGATGACGATTTGAAGATCTTCTCGGGGATGATGTTCCATGTTTGGGATGGAAACCATCGCCTGCAAGCTTGGTTCCCAATCATTAATCGTGATCATGCATGTGATAGAAATTGGCATGTTGCAGTGGAGTCTATTATTTTGGAGGTTAACGGAGTTGTGCCTACAGTTCTCTCTGCTTTGTACCAAGTGAATTGGTATGTTTCTTACTCTTTTTTATATACTTTCAATGTCATTGAAGTTGCATCTATTTGTCTTGTCATTGATGTTTTAATAATAACTTGAGATTGTTTGCAGGCGGAACCAGAAGTCCCATGTCACTACAAACTTAGTGCACAAGGTCTTTCGTGTTCAAAGTATTGCATCTCAGCCCCTACCCTACTTTGAGAAGCTCATAACCAAAGAAGACTATGCAGCATCAGAGGCTAAGCAGAAGTCCAAGAATCGGACTTGGTTTACATTGACTACCGAAGCTCTCAATGGAGTCCTTCATCAGGTATTGACAATTTTCTTTGGTTTCTTGAAGCATCATTCCGAATTGGTTGGGATGTAATACTTTAGTTCGGAATTGTTTTGTTTTCAATTTGAGGTGATCTTTTCTATTGTTATTTTCTGCAGCATGAATTAGGAAATGCAGCTGCCGCCGCTCAACGCAGGTTCTATGAGAAATTTCCTGATCCAACGGAGTGGACCAGCAGTAAAGTTGTGGACTTTGTGATGAATGTCGTGGATAAAGTAAAGGTCCAGTGCAACTCCGAATTGAAGAAGTTGCTTCCTATCGCTGATCCCAAACACACTCCTCAATTCTTGGAGCAGATCAAATTGCACTATGAGATGAACGATGAGACTCCTGAGATGACTCAGGAGAAACTTTGGATGTTGGCCACTTCTGCAATGGATTCGGCTGTTAAGGTGAAGTGGTTGGAGAGGTGGAACAAATCTCCGGCATTGCGTGAAGCTCTTAAGTTTCCAAAGCCTCGGTTTGGAGATGCTGATTTTCCCGAGTGGCTTCGAAAAGCCACTTGGTGGTCTCAGGTATTCTTGCATTACTTGTACTCTTGCATTACTTGTACTCTTGCAATGTTGTGTACTTTGAATTTGTAAAGTATAAGATGTAAGAAATCTATTTACATACTTAATTTCCTATCTCTGATTTTGCAGCTGGCTTGTGAGGCTGAGAGGTTGTTCACCGGTACCCTTATTGATCTTGGGGTGACTGTGGATTATGTTCGTGATGGAGAGGTTCCCCTTCCTTCCATCACCGATTATGTAGAGAAGATGAGAATTTTGCTTTGGGACACAGCTTTCTTTAGAGAATTCAAGGTAGAGAAGGGTGTGCACAAGAATAACCCGTGTGAGAAGCAATTGGGCTTTAAGCAGGCCATGCAGAGGACGTTGTACCGATACTTTAAGTATGTTTTATTTCCTGCTAAAGCCATCTCAAAATCTCCTCCATTTTTTGATGCCTATTTAGACACGGGAAGCGAGGAGTGCATGTTTACAGATGGTATTTTGAGGGATTGGAGTGCAGCCCATTTGGAGAAGTGTGGGTGGTATCTTGACACTCCTCTTAAGAGACCACCCACATTTGATGTGGCATTCCGGAATTCAGTTCAACCTGACCTACTGGGCGTAGAGGTGGTTTCTTCAAAAACATTGGAGAAGGTTGAAGGGAAGAAGGTGAAGAAGACAAGAGGTAATAAAGCAGCCCCAACAATGACAGTGGAAGTTCCCGTTGCAGATCCAATTATGCCTATCGTTGTGGATCTCCCTTCTTCTTCCAATGTGGTTGGCCCATCACACGCTTCTAGAACTATAACTGTAGCACACAGCCAACCATCTTCATCTGTTCTTGCATCACAACAACTGTTGAAGAGGAAGAGTACCTTGGCTGCAGCAGCTTCTGGTTCAACATCTGCAATTCAATCTTCGATGTGTTTGATGGAGAACACTTCCATTTCCACCATTATGGAAGTGGGTGTTTCTCATCCATTTCTTTTGGACAGTCATCTTTTTGTGAAGAAGGTGAGTTATTCATACTCTTATAGTAAATATTTGTTACATATTTCAATTGTTATTATAGAAGTTCTGATTCAGAGAATTTGACTCTGTGAGTAGGTTAAGGGAGGAGAGGAATCGCTACCGCGCTCGAGCACCTGTCCACATTCAGGATTCGATTTGGTGATCGCAGATATTCCAGATGGTATGCACGTTGCAAACATATCGTCTCCTCCTGATGCAGTTCCGAAGTGGAACTTGTACAATGAGGCAGATGTTGAAGCTTTATTTGAGTTTGCTTTTACATTTGTGCACAACGATGGTGGAGTCTTGCTTTTTATGCCAGAGTATCAGCCAATTCGGGTGGATGTGCGAACCTATGCTGCAACATACGAGTTCAAGCTTTTGAAGGATTGGTGGGGCATAAATGACTTGCGGCTGACTTCTCCAATCAATCCCGAGGTCACGGTATGTTCAAATCCTTTGTTCAAATTGATCAATTTGAATATCTTGAGTTTTGGGGGCTTCATGTTTACTTACAGTTTTTGTGTTTCCAGACCCGCCGATTTCGCATTCTGTTTTTCATTCGTGAACAGAAAGCACCTTCATCTTTCATCTTTCATTGTCGAAATGAGCAATCTGGCGCCGCTGTCCGAGTTGAGGAGGATGACATCCTTTTCAATTTTGTGGCATCTGATACTCAGCTAATGAATGGACCAAAACCTTGGAGAGGTGCTCGGGAGAAGGATACGCTATTTATGCAAGTCCTCATTGAAGCACTCACTTGCACAGGCTCGGTAGTGTTTGATACCACAGCTAATACAGGTACCTGCCTATCATTGTATATGCTCAATTTTTGCAAATGCTTCCATATATTCTCAATCTTACCAATTGTGTTGACTTTATTTTTTCTTCTCTTCAGGTGCCTCCATTCATGCTTGCCGGAATTCAGGCCGGCATATTATTGCTTTGGAAACAGATGACCTTCTCTTTGCAACGGTGTTGGCACCGTTGAAGGATATAGTTCCAGTTGCAGTGCCTCATCAAACTTCTTCTTCAGTTTTTGATGATGAGGAAGGCCCTGTGCGGCGTGTGGCAAAGCGCAATCGACTGAGTACGTAAGAATTCAATATTTTCTATTGTTGCAAGTTCTATGTTTTATTCTATCAATTCCTTTCTTACAAGATTTGTACACTTGTATTTCTGCAGATTGATGACTTTTGCTACCTCTCCCCCGAAAACTTTTGAACTTCCAATATATGCTCAGGAAGTTGCCTCGGTTTTGGCAACAACCATCTCTCCAAGAGTTGTACCAAAAAAACCAATGTTTGATTCTCGTGTTCTTCAGTTTCTTGATGTTGAAGCACTTGGTAGTAGCTCTAATGCCTCGTGTGGTGAGAGTAATGAGATGGCATTATAAACATTTTGTTTTATTTTATATATTTGTTTATGATATACCATCTAAACCTTCTGGGCTAGTGGCACAACCTTCTCCTACCAAAGCTAGTACCCCGTCTCCATGTTATGACCCCCGTGCCATAGACTTCTTCGAGCTTTTTGCAGAGGTGGATAATGAGTGCCATAGCTTAGATTCCACTTCAGATGAGGGCGGCCATGAGGGGAGTATCTTTGGAGATAGGGAATCTAGTAGTGACAACCTCATGTTTGATTGATTTTTGATTTGATTGATTGGTATTTGGATTTATAAAGTGTGGTGTGGTTTTCAATATTCCAATTATCTCATTGAATGCATCTTTTCGTTGTTCTCAAATCACACTACACTTGGTGGTCGTCATACTCCAAAGAGAATTTAGTCCACCATCTTATCAACCATAGTGCATTTTCCCACGGTCATAGGGCCTCATTGGTAATTATAAGAAGCTTTTTGGTTCTAGAAATTGGCCACTCCACAAATATAGGCCTTATAATTACAAAATTAAACTTGAAATATGTGCAAAATCCACGGTCATAAGGGGCCTAACATTCGTTAAATGGAGTTTTAAACTATAATTTTCTGCTCACGAAATCTGCTCACCGCTCATCGCTCACCGCTCACCGCTCACATCGTAGCATTCCTGCGACCACAGCCCAGCCCTGGCTACGAGCGCGTTGCGCAAAATGCTGCACGTATGAGTCGTCGCTCCCGCCTGTCAAACCTGGCTGTCAACATGGAAATTAGGATCTCAGTTCACTTCTTCAAGAATCACGCCTTCTCCTCTACAGAAAACGTTGGAGACGAAGATGGAGATAGCACTACCAACGACAATTTCAAACACCGCTTTAGCTCCACAGGGTCATTTCGAAAGCTTTGTCAACGCTCACATGTTTGCAATCAAATGAAAGCGTCCCGAAACACTTCACAATCACTACGTGATGATTATCTTTTCAATGGACTGGATCATTCTCTGAACTCCAATCTTGGCAGTTGTCTTCTTTGTATTGGCTAACTATTCGTCTTTCGACTCTGAAATAAGAGGTAGAGTTTGACAATTCCTATACAGCAAGAGGAAAGAGAAAACAATAAAAAATGGACTGTATCATTCTCTGATCTCCAATCTTTGCAGTTGCTTTCTTTTGGATGGGCTAACTAGTGGTTAATGCACTTCAAGATAGAAGACGTAGAGATTGGCAACTCCTATTCAAGCAAGGGGGAAAAGAAGAAAATGAAGAAGGCAGAGGGGGAGTGTGCCGAACCAGAAGAATGAGAACCGCCTTAGGATCTTGCACCTCCGGTAGCGGCCAATCGAATGATTAAGGATGTGCGCTCTCTTTGTATTACATCAGCGCATCGGAAGTCACTGGCGCTCAGAAAGTGAAGAAACAACTCCCTTGAAGAAACAATCGCCGGCAACAAGGAAACATTGCTAAACCCTAAGCTCTACCTGCTCGAAATCCAACAACCAACATTCATCCATCCCATCTCTAGCTAAATGTCGTTGAAGCCTTAAGCTACCTCACGCCGACCTCCTCGCGGCAATATTCCAACCACAATCGACACCAACCTCTCCCTCCCTTGCGTCTCGCCTGCGCCTGCGTTTCGTCTGGGGCTAGGTCTCCTTTGCATATCCGACAAAAGCATCTGGAGTTTTGCTGTGCGTAGTCCACGCTTACCAACTACGTACTGCTACTGCTGTGGCCATGGGAGTAGGAGACTATTTACCGCAAGAGGGCAGAGTTTTCGGTTGGTGAACTCTGAAGTAAGTTTTCATTTTTTTGCACCCTCAAGTAATTTTTCACTTTACCTGATAACTACATTGTGTTGTGGAATTAGTGAAGGTTACCATTTGGAGTGATGTGTAGGCTGAAACCTTTTACATGAAGTTATTTTTAGAAACTAAATTATAGCATATCATTCAGTCTGTAGGCTAAGTACTTATTTTATTTGTAAGATAAAGGACACTCTCGGTAAAAGCGGCAGCAACGCGGAATTCCAAGTAGTAGCCCAGGTGTATTTGACAATACAATGTACACTAAATAAAATAAGATTTAATGTGTTGATTTAGGATTCACATGTTCTATAATTACCCTTTCAACTGTGAAGTAATGTCACTATGTGAAGTAATGTCATTTACTTCATGACGTAATGTCATGAAGTAATGTTATTTACTTCATGACGTAATGTCATGAAGTAATGTTATTTACTCCATGAAGTAATGTCATAGTAATGTGACAATGTGAAGTAATGTCATTTACTACATGAAGTAAAGACGTGGACTTTAAGTTAAAGGAACCCATAATTTAAGATCTCCAGACCAATTACAACAAATGTGTTGCAAAGGATGTTGTAGGTGAATTTGATTTTTGAATTGTGCCAACATCTTTAACCCGCTAATTGAAGGTCACATTCTTTCTACTATAATTCATTTAATTTGATGCAGAATCAAAATGGATGCAACATCGAGGCGCGCAATGTTGGACTTGGAGCTATGGGACGTGGAAGAAAAAGAAGCGGACAAAAGAAGATTGGTAAAGTATCGTTGCCCTTGTAGTATGTGTGCAGGGGGGAAGGTATTGTCAAGAGCAACCATACGAAAACATCTTCGTCGATACAAACGTGACTCCGCATTTACGAAATCCATATTGGTGAGTAAAATATATAGTCATATTTGAATTATATTATATTGTAAACGAGGCAATTGAATTATGACGTAACATTGATTCCCTTCGTGTAGGCACAAAGACGACCCTTTGTTGAGGTCGCGGCCAAGGTGGCCATTCAATTGTTTTTTAAAGAGTCCACAACCCCAAAACATGTCCCCCAAAAGAGAAATTACACTAAGGAGGAGCTGAAATTGATGAATTGGAGGCGTGGAGCTTTCGATGGGCAGTGGTGCAATGGGCCCATACCGAAGTTCACCACTTTCAGTTTTCATCAAAGACACTGGGTGGTGAAAATTTCAAAATTTTCATTTATGGGCTGGGGTTTGTTTGCCATGGACTCCGCAAAAGAAGGAGATATTCTCTTGCCATTTGTAGGTCCCCAATATAGCAAGTCAGAATACAGGAAAATAAAAAGTCTTGTGCCAAGCTTCAAGAGTTATGTCCTTAAAGCTGAGGAAGATATTTACATAGACGGGAGTGTGGAGAAGGGCAATGTTGCTGGATTTATCAACAGCTCCATAGGGCGAGAGGAAATTGGCAATGTAGTGTGGGAGTATAGTATGCTTCCCAAACCTTGGAAGGAGAACGAGTGGGGTTTTGTTATGACAATTGCATCAAGGGATATAGAGGCAGGAGAAGAGCTGTATGCGCATTACTCCGTGAATTAAATTCCTGCGATTTTGTTGAGACATTTTTCGAATTTAATGCATCAACAATTTCACCACTATGTCTTGTATTTGGAGCAACTAAGAGTTGTGATGGGGTGTCATATATTAATCTCACCTGTGTATAGTAATGTGCTACTTTTCATAGTAATACTGCATAGTAATGTTGCATAGTAATGTGCTATTGTTACTAGTAATAGTGCATAGTAATGTGTTACTGTTCATAGTAATGGTGCATAGGTGTAGTGCATAGTAATGGTGCATAGCTTTTAAGCTGCCACAACCCTACTATTACTGTATATAGTAATGATCTACTTACACTCCAGGAATGCTACAGGTCCTGTCCAATTTACCGTGCTTGCACAGAAGATTGTTTTTTACCTTTGGGATGGTCATTAATTATAGATTCTCAAATGTTTGTAAATACATAAGGTTACTAAGAGAAAAAATATTGTTTTCTTCTCCATGGTGCACATGTAGGAGGTCAACAATGACATTTATATTGCCCCAAAAGACATATGGATGGCAACCCAAGGATGGAGGTACATGACGGCACAAGGAAATACTGATATGGAAATAGGAGTAACTGAAGACATTGTTGCACACGAAAATGCAGAAGTGTTGCGGGATAATAATGAGGAAGTGGAGGTAATCCGGATGGTCCAGGAATGTTTCGAGAGGTTTGATGGTTTGCCCGGATATACAAATACCACTCCAAATGAAGAGGGAATTGATGAAGAACTTCAGGGAACTCACGAAGATTTAGATGAATTGGCCAATATACATCCCCATGTAGGTGATGAGGTCAATGACGACATTGCCGACAACACGGAGGACTTATTGAAAGAAGCCAACACCCCACTATTCAAGAACAGCCCTACCAACCGGTTACAAGCAGTTCTCATGATCCTTAATGTGTGTACCATTTTTGGAGTTTCCAACACATGTGTCGATGAGTTGTTGAAACTGCTAAAACATGATCTACTCCCAAGAGAGAACACTTGTCCTCAATTACACTACGAGGCCAAAAGATTGGTGAAGAAGTTGGGTTTGAGCTACAATACTATCCATGCGTGCAAGAATGGCCATTGCTTATTTAGAAACGAACTCAAGGACGCAAAAGTGTGTCCGGAATGCAAGGAATCTCGGTATGTTCCGAATTCGGATAGCATTCCAGTGAAAGTGTTGCGACACTTTCCTCTTATACCTCGGTTGCTCCGAATGTACCGTTGCAAACGACTAGCCAAGCTTATGACGTGGCATATTGAGGGGAAAAGCAAGGATTCCACCATAAGATCGATTGTGGATTCAAAGGCATGGAAACACGTGGACGCAAGGTGGCCGGAGTTTGCGAAGGAGCCCCGGAATCTACGTTTGGCACTAGCGTTGGATGGTGTCAACCCTTTCTCTAACCAATCTTTAAGTCACTCTACATGGCCAGTTGTATTGCTAAACTACAACTTGCCACCTTGGTTGGTCACCAAGCGGTTTTTTGTGATGCTATCCCTAATCATTCCCGGCAAAGAAAGTGTGAAAGAGGAAAACATACATGTATACTTAGCACCATTGGTGGAGGAACTACAAAGATTGTGGGAAGGGGTGATTGCAAAGGACGGATCCATTTTGGAGAAGGCATATGAAAGCGTAGAGGATACACACAATACGAACCCCAATTTTAAGCTCAAAGCGATTCTTATGTGGAGCATTCATGACTTCCCGGCATATGGATTGCTTGCCGGGCAAGTCACGAAGGGGTACCGGGGTTGTCCTCCATGTGGGCCAAATGTGGCAACGAGGAGGTCCAGGTCATTGGGAAAAAATGTTTATCTTGGTCATCGTCGTTATTTGACAATGAACCATCCTTACAGACGATTAAAAAGTAGTTTCGATGGAGGAGAGGAACGCCGAGGCCCCCCGCAGATATTGTTGCCACGCAATATTTTACGGTTTGCTAAAGAAAGACAAGATTGGTTGCTAGAGTCGCCGATCAATAAGGAGGGAGACAAAATGGATCCAATCCACGAGCATGGAGTGAAGAGGAAGAACGCACTTTATGCGTTACCATATTGGAAGGTGCATACCGAAAACTCGTTTTAACCGAATTGATGGGCATATGTTAGGGGTTTTATTTGAACATCAGAAGTTCACGAAGGCGGTAATTTGATTGTATCACAGTCGAAGTAAATGGCCAACGTTACTATAGGAAGTAAAACATGTCTATCAGAAGTGAATGAACATGACTAGTTGTAGTCATGTTCAAATACCGTTACTTAATTGAGTAGTGGTATTGTAATGTTCTATGGGAAGTAATAGACTATGGGAAGTAATACATGTCTATCACAAGTGAATGAACATGACTATTTGAAGTCATTGAACATGACTAGTGGTAGTTATGTTCATTCTCCATTACTTAACTAAGTAGTGGTATAGTCATAAAGGGGAACAATTGTTGATGCACGTACTATAATTCAGTTGTAAGGAATGCAACACCCAGCAATGCAGTTAACCTGGAATTTTTTGGTGCAACAGGGCCTTCTTATACGCAATACGCTGGATGTAATGCATTGCGAGAAAAACATGACGGAAAGTCTTATGAAATTCCTATTTGGGGAGAAGGATACACTAAAGGTTTGCATGGACCTGAAAGAAGCCAACATAAGGCCGCATTTGTGGCCCATACCGGGGAAGAATCAAGGAAGCTTGACATTGCCGCAAGCCCCATATGTGCTAACAAAGAAAGAGAAGGAGGTGTTTGTGGATGTTGTGCGGCAGTTGAAAACCCCTACTCACTATGTTGGCCAATTGAGAAAAAGAGTCCACGTGAATGGGAGTCTGAAAGGATTGAAATCTCATGATTACCATGTCCTTATGCAGCAAGTTTTGCCTCTTTGTGTACGCACGATCATGAGAAAGAAGGTCCGTATATGCATAATAAGATTGAGTAGGATATTCAAACGATTGTGCGCCAAAACCATCAACCCATCAGAAATGAACGACTTGCGAGAGGATACGGCCATCACATTGTGCATGATCGAGAAAGAATTTCCACCGGCATTTTTTGACGTCATGACGCACCTTTTGGTGCACTTGGTGGAGGAACTAGATATTTGTGGGCCAGTACATGTCCGTTGGATGTATCCTATGGAGAGGTACTTGAAAACTTTGAAGGGCTATGTTCGGAATCGTGCAAGACCCGAAGCTAGTATGGCTGAAGGATATGCCATAGATGAAGCGCTTGGCTTTTGCACAGAGTACATGCAATCATATACCGTTACAAGTCGTAGGGTATGGGATGATAAAGAGGACCCTACAATGAACGACGAAATACTCGAAGGTGTTGGGCGACCAAGGATACTCACACCAAAGATACGCGACTGGATACATGAGTTTGTGGTCAATAATGTGGCTCCCTTAGAGCCGTGGAGAGAGTAAGTTACTTCACCACACATGCATAATGCATTGATACTTACAAATGAATGTGATCTAATTGTTTGTTATGTCCATCGGAATTGAATGTCATTTGAGAGGAAAAAAATATACATTGTGCCACCAATGTAGGTCACTTACTAAAGTTCAGAGTATGTGTAGTTTACAAACGTGAAAAACAGCAACAAATTGTGTTATTTGTATGGCATGACATTGCAATTGTGAAATCCTTGCACTTACTAACATTTGCACCTCACTACACAAAATCATCTTACAAGAAGATCACTGCCTGTAGTAATCTCAAACTACAATTCAGTATATCCATAACTGTACGTAGTAACCGTACATGTCATATCACAATGGCTAAATTTTAAACTCTATGCAGTAACATGACAAAGTCATATTAGTTCACATCACTGCCTTTAGTATTATTTGGCAAGAACGAATAATATTCCTAACTCTACTCAGTAAATCTAGAAGCCCCTTATGTACGCATTGAGATAGTAATTATAGTAAACATGCGAGGTATCACATAAATGTTTTATTGTACAGGCGACACACTGCAAGTATGGCAAAACGGAAACTGGAACGTGCAGAATATCGGAGGAGAAAACGAAATGGTCGGATTGTTTATCCTGAAGACCTTCGAGATGAAGTGTTCTCCAAGTGGTTCAAATCGGAGATTTCTCGCGCCAAAGAAGTAGGAGAGGCGATTGATGAAGATGTGCTTGTATTGTCTCTTCCACCGTCTAGCCAAGCAACATCGTACCGCTCCATGTATGCCTTCGGAAATCATATCCGCGTGCATAGTGCGGAAGGAAATTTGACCACGGTAGACTCTGGTGTGGCCGCCACATTCTCACAACATTGCCGGTCCAGTGTACATGCCAAGAACTTCAAGGCGGCAAACCTTGAATATGTGGGATGGGTGGAGGAAATATTGGCCGTGGATTATGGTAGGTATGAATTGGTTGTGTTGTATTGCAATTGGGTGATGGCAAACATGGTTGGGCATAGTGCTACCATGAGCGAGACGATTATGGCTTTAGCCTAGTGAATTTTGATAGATTAGTGCCACTATCAGCCGAATCCTTCGCATTTCCACTACACGTCGAGCAGGTATTCTTTGCGGAGGATTTGAACAATCATGGATGGAAGGTGGTTCTACGAAAAGAGCCAAGGGGAGCAAGAGTCATTTCTACAAGAGATTCTATACCAGACATAGGATGCCTATCTTTAGGCAATATGGGAGACCATTGTGGATTGAAACCAACATCATTAGAAAATGATACAACCCCAGCTGACCCAATGTTAGATGAGGTTGTGGCTCTAAGCAGTGATGAGGTGGTAGCAGCTTTGAACACAGATGACCATGAACCGTCTTGCGAAGACGGTGACGAAGCTGCACTTGAGGAAGATGATCAGGGATGTACAAATGGACGTGACGCGGCCTAAACGCGTCACGTCGCGTCACGAATGACGTGACGGCGTCACGTCGCGTCACGTCCAGGGTGTGACGCCAAACGGACGTTACTGTAGTAAAAAAAATTTACTAATGGGATTTTTTTTCGGATAAGTAATTATTTCGACATCAATACAGGCAGTCGTCTACCATGGTCGACTGCTATATAGGCAGTCGACCACTTAATCGACTGCTAACTTAGCAGTCGACTACAATGGTCGACTGCTAATGTAGCAGTCGACTAAGTGGTCGACTGCTATATAGGCAGTCGACCACTTAATCGACTGCTAACTTAGCAGTCGACCATTGTAGTCGACTGCTAACTTAGCAGTCGACTACAATGGTCGACTGCTAATGTAACAGTCGACTAAGTGGTCGACTGCTATATAGGCAGTCGACCACTTAATCGACTGCTAACTTAGCAGTCGACTACAATGGTCGACTGCTAATGTAGCAGTCGACTAAGTGGTCGACTGCTATATAGGCAGTCGACCACTTAATCGACTGCTAACTTAGCAGTCGACCATTGTAGTCGACTGCTAATGTAGCAGTCGACTAAGTGGTCGACTGCTATATAGGCAGTCGATTACCATGGTCGACTGCCATATAGGCAGTCGATTACCTTGGTCGACTGCCAATGTAGCAGTCGACTACCACCGTCGACTGCCTGTATAGCAGTCGACCATGGTAGTCGACTGCTACATTGGCAGTCGACCATGGTTGATAGTCGACTGCTATGTTGCCGTCAACGAAGATAGTCGACTGCAGTTGTAGCAGTCGACCATTGCCGTCGACTGATACTATTAACAGACAAATGCAGTCAACATCATATGTTTGTTGGGTTAAATTTTAATGGTTTGGGTATAGTGGAATATGGATGGATGGAAGTAGTTTAGGAAAAATGTGATTAATACCAACAATGATATGTAGAAGGAAAAAAAACCGCGTTGTATTAAAACAAGTATATCGTAAAGATATAAAAAATATACAAGGTTTAGGGTTTATCAATGATACACGCATACTACCTTAACCCCTACGATGTTGCCTAAAGAACTAAACAGACTAAACACTATCCTTAACCTCAGTTCTCCAGCAGTCTATCGGCTCATCCCACCCCACAAACGGCATCTGCATCCGTAGTTTGGCGATGGTCAATGAAATGCGGTTCGACACGTTCTCGCATGTCAATGCACTCAAAGTGACATCCCAAATTTTCCTTCCTTCATTGGCAAAGAGAATTCGGTCATCACCATCGTTGCAAAGTTGTCGAGCAATCATGCCGACCGCATAACACTCAGCCTCCGCGGTGTAATATACATCGGGATCATGGTGTCTCATGTTTTGGATGTAAAACAGTTCCGGCGCCACCCAAAACTTCTCCTTCCTCAATTTTTCCTTCGCTTCTACGGTTTCCGCATGCCATAGCGATAGGACATCCTCACCCGAATGCGTTGCACATCCCCAATCGCACACCCCAATCTTGAGGCTCCCGTCCGATTCCCAATGCAACATAATGTTGTCAATGGATAGATCGTTGTGTTGCACATTTGCAGCGTGCAAAGCCTCCATGATCCATAACAATGCCCAAGCCAACTTTATCCTCTTCGCCCGGAACTTTTGGACTTGGTCATAGAGCTGCCATTCGGTTGCGTCCATTGTCAAAATGTTGGCATTTGGGCGGTGGGCTCTATCCCGAATGAACATCTCTCGTAGAGTGCCCCCGTTCCACCATAGTGTATAGCCCGCATTGGACACACTGTTGATTAACCAAAACTTGATGAAACTTGGATGCGTGCTCTTTAAAACGCATGCCTCCGCACTTACTTGGATACGAGCTTTTTGCCTATCCGACGTCTTTGGGGTCTTTTCAGCCCACGTAATCTCCGGTGGGAGACGATCGTCGCCCTCGATCCTCACCTTCCTCACCTCCCCGTAACCCCCCACCTTCTTTATGCTCTTCAAACTCACGACATTTGCCGTATCGGGAATCCACAATAGTTGGCATGGGCCCGACACCCTTAGCCACTTCTCCAATTTCTCCGCCTTCCAAGGAATTATTTTGGAGGCCGTCTTGGACAATCCTTTGGCCATGGGATCCCACCACAAAAATATTTCCCGGATTCTTACAGCTCGAGGGCTCAACACCTCGCCTGTTTCGCCCTCCGGGAACATGTTCTCAACCAATTGCTTGAGGTTGAAAATACCATTTTGGGCCTTATTCTTCACCCATGAATCGAACCCCGCAAGATTCCTATCACCGTTAAACTCGGGGCAATCCACTTCCTGTCGAATAGCAACCTCCATGTCCCTTTTAATTATCTCAACCCTTTTGTGTTTCGGCTGCTCCAAAAAACGGAATTTGATGCCGGCCTCCCCATTCCTCAAATACCAGTCAACTATGGCTTGGTGGACTTTTGCCGTTATCGCATCCGAGAATTTTACCCTTGGTTTCCCGCTCCTACTCGACGACCCTGAGGCCGCGGAAGCCCCTCCTTGGCTGCTCGTAGGGGCACCGGCATTTGGGCGGACGGGAACGGTAGTATCTGAACGGGGGGTAATATTGGCTCCCGTTCCCGAAGCACTTCCTGATCCCACATCGGAATGTCGTTGCCGCTTAGGGGGCCGTTTGTGCACCCTGCCGGGTGCATCCGGCTCGTCCTCCGGCATCCTCCAACTTCGATCCTCCATCGTGTTTAAAAACACGCTATTATTGTGTTCACAAACACAACTCAAATGTGTTCACAAACACGGCCGTATTCACACCGCTCCACCGCAAAAAATCGGATCCAAAATTGGCAAGAGTTTGCACCCTAAACCAATCTTCCAACCGCCCCCTAGGCCCTCTCAAAACATTAGGCAAAGGATGCTAGGCATGCTTAGTCCCAATGTCCCGCTTGAGGAGGGGTGGTTGAAAAATGATGTCAATGAGGCCTCCCCACTTATATATATAGGTTGGGTGGGCCTCACACCGACGGTACGACCGGACGCCGCGCCCCTGGATCCTGACCGTTGGACCGTGCATCATCCAACGGCCAGGATGGATGCGACGATTGGTCGACTGCTATACGGCAGTCGACCATCCAGTCGACTGCCAGATAGCAGTCGACTCTGGATAAGGCAGTCGACAATTAGCAGTCGACCGCGGCGTCGACTGCTATGTGGCAGTCGACGTGTGGGCCGACTGCATTTAGCAGTCGACTGCGGGGGTCGACTGCCATGTCGACTGCTAGTTTGCAGTCGACCCTGGAAGTCGACTGCCACGTCGACTGCCAAGCAGCAGTCGACCCCCGATGTCGACTGCGAATGGCAGTCGACGTGGCAGTCGACCGCCATGTCGACTGCTAGTTTGCAGTCGACCCCGGAAGTCGACTGCCACGTCGACTGCCAAACAACACTCGACCCCCGATGTCGACTGCGAATGGCAGTCGACGTGGCGGTCGACTGCCATGTCGACTGCTAGTTTGCAGTCAACCCTGGAAGTCGACTGCCACGTCGACTGCCAAGCAGCAATCGACCCCCTATGTCGACTTCGAATGGCAGTCGACGGGCAGTCGACCGCCATGTCGACTGCTAGTTTGCAGTCGACCCCGGAAGTCGACTGCCACGTCGACTTCCAAGCAGCAGTCGACCCCCGATGTCGACTGCGAGTGGCAGTCGACGTGGCGATCGACTGCCATGTCGACTGCTAGTTTGCAATCGACCCTGGAAGTCGACTGCCACGTCGACTGCCAAGCAGCAGTCGACCCCCTATGTCGACTGCGAATGGCAGTCGACGTGGCAGTCGACCGCCATGTCGACTGCTAGTTTGCAGTTGACCCTGGAATTCGACTGCCACGTCGACTGCCAAGCAGCAGTCGACCCCCGAAGTCCGCTGCGAATGGCAGACATTGGACCTCCCCCCCTCCAAACATAAACAAATTGCTTTTGCAATGGATCTTATAGCAGATTACTCTAAACACTTTTAATATCATAGCATCTTTTATATTTAGTGCACGTTCAAACGTCGGGACTATAAAGAGTTCACCGCTCATTAGCATTCATCATTCCCCCTCGCTCTAGTTGGCCTTGATTGCCTTTTGGCATTCGTTGCAAGTGGAGAGAGGTAGTAGGTTATATTGGGATGGGCACGCGAAACGAATGGAAGCCTTGGTTTGTGCCCAAGGAGTGGACTCCAACGTCCAAGAAGGTCGAGTGCAAATTTTGCGCGTTGGAATTAGTTTATAGGAAGGACCGCATGGTTGCCCATTTGGGATACCAAAAAAATGACGGCAAGATGCGGGGGGTGGCATTGTGTCAACGTCAAGGGCCGATTGTAAAGTCTTTATTTTCGAGGTGCGGCGGATCGTGGCCGCCAATTCCGGATGACTTTGTGGACGAGTGCGTTGAGGACGGGGGAGAAGCTGTGGTCGGGTCCCAACAACAAGCGTCATGCGGTGCATTGTCGAACGCGAACGGAAGCCAAACCGCTCCACCATCGCCCGCACCGTCAGTGGCAAGGGAGTTGGTGTCCGGGACGACTCCCGAACCCCACCGACGTTCCCAACGGCAAATGGGACTAAAAGAAGGGATGCAAAATTCGACAAAACGAGACTTGGATACAAAATGGTCGCAAGCCTTTTATGAGGCTAATATCCCCATTAGTATTGTCCGCCATTCCGCGTTCATCCAGGCCGTTAAGGCAACCGCCGAGGCTATAATTATGTACAAACCCCCAACATACCATGCAATGCGCAAGAGTTTACTTGACGATGCACGGTTCAATACACAAAAAATCGTGGAGTTGAAGACAACATCATCCATCCACAAATATGGGTGCACTATTTGTTCGGACGGATGGGAGAATGTTCTCCACCGCCCTTTGATGAACGTCATGCAAATTTGTCCGGCGGGCGACGTGCTCCTTGGTTCCATCGACACCACCGGTAGCACAAAGGATGCCGCCTACGTGGCTACCGAGGTCAAACGCTACATCGTTGGAGTGGACCCCACAAAGGTTGTTCAAGTTTGCTTCGATAATGTGGCGGCCATAAAAACCGCGGCAAGCAATATTAGCCGGGAATGGCCACACATATATTGGCAAGGGTGTGCGGCGCATTGTTTGAACTTGTTGTTGAAGGATTGGGGTAAACAACGATGGGCGAAGGACGTCGTAGACAAGGCGAAGGACATTGTCAAATACATCCGGGCCCACCAATGTCCGACGGCGGTCTTCCTCACCTACTCGCCCAATTTGGGCTTGAAGATGCCCGGGTCCACACGATTCGCCACCAACTTTCTCATGATTGACCGGCTTCTAAAGGTGAGACATGCTTTGGAACAAACGGTTATTCATCCCGATTGGACCGCCTACGTGAACAAATTAAATAGAGGAGGCGATGATCGAAGGAGAAGTGCAATGGAGGCACGTCAAATCAAGACAACGGTTAATGACGACAGTTTTTGGACAAGTTGCGATAAATACCGCCACATGTCGGAGGAGGTGTTGAAAGCATTGAGAGTGTTTGATGGCGTTGAACCGGCAATGGGCAAGGCTTGGTTGACCATGAAGAACTTGGAGAAACATGTGCTTAGCCTAAGGAATCCTCCTTTCAACCTAGCACACAACCTCGCTACCTTGGCCGAGGAAGATTTCTACAGCCGGTGGCGTATGATGACCATGGACCTACACCATGCCGGTGCAATCTTGAATCCTTATTTATTGGACGACAACGTCGTCCACGAAGACGCGGCCGTTAAATCCGGATTCTTGGACGCCATGAGGAGGTTGACCACGGGCAAGGACGGTCATTACGGTCGGGTTGTGGCCGAATTTCAAGCATTCAAAGAGCGTAGGGGCGCGTTCGCCAATATGCCCCTAGCCATGGAAGCCAACATCCCACCCCACGAGTGGTGGGACCTCGTGGGCGAAGGTGGCACCCACTTGGCCCCTTTGGCAAAGCGAATATTGGCCCAAGTGTGCTCCTCTTCGTCTTGCGAAAGGAATTGGAGTAGTTATTCGTTTGTGCACAACAAGACTAGAAACCGGTTGAGTTCGGCGAGGGCCGAAAATTTGGTGTACATTTATACCAATTCACGGTTGGCACGGGAGAGGGTTGATCGGGACTCGGCCGCATGGTATCTAGTGAACATGATGTCCGAAGACTCCGACTATTCGGCCGACGAGGATATAAATGGTGACCCCCCCGCGGGACCCGGCGGGGATTCCTCGGGGCCTTCGGACAACGAGAGCGATGGGGGACATGGTGGAGGGAATCTGGGCCTTGACAACCACAATGATCCGTTTGCATACGATGGACTTGACGCCGAGGACGATGGTGATCTTCACATGTGGGCCAACATAGCCAGTCGGGAGTTTCTCTCCACTACGCATGTGCGTCCCGCTACGCCGACAACTACAATACCCGATGTACCGGTAGACATTCAACCCGTAGTGGATGAAGATGTAGTGGCCGAACCACATGTGGATGAAGCTCTTGAAGCGGCTCCGAACCGGATGGACATGGACGAAGTCCCACCACATGCTTCCCCCATTCATCCACCGACGGATGTTGTGCCCACTCCTATTGTGCCGACAACATATGCACAACCCATGCAAACTACACCACCCTTTCCCGAGCCCCACGGAGAGGGCACGTCCAATGTTGTCCTTAACACTAGTCCATTGCGAGGTATTGGGCAATGCCCGGCCGTTGCGCGAGCACCGGAATCCGACTCGGATGACACATTGGCGCAACACATTGCGCGTCGGGCCCCAACAATACCACGCATGGGCTCCCGGTTGGTTGGTGCCACCATCGGCATGCGCGCCCCATGCCCCACACCGGCTAGGCCACCCCCTAATATTGCATTGACAAACTTTGGTCGGACCACGAGAGGTCAAAAAAGAAAACGACAAAGGGATGTGCGAGAATGGAGGACTATCGGGGCCACCCCACTTGCACGTCCACAAACTGACGGCGTTATGGATGCAACGGGTTCAAGACCAATGGTATCGATTAGAATGCCAAGGGCTGGCACACGGCTTAGTCGAATTCCCGGCCCGGCAATTGATGGCCACGAGTCCGACGCCCGAACAGATGACAATGCCAGCACGGACGATGAATCCGGCGTAGGCGAAGCTCCCGATGATAGTGATTACCAAGCACCGCCCCCAAGGGTAGCTGTGGGAGGGCCACGCAGGACAAGGAATTCTATTCCTCAAGACAACGATAATGCCCCTTCATGAATGAATATTTATAGTAATGTCAAATGTCCTATGGTGTTCAATGGGTTTAGTTGTATTGGTGATCAATTTTTGTAATAACTATTTTTGGGTATGTTTGTTGAAAAAATAATGTGAATTTCAAATTTGTATGTTGGATGTTGACTAGAAATTGAGCCTACATGTATGATGTAGGGTTTAGGAAATGAATGTCCAATGTGCACTAAGGTTAGGACTCAGGAGTAGGACACATGGAAATGATTTGTAATGCCAATAGGCCCTATGTAGTGTTGCATTTTTTATTCTATAGGTCGGAGGCGGCATTATAAAATAATTTTAAGAATATTTAAGACTACTTTTATGTTTTTATTATTGAAAATCATCGAAGACATCAATCCGTGAGGTCCTTTATGGCAAATCATTGTCGAAAACATTCCCCTCTTCTAGGATTAGGTCATCGAGCTCTGCTCCGCCCAAATATTGATCCAAGAATGATGACATTAACACTATATTCGTTAAATTGAGACTTTTTGGGCATTTTGAGACATTCACAGAAATAAGAACAAGGATAAATGGAACACATATTGGAGAAAGTTGTAAGATGCGAACACTTTGAAGAGGTGTTCATACCAAGAACCCCATTAATAACTCATATTTGTGATGGTTTACGGTGGGCAATCCAAACCTTAGACCAAATTGAAGGGGAAATCTTAAAACATTCATATTATTGCACACAAAACATGAGAGCTTGTATGGATATGGTTTAGGTAGGGGTTTCCAAACCATAGACCATATTGAAGGGGAAATATGTTAACCAATATAATATTGCATACAAGATATGAGAACTCATATTTGTGATGGTTTAGGTAGGGCAATCCAAACCTTAGACCATATTGAAGGGGTAATCCCATAACACTTATATTATTGCAAGTAGAATATACAATGTATGGCATGAGAAATTGAATAGCATACTAATGGCACAAATCAATTGGATAGTGCGGCCTAAAATCATCCCGCCTACATGCAATGTCTACGCCTACGATGGCCTATCTAGGCTTGGAGACCGCATCTTTTTCTTTTGCCGCCGCTTGTTTAGCTCGCATCGCCTCAACATTTCTGAGAATCTCTGGCCCGCGACTGTAGCCGAGTTTTGGATGCGGGCCCACCATAACACATTTTGGATTCCGTCGACCGCCCGAATTATAAGACGAGGAATTCGAATACGACGACGTAGACTGTCCGGCATATCGGCGCATGGCGTACTCGCACTCCAGCTCAATGGACGCATTGGACCGTGGAGGTTTGAGGCCGGACGCAACCTGCAACCAATTAAGAACCGGCAAACATGTGTTAGTTTGAGGAGAAAGGCCCAAACATGTCGCACGGTCTTTTAAGGATAGAATGATTGTAACGCATGGTGCATTTATGGGGAGGGGGGCTTACCTTGGCACGACGGGCACTCGCGTCCGAGTTGGCGAGGAGGGGCAAGGCGTCCCGCAAAGGGATAGGGAGGGGTCCACTCTTTGTAGGCCGAGCGTCCATACATAGCCGCCGTTGAGGTGTAACACTCCCGCCTTCCCGCGAGGGTGACGCCCGGACGCAGTAGCGATCTATGCCCTTGAGCGGGGACGGAGACGGCGATTGTCGGAAGATTTGCTTGGGCGGGGGGCTATCGACGACCCCGGCATCTAGAGGCTCCTTGGAGTAGTCGATGGTGGACGCGGCATCGTAAACGGTCTCGTAGAAGAAGCTTCCCAAGTTTGACTCACTGACGATGTCAATAGAGGGCTCCAAGCGCTGATGCCAAACAAAAGAACCAAACAAAACCCAAGGGAAAGAGGGGGGGGAAGGGAGCATGTGAAAATCCATATACATTTAAGGCATATATACACACACACAAATGTCACACCAAGTACTATCTCAAATGAGTTTATTATATTTCGCGTGAGCGTACAAATCCCTGTACAAATAGTCCCTCGGATCCAAGTATCTCTCGCCTATTGGATTACGAGATACGAAGTTGGGCACGGGGAGTCCGCTCCCCGCGAGCGCCTGCAAGTATTTAAGGAGGTCTAACAAAAAGCGGTCTTGGACCTTCCCGACCGTCCACGTAGGGCACACTATGAAGTTGGAGGTCGGGTTCAAAATGTTTTTGGACGCGCTGTCGTCCACCATGAGGGTGTTGTCGCGGGTGGGGCGGACGTCGTAGGGACAGCCGACCATTGAGGGACGGACGTCCCACACGATTGGCTTCAAGACCTTCAGGTATTGGCTCACGGCGGGGTTGTTGGGCTTCCTGACAACCCTGCCTTCGGGGGTGGTCAAAGTCCTACACGACTCCTGTCCTAGGACCAAGCACGGGGGTTCGAGGCCCTTGAAGATGAATTCCACGACCGCCTGGGTGTTTTCGGACTTCATGGAGCTCCACACGATCACCCACCATTTCTTTAGGGCGACCTGTAGGAAGCGCCGAAGCCACGGCCGGAGGTACACGAGCTTGCTTTTGATGTACGTGGGGGGGCCATCGTAGTTCGTGTCCTCGGGCTTGGAGAAAGACACCGTGGGGGCCCTTGGGCAATGCACGCATTGGACAAGGACCCCGTTGAGGTCTAGCACCAGGAACCGGGTCTTAGGCTGCAAGGCCGGCGCGGGTAAAATCGGGGAGGCCGCCGCGCTGTCGTCCACGCTTCGGGGAGAGGATCGACGGGGAGCCGCAACGCTACGCTCCGATCCCTGTGGAGACGAGCGAGAGAAGGCGGCGAAGGCTATGTCATGCTATGTCCATTTTCAAGCATACCGGAAATTGTTTGTGTAAAAGACAAGAAACAATTGAAGTAGCTGTGGCAACGACACCATACAATGGGGAAAACTCACAACATACATTCGGAACACAAGAGCAAGCGTATGGGCACCAAAAAGAATGATTTTATTTGTTATAAAAATCTCTATGTACAATTTGAATGAGGGGAGCCGCGTTGAACGAGTCGTTCACACTATCCTAAATGTAAATCTACAAAATTTGATTGCGTCCGCCAGAGATCGAGAATCGTCGCACGCGGAGGGGGGCCATGTAGGGGGATGAAAGGAACGAGAGCGGGGGGGAGGTAGGGGGGTGCGGTGGGGGGTGGGGCAGTTCCTCCTAGCTAGGGGGACATGACCACGGCAACAAGACAATGGCCAGGAAGTTTGGGTCGAACGACCCAAACTAGAGGTCTCAGTACATTACCTCGTCCTGGTCATGTCTGGATGCTGTGGACGCTTCCGCCATCTCCGCTGCCCCGCCTCTCACGGCCCTGCCTTCTTCGACGACGTCAGCGACCTGCTCCTGCAAAGGCTCAGCATGAGGCCCTTGTCCTAACCCAACCTCCGCATGCGAATCATGCATGTGTTCATCGATTGGGGTAGGGTTAGATGTATCACCAGGCCCTTGCGGGCCTTCAACGTCTACCATGGTTGCGTCTTCGCAACCATGCTGGGCAGCAGGGGACTGCGCATTGTCGAGGTTTGGGTCGACCGACCCAAACCCTCCTGCATCGTGGGGTTCGTCCTGGCGCACCACAGGCTCTGGCGGGTTTGGGTCGGACGACCCAAACATGTGGGGGTCGTCCTGCTGGTGAGGGGGGGGCATGTCGACGGGAGGCCGCAATGGTGGGGGCGTCAAAGGCCTGGAGGATCCGCCCACGCTCCAGAGGCTGGGGTCATCGATTTGCTGCACTGGGGCGTAAGGTCGGACGTGGGACCCCATCATGTGCTGAAAACTGAACGACGACTGCGGCACAGGCTGCTGTGGGATGTTCTGAGGTGGGAACCCGGGGGGCAGGTGTGGAAATGCTCCTGGGGGAGCGACCACCAAGCCTTGCACCCACATCCCCTGTATGACCTGAGAGATCAGGTCTGCGCTAGAGGGAGGCTGGGCCAACGCCCTTTGCCGCTCCTGATCCAATAGGAGGGCCCTCAACTCTGCGACCTCGTTCCGCATTGAAGGTTCTTCAGCTGCAGCCTTCTGAAGGCGGAGGCACTGCTCCTCGTCCCGCCGCATCTTCTCGTTGGCTTCCTCCACAGTCAGGACTTCGGGTTTCACCATGACCATGCCAGCGAACGCTCTCGGGGAGGGAGGATCCGACCTGAGCCGTTTGGCGAGCTCCATGTCGTCCTCGTCCTTGCTGCTTATGGCGATTGTCTCGTCCACTGCGTAGTCGCCATAAAGCTTCTTCCCCTTCATCCTCCTCTTCTCCCTGAACGTGGAGGTTCCGTCCCGGGAGTACATGTCCCGCGCATCATCCACCGTGAGCACGGGCACCATTCTGCTTTGCGGAGTGGCCACCCGCATGGCCTTCTTCCGTTGGGGCGCCTGGGATTCTTGCGTGAATCCGGTTGCCCCTTCTTCCACCTCCCCCTCTGCCTTCTCTGCTTCTTCTTCTTCCTCCTCCTCCTCCTCTTCCACCTCCTCGCCCGGCCCCCGAGACGATTCGCCCGGATGTAATAGCACCAGAGGTTCGGGTTCTACAACCGGAGCCCTCATGGTGACCTCCTCAGGGTTCACGCGCCTCGCCCTATCGATCGGGCTTTCACCGCCTTGAACAATCTCCTCCCCGTAGCCCCCTGGTATCCAGTCGAGGATGTCCATCTTCTTCGCCAGCGATTTCTGGGTCTTGTAAAATGGAACATCCGTGTCTTCTACGTAGGAATAGACGTTCAACCCCAACATCTGCACATTCCCACATCATCAGTTTTTCAGGTGCGCCAATACTAAGATAGCAAAAGAAGAGAAGGCGACGAAAACGAAGGGATACAAATGGCTAATACAATGTCTACTTTGGGTCGACCGACCCAAACTAAACCAGCTCTTAGTTTGGGTCGACCGACCCAAACTGAAACAACTCTTAGTTTGGGTCGATCGACCCAAACTATAGCCAAATCAACTCTCAGTTTGGGTCGGTCGACCCAAACTGCACAGGAGCTACATGATGACACTTACCATGGCTGCATAGACTGGCTTGGACCCCCCGAAGACGTTGAAGATGCAGTCCCCTCTTCTCGTCAGTGTCCTCAGGATCCTCAGGTAGAACTCCATCCGCAGCTCATCCGAAGGATAATTGGCGTACTTGGCCTCGTCGTACAAGGTTTTGCTGGCACCCAACCCTTCTGGAACCTGGAATATCTTTTCCATCCGGGTTATAGGGTGGTTCGGCACCTTGATAAACTCCGCCTTGTACACGAAGTACAAACACAGCACGTTGACGACCCTGGTTTTTTTGTCCTTCATCGTACTGTACGCCCCCTCCGCTGATGCTGCAATGTAGTGAGATTTCGAAACCGCATACTCCGGCTGCAGTTTCCGCACAATCTCGTATACTTGCTCCGCCCTCCTGTCCTCCACTATCCACAGCCATATGTCGACCTCCCTGAGCTTGGGGCTGGCATAATCCACGAACTTTGCCATGAAAGGCTCGTGGAACAGGGTGCTCATGGTGCCCTCGAATGAGCTCCCCGGAATGTTCCTGAAGTCTATCATGGCAAAGGGAAAGTGGTCCCTCGCTCTTGTCCGGATAGCCTTCCTAGGCTCAACTCCAGGCCAGCCCTGGATTTTCAACGGCTCGAGGGTGACGGGATTGAAATGTGCGTCCCCCTCAAAACTAACGATCCTTTTCTCCTTCACGAAGTTGGAGAAGGCCCGCGCCGTGTGCTCAGGGAGCTCCCGCTTCTTCCCGCCCTTCACCAACTTGGATTTGAGGAAGTCTTCTCCAGCTTCCCTCATCAAAGCCGCCATCGACGCACTGGTGAACTTGTATTCTTCTTTGAATGCTCTCCAGTGCGCCTCGTGGACCTCGCCGTCCACGAAAATATTCCGCTCGGGCACCAACTTGTGCAGCTCCTGCACAATTATTGTCTTCTTTTTCCTGTTCTCCGTCCATTCCTTCATGGTGTAGCATGAAGGAACGAAGCTCTTTGGCTTGGTGAAGACGATCTTCGGGTGCACCCAGCACCTCTTTGCCGACGGCTGCACGTGCAGGATATGGGAAGCCGCCTTTCCCATCTCCGTCTCCGAAAGCCCTTGGAGAGAACGGAAGAACTCTCTCACCAGAGGCTTCATTTGCTTGAAGCGCGCGGTTGCGTTGAAAAGCATTCCTGTGTCGGGATCGATGAGATCCCCCGTCTCATGCTTTTCGAACACCCTCTTCCACTTCTTCCAAACGGCTTCGGATGCTGTGATCAAATAAATTTCTCCTCGCAACTCGTTGTATTTTTTCTGCTTGTGGCTGGCGTTGTCTATGGAGGAGAATTTATTGATCATTTGATATTTGAAGTCCTGCACACGAAGCAGACAACACATGTTAGACAACATGTCATGAAACAACAACTGCAACAACAGTTTGGGTCGATCGACCCAAACTACAAAATTGACAAAGACGATAAAACATTACAAGGGTTTAGGTCGATCGACCCAAACTATAAATATGGCGAAGACATAACACAATGGCAGAGTTTGGGTCGATCGACCCAAACCATACTCACCTCCCATTTGGGGTTCTTATCTTTTGCATTCTCCCTTTCCTTGGGAGGCCTGCCATAGAACTCCCACACCTCCCTCGAGGCCATGATGTTCCTGATCCACGATGCCTGGTACGCCCTCTTCTTGTTCCCCATGTTGAAGAACCGGGAGATGTCGCTGAGTATGGTCTCGTTGTCAGACCATACCACCAGTGCTTTCCACACCTTCAGCTTCTCCTTCTGCTTGTTGGGGTCGTCCCACTCAGTCATCAGCTGGATTTTTTTCGACGCCTCCACACTGTGCTGGCCGTCAATCAGCCAAAAATCTCCTTTTGAAATTGCCGGCCACATATCAGACGTCGGCATTCTCTTCAGCCCTTGAGGCATGACCACAATCGTCTGCCTGTCGTCCTTGAACTGCCCGCCGACGATCTGGGCGACCATCCAGTCGACGTAGGCGTCCTCCTTGGCTCGGACACATTTCTCTGGAGGCGCAAGGTGGCACTGGGCAATGTTCACGTCGAACTTGAAATCCCTGCCCATGAAGAAGCAGTGGGAGCATTTCGTCGTGAAGTTGTCGACGATTCTTTGAATCTCCCCTGTATCCACCTCTTGCCCAGGTTTGGGCATCCGCAACTCTTGGGGAACTACCTCGTCAGTCATCACCGATGACTGCCTCCTCGACGGTGTAGTCTGCCGGCTGGTCGACGGCGTTGGCGTCTGGCTGTCAGCCGGTGTTTCCGAGGGAGTGCTCCTTCTTGAGTCACCCGGGACCGCTTGTGGCTTCCTCAGTGCTTGAGGTCTGGACGACCCTGCACCTTCCTCAGTGGTGGCCTTCCGTCTCACCACTTGCTGTGGTTTTTGTTGGGCCTTGTTGATCACGGTGATTGCCTGCTTTAGTTTAGTGAACCTGCTTGCAACCTTCGTGTTCGTACAATTCCCATCAATGAATATCGCCTCTGGTTTCACCACCTCTGGTTCGGCACATGACTCTTTGGCGTAGATGGTGTCAAACGGCTCGGAGAACTGGTGCATGAACATGTGGACGTTCTGCACCGCTGAGTTCTCTAGGATGACGTCCACGTGCTCCCCAAGAGCCTGGACTGACGCCACCTCCCACCCCGTCAGAGTCGCCCAAGTATTCTGCTCAAATGTCCCAACTTTTACCACGAACAGGATTTTGTATTGCGACGCCTTGACCACCTGAAGTGACCATGCAAGCACAATCCCGTCCTTGGGCACATAGGAGTCGTCTGGAGGTGTTTTGTACTCCTCGCATAACACATCTGGTGCTTGCATGAACCACCTCTCTCCAGGTCTTTTTTTGGGGGCCATCTGCAAGGAAAGGATGGGAACTGTTAGTTTCGGTCGGACGACCCAAACTCTTTCATGTAGAGATAGGCATGTTATCGAATTTTCAAGAGGCTAAATATGTCAATGTCAGCTATGGACAGGTTTGGGTCGATCGACCCAAACACAAGCCAGCTGAATTCTGAAAATTTGGTAATTAATTTTCTCTTCTGCTTAAGATATGACCGGGTCATTAGAGTTTAATGAAGGTGGATATAATGATCAAAGGGGAAAATTTCGGATGATTGGCCGTATCGTTATTCCTTGTTCTTATGAGTGTACATTATCCATATCCTTGTATTATAAGGAATATCCAAATTATGTTTTATTTTGGGCACCAGTATGGATGGATTATTGGGGAGGGGTTTTTTAACGCCATGTTTGGGTCGATCGACCCAAAACTTTGCGGCATTTTTGTTTCTTTGGTTTGGGTCGGTCGACCCAAACCTTGGGTTTTTTGTTTGGATGGTTTGGGTCGATCGACCCAAACCTTGGGGTGTTTTTGTGTATATGGTTTAGGTCGATCGACCCAAACCCCACTGGATTATTTGTGGATTTCAATATCAGTCAATTGTTGACTACAGCTTTGAAGAGCAAGTCTTGAAATGTAGTATCTGTTATTAAGGAATGTGTATGGTTTGGGTCGACCGACCCAAACAAGGTGTTATGTTTGGGTAGATCGACCCAAACAAGTGAGAGAACAAAAAGATTGTTTTTTTAAGAAAGTGAAGCAAATTTAGGCAAAAAATGCTTCCGTGGTTTTGGATAAGACTTACTGTTTCGGTCGCCTCTCGAAACTATTTTGTTTCAGGAGAGCTTCCTTTTTGTGTGCACGCAACATACACAATGCTTATGCATTGTGTATGATTCAAGACCCTAATGCAACTGAAACACATTGAGTCATTGAAAAATTACCTTTGCGTACAAGCTGTAGAACAATCTGTTCTTGCAGGTGGGTATTGCAAGCTCAATGTCACAAATACTCTAAAAGAACACTACACCTGAATATCAGAAAAGTATGAACCTCGCAAAACCCACTCAATGCCGTTTCTCAATGATTTCTAACACTCTGAATGTTACTAACAGAAACCTCTATCGCAAACACTCACCATAGTGGAGTGTGAGGGATTCTCAACAACATAGACCAAAACGAAATGAGCAAACACTCTATACCACTCAATGTTGTCACACAATGCAACCCTAAACTCTCTCAATCTCAAGTTGGAAAAAGAGAGCAAGCTTTTTCAAATCAGAAACAACTCACACTACACTCATAAACCTAGAGAGCAAGAGAAAGGAGAATCGGAGAAAGCAAGAGAAAGGAGAGTGAGGAGAAGAATCAGAAGATGCGAGAAAGGAAGAGAGAACGCAAGAGAAAGCGCGGGAGCGGCGCTTCACGAAGGCGGCGGTTCGTGGAGGCGGCGGTTCGTGGAGGCGGCGCTTAGCGAAGCAAAGCTTGGCGCGGAGAACGAGAAAAGGGGCGAAAGAGGGTGACGTTTCGAGATTTGTACCCCTCGGGAAAAGGCCCTACAATACGGGATTAGGGCACCCACGTGTTTAGAGCACACACGCAAATGGGATTACGGGCCAGCCCTAATTCCCAAACCCTAACCCGCTATTCCTTAGCACCAATTAATTTTCTCAATCAGCTACATAGCCTAAGGTATTGCTTAAAATTATCAATTCACCCTAAACCATAGCCTAATTTTGCGAACAAATTAAACTCGTTGGGTCTTAACCCTTAAACGTCCAAGGGGGGGTGAGAGGTCCTCTCCCATCAGCCTATGTTTACCGAAGTTCAGACCTCCATGTAATTCTTTTACTGCGATCGGCATATATTATATTTGAATATGGAAGTTTGAGATACACATTTTGGGGAAAAAAAATTTGCAATTCCGACATGTTTTGACGTTATCTTATGGTCAAATAGTTTAGGGTCAACGAGGCCCTGATAGGGCCTCTCCGACGTTTAAGGGTTAAGTTGTTTGACCACTTTAGAGAAATAAAATAATTCATTTGACTTTCAACTAGTATGTAATATTTGTTGAGTACCATCCCCAACTCCAATTTTAATGGTTTTGTTCTGCATGGTCCTTATATGGAATTGCTAACATGCTTGAGCTTATAGTCAACCCTTACATATTCACTTTGATGAATCATGTAGTGCACAATAAACCATGGTTCATAATATATCACAAGATTAAACTAAAGTAAAATGATTTTAACAGACAAGTTACTAAGGATTTAGGGCAACTGAAGCACATGATATGCAACTCCAATTGTCTCCAGTGACAAAACATTGTAAAATGAATCCATTATGTGTATAGCTTCCGCCATCTAGACATATGGAATCAGACAACAATGATACATGATAGTCTAAGAGGGGTATTTAAAAATTATGTTGCAATTACACGGTCTTTTAAAATGGATATGGTATCCCTTTACATGGTGCAATAAATGAATATGAATAATATGTATTGAGATTTATATGATGTATGTTGCTAGAGGGCATGGCTCTAGCTTACCGTGCATCCCCTAACAAGTACCATTACACTAATTCACTACAAGTTAATGTATTGTCATTTATTACCAATTTTTGTTTGCCAAAAGCACCGAATCGGTTGATTGATTTATATCATGAAACATTTATATATTTACTTGGGAGTTGACCCCTAAAGTCTACAGGAGAAGCAAGATGAATACAAATGTATCCACCTTAACCCAAGGTGAACATCATAATATGCAGCCAAGCAAGCAAAAACTTTGATGTTTCATGTTTCCTCCACATGTTTGAAACGACATATATTACATAATGGCACATAATATAGTAGTTGTTGTTTGTATATGTAGGCATCAATGAACATGTACAAAATTCAGGGTTTAGGGTTTAGGGTTTAGGGTTTAAGCCATAAATGAGCAGCACGTAGGTCAAATGATGGGGCGTTGCTGATCATAGTTTTAGACACAAATGTATATAGACATCACATCATTTTCATTGCCAAACATGGAAGGTGGTTGTATGGTGGTGTAGAAATGAAGTCACTAACATGAACATGTGACATAGTGCTCAACATTAGGTTATCCAAAATTCAATTGTAACCTTATCTTAATAGCAAGAAGAGTCCAGGGGCAGATACGATCTTGAGCATGTTCATATTATATTATTTGAGACAATTCAAGAATCTATACTAATTCAAGGAACCTTTCATGTTGTGGATGTTATGAGGACGTACATTTCCAACTTTGCAAGTTTTGTTTGCAAACATTGTTAGAGTTGAAGTGTAATTGAGGATATTAGATTGAAACATTATTTGAAAGAGTGAACAAAAAAATGCCACTCTTGGTTAGGATCCCATTCATAACTTGTCCTAACATAGATTAAACATTGCCACATTTGCATGCTTGGAATGAAACAACATTGTGTGCACACCTTACAAATGACATATGTCCTTTTAAAGCTTTTCTCATTTGTATTAGCGCAAATTGAAAGTCGGCCAAATAGTTCAAATTTGACATCACATCTCTTCATTGTTTTCAATATACAATTCCACATGTGAGAGTTTTAATAACTACATTAAGTATTGTATTTATTGAGTTTTACTATATGAAGTTTCATAATGTTGGTATATCGTTTGTCAATATATTGTTTGAAATATACTATATTGTTTGAGTTTATGTAGGGTAATATTCTGGATACATGAAAATGAACGCGTAGGGGATGGTTTTTGTAAATCACTTATCAGATGCCCCTTCCCTTATTATATTTATAAAAATTCATGTGGCGGCCACCCTTCCTCCCAATGGTGCATGTCATATTCACATAATATAATCACAACGATACTCAACATTTCAAATATTGTCAATGGACATTTATTCACGACACATATAATATGTCAATATAAGTAAATTGTCATATCCACATCAAACAATAAAAAACGGATTAAATATCCACATTACTTTCAATAGACATTCTCAACACACACTAAGTCAGATGACGTTTGGCGTATCCAAGAGCCAGGTTAAATTCGCAATTTTTATAATCAACAAAAAGCGGGGAATTCTGTCAGGAAGTTTGAAAATAATCTCTGCAGGAGAACTAGGCGGGAAAGGCATCCAATGAGGAAGTTGGGGAAGCGGAGGTGGATAGTATAAAGGGGCGCACCCCCCAAAAGTCGGTTCTTTTTGCTCTTCTCCCACTCCTGAAATCGTAGGGAGAACTCTCAGCCGGAGCTGTACTTCAAGGTTTGCCGTTCATGAGCACCTATCCACAGCATGCAACCCCACTGTGAACTTCGCAATGAGCTCAAACCAAACCCACTTCGCAATTTCCGCCGCACTATACGCCGGATTTTGCGGTGAGTTTGGGTCGGTCGACCCAAACCCATACCCCATTGTGGGCGGATTTAGTATGACCTTGAGGAGGTTTGGGTCGGTCGACCCAAACCCCTACACTAGTGTTGGCGGTTTTTAGTATGACCCTTATAAAGTTTGGGTCGGTCGACCCAAACCCCTACCCTAGTGTGGGTGGTTTTTAGTTTGACCCTGATAGAACCAAACCCATCCCAACATTGTGAATGGGCTCTGGGTGACAATGAACCCATCCCGCCACAAGGTTTGGGTCGCTCGACCCAAACCCATCCCAACATTGTGAATGGGCTCTGGGTGACAATGAACCCATCCCGCCACAAGGTTTGGGTCGCTCGACCCAAACCCATCCCCACATTGTGAATGGGCTCTGGGTGACCACGACCCCATCCCGCCAAAAGGTTTGGGTCGCTTGACCCAAGCCCATCCCCACATTGTGGATGGGCTATGGATGACCATGATCCCATCCTGCCACAAGGTTTGGGTCGCTCGACCCAAACCCATCCCCACAGTGTGGATGGGCTCTGGATGACAGTGTGTCCGCTGGACAACCCAAACCTTTACAAACCCAATGGCATAGCAGTCATTTTGATTATATAAGATGGTATTGAATTCTTTGATTGGAACCTACAATTTTTGTGCTTTTTTTGACAAGGTTCAATGTTCATGTGTGTAGGCACAATGGATGGGTTTAGTGAAAGAGGGGATTGGTCATCTGAAGACATGGCCACTTGGCCATCTGCATCTGAGGATGAGCTAGACATCGTCGGGGAGGCTACTATGGATGACAGTGCAGACGAAGATCATTTGGATTTACCTTCGCCTTCCGTAGCGCACGAAACCATTGTTGAATGTACGGGACTTTCAAGGGCTTCGTGGGTGAATTTGGAGGTGGTGCTCGTTAATGATAGTGGAGTTGCTGTGGCGGATGGTATTTGTCGTAACACCCATCCACAAGATTGCATTGATGAGAACCCACTTGGCACAGAGGACGTTGGGGTTGTCATATTGGAGTCACTCATTCATTCCGAGGTGGATCCCACTCATAGGTTCTCCCTCCGCAGGTGGCCATTGAGGAATGTCACGATTGATGGAGTTAGCTTGCGTGACCATGAGCGACAATACATGCAAAACCAAATGGAGCTCCAAGTAAACATTCGGCCCTGCAAAGGCTTACGAAAGTACGAGACATTGGCACGTCCTACTCCCTCTGCAACTGATTGTAAACGCCAAAGGTTGCTCGGCGAGGAGTCCATTAGAGAAGTTGCCACAAAGGATTGTTGTGTGCATCGTTGTTGCCAATTGTTTCCAAGGGATAAATTGAAGGCCATCCGCGAAGAAATGTGGCTTGGAGATTTCCGTCTAAGATCCACCAAAAAACTTGATGTCCATAGGGCGATACATGTGAATGGGACGGATCGCAAGGTCATCACCATTGAAAGCATAGACGTGTGTTGTAAGGCATGGTACACCATTCACGGTGTGTCAAAAGCGGACTTTTATAGACAAGCTGCTTATGCCAAGGAAGGCCGCCGGTCTCGTCACCATGGGAACGTGGGCTCAAAGAAACCCAGGGAAGCAACAAGGCAAGCAACGGCCACTCTGGCGACCATCATCGTCCCGCTTGCCGATGCAATGCCACACAAAACACGCACACTCACAACCGGGGAAAAGGTTGTGGAGAAAGTTCTTCCCACAGGCACAAAATGGAAAGACATATTGTTGGATGTGAATGCTGTTGGCGAGAAGGTCGGTTTGGAGCCAATTTCATTGTCAAAATTGAGTGCAATCAAGAAAGCAAACTTTAGCGAATACATTACAAAAAGACGAGGGGACAAATTTGCACGGTGCTCTACTTGCGAGAAGTTGAAGCGCCTTCGGGATGCACACACGATGGGTACCGAGTCTTATGCGGCACATCAATTGAACTATTTCAAGCATGTAAACATGCAAGAGGCACACCGTAATGATTACTACACAAATAGAGCTTTGTCCATCTCCAGGCCCTTGGAGGTTCTTACGGTCATCCATGACAAAATGGACCATGCCAAAACAGCCTCCCCATGTTTTGCAAATCGAATCAAGGCCACGGATAGATTTTTTAAGCTGCCTGTATCGGTTACAGGTGAATTTGGAAACAATGTCATCGCATACCCTAAATGTTGTGGCGTTTTATTACGTGATGTGCTTCAGAACATGGATTCACGCAAATTGGTTTATTTATGCATAGATACTAATCACACTGGGTTGGCATTGCAGGAATGATTGCACATGGACATGGTGATGTCAAGTTTGCTCATTATGCTCTTGATTTGTATCCAGCGGATTCAAACCACACGATAGGGTCATTCGCAAGGCTTTTACGTGATTTGGAGAAACCGCCGGCCTATTCTTCAGGATTGTTATTTGACAATACGTCGGGTTCAACACCTTTATATGAAGCGGTGTTGGATGGAAAAGATGTATGCTTGTATTCGTTGCCAGAGCCACCCAGTGAACCCGTGATTGCCAAGAAGTTGCCCCCCACTTTGCGTGTCCAATTGGACAATTGTGCCAAGGACAATAAAAGTAGATATGTATTTGCATATTGGTCGTTGTTGGTTGCGAAAGGCATTTTCAAGGAGGTTTTTGTGTCCTTCCTATTGGTAGGCCACACGCACGATGATATTGATGCATCTTTTGGGCGGTGGAGCATGAAGTTGAGGGAGGAGGATTTTCCAACAATCCCGTTATTGATGAAGTCATACATGGATTTGGAGAACGTTCCCGTCATCCCCCATATGATTGAGGAGGTGCCAGACTTCAAGGCATTTATAGAACCTTATATTCGAAGTGGAGCTCACCGATTGATCGGGCATACGAAGGCACAACAATTCCGCTTCTACATGCGTAACGATGGTGTACCCGCCATGCAATACAAGTTGTTGTGCACGACACAAGATTGGAGCCCGCCGGAGGGTCTCCTTGTGTGGCGCGTGGATGCGGATGGAAAGACGATGTTACCGGATGGAGAGCCTAGGCCTTGCAAGCCAATACCCATGAAGAATTTGGAGGATATTTTGAAAGGTATATCAGGCTTCATACAATATTGGGAGAGTTTGAAGATAGCGGACGTTGGTGGATCATGTTGGCATCGTTATGGGAGTTGGATACAGTATTGGACACGTGTTCGTGCCGCTTTGGCAGACCTTCACCAAGATAGCCCCCTTACTTTGAGGCACGGATTTTGGCCTCAAACTCGTGTCGATGTACAAGCTTCCGAGGTTAGACTTTTGGAAAATGGAGAGGTTCGTGAGGAGTTTGATGTGGACGACCATTACGTTGGGCCTGCTAGTCAACGTCCCCCACCTTCTTTCCGCATTGCGGTGGATTGTCATGAAGGTTATATGCTCATTCTACGTCCTGGTGATGAGACATATGCGAAGCCTGTATGGGTGGCAAGAGCTTTGTCCAAACCAAATTTCGCAACTTCAAGCCCGCATTTTCGACAAATTCAGGTGGAGTACTACCGACCGACGGCACGGAATGAAGATGTGATTCGGCATTATACAGGCTGGGATACAAACCATAATTTTCGGTGGAAGGTGGATTCAGAGCATGGTCCATCTTGGGTAGATACAGATTCCATATTCATAGCATGGAAACCACGGAAAAATCATAGTGGATCAGTGTCCATCCCTCAAAAGTACATAACTTTTGCAAAAGACAACCTTGCTCGGATCGCACAAGAAACAACCCCCGTTGAATGAGAAGTTGGTAGGATTGTTTTAGCATTGATTATAGTTTCATATGTAATTCTAGCAATATATATTAGTCATATGTGTACTTCTAAAAGTAGGGGTAGAATTTGGGTAGAACTTACGAATGCTATATTATTTGGGGTTGGATGAATATCCATATACTATATTTCATAACAAATGTGAATTTCTTTTTATGATTAAGTTTGGGACTAGATTGTCGGGTCGATTAAATATGCACCCTAAACCCTATGCTATGTACGTCGCAATGTCTATATATTATTAAACATGCTAATAATAGCCATGGTTCTATGTGATTTGTTGGGTGAATTTGGTTTGGAGTGCTCTACCCAATTTGATTTGAGTATGTTTTTGTTGATGAAGTTGGTATCAAGTGCTCTACCCAATGTGCTCATGTCGGGACATCATACATTTTGGAAAATTAGAACATATAATATATTTGAGATTGTTGACAATATAGTTTCGGGCATCTTCATGTTGTTTGATCCATATATTAATTTGAGACTAGAGAAAGTTTCAATTTAACGAATATAGTGTTCATTGTAAATGCAGACCACCATTCACGACTTGTCCGATGTGCCATGTGGGGCGTTATGTATTCCAATATTTGCCAATTTGTGTGGCAAATTGGCAATGCTCAAGGCTCAAACATTGCCATTGAGTTTGAATGTACTAATGCTATATGGTAATATGGAACAATTGTCAAAGTTGAGCGTGTCTATATTTGCCCTATTGCCATGGATTGGCTATAGTCGTGAACTTATAATAAAAAAAATTTAAAAATGCCGTAGAAATTTGTCGAGGATTTTAAAATGCATTTTAAATGTGTATTTTAAGATAAAGTAAAAATAAATGCACCTCTAGCCCTATGTCATGTGGGAGGATGAAATGAATGTCCAATGTGCACTAAGGTTAGGAGTAGGACATATGGAATTGATTTGTAATGCCAATAGGCCCTATGTCATGGGCGAGGATGGAATTAATGTCCACACACACACACATATATATATATATTGCAAATACCCCCAAATATATATATATATATATATATATATTGCACATACATCCATATATATAGCGCATACATATAGAACATACGGTATACCGGGAACCCACATATATATTGCACATACACATACATATTGCAATTTGCACGTACACCCATACATGTTAGACATACATATTGCACACGGGTGTAGCTAATAAGGAAGTTATCATTTGTTTAAATAGCGATTCACTTTTATTTCACATTACGGATCATATCTTTTACATAGTGCGATTATATCCACTAGGCCTAAACACATATACAATGTGTTTGCTAGGATTAAATCGGCGAACTATATAGAACATGAACCGCTACATCTACATAGAAAAATTATAATGTCAATAGTCGCTCCGAAGGACAAATCCAAAAGTTGGTGCATCGACGATATTCGGCAGAACGTTTGTCGACTTGAAGCCAATATTCTCCATTCTCCACAAGCATATCCCGCAAGTATTCAAGTTCCATTATGAAAATATCGTTGAGCCGAGCATGCTGAACTTGCCATCGAATTGGGATGGCAATGCGTTGCGTATGGCTGAACATGAAGAGGTTCAGTCGGAACGCTCGCAACAATTCGGCGAGCTCCGAAGTCCCTCTCACGCCCCTAAATCGATGCCCCATTGGTATGTCTACGTCCCAAATCGACATACGCAACGCATTGTAGACTTCTCCCATACCAAAATGTTCCCGCCAAGCTTTGTTAACTCCCATGTATTTAAAAATACATATGAGAGTTAAAAAATTCGCCCTCACTTCACACCCCCGCCCATACTCTCCTCGGTGATATGGCTCCAAAATAGGCTCTAGGACCTTCGGCAATATGTGCTCCCCCACAATTTCCGCGGTCAATCCGGGTAAAATGGTCGACGGTGCCATGTTTGGCACAACCCTGAAATAGCAGCTTCTCCGCTCCTTCTCCCTTTGTTCTCCGTTTGCAAAGCTTGCTAAAACAGGCTATGGCCAATGGAGAACTTGGGAATGAGGGAAATGGGAGGTTGGATTGCTATATATATGCATCCTTTGTCATGATTGTATGCATTTAATGCATGATTTGACTAAACTAACGCTCTTCCCAAACCCTAACGCCTAATTTCGACTGCTGGGCAGCAGTCGATTGCCATATTCGACTGCTGGGCAGCAGTCGATTCGCATATTCGACTGCTGGGCAGCAGTCGATTCGCATATTCGACTGCTGGGCAGTAGTCGACTGTGGATGGTCGACTGCTACACAGCAGTCGACTGATAAAATCGACTGCTGGAAGGCAGTCGACTGTGGATGAATGACTGCCTTCCAGCAGTCGACCATCTTAGTCGACTGCTAGGAAGCAGTCGATTTTATCAGTCGACTGTTGTGTAGCAGTCGACCAGCCACAGTCGACTGCTGGGCATTTATCAATCGACTGCTGCCCAGCAGTCGATTTACATAGTCGACTGCTATGAAGCAGTCGATTTGCATAGTCGACTGCTGTGTAGCAGTCGACCATCCACAGTCGACTGCTGTGCAGCAGTCGACTATGCAAATCGACTGCTACAAGGCAGTCGACTGTGGATGGTCGACTGCTACACAGCAGTCGACTGCCTTGCAGCTTAATTTAGACAACTAATTAGACACACCCGTAACCCAACCTGCCAAATCATTGGATGCCACCCGAGGGCCCACACTGCGATATCCCTATAAAATCAAGTGTGCTACCCACCATGAGGCCACCTTGCCTCGTAGTGATTTTGAGGACCTTGTATGCGTCGCGTACATTGCCCAAGATCAACTACGGTGTGGGCAATCCATAGGATTGCGATGGCTGGGAGTGGTAAGATACGGGATGCGGGTGGTTCGTCAAGAAGTATGTATTACAATCCCCGACACGCATGGGGCTTGCCGGACGAACCGGACGAATTTACACCCGAGGTGGTTGCAGAGAACACTCGAAATGAGGACGATTTGCGCAGTGTTTTACGTCCGATTCAAGGGTTCACTGAATTCTATTGGGTTCGACTGCCTAGGAGACAAGTTGATCGTCACCACCGCGGATACTTGGACGCCCAAGAAAGGCCCGCATGCCGCATCGGTTACAAGGAAAAACTTTTCCCATGGCACTTGTTTCAGGACCTTAGCGACGTTCTCACGAAGGGGAAAAATCAATTGTATTTTCGAAAAAACTATGGGACCTTGTGGAGGTTCTACCAAACCATAAAACACTCGGTGCATGACGCAATTCATTGGGGGTTCAACCGGTGCACCGTGCACCAAAAGGAATACCGGGTGTATAGAGAGTACACACTTAGGTCGTCAATGTAAGATTTGCCCACGAATATGGTGAGAGCGTAGTATCAAGTTTGTACTTGCACGTATACTTACGTATGTTGGTAAGTTGGAAATGCGCAATATATGAATTCCCAGCAATATTGCGGTGATGTTTTCCGCTTGGTGTGAACTTATAATCATGCCACATGGAATCATTGTCACAGTTATTTGCATCGATACGTGTTTGATTCAAGTGCAAATGCATGTAGATGCAAAGTCCATGGTTTAATTGGATGTTTGTGGCAACCGATTGTGTGGGCAAACATAAGAAATGATCATTGTGCGACACTTGTACATTACTCCCAAAATTGATAGTGAACAATAATTCACTTATAAACATTTCCAAAATCATGGTTTTTCCCGCATTGTGTACAATTGAGTATCAAATAATGCCTCCTAGTCCAACGCCTATCTCACAAACACTAGCCAACATTCCTAATCCGGCTCCGAATCACTATCCAATGCAATGGGGGGTCCACGGCTTGAGCTTGCACCGTTCAGATTTGGTGGCCGTAGTGTCCGGCGCCTCGCCTCACGCCTGCTCTCGGTGATGGCCCATAGTTCTTGCGCCGCAGTCTCCCGGTCAGCTTGTGCACGAGCGCGCGCGCGGTCTCCAATGTGCAACCCCCTCGCGGCATTCGGATGGCGCAGGACGTCTTGCATGGTGGGGCTAGAGGCCCCGTCACGGATGTCCAAAAGGCCGTTGATGTATTTCCACTCATTCATCCGGATTTGGACGTCCACCTCATTGAAGCTACCCTCTTGTGTAACGGCCTCCTGCCTCTCCAGATCGGCCTCAAAACTTGTTGTGTCCAACACGTGTTCCACATCCCAAGTTGTTTCCTCGCCCGGGACCGGTTCCCGTGGTAATACCCCCACTGTCACATTGCCGTTGGAGTCATACACGTATCCGTGGGGGTGAGGACCTGGGACGTATTCACCCGTCTCTCCGGCATGCCCACCCACAACACGGTACAAAAATGCCCTCAAACCTACGGCCTGAGGAGAGGAGCCGGGGTAAAACTCATGAGCAACCCTTGTGTACATTTCAGGCGTGAAGTTTGTCGGGTAGCCTCGCAGGTCCTTCAAATACCTCCGTGCACGCCAGCTATAAGCAGGAGGATCGCCGTATTCTGCGGGCGGCACACCATGGATTATTGTGTATTCAAAATCGGGAGGCATTCCCCATTGCACTCCGAATTGCTCGTACAACCTTCGATGCAGAGGGGCTTGGCACGTAGGACAACGGCGTGTTTGCAACATGTGTGGCAACAAACAATTCGGGTGGACCATGTGACCGCACGACCCAACGATCCATGCGCCTTCGGGTCCCCAAGGATTGGAACAAATGGGGCACATGCTCCCGTTCTTGATCCAATCGGGGACGCATGGCCACAACAAGGCTGGTCTGGCCGGGGGTATCACGATGCGGGATGATACTGCGGTATCCCATTGGAATTCATCCTCGGGCCTCTTGGTCCACGCAATACTGGGGTAATGGTCGTCATCGACCGGGAGGTTCTCAGGATACATGAAATCCAATGGCGGCCACGAGGTAAAAAGAAGCCGTCGTTCGGGCCACTGTTCGCCGTGGTTCCTATAGTGTGTCAGCTCGTCCATCAATGCCCTCTCACGCGTGGCGAACATGATAGTGGCTGTGACCATGTCCATGTAGTCGTCCTCCAACAACCGGTTCCTCCTAATGACCCGGTCGTAATCAACCCTCATTGCCTCCAAGTTTGTTGTGGGCGACGGCTCCCGCCCTTGTCCATCACTACCAGACATTGCTTGCGGCAGTTGTGGCGCATCAGCCCTCGCAAGTTCAAGGTCGGTCAAACGTGCAATCTCGGCCTTCAACCCTTGGACCTCCTCGGCGTGTGCACGTCGGACCATCTCCAATTCCCGTTCGTGGTCAGATTTGCATTTTGCCAACTCCGCCCTCAACGCCTCCACAACGTCGTTGTCGGCAACTACCAGTGGTGGGGATGGCACCGCCGATGCCATCTCCACATCAACGGGCGAAGATGGAGGACAAACCAACCGGGAACCATGTGGCGGTGTCACGTGGACCCTTTGTCGCCGGCTAGGTGGTTCAACCGGCAACCCTATGACAATGTTGTGCTCGTCCATGTTTGACTCGGCGGCCGGTGGAGTCCCCACAATTTGATAATCTGGTCCCGCAAGGAAATCAAAATAAGATCGGACCCTCAAAGGATTCATTGGAGTTTGCCATGCCAATGGAATCGGACGGCCAGCGTTCCGTCCTAGCACGACACTTGGTATGACCGTGACCCGGCGTGCCTGCCTCAAGTCCGGGCTCGTGCGGGGTATGGTGGACCAGTCGATATCCACTCCCAAAATTACCTCCGCGTAGACCATTTGGCATAACCACATTAGCATATGCCCGCGATCAAATTCCCTCGGTGCACCCCACAAGAAATCCCACACCTCCTTGCACCGTTCTCCAAATATTTGATGGCTCACCTCCCTCCATATGCCATAGCGTTGTCTAGACATCCGTTCAGCATTCGCGCTAGGAACGAACATCCTCGTCAAATGGGTCCACTCTACGTACCTTCGGACCGTGCTATACAACCACATGCCCCTCTCATTTTGCCAGCCGGGATTGGCGAGAATGTTCGGGTCCCGCGCCACCTCCAAATTGATTGGTTGCGGCCTGCCCCTCGGCGCATTGCCGCGTCTTCTAGCGCCTGCCGACCCCGGTCTCGCTTGCGGAGTCCCCCCCGGATCCAAATCCCCGCCACGTGGAGGTTCCGGCGGCAAGTTATCTTCGTCTGCCATCGTTGCCCCTAACCCCTAGCTTTGTATGCCTACTATAAATTAAACCTAATATGGTAGCACTTCCAAAATAAGCGCCACCACCCACAATTTTTTTCCCAATCCACTAAAACCAAATTAAGGCCGTTCAAAGTTCAAACTACATAATTAGATTTAAACCACTTTCAAAATAAGTGTTCACATATAACAATTTCCGGTATGGTTCAAACTAACCGCAATGGGGTACAATGTAGACCGTATGTAGGTGGGTTGCAATACACACGTTAGGCAATAACAGTATATCGTATGCACCGTATACGTATTTCAGTACGTATGTCCACCTGTAGCCCTCCAGCTCACCTCTATCTCCAAATGCCAAGGGCTGATTAACAACCTAGGCCCAAATGGAGGGAGGTGGGAGTGAGGGAATGAGGGAAGTGGGGTCCATATATACCCCAAGGAGGCGTCCTTTCGATTAGACGCCCCCTGGACCAACCCATGGACGCCACGTGCCCATGGGTGTCTCTACGCGACTGCTGGTGAGCAGTCGCACCCCTTCGTCGACTGCTATTAGCAGTCGACCATGTGGTGCGACTGCTCACGAGCAGTCGCAACCCATTCAAGTCGACTGCTGATAGCAGTCGACCATAGGGTGCGACTGCTCACCAGCAGTCGTCCGCACTTTGTCGACTGCTATTAGCAGTCGACTTGGGTTGTCGACTGCAGTTGGGCAGTCGACTGTCTTCGTCGACTGCTAATAGCAGTCGACTTGAAGGGCAGACGACTGCTTGTAAGCAGTCGTCTGCCCTTCTTCGTCAACTGCTAATAGCAGTCGACGAAGGGGTGCGACTGCCCACCAGCAGTCGTCCGCATTTTGTCGACTGCTATTAGCAGTCGACTTGGGTTGTCGACTGCAGTTGGGCAGTCGACTGTCCAAGTCGACGAAAGGGTGCGACTGCCCACCAGCAGTCGTCCGCACTTTGTCGACTGCTATTAGCAGTCGACTTGGGTTGTCGACTGCAGTTGGGCAGTCGACTGTCCAAGTCGACTGCTAATAGCAGTCGACGAAGGGGTGCGACTGCCCACCAGCAGTCGTCCGCACTTTGTCGACTGCTATTAGCAGTCGACGAAGGGGTGCGACTGCCCACCAGCAGTCGTCCGGACTTTGTCGACTGCTATTAGCAGTCGACTTGGGTTGTCGACTGCAGTTGGACAGTCGACAGTCCAAGGCGACTGCTAATAGCAGTCGACTTGAAGGGCAGACGACTGTTCACAAGCAGTCGCCCGCCTGTCGTCGACTGCTAATAGCAGTCGAATTTCCATGTCGACTGCTCAAGAGCCGTCGACAAGCCAAGTCGACTGCTATTAGCAGTCGACTAGTTATGGTAGTCGACTGCTCTTGAGCAGTCGACATGGAAATTCGACTGCCGTCAGCAGTCGACACACCTATACGACTGCCCTTTAGCAGTCGATTCAGTGTGTCGACTGCCTAGTAGCAGTCGCTGTAACTCGTCGACTGCCCACTAGCAGTCGACACTGTTGACGACAGTTTACCCTGTGTGACGACAGGGTAAACTGTTTTACCCCCCCCAAACGGACGTGACGTTTTCAGGTCTGCCGTCACGTCGCTGTCACAGGACGTGACGCGACGTGACGCGACGTGACGTGTAATCCCTGAAGATGATCATGCTCTGATAGATTAAAGTAACAAATCTTGAGTATGTGGTAATCTCATATTGTGGTCGAATATGTATATTTCATTATATGTTAGCAAAAATAAATGGGCCATTCTTTTGTGAGCATTCTATGGAAAACCCAAAAACACATAACATTTTGAAGTGACATAGTGAAGTCGACCACTTTACTATCCGTAGTAATGAACGTTCTCTGACGTTCCCGAACACGTTGTGGGAGTCCGAAAATCCACGGAAGTACGGATTGGCTTCCGAACCGGGTTAATATCCGGATAATACCCTGAGATTGTTATTAAAGTAGGGTTTCCTAGGGTAGGTTAGTTGTTTTAGAAAATAAGGTTCTAGGCATCCGCCTTACGCGTTAAAATGGTTAAAACGGAGACTTTGACCAGGCCGGAAATTAGCCTGGGAAGACCGTTTGGGAACGGTCTAGTCCGGAGCGTCCGGACCGTTAAAACGGTTACCACCTGATTTTAGGAGGAGGTGTCCGGAATCAGTGGGCCAGCAGGTCAGACAGGTGTCCGGAATCAGTGGGCCAGCATGCCAGACAGGTGTCCGGAATCAGTGGGCCAGCAGGCCAGACAGGTGTCCGGAATCAGTAGGCCAGCAGGCCAATCCAAGGTGGGACGGCTTCGAAAAAGCATCGCACCACTTGATTTAGGCTTAGGCAGGCAGCTGTAGTTAGATCAGAATTAGGAAAAGCAGGAATAGGCAGATTTTGACTTTTGGCAAATTTGTAATTCAAAATTCTGTCAGCGCAAAAAGCGGATCGAGATCCGGAATTTCCGCAAAGGGCGAAGTTCCGGATTTCTCGCAGTTAGGGGTTTTCTGAGGGCGGCCAACTTCGCCGCCACCTTCAGTTAGGGATTACAGCCTCTACTTAAGGCTGAATAAGGGGCAGGAGAAGGGTTCCCTTCTCCATTGTTGTATTGTGTTGCTTCCCACTCAATAAAGCTCTAGTTCTCAATCTATTCTGACTTGTTTTGTGCACGGACTGTTAGGAGATTGTTGCAGATCTAGAGGGAATGAATGAGTAGGAAGTACGGATAGAACAAAGGAGAGGAAACCCGGATCGGATCCGACTGCAGTACTATGGCTCCTTTCTGAGTGTAGTGGGAAGGAAACCTCATTATTCCGGATGTCTGGGTAACGCCCATGTGAGATAGCCGTCGTTAGGACTGGGTAAGATCAGGGAGGTGCCGGACTTACGCCATCCGATCTTCTGAAGAGGTCTCACTGTCCTTGGGCGGGACAATCCGGAAAGTGGTACGGATCGCCCAGTTATCTCAGACTCAGTAAAGCCTAAGTTCGCTGTAGCCGGATCGGTCTGTCGGAAGGAGGAGAGAAACCGGCACGGTTAGGATTCCGGTCCGGAGGATCTCTCCGGCGTGTAGTGGGAAGGAAACCTCATTATTCCGGATGCCTGGGTAACGTCCATGTGAGATAGCCGTCGTTAGGACTGGGTAAGATCAGGGAGGTGCCGGACTTACGCCATCCGACCTTCTGAAGAGGTCTCACTGTCCTTGGGCGGGACAATCCGGAAAGTGGTACGGATCGCCCAGTTATCTCAGACTTAGTAGAGCCTAAGTTCGCTGTAGCCGGATCGGTCTGTCGGAAGGAGGAGAGAAACCGGAACGGTTAGGATTCCGGTCCGGAGGATCTCTCCGGTGTGTAGTGGGAAGGAAACCTCATTATTCCGGATGTCTGGGTAACGCCCATGTGAGATAGCCGTCGTTAGGACTGGGTAAGATCAGGGAGGTGCCGGACTTACGCCATCCGACCTTCTGAAGAGGTCTCACTGTCCTTGGGCGGGACAATCCGGAAAGTGGTACGGATCGCCCAGTTATCCCGGATTGACAGATCTCCGGACGAATCTTGACCTTTTTGTCGTTGTAGTTCCGGTTCACCATCCGAGTTCTCTGTGTGACCTACCAGGAAAGATTAGGCCGATCCGGACTGGTTGTGAGAGAATCCGGATTATGACCATACAGGGACGTCTTCGCCGGATGAACCCAATCATCATTGGAGGTAGGATATAGGTAGGTAGATATTGAGGAGAGAGTTATGTAGGAGTAAGACTTATTGGTAGAGGTTCAATCCGGAAGGCAAGTCCCGGGATAAGGACTTCCAAAGGGCCATCCGGATCCGGAAAGCAGATCCGGCCGGTGGTCGACTTTCGAGCAGGAAAAGAGGGTCCTTGACATCCTGCACTTCACAGAATCCCTGGACGATACTCGGATCATCCGGACAGACCGGATTAAGCACTGAAAAGCGCCTATCCGGAACTTTTGGTGTCCGTGTGCTCCCACACACGTTCTCAAGTGCGTTCCCAAGCACATTCTTGTCCCACATGACTACCATGACTTTCCGAAGTAAACTCAGACATGAGGACAGTAAAGGTGGATTTCAACAATTTCAACCGTTCACTGTTTATAGTAATAAAAGACATGCAGTGAAGTGGGTGCGGGAATAAAAGACATGTTTTGTTGTAGTGAACCTACAATTTTTGTGATTTTTTTGACAAGGTTCAATGTTCATGTGTGTAGGCACAATGGATGGGTTTAGTGAAAGAGGGGATTGGTCATCTGAAGACATGGCCACTTGGCCATCTGCATCTGAGGATGAGCTAGACATTGTCGGGGAGGCTACTATGGATGACAGTGCAGACGAAGATCATTTGGATTTACCTTCGCCTTCCGTAGCGCACCAAACCATTGTTGAATGTACGGGACTTTCAAGGGCTTCGTGGGTGAATTTGGAGGTGGTGCTCGTTAATGATAGTGGAGTTGCTGTGGCGGATGGTATTTGTCGTAACACCCATCCACAAGATTGCATTGATGAGAACCCACTTGGCACAGAGGACGTTGGGGTTGTCATATTGGAGTCACTCATTCATTCCGAGGTGGATCCCACTCATAGGTTCTCCCTCCGCAGGTGGCCATTGAGGAATGTCACGATTGATGGAGTTAGCTTGCGTGACCATGAGCGACAATACATGCAAAACCAAATGGAGCTCCAAGTAAACATTCGGCCCTGCAAAGGCTTACGAAAGTACGAGACATTGGCACGTCCTACTCCCTCTGCAACTGATTGTAAACGCCAAAGGTTGCTCGGCGAGGAGTCCATTAGAGAAGTTGCCACAAAGGATTGTTGTGTGCATCGTTGTTGCCAATTGTTTCCAAGGGATAAATTGAAGGCCATCCGCGAAGAAATGTGGCTTGGAGATTTCCGTCTAAGATCCACCAAAAAACTTGATGTCCATAGGGCGATACATGTGAATGGGACGGATCGCAAGGTCATCACCATTGAAAGCATAGACGTGTGTTGTAAGGCATGGTACACCATTCACGGTGTGTCAAAAGCGGACTTTTATAGACAAGCTGCTTATGCCAAGGAAGGCCGCCGGTCTCGTCACCATGGGAACGTGGGCTCAAAGAAACCCAGGGAAGCAACAAGGCAAGCAACGGCCACTCTGGCGACCATCATCGTCCCACTTGCCGATGCAATGCCACACAAAACACGGACACTCACAACCGGGGAAAAGGTTGTGGAGAAAGTTCTTCCCACAGGCACAAAATGGAAAGACATATTGTTGGATGTGAATGTTGTTGGCGAGAAGGTCGGTTTGGAGCCAATTTCATTGTCAAAATTGAGTGCAATCAAGAAAGCAAACTTTAGCGAATACATTACAAAAAGACGAGGGGACAAATTTGCACGGTGCTCTACTTGCGAGAAGTTGAAGCGCCTTCGGGATGCACACACGATGGGTACCGAGTCTTATGCGGCACATCAATTGAACTATTTCAAGCATGTAAACATGCAAGAGGCACACCGTAATGATTACTACACAAATAGAGCTTTGTCCATCTCCAGGCCCTTGGAGGTTCTTACGGTCATCCATGACAAAATGGACCATGCCAAAACAGCCTCCCCATGTTTTGCAAATCGAATCAAGGCCACGGATGGATTTTTTAAGCTGCCTGTATCGGTTACAGGTGAATTTGGAAACAATGTCATCGCATGCCCTAAATGTTGTGGCATTTTATTACGTGATGTGCTTGAGAACATGTATTCATGCAAATTGGTTTATTTATGCATAGATACTAAACACATTGGGTTGGCATTGCAGGAATGATTGCACATGGACATGGTGATGTCAAGTTTGCTCATTATGCTCTTGATTTGTATCCAGCGGATTCAAACCACACGATAGGGTCATTCGCAAGGCTTTTACGTGATTTGGAGAAACCGCCGGCGTATTCTTCAGGATTGTTATTTGATAATACGGGTTCAACACCTTTATATGAAGCGGTGTTGGATGGAAAAGATGTATGCTTGTATTCGTTGCCAGAGCCACCCAGTGAACCCGTGATTGCCAAGAAGTTGCCCCCCACTTTGCGTGTCCAATTGGACAATTGTGCCAAGGACAATAAAAGTAGATATGTATTTGCATATTGGTCGTTGTTGGTTGCGAAAGGCATTTTCAAGGAGGTTTTTGTGTCCTTCCTATTGGTAGGCCACACGCACGATGATATTGATGCATCTTTTGGGCGGTGGAGCATGAAGTTGCGGGAGGAGGATTTTCCAACAATCCCGTTATTGATGAAGTCATACATGGATTTGGAGAATGTTCCCGTCATCCCCCATATGATTGAGGAGGTGCCAGACTTCAAGGCATTTATAGAACCTTATATTCAAAGTGGAGCTCACCGATTGATCGGGCATACGAAGGCACAACAATTCCGCTTCTACATGCGTAACGATGGTGTACCCGCCATGCAATACAAGTTGTTGTGCACGACACAAGATTGGAGCCCGCCGGAGGGTCTCCTTGTGTGGCGCGTGGATGCGGATGGAAAGACGATGTTACCGGATGGAGAGCCTAGGCCTTGCAAGCCAATACCCATGAAGAATTTGGAGGATATTTTGAAAGGTATATCAGGCTTCATACAATATTGGGAGAGTTTGAAGATAGCGGACGTTGGTGGATCATGTTGGCATCGTTATGGGAGTTGGATACAGTATTGGACACGTGTTCGTGCCGCTTTGGCAGACCTTCACCAAGATAGCCCCCTTACTTTGAGGCACGGATTTTGGCCTCAAACTCGTGTCGATGTACAAGCTTCCGAGGTTAGACTTTTGGAAAATGGAGAGGTTCGTGAGGAGTTTGATGTGGACGACCATTACGTTGGGCCTGCTAGTCAACGTCCCCCACCTTCTTTCCGCATTGCGGTGGATTGTCATGAAGGTTATATGCTCATTCTACGTCCTGGAGATGAGACATATGCGAAGCCTGTATGGGTGGCAAGAGCTTTGTCCAAACCAAATTTCGCAACTTCAAGCCCGCATTTTCGATAAATTCAGGTGGAGTACTACCGACCGACGGCACGGAATGAAGATGTGATTCGGCATTATACAGGCTGGGATACAAACCATAATTTTCGGTGGAAGGTGGATTCAGAGCATGGTCCATCTTGGGTAGATACAGATTCCATATTTATAGCATGGAAACCACGGAAAAATCATAGTGGATCAGTGTCCATCCCTCAAAAGTACATAACTTTTGCAAAAGACAACCTTGCTCGGATCGCACAAGAAACAACCCCCGTTGAATGAGAAGTTGGTAGGATTGTTTTAGCATTGATTATAGTTTCATATGTAATTCTAGCAATATATATTAGTCATATGTGTACTTCTAAAAGTAGGGGTAGAATTTGGGTAGAACTTACGAATGCTATATTATTTGGGGTTGGATGAATATCCATATACTATATTTCATAACAAATGTGAATTTCTTTTTATGATTAAGTTTGGGACTAGATTGTCGGGTCGATTAAATATGCACCCTAAACCCTATGCTATGTACGTCGCAATGTCTATATATTATTAAACATGCTAATAATAGCCATGGTTCTATGTGATTTGTTGGGTGAATTTGGTTTGGAGTGCTCTACCCAATTTGATTTGAGTATGTTTTTGTTGATGAAGTTGGTATCAAGTGCTCTACCCAATGTGCTCATGTCGGGACATCATACATTTTGGAAAATTAGAACATATAATATATTTGAGATTGTTGACAATATAGTTTCGGCCATCTTCATGTTGTTTGATCCATATATTAATTTGAGACTAAAGAAAGTCTCAATTTAACGAATATAGTGTTCAAAACATTGGAGGTAGAGAGGGTGTTTCTCGCGAGCCCCACGCCAAGGAATATCGCCGCGCTTCAATTGTGTCTCTTTGGTAGTGTAGTTTGAAGAAAACCCGTTGTCGTCAAGGCGCACACCAACCTCGATCCACTCATCAACGTCCTTAGTCTCGCAACGTGATCCGCGGCGGGCGTATACCTTAACAGTATACATCAATGTCTACAATGGTAACATCTCACAAATTAAAATACAGAAAAGATTGAAACAATATAGGAAAATGAACATCTAAACAAACATTCTCGAAATACATTAGAAATACCAGCTTGTTTTTGGTAACCGTTGACGCAAGGAAAAGTCGGTTTATGCCGAACCAATGGCGAACACACTCAAACTTTGCTTGACGAGCAACCTCCTCCAACTCGTCCACAACACCAGGCTCATTGGGAAGGAAGAAAAGGATTACAGCGTTGTCGTGAAGAGTTAAGTGCGCAAATGTAAACAATCTACCAAAGTAAACATCAGAACGAGAATTCCATGACGGAATTGCCCGAGGGGAGACATCAGGGACGGGCAAGTTCTCGGGAACATCTGCGATGAGAAGGTCAACTCCCCCATGAATTCCCTTAAGAGAGGTTGTGCGGCGGGTACGATTGCGCTGGATCTACAACACAAAAAGGAATAAAGATTAGGATTACCAAGGTTCACAGAACTTGAATGGAGCATTGTAATTGCCAGGAAATAGATGAAATTAGCAGACTTTGGCTTACGTCAGCAAGGAAGTTTTGGATACGGGAGAAGGGAGCCTCCCATTCCTTCTCCATGTTCTCAATCTTCCGAGAAACAACACCCTCCATGTCGACATTGAGGAGCAGCAATGATATCGGTATGGACCCGGAAGTAGTAGAGCTCCTCGTTGGTACTTGAGGCTCACGGAAGAGGACGTCTCGAGGCAAATCAAAAGCCACAGAAGCAGGCAAGTTTGAGGTTGTTACTTCAGGGGAAGTTCGTCCGCGCTGAACAGAAACCTGTGCAATGTCTTCGACATCGTTTGCATGGACAGAGGATTGAGTGCGCTCATTGGGCGGGGTAGGCACCTGAGAAGCTTGTTGGCTAGCCGCGGCCAACATAGTGATTGAATGAGTGGCGGCAGGTGCAGTAGGAGCAGTCTCGTCCACGGCATGTTTGCGTTTTCTCCCTCGCTTGGACTTGATAGGAGCCTCGGACTCAACAAGTGCCGGTGTAATTTGCGTCTCACCATCACCTTCATTAGCTGCTTGTGTGTCGACAAAAAATGCTCCTTGCAGAGACTGAAAGAGATCCTGCTCTTCTTCGGTAATGAAATTCTCAGTGCAGTCGAGGTACCATGCACAATGCAAAATATGTTCAAGAGTGAATCGATTGCGATGAGATTCCGAAAACATGTAGTTTTTGTTCGTCTCATCGAACCAGCCGTCGAAATAATCCATATTAGGGATAACGCTCTTCTTGTGAAGTTCCCATGCGAAGTACCTAAGGAAATGCAACAAATAGGTTAATATGAGAGTATTGAAACAAACATCATCCATGCGAATGGAAAGATATGAAAATTGCATACCTGAAAGTAGCCCGACGAATAGCTTGGTTACCACCATCGAAAGATGTCAGAATTGTTCCCTTCTGGAACTTGAACGTTGCATTAGCTGAAAAGAAGAAAGGGAAGGCATTATGCATGAGAATCCTCCTGCACTTCTCAATATAGGCACGCGGAAGCATGAAGCCACCTTCAACTTCCCGGATCACAATAATGCCATTTTTCTCCAGCACCTTCTCGACCTCCTTATCAACTGCAACCTCGAGCTGCATTTCGAACGTAATTGTAAGCAAAATGAATAAAATTAGGATATACAGAACTAAGCATAAAGACAAGTATTACCTGAGCCCAAAACGATGCTTTGATAAGCCAGGGGTCGAGGGAGTTATCACGCATGGGCTTCTGCAAAGGAAAGTTGTAAATCTTGCGCGCCTCTATCGAAGAGTTCCACCATCTGAGCCACGTGCTCTTGAACTCATGCTCCACCGGTGTTGTAACAATCTTGTGGAGCTTGTCTATTGTCATTTCTGGTGTACCATTTATCTCGTAATGAGTGTTGATCTACACAAAACAACAGCAAATTAGAGAATAATACATCCAAACAAATTCTATAGAGAATAAGGTTACAAAGCATACCTCAGTAAACCAAGCTTCTCCAATTCGAGGATCAGCTACAGCCAAGTACTTATCAAAATTCTTGCCCCGAAGTTGTTTAACTTTTGCAGCAGCTGCCTTCTCCATATGTTTCCAAACCCCTGTACCAGTCCTACATTCCTTAGGAGTTATCTCGTTGTACACAGCCACGGATGCATGAGCAGCAGCAGCGACTTCTCTCTGCGACAGTGAGAAAGAAAATTAAGTTATAGGTCAGGAGAACAAAGGGAGATGGAAGTAAACTCATAAGAATTGTGAAACTCACCCTGTATAGGAATGCAATGAACACTTCGACTGTCAAAGTATACCACTTTGTTGGCGACGTTACTTTAGATCGGTGACAAGCCGCCATCTCGTCCAATGTAATAAGCTGTTTGAACTCGTGAAGTTTCATTTGTCCAAACGTCCGCATGCGCTGCAACTTCGCAGGTAAGCTAGTCTTAACGTGATCGTTTTCGGTAGACCTAATGAGCCACACAATAAATTAGAGTAAAACATGACCGAAATTTGTCCACATTGATAACAAAACAAATTACAATATACACATGGACTTACCAGTTCACATTGTTCATTGCATTGAGGAGAATACTCTGCATGTCATTTCTAGCATCCACGATGATGCAGTCAACAGAAATATGCCACTCGGGGTCCTCTGGATGCATCTCTTTGATAAAGGCCAACCAAGCAGTAAGACGGTGATTTCCTTCATATACCCAGAACATTTTACCAGACAAACGTTTCAAATCAGCGTCCTTGGAAAGGAAATCTTCAAACTTGTCATTGGCTGCACGCCAGAGGTCGCTCCAATCTCGAGTGATGGACTCTGTGACACGGATCTCCACATTCTCTTTGTTCCAAGGAGAAACATAGAGGGCGCGATCACCCTCACGATAGCCAGTAGCAAATTCGCGTTTGAGTCGAGCAACATCAATGGCGTTAATCGGACGCACCAGTGGCAGACTCCTCAAACGACAAAGCGGAATGTCCATCCGCGCCTTCTCTGGTGGAGCTAAGCGGAGACTCTGGATGATCTTTGTCGAGTCGCCCTTAAGCGTAAGACGGAGCTGATTTTCCGATTGGAGTGGGTCTTTGAGCTCCGGAGGATGGGCATGTAGAGGAATAACATCCTGAACATAACCAACATGAACATAGGTTAGTTCTTGCAACTTCACACACAAAAATGCCCATACCAACAAGAATTTGAAATTCATAACGATTGAGACAGATCAACTGATCACAACTTCGGTGTAGCAGGGTGTGAACTCAAATCAATGATGCTGATTGGACTCAAATCTGTAGCAAAAGCTGATGCCATTCCATTAACCATGTTTGTCAGCCATAAACCCCCACCCTTTTGCGTCTGTAGTCCAGATGGAGATCCATGGCTCACATGTCCTTGCTAATCCCTTAGCTCGGAGACCCGGGTTCAATGCAGAACACTAGTTCAGGGCCCAAATAGGGGGTCAACGGAGAGTAGAATGCATGGTTTAATATGGGACACTGGTTCAGGGTCAAAAACAGTGGATTAATGCAGAATAGAATGCAGAGTGTGATGTAGGACACTAGTTCAGGGATTAATGCAGAATGGAGTGCAAAATGTAATGAAGGACACTAGTTCAGGGCCTAAAACAGGGGATTAATGCAGAATGGAATGCAAAGACTGATGTAGGACACTAGTTCAGGGCCTAAAACAGGGGATTAATGCAGAATGAAATGCAAAGACTAATGCATGGACTAAGGCTGAAATTAATGGAAGAAGAGGTGAAGTAATAACTCATACAACTACTAACTCATGATATCAAAACTAATGTGACTTAAGCAATAACATAACTCTTCAATAGGGTTCAAAAACCCTTTTGTTCAACACTCATAGGATTCGTAAACCCCCTTGTCCTACAGTCATCTTCCTATTCTTCTACAACTTCTTTGCTCTAACTACATAGAAAAGAGGGAGAGAGAAAGAAATCACAAGTAACAAGTGAAGAGATCCTAGTGCAAGATCCTAGTGCAAGAAGTCCTAGTGGAAGAGGTCCCAATGAGAGAAGTCCTAGTGCGAGAGAGAGAATGAGAGAGGGGAGAATGAGCCTCCGTGCTCTCCTCCATGGGACTACCCCCTCCAACCACCAAGCATTCTTCACCGTAGATCAAGCCATACATACATCTAATGGTTGGCATCCACGGCCTCCATCACCCTAACCCTTGATCTAAACTCCTAGATCCAACGGTTGGCATCCACGGCCGTCATAACCCTAGCCGCCCTACTCCAACCCCTAGATCCAACGGTCTTCTTTCGCCAACCGTTAGATCCCGGCTTTCATCCGCCCTAATCTCATCCGTTTGACGTCCACTTCCATTCGTCGTCGTCCATTCGTCTCCGTTCGTCGTCGACCTCCATCCGACCATGTCCTTCGATGTTCTGCATTCGTTTGATGCTCATCTGCATTCGTTCGACCATGTCCTGCAGTCGTTTAATCATGTTCTGCATTCATTTGACCATGTCCTACGATGTCCTACGCTAGCCTTTCTCCACGTTTCTTCACACTAACACTTGACCTAAGTCTAATTTCAAAACCAATAACTCCCCTCCCACTTAGAGTGCGAACCTTAACCCAACCGCGGCCGGTTTGATTAATTTACGCGGGTAAATAGAATGTTTCTAAAAGATAATATAATTGAGAGGGTTCTACGCATACGCGCGTAGTAACTTCTTCTCGGTATCCACCTACGGATTATTCCTGCTTTACCACTAGCTCAACTTTGGGATAGCACCGGTCATTGTAACCAGGGTTGTCTATCCCGCCGTTGTGACGGTGTCGTGCCGTCACGACGTGTCGTGTCGTGACGGACCCCTCCGTCACGACACAATAGGGTCCACGTAGGGTCAACATAGGGGGAGCCGACTAGGGTGGGTAAAATACTTACCTTCTTGCCAAGGTGGCGTCCTATGTGGCAGAAAATGTCGACGTGGATGTGCATATTTCCCCTGCCACGTAGACCATTTTGCCATTGTGTTTATCATTGTGTTAAAATCAAAGTAATAAAATATTACTAAGGAGGGTGTGGGGCGGACGGGGGCGGACGGGGAAGGGGGGTGGAGCGGACGGACGGGGGGGTGGTGCGGACGGTGGATGGGGGTGGAGCGGACGGACGGGGGTGTGGAGCGGACGGGGGAGGGGGGGGTGGGGCGGACGGACGGGGGTGGAGCGGACGGGAGAGGGGGGGGGGGTGGGGCGGACGGAGGAGGGGAGGGGCGGACGGAGGAGGGGGATGGAGCGGACGGGGGAGGGGGGTGGAGCGGACGGGAGAGGGGGGGGGTGGGGCGGACGGACGGGGGTGGAGCGGACGGACGGGGGGGTGGAGCGGACGGGGGAGGGGGGGTGGGGCGGACGGACGGGGGTGGAGCGGACGGGAGAGGGGGGGGGGTGGGGCGTCCCACCCGTCCCACCCGTCCGCCCCGCGTTCCCTCCCGTCCGCTACCCTCCGTCCGACACACGTTCCCCACCGTCCGCTCCTCGTTCCCTCCCGTCCGCCCCACGTTCCTCTCCCGTCCGCACGCATTCCCTCACGTCCGCTCCACGTTCCCTCCGTCCGCCACACGTTCCCCGTCGTCCGTACCCCGTTCCCATCCTGTCCGCACCCGTTCCCTCCCGTCCGCCCCGCGTTCCCCCCGTCCGCCCCGCGTTCCCCCCGTCCGCCCCGCGTTCCCCCCGTCCGCTCGGAGTTCCCCTACGTCCGCTCCGCGTTCCCTCCCGTCCGCTTTCCGATCCCTTCCGTCCGCCCGCGTTCCCTATCGAGTTCCCTTCACGTCCGCTCCACGTTCCCTCCGTCCGCCACGTTCCCTCCGTCCGCCCGTTCCCCTCCCGTCCGCGCCTCGTTCCCTCCCGTCCGCCCGAGTTCCCTATCGCGTTCCCCACCCGTCTGCTCCTCGTTCCCTCCGTCCGCCCCCACGTTCCTTTCGTCCGCCCCCTAGTTCCCGCCCGTCCGCCCCTAGTTCCCACGTTCCCCATACGTCGTTTTCGTACCCTAAACCCTAATTCCGACCGGGATCCCATAATGATTGGGCTCTTCGTTGCCTATATAAAGCCGTGAGGCTTTAGTTCCTACCACTTTCCTCTCCTCCCACCACATAGGGACCCGAGACCTTGTTGCGTCCCAAAGGACAGCATCACCGCGCGGGTCTCAAGGGGTTTGGGAGGGCAGGGCAAATTGTGGGGGAACCCTCGCAATTTTTTTTTCAGATTCACTCGCTCCCGTGATTTTTATCACGAGAGATTTTCACACTCACTTATTCACGTGATTTTTATCACGACTCATTTTCAGATTCACTCACTCACGTGATTTTTATCACGATGGAGGGGGAGGGCATTGCTCCTTACGAGAACGAGGATTTGAGGGTGCACCGTGCTTGGCTCGTAGACAATGCATCGGCGAATACTGCCGAGGGTACGGGAAGCGATCCTGGAAGTGGAAGTACTGCAGCACGTCCACCACGTCCAGATCCCTTTCAGTTTGACGAAGAGTTCTTGGCTGTTGGTCATTCGGGAGGCAACCAAACACGGGGAAGCCGTGGAACACGTGGGAGTCGGGGAAACAGTGGACATAGAGGGAGAATTGGAAGGGGACCAAGCTCAGGCAGTTCCACATAAATACATGCACCGGCTCGTTCGGAGAACGTGCCACCACAATCTCCGACACGGCGGACATCAAGACCGGAGAGCCCTGCACGTGATGTACCTCAGGGTTCGGAGCAGACTGAAAGACGGGGATTAAAACGCCCAGCAGTTTCGGAAGGGACGGAGGACGGGTCCGCGGCATCGGGTTCGCAATCAAAGAAAAGGAAACATAGAGGCAAACGCGACCCGCGGACCGATGAGGCTCGAAATCATTGCAGGATCGTGTTGTTGGATTGGTTTAGAAGTAACAGCATGGTTTATTTGGAGAAAAAATACCTCAATGATGGTACAAAGGGTTTAGAGTTGGCGAGGAACGAGTTGATGCTTATTCTCACGGAAGCCACGTCTGGACCGGAGTTTGAGGAAGCTAGGGGCATGAGCGATTGGAACACATGGATTGAAAAACAAGCTGTGGAAGCAATCTACAATCCAACGATGTCATATGAGGCTATGCATCCTGGAGAGGGAAGTAGTGGTGGGAGGAGGTCCGAGCTGTACATTAAGCTAGAGAATTGGAAAAGAGGCGTAATAGCAGCAAAAGGCACATCCGCCCGCAACCTTCCCGTTTTTATTGACAGGCAGCTGGCAGACAACATTGCCACTCATGGCCGGCAGGGTGTCATATGGTTGCCTAGGAATGTGGAGATCAAACCCTTGGATAGGGAAATCTTCCAAGGGACCTTCGGAGTGGTGCGGAGAGTCACAATTCATGGAGCATCATTCATCCCTAACTGGATAGAGTGGGCTGGGAAGACCATGAAGGCCACGAATAGTCTGGAGAACCGAAAGGAGCGTTCGGTTGAAGCATTGGCATGCCCAGTAGATCATCCTGGGATAATCAAGCTACAATACCTCCACCCGAAAACATACGAATCCTATTCGATGTGGTGGAATGGAGGCTCCTTGAAGAACATGAGGGTCTATGACCACCAAGTTCCGGAAACCCACGAGCGCACAATCCTTCAAATGCCTGGGGCAGACTTTGAAGCACGGAAACGGTTGGTTGTATATCGAAGGCATCGAGCTTATTTGGCATGGGCTCTAATGTGCATTGTGGATGTAGTGCACAAGCATGACGTGTTGCACAATGACCTTAATCCCAACAATGTCATGCTGCATTTCCCACAAGACCGTGAGAACACGGTTTTCATTGGTGTGTGTGATTGGGGGATGGCATCATGGGGAGATGAAGACGCACCCTCCAACTATGGAAAAGAATCAGTGGATGAGATGAACAAGCACCGCATAAAATACAACTGTGCTGGTCCAAAATTATTCCATGTACGAGGGCAGCGTGGAACATCTACCTCTCCGGTGAGGATGGCTCGGAAACATAGGCACACGTTTCTCTCGGAGTCCTTCTCAGTGGGTGCTTTGGCAAAGAAGATTTATGCCAGGGATTCGACTTCCTCGTTGTTTCAGCTAAACAGTGATCCAAATGGCTTGAAGATGCGGTTTGAGATAGCATTGGATGCATTGACGAAGCCCAATCCAGCGGAAAGGTCAACCATCACACACGTAGTGAACATGTTGAAGTCGCCTCCATACAACATGATTAACCCGACAATGTGCTTCCGTGACACTGCAAAATAGTTTTTTTTTGTTTTCTTTGCAGCAATTTTGGATCATACCAATTTTGTAACCGTTGGAGATGTAAATAAAGCCATCATTTTTTCATACACAACTTGTATATTGTATGAGATTTATGGATCTTAGTGCAATGTTCATACTCCATGAGGATTTTTGCTTCATAATCGAGAAGAAGTCTATGGGAGACTAACCAAGGTTCTCGCCTCTCGTGAGGCCACATCATTCTTTCACATCGTTGTTATCACATCCATGTGCTAAGTTCAAGTTAACTATAGTTGTTCGTGATATGTCTTGCCAAAATGAAATTACCTATATTTATTCTAATTTTGGTATGCCACAAAATGTAGTCAACTATAGTTATATCTAGTTAACTAAAGTTGAGCACAATGTTGCAATAGTTATATCGGTTGTACACGTGATCCTAAACATCTCTAAATGTTCTTTCTTGTACTCCACACATATTGCACACATACTTCACAATTGCTTATATTTATATTTATATAATTCACAATCATTTTTTTTTGGAAGTTTGGACATAGTCTCGGTTTTTTGGCTCTCAAAAATTCATATGAAGTCCAAAAAATGAGTTCTTGGTATCCATGGATAGGTAATGAAGTCCTCTACAAGAATATGCAATAAAAGTCCTCTACATAATAGTCCCCCCATCCACATAATAAAGTACACTAAAATAGCAATAATCAACTAAGGGTGAACGTAAAGTGGTTAAAAAAATTTCTCTTGGAACTGAGAAGTGGATGCATAGTTTCATATTGCTTTGTGCTTGTTTATCTCAACAGAAACTGTTCGGTTGGTGAATTAAAAATAAATAAATAAATCATAGAAGTGGTACAACATATTATACAAGTCATAACTTTATTATTGCGACAACGTTATAAATGCCCTTTATTAATCATATACATGAACAAACGATGCAAACTATAATATTCCACTTCATTCCGTCATCCCAACCTCGTAGATGCTCCTGGCTTCCGGCGAGGCTCCATTTTTGGAAGAGGATTCGGCTGAAGTAAATCAAAATAGCTAATCGTTCGGTCTTTCATCCGTTCCTTCAATGGTAGCCGATGAGGCGACAATCCTCTCCTCTTCTTACGAATAGACATAGTCTTTAAAGATTCCCCCGCTACCTTGACTATTTCAATGTCGATTGAAGTCTCCTCCACATCCACATCCACATCCACATCCACATCCCCGGGCTTCTCCAAAATATCCGCACACAAATCAATTAGATCATTTAGATCTCCACCCACGCATTGTGTGTGGTCCTTCTCCACCGCATCGATCTCAAAGTTGTCTGCATATCGTCGTTGTTCCTCCGCCGCCCTCATCCTCCAAGCTTGTGTAGATTGTGAGAAGGGAGTCATGACATACTCATCACGAAATCGATCCCTAGCACTTCTCTCATCTCTCTCACGCTCGGGTGTTGCATTGAATGGAATATGGGGATCGTCTAAATTGTGTATCTCCTCATCGCATTCTACACCCTCAAACATGACTCTCCCCTTTCCCATCCTATCCATGATACTCTACCTTCGTTATATGTATGAGTCTCAATGATCTACTTATATATTGACCTCTAAGGACTTGATGACCATGACCAATAATTGATGTAATCCAATATGTAGAGGATCCAATTCTCGTTAGTAAGATAAAGTCAACGCAATCGGAATAAAAATAAAGTTGGTTAGGTTAAAAATGTACACTTTTGAAAAAATCTTCCGACATCCGCATCGGAAACCTCTTTGATACCTCTTTGAACTTTCCATATTTGATTAGTTATCCACTCATTCAACAAATCACCAATTTGTGCTTCAATCATAGTGGTTCATATGGTTTCATAACCGATGTCACCCATCCGAATGCACTTTCCTTCAATAAATCATTAATTTGTGCTTCAACCTTAGTGGTTCATATGGTTTCATAACCGATGTCACCCATCCGAATGCACTTTCCTTCAATAAATCATTAATTTGTGCTTCAACCTTAGTGGTTCATAAACCCTAAACCCTAAACCCCTAAACCCTAAACCCTACGTCATTCCAAATTACTACCACATATGTGCCATTGATTTGTTCTCACACTCATGTAGAAGTGTTTCCATACATGGTTTGAGGGTTTAGGTTCCTAGCTTTCCAACGAACCCAACTGCTTTTTTTTTCGATGCCTACATTTTTTTCATTATAATAATCAATCATTGACAAGATCTTGGCCGTTAGATTGGAGGGGTTATTTTGAGCAAGTAATAAAGTGGCATGCTCCTTTGAGTTTGGACTTTTGGGCTTGGCCTTTGGAGGCTTCACACTATGCCCAACTAAGGCTACCCTTACTATATTTTATTGGCTATTTAGGGTTCATTTCTTTGGACTCTCAACAAAGTTGGGCCGCTCAATCGCACTTTGATCCACTCCCAAGGGTTAACATTTATAGATGGTGACTATAGTGTCCGTTTTTTGGCTCTAAAAAATTCATATGAAGTCCAATTCATATGTGGTCGCAATTCTACGCTGTTCCCCTGCCGCCCCGTTCCCTCCCGTCCGCTCCGCGCTCCCCACCCGTCCGCTAATCGTTCCATCTTTCATCCGTTCCCCCCCGTCCGGTCCACGTTCCCCACCCGTCCGCCCCGTTCCCCTCCCTTCCGCGCCACGTTCCCTCCGTCCGCGCCTCGTTCCCCATCGTCCGCTCCTCGTTCCCATCCGTCCGCTCAGCGTTCCCCACCCGTCCGCCCCGAGTTCCCTCCGTCCGCTCCTCGTTCCCCACCGTCCGCTCCTCGTTCCCACCCGTCCGCTCAGCGTTCCCCACCCGTCCGCCCCGCGTTCCCTCCCGTCCGCGAACATGGAGCGGACGGGAGGGGAACAGGGGGCGGACGGGGGGAACTGACGGCAGGGGAACGCGGAGCGGATGGCAGGGGAACGGTGGCGCGGACGGGAGGGAACGCGGGGCGGACGGGTGGGGAACAAGGAGCGGATGGGTGGGAACGAGGAGCGGACGGGATGGGAACGAGGAGCGGACGTGTGGGAACGAGGAGCGGACGGGTGGGAACGATGAGCGGACGGGATGGGAACGAGGAGCGGACGGGATGGGAACGAGGAGCGGACGGGATGGGAACGCTGGAGCGTATGGAGAGGAGCGTACGGAGGGGAGCGTGGGAGCGGACGGGGGGGAACGCTGGGGGCGGACGGGAGGGAACGGGTGCGGACGGGGGGGGACTCTGGGGCGGACGGGCGGGAACGGGTGCGGACGGATGCGAACGGGTGGGGACGCGGGAGCGGATGGAGGGGCGGACGGGGGTATATAAGTGGAGGGGACCACTTACATACCTTACTCCACTCCTTCTGGGCGCCCAGACAACCCTCCTCTAACACAGAGTGCGGGGTAGCGGGGCTCTCGGAGGAGTTAAGGATCCCTTTTTTGGGATCCTTTTACACTACTTTTGGCAGGTTGTGGCAGGTTTTGGTAGATCCTCGTGGCCGTTATTTGGCATATTCCTTGTGACGTGCCCAGTCAACTGGCCTCTGCGTGAACGCCGGTAGCGGGGTGCTCGAAGGGTGTGCCGAATAGTTGAACTTTAATTTTTAGGGACATTTTTGAACTAATTCCACAGCAACACTATTTTGAAGTGTATGCTTGGATATTTTGTAGCACTATTATGAAGTGCAATTAGTATTTTAAAAAGTAGAGTTCTAGATTAGAATTAGAAACTCCAATTTGGGTGGAATTAGAATTAGAAACTCCAATTTTCAGACATGGCAAGTGGAGGAACTGGAGACATGGCAAGTGCAAGTGGAGGATCTAGTTCTGGGTGTTCCAGAGGACATGGACGTAAGGCCGCTGATTTGGAGTGGAATGTTTACGATGATCCCTCCCAAAAAGCCAGGGTAGGTTGGGAGAATGTACCACAACCGTGGTCAGCGAAGACTGCAATGCAGTACGTGGGCTTCCCTCACTTTGATCGGTTGTGGCCAAGACATTGTCACGAGCGACATTGCAAGGCCGTCAATGCGAGCTATACGCAGCTTGAAGACGTGGAGGCAAAATGGAGATTCCTAACGATACTTAGAAGTATCTCCAATTTGGATAGATGGCCCAAGAGTGCAATTCCAAAGTCGGTGGCGTGTATGATGTATGCGGAGCACGTGTTGCGAGTTAGGGTGGATTGGTCAAGTTTGGGTGCTCTGCATGATCAAAAATTTGGGGGTATTGGAATTGCATTCACTAAATGCACAGTTCCGGATATTCCATACACTCCCGTTCCGGAGTGGTTCAGGAAGAATCCTAAACTAGTGGATGAGCCTGGGGCACCAATTCCAGAAGGTCGGGAACCAAAAAAACCACGTACTCGCAAACGACCAGCCAATGATGTGGAGATGGCCATCGAGGAGGCGTTTGAGCATATGGATGAGGAGGGCATGGAGGTAAATGTCGATGTGGTTAACGAGCTGGTTAACCAGGTGGTTAACGAGGCCCTAAACGAGGTAAACCCTCGTCAACTTGGTGCGGACATGATGGAGAGCAGAATGGAGGCATTGCGCCAGCAACATGCCGAGGAAATTCGTGAGTATAAAGCAAGGATTCTCGAGCTGGAAAATCGACTTGCAACACTTACGATGGGGGAGGCTGGCAGTTCAAGTAGTACACCAATTAACATCCAGTCTTTGGAAGCAGAGAGGGATACAGCTTTACAGGAGGCCATGATTGCAAAGTCACAAGCAGCGGACGTATGTACGAGGAATGAAGTAATGCAAGGAAAGATGGAGGCTTTGCAAAAGGAGGTGGTGGACATGCAACAACAACTTCAAGTGGTCAATGAAGTGGTTGTCGATCACAAATCCAAGATTGGCACACTGGAGGAGCAGAATGCAAGGTTGAGGAAATTTCTATCGGATGCGATCGTGGAGCGAACCAATATGAGGACAGCGACATTGCTTTCTATGGCCAAGGCTCGTCAATATGAAGCTGAATTTGAGAGCATCCAGCGAGAATGGAACCGCAATCATAGATTGCGGAACTTGATGCTCACGTCATGGCCAGATCAAGAACATATGTACCCTAGTAGGTGGGATGATGAGGATGACTTGAAATTGCCTAACGGGAGCTTGGATTGGCGGCAACTGATCGACTCCGATCACCATTGGGATGTGACCCAAGTGCATGAATATCCATACAGCATGAGGGGTGAGTTGTTATGGCCGGGTCCACATCCAATGGTCTTCGACGGATCCGTGTGTGGGATTTGCGGCAGTCCATTTGGCCCAGAGGGATGCTTTCAAGTTGGATCGTGTGGGGGCCAATTCCATCCACAATGTTTGATAGTGACAATGATCAGGAGACGGCAATGTCCCCATTGCAGATCACCCTTCCACCCTCGTTTGTACCTCCAATTTGGCCTTCGGGATTACATGCCTAAGGACTGGGTGGTAAGGCCAACGGACTATCCCTTCAACCTTTGCGAGTTTGATGGGACTTCTGTTGAGTGGAATTGGTTATTCAATCGTGCAACGGTTGAACTTTGGAACGATAACAAAGATGGCGAATGGACACAAAATCCACGTCAAATTTTGTATGTTGTAGACGAGTTGTTTCCCAACAAGCCCCCAAACCATGGCATGAAAAGATTTTTGTACCAAACTTTTGGTTGGCATTGGGATGCGACAACCATGCAATTACGGAGAGGCATTCAACCTCCTTTTTACAATGCAAGTGGTGAACTATCAATATCGGAGCATGAGTTGGAAGAAGATGCACATGAGATGCCCATGGAACGGGATTCCCATTTTGAAGCGCACTTAGAGCAGTCGTACCACAAACACAGAACGCAGTTGGAGGCAGTTGAAGCACTCTTGAATAGAGTTACGGATGATGCGGTATTGAGATGGCTAAATGGGGGGCCTAGACCACGTAATGCCACTCCACTGTCTCCTGGAAGTCGTCCATATCTCACCCGTGAAACCACGCGAATGATGGAAGCCGGGGAATCATCACGAGCACGACGAGGATCTACTTCAGCTGCAATAGACCTCGATTCAGATTCGGATTAGGCATTTTTGTAGCATGTTTAGAAAGTTGTATAGGAACGGAGGAAGACTTTGTACACATTGAACATATTTCATGTTCAAAGAATATGTAATATAAAGAGGAGTTACCGACAAGTTGTCATTTCTAAGATCGTGTAAAAGATAGCATATGGATGTCACATGTTTTAATGTTATTCGAAACTTTTAAAAAACTCACTTGAATATTTGTAATTCATATGATAGTCTAACCAAAAGTACTATTGACTACATAGTCAATATTGAATATCACATAAAGATATAATTATGTAAATATGCAATAAATAATTTAAAAAAACATGCAATAAATAATTTTATTACTATAATAAAATGATACAACTTCGAACGTAACGTTCGCTTTGTGGTCTAAATGTCTTACCGAAGGCCCTAAGGTTGTAACTTGTATCAATTTTGACGGAAGTAATAAATTATGGGAGTACGTGGGAGCACCGAAAGAACACATTTGTGCAAAACCATTACGTTCGAATCCGTACTGTAGGATCATTTGCTTCGACACATCTTGGGTCCTCTTCAGACTCGTCTGTGCTGAAATCATCATCCGTTTGGGGAGTCGCGCTTCGAAGATGCAACTCTCGGTCACGTTGTGAGAAAATTATCCTCTTGGTCGGCCGGGAGCCATCTGCATCCTGTATGCCATTTTCATCTAGATGTGGTCTACCCTCATCTTCATTGTAGTCTTCAGCAGTAAACGGAAGCGATCGTCCCTGATACCTCTTCCTAGTACGTTTGACACCTCTCGTAGTTCTCTGGCGGCCTCCACCCGTACCACGACTTGAGTGCACTTCATCTCTACTTCCATCTATAAAAGCATCCCCCGTTGTACTTCCGCCTCCAACTCCAAGACCACCTCTTCCATTGGATTGACTGTGTGGAAGTGAAACAGACGCGGGTGGAATTGCAATTGGTATGTTCTCAACAACATGTCGTCGTACAGAAGGACGACGTGGCGCCTCTATAGTAACATTTCTTGAAACATTGTGCATAGCAACCAAAGTAGCACCCACCGCAGTTGCACGTGAAACACCCAATCTAGAAGTATTGGCAATACTTCGAGTGAGAGGACGATGTTGACCTTGTGCATGCAATTGCACCGTAGAGGTGGATGCAATCCTTTGAAGAGCACGGAATCGAGTTGTAGGCATTTCAGGAACATTGGGCGTTGGATCTTCTATACGATGGTTGGATATGAGGGAGGCATCCATGGATTCAGAATGTATTCGGGTTGGAAGTGGATCATGTTGAACGTGCGTTGGCTCATTTACGGGTAGTACATTGTCGCCTTCACCAAATGAAAGAGAATCGCTCCGATGTTGCAAGGAATCTACTTCAATTCCCACATTCTCACTTGCCCCCATAGCAACATTATGGTCAGATGGAAACCCTTCTCCAGTGTGGAGAGTTTCAACATGCGGTCTTCCAATAGACCCCTCATGATCGTCATGCATTCCGTCGTTATGTTGGGGGACATCCGGTTCATCAAACTCAAACACCCCAAGGTTTCCATCACTACCATTGCCATCCTCATCTTCTGAACCATGATTCTCGGAATCGAGGTCATCCAAATCAAAGTCGATGTCATCAACATTGTTGTCTTCATCATTTCCAGCCCTATCAGTTGGATCCACGTCATCTTCGTTGTCATCTTCTTCGTCAAGGTCATCGTCAGAATAGACCTCATTCAATTCGTACCATTGAGCAGGTCTTGGGCCCCTCCGATGTCGAATGAGCCTACTATTGGTATATATGTAGACGAGGTCCTCAGCACGACTATGCTTCAAGCGATTGCGACTCTTGTTGTGAACGTATGAGTACATGCTCCAATTGCGTTCACATGCGGATGCGGAACATACTTGTGCAAGGATACGTCTTGCTATTGTTTGGAGGGCTTTAGCTCCACCTCCCATTGCATCCCACCATTCATGGAGAGGTGCGGCATGCACGCTCGGGTCAGTAGAATCAGCAAAAGGCCCTCGATTTTCAAGAAAATCTTGGTACTGGTGGAGGATTTGGACATAAGTGTCCTCATCTTGAGCAAGCCTGCGAAGAACTCGATTTAGGATTGTCCTCGAATTGTCATCCTCATGGAGTGGGGCCCAACCACGTAGAAGCGGATTTAACATCGCTCCAGCCCAGTGTAGATCATTCAACATCAACCTCCATCTATTTTGAAACGTTACCATAGCATTTGCAGCAAGCTCAGGGCTTAAGCGAAATGGAGGTTTACTGAATCCACGAATATGGGTTTGTAAATCATGCATGACCCTCCAAGCCATTCCCATTGCAGGCGCCTTGCCGTCAAATACACGAAGAGCTTTAACAACCGGGATCACCATATACAAGAAATTTTCGCACGTGTTCCAGAATCCATCAGAACGTATAAAGCTTCGCACAACAGAGCCCTTCATGTAAGAGGTGCCAGATCTCCTCCTCATATCACGCATTAGAGTGATCCAATCCTCATCAACCACCATTCTTTCCAAAGCATTGCGTACTTGGAGAAGACGTTCAATCATGATGAAGTTCGTAGCAAAACGGGTCTCTACAGGTAGGCGGAGTGAGAGATTTGGTGACAACCTCCGGAATATAGCTTGAGAAGCATGATGGTTTTTAACAAATACACAAATATGGCGGGATTTTTTTACCAATTTTTTCACCCATTCCTCCTTCCCCCAATCTTCTAAGAGGAGATCTAGGCAATGTGCAGCACATCCTTGAAAATATAGATCGGGATTTGCTCGAATCAAGTCGCGAGCAGCGGAGGCCATAACTGGGGCATTGTCGGTGCAAACTTGGACCACATTATGTCGACCAACCTTTTCCACAAATGGTTGAATTTGAGCAGCAACGTAGACATGATCCTTGTGATTTCCCGTGGTGTCAATGGTACCCAAGAAAACGTCTCCCTTTGTGCCACATTGAAGAACGTTTAGGAGAGGTCGGTTTTGCACGTTGTCCCATCCATCACAACATATTGTAACACCGTATTTTTCAACGGAATTCCCCAGCTTCTCCTTCACTTGCCTATCTAGGTCAACCTTTATATCAGTTAACAACTTCGTACGGATGGCATTGTACGATGGTGGTGTGTAGGCTGGCATTCGATGACGGGCAGTTTCACGCACAGCATGAACAAATGCAGGATGTCTCACAATGTTGAAAGGAATGTTAGCTTCATAAAAAGCCGTTGCCCATGCTCTATCGAGGAGTTGTTTTGTTGACACATTGAACCCCTCCGTTATGTTGAGTTGACGTAGTTCACGAGGAGGAGTGCCATATATCACAACATCAGAATGTTGAGTGGTTTGGGACATAAGCAAAGGCTCTGTTTCACTAATTACGGAGCCCGCTATAATAGGCTCCAAAGGTACAATATCTGCCACCAGAGAGTCCTCATTTACAATGCCTACATGTAAGGGCACAATGCCTCCGCAATGTTCAAACAAGGCCCTAATATGCGGGGGTACCATCCTACATGTGGAAACATCAGAAGCACCCCCTACATGAGGTCTATAACCAAGGTGGGCCAACATTCTATCTCCTCGGTAAGATATGACGAACGGGCAAAACCTACATTTAACCTGCCTTTGTGATTTACCGGGAACCCTCCCCTTATCCTCGTACCAATGATCCCATGCATCGTTTCGGCGTGGCATGACTTCAACAAAACCTGCAAATACAAACAAGTTAGAGCAAGTCACTTTGATCGCATACTAGGTCCTGTTCAAGAGTGCCACGAGGGCAACCCTAATTCACAGACACTAGATTGGACAAAGTATACTCTGCATTCGGGTCTCACGCATTCAATCCTCACTCCTCAAAGGAGAATCAAAAGACTTGAGACACACTATGTCAGTGGAGGCAAAAATGGCACCTTGCACCCTCAATTTATAGTGTTCGAATCGGACGGGGGAGCGGACGGAAGGGGTGGGAGCGGACGGGGGTGCGGACGGGGGAGCGGACGGAGGGGGGGGAGCGGACGGGGGAGCGGACGGAGGGGGGGGGAGCGGACGGGGGAGCGGACGGAGGGGGGGGGGAGCGGACGGGGGGGCGGACGGGGGAGCGGACGGGGGGGGGGGGGGGCGGACGGGGGAGCGGATGGAGGGGGGGGGCGGACGGGGGAGCGGACGGAGGGGGGGGAGCGGACGGGGGAGCGGACGGGGGGGGGCGGACGGTGGAGCGGACGGAGGTGGGGGGAGCGGACGGGGGAGCGGACGGGGGGGGCGGACGGGGGAGCGGACGGAGGGGGGGGGAGCGGACGGGGGGGGGCGGACGGGGGGGGGGCGGACGGGGGAGCGGACGGGTTGGGAGCGGGGCGGGGGACGTGGGCAGACGGAGGTTGGGAACGGGAGCGGACGGGGTGGAACGGGGATTGGGAACGAGGGCGGACGGGTGGGAACGGGGATTGGGAACGGGGGCGGACGGGGGGGCGGACGGGCGCTAGTAGAATTTTCCCCACTTTCCCTTTACTTTGCTGACATGTCGTCACACGTGGACAATGTAAATCCTACGTGTCCGAAATTGGGTAATGTAATTACACAAAAAAATCGGTAAAATTCAAGTCCGGCAGGATAAAGACAGCATCCGGCATAATCCGGCATAATGTCGTGACGGATACGTGTCGTGACGGCACGACATTATGCCGGGATAAGCCTCCGTCACGACACAATAGACAACCCTGAATGTAACCACCCGGATTCGAACCCGAGTTGGTCCAGACCTAATACCAATCTCTTAGACCACTCGCATCCACAGGCGGATGTCCCAAGTTTTAGTACTCATCTATATATTGACTATTTCTACTAGCTAACTTCCTCGTTCTTGCAGGTAGTGAGCCTAAACTCAAACAGTGAGCGGTTTGAGTGGCTCACACTAACCAACCCACTAATTCCTCTAACTCCAATCCCCATACAACACCCGTTCATCACTTCAACTAAATCTTAAACTTAACCACAAAAGCTTCACTCTTTTTATAATTTTGAGTAATTGAAGAAATGCCAAAATCAAGTCTTAAGGAACTTTTGAGGTTAACGCCACATGTGGGCACCATATTGGGCTCACAATGTTCCAACTTCGTGCACGAAATTGTGTCCCTCGAAGCCTGCAATTCGGTGCCCTGCACACGGGAATGCATTCGTGATGTTGCACTTCGGTGCCACAGTTGCTGCAGGACTCACCAAACTAGCAAGTTTCGTGCACGAAATTATGTCACTGAAAGCTTGCAATTCGGTGCCCAGACCCAAGGGAATGCACTCGTGATGTTGCACTTCAGAGTCTCAGCTGCTGCAGGACTCACATATCAGGCAAGTTTCGTGCACCAAACTGTGTCTCTGGAAGCCTGCAATTCGGGACAAGCTTTTGCAAATGGCAATTCGCACCGACTATTCGCACTTTCGTACACGAAGTTGCTCAACTATCACCTGAAATCCAGATGCACGGGACGAAACGACTTTATCAAGAACACGGGGGACTACATCGTGCCAATTTCGTGCACGAAATTCCCCACTACGAGTGTTGCGAGAGCAATCCTCACCACATCACTCCACTCGTGATGTTGAAAACTAGCAAGTTTCGTGCACAAAATTGTGCACTCGGGAATGCACTCGTGAGGTTGAACTGATGTGCCTGAACGACCCGGCAAGTTTCGTGCACGAAACTTGTGTCAATAAAGCCTACAATCTAGATCCTGGCACTCGAGGATGCACTCGTGAGGATGACCCTCGGTGCATCAGTCACTGTAAGACTAAAGGACTCGGCAACTTTCGTGCACGAAATTATGTTAGTGAAGCCAACAATCTGGATCCTGGCACTCGATGATGCACTCGTGAGGTTGAAATTCGCTGCCTCAGCTACTGCAAGAATGAACGATCCGGCAATTTTCGTACACGAAATTGTGTCACATGAAGCCTACACGGAGGAGCCTTGCAATCACGAATGCACTCGTGCTGTTGAACTTCCAAGCCTTTGCTGCTGCAATACTGTCAACCCGCCAAGTTTCGTGCACAAAATTGTGTCAGTGCAGCCTGCAATCTGGATCCAAGCCCTTGGGAATGTAGTCCTAAGGTTGAGCTTCTGTGCCTCACGTGCTGCTAGACTCGCCAAACCGGCAAGTTTCGTGCACGAAACTTCGTCACTGCAATCCAGAAATTCGGTGCCCAGACCCCGGGTACGCAATCCTACTGTTTAGGGTTTACTTTTTAGGGTGCTGCAAAAGTGAGCAAACCTTGAAGTTTCGTGCACGAAACTTCGTCACTGGAAGCCTGAATTATGTTACAAAGACCCCGGGAACGCAATCCTTTTGATTAGGGTTTAGGTTTTGGGGTGCTGCTAAACAGTACAAACCTTGAAGTTTCGTGCACGAAACTTCGTCAGTCGAAGCCTGCAATTCGGTGCCCAGACCCCGAGAGCGCAATCCTGTTGTTTGGGATTTAGGGTTTGGGGTGCTACAAAAGTGACCAAACCTTGAAGTTTCGTGCACGAAATTGTTTCAGTAGAGGCCTGAAATTCAGAACCTCATCTGCTCCAACCGTGAAAGAACTTCTAGTTTCGTGCACGAATCTGTGCCCAGCAAGTGTTCCAGTTCGGATCCCTGAATACGATATCGCACTCTTGCTGCTGAATTCGGTGCCTCATCATCTAGAATTGCAACCATTCTTCCAACTTCGTGCACGAATCTGTGTCCCAGTCTAGCAATTCGGATCCTTGCCTCTGTTCTAGAATAGGAATTGACCATGGATTAAAGAGTACTGGTTTAGGTTTACATACCTCAGGTGTTGGCAATGGTGTCTCGTTCTCTGTGAGATCTTCTGCATCGACATCATCTCGATTGTACAAGTCCAATTCTCCTACCTTGTCATGGGTTTCTCGATTCCGGTCGCCCACATCTTGGGAATGCTCTCCCTCCAAGTTTGGCGGATTTGCTTCTGGAGCGGATCGGTTCTCGTCGGATCGTCCATCTGCCTGCAGTTACAAACAACCAGAAATTAGCTAGAGATGGGTTAGTCAAGATAGAATGCTGTCAACATCGAATGCACTGAAGTTCGGATGCACACATAATCGACATCAAACAACAGCATCAACTTCGTGACAATCGTGACCTCGATGGTCCCTGCCATGGTGAATTGATCCAGCAGTAGAGGTAGGTAATGTGGACTGCGGTGTGTGCAAGCAATCGAGCTACAGGTGCCGGGTGTGGCACAGCGCAGGAGAGCGGCGAAGGAGCTTCCGGAGGTTACTACGGCGAGGAAGGGGAGAGATGTGTGCCAGCGAGGAAGGGGGATCTGAGAAGATCCTCCCTGTTATATTCGGGTTTGGGACAGACTTCGGTGATCGTGCCCTGGTGTTCCGCTCGTCGAGGACAGGGTGGATCAGCTAGTGCCCAACAATATTTGGCTAATTGAATTTTGTATTTGGATATTGCCAAAATGGATTCAGCGAATCCCATTGCGGATATTTGACAACTCAAAGACTTGTTCAATCATAGGATATGCTTCCTTACTTCCTCTGGGTTGTCGTCTCCACCGTAATCATCAAATCTTGTCGCGTTTGCACACTCTCGAGATGAGTTTCCTGGGTCCTGCGTTTCTCCCGGTAGGGACTGCTGAATGTCCGCTTCATCGCTTTCGGTGTCGCTCTCACTCATTGGGTCTTGTTCGGGAGTGTCCTTGGCTTCAATCTGTTTTCAAAACAACATGTTGTAAATCTCTGCAAGTAACACTTGAATAACTGAACTGATGTTGATCTTTGTAAAATATGTGAACTTACCATTGGTTGTTTACCCCTTCCAATGTTTAAGACGTCTCCCACTTTCAGACATAGATCTTCAAAACTTTCCTCCACTGGGTCGAGATCCAAAGCCCTAATTTTGCAGTTCACCCTCCACGACCGTCTTATGTCTCCTTCTTCATGTAAATGTGGCTTCTTCTTCTTCGAAACAACCTCTTCCATGGCTTCTTCTTGCGACGTAATGCACGGTGTGGCCAACTCTTCAACTTGTGTTACTCCCCGCCTTCTCAGCGCGCATCGTCGTCGCTCCTTACAAGAACTAAACTTCGTTCCGCCTCGTCTCTTCTTTCGTCTAGATCCTGCCACATTTTCCTCTGGAATGCCTGTCTCCTTCATGTGTGCTTAGAAACATGTATTTCTTCCTACTAATTCCTGCAAACAACTTTCAACCTAAAGACATGGCGGCCCCCTCCTATTCTGTCCGTTTATACTTCTCGCTCAACAAAGATGGAAACCATGGATATTGAGAATCGGACACTGAGATGGAATTTGGAGACCGTAGCTAATCCTTCAAAATCAATCGGAAACAATAAAGGAACACCTTGACCGTGCAAACGTAACTCGACCATGTTAGGGACCAAAGGAATCACAGGAGCTACAGCCATGATGAAACCAAGCCAAGCACGGTGCAAGAAGAATCAAACAAACCCAGAGGCTGAAGAACAAAATTGCATTTCTAAACTATGATCGCAACCGTGGAAGATGTTACATGGTCAAGTGGATGAAAAACGTAAACCATTATCATTGCTGAAATCTGAAGATAGACGTTTGGCGTTTGCCAAAAACAAGGATCCATGCACTTTTATAAGATTGTTATTATTATTATGAGTACACAAAATAAGGATAAGAAGAACGGCGGGACTACTAAAAGTAGAGGCCGCTGCACAATATGGCCGTCCATGTCAAGACATGGAAATCGGCAAACGTCTATCTTCAGATTTCAGTAATGATAATGGTTTACGTTTTTCATCCACTTGACCATGTACCATCTTCCACGGTTGCGATCATAGTTTAGAAATGCAATTTTGTTCTTCAGCCTCTGGGTTTGTTTGATTCTTCTTGCACCGTGCTTGGCTTGGTTTCATCATGGCTGTAGCTCCTGTGATTCCTTTGGTCCCTAACATGGTCGAGTTACGTTTGCACGGTCAAGGTGTTCCTTTATTGTTTCCGATTGATTTTGAAGGATTAGCTACGGTCTCCAAATTCCATCTCAGTGTCCGATTCTCAATATCCATGGTTTCCATCTTTGTTGAGCGAGAAGTCTTCGATCCTCTTACTAACAAGCTATCTCACACAGTTCCAATCTTACCCCCTTTCGCTGACAACTTAGCCCCTAATTGGCGATTAGAGGCAGGAAGGTACCAAGTTTACGGTCTTTCAGAATCACTAATGAATGCATCTACTGAATTGCTGACCCCGCGTGCGTCATCCACTTCTACCCAATGTACTCCGGTGCCTGTAAAAGTCAAGACTGAGATTGATTGTCAAGTTTGTATAGATTTGTCCGAGTCCGAAGATGATGCGCCTTCCTCATCTTTGCCGTTTACGTTTGTCAGTCCTCGCATTTATCACATCGTGCATTGCGCTTCTAGTTCTCAACCACCCCTCCCCAATGTTGCCAAGCATTTGTCAACTGCATCCACTGTAGTGTCCATTAAGAAGTGTTTGGAAAATCTTTCCGCTATGCCTGGTAGAAAGAATGTTCTCAAAAAGATTGACTTCAAAGATATTAAAACGGAATACGTCGATTACCTCCCTCCTCGTTTTGATGGGGATGTGATGTTTATCTTCCCTCCTCTTACTCCAGGGGCATCTTTGACTAAGGCTAAGTCAATGGACGGTATGGACAAGCGTTATGACGGTCACGTTTGCACAAAAACCCAGACCACTAACATTACCAATGTTGATGGCCTTGCTTTCCGCTACTCGAATTGTGTTGGACATCTCCAATGCTTAAACGCTCAGTGCGAGTCTCTCAGACGTCCACATCGCTCCACGTTGCTCAATGATGTAGAATTTGAAGGTTCCTCAACGGAATGTTTCATTGTGGGTGAAACACCTCCTGATGGATCAACGATCGTATGCAAGATGTGCAAGCAGCCCCCAACATGTGCCAAGTCTTGTGCGGCCAAGATCTTCTATGTGATGGGCGTTGACAACACAGAGCGAGCGTGCATCCACCTTGGCAGTCACCACCATCCTGTGAAGGTTGGTGACTACAGATGTATGAAAAAGAAGATTGAATCCTTGATCGCTGATAACATTGAGAAGACTCCTGCGGCACCGTTGAGCAAGATCGTCATGGAGACCAGCAAGGACATATTGGGTGAGTACCTCTTGCGTGAAGAGACAGATCCACCCAGGCTGTTTTCTTATCAAGAATTGGAACCTGTGTTTGAATGCTGCAAGGAGCTCAATTCTCCTAATCTAAAAAATAAAGTGATGACATTTAAATACTTGAGGAGGTTTGGGGTGATGGACAGAATTACTAAACTTCGAGGGTTAAGTAATTGGTCATATGTTCAACGGAACATGTTCCCTGGTCAAGGAGATGAAGGTGAAAAGGTTTTCATATTCAAGATGTCGGAAGTCGGGCCTGGTAGTGGGGTGGATCTTGTCTTGCGCATGCAGCCTGGTGGTGATCTAGAAAACGCTTGGATGATGTCGGATCATGTCAAACGCGTGTCGGGGTGGACAACAATGGCATGCCATGTTTATGACTCTACATATCAACGCGTCATGACGATTGCATGTTGCGATTTTCAATCTGAAGACAAAGATGCTCAGGTAATCTTTTGGAAAAATCTCAACCATGTCATGGCGAGACATGGCATTGCCAAACCCCAGTTTAAGGGGTTTATGGCCGACAACGCCCAAGCAAACTGGAACGCTGTGAGAATTGTCTATGGCAACGGTGACCCAAAGGTACCCATGCATGGACGTGAGCGGACATGCTATTTTCATTGGACACAGTCACTAGAAAAGCATACAAAGCAGTACATCAAGCATGAACTTCAGGATCAACACAAGATACTCTGTAAACAGTACCGTAATGCATTGTCGATGGAAGAGGCGGAAACTAGGTACATGGCTATCAGAGCCTGGTGGTCCTCATCGAATTACACCTCCGAAGTGGGACTCAACCACTTGGACCACTGGCTGGCTTTCTGGCATTTCAGATATCGCCAATGGGGTGGTTTTATGGAACTGGTGAGGACATAAATTTTACTGATTTCTATGAGGTTATCGCATGCTTTTGATCATAAGATACTAATGAAAGTTTTTGTCACAGGAGAAACTACTATCACCGATGAGATTGCAGAGATGCCATCCTGTAATTTGGCGGAGACTGTGCATAACAAGTGGCTACAGTCATCGGGTAATAAAGGTGGTGACCTTTACATTGCAGCTGTGGACGACTATGTGCGTGCATTCTTGCAAGTCGTGGGATACTACCAATTTCTGAATGGTGGTGTGGGAGGTTCTGGGCCTAGCAAAGAAGAATTAAGACTCCGTACGGCTCAACGTCGTGCCGAGCGTACGGGTGACCCAGGTGTGCTACAGAAGGCACTACTTGATATGCCTTGTGCTGAAGTCATCTGTACACGTGAAGCTCATATGGAAGGTGCTGAGATATTTGGCTCCCAAAAACGCACTACAAATACACCCATAGGTGCAGATGATGAAACTCACCGTCCCGACACTGTCAATTTCTCGTGCCCACGTCCTTCAAAGAGGATTACAAGATCACATGCTGGAACACTACATGTCATCCTTGAAGAGGAATTGCCGCTTCCAACGGAGGTGAATAATGCATCTTCATCTATGACAGAAATCCGCCGAGTTACTGCTGTGCATGAGTCCAAAGTCAATGAAAAACTATGGCACATTGCTCGACTTCCTTACACATCTGCCAAAGCTTGCTAGGGCCAACACGCTGTCACTAGGAAGAAATGTACCTCTCGAATCGTTCAGCATGGGAGGAGCACACCGGCACCTACATACACTGGAATTTGGCACTCACCCAAGCTTAACCATGAGCGGCCAGAAAATTTCTTCTTTTGTCCCGATGACATTGAAAGGTGTGTCAAAGGTTTTCGTAGACGTTGGATCTTGCCATTCTCAGATTATGAATTGAGACCTCCCATTCCGGGTGTTTGGCCTGTTAAACTTGGTACAGATCTCACGAGGCTAGAGATTGAGGCACTCGAAAATGCTGGATTCCAACTTCCCCAAAAGGAGCAACTGCCACCAACACGCCTATTCAAAAACTCGCCTTTGCCATTCGAATACAAGGACGTGCCTGTTCCTCCAAACGCAAGTGTTCCTCCTTCAGTTCGTAAATCAAAGAAGGTTCGCCGCAATCCAGGTCTTCCTACTTCTAAGTTAATGCAACAACTAGCATCTGCAGAGGCTATGACGAATGTCAAGATTATCAAGGTAACAATGATCCCGTCACCGGGTTTTGGCTGTGTTGTAACTTTACAGTCAAAACCAGATAGCGTACAATCTGTGTACCAAGTTGTTATCAGCAGCCTACCGGAGTGTTCATGTCCTGCGTTCAAGGATACCATGTCAAAATTTGGTAGGAAAGGCTTTGCATATAAGCATTGCAAGCACCTATACTATGTGTTTTTGAAAGAATGCGGGTTAAACCCACAAGTAGAGCTATTCATTCATGCGCCAACTTTTAGTTGGAATGAGGTGAAGCTCATTCTAGAAGGTGGCATTTTGACACATTTGAATGCCTAATTCCAAAAGGTTGCCCAATTGTACTGCTGGACATTTAAATCATGGTGATCTTGCTTACCCATGATTGCATTTAAAGTAATGAAAATTGTCATTGCTTTTGTCCAACAGTTTATCCATGAGTGCGGATTGAGATTCCAGTTTCAAACACTATTTTATTTTAGAGTTTTGTACCAAATTGGTGTGATATAAGACCCAGAAAACATGCACTACAAGTACTACAAGTAGGAATACTACAAGTACTAGAAGTAATACAAGTAGAATGCAGCCCCTTCCAAGTAATGCACCCTATTTCCAAGTCCATGGTTATAGGTGGCTTTTAAGTTGTTTACTCCCTGATTTAGATCGAATTCCGTTGTCATAGGGTTACGTAAACCTATGGTCATAGGTCACAATATACTACTTAATATAGCCCTAAACTCAAATTCTGGAAAGAATATTCTTCCCACATTAAAATATTCCTTGAAATTGCCCGAAATTGACCCTAAATTTAGACAATCTGGCCATATTTGCGCTCACACCTACTAAATCTGCGCTCACCGCTCACCGCTCACATGGTAGACACGCTCGACATCTATCACTAGAAGAAAATGCACGTTGCATTTAGCCATTGTGATGGGAAACACCATGCCACCATGTCGTTGGCAAGGTGTTTCACCATGATTTGTTGTTGTCATCGCGGTCGTGTTACACAAGTCAGTGGTGTTGCCATGTCATGCATGCCGGGCAACATGCAAAAAAAATTTGTGGCATCATTTTTGGACAATGTGATGGTTGCAAATACATGTGATGACTCATCTGCTGACTCATGTGTTGAGTGGGTTGGTGATTCAGCAAGTGGGTCCACATGAGGTTTTTGTCGGTCACCCTCTTCACCAAATGCATGCAGCAAGGTGCCATTCCTTGTTGGTTTCCCACCAACAATGGAGGCAGTATGGTTCTCAAATCTTGCAACAAAAAATGGCAATTAATTCAGAGGTGGACCGTTTTCACGTTGAAATGTATGCAATATGCAATGGTTGCCATCTGTCGTGGTTCATGTGTATTTACAAAAATCCCTTCTCACATCCACTTGTGCGGATGCAATGTCCCACTTTGCTTGCAAGTCATTGGTTGCCACGCAAAAACGTGTCTAGGTGCAATGATCATGTTTCCCTACAAGTGGACATCAAAATGGTGGCCGCACATGCAACTGCAATATGAAGTTAGGCGGGTGTTGCAAGCTCAGTGATTACACCACTTGGACGGTTGTTGTTCGAAGCATCTAGGTGTATATTTCCCGATTCCCGCTCATTCATGTCATATTTATACACCATTAATTGGGATATGATATATGTTGTGTTCATTATTGCAAATTTATGTGCTCAACATGGAAACAAGATGGGCAGTGTGATATGTTATTGGAGCACTCCTTTTGAATAAGTATTAATACATATTACTGTTGTATGTATTCATATATGTATTACAATATGTGTAAGATGGGGCAAATGCATATATGGTCCACCTAGTATGGGCATTCCATGTGAGTCTAAAAGTAGGGCACATCATAAAATCATAATGGTGTTTTCTTTGTTGTTGAGCCCTCAATTTTGGCACCTCTAAACAATATGTGCAAGTTGTGGATACCATTTTTTCCCTTCCGCCAGCTACCAAACCTTAACCAACACAAGCCATGAATGCCAAGCACAACCTCCATTGCCATTTGCTTCTTGAAATGGCTTTTGAACATTTGGAAGTAGCCTTGCATATTCATTTTCTTTTGAGTTGTCAATACAACATGCATACTTCTCTATTCCATTCATTTCCCTACCTTTGCAATCATAGCAAAATAGACTCTGCAACTTTGCATTGCAAGGCGGGTGTCCTTACACAAGTTACATTGTTTGAGCAATTATTAACCCTTAAAGTTTCTGCTGCAAGATCATATCCATCAAATTATGAATTGCATGCAGCAGACCCACGGGGGGTGCACCTACACTTGCTTTATGTATACACGTGCGAGAACCCCCTATTTAATGGGGGGGTATTTACCTTCCTTCGTTGAATATTTTCCAGCCTATAACTAGCTAAATTTCTACTGGATGGTATTTTCTAACACCCTATCATTATATATAAATTACATAGTCACATAATAATAATCACCCTATCTTATTTATAAGTAGTAGAAATTTTGTGTGAACAATCTGCACATACATTACCCATATAGTGCACTTTGCAATGGCAAATGCCAATTTGGGATGGATTCCAAGGAACATATATGTAGTTGTCTTAAGTGTTCATATAGAGGCCACAAAATATTAGTGTTGAGCAGGTGTTAGCAATTCTAGAGACAGTTCGACTCACCAGCACCATCAAAAAAGGCCGGAATTAGTCCTTCGGTCACCATTTTCCAACGACAAGAACAAGAGCAAGCACATGAACACAGGAGCAAGCACAAGAGTGAACACAATGAGCACAAGAACAAGCACAACGAGCACAAGAGCGAGCACATGAGTGAGCACAGTGAGCAAGAAACCCTAAACCGAAGCAGAGCAACCGACTAGAGAGAAAACCTAAGGATGGTACTTCCATCCAAAGGTGACCGTTTCAACAAATCCATACACATGTTCACATACAATTTGCCTATTTCTCATCCAATGCCACTAATGGCATATGTTTTATGTTGCACCTATAAATTTTTTTAAACTAAATTTTATTTTATTTATGCTACTTTACATCTAAATAATAATAAATATTACAACTTAAAACACACTGTACATTATATATAATTCCCAAATTCATATTTAGAGGACGCTATTGTATATCTAAAAAAAATGTAAAAATTATGTGTCTTGAATAAAATCCACCCTACATTTTCTCGCACGTGGTTTTCTACATTTTCGCCACTGCACCCCCCGTGAGCAGACCTACAATTCCACTATGCCCTTCCATATTCATGTACCTATATCAAATATGTTTTATGCTTGTCTTTGCCACCCCCTATGAAGGTTACTTCCTTTACTCCACGTTCTCAGCACACTCGATTACATCTTCCATGCCAACAATGTACTTAGACCTCAATACAACGACGCTAGGATGCGAGCATGCGAGCGTGAGCCTAAGAGCGGTGAGCAGGGATTGTGTGAGCCTAAGAGCGGTGAGCAGGGATTGTATGAGCCCACAACCTCAAAATTTTCAAACTGATGTAATTTCTAAAAAAATTTGGTTAACAAATCAAAGATCGACATTTTTTAATTTAAAAATATTATATTATATTTAAAATATTTATTACCACATGACCCATGACCGTGGATTCTAGATTAAATAAACCTCACAAGGTGATACTATTGCATGTTTTAAAATTTATATCATGTTCAGGGAGGCCATCCCAAAGTGGGTTGACCAAATCATAGCACAAATAATTTAAAGGCAATTTTAAGGATAGGAACGTGGATGAACGTGTCTATCTTCAAATCCAATTTGCATAAGTAACAAAAGATGTAATAGAAGTGTTTGCAGTTTATGTACATGCCACGTTTTCCAATGGATGTGCCGTTCATGCTTCCATAATGGAGACAAGAACAAGATGAAAAATTACAAAGTCTGATGTTATAAACTTTTTCGTTAGAAGCAGTTTTGGACAAAAGCATGATAATAACACCAAGTCCAGGGTAAGGAAGGAGGTTCACCCCGGTAATAATTCCAGTTACATTCCTTGCACTCTCCCACTGATTGCAGTGATTTTTGGTGGATGCCTTATAACTTCGACGAACTTGTATGCCATTCCAAAGAGAAGGGATTCTTTTGGCATGTGTTGGTCAATGATGAGTCCACAAAATATGTTGAAATACCCTAGATAAAGAGAGAAGTCGTCGAGGAAAAATAGGCACACTGGATTGTAGGCAGAACTTAATTTCTCTAAGCTCAATGACTTCAGTACGGGTAAGCTTGATACCAGAAAGAGTATGCCAAACTTTAAGGATTTGAAATTATGTGAGTCATTCAAACCACTCACGGTTTGAATTAAGGCTCACTGTCTATAAAAACAAGGTAGTTAGTTAGTAGGAATAGTCAATATATAGGTTGCTATTAGATTTTGAGACATCCGCATGTAGATGCGAGTTGTCTAAGAGACTGGTATTAGGTCTGGACCAACCCGGGTTCGAATCCGGGTGGTTACATTGACTGGTGCTATCCCAAATTGAGCTAGTGTTAAAGCAAAAATAATTTATAGGTGGATACCGAGAAGAAGTTAGTACGCGCGTGTGCGTAGAACCTTCTCAATCATATTATCTTTTAGAAATATTTGATTATCTACCCTCGGAAATTAACCAAACCGCTTGCGGTTGGATTAAGGTTCGTAGTCTAAGTAGAAAAAAAATTATTGGTTAGAAATTAGATTTAGGTCAATTAGTTAGTATGAAAACTCTTTTGCATTAGGCTCGCCTTAGTTTCTGCATTAGCCTTCTGTATAAGGCTCTGTATTAATGTTCTGCATCAGTCCTTTGCATTAGTATTTTACATTAATTTTCTACATTAATTTTTTGCATTAGACCCTATATTAGTCTTCTGCATTATGTTCTGCAGTAATCCTCAGTATTAGGCTTTGTGTTAGTATTCTGCATTAAACTCTATATTATGTTCTGTATTAATCCTCTGCATTAAACTCTGCATTATGTTTTGTATTAATTCTTTGCATTAAGCTCTACATTGGTGTTATGCAGAAAACTCTGCATCATGTTCTGTATTAATCCTTTGCATTAGGCTTTGTGTAAGTGTTCTGCATTAAACTCTACATAAGACTTTACATTGGTGTCCTACATGAACATTTTGCATTCTAAGAATTAGAAGGTCATTGCTTAGAAGACACTAGAGCAGTATACCCATCCGGTCAATCTTGTGGAATTGTTATTCGCTCAGAGTAGCAATTGTCACCACATGTGAACCAAATGAAAGGAAATTGTATTATATTAAATATTATATAATATTTGCTATAGAATGAAATATTGTAATATCATTTGAAAATAGAAGTTATGCACCGTGAAGAGATATTAACAAAATATAATGGTTATAATCAACACGATATACAACCTTTCATTTGCAAATAGTGGGCCAAACGAGGAATGTGACATAATTTGTATAGTATGAAAGTTATTAATTTATGCAAGATTTACAATTGACACTAACAATTATTATAAGTAGCATTATTTCAATACATAGTATTACAAATGACAATATTACAACTGACTCCATTACAAATGGTAATATTACAAATGGCACTATTAGAACGGATACTATTAGAATTGACAACTAACAATATTATAACTGGTAATATTATAATTGGTAATATTATAACTGGTTTTATTAAAACTAACACTATTACAACTGATAATATTAAAACTGATATTATTACAACTTGCATTTTTATAACTTGTACTATTACAATTGGCAATATTAGAACTAACACTAATAATTTATGATGCACACTAACCTAATATGTGCATGTATACATGCAAATAACTTAAGAATATTAAATAAACTAAGTGTAGCCGTTAAAATGTAGCCGTTGATGGCTACACTTTTACAGCTATTAGTCATGTAATGAGGTGGGCTAGTGATGAAGACCATCATGTAATATAAAAGATCACAAACGAAAATGAAATAGTATAGAGAAATGTATGTTATTGAGAGTGGACAATGTAGTGGAAAGGAAAGCTGAATGTGTTTAGATGCAAGAGAACGTCATTTGTCCATTGTTTGCAGTGGTCACTCCAGTAGAGGGTAGGAAAACAAATAGGAGGAGAAGTAGCTATTGTATTTCAAGTCAGAGACAATTGTCAAAGGCTAGAATTAATAAACGTGTTCATCGAATGATAGGAGTGGATCCATCATGCATAACAAAAAATTTGACGTACAAATATATTATAGTATGTGAAGCCATAAAGGAAGGTATCTTCGAACATAAAACCACTACATATGAAGCTCAATCATATAATGTCTCCGGATGTAATGAACATAATGAAGAGGAGGAAGATGATAAAAAAAACATTGACAAAGAAAAAATGACACAATATGAACAGGAGGAACAACCATATGAACCGGAGGCAGAGCTATGAAGTACGAACGAAATGGTAAGAGAATAACCTTAAAATGAAATAAATTTGAAGGTATATGATGTACATCGTATTGTGCACACCAAAAATACGATTCCAACAATATATAGCACGGAAAAAATGATTATATTTTGTGTGTTTTAGAGCCAAAAAACAATCGTAACATCTTAGAATCTAACCCGAAATCTTCAAAATTTGAAGATTTGTTGGAGAAATCAAACCTTATTAATTTTAGTAGAATTTGGCGATTTATGTAAAATCGAAATTAACTCCAAAAATTCCGAAATTAATTAGAATGACTATAAATGATATAATAAATAGACACAATTTGTTTCGGAATTAAATATAAAAATTTGAAAAATTTATAACGATTAAATTGAACTTCATTTTTCCCTCTCTCTTCCAAAAGGGTAGCCGTTAACGGCCACCCTTTTCTAATGTTAATTTGTTTGATATATGTGGTTTCTTCCACACATAAACACTCACTTTCACAAAAAAATTTGTCTTCCAAAAAGGTCGCCGTTAACCATATTAATTTTAGTAGAGTTTGGCGATTTATGTAAAATTGAAATAAAGTCCAAAAAATTTTATACTAATTTTAATGACTACATATGATAGAATAAATAGACACAATTTTTTTTGGAATTAAATATGAAAAAATAAAAAAATTATAACAAGTAAGGTGAACTTCATTTTTTTCTCTGTCTTCCAAAAGGGTAGCCGTTAACGGCCACCCTTTTTTCATGTTAGTTAATTTGACATATGTGGTTTCTTCCACATAAAAACACTCACTTTCATACAAAAATTTGTCTTCCAGAAAGGTCGTTGTTAACCATATTAATTTCAATAGAGTTTGACAATTTATGTAAAATAAAAATTAAGTCCAAAAATTCTGAAAATAATTGTAGTGACTATAAACTATATAATAAATAGACACAATTTTTTTCAGAATTAACTATGAAAATTTTAAAATTTATAACGATTAAGGTGAATTTCATTTTTTTTCTCTCTCTTCCAAAAGGGTAGCCGTTAACGGCCACCCTTTTTTCATGTTAGTTTGTTTGACATATGTGGTTTCTTCCACATAAAAACACTCATTTTCATACAAAAATTTGTCTTCAAAAAATGTCGTTGTTAACCATATTAATTTCAATAGAGTTTGGCAATTTATGTAAAATCAAAATTAGGTTCAAAAATTCTGAAAATAATTGGAGTGACTATAAACTATATAATAAATAGACACAATTTTTTTCAGAATTAACTATGAAAATTTTAAAATTTATAACGATTAAGGTGAACTTCATTTTTTTTCTCTCTTCCAAAAGGGTAGCCGTTAACGGCCACCCTTTTTTCATGTTAGTTTGTTTGATATATGTGGTTTCTTCCACATAAAAACACTCACTTTCACAAAAAAAATGTCTTCCAAAAAGGTCGCCGTTAACCATATGAATTTTAGTAGAGTTTGGCGATTTATGTAAAATTGAAATTAAGTCCAATTTTTTTGAAAATAATTCTAGTAACTACAGATGTTATAATAAATAGACACAAAATTTTCGGAATTAAATATGAAAATTAAAAAACATTATAACGATCAAGGTGTCCTTCATTTTCTTTTCTCTCCCTCTTCCAAAAGGGTAGCCGTTAACGGCCACCCTTTGTATGATACCTTCCATCACAAATATGAACCATTTTTTTCTCTTTCAAAAGGGTGGCCGTTAACGGCCGCCCTTTATATAATACCTTCCATCACAAATATAAACCATTTTTTCCCTTCCAAAAGGGTGGCCGTTAACGGCTACCCTTTCTATGATACCTTCCATCACATATATGAACCATTTTTTTCAAATTCTTTTCATAACTGGCTTATTGCACATATTAATGCTGACTTTGACAAAAAAAAATTGTCTTCTAAAAGGGTGGCCGTTAACGGCCACCCTTTTTTCATTTCATTTTGTTTTACATATGTGGGTTCTTTCACACATAAATACTCATTTCTACAAGATAATTTGTCTTTTACAAGGGTCACCGTTAACGGCCACCATTTTTTCATTTCATTTTGTTTTACATATGTGGGTTCTTTCACACATAAATACTCACTTCTACAAGATAATTTGCCTTTTAAAAGGGTCGCCGTTAACGGCCACCTTTTTTTCATGTCACCTTTGTTTTACATATGTGATTTCATCCACATATAAACACTCACTTCTACAAAATAATTTATCTTCTAAAAGGGTGGCCTCTAACGGCCACTCTTTTTTCATGTCACCTTTATTTTACATATGTGATTTCATCCACATATAAACACTCACTTCTACAAAATAATTTATCTTCTGAAAGGGTGGCTGTTAACAGCCATGATTTTTTCATTTCACTTTGTTTTACACATGTGGTTTCTTCCACACATAAACACTCACTTCTACAAAATAATTTGTCTTTGAAAAGGGTCGCCGTTAACGGCCACCCTTTTTTCATATCATCTTTGTTTTACATATGTGGTTTCTTCCACACATAGACATTCACTTCTACAAAATAATTTGTCGTTTACAAGGGTATCTGGTAACGCCCACATTTTTTTCATATCACTCTATTTTACATATGTGATTTCTTCCACATATAAACACTCACTTTTACAAAGAAATTTGTGTTTCATAAGGGTGGTTGTTAACCATTTTAATTTCAGTAGAATTTGGCGATTTATGTTAAATTGAAATTATGTCCAAAAATTCCAAAAAATAGGAGTTACTATAAAGGATATAATGTATAGACACAATTTTTTTTGGAAATAAATATGAAAATTTTAAAATTTTATAGCGATCAAGGTGCACTTCAGTTTTTTTTCTCTCTTCGAAAATGGTAGTTGTTAACGGCCTCCCTTTTTTAGTGCCAATTTTTGTGTTTTGGTTTAGGGCGCCCATTGACGACCTCCCTTTCTAAAGTTTCAGTCTCCATTTAACAACATGACTTTTTAAAAATAAAATCACACAAATGAATCAATTTTTTTCTTTTCAAGAGAATGGTTGTTAATGGCCACTGTTTTTTCAATTTTAATTTGTTTTACATATGTGGTTTTATTCTACATATAAATACTCACTGTCATAAAAAAATTTCTTTGCATACGGGTGGCCGTAAATGGCCACCTTTTTTTCATTTCACTTTGTTTTGCATATGTGGTTTATTCCACATGTATACAATCACTTATTCAATTTTTTTCTTCTTAAGGGTGGTCGTTAACGGCTACCCTTTTTCATTTCACTTTGTTTTGCATATGTGGTTTCTTCCACATTTACACACTCATTTTCATAAAAAAATTCCTTCGATAAGAGTGGCCGTTAACGGTTTTTTTTCTATTTCTATTTCTTTTTAAATGTATAGGTTCCATTACATGTAAACATTGTTATTCATCATTTTTGTTGTCCTTATTTGTATTTCAATTTGCTTTGGATATGTACTATTTTTCACATCCGAACACTTACATTCATCATTTTTTCTCCTTCTATAAGGGTGGCCGTTAATGGCCATTGTTTTTAGATTTCATTCTGCTTTGTATATATGATTTCTTACACATGTATACACTTCAATTTTGTTTCCTTCCATAAGGGTGGTTCTTAACGGCCACCCTATTTTGCATTTCATTTTACTTTGCATATATGATTTCTTTCATATGTAAGCACTCATATTAATTTGTTTTCCTCTTTTCATATGGATAGTAATATTTTGTGACAGCGACGTGACGGCTGACCAAAAAACGTCACGTCCGTAGGGGGGTAAATCCGGCAGTTATCCCAGGGATAAACTGACGCGGTCAACCCCCTGGTCAACCCCCTGGTCGACTGCTAAGTCGACTGCAAATAGCAATCGACTGCCAAAAAAAAATTAAAAAATTCCAAAAAAAATTCTGGACCGTCAGATCTTCTTGGCAAGAAGATCTGATGGTCCAGAATTTTTTTTGGAATTTTTTAATTTTTTTTGCAGTCGACTGCTAGGTCGACTGCTATTTGCAGTCGTTTGCTAAGTCGACTGCAAAAAAATACTTTTGCAGTCGACCAAGACCAGTCGACTACTATTAGCAGTCGACTAGCTGGTCGACTGCTAAAAGCAGTCGACTTCAAGGAAAACCTAAAAAAATCAAAAAATTCTAAAAAAAATCATGGACCGCTAGATCTTCAATCCAAGAAGATCTAACGGTTCAGATTTTTTAATAGATTTTTTAAAATTTTAAAATTTTTGTTTTCTGAAGTCGACTGCTCGTAACAGTCGACTAGAGTAGTCGTCCAAAAAAGTTACAAAAAAGTTACAAAAAATTGGTACAATAACTTTTTTTTGCTACGTCAGTGCGCGTCACGCCCCGACGTGACGCGACGTGACGCAAAAAGGCCGCGTCACGTCCATTTGCACATCCCTGGTACACATTATATCCAATTACATTATTATTATCTCAACATTTGAACGTATATTAGTTCATTTTTTGGTACAAATTGGCATAACAAAATTTTCTTTTGTTGTTCATTTTGACTATAGACCCTTACATATAACTCTATGGTCATAGGTCCCCAACGTATTTACAAACCATAATCGGGAAGAAAATTTGTAGGCTCACAGGCTCACAGGCTCACGCTCGCAAGCTCACATGCTAGCATCCCCGGACCTCAATAGAGTGTATGAGTTCACAACCTACAAGAGTTTGAATATGGATTCTAACTCGTCATCCCTATGTATGGAATTTTGTGGGTGGTACGCCTTCATGACCCACACTCGGTACCATCCCTCTGCAACCCATATGTTGTGGAAATTCTCCAGCATTGGTCTCCCAGTAATCTTGCCCCCCACCACCTTGGCATGTCTATTCCGCTGGTTTACAAGGTACATAAGCTACTCCAACTCAAACGTCTACAAAGGATCCCACTTCTTAGCATTTTGGGAAATAATCCTCTACAATTAGTAAAATTAGACTCACTACAAAATCCATATCCCGATTCCCAATATGTTTAGATCTTGGTTGCCAATATGTTGCAATCTCAAATTTGGTTGTATCCCAAACCCATCACTCATTTCCCTTAACAATTGTGACCGTCACCAATGCTACAAAAATTCACAAGAAATCAACTCACATGTTTTTTTGTCACTACTATGGCGTTGCCATATAGTATAGTCTTGTTATCTTCTTTTGGGGTGTTACATTCAGTTCCTTGCTCCCTTATTCCTCCTCTATGGATTTGCTATGCTTGTGTTCTTCATTGGCTTACCTTTCTTATCCTTTCTAGCAGTCTTCTACCATGTTGTTTGTCCTTTCTTCTTCAACATGTATGCGGACACTACTAATGTATCATGTCCACCGACATCTAGTCTGCCACACACATATCAACACACATCAACCTTAACTCATACATAACAATCTTGTAAACAAAATTGCCCATAAATACCAACCCATGGTAGCAGCACGTGCATCCAGTAGAGACAACCAACAACCAAACACATCCACCAAACACACCAAACACATCCACCAAACACACCCACCACATCAAAGTTGCAAAGGAAGCAACAACACTGACATTGCAAGGCCTTGTGGAATGCACCAACTTTGAATTGCGACAATATTTACTGCAACTACTCATAAATGCGCAAATACCAAATTTAGCAACCAAGAAATACAACGATTTCAAGTGCACCAAACTTATAAATGCAACAACATTAGGTGTGCCAACTCAAAAGTGCAACAAAATCTAAAACAACAATTTGAATGGCATTCCCATGGGGTGTGAGATTTGACACGGTAAGAGGTTTTCCAATATGGTGTGGCTACAAGGAGCCAAAAGACAAGAACAAAATTGGTTGCATATGCAACCTTCATTTTATCTCCTATCCTAAGCAACAAATATCAACTCTATGTGGCTATTTGTTATTATATGAGTGCTTTATGACTATATGCAATTTGTAATTGATGGGAAGTTTGGAACTTACCTAGGTACTAGTGAACTTAGTTGTAGCAACCTCGCATCCAGTAGCAATAGCAACCCCGTGTCCAACAACAACCCCGCATCCAACAACAACAGTAGCTTCACGTCCACCAACAACAGTCCTTGTAGCATCCTCGACACCAAGCACCAATCAATCGCAACAGCCTTGGCAGTAAGCAACTACAGTTGTAGCAGTCTCAATAACAAGCAGCAACAATCGGCTTCAGTCAGCAGCAGCAGTCATTGGCTTCAGTCAACAGTCAGCAACAATAATGAGTAGTAATAGGGGCAACAACAGTAGTTGGTTCGCGATACCAGTAATCTACAGTCGTGGTTCTTCGATTTTGCAGTGTATATGTTTTGGCTAGCAACAATGGTTGCAGCGGCTTTGGTAGTTTTCAGATGGAGGTAGCAAGGTCGGTGGACATTTAGGAATCAAAGCTTCGGTGGGTTGTGGCAACTTCAAGGGATTGTGAGGGTGCCTGCCGAAGAAGCTGTTGTGTTGTAATACACAAAGAAAGTCATTCCCGTTATGGTTTGGATTCATAGCTATGAACGCTTTAAATACAAGCAAAGAACACCATATTAAACATTTCGGGACTGTGAGACAATTTTGGGACTATTACGCAGATAGTGGGGAGCACATTGGGAACACATTGGGAACACATTGGGAGCAGCAGGGTTTGGGCCCACGACCATTAGACATTGTTAGCCTAAGTGCTTGGAACGTAAACTATGTTTATATTGAATGAAAATAAATTGTCATACAATCAATGTGAATTACACCACAGTGTATTGAATTGAACACTAGGTCTATGCTAGACCTGGTGCAATGAATAAAGCTTGTGACACTCTAAAGTATAAACGGTTGAGTGTGTTAATCTGAGATCATTGTACATGTTTTTTGTAAGTCTCTGATGAAATTCTGGTAACCCCTTTTGGGAGGTCATACACATGATTGACCATCGTTTCTGGGTCGCATTTGAGCAGGTCGTCCAAATGGGGTTCGAGTTCCTCCACTTGATACCCCAGAACGTTGTCCATGAAGTCCAAGTCTAGGATTTTCCGCTGCAGATACTCCCATTGAGGGGTGGTGAGCCCTATATGTTCAGCAGCACGTACCACTCTCGCAAGCATTTGTATGTGCCTTCCAACCTGGAGACATCCTTGATATCTTTCTATAGCAAGGGTCATAGTCTTTTGTAGTGTCATGAAAGCTCCCGTGTACCACTCAATGTGCTGAGCTAATAAGTCAAACTCGTCATCAATACACATGTTTTCCGCAGGTCTGTCTAAAGGGGCATCCGTATCATCCAATCGCATTCTCTCCAACAGTGCAGTTGGGGGGTGGGGAGCCTCTGTATTGTCCTGACAACACATACGAAAAATATGTAAACGGGTGAATAATGGTGGCATCAAAGAATGGTGGACTTACATGGTCATTGGGAGCATCATGATGATGTTCGGTGCAATACATATAGGATCCACACATTGGGAGCACCACACGACATGCAGATGTTCGATGCAATACACATGATTTCCAAACATTGGGAGCATAGTCATGCTGATGTTCGATGCAATACATATTGGATCCATACATTGGGAGCACCACACGACATGCACATGTTCGATGCAATACAAATGAGTTCCAAACATTGGGAGCACCACACAACATGCAGATGTTCGATGCAGTACAAATGCATTTCCAAACATTGGGAACACCACATGACATGCAGATGTTCGATGCAATACATATTGGATCCATACATTGGGAGCACCACACGACATGCAGATGTTCGTGCAAGACACTGAGGTGGATAGCGAAAAAGGCTTTGCCCGTTTTATATAATAAGTGTTGCAGTAAAATGTTACACAAATATGAATTTCCGCACACATTTTGTATGTTTCAGTTTAACTTCTAGCATATTTAGGGTACAAGCGGAAGAATTGTCCATCACTGTAGGGGCTATGTTTTGAGGCTTCCAAAGGGAGGCTGACCGTTGGCTGCCTGGGTTGAAGTGGTGGGGTCTTGGCAACGTCAACCAATCCCACATGCAAGAGACTTGAGTTAGGGCCTCTTGATTCTGTGAGCATAATTTTGTGCTCGCGGGTAGCAAGGGGACGTGTGACGCGTGATGTTTTCCTGGGAAGTGTGGAACCGTGCAGGGGGGGTGACATATTCAAACCCGCACCCTGCGCGTTCAATAGTGGAGCCGCAATTGGAGTCATCACCGAAACAGGGACATAAGTCTTGCCAATGGCTGCCAATCCAGCACGCAACAATTGAACACCCCTTGAATTAGGGCCTCTTGCTTCGATGATCGAAAATTGGTATTCACGGTTCCTCATGGGGCGCACGATGGGCAACGTATCAGAAGGGGGTGCTGAATCTTCCACTGGGGGTACCATATTGAGGTCAACACTCTGCATGGTGACAAAGGGACAAGCATTTCTCCAACTTACTAAATTACATGATGATATCCAATATATACACATTCAGGTATATTTATACAAGAGTCTGAATTTATACACATGCATATATATTTACACAAATGAGTGAATTTATACACATCCAGATATATTGATACAAAAGACCCTGAATTCATACACACGCATATATATTTACACAAATGAGTCTGACTTTATACACATTCACATATATTTATACAAATGAGCCTGAATTGAAATTGGAATGTGTGTATAGGGTCTTCCATTAACATTTACACATTAACATTGTCCCAGTGTTCAAATAATGTGAAATAGCACAAGATTACCAGAGTGGATCCTTCAGTCCATTGGGGGCGCTGTAATTGATCTTCAGTGTGAGTGACCTTCACAGCTGGGACCTCCAATGGTTCACTCATTATTGGTTGCGCCATGATTAGCCTGCGTGAATGCCCCGGTGTCGGGCACACGAAAGCAGATCGTGTGGAACTGGACGGTGTGTATCCAGCAGGAGGAAACTGAAGATACCATAGAATACAATGTTACATGGCATACAATCTCACTTATTTATGTACTACTTTTCCAAGCACATTTTGTATAGGTTGCAAGTCGGGGCCATTGAACTTGTTGGATTTCAAAATGGCCATCTTCACTACGTCGTTATGCCTGATAGGCTGCTGCCCAAATCTACGGCTGACCACAAAATCCCGTGCGTCAGACATGCGTGAGTAGAACATACTTTCAAAGTAAGGGAGGAGACCCTTTGTCATGTCTGCATCTTGGACCCGATTATTCGTGAAGGGGTTGGGAAACAGACCACACTCGTCCGGATTACTAGCAGATTTGTAAGGGCAGTCATCTACGAGAATGGTGTTTGAGGTGGTGGCAGTAATCCTCCCAGAATCAAAGGATATAGGTGGCCACCAAAACTTGAATAGCAAACTCTTCAAAAACAAGGGAGAATGTGGCTTCAAGGGATTCATGACGACATTGCCCCACATGTCCTTGAACGAGGTGCAATCCTCTTGGCCTAGTACCATTGCGGGTTTTGGCATCCCAGCAAATAGATACTCCACCACAAGGTCGACAGTGGATTTTTTCATGGACGACCATATGCAAAGATGGAACATTGTGGACATCCTCTCCCAAAACAACTTGTACCCCAGTCTAGGGAGGACAACCTTGGGCCCTACCAACGCAGGATCCTTGTCCAACGCACGATCTTGCATTATCCAAGTGGGGACAGCCACCATATTCCTGGGACGGGGGGTACAGTGGCAAAATATGCCGTTTAAATCAAACACCACAATGAACCTTCGATTGGGTACAGCAGCAGGCGCCTGCCGACATCAATCCATAGTGAGCTTCTTGAACTTGCTACATGAACTAAACAAAGATTGACCTTGCAAATCTAGGCATGATAAAATGGACCATTAATGGCTTAGTTATACTGAAATTGTAATCCACATTGTCGTATGGGAGACGGATGGTGAAACTCGAACATTGGGAAATGGGACCGGACCAATACCTCGTAACGTATCGGATTGAATTCCCATCGATCAAAAGATCCTAAGGAGGGTTCTTCAGGATTCTTAGACATTAGTCTTTTAGCACACGCGATTCCCATCTCCCTCGTGAATACTTGGATAGGCCTATTGACCTTTGGGTAGGTGTCATCATAAACAAAGAGCTTATCATAAACAAGGTTTTTGGCAATGGGCGCATCCATAGGAGTCTTGGAGTATCGTGGACCCTGAACCCAAAACTACGCGATGATAAATGTCTTGGACAAAGAGGCGAAAATGTGGAATTACAGATTTGCTAAATCAAATCTAGTATACGCACCGGAAATCAGGCAGGGATGAAGCAAACTTACATGCACATGACTTGGCACCGCTTGGACAAGATCCGCAACCCGTTCGCCATCATCTTGTTTGTTGTGCATCGTTCGGAAATCATGGACAGTGGTGTTGTCAAATACGGGGTCCGATAGCGAACCACCGCGTGGCCATCGTTGCAAATACCTCTGCACTGATCGAGGGACATTTTCAGCGGCTTGTGCATTAGAACAATCCGCTGGGATGACATCCACGACACTCGTCGACGGCTGCCCCTCCGACTGTCGTTCTTGTTGAACGGCCTCCTGCACGGCGCTCGTGGCTGCCTGCACCTTCGAAAGGCGTTCTGGTTGAACGGCCTCCTCCATGGCGCTCGTGGCCGCCTGCACCTCCGAAAGGCGTTCTGGTTGAACGGCCTCCTGCACGGCGGTCGTGGCTGCCTGCACCTCCGAAAGGCGTTCTGGTTGAATGGCCTCCTCCACGGCACTCGTCGATGGCTCCACGCCCGACGGTCGCTCTTCTTGAACCTCCTCCATGGCAGTCGTCGGTGGTTGCACCTCCGACGGTCGCTCTTCTTGAAGAGACTCCACGACAGCTGAGGGCTGGAAGTCCGATTCTCGTTCTTTCAGAACAGAGTCGACCTCGTAAGGCGCGAGTGCTGGCAGAGCACAATGTGCAACTGGGATGACGGCTACTTCCCCAACAGTTGGCAAGAGGTTTGTGCGGTTCGATGAAACTGGGGACGGAGGAGGAGTGTCCGGAATACTGATGATAGGGGGCGAGGGGTCCAAGACTGAAGGTGGAGCACGATAAAACACAGTCGCTACCGTTGCCATCATGGGATCCAGAATTGGCAATGGTTGAATGCGCTCGTCATCGAGCGGAGCAGGTGACGATCGAAGAGGCGAAATTGCAGACGGTAGTGGATCCACTTCACAGACTGCCATTGAAACCTGTGTATTGCAAGGGATCATTAAAGACTGTAAATAAAAGGTTCAGGCCAAAATTTTCATAATTTGGCGCACATCTTGCATCTCACGACAAGGGAGTCTGAAATGGTTGGGCATACAAGGAGATTGGCAAGTGTAAGGAGATTGCTCATACAAAGTAATGTAATGTAATGTAACAAGCTCCCAAAATTGAGTCAAATGGCTACGGGCACGATTTGGACTTGCCAATGATCACACTAAGTGTGTCCCAAATCTTACTAGTAGGTGCAGAGAGGAAAGCACATAAAACTAGGTGCGTCTACTCACATCAGGATCACGTTTGCAACATCGCAACATGGAAAATAAGATATCCATACAAGCAAAATGGCTACCCCCAGACTCTTACTAGTCAGAATTGACTTGTGCGCGTGAACTTGACATTGCATTGCGAACTCTTGTATGAATAGTGAATGGACTGTACCATTGCCTCCCACAACCAAACAATTCTATTTTCAAGTCTTATTGCAAAATCACATTTATTCCAATTTATCGGTATACATCAAATGACAAATTAGGCTTCAGATCAATGATTGACTAATAGGCCTTAAAATAATGGGCCTTCTAAAAAAATGACGAGCTCATTATTTATCAAGTGGTGCCGCCATTATCTTGGATCACCCCAAGGTCTCAACTGGCCACATTCAAGCCCTTGACCTATTCAATAATGCCCATTAATTCTCATATTGGTCACTTAGTGATCCAAAATGCATCTACTCCCGACATGGGAGGCGTTCTACATTATCCTACACCCTAAATTACTGATTGACAAAATTGGCGTCCTAGTCGACATCGGGCTTCATAATGGCGCGCGGGCTCCGACCTGGATCAAACATCCAGGTGGAGATTCAGTCACATGTACAGAGTCAAAGAACATACTCAAACACGGGGAATGACTACTTACATTAGCATCAGCAGTGTCGACGGCATCCACGGCAAGCGTCGACGCATCCATGTGCGTAGCTTCGTCCACATGATCCACATCCATTCCTTGCACGCCAACCTCTTCAGTTGCAATATCCACTCGACCGAGTGGAAGTTCTGGTGCAGCGGACACGACGGCGACCTCCACTGAAGTGGCCCTTTGAGTCGCTTGGTGGGATGGCTGAACTCTCGCTTGGCCAATCGCTTCCTGTAACAAACCCGACAGCAAGTTGGGCAGTGTTTTGCTCAAGATCCCCAGAATTTTGTCTTCTAATACAGACTCTGTAATTATAGGCTCTTGAACCCGGGAACTGTGTCGTTTCGAATGCCGGTCTTTGTGCTTGCCTCGCTTGGACGCCTTGGGTTTTGGGGGACTGGGCGGTGGAAGATCTCCGCTATCAGACCGATGTGATGCCGAAGTTGGCCGGGAGGTGGTTGCCACTTCGGGTGTGTGCTTGTCCGCATCCCCTTTGGCTTCGTCTTCCACGACAACGGCCGGAGGATCGGCCTCTTGATCGTCCTCCCGTCCTTCCTCGCGGGCCTCCTCTTGCGCCTCATCAAGGCTCTCCTCAAGCTCCTTGTCCCCGGCATTGTCCTCGTCATTGGGGTCTCCCTCCTGATCAACATCGCGATATGGTTCCTCCGCCGGTTCAGCTTCTGCTAGTGAGGTGACATGCTCCTGACCGGTGGCCTGACTAGAAGTGGCAAAGTCCAGGACCATGGCGTGCATAGGGGAAGCGCCAAAATCACGTGGTGACGATTGTGCATGAATGGACTCGCATTCATCCGATTGCGTTTCCATATGGCCGCATTCCCCTCTACTGCCAACCTCGTCTGTATCCTGCTCACTAGGCGCCTCACGATCGTCGTCATCGTCTTCAGGCTCCTCATACTCGCCCTCAGAGTCGTGTCTATCAATGTCCATGGCATCCACGTCCACACCGGGTGAAGGATCTCGGGGGACATCCTCCTGTTGAGAAACACAGGGAAGGCAATTCAGTGATATACGAACGCACAATATGCAAAACAAATTTTTTTAAGGCCGCGTGGAAGTGGACAACATGGTAACATACCAACAACAGTGCTGGGGGTGCATGTTGCTGAGGATGAAATTGCTGATCTCCCTCGTATTCAGCTTCATCGTCTTCTTGTTCTTCAAAGTCCACTGCCCGAAGTGGTCGAATGTGTTCTATCTTCTCGGGCAGCGTGTGCATGAAGATAGAGTCCATGTAGGAGAACACATGTTGCTCGTTCATCTGCATACATAAACAATACATCAGTATAGAAACGTAAACCAATGAATAAAAGGAAGGTATCTGAATACATGAACAATATCAGTATAGAAACGTAAACCAATGAATAAAAGGAAGGTAGCGGATTGGAATAAAGAACTAACCAATGCGGCAGCAATAGGCTTCAACCCGCCGAAGAAATTTATAACGACTCCACCCGAGCTTCCAATGTGGGAAAGAAACGATAGGTATGCCTCCATTCGCAACTCACCACGGTTCGCTTCGTATGAAAGTTCAGACCACTCCTTCGAGTTCACTACGTACCGCCGAGATCCAGGCGCCATCATTGGACATTGGAACACTTTGTGGCGCGGGAAAACACTTGAACAAGTAAGGAAGTCCAGGTAAATAAGCGGGGAACTCCTCTTGCTCTCTACTTCCTTGTTAGTTGGAAGATCTTCGGCTGGACAAGGTAAATAAACCGACGGGACATTCAGAAACGTCTCCGGATGCTTGCGAATTAAGGAGGACATGAACTCCTTAGCTGCGGGGTGGTTGCGCAAGTCCGAGACAATCATCCAGGCTGGGATCGTCTTAAGTCCCGGGGACCATAGTGGGTCCGCAACATACTTCACCAAGGACTCCACGACCGAAGATGACACTGGCTGATCGACACTCCCTGGGATAAATCTAAAGTCGATGAACCCCGCTGATATGGTGAACTTCGACAGCCATTCGTGGTCAATCCTGTCTTGATTAGGGATCACCAACTGCCTTTTGAGAGGATTGTAGTCCACATATCATGTGATCACTTGTCCTTGACTCTCTTGTAGGTCTGTATGAAGCCACTCTTGCAACAAACGCTCACATGCCAGGGATGGCTCCAAGAACTTGTTGTTGGGCGCCCGCTTTTTGTTCAGCCAAGTATCACCTGCAACCTGGTAAAGCTTCACCCACTTGGCCTCTGTGATACCGTGGTCCCTCTTGAATTTTGACCAAACGGATCGGTTAAGGCACTCGAAACCTTCCGAGTCTTTTCCCCAAATGCCAAGTTCGTTTGGGTCGCGTGCTGACAACTCTTGCAGCAGTATGTTCTTCCACTTTCTAAAGTTACACCACGACTTTAATATCGAGACTCTAGGATTCTTTGTGGATCTGAAAGTCACTCTAGGAACCTCTTCGCCAGGCCTCACTTCGAGTATTCGTTTTGCACACAGGAGATAGTCAGCCCGAGTTAGGCCGGCCATGACTCTGAAAGTTTCCCTTGTCAATGGTTTGCAAACATAAGGCTTCTCCTCGAATGTGGTTGCCGATTTTTTCTTTTCGTGGCGGGCTCGTTGTTTCTGTTGAGCCTCGAGGTATTCTTCCAAATAGGTGGAACCTGGTTTGTCGGGATTCATAAGGGTCCCCTTCTCGTGCGCGATAAAGATCTTCTTCCACAACCTCGACGTCTCATCGTCGGCCATTATGAGGTTAAGCTCGGCATTAAGGTCCGCGTGGGTGATACCTCTAGCAATGGCGGTGAATGAAGCTTCCATGCTTGTTGTGAAATTCTGCAATGTGGAAGTGTTAGAATATATATAAAGTTGGAATAAACTCATGCAGTTGGAATTAGAGGCGAAAGGGAACTTCCACTCGGCCGAGTGGAAGTTCCCTCCCATAGCTTCAAGGGAGGCCAGTGAGGGAACTTCCACTCGGCCGAGTGGAAGTTCCCTCCCATGACTCCAAGGGAGACGAGTGAGGGAGGGGAGTGGGTGCGTGAGTGGTAAGTCAGGGAGCGGGAGAGTGAAAACAAAAGTATGAATACTTACTTTCCATGCCTCCGTCATTTTTGGGTCGATCGTTGCCCCAGCAGCGTTAGCCCGTTGTTTTTGGGGCCTCCCTAGTTTCACCCACACCCTACGACAATACATAATCTGGGTTGTCCAAGTAGGAGTGAACTTGTTAAAGGAATTAGAGTTATTTAGGGTATAAGAAAGTCGAACTGTCATGCTTGGATCCTCTGTCCAGACGATTGTACAAGGCCAGATCTTCAATTTAGCTTTCAATGATTGTTCTGTTTCTTTGTGCCCTATAATCTGCCTCGATGCAGCCACGCTATGTTGACCGTTGATAATGAGGAATTGTCCATCTTTTATGTCATCCCAAGTCATCCCTTCTCTCCATGTTTCACCCTTATTGAGCTTCGGCATGAGACATAGATTGTGATGAGGCCATGCCGGTGGAGTTTGTATAAGGTAGTTCTTCATGAGTGCTACCCCGGCATCATCTAGTGGGCGAGTAACCTGATAAGATTTAGCGCTCTTCATTTGCTTGATGTGGACTTGGAATACTTTCTCGACACCGAAAGGGTAAAGGTGTCCAAATAATTGGACGAACTTCTTGCGGTCCGCTGCAGCTTCCTCCAGACTTGGTTCCTCGCCATGCACGATAACTCTGCCCTTCTCCATTGCAGTGAGCACTAGGGGAGTATCGTCTGTTGCCTCAGTGGCCTTCATCCTTTTTTGCTTTGTCTTCCTCTCTGGTGACAAAGTCCTCTTGGCGTCCGGGGGTTTCCTTGCGCCTGCGGTCTCTTGGGGATTGTTCTCGACAATTGGCGTTGCGGTGATAGGCGTGGGCAAGGGAATAATGTCACTAGAATCCGTCTTAGACTTCTTGGCCGCCTCTCTTGTTCCTGCAAGATCTTGTTCGGCGGGTTTCTGTTTCTTGTGTTTCTTCTTACTCCCTCCATCATCAGTTCTAGATTTAAGAAGAGTCTCCGCTTGTTTCTTCTTCTGCTTCCTTAGAGCCTCCTTTTCAGTCGCCTCTCTTGCATTGATATCACCTATTGCTTCAAGTATGAAATTTATTGCCTTCTTCGAGACTCCAGAAACCATTACTCTCTCCATATCTTCTTTGTCCGCAGGAGGAAGGGTCGAGATTGATTGTTTGAAGGGCTCCAGATGGAATCTGTGTCTTTTGCAATCAATGGACAGAATGCGTTCTTCGAGTCCTTCGAGGACCGAAACATTTAGCGTGTCGCGATCGCCGATCGCAACTACGGTTATTGCGTTTCCCGGGTTTGGAATCCAGCTCTTCTCTACCCGGTACGCAAATGTTAACTTTAGCGGGGATTCATTGTCTTTTCTATGTACTTGAAGTGACCAATGTCTCAAGTGGGTGTCCCTTAAATCCCAGTAGACACCCTTCGGCCCTACTTGCATTTCCCCAACAAGGTCTGTCCATAATACTTCTTTGTCCATGTCACCTACAAGGCAAATTGAAACGGTTAGTGTTTGTGAGAGTATGAGAACTTCCACTCGGTCGAGTGGAAGTTCTCTCCTTGTTCTGAGGGGTGGGTGGAGACCCAGGGTGAGAGGGTTAGAGTGAGGGTGAGGGTGAGAGGGTGTGTGCGTGAGTGAGAACTTCCACTCGGTCGAGTGGAAGTTCTCTCCTTGTTCTGAGGGGTGGGTGGAGACCCAGGGCGAGAGGGTTAGAGTGAGGGTGAGGGTGAGAGGGTGTGTGCGTGAGTGAGAACTTCCACTCGGTCGAGTGGAAGTTCTCTCCTTGTTCTGAGGGGTGGGTGGAGACCCAGGGCGAGAGGGTTAGAGTGAGGGTGAGGGTGAGAGGGTGTGTGCGTGAGTGAGAACTTCCACTCGGTCGAGTGGAAGTTCTCTCCTTGTTCTGAGGGGTGGGTGGAGACCCAGGGCGAGAGGGTTAGAGTGAGGGTGAGGGTGAGAGGGTGTGTGCGTGAGTGAGAACTTCCACTCGGTCGAGTGGAAGTTCTCTCCTTGTTCTGAGGGGTGGGTGGAGACCCAGGGCGAGAGGGTTAGAGTGAGGGTGAGGGTGAGAGGGTGTGTGCGTGAGTGAGAACTTCCACTCGGTCGAGTGGAAGTTCTCTCCTTGTTCTGAGGGGTGGGTGGAGACCCAGGGCGAGAGGGTTAGAGTGAGGGTGAGGGTGAGAGGGTGTGTGCGTGAGTGAGAACTTCCACTCGGTCGAGTGGAAGTTCTCTCCTTGTTCTGAGGGGTGGGTGGAGACCCAGGGTGAGAGGGTGTGTGCGTGAGTGAGAACTTCCACTCGGTCGAGTGGAAGTTCTCTCCTTGTTCTGAGGGGTGGGTGGAGACCTAGGGTGAGAGGGTGTGTGCGTGAGTGAGAACTTCTACTCGGTCGAGTGGAAGTTCTCTCCTTGTTATGAGGGGTGGGTGGAGACCCAGGGTGAGAGGGCTAGTTGTGAGGGTGAGGGTGAGAGAGGGTGTGTGCGTGTGAGGGAGAGCTTCCACTCGGTCGAGTGGAAGTTCTCCCTCTCCTTGTGCTGAGGGGTGGGGTGTAGTCATCAAGGGAGGGAGGATTGGTGGATGGGAGAGTGAGGGCCAGACTTCCACTCGGTCGAGTGGAAGTTTTCCTCTCCTAGTCCTGGGATAGTGTGAGTGAGGGTGTGTGAGTGGAGGAAGAACTTCCACTCGACCGTGTGGAAGTCCCTCCACTCAGCGCTGCCTGCGTATGGAGGGGACCGTCCGTACAATACGGACCCTTGGCTTGATTGTGATTGGCTTGATTGGCTTGATTGTGATTGGTTGATGGGATTGTAAGCATTGCAATAATCAGCATAAGCATTGCAATAACCAGCATAAGCATTGCATTAAACAGAAGCATAAGCATAACATTGGATTAAGCAAGAAACAATAAGCATTTTGCAAGAAGCAATTGGAATAAGAAGCAACAAACATTTTGCATTAAACCTGAAGCAATAAGCATAACATTGGATTAAGCAAGAAGCACATGCAAGAAGCACATGCAAGAAGCAAGAAGCAATTGGAATAAGAAACAATAAGTATTTTGCATTAAACCTGAAGCAATAAGCATAAGCATTGTCTTTTAAGCATTGGATGCTTTACAAGCAGTTCACAAGATAACATATTCAAACTTGATAGAGCACAACAGATTCAAACTTCATACACAGATTCAACTTCATAGATAACTCAACACATTCAAACTTCATAGAGCACACCAGATTCAAACTTGATAGATAACCTAACACAGATTCAAACTTGATACAGATTCAAACTTTATAGATAACCTAACACATTCAGACTTGATAGAGCACAACACATTCATGTAGGTCCCACATATTCAAACTTGATAGAGCACAAAACATACTTGACAGATTCATACAAACATCAGATTCACAAAGATTCATACAAATTACACAAAACCAACAGATTCAAACTCCATACAAAGAGGTTCATAAAGATTTACACAATGTGCACTCCATACAGATTTACACAATGTGCACTCAAAGTGCAAAACATATGCATAAATTTGTTGAATACCCTGATTGGAAATGAAGTTAATTACAAAATAATTGAGAAAGTTTTGGATTAGTACTTACCACAAGTTGCTGGAAGCAGGGCTGAAGATTGTGGCCGACCTTAGCACCCCAACCTGGGAAAGATAGCGCAGTCCAGCAATCAGGGGTGGAGTGGAAGAATGCGGAGTGGAACAATGAGTGGAAGTATGCGACCAGGAGTGGAACAGTGCGACCAGGAGTGGAAGAATGCGACCAGGAGTGGAGTGGAAGAGTGCGACCAAGTGGAAGAGAATCAACAATCAGTGGCGACGCAATGCAAAGGAGAATCTAAAGAGATGAAGGCGATCTTCAATGAGGTGTGAGGGAGTGTGCAATGTGTCAGAGGAAAAAAGAGGAAGAGAGAAGAGAGGAAGAGAGGAGGTGCGGACACAAATGAGGAGTCGTCCTCAAGGCGACGGTGGGGATTCAGCCGTCATCATGGACGGCTGAGATCAACTCACCTTCCCATGATAACTGCTGTACCGACTCTAGTAGGTGGTCTAGTGGAGTACCATTCGACATGTGTCGATTGAGTACCTATTGGCCCGAGGGCTCTTTAGAGTAGTTTTATTTCGGCCGTTGGATGCGTGCCATGATCTATGGGTCCATGTATCGTCAAGATTGGAATGAGGTTACAACCATTCTTTTTTGATGCGGTAATGAGAAACAATTGTCATAATTGAATGCATCTCTTATATGTCAAGTACAAAGTTACATGATGGATCATATACATATTGGACTTATTTTATAAGCAACTAAATACTACACACACACACACACACATTAAGTATTACATATATATGTTGTTCTTATAATGTTGATTTGTTGACATTTTCATGCAAGTGATGACTTAATTATATGTGAAGATTGGATTGAAAACTCAAAAGAGAACCCTAAACATGAGAAAACAAATCATATTAGTTTAAATTTCTGGTATTAATGATTTGTTGTCACATAGGTTATCAAAACTTGTCTCAAAATGTGTGTTAACATGTGCATAAAATATACACAATTTTGATTGAAGAATTCAACATGTTCTTTATCATGCACATTTGGAAGTTTGTTGAGAAGTTTTGATAGCAGTATCGGAAGTGATGTGGTAGTGATATATGAGTGTACATAACACAATAATTATTGGCTCCAATAGTGATAATTGACAAAATCTATACAGTTTCATGTATATTGGGTATGATCCGTGACTCACACAACCCATGATTAATTCAATTTTTGTCATCATTGAACCATAACAAAAGTGGTCACGAGATTAGATCATTATCCATGATTAGAGACTTGTGATGTGTGAAGGCAACCAAACATGAGGGTAGAAGTGTTGCATAAAATTAATATTGATGTGTTGAAAAAAGCAGGAGACCTAGTCTCTGATTAATCAGAAAGAAAAAAGAATGTGAACACAAATATAGTGGGGATTAAATACTCATAGTTTTGCATAAACAACAACACGATTTGTTCAATAAAACATAGAAAAGCTCTTTGAATGGTTGCTAAAGACGCGTTGAAGGCAAATATTATCACGTGACCGCTTTGAATGTATCAGTAGCATGGATGATGTTCGTGTGTAGACGATGGTATAATTATCGGCCGGGGGCTTTTAATGTATCTTATTGTGGCAATCATGAGTGGGTGGAGTTAGACGCAAGGTTATGAAGGCATACATGAGCATTGATGCAGCCTTCCCATTTATTCATTTGTAGGTGGAGCAACATCATCCACATCTACTGAATGCAAATCAACATTAAGATCAAAGCCTTGTGCATGATTCATTCCGAAAGCGGCATCCACCAACTCATGAATACTCCATTCTAGCTCTGTAATCTCTTCCCCTTCCATTTGAATATAAGTCTCAAATGACATCTCATCATCACCCAATCGCAACTTTGACATTAGAGCACCAAGTTCATGTGATTGTTCTCGCATTATATTATTATCCCTTTCATCAACTAGGGCAAAAACAACATTCCATTCTAACGGAGATTGTGGAAAACTGAATTTCAGACTACAAGATTGCAAGATAGTGCACAAGAGATACTATATCACCCATGTACAAGGCAACATACTAGGCAAGAGGCCACTCTATCCCTAACCATGTCCATTCTACACTAAGTAACCCTAATTATCATTAAGTTCCCAATGATAAGTGAAGTTCTCAAGTAGTTCCCAAGTGAAAATGGATGTATTCTAGATGTACATGACATGGATGAAAGGAATTTTAGCATTTATTCCCTCTTTAATATGACAAAATGCAGGCTCTAAATGTCCTATTATCGAGTGTCATAGTCGTATAAAAGAGGGAGTTTTGAACTAAAAAGGTTGGTCGCGCAAAAATGTGTCGTAATATCGAGGGTGTCGTATAAACGAGTGTCGTACTAACGAAGTTAGACTGTATATCATAAGAAAGTCCAGCGATGACTGTCTTTCAATTATGAGTATTTATTTTTAAATTTAATTTCAATGATCGGTGCTTCTATGAGTGCAGAATTTCAATATGACAATCAAGCGGAATTTGATCGCCAACTTTGCAAAGGTTATACATCTCACAAAAATTGTACACAACAATAAAAGTGTTTAACACAATTGTTGACAATTGTTGATTATTTTACACAACAAAAGTGTTAACAAAGGACTTAAGGACTTATGGACTTAATTGACAATTGTTGACAATTGACAAAAGTGTTAACACTTTGTACACCTAACCCCAACATCAATGGGGTGCTAAATCGGGTAACGTTAATTGATAGAGGAGTGGTCTTGTTATATGTCCCACATGTTTATTCTATATGGACTCCATAAAATGGGGTCTCATGTTCACAACTACTATAATTATCTTATAACACCCATTGCTCTTCATAAAAATAGTTGAAGATGGGGAAAGATGTTATGTCATCACCCCTGGGCCAATTAGTAACACACGCCCATTTGGGTGTAATTAATTAAACACGTAGTCAATACTCAAATTGTGGTTAACAATACTCAAAGTTGTTTAGGGTTTTAAGATGCACGCATGGCATAGTGGACCCATAACATTATTCTGATCCAAGCCAATGTTTTGTTGGACTGACCCAGAATTTTGAATGTGGGTTTGAACCTTCCATGATGGTGGGAGTGTCCCTTGAGATTTTTGTGCATAATCGGTCAAGATCTTAGTGTTTCCAAGTTCAGCCGGTTACATAATCTGATTGTTTGGTTTAGGGTTTAGGGTTTAGGGTTTGGACCCTACATGAATTTGAATTATTAAAATAATAACCCTAAAAATACCACACACATACATTGCGTACTAGTTATTCCACACGAATTGAGGTCGTTGGTTGCTGCCCCATAGACCTTAGGCTACATTCTCCACATTCCAATCATCAATCTCATTGTGGTAAGCCCCACTTCAAACAGTTCATGCCCTTAACCCTACCAACGTCCACATTGATTGAAATAATACAACTAAGTAACCCTATTAACTATCATTTTACTAGGGTTTGCGATTTAGGATTTAGGGTGACTAACATGTGCAACATGTAATATAATGTACATGATGGTAGAGGATTGGATGCATTGCAAGAAACAGAACGGATAGAATCATGATACATTTCGTCTAGGGCCTTCATATCGTTATGGGGTGGTTAGTGATATTAGGCCATTTAGGGGTTAATGCGGTGTGCACTAGTTAATGTACTAGTTATTCCACACGAATTGAGGTCGTTGGTTGCTGCCCCATAGACCTTAGGCTACATTCTCCACATTCCAATCATCAATCTCATTTACGATAGTCAACTATGATGACCTTACATATCATAATTATACTAAAAACACAATACCGTATCCATGTCCAAGTAAAACAAATACCATAGCAACGTCCATTTACGCCCGTTAATGATTAGTGGAAGAATAGGATGAACATCACGCCCCCCTTGTATGGGTATATAGTCACTTTAAGTTATCTCGAAAACATCGAACATGTTAATATCATGCTGTTATAATGCAAGTAAACTTATATATTCCTATGATTTGGAAAATGGAATACCCTCTCAAGTAACCATCATTACATCAAAGTCCCTAAAGTATTGCAACATTAAACCTTGTACATGAGGGAGAAAACCTCATGGCTATCCTGATCACACATGCACGTAATTCAAAGCTCTTCAAACATAAAGTGGTAAACCCCACTTCAAACATTTCATGCCCTTAACCCTACAAACGTCCACAGTGATTGAAATAATACACCATTCATCAACAGAGATGAACTCATCTACGTGGACTCAGATTCATGATATGTACTATCAACTAGGAAGCACATCAACTCGCCGAACGATCATTCTGTACTACTACACCTCCTCAAACGATGATTTGTCCTACAAGAGGACCCTGTACATTAGGGAGGGAACCTTCAAATATTTCAGTACCGGACCGTCTGTTGAATCTCCCACCAAACCATAGAGACTACTATATAAGGTCCATACCCCCAACCGTTTGTCTTTCATTCTTCCAGGCCTTCCCAAATCTCATTGTTGCCGTTGCACGCGTTGAGAACGCAAACACATGTTTTTTTAATCAGGTGCCGCTCCAGCCAGTGCAGGTTAGAAGTTGCCACTGGCCATGTGAACACGTGTCCGACGTGGCAACTGTACCAACTGTACCAACGTGGCAACTGTACAATCGTACGGCTCCTTGACTCCTCTGACAGGGTCCGGGGTTCCACTCGGGCGAGTGGAACCGTCCAGCCAGGTTCCACTCGTGCGAGCGGAACCGTCCACGCCAGTTTCCACTCGGGCGAGTGGAACCGTCCAGCCAGGTTGAATGTTGAATCCTCTCGTTATGACCATTACATCAATTATAGGTTCGTTTTCTTTTCTTTTCTCCACTTATGACTTAGGCTTCGGTGCCTCTTCAAAATAATGGTCATCGTGATTCAATGTCTATGATGAGAGACATTCCTATGCTCTCTACTAGGTCCACCTTGGATCATTACAAGCAATATCATGAGTCCTCGGCAACCCTTCGACTTGTCGAGAAACTTGTCCTATGTCGTTGGAAAGTTTGAACATCTATCACAATGATAGATTTGCATTGGTCTTTCACCAACATAAGATGATTGCCTAGGACTCAAATGTTGGTACTAGTGGAATCGATCCAAGTTATCTTATCTGTGAATATGTGGAATTAGGTTACCTTTGCAAGTAGGTTGCCTCTTTATTCTTGCGAATTACCTTCGATCGAAACCATATCATAAAAACTTGTAACTTTGTTCATTGATCTATGTAGCAACCACAATAAGAAACTATTACAATGTTTTGTTTATGTGGTAGTAAATAATCAAAATAGTGTGGAATGTTGATAAATTAAAATGGTAGGGCAACTTAATTGCACATATCCATGTGGATAATTATGCTTGTGTTCAACTTATTGTGGCATTCAAATTGGTGTGCCATATTGAGTAGAGTGGCCTCCATGACATTTCATGTAACAACGTGTCCCACGCCACCCAGTCATTGCAATATCAGTTTGTGGGGTGATAGTGAATAGTGTGGCCCACACTCGGGCGAGTGGAACCGTCCAGGCCAGGTTCCACTCGCCCGAGTGGAACCGTCCAGGCCAGGTTCCACTCGCCCGAGTGGAACCGTCTAGGCCAGTTTCCACTCGCCCGAGTGGCAGGCCAGGTTCTACTCGCCCGAGTGGATCTGAGGCTATGTTTAGGCGTAGAATAATATTAGGTTTCGGTTGCAAATGGGCTATCTAGCCGGTTGGATAGATAGGGTGGACTTAGTTCAGATGCGTCAGGAGCAACACCGATAAATGGAAATGAAGAGGTTTATATTTTGTCTCGAACCTTGGTAATTCGTTAGGTTTACTGATCTGGGTAAAACAGGGTATAGGATTTAGGATTTATTCAGGCACATTAATATTAGGTTTAGGATACGAATGGTGATTTATCCAGTGGGATAGATTGGGTGGAGTTGGTTTTGATGCGTAGTAGGAGCAACCCACATGAATGGAAATGAAAAGAATTTTGGCTTGAAGGTTGCACCTTGGACATTGGCAAGGTTTACGGCTCTAGGTAAAACAGTGTAAATATTAGGCGTAGAATAATAAAAGGCAAGTAGAACCTGGCAATGAGGTTCCACTCGGCCGAGTGGAACTCAGGGTGGGAAAATGCTATATTTAGTCGCTTGTAAATAAGAGGTGTCGGATGCAAATGGTTGATCTATACGGTTGGGTACATAGGGTGGAGTTAGTTCTTACGCGTGTCAGGTGCAACACCTTTACCGATTAATTGGCCAGTATAACTGATGTGATTAATGAACTTATGTGTGTTGTTATCAGGGTAATGGAGCAAATGAACATAGAGCATTTGAGCTCCGAGGAGGTGAGTCATTGTTTTAATTTGCAATGCGATGTAACCTTATATTGTGGTATTAGGGCTGTGCATTAAGGGTAAACATATTAACATCAGTAGACGATGCAGGGATCATCACTGTCTGAAGCGGTGTTCACGGAAGACGAGACCGATGTTGGGATTGAGGATATTGATGGAGATTGCAGCGGGCTTAGAAGGGAGGAATGGCTGAACATTCCTGTGATGCTTGTAAATGCGACTGGACAAAATGTGGCAAAAGGAATTTGCCGTAATGTCAATCCAATGGATTGTGTGGAAGACAAATGTCTCGGAGTAGATAATGTTGGTGTGCTTATTATGGAGCCGTTGGAGGGAATGATGGACATGGGATGGATGTTCTCCTTACGAATGTGGCCCGTTACTTGTGTTTTCCACCAGAGGTATACTCTTGCACACCACCTCCTCGTGAGCACACGCAGGTTGCGTGTGCAAACCACGGTGCTAGAAAAACGGAAGAAAGAGGGGAAGAGGGCATATGTCACATCACGCACGACCTCGCAGAGTAGACCGACAAAAAAATCGCAGATTCTTAATAATAATAGCATCTATCAACTATCTGCCAGTGTGTGTTGTGATAGGGAGTGCACTAGATACTTTCCCAGGGAAGAGGCACTTGCGCTACGAACTGAGTTTTACACTTGCTCAACACGGATGAGACATGCTAAACAACTCGAGGTCCATGGCCAATTACATGTACTTCCGGGAGGTTCAATGAAGGTCGTCACCTTGAGTGGTCGCAATGTGTGTGAAAAAGCATGGAGACACATATTCGCCGTCTCCAAAACGACGTTCTATAGAAACCGGTCAGAATTCAAGTGCGGTATGCGTCCACGCGATCATGGGAACCTAAACATGAAAAGGAATCGAATATCCACCCAACAAGCTACTGCCACACTCTCGACATTATTGGAAGATAAAGCAGATATGATGCCTCACAAGGCTCGCACATTGCCAAATGGTACACGCGTTGTTGAAATGGTCTTGCCTCGAGGAACAAAATGGAAGAAGTTTCTGGTTACAATCAATGAGGCAAGCATCTGATATAGCCCAATTATCCGCTTTGTATGTGCCGGTCAAATTCAAATGAGTGGTGTTCGTGGGTAATTATCAACATATCATATACGATGGGGATTGAGGTTCATGTGAAGTATTACTAATGTTTTGTTATCCCTATATGTGCAGGTGAATGACAAATGTGGTGTGCCCCCAATCTCTCTTTCAACTCTGAGCAAAATTCGGAATTCCTACTTTAAGCACTACGTAAAGAAGAGGGTTGGTGACAATTTTGCTCGTTGTGGGAAGTGTGATTCGCTTGCCTCCATTATTCTTCAACATGTGAAAGGTTCAGCTGCCCACACAGGTTTTTCGAAACAATTGGAAAGGCACCAAGCGCAGCAAGAATCTGCTCGCAATGCTTACCGTTGCATGAGAGCTCTTTCAATTGAGCATCCCCGAAAGGTGTTGACGGTTATTCACGACAAAATGGACCATGGTAAAACCGCATCTCCTTGCTTTGCTTCCAAGAACAAATATACCGATATGTTCATGAAGCTACCACTGTCTGTAACATGCATGATGGCTCATGGACATGGAGATGAGAGATATGCCCACTATGCACTGGACATGTACCCTGGAGATTGCAACCACACTGTAGGATCATTCGCGAGACTTCTCCGTGATTTGGAAGAACCTCCAATGTCATCATCTCGCCGTCTTTTTCATGGTACTGGGCGGTCACCTCTTTATCGTGCTGTTCTTCATGGGAGCGAAATATGTTTGCAAGGATTACGAGCCCCACCCACGGAGCCCATACCGGCAGTTCCCCTTCCACCCATTCTGCATGTTCAACTTGATAATTGCTGGAAGGACAACAAGTGCCGATATGTAAAGGCATTCTGGTCTATGCTCACGGCGAAAGGAATATTCATGGAGGTACATGTGTCTTATCTATTGGTTGGCCACACCCATGACGACATCGATGCATCATTTGGAAGATGGAGTATGGACCTGCGTGAACATGACTACCCCACTATCCCCCTTCTCATGAAATCGTACATGGATATGGAAAAGGTTCCTGTCATTCCACATATGATAGAGGAACTTCCAGATTGGAGAACATATGTTAGTGAGCATATCCCAAGTGGTAAGGAGAAACTCATTGGACACACAAAGGCTCAACAGTTCAAATTCTATGTCCGAGATGATGGTTGGCCTGTTATGCAATACAAAGTGCTAAGCACGCATGAGGAGTGGTTGCCCAAAGATGGTGTCAAGATGTGGAAGTCCAATATAAAAGGAGAGCCATGTCTTCCATCCGGGGACCCCTTTCCAGCACCACCACGAGGTATGGCTAAACTGGAAGATGTTCTTGTGGGACTACAAGGGTTCATTGACTATTGGCAATCAATATGTGACCATGACACGACAGGAGCATATATGGGTTCACACATGCATATTTTGCAATATTGGATAGGGGTGAAGGAGGCATTGGAGACACCTCTCAGAAACGTATACACTGCCGGGCTGCCATTATGCGAGGGATTCTGGCCACGGAGCAGAGTCGAAGCAGATGCACATCCATTCTTGCACAATGGAGAGCTTCGGGAAGAGCACCAACCGGATGACCATTATGTTGGTCCAGCAAACCTTCGTCCCGCCGCCGCTTTCCGCATCGCAGATAATGTGCACGAGGGGCATATGCTAATATTGCGTCCCCAAGAACAAGATATAGGTAGACCCATTTGGGTTTGCCGTGCTTTGTCTGGACCCAACCTGGCGGTCACGGGAGAGCATCCACGTCAAATTCTTGTACAATGGTTCACTCCCACTTCAACCGCCAGAGACCTATCAAAGAAATGGAATGGTTGGGACTCAAACCCCAACTTCAAGTGGAAACGTGATTTGAAATACTCCGTTTCTGACTGGCAACCAATCGACTGCATTTTGGCAGCTTGGCCTCTGCCAGAACATGAAGATGTTGAGCCTTTAAAGGTTACTATCCCAGTAGAGCAAATTGGATTTGCCAAAGATAATCTTCGACGTTGCTCAACAACAGAACGTGGAAGGAGGGTGGCTGGGGTGGACGTCGGGGAGTCTAGCTTGCAACAGGGAGTGCGTGGACATGCAAGTGGCAGATGTAAGTCTAGGGGACGCCCTTCCCGGTGATAATGACACGGGGTTTCATGGGGCATATGGAATTAGAGAAGACAAAGTCGACCTCGGTGGTTTTTGTTAGGTGATAGGGCGGTCCCTTGCAAACCAAATGAAGTATTTTTGGTTGAAACTCGCAATTATATTGCTTTACGTGCACATTGCAACCAATGACATACCTCCATGTGTGGTGTACACACATTAATGTAAGGCTGTTCAAACCTCAATGTAGGGCTTTCCAGACTTAATGTAATGCTTTTCGAAGATGTGTCATGCTTCATTCTACATATGTGTTGTGTAATGTTGTACAGTGCCAACTAATAATGGATATTATGAGAATTGTATGTAAGCGGTGTACACTAACCAATGTTATGTCCCAAGCAAGGGCACTGGTTCTCAAATTTTGTTCCCACGCACCCAAAGAAATACAAACGCCAGTTCGCACGTTCCCAAAGAAGTTCCCACGAATGCACACACGTTCCCAACCGAGTTCCCACACACGTTCTAACGTTCCCAAACAAGTTCACATACATGCTCCCATGTTCCCAGACAAGATCCCATGAACGTTCCCACAAACGTTCCCTTCTCCCAACCACGTTCCCATACACGTTCCCATGTTCCCTTTGGGCCAAAGTGTAGATGTTTTGCAATTATGGGACTCCCAAAAGTCCCATAATGTTTAATATGGTGTTAAAGATCTTACCAAAGAAACTCACAAGAGTATTAATGAACTTATGAAACTAGGAATGTATGAGAATGAAGCGTTAGAATGCCAAGATAATATTCCATCATACCTATATGTATCACAAGAGGTGTGGCCAAACAAAAACGAAATAGGAGAACAAAATTTTCACCACAGCCAACTCCCTTCAGATATAGAAATATGTGATGGTTTTGCAATGGATTATTATGTTGCTCTCTTCTTTAACCTCGATAAAATTATTATGATCCGAAAACAAGCACTTGACAAAATCACCAAGAGATTGGATGAGATGAAAATCTCTCTTGGTGATGAAATCAGTGGTCCTATAGCCATAATGTACACACATGGAGGAAAACAATGGTCAACGCATGCGAAAATCCATCTAAAAAACGTACAAAAGGATGGAATATCCCTCCTCCAAGGATGACAGCCTTTCATCATTCGGCTCCTGGATAATAAAATACATAGAGGAAAAATTTGCAAATATTACGACATTATTGCCTCTAGTGAAATGTTGTCTATAAAAATTACTAGTGATAGCATAAAAAATGAGCCTTGGTATACAGTGTATGAAGAAGTTGTGAATGAAGAATTTAAAAGAGGCCACAACTTCGAAATCACACACGTAAGAAAGGGAGAAAATCACAACTATACATGGGTAGTTGTCACTAGTCCGGAGCAAATCCTAAATATTAGGACAAATAAAATAACCTTTGGGCATGAATGCATTGATGCTACAATGACAAAATTTACGGGTGATGACGTAGCAAAAAAGAATGCACTTATTCTCATTGTAAAGAACCTCGGGGAGATCACTCCATTGTAGAGTTGAACACCACGTGCGAACAAAGTTTGCTACCCCTATATTACATGTCATAAATAATTTTAAATTTTACGATATTTTTTCTACATATACACAACCATTGATGGTATCTTTTGTATATTTTTTTGAAATTTTTAGTCATATTCATTAATTGTAGCAATTTTTTTAGTTCAATTCTGCGTCATTCTAGTTAGAAACGGTATGTTTTATTAAAAAAACAAATCATCAAATTTAGTCACCATTTTTTATTATGTAACATGTACCATTTATATCTACTCATGAAAAAAAATTGATAAAATTGTGACCCATTTTGGTGATGATTTTTACATTTTTTACATTTTTACATCTAAAATGATCGCACGTGGTTGTTCAACTCTACAATGGAGTGATCTCCCCGAGTAAAGAACCTGAATAGGTTAAAATCAAAAGAAGTTTTTGAAACAGAAATGATAGCATGCATAGGGGAAAAAATATCTTGAATATCTATTTTAAAAGTGATGACAAAGGCAAACTCACCAGAGTATGTAATGTTCAATGCTTAAGTGCAGCGGTATACCAAAAAATTATCAAAAAAAATCACAAAATTTGCAATAAGTTTGTCGAGTTTTCTCCTCATCCAAAGAGTTTGGATGGTATATCCAAACCCTCGATGGAATAACTTACACGACTAGGGTTCAACAACGTCAACACGACCTTAACCGACACTGTAGAAGCAATGGAGAATTCCCCATCCAACGGTCTAGGGAAAAAAGATATAAGCAAAATAGTAGAAGAAGTTGTCGCCAAAGGCACTGCAATAGTCCGCAACAAAATGCAAACAATGGAAACACATTTCACAAGCCAAGCCAAGAACTTTGTCACGTACGCAACAGACAAAGCAGCTAGGGCTTTGAAAAAAGAAATGGCTACCCTAAGACAAACCCTCAGCAAAACCATGGCAGCCCTCAAATCTACGGACATGCTCAACAAAGAAGACTCATCTAGTGATAAAGAAGACTTAATGGCGATAAACTAATCAAGACCAACACCTCGACACTGTCACTAACAAGCAACACAAAATCCGAACAAAAACAAAAACAAAATAAATGGGTGTTTTTAAATACCACTATTCTAGTACAGATTTTTATCACCAAACTTACTCCCAAAGGCATAAAAGAAGACCCATACCTACAACCGACATACCATAAGACCAATATACTAAACAACCAACACAATATACATATATTCATACAAGAATCGCACATTTCAACAATTACAAATCCTTTCTCATTTAATGTAATTAGAACAAAAAATTACATAAAAGTACACATTAGAAAATCATAATTAAACATTATATTTTCTCTCGTTCCTAACCATCTCCTTTTGCTAAGATGTGGGGACATTGAAACTAACCCCGGCCCAATGCCAAATCTATTACAAAAACATCCCACCCCACACAAAAGGCGGCAAACAACATGCTTCTTGCCTAGCACAATAAATTTCAACCTGAATATCAACACTTGGCCAAAACGTTCAAACCATTCTTTCAAAATACACACCACCTACACATACAAACAACACTCTCATTCCCACACCTACACAACTACATACAACAACATGCTAATCACCCTCCTTCAAGAACCATTTACGCACTGGTCATAACAATCAGCCCTTCCATTGGAGCATATAATATTCATTTTCAACAACAACCAATAAATGACTGGACCCTACAATTATTGGACAAAATGACAAGACTAACCCACTAGAACGCCACATAGAAACCCTGCGCCGATACACACAATTTTGTAATACATATCACGATAAAATCTCCCCCTCAAACACAATCCACAAAGAATTATACGACCACATAAATCTCAACCCATAACCACCAAGTATTCACTCGGATATTGCTACAATATGCAGTGCATATCCACATGGTAGCATGGTGCTTCCCACAACAAGACAAGAATGCCAATCCATAATAGTAACACATGCATCCACTAGAGACACAAGATAAACTCAAAAATCCACAATTATAGTGATTGTGTGTTTGTGCGCTCCAAATCTTTGGATCAGAGGATGTACATGACATTCCAATGGCCACATAGTTGCGAGGGAAGCAACAAACACAACGAGTTCTCAATGTGTTGGCACAACAAGCAACCCAATCCCTATTTCCCACAATATTATGACTATGTCTTGTTTGCACACTATGTAGTGCATTACTCTAAACAACATCCCTACAAATCCAATGAGTGGTGGCAAAGATGGCATGGGAAATCTTGTAGCACAAGCAACCAACCAAGCTTCTGAACCCTAACATAAGAGAATTTTGTTTTGCACCCACCGACACCAACTCACGTTTGTTCCTTCCTACCAACTTCAAAGCAAACCCATGACTACCAAGATTTTCTCACCAAACAAAAAGAATATGAAGAGGTCAAAATGGAGTTCATAGGTTGGACGTGCAAGTATGTAGGCTTTATATATGGAGTTATAGTGGTTGGCACTTTTAGTGCCTCCAAGATGCATAAGGTGACCCGCGTGATGGAGGATAATATTCACACGTGTCTCATTCTTATTGGAGGAATGATTGCATTTTGCAAGACATTCCCAACATTGGGGCACAACATTGGCATGAATATGGAGCACTCGAGCGACACAATATCCAAGCACAATCATTGCACGTTGTGGTAGTGTGTTTGAATAAAGGGATGTTAGCCATGGTTGATGTCCATTTTTTGATGCAGTAAGAGGCTACGCTAGCCCACATGATTTTCATTGCTTAAAAGACATGTCCACATCATATGGGAGAATATTTTTGCTTAGTGCCATGTTCAATATTTGTCCCTTTCAAGGCGAAACTCAAGTCTCCCAAGCTCCCTATTTCACGATCGCTTGGGGGGAAGGCTCCTACACCATGCCAAAGAGGACTACCATATTGTAAGTGATGCCCCTTGTGGCATGGCTAGCCTTGTAGATGGATTGCCGGACAGTATTGTTTTGTACAACATATTTTCACGCGTTGTGATGAATGTTAGCAACATGAACATGGAAGAGTGTTTGTTGTATGAAAATCTCATTGCATTTAAGAGCCTTAGAACATGCAACAAGTTGTGGTTGCATCTTTTGAACGCCACCACTGTTGGAACGAGCCTACGCAAAGCACTGCAAGATATGAAAGAGGAAGGTTATGTAGATGCACAGAACATGTACCAACAACCTAGCCATATCAAACGTGCAAAGCAAGGAGTTGTGAGGCACTATGTAACTGCTTATGACATCTTTAGCAAGGAATGCATTATGCATGGCTGGTTGTTTGCTAGAATTTTGCAGTCGCCATTCCATATGCTCACCGTAAATAATTTTTGGATGCTAAAAGTGAGCATAGTACAACATAGTAGGGATATTTCCAAAAATGAAAAGATAGCCACTTAATAACCCACCTCACCGACCATGTACAATGGAGTGTCATATGTTTAGTGTCATTTACACTAAATTGTTGAATAGCATGAGAGTAAATCTCAGTAAGGATTTCCTTTGACCTAGATTTATGGGTAGATGTTAAAAAGTAGCCTTCTACTCTCTTCTGGTACTACCCTATCTCCGGTAGTACCTTACCGGTACGCAAGGTGTCTTAGTCCCGTCTCCAGACGGCATCCTAAGGCCTTACCTACTACCGGTTTAGGTATGAACTATCCTTCCATACCTCTGGTTTCTCTCCTACCCCTCTAGGGTCCGTACTACCATTTCCCTGTCTTACTGGTAAGACTGTTTACATGCCAGTTGAATCAACCAGTACCCCTACCGGTTTCTCTACCGGGTTTCCCGGGGACCTACCGGTTGTCTCCCGCCTACTGGTTTTAAGTTTTATGCACCGGTTCTGACTGTACTGCCTTAATAGGGTGACTAAGACGAGTTCTAACTACCTGCCGTTAGGCCTGATCTACCCCTTTCTTACACACCAACCGTAAGTACATTTTTTACTACCTTTAACACTGAAGTTACTACTGTTAAGGTATCACTTCACTTATTAATTGTTATTGATCATAATGCTTTATAATCTTTTTTTTACGATACTTCTATTCTACTACTCTCTTTTATTACCACTCTCAGAGTTAGTTCACAATATACTCTTACTCCACGGACTCAACCCCTCTTGTGGAAAGACTCACGAGTATAATTACCTTCAATTCCCATGGTATACGTTCCTTACTACAGAATTCTAAGTATTCGTTGATACGCAGTCTACCACTATTTCTGTAGTTGTTTTTCCATAACCCTTTTCTAAATATCAGAGGGATCAACACTTAACTTCCATTCCATACAACCCATACTTATAAGAAACAATGCAACTATACTTATAATATCATACACACTCCCCACCTTCCTGCTTAGATCGTAACTTACTCACAAATCAACAATCTATTAATTGAATCCTAATACACATTCTGAGAATGAGAGAGAGAGAGAGAGAGAGAGAGAGAGAGAGAGAGAGAGAGAGAGAGAGAGAGAGAGAGCCTCTCTTTCTTAAGTACCTTCTCCTTATCTCCTTCTACAATACTAACCACTCATTGGATTTACCTTATCCACTACTACCCACTCCTTATCTGCAACTACAGCTCGCTCTTATCCCTAATTGCTACTTTCTGATATTACTCAAAAAGTAACTTGAAAACCTCTTTAACCTGATACTACTAAAAGTTACTATCTACCAATCCCCTTTAACAGTAGATAGAGTTCACATACATGTTGTACGCATGCGAAGTGAGAGGAGGTTGGATAAATGGACAATTGAGTGATTAAGATGATAAACAATGGTGGTAGGCGAGACTAGCACCCTTGCAATAGTGGTTCAATGGTGGATCCGTTGGGTCCATAAAAGAAGACATGGCACTATAATAAATTCCATATCGCCGGATGCAAGTTGGTAGCATGGTGGTTGTAGCTTGCATGGTTGGCAACATGGAATAAGCCTTTGGCGCATTCACTCCACCAAGGCATGTGGACGTAGAAAAAGGTCCCAATCCCCAGAGAGTTTGCTACCATTCATTACAGAGGAAAAGCCATCCAGGAGCTTGGAGGAGAAAGTTGCATGGCAACGAAGAAGACATGTTTGCTTCCAAAAGGTGGATGATGTCGTGAAGGCGTTATTAGAGTATGATGCATTCAAATGGGGGTTGCTGTTTCATGAGCGCCCTGACATGAGCATGCTCATGTCAGACCCCTCGGTTATAGGGGTTATAGGGTTTTGACCCTTGATTATAGGGGCCTAAGGATCCATGGGCAAGGTGCCCACCTAAAATAATTTAGCAACCTTGAACAAAAAAACATTTGTACATGTAAATTTCGGTGTTCAGAAATTGGCTTTACAAGCAGTTTGAAGCATAATAGGCAAAATACTCATTTTAGTAAGTGAAATGTTCCAAAAGAAAGCTCATACTATGAGAAGCATGAATGCAAAGGCGTATATTAAACAACTCAAAAACCCAACACCTACAAAACTAATGCTTGCAAGCAACCTCTATGTCCATGAGCTTGAAGGGACCATAGGGGCCGACCTAGATGTCTTACTTGATTTTCTTCTCTTTCCCTTCTCCTTGGGCTTTGTCATTGAGGCCATCATATCCATGAAGCTCTTGGTAATGCACAAAATACTACTTGATTTAACAGACGATGACACTACTAGAAAATCATGACCAAATCAACAGAAAATCAACAGATCTATGTTGATCCGGGCACTGCAATGACCGATTTCACTGATTTTTGAACTTTTTGTAAAAATCAACAGTTTGCTGCCTACTTTTTTATTGATCTAAATAGTACAATGACCAAATCAACAAAATTTTAGTAAATGTGAAATCTTTTGGGAATCTTTTTAGAATGGGGTTGGACACACTTACGTATAAGTGTGGTGTATGGGTCGGGCTTAATCCATTATGATCTATTTAGGGGTATACTAAAATTAGGTGAATAGTGTGAAACTGTTGTCTATTTCAAGGTCGGAAAACAGGGTAAAAAGGGGTCCAATTATGGATTTACTTAGGGCCCAATTGAAATTAAATGTACAAAACACGAATGGGTTCTGACACACTTACGTATAAGTGCGGTATATGGGTCGGGTGGATTCGATTATGATCGATTTAGGGGCACACTAAAATTAGGTGAATAGTGTGAAAAGTGATATCTATTTCAGGGTCGGAAAACATGGTAAGAAGGGGTTGGAATTTGGATTTATTTAGGGCCCGATTGAAAGTAGGTATACGAGAAAAGAATGGGGTTAATGACACTTACGTATAAGTGCGGTGAATGGGTGGGGTGGATTTGATTTCGATCTATTTAGGGGTAGAATAAAATTAGGTAAATAGTGTGATCTATTTCAGGGTTGAGGGTAAAATGGGGTCTGGTTACAGTGTAAAAAGGGGTCGTAATTTGCATTTACTTAGGGCCCGATTGAAAGTAGGTATAGGAAACAAGAATGGGTTTTGACACACTTAGGTATAAGTGCGGTGGATGGGTGCGGTTGAATGGATTATGATGTATATAGGGACCGACAAAAAATAGTGAAATAGGGTGATCTATTTTATTTCTTGTATATGTAAGAAAAACATTTCTCTTTGTTCATCAAATTCTAAGTATGGTGAGTTGTTAGAGTGTTAAGTGTTAAGCGTGAGGTCTCGAGTTCAAACCCGTTTGCGAACCGTGGTGATAGAGTTAGGTTGCCATAGAAATCCGGGCAATCCAAAAAACATTTTTCTTTTCCCGAAAAATCCGGGCAGTTAAAAATATATATATATATAATCTTTTTGTGACCAAATCAACAGAAAAAATCAACAAAACTGTGTTATATCGTGTCTAGGTCAACGCGTCCTAAGTAACAACCGCTACCAACGCCTTTCTGTTGATTTTTTGTTGATCCGGACGCAGAATTTCTACTAGTGTGGCATGTCGGCCTTCTGTCTCAAAAAAAAACTAATGTTTCGAAGTCCAACCAGTTACATGTTGACATCTTCCTGTTTTGCTTCATCAGTGAAGCTAAATTCTATAAAATTCCTCTAGAACCGTCTATAATTTTTGTGAAGTCTTGACCTTCAACTGGTTAGCTCTCAAACCCTTCCGGTTCAATCAAGATATGGTAGAAATCTCGAGACAAAAATTAAGTGAGCTCGACACTAGTACTGTGCAGTACTAGTGTCGAGGTGCCAAGCTCGGATTGAGCCATGGCCGCGACAACCAAAAAGTGTCCAGGGAGATTTTTGGGCACATCCTAATGTTTCGAAGTCCATCAGATCAATAACCTAGGAGAAGTGCAAGAATCTCATTGGTGGCGATACTCCTGCACCATGTTATGAAGGCCCTTATAAACTGCCTGCATACAAAGAGTCAAAGCCAAAACTCCATTGGTTTTGTGCAGGTGATATTGGGATGTGTGTGATGGGCACAGTACGTGATGCTGTACTTTGTAAGCCAACAATCCCTCTTGTTTGGCCCATGATAAGGGGAACCAATTTGACGACTACCGAAGTACTTATGCTTAATGATGGCGGTTTCTTATTGGAGACATTAGGTGAGAAGGCTTCATTGTCCCCTAAGGAGGAGGGCTCCAGCCAGCATACCCAGTCTAAGTTGGATGATACACATCCCACAATGCGTGACAACAAAGCAGTTCGTCGAGTGCAACCCACAGCAGACCATTTTACAAAAATGGATTTTGGACACTTTATGGTTGCGACAATAAAAAAAAGGATGCCTCTCCCTAGAGGCAGATTGTACCTCTTAACAAACCAGAATAGCACAAAATCCTACCATGGAGTGGACTGTGACAGTTGACAAGTTCCCAAGATGTAATTGCCTTGATTTTCATATTAGGATGTTTTTCTCAAGTATTGGGAAGAAAAGGAAGTACATCCCTTGCAAGCATCAATATTATGTGTTCTTGGTTGTTTTGCAAGCTGACCATGTAGTGGATGTGTGTATCTACAATGCAACCTGGAGACGATTATGAGGTGGCCAAACTTCTCCACAATGACCCATTTTGTCGTGTAAACTAAGATCGTTAAACACAACAGATCGAGTGTCGTCATCAACATCAATTAGAAAAATAAACATAGCAAACTAATATGCTAAACAACCACCTCTTCAAGATGAGGGTTTCTCTCTCCAAGCTCAAGAAACTAAGAAGTCTCCTTACAAAGCTTAAGAAACTCTGAAATTCACACACAAGAGTCAAGCTATCTCTCACTCCACGAAGGAAGAATCCAAGAGTGCAAGTGATGGAGAAAGAATGCAAAGGCTTTACTCATGATCTACTACACCATAGCCACAAGATAGCAACAACAAGCTCTCTCTCTCTCAAAACACACTCACAAGACTTGACTTGACAACAATGGCAAGTCAAGATGCCTTCCTCTCCACATAACCCCCCGTCTAGGTGGATTTCATCCATGGAGTGGATGAACAACTATCTAGGACTCCCAATGGAGTCCATTACTCATCCAAACACACATGGACTCCTAATGGAGTCCATTTACTCCTAATTTGACGTGACTTAGCCCCCGATGTCACCTCACGTGACAGCTGTCGTGTAAACTAAGATCGTTAAACACTACAGATCGAGTGTCGTCATCAACATCAATTAGAAAAATAAACATAGCAAACTAATATGCTAAACAACCACCTCTTCAAGTGCCCCCCCTAGCAGATAAGGAGCCCCTCCAATCAGCTAGGAATAAATACACTCATCGGTAGAGGTGTTGAACATGATGAAGTTGTTGCTACATCTATACATATCCATGTTGGTATAGTGGTAATTGAAGGAATTAAACTCATAGTTGAGGAAGTAACCCAAGAACTGTAGGTTGGGTGCAATGTGAGCCCCATCCTTAATCGCCTTCAACAATTTATGTTGAATTCTTTGATAACTCTCCCAATATGATTTTCAATCCCATAAAACTACCGACCAACTAGATAACAACTTCACCATTAAGACATGTGGCAAACATCCACAAAGTCCTCAATCATGACCATTAACGGCCATGGAATGGGAGGATTTCCGACAACGAGGACAAACCCAATTGCCAGAAGAAAGAGTAAAAAGGGGAGGTGTCAAACATGCCATGTACCATCCACGTTGACATTGGTCGCACAATAACATTGTTGCAGCTCCTTTCTTCTCTCCACACACATAACAAGGCAGACCCTGTGGTACCACCGCCAACTCGGAATGCACAGAGCCGTCGATGGGAAGGTGACATGGAGCACAATTCTTTGAATGCTCACGACATTCCCGTCCATCCTTGCCTTCAAGCAATAATATACCACTTGGTAAAACATCTTTTACCCGCAAAATTGTGCGCCCAGCCTTGACATCCAATGTCGTAGGCGCCTCTCGTTGCAAGTAAACATAATCCCCCTTGGAAAATCTACGAACCTGAGGTCGATAAGCTCCACTGCGAATCCGGGCATACCGTAATGTATCACGATGTTGAGCTATATTTAAGTTCTCCATGGCTATAGGCATGGCCTTCTGAAAGAACTCTGCCCGATCATGAAGACATTGAGCCCAAACATCTGGATCATCCAAGTTTACCACAGGAGCCAATTTCTCTCGCACAGAGCTAGGTAAAATTGGCTCCCGACCATACAAGAGTTGGTAAGGACTATAGGATGCCAAAGATGCTTGCCTGCTGAAACGGTAACCTATTGCTATCCATGGTAACATCAAATCCCAATCGCGATGGTTGCCATGAAGCAACCCATACTTCCGCAAACCGCGCTTAACAGTCTGAACAACTCGTTCAGCTAAGCCATCTGCCTCAGGGTGATCTCTGGAGGTTGTTCGGTGATCAATCAAAGCCTTGGTACACAAAGCCTCGAAAGATCCAAGAAATTCTCTCCCTTGATCCGTCAACACCTCTGCAGGTGCTCCAAACCGTGCCAAAACTCGATCAAGAAATGCCATAGCTGCCAATTCTGAGGAATTTTGGGGAAGAGCCACGAGTTCAATCCACTTACTAAAATACTCCACCATCACAAGTACATACTTTGTCCCACGTGGAGTGACAGTAAGCGGTCCAGCAAAATCCAAAGACCAACGATATCCCAAGCCCATAATAGGTAAAGGCTGAAGTTGAGGTGATAAAGTATTAAAACTTGACCTGACTCGGTCACATACTTCACACCGGGAAACATAAGTGGCAACCTGTTGATACATACCAGTCCACCAATATTGGTTGCGTAACATAGAGTGTGTCCTTCGCACTCCAAAATGTCCAAACTCCTCGTGCACTTGCCGTACTAAAGAAGCTCTTTGATCTGGCCTTGGAACGATGCGCCTCATTCCGTCCGGCCACACACGAAATAACAAGCCGTTTGTCCAACGAAACCTTGTTATTCGGTGACTAACTCTATCTCGCTCCATAGCGGATAGTCCAAGGGGATATGTCCCTTGTTGAAGTTTGTGCAAGACCGCATGGTCTTCCCACACATCACTAACAATGAGAGATTTATCGATCTCCTCATCTTGGTGTTCCACAAGGATCTCAGCAGCCAATCCTGACATAATTGTGAGATATGTGGCAGCATGCCAACCCGGCACCGCTTCACGATCACAATCTCCATGCCACCTGGCTCCAGTTAAATCCTCATCTGAAGGACTTGGATTGCGAGACAATCCGTCTGCATCCAAGTTGGCAATTCCTGCTCGGTGGACAACTTCAAAGTCATATTCTTGAAGTAACAATGCCCACCTAGCAAGTTTCTCGGTGAGTTTATCTGATTCCATAAGCCATTTTAAAGGCTGATGATCGGTCACCAAAGTAAATTTTTGCCCTGTCACCAAAAATGCTCCACCCTTCGATTTCGTCCTAGCCCGAGTGGAAAAGTTTATAATGACATGTAGAGACTTCTCTCTTTGTAACCCAATATATAATTCCAATCTACCCTTGGAATATATACAACTTGATTAACACCACACTATGTAGTTTTACATTCCTTAATGTCGGGCAAGGTTATATCCTTAGCCTTTTCTAATGTCCACCCGGCCGCTTTGGCCACGCATGCCTTCAAAGATATCCCTCTTGTGAATCGAGTCCTTGCCGTCGACTCCACACTACTACATGAGTTCTCGCTTATTGATTCCGTGCTATCACATGTCATCGTGGTTGATTCCGTATTGGTACATGACACTTCCTTGTGGATTCCATGAGCACATAGGCTTTAAATACAAGTATTAAAAAATACTTATATACTTATCCTTGCCCTTCCTTCTCTAAGTTCTTCTTGATGTAAATCTCTATCAATGTCTTCTTACTAAACTTCAGAATAGTATAACTCCCACCCAACTTATGTTCTTCAAGTGAAATTTGGTACACTTGTTAAGTACCTTATCAAAAATCTCCACACCAAATTTTGGCACAAACAGAGTTCATATGCAAAAGTTATGCATGAAATTCTAACTCTAACTACTTAGTATGAATGCTGTGATAAAGCATCCGGTCATTAAAACTCTAATAACTTCCAACTCCTACGTCCAATCAATCTAAAATTTTGACACAAGATACATATATAAGTTCAGAAGGTAGTGTCAAATTTTGGTATCCATATCTATAACCCTCTAAGAGATACATATTTTCAAACCTTGCTGCTTTGTTCCTAGACACCCTCCCCTTCAACTTTTAATAACTCTTTCATCCCAATGACTGAAGCTCTCAAATTTTTACCACAACTCCCATACTTTATAATAAACAATCCCTCAAATTTTCATACCCATTGAACACTCTGATCATCCATAATTGACAAATCTCTCACTATAAAGTTCTGCTCAAGTTCATAACTAATAAAACACTACAAGTAATGCACCTAGTACAATCTAGTCACTCTAAATGCCACAAGTTTAAACAAGTTTGAACTCTCTCACTTCAATATGAATCTCAATGCAACAAGTTGAAGTTTACAATCAAACTCCAAATTCCTTAAACCCAATCTATTTCTAACAAGAGGTCAATCCCTCTTCAAGGCTAAATAGCCTTGGCTCTTCTCCTAAGAAATAAGCACACACATGTGCTCCTATCTTGCTTCCCACACACCCACACTTATAACCCGTGGGGTGCTTAAGGAGCACGAAGGAAAGAGAGGATGAGTGAGGGAAGAATGAGGGATTATATAGTGAGTTGAGAGGGAGAGAGGGCATGAGGTAAGGATAGGGTGAGAGGATTAGAGCCTCCAATCACAACCCCTTAACCTTCTCCTTCTAAGTAGGGACTCATCCCATTCACAAGGCTCTCGATAAGCCTTCGAAATATCCTCCTACTTTGTAGACTCTCATCTAATCTCCTAAGCCTTCCTCCCTCAAATGATCAACAAAGATCCTAATTCAAACATTTAACTAACCTTGGTTTTCTACCTACCACACTTTACCAAGGTATGTCCTCATACTACTTAAATCCACTCCACACAAGCCTAATGCTTCAAACTTAGTTTTCTTCAAACTTCACTTTTTTTATATTTTTGTGAATAATCATAAATCAACAAAACACCACTTGTAATGTTTTACAAGTGTTAACAATATATGTGAGCATCAATTTGGGCTCACATGCCCATATAAATAAGGTCGGAAATGTGCAATAGCCCAAACAGCCGCCAAGGCCTCGCCTTCATAAGAAGAATAATTAGATTCAGCACTATTATTGCTTCTAGATGCATAAGCCACCACATATTCCTTTCCCTCTTCATCTTTCTGTGTCAATACCGCTCCCAATCCCACTGCACTCCAATCCGTGTGCAATTGAAAAGCTCTAAACACATCCGGGCGTCGAAGCACTGGCGCTGAACCGAGCCTCTGCTTCAATGTATCAAATGCTTGTTGTTGTTCCCGACTCCAAATCCATGGTTGGTCTTTCTCCGTGAGAATGGTGAGAGGTTTGGCAATCAAACTAAAGTTTTTGACAAACCTTCTATAATAATTTGCCAATCCTAGAAATGCCCGAAGTCGTGGTACATCACTAGGTGCGGGAATTTCGTGCAAAGCATCCACCTTTGCCTGTTGCACACCAAGACCGCGAGGAACAATCATGTGGCCCAAATAGGGCAGTTGATCATGGAAAAACTTACATTTTCCATGATGTAAACGGAGTCCCCACCGTTGTAGCCGTTCAAATACCGCTTGCAAATGTCTCACATGATCCTGTGGACTATTACTAAAGATGATAACATCATCAATGTAACATCTAGCAAACGGTAAACCAGCCAATAATTGGTCCATCACCCGCTGAAATTCAGCTAGTGCATTTTCTAGACCAAATGGCAAAAATTTCCAATGATAAAGTTGATCCTTGCCATCTTTATCAATTCCCCAAAATGCGGTCTTCACCCGATCACCCAACAACAAAGGTAATTGATGATAACCAGACCTCAAATCCAGAGTGCTGAAAATTCTAGCAAATCCCAATGCATCAAACAACTCCTCTGGCATTGGCATTGGGTATCGATCCGACTTGGTCTTGCGGTTGACTGGACGATAATCACCACACATCCGTTTTTCCGTCCAGTTGCCAAAGATATTTTTCTTTGAAGGCATAACCGTAGCACAAGCATACTCTCCATTGGAGAGTTCAATCAATTCCGCTGCCAATAATTCTTGACATCGAGTTTGAACACCCAACCTTTCAGATGTACTAAGTCTGTACGGCCGTCTGAAAATAGGATGGTCGTCCTCGAGTTGAATACGAACATGTTTACCTTTATATCCTTCAAGATCATGAAGACTAAAGGTAAAACAATTACGGTAAGAGCGAATAAATGCCCGTACCTTTCGTGCTTCGGCACCAGTAAGTTTTGGCCCCACTTCAATTGGCCAATCGTCAAACTCCGTGGTTTCCTTCTCCATAGAAGGATTGCCACTTGGTGCCAGCACAGCCTGTGATTGCTAGTCTGTGGAGAGGGCAACATCTTTGCCCCCATCATCTGCACTTGAAATCAAATGCGTATCCTCTCCACTACAATCAGACACACCAAAATCTTGGGCCAAAGCAGCAAAAACACGTTGAGCTCGAAGCTCTTCTGCAGCATGCTGCTTCAAAGAAAATAATGCCTCAGCATCATTGACCTCCATGTGAAATTTGGATTGCAGCTCCATTGCCCCCTGACCATTGTCCTCTGCCCTCAGAGTAGCAATTGGTCATGAAAATATTGTTGAGCAGCAAGACAAATTCTAATAATCCACACCATGCTATTGAGATCCATAGCTTGTCCCAATAGGAAACGTCTCTGACCTTCTTGAAGCCCGTGAGCAGTTGTGGTACCTGTAGGAAAACCCATGGCTCGTTCCCTTTCATCTGCCGTAGGCTCATCATAAGTTTGGGATTTTGAATCCCAAACCATGCCTGGTCCACGAGATCGAAATGCAAAAGATTGTGGATATGTCACAAAAGTCGGTAGTGCACCTCGCGGAATTCCCACCTTGTTAATTACTGCAAGTGGCAAGGTGTCATCCTTGGTAACCGCCAAGGAAACACGATGGTCATCTAAAATGTCATCCACCTTGCGATTCATAAGCCGAGGAATTCGAGCGACTGCCGCTGAAAGCACCTGAGGTGATACCAAATTGGTCCAAAACCAACGAGGCCGGTGAGCAAAGGATCCCAAGAATGCAGCATCCAGAAATGTTGGAGTACCTAGAAGTTGGTTAATGTACTCACCATCCTTCACCACTTTGTGCCGTGTATCACCCAATAATGGCACATTTTCCAAAATGTACCCTGGCGGAGTTGATTGATGGGCAAACCACCATTGTATCAATCGCATCAAATCCGCAAACAAACTAGACCTAGGGTCATCCAAACCTTGGCCAGTTCCTGCACGCGAATGGCCTTGACACGGCCATCCTGAAATAGTCAAATCCACATGGCCCAACCTTCTCAAATCCTCATCACTAATCATAGTGACGTCTTGAGGGAGTTGACCACAACATCCATGAATAGCAGAGGCTGACAATTGTGTGGGATACCTCAACAACAATTGTTGGATGTGGTGTCGAACGGCTCTGTTGGCTGCATATCCATTATCCACATGAATATACCGCCTAACTGTAATCCCAGCTTCCAATACTGCAGCCAAACCTGTGCCAATGCCCCCAAAGATCTCTACAAGGACGATACCTTCAGGTGACGGTTGCCAACGAATGGGTTGGGCAAAAGAAAATGAGGATGATATTGGAAGTGCCTCTCCAAGCTCCAAAACCGCTACAATGTGTCGACAATGGTCAGATAACTCCTTAGGAGTACGCCATGGTGGAGATGGATCCTTGAAATGTCGAGCAAGAATTTCGGTACATGGCAAAATTCGTTGCTCTGCTACATTACAAGTGTAAGCCAATGTTTCCTCCAATAAAATTGGTGAACAAGGCAAGTCTGAAACTAAACCACTACAACCAAACATTGCCTCCGCAACCATAGTCATAGAAGTAGCTGCAAACGCTACAGGAATAAATACCTTCCTGCCATCACCAGTAGACCATCCCGGTCTAATCCACGCCTCCTCGGTCCAATTATCCAAACCAAAGCCAAATGGATAAAGAGCTTGCTGACCAACTAATATATCATAGTTGGTTGCATTGATAACAACACACTTCATTGTCAAATGAGTGTAGGTAGGTCCTGCCCCCACGTTAAAAATCAAACGGAGAGGTGCCTTGGTATAACATGTTGCACGTTCAGTGCCCCCCACTGAAGTCACAATTGTGAATGGACAAGGATCTAAATTTGTTGGCATCAACCCCAGACTGTCAGCAAGTCCTTTGCCAATCATAACCGGTTGAGCACCAGAATCCATCATAACTCTCAGTGGTGTAGCACGAATAGCGGGATTATCCGTGCGTGACACGACAAACAAAGCTTTGTCGTTCACCAGACGTACAACTCCAGGTTGTAAATTATGCCGCTCTCAAGCAGATCTTGCAGAAACATCTGCAAGATATGCTGCTCCTGTTGCACAATGTGAAAAAGACGTGTCCATTGATGGAATTATTGGAGGAGGAATATCAATGTGCTTACCAAAAGCAATGATTGCCGCATCTGCAAGGTTCGCTCGCAAATTGGCTAAATCCTCCACCTCCTCAGTCACAGGCACGTCAACAACAGCTTGGGATACTTGAAGGGATGGCAAATCCGCCTTGCCTTCTAACATTCTCCCAGCTAAATGGAAAACTCCAACAGGTTTGAAATCCGGAGCCATCAACTCCGAATCCGAGAAAATTGGCATATGGAGAATTTTATGTGCCAATACCTGCATAACGTCCTTTGAAATGGAATCCCCATCTCTCAAAGGTAAAGAGTTTTTAGCCCCAACAGCAGTAGTAGTGTCTACCAATCCAAATGATAGAGGTAGCCGTGCTTGACCAACCTGGTCTGCTGGACCGACATGGCGAGGACGTGAAGCCTCGTTGCTACCAGCACTTGTAGAAGCCACTGAATTTGCCAATGTCTGTGCGCGGGTAGAAGCTGCAGCTACCACCTCTCCAGATGCTCCGAACATATACATGTCAGAACCGGAAGTGCCAACAACTGCATGCGGCTCAGAAATTTGAGCAAAAGATGCAGAAGATTTGAGCTTTTGCTCAAGCTCTGCAACCTTAGCCTCAAGAGTCTGCTCCCGTGGAGATTTGCCAGTCACATAACTGGCAGGCCGCCGCTCAGGATGAAGTTGGAAACAATGATCCACATCGTGGTTAGTGCCGCCACAATGGTTACATTTCAATTGCCTCTTCTTAGAATTTTCCCCCGCCTTTGCCGGTTCTATCTTTTGTTTTATTTTTTCCAAAGGCTGGTTTTTCTTCTTCTTGGGACAATTGGCATCATTTTTTGAATGACCAGCTTCTCCACAACCCCAATAATACAAAATCTTTTGCTCCTTAACAGGTTGAGTCTCAGCTAAACTACTAGTAGCTGTGACAATTCTTTTTGATTTGCTAGTCTCTGTCATCCAAGATACCATATCCGTGGCATCATGTTGACAGAGAGCCCGATCACATCTCTCAACCACGGCAAACGCTTGTGCAAGTGTAGCTCTGCCTTCGTAGTCCAGGATAATCCGAGGTGATGCCAACTCAAGTAGCCGCTTATCAATCTTAGACAAGAAGATTTTGACAAGCTGGCTCTCAGCGAAAACACCTCCCGACTCAACAACAAATCGCGCGAGTCGCGTGTACATGGTTCGTGGAGTGTCATCCTTCTCCCGGCGAAAATCCTGGATACGCTGCATTTGGTCTCGCCTAAACCCACCATACTCCACCTCCAAATGTGCGACAAATTCAGCAAGGGAATTAAATGGAGGTGGTGGACCAACAGCCGTCAATGCTGCCTGTGTAGTACGTGCCATCCGTGAAAGGGTAGCCGTGCTACTGCTAGCCACTATTGGTCCAAGTGCCAGTTCTTTGTCCTTAGACTCCTCCAGTGGTTCCTCCTCATTTAAGGTGGGTGGAGCCAAGGTGGCAATCGCCCCATTTTTAAGAGCTGAAATAAGCTCAACCCGCGCCTCCCAATACTGCTCCACCTCCCGAAGTTGTCGCTGATGACCTTCTGTCCAGCGTTCATAAGTTTGGAGTGCCTCATACTCCAAATGCTGAGGCAGAAGTTCAAAGGCATACCAATCATTAAAATTGGAAGACCTTTGACGTTTCTCCTTAATCCAGGTACGAAACCGGAGTTTCCAATCGGGCAAGGAAATGCCCCCAGCTCGACCTGAGAACCGATCACGCATTGAACCGTGGTGATCGTCCTCCATTTCGTCGAACGTGCCCACACTCCAAATCCGAAGCCTACTAGTAGTGTCCAACGCCGAAATAGGCTCAAAAGCCTCGTTGGTATCTACCTCTGGCTCAAGATTTGTGGTATGCACGTCCTCCAAGTAATCTGGTGATGGAGATCGATAATATCGGCTCCTAGTTTGCACCATAAAATAATTACTTGAGTGCCTGCAACTATCTACAAGGTAATGGGCAACCTGCACCTGTTGCGGGCTATCTAAATGGCAATCCCTTGCCAAATGCCAAGTGTTTATTTATGCCCCCAGAATTCCAAAATTGTGCAAAGGTTTGAGATTGGTAATTAAAATCAAAAATCAGCGTTGAAAATGCTCATTTCCAAGGTGATTATGGACTCCAATCAACAAACTAATTGCACCAATGGACTCCTAGGAAGATTTCACACAAATTAGGCTCAAATTTCACTCCGTTCGGAGTTAATTTGCTCCCAAAAACAAAAATCAGCGTTGAAATTAATAATTTCATCAATGATTTTGAATTCCAATCAACAATCCAATTACACCATTGGATTCCTTGGCAAATTTCACACAAGATAGGCTCAAATTTCACTCCAATCGGAGCTAGTATGCCCCCAAATTTGAACCTCAAAGTTTGTGAAATTAAATGCCAAGTTGAAAGGTGAAAGTAAAAATGAAAAAAAAAAAAATGTAAAAGTAAAAGTAGCAAGTGAAAAGGAAAAATTAAAAGTCAAAATCAAAATGTAAAAAGTCAAATGTAAAAGTTAAATTGAAAACTCAAAAGCTAAAATGTAAAAGTAAATAAAGTAAAAAGTAAAAAGTAAAAATGAACTTTTTGCGAGAATCTAGGGAGTAAAAAATTAAAAGTCAAAGTCAAGACAGTAAAAGTAAAAAAGTAAAAAGTAAACAAAATAAAACTAAGAATGTAAAACTAAAAAAAATAAAACAACAAGTAAAAATAAAAATAAAAAATAAAAAATAAAAAGACTTACCTGGGGGGGGTTGGACCCCCCCGCTGCTCTCCAGCTGGCCGCCGCGCCCGGCCCGCGCCCGGCCCGGCCTGCCTGCTTCCGGCAGAGGTCCAGAGAGCTCCGGGAGGGAGCTCTTGAAGCTCTCTCCCAAAATTTTAAAAACAAATTGGAAAAAAAAAATTCTTCTTGCAAATTGCAAGAAATAATTGTTGGATTTTGGCCTTCAACCTCCTAAGCTTGCAAGCAGAAGTTTGCAAGTTGCCAACAACTATAATAATAATAATAATAATAATAAATTTGTTGGTTTTGTTCTCTCAAGAAGGTGAAGAGAGCAAGAAAGAGATAAGGAGATTCCTTGCAAGATTTGTCTTGCAAGCTATAATGGATTGCAAACTAAGCCTCTAAACACATGTATTACTCAGTTGCTCATGAGTTCTTGGCCATTTGAACTCAAAATACAAACTAAAATTGAAAAATTCAAAGAAATTGTTGTCAAGTATGAGGGTTTCTCTCTCCAAGCTCAAGAAACTAAGAAGTCTCCTTACAAAGCTTAAGAAACTCTGAAATTCACACACAAGAGTCAAGCTATCTCTCACTCCACGAAGGGAGAATCCAAGAGTGCAAGTGATGGAGAAAGAATGCAAAGGCTTTACTCATGATCTACTACACCATAGCCACAAGATAGCAACAACAAGCTCTCTCTCTCTCAAAACACACTCACAAGACTTGACTTGACAACAATGGCAAGTCAAGATGCCTTCCTCTCCACATAACCCCCCGTCTAGGTGGATTTCATCCATGGAGTGGATGAACAACTATCTAGGACTCCCAATGGAGTCCATTACTCATCCAAACACACATGGACTCCTAATGGAGTCCATTTACTCCTAATTTGACGTGACTTAGCCCCCGATGTCACCTCACGTGACAATTTGATGGATGATAGATGATACATACAAAGGCATATGCCTTCATATCCATGTCACATCCTACATACATGTGCGGGCCTTCCATTGCTCTATTTTTGGAGACCATTCCAGAGGACCATGGCTTGAACTTGGGGTTGAATATTAGAGAGCAGTGTAGGAGTTGAATTTTGGACCAAACGGTTGGGGATGTTGAGAGAACACTTGTTTTGTTGTTGTAGACATTTAGAATATGAATGAGGTTGATAGTTGTAAGATGTTTTGAAATGCCCATACTTTCGAGGCATTCCAATCATGCATCTTATTTGAATAGATTGTGCCATTTAATCTCGCTGAAACAATATGTTTAAACAACGTTTTGTGGCATTATGGACATTGCTTGACATTGTTCGCATCAAATGTGTGTTGTTTATTTTTAATCATAATCTTGGGGATATAATGTTTGCACTGACATCAATCACACCTATAAACCCTAAACCAAAAAATCCCATCCCTATTTGAGCATGTTATTTGTTGCTTTCACATGTAATGTTTTGAGCACATTGACTCAACCCTACCAAAACAATATTACATCATATCCAAATTTGTATATCCTTTGAAAATTCTCATTGTCTAATGAGAAGTAAATCCTATTCTAGAATATTGACCCTCAACAAAAGACCGGCCTCAGAAGTCATGTGTCTCTAAGTTTTGAACGGGCACCTATAAATGTAGTTTGGGCATCACAAAAATTATTATGGGTAGCCGCCTCATGAACTTGGTCATAGGGGTGTGTATGTCCCTTAAAATAATCCCAATAAATCATGGGCAGGTCCGAAAAAGTTGGTGATAGGGCTTGCTCATGCTCATGCTCATGCTCATGCTTATATCCTAGCTTCACTCCATTCAAATGGGTGAGAAGGAGGCAAGGACACCACCAAAGCATAGAAGGATGTCTACACATAAAGATGTGATTCTCAATTCCAATGCCCCCCCCCCCCGCGCGGTCCACAACGATGTGTGGTGCATGTAGCAATCTGCAACAATGTAGAAAATGTTGTAAGGTAGATGACACTGAATACGGGTTCCCATCATATGCATAGAATGCAAGGGAAGGTGTTGAATGTAATGTTGGAGTTGGGGGCCTCAATGTACAAGTACACCCAAAAGAAAAATTAAATATTGCAACAATCGTCATATTTTGTGCGAAAGCCTTGGAGTTTGGCTTGAAATTGGACATAAAAGGACAAAATGATTTCGTATTTGTGGTTACATTGTGCTTCCAAAATATTGCAAGAAAAGTAGCAAGTGATGATTTTTCTAGCGTCAATGTGTGCAATACAATTGGAGGGCGTGTTGGGGAATGTGGCCATGGGTGGTGATAAACGTGCAACGTGTGTTAAATGAATGTGTAATGTTGTTATGCCTTGTAATATGTTTGCAGTTGAACACACCAAATCGTTGTAGCTTAGAATGATGTCACAAGCAATTAGTATATCGGTATTGCCAACAAACATGGACGGTATGCATTAACAACCCTCAATATAAAGGAACATCGTGAACCACAACATTGTATATGCTTCAGGAGCACTAGGAAAACACATGTTGGCAACCACAAGCCACACCATTACAAGCTTTAGGTGGTGGAGAAGAATGGCAACCATCCTTGGAGCGCATCCACCAATAATTGTCAGAAGTGGGCATGTTGTGGATGTTGGACATTGCCACAGTTGCTCTAAACGGGTGGACTAATATTAAGCTTAAGCTTCATTATGGGGATGGGCACGGACAATTGACTCAAAATAAGGTACAATAATCATATTTCCATCACACATCAGCTGCAGTTGTGATGGTAATCAGGTTGCCCACCACCGCAGGATAAGAGAATACCACCACGTTGGACTCCGGTTCTTATTTTATGCGGCGGCAAACTTCCACCTATGCGGGTAGAGAAAATTTGCACTAGACACTTCCAAACCATGCTGCCCATTGGCAATGTTCACCACCTCACACCCCACATGGACGAAATGAAGGGCAATTGACATTAAATTTACGCTAGCTCGGATCCATGGGGTCAAACTCCGCTTTTGGTTGCATAGGACAATTATTGCACCCACCACGTCGCAATGGCCGATTGTAGGTGCTTGCTATCAACAGGATTTCTTCTAATATATTTGACAAATTCTAAAGTGAGTGCCAAGCAAGTACTTGAAATTGATCATGGAGTCTTTCTCATAGGTAAGGTAGAAATACCATAAACTGTTAAAATAAGGCGATTCGCATTGAAGATCTGGTCTGACAATCATGAGATAATTTTCCAAGATAGACGAGAAGGATTCATGAAGAATGCAAGTTGTTTCGTATTTTTCTGCCTTGTACAAAAAGTTCCACAATTTTTCAAAGTGGAAAGTTTGTCCAACCCACTTCCGGTTCACTAGGCTCTCCGCATTTCGATACAGATTATCACCTAAACCCGTTAATCATGAGTACGTTAGATCTTGCCTCCCATTGGCTACACTGCATTGAAGTTGCCGCGCCATTTAAGACATGGCACTTACCATTATGAGGCGGTCTAGTGCACCGCTATTGGGTGGTTAACGCTTTATGGTATTTCAACCTTAGTACCATCATATTGAGAGTAAGAAACCTAGGAAGAATTTTGTCTGTTGTAATTGTCCAGTACAACTTGTTTTTGGCAACTTTGATGTTTTGGGAATAAATAAAACATGAATATTTTTGTCAAATTAAGGTCTATAATCACCTTTTCTGAATTGTAACAGACAGTAACAATTTTATAATTTCCTTCCAGTGGGCAACCAAAGTTAATTTGATTTATCGATTCCCAAAATACAAGGATTGCAACATATGTCAAGCTTTCTCCTAGTGAGTGAGGGCTAAAGTCAGAAGTCAAAAAGCATGCATGGTCACTATGAATAAAATACCCTTGGTATGTCAACCTTGTGTGAAAAACAAGACATTGCACAGAAATGTATTTTAAATAATAGATTTTTTATTTCAATGTTACCTAGCTCACCTCTAATTTTCGTTTTAAATGAATGAATTTTTTTCTTTCAAAACAAACATACATCATAATAGTATTCAGATCCATAACAGTGTTCTATGGGACTGACAGTATTCCACATAATGATCCCTAATATTTCTCAACATAAAAAGCGCATTATGCTCCCAAAATTTCAGACTGAATGTGGGAATATCAAGAAATATTCTGCGGAATACTGTCAGTCCCACAGAACACTGTTATAGATCTGAATAATGTTATGACACACATCTTTGACATAAAATTGGTCAAATGTGGACCGATTGATAACTGGGGGATTTAATACTTAGATTATTTTTGCAGGTTCCAAAAAATATTCAATCCCACTCTTACATAATATATTTTCTCACAAAACTGACCAAGTCATGCTCAATACTCACAATTTACATTCCTACTGTATATATGTCCACATCCCTATTGCAATATAGTATGTACAACTATATTGCATCTCTTGTCTCACCCTCCCCCAAGAATATTACTTGGAAATCGTCAAAACCGATGAAATCTTTACAGACAGGCCACAAAGTACATCCAACCTCATGATGTTCCTAGTTGAGCACATCCTCCCCCATCAAAATTTAAAAAAAATGATCATGAAGTTAAACTCCTTCACTTTAAATCACCCAAAATTTCATATCAAAATCAAATTACAATTTTGACATTCTAATATAAGGCATCTCCCTTCCCCACCCGCGCACACGCATGCACATACACCCCCAACCTACGAAGGCCTTCACAACTAAGGTAGAGGGTGCTAAAACCAACAGCCCACCCAAAACCAACACCTATAAACGTCTCCCAATCACCAACACTCTACTACCTTGAAGCGCTCCCCATGGTGCAGGAGTGTATGGGCCCACGGAGTGACGCTTTTAGGTGCCATCAGTGGTGCCACCTCATAGTGACCTCCACTACCTTCATGTAGGGTAGGTAATGGGCTCCACTCTATCTCGGGTTGGTTCAAGGTGGGTTTAGGGTGGCTTGTCAATGCATGTTCTAGACATTCTATACACTGTAGGGGGGAGGGGTTATAGCCATTCTATTCACAAAGTCATGGAGGTAGGCCCACAAAGCACAAAGGGGGTTGGTACCTAGGATGCAAGGTGATGGTTTTGCAAGCGAACTAGGTGGGATCATGGAGGTGGCCATGTGACTTTGTGCACTGTGACTAGTTGGTCTTTGATCTAGCTTGGGTCTAGTACCCAGCTATGTTGTGTTGGTTCTAGGCAATGAAGGTGGGGGTCCTCATCATATCCAAGGTCGTCATACACGGGGCCTATATATTGGTTCAAGGAAGCTAGTGGTTTTGACTTTGAATACTCATCAAATATCTAATTGAGGCTAAAAATATTTTCTTTCTTTCTTTATACCTATGTTTAGAACAAAGGCTAATGTGAATATATATTTTCTATATCAACCATGTAGCCATATGTATGTGCAATAGTTTAAAGTGTTGGTTTAAGCACCCTCTACCTTATAGCATCAAGCTTCAAGGCATATTTGAGGTCTAATATCTTGAGGCCAATTTGGCGTCGAATCCAATCACGAGGCTAATTTATACTTATGCCGGTGGGAGGAATGATGATAAAGTTGCCACGACGTGCCCAACAATTGTAACTCACAATCTTTTACACTACCATACCCTACTCTTTATTGTTCGGCCTATAGAAAGTTCATTTTTGGAATAATTTTAGCACATGTTGATGTCTTGTTGCTTGGCCCCTTATGATCCCCACTTTTGAACCATATTCTAGCACTAAAAATCCCAAGTGAAAGAGCAATGATGGTACGCCAATATCCTAAGAGATTCTTATTTTGGGGGATAGACCTTTCAATAGACCAATCAAGGCATAAAAACTGATTCTCATTCTTATTGGAGTCTATCTACTTGAACATTGCGTTCATAACAATCGACGTACAAGTTATCGAAGTCCTCGGGCAAGCATCTGAAGCTTGAAAATTTATATCATTGTTTGTATGTGTGTTTGTGGTGGAAATGACCCCTCATTGGTTCAACATGATATCATTGGGAATCTACATATCGTATGTGTGTTTTTCTTGCAACAAGAGAATTTAGAGTTCCAAGGGAGCAAGATTGAGCATGATGATCATGTGTAGGGTCCAATTTAATCGTTAAAGGAATATGCACAATATTACTTAACAGAAAGCGGTTGCACCTTGGGGTTCAGGGAGCATAATGCCCTTTTTATGTTGGGCCACTCTTACATGATGAACAATGTTCAACGCAAGTATTGTTTGTTAAGGAAGAGTGAACTAACAGCTTATTGGCACCCACAACGTACAGCTTGACCTAAGCTTACTGGTTAATTGAACCGTGTGTGTGTGTATGTATATATATATATATATACAAACACACACACTTTCACACGTTTTGGGACAGCCCCATGTGTAGCTTGCCAAGTGAAACTTAGAGTGGGGCCGAATCCAATTCCAAAACCATATTGATACTACAACGATGCTACCTAGATATAAAGGTTCTTGCATGGTATATGAACCCGAATGATATCAAAAACTTTGAATCGATCATTGTGTACCTAGTGGTATCAAAAAAAATGTGTAAATCTCTCTATAGATACCTAAATGGTATCAAGAAAAGACGATACCAATCCAAAATTGGTTGGAATATGGACGGGCTTTCAAAGTTTGGATTCTTGTGATGTTCATACATAGCTTGACACTTGTGCAATTGAAGAGACGTTTTCATAGAAGTCAACACATAAACATCATTCTGGCAAACTAATCTATCACTTATCAAACCACTTTTAGCTAGTTGAATGCAATCAATTTCTAAATTTCAGATATTTTAGAACCCGAATATTGCTCAAATGTTTTTCAAATAAGAAAAATAAAAACGCCTCTCTTGCTCAATTTTTCAAAAGCTTCTATCACCTTTTGAAATTACCTAATTAATTAGTCAAGGCAAGGCCTCAAAATTCAGATGTGCATTATAATGAACTTTGTTCATATCTTGCTCTAATGAAGCAAGCAAGGACTCTATCTTGCTCAACTATTCTTGTCGGCAAGCTCCCATTCATCACCAAATTCCAAAAGATGGCCACACAATGATCGATTCAAAGTTTTTGATTTATCATTTGAGCATGTTAACCCTTCAACTGCAAGGGTTGCATACTTTCTCAAAATCCATCATAAAATGGGCCTCCATACAGTAGAACCTCTTATTTAATACCTCCTGGACCGGGCCCTGATTATAAACTAAGGGAGGTTATTATGTAAGGAGGTCTGGGAAGTCTTTACCATCCAAGTCAGGACCGGCACAAAATATCAAATAAGGGAGGTTATTAAATTAGGGGAGATTAGATTAGAGAGGTTATACTGTAGTATCCAAGTCAATCCCATGCTTCTATAAACTACATTGATTTTGGTAAATCTTGTTGGGCATGTGTATAGTGTGACTTAAAACCCACATCCATGTAGTGTGTCCCACGATACACATTATCACACATGAAAATAGCGTGCAACACTACTTACACTTGAATCTTCAACCACACTCTCATTCTTTCACTTCTAGTTGTGGGTAAGACGTCAATTGAAAGCAATTTAAAATGCAAGTCCAAAGAGAAAATTTTCACTTCCTAAGCCCAAGATTCAAGGGAAAAAATGTATCAAAAGCCACAAGAAGGTTTATCTTGAAGGTAGATGTAATTGACATTTGAATAGTCATCGCGCCCAAATGGCTAAGAGTTAAAAGGTGCTTTTGGTGTATTTAGACAGAACACAAAATGCTCTACGAGATGAACTGTTTCATTGCAAAAACAAGCAAAAGTTTAATAGTGATATGATCATTTATTTCTTGGATCTCCAATGTTATGCAGTGTGCGCCCACAGCAACATCCCCAATATATTAATGTGGATGTCTCGTTAATGTTGTGGCCCACTATAAGCACCATAATCAATTTAGTTGGGAAAGTTATGTAGATAGTATTCAAACTGTCAAAATGTTCATATATGAGTTCCATACTTATTTTACAAGCATTTAACTTTAAACATGTGGCAGCCATCACCAATGGTTTTAAACCCTTGAAGGGAAACTAGCATGGTACGTCCCACCCATAAGCCCCCTATATGTATATGAAAATGTCATTGTCCACCAATTGTATCATACATGTCCACTCTAGGCTCACCAAGTAAGGTAAGTTAGAAGGCTTGGGCACATGACCCAAAAATGGGCCGCTTCAGCTACAAATAGCCGCTTGGGAGGCTGGGCAACCAACTAGGCAACGTTAATGTGCAACTAAATCCATGCTACAACCAAGGCAAGCCAACGCGCAAGCTGCAAAATGCAGTAAAAATGCAACATGTGTTTACCCCCATGCAATAAACACATTGCATGTGTTTTACATGACGATAAAATAGGCGTTTATTTCCAACATTTATAAGAGCTCAAATCTTTTATTGGGTGGGCTATTGGTTTTAATGCAGGGAGTGGTTCGGACAAAAGGTCTAGATGGTTTTAAGAGAAAGTGGGGTTAATTTTTGACCAAAAAAAAAATAGGGACGGTTTTGACAAGTGTCAAGACGGTTTTGAAAATTGTTTGCAAGGAGAAAAGTGTGGGTCTAAGTAGGGCTCTAGGAAGTTGAGGATCAATGACTTTAACAATGTGTAGTATATTCATATGATGTGCAATTTTATTTTACTTTTTCCTAAACCATGTCTAAGCCAATTTGCTAAGTCAACCATGCATTCCACTATTGTTCTTCCTCTTTAGTATGACACGTTTGGGAAACACAAAAAATGTCGTATTATTGAGGCGTCGTCTTCTCGTTAATATGACAAATGGCGTAAAATTGTCGAACTATCGAGGGAATACAAAAACATAAGCAATATGAGCTTAAAACTATATACAACGAGTTTAAGCAATATAGATTGTATGAAATAATAACTTATAACTCCAAACAAATACAAATATTCTCAAGAACTCTTGAAATAGGAGTTCAAAGATCTCTGGTATTGCCTACCCAAGTTAGCAATTGTCATCTTGTCTAAATTCCCTACTAGCTTTTGAAAACTAATAATTTCATTAACACCAAAATGTAAAGAGTTCTCTAATAACAAATTAGACAACAATGATGCATGACGTTTAGCATCACTAAGCTTTACTGTAGGAGCAACATCATCCACATCTACTAAATGTAGATCAACATTAAGATCAAAGCCTTGTGCATAATTGATTCCCAAAGCAACATCCACCAACTCATCAGTACTTAATTCTAGCTCAATAATCTCTTCCCCTTCCAATGTAAGTCTCGATTGACATCTCATCATCACCCAATCGCAACTTTGAAATCAGAGCACCAAGTTCATCTAATTCTTCTTGCATTCTATTCTTCTCCCTTTCATCAACTAGGGAAAAGTCAACATTCCATGTTGCAAGTAATATACGTGTCATCCTCCAACAATTCATGACTATCTGTGCATCCAACTCACTCCATACTTCATAACTCCACATGATAGCATGTTTGATGTTGGGCACCACCTTCCTTAAGTCCTTCGATGTAGCATCATCATATTGTGATAAAACCCACTACAAAAGTTTCTTCTTGTACTGAATTTTGAAAGATGTTATTATACCTTGATCCAAAGGTTGAACTACGCTTGTAACATTGGAAGGAAGGAATACCAAATTCATGTTGCTCAATTCCAAGGTTGAAAAACCACGAGACTTACCAACTTTGGCAGAGCTAACAACATGTGAAGATGCATCATCCAAAATTATAATCACCTTTCAATTTTGGCCTTTGAATTGATTGTTGAGCTACAAAATCCAAGCTTCAAATATGCCCCCCTTCATCCAAGCTGTTTTATTTGAATACCACCGAACATACTCATGAGGCTGCCACCTTCCAAAAACATCGTGGTTGCTTAGACGTATAAATCACAAACAAATTCAACTTATCAGGCTCAATTGAATTAACATCAAGAGCAAGTGTTACACGCTCTTTCTGTAACTTCCGACCCTTCACCTTCCCTTGTGCTAATGTTTTATTAGGATGTGCTCTAAAATACGATCCAGTCTCATCCATGATTAAGTTCCCAATGATAAGTGAAGTTCCCAAGTAGTTCCCAACTAAAAATGGATGTATTTTAGATGTACATAACATAGATGAAAAGAATTTTAGCATTAATTACCTCTTTAATATGACAAAACAGAGATTCTAAATGTCGCATGATCTTGTCGTATAAAAGAGGGAGTTTTGAACTAACAAGTTTGGTCGCACAAAAATGTATCGTAATATCGAGGGTATCGTATAAACAAGTGTTGTACTAACGAGGTTAGACTGTATTCCAAATGGACTCCGAAAATAGGCTAGATTGCAGTAAGTGTTGGGTTAAGCACCCTCTACCTTATGATACACCGAAGGGCCCTATGATAGAAACAGTGGGCAATGAGAATTTTGGGGATGGGGTGGAGCATATGGCATGCGGTCTTGCTATAAAAAACGAAAAAAATGCCAATAGTAGTGACCCATTAGCAGCTCCATAAGTGTAGCTCTTACAAAACCACGTTCTTTCATGCTATATACAGAGTTCACCCCAAGCCTGTCCACATATAAGAGCCATAGCAAAAATTTATACATGTAGTATAGCATACACAAGACTCAAAGGTTACATTCTTCACTTTAGAAATTAGCCATTCATGGCCACCTAGGCAGTTTAGAGTTAAGGGTCTCAAGTGCTCAAAGTGTTCATTATTAGCACTTTTAAATTAAAAGTTAGGGTTGACGAAAGCCGAGTCCACCCTCTTGCAATTTCTTTACTCTGTCCCAGGATTAGATTGATAATGTAACATAAGACACAATGGAAAATGCAGAAATTCATTGGAACCTCACTGCATAATCTCCTCAAAATGTACACAATGAACAGAAACTGTGCTCAAAGACATCTACCTAGTCAATTCCAGGAAGATGCAACAATACAAAGGGCTAAATATCCTCCCGCTCAAATTTTGTATATATTGCCGCACTTGTTCGAAACAACCCATAGGCCAGGTTCAAGAAGCAGAATTATGCAAACCAGAACCTACAGCTGCCATATCAAGCTCCGGGACAAGTTGAAGTGGGTTGAGTAGATCTTTGATCTCTTTCGCATTCAGTGTTTCATTTTCAAGGAGAGCTTGTGCCAATGAATGGAGATCTGACTCGTGCTGCAGACAACCATAAAACCATAAAACCATGTTACCGATTTCAGCACGTCAACGAACTCCAGACTTATACAATGTCATTTTCTCAAATGTTCATTCATTACTATGGAACTGATTTGTCAAGAAATGTAAAACCGCTCACAGTCGATCAAAGGACAGCCAAACACCCTTGTTGGAAGTAGAACATAATATTATTAGACCAGTGTGTAGCTGAAAGAGGAATTGCAGATGTGACCGTGACTCATAGTGGTTGGCTGGCATACCTTTTTCAATAATTTGGTAACCCTATCATATGCCTCTTTGAGAAGTCGTACAACCTGCAACCAAAGTAAGGCTGAAATTGGTTCCAAAGATGATAACAGCAGGGTCAAAGAAGGTTTTGAGCTCCAGCTTTCTAACAAAACCATAACATTCATCACACACATGTTTTGTCAGTGAGATTCATACCTCTGCATCAATACTCTTCTGAAAATCACCACTTAGTTTTTGGTTGTCTGTGTCAATAAATATTGGACCCACAGCATCGCTCATGCCACATTCTGTTACCTGCATTTTGAAATATACACACATATATAAATAGGAGTGTTGCTACTGTTCCCACATCCCCAGCCTCGGACCCATTTTTTGATCACCTCGTGCAAGATAAAGAGAAACAATCAGAACAACCTCATCTGCCAAATTTAACCTGCATAAAAAGCTCATGAAGCCATGTTTTGCAATACAAATACGTGAGCAATTTGTATTACCATGTGCCGGGCAAGTGCAGTTGCCTGCTGAAGATCACTGCGTGCCCCACTGGTGACTTGATCAGGTCCAAATATCATCTCCTCTGCAACACGGCCACCCATACAAACATCCAACCTTGCCAACATCTGATTTTTACTGACAGAAGTTTCGTCCTTATCTGGCAGTTGGGTCACCATACCCAACGACATCCCCCGTGGTGTGATGGTGGCTTTATGAATGGGATTTGCACCTTTGGTGTTGAAGGCAACAACAGCATGCCCAGACTCATGATATGCTGTCAACTGCGCCAACCAAATGCAGTGAAGTCATTACTTGAGCAGAACACTATATCCAGAGATAATAAAATTTACAGCTGACAATTCGCCATAAGAAGTATCACGACAGGGAGTATGTCTGCACCCTTAAATTTATGGCTTGTGTACTGAGATAACTTCATAATCCAGAACACACATAAATGTGGCAGTTACAGCCATATTCATGCCAAATTTAGCAGTTTCTGTAGTTATGAGACTTTGTTCCAGAGTTTTAGCAGACTGCCTATTGGGAGGCCTTAATGAACTTCAAATATATTTGATTCCAAGTTTTTAGAGACTCTTGAATCACCAAGAAACATGACCAACAACCCTTCAAGCTGGACCAAAAACACACAATAACCTTCCACAAAGTGCATTACCTTCCGAGACTCTTCAGTCAATGCCATTGACTTCCGTTCAGTGCCCATCAGAAGCTTGTCTTTTGCAAACTCTAACTGTTTCGTACTGATCTTATCCATACCATCTACAGCAGCCTTGACAGCTGCCATGTTAACCAAATTCGCAAGATCTGTTCATAACAATATTGCACTTCTTAGGGAAGAGGATGAAATACTTGAACCTGCTAGACACTGAGTACTGTTAACAAGATTTCAAAATGTCCATTTTGCAGGGATGAGCATATATCAACCGACTTGACTTTAAAGCAGTGGAGCCTTACATGACTTGGAATGTGCAAACAACAACAATTACTGTTTCGGTACCCACTTCTTTTTAAGTGGGCAAATCTTATAATGATTTGTTAAGGACAATACGAGCCTGCTTCAAGGCCAGGTATGAAAGGAGACGGTCCCATGGAACAACACTTCTAAACACAACATGCACATATATAAATATGGGTAGCCCTACACATGAAGCAAAAATACTCTATTTCACAAACAAAAGAGTACCTGCCCCACTGAAGCCAGGAGTTCCCCGAGCCAGAACTTGCACATCCACGTCCTCCCCAAGTGGCTTGTCCTGGAGATAAAGATTGAGGATCTCTGTCCTTCCTCTGGCATCAGGATTACTCACCACAACCTAGAAGCACAAATCTATTGTCAGCAATGTTTCCATTGAGAGCTGTAAAAAGAGTCCTCGTTGCTAAGACATCTTCTAGCACCTCACCTACACCAGAAAGAAGTGAAAATCACAAAAACATGTGACTTATTTATACAGTACACTAGCTTGAGAGATAATTCAAATATGCTTCAGTGATAAACCGATGCAGGTCTACATGGAAGATGCACTCACATGCCGATCAAATCTTCCAGGCCGTGTCAAGGCTGGATCAAGAGTCTCCGGCAAATTTGTCGCTGCCAGCACAATAATGCCCTACAAAAATTCAACACAAGATATAAGCTAGATAAAGGCCTATACAAGACCTGACATATCAATGCAGTTTTCACGGTGAGCCCTGCATTTGAATATTTGAGATAATTACTAAATAGCTAAGACATTCCACAAAATCAAATTATATGACTTGTATATCCATTGTGTCATCGATTGCAGGTGCAGGCAACTCCTGAAATGAGACAAAAACAAACCTCGTTTGCATCAAACCCATCCATTTCTACCAGCAACTGATTAAGGGTCTTCTTGGTGTGACCTTCCCACTGTTTTCGGCTGCCTCCAACAGCATCAATTTCATCAATGAAGACAATGCAAGGAGCCTGCATCCAGACAATGTGTGAACTTAATTGAGATATGTATGTACGTCCTCAAGGTTGTAATGAGACATAGAGTATCATCAATTTGAGAATTTGAAATCTAGCTGAATAATGCGAGGATCTCCCTTGTCGCTGAACTGAGGGTTTACCTTCTTCTTAGCTGCATGAAAAAGGGAGCGTACTCTGCGAGCACCAACACCAACAAACCTGGCACAATACAAGATGACAACAGGCACATTAGGTGGGATATTATGAGAAATAGCTAAGCAGCCAGAAAATGTCAAAATGTATACAACTTAGAACACAGTACGACATACAATATCCAACAGAAGGTGCAAGGGAGAAATCCATCATACACACTTTTCAAAGGTTCGTCACCTGTACAAGACCTACAAAGGGCTGCTGGAAACAAAATAAAGTTCAAAAAGCTACAAACAGAGTCATACACACTGCATATACATAGTACCTCAAAAAAGCTTAACCTTCCCAAACCAAAACACAAAATAAGAAAATAAATTTAAAAAAATTTAAAAAAATCAACACATGGCCACACATTACCTTACATAGACAGGACCAAACTACATTATGTGCTTCTCAAGGACATATCTACGTTGCACAATGGTATGGCTCAAGATGCAGCAGAGATACAAGGAAACTTGCTGATGACAAGTTATCTGATTACTGACAGCACCCATTCTTGTAAACAGTCAGACACAGGTCTCCTAAATCCTACATAACAAATAACAACCCTGAGTCCAATGTAGGGGATGAGGTGGACATGAAGAAATACAAAGAATCATGACTTGGAACAGTCTCCAATGTCAGGTTGTTTAAAATTGTCAACCACTTGCAGCACATTGATATTTAGGTAGCTCCAGTGGATTGAACAAACTTACATTTCCTCAAATTCAGACCCTGCACGATAGAAGAAGGGAACCCCTGCCTCTCCAGCAATGGCCTGTCAGTTTCAGAGACACAAAAAGACACACAGTAATAGTAAGCTCTTTACTTGCAGACTTGAAATGAACAGAAAATGACTTAACGCAAAATTACATCCTTCTCACAAACATGTGTCTACGGCCAATAGGTGAGAGACAGATGTGTGAATGAGTGAGATAGAAAGTGATCATCTGCTTTATTTATTACAAATAACTAATCCTTATTGCGAGTGAAATCTATATTGTTATATTGCTATATTCATCTATCTACAGTAGGTATTGTTATGTTATCAATGGAAAATACTTCACCATTGTTGACAACTGCATGCTCACTTTCTATCTCTCACTCATTGACACATCTGTGTCTCTTGCCTACTGGCCGTAGACACAACGCAAAAATACATCCTTCTCACAAACTACACAACTTGACAGATAACAATTATAGATATCAGAGACCTTTGGATTCTTGAGAGTTATTCTGGCTCATTAAGGCAGCTTTCCTCCAGAAAACAAAGACATTTGTACAGCTCAAGACAATGAAGAACCACATGGTTAATTTGCATGATAAACATGTGAGATCTGCATTCATGGTCTGTTTGACATCTGCAAACCAACTACACTAACTCTTTTAAAAAATAATAACTTCTGAGCATTCTGCACAATCAGATGTTAAAATCCTCCAAACCTCTGAGCAGGTGTAAAATAGGGAAAACTTGAAAGTCATGAATTTCCTTACCTTGGCAAGTAGTGTCTTTCCAGTACCAGGAGGACCAATTAGAAGAACGCCCTGTCAAAGAAACAACATCAATCCAACCACTCCAAATCATGAGCTTAACTTTAATATATCTTCTTACACACAAGTAGCTTAAGTAGAATCACTGAGAAAATCTACATGAAATATTCAGAATGGGAAGTGTTAAAATTCATGAATGAGAAATATTTGACAAACGAAGTTACTAGTAAGGACCAGAGCACACCTTGGGCAACTTGCCACCAAGACGAGTAAATTTGGCAGGATTTTTTAGGTACTCCACAATCTCCTCCAACTCTGCCTTGGCCTCATCACAGCCCTTGACGTCATTGAAGGTCTTCACATTCTGAGACACATTACAAAACATATCCAGTACAAGGTCAACGTCTCTTTTTCCTCTACCACAATCTTCACAGATGAGCATTTGATAATTTTCAGCACCTGCCTTTGTGTAGCATCTCTCCAAAAATTCTACAAATTAAGCACTCCAACTTCCATATCTTCGACACTTCCCAGACTTAAAGCTGAGGCTATGAAATCCATGAAACTTGTCCAAGAAGGATGATATATTTGAAAACAATGAGGACATACAAGATTAGGAGGAATTATTTAAGGATGTATAATGGAGTTGAACTTCATACTGAATTCCATGAAACCAGAATGTAGGTTAATTTACAATTCCCACTATTCATTCAAAAGTTCAATACTATGACATTTGACGAAACATATTATGAAGATATTCTTCAAAGTTACAGGGATTTGGCAACATGGAGGGTTCCTTGAATCTCAATATTTCAGACAAGGCATATTCAGATCAACTTGTGATTAGAATTTCAATCTGAGTAGGATACTACTCCAAGCAACAGAAGTTACAAAAGATGCAATTAACAAATGACCAAAGCATATTTAATCATCTCTATTCTTGATCATCATGCCTTTTCACATCACCCTAGAGATGAAGGCATTGTAACCTACCCAAAACAGTACAGAAACTTGACAGATGTAGCAAGAACAAACAACCCCTTATCTCAACACACATGAAAATGAACAAGAACCCAAACCTTCTCTGGAATATTCTCTTTGTTGAACTCCTTAGGTGCATACAGATTGTTCCCACTCATACCACCAGCTGATCCCATGCCTGCCACACCATTTATATACTTTCGAATAGCTGCAGCACCAATGACCCTGCACATCAAATGTCCACGTTATCTGAAACAAGTAACAAAAAATCAACAAAATGTGGAAACACATACACCACAAAAACATAAAATTTTGAAAACAGACTCCTGCAATTATTTCTTGTGCAAGTATTTGTTAATGCCACTTCATTAACTTACCACATTACGCTAAAAATAATCATAAATAGCACTGTTGAAATTAGCTCTTGAACAAAACGCATTGATTTGCCTGTGGCCTTTGATTCCACCTGCATTGAGTCATACCCTTCCAACTTAATCAAATATGAAGCAAAATAGAAGGATAGGGCATTCATTTGCAATGAACAGCAGGCACCAAGAAGATGGTCATGTAGGAACACTCAAATACACAAGCCATGAGAGAAAGTGGTCATAATAATGTCTAAAGTCTTCGAGACTACATTAGATTGGTAACTTGAGAGGTCAACCTGGACATTCAAAATACCATTATATCATCAGAGCTTCACCCTGCACTTTAATTAAGAACTTCTTTTGCCTTGAGACTTCAGCATTCCAAAGTCCCTTACAAATAAAGATACAAGTAAGAAAGAACTTACCATGACAACATGTAAGGGTTGTTGCTCAGTAATCCCAGGAGGAGCAAGTGCTTCATCAGAATCACCTTCTATTCGCTGCTTCAGCCCTTGAAGCTAATCCCACAACCCAAGCCGAAACACTCATTAGCAAAAATTCAATTTCTATTTAACTACAGGTGCTAGTTTCAAAACTTGACTTAAGTATAGACTAAGACCTTACACCCTTGATAGGAAACTGAAATCATCCAAGAAGTTGAAAGATGAGCAATAACCATCATATCTACACCAGTGACCAGACTTCAATATGATAAGATTCTGGTTGATTCATATAAGGGCTTCTGACAAGAATGATGCAGATTCCGTTTCTACAGTCAGTTCTTTTATCGCACCCAACCAAACCAAAATGGACATATATTGTGGAAAAAGGTGAAACTGCAATTGCCAATTGAAAATCACACAAACCATGCACCAAAACCTACAGCTGACAGGTAGAACATGAAACCTAACCTAAATGTAGCAACGGAATTGAAACCTAATAGCCAATTGCATGGTAACTGAAAGAAATTATCATTGAAATTGAAACAAAAAAAACATTAAACCAGTTTAGCAGCCACAGTACAGTTCAGAAAAAGGAGGGACTAGAGGCAAAAAGAAGGATTTTGTGGCACACAAGTTCAAGTTCTGAAGCAAATAAGTATTTCAATATATTGGCAATCATCATATAAATTCTCAATTAAAGGATGTACAAACAGGACTTAGCAGCAAAACCATGCTGATTGAATAACCATTTCCAGCCATTTCAGCTTCCTTAGGCACCAACTTTTTCAGTTTAGACTAGATCATATCCCTTGAACAAAACCATACACTTCACAACGGGGATCGTACAGCCTATTTATCAATATCAGAATCATAACTTCCATCAAAGGATAAAAACAATTTCAATAATGCAAAAACCTTGCCAGTTGAATCTATGTCAGATAGACAGTAATGAAGGTTAACTGCGCATCCTGGGGGTAACAGGCTAAATCAGCTACCTTGTAAAGGAGTGCAGATCAAAGGAGGACTTCGAGATAGGAAGATAAACCCATCAACCATAGAAACATTCCCCAATCCCCCATGCATACTAGTATGCTTTGACAAAACAGGAGGACAATTGAAGAGCTGACAAATCATACAGCCTAACTATAAACTATAGCAAGTGATACAAAGAGACAGCACAATAAATTCATGAGTAAAACACACTTCGCATAAATACATGTATTTATCATTTGGTAGAACATTGATACCGTAGCTCCCTAGCAGCTTGGGCAGAAAATAATTGATTTTAAAGGTGCCTAAATTTATGGGGAATTACTCTCGTTGAGTGTCCAAAAAAAAGAAATAACATTCAAAGAGTGCCTAAAATCACAATAATGCAAGTGACATTCACTAGAATCCAACAAAGCCATTGTCACTCTTCTCAAGCTTAATCTTTCACAAACACCATAGCAACATAGTCTCTCACAAAGAACACTCCACATAACTCTCACACAAAGCAAAATTTGTTGCCAAACAAAACCCAGACATACAAGTAAAAGACAAACTTTACGGTAAGGAATGTTGGTTAAGGGAAGTGTTTAAGTTAATCGTAGCCACCATAGATGAAATCAGGAAATCATCCATGAATTATAGAAATGACATGGATGAATGTCTAACTTATTTTTAATTACTTTTTTAATATGATCAATTTTAGAATATTGTTTTTTGGGCTGCCTAACTTACTTTCGCACTTTTATTAAATATTAGGCAGAAAAGTGCCCAAGCTGCTAGAGAGCTACGGTATATCAAGTTACTGGAGCACAACAAAGTGAGGAATTTCAGAAGGATGTTCAATCTCATTACAGGCCAAAAATTTCAAATCTGTGAACTTTCACATTATATATCCTTGTAAGTATCATGTTTTAGACAACCCCGGAAAGAAAATATGATTTGGAGCTTTCACATCATAAAATAGAAGTTATATTCCTTTTGTCAAGTGATTTCATTTTTATTATTGAATAGTGAAGCAGAATTTGGGAGTGACAAACAATCTATAAATTAGATCATGGGGTTTGAAATTAGGAGGATCCTTAACAAATTGTCAGATAAATACCAAGGAGTGAAAAACGTACACAAATTATCAAGATGCAGCCGCATCCATTCATATGACATTCGAAGAGCACAGTGAGGTACGACCTGTAAATGGGGAAATCTTTAAAGCTATCGAAAGAGAGAACCCGCTAAACACAATTTTAATTCTTCATGTACAAAATTTTTAAATGTTTGCTGAACAATGTATAGGCATTTCCTTAAGATAAAATTTTCTTCAACCACCTTCTGTTCCTTTCAAACTTACTTTTGTGTTTCAAAAATGAATGAATTCGAAGAATATTTAACACCATAGGTATCTCCTTAAGTTTAAAGCTCTTCAACACCTTCAATTCCTTCCATACTTATTCACTTTTGTGTTTTCAAAATGGGATTGGAGGAATGTTGAATTTTCACATAGGGTAAACCCCCCCCCCCCCAGGAGCATGGAACATCGGGACAACAGAAGGAAATCGAGAAGCTTGACAAAGAGGTGTAACAACTTATCATTAAATGATACAGGAGATAATAGATAGCAGTTACTGAAACTGCACGCAATAGAGAAAACTGCCCAAAGCCAAAGAGGCTGCACACATATTCAACTCGAGGTGATTTCTAGAAATGATGCAGCCCAAGTTTCTGTAACAATGGCTCGGCAACAATGCTTCAGAAACAATCAAACTGATTGCCGACAAGTACTGCATTAGTACTTAATGTGCTGGCTAATCAGTTGATTGAAATGCTCAATTTAAACAGTCAGTAGATCACCAAAGCTTGTGGATAATCTGGTCTGTCCCCAACCATTCATTACTTGGTTTGCTGGTCAGTGCAGCCATTGAAGGCGAAACATACAAGACAATATCCACTTAAAGATTCCTCTGTGAATGTCAATGCGTACCAGTCGTGGTAGTCCAGAGGCCCGACTCTTGTTCTCGTCTGGCAGATACTCCGCAATTGCATTTGTAGCCAAGAGTGCCCGCAGATACAAAACTACAGCCGCACCATTCACTGTATACTCCCTTTTCTCAAATCTCTCGAGCACAGCTTGAGGGCTGCCAGAGTAACAAGTTCAGCATCGTTACATTCTCCATTTGAAGAGAAAATACTCAAATTGAAACCCAGCAGCAGCTGGCTTCCATGTGTACTTCCCAAGACACATCCCACATGGTTGACATACCAACCTGACTCTTCGAGACAAGGTGGGATCAGATTTTATTTCACATCGCATGTAAGGCATCATTCCATGGATTACAGTGGACACCATATCATCTGATAGTGGTATCATCCGAGTTCAGAACACACAACAGACAGTGTTCGCACATCGTCCAAGACCGTTCGAGTGAGAAAACACTTATCCGCTCAAAGTGCTACTAATGCTATACCTGAAAATTTACCTGCATTCTTTATTTTTATTTTACAAAATTCAGGCCAGTCTGCACATTAGGGACGCCACAGAAACCCTCAAACCCAAATGACACTCGAGAAATGGTGGCCATGAATGTGCAGGTGAACTTTTCTACATTGTATGAATCAGTTATTTTTTAAAAACTGGACCAGAAATTCCCGTTCTCCTCGTGCACAAATTCAGTTGGCATCATCCACAAGATGAAGAGCTTCTCGATTTTGTTGCGCAGAAGTAGTAGGTGAGAGGCAAAGTGAGAGAACCTTTGCTTGAATAACTCGGCAAGCAGGGCAGCCTGCTTGGTCGCATCTTGTGGCTGAGAATCTGCTTCAGCTAGCAACTGTTCCAACTTCCTTCTCTGCTGCCAAGCAGGCCAGCTCCTTATGAAGGCTACTAAAGGATTCTGCAAAATTCTCCCCCAGAGCATTGTGGGCACCGCCATAACATCAAAGGAGGTTGAGGTTGACGTTTCCTTTCCAGGTTCTTCTTGACTCCCCGCATTCCGAAGAGGAGCATCATCAACATGGCTGGAGGAGACAGAGATATCAGCATGGCCGACAGCTCCATTACCACCATCAATTACTCCTGACTTCGGCCCCCCCACACGCTCAACAACAATTGCACCATCTTCTCTCTTCTTCTCCCCGCTCTTAGAAACATCACCAACATCCTCCTTCTCACTCTGATGATGATGATCATCATCATCATCACTACACCCCTGTTGCTGTTCTCCTCCGCCAACTGCAAAAATCTTCCTCCCAAACCACCTCCCACACCCCTCATCATCCCTCAACCCCGGAGCATATAATTTCCTTTTACTACTACTAAAAACCAATCCCCTGTTCGCGGCACCAGAGAATCCTCCATGCCGCGCTCCGCTGCATCTACTAATCTGAAATCGCTTACAATTACTACCCCCTCCACTGTACAGAAGCAGCAATTGCACTCTACACGACGCAACGCGCCCCTCGTAAGACCTTGAAACCCTCGAAACCCTAAGCCCCGGGCGGGGGTAAGGCGCACCCTGGATTGCGCACATCAGGGTGTCCATCGGTTCGTCTAGAGCTGCCGCGAACTAATCATCATAGAAGTACCGATGAGAGCGCGAGATTGCGAAGCGGGACATCGAAGAGGAGACGAATTGTTAAGTTATTAGGGTTGGGTTGGGAATGCGGATGGTGTTTGAATGTTCTGGACGAAAGAAGAGGTGGGGAGAGATGCATTTGGTGCAGGATCAGTGAGCGTCGCAAGCCCCATTCATCAAGCGCCCTTTTCACACTAGAAAACTTGGGCCCCTACCTTTATTGAGACTGGGAATCTGAGGGACTGTTTACACCATGGACCATGAAGTTGTCCCAAGGCTCTGTAAAATCTGTGATTAGCTGTTGAACTCATCCGGACCACTTCGGTTTACACCAAGGAAAAAAGTCAGTGTGACCATGGAGTTTCGAGGTCCCCAAAAGACATATTTTAAGGTTTATATTATCCACTGACATGATCCAATGAGTTTTGCGGTGAGAGAGGCAAAAGAGGTACTCTGGTAGAAAAAGGCAATGGCCCATGACAGAGAAATGTTATTATAATGAATTTTTTAATGAATTTTTTTTGGGGGAAGAGAAGATGAAGACAAGAGAAGACAAAAGAATGATCGAGCTTGAATTGTTCAATTTTTTCCTTTTTGGACATATATTAAAAAAAATCATCGCATTCACTTTTTCGTGTATGGTCATTCCTCTTGGTCCACACTCGGTTTACACCTATTGAGGGGCCCAAAGGCTTTGTAAAGTGATTTTTTAAGAAATCATATCATGGAAGTTGGACCATCAAGTTAGACCATGAAAAAAGGCCATCTTTCATGGTCCGACTTCATGGTCCATGCTGTAAATTGGCCCTCAGTGAGTCTTGAATAGCTTCAATGAGGCTAACAAACACTAGCTAGGGCTAGAGCTCATGCCAAACCGCATGGGCCCCGCTCTGCCAAGCCATGACCCGATCATATATATAGGAATTTTCAAGGGAGTTTAGTGTCATGGCTAGGGCTTGCTTTCAACATCTATCATGCTTAATTGGTTCAAACGTCTCTTAATACCATTAGAAACTTAAGCCTTTCACTCATTTACGTTTAATTAGGTTGAAGATGTTTTATTGAATTAATTAAGCCTAATGAGTGCAAGTACCTAATTACCAAAGTAATTAGGCTCGTGCGGTTTGGCATGAGCTCTAGCCCTAGCCACAAAACATTGAATTGAACTCACCTTGCTATAACTAAGGGTAAAGTAAAACAATCATTTTACTATCATTTTTAGATGACAAAAACTACTCCAAATAGTCTTATCCTATGGGGTAACAATAATCTTCTAGAGCCCATGCATGATGAGAATTAATGTGGGCCATGTTTATTGTTTTTCTAGAAATTTATTGTGGGTGATTATTTTATTTTGTGATATTTTTGTCCTTTAACTAATATTCAAATGTGTTGGTTGGAAATCTTCATGAAGACTGTGGGTAAGACCCAGGGTATTGGATCCACATTCATTCCACCTTGACTAGAAAATTAGTGCATGCCTCAAGTTAATTATTTTCAGACTAATTTTCCACCCACACTAATAGGACTATTTAGTGTACATAGTAACCAATGTTGGACCGATGTATAGGTGAGGGCCGTTTGCCACATGACCAAGGGTTGTGTGAAGAAATGACTTAATTTTTCTCATGGTCATGGCTTTGGACCGCCAACCATGACCAAAGAAATTCTAAGTCGTTTCTTCCCACAACCATGGTCACAAGACATAGTGTAAAGCATACTTAGACCAAGACGCATTGTTTTTAATCAAAATTTCAATTGCATAATCTACGAAAACGGGTTTAATTGAAGGTACATGCATGTATTGTATTAAATAACTTTCTATGACATGGTCACCTTCATTTTCTACTTAGTAAAATCATTTGGATTTTCTTCCTGCAACATCCAAGTGACCACCAACACATGATCCATTTCTAGACCTATATGATTTAATGTCATTCTCTTATTCATTTTTTGAGAGGGTCAATCTTAATTTTGGATGACCTTGTGTAAAGTGAAGTGGGACAACCACTCATTTCTCAGCCAACAAAGGAATTTTGGACACGATGGTCATGATCTATGATCACTACAGTAGTGTAACATGACCTAAGGAAAACTAAATAGTAACCATTGGGTGAGTTGATTTCACCCATGGACAATATCTAATGTATTTCAATAAAGACATGATTAGGCACATCATTTGATATTTTTTCAATATGTGAGGTTTTTGAATGTGTGGTTTGTCCTAAGAAACTTATGATGAGTACCTTTAAACGGGGTTAATGAAAACTCGACAACTTGCCTCATGTGACGCAAGGAGAAATTGAAGAAACATCGTTGCAAGTTTAAATGACCCAAAATTGTATAGTAACTGTTGGGTAAGCCCATTCCACCCAATGGCTAATATCTAACGAAACATGGAGCTTGTAAACAATCTATTGAAATACATGATTTTTTCAAATGAGAATAATGTGCTTGAATGTGTTGTTTCATCCCCATAAAAAATTGGATTGAGTTTTGGATAACATGTTGTTTACACCATGGACCATGAAATCATCCCAAGGCCCTGTAAAATCTATGATTGGTTGTTGAATTCGTCCCGGGACGACTTCGGTTTACAGGAAGGAAAAAATGTCAAAGTGACCATGGAGTTTGAGGCCCCCAAAAGGCATATTTTAAGATCTACATTATCCACTGACATGGTCCAACATGCTTTACGATGCGAGAGGCAAAAGAGGTGCTCTAGTAGAAAAAGACAAAGGCCCATGGCAGAGCAATGATGTTATACTTTTTCTTAATGAAATGTTTTTTGGGGAAGAGACGATGAAGACAAGTGAAGATAAGAGAATGGTCAAACTTTAATTTTTTTCAAAACTGCCTTTTTTGGGCACATATAAATAAAATCGACACATTCACTTTTGGTGCATGGTCATTCCTCTTGATCCACATTTGGTTTACACCTAGTGAGGGGTCCAAAGGCTTTGTAAATGAGTTCTTTAAGAAATTGGACCATGGATGTTGGACCATCAAGTCAGACCATGAAAAAAGGCCGTCTTCCATGGTCCGATTTCATGGTCCATGGTGTAAACGGGCCCTAAGTAGCTTGAATGGGGCCAACAAACATTGGACAACTTGCCTCACAAAAACCAAGGAGAAAGTAAAAGGCTTTGTGGTCATACCTGGCTAATATTTGGGTCCAGTCAAGTCATGTCATCTCGTACTCAATAGGTGCTTGGCTTGGTCATTTCATATAATACGTACTCTCGGTTACCCAATAATTTTGGAGGTGCATCCTCCAAGTTCTCATTACATCAATCATTACTTGTGTTCTTCCCCATACAATAGGTTGCAAATGGATTCCACATCCAAATTGCAATCCAATATAAACGCAAATTGGAACAAAAACGTACTTTATTCTTTAGGTGGGGGCGGCATACACAGTGTCCTAGGGGGTTGAAATCCCTCAAAATCCAAGCCAAAACACATTATATATATATATATGTAGAGAGAGAGATGTGTGTACTTATGTATGTGTATGCATATGCATATGTGTATCATCCAATTCAAGAGATTGTGTTGGCGTTGGAACTATACTTGATTATCCCAATCTAGTGTATATACTATTCGAGTTACATAGTGCTATATTTATTTAGCGAGAATGTGATAATGTACCAAGCATAGTCATTTATGTTCTACAATGTCCAAATAACCTATCGAGCTTTTGTTAGTAAAAACTTAACTCACGAGTAAAACGTTGTTGCATTGTGTAACTCCAAATAGTAACACACACTAATTGGGATAATAAGTGTAGACTAATTTTTTTGCAAAATTAATGTTTTGTTGCCGCTCTTTGTATGCATGCATTGGATTGTTCTCATCAAGTGAGAATCATCACTTTCAAAACCAATGACTTAGCCGAATTGTTCTATTTGTAATGAATTTGGTATACACCACTTGATACAAAGGGGTGTTTGCAGTGGGGGTTGTGGTGGGGGTGGGGGGCTACGAGGTAATGTATATATTCATAAAATGAAAATTTTAATAATACGAGTATTTAATTGGAATATACATGGTATAGCCTAATGTTTAATTTTTGATATTCTAGATTTTAAACTATTTTTATATATCTTCTTCCATACATTTAATGAGACCCTATCTTTTACCACATTACAATTTCTAGTGGAATTTTGAATACCCTCCCCTTGGGTTGAATATATTGAAAGAAAAATGTAAGATGGCTTTGATGTTGCCACATGCATGAATTATAATAAGTTGCATCTTCTAGTTGGTTGAATTTTGTGAGTATATGTAATTTCTAAACATGCATCATATGAATAAAAGGGACCTCAAAGAACATTGTCTATTTCAATTCTATTTCTTCCTAATTCATGTTGATATGCACCTAATTTATTTTCCCTTGGGCAAGCCCTATTTTGGTTGGGAATATCCACTTCACCCGGATACTCCCAACGACTATGATTGGGTGAATCATGTTGGCTTTTCGCAAAATATGGATTTGTCTCCTTTATTGCAATAATTTGATATCCCCAAATTTTCATGTGTGGGGCAACTACTTTGAGATTTTCATAATTCAAAATTTTTGGCCAATCCAATTCTATGGGCATATTTGCCAATAGACTTTTGACTATTGAATTTCACAGTAATATATGTGAGCCTAAATGTTCATTTGAACATTACAATGCTGAATCATGATTGAAAAAGATTACAATCTTAATTATCCATGTTGAATATATGTGACTGATTGATAGCACAATCAAAGCATTTATTCCAATATTATCACAACCACAACAACATATGCAATACGATTGGCATATCCACCCATAAAGCTCAAACATGTTGAGACTATGGACTGACCTTTGGTCCAATTTTCCTAACACATGACTTTCAACACACAGATCTTGTCATGTATTAGTAAAATATAAGTGTCCAATTAACTCTTAAATATCCTCAATGCATCACTTATATACATTACTTATCAACATTTTAAGCTTAAAAATGAAAAGCGACCGGTGGATCCATTCTAAATTATCTTGTAAATCATATGCATAATGAATAATACAAAAACTTGAGCTTGTATTCAATTATATCCTACATGTAAGACATCTAATCATTATTATCCATCTCTTTTTGTAATATGTCATCCGAGAGAGAGAGAGAGAGAGAGAGAGAGAGAGCTTCATATTTGATCAAAACCGCAGACTCATATGCAAACTTGTAAAATGTTTTAATCATGAAGCATGATGTTTAGGGACATGTGTTACTACATCATATCAAAGGTGGTCCTCTTTTGGTAGCCAAGGAAAAGGAGCCTTGAGGAAGAGAGGGGGAGTTTCTATGGTGGGCCACGTAAACCTACATACCTTGATTTTTGAGTGTCTCAAAGGCCCTATATGAGCCTTTCCATGGATAAAAACTCGTGTTTGAGCTACATACCTCAAATCACATGTATTTATTTCCAAGGAGGAGTATGCTAGTTGGAAAATAAAAATAAAATTAAAACCCATCTACCTTACAAGTGGTATGTTGAACATGTTGAACATTTATGGACTAGATGACAAACCATAGGGGAGTGGATGACTCACTACTCACGCAACTTGTCATCCACCTACTTGAGTTGGTCATCAATCATAACCAATCATCCCATGAACAAAAAAAAAATTGCAAAACATGGATGGCATCACAGTTTGATGATTGAGACAATGTGATGAGTTTTGATAGCCCTTATGTTTTTGGACGAGTGATCTATAATGGGTCATAGCAAGTTCAATGTTTGAGTCGCACTGTGTCTCCAGAAACCAAACCGGGAGAACTTGGTACCTCCAAGTGGGGAAAACCCTACTGCACAATTGTAGGGGCCACAACACAACTACACACACAACGACAACCAACGAGAGGAGATTGGACCTCATGGTTCCCACAACTCATCATCCACCTACTTGAATTGGTTATCAATTATAACTAATCAACTTATGAATAAAAGATTCCAAAACATGGATGAAATCACATTTTAATGGATGAAAACAATGTGATAAGTTATGACAACCATTTTGCTCTTTGGGTGAGCGATCAATAACGGGTTTAAAGCAAGTTCAATGTTCTGAGTCACACTGTGTCTCCAAAACCCAAACTGGGAAAGCTTAGTACCTCCAAGTGGGGAAAGCCCTACTAATGCCCCTTTCCACTTGCCTTTAGCTTGGCCTACTTTTTATTTTTATTTTTACATGGCCATCACACCATTGATGCTATCTAGTCATGAGCCTAGTTGACAAAGGACGTGGCACGGTTTAAGAGTGAAGGTTTTTAAGCCTCAAGCATCGATCCTCCTATCGGTACCTAGAGATGAGGCATGTGTGAAAGATAAATTAACGAAAAACCTACTCAAAAATCTCTAGAGCAAATTCTTGTAGGTGCACCAAAATAACCGGGTGCCTCGGTCATAACCAAGAGAGCTTTACCCGGTTTTTAGAAAGACTTTGGTTCTTTGATAGAGCCAAGTGGGGATGGGCCTTAAGTTACACCATATTAGTAGGGGCCACAACACACAATTACACACACAATGCCTGAAGCTTAGCACAGACAACTCACAGAAGGAGGGTTTTCGGGGAAGCCACAAAGAGAGAAGGACCTCCCTAGCCCCGACTCAGCATCAGCACTTAACCCAGCTCAAGTACGACCTTCCGTCCCCCGACGTCGTCGTTCGCCGATATTCTTGGCCCTTCGTCGTCGTCGGAGCCGAGCCAAGGCAACTCATCAACATTCGCCATCGGGAACAACTCTCGAAACCCACTCTCCAATGCAACTCGCCTTTCAAAACCCCCGCCAACCAACATGTTCCGATGATGCATCTTCGCCATCGATCAATCCTCCTCCGTCGCACCACCCCCGAACGGCGAACGGCCTCCTCCTCCATATCAATATTTGTATTTTTAGTAAACACCAAAATTTTACAACTCCCCTCTTCTGCGCTTGCCACCGCCAAGAAGTTCGCGCTACTACTTACTGTGGTCGGTCTGTCGGGGGAGCTTTGGGCACTGACCCGAACAAACCCCCCTGGGGTTTGAACTTTGCGTTTACCTAATTCGTGGAAGGGGCGGGGGAGAAGAGGGGAGGGGGTTTTGATTGCACCGAGGAAGACGACTTCGACGGACTTACTGTCACTCGGTTTGATTTTTTCGGCCATGGCTGGCGGTGGTGGAGTGTTACAAGGAAATGCGGGCCGATCTGGTTTTCAGAGACCCGGTTTATCAGCGGGTGGAGGGTTTTGTGTCGTGGAGTAGGGTTTTGGTTTTTGGTTTTGGATCTCTGGAGTGTTGGCGGGATGGAGTGGTGCAACCGGCGTGACTGTCCGTGGGGAGGAACGGCAGGGAGGTGGCGGAGGACTGTGATTGGGTGCATTAGGAGATAGTTTTTTGTGATGGTATTATGAGCTGGTTAGGGTAGAGGAGAGGAGGGAGGAGTGTTTTGGTTTGGTGTTGGTTTTGGTTTGATAGGAAGGGGGAGGGGCTTACGAGTATGGTGTAGCATAGGATGACAAGGCATACCATAGAACCTGCTATGCTGAACAAAATGGCATCGATCACGAACCTCGTATATTATGCGTCCGTTGCGAAGGGCACCACTGTACTGGCAGAACATAAAATTGTGGGAGAAGACCTAGCGGGTTTAGCTGTGGAATGTCTGGAGAAAGTTCCTCCGTTGCACAGCCGGTTCACTTATACGACCAAGAGACGAATGTTTAACTTTTTAATGGACGATGCGTTTACTTATTGTGCAATTATGGATGAGGCGCTAGGGAAGCGGAAGGCGTTCGCGTTTTTGGAGCGCGTGAGGGATGAGTTCAAGTTGTTGCTTCGATCTCGTGGATTAGATGGGCATGGGTTGGAAGCGTATGGATTAGTCAACGACTTCGCAGGTGTTTTTAGGCATCTGGTGAAGCCACTTGTTGGTGTGCCTCAAAAGGACATCGACCGTTGGGAGGAGATGCAGGATGCTGATGGTAAAGATGACACGTTCCTGGATGCGGAAACATCAGACCAAAATCATGCCGATTCGGCAGCGGATCTTTTGTCCCCATTGACATCCTCAAATACATCCAAAGTAGATAAGAAGTCGACGAAACATCAGGTACGGGTTCAACCTCACAAAGCCCCTGGAATCAATGTGAGGCAAGTGGCCAGGAAATACAATCACGAATGCTCTCTTGTGTCATACAGGTCTCTGATATGCATCCAGTTTAATTTTAGGGTTTATTTCTTTTTAACAAGGGAGATCAGCCTGCAGCTCCGGCACTTCCTGGATTACAAGTAAAGGTCTAATACAACATTCTCTCGATGGGATGTGTTCCACTGTCAGTCATAATTACTCACAAGTATGCAAAAAAAGGAAAGGAAAAAAAATGCACATCTTCACGAGCTGCTAATTCTGGTTCTGAGTATGTATTACCCAGGTCATACAGGTAAAGGAGATCATGATGACAAATAGCGGTAAGGCATTAGATAAATGTCAAAAACTCGAGGGTGCAGACGGTGAACCTTCATCAGCGGAAACGCATTCCTTGAAGGCTGCGAGCAACAGAGTAAATTGCCGACAAGTGGCCTCTCGCATGTGGTGGCGCAATGTGAAGCTCGTGCTGATTTTGGACCTGGCTGTGTGCTGTATACTGTTTGCTATTTGGCTGGGTATCTGTAGGGGCTTCAACTGTGTAAAAAGTTAACATTGTGCTGGCTTGTGAAGCACACAAATTATACTGTGCTATTGTCAGTTTTTGTGAATGATCTAGGTTTCTAAATCAGTCTATGTGGTTTAAGAAACGACTCTGCGATCAGTGAATAATCTGCTAGTTCCAGCCAGGAGTTCGAGTTCTTGCACACAACCTATATGGTTGAAATGATGTGAACTTAAGCTATCTTGTCAAGTTGTAGCGCTGAAGTTCAAGCTTTATCGAGTTGGCAGCTAAGATAAGTTTGGAGACCTAGGTGTTATTTGGGCTCTGCCCAGGTGTTAGCTTGGCCACGCTAGATTTTTGAAAATTGTATGTATAGAGGATTTTCAGCTGTTGCACTAGCTCCAGTATTCACCATTGAACTTTCAAAGGTTTTCGACGTTTTTGGGGTCCTGAGTGTCAGTTGTTTCCTATTCTTCTCTGTCGGGTCAAATTCTCCAGGCACATGGATAGGTATGCAGTACTAGTCTGCCGCAGGAATTTCTTATCATTCTGCTACACACTATTGCTCATTTGTGCTTTGAATTGTATTCTTAATAGAGTTTTGTTTGAAGCCTTTGAATTTCTAGTCCAACTATGATATCCAATTCTGCCTCATGAGGTGTATTCTGTTTGTGTGGTGGATGGCAACTTCTTCTGGTGACTCAGTTGAGTATGTTCTAGGATATGAAAATACTCTGCTAGTGCACACTACTTTTAAGGCATGCATTTCTTGGGGGTGAGGAAGACTCCCGAAAGAAATTTCGAAGTTGCAGTTTGAATGGCCACTTCTGGATCCCTGGCTATTGAAGAGCTTGTTGAGGTCGTTTTGAACTGACCTGACCTGACCTGGTGCAACTCAATACTGCAGAAATCAGCTGCTTGTACATTTTCGATCTACTTTGGATGCTGGACTAATTCTTCATGAACTGTCCATATTTTGCTGTATTGCTGTACATGAAGAAACATTGGATGATGAGATAATACTCTTGGGGTAGTCAGTAGTGTTTACTTTGTTGCAATGGGTTCATTCTTCTGCTCTGCAGCCATACTACTTGAATGGTAATCTATTTGTCTGATTCATGGTAATAGTAATCCAAGTGGGACTCTGTTGAAATGTTTTCAACAGGTTAATTGGATCTGACAAGCCAGCTGCTGGCCTATCATTTTCACAATAAATAGATTAGTCTGTTCATTTTGATCCTGGTGCAGATGTGAGAGATAGCAAGGTTCTCCCTCAGTAATCATGTGAGCCTCATCTGGCAGCTTGGAGCTTAATCATCTCTATTGTGTGGGTGTACTTTGTCACCTACTCCACTGCTAGGATCATAAGCTCCCTTTACACTAGCACGAGTGAATCTCACATCAGCTTGTTCACTCAGACTTGTGCTCTTGGGGGTTAGGGACATGATGCTCTGTTGGCACCCTTGGTGGCAAATGTCTCGATTGAGGATGACCTCCGTCACAGAGGTCATTGAAAGATCAAAAGTTTGGAAGATCTCAGTAACCCATTCTTTCCGAAGGGGTTTGCAATTGGTGGGAAAGTACTCTAGATGGGCCACCTGCTTGGAGATCGTTACATGTTCAAACAATACATAGGTGAAAGTCACCTGGAATCTGGTTTCAATTTGGCCGAGAACTGTGATTTATATGATGACATTCAAGTCCAATACGAGAAGAATGATCTATTACCAAGTTGATGAATTTTGACCTCCTTTGGAATAAACATATGAACTCTAGATTTAAGATTTCAAAGCCTCACATGTATATATTGTAATATTCTATTGAAATTCTATTTGATCTAGAGTGCTGGTCCAACTCATCATCGAAACTTATAACAAGATTTTCACTATCTGTCTCAACATGATATCACCTTATGACCATTGGATCTTCTCAAATTTTGTTTAAATGGAGAGATTCTTCCCCCTCATCATCATTATGGAGTTCGCATACAAGTGCCTCATTTGTTGGTGATTTCTAGTGGTTCCAAATGCCCTTTAACATCAAGAGTAGTCTAACACTTTAAAGCTCATTTTAAGTTTCAAGTCGTCTTTTCGATTGGACCATCAAGTTGATATTAGCTTCCATCTCATGTAAGCTACTACAATTTACCACTCTAGAGAATTAGTTGGTTTGGCACCATCTTAATGTATTTTTAGTCCCATAAAGTTTTTGGTTTTGTGGGCTCTCAAAATCAATTTCATTTCATTTTCATTGGCATGCACCATGATGAAAAGAATGGTTTACATGAACTTCTATTTCCTAGATTGTTTCTATCTTTGTTGTTAGTCTAACGCCTCATCATTCAAACAAGAAAAATAAAGAAAAAATAATGGTACAATTTACACTAACGTGAATGTGAGCCAGTTTGCCTATAATGACCATTCAAACATTAATATCTCAATATGAAAAAGAAAAAAAATCACAAATGCTCAATGTCTGATAGGTACTCTGATGAAAAGCTTTGCAGCCCTGGTATGGAATGACCATTTAATTAGAGCTGTCAGTAAAGGCGTGCCCAATGACCTATGATTCCGCTTAGAGATCACAAGCACAGATATCTTTCCAAAAAAATAAATTAAAATTGGACTTCAAATCCAAGTTGTTAAAAGAGTCAACTTTGACAACTTGATTGTTGATATATGTATATCACACCAACTTCCTTGGTGTTGTTTAGATATCAGTCGTGAATGACGCCAAGGCTGAAAGTTTTCTAGACATTCGTGTGGGAGGAGACTTGCATAACTTACAACATTTTGTCAAACTACTACACACTGACATGTCAGGTTAATATTGGGCCTAAAAAGAGTCGTTTCTCTTCATGTACTTGGCCTTTCCTCCACCCTCTCAACCGAGGGGTTCAACTACTTACTTACAACAAAAGATTGTTTATGCTTCCTTGTACTGCCAAATTCATGTTTTGGAAGATCCAAACATAACATATTCATATGTATGGTTGTGTTCCATTCTATATTTAGCATCTAACATGGGCTTTCACTATCTTACTTTCGTGGGAAGAAACTAACCCCAATATGAATAGTGAATAGTGCTAGTATGAATAATGAATAGTGTTGGTATGAATAGTATAAATATTATGAATAGTATCCATATTGTCAATCAATAATGTCGGGATGAACAGTGATTCCTATGAGTGGCCCAAAAATATAACTCCACCCAAATTTCCAAGTATCAACATGAATGTACAAAATATAATTGACATATGCCAAGGTCGGTGGAATGGACCCACATGTATGAATAATGTTATGATTTCAAAAGTGGCCCTTATTATACAATACTTAAGGTATATAGCCCTATTGTAGGCACTCTCAACTCCACATACAATCTTGACCACTAGAGCGGATTGGGAATTGTCTCATCCGGTTAGAAATTGCGATTCACAAAGATTGACGTTATTAAATTTTCAAAAAGGATCAAAGTGAAGGTTTTTTTTCTCTTTAATTGATTGCACAGACCCTCTCAATTATCATAACATTAATTAGAGTTGGGTATTTGTTATGTTTCCATCATTTAAGGGAAGGATAACTAGAGCATGCATGTGTCCATTCGAGATTCTCAGTGTCTGTATCATAAACAAGGGCCCCAACATGTAGCCCATCCACATGGCTAGGTCCTTGTGCCCATATTAGTTTGTTGCTTGTAGAGTAACATGCAGTTAGGCTAGCCTTGTGAGATATACTTTCGGATTTTTCACCCTAGTAAGCCCCATGCTTAGAGTATTGGATACCGGATAGAGAGGTAACCCAAAGTCATTGTCATACCCCAAACATCGAACCCATATTCAGATCGAGCCTACAATAACATTCGAATCACTAAACTTTCATCCCAAAACCTTTCCCTCATGTATGATGGGCCCACAAAACAACCTAGTGAGGTTGAGTAATGCTATGGTGTTGGGTATCAAACCTGGAGCAAGGCCTATATTTTGAGGGTTTGGAGCACATAGCTCATTGCAACACATGTCTTTTTTATGTTTGTTTTTAGCTACAAGCTTTTTCACATACCACTCAAATGTAGGTGTCTAACATAGAAGAGCCACAACATATGGCCTACATACCTTACTACCCTTCATCATCTCTCAGTGCAAATGTTCAACCAATGAATGGGGAGAACCAGCTGCTAGTTACATATGAACCGATTGAGTTTGAGAAACAACCGGTTGCAGTTCAAGACTTCAAGAGAATTACCGATCATTTTAGAGGAATTTACAGAATATTCTCCCATTCAATAAAGAAAAAACCCAAAAGATGTCAACATTAACTGGTTGGACTCGGAAACACTAGGATCTCACCCGATTATGCCCAAAAATCTCCCTGGATGCTGTGTTCAACTACAGCGGCGGTGTTGCATGCTTTTTGGTGGTTACAAATTTGTGTGTTGTAAGGCCCAATTTAGTACTCTCCTCCTTTCTTGTACGTTGCTTCCTCTTTACCCTTTCCCAAAACCTGGATGGGACACTTCTCCATGTCCTTGAGTCAGCAATGCACACCCTTCGATCAAATTAGTTAAACCTCTGAATAAACACACAGTAAGCATCTGATTTGGTGTGGCATTAAAATTGGTGTACATATGTTAATCAGGGTCGCTTTACACCTAGAGACCAGGCCAATTCGTTGTGTAAGAGGTTTGAAATCCTCACTTGTGATTGACCAAAAGGCTGAAATCGGTCCTAACCCCTTTACACCTAGAGGCGGGGCCGATTTGGTAGTATGAATTTTTTAATCAAAAAATGCATGGTCTGACATGGCCCGAGCTCGTTGAATTGGGTGCACCCAAAATGGAGAGCCAATTCTTGGCCTCGGGGCCAATGTCATATTTCAATATAAAAATTTATAAATAAAATATGATTTTTAGCGAACCAGATCCGTTGGAGTATGTGGAAATCTGAACGGCTCTTATGGTTCATTAGATTTATTGAATCGGCCTAGCTTCTTGGCCCTAAGGCCTTTACATATGGTAAAATTGGCCCATGTTATAATCTTATTGTAATGTGTAGTTGAGGCCGGCCTCCAACCCAAAAGGGGTTGAAATTTCATGCAATCGGCATCAAGGGGAATTGGCCCGGCCTCTAGGTGTAAAGTGGCCCTTAGAGTGGTTTGTGTGATTTGTTATGCAACATCAATTGTCATATGACACCCTCTTTAGTTGTCACCCAATGATTGCAAGACAATTAATGTGGGTCAATGATAGATAGTGCAAGCCACACGAAATCACATATTTGATGTAGTTGTCTAGAATGACTTTGAGACTCTTGAACACAGCAGGGCAAACAAGTTTAAATACATGTCGGTGGAAACATTGATGGCCATTTTTCTTTTCTTTTCTTTTCCTTGACTCTAAGATGCTTTAAAGGGAGTTGCATGACATTATTAAATCTTCACACTTTGTTCCACGAACCTGAGAATAAGCTAAGACTTGTGGCGGGATAATTTCCTTTAGATCCTCCCCCATTTGTATTCAACATTGAATATGGGAGGGGTTTGATGAAAAATATTCATTTGGCACTTGCCATTCATTATCTAGCAACAACTAGAGCTTGATCCCAATAATAGCAACAAAATCATAATATGTAAGACACCACAACTAAAGAGTATACATTTAATTATTATAGAATCATCATTGACATTTTTCTAAAAAAACATCAACAACAAATATCAACAAGTATTCTTAAACCCTTCCATATGACATCTTGAATTCCATAGTGGATTCTTGGATCTATATGGGTCAATGGTTAAGAAAATTATTTATTTGAATATGAAAGTCAACATCCTCAATGATTAGGTGAGTTGAGTCCTTGTATAGGGGCACACGGAATGGAAAATTATGATCACAAAATTGGATGTCAAAGTCGTTGACTTTGCTCATTGTCCCCTCCATGTGAGCCAATGAGTTGTATCTACATATAGGTTAATCATTCACGGGATCCATACACTTACATATTTACAAGTGCTATGACCGGAATCCAACATGTTCCGACTAATGTTGCATTTTTTTTATTCTAGAGGTTGGAGGCGGCATTCTAAAATACATTTAAAAATATTTCAAAACATTTTTAATGTTTTTTTTTATTGAAAATCATCGAAGACATTGATCTATGAGGTCCTTTATGGCAAATCATTGTTGAAAATATTCCCCTCTTCCAAGATCAGTTATTCGAGCTCTTCTCTGCCCAAGTATTGATCCAAGACTGCGCCTAGATCGTCCCCAATGCGAAATTCGTCTTGTTCAACGTCGTCATCATCAACGTCACCGTTGTCATTCTCCATCTCTTGGCGCAGTTGCTCGAAGTTTGAATGTACTAATGCTATATGGTAATATGAACAATTGGTGAAGTTGTGCATGTCCATATTCACCCTACTGACCTGGACTGACTGTAGTAGTGAATTTACAATAAATAAAAATTAAAAACACCTCCAAATTTGTTGAGCATTTTAAAATGTGTATTAAAAAACAAATTAAAAATAAATGCACCACTAGTTCCAACATTTGACATATATAATTGTTGGATGAAGCAACTGGTGACATCATACGAGTCTTTCTTTTACTTTAGTAATGACAATTTTGTCATGTACAAGCAAGCTAAGTTACACACATAAGTTCTCGTTTCCTCCCAAAATACAAGACTTCTTGAAGGAGCTTCCACACCTTGCCACTATATGTGGGAATATTATTCTTTAATATGTGTGGATTAATGTTTTCTAATAAATTATTTATTTGAATGTCTATAATCTTGTTGCATATGCTTTTCACACGATGTGTTGTGTTTTCGACTTGATGTGAGCGATGCATATTTGTGCAATAATTGTACGATAAACTCTACCTATGACACTAACTTTTACAATGGTTAATCCATGTTAAAACCATAAGTCATGCCTTACATTATAGGCAGTGAGGGGGATGATTGGTTAATAGAGAGCTGCAACATGTCCAATAATCAATGTAAAAATGACTATCTCAATTTGATAGGTATATGAATTTTTTTGGGTCAATGTCACATGCTCATTCCACCCATAAAAGCCATATATAACCATTAATTACTAAGAGAGACAATCTTTTAAAGTCCTCGTTCACTTGGTTTTTGAAGGTGGGAAGGGGTTTGGAGAGTTGTCTCAAAACATATTTCGGGGATCACCAAGTGAGTTGATTGAAGCTAAATGCACATTGATAATAGAATAAGCATGTGTCTTCCTCTTTTCATCGTTTCATATTATAGAAACCCTTACTTATTTCAACTTTACCGGATTTGCACCATTTTTACAAGCATTTGAAAACATCTACAATTTGCACTTGGTGGACGAAAATTAGAACACACTTGGATTTTGTGGGTGAGATGAGTGTGCAACTTTACTCCCATAAAACCCTTGAAAGCTGATTTATTGATTTGATTGAGAGAAAGAAACTTACAATGATTGTTGGAGCCACTCTTAGGGTGGGGTTTACGCTAGGGACCAAGAAACTTCGAAATTGAGGTAGATCCTATTGGTTAAGAGCAAAATCTTGATCCAAGAAGTTTACAAGAAGGTATGAAGAAATGAAGTGGCGATAATGTGGCATTATTTTCTTTCCAAAGACATGTGGGTGTTATTTGGGTCATCTATCACGTTCTCCAACTTCTAATACGTACACTATATAGATGTGTACTTATTTTGTATTACAGTGTGATTCTTTGATTTGGAGGAAAGTAAAAAAGAATAGAAATAGATTACCTTTTGTTTTATTCTTAGTTACTTTTTGTTTACCTCTTTAGTCTTACTTTTAGTTTTATACTTAGTTCATTTTTAGACCAACGGATAATTAGTAGCCATGTGATGAGGATAAGAGGAGGATTTTTGGGCTTCTCACATGTGTGGTTGGAAAGAAGAAAAAAAAGAGACAAGAGTTTTTTGTTGTGATGAAAAACTCATTGTGTGTTGGTGGATTTTGAGGAGAATTTGAAAATAAAATATGCAAGAGTTGTGTTTCGTGGGACTGTTTTATCTTAAGTGATCACTTGCTTGAATGAGAGTTAGCAAAAACAAACGTTGTGCTAGTTTGAGTGGAGGGGGGTCTGTTGGCACTTGCATAGAAGGGCTGAGACTTCGACCGACCACAAAAAGACGGACAAGTCGTTTGTTTGCAACAAACTTTGAGGAAGTGTGTAGTACTTATTGTTAGTTTTTTCTATAAAAGATCTCATTCACTTAATTCGACGGTTCGACAAAAAAAATCTAGTTGCAGCCAAAAGCCCAGTGCTTTCCCAAGGCGGAACCCTCTCTACCCGACACCGGTCACATATGGCTTCACACTACTCTTGAGGGTCCGTGACCACACTACATGATTTTGGAGGTGTCTTGGGACGGCCTTTGGACACGTTCTTTTGGGCTCTCACAATTTCATGGTCACAGCTCTTGGCTCGTGTGTGAAGTGGCCCTCCAGCTTGGGTCCAATCTTGGGTGTTTTGGGCCCCAAACATACCCTACTTAATGTTAACCCACCCTTTAAGTTAGGGCCAGTTCACACACGAGAGTGAGAGCCCAAGATCATTACACTTCAAGCACTCTCATTGGTGGAAAAGGCGGAGCCGGTTCAAGTTTGGTTCACACTATGCTTGAGGGACCAACGGAGTATGTGAATGCAAGATGGATGTAAAGTTTACACGGATTTCTATAAGGCATCAAATGGATCATGTTTCATGGTCACTTGGACTATTTTTCAAACACCACCTCTTGGAGGTAGGCCTAACACAAAACCCGGGAATCATGGCACTCCGAATGCTCACAACCATTGATTTATTCTATTTTATCATGTGTGAGGACCCGCATGAATAGACATTCATTGAAATAGCATTTGGTTGAGGCCCCGGTCATATATGACTTCACACTATACTCGAGGGTCCATGATCACACTACATGATTTTGGAGGTGTCTTGGGACGGCCTTTGGACACTTTCTTTTGGGCTCTCACAATTTCATGGTCACGGCTCTTGGCTCGTGTGTGAAGTGGCCCTTAGGGTGTTTGGTTACAGCGTTCTTGCTATTTTCTGACCCTTGTTAGAATGGTATAGACTTTGATTATTAATTGCACAATTTACTTGTGTCCATTCCATTCTAGTAAACCCCAAACCCTTGACCCCAAGAATCGATGAGAAGCGCGAGGGTTTCCACATTCCACACCATCATGCCTTTGATCTAGACGAAACAGATTGCCATGGCGGCCTTTCGACATGCTGATGCTTGTTCCCGAGTAGTGGCGCACTTCGTACGTTTTTTTTTTTGGCTTTTTATTCCTCCGCCAATTGGTATTTCTTTGTAATTCTTATTTTGCACTTTCGGATTTCATACTCAAAGGGAGGATTGATCTCACTATGTTCGTTCATGGATCTGCGAGTGCACATTTAGGTCACGATTCGCGCTGGATGGCACTCTTTTGGTCTAGTGATGCATCCTGTTGAATTCAGAAATTGACAGATGGAAATTGTTGCCAAACCTTTCCTTTAGATTGTTGGGATGATTCCATGCGCCAGTTTCTGCTTCGATGGCTGTGGATTTTTCGAATTCTGTTGAATTGCCCGAATGGATCTGTAACAAGAGCTCGATTTCATTTTTTACATCATCATTGTGCTTCCATTGCACTGTAGAGCATATATTCTCTCTGGATCTGCCAGGGATGTGCACTATAGGTTTTCTATGGCGAGTTCTGTCCTCTCAATTGATAAACTTGTTCTTATAATTGTTGAACTAAGCTATTCTCTTGAATAAATTTAACCTCTGGCGTTTGTTTTTCCTACTTCAGGGTTTTGCCTTTTGATTCCTTATGTTAATAGTGAGGTCTTAGCACAGATGCTATGCAAGAATTTGCTTGAGGCTTCCCGTTACCTCTGGAGATTAGTAGCATAAACTCAAGACAAGGATGTTTACTGTTGAGAACTGATGAAGTTTTTTCAGTAGGGATGTCATGTAACGTGGCTTCTTCCATGCAGATTGCTGTAGATGGCCCCTGGTTAAATGGCTTGCCACCGTTTGGCTATTGTCGTATGTGTAATTTGTTTCCTATTTTTTTCTAGTTCTTGATTGCTTCATTTTCATTTCTTTGTATTGAGTATGTAACTCTAAAGCTTTGGATTAACCATCTGTCTTGATTCTTATTTCTGGTTACCTTTATTTGTGTGGGTTGTCTGAACATCGACACTGTCAAGGATATATTTTCAACATTTCATGACCAGTAAGTGTTGGCTTGGTAATAATCTTGATCTCCATTGGAGTGCAGGATGTTGATTGCTTCTATGCTCAATCAGAAGTTTTGCGCCGACCTTCTTTGCGGGGAAGGCCTGTTGGTATCACTCAGGTACACAACATCACCTGAACAGAGCAAACCATTTTCTGGAACTGATAGGCTACGCGAATTTATGGTTACAATTGGGTGGGCTTTCTTGGAGCCATGTGGTTGAAAAAATACTGACATGTGGAGTACAAATTGTTCTTCAGAAATTTCTGGTGGTCACATGTAATTACATAGCTCGAGCACTTGGCGTGCCGAAGATGGCTTCGATTGAGGAAGCGAGAAGGAGGTCAGTGTTATTCTGGTTGTAAAATGCAGCCAAGTATGGCGTCTTGAGCTTCTAGCCTATAATGATCAGGAAAACTCATAAGGATAGTGAATTTACAGCATTTTCTCACATGATGCTGTATGAAGGTGGAGATAGGCAGACACTGCTAATAGGGTCTGGATTCGTGGGCTTGGGTGTCTTTTTGCCTTGACAGGTGTCCAGACCTTGTACTGATCAATGGGGAGGACCTAACCCCTTATCGTGCAGCCAGCAAGCGCATCATGGCACTTTTAGGGAGATTCGGAACTTTGGAGAGGTACTAGTTGTGTGCCTTCTTTGGGTCTGGTTATCTATTCACATTTTATCTGATTTGTTCTTTTTTATTTAGAACTGAGGGCTGGTTCAAGACTATTGACAGTGTCCTAGGTGCAAATTTGAATGAAGATAGTTAACAGCAGGTCCAGGTCATACAAGATGCCATTTAAAGAAAATAAAATTAATCAAATGTTTTTCTGGTATAGAAGTCGATGCATTATAGAAATCAGGGGCTATTTGGAGATGTTAAGTAATTAGGACACTTTACACTAGAGCTTGAAGGCCTGTGATTAGTTAAACTTGAATATCTCATTGGTGGAAAAGGCTGAGACTGCCCCACTTCAGTTCACGCCAGAGCTTGAGTGCCTAAGGGTCCAAGGAAGTTTGAATGGATGAATAACCTACATGGAGTCCTTCATCGCATGCAATGGATAATGTTTCATGGTCTACTGGGTTTTGCATCAGGCCCACCTCAATGAGGTGGGTCTAACACAAAACCAGGAGACCATGGCACTTCAAAATTTCACAACCCTTGATTTAAATATAACTTATTGTGTAGAAGGGCCCACATGAATAGATAGTAATGAAACAGAAATTGGTTGAGAGCACAGTTGCGTATGTCTTTAGACTACACATGAAGGCCCAAACCACACAAAGTTTAATTTCAATTTTCCATGGTATGGCCTTGGGATGGGTTTTCAGAGCCCTTACAACTCCATGGTCTTGGCCCTTTGCCATAGTCTATAGTGGCTCTCAGTCTGGTGAGATGGTGTTATTCCTTCTGTTCACTGGTGTTCTGTACAAATTTGCAACTTGTGGGTGTCTTCCAGATTGGGGCTTGATGAAGGAGCAGTTGATATTACTGCAGAGGTCAAAGCAAGGGTTGCATCTGGTGCAATACAGCATGGCTTCTCAGGCCTTCTTATAGATTCTTGCTACACAGCTTCCACGAAAGTTTCACCTAGTGGAGCTTCAGAGTCCAGGGAATTTTCAGAAAAGAAGGATGTACATGGAGAAGACACTGAGATTACAATGCACATTCAGGAAGGTTTTGCAATGACTGATGGAAACAAGCTCCTCATGGTTGGCAGTCAGCTTGTCACTGAAATTCGAACAGCTCTGGAGAAAGAAACAGGATTTCAAGTTTCTTGTGGCATTGCTCATAATGTATGTCCTTAAAACTCCTGACGTGTTTCTGACAAGTCCTTTGTGAATATAGTGTAGAATTTACTGATGTGTATGCATCTATTGTTATTGGTGCTGTTTCTGTGAACTAGCTCAACTGACCTTGCAATATTTTTTTCCTTGTTGCAGAAAATGCTTGCCAAAATGGCTTGCTCTGTGAACAAGCCTAACAAACAGACAATTCTTTTGGACTCAGCTACTTCGGAATTTCTTTTACCTATGTCTGTACGGAAGGTCAGTATCTCTAAAAATTGTTATGAATTTGCAACTTGCACATTGTCATTTTTAATGTCAATAGATCCTGATGTGATTTGGGGCTCCTAATTCCTGAGTTAAACTCCGACTTGGTGACATTGGTTATTGGCAGCTTCCTGGTGTGGGGCATAAAATGGAAGCTTCTTTGAGAGATATCAATGTTGAAACTGTGGCTGATCTTCAGAAAGTCACCACAGAGCAACTCTCAAGTCTGTAAGTGTCCCTCTGGTACTCATGCACTTCTGGCAAGATACCCTACATGAAGGTCAGATTAGGCGTAAATTGGCGATTTTTGGCCAAAATTGTCACATATCATCATGTGAGTGGTTGCAACCTCTCAAAAGATGATATGGAAATTGTTTGTAGTGGCCAATCGGACCTAAATGTGTGGTAATCTTTGGCCTTTGTTAATCAACCCCTTTTTTCAAAGATGGGCGCTTGCACAAGGTTTCTCCTAAATGTATTTTCTTGGGACCTTTGATATCTTGGTCTTAATGAAATTTGAGTAATCACTGACATCTGCCATTTCGAGATCAGGGCTCCCTTTAGGAATGTGTTGAAGCTTTTATAACATTCAATGTCAAGCATGAGCACCAAAGCAGAAAAATTCCATCAGACCATGTGTGCTTACATTCACTACATAAAAATTGAGGACAGATGTCAAATCTGAAAGAGGTCGGGTTGACAAATTTGAGTCACATGGCTGTGATGTAGAGCACAGGTTTGGAGAACGGATAGGTGTATTCTTGTACCATGCATGTAGAGGGTATGATCCTAAGCCAGTGCACAACAAAGGTCCTCCTAAGTCACTATCAGTGGAAGATTCTTTTCGAAATTGCACCACTTTGAAACAAGTTGAGGTATGGCTGTGGTTTGTTGACTTCCATTTTTGGGTTCCAGATCCTAAGTGTGGATAGATTAAGGATGAAGTTCCCAAAACTATCAGTTGAATGTTGTGAATGATGGTGCACATGAGGTTTATTGACTAGGGGCATTAAATAAAATCTGGTTTGTCTGTGCAGAAGTCTAACAGCTGTAAGTAGTGTCCATTGCAGTTGTTATGTTCAGAAGCTTATGAATGTTCTGGAGAATGGCAGGCTATCATGAGATCACTTGCCCCAGATTTGGTGCGTCGGGTGGATGAAGATAAGGAAGAATTTGAGCGTGTACCAAAGCTACTCACTGTTAAATGGCGTACAAAAGCAATAATGTAAGCCAAGTCTCCGCAAAATCACCCCAGTGCATGCTCAATAGTACCATATGTTGGTAAAGCCAGATGTTCAGACTTCTTTGCCATTGTAGATGAGTGTTTGTGAAAATTGAGTCTGGAGAAGTGGCAAAGGTTCATGAATTTGCCATGTTGGTTTAATTCTTGGCTTGAATAGTGCTCACTGCAACAAAGCATTTTATTTTGTCAATCTTTATATACAAAAGTGGAGGAGTAAGGTTTTGTGGTCCTCCATTTAGGAACTAACAGACACAATTCAAGGAATCTTTACAATTAATTGACAAGTTTGCAGAGTGGAAGTTAGTGGTACATGGTGCTAATTGTGATTGTCATGGATCTGTAGGTTAACCATATATCATCTTATGATCTGCTATGACTTTAGGAAGTCAGAATTGCATTCTCACTATTTTTTGTAGGTGAAATGGGATCCATCTGTGCAATAGTGTTCTTTGGATGCTTGGCTTATATTGTGCTTCACCTTTGATGCAGGCCATTCACAAGTGTATCGGGTCCCATCCCTGGAGACCTTCTTTCAACCACTCTGGCTATGAACAAGAGAAGTGAAACTGCAGTGGAGGCAGGAATGGGACTTGTTTCGCGATACTTTGGTGCAAAACCATTCCACATGGTGGTTCTAAATATTGGGGCTACTGGATTTACTGAGACCAATGGTGGCACCTCACCTGCTGGTGACATTAGGGTATTTCTACAGACTCCTAGAAAGAGTTCTCTGACTGGTCCCACTTTACAAAAAGAATCCATCAATCTAGGTATGCAAGGACAAGAGGGCTTAAGGGAGGTAGGAGGAGGAGGAGGAGGACCAGACAAGGATCTTTCAGTTCTTCAGCTGCAGAAGGCACTGGTATCTTCATCGAAAGTTGTCAGCAAGTATGAAGCGAGGATTCGACGAGAGGGACTTTTCTTCAAAGAAGCAGCACCTTCATGGAAATGCGAAGGCACAGGATTTGGCGTAGAAGGACAAGACGAATTTGCATCAGATTTATCTGAAAGAAGTGATGGTAAGCAAATCAATTTCATAGAGGGCTATTTGTTGGTGTCTAATGATTTTCTCATTCTTAAAAATCATGAACTAGGAGTGTTACTTGCGTGATGAGAGATGACTTCTTGGTTGCCACCGGTGTGAATTATGGTGTTGCTCCATCTTCAAGTTAGTCTAATTCTATATGTAATTCCGAAATGGGCATCATGATAATTATGGGGACCTTGAAGACCTCCTTTAAAAGGTGAACACCTTGAATGGGCGCTGACAAGCCAACCTGCACCTTATCACCCATAAGGGCAAGCCCCTACATTCCCACATGGTTGGTTAAAACGTCCAGGTTCACCCCACTATAATCGGGTGGACCATTGTGCCTCCAAGCACTATTCTGGCCTTAGGTGGCTTAATCTCAGTGTTCCCATGGGATCCAGGTTAAGGCCTTGGGTCTAAGTCACTCCCTCCTGCTTGATGAGCATAGAAATGAACATTGGAAGTTTCTGAAGAATGATGAAGCCTGAGACATGCCATTTAGATGCTGTGCCTGTTTTTTCGTCGCTTCAGGCAAGTGTACCCACACCACTTGATCTTCAATGTGGCAGAATATGGCCATGTCATGGTTTTTTCTTGAAAAAATGGGTGTTTTTTGGTGCAGACAATGAAGGGGATGATAATTTGTTGGAAGAGAGCTCGGTGCATCCAGGTTGGAAAGGGGGGAGCAGTCATGGCACAGAAACAGGAGAATTCATTGAGTTGGAGACTATGTCACACCCACGAGAGGCAGTGGACGTGGCTTCCCCTGATGTACAAGGAGATTCCCTTAATACAGGATCAAAGTGTAAATGGTGTGGACAATTAGTTGAACAGAGTGAGCAGGCACACCAAGAGCATGAGGACTATCACTTTGCGCTAAGCTTACAGGAGGACAGCAGAGGCTCAAATTCTATGAAAGTGGTGACAGGTAATTCAAGTTATGGGACCCCAAAAAGCAGGGAGAAGCCTCGCACGTACATACCTCCGACCTCAAAACGACCAAAGTCGCGCAATGGTACTTTAGATGGTTTTATATTGCAGAGATGACAACATTAAAACACATGTTTGACCAAACAAAGCATAATTCCAACTTTCAGAGAAGTTGCCTTCCAATATGATAAGGATTCTGTTCTTGGTATCATTGCAATCTTAGGAAGCTGCATATAGTTTTGAATATTTCAACCATGTGGCAGAGGTGTATTTACATGTCTTTTTCAACAAACATAAGGTGAGTGTTCCTATATGGACACCTCGACTAATCAACTTAGCTTACAGACACGTTTCAAAGTTCATGTGAATAGCAGATGTAGAACTTCTTGGATGCAACTGAGGAAATGTAATTTTTTTGCACAATTTTTAAGAGGCCACATTCTTTGAATTCTTAATGGGACAGATAGGGGCCACTTTTACTCTAGAGTACATTCTTTAGTAGATCCTCATTCATTCTCATTTGGCTCAAACTTCAGTAGACAAATGCCTTCTAAATTCTGTGAGTGATGAAGCACATCACGAATCTAGCATGGTTGGGCAGGAAATGGGCAGGTGCTGCAGTCCAGCCTTGGACGCATTCAAGGGGAGGAGCCACCCATTTGCCTCCTGAGTGCATACCAGAGTTCAATGGCATATCATTCTTCCGAGGGGAAGAATAAACATACTTATCTTCTCTGGGGAACCACATAGCTGTGCTCATAACATTTCCTTCAGCAATACATAGATGATTCAAAGGCATTGTGTACAAAACAAGTAGTACAAATCTTCCATGCTCTGTAGAAACATTGATGTTTACATAATTTTGCTTCTCAACACATGCCATAGGAAACACTTGTGTTTTTTTTAACACAAATGCTCTTGTATTGTACAATGTGATATGCTCTCATAATTGATATTCTTTGCAATTCCCACTTCTCTCTGTTGCAATTTTCATTGTCTATGCACATGTGTGTGCCCAATTATGTGCAAGATAGATGTGCCTAATTCAATGTCTGATCTTAAATGGACATCTATATTTGAGTGGTGTATGGTCAGTGTGTGATTAGAGCAGACACCAAAACGACAGGTATTGAAAATAAATTGGGCTACGTGCTCAAAATTTATTAACCATTCTAGACGTGATAATCAACATCATTGTCAAAGTGAAACATTCTCTAAGTTATTCAATGATCGATAATTTATGGCATATTTTTACGTAGAAAATTACCTCATTTTTGGTATTTTGACGCCCCGTGATTTTAGGCACTTGTTTTTAATTCCTAAATGCACTTTGGCATTCTAGAGGGCACAACGTCCCTTCTCAATGCCGGATGCTAAAGCACCCCTATCAAGCTCTGTCCGCCTAAGAATCTGCCGCCTCTAGCCCATATGTCAGTGTCCAAACCATACTTTATTGGTCCTGCCCATGTTGTTGGTTGTAGCTTGCTTGATTGGACAGAACCATGGATGGAGTCAACTCCAATGACGTTAGTTATCCTTCGAGCCACGGACCTTCCTCAAACATTAGGAACATTCTTTGTTCCCATCTCTTTGGTTATGCAGCACATTTGCTAATGTGTCATGCAAACGATATCTACTAATGTATTATGCAAATGAGATTTACAAATGTGTTATGCACCATATCCAAATCCAAAAATGTGTTATGCACCAAATCCAAATTCAAAAATGCGTTATGCACTAGATCTAGAAATGTATTATGCACCAAATCCAGATCCAGAAATGTGTATTCGAACTTGTTAGTGCACACAACCATTTCATACACATAGTGCATGTAATCAAGTGGTCTTCTTCCCTAAGCTTGTGATGCCAAGATTCTATAGCTCAGTGCAAATACCCTTTTGTTATGTGCCTACACTCACATGATTTGTAGGTTGTGCATGAGCATTTCTAATCACACTCAATTCGATTATATGCTAATAGTTGATGTGGATGATCGTACCATTTTCAATTGCTGTGTGTAGGGAACTACTAAGCATGATGCTCACTTGCATGGTTAGTTGTACACTGTTGAAGTATAATATTAGCAAATTTGAAGACATGGACAACTAGGGTGTCATTTCATATTTTAGCTACAAATTACTCCCCTAAATTACTACAATATTAATCACAAAATCACACATGAAATAAACTTGTTACTCACCAGTCAGTGCATCTAATTGTCATTGGTACAAGTGTATCTCATTGGATGACAATTTTATTACGGATCTTCAATTCGTGCAGTAGAGAATTTTTTTAACTGTAAATCCATAACTGTAATCCCGTAAATATAAATCCTAATAATAGAGCAGATATCAATTAAATAGCTCCCTAAACAAGCATCAGACATCAATTTTGATATTGCAGGCCCGTCAGAGATGCGGAAACCGAAATCTACTGCCTAACTAATGATGAGTTTTATTGGTGACAAATACCTTGTCACTAGGTATAATGTTTAGTGACAGGGCAAGTGACTTGTGTAGTGGGGGACATTTGCGCTTCAAGTGGAATATGCACACTCATTAGTTTAGGAAGTGACGTTAAAAAATGTCATTGTAGCACACTTCTCCTACTAGTGGCAACAATTGACATAGGTCAACTGCCTTTAGTTGACTGTCTTGACCGACTACGATGTGGGAAAATTCATCGGTGCCTATAATCAGGTCAAGAGGTTAAACAAGAGTGGCACTAAAGAAGCAGACATTATTCGCATGGCTAAAGATTTGTATCGTACTAAATCCGCTAAGAACACCGAGTTCATGTTTGAACACTGCTGGGAATTGGTGAAGGATTTCCCGCGATGGGCTGATGGTGTTAGCCCATCACGACAGTCAACTCCGTCTAGGAGGGTTTCTGGTTCTTCTGACCACGAATCGCAATCAGGTTCCCAAGTGGACACCCAGAATTTTGTGAGTGCTGTGGAAACTACAGGTGAGGCAACTACAAGCATGGCATTCACCGCAAGGCCCAGTGGCACGAAAGCAGCGAAAGATGGGCAACGTGCTGACAAGGTGCACGAAATAACAGCTTTGACTCAAGCCAAGGCCGCCGAGAAGATGGCTGAAGCAACCCTGCGCAAGGCGGCAAGTCTGGAGTATCACAACATGCTGCTCCTGTTCACCGCACCGATGGACCAAGTTACGACGCCGGAGGCTCAAGAGTTTATTCGTTTACTTCGAGAGGAAGAGCTGCTGAAACTGAGACGTCGAAGGGCTGAATCCGCGGCCAGTGAGTTGCGTGAACGAAATGAGCGAGAGGTTTCTGAAATGGCCGAGGCGGCACAGGAACGAGAAGAGGCTGCAAAAAGAGCTCGGGAATCTGAGGAGACAGTTAGGCAAATGCGGGAAGCACGAGCAGAATTTTACGAAGAATGTGAGCCCGACATCAACGATGAAGGCATGCAAAATTTTGTGGATCCCAAGGATAGAGAAATCCTGGAATTACAGGACTCTGACGAAGAAGACCGTCACCATTCCGAGGTGAGCTCCATTTCGAATTCTGTGTTTTTTTTTGCTGTTTACTCCTGCTTTCGAATTCTATGCTTTCAGTGGCAACAAAGGTCTGTGCGGCCACCCTCTGCCAGCCTGCAAGAGCTGTGTGCGTAAAACCATTATATAATTAATTGTGACCGATTTTTTAGGCCGATAACTACACTACGTTCACCAATATGTACTATGGTCCACACCCTACGTTTGATTGAGTGACGCTGAGTTGTAGCAATTTTAGGTTTCGATCCCGTTAAGGGCATCGATCTGTGTGAAAAACACGGCTTATGAGCGTCTGTTGTGGTTGTGTGTCACATTTTGTGCCTTCCTTTTCCTCTGGGGACTTGAAAACCTGTATTGAAATTTTGGGGATTTGGGAAGTGCTTCGATCTGAAATTAGTGAGATGGGACTAGGGTTTCGAGAACCATTGTTCTTCATTTAGCATATGCAATGAACCTCAGCACAATTGAGTTTTTCTTTTTAGGAATGTAATAACAGTTGCTATTCATGTATGCTTGTTCAATTCTCAATAGCACAAAATTTTGCAATCATGGCCCTTGCACCCTGTTTTTGTGCAATTCCTTTATATTATCATGAAAACTGTTAATTATACTCTTTCTCTCATTGCAGACATGGATTGAATTGGCCAAGTGCTTCTTTATTTGTGTCTAGTATGGAAGCAAAGGCTTTGAGGTATCAGTTGTTAAGGTGTCTAGGATGTGGCCTTTTCTTGGACATTAGTTGCTTTAGCTAGGTACCCACTGGTATGTAGTTGAATGCTTTTCCTTGTCTTATTTGTCAATTTGCATTGAACGGAAAACTGGTCAAGATTTTGCACAACTTTCAAGGTTCTGAACAATGCTCGTGGTTTTTTGATAGCAGGCACAACATGCTTCTGAAGAGCATGAACCTTCAAGCCGGCAATTCCAAGTGGGCGGGATTGCGCCAGGTGGTTTCAATAGTGATGTTGTAGGCCAATGGAGTTCACATGTACGTATCCGTGGTGATAATGTGCCATGGGATGACATTGAGCATGTTGGACCGGGAATGCCCACCACATGGAATGTTGTGGGAGTCCACGACAATTCACAAAACAAAGACATAGAACTTGACATGGGCCTTGATTTAGCGTTGAATGGCCATAGTTTTTACCAATAAATGTGATAGTAGTCACAATTTTGAATATTATTGCAAAATTTCAGCAACCATTTTTTCTCTAAAACACATGTATCTTGATTTACCACTTGGTGGTGAAGCATAATGTGTTGAACATGCCCTCTTTTAGTGGTAATGGACTGAAACTGTAGGCATTTGTACCAAATGGCTGGAAAATGAGCACATTGTCTGAAAAGCTCGAATAGGAGGGTCTAATGTTTTAGGGTGTGTGTTCTTCTAGGTTGGAGCTTGTGGGCAAGACTCCCGAAGACCTGTGATCTCATGCCGGGCTGTGAACACCACCGTGGACGCACTATCAATTGGAAATGAAGAATCCTTTGCAGGAATTGGTATGCAAATTTCCTTTCCAGCGTCCATTACCCAGAGTTTAGGGATTAGGGTTTATGGCTCACTGCTCATGTCCTGATTAATGACTTGGTGGAAGGTGCTACTGAGTTGTTTTAGAGTGCAGCTACTTGTTGCACTGACTGGCATGGTTTGAGTTGAAACCCTTGGATCTTTCACTATGCTCATGAGTGCAGATTGGTCTACAGTAGTAGATATAATTATCTTGGCATTAGCAATTAGGCGGAAAGGGTGTTCAAGAATATTTGACATCTTCTCACACTGGAGCCCTTGATACTTAAGTGGATGCATGTGTCTCAAAAAGATGGTGCTTTTCAGAGAGCTATGAGTCTTATACAGAAGTTAAACAGATTGCTATCACTGTGAAGCTGATGAACAATGTCTTGAATTCTGCTTTAAAAAATACAGACTTATAAGCAATTCTTTGGTTTCTAGTCAATGCATTTCTTATTGTAAGCCTGCCATTATAAGCAAACAATCACTCGCATTACAGTTGTATGTATGCTAGCTCTGTAAAGTCGAAGCTGCTCAAGATACTGTAAAGATTGCCATAAAAGATGAATTCCTTCTTATTGGAAGTTTTCCATGTATTGTTTGCAGGTCCAAAGCTGAAAAAGCTTTGTTGTCAGGATTGTGCTTGGATGCTACAGATGCAGACCTCTGGTTTGTACTTGGTGTTTTAGCACCCAACAAAGCATTGAAGCAGTATGCCTTTATTCAAGCTCTGCGGGTAGATGCTTACCATGCTGCTACATGGGCTCACCTAGGACAGGTATGGAGGCTTTTCCTGCTCCTTGCTTATGTGCTTCTTGTTTGATTATCAGATTTCAAATAAGTTTGAAAGGAGTGGTCCTGTGGCAAGTTTACTAACCCTTATACTTCACTATTGTGCCTAATTGGCTACTGATATTGTGACTTCAAAACCAGCTTTATCTTCGGGAAAGAGACTTAGAGTTGGCAAGGCAGGCCTTTGACAGAGCTCGGAGTGCAGATCCTACTTTGAGCCTTTCTTGGGCTGGCATTTGTACATGGCCTCAGTGACACGTAAGTATCTTGCTTAAGAGGCATATAGTGTGTCTATGGTATAGAGATGAGACTGATGTTTGCATGATGCATTTGCTTCTCTGCAGTTGTGGGATTATGGATATCTGTATGGGTGTAATTAATGACTGATGTTGTTGGATGCTTTACTTTGCAGAAAGGAGGAGACGGGAAGGGCATTTGCTAGTTGCTTGTATGCTGCTCATTTATCACCTGTGAGTTTTCTATTCATGTATCATTATCTGCCTCTGGCTTTGGTGGGAATTCAAGTCTTGATGAATCGATGCTTTAACTATCTGTTGTTTAACTGTATCACCTCTTGGGGCCATGATCAAGTTCACAAGGTCAAGGGGTCTATGCTCACTCAGTTCCTTTGGATTCTGGCCCCTTTGAGCAGAATGTTCACGTGCAGCTATATAGGCTTGGCAAAGCTTGCAGAAAGAACACATCAGCTGCACTTGGCGCAGGTACCTGAAATGTTTCTAGTGTTGTGTTATCAAATGCTTTTGTGTCAGTCATCAAGTTCCTCTGGAGTTGATAGAATTGATGCTGTCAAATCAGTTCAATAGAAGTGTATCAGTAGAAATTCAACTATATTTCTCTGCTTCTCTTTCCTTAACCTAGTAATTGTGAATGAGTTAATATATGTAACGAGTAAGTCATCTAAGCTTGGATTTCAACTTTCACTGTTATAAATCTACAAATTTTTCTTCTGCTGAGCTTTTGCTTTCTAATTTGCAGGAATTGGTGCGGTTGGACAATGAACTTCAGGATCTAAAGCGAGGAATTGACACACCCTCTTCATTCCATGGTGCTCATTCTCAAGGAGCTATGTCAGATGCTGCAGATGTGAAAGAAGTGCGACCACCTGTTTCGGACAGTGGCTCCGACCTACCCATATCTAATTCCTTAAAATCCCCAAACGGATTTCTAACTCTTGCAACCCCATTGAAAACACCAGTGACAACGAGTAGTGGAAGCCGTCACGGTCACTCTCAAGTTTCACATTGCAATTCACTACCCTGTAGACCTGGATCACTAGAAGGCTTTCAAGACATAGACATCATCAAGTCTCCGGTGACTGGCTCTGATTTGAGTGACAGTCATAGCTCTGTGGTAAGCAGAAGATCATTTTCAAATGCCAGGAGGAAGTCTAAGTATGACAACTCTCAGGGTAGTGCCCGCCAAATGTTGCCGAGGAGTGTTGTCGAATGGAAATAACAAGAAACTTGTGTAGTCTTGCAACTTTTGAGTTCTACTGCGTCCAAACCATTACTGTCCAGCTAGATATTCCAATGTCCTTAAATTTCTCATAACTTGTACTGTAAGTTAAAATCAGGTGCGTTAATTGGTAAAAAATTGTACAGGTATATGCAGCTGTAGAACAGTCTGTGCAAAGAGCACCACAACATGTGGAGGTTTTAACCTTGAGAGGTCTTATTTGCGAGTCTCGAGGGAGCCTTTCAGTTGCCATCAAATGCTTCCAACTGGTTCAATTATTGCTCCAGGAGGCACTTGGAGAAAACGAATCAATCCTTGTGGACAAAAGTTCCATGATCTCTTTGAACCTTGCAAGAGACCTCTGTAAGGTGGACCTTCTCACCTACATCCATTCTTCAAAAGTGATTTAAACTTCACATTATGATTTTTAAAAGTGTTTTGTAGTGAAGACTTGGAAATAGTTAGAGAATTTTAATTAGGTGCTGTCTGAGATTATTGTGTAAAGGCTCACAGGCTGGCAGGTTAGTGGATGCAATACAACAGTACGAGGAACTTGCAGATTCAAGTATTTTTATCTTAAGTTCAAGTTGACAAAGTTTCTCAATGTTATATGTGACAAAAGTCATTACCACAATCGATTGCTGAGATCATGTGGGTGGTTATCATATGTATACCCTCTAGATTTCATATGTGTGTGTGTCTGTTTGTTCAGAGACAATTGATGATAGATCAAAAAGTTGAAGTTGTTGTAAGATTTGTTTCGCCTGCTGGCTATCATGGGTGATTTAGAATGTTCTTGTGCATCTTGAGTTTTTGTAATAGCATGGATTTTGGAAATTAGTTGTGCTTTATGCATCTCAAAACTCAAGACACATCTTGAACAAGAGTGCTGGGTGGGATGGAACCCACATTTATTCACAATTAAGCAAAGTCTTTTATTGTAAGAGAGCAACTTTCTTCAAGAGGACTTCTCCTTTGCACCGCTGCAATCACAAGTTTGCACTTGAGTCATCTGGCCAGGGAATACTACTTCACTTTTGTCATGATGTGAATTTGTTGTTTTTATTTATTTTTCCCTTTGCTTAATCCCTTTGGCATGGTGGCATGGGAGAGGGGTACTAGTGCCAATGATTTACATCTCGATTGGGGCTGCAACAAATATGCGGATAATATCTGATTATGTGAACTTTTCTGGATAGGTCAATAACAAGGTTGTGCACACATGGGGAACTCCTAGAGAAGAAGCAGGACTACTGGGCCATGTAGACCTTGTCAATTACTTGGGGATTGTTAAGCTCGAAGCAGGTACAATCAACGGCTCTTTGAAGTGTTCCTCTGGACTGCGAGTGTCTGTAAATTGGGACTGGACTGTTCAAGGGTCTTTTCTGGAGGTCAAATTAGATATAACACTTGCTGTGGGGTGAGTGTGCTCTGTGATTTGATCAATAGGTTTGGCTTGGAGTGTGGAGCATTGATTTTGTCTAGTTGTGTCTACCTCAAAGTGAGATGAAGATGTTGCCCTGATTTTTGGGCTTCTGCTTGCTGCAATAATGTAGGGGCAGATATTGCCGGGGGCAGGGGCTACTTTCTAAAGCATTATGGAGTTTTGTTGAACCAGGCACTGATTAATTTTGGCTTAGCCTTCCTAGCCCAGCGAGGTTACACACTGTTGCAGACCCATTTTTCATGCGACAGGATGTTATGGCCATGTTTTCTACTAGTGACACATGTATTGCGATCGGTATGGCCAAACTTATGGATACTAATCACACTTTTATATATTATGCCAAATTGGCGCCTTTGAACTTCCACAAGTGCTCAATTAGATCACCACGGAGACCATAATGTGTGTCCGCATTGGCAATGTCCATGGTACTTGTCACAAACTCATCAAAGGACAAACCTCTTTGCATTGGGACATTTCCCTCATGCAAATCACCAATGACATCATCTAGTCCTTCAACACCTTCTTCGTCATCAAGTATCATATTGTGCAAAATACAACATGTGAACATGATGTTTGATATCACATCCATACTCCAATGGCGGCAAGGATTTCGAATAATCGCGAAACGGGCCTGCAACACACCAAAACATCTCTCAACATCCTTGCGCACGGCCTCTTGTCTTTCTGCAAAATAACTGCGCTTCTCATCTTGAGGTTGATGGATGCTCTGCACGAAGCAAGACCACTCAGGATATATACCGTCTGTGAGAAGATAATACCGATCATACTGACACCCGTTAACCTTGAACTGCATGTCACGAGCCTCGCTAGTCAACATGTTGTGGATGAGCGGCGACCGATCCAACACATTCAAGTCGTTGTTGGAACCTGGTAATCCAAAAAATGCATGCCATATGTGCAATCCACCATCCGCCACGGCCTCCAAGACAATGGACTTCTTCCCATCTTTGTCCCCAAAATCCCCTTGCCAAGCAATTGGGCAATTCTTCCACTCATAATGCATACAATCAAGTGAGGCAAACATCCCTGGAAATCCACGATCAGCATTAATTGCCAATTGCTTATCAAAATCAGCACGTGTAGGTTGCCTCATATGATAAGCTTCAAACTCAGCCCTAATTGCAAGGCAAAATCGCTTCATAGATCTCATCGCGGTGGTTTCACTAGTCCTGCAATACTCATCTGTAGCATCGGCACACAACCCGTAACACAACATCCTCAAAGCTGATGTGATCTTCTGATGAGGGGACAACCCCAAGAACCCACACGCATCTATTTTCTGAACAAAGTATTCGTCTCTAGCACAAACCCTATCCAATATGGTCAAAAATAATGACCGCCGCATACGGTAGCGGCGGCGAAACAAGTTTGGGCCATACACTGGCTCATCTGCAAAATAATCAGACATCATGCGGGCATGCATCTCGTGTCTATGCCTGTCAATGTTCGGCGATTTCCCTGGACGTGACCCTTGGACACCGCTCGGTATTTGAGCACGCGGTGCACTAAACCCTAAACCCATAATCCAATTAACATTGAAATCATCTTCCTCATCGTCCTCCAAAAAGAGCTCCCGAGTGGCAAGAAGGCGTTCCCGCCATTGATCCATACTAGCAACTACCAAAAACACATGTGAAACCGTTATCCCCTATGAAAGCAAAAACTTGAACCTTGCTGGAAGAGCAGACAGACAGTCTGCAAGAGTTCGAACGCTGATACAGTGCCTGCCACAGGAAAATTACAGATCCATTTAGAGTAATTTACAAAATATTCCTCAATCTGATAAAGAGAATTAGAAAGCTGCCATCATGTAACCGGTTGGTCTTGAAAACACTAGGATGTCAACCTGTCCATGCCCAAAAATCTTCGCAGACACTGCAACCAACCACAAGACATTGCAATCTGGGTAACAGATTTTATGAACCACATCAGAACCTTATTTGGAAATTCTATAAATTCAACCAAGTGCACAGACTATATTGAAGGTAGTACCTAGCAAAAAGGCGGAGTACACTTATCCCACAGAGTCCGCCCATTCTTGCTTTGTTGGTAAACGACCAAGTTGCTCTTCTGATTCTGATCTCTTGGCATCCAGAGTGAGCAGATCCTAAACATGCAAAAAACCAAACGTCCATACATTTCAGGTTGTGGTAGTGGTTAATACAACCTATCAATTCTCAAATTGAAAATGCAGTAGATTGCTAATGCTCTCTATTTTGCAAGTTATACCTGCACATATGCTGTGTATGTGGCTTCAGCTGTCAATGGTGGTTGATAGCCAGCAACACCTGCCCAAGAGTCTGATGTCCATCTTCCGGCTGTCTCTAGGTCCAAATCCTTGTCTGATGACTGCGAATCCAAGTTTTCTGATTGTGTGGCATCCAAAAACTAATTTTTCTCTGAAGCATTCATACATACAGAAAACACAACATTATTATTCTCACCTGGTGTCTTATACTGAACACAGAGACCTAAAATGTTGGTAGCCGGACAGGGGCAATGAGTTATAAACCCTAGCAAAGGGAAAATTGAATATCAAGTCCTGTAGATTAATTTTTTGACTGAGGATGCTTTCATACATACACAAGTACAGGATTATGGTTATCTCCTAATGTCTTAGACCAAACACTGCAAACAAAAATTGGTGAGCAGGACAAGGGCAATGAGCTATAAAAACCCTGGATAATGGACGCTACAAAGGGAAGATTGAATATCAACTCCCACAGATTGGATTTTCTGTCTGACTTTCAATTCATACATACAGGAGTACATCATTATTATTCTCCCCTAATGCCTTATACCATACACGGAGATGAAATATGTTGATCAGCAGGATGGGTGCAATGAGCTATATTAACCCTAAACCCTGGATAATGGACGATGCAAAGGGAGAATTGAGTATCAATTCCTGCAGATTAGTTATACGACTGACAGTGCATTCATACATACATGAGTACGGGATTATAGTTCTCCCATAATGTCTTATACCAAACACTGCGAACGAAAATAGGTCGCAGGACAGGAGCAGTGAGCCATAAACCCTAATCCCTAAACTCTGGGTAATGGACGCTGGAAAGGAAATTTGCATACCAATTCCTGCAAAGGATTCTTCATTTCCGATTGACAGTGCGTCCACGGTGGTGTTCACAGCCCGGCATGACATCACAGGTCTTCGGGAGTCTTGCCCACAAGCTCCAACCTAGAAGAACACACAATCAAAAACATTAGACCCTCCTATTCGAGCTTTTCAGACAATGTGCTCATTTTTGCCAGGCATAAGTCCTCGATCCTCAATTAGAAGAAAAAAAACGGAAAGAAAAAAATTAAGCACACAGAAAGCCTCCGCTTATTGATGAGAGAAATATGTGCTTACATTATTTTCTTCCCAAAACATCGTGACGCAATTTTGATGACAAGAGGATAGAGATGAAAAACAGAGGATAATATTGCAAACTGCACAACCACGATACACTTTGCAACATTGCTTCTGCCCGCAGCTGGAGTCAGCCCCTTCAAGATCTTCACCGCTCAACTGCAAGCTGCAATCGTATAGGCAATGTGGATAGTCTGGACCCTCTCAAGAGCGCACAAACAAGTTGGGCAATTGGAGAATGCGACAAAGTGAAGGGACAGGAGGTTACCGGCCGGCCTCGGAGTTTGCTACAAGCACCGTTTGCTTTGCGTTGCGATCGGCGTTCTTGTTTAAGTTAGGGCATCGGAAGAATCGAAAGAATGGTGCAATCGAACTTCAGCCATCTCAGCGCATAGGACCCCTGCAGTGCCTCAGTGGCCGTGACTCCGTGGCAGATAATCGTAGAGTCTGAGCCAGCGCATACGGACCTCCTCAGCCGGCCCAGATATTCGGGAGTCAGACTGCAAATTTATGGAGCGAGAGTGGGGGTCTTTATTTTTGGCGAGTCACTCAACCCTTGTGGAGCCCTCTACTGGCCCTTTGCCGAGTGGTGGATTCAGAGCAAGGGTGCGGATGCTCTAAGTAGTAGTCATTTGCCTTGGTCAACTGCTAAATAAAGGTGGTTTGCCTTGGTTGACTGCCGCCTTGTAGTCAACTAAATGTCTCCTCCATCTTGATTGCTGGATGCAACCGCATCCAATGGTTAGGATTGAGGAGATCGGCCTCGGGGGGTGTGAGACCCTCCCGACCTATATATAAGGTGGGAGGCCTCATTGGCCTCACTTTTCAACACCCCAACTCAAGTGGGACATTGGGACCTAGCATGCCTAGCATACTTTGCCCAATGTTCAAAGAGGGTCAAGGGGAGTTAGAAGATTGGTGACGGAATCAAACCCTTGCCAATTTTGGATTGGATTTTTGAGACATTGAGGTGTGGATACTGTTGTATCCATGAACATGTTTAAATTGTGTTTGTAAACACAAATATACAGTGTTATTAAACACAATGGTGGAACGGAGTTGGATGATGGGAGATGACAAGTAGGAGGGTTTCAATAGGGTGTTTGAATAACCTAATAAAAGGCAAAAACATTCAAATGTGGGATTAGCTAATTTTATGGGGTTGGAACCAAACTTAAACCCCTGTTCAAAAAGTGTTGTGCATGTCCATTCAATTGTTCATGGCCACTCGTGTAGGCAAGGAGGAACTTCCGAGGCCTCGGGGGTCCGCCACTAAGAGCAAGAAGCCAAAGGTGAATTTTTGGAAGCTATAGTGAAAAATTCCCATGACACCATCATAGACTAGTGTGTGCACAACGATGTGGACGACATCAAATGGAAATTTATTAGGTATTATCCAAAATAATAAATGGCTAATGGAATGAAGAAGTTCTTTGAGGAAGGCATTCGTTATGCAGTGGATGGAATAGACTTTACTGAGGATTAACATCATGCATACTTTGACTATTGGATGAAGAATAAGGCCCAAAATGGAGTTTTAAACCTCAAGCAATTGGTTCATAATATTTTCCTACCCCCTGAGCAGGTGGGGTAGTGACCCCTTGAGTGGATCGTTACTTATGTGGTAGTAAACCCATGCCAAAGGGTTTTCAAGACAACCAACATAGCAATTCCTTGGAAAGAACATAAGTTGGAATAGTGCTTAAGGGCATCTTGCCCATGTCAATTATTGTGGATTCCCAATATGGCAAAGGTGGTCACCTTGGAGAGCAAGAAAAAAATGAGGGAGTATGGGTAGATTCTCAAGGTGGAGATTGAGGGTGGCAAATGTTTGTTTCCAGATATTTACGTGGGCCCAAAATCCTCCAAAGACCACCGATCTATAGGTAGCTTGGATCTAGGCCAATGCCAACGCATTTAATTTAAATAACTCACATCTTGGCTTCATCAAGTTTTGGTTGATTAGTAGTAAGACCAACATGAAGTTACTACACAATGTGGTGGGACATGGGACCTCTATGAGAATTGTGTATCTGAGATAGAGTGCATCAACCATATGACAACATTATGCATATATTCCCTAAATGCATATGCCCATCCACATATGAAGTTGACTGCTCAGATGAAATTTTGACTCCTTAATCGACTGCTAAAGGGAGCAGTTGCCAACGAGCCGACTGCTTACGTGTAGTCAACTAAAGAAGGTCAACTGTTACTATGGAAGTCAACTAAGTCGACTATGCAAATAAATAATTAACTAGAGGGTTGATTGCTTATGTGCAGTCATTTGCATAGTTAACTATCTCCAGCAACAATTGACTTCTTAATCAACTACTCCCCATAGCAGTTGACTAGAAGGCCAACTGCTTATGTGCAGTTGACTGGCGCGTCAATCACTACTGTAGAAGTCAACTTTGTGGTGACACTTCTAAAAACACTTTGTGGTAAATATAATTGTTACCTTAGTAATGTCCTCTATGCGTCAAGCCCATACGTGATGCAACATGATGGCCAGAGGCTGTGCCACGTTCATTTGCACATCCATGGGTGGAAGGTGAAGGCAAGGAGCAAAAACAAAGCGAATAACGAGAGTTAGGCAAAGGCGACAAAGATGAATGTGATGACAACGATGGGTGAGATGAGGCAAAGAAAGCAAAGGTGGCCAAGGCCAAAAAACAGTCGCATGTGAGCAAAAAACATTGCCCACCCCATTACATAACCATTATCCACCCACAATCTAATGCCAAAGCCCAATATGCACATTGCAATCTACAACAAAAAAAACAAAGGAAGATTAACATCCGCATACTATTGGATTCGAACTTTAAAACTCTCATACCTTTTGTAGCCGTAACTCTCACGTCACTACCATCACCAACACACCTCCATTCTCAAAGTTCTCGGATTCAAATGCATCCCCATTAATGACAACAAATTGCAACAAACCCAAAAAATCCTACCTAAAACAATCTTGGATTGAAGTGCCTCTCATCATAGTTCCCATCAACAATGCATGGGAATGCCTATTAGATATGAAGGCTCGAGGCTAGTTGAGAGCAAGGACGAAGGGTGGACAATGGCGACTAGCCAAACATTTGCAGGTAGTGATGTGGCCAATTCGGATGGAGGATGAACACATGATGCTTAAACTTTGTGCGCCAAGGTCGCCGCAAATGGGCGAGGGGACAAACTACGTGGATGGTGATGGATGGAGCAACAAATTGGTAGAGATAGCAATGGATGGTGAAGGATAGGACGGTAAACTAGCGTTGCGACAAGACAATGAATGTCGCGTACCTCTCCATGAGGAGTGCCTGAAACACCATGGGCACAAAGGGAGACCCCGGAATGACACCCAGGATTTGTGGCGTCGTTGGTGAGAGGGCCCAAGTGATCCTAGTGTGGGTGAGGGCCCCGGGCATTGGAAACGCCTCCCACCCATGGAGACTAGGAGGCACGAGGGTGAGGCCATAAGCTATGCATAGCTTATGGCGTGCCAATTCTAGAATGCTCAAGAACACCTCAATCGCAGGTGTGAGCTAGGAGTTATGACAATTTGAGTGGGGCGCTGTCCTGGGACAACGAAGATTTGAACAAGAATAACTTCATGAATACTTATCCAAATGGGGCAAGTGAGTAGTCCATTGGCTCTACGTGAAACGTAGATGACGATGGAGTGGTCAATTGTTAGAATCGGATATTATATGAAGAAGTTATGGGGTTTTGAAGTTGCTAGGGGCTTCCAGCCCCAGCGGCTAAGGGAAAATGTCTACTTGGCCCTAAGTCTTGGGAGAGAGACAAAAGGTTACTTGGCGGTGGGGTAGGGGCCCTGCCTAGAGTCCTAGAGGCTTATATGAGTGAGGTGGTGTGGCCGAACCCACCCGAGGCCGAACGGCACGGCCTCCATGGGCATTGGTCCAATGTGAAGGCATAGTTGTCTAGTATGGCTCGGGTTGTTGTGGTGTTGCTCCTGCAACGCGATGATCAACATAAGATTGGACTTCCATAAATGGAAGTCCACATCTAAGAATTGGTTACCGATTAAGGGGTGAGTCCTGAATAAAAGAGTAGGAGGGTTGGTCCCCCTCCTATGGACTAAGAAGGTCCATGGTATGGGGAGCTAACCATTCGCATGGCGGAATGCGAAGGGTTAGCGCTCGTAATCCTTGCTAGAGTTGGAAAAATGACCAAGATTATCAAGGGGAGCTAACGAGGGTTGCAACAATGAAAGCATGACAACAAAGGGGGGGTTCCCCGTGGTAGGTCTTAGCGATTTCAAAACCCTAGGACTTTGTCATTATTAAAGGCATTTTCATATCTCCCTTTATTACAACAAAAAGTACAAGAAATCGCCAAAAAATAAATTCATTGGTTGCTACTGGAGTTAAGAACGATAAATCACAAGTGACTAATTAAGCAAATTTGGTGAGTTCAATGAAGTCCACTTCTACATCCTCTTTTGGTGGAGTCAAAATGGAATTAGGATTGGTGATGAAGAGCAAGTATTATTCATAGAATGCCATTGGTAGGATTTTACTCCCAAATTAATGTGGATGCTAGGTGTATGCATATGGGAAGAACATCTTGTTTTTCTAGTCTCAAGTGCTCATGACCACTTTGCCTACATACCAAGAGGCATGACCATAAAATCTAAGGGCCCTTAAAAGTCATGTCCAAAGGCCCATACTATGGGAATCAGGAATTCAATTTTGCATTTGGTGGGTTTTCAAGCTTAGCATCAAGTGAAAGTGGACCATGTTGAGGACCTGAACACAATTTTGGGTGTAGGTCCCCACCATGACACTATAATATTTCTAGGAGCCAATGGCAATTAGATTGATTGTCATGGCCCTTAGTTTTGCATTAGACCCATTTTATTTTTATTTTTTTAGTTTTTTAATGGGCTTAACACAATATTCAGTAGACCATGAAATGTTATCCACTTGCTACCATATAGTATGCCATATACGTTTTTCATCCATTGAAATTTTTGTGGTCCCTTAGGTCTTCAAGATCTAGTGTAAAATGAACTTGGTCCATCTATGGCTTTTAGACCAATCACATAATTTATAAATAATGGTTCAAGGGCCCTCAAGCTCTAGTGTAAAGTGACCTTTAGTTCCTTTGATATAATGTTTCTTACTCTTGTTTTTTCATTGTTTCTAGTTGTGTGTCATTGTAGATGACAAAATGCGCACTGTTGGATTGCATGATAGCGGTGAATGGGAGTGGATAACAACTCCCGGAATGAGCGTTTCCCACGCTTGCAAACGAAACACGCAAAACCCACCTCATGACCTTCCTTTGTGCAAGAATTTGATCCCACTTTCTACCGTGGGTTTTTGTTCAGCCACTCACACATTGTAGATGACTTCAATACACATCTATGAGAAAAAAAATTCCACAAATTTGATCAAATTCAAGAACATTAGACAGCCGCAAAGTAAAAGTTTCATGTAGGCATAGCTAGTGAAATAAGGTTTTTGACAATTTTGGATGATGGAGTGGAATATTCGCATGTTTACAATTGAGATTTACATACATGCGAAATTTTGAATTATGAAATTTGGAGTTCATATGCCTATCTCTAGAGGGGGGTCAAAGTTTGTTGATCCAATTGTGGGTGTCTCTCATATTGGGCTTCTGTGCCATGTTTGGGGCATGTTTGGTTTGGGGAGCTTGACCAATGCACAAGTTCTCAATAAGTTTGAGAATGTGTAAAATAACCATGCTCAAAGTGAGATATCAAAGGGGGGAAAAATTTAAGCAAAGGTACATTCATGACAAGCCAAAGAATGCTTAAAAGATAACTGGCTTGGGGCCCACAAAACAAGAGCTCAAAACTCTTGGCATTCTTGAGCTATGTCCATGGAGGCAACTTAAGATTGTGACCCTCGGGGAGATCACTCCATTGTCAAGTTGAACACCACGTGCGAACAAAGTTTGCTACCCCTACATTACATGCCATAAATCATTCCACAGTTGTGACCGAGAGCTTGTCATAGTCATTCCACATGCAATCCATGAAGGTGCCATCGAAGCATTATAAGCGTGGTAAAAAGGTCAAGCTCTTAAGCTGAAAGCTGAAGTGCAAAGTGGACTTGAGTGAACAAGCATGTGTAAGAGTCTCCTTTCTACAAATGTGGAGACTCTTATTTGCCAATGCAAACTTGGCTCCTTTCTTTGGGTTCTCAACCTCTCTAGTGCAAAGGGGGCCTCACGAATATCAAGGGCTAGAGCTCTCATTTCATTGGCTCCAAAGCAATATGCTTTAAAACATTCTTTAAGTTGTCATGAATGTTCCCTTTTTAGTATCATTCCCCCACAACATCTCACTTTGAACATGACTACTTTACACTTCCTCAAACTATTGAGAGCGTGAGGATTGGTGGGGTCAATAGTTTGAGGTCAATAGTCAAACTATTGACCCCACCAATCCTCACACTCTCAATAGTTTGAACTTTAAGGTATGCAGGTGTTATTCAGTTACTTTTCTTAACTGGACACCTATGTTTGATTGGTATGTGGTTTAGATCAAAGAACAAACACCATAATGACACATGCTTAAGAAAGATTAGACTGCATCTTCAAATTCTAGTAACTACTCCACACTCAATAATGCATACAAATTGGAAGAACCTATGTATTTAGTTAAGGAATCAACAAACATGCACTTCCAATAACCATAACGAAATCAACGGAGATAAAATATTCAATCCGATTTTTGTTGATGCTCCATCATAGATTTGCTAATGCAACACAAGTTTCGTTGCATAAAGCTAATCAGTAGACATTGGAGAACATGAAACATGAACCAAATAACACCCACAAAGCTTGTCAACTCCAAGTATCAAACTCCATTAACCCTTAAAAGAGGTTGGAGGCCAGAATGGCCTACGGTTTACCCTAGGCTGCTACTGGTGAACACGCTGCGCCGAATTAGAGGCTTCGCCTAACTACGATGTTGTGGGCATGAACTAGAGGCAACTTGTCCAATTTACAAAATAATTTTCGGTGCCATGTACCGATGTGGGGGACCAGAGGAGTGAGGTATTCTGTGTGTTCCTACGTATTCCCTGTGAATACTGTAGATTTCCCAGTAACTTCGGGGACGGTCCTTATGCTGACGCAACGTAATTTGAGCAGACCGTTGATGACCGCCTTCGCCGGTGGGGTCGTTGGCGGGACACTCTCGTGTGGGAAGGGAAGCGGGAGGGAATTCCCCCGCCTTTGCTTCGTCTTCCACCTTCTCCACTCCATGTTCTAGGGTTCTTGGAGCTTGGAATCTGTAGGTGAGGGGGTGAGGACTGCATCACGACACCGATTTGTGGGCTTTGGGAGCGGTCTTGCGAGTGTGACCACCACGACGTGAGTACTGGAGTGGTCTCCATGTTTAGGGTTCTTGGAGCTTGGAATCTGTAGGTGAGGGGAGGCCGGACTGCATCACGACACCGATTTGGATGTTTGGGAGCGGTCTTGCGAGTGTGACCACCACGACGTGCGTACTGGAGTGGTGGAACAAGGGGGGGAAAAATGGAGTCCTGGTTTCGGAACATGCCATTTTGGTGGCGGCGGTGTGTCCTACATCGACATTCAAATCCGGGAGTGCCTCCGTTTTTGAAATCCCAAGTTCATGCCACCGACTGGCTTGAGTATACATGGCTGCTGTCGGTGCTTGGAAGAGCGCAGAGCGCGTTTCGCTGGAGGGTGAATTGCAGAGGTGGTTCGTCAGGCAGGGGGTTTCGGAGCAGGGCGCAACCCTGGCGGTGCAACTCCTGGACGCGAGCATACTCCTCGCGCAGCCTCGCCCCAGCAGGTGGAATAGGAGAGGCGACTTCGGAGTCCAAGAGCGTTGCCGCTATCTGTGGTACAGACACGCCGCTCGCATTCTTGGTTGGTGTGAGCGCCGAAGGTTCCCCGACATTGTGACTGCCATTCTGCGTGCACACGTTTTCCCAACTCGAAATGTCAGGGATGAAGCGACTCGCGAGGTTGGGAAGGGGACGCTCTCAGCCGGAGGTCATGCTGGTCCGATTGCCACCGTCGACGATCGTCACTCCGCAGGTCAGTTCTCTTGTATGTGGCCTCACGATCAACCGATTTTTGGGTCCAAGGGGGAGTGTTGGTTTAGGGGTCGTTGAATTGGTGAGTTTAGGCAACCGCGGTAAGTGTTCTTTCGATGTCAGCTGCGTCCGTCATTGAACGGCTGTTCATTGATGTGTGGGCCTGGTTTTATGCACTTCCTGTGAACGACCCGCTTGTGCGATCTGGTGTATCTGCTTCTGTGCACGATCCGGGAGTGAGTATTCGAATTCTTGTCTGTGGTGCGTCGCCTGTTTCAATGATCCAACATATTCGACCTGAGTGCGGTAATACCTCCCTGGACATTAGCCGTAAAGCTTCGTAGTCGGCTGGACGGTAAGCAGAATCCTATTGCCATCCCGTTCCGCATGCGAGAGGAGCAATGCGGTCGCTCGTGTTGCGTAACTCTGCGTGACACATGCCAGCTCGTAGAGCTTTCCCCACGCCACATTGTAGAATCGGCAAATTCTACAAACCGGCCCCCTTGTACCGCTTCGCTTACCACTTTGTTCCACAATTGTCGTCAACTCTTCCATCTCGGGGAGCCAGGAATCTGCCTCCCGATCGGAAAATTCGCAATTTCCATAAGGCCACGATTTCTGCCAATGCTTTGCACTGTGGTATGTGCTAAATGCTGCATGTGGATGTTGGCTTTCCGTGAAACTCACCATGTATGTTTGATGTCGCTCTGTTCCCTTATTCGCTTCGTTACTCCTTCTTGTTATAATGTATCTCACACCTGCCGAGGGTATGAGTCTCATTCTTTGACCTACCGGATTAGTGAGAGTCCCCATCCATTCCTTTCGGCAGGTTGAATCTTGCAGGCATTTCACCCTCACAGGTACTTCACTATTGGCCCTTCAACTATTCTCCTACACCGGATGGTATTTGCATGTGTGACCTTATCATGTTGTGGTAAACTCTGGCTGTTGGACTGTTGTTAACCTTGCTCGGAATTCACAATTTGGGTGTCTGTGGTGCAACTGTCTGCCCCTTGCTGTGCTGTGTGTGGCCAGGAGGTATGCACCGCGGAAGTATGCCTCCCACTGACGGCTCCCGAAACCAGACGCTTGGAACCGAACTTGAGAACGACCCGATCCAGGAAGGTAAGGTTTCCCTTTTTATCCTGCTGTTCCCTTTTCATTGCCTGCGGCCATTCATATGAGTGACCTCTGCTGCTCAAATCTTGTCCCAATTGGTCACTTGCTGGACTTCTGACTGCCTGGAACTCTGTGCAGGGGGGGGGGCAGAGCAGTGCGCGAAAGGCCAGCACATGGAGAAAGAGAACGTCGACCCTGCTCCGAAGGTGAAGCGTCCTCGGCTGCCCAGGGCAAAAAAGGTATGTACCGTCGTCGATGTGTTTGGCACGTGAGTTGCTGCGGAGAGCACCCTGCTTCCTTTTTGCCATGGTGATCGTGCTCAAATTTTGGCGACACTGTGCGTTGTGCTGTTCATTGGCGGTGCAGGTGGTTGTCTCTCCGTTGCTACACAGCCACCCACCGGATGCGGCAGAGGACGCCGATTTGGAGCAATGCACACAGATTCCAATCACGCAGGCGAGGAAAGGCTTGAGTCGCCTGAAGAAGCACGAGCAATTGAAGGCAAACGCAGAAGGGGGGGAGAATACGCCGAGTCCGCAAAGGAGGGCGAAGTCGATGAAGGTGCCTGCGCTGAATTGTGGCCTCATGGACCCGCTGATGCAGACGCCGATGCCGGAAATGGAGGCTGGAAGCGAATTCGGACCTCCACCTCCCTCCACGACGCCACTTCACCTACGTAAGTGAATCATGTTCCAACCCATTCCGACATTCTCTTCAGAAACAGTGTGCATGGTGGTATGATGCAAGGTGTTGTTTTGACCGTCACGTTGCTGCGCAGGTGGACAACGGACTCCAAGTGGGAGACGAAGCAGGGAGGAGAAAGGGAAGGTGGTGCGCTCCAAGCCTCGGAGGCCGCGAGCGTGGATGCCCCCAACAGTCCAGCCTAACCTCACCGAAGGTGTTCGCACGCGGGCTTTGGCGGCGCAGGTTGCAGAGATCGAGCAGCAACTGATCAATGACGACACAATTTGCGAGGTTCTGGCAGATTTTGAAGGCTGTGAGGTACTGGATGACTTTGTGGCACCTGAATTGCACCATCGCGTTGGCAGCATGGATACTTGCAATGTCAACCTATGGGAATCTGTGTTCCGCGACAACGCTTGGAGGACGTCAGCCCCTATTTTGAAGTACACGGGGTTTGGTGCAACACATCCAGGGGGGTCGCGCGAGAGGCCGGTGCTGCTAGGTGTGGGTGTTATGCCGGAGCGGTTCCTGGGGACGTATGTGCAGTGGAGTTTTGAGAGGTCTGGCTGGGCCGTGCTTGTCCCAAACAGGTTTCTTTCAGCGCATTCATTCCACACTGGAGACACACCATCCTGGACGCAGGGGGATGTCATCGGGGAAGGTGTGCATGTTGCAACTTGCAAGCGCATGGTGTTGTGTGACCTGGGTGGGGACGACTCGGAGTGCCACCTCAACGAGGACCAGGTTCGAGTGGCTGATGGACCTGGGGTCCGTGCTTATGGGAGCGAAGGGGGCCACGGCTACGGCTGGTGGAAGCGGCAACACTGCTTCAGCACCGCTCCTGACTTGGAGGACGTTTTTGGGTTGGCAGATGTGGTCGGACAAGCTAGCGGAGTTGGGAGTGGGAACGGACCAGGGCTAACGGAGCAGGTGGCCGAGAACATCGAAGACCTTGGGAATCACATGAGATCAGGAACCTGCCCCATCACTGATTACGACGCCCCTTCCGATACTGAGGGGGTCGATGGCACACAAGACTCAACGGCCCGAGACACTTTTCCGAAGGTAAGTGTTGGGCTCCCAGAATATATGCTTGGGTTTAACAACAATGTGCACTCCGATGGTGGGATGGGACTCGGGACATGTGAAGCGGACTCTAGCGGTGACGAATGGCTGCCAGAGTTCTGTGATACCGTAGAGAGCTCGGACTCGGATTTTGATGTTGATAATGTTGACGAGAGTGATACACTAGCACCCGGCTTAGAGCGGTGGTGTATGAGGCCTGAGTCTTTCACCCCCGTGCCCATGGACACCGCACAACTCGCAGAATACTATAGGAAGGAGTCATGGAGCTCCGGCAGCGTGGACTTCGTTAGATCCCGAGACAACTTCACGGGCCCTACGCCTGGTTTGAAGACACCCGCACAAGATGGAATTCCTCTGCCGCAGACAGTGTTTGAATTGTACTGGACTGATGCCTGCGTGGATCGCATTGTAGTTGAGACTAACAGGTATGCGAGGGTTGTTCTCCCTACTGGGCAGAATGAGTTGCCACGCACTAAGGGGGGACCAGCGTGGAAGGATGTGACTCGCTCCGAGATTAGAGGGTGGATGGGAATTACCATCCTCATGGGATGCAAGCGCCTGCCAAGCGTGCGGCAGTATTGGATGCGTAGCCAACCCTTCTTGTACTGTGAGCTTATCTCCTCCATCATGTCTTTAGGAAGGTGGGAGCAGATTATGCGATGTTTGCATTTGGTCGATAACAACACTATAGTGAGGGATGTGGGGGACCCCAGGTTTGACAGGATTGCTAAGACAAGATGGCTGGTGGAAATGTTTGTAAAAGTCTCTCGTGATATTTATAATCTGGAGAGGGAGATCACTGTGGACGAGTGTGTCATCCCCTACAAAGGGCGTTATTGTTTCATTAGGCAGTTCATGCCGGACAAGCCTGTGAGGTTTGGGATTAAGGTGTGGCTGTTGGCAAGCTCCAAGAGCAGGTTTGTCTGGCAGATGGAGGTCTACTTTGGAGAGGGGACAGGTGCAGGGCCGCATGGTTTGGGCTACCATGTGGTGGAGCGGATGGTGAAGGGTTTGGAAAACAGAGGCCATTGTTTGGTGATTGACAATTTTTTCGCTAGTGTGAACCTCTTCCATGAGCTCATGTGCAAGGGGATATGGGCGACGGGCACCGTGCGCCGCACTAGCAAAAATCTGCCCGGAGGGCTCTACCGGGAGCCCGATGCAACTGTGCGGGGATCCATGGTGATCTGGAACCACGTCCATCGACAGATGGGTGTTGTCTCTTGGCAGGACAAGAAGCTAGTAACCCTGTTGAGCACTGCAGCAGCCCCATGGGAGCCGAACACCAAGGTTTTGCGCCGAATACCGGGACTAACAGGGCAGTTGGTGGTGCCCTCGTCTCCCATGCACCGACAGTACGTCGAGTACATGCGTGGAGTTGACGTCACAGATCAACTTCGTGGGAACTATTCGTCGCAGTTGAGGTGCCACAAGTGGTGGGTGAAAATATTTCACCTCATCGTGGACCAGACGATGGTGAACGCCTACGTAACTTGGGTGAAGCAAATGGAGGACCTCGGACTGCCTGTCACTTCACACCTGGCCTTCAAGATTGCCGTCGGCAAATACCTTGCTTCGGAGGCAATACAGGCACGCCAAAGAAGGCATGCACCTCCCGAGCGAAGACCGCGACATCCCCACCCTGTCCACACACTTTTCCGATCCACACTAAAGCGGCGTTGTGTGATCTGTGGTCGAGTGCAGAAGTGGTCCTGCACTTCATGTGGAAACAAGTGGATGTGCCCGGAATCCTGTTACCAGGCACATCACGAGAGGCTGGTGTGAGATGAGTGTTTGTGATCCTAATGTACCCTGTGATCCGAACGTGGGATGTTGTTGTAGGACGGAGCATCAGTGCGGATGTGGCAGCGCGCGAGCGTGGATCCCGGCGTGGTCGTGGACACCGCGAAGAGCCACTGTGGTCAATGTTCTCCACCCACCTTTCGCCGGCGATCGCTTTGAGAGACCTCCTGGCCCAGGGCGCTTGGCACTCTCATCGGTGTTCCCTAATGGCTTCGTCGTCCTCGGCACATGCCTGTGCGATCGCATGGGTTCTTGGCAGCTGGCTGATGTTTTGGACTGGTTTCAATTTTTGTGGACTCCCTGGGAAACTCTTATTGACTGGGTGACTCGCTGTAGGCACATCACTTACAGACTTCTCTGAACTCACGTAGAGCTCTGCCCGTTTTTTATGTTTTTGGAACTCGCAATCACAGCCAGTGCATGTGTACTGACACGTAACATCGGTTGTCTTGTCTACTTGTAAATGTTGACACATTGTAAATGTTGCGAGCGAAATTCCCCTTTTGGCGTTGGGAGACTATGTTCGACCACCGTGTGACGCAGTCTATGTGCCAGGCGTCCAAACATATTTGAGCGTGTCTGTTGGCAGTCACATAGCACTCAGTTTGACATGCGTGCCTTGGGTGTGGGTGGACAGTGTCTATCGGAGCTACATTCAGTCCTACAAACTGCAGGGCAATCTGCGAACAGGCAGGTTTGTTTCTCCCATATGTGCGGCAGTTGGAGCAATGCTTGAGTTGTTGTGTTGGAGACCTCATGTAGGCCGCTTTCAGTCCGAATCCTCCAATTGTGAATGGCAATGTCCAAGAACAGTACCAGAAAAGGCCTTTTTGTCTGACGATTGACGACATGTCGTGGTTATTGTAGAGCACGAACTTATTTCACCTGCAGTGACTACAGACAAATCCGGGAATCCAGTGAAGTGGTCCACGATGCAGGGTGAAGCATCGCAGCCCCTCTCGCGGGTCCTAGCCGGTTTTGAACGATGATCAATGTCCATGATGAGTTAGCACCTCATTGTCACTGATGAGTGCAGGGCGTCCGAGCTGTTATGATGGGACTCGGAGAGGTGCGAGACGAATGCACAGGTATAATGAGCAGACCTATTTACGCTGGAGACTAGCGGATGGTCGAAGGGGCATGTCATCATGAGGTACTAGTAGTGTAGTTTGTGTTGAATATTTGGTATAAGAGGGGCAACATGAGAATGTGCTGCTAGGTCGACACAAGGCGTGACAGACGGGCATGGACGAAGGGCCTAATTCGCTTGCCTGGGTTTGACACCAACCTAACGGCGTAATGTTTTGTCATTAGTTTTTATTCATTTTGGTAGCAATTGAAGACATGTGATCACATGAGGATCTTCATGATGGCAGAGCCATGAATGGCCGTCCGACCATGTGGAGTGCCATAATGGTTTACCCTAAGCCCGATCCGAATGATAGCCCGATTCGATTTGATCCTCATGCTAACCCCGTCTTAGCCGTACTTTGTGTGCTGCCTAACTCTGCATATAAGTGAGCGTGGGCTTCCTGGGTGCAAATAACTTTGCTTATAGCATTAACCGCGACTCCGCACCACTTGGCTCCCAGATTAGTGTGATAGTACAGGGGCAGGGGAGGGAAGGCTGCACCAACAGTGGTGAAGCATCAACAGCGGTGCTGCCGACTAGTGTATCGGCGAGTTCGGAGTATCAACAAGCTCAATACGCAGTATCAGCGTGTGACAAGTGCAGTGCCTGCAAGCTCCAAACACTGTAGAGCAGAGGGCGGACTGTGGCTATGGCGGATCCAAAGTGGTTGCAGCAGGAGGTGTGCCGCGAGCTGGACGAGGCGGATGCAACCTACTTTGCGCTCACACTGCACTCCACAGCTTCGCGACAATGCCTGGTAAGTACTTTGTTTCGTGTGGGATCACACAACATTACACCCTGTTTTCGCAATTCGACCAGCAATTGGAGCCAGACCACCAATGTGTAGGTAGGGTGGAGGAATTGACTTTATGAATTGGTCTCACGCCGGGCTTGGGGTTCTGAAAAATGCAGGAGATCCCTGCCACCTTCACTGCGGAGACAGGGTGGCCGGCGGAAGAGAATTGCGCCCTCCTGACCTCCATCAGCACGTTGAAGGAGTGGCCAGTGCGTTTTCGGCGGCTCCCCGATATGCAGAGGGGAATATCCGCAACGAGCGTAGGCGGCGGGTGGGCGCGCTTCGTCGAAGAACAAAACCTGGGCCACGGCGCATTCCTGACCTTCGAGGTCGTCGACGACCGGCGCCTCGTGGTCGCCCTCCACACTCGCAACTCCGCGGAAGACTGTCCACCTGCACGGGGAGGCGAGTTCGGGCACACCCTGCTCCGTGACAGCCGCGAGCACGAGCACTCCTCGGTAGACAACTCTCAACCGACGTTGTCGACTGTGCTCTGTTCTGACCGGTGCGACGAACGGCCCCACTTCATCAAGACACTCCGCAAGACGAACATGATGAAGCGCGCATCCTGCAAACTTGTAAGCGATCACTCCGATTCCAATTGATGTCGCCGATTCCGCAAAATGTTGGGTTTGCTGTCTATTGCAACTGTTTGTTTCGCGGAGACTATTTGCATGGAAATTCCCGTTCGGGGACTGGAAATGGCTGGTAATGTGGACCGGATGTGAGTGGGGTGAGCGCAGGACGTCCCAACTGCGTTCTGGCGAACATATGGAATGGAGGGGTTCGATGGCATCCGCTGCACACTCAATGGCCCGCTGGCGCCATGGGGTGTGAACACCGCAATCCTGAAATATAAATCCCAAACGTTCTGCTCATTCACCACGGGTTGGGCCGGCTTCTGCACCGCGAACAAACTGAAGGTGGGCGATACGTTCATATTTACTCAGGTTGGTTTCGACGAGTATGAGGTGAGGAGGGCGTGAAAGGTGGAGGACGTTTGAGTTGAAGACCTGGTCGAGCCTGGCTCGTCGACTTGGAGTATGATGTCTAAGTTGTCGGGGCCTCAGATCTAGTCACAGCATAGGAGGACACTTTAGACAGATAGAATACATGAGCTCTCCCGAAAACGGACCGATCGCCACATAGTTCTGTACACACATCAGGGGGGGATCGTTTTGACATTGGACTGCAGCAATGTTTTTTGGGCGCTCCAATTCCGGAGTCAGTTGGCAGATTGATGTTTGTGGGCCAGCACAGATGTTGGCAACCTAGAATCTGTACACTCATTTTGGGTTTCAACACGCACATGAATTTATTGCACAGGTGAATCACAACTTCGTCGTATGAATGAAATGTTATTGCAATATGGCGACTCCGGTCCCACACTGTGCCGCAGCCCATGGACAGCCAGACGGTTGGATGCCACAGTCGTGGGACAGGGGCGCACGTCACGGCCCTCTTGTTCCCCCGCTCCCCATTCGTCCACGTTCGCACGGTGTACTTCCAGATGAGGTCATACACGTCCCTGTTACAGGCGGTAACGGGTTGCCCCGGTTACCAGAGTCACCGGTTGACTCCCCACCGAGCATGTGAGCGACCACGAAGGACGTCCAGTCTGCCCCATCCTCCGTACCCCCACCCCCCCCGCCATACACAGTAGGACCGCGGTATGGATACGCCAACCATTATGGCCACCCACCGCACCACCTTGCACTAAGAAAAACATAAACAATTCCCTGTGAACCCAATTCAAGAAAATCTTCACAGCTGTCCTCCAGACTTCGGGGACCACACCCTTCTAAAATCCGGAACTACATGGGTTTAAATAGCTACCCTGTATGAGCATCCACCTGCCCATCTGGCCTAAAATACCGAGATTATACCTGCTCCGCGTCACGGGGCAACCTCTTTTAAGGGTTAAGGCCTACTCAAGTACTAAGTTAAATCTGTAGTCATTGCCAATCTCCTCTTCAGCAAAAGCAAAGCATCAGTGTCCGGGGAGGTTTTTGGACAGAATCGGTCGAGATCCTAGTGTGTCCAAGTCCAACTGGTTACATGTTCAAATCTTCCGGTATTTCTTCGTTAATTTGAGGAATATCTTATAAATTCCTCCAAAATGATGGTTAATTTTCCTGAAGTCTTGACTTCAAGGAGTCCATCCTCAAACTCAACCGGTTTATCTGTAACTAGCGGTCGGTTCTCCCCGTTCATTGCAAAGCATCCAACTGGCATGAGCGGAGTAAATCCGCGCACAGCATCAAGTATCTGAACAGTCTGCCGACTTCCTTGATGTCTGCCACCAAAGAATCGCATCGAGTGTACTTTGCTTACCACTTCCAAAATAGCCAGATTCATCAGACGGTTCACGTCTTTTAGAAACGTAATCTAATGGGTTGGCGGTATACCTCCTCAGATTATGTGTAGTTAGACGATACATGGGAATTGTAACCAAGCTTTGCTTCAAGCGCAAGACATGCCCATGGAGCACGCTATCATTATAAAACCTATGTAAATCAGGTCGCTCACAGGTTTTTGAAGTGCTGTTCTCGGCTAGGGGAGATTGCGGAGTAAGCAGGGACAGGAGATTTTATGAATTGAAGAGCGAAGGAATTTTGCGAATTCACCAGAGTGAGTGAGTGAGTGAGTGAGTGAGTGTTGAGACAAATTAGGGTTTGATGACGATGCTAGCTATGGCTTCGCGTATACGGCAGCCGTTTTTGGTCCCGTCGCTACATGCTGTTGTTGCAACATCGTCGCAGTGTATGGCCGTTTGCGGAATTCAGAGCACGAGTTTGATCAGGGCGAGGGGCGGATGGGGAGTTTCTGCTGTCGGTTGCTCCTCCCGGGAGATGAGAATTGGTGAGCAGAACAGAGAAACCTGGTCTCGATGCTGCGCAGCACAATCTGCCGGAGCCGAATTTTACCCGGAGCCTTCAGCATTCCGTGACGATTCGGAGGCTTTGGAACAGCCGGAGGTTAGGGTTGCAACCTTTATTCCAAAGCTTGAATTTTGAGGTGCTATATGGACAGGGTGAATTGTGGTCCTCTAATAAGTATTAGTAACATGTTTATCGGCTATGGCGTTCCGAATACCATAGTTGGGGGATGTTTGTCGAGCATCTGGGGCAATTGAGTTTCTGATATGGTGGAAAGGAAACGCTTGAATGGTGAGGTATCGTTTTGTGTGCAACTAGTGAAGCTTTCTGCATTACAGTGTCTATCTAGGTTATAGTCAATTGTGCTGGATTCAATGGGTTTTGATCAAGGAATATTTTTTATATCCGGCAATGTAAGATTTAATTGATCAGAGACTTTAGAACAGCCGGAGTTTTTGCAACCTTTTCTCCAAAGCTCGACATCTTTTAAGAATTTTGAGATGCTATAGTGCACAGGGTGAAATGTGGTTCTTTAATATGTGCTGTAACATGTTTATCATCTATAGCGTTCTAAATATCATAGTCGGTGAATGTTTGTCGAGCAGCTTGGGTATGTAATTCTCTGTGAGCGTGGTCTTTGTGAGTTTTGTTTGTAGAAAGGAAACTCCTTGAAAGGTGAGGCGCAGCTAGCATGGCTTTCTGCATTGCAGTGTCTATCTATGATTTGCTCAATTGTGCCTGATACAATGGGTTTTGGTCCAGTATTAACCTTTGTTAATTTAACGAAAATCACTTCTGCTGTGCCGGATTTAAAGGTTTTGGCCAATTGAACAAAACTGGATACAAAAGGTTTTGGTCAATATTAGTTCGCACCTGTTGCCGGAGGGTAAATCTTATCCTCATTCTCTTTGTTAAAATGTGTCTGCAAAGTTCTCCATAGAATCTGTGTGGCCAACGAGTTGATATTCTCTGGCGTGTATGCTTGTGGATATGAGATCTTATATTTAAACTGTCCTGGTTTTGCAGAATCCTACAAAGAGCTCGACTTCTGGGTGGAAAATTTGGCAGGTTTGTTCCTACTATTGACACTGGGAGCTCATCTTAGTCTTGCTTATTAACACACACTAATTGCCAACTTCTTCAGGGCTAGCTTTGAAGATTTTGTCCGCACCAAGTGCTCATGTTAATGTATCTTATCTGAATGTATTCTATTTGCATCTACTTGTCATTATTGCCAATTCAAGCACATGAGTCACTTGTCCCGGAATTCAGTCCCAAAGGACGAATTACATACAAATTTGGTTGATCATATGGTTGGCTACTGAGATTGTGTCGTGATTATATTAATTGTGGGACAGATGAATGCTGGAGAATTGCGAGATAAAGTGGCAAAGTTGGGGCGGGCTGGATTGCTTGCCTATGGCTTATTTAATGGTGTAACGTACACCTCATTCTTTGTGGTGGCCTTTTTGGGCTTTGAAAAGAGCACCGGGCAGAACCCTGCGACCAATCTGAAAGCCTGTCTTGGCGTGAGTACTCTTTCGCTTTTGATAGTGTACTACTGCACTCCTTGTTTGGTGGTGTGATTCTCTTGCAAACTACTGTAACTCCGTGAGTTTGAGAATTATATCTTTATCCCATGTAATACAATCAATGTAAACCTTGTGTTACAGGACTTCTAAGCACTAGCAAAGCCCACAATCACAATGTTTGTGCTATGATTCGTGTTTGCCTTAGAGGGCTACTACACCTTGACGAAAATTCGTCCACTAATCTGATCTACAATTGTAGGTGATGGTGTCAATGTGGACTGGAAACAATTTCACAAGGCCATTGCGAGTAGCCGGTGCTGCAGCTCTTGCTCCTTTCATGGATAAGGTGTTAAAGAAGACCCAAGCATTCTTGAAGCTGCCAGATGAGGCATCTGCTTTTGTGGTTCTAGTCATATTACTCATAGTTCTATGTGCGGCGACTGTTGGCCTTCTAATTCTCTCCCGTCTCGGCAGATGATTTGTAAATGAAGTATGCTTGGTGCTTCTACATTTATCTACACTAGAGAAACCTGGTCAAGTGCTGGTCTCCTTGGTGTATTAAACCCTGTACATAGTGTAGGAGTATTATGTTTAGGCTTATTGGAAATCCTCATTCAAGTGGATCAGCTCTGAATTAGAAGGCATGAACCACAACCATACAAATGCAACTCCGATCCACTAGGTAGGTCTACAATGAATGATCATACCACCCCAGCTCAGCCTGAGTGTGCCTTCCATGCAGTGATTCTCTGTTATTCTTTATTCTGTCCTTTGCCTGCTAGATGCAATTTGTTGACTCTTTTGCCCCTAAGCACTTCAAGTTATTGTGTCCTCAATCTCTCATCACACTTGTGGGCTAACTTTCCTATGTGTTCATAGTGTTTTCTGCAAATTGGTATCCACCTCATTGTGATATAGGAATCAAGGGGATGGATCAGGTGCTTCACCTGCTGAAATTGAGTTTACAAGAGGTTTGCGTCAATCCTTGTTCACTCAATGTTTTTTCCTGTACTTTTGCATTCTAGGTCTCACTTTTAAGCTGGACACTGTTTCAGTCTGAAAATACTTGAAGATGTGTGGGTTATTGCTGTGCCATTACTGACATATGATTTATGAAAGTTAAGTTGCTAGAGGATGACATGGGTGTTAATGGCAAGGTATACCATCAGCTGTAGTCATAAGGTGGATCTCCCAAGCACTTGCAGTTTAAACTTGTGTTTATTGTTGACAGGGATGAGTTAGGGCCTAAAATCAGTGATTGCTTCAAGCATGTTATATGAGAAGCTATGTCATTGGGGTGCAGGGCCAGCACAAGTGGAGAGGATCGATATTGAAAATTATGGGAGACCTCTGTTGTAGAATAGATTGATTAGGGGATACCAACAAGTATAGCTTGTCAAGTGATTGTGATGTGAATCGTTTGTGCCTGATGCATCTCAATGTACAGTACTCGTCATTCAATAGGCCTCCAACGGTGAAGTGGTGGTCAGAGACGTCAAGACATTTTGTTTTCAAATTTAAAGTCCTGGCAATTTTGGAGGCATCAAGTGTATTGTAGCTTGACAGAAATAAATTTCTTGATTGCTGTATAGGTTATGTTCCACAAGTACTAGACATAGAATAAAAGGGAAAGTGTGTATGGAGATGAGATGATCATAGGGCCCTTGTGAGTTTTGTAAATTTGTCAATACATGTTTCTGGTGTGGTTTGAATATTCAGTGCACATGGATTACTGAGAGACTATCACCAAATTTAGAGGCGCAGGGTGGCAGAGATTTAGTTCTGTCTGTTGCTCTTCTCCTGTTTTGTTCAGTACTGTAATTTCTTAGTTTTTCTTCTTATACCATTTTGTCTCCTGACTCTAGTTGAAGAGGGTAACTTCAATGTAATCTGTAATTTCCAAATGCAGTAAACTGTACATTAAATATTCTAAATACTTCTGATTATCATTTGGAACCCCCTGCAGTGGATAGGATGCACAGCCATAATGCAGTTGACCAGCGCACATTCTGTTATCTGCAATTGTCCACAACAAAAATTTTAAATAAAAAAAGCAACAAATCAAGGAACTATGCACCAGAGTTCGGGAAGTTTTTGAAGCCTTAGTGGCTAATTGCCGGTAGTTGATACAAACGGTCGGATTTTTTCCAATTTACATCGGCAGGAGCCGGTCTTTTGTAAAATCAATCGGCCAATTGCCTACATTTTCATATTTTCATTGGCCAATATCCGATTAAATGGAATTCATATCGGCACTAATTGTTTAAAAAATGTATGAAAAGTTATTAGAAATCATTTCTTAGTACAAAATCTTGAATAAGTGAAAAGAAAGGCATGTTGAAAACTTTAAATTTGAAGAGTTAATATCCTTTGCAGGAATTGAACCTAGCAATGCCTTCACCGGTTGAAGGCCAAGGATCCCCCAATTCTTCATAGAAGCAATTGGATTTGGTCATGAAAAGGTTGCATAATTCAAAAAGTTTAAGGTTTAGGGTACTTCCTCAAGTGCATCATTTGATGCCCCAGACAAATAGCGCTCTGGATTGCTATACAAATAGCGAAACTTAGCAGCATCCTTCCAAAGATCTAGAGCACTTGTTAGAATGTCATCAAAATCATTGTGTGGGCCTTCTATAGCAACACGCATCATACTTTCTAAGTTAGATGTAGACATTCGATTACGAAGTTTTTGTTTAATAGTATTTTGAACAGAAAATGCCCTTTCACATGTTGCAGTACTCACACATTGGCACTTAGCAATCTCAACAAGATCAGAAGGTTAGAATACTTCACTTTCAAAGATGGAGACCAAGAAATTGATGTCCATACATCTGCAAAAGTAAGATCCATCCACTCTGTACTTTCTTGTACCTTGAAAGCAAAAAACTCTTGCTTACACAATGTTGCATTCACCAACGGCGGGAGGACTTGATCTCCTTGCATTTTTTGTACACCGTATTGCTGCAACAACCTATCCAACTCCACAACACCCCAAGAAGCCAAACCTACTTGTCTACGAGGCATGTGTAAAGGGTTAAGAATTTTGAAACAATCTATAATGTCATTATCAACAAATCTTGTCTCTAAAGCACTACAAACCGCTTCAGAATAAGTTTTTTGAAAGTCCAAAGCACTCTCTAAGTCATGACCCAAAGTTCCCGGGTATCGGCTAGTATTTGAATACTTCTTCCGGCTGAAATCCGGTAACTCACAAGAAGAATCGGCTACATTTCCGGGAAATTTTCTAGTCCATTGGCTAATTGCCGGAGGATTGAATTTACTGTCGGATTGGCATCCGATGGTTGGAAATTTGGACCGGCCATGAGGCGAAATCCATCGGCTGATAATGAACTAGCCGTCGGTTTTCCCCGACCATTGCTATGCACACTACTGAAATTAAATAAATAACTAAATCTCCCTTCTACACAGTAGCACCCAAGTTGAGGGGAGCATCTGAGGTGAACAATGAATAAACATGTCTTTTCCATAATAAGCCCCTTGATATTATTAATATTGCAAAAGCACTAATTCAAACAACACCCGCGGTTGCTTTTTGCACCCGTCACAACCCATTTGACAGTTGGTCACTGTTATTGGCTCCACTTGACCCAATAAAAGATTGAGGGCCAAGACCTTCAACCCAGCACTTGACAAATCACTCCCAAAATGCCCATCACTTGACATATGAAATTTCAGAATACATGTCAACATCTTATCATCATAATTGTTAGTGCAATATCCGTGGAGCTTTGTGCATCCACCTTTGCAACCGTTTTTGGAGGTTACAACTTATTGAGCTCGCATTTCATGTGTCATTTCATACTATTTAGTGGCAAGTGGGTTAATTTTCCAATCACTGTTGATTATTCAACATTGCTTTGTATTTGAAGCATAGATAGATTTCGGTATCAATTTTTAAGAAGCACTCAACGGTATAGGAGTGCATTATTCCAATTTCCACAAAGTAATGGTTATAGAGGTCATTGACAATTACATATTCAAAGTGATTTGATTGCATATTGTTTCAATTTGTATTACTTCTATACGTTGTTGGGATTAAAAAAAATTGAGAATTAGTAAGAGATTATACATTCGTCAATTTGAAAAATTACTTGTCAAAAGACATGTTAAAATTTGACCTACCCATCAAAAAATTGGTGATGTAAAAATTAGTAGTCACATGAAAGGCATGACCCTTTGTCAAAAATCAACACTACACACCCCATGCCAAGACAATAATAAAGTGAATTTGAAATACAATTTGAAAACTATTCCCACAAGACACTTAATAAGGATGCCTCTCAAATTGGCCTTGTGAATACTACACTAAATATGATATTTAGTGTCACTAACTATTTGGAGTTACACAATGCTATATCTTTCTACTATTGATGTGATTTTTTTGCCAAGTAAAGTTGTTAATGTTCTATAATATCCAAACAACCGATTAACATTTGGTTATTGAATATTGAAAACTTGAAAATAAATTGAATATTCAAAAATTTAAAATATCAGGTTGCATTGGAGGGGGGCACATGTGCCAAAGCCTACATATCATAGTTTCTCAAATGTGTTTGCAAGTGTGTCTGGCTCTTGTGTTTGAAGGTGTTGTAGCCAAATGTTGTTCAAGATTGATTTACCTACACCTACAGGGCTGATATTTCATAAACAGACTGACATGAACAATTTGGATAGTCGTATCATAATGAAAACCTTCTTTCATGACATTCTAAACTACCTCTTCAAAACTGCATTCTTAATGTTTTTTTTGGAAAGAACATGCGATGAAGTGAGTAACTTAATTACCATGTTCTTTCCTTGGGGGCCCAAGGGGGCCTTTGATCACACAAACTAATTTGGCCAAAGGAGAGGGAATTTTGGAGGGGAAAGATATATTATACAAGAAAGAAGAGGAAGATACACATGGGGAAGGGGAAAGGTATGATTAATGATACGGGGGTGCCACTTTGTAGGTTATATGCATAATGGAATGAGAATTGTATATGGGGTCTATATGGGGTATTCGTGTCACGCAATGGACAAGTGCCTTCCCTCCTTGATATGGGGGACATGCTATACAATACAACTCAAGGTGGTGCCCACCTTCAAGAAACACCTCTACAAACTTTGAATGTTGATATCTTTTTCACACCTTACTTGATTTTCAAGAAATTAGGCTCCAACCTGTAGGGCTTCTCAAGTTCATTTTGTTGACACGAAGCGTGCTTCATAACTCTCAGTTGTTTGAACATAGTGACCACTCTAAGAACAATTGCTCTTCAAGGTGGTTTTTTTAACAATTCCTTCTTGGATTCTTGGAGCTAGGAAGTAAGCTTGGGCTCTTTAGATTTACCTTCTCGAGCTCTTTACTCTTACACCTTTTAATTTTATTCCCAACCATCGGGCATATTGTTCTCTTGCCTAGGGTGAGGAAGCATGAGAATTAGCAATGTTGTGGCAATCATCTCACACTAATTGTGGGTTATATTTCCTACGAGGAGTGGGTGCAAGGGGGTGTAGAGCTAAAAGTCTCCATTTAAGGTGGATGTACCTAATTCCAACATAGCAATAATCTTGACACCTATATTTGAGTGGTATGTGGTAAGATGTGGATGTAAGAATGGACACCCAAAGAACACATGTTTCAAAGAGATTGGATTACATGCTCAAAATCATTCTAGGCTCAATAGTCAACATGATTGGGGAACCTACATGACCACTTAATGAGCACAATGACCTCACTTTAATAATAAATAAGATATTCATATGAGCTGCAAAAAATAAGCATACTTCAGCCATCTGAGCCTGTTCTGTGGGCTCGCAATAAAACAATGAGATTCGCGAACAAATCAGTGAGGACTTGGAACAAATCAATGAGATCCCTGACATGCTAGAGCTTGCAGTCTGAATTTGAGCTCAGGAGAGAGGTATCAACGATGGCTATTCATTTAACACTATAGAGCGTGGAGATCATACCCAATTTTAGAATAGAGAACAAGACCCCACCTCTTAGTAATGTTATGTGAGTCAAATGGTTACGGACATTATTTGAATCTGCTAATCATCTCGCACTAATTGCGTGTTGCATATCCTCCTACGAGAAGTGGGTGTAAAGAGAAAGTATCTGAATAACACACATCTATCTCAACTTAAGTCCCCACTTACCTCATACCAATGCCTTGTGATTCACACCCTGCCAACAATGCTGCACTCTCAAAGCCAAATTCCAGTTGCCATGTGGCTCCTCCTTTGCTCTTCCAAGTGGGACCTTTCCTGGGAAGAAGAAACGGCGGCATCCAGAATTGAATCCACTGCCGCCATTTCGCAAGGAAGTGTGGTTTAGTTGACGATCATCCTCAAGAACAACTTGAAACATTCCTTTAAATCCAACCTTTCTTTCGTTTGTGTTGCGTTGCATTGCATTCCGCTGCTCCTGTAAATTCTTAGCTTGCAGTTAAGGTGTTTTCCTCAGAAATTTACGTCAACTTCATCAACACATTCTAGAGAGCGCACTCTTACAAGCAGGAATTCCTTGAACTTTGGTCCAGAGTTTCTCACCTGCTTACGTCAGGTGAGGTCCGGAGGACCTGGAGTAGGCACTCTGTTGAAAACCACAGCGTCAAATCTTTATTTGCACAAATTCTTTAACAGCATGCCTCTGCGTGTGATTCTCTCATCCACATTGTCTTTAATCCGATGCCCCGCTGACGAGTGTTCAGAAACTCTTTGAATTCCTGCTGGTGTGAAACGCTGACTTCATAATCCGGCAGCTGGGTTTTGTGTTAAATATTCGGGGTTGTGAGTCTCCTTACAGTTGAAGGACACGGTTGAGCTCGTTCCAAGTTCTATAACGGCGACAGCACGGAACATCAATCCGATCATGTTGACGTACTCGAGGAAGAAGCAGAAGGTTTCACCGCACTTGGAGAATAAGGATAGGGCTGTCGATGCTCACCAGGAAGAAGAAGAAAATGCAAGCGTTGCCCTGATTACGAGTTACTCCACACATGCTACTTATCCATTTCCAATTGCGGACCTGCGGACTCCGGGAGCGCTCCAAGGGACTACAGCTGAGGAGGCTTGGGCAGGAAAACGCATCAAGAAAGGCGACCTCGACCTTCTCTACTTCCAGCCGTTTGTTAAGGCGCCCGCTGTGAGCATGCTCTACAAGCACTTGTTGGAGGAGCTTCCTTGGTACAAAGTTACATACCTCGCCCCGGGGGATGACCATCAGCACGCCACGCTATACCACCGTGTTCGGGCTGGATGAATCTGCATTCTTCGAGGCGCCGCCGTCGGGTGAAGAGGCGAACGAGCGGAAGGATGAGAAGGATGAGAAGGAATCAAGGTGCGAAATTTACACACCATCACCGCATGGGAGAAGAGAATTTGTAGGAGGCGATTACTCTTAGAGAAACTTTCCACTGGAATCCATAAATCGTTTGTCTCCACTCCGCGGATTGCAAGATAATTTAGGTCAAGTCCACTCTACAATTACAACTACAAGAGTAGTTATGTGTAAACAACACTATATTGTAATTCTGGTGGAAAAATGGGCCCAAACCACAACCCAACCTTCGCGGCGGTTGTGTGGAAATCAACACAACCACAAAGCCACTGCATGGGAGAAGAGAATTAGTAAGAGCGATTACATAAACACAAACTGTTCACGAGAATACATTGTTTCTCCTCTTCACGGATTGTACGATTATTGAGGTCAAATCCACTTTTCAACTACAAAAGTAGTTTTGTGTAAACGATAATAAATCGTCGTTGTGGTCGAAAATGGCCCAAACCACAAGTCAACCATCCGGGCGCAAGACAACTATACAACTACGATTTGTGTAAACCACAAAACCATCTCATGAGAGAAGAGAATTTGTTGGAGGCAATTAGTCTTAGACAAACTTTCTACTAGAATTGTCTCCACTTCACAGGTTGCACGATCATTGAGGTTAAATTAACTCTTCAACTACTTTAAGAGTAGTTTGTGTGTAAACGACAAGGATTCATAGTCGTGGTTGAGAATGGGCCCAAATCACAACTCAACCATCACTGGCAGACGGGGTTGTGTGGAGATAAGTTGTGTGTACAACGCACTCCGACTTCTCTGCCCGAGCAAAGTTTACCACGGCGATCATTAATGCACCGGCATAGCAAGTCATGGGACCACATGTTCATGGTATCCCTCGTGAAAGGAGTTCAATGACCATTTGGGTAGATCGACTTAGTAATTACCACATTTAGTGTTTTAGAGGTTTTAGTGTTTTATATTCAACGCACAATACCAAAGAACTTAGCTGGGTCTGTGCAGTGAGCATTGGGGAGAGGCGTGCGTTCATGTGGCGGTCGCGGGGACGAAGATTTTGTCAGCTGCAACCAGGCAACCTGTTCCTTCGAGCCTTTACCAGAAGCCGCCTCGGCCAATTCTGCGGTGCCTGCAGGAGCTTAAGGAATTCGTGGAGCGAGCGACAGGGGAGACTTGCAACTTCGTGTTATGTAACTTCTACGCTGACGGCACGCACTCGATCTCTCCTCACTCCGACGACGAGTCGTTCCTCGGGCGCAACCCGTGCATCGCCTCGCTCAGCCTGGGCGGGACGCGTGACTTTGTGATGAAGCACAAGACGAGGAAAGATGTGAGCGTGGAGAAGTTTGCTCTCCGGAGTGGAGACATGGTGGTGATGCGGGGGACGACGCAAGCCAATTGGTTGCACAGTGTTCCCAAGCGCACGGGTAAAACGCAATCGAGCATGCCTCGAATTAACGTCACGTTTCGGAAGGTTATGAACGTGAAAGGGAGCAACAATTACTCCCATTACAATGTTGGCAGTGGGCCATTGCACCGCTATGTTTCTGGTCTAATGGTGCAAATCTCCAGCTAGGGCCATCCCGCATCTTGCTGCTGCCATCCTCTCCCGGTGAGATTGCTTCCCGGACATGGAGGAAGTAGAAGAGTGTACAGAGGAATCCAAGTGCTGGAAAAGAATGGCAAATTAAATTTATTTCAAGAAGGAAAGTCTGAGTGTTCAACGGAGAAGGAAATCCGAAGGAAATATACGTTTGAGAATTCTGACGAGCTTCCAAAGTAAGCACCGCAATTGAACACTACTATTTCTGAGGAATCCAAATGCCGGAGAGGAATGTCAAGTTAATTTCATTCGAGTAGGAATTTCGGAGCCTCAAACAGGAAAGTGAACTCAGAAAGGGAATATGTTGTGAAGAACTTCAAAGTGTTATAATTATATCCAACAAGGTGTAATGATATTCGAAGCCATACCATGGACGACGAAGGACGACAAAGACGTTCCTTTTCCCAGGCTTTTGAGTAAACAGAGCTAAAGTGCGGCGTGGATGGTTAATTCCATTGATACACTAAGTGATTGAGTATGGGAGGAAAACTATTTAGCCTTTTCTTATGCAGAGGAAACAAAAAGATGTAGATCCTGCAATTCCACTACTTACTCTGCTCCACCTTCGCTCAAGCTGCGGTTGCCCCAATCCAACGACAAGCTGGCATCTTAGAATCAAAGTTGGGTCGAGGGGCCAGCTCAATTCACATGTCAAATTTCCAACAACCGGAGGATGAGTGGTTGGCGCAGGTCATATAGCTGTAGTAACAAGTACTCCTTTGCCTAATTAGTGGGCGCATGATGATGGTTTCTTCAAGCTTCAAATGTGAAAGAGCTTCAAATGTGAGTACTCTATTGGGGAGATAGTGCTACCAATCATCTTATTGTGAAAGAGATTGGGGAAGAAAAAATAGTTGTACAAAAATCATTCGGCTAGTTAGAGAAATATTATAAGAGATTCGGTGCCCTGCTATACAAGTCGCTGGATTGGCGAAGTAATGACTCATAGGTAGACAAATTGTGAATAATGCTACTATTGAAGTTTTGATGATCTGCCATCTTCTAAAGCCAGTTGTAAATATAAATGCAGAGACTGCAAATGTGAAACTCTTTCTATTACATAACTTACACCTATGTGAAACTGCTCATACACGAGTGCACCTGGAGAGGACCACAGTGAACCTTACCTTTCATTTAAGTTACAATAAAGATTGACCTGATGTATTCCTTGCTGCAGTAGTGCATTCTATGCTTTACAGAAGCTTAAATTTGTTATCCAAGAAGTTTGAAACTATCAATTGCAGGTGGAAATTAGAGGAGCTGTCAGCGTACGACAGTTGTCAGTAGCTCATGTGCGGAGCATTAGTGATTGGGGGGAGATACTTGTAATCTCTACAACAGTAGGGGGTTCTTCTGGATTACTGAGAGGCTGTGCCCAGGGCTCTCCATCCATTTGCAAATATCCCATGGAGCGGTTGCCACTTATCTCTAGACGGACAGCCTCAGCCTTTGTACATATGCAGAAGCACTGTCAGTTGGTAGAACACAACAGCATCACAACCCCAACATTTATTACATCACGATGATCCTCTGTTAAAATAACGTGATTCCGCACAGTTCATTAGGGTAGTTACCTGGCATAACCGAATAGCAGTAAGGGCACTAATCATCACAAAGGCTGCATGCCAGCCATCTCGTAAGCCCACAATCTCCAGAAGCCCGTCATCAGGTTTTGCTGGTTCAAACCCCATCTGGAATCCACACATCAGGAAGCCGCCTGTTTTAATTAATGCTCACTTGTTAACCACATCACACCCAACACTCGAGCAATAAACGAAAATATTGTGAAGAATTAAACTTCTCGATGATCATGAAGAGTCTAGCAAATAATCAAGAACGCACCTTCTCTGATAGATGTGGTCGAGGTTTACCCCATGGGTTACGGCCACCAGCATAGCTTTGTAGATTTAAGATGACCACTGCTCGTATACTTCACACTCATAGATTGAAGCGAATTAGATCTCAGATGTTCGTACAAATTATATATGCATGTTCAGTACTCAAAGCTTGTCAAACCTCATACTCATCTTCATCTTCCTAACTCCTGCTGATGATGTCTTAAGAGGGTAAGAAAATAATACAACTTAGTAGTAATCATTTCAACATTAATCACCAAGGAAATGACCCTCCTATGATCCTCACATACTAAATCTACATGCCCTCTACAGGATGAACTCTTCGGTTGTCGTTAACTTGCTTGCCACAGACTCTGATTGTATGGAAAGAAACAGAAGTAATGGACTGTGATGAAACATACTTGGATGGTATGTCAATTGATTCCCACTCCGCGCTTGTCCTCCTTTTAATGAAAAGGAGCACATCATTTTTAACTGCTCTGTTCCACATCAGACCCACAGTCAATGCATTGTTAGTTGTTTGATGCAATCCATCAAAGTTATGATCTGTGACTTTTGCAATGCGCCATGTAGATGGCAATTTGGAGGTTTTGCTATCCACAATGCAAGCTAGTGTAGGCTTTGTTAAAGAAATGACTTTTTTAATAGAATAAAACCTTACTCCACATCTCGTCCAATAAACTACAGACTGGTAGGAAAATTAACCAGTTGGACAGAAGATTGTAGACTCCGTTCCAAAGGAACTGCAAACAGATTTGTCTACCTGTTTTTATGTGCACATGCACATGAAGTACAGAACCAGCCCTGTGTGCATGTGAATCCTCCATAAATCATCTGTGATCCAGAATTACATTTAGAAATCAGTTGATCAGTATAGAATCTAAAATCTTGTATTTAAATATCAAAGATCAAATACTTACGGTGATACTCATTCAGACTCTAAATTCCTAAACCCATGAACTAGTCTGGCGGGCTTCATGTGATTTAGAGGTTCACCCTATTTGATATTAATTGACATGAACTGACTGGTCTTCGGTTGTGTGGCTTGTATTTAAATTTAATCTCTTCCATGAGTGTGGGCTGTGTATGTCACATATTTGGTCCCCATTTGGTCAACCAAGACTTGTCGTTTCAACAAAGAAGTTGTCATATTTTTCCTTCTGCAACAAATTGAGTGATTTACATTCTCCATTAGCTTCCCTAGAACCAACCCGTACTTCAACTGAAGCGATTCAATGTCCAGATCGAATAGTGACCCTGAAAACTAAACTGTAGAAGATAATCAGAATCTACAGGAAGTTGTAGAGTCACAAATTATGTACTTGATTTGCCATGCGACCTCGCGCAATCCATGGCATGTGATTCCGAAAGTTATGAAAGCCAAATGCAACTTGGGCATCCATTCCTGGATCCAAATTGCATCAGAATCTAGATCAAGATCAATGTCATAACTCTAGATGTATCCTTGTAGTCATACTGAAACTCCTCAGAAGATAGACATCATAGAGGCCAACTTTGCTATGCATTTAATTGTATTGACCAAAGTGGTGTTGTCAGACACCTGACAGGGAACTTCCCAAAACCAACAATGACCATTAAGTAATAGCCATGACCTCTAGAAGTGGACAGCATCATTGAGGTACAAAATGCTCCTCACCTACACTGAAGTAATTACGGAACACCCCAGTATATGTAGGCTGAATTTGAGGATCATCAGGACCTGTATCTGGTGTTGAGGTCTGCAAACACAGGTGACAAAAATAATTATTTCATTACCCAATTGACACAAACTTGAAAACGCAGGATTTGACATAGACGAAAGTTGGTGTCGAATTTACCATACACTGATAAGTGCTACTTGGTGAGAAAAGTTCCGAGCTCTGAATAATTAGAACGTCTGCTTGTCGTATGCTCATGATTAGACAACTGTATCAAATACGAAATTCATCTGACTCATATATTCTTAATCTTTGAAGGATAGGATTGTTCAAATGGTGCCTAGGAATGCTTTCTTGTTCATATCCTCTTAAAAAGCACTAACATTTTGGGGAGATTGTCAACATATGTCAGAATATATTGCACCCTTCTCCAGTATGCTGTCCTTCAATCAAGCCTCAAAACAGAACCTTACAAGGCTCTGATTAGATTAACATATCTGGGAGTCACAATAGGCAACCACATGATTTCAATGGAGTTGTTTATGATGGTGATGTATAGAGTAAGGTCAATCCTCAATCGTGATGCCAATCGACGATATTCTTGAGAAATTAATCTGCAGAAGTATCTTACAGTAGGAGAAGAAACAACTTTCTTCAAGCAATGTGGTAAGCGCAAATGTGCTTTGGTTGCTATTGATGGTTTGAGCAGCACCTGCCAGCTGCGCAACTGTTTCCATTAGATCTCTGGCCAAAGTTCTCACTCATCTTCATTTTGTAATTACTATTTTGTTGTGTTCCTCCTAATGCACGTAAGGGTATTAAACAGAATCCACATAAACACTTCTCACAAGACACTGTTATTAGAGGTTCAGCCCACACCAAAGGAATATATTCACTACTGCAAGCTGCTTACACGATGCAATAAGTCAAGTGCAAGATGTTCGAATTTTCTAGGGAGCTAAGGGTTTAGATCGAGGTAATGCCTGTCAAGAGGTGCCAATCTGGAATGGATAGCCATTACCAGCCACTTTTTGATCTTGTGACGAGTTGCAAAAGTAAACCTTCCTCCCTGCAATGAAATTCACCCTTCTCCCAAATGGCCGACAATCAGATGACCAAGCAATTTGGAGAGCATATTCTTAGGACCCATCTGCAGAGAGGCTATATGGACAGCATAAAAAGGGTGATGTAGCAGTAACACGATGGATGGTCACTTTGAGCAATTTGAGCACCCAAATAGCAGCGAGTTTGATAAATGCACGGAACAAATTAATTTACAGCCAACCTAATCGCATGTCGCACAGTATCTCACCCAGATAAACAGACATAGAATAATCAAACCTAATGCACATTGGTGTAGATTAAAACTGACGTGGTGACAAGACCAAGTTGTTGGATATGATGCCAATGAGGGTGCACTCACAATGTGATTGTATCTTGTACACAACTCCAGACATGCTCAATTTACTATTATTAGATGTCACGATAATGACCTGTTATGAAACTTGGAGTAATTCCATTATCTAAGTCCATAGCTCACAAGAAATGGAGGGCATAAAATCCACACACCCAGCCAAAGCTTCGTGCGAGGTCGTTCCCCGTTCCAAGAGGAAAAATGCCAACTGGTGCAACTTGATCATTGGATAGTTTCAATTCCTTCTGTAAGTTTGCAATACTTGTAAGTACCCAACCCACTGTACCGTCCCCACCTGCCACCTGAAAACAGAACCAATAGTTACAAAGACTGTGGCAACTTATTGCAGTGAAGTTTTTGACAGGCATACATAAGCTTTTTGCAGGAGTGGCACAATATCAAAATACATGATATTTGATTCATGTTTGGCGGAGCAGGTGATCACATGATTCATGAAGGATGTCTACTGCACACATATACTTTTCAAATTCCACTATTTTCTATATGTCAACACATTGACAATGACGTCGATTAAAATAACTAAATCAAAAGAGCAAAATCAAAAGCCAAATGTAGATGTTTTTTAAGCAAATAAGTACATTAAGAAGCGAGGGCTTTGAGGAAAAAAACCATGATCCGTAGGTTGGCACGAGTCGTCCGAGCACACCCATCACCAGCCAATGCCAGTTTGTCCAGATAACCCAATCCATAACGCAGAACCACATCTGGTTCAGTCCTTGCCAAATCATAAACCTAAGAGCATAGCACTGCACTGTGGGTAATGACTTAGCTGGCCTTATGAACATAGTCGTATTCTCCATGAAGGAAATGAAACTAATCATAGATTGTACATGGGACAGACTCACATCAAACAAACTATTCTTCTGCTTAAATGTAGGTGATTTGCAAAGGGGCTGCGAAAGTAGTTCAAAAGTAACGTGCATAAGAGCAAATTCATGGACGATAAAGACGTAATATAAGTTACTGATATCGACCTGGAGTGCTCCGATCAGCTCAGAGAGGTGGATGAGAAGGCTTGCTCCAAAATGACCGCCGCTTCTGGAGTTGATGAAAACTAGAATTGGACACGTAGGTGGCACTACAAGCGTGTCTGGTGGAAAATTAACAGTTGAATCTACTCCTTTAGAGCTTATTGCATCCGCCATAGCATCAGCTATATATTCAGGAATCGCCACTCTCTTCCTCAATTCATCGTCGCTGATCAGCCAATGTTCCTTAAATCGCACTGTTATCCAAGATCGGAATGATATTAATCACTAGATTGCTTCCTGAAACTGCAAGATTAGCTCACAGACAGCGAAGGGTCTTGGGACAGGGTCTTAGCGAATGAACACTCTAGGAAAAGACGAGAAACTCTAAGTGGCCATCTGAAAGAGTTGCCCAAGCCTAAGGCAGGTTAGAATCCACAACAAAATGCAAGGCAGACCGTATGTTGAAAGAAGCGGAAAGCGGAAGGCGGATATTAAAATGCAAAGCAGAAGCAGGCAGACAGGGGGCAATCACTCGTTCATGTTTTCAAATTTAGTACCTTTAGGTTTCACTGGGTGATTGGATTCATGCGGAGTTGTTTGTGACGATCTTTCGGTGCTAGACATAATCAGTATCGACAAGCTTCAATCTCACTTCAATATCAAACTCCGCGCATCCTGAGAGATGGACTTTACATACTGCATGTATGTAGATGTTGCCCTTTTCAATTATTTCGGGCGTTACTTTGGGCATTCAGGTCACCGCAATCTCTTAATAATCTGCAATACAGCATTTTGTTCGTCTTGTGGTTGGTGAGGAGGTGACTGCAAATTGACTTTTGCTGCGGAGTGCATGCATCATAGTCAAACACAAATACATCTAGAGTTTGCACTATAGAACCTGATCAAGGATCCTCCATTATGAATTCTCATCCACCACAGCCGATTCCTGGAATCGCCAAGAAAAAACACATGTCACCGAGTTTGAGAACTGTCTGTAAATTCATCTTCACCTAAAATAGAAGGGGCATGCAATGCCATCGTATCAAGATACATACTGTATCTATTGTATCGATGAGACGACCATGAAAATGCAACTGAACGAGAGAAAATTATATATTGGTGCACAAGCAGATCTTAAACGGAACTACAACAGAAATGCAGCAAGAAGGCTAATTTCATACGTTCATGACAGCAGATTTGTTCCTGGAAAATGGTGACCGACATCTACGAGGCTTGAAGTAAATTGCAATCACTTTCCAAGACATACTATTCTACAGTAGGCAACAGTAAGATATGCAGACTGCCCTACCCGAGGTCTCTACATCCACAACAAAATTTGACGTATTATATGCTTCTGTATTTGTCTGCACTGACCCAGTATGTGAATTACCTCAATCGATACAGATGTCCATTCCTGATCGGCATCAGTATGCCGTCACTAGATAAAGTTAAAATAGCTAACACAATCGACAGCATCTCGCCTCGAGATCCATAGGTGTTCAGAAGGGGTTCAGAAACCCTCGATGGCACCTAATGCATTATTCTAACAGGCTTCTGAATGTCCACAAGTATTCAAGAACCCCTCGAATGCAGCTAACACACTATTCCGATTCAATTAGCTACATAGATTTGCAAGAATTCCCGATCCAAGTTGTTGAGAAGATTTCGCCTGAGCTTCCATGAGTGCCCCGAAACCCTTCCAGTGCACCTTTTAACCTACTCTTCCAATCCATAACAACCTCACATCATGTCACGGATCCATCTATCGCCAAGTTATTCTCCAATAACATCATGCAAGATGGAGGGGCAGGGGAAACTTCCATGACTTCAGAAACCCTAGAAATCCCCTAACACAATATACCAACTCCTTAAGCATCTTCCGACCGTAATTTCGGCAATGGCATCTCGAATTTGAACAAGGGGATGGGGGGGAGCACGTCACGTAACCTTCCAAGAGTTTTCAGAAACCCTCGGTTCCACCTATGACATTCTCCCAATCCAGAAAGCTACACTCGTCTCAACATCAAAACAGCGGTTCCTAACAGAATTTTCGGCCATGGCTTCACGACTTTAAAAACAATCCCGAAAGAAGATGGAAGGAAATTAAATGTCCGGCGTGTTTAAAACCGCTAAGTTTCTCTGACACGCCATTCCAACGCCATGAGTACATCGCTCCATGTATCATAACATCGAAGCTTCATCGAACCAAATTTTCGGCATCACAGATTCGAAAGGAGGATGGAGGTAAACGATTAACAATGTCGCCTAAACTTCCGAGGGTTAAAGAAACCTTCAAATGCTCACAAATTAAACGCACCAAATGTTACACCTGAAATTGCACTGCACTATTTTTTCAATATGCTTCACATATGTTGGCCATAAAGCGCCCCTTCACAACCAAATTTTGGCCGTTTCAATTGCCAAATGGTTTCAAATTGTAGGGAGCAAGATCTCGTCTCTTCAATTGTCGTGCGCGAGCTCCGAAGCTGTCTGCATGGCCGTGCATGCGCAGGGATTCAATCCAGATGACATTTTTCTGGCCAGCCACGTGCCGCTCTGCCCGGGTGCTGATCGAGGTGTCGTCATTGATTAGAACGCGGGTAAATTTGTTCACACTGGCATGTTTGTGATCCGGAATTTTCATCTCGAAGAGATTACGGAGAGAGGGATTAATGATGCATACAAGCTTACATACCTCTCATTCATCCAACATAAAAGACCTAAATTAGTATTCCCATGTGTTAGTTTTTTAGTTGATCTTACACCGGAATCAACATTAAAGATCCCCAATTACTTTAGGCCAAGTCATTTGAGATGAATCAACAACAAACATATAGGGGGTCAAGTTTTGATGTTGGATAGATAAGATGTTGTATTCTTGTTTCTAGTGGGCTTCGGAGATAAGAAAATTGGTTAAATGAATTGCCTATCTTAGACTCTAAGATTTGAACAAGATAATCCAAAAATTATAATCTTGATCTCTTTTCTACCTCAACAAATTGCCCACAATCTTTTTGATGAGGATCTAAAAATTCTTTTCCGCTTTGTCAATAGTGGAATTAGACTTCTTAGGGCAAGTATTAGCCCTATGGCCCTTTTCTTTACAAAAGTAGCATTCGCCTTCTTTCTTTAAGGTTGCAACTCTTTTGTAGTCAATCTCCCTACCATTAATAAACTTCATGGTAGATTTCTTTTGATTCTTGATTGGACCACCTACTCCTATAGGAGGAGTCTTTTTCTCACCGTTCTTAGTAGATGCAATCCCTAACCCAAACTTAACTTGTTGGAGATTAGAATGTACATAAACATCATAGGTAACTAACCCCTGCAAATCCTCCCAAGGGTGGGCATCATTCAATGGGTCCACCGCTACCTTTAGTCTTATTTCTGGCTTTAACCATCAATAAAACGGTGAATCTTATCACCAACACTCATAGGTAAAGTAACGATTTTTGCACATAAGTTTTGAAACTCATTGGCATAATTCTCAATCGATGTGTGCGAAGATAACTTACCAAGTGGCACGGGTAGGCTTACACTTCATTGGCTCCTTCACTATATTGGCTTCCAAAATCATCAACTTCACCTCATTGCGCTCCTTGGCCTTTTTCAATTCTTCCATCTCCAATATAAGGTTTTGAATAGTAATATTATTCTCTAACATATTCTCCATCTCTATAGTTACTGAAACATTCGTCTCAAGAGATGCCATCTTTGTTTTGAAAATAAAACCTGCTCTGATACCAAATGTAACAAAACTCTAATGGGTACATTCACAATAACACGACCCACGGAAACTGTAACCAGTGATTAATTTAACGGATTGTTAAGCAATAATCTTATCATATGAATTGATAATGCAATACAAATTAATAACTACATATAATATATGTCATTATACAATATACTAAAGTTTGATGATGTTTGGGAAGTTATTGGTACTCCAAAACGACTAAAATATGGTCGTAACCAGTCGTTAATAAGGACTAAAATGTGCTAAAATGTTCAAAATATGTCGCAAAATGTCCTTAAATTTTTCTAATATCTACATAAATTGAAGATATTATTTTCTAAGCACTCATCAAGAGTCCTTATAACTCGGCGGGGTTGGCTCGTGTTATTGTGAACTTACCCTAATTCCTTGTTGGAAGTTTCTTTGGCATGAACCACCCAACCACGAGGTAAGATGAAAAAGCCCTTTACTATTGCGCAAGAGCCCTTTATATACCTCCCCACCATGCCCGGTTGTCTTAAGTTTAACTAAAGTAAAAAACAAGTTCAACTATAATGAACTCTATGCTTTTTCTTAAGTAAAAAGCAAGTTCAACTATAATGAACTCTATGTTTTTTCTTAAGTAAAAAGCAAGTTCAACTATAATGAACTCCATGCTTTTTCTTAAGTAAAAAGCAAGTTCAACTATAATGAACTCTATGTTTTTACTTTAAACTCATTCTAGACTACCGTTATCTTAGTTCTAGTCAACATGTACCAATAGTGGCCCATGTTACACCCAGACTTCGCTCACCGTCGACAGGCTTCCGCGTTCATAGATATTCTTGCACAGTTACAAGTTGGCTCTTCGGGTGAGTGCTTCTCCTGCATTGGCTCAAAACGAGAGGGTCTGCTTCTCCATTTCGTGTTTCCTTAAGTGGTGAGGAAGATTTTGTTTGTGTCTGGTTCAATCACGACCAAATTGCATGTTTACTCTTCTTCGGCGTCATAATCATAATTCTCGGCCGGGGTCAATTCTCTTGGGTCCACTTGCTTGCCCATGGGCTAGCATCTGTGCTACTCTAACCCTGTACTCAACCCTTTTCTCGTTGTTTCTGCACACTGTAGGCATAGTGATAGTGCAGAATGTAACATTGTATTACACCGTCACGGATTGAACATGATACGATCACTTACAATCCAATATGCAAGAAACAATCATTCTCATATCATTTGGTACAGTGATGCGTGACGAATTAAAACTCTAGAAAATTTCTCTCAAAAGTCAGCAGCCAAGAAATGTGGATCCTATGTCCATCCTTCAGAATTCTTTCGGATAGGAAAATCGAAAGAGGCCAATATGGAAGAAGAGTGTCATAAACAAACACCCTTCACATGTGTGCAAACCCTCCAAAAGAGAGTTTTCTGTCCGTCTTCGTCCTATTTGGCCGTCCTGGCAACAATCTTACTTTTGTGCACTGTCCAGGGAGATGTTTGAGCATAATCGGTTGAAATCCTAGCGTTTCCAAACTGGTTACATGTTGACTTCTTTGATTTGAAGTATATTCTTTAAATTCCTCTAGAATGAATGGTAACTTTGCACATGTCTTGAACTTCAACCGCGTCATCTGTAACTAGCAGCCCGTTCTCCCCGTTCAGTGATGTTGTGGATAGCTCCGAGCAAAGGGCTAAGAATGCGGTATTTTCAGTCTCTTACCCGGGCATGCGTTGACTGACTGCTGTAGGGAAAATTGTATAAATTGTCATTTGGACTTGGATTTGAGTGATGTTACTTTTGTTGAATGATTTATGTTTAACCTTTGTTAAACATAAATGATATGTAAATTGCATGAAGTCTTCAACATGAACTGTTTATAATTTGTTGATTTGTAAGTGATTTTGCACCGAGTTTCCGCGTGGCATTGTTTTACCAAGATATGTTTGAGCAAATATTGTTATGTAAGTGATTTTTGTAGCCACATCATTTTGATTAAGTGTTGTTCTTGGATGAGTGCTAGGATCGTAAGTTTCATTCACACCATGAGCATTGAGGTCCAGGTTACTTAGGCCAAAAGTTGGTCCTCTACATCCCTGCTCGTGTGCAATTGTGAGGTAAATTTAGTTTTGGCAGTAGGTTTGGGCATCTCAAAATTTGAGTATCAACGCCCGAGGTTCATTGTTGTGGTGATGCTTTTCCACAAACCTATACGGAACCGGTTTTTGACATAAGTTTTTCCTATTGCAAAAGATGATGCAATTCTATGCTTGCAAAATAGTTGTGACTTTTGAGATTTTACAAAATTTGCGCATAACTAATTGCCCATATAAGTTATACAATGTATATGTTTTGAGAGGAACAAATATGTCAATTAGTATGGGCTATCAATAGTGAAGTGATGGTTTAGGGTCACCAGAATAATAAGGCTACATGCCACTGTGTTGAATCAACGAACCGAGATCCTTCAACATCACAAAACGCCATATGGTTCTTCATTATAGATCCATAGCGATCGTTGTACCTTCTATAGTTTGGTAGTACAAATGTCCTGAAATATACGTTTATTGCACAGTGCTCATAATGGTGGCCGCCAATGCCAATAGTGGTCGTCCTGCGATCAACTATTCCCGCCTGCTCACAGAACTCAAGGCGGATTTGCCAGAAACAGTTCCAAAGAAACCACGCAATGCAAAAACATTCCATCCAACCAAAGCGCAACGACGACTCTTGGACATTTGCGGCTACAAAAATTTCTTGAACCCACCTGGTTTCGACACTGTGCGAGAGGTTAATCAGTTTGTTACAGAGCATGCAGAATATTGGAAGGATTTTGAGAAGATCCATGGTGGCCTGCCATGTCCAGGTATCCACCTTATGTCATGCATTTCAATATAACTATACCCTACCATTACCATATTCGTCGTCTTGTTTGTGGTCTGGTAATTAATATGATGGATACGCGATCATGAATAATTACAAAACTTAACCAAAGTTGTTGTACTCACCTAGCTGGATTTAAGATTTTTTGATACCTCATTATCAATATTGTACATTCCTCTAGTTCACATACATTCATTGTTTCAAACACTCATTGCATCATGCATTACCATTTCTTTGATTACCAAACAATTTTGTTTCCTTCCATACACATGTCGTTACCACTACAAGTTCCTTAATGCACCTCCTCCTCATGTTACTTGAAGGTGCTTCTGGACGCATTTCATGTCCAATACGCAAACATCGAACCCACGCTTCCAGCTTGGAGAGCCAAGACATTGCTTAAGACCATTGTCTCTGGAGATTTGGCGCCACATCAAATGTTCCGCATTTACCATGAATTTGGAATCACCGACCTCATAGCATGGTCCGATTTGTCCTTTGATTGTGCAGAATCTATATTGAGCGCAATGAAAGCCAAAGATATCTAGGCGCAAATCGATCCACTAGCCCCTATTCCCCCAACTGCAATTCCAATCCTTACTCCGGTGTCCAATGATGCGCCGGCTCCTGCTCATGCAGTAACTTCCCGTCCAAAAAATGGGAAGCGCAGTCCTTGAGCATCTACACTATAACCTGCAGGTATAGCTTGTTTATCATGTCTATAATTCCGCATTTGTGCTTCATCATTAAATTGGTTGTAACTCCTAATACTCACTATATTACATAATTCATGCCAGGGACAATGGACGAGTGTACGTAGGCCAAGAAAGGCTTGGATTGGTACATGCGTATTAGTTGTTTTTCCTTCCTATCAGCCAAATATTTTCGTGTAGTGGTATAGACAACGTCCATATGGAAATGTTGTGCAAATGGAACGTTTCCATATGGGCGTTGTCTATACCATTACTCGAAAGTATCTGGCTGATGGGAAGGAGAAACAACTAATACGCATGTACCAATCCAAGCCTTTCTTGGCCTACGTACACTCGTCCATTGTCCCTGGCATGAATTATGCAATACAGTGAGTATTAGGAGTTACAACCAATTTAATGATGAAGCACAAATGCGGAATTATAGACATGATACACAAGGTGTACTTGCAGGTTATAGTGTAGACACTCAAGGACCGCGCTTCCCATTTTTTGGACGGGAAGTTACTGCATGAGCAGGAGCCGGCGCATCATTGGACACTGGAGTAAGGATTGGAATTGCAGTTGGGGGAATAGGGGCTAGTGGATCGATTTGCGCCTAGATATCTTCGGCTTTCATTGCGCTCAATATAGATTCTGCACAATCAAAGGACAAATCGGACCATGCTATGAGGTCGGTGATTCCAAATTCATGGTAAATGCGGAACATTTGATGTGGCGCCAAATCTCCAGAGACAATGGTCTTAAGCAATGTCTTGGCTCTCCAAGCTGGAAGCGTGGGTTCGATGTTTGCGTATTGGACATGAAATGCGTCCAGAAGCACCTTCAAGTAACATGAGGAGGAGGTGCATTAAGGAACTTGTAGTAATAACGACATGTGTATGGAAGGAAACAAAATTGTTTGGTAATCAAAGAAATGGTAATGCATGATGCAATGAGTGTTTGAAACAATGAATGTATGTGAACTAGAAGAATGTACAATGTTGATGATGAGGTATCAAAAAATCTTAAATCCAGTTAGATGAGTACAACAACTTTGGTTAAGTTTTGTAATACTAGGCTTGATTACATATAATCACGCTTAATTAGTTTGAATGCGTATGAATAATTCTGAAGGTAGAAGGCATTATCAAAAACATTATAAAATGTACATACTAAATCAACACACTAATTTAAGTTTCATTTTAGAATGACAAAGACAATTTCAAATTATAAGTCACAAAAATTATAACCTTAATTTTAATGAGGGTTTTGTAATATTTTAGACTTCCAAGTTAATTACATCCTTTATTGACGGTTTCACTGTCAAAATGAAATCCTAGTCAATTGCTTATTTACTCATGGAAGTGATCATATATATTGGATTTTGGACCTTGAAGGTGAAGTGCACTCAATATGGGATTTGTGGATAAGTGGCCTTCAAGAATGCAAGGGCAGTGGTTTTTTCGAAGTCGGGCGGGGCGGGCAGCAGTTTTCGGTCGGGCTCAGAAATTTTGAAAAGAACTCTGGGGGGCTGCCCCAGCCCGGATCAGACACCCCTGAAAGTTCGTGGGGGGCTGTTTAACGTCCCCCGTTGGCTATGGCACCTCTACCTTAACTTATTTGTTTTGATTCCATTGCACCTTTGCCGCATCAAGTTACTAATGATTGGTGGCATGGCAAGTGAGTCCATCCAAATGATAAATGGCAATAGGGGGAATTATTTTTGGTTTTTTCGCTGAATAAGTGGAACTTTTAGTGTGTGCTCCAAATAGGAAAAAGTAGAGTAAACCAGGAGGACTTTCCTTGCTTTTGCTGTCTCTCAGTCTTCCTTCCTTCCTTCGTTGCTACGCCATAGCCGTGGTCCCGCCCCCCGAATCCACCTACATGCCATAGCCGATCGCTACCGCCTGCGCTCCAATTCGAGCTTGCATCAATGCCATCGCCACCGGCTGGCGCTTACGCTTCAGAAGCTCTTTGAATTTCTCGATTCGGTTCACAATGGCTCAGGTTTTAATCCTACATGCAACTGAATGCATTTCGTGTGGTTTGCTTCTGTTGCAGTTTCTGTGAATGTCTTTGTTCGTGTTTCCAAGGAACTTATCATGCAATTAGGCTCGAGAGAAAAGGCACGAGCAGTGTCGGATGGACTTCTTGGTGTGGTATTCGAGTCGTGTTCCAATCTACTCTGTTTTCTTGATAAGGAATAGCTCTGGCGATGAGGAGAGTGCGCTCTACAGAGACCTTCTGGTTGATGATGCGGCTATGTAGTGGAGCAGCTAATTTTCTTAAGAATGTTGCATAAATGTTTTGCTGCGTTTTTTCAACAAATTTTCGGTGTTCTCCACTGCTTAGGGTTCAAGGAATCTGCTTTGTTTTGTGCTGCCTGGACAGGTTGGAGAGGAAGATACGAAAGGCAGTCTTGAGAGGATAAAGAAGCAGCTCAATGCTGGCAGTGGTAGCGTGCTTCTGCAAGGAACTCTCTTAAAGCGGTCTGAGACGGTGAGTTGCAAGATTCGATCGACTGGAGAGCCCGAGGGTTAGGCCTATAAGAGATTTTATCCGCTCCTCTGCGTGTTGATGATGTTCATACTATTGTTGTCAAAACCGCGACAAATTACTTTCAACGTCATCACCAAATCTGAATAACCAAAGTGTGAGAAGAATGCAGCAAACTTCCTTGTGAGATCGGAGTCAATCTTGTAATTTGAAATGTGGCCTACGGTGATAACGGGAAGGTTCTTAAGTATTCCCTTGACGCAGGAGGTTTCTTTGGTCAAATTACTTATGGAAAATGATCTGACGCAATTCTCATGCTGTAGTGTTGCGTTAATAAAGCAACGCTTCTGAAGATGATAATCTCTTCGTTCTTGAGGAACGAGATAGAACAGTCCTATTAGCGAGCGGGCTATAAGGCAGTTTGAAATCAGCTCCCTTCTTTTAAAGGATGTAGTGGTTAGAGGATCGATTATCAATACTTTATCAAACGAAAGGAACTGCACCTAGTCTGCAATTGCGGAAAAGGTACAACGAGAATCATGGTTCAGAGTTTTGTGAGAACCTGACCGTGGTAAAATCCAGCTTGTCATGCTAAATCGGCTCAATCGTTCAAGAGTCGTCATTGTATAGTCTTTTCTGACCGAGACTTGTGTATACAGCTGAGGAAGTGGAATCAACGATGGTTTACGTTGGATCCGGCAACTGGCAAAATGGAATACAGGTAATATGTCAAAATCTTCAGATTTTTAGTGTCTTTCTAAGGATTTGTATGATTCTGGTCTTTTTGTGTCAATTCCTAGCCAGCACGTACTTGAAGAGTAGCAATGCCATTGCTGTTTTCACAAGGCCACTGCTGCATTGGTACCTCTACATTATTCAAGTAGCTAGAACATCACAATCTTGAAACGTTTTGAGTTGTTCATAGCTGTGCAGTTTCTGTTGTCAACAGTTTCTCAGATTGTTTTGTGTGGATGTTCACAGATTTCAAAGAGGTGATCCGACCCCGAGAGGCTTGATCTATTTTGATGCAGACAGCACAATCACTGTGTCACCCTTAAACATCCAGTAAGCAGTCTTAGCTTCACAGTCAATATAAGTAGGTTGAGATTTGGCTTTGCAGATTTGGTTTATTCCTGTGATTCAGGTACTAACCAGTCGCATGGAAAGAGACACTCCTAGTTGTGCGTGTTATGTTAATCTATTTGATTTGTAACTGATAACTTATTGTGATCCATTGTTCAAATGTAGCTACTTGATGCTATCATAAACATAGCCTGAGATGGCACTCTTCACAGAATCTCTTGTGCCAAGACCTTCTCTAGATTGTTGATGTGGCTTCTTTTTATGATTGTGTATAGTATATTGAGGTTTAACAGCAGTTTCTTATCTCTGTATTTCATCTTTGTTATGCAGGGGTGACAGGAAGTACGATGGATGTTGCTTCTGTATCCTTCAAGCAGGTCGAAAGTTGTATTTACTGATGATGATTATAGTTTACGCTTTGTGTCCTAAGAAGCATGGATATGAAAACTTTGAGCAAGAACAGGCCATGATAAGTCTGCCTGGATACAAATCAAATGATGATATGGAATGCTGAATTGCATGTAGACAAGAAATATACCGATGAGACCTCCAAGGTCTTATTGTGGAGTGGCAAGTCTTTTCTCAGATTTATGTTAGGTCTCTGACTCTATCTGACCGATTACACATTTAAAGCCTTCATATTGTGTTGAGCTCAATACCTCTTATATGCTTCACTTACATCAATGACTCAGATATTGGCACCCCACAAAAGAAGGAGTTTTTCCTCTGTGCAGAGACACCAGCTGCAGCCCGAGCTTGGGTTGCCACTTTGAGGTGAGCAACCTCTATACTAGGAGAATTGTATCGCATTGAAGACTTTGAGAATGCATACTTCCATCATGTGAAAATTAATTCTGTCAATTGCTCATTGTGCACCTCAACAACCCAGTTCCACTCTCCCGTTTACAGATATTTATCCTGTAAAGACACAAAATAATGTGGAATCTAAAAAGGACAAGTTTGGTTCAAACAATCAAGTACATATAACCTATAATTGCACGGTGTGTTCTTCTATGCAATTTCCATGTGATTCTATGAGGGTCTGTTTATTTGATTCCAGATATAGGCATTTAAGTGTGCAGTAATAGGACTGTGGACCAAAGAAGCTCTGAAGCGTCCAGATGTATGACATTCCAGATCTTCCCAGAATTGTTGGCTTCAGTTATAATGTTGGCCTTTTTCTCTTGCGAGTCCATTTCCTTTTCTCTCGTTTTTTTTTGACAAAATTTTGGTTGTAAAGTGATTAATGCTTGTGTCTTGGTGTGTTGACAGGGCTGCAGCACTAGTATTAAAAGCACACAAGGAAGCAGTGAATTCCTTGAGTGGAAATGGTCGTGCAAAACTTGGAACAGTGGCAGCTGTTGTTGCTGCTGCCAATTCAACAGCCCGAGAAGCTATTAAGGATGTGCAAGTGCCGATGAGACCTTCAAGTGTTACTTCTTCACAATTTTCCCAACCTGCTGTTGCTGATACTTTGGACAATGGAGCAGTTCTCAAGGTCTTCCTGTCTGCCATCACTCTGCTCACATTGTACTGATTGTGACTATTCTGATGACTTGTGATTGTTTGGTCAAGAAGCTAATTTTAAGCTGTGGAAAATGATATATCATACAGTTTCTTTAGCTACCCTATTCCTCTTGTCCTTGTTGATGCTTAAAGATATCCTCATCCATGTCTATTTGGAGCAGGAGGACCTGGCATTTTTACAACTCATGAAACTGCAGTTGCCCAACATGGATACACAATTCATAATAGACAATTATTCTGTACTGAAGCATACTTGTGAGTTCTATTGTTTCAAGAAACTTAAGTTGCTGAGAAGTTTCAGCAACTTGCCACTGAAACACGACCATTTACTGTGATGATCTGCCAGGAAACTCTGAGGGTCAAAGATGAAGAGCTTAATCAATTGGCAAGGGACCTCAGGGCACGTGATTTGACCATCAAGGAATTGGCTGACCGGCTTTCAGAAACAGCAGATGCTGCAGAATCAGCAGCCTCAGCGGTGCATTCAATAGACAAGGAACGTCGTGTGGCCTTGTCAGAGGTGGAACACTTGAGGAAGGAGTTGCAACGTGCCGCAGGAGAGGTAGGCCTGTCAAAATCCATCTTTTTGCTGGGTTCGTAGATCGCTGACACTGTTAAGGAAGGTCATCTATTAACCTGTGAGGTAATGAATATGCTATTAGTAGCCTTTTCTTATCCCTGGCCTCTGCCACTTTTTCTGCACTCTTGAGGTAAAGTTCACTCTCTTCAGACCATCAAAGGATGATCACTCAGGAGTGTCTTTTTCAATAAGAAACAAGGGCTGAATTGTGATCATTTTTGAATTTAGTAAGATTTTTGTTAGCAGAATAAAGCTGCAGAAGAGCGAGTTCTGGCTGCTTTCAAGACCAGAGACCTTGCGTTACAAGAGGCTCACCGATGGCGAGTTGAGTTGGGGAAGGCAAGAGAGCAATGTGTGATCATGGAAGCTGCGGTTCAACGTGGTCATGAACACGTTCGACAACTGAAGATTGCCCATGAGCAAGAACTTGCGCGCATTGCCCAAGCCCAAGACCAAGACCAAGCCCAACCCCATGCCCAAGAAACCAGGTTCCACCACCCAAGAACACCCACCAAAGAAGCAAAATCATGTGTCATGAATGGCTTTTGGTTCAGATAATTAGCTCTTGTAAACTACATGTCCGATGGACACAAATCATTCCAACCAATCACGAACAAGTCAGTAATTTCATCGATGCTGCAAGTGGGTGGTGTTTTATCCAAGAGCCTGAAGTTCCTGAAGGTTCCTGCTAAAACTCCCGCCAACATTTTTACACAAGTGACACTGTCATCTTGTAGAGAAAAATGTGGAAACTGTTGCAATGGATTTGAGGAAAGGTTTGAATGGTCTATTGAATATGTACCAAAGGTCTAAGTCCTTACCATGCAAAAAAGGTTGCAACAAGTGCAAAAGGATAGGTTTGAAATGGAAGATGTGAAAGCTTAATAGGATCTTATTTATTTAATTACCAAAAGCCTTCAGGTATCTAGATTTAAATGAAGAGGGAGACATAATGCAAACTAAATTAAAGGAAACCAGAGTGCCTGTATCTATACATCACAGGCCTCAGTCTTCTCAAGCCATATAATCATCGGCATCGGCAGTGCTGTGCCTCGTGAAGAGCCTACTCTGTCTCTGTATTCTTCACAACTTTGCACTGAGGAGACCTTGTGCCTTGTAACAGAGCTATTGCAACCCCCGGAGAAGCAGGAGTGCAGGAAGAGCAGGTGCATGTCCCTGAAGAGGCGCCTCCTGTGAAGGACTCCTCCAAGGATGGAACTTCCACCGAGCCCATTGCACCGTCAACCCCTGCCACCGCCACCCCTGAGCCCCGAGCTCCGGAGGACACCGGTCGAGGAGATGTCGTGAGTGAGGCTCCGGCACCATGCACAGAAAGTGATGATCATCATGATCATGTTGCACTTCTTGAAGCATCAGTGCATGAGCAGGAGGGTGTTGGAGCAGGAGGTGGAGAAGAAGTCCCAGCGGAGGTTTCCAATCCTCCAGTTATGGCCAGCAGCCCTGGCGAGTTGCCGAACGGGCACGAAGAGACCAGTTACCCGGCCCATCCCATTGATGAGCAATCTGATCTACAGTGAAATCTGTGGACAAAGGTCTGTGGTACCTCAAGCAAACCCAAAGCTATTGTGTTCATAGAGTCCTGAAGAAACACGCTCCTGAAGTCTGCCCTACAGGATGAGCTCATGAGCTCGGGAGTCGAGTAGTGGGACCTGAAGAGTTTAGATTAGGCAGTGGAGGACATTCTGTGTAAATTCCTGCATTCTCTCTAGGTACGAACACCGTGGTCACGAGTCCTTTAGCCTGTGATGGGTTGTTGATGTCGGCTTTTGAGGTTCACCTTTTCGTTCCAGGTTGTTTGAGGTTCTGTGATGGAGGATTGGTATGGTGGCAGGAAACTCATGAGCACAGTCACCAGTTGGCATTGAGAATCTCCTTTTGGTGATGATGTATGTTTGAAATTCTCGATGATGTATGTTTGATTAACAATATCACCGCCCCTCTGTTATGTTTGGAGCCTAGATTCTTTTTCCACTTATGTGGGCTTACTAGGTTAGGACACATAACTGAAAGCATTGAATCCTCAGGAGCAGCTTTGTTTAGCCTTGAGAGCTCCTTATTGCTGTCCTGTTGACTGTATACACTGTGTTTTAGTGTTTCTGTTACCAGACAGACAGACAGACAGACATACCCACTAACATAAATTCTCATCTAGGTTACCGGTCTGAACTTATCTGGACCCATTCGTTGATATTTTTTTGGCATTCCCACCGCAGTGCTCAGCAATCCACGCACAGCGAATCCAAGTTCCAAGAAAGACACTGGATCCCCAAACCCAGACAAGTGTGCCAGCCCACCGGCAACTTCTATGGGACCATGATCGGACTGGGCATTCTGCCTTGCAGAAACCTCCATCTCATTTGCTTCATGCTGTTCAGGTGCAACCCTCTCTGCAGCGGAGAGATGAAAATGAAAGCATGTTAACATATAAGGGCCATGCCACAAAATTGGTAGTTAAGAAATCTAACAAAGGGACTCTTGTTTAGAATGACTATTTTTTACTAAAAAGTAATAAGGTCATTTCTGTGTGTTTTAGTGATAACCTTGAGGTTTGTATATATCTGAGGAAATTACTGCCTAGCCTATGCATCCTCAAGGAAGGATCACAGTAGGAGTACAGTAATCTCCCGCTTAAGTATGCATCCCAGTTAAGTGCGCAAATTTTTTGACAAAAATCAGGGTTCGTACTGTATTGTTTGAACATGTCATGCATAGTCATTTGTTGCGAATGCATACATTTTTTTTGCTTGACATTCAATGTCAGTTTGTTAACGTTTCATTGAAATGTCACAAATGATCTTCACAGTTCATCATATATTTATCCAGCTTCCATTTGAACATTGGAGCAAAGCAATTGGTCGTCGATGTCGAGGACAGTGTTGTGTAGAGCTTCAAAGCCTTTGAAGTCGGTAGCACTTTCAAATTTAGCCCATGTCTCAATAGGTTGAATTTTGGTCAAGTGGGTTGCCTGAGGTTTGTCCGTTTCTTGTTACGATTCATCGAATTAGAGGGTCTAGAAAGTGATATGAGTAAAGTATGCGCCTACCAGCTAAGTGTGCACCAATGGCTCCAGTTCAAAGTGCGTACTTAAGCGGGAGATTACTATATCTACAACTAAATTATGTATTTTAGCATCACTTACTATTTGTAATTACGCAACGCTATAACTATTCATTGCATATCTCATTTATTACTAGAAAAGGTAAAATTGGTTGATTGGATATTATTGAATTGTAACATTTTACTTGGTAAAAAATCATAGTAGTTGTAAAATGATATAGCATTGTGTAACTCCAAATAGTAAGTGACACTAAATACGAAATTTGGTGTAGTAAGTTCATTGTGTTGAAACTCACTATGTTATAGCTACACTATCTATACACTTGATCCAGTGTGGTGTTAACATTGATGTGCCTTGTTCATAATAATGGCATGTATGACTTGTCATGAAGTATGTTAACTTCTTTGGTTGCCACCCAATGAGTACAAGATCATTCACGTAGGTTGATGGTGAATAGAATGGGTCACACTAAATCAGATGGATAGTGTAGTATGTAGTAACTTTAATTAAATACAAGCAACAACTACAATTGATTATCTCAATTAGTGTGTGTTACATACTATTCAGAGTTATACAGTGCTATAACTATTTAATGAGAATGCAATGTTTATCAAGCAAAGTCAATCATGCTCTGTAATGTTTGAACAACCTCTTAACCTCTCATGAGGAAAAATTGAACTTGTGAGTGAGACGTTATTGCACTGTGTAATTTTGAATGGCAACACACAATTCTTGGGATAACCAGTAAGTTTGTTGAACTCACTAGGACTACGGGCTTAAAGCTAAAAGCCAACTATACTAAATATGATATTTAGTGTCATATGGTATCTAATGTCACTATGGTAACTTTTCGGATGACATAATTATGAATAAGTGAACAAATATTGTCATGGATGATGGATGAGTTCATCCATTGGCCAAAACCCTACTTTCTCTTGTCAGCAACTTGTGATGAAATATTGGATGAAAAATCACTTGGTAAGTGACAGTGATTGCAACACTGTAAATCTATTATCCCCAAAAAAATTTGCAAGGAATAACAAATAATGTTGGGTTAACATTTAGTGTTGGTGACACTATACCGTGGTTTACAATTAGTCTTAAGCAAGACAATTAGAATTGGTGACACTAAATATCATATTTAGTGTACCAAAGTGCTTGTGATGACATGCCTTAGGCATGGCATGGCCCCAAAAAGGCAAGATGGTATCAAACAGAGTTCATTGCCTCTGCTATTGGGCCAACTGTTGAGAAATAGTTACACTAAACATGGTATTTAGTGTCACTTACTATTTGGTTTGACACAGTGCTATATAATTTTACTGATGTAATTTTTCCCCAAGTAAAGTTGTTAATGTTCTATAATCTCCAAACTACCAATATAACATTTTTAGGTAAAATTTGAGATATACAAAAAATAGGTATAGCATTGCATAGTTCCAAATAGTAAGTGACTCTAAATGTCATATTTAGTGTAGTAAGCCACCTCTGCGCTCCCTTGGGTAGGAGATGGTGAACAGACATCGCATGTCGGTGTAAAACTCTGATGTTTCTTTTTATTTTATGTTTTTCTTTTCTCTTGCTTCTGGTTTAAACTTGTGGGAGCTTCAGATCAATCAAGGGAGAGGAGGTTTGCACGTTTGCACGCTGGTCAAATCTCCTGCCACGGGCTGCTCAACTGGGTACTCAACAGGAACTAACAGATTAATTTATGAACTTGTGTGCTATAGCAACTTCTGAGATGATTGAGTAGAAATTGGGCTTGTGTTTGGAGTTCATGTGTTCATCGTTTCAGACTTGAGTTGAATGTGACGTTACCTTCACAAGGTGCCGGTGTGTCTTGTGGTGGTAGCAGGGCAAACTCCTCTCTTGTCTCTATTTCCTCAAATGTGAGCCCCTGTGCCTCCCAATCCACAAATTGCCACAGGCCTTGGACCCGTTGCAGCACTTGAATGTTTTCTGTGGCCTTTGCAGCATCTTGAAGATTTCGTGCGAGCACCAGCTGGTCCAACTCGGCTTTTAACTCTTTCATCTTCATCCCAACTTCCATTGCAATGACATTGTGGAGAGCTGTCTCTGAGATCCCTGCTTTCACGTGCGTCTTGACCATATCTTCCAAGTCAATAGGATCTCCCACAAGAACTGTAATCTGAAGCAAAATATTCAATTAAAACTTGAGACACTTTGTCCACCTTGAAACGCGGTACCGAATGAGTGCAAGATCGTCTGACCAAGAGAGGGGGCTGATAGCCTCATCTTAATGAAACCGACATCTATGCCCACTCTGATGATCGGAGTATGGGGTTATACAGAAAGAATTTCCACTTTACATGTTTTTAACGAAGGAGCAGCCTGGACAAGGAACATAGATCTAGAATCTTGACAATCCTGCAGAGATCTTACATGTTGTAGAGGTCAGTATGCAATAAACTCAAATATATTCATCACCTTTTGAGTTTGCCCTAATCATGAGCACCTAGCTGAGTTTCGAATGCGTTCACGGAGAGCGGGATGTATTTGATGGATTACCTTCTTGCCAGTGGCGGGTAGCTTGCTGCCTATGGGCATCATGTCTTGCATGCCAGAGTGCACAAATGGTATCACCAACGGTGTTATTTCTACATCTGCCACCAGCCTGTGCGATTTTACAAACAGACACATCATGCTCAATCCAAGATTTATTTAGAAATTCCTTTACACATGTCTTTTATTGTTTCAAGGCTTTTATATTTGTTTCCAGAGTTCATCTATAAACGCGCCATCGGAAATTTGATGGAGTTTAAGGGCACATTGTGACTTGTGGTGCTTATGATAGACTGCCATTAGTATTCTTTTCGAAGGCCATTAGGAGAGAGCACCCTCATATCCCCTAAAGCCTCCCAAAACTCAGAATCCGCAAACACGAATCTACACGTCTACTTTCAACAACGAAGGTCAAATGCTCCAGCAAAAATTCATCCTCGAAGTGAAAGTGGCTTGATTCTACTTCAAAAAAAAATATGGACTACAAGCATGAAGTACCTGCCAATGCCACGCTTCAGAGCTCCTATCGTTTTTCCACCATCTCGAGAGCGCCCACCCTCGGGGAAAATGTGCACCCAGTCTCCTTGCCGGACCTTCCCAACCGCTATGTCCAGTCCCTGCAATTACGTTAGTAGGTCAATGGTAAGTTAATCCTCACAAATGTCGACCCAATTCATACAAGCTCCTGTACTTTTGACTCGTCTTCATTTCGGGTACTATGAGAACATCCATGATTGTTATGCACCCTTTCCGGGTTTCGAACACTTATTAAAACGGACAATAGGATAGAGACCTCTTGCTGAATCCCACCACCACGCTTGACAGGCAACACTTTTACGCAGTGGAAGAATGCGGAGACAGCAGCATTTGAGAAGCATTGGTTGGTTGCACACAAAGTCCACCTCAGTCGTGGTGATTGCAACATCAAGTGGTGAGGTAACAAAGTTGCCATCACCAAGGGGTCGTCCATTGAAGCCACATGATTGGATACCTGACAGCAAAAATTGCAAGCATTCTCTCATCTTTCTTCGTATTGATTTAAATCATTCTTCTCACGGACGTACTACGAAACCACAAGAGCATGTCAAATGCAAAGTGCAACAGATAACCTCCTCGACGTTTAAAACACTTCAAACCGGTGCTCTGTTTGAAACCTATACCCCCGTCCTACTCCCTCCTCACTTCCAAGGATGTGCTATTATGCTTGCATAGTCTGCAGAATATGTGGGATGGATTGAAGAATAGCAAGTGCGAAAATGATATCTCCAGACTACTATTATCTTAATCGCAATCCTAACATGTAATGTAGACCTAAATTCTATCCAGAACCTTCCGCACCTATAGACGGATGGGAGCTTGGTTTTGTCATGCAGGGAGGACTATATCCTCCTTCAATGTACATTCAAATCTGGAGTTAAAATCGATGCCGCGCCTTCATAGCCTCGTATATCCAGCAACAACATGATCAGGAACCGAAGACAAAGAGGAACAAAAACCACAATGTTTAGAGGAATTGAGAGCCTACGGTTATCAAGGCTTGGCCTTTTGGTCGATGCAACAATGCCTGCCGCAGCTTCTCTGCTCCATGTACCTGCATGAAATAGATATGAAATATCTGTGGTCTGGTACACACAATTAGCGTTGGTCTGCATATGAGATAATGATTTCTAGAGCTCAATCAGCTGAATTGCAGAAGCTCAATCCGACTTGTCATCAGATTTTCCTGTCTTTGCATATTGGTGAACTAGCAATCCTCGGATGTTGATGCACTTTAAAATTGCAAAGGTTGCTCAAGGCAAGTATTTAACTCTATAGCCGGTCGAGGTTTGTTCCGGATGTTGAAGTACTAACACTTTCACTTGTGGCCGACATAGGTACCTTACTCGCTCGCAATTCATCTGTGCAAATTTTTGGCTCCATACCTCGGTAAAATTCAGCTTATTCATAAAGAAACGGCAGCTGTTGGCAACTACGGGTAATATCACCGCCTGCAGCATTTGCCATACTTGTGAATGCTCCCTGGCTACTGCGATCGCTTTTTCTGCAAAGTATCACATGTCATAATCATGAGATCAATTGCGGTGACTGGAGCCTCGTCTCTATAATTGATGCCCCGGGTGGCAACTCCTTCATAATAAGCAGGGGCACTATCTTAAGAAGTCAATATAGAGCTGAGGTCTAAATATTTAGAGCTTCTAATAGCAAGTATTTGAAGGCACATTATTTTATCATGAAATAATGTGGCGAATTTCCTTATCATAATTTTCCAAAAAGGTTCTGGAGAGCTAGGGGGCTGGACGGTGACACTGCAATAAAAATTATGCTTATTACAAGTTCTCAAAACAGCTCTTGAAGGTCCAAAAAAATTCTCATATAGACACTCGTTGTGGCATTGAATTCCACTCATAAACGCTTAGATGCATTCAGAAGGGAAATAATGAGTTGTTCTAGAAAGAAGAGTTGCCACCCCGGGAATTGATGATGATTGTCAACGAGGATCTTGCAAGAAGCAGTCGTTTTCGCAGGTTTACGCATGAATTTTTAGATACCTTCATAGTAATCCAGCTTCATGTCTCTTTTACTTCTTCGGTCGATAGCGGGAGTATCGACAGCCGCCACGGGAGATTGCAGTACGAGAGGCTCTCCCTGCGCCGGTTCAGTCGCGGACATGAGAGTTGCTCCTACCGCAGATAGTCCAAGCGCTGATCGAAGTTTAGACATCCACACATTGAGCCAGCCAACTCGCTTTTGACACTCTTGTCTCGCCACACTGCGGGCCACCGTTGCCATCATAGAGTTGTCTTGGAGGACGCGAGCAACAGCAAGTCCGGTTGCTCGCCAGGCAGGGGTCCCTCCAACACCACGCCGTTGCGACCTCTGCCTTAAAAAGTTCTGTGAGGCGATGACAACGCGGAGCCTTTCCTTAATACGAAATCTTATCCAACGTATGTTTGTTTCCCAACGACAGGAGTCTTTGAGCCCCTGCGACGGTGACAATTTTGTGCCTCCATCCATCGTTCCAACTTTTATTAAGTGACGAGTTTGTCTTTACCATGCACACACTCCTGTTATTCACATTGCATTGACCAGATCCCTATCCCCTGCTATCCGCAGGGGATTGGAAAACTTCGAATCGAACTTCAGGGCTGATTTGCGGTTCAAGGTAATCTTTGGCATCTGTAAGACCAAATATGAAGCCCGTTTCTCCAATCTGTGACCTATTATTGTAGTAAACCTCTTCTTGATTTCATGAGTGTTCCTTTCTCAATGCTCGTCCATGGAAAAACGTGTTTTAAATCTCCAGCAATATTCTATTCTTGCCACGGTCGTAATCAAGTTCACATGTCTTGGAATCGTACAACACTAGTGAGGGGCAATAAGTATGTTCTGCTACCATTCTATCTCATGAGGTGCATAGCCCTGTATCTAATCCGCGCCACCATTGATATTTCGACCACTTCTTCCAGGTTCCAAAATGTTTTCCAAATCTTCCTATATCTCAAACTGCCGTACATTGAATGGGACCAAGGCAGAGGCAAGACGCGAAGCAATGACACTATAATAGCTTTGGATCAGACAGATAATATTGGAGACAAATTTTGTAGGCAAGCACAAATACGTTAGTAAAACACTCTTCATGTAGACGGTATCCATCATCTCTTTACAAAGGGCAGCTTCTCTTCTCTTGTCTCGTAACGGCGGAAAAATCTACCTTTCCTTTGTTTGGGATTCTCGACAACCAAGAACAAGACGTGGAAGAACCACATTAATGCACCTTCAAAGCCAAATTGTACCGCACAGATTATGAGGAGAAAGATCTCCGCAACAGTGAGCCACACAATGTACACGGTTTGGCGGCTCATAACAGACACAAACTCTCAAATTCCAAAAGTTACTTAAATTCTCTTCAAAACACTCCTACGATACACGATTTGCCTTTCAACGATCTCTCAGAATCTCAATGGCATGTTCATGGCCTGCACAAAACATCAAATCTGGTCTCCCCGCTCATTTTCTGCCTGAGAAAATTTCGGGATTCAGAGTGAATTATTCCTTATCCTATGCACGGATCTGAGAGTGCATTGGTTTCAATGGATCCTGAACCGAACAGCCTCAGACAGAAGAAACTCGACCAGGCCTATTGGCGACACACGCAAAGTAACATGCTATGATATATAGTCTAAGTTTTACGTCATTCTACAGTTTCTTGTTTCCAGTGTTTTGAGACTTGTAATTGACGAAGCTGAAACTACCGAGACGTGAGGAATCTTGCAGTTCTGGAGAGACGTGTTGATCGATTTGCTATCTTGCAGAGGTGGATTTGCGTGAAGACCTACGAGAGGGAGAGCAATGGAGAACGTTGGTTAGGTTGAGATTGTTTGTTGGCCAAGATAGACGAAAGATAGATAGATGGATGGATAGATGGCGTATTGATCTCATCCGTTCTATGTAAATTCGAGTTCATATGAGAATAAAACGGGACCGTTGACTCTATAAGATCTCGCTGACGTGTCGCGTCCTCATTGGACATGATCATGACGTATATAGATTGTAGCACATAGTCGTCATGACATGATAAATGTTACATCTATTATTGTACACATGTCATCCTACTACAACCCTTAGCAAGGCTCCTCACATATAATATTTAATACAAAAATCTTAAAGTATTTAGGTTGAGTGCTACGCTCTATCATTGACAGATATTGGATGGTACATATTTGAATGTGGTAAAATTTGGTATCACAATAATAGAAGGTTATTATGAAGTTTTTAAGAGTTGAATTATTATTTGCTAATTTGTTTTTCAAGACTCAACAAGATGAATTTCAAGGAGTAGAAGATGACAGTAAGACAGCTCATTTCTAAGCAAATCTAGTCTCATACATGACTTTTGGACATAATGAAATTGTGTACATGCATTTCTATTGGAAGAGTCTATGATAGAAATGAAAAATTGAACCCTAAATGTAGGGTAGGTACATATCTTGTCAACTAGAATTCACCTACCTAATAAAGTTTTTGAGTTGTTGACAATATTAACCTAAGCAAGGTTTACAAACATCAATTGTTATTGAATCCACCTTTTGTTGGCACTAAGGGCCGCTTCACACTATGGCCGAAGGTCGAGAGGCCGTCGATTTCCACCAATCGTATTGCAAGAAACCAAGAATTTAGCCTCTTGACCCTTTACAGTAGAGGCCAAAGTCCAAGGCCATCGCAATCTAAAATACATGGCAGTCCTTTTTTACCAAGGCGACGGACTCTCGGAGAAAGTTTGGGTCAGACAAGAATGGAAACCCAAACTATGGTCAAGAGGCCGTCAATTTTTTTTCATAAAAAAATCAAAAACTGACAAGATCTTGGCCGTTAGAATTGAGGGGTTGTTTTGGGCAGGGAATAAAGTGGGATGCTCCTTCTTCCTTTGGACTTTGGGCTTGGCCTTTGGAGGCTTCACACTATGCATGGCCAAAGGCTCCAATTCTTATATTCTATTGGCTATGTTCAACCCATTTCTTTGGACTCTCTACAAAGTTTGGCCATTCAATCCCACGACCTCTCGACTTGGACGGCCATAGTGTGAAGCGGCCCTAAGAGCATGATCCAAAAGAGCGTCCAAAAGATTTTAAGCCAAAAGTTCAAAAGAATTAGATTCAATCGAAAAAAAATACATCTCACATTCCATATACATATGTGGCATATTGTACAATACCCACCAACAAGTTTACGTTCAAATTTTTGAACTCCAAGTGCCAGTGAAAAAAAAGTGCAACTTTGAAAAATCATATCTCCCAATTTACAACTCCAAACTTGCTGCCACATCTTTGTTTAGAAACAAGTTAACTACATTATAGGTGTCATTAGTATGCAAATTTGAGATATGTGTCTAAGAAAAATCAAATTGCATTAATTGCACTCCAAGTTGTGTTTGTAGCTCCTACACCGTGAAAACAACATCCATTCTTCTTGAGCCAACACACTTTAGGATTTTGTGAGTTTGAGCTTCATATATGGATCTCCAACAACCTTCCAACAAAAAACATACTTCGTTCAAGCAATGTGATAGCTTGTGGATACATTGTGTGAGTGTTTTTGGTGAGTAGTTGCAATTCTAGTGGTTTTGTGTCTTGAGCTTGCAACTTTGCACAAATAGTAGAATTGGAAGGATTCATTGCTTCTTCAGGATTTTGGTGGGCATAACATCAACTGGAAGAAAAGAATTCACTCAAATTTGTAAGTGTTGATGCTCCAGTTCTCAATTCAAATGGTCTTGGATAGCTTCATGTGATGACATGGTCGGGTGGTCATGTTGTGCTGATGAATTGAGATGGTATGGTGATGTTGTCTTAATTAATTCAAATAATATGGTCATGATATTGAGCTCAGATGTTCTTGATTGAATTCACTTGTTAATATCCCACCGGATAGATAGAAAAGTAGGGACTTTGTTGATGTAGTTTATGAAAGTCGCTTGAGTGGCTTTTATTTCCTCCACGATCACCCTGAGACACTTATACTCATGGAAGATGATGCCCCAGTGCATCGTAGCAAGGAATCAAGTGATTGGAGGCAAGCACATGGCATAAGAAAGCTTTTATGGCCCACAAATTGTCTTGACTTAAACCCCATTGAAAACCTATGGAAGATTGTGAAAGATACTATCCAAAAGGAAGAGCTACCGCAAAACAAAAAAGAATTAGTCAACACCATTCAAAGGGCATGGGAAGATGTGTCTTTAGAGACGATTGAAGTTCTCCTTGCTAGCATGCCTCACCGTATGAAGGTTGTAATCAAAGCTAACGGTGGTAGCACTAGATGGTAGATAGTTTGTCAAAAAAATGCTATATTTACATATAAATCTATGAGTTTTTGTAAATGCCTAATATATTAGTAAAGTAGATTTCATTATCTCTCCAATGCACTTTGCAGTTTGTGATTTGGATCATTTTTGAGCAAATGGTGGCAATTTGAAATTGGAGATATGTGCCTGCAGAATATATTATTTTTGCAGAATCACTGCTGTGAACGTAAACTTGTTGGTGGGTACTATACTAAATCCTAGTGTATACTTGTGTCTTGCATCCATCTTGAAATGTTTGATTGCATGCATAGTTTCCTAGAATTATGTTCATACAAAATATCTATTCATTCAATCTCAGGTACCAAGATTATCAGGGTTGTCAAGTTGTGAGGTCCTCGACTTATAGGTAAGTACATGCTGAAATTTTACCCAATGGATGGTTATTCAAGGTAATTCATATGCTTAAGACAATATTGATCACGTTAACTCTTAAATGCCCCAAGAGGCTCAGACTGAGCATCTCCATGCACAAAAACATGTGTCTGAACTAAATACTTTCATATTTAGTTACTCTTGTCATCATGGCCAAAACTAACTTATTTTTTAAGTGTATTTTTTGGATCAACTAAATATCTTGAAGATTTAAGTTCAAGTTCATAGCATGGGTGTCTTCTTTTCCAAATACATACATTGTATTTTGATCATCAATGTCAAGTATGAGTATTTTTTTTATTCTCATCAACATAAGCCTATATATAAAATAAGGTTTCAAACCCATATGTGTGTGTGTGTGTGTGTGTGTGTTACATGTGCCATGACATTAAATTTTTAGTCTAAATTTTGAAATATTCAACAAACCAATTTGTCACACATGTGGTCTAGTAATTTCAATTATCTTGAAGGCCACTTCCATGTGGAGTTGGGGGGGGGGCATATGAAAGACTAGAGTTGCCTAGTTGTCAAACATGCAAACTAGAATATGGCCGTCCTCACACTTACCCATTTTGAATGTTACATGAGTGGATTGTCAAAATAATCATAAGAATATGAATCTTCTTAATGAAAAAGAATTAGTGTAAATTACAACAATCCCGGGCCCACACCAACAGGTTTGTGGTAATCAAGTTTTTCCCACTCAAATGAAAGTCAACTCTCAAATTCCCAAAAGAGAGGCAGTCAAATCTCCCTCCTCAAACTTCTGAAACTATCAATCGTGCCAGCCATTGACTTTTGTTTTCTAGTGAAATTTAACACACAAACTCCCACGTGGAAGGAGGGGGGGTTTCCATATTTTTCTCATCTAAGCGATTTTTGCCAACTATCACCAGCACATGGAAATGTGCCCTAATGAGTCAATGCCCTTGGGCGAGGCGTTTAGCAATGCTTTCTGCCTTTTGTTGAGGGGTTCGGAACGATTGCCGCCCCGGTGGTGTGAGGTTCGGGGACACACTAGGGTCCGTAACATAGCACTTAGCCCTACCATGCCAAGGAACGTCGTGGTGAGGGTCACCTACTTCACCCAACACCAACTTCGACGATAAACTTGGGCTTAGTTGTGCCTTCCGCTTCGAAACCGAGCTTGGTGGCCTTGGACACTTGATCGCCGGAATTTTTGGGCGTATAGGTGGGCCGCGGGGTTTCTTCTTGTTGCAACATGGGCTTGCTAGAGGTCTAATACCTGCAAAGGCCAAAAAAAAACACACAACTTCAAGTTGGCTAGAAAACACAAGCCCTTGTGATATAAGGTAGATGGGTCCGAAAAGGTTACTTTTTCCCCAATTAGCCCACTTCTCATACAATATGAAACATGCAATTAGTACAAGGTGGTTAGCAAATCCAAATTGAGGCCATAGTTGCAATTTCTCATGGTTTCCTAACAAAGGAATTCAAATTGAAACTAGACAAAGGAAAAAAAATCAAGATAACACACCCACCCCATAGAAAAGGTACTAAGTTTCTTGGAACTATCTTATGCATTATCAAAGTGAAGATTTTTGTGCTCATTGAGTGGTCATATAGCGCCAGCCCCCCCCCCTCACACATACACACATAGTTATGTTGACTATTGAGTTTAGAGTGGTTATCATATTTTGAGCACACAACCCAATCTCATTTCAAAACAAAATTTTCATGTATCTGTTCTTGGAGCCACATCAGACCACATACCACTCAAATACATGTAAGTTAATAAGAAAATTAATTGAATAAGGGTTGTCCACCTTACCCATGTGGGAAGATAGGTGAGGAAAACTCTCTTGTAGACTTATGAAACACATGATGAAAGGGGTACTTTCTTGGGGGCTATGAAATAAGGCGCACATGCATGGGTTGTCTCACAAATTTGGTGAACATTCTTGAGATGTACCAACTAAAGACTTTACTTTATTTTTTAACATTCTTCCAACTCGAAAATGAAGCAACGCCATAAATCACACCGGTGGTAACATCGGAGTCGTCTTTCTTTATTGGATACTCCATTTTTTCCAAGAGTTTTATGAATTGTACTTTGAAATATTTAAACGGGACCATAATTTTTGTTGCACTGTGTTTTTTAGTGGAACAGCAGTCACCCCCCCCCCTTGCCCTGGCTCAAACCTTTGTCCAATTGGTTTCACTATGCACCAAGACTTAAAATCACCACGACCTATAAAAACATGTCCTTGTGTTTGAGAATTTCCTTTGGTTGCAAGTCTTGTGCAAGACATGACTTAACGATATAACCATAACGATCTATGTTAAGTGGCAAGAGTGGAAATTTCTTGTTGAATATACACCCCAAAGAAATCAAATTTAAGTTTGTTTTTTTCCATACAAGACATATAGATGTTTATTTCTTTAAAATCAATATACTTCCAACCACATACTATTATTCAAATCCATAACAATGTTTTGTGGGACTGACAATATTACAGCAGATATTCCTGAATATTCTCGACATTCAGACTGAATGTGGAAATATTCCATGAAATATTGTCAATCCCACAAAACATTGTTATGGATATGAATAATGTTATGCAGTAAAAAATAACATTTTTTCCATAATCAACATGTTTGAAAAAAACTAAACAAGAGTTTAAAACGCATCTAAAGTTAATCAATACATCAAGGCATTAGAATCCGGTGATAAGTATGATGGGTAGAAGGATTGTACCCGACTGAAGTTGGTCCCTCCATCTTAGGTTCGGAGGTTGTAGCGTCCGGGCTTGCACTCCATGCAATTTGCACTTCATGGTGCGTTTACAACGTGGTGATGAAACCCTAGGTGGAGACTTTGGCTTGAACCGGCATTTTGGCGCACTCTCTTTCGGAGAGGTTGGCGCTGCATTTAACATGCAAGTATCGAAATAACAAATGGAATTTTTTTTTTATTTACTTTTAAAAGTTTGTTGGGTGGAAAGTTGTAAATTTTGATCTACTTGCACCGTTTAATGGTGTTTAGTGTCACATGCATAATATTGTCACTTGCCTTATTTTGAGGCGTATGCTAGGTTACACTTATGGTCAACAACTTCACTATTAGTGTCACCTCATGACACTTGGCAAGTCTCAAGTGCACTTGCTTTTACTGATATCTTGGCATGAGTATGTGCAATAGTGTTATGAGGTGTATGCTTGTGACACAATGGTCTACACATTCACTAAAGTGTACACAAATGACAATTGACAAGAATATATTCATCTTGCATACTAAAATGCAAAACTACCATCTCAAGTATCCCAATGTGTTGTACTAAATGTTATAACGTGATTAAATTTTCATTTAAAGAAGTTACTTAAGTTGACGAATAGTATCATACTTGCAATTAGCAAACATAACATTTTGAAACCTCTAGGCATCTAGTCTAGAGCCTTTACAAATAGTGTATGTGACACTAAATACCGTAAACAATGTAGTAGTATTGATTATAGGTGTGATGTAATTATTTGTCACTAAGACATGTATAATCATTCACCATGGACGTTAACCCATTTTCCAATGAGAACAAAAGAGAAAACTTTGTTGATCTCCTTAATTGACGACGACAACAACAACAACAATCGATTGAGGAACTACGATTGAATATCAAAATTGATTTGTGAGCCTTGTACCATAGGTATTTATAGCTACATCAAATTTTTGGCCCAAGGAAGGTAAAGTGAACTTCTTATGTTCCTTGTCATGTTCGAATGGAAAGTGGTCAAGAAGTCCATGGAAAAAAGGGGGAAAATGAAAAATGGAAAAACATGCACACACATGCACACACACTTCATATCATTTTTTCTCACCAAGAGATATAAGTTGTTCTAATTGACTAACATAACATTATTCAGATCCATGACAATGTTTTGTGGGACTGATAGTATTTCACAGAATATTCTTGGATAATTTCCACATTCAAATTGAATGGGGAAATAGCCGGGAATATTTTGTGGAATGTTGTCAGTCCCACATAACACCGTTATGGATTTGAATGATGTTATGAAAAGTTGGGGAAAAACATGAAGAAAACACTAGACACATAAAATATGCCTTAGTGACCACAAAATGATGCAAGTGACATTAGCATTATGGAAAAGTAGGTGTAAAGTAGCTTGAAAGTGCATTCAATACGTTGTTTTGCATATTTCAACACAATGGTGGCCTCAGTAGAATCGTAGGCTTTAAGATTACCAATTACTTTTGTATTCCGAAGGTTGTTCACATATCAATGAAAACAAGATTAAATTGAAAATCTTGTCGCTACATTTCAAGCACACTTTCCCATACGTTATATACTAGTTTGTACTTCAAGAGTTGGAATTCTATACTTAAGAAGAATGTAATTGAGGGTACTACCATAAATATTGTATTAAAGTAATGGGTTAGATTTTGCACCAGTTCATGCTTTTGGACGAAAACTTTCATAAATAAACTAACCAGAAACCCTAAATAAACTAACTTTCTGGTTCACTTTACCTTGCTTGGACCCTCTTTTGGTTCCATTTTTAAGACATTAGAGGCAAGTATGATAGATCATAACAATGTTTTGTGGGACTGACAATATTCTATGGAATATTCCCCATATTCAGCTTGAATGATGGAATATTCTGCATAATATTGTCAGTCATGTATAACATTGTTATGGATCTTAATAATATTATGATCTAACTCTAATATGATGTAGTTAGAAATTATTGGGTTGGATGAAGTATAGTAGAACTGACCTGATGGCGGTGGTGATGTTGGAGGTTTAGGGGGGGATTGGGCAACAGCAGCTTTAGGAGAGTTCCCACACGGCTCACATTTGGGAGGTTGTTTAGCACAAGCGGCATCAACTATAGGCTCGGATCCACGAGGCGGCGAAGCGAACCTCTTCACGGATTTGCCGAGCGGAATTTTGGTGTCTCGATCAACTCCTTGGTTAGGGACCGTGACAAATGTCATAGCGTGCTTTGCACCGTCCCCATCCGGAGGCCTTCCCGGTGGTGTGAGGTTAGGCGAGACGGCATAATCGGTGATATACGATTTCGTTCTACCAAAGTACGTGGCATCGAATTCCGGGACCAAGATTTTGAGGTCGGGAGGAGGAAACGTTTTCCCCGATTTGCCCACGGGTTGCCCGGGTGAGTTTCGTTTCTTTGGTGGTGGTTTATTGCCGGACGCGCCTTTATTCAGAGGTTTTCCCGGTGGGTCTTTCCTTTGTGACCGGGCCAGAGCGTTCAGTATGCCTTGGAGTTTGCTCACCGCTTTCCCCAGTGGGATTTGATCCTCCCGTGACTTGGCCGGCCATGTCATTGCATCTTTGGTGCCCGCGCCATCGAACGGCCTTCCTGGCGGTGTGAGGTTGGGCGACACGGACGGGTCGGTTACATAAGACTTTGGCCTCCCCCAGAAGACCTCCCCAAGAGGGTTCACCACAAACGGGACGTGGTGCTTCAAATGCTCGGTCACATCGGTCTTCTCCCGCCCATGGAAATAATCAAACTCCGTGGGCTTGGATCCACTCACATGCCGCATCATCTCCGTGACGTCACACCCCTCACGACCAAAATAGGGCTCGGGTTGGTCGAGGAGCACCCGGTCGTATGCATGGGATGGGGGTGGCAAGTGATCGAACAACGTAACATCCGTTCCATTGTGAGGGTAACGGAATTGGGAATGGCTCGTCTTCTCCTTACTTGGTTTGTTCCACGGCCCTTGAATTTGGTTGAACCTATGTGGGTAGTCTGAGGTGTTTAAGAACGAAGGTTGTATTTTTTGCACCATCTTGAAGAAAAGAACAGAAAGCCGTGAAAATCAAAATGACCTCCAACCTTGCAAATATTTTCTTAGATCCTTACCTTGAGTCTCACACTAAGTCATTGAAGGATTGTTTAACATCCCTTGTGCCCGAACACATTATGTGTGCCAAAAACATGTGACCAAACCTTTCAACCGAGAGTTGCCACTCAAATCGTTTTGAGTTGAATTTGCAATTATGGATAAGCGTCCAACCAACATCAATTTCTCATTGAAGCTTGGTGTCTTATTTTGATCCATTTGCAACATGAAGTGGGATGTTTCAAGAGATAGTATGTGAGAGTTGTTCAACTGCCACAATGATACAAACCAATATTGATTTATAGGATGAATGGCACACAATCAAAACTCCGATGCTCCAATTGGAATGCACGTGTCCAAGATTGAATGTCCAACTCTACTTCAAGGAGCTACAAAGAGTCTTGTTGTTGATGCTCAAATGTTTGAGAGGAAAAATTCAACTCCAACATCATTTGGCAAGAAGACATTTGAGACAAATTCCTTTGTTAATCTCCAACCACCTGCAACATGATCTTCCACATCATTTGTAAAGTAGCAAAGACACCACAATTAAAGCAACAACATGTAAATTAGAGGTGAACTGCCTTGTCAGCCTTTTTCCCTTGACAAACGATCCATGGATTTTGGTGTGCTAATGACATGTGCACGTTATTTGGTCATCTCAAAGACACACTCTCTTCAACATCCTAACTTGGGCGATCTTTATGTCCTACATTTGGATCTAGAAAACACGTCCCTTATAATTTCCTTAGGATACATCTGTTTATATGTAATTAGGATGAATTGGTAGAATGACATATTTATTTGGAAACTTTGTATGCTATCAATAGGTTAAAGGCTATGGAGCAACTACCTTTTGCAAACGACAGTTTCCTTAATATTCCACATGTAAGTCCTTGCTATATCTTAAATTGTTTGTGTTTTTTTACTAAATATTATAGTGTGTAAGTAGCAACTACATGTTTCATTTCTATCACTATGATTGTCATTGCTTGTATTATATGAGATACAATCATATTAGGAAAATTAACATCCCACCCATTCAAGTCGCTTACAACATAGTTGATAATTTGTTTTTCAAAGTTAAAATACTCAAAAGATTGTATGTACGTGAGACAATGAAAGGCCAATTACATGAGGTTTGGCAATGCAAATATTGCATAACATCTAGTGCAATAGAATTGTGTAAGATCAGTAGCAATGTATTTCTAAATGATACCTATATATGTTTGTCATAACAACCCATCGACCATCACTGAGAACATGGAAAAGAATACTAAACAATGGAGAGGAAGAGATTCTTGACCGCTTATATGATACTTGGGGTTGAGAGATCCGCATATGCCAAAACAAGGTTGAAAGTGCATCATAATTGATAATCAAGAGCATCAGAGGTTGTTGTTTTTCTCTATAAAAAAACTCACGCACATGGAGCATATGCCTTTCTCCCCTTGAACTTCATCTGCTTTTTTTCTCGCCAACCTAAAACATTTTCCCATGCATCCAAACGCAATTTGGTCAAATTCCAATCAGATTGTTTGAAGTCTCAATCATGTGTCTTGCCTAATTCAATCATTTTGCAGACGAAATGAACATTCTTCTCAAAAGAATTGCTACACAAATATACATGACTCTCCAAAGCAAGAAATGCGCAAGTGACAATTACCCAACTTTATGCTTTTAATAAGCAACCCCAAACATCAGAGTTTATCCGATATTGATAGTTTAACAACTTAAATCAACATAGTTTGAGGTTGAGTTTGTTTTCAAGAGTTATTGGACCATAATTGGTCATACCAACAACTACAAAGCGGCATACTCAATTGGAACTTCAATATGATGGTGAGTGTGGGCAGACGTTCATGCATTGCTTAGGAGACAATTGAAACCGACATTCCCATGGATGAATGTTGGAAGATAAAACAATAAGTTCATGGATGATATTCTTGCTATGAAAATACTTGGATCCCACCAAGAAAATATTCTTAGAGAATTGGGGACAATCTATGACAATGAAGTCCCTACTATATGAAACATAAACAAACTTATACATTAGTATAGTAGGTCAATTATTGTGATCAAGGCATGACAAAAGGTCTCACTAAGGTTCAACAATACTCTTGTTTTTCAATGGCTATATTTATTTCAAAGGGGGCAAGCTTCATGAAGGCCCCACTTAGATGAGCAAGTGTAATTGTGTTGCCTTGTAATGTGATTGTGTGAATGTAAGCAATTACCAATGTGGATATGTTCACAAAGTTACACATAACATTATTCAAATCCATAACAATGTTATGTGGGACTGACAGTATTCTGCAGGATTTTCCATGATTCAAGTTGATATATGGGGATTATTCCGCATAATCTTGTCAATCCCATAGAACAATGTTATGGATCTGAATAATGTTAATATGCACCTTTTGTAACGCAAAGTTACACAAAGTTTTCACGCACTTAAATTTCTTGTTGCAAGGTTTGCAAAACCATTTCTCTTTCACTTGTGTTGGAATATTGGTTTGCAAGATATAAACTTAACATTGTCAATTTGTATTGAATGCTTTTTTTTATATCTTCAATATGTGACCGGTTATTATTCACATTGACACAAATGCCATACGCCTTAATGTGTACATATTGTGCCAAAATTGATCATGTTTACATTACAATTATGTGGTCTAAATACCAAATGATGGTGTAACCATTTGAAAATTTATGACTAAGCATGATAATTGATCATTTTGACCATTATTATGTTCACATTATTCTTCAAAGACGAAATACAAAGATCCAAAGTTGGATACCTATCACCATCATTTTCGAATAAACTTAAGAGAATGCTACTCTAGTTAAGAACATTGTCTACAAAGGTTATGTGAGGGGGGGATTCCAAAGTAACTTTGAAAGCACGTGTTAGAGCCACTTTTGCTTTGAGGCACCGCATGTGCCGTGGCATGTGCTTGTGGCACGACGAGATGATAAAGGGTGTTGTGCTTTGTAACAAGCTCTGAACACACCTCTCTACAATTGTTTTACCATTGTCCTATTGTGTATGACCTCTTTCAACCTTCTTTTAAGTTATTTTTGATGTTGAATTAATCATGTGAAGAGACAAAAGGCCTCAGTGATCCCCCACAATCTTATGAACACATGTGTATGAAGGAAAATGCATGAAAATCTTGTGAAGCATTGTGCAAATATTGCACTATTTGTAGATTGTTTCATGAAAATGAGTTCATAACACAAGACTTTAGAGGGTTGTCAGGCGGATGTTACATGACTTCTTGAATTGGTTGGAGGAGAACATTCAAGGTGCAAATTTTGATATTAAACAATTATGCTTCAAAACTACAAACCCTTGTTTTGCAATGCATTATTATTAGTATTTCATTCATTTTCTTAATGCTTGTTCAAGTGTCGAAATATCATTAACATCGAGGGATTGGTGGCAAAATTAACGGCAACTTGTACATGGTTTATGATGTGCAATGCAGACTCTTCAAAAATGGCGGGGGATCATGGAAATGTTATGATTGTGAATAGCAAAAGTGCTTGGCAAAGTAAAATTGAGGAGGCCAGGACACGTGGAAAAATCGTATGCCCCATACCAATTTGGAACAAGATAGAAATTATAGTGCTACACAACTTTGCATCGATTGTTCATGCTTGACCATGTTGATGGTTGTATACCTGTAACACTTCAAGAATGTGCATGTCGTGTGTGTAGAGATATATTGATTGGGCTAAGGATTGCCTTTTTGACAAGTAGCCTAATACTAACATATAATTTTGATCCTGATTTTCAAAGGTTGTTGTTGACTTCACGGCAACATGGTGTGGACCATGCCGGATCATGAGCCCAATATTCACCGAACTAAGCAAGAAGTACGAAAACCTACTTTTGTTCATCAAGGTTGATGTTGACGAAGTTCAGGTGAACATGAATCTAATTTAATTATTTTGGCAGCTTCCTTTGGATTGAATCTTCTTGGCCCCAAAAATCCTTCATGTGGGATATATTGAGGTTGAATGAATTTGATATGATATGTATACTCTGGCATTGATGGTGTCAAGTTGTGGTGAGAGAACTAGTTGAGTTATGTCATTGAGAGGTATGATACGGATATCAATTTCTTCTATGAAAGTTTGTGTGATACGTGTGTCTCAATGTGGTTAAACCATATGTTTAAGAGCACATAAGATCACCTCATGAAGTATTTTAATTTTGTATCGTACTTGATTATGCATGTGGGGATGCAACTTATTCAAATCATTTAGGAAATCATAGCAAGACCCCATACATCTAAACTTAGGGTGAGCCTATGGGAGCATGCACATTTTCTTGCTATTGTTAGATGTTGAGGCCATGTAAGGTATGACAACATGTTTGTCTCTTCCTTTATAACTAATAACATGACTTATTGTTCACTTATCATGTTATAGAGGACTTCTCTTTGAAAGCCTTCTTTGGGTAAGTATCCTCTCAACATAGGCACCCTTCTATAACATAATCGGTGGATGAGCAATGTTCATGATAAATGGAGGGCCAAGCATGTTGTGTACCTTTGAAAAGCCTCAAAAACCATGTTAGTGAGAAAATTGTTTTCGCTCTCATGACGATCCCCTTATACAAAAAATCACGAAATTAGGTTTCCATTCTAAGGCAGACAACCCCTTATCAATTGCTTTTCTTATTAACATACCTACAATTGAGTGACACGAGGTTTGATGTGGACCCAAGAATGGATACAAAAAAGACATGTGTTCAGAAGAGATTGGAATGCGTGCTCAAAATATGTTAACCCATTCTACACTCAATAATCAACATAGATTTGACCGCTTAACGAGCACAAGAATTTCCACTTTGATAAGCTATACATCATATGAGCTTCGAAAACCATGAGGAATGCGACTTACGGCCTCCACTTGGAATTGCTAACATGTTTTATGTCCTAGAGAAGTGGGTAGTAGGGAAAAAAGTGACCATACATTTAAGACCGTCTATCATATACTTAAACACACACCTACATCTATGTATAAACAAATGTTGTTGCGTTGAGTCAATATACGCTCTCGTAAATGAAGTTATGATAGATACTAGTCCATGTTTTGATCGATGATGATGATGATTCATGTGTAGGAGTTGACGTCGGAGTGGGAGATTCATGCCATGCCCACGTTCTTATTCATCAAGGATGGCAAGCAAATCGATAAGATAGTGGGAGCTAACAAGGACGACCTAGAAAAGAAGTGCCACCAATATGCATCCAATCAATCGTAGGCCCCATCGCATCACGGGTGATGGGGTTGAAAAGCATGGTAGTTCACGCTGTAATTATTTAACTGCACATTGTTCTTGTTGGGGAAGAGTCGAGTCGTCACCCATGTCACATATGGTCTCTAACATAACTTAATGTAAGTAGTCGTATTATTAGCCCTCCACCTTAAACCTAAGAGTTTGTATCTTAAGTTCACTACAACAATTATGTGGAATTAGGTTGCCTCACACTACTATATATTGACATTCTTCCACATTACTTAGAATTTTGTTACCATAATAATGAAGCATATATATATAAAATTTATTTTTTTGATGTGGTTTCTATATGGATGAAAATCAAAGTTATAAGTTTTGTGATATGATTTTGATCCAAAGTAATTTGCATCTTGGTAAAGAGGCAACCTATTTGTAAAGGTATTCCTAGCTGCACATATCAATGTACAAGCATATGTGTCATGAGCAAGTAGCATGCGTCATTGGAAACTTGTTCTACTTATTGCAAACTTTGCGAATCTACCTCTAGCACGGGGAGATCACTCCATTGTCAAGTTGAACACCACGTGTGAACAAAGTTTGCTACCCCTATATTATATGCCATAGATAATTTTTAAAATCATGATATCTTTTCTACATATACATAACCATTGATAATATCTTTTGTATAATTTTTTTGAAATTTTTAGTCATCTTCATTTTTGTAGTAATTGTTTTAGTTCAATTTTGTGTCATTCTAGTTAGAAATGGTATGTTTTATAAAAAAAAATCATCAAATTTGGTTACCATTTTTACTATGTAATAGATACTGTGTATATCTACTCATGAAAAAAAATTGATAAAATTTTGACCCATTTTGGTGATGCAACTTAGAAAAAGTAGTTTTTTGTTTGTTTGCACGTGGTGTTCAACTTGACAATGGAGTGATTCCCCTATGACCTCCAGTGATAGATTTGCATTGTTATTTCACCAGCACGTGATGATTTCCTAGGACTTGTATGTTGGTGGCACTTCATTTCTCTTATTGTGAGTCACGGATGCATATATGAGCGAGGTTGTGTTTAAAGAGTAAACATAAACTCAATAAACATCAATGCCATGAAATTCATTAGTCATACTAATATGTTTAAATAATAATGTTGATTTTACCACCCTACGGTATTAAGAATCACTCTCAAATCACAAAAACTTAAGCATCTAGGATGTTTGATTCATGGACATTACTATGTTGTTCTCTGGGCCCACTCAATAATATGGGTGACCAAAAATTGTTATGCATGATCTCACGTACTTGTGCATTTTGTATAACTTTACTACTAGGTTTAGAGTAGATACGCTAGCGTGGATGCATGGTTGAGTGGACCAATACCGGACCATATCCATTTCTTGAAGTCCATATCCATTTTTTGTATATGCAATTGATTATTTTTAAATTTATTTTACACACATTCTTTGAAGCATATAAAACTCAAATCAAAAGAAAAAATTGTAATACCTTCATTTTATATTTAGTTATAATATTTTGAAAAATTGATCAAAATTTGCTTTAAATATATAAATGATTCTAAAGACAATTAAGTATTTCTAAATAGAAGCCCACCTAAAGCTTATAGATCTTAACACTCATAAAAAAACTTGCCTCCGCAAACCTCTATTATGGACCTATTATGGACTTCCAAAAATATGACCACATTCAGCCTCTTCAAAAGTCCATAACTATCATTTTAATAGCAATATTATTAAAAATGCTTTAGCTCCAAACTATTCTATCTATACTACAACACATAGTGAGTCACTACCATAATAATGTAATCACATACTTATTGAAAAAGCTACATTCATAAAAATATTTACTGGTGACCATAGTCCATACTTTTATTTTAAAAGTCCCATATTCTTTATTTATAGAACAAAATTTAAAGACAAAATTTTATTTGTAAAGACACTTAAGTTAACAAGCTATGCCCAACGTTTCAAAAGGATTTATCAGGTAGATTTTTTTTAATTCAACTTACAATACAAAGAGGTATCCTGAAAAATGGTTGTGACACGAAAAGTGGTCCACTCAACCACGCATTCAGTAGCTACTAACATACAGTAGGGTCGACTATAAAAGATTGTTTTGTGCAAATTTCCTTTCTTAGCAATGTTCATCAAAGATTGCATCCAACTCAAGTAAGTACCTCATCAATCTCAAATGACAATACCTCCATAATGTCGTTAATTTAAGTACTCATTGGTTACCCCTAGATGAGGAATAAAAAGCCATTATAATCTTAAATTTAATAAATAATAATGAGTCAATGTAAATAATGTATTTGGATCGGATAATATTATTTAAGTGGTCAAATGCACCCAATCTCATTGTTAAAGACAACTACATGAAATAATGCTTGCATATGTTTATGACAATCTATTTTTAAGCCTTCATGTGAATTAACTCAATGATGCGATGGTGGAAGTAGAACTGAAAACATGAAAGGGAGTGTGCACAATAAGTAATCCTTGAAGAATATTATGTACATTGCATGTTTGTATACTTACCCTGGATATGCTAGGTTGCCTAGGCTAGGCATAAGGGCCAACATACATGTGCATTAAGTTATAATATTAGAGTTATACTTAAAGTCTTAAAAAAATCCATGTTATAGTAGGGCGTTATGTCCCACTCTTGACATTTCATAATGTTTGAGGAGCATTGAAGTGGTGTGGCAACTCCCCCCCCCACCAATTATGGTGAAATGAAGGGGAGGCATTTGATTTCCCAATCGTGATGAACTTCAAGAAAAAATTGAAAATCTTATGTCATGATGTTTGACGTTTATCTTGCGGCTTGACAGGGGATACTCTAACATGCCGGGTGTGATCAATTTGTCGAGTGGCTCTCAACAACAGTCCAACCAACAACCCCCTCCACCAAATTGTTGCTCAATTTCTTGAGTGGATAGGAGCATTCAATATTTTTTACAACAAATTGTTCATATATTGAATGCAAAATTTTGAGTTGTTCATGTCCTTGTCTTCCCTTATTGCAAGGACAAAACACACCGGCACGGATTCAAGGTAGTGGCAAATTGGAATTGTAGCTGCAAATGGCTAAAACTATGGATATTTGCTCTCCAAATTCATTATTCTTACAATGTGACACAAATCGATTTAGCACAAGGATCTTCTTAAATCCCCCCACCAAAAAAACAATGAATCATAAATTGAGTTGAAAATGAATCTCATGTGGACATGATGCAAAGATGTTAATTTAAGAGGCCTACTTTGGACAACTCCCATGTCCGAATTGGTTGTACTATTTTGACATGTCATTCATAATAGACGAGGATATCTCCACTAGTTGGGTTTGTCAAGTTCTTAGAATTTTTGTTTGTGGAAAATGGCAAAGGCATATCGGTTTGAACATCTCCCAAAATAGTCACCTAGTTTGCAGACATCACATTTGAGGGTTACAAAATCAAAAGGTGAATTAGTGTAGGTATTATATTCATTCAAATGCAACTATACAACTTCCAAACACCCGTCCATAAGCAAGGTGACACATCACCGCCTCTCTCTCGCAGTAAGGTGTCTTGGGTGCCCTCCTTTTTGCCTCTCAAGTTCCCCCACGATCTCCTTTCTAAGCCTAACTACCAAGATTGACTCATCCCAATTGCATCCGCAACTTTTTGTGTTGAATTGCCATTCCAAAGTTGCTCCAGCACTTGGAGCTTTTGTGACGCAAATGAATGAGGCATACAGAAGCAATTGCACGAATGCTCACTACTACACAATCTCCAATTGCAAAGCATCACAATGCACTAATAATCTAACAAAATTGAGCACAAATCAGTATGCAAATGAAAATTGAAGTTCGGCTAGTGGCTCCAAACAAAACTAAGTTTGTGAACCCTAGCCGCTTTGACATGGCTATTGTCAGAAACCCTATTATTTTTTGAAATTTTCTTTTTACATACATGAAGAAGACTACTTTGTACACTTACTTTGCTTAATTACTTCGATGATATCAAATTTCAATCGCCAGAGATTGCTTGCCGAAATTGAAGTTCTCAGTTGAGTACTCAGTTTTGTTCGTCACTATACAACTTGCCACATATTCCAAAATGAAGGCACTTGGATAAAAAAAATCCCCTCACCTTTTCAAAACACTCTCATTTCGGTATTGCAATCTCTTAGGCAATAGGGGTTAAAAGGAATTGCCTCCTACAAATTATCTCCCATGCTTTGGTGTTAAAGGGGTTTCCCCTCTACGTTCCATCGGTACCACCCTACTTCCGGTAGTACCTTACCGGTACGCGAACGGACTTAGTCCAGTTTTCCTTACTGGCATCCTAAGGTCCTGCCCGCTACCGCTTTTGTTGGATGTCTCACTCCATGCATTCATCTTAGTCTCCCTGCCTCTCCTTGGGGTATCCCACGCTTCTACTGGTCTTAAGGTTGGTACACCTCTTATGCCAGTCGAGTCGACCAGTATCCCTACCGGGTTCTCCTACCGAATTCTCGGAAGATCTACCAAGTTTCCTACCTGGTTCTCAACCGGGTTTCCTAAGGATCTACCGGTTTCTCTGCCGGATTCGTAACCAGGTTCCTTGGGGTTCTACCGGTTTCACTACCGGGTTCCTAACCAGGTTCCCTGGAAATCTACCGGTTCCAGGGATTACACGTCACGTCGCGTCACGTCCTGTGACAGCGACGTGACGGCAGACCTGAAAACGTCACGTCCGTTTGGGGGGGGTAAAACAGTTTACCCTGTCGTCACACAGGGTAAACTGTCGTCAACAGTGTCGACTGCTAGTGGGCAGTCGACGAGTTACAGCGACTGCTACTAGGCAGTCGACACACTGAATCGACTACTAAAGGGCAGTCGTATAGGTGTGTTGACTGTTGACGGCAGTCGAATTTCCATGTCGACTGCTCAAGAGCAATCGACTACCATAACTAGTCGACTGCTAATAGCAATCGACTTGGGTTGTCGACAGCTCTTGGGCAGTCGACATGGAAATTCGACTGCTATTAGCAGTCGACGACAGGCGGGCGACTGCTTGTGAGCAGTCGTTTGCCCTTCAAGTCGACTGCTATTAGCAGTCGACTTGGACTGTCGACTGCCCAACTGCAGTCGACAACCCAAGTCGACTGTTAATAGCAGTCGACAAAGTCCGGACGACTGTTGGTGGGCAGTCGCACCCCTTCGTCGACTGCTAATAGCAGTCGATGAAGGGATGCGACTGCTTACAAGCAGTCGTCTGCCCTTCAAGTCGACTGCTATTAGCAGTCGACTTGGACAGTCGACTGCCCAACTGCAGTCGACAACCCTCGTCGACTGCTAATAGCAGTCGACAAAGTGCGGACGACTGCTGGTGGGCAGTCGCACCCCTTCGTCGACTGCTATTAGCAGTCGACGAAGGGATGCGACTGCTTACAAGCAGTCGTCTGCCCTTCAAGTCGACTGCCCAACTGCAGTCGACAACCCAAGTCGACTGCTAATAGCAGTCGACAAAGTGCGGACGACTGCTGGTGGGCAGTCGCACCCCTTCGTCGACTGCTATTAGCAGTTGACGAAGAAGGGCAGACGACTGCTGGTGGGCAGTCGCACCCCTTCGTCGACTGCTAATAGCAGTCGACGAAGGGATGCGACTGCTTACAAGCAGTCGTCTGCCCTTCAAGTCGACTGCTATTAGCAGTCGACGAAGACAGTCGACTGCCCAACTGCAGTCGACAACCCAAGTCGACTGCTAATAGCAGTCGACAAAGTGCGGACGACTGCTGGTGGGCAGTCGCACCCTATGGTCGACTGCTATCAGCAGTCGACTTGAATGGGTTGCGACTGCTCGTGAGCAGTCGCACCCCATGGTCGACTGCTAATAGCAGTCGACGAAGGGGTGCGACTGCTCACGAGCAGTCGCGTAGAGACACCCATGGGCACGTGGCGTCCATGGGTTGGTCCAGGGGGCGTCTAATCGAAAGGACGCCTCCTTGGGGTATATATGGACCCCACTTCCCTCATTCCCTCACTCCCACCTCCCTCCATTTGGGCCTAGGTTGTTAATCAGCCCTTGCCATTTGGAGATAGAGGTGAGCTGGAAGGCTACAGGTGGACATACGTACTGAAATACGTATACGGGACAAACGGTATACTATATATGCCTATTATCTGTATTGTACTGCAACCCACCTACATACGGTATACATTGTACCCCATTGCGGTTAGTTTGAACCATACCGGAAATTGTTATATGTGAACACTTATTTTGAAAGTGGTTTACATCTAATTATGTAGTTTGAACTTTGAACGGCCTTAACTTGGATTTAGTGGATTGGAAAAAAAATTGTGGGTGGTGGCGCTTATTTTGGAAGTGCTACCATATTAGGTTTAATTTATAGTAGGCATACAAAGCTAGGGGTTAGGGGCAACGATGGCAGACGAAGATAACTTGCCGCCAGAACCTCCACGTGGCGGGGATTTGGATCCGGGGGGGACTCCGCAAGCGACACCGGGGTCGGCAGGCGCTAGAAGACGCGGCAATGCGCCGAAGGGCAGGCCGCAACCAATCAATTTGGAGGTGGCGCGGGACCCGAACATTCTCGCCAATCCCGGCTGGCAAAATGAGAGGGGCATGTGGTTGTATAGCACGGTCCGAAGGTACGTAGAGTGGACCCATTTGACGAGGATGTTCGTTCCTAGCGCGAATGCTGAACGGATGTCTAGACAACGCTATGGCATATTGTGAGGCCAAACCCCCCACCCTTAAGCGTCCGTAGTCCGAGTAGTGGGTTTGGGCTCACATTCCTCCGCGGTATTGGATTTGGACTTGGATGAGTCCATAGTGCAAGGTTCACCCTTCAAGTGGTCTTGGATTTAACTAGCTCCTTCATAAACCCAACTCCTTCATGAACCCAACTCCTTAGCTTCTAACTAAATAAACCCAACTCCTTCGTAAACCCAGCTTCTTAGCTTCTAACTAAACAAACCCAGCTCCTTTATAAACCCAGCTCCTTCATAAACCCAGCTCCTTCATGAACCCAGCTCCTTAGCTTCTAACTAAACAAACCCAGGTCCTTCATAAACCCAGCTCTTTACTTTCTAACTAAACAAACCCAGCTCCTTCATAAACCCAGCTCCTTCATGAACCCACAACTTTGTAGTTGTAATCCCCAACTACCTCACTAATTATTCAAGCCCTTAACTAATCTTCCTACCTAATTTTCCTAATTCTACTAACAACCCCTTTCTAATCACACAATTCTTCTCTAATCCTAAAATCCTAAAATCCTAGAGAGGAGAGGGGGAGAGAGAATTTCCTAACTTCACTAAGACTAACTAATCCACACAAGTATATTTTTGCACTCATCACAACCTCAAGTGCTCAACTCTTAAACATGGAACTTGCAACCACGTGTATTCAAAACATGAACTTTAAGTACCACAAATTGGAATCATGAATTAACTTTAAAATCCTTCACGTCAACACTAATTCTACCAAGAGGTTAAGCCCTCTTCAAGGCTAACAAGCCTTGGCTCTCAAACTAAAAACTAAGCACACACATGTGCTCCAATATGGCTTCCCACACCCACACTTATAACTCGTGGGGTGCCTTGGAGCACAAAGGAAAGAGAGGATGAGTGAGGGAAGAATGAGGGATTATATAGTAAGCTTGAGGGGGTGAGCACCCTCAAGGCTCACGATAAGCCCTTGAGATTTCCTCCTACTTAGTAGGCGCCAATCCTATCTTCTAAGCCTTCCTCCCTCAAATGATCAACAAGGATCCTAATTCGAACATTTAACTAGCCTTGGCTTTCTACCTACCACACTTTACCAAACTTGGGATGCTTCAACCCAAACTTAGCCTCCTTCGCTTTCCGCCGCCATAACTTTCTCCCCTTACTTTCCCAAATCGTTGCTCACCACTTAATTCAAACCACGATGCTTAACTCGTGATTTGATTGGTGCTTTGAGAATTTGCTTATCCTCCACCTTGCATTCTTCCTTGGACCTTCCCCATTAAGTGGCCATGATGAGGTGGTCCACTTGTGCGCTCCATGTGATCCTCCATTCATCCCAATTCGAATGCACTTGCCTCTTGAGTCACTTTGGTTGTCTCCATCCATTTGTACTAGCCTACTCACTAACTACTCAATCCAAGTTCTCCTTACCTATCCTCATTCACTCAAATCCTTCCGAAGGTAAAAACACAATAACAACTCACATCCTAGCCTCTTACAACATGGTACTTCTAAGACTAACATTTCACTCTTTTTATATTTTTGTGAAGTAACATGCTACTTCAAAGTGCATCAACTAACGTTTCAAGGGTCTAAGACTAAATGTGGGCACCCTTTTGGGCTCACATAATTGGCGACCATCGGGGGATGAATCCAAACATCTCTTGCTCCAAGGGTAAGTTGCCTAGTCAAGCTCGGTACTCCTTACATCTACTTCCCGATGTACGGGTAGGAAAGAGCTCACCATTCAACGTTTCCAATTGAATTGAATTATTAGGAAAGACCTCATAGACAAGGTAAGGTCCTAACCATATTGCATCGAATTTCGCCGGAAATTCAAGCTTTCGTGCGTCTTGAATCATGACCATCATTCCCGGTGTTAGGGCCCTTCTCTTATGTCGTTTGTCGAAAGTAATCTTTCTCCTTCTTTGGATTGCCTCAATATGTTGAGCCGCCATTCTCCTCCCTTCGTCAAGTGCTTCCAAATCGGTTAGTCGATTTCGTAAGGATTGACTTTCGGTAAGTCTCGTACTCACGGCCACCCTAAGTGACTCGACTTCATATTCGATTGGTAGTGTCGCTTCAAGACCATAGACTAAGGAAAATGGTGTAGCACGCGTAGTTACCTTATAGGTTGTACGGTATGCCCAAAGTGCCGCCGTTAGTTTCGTATCCCAATCCCGCTTCGAGTCTATAACCGTCTTGCGTAGTATACTCACCAAAATTCCGTTAACCCTTTCCGTTTGTCCATTGGTTTGTGGGTGGTAGGGAGTAGTCTTCCGGTGATCAATTTTAAATTTCTCTGTCATCTCTCGAATCAAGTCATTCAAAAAGTGAGTACCCCTATCGCTTACTAGGATCTTCGGCACCCCGAACCGCGAAATTATGTTTTCGTACATAAATGTTGCCGCGTGTTCCGCCGTGTCGGTCTTCACCGCTTTGGCTTCCGCCCACTTGGTGAGGTACTCGGTTGCCACCACAATATATTTCATTCCTTTTGAAGATTGGGGATGGACCTCACCCACATAGTCGATGCCCCATTTTTTGAAAGGAATTAAGGGTAATGATACATGTAAAGGCATCTCCATTCTAAGGTCGTTTCGGGCATACCGTTGGCAAGCGTCGCATTTCCTTACATAGTCATGGGCGTCCTTAAATAGTGTAGGCCAAAAGTAGCCCGCTCTAAGTATTTTTTGCCCGGTGAGTTGACCCGAGAAGTGACCGCCGCAAGCGCTATCGTGGCAAGCGATTAAAATCGCTTCAACCTCCGTTTTTGACACGCATCGTCGTAAAATACCATCGGACCCCCTTCTAAACAACCTATGGCCCACTACAACAAATTGCCTACTATTTACCCTCACCTTCCTTCTCTCTTCTTTTGTCCACTCTTTGGGCAACTTGTGGGTTGTTAGAAATTCCACTATGCCCGCATACCACTCCGGTGTAGAAGTGACCACAAAGAGGCTATCATCTACTAACATATCATTTACCGGATTTTTTCCTATCTCCTCCGACAACCTAGACAAGTGGTCCGCTTGTAAATGCATACGACCCGGTTTATATTCCACCGTGTAGTCGAATTCTTCTAATAACAAAACCCACCTAGCTAACCTACCACTTAACTCCGCCTTGTTAACTAGATACTTGATAGCCATGTGGTCAACAAAAAATACAACCGGGTTGCACATGAGGTAATGCCTAAACTTTTTAACGGAAAACACCATGGCTAGGCACTCCCTCTCCGTTGTAGAGTAGTTTCTTTCGGCGGGGGTCAATTGCTTACTCGCATAAGCTATGGGTTGATCCTTCTCTTTTTCTCCCGTTGCTTGACAAAGCGCACTCCCTATTGCCACATTACTAGCATCACAATAGACGTGAAAAGGTTTACCCCAATTGGGTGGTATCAACACCGGATAGGTGCTCAACCTATCCCGCAATTCCTCAAAGGCTTTTTGACAAGCATCCGTCCACTCGAATTTGACATCCTTTTTGAGCAAATGGGTAATGGGCACCGCTATCTTTGAAAAATTAGGAATAAGTTCCCGGTACCATCCCACATGTCCTAACAACTTAGAGATCCCCTTGGAATTGGTTGGAGTTGCCAAGTCGCTTATGGCCGCAATCTTATCCGGATCGGGTTCTCTACCTTTCTCACTAACAACATAACCCAACAACACTCCCTTATTCACTCCCAAAAATGTCTTATCCGGGTTCAATGCTAACCTCATCTTCCTACACCTAACCAATGCCTCCCTAACACAATGTAGGTGATCGTCCACATTACTTTGTGTGCTAAAATCGTCCACAAAGACGGTCATGGATTTGAACAACAAGTCGGTGAAGATATACATTACTAATCGTTGGAAAGTAGCCGGGGCATTACATAACCCAAATGGCATCACTACCCACACAAAAGTACCCCAAGGTGTAGTAAAAGCCGTTTTATGGATATCTTGGAGGGCTATGGAAATTTGATTATAACCCGCATACCCATCCATAAAGGTATATCGCGAATGACCTCCAACCTCCTCAAGCAACAAGGTGATAAAAGGTAAGGGGAAGTGATCCTTTTGTGTGCACGAATTCAATTTCCTATAGTCGACACAAACCCTTAATTTCCCATTTTTTTTCTTTACTAAGACCATAGGAGAAACCCAATCCGTGATTTCCACCGGCTTGATAAACCCGGCCTTCAATAACCTTTCCAATTCCGCTTTCACCAACAATTGCAATTGAGGATTCATCCTCCTCTCCTTTTGTCTAATTGGCCTCGCCCCCGGAATTAAAGGAATCCGGTGCTCTACCATTTCCCTAGGAATTCCCTTAAGCTCATCGTAGGACCATGCAAAAGTATCACTAAACTCATCCACCAAATTGCTATACTCCCTAACCTCTTTCTCCCCCAATTTGGAACCCATCTTCATTTGTCGGGTTTTTCCATTCTTTAATTTCACATCCACGTACCGCCAATCCGCTTCCGACACATGTGCTTGTTCCTCTTTGTTCCGATACCAATCGGAAGGCACATTGGGGTAATCTTTCACATCTTGCCCTACAACTATCCCCGTAGACGTGGTCTTGAAATGTAAAGGCTCCTCCAATTTCGATGACTCAATAATCACATCCTCCTCTTGAGTCCCATCTACATGAATTAAACTAACCTCACCCTCTTCCACGTCATCTACCCAAGGTGTTAACCCACCGCTAACCCACTCTTCCTCGGTGAGCACCTCACATGGCTCCAACAATGAGCCCTCTCCTAAACTAACACTAGGAAATTCACTCCCTAAGCCTACTTGGTGAAATGTAACCATTACATCAACCTCGGACTCGGGGTACTCCCTTAGCCATTGGGCATAATCCCCATTATCCCCATAATTGTAAAAATTAGGACCTAGACTTCCCGAGCCCGAATCTATAACAACCCTTTGACCTTCGGGATGGACGACTCCCACCAATGCCTTGCCAATCTCATTCTCGTTTAAGTCATCAATTTCCTTCTCCAATGGCAAATACATCTCCTTCTTCATCCATCCTTCTAATGAACCAATGGACACTATGACCCTATTACCCTCCGGACCATAAGTGATGGATGGTTTAGGTCCACCCCAATTGACCATAGCATTCGCCATCCGCAACCAAGGCCTACCTAGCAAAATGGGGAAGGTGTCCTTGTTGGAGTGCATTTTAATGACATGGAAGGTGACCAAGTACTCCTCGCCTCCCGTAGTCATTCTACAATCCTTGATCATCCCCAAAGGCGTAGTCGAACTTTGATTTGCCATATTTATGACCAAAGGTGAAGGCCCCGTGAGTCCAAGTCCCAATTTTTTCATAGTATCCTCCGGTAGTATATTTAGACTACTCCCTCCGTCGACTAGCACATTAGGAACCACCTTATCTACTATAACAACTTTTATTTCTATAGCTTTCACGTCTCTTCCACCTTGTGATTGGATCCTAGCGGCTATTTTAGCTTTCACCTTCCTCATCCTCTTGTGTACCGGCATTCCCTCCTTTAATGTTTTCCTTGCCGTGGGTGAAATTTCCAATAGTTGGCCGAAAGTAATATCCGCCTTGAGTGTACTAAGGTCCGCCCACAAGTCGTACCCGGTAGATCTTTCCACCTTAGAATTACCCACTACGTCGAATTCGTCTACGGGAACCCCCGGTCCTTCCCATTCACCCACATCACTATTATCCAAGTCATGTACCGCATTAGTCCTCTCCCTATTTTGTAAAATTATATTTTCCCTCTCCACATCCTTAGTAGCTCTTCTAGCTACCCTATCCAACTCGGAGAGATTAATCTCTTCATCCGAAGAGTAATTTCCTTGCTCTCCTATTCCTACCTCCAACGGGGCATCCCCTCTCCTAGCCCTAGTAGTTACCGCTAGTGCAGGTGCTTCTTCAACCACACCCTTACCCTTCACTAACTCATATGTAATAGCATTGGTGTGAGGAGGCCATTGACTTTGCTCCTCTCCAATTCTCGTTGGGAGAGGAAGCATGTCATCACATGTGGCCTCCAACACTCCATCCATGAACCTAACATCTTGGGAGTTAGATGGTCCCGGATCCGTTGGAGGCGCTTGTCTCCCGTTACTACCATTAGGTGGAACTCCTTGTCTATTTTGTATTGGAATGTAACCGGTTGTAGTTTGCAAGCCCGCCGGTGGATGAAAAGTTTGCCTAGCATTACTATGGTCATAGTATAAGTTAGGTGGCCTAAGTTCATTGGCCGGTACTCCTTGTGGCCTAGCACCTCGCATATTATCCCTTGCTTGTTGTTGCGGATTAGCCACCGGGTAAGGGACATTAATTATTTTGTCCGGTTGGCGACACGTATCCGAGGGATGACTTCCTCCACAATTGCTACAATTAAACTCTTGACCTTCGGACCAACATTGTCCTTGAGCGTGCCACCTTCCACAAAAGGGATGAAATTCCTTCTTCTCTAAATTTTGGCCACCTTGCCCTCTAGGTTGTGGTCCTCTATTGCTTCCATTTCCATAGTGAGGTGGCGCTTGACCTCGTTGATTTTGTTGAGGTGGGTTACCGTTTCCTCTTTGGTCACGGTTTTGTCCACTTCTACAAAATTGACGCGTGTGGCCCGGTTGGCCACATTGGACACACCATAATCCGGAAGAATGCCTACCCGACTCAACCGGGGGTGGAGGCCCCGGTTGTTGACTCCGGATCATTAATGACATTTGATCCGTGAGGCTTTGCATTTGTTTTATCATAGCCTCTTGGAATCCTAGTTGGCTAGCACCTAGTCTTCTCTCAACCTCCTCCAAGTGTGGATCCGTTCTAGGGGCCGGTAGTGCCAAAAGAGGTGCCGGTTCCCTAACCGCTAAAGGTCGGGGGCCGGTGTCCACAATGGCATATGGAATTTGGTTCTCATACTTAGCGGGTTCTACCGCTACCACCCTAGGGCGTATGGGGATGAATTGTGGGATCAATTCATCCTCCCTTCTCCATAGCCTTTCGTGATCTTTATCCAAGTTTTCAATATCTCTAGCCGCACGCTTGGCATCCGCCAAGGTCAAGGGATTCCTTTCTAGAACACCCCTAATAGTTCCGGACTTAAAAAACCCTTGAATGAAAAATTGCTTTAGCGTGTCGTCGTTGAGCATGGTACCCACAAATCTAGTGCACACTAAATCAAACCTCCTAATGTAAGCCGAAATTTCTTCCTCCCTTCCTTGCTTCAATGACGACAATGCCCTTAATGCGGTACTTTGACCCACTTCCGGCCTAAATTCGTTAAGAAACTCCCTTTGTAATTGTTCCCATCCCCTAAAATGTCCCTCGGCATGATCCCGATACCATTCATAGGCTTCCCCCTCTAGAGTGGTAGGAAACCACACTAACCAATAACCCGGGTCGGTTATGAGGAAGCTAGCCAACCGTTCGATATACCGTTCCATGTGCCGAGAGGGGTCCTCATCCTTGGTCCCATAAAATTTAGGGAGATGAGATGGCATATCCATCGCCGCTAAATTTTGTGGAACCACAATTGGTAGGCCTCTTGGCCTAACCAATGGGTCTATTGGAGGTATAGGAGGTATGGGCGGAATTGGGGGTATGGGTGGTGGATCCATCCCCCGTTCCTCGGCCATGGTGACCGGTGAACTATTCAACAATCCCCTATCAACTTCTACCGGGAATTCTTCTCTAAGTGTGTAATTTTCCGAAGAAGTTTCACCACTCAATTTGGAGGGAGTGATCTCCTCTTCAAGTTGAGCTCCAAGTTCTAAGGTGTCTAGAATTGACCTAGTCCTAGGTTCGACGTTCAAACAACTCTCTATTCTAACATTATCTTGTTCTAATCTATCACTGATTTTAGAGGACCGCCTCTTTCGAGTAGATTTCTCTAGTCCTACTATCAAACTTGGTTTTTGTGAGCGAGTCCTACCTTGCATTCCATAAGAATCGATCGACCCTCACTTGACCACACATAATCCTAGCAATTCCCCTCTTAATATTTTCACTTGTCTTGGTGTGGTTATAATTTTTTTTTTAGGAGGTGAGGAAAAGAACCTGCAAGCCCACTTAGGTGAAAGAATCCCAATAGGGGATAGGCATGTTCATGTTAATTTTTTGGTTAAGTCGGAGCATCACCTCCGCACCTTCCCGCAAATTAACACTCACCACAATACCGATTGTGAGGGGGTGACCTTCCGAGTAGATTATGTTAAAAGTCGAGGCTTCACCCTTCAACTTCTCACACCATCCACAATTCGGGAATTACCCTCTACAACGGATAACAACAATCACGAGTACAAAAGGCATTCCTTAATTAGTTAATGAGTTCACTTTGAAGAAATAAACATACCTTGAGCAATCGCATCCCCCTGTGAGTTAGCACTCCCCTCAATCGTGACTCAATGTAACAACACCATAAACTTTGTGAAATATTAATTTAATCTAGAGCATGAAATGACAACTCCCAAAACTTTGAGACTCACCCCGAGGTGAGTGTCAAAGTTCAATGTCCTAAGGTGAATTTACCCTCTAATGTTTTAATGAGCTACTCGGTTATAGGTTCCTTTTAAGTTCTTAGCAAATCCCCAAAAAGGTTGAGGACGTACCTTCGCCGCGCTCCTTCCTCAAAAATGAATTTGCGTAATTGACAATGCAATTCATTCCAAGGAATAGTTGAAATACAATGAATTCAAATGTAACCCAAAGAGAGAATACTTACCGAGTTTCGGGTGCTTCTTCCCTTCTCTCAAGTTTGTGTCTCCAATTTTTCCTAGTTGCCTCCAAGTCTCCTAGTCGCCTCCAAGTCTTGTAACTACCTTCCGCTTCGCTCCCGGCGGACGCACCAATTATGTGAGGCCAAACCCCCCACCCTTAAGCGTCCGTAGTCCGAGTAGTGGGTTTGGGCTCACATTCCTCCGCGGTATTGGATTTGGACTTGGATGAGTCCATAGTGCAAGGTTCACCCTTCAAGTGGTCTTGGATTTAACTAGCTCCTTCATAAACCCAACTCCTTCATGAACCCAACTCCTTAGCTTCTAACTAAATAAACCCAACTCCTTCGTAAACCCAGCTTCTTAGCTTCTAACTAAACAAACCCAGCTCCTTTATAAACCCAGCTCCTTCATAAACCCAGCTCCTTCATGAACCCAGCTCCTTAGCTTCTAACTAAACAAACCCAGGTCCTTCATAAACCCAGCTCTTTACTTTCTAACTAAACAAACCCAGCTCCTTCATAAACCCAGCTCCTTCATGAACCCACAACTTTGTAGTTGTAATCCCCAACTACCTCACTAATTATTCAAGCCCTTAACTAATCTTCCTACCTAATTTTCCTAATTCTACTAACAACCCCTTTCTAATCACACAATTCTTCTCTAATCCTAAAATCCTAAAATCCTAGAGAGGAGAGGGGGAGAGAGAATTTCCTAACTTCACTAAGACTAACTAATCCACACAAGTATATTTTTGCACTCATCACAACCTCAAGTGCTCAACTCTTAAACATGGAACTTGCAACCACGTGTATTCAAAACATGAACTTTAAGTACCACAAATTGGAATCATGAATTAACTTTAAAATCCTTCACGTCAACACTAATTCTACCAAGAGGTTAAGCCCTCTTCAAGGCTAACAAGCCTTGGCTCTCAAACTAAAAACTAAGCACACACATGTGCTCCAATATGGCTTCCCACACCCACACTTATAACTCGTGGGGTGCCTTGGAGCACAAAGGAAAGAGAGGATGAGTGAGGGAAGAATGAGGGATTATATAGTAAGCTTGAGGGGGTGAGCACCCTCAAGGCTCACGATAAGCCCTTGAGATTTCCTCCTACTTAGTAGGCGCCAATCCTATCTTCTAAGCCTTCCTCCCTCAAATGATCAACAAGGATCCTAATTCGAACATTTAACTAGCCTTGGCTTTCTACCTACCACACTTTACCAAACTTGGGATGCTTCAACCCAAACTTAGCCTCCTTCGCTTTCCGCCGCCATAACTTTCTCCCCTTACTTTCCCAAATCGTTGCTCACCACTTAATTCAAACCACGATGCTTAACTCGTGATTTGATTGGTGCTTTGAGAATTTGCTTATCCTCCACCTTGCATTCTTCCTTGGACCTTCCCCATTAAGTGGCCATGATGAGGTGGTCCACTTGTGCGCTCCATGTGATCCTCCATTCATCCCAATTCGAATGCACTTGCCTCTTGAGTCACTTTGGTTGTCTCCATCCATTTGTACTAGCCTACTCACTAACTACTCAATCCAAGTTCTCCTTACCTATCCTCATTCACTCAAATCCTTCCGAAGGTAAAAACACAATAACAACTCACATCCTAGCCTCTTACAACATGGTACTTCTAAGACTAACATTTCACTCTTTTTATATTTTTGTGAAGTAACATGCTACTTCAAAGTGCATCAACTAACGTTTCAAGGGTCTAAGACTAAATGTGGGCACCCTTTTGGGCTCACATAGGGTATTTGTATGAGTTGTGGGAAGAGGCCTCGGATCCGAGGCCTCATTCTAGAGTGCACAATCTGATTTCTTAAGGGGGGCTAATATGATGATTTTGAGGCCCTCTCGGCCATTTCAGGTTCTTATAGGCTAAGTGTATGACTTGTGGGAAGAGGCCTCGGATCCGAGGCCTCATTCTAGAGTGCACAAACTGATTTCTTAAGGGGGGCTAATATGATGATTTTCAGGCCCCCTCGGCCATTTCAGGTTATGCTAGGGTATTTGTATGAATGTGGGAAGAGGCCTCGGATCCGAGGCCTCATTCTAGAGTGCACAAACTGATTTCTTAAGGGGGGCCAATATGATGATTTTGAGGCCCTCTCGGCCATTTCAGGTTCTTATAGGCTAAGTGTATGACTTGTGGGAAGAGGCCTCGGATCCGAGGCCTCATTCTAGAGTGCACAAACTGATTTCTTAAGGGGGGCCAATATGATGATTTTGAGGCCCTCTCGGCCATTTCAGGTTCTGATAGGCTAAGTGTATGACTTGTGGGAAGAGGCCTCGGATCCGAGGCCTCATTCTAGAGTGCACAAACTGATTTCTTAAGGGGGGCCAATATGATGATTTTGAGGCCCTCTCGGCCATTTCAGGTTCTGATAGGCTAAGTGTATGACTTGTGGGAAGAGGCCTCGGATCCGAGGCCTCATTCTAGAGTGCACAAACTGATTTCTTAAGGGAGGCCAATATGATGATTTTGAGGCCCTCTCGGCCATTTCAGGTTCTGATAGGCTAAGTGTATGACTTGTGGGAAGAGGCCTCGGATCCGAGGCCTCATTCTAGAGTGCACAAACTGATTTCTTAAGGGGGGCCAATATGATGATTTTGAGGCCCTCTCGGCCATTTCAGGTTCTTATAGGCTGTGTATGACTTGTGGGAAGAGGCCTCGGATCCGAGGCCTCATTCTAGAGTGCACAAACTGATTTCTTAAGGGGGGCCAATATGATGATTTTGAGGCCCTCTCGGCCATTTCAGGTTCTTATAGGCTAAGTGTATGACTTGTGGGAAGAGGCCTCGGATCCGAGGCCTCATTCTAGAGTGCACAAACTGATTTCTTAAGGGGGGCCAATATGATGATTTTGAGGCCCTCTCGGCCATTTCAGGTTCTGATAGGCTAAGTGTATGACTTGTGGGAAGAGGCCTCGGATCCGAGGCCTCATTCTAGAGTGCACAAACTGATTTCTTAAGGGGGGCCAATATGATGATTTTGAGGCCCTCTCGGCCATTTCAGGTTCTGATAGGCTAAGTGTATGACTTGTGGGAAGAGGCCTCGGATCCGAGGCCTCATTCTAGAGTGCACAAACTGATTTCTTAAGGGGGGCCAATATGATGATTTTGAGGCCCTCTCGGCCATTTCAGGTTCTGATAGGCTAAGTGTATGACTTGTGGGAAGAGGCCTCGGATCCGAGGCCTCATTCTAGAGTGCACAAACTGATTTCTTAAGGGGGGCCAATATGATGATTTTGAGGCCCTCTCGGCCATTTCAGGTTCTGATAGGCTAAGTGTATGACTTGTGGGAAGAGGCCTCGGATCCGAGGCCTCATTCTAGAGTGCACAAACTGATTTCTTAAGGGGGGCCAATATGATGATTTTGAGGCCCTCTCGGCCATTTCAGGTTCTGATAGGCTAAGTGTATGACTTGTGGGAAGAGGCCTCGGATCCGAGGCCTCATTCTAGAGTGCACAATCTGATTTCTTAAGGGGGGCTAATATGATGATTTTGAGGCCCCCTCGGCCATTTCAGGTTATGCTAGGGTATTTGTATGAGTTGTGGGAAGAGGCCTCGGATCCGAGGCCTCATTCTAGAGTGCACAAACTTATTTCTTAACGGGGGCTAATATGATGATTTTGAGGCCCTCTCGGCCATTTCAGGTTATGCTAGGGTATTTGTATGAGTTGTGGGAAGAGGCCTCGGATCCGAGGCCTCATTCTAGAGTGCACAAACTGATTTCATATTTTCGAGTCTATGGTGTGTGGAAGGAGGTTTGGGTTTTTGTTTTTTTATGGTCACTAAAATATTGACCTTGCTTTTTGAAATTCTCATTCTCTTCATGTTCTTAGGAAATGGACTCTTCACAAGGCGCTCAATCGCAACCCGAATTTGGAGAGGATGTTGTTGTTGAGGCTCCGTTGGTTGAAGTTGAAGCCGTCCAGGTGGATGCTTTTAATTCAGAAGGCGAAATGCAAGTAGAGGTAAGTTGGATGGTTGTTGAGTGATGTGTTTAGCAAATTTCTTGTGTTCAAGCATTCTTAGCATTCATTTCTTGTTTGTGATTTTGTTAGGCTCTCCCAATGAGTGACGATGCCGTGGAAGCTGTTTCCGACACCGATCCTGTTGTGTGTGAACTTGAGCTTCGGAAATCACAAAAGGAAGATTCCGTTGGTGTTATCCAACGCCTCCGGATTAAGCCAACGGGTAAGTCCCGTTTATCCATTCCTTTGTGCCGCTTGAGAGCCCTCCCTCTTGTCCGTCCTATCAGTGAGGTTGAGGTGCAGCGCTTGGAATGTGAGTTTGTAATGGGATACCGAGAGGGTGATCGAGTTCTTTACGTTTCTATTTTCAACGATGTTCCCGTGGACCTTCCCATTCCCCCTGGCATCATGGCCTCTTGGAGCCCCCTTTGGCAAGAGGCCTCCGCAGAATTTGATACCAAGCTCAAGCTGGATCCGGATCTCGCACATTTCGCGGGGAAGATGTTCTTCGTTTGGGAAGGCAATCATCGTCTCACTGCTTGGTGGAGGCATGTCAATAACCACCACCCCGATGAAAAGAGTTGGCATATCTCGGTGGACTGCATAATTGTTGACCCTAGAGGCTACACTGGTGTATTCCTCAATGCCATGAGCGACATTAATTGGTAAACTCACTCACTTATTCATTCATTTTGCATTTTTTATTCAATTTTTTTGCATTATTTTCAGTGCAACTTCCTCACATACTTTGTCTCAGGTCAACCGAGCATGATTATGTCAAAGCAAATATTCCGGCCAAGCTTCTTCGAATCCGCACTTTTGGAAGGTTAGAATTGTCCACCTTCAAGGATCTCATATCGCCAGCTGACTACAAAGCATGCGAGAAAATAAAGGAGAGTCGCCCAACTTGGTACACCTTGACGGCTGATGTGTTCGTTAAGTTTCTTTACAAGGTATGGTTTTGTGCATTCAATCATTTATAGCTTCCAACATAGACAATCTCCTTTAATATAAACTCACCAAGTTCTATCTCGCAGAGAGACATTTCAGCTCAAGCAGACATTGCAGTGAGGCATTACCGTGAGACGACACCAGTTGCAGAGAGATCAGCCACTGAGATTTGGAATGTTATGACCAAAGCCCAAGAGAGAACAATTAAGAGTATTCGGGCCCGTTCTTTTGAGAAGTACATATCCGTTGCACACCCTGACAATGGAGATGATTTCTTTCATGAGGTACTGTCTTCATCTCAAATCACTCTAGAATCCAACTCATCCCATTCAAGCATTGACTCTCTTTATCTCAAATCATTTTTTCTTCGTGCACAGATTGACCGCCATTTTAATGAGTTCTCGTCGACGGACATGACAATTGAAAAATTACAAAAAATTGTCACATGTCCGGTCGAAGCTTCGTTCAAAGCTAAGTGGCTTCATTGGTGGAACGCCCCTCTTCCTGAAAGGTTAGATAACAAGTTCCCCGTCGACAAGCCTTTGAGGGAGAGGGCTTTGGACGACTGGCTACACAAGGCGTCCTTTTGGGCTCAGGTAAATCCCTTTCTCGGCATTCTTTGATTTCATTTTCCTTTATTGGAGTTATCTCGTATCTAATCATCTCCCTCTGCAGTTGGAGAAGGAAGTCGCGGTTGAAATTGAGACCTTAGAGGAAAGCCTCTCCGTGGACATTGATTGGGACGCATCAGAAACTATCCTTCGCCCTCGTGAATACGTTGATCACTGGCGGATTATCCTTTGGGACAAGGCCTTCAAGCCTTACCTCGGCGATAAACCTAACATCGGCTTTGCCAAAGGTGATAACCTCTTGGAGTTCGAGGAGGGGTCACTCGCTGTCAAGCGTGTGGCGTATCGGTAATATATCTATCATCTTCTCGCACCTATCCTTATTCTCATTTCTTGCTCTTTTTCTTGTTTTTCTTACTTTCTTGTTTTGTCATGTAGGTATATTATGAGAGAGTTGGTTGAGAAAAATGCATTGGCCTCGTCTTCCTTGCCGGAGTACCTCTCGGACTGGGTGAATGTTTATTCTAGCCTTTGTGTGTACACGTCGGCGCAAACAAGCAAGTTCTCCGAATTGCACTTGCAGGGTGGTGGATGGTACTTGGATTGTGCTGCAGGATTCGTCCCCGGGGAAGAGAAGGCTTTGTTTGCTAGCCTAGTGGGTAGTGCTCCGGATGATAACATTCTCAGCTTGGACGAGCCTGATATCGTTGAGCTTCCCCCTCCTCCTCCTAAGGCACCAAGAGGAAAGGGCAAAGCAAAGAAGTCTGCCACTCAAGCATCTTCCCAAGTTCTCACTCGGTCAGCTTCCAAGACCCCGGTTGAGCCACCCACTCTCCCACACAGTCCATCTTTCGCTCCATCCGTTGCTCCCTCTCTTGCTCCCTCTCTTACTCCATCTGCATTTCGTCCACAACCTCTTGACACTCCATCTCACAGTGGCACTTCTCTGCTCTCTTTGCCTCGCAAGAGGAAAGCTGCTCTCTTGGATACCACTGCCACCTCTTCGGATTCTCCTAACACGCTTTCTCTCATCGAAAATGTTGACATGGTTCAACTAATGCTCGATTCCGATGTTGCCGGAGGTCCCCTCCCCCCATATACCCGCATCCAAGAGTTCATTGCCAAGGTTTGTTTACTTACCTTTGTCAATTCTCCATTTTATTTCCTTTTTGGTTTTCTTTGTTTTTGCATCCTTGTTCTCATGAAGCTTCATTCGCAGGTTGGGGCTGGTCGTTCCCGTGTTAACACGTCGAATTCAGCTCACAAGGGCCTCGACTTGCTCTTTGCCGATATTCCCGAGAACTTGCCTGTGCCCAACATCTCCACAGATGTTCCTGTTTGGAACAAGCTCCACGAATCATACTATGAGTGTCTGTTTGCATTTGCGAAATCTAACCTCTATGACCATGGTGTCCTTGTCCTTGCCCATTGTGCGAGTGCCAAAGTTTCTAAGAGTATTTTCGATTGGGCACACACTTATGACTTCTACGTCGCGGAAGATTGGTTTGGAATGAATGATTTGGACCTCCAATCTCCCGTTGTTCCCTCTGGAGTGGTAAGCTACTCTCCCTCTCTTCCGCTTCCGTCTTGCATTTCATTTCAATTTCAATTCAATCTCAATCCCATTTCATTTCAATTCATTTTCCTTTTGATTGTTGCAGACTCGGAAGTTCAGCATCAAGGTTCTTGTTCGTGTTAACTCCGTTCTTAGAGTTCGGGAGGAGGCCATGCAGGAATATGGTTACAACCTCCAGCGAGATGGATGGTTGAATACCTTCACCGATGAAAAGAGCCAGGCCATGCGCAGTGATGGGGTACCTTGGCGAGGTGCCCGTGAGAAACATCCTGTTTTTTTTTCCATCCTTCTTGCTACTCTCACCGACAAAAATGATGTCATTATGGACTGGCAATGTGGTGTAGGTACGCCTTCTTTTTCAACTTCATCCTTACTTTGATTTTTCCGTTGTTTGTCCTTAACTTGTTTCAATACTAACTTTTTGCATCTCTTTGCATTAGGTGGTTCAATTACAGCATGTCGATCCCTTGAGCGGCATATTGTGGCCCTTGAGAGTGACCCCCTCATTTTCAATGCACTCCTACTCCCTATGCGCGATCCCCAACCTGCGCGTATATCTCGCTCAGTTGCATCTCCATCTACATCTATCTTTGATCCTCCTCAAAAGATGACCAAGAGAGCATTCGGATTCCTTTGTGCGTAAGTTTGCTTTCTAGATTTTGCCTTGTTTGCCTTAATTTCAAGTTCTCATTTTCTAGTGTCATCATGTTCCTAATCCTTTTGCTTGGATGTTTAGAGAGCCAGCGGATGTCGCAGTCATTCGTGGGGACATGTTTTCAAGTCCTCCGAAGCCGTTTGAGCTTCCCCCGTATGCTAGTGCAATGGCGAATTGCTTTGCGAAGGCTGACTCCCCACCTCCTCCTCGCGTTCGTCATTTCTCGCGTGGAACACGCAATCTTTTCTTGTTAGAAGCAAATGAGGGTGAGGAGAGTGATAGGGAATGTTCTCCAAGCCCTTAGTTTTTCATTTTGGTTTTGGAGATTATAACTCCGTTTGTTCTTGTTTTCCGGCTATAATAAAAGTTATGTGTTGGTTTTATTGTTGATATCTGGCGCAAGTTTCATTCTTTCTCTCCGCCATTTCATATTCCTAATGTCAACCCGCATTGCATTCTTCATGTTTTCATCATCGTTTGTATCTCTTCTCTTGTACTCAATTGTACTCGGATCCGATGCCTCTTCCCACACCACATACGCATTACCCAATACCAAAAGGACATAAAACATTCAAAAATGAACAAAACATATTAAGTTTACAATCCCATCCCTGGACTCATGCTACTGAATGCTAATCCTAATACAAGGCATACTACAGAAGTGGCATAGAGCAATCGATTCTGATGAAAACATTTTAAGTTTTCAACACAATGCCTGCACCCAAAAATGAGGCCTCGGATCCGAGGCCTCTTCCCACACCACATAGTAACGCATTACCCAATACTAAAAAGACATAAAACATTCAAAAATGAACAATACATTTTAAATTTTCAATCCCATCCCTGGTCTCATGCTACTGAATGCTACTCCTCATACAAGGCATACTACAAAAAATTGCTGAGAGCATTCAAATATGATGAAATCATATTAAGTTTTCAAGCCCATGCCTCGAAAAAAAAGTGAGGCCTCTTCCAAATGCCCCTCATTATGCCAGGCCTTTATAGATTGCAAATTTTTACTTCTTTGCCTCGATTTCAGGGTAGGCCTCGATTTGAGGGTTGGCCTCGATTTCAGGGAGGCCTCGATTTCAGGGTAGGCCACACTCTCTGTTCTAATTTATATATTTAAAGTGTGTGTTTCTGATGTTTGTTTTTGTTATGTGAATGAGGGTGTAGGCCACATTCTTGGTTTGGATTCAGGTATTGAATCCAAGTGCTTGTGAATGTTGTTTTGGTTTGTTAGGGAAGAGGATAGGCCAGCATTTTAGGATCTAGTATTGCATCTAAGATGTTGAATGCATTTGATTTGGATTGTAATCTTTTCTTTTGGAATCTGGTTTTGCACCTAAGTGTTTAAATGTATTGGAATTGCATTAGGCTTTTGTTTAGGAAATTGGTAGTTTCAACTTGCAATCTGGTTTTGCACCTAAGAGTTTACATGTATTCGAATTGTATTAGGCTTTTGTTTAGGAATTTGGTAGTTTCAATTTGCAATCTGGTTTTGCACCTAAGAGTTTACATGTATTCGAATTGTATTAGGCTTTTGTTTAGGAATTTGGTAGTTTCAATTTGCAATCTGGTTTTGCATCTAAGAGGTTGTTTGTATTGGCTTTGGGTTGAAATCTTTTGTTTAGGAGTTTGGTAGTTTCAATTTGCAATCTGGTTTTGCATCTAAGAGGTTGAATGTATTGGCTTTGGGTTGAAATCTTTTGTTTAGGAATTTGGTTGTTTCAATTTGCAATCAGGTTTTGCATCTAAGAGGTTGAATGTTTTGGATTCAGGTTAGGCTTTTGTTTTGGAATTTGGTTGTTTCAATTTGCCATCTCAGCATATTCAAGATGCCGTGGGTGGGTAAGTTCCTTGGGCCCTTAGCCTACATTTTTAATTTGATTTCTGCTGGATAATGTAGCCACATTATTTGTGTGCAAGCCACATTTGAATTCTGTTGGTTTATTCTTATGTTATTATATTCAGGTTGTGTGTTTCAATGTGACTCAGGTAACGCAAAAACGCGCCGATTCGTCGTCATTGTGCCCCACGTATTGGAGCTGGACCTAGATGTACAGTTGTCCGTATTAGTTCCGAACTTAGTGGTGGGTGCTACAAAGGATTATACGAGCCGGGAGAAGGCGTTTGACACCAAACGCCGTTTGTTGGTGATCGGCAAATTACGACTATGTTGCAAAGCATGGAAGGACATTGTCGATACCAGTGTGGAGTACCATGCGCTTCGTTTGGCGGCGCATGAGTTTAGGATGGGTCCACATGCTCTCCCAGAGTTGTGTTTGCCACGCGAACACAACCTGGTAAAACTTTTTAAATTGAACCTCATGTTGTTTTCGCAGAGCCGCCACCTCACCTCAACAATTTCCAAGAGGATTTTGCGGTCGGAGTTGGCGGAGTTGTCTTTGCGTAATTTGGCTAGGCTTAGAGATGAATTAGAAAGTTGTTATGGTGCAACGGAGTTTTATGGCATGTTTTTTGGATCTTTTTACCCATATTGGACATGCCCCGCAGATAGGGTGTAGATGGCCCTAAACTAGACTATATAGCTACTTGAACTAACTACACATTTTTGTAAGTCTTCATGTTGGATACATTTTGTTGACCAATAAATTATTTTTTGTGTATGGTATTTTGATTTTCATTTGTTGATGTTAGCCCTAATCAAATATATTACATTTTAAACATATACTAAAAGATGTTTAATAACAAATGCAATCTTCCACGCCTATAGGATCCATTGGTTTCTCAAACAATTCTAAGTTATACTGTCCACGGGAATGGGGTTCCTTTCCAAAAAATGTAATTGAAAATATCTCTAATTCCACGGAAATAGGTACTGCTTCTCCTAAAATTACCTAACAAAATCTAAATTTTCCGCTCTCCAATCTCCGCTCTCCGCTCTCCGCTCTCTGCTCTACGCTCACATACTTGAGTTTCCCGCTGACAACGCACACAGTTCTTACAGAGATGATCAATGTCCGGCGGTATGGTAGGCCACTAGTAAGGGCTTGAAGTGACCCGTGAGATCATCTCATCCATCGAGAGATGTGGGGATCTCTGTTTATGAATGGTTGTTAGCCACTCGATTCCCTCATCTTGGGAGATACACAATTTGATGTCTCCGTTTAACCTTCGGTTCAATATGTCTTCTTCCAGGAAATAATCAGGTATTTCCTCTTTCAATATCCCCAATTCTTCTTGGAATGCCAATTCGCTGAATTCCATCGGTTGCTTGAGGTGTTGTATGATTGGTTCTCGCCAATCCTGTGCCTCACCTCTTCTGTACGGGATGGTTCCATACTTCGCCTTATGGAGGCTTAACGTTGTCCCGAGTTGACATATCCGGCATTCGTCAACTAAACGTTTCACGTTTAGAGAGATAGTTGGTCACCAATACGGGCCTTCGTGCACTTGAGTGGTTGTTTCTTCCGCAATCAAGTGTGGTACTTGGTATTCGTGTACCCGTCTTATCCAATCGATGGCGTCCCCTTTTGTGATACACATTTTCACTTCTCCATCGGGTAATTGATACTTCAAACCATCCTTGGTTTTGAAATACATCTCAGCGTTAGGGTCAAGTAATCCCATATCGTCATGGGTCTCGACAAAATTCCAATCTTCAAAGCTTTCTAGTCGTTGTATAACTGGGCGCCTCCAATCCGGCTCGGATATTGATTTTGGGGCCGGTGCGCTTTGACCTCCCTTAGTGCCTTTCTCTAGGGTCTCCATTCCTGTACAACTCTTGCAATGCTTGAGGTAGTTGCAAACATCTTGCCCCCACGTTGGCCACCAATACGCCCCGGTGGCTACGGCCTTCCAGGTTTCTATGGTTGCCCAATGGGGTATGCTTTGCCCATGAATCTTAGCTAAGTACGTAGGTACTTGGGTCTCTGGTATACACATTTGGTTACTCTTCCCTCCTCTGCGTATCCGTTGCAAAGTCCCGTTGGTGAACACAAAATGCTTATGGCTTTGCTCCACCGCTCTCCTTACCTCTGGTGACAAGGCTTGGTCAAAGATTTTCCCACATGTCAGGTACTCCAAATATGGACGTCTCCAATCTAGGCTCTTCTCACCTAGAAGTGTTTGTGTTTTTTTTCCTACTGCAAGCTCGACCTGGTTGCTGCACACCGGGCATTTCCCGTTGCATAAGTTCTTGATGTCGGACCCGCACGTGGGCCACCAATATGGCCCGAACATGGATAGGTGCCATGTGGTTTCCATGCTAAGATGCTCTCCCATGTCCGTGACGTATAATTCTTGTAGGTATTTGTTTACCTCTTGTCCGGCAATACATATCTTGGTTTCACCATTTGATAGTATCCTTTTCAATTTGCCTTCTTCGATGAAGTATTCCCGGCTCTGGCGAGCAATCTTCTTGTGTTGTCCTTTCGAGATGTGGGGCCCCTTAAGGTACCCGTAAGTGAGGTATTCTATCAGTAACCTCCTCCAATCCTTGTTGTCTTGCGGTTGTGCGGCAATAGAACCGCAGATTATGTTATGGTATGGGCCTATAAACCGCTCTCGGCAGGCTCGATGTGGGAGCACACGGACACCAAAAGTTCCGGATAGGCGCTTTTCAGTGCCTAATCCGGTCTGTCCGGATGATCCGAGTATCGTCCAGGGATTCTGTGAAGTGCAGGATGTCAAGGACCCTCTTTTCCTGCTCGAAAGTCGACCACCGGCCGGATCTGCTTTCCGGATCCGGATGGCCCTTTGGAAGTCCTTATCCCGGGACTTGCCTTCCGGATTGAACCTCTACCAATAAGTCTTACTCCTACATAACTCTCTCCTCAATATCTACCTACCTATATCCTACCTCCAATGATGATTGGGTTCATCCGGCGAAGACGTCCATGTATGGTCATAATCCGGATTCTCTCACAACCAGTCCGGATCGGCCTAATCTTTCCTGGCAGGTCACACAGAGAACCCGGATGGTGAACCGGAACTACAACGACAGAAAGGTCAAGCTTCGGCCGGAGATCTGTCAATCCGGGATAACTGGGCGATCCGTGCCACTTTCCGGATTGCCCCGCCCAAGGACAATGAGACCTCTTCAGAAGATCGGATGGCGTAAGTCCGGCACCTCCGGATCCTACCCAGTCCTAACGACGGCTATCTCACATGGACGTTACCCAGGCATCCGGAATAATGAGGTTTCCTTCCCACTACACGCCGGAGAGATCCTCCGGACCGGAATCCTAACCGTTCCGGTTTCTCTCCTCCTTCCGACAGACCGATCCGGCTACAGCGAACTTCGGCTCTACTGAGTCTGAGATAACTGGGCGATCCGTACCACTTTCCGGATTGTCCCGCCCAAGGACAGTGAGACCTCTTCAGAAGATCGGATGGCGTAAGTCCGGCACCTCCCTGATCTTACCCAGTCCTAACAACGGCTATCTCACATGGGCGTTACCCAGACATCCGGAATAATGAGGTTTCCTTCCCACTACCCTCAGAAAGGAGCCATAGTACTGCAGTCGGATCCGATCCGGGTTTCCTCTCCTTTGTTCTATCCGTACTTCCTACTCATTCATTCCCTCTAGATCTGCAACATTCTCCTAACAGTCCGTGCACAAAACAAGTCAGAATAGATTGAGAACTAGAGCTTTATTGAGTGGGAAGCAACACAATACAACAATGGAGAAGGGAACCCTTCTCCTGTCCCTTATTCAGCCTTAAGTAGAGGCTATAATCCCTAACTGAAGGTGGCGGCGAAGTTGGCCGCCCTCAGAAAACCCCTAACTGCGAGAAATCCGGAACTTCGCCCTTTGCGGAAATTCCGGATCTCGATCCGCTTTTTGCGCTGACAGAATTTTGAATTACAAGTTCGTCAAAAGTCAAAATCTGCCTATTCCTGCTTTTCCTAATTCTGATCTAACTACAACTGTCTGCCTAAGCCTACCCTAGCTGGTGCGATGCTTCTTCGAAGCCGTCTCGTCCTTGGTGTGACTCGCGGGTCCGCTGATGGCGGAGGAACCTCCCCCGGGGGTCAAAAGTCGACGCTCTTGCAGCCTCGTAAATACCCTTCGCATGTTTGGGGAAGGGGCGATCTCCTCCTCAGAGTCTCCTGCAGTGGACGGATCCTCCTCCGATCCGTCACCCGATCCGGATCGCGCTGGTCTGGAAGCCTTCTTTGTCTTCCGAGGGCGCTGGACGGCTGAGGGATCGCCTCCGGTGGTTCCCTCCCTGTTTCGGCCGGTGGAAGCTGAAGTCGCTCGTGGACCTCTGGCGGACACTGCTCGTGAGGGTGCAGGCGCCCACTGCTCCACGATCATGCACTCCGGAGCAGGTGATGGAGCGGCCGGTGGAAGCTGAAGTCGCTCGTGGACCTCTGGCGGACACTGCTCGTGAGGGTGCAGGCGCCCACTGCTCCACGATCATGCACTCCGGAGCAGGTGATGGAGCGGCCAGCGACATGGGTGCCTTACCCCGATCCGGAGACTTCGTCCGATCCGGCGTCCTCATCCGTGCTGGAGTCCTGGCCCTCTCCGGTGTTCTGGACCGAGCTGATGTCTTGCCCCGATCCGGATTTGGTGATTGCCCTCGTCCTGACCTAGCCGACCGTTCTGTGCTCTTCCGTCGAACCTGGGAGGAATGTGTCCGTTGCGGAACAGGGGTCTTCTCCCGATCCGGAAATCTTCCGGATTCCGGTGGCTGGGGAGTTCCAGCTGGCTGACTGGGTCCCACACCTGCTGGAGAGGCCTGAACTAACTCCACCTCTCCTACCACTTCGTACAAGGTGCCCGTTGGCGATCCGGGTGGGCCCGGATAAAGTACCCGCCTGGGGGTCCCACCTGAGGGCAGGAGCTTCTGGATTTCCTTGAGCAGGTCCTTCATCGAGCGGGAGTACTTTACTAGGATCTGCAGTGTTTGACGGGCAGAAGACGGATCCGCTGACTCCATCAATTGGTCATAGAGGTGCGCCTTGTTGACGACCTCTCCCGGATGACCCACCAACTCCCGGACCCGGCTCAGGACTACTGCTTGCTCTGCCTGGTGCTTCCGGATCTCCTCGCTCTTCTGGGTGAGCTCCCGGGTCATAGCAGCCACCTGTGCTGTGAGCTGTGCCTTTTCCGTCTCCAGGATCTCCACCTGTTTCCGGTCCGTCCGCTTGGCCAATTCCCGGAGGATATTTCCGGGTCCACAGTGGTCCAAGGCCCGGTTCACTCCTCGAATGATGTGCTCCATCCGGAAATATTGTTCCTGGAGTGCCGTCAACTCTCCCCGGACGCGCTTGAAGGGGGATTCCGGAAACTCAAACGTGGAGAGGTCGATGTCTCTCCAGGGCACTTCCCGGCTGGTACCGGCTTCCTGTCGTGGTGGTGGTGAGACTGGCTTCCGGACTTTTGGAGGGGACGGAGCGGAAGGCGGTTCCGGAACCGCTGTGTCACTGGAATCTTCCGTTCCGGCTTCTGCAACCCCTGCTTCCGGATCGATCCTGTACGCCACCTCGTCCTCTGCAATCGTCAGCATATCCTCTTCCGCTTCATTGATGCAGCCCTGGTGCTGGTAGAGATGGAGGATGTAGGGAGAGAGATAGGAGGGTTTCCGGCCAATGTGGGGGATGGACTTCTCTACGTATTCCTGGATTAAGCGACCCCAATTTACAGCTCGGACCCCTGACATTGCTCCAAACAGGGTGTTGGCCATGGTGATGCTAAGACGTTTAGGTTTTTCCGGACTAAGGATGGGCAGGATGAATTCTATGACTCTCCGCTCTCGGTGATTCCGGCAATTCCCAGGATGGAATCCGTCTTTTGGGTCCGGCTCCGTTCGGAATTTCCCTAAATAAAAATTATCCCTGCGGCTAGCCCAGCCCTCACCCTTTCCTCGCGGAAATCCGTAAACTGCAGCCCATACCTCTGATGTCCACTTTTCCGGATCCTGCCGAACTGTCCTAAACCATTGGTTGCCCCTCTCGAACAAGAATTCCCGCAAAGTGGCCTCCGCCCTGAGATTCCAGGGCTTGGAGAGCAATCCCTCACAACCCATCCGGCTAAGATCCTCTACCAGCTCATTTAACTCCGATTCTCTCGTTGGGACGGCTGGTGACACGGGTTTCACTGGAATGGGGACCTGCTCCCTCTCATCTCCCTCTCTTGCTTCCGGCATTTTACGTCGCGGCACAAAGCTCTCAACAATACCCGGATTCTTCCCTCCGGAACTCTGCCCGCTAACCACTACAGAATCCCAGCAATCCAACTGCTGGTGACTCGAAAAAGCAACTCACCACTCGTTCTCTCAACAATGCCGCTCGCGCAAATGGCCCGGAGAAGGAGAAAAACTCGTTTAAGTACTTTCCCTCTCTCCCAACGGGTCTGGTTCCTCAACCGTCTCCTTGTAACCGTTCGGATTCCGTTTGTAACCGTTTAACGGTCCGGACGCTCCGGACCGGACCGTTCCCAAACGGTCTTCTCAGGCTAATTTCCGGTCCGGCCAAAGTATCCGTTTTAACCATTTTAACGCGTAAGGCGGATGCCTAGAACCTTATTTTCTAAAACAACTAACCTACCCTAGGAAACCCTACTTTAATAACAATCTCAGGGTATTATCCGGATATTAACCCGGTTCGGAAGCCAATCCGTACTTCCGTGGATTTTCGGACTCCCACATTACCCCACTTTCAAATGTGAGAGTCCCCGCGAACAAACTCGCTTGAGCCGTACCTGGTTTTAGGACAAACCCGGTGTAGACTCGTCGTCTGCGTGGGTATCGTCCTCTTCCTCGGTCGGAACCTCCGGTCGGTACTGTTTAACTCTGGAACCATTCACTCTCGTCCCCAACCAGTTCCCTTGCAGGTCCTCCAGTTGGATTGATCCGTTCTCAAACATTTCCGTTACCCGGTACGGACCCATCCACCGGGTGTGCAGTTTGCCCGGGAACTGTTCGTGCCGGTTATCATAAAGTAATACCAGTCCGCCCTGCTGAATTCCGTGGCTCTGGGGCAGTTTCGAATCAAATTTTTCTTTCCTCTTGGCCTGGACGGAAACAGTCCGCCGGAGTGCCTCGGTTCGGACTTCTTCTAAGTCCTGAAGGGCAATAATCCGGTATCCCGGATTTTCCGTACAGTACCCCTTCCGGTAGGCCATAACCCGTAAGGTTTCTACCTCCAGTTCTACCCCATGCACCGCCTCCTGCCCGAACACCAGGAAGAAAGGGCTTTGTCCAGTGGTCTTCTTCTCGGAGGTGTTGTAGGCGTGGACGGCTGAAGGCAGTTTCCGGTCCCAATCCGTCTTGTGGGCGGAAACCATTTTGTTCAAAAAATTTCCGACGATTCCGTTAGCCCTCTCCGTCAGCCCATTGGCTTTTGGATTGTACGGCGTCGTCTTCCGGTGCTTAATGAGGTACTTGGAAGTGATGTTAGAAATAACATCATTAAGGAAGTGCTTCCCGCGGTCACTTACCAACTCGAGCGGATGTCCGAATCGCATCATAATCTCCTCGAAGAGAAATGATGCCGCCGTCAAAGCATCGTTTTTCACGGTGGCGCGGGCCTCCACCCATTTAGTAGCATAATCAGTGGCAAGGATGATGTACCTTCTCTTCCGTGCACTCATGGGATCGATGGGACCGATGAAATCGATTCCCCACTTTTCGAACGGCGCTAATGGTATGATGGGTGTTAACGGCCAATGATTGCGGAATGATGGTGCTCCGGTACGTTGGCACTGGTCACATCTTCCAATGTACTCCTTCACATCTCGGTTGATGTACGGCCACCAGTATCCGGATGACCGGATTCGGTTGATCGTGGTGACGGCTGCAAAGTGTCCTCCTGACGGACCCGAATGCAGCGCCCTCACGACATGTTTCCTCTCCGACTTCTCGAGACAGCGCCTAAGTTGGTCATCCGGCCCCATCCGGAAAAGGACCCCTTTGATCAAGGTGAAGGGAGCTACCTTGGTCTGGAACACCATCTTCTCCTCTCGCGACAATCCGGTTGGGTACCTCTTACCTGTAAGATATCCAATGATATCTTCAAACTCGGAAGGCTCTCTTCCGGAGAGGTGGAAGACTGGCGCTTCTTCCGGGAACTTCTCCGGAACCTCATCCGGAAACTCATCCGGAAATAGTGACACAATATCTAAGACCGCTTCCGGGCCTCTCTGATGCGACAGGTAGTCTGCATTGGAGTTGGCTTTTCCGGGTTTGACCACAACTTCATAATTGAACTCCTGGAGTAGAAGAATCCACCGTGCAATCCGTCCGGAAAGATCCGGCTTATTCACCAGGTACTTCAAGGAGTTGTGATCCGTGTGAAACACGATCCGGTAACCCAGTAGATAATGCCGGAACTTTTTACAGGCGTACACCACGGCCAGTGCTTCTCTCTCCGTGGTGGTGTAATTCCGCTCCGCAGGACTCATCTGCCGGCTGGCATAGTAAATGGGTTTTTCCCTTCGGTCCTCCCCACATTGCCATAGTATGGCCCCGAGGCACCATCCGGAAGCGTCGAGGGTGACGTGGAACTCTCGCTCCCAATCCGGCGGAGATAAAATCGGTGCCGTAGTCAAAGCTTTCTTTAGCTCCTCAAATGCCTGCTGCCTCCGATCCGTCCAGACGAAGTCCGTTTCCCTTTTTAGAAGTTCCGTCAGGGGCGTGGCTACCTTAGCATAGCTGATTATGAATCTCCGGTAGTATCCCACGCACCCAAGGAATCCCCGGACTTCCCGGACCGTCGTGGGGGCTAAGAGAGCTAAAATAGCCCTGACTTTGTCCGAGTCTACTTCTAATCCTTGGTTACTGACGACATGTCCTAGTAGGACCCCGGATTCCATCCCTAGGAAGCATTTTCCCGGGTGTAACTTTAATCCGGTTTCTGGGCATCGTTGAAAGGTCTTCCGGAGGAACTGGTGGTGTTCCATCCGTAAGCTGAAAACTGCAAAGTCATCTATAAATACTTCTAAGAAGTGTCTTAAGAAATCCTTAAAGATATCCATCATGAGCCTTTGGAACGTACCGGGAGCGTTGCACAGTCCGAAGGGCATCCGGTTAAAGGCGAACGTTCCCCACTCGGTGGTGAAAGTCGTCTTTAGTTGGTCTCCTTTCCGGATGAAGACCTGGTTGTATCCGGAAAATCCGTCTAGGAAGCTATAGCACTCATGTCCAGAGACATGATCTAGAATGATATCCGTGAACGGTAGAGGGAAATAGTCCTTTTTCGTAGCTGCGTTCAACTTCCGGAAGTCCTGGCAGACCCGGATCTTCACTTTACCATCCGTCCCGACCTTCTTTGGCACGACGACGATGGGGGAGACCCATTCGGAATTGCTCACCGGATAGATGAAACCAGCCTTCAGAAGGCTGTCAATTTCCTCTTTCACCATCAATGAATACTTCGGATTCAACCGGTACTGCCTTTGCCTTACCGGGGCGGATCCGTCCACGAGGTCGATGTGGTGTTGGCCGAGTTCGGGAGGGATGCCTTGTAAGTCAGCCGGCCCCCATGCGAATACGTCTATGTATTCCTTTAGGAGCTCCATGTAACTCGCCCTCTCCGTGGCGCTCATAGACTTCCTCACCAAGAAGATCCTCCCAGGTTCCACTTCCACCTTCTCATAGCCAGACGGGCTGACTATGTTCTTGATCCGGTCCGGCTCCTGCTCTTCTCCCTGTTTCCGGAAAGTGCTCCACTGCAGGCCGGTACTTTCCGTCTCTAATCCCACTGGAGGGATTCCGCCTTCCGCTAGTTGCTTCCGGATCCAACCGGATGACAGGGGTACGTTGATCTCCCCCAAAGATCGATCCTCCGCTCCGGTTTCCGGTTTCTCCTTCTTCCAGTCTTCCCCTTCTTCCGGATGGGCTAGCTCGTCAACCGGAAGTGGGAACTCGAAGTCGGCTTCCGTACTTTCCACAAAGGGATCGATGAAGTAACTCAACGCGTCCTCCTCTCCTTCCGGATCGGACCAGTCCGTCGTGTATCCGTCTGATTCGCTGGTTTCGCCTTGGTATTCGTCTAGTTTCCAGGGAATCCTTTGCCTGGTCTTTCCTAGTACGAATTCCTTGGCTCCCCAGTCCACCAGTACTCCGGCCATGTACAACCACGGCCGGCCCAACAACATCGGAAAGGGCCTTCCGGAATTCACCCGGATGACTACGTAATTCAGCAGGTAGGTGACTTCCCCGATCAAGGTCGGAACTTGGGAAAGCCGTCCAACTGGAAGTACGCGGGACTGATCCGCCATCCGGAGCACCTGATCCGTCGCTTCGAAGGAGGTGTAGCCGAGGTCAAAGGCTGTGTCTTCCAACATCAGGTTGACTCCGGATCCGCCATCGACCGGAACGCGGGAAATGGTGCATCCTTCGACTACCACCGTTAGCTCCGGAGCTCCGTGGTCTTCTACTTGGAGAAAGTTAGTGGCAACGGCTGGTAACTTCGTCCGTCTCTTCCGCCTGTTACTCCAGGCTTCCCGGATTACCTTCTGGTAATTCACGTTATCATGGAGTAGCTGCCCAATGGTGACGTTGGCCTTCTGCGACTTGATATCCTTTATGATGTCGTACTCGTCTACCATGATGGCGGGCGGAATGATAACCGGAACGTCGTCAAACCTAACCGTTGGCCGGATCGGTGGCGATCCGGATTCTGCCATCTCTCTCCTTATTTCCTCACTAATATCTACCGGAATCCGGTGTTGGTCTACCCCACTTCCGGCTTCTGCCCTGTGGTGAGGGTTAGGACTTTCCGGAATGGGGGTAGCATCACTGGAATCCGGATCTGAAACTACCTTCTTCCTATTACTTCTATGCCTACTCCTTCTATCCCTACTGCTATCAGCTATCTCAGGGTGGTTTTTGGTGGAACTACGCAAGGTTACCCTGAAAACGGGGTCGTCGACTCCCCTGGGTAACTCCACCTCGCCCTGTCATTTTTCCGGATTCTCCGTTCCGGTTGTGTGGCCGTAGTTGAGTCCCGTCTGCTCCCGGGGTGGAACCTCCACCTGTTTGAAGACCGCTCTCGCCTGTACCGGTTTGAGACACTGGAGGGCGGAATGTCCGTACTCCTGGCAATTCTGGCACGGAAGAATCCGTGGGGCTCCCTGACCTTGTCTCGGATACGGGCAGCTGGTGGAATAGTGATCCGGACTTCCGCAGTTAAAGCAATATCCCAGAGGGCGGCCGGGATAGCCTGACTGCCGGAAGCTCCGATCCGATCCGGCCTGCTGCATCCTTGGTCCCATTGAAGCTCGCCCGAATGGCGCTGGTGCTCTTCCTCGTCCATAGGTTGACTGTACCTTGTAGACCGGGGCCTGTTCCTCCTCGTCCTCGTCTTCTTCCGGAAAGGTGTAGAAGACGTCCTCCTCCGGATGCACGTAATGGATTCGTTTCTGGGGAGGTCGACTGCATTCCGGCGGAAAATGTCCAGCTTCACCACACCGGGCGCACCAAACATTCGCTCGACTAGTCGGGACGATCTTCCTCGGTTTCCGGTTTTCCGCCAGATTCACCTGAATGGCGGCTAGGGTCTCCTGGATGTTCCTCATCATCTTCCGGGAGTCATCCTCCTCAACTTTGACCTTTATTAGCTCCTTCCCCTTCCGCTCTTTGCTGTTTCCGGAATGGCGATTCCGGATTCTTGAACTGCTAGCGGGTTCCTCGGCGGAACTAGAGGATTCAGAGGTCGTAACCTCTGATTTACTGCTGGAGCTTGATTCAGAGGTGGAGATGTACTTCCGCCTTCTCCGGTGGTGTCTTCTCCCCTTCCCCTCTGCTTGTTTGAGTGACTTCCGGAGGGACTGCGCCGAATTCTCGTAGTTTTGCGCTGCTTCCATCGCCTCCCGAAGAGTGGCCGGCCGGGTCTGACGGATCTGAAAACCCATCTTTTCCGGAAAACCTGCCACATACCACTCCACTTGCACGCTCTGGGCGATCTCAGTCGTTAGTTTCTGAATCAGAGCCTTCACCCTCTGACTGTACTTCCGGACTGATTCCGCCGGCTTCATTGTCATCCGGCTCAGCCGTCCCAGAGCACGTGCCTCACCTCCCGCTTCCCGGAAGGTCTTCAGGAATAGTGGGACGAACTCCGCCCAGCTATCCCTGGTTGCATCTGGTACATCTTGGTACCATTGCAATGCCTCGCCCTTCAGCAGCCCTTGGAAGATCCGTCTTTTGGCTTCCGGATCCTCCTCGTTGGCATTGGCGATCGATTCGAACTCGCAGTACCAGTCGTCCACATCCTGACTTTCGTCTCCCCGGAATCGACTGTACTTGAGTCGGGTAGAAGGAGCCATCGGGCCGTCGGAAATTTCTTCTTCTTCGGAATCCGCTCTGGTCCCTTCTGCTCCTCCTGGTGTAAACAATCCGGCACCTCCTGCCGGATTGGATCTGGTCGGGGTTGGCTCTTCCACACATATCACGATGATGTCCCCTTCCAACCTCAAGTTAGTGCTTGGTAGATCATGCACTATCACGTCCCCTCTTTTCTTTTCTAGCCGGGCGGATCTCCGTTGCCATGTACCACCTTGCTGGGATCCGCTCATCCCCGCTATAAGCACATTGCTGAACGGAATCCGCCTTGCGACCGTTTGCAACAGCAGGTCCAGAGTGTCACCCCCCCTACAGCTTTAGAATCCCCGGCAGCGGCGCCAAAAACGTGTGGGAGCACACGGACACCAAAAGTTCCGGATAGGCGCTTTTCAGTGCCTAATCCGGTCTGTCCGGATGATCCGAGTATCGTCCAGGGATTCTGTGAAGTGCAGGATGTCAAGGACCCTCTTTTCCTGCTCGAAAGTCGACCACCGGCCGGATCTGCTTTCCGGATCCGGATGGCCCTTTGGAAGTCCTTATCCCGGGACTTGCCTTCCGGATTGAACCTCTACCAATAAGTCTTACTCCTACATAACTCTCTCCTCAATATCTACCTACCTATATCCTACCTCCAATGATGATTGGGTTCATCCGGCGAAGACGTCCATGTATGGTCATAATCCGGATTCTCTCACAACCAGTCCGGATCGGCCTAATCTTTCCTGGCAGGTCACACAGAGAACCCGGATGGTGAACCGGAACTACAACGACAGAAAGGTCAAGCTTCGGCCGGAGATCTGTCAATCCGGGATAACTGGGCGATCCGTGCCACTTTCCGGATTGCCCCGCCCAAGGACAATGAGACCTCTTCAGAAGATCGGATGGCGTAAGTCCGGCACCTCCGGATCCTACCCAGTCCTAACGACGGCTATCTCACATGGACGTTACCCAGGCATCCGGAATAATGAGGTTTCCTTCCCACTACACGCCGGAGAGATCCTCCGGACCGGAATCCTAACCGTTCCGGTTTCTCTCCTCCTTCCGACAGACCGATCCGGCTACAGCGAACTTAGGCTCTACTGAGTCTGAGATAACTGGGCGATCCGTACCACTTTCCGGATTGTCCCGCCCAAGGACAGTGAGACCTCTTCAGAAGATCGGATGGCGTAAGTCCGGCACCTCCCTGATCTTACCCAGTCCTAACAACGGCTATCTCACATGGGCGTTACCCAGACATCCGGAATAATGAGGTTTCCTTCCCACTACCCTCAGAAAGGAGCCATAGTACTGCAGTCGGATCCGATCCGGGTTTCCTCTCCTTTGTTCTATCCGTACTTCCTACTCATTCATTCCCTCTAGATCTGCAACATTCTCCTAACAGTCCGTGCACAAAACAAGTCAGAATAGATTGAGAACTAGAGCTTTATTGAGTGGGAAGCAACGGGAAACTCAAGTATGTGAGCGTAGAGCAGAGAGCGGAGAGCGGAGAGCGGAGATTGGAGAGCGGAAAATTTAGATTTTGTTAGGTAATTTTAGGAGAAGCAGTACCTATTTCCGTGGAATTAGAGATATTTTCAATTACATTTTTTGGAAAGGAACCCCATTCCCGTGGACAGTATAACTTAGAATTGTTTGAGAAACCAATGGATCCTATAGGCGTGGAAGATTGCATTTGTTATTAAACATCTTTTAGTATATGTTTAAAATGTAATATATTTGATTAGGGCTAACATCAACAAATGAAAATCAAAATACCATACACAAAAAATAATTTATTGGTCAACAAAATGTATCCAACATGAAGACTTACAAAAATGTGTAGTTAGTTCAAGTAGCTATATAGTCTAGTTTAGGGCCATCTACACCCTATCTGCGGGGCATGTCCAATATGGGTAAAAAGATCCAAAAAACATGCCATAAAACTCCGTTGCACCATAACAACTTTCTAATTCATCTCTAAGCCTAGCCAAATTACGCAAAGACAACTCCGCCAACTCCGACCGCAAAATCCTCTTGGAAATTGTTGAGGTGACGTGGCGGCTCTGCGAAAACAACATGAGGTTCAATTTAAAAAGTTTTACCAGGTTGTGTTCGCGTGGCAAACACAACTCTGGGAGAGCATGTGGACCCATCCTAAACTCATGCGCCGCCAAACGAAGCGCATGGTACTCCACACTGGTATCGACAATGTCCTTCCATGCTTTGCAACATAGTCGTAATTTGCCGATCACCAACAAACGGCGTTTGGTGTCAAACGCCTTCTCCCGGCTCGTATAATCCTTTGTAGCACCCACCACTAAGTTCGGAACTAATACGGACAACTGTACATCTAGGTCCAGCTCCAATACGTGGGGCACAATGACGACGAATCGGCGCGTTTTTGCGTTACCTGAGTCACATTGAAACACACAACCTGAATATAATAACATAAGAATAAACCAACAGAATTCAAATGTGGCTTGCACACAAATAATGTGGCTACATTATCCAGCAGAAATCAAATTAAAAATGTAGGCTAAGGGCCCAAGGAACTTACCCACCCACGGCATCTTGAATATGCTGAGATGGCAAATTGAAACAACCAAATTCCAAAACAAAAGCCTAACCTGAATCCAAAACATTCAACCTCTTAGATGCAAAACCTGATTGCAAATTGAAACAACCAAATTCCTAAACAAAAGATTTCAACCCAAAGCCAATACATTCAACCTCTTAGATGCAAAACCAGATTGCAAATTGAAACTACCAAACTCCTAAACAAAAGATTTCAACCCAAAGCCAATACATACAACCTCTTAGATGCAAAACCAGATTGCAAATTGAAACTACCAAATTCCTAAACAAAAGCCTAATACAATTCGAATACATGTAAACTCTTAGGTGCAAAACCAGATTGCAAGTTGAAACTACCAATTTCCTAAACAAAAGCCTAATGCAATTCCAATACATTTAAACACTTAGGTGCAAAACCAGATTCCAAAAGAAAAGATTACAATCCAAATCAAATGCATTCAACATCTTAGATGCAATACTAGATCCTAAAATGCTGGCCTATCCTCTTCCCTAACAAACCAAAACAACATTCACAAGCACTTGGATTCAATACCTGAATCCAAACCAAGAATGTGGCCTACACCCTCATTCACATAACAAAAACAAACATCAGAAACACACACTTTAAATATATAAATTAGAACAGAGAGTGTGGCCTACCCTGAAATCGAGGCCTCCCTGAAATCGAGGCCAACCCTCAAATCGAGGCCTACCCTGAAATCGAGGCAAAGAAGTAAAAATTTGCAATCTATAAAGGCCTGGCATAATGAGGGGCATTTGGAAGAGGCCTCACTTTTTTTTCGAGGCATGGGCTTGAAAACTTAATATGATTTCATCATATTTGAATGCTCTCAGCAATTTTTTGTAGTATGCCTTGTATGAGGAGTAGCATTCAGTAGCATGAGACCAGGGATGGGATTGAAAATTTAAAATGTATTGTTCATTTTTGAATGTTTTATGTCTTTTTAGTATTGGGTAATGCGTTACTATGTGGTGTGGGAAGAGGCCTCGGATCCGAGGCCTCATTTTTGGGTGCAGGCATTGTGTTGAAAACTTAAAATGTTTTCATCAGAATCGATTGCTCTATGCCACTTCTGTAGTATGCCTTGTATTAGGATTAGCATTCAGTAGCATGAGTCCAGGGATGGGATTGTAAACTTAATATGTTTTGTTCATTTTTGAATGTTTTATGTCCTTTTGGTATTGGGTAATGCGTATGTGGTGTGGGAAGAGGCATCGGATCCGAGTACAATTGAGTACAAGAGAAGAGATACAAACGATGATGAAAACATGAAGAATGCAATGCGGGTTGACATTAGGAATATGAAATGGCGGAGAGAAAGAATGAAACTTGCGCCAGATATCAACAATAAAACCAACACATAACTTTTATTATAGCCGGAAAACAAGAACAAACGGAGTTATAATCTCCAAAACCAAAATGAAAAACTAAGGGCTTGGAGAACATTCCCTATCACTCTCCTCACCCTCATTTGCTTCTAACAAGAAAAGATTGCGTGTTCCACGCGAGAAATGACGAACGCGAGGAGGAGGTGGGGAGTCAGCCTTCGCAAAGCAATTCGCCATTGCACTAGCATACGGGGGAAGCTCAAACGGCTTCGGAGGACTTGAAAACATGTCCCCACGAATGACTGCGACATCCGCTGGCTCTCTAAACATCCAAGCAAAAGGATTAGGAACATGATGACACTAGAAAATGAGAACTTGAAATTAAGGCAAACAAGGCAAAATCTAGAAAGCAAACTTACGCACAAAGGAATCCGAATGCTCTCTTGGTCATCTTTTGAGGAGGATCAAAGATAGATGTAGATGGAGATGCAACTGAGCGAGATATACGCGCAGGTTGGGGATCGCGCATAGGGAGTAGGAGTGCATTGAAAATGAGGGGGTCACTCTCAAGGGCCACAATATGCCGCTCAAGGGATCGACATGCTGTAATTGAACCACCTAATGCAAAGAGATGCAAAAAGTTAGTATTGAAACAAGTTAAGGACAAACAACGGAAAAATCAAAGTAAGGATGAAGTTGAAAAAGAAGGCGTACCTACACCACATTGCCAGTCCATAATGACATCATTTTTGTCGGTGAGAGTAGCAAGAAGGATGGAAAAAAAAACAGGATGTTTCTCACGGGCACCTCGCCAAGGTACCCCATCACTGCGCATGGCCTGGCTCTTTTCATCGGTGAAGGTATTCAACCATCCATCTCGCTGGAGGTTGTAACCATATTCCTGCATGGCCTCCTCCCGAACTCTAAGAACGGAGTTAACACGAACAAGAACCTTGATGCTGAACTTCCGAGTCTGCAACAATCAAAAGGAAAATGAATTGAAATGAAATGGGATTGAGATTGAATTGAAATTGAAATGAAATGCAAGACGGAAGCGGAAGAGAGGGAGAGTAGCTTACCACTCCAGAGGGAACAACGGGAGATTGGAGGTCCAAATCATTCATTCCAAACCAATCTTCCGCGACGTAGAAGTCATAAGTGTGTGCCCAATCGAAAATACTCTTAGAAACTTTGGCACTCGCACAATGGGCAAGGACAAGGACACCATGGTCATAGAGGTTAGATTTCGCAAATGCAAACAGACACTCATAGTATGATTCGTGGAGCTTGTTCCAAACAGGAACATCTGTGGAGATGTTGGGCACAGGCAAGTTCTCGGGAATATCGGCAAAGAGCAAGTCGAGGCCCTTGTGAGCTGAATTCGACGTGTTAACACGGGAACGACCAGCCCCAACCTGCGAATGAAGCTTCATGAGAACAAGGATGCAAAAACAAAGAAAACCAAAAAGGAAATAAAATGGAGAATTGACAAAGGTAAGTAAACAAACCTTGGCAATGAACTCTTGGATGCGGGTATATGGGGGGAGGGGACCTCCGGCAACATCGGAATCGAGCATTAGTTGAACCATGTCAACATTTTCGATGAGAGAAAGCGTGTTAGGAGAATCCGAAGAGGTGGCAGTGGTATCCAAGAGAGCAGCTTTCCTCTTGCGAGGCAAAGAGAGCAGAGAAGTGCCACTGTGAGATGGAGTGTCAAGAGGTTGTGGACGAAATGCAGATGGAGTAAGAGAGGGAGCAAGAGAGGGAGCAACGGATGGAGCGAAAGATGGACTGTGTGGGAGAGTGGGTGGCTCAACCGGGGTCTTGGAAGCTGACCGAGTGAGAACTTGGGAAGATGCTTGAGTGGCAGACTTCTTTGCTTTGCCCTTTCCTCTTGGTGCCTTAGGAGGAGGAGGGGGAAGCTCAACGATATCAGGCTCGTCCAAGCTGAGAATGTTATCATCCGGAGCACTACCCACTAGGCTAGCAAACAAAGCCTTCTCTTCCCCGGGGACGAATCCTGCAGCACAATCCAAGTACCATCCACCACCCTGCAAGTGCAATTCGGAGAACTTGCTTGTTTGCGCCGACGTGTACACACAAAGGCTAGAATAAACATTCACCCAGTCCGAGAGGTACTCCGGCAAGGAAGACGAGGCCAATGCATTTTTCTCAACCAACTCTCTCATAATATACCTACATGACAAAACAAGAAAGTAAGAAAAACAAGAAAAAGAGCAAGAAATGAGAATAAGGATAGGTGCGAGAAGATGATAGATATATTACCGATACGCCACACGCTTGACAGCGAGTGACCCCTCCTCGAACTCCAAGAGGTTATCACCTTTGGCAAAGCCGATGTTAGGTTTATCGCCGAGGTAAGGCTTGAAGGCCTTGTCCCAAAGGATAATCCGCCAGTGATCAACGTATTCACGAGGGCGAAGGATAGTTTCTGATGCGTCCCAATCAATGTCCACGGAGAGGCTTTCCTCTAAGGTCTCAATTTCAACCGCGACTTCCTTCTCCAACTGCAGAGGGAGATGATTAGATACGAGATAACTCCAATAAAGGAAAATGAAATCAAAGAATGCCGAGAAAGGGATTTACCTGAGCCCAAAAGGACGCCTTGTGTAGCCAGTCGTCCAAAGCCCTCTCCCTCAAAGGCTTGTCGACGGGGAACTTGTTATCTAACCTTTCAGGAAGAGGGGCGTTCCACCAATGAAGCCACTTAGCTTTGAACGAAGCTTCGACCGGACATGTGACAATTTTTTGTAATTTTTCAATTGTCATGTCCGTCGACGAGAACTCATTAAAATGGCGGTCAATCTGTGCACGAAGAAAAAATGATTTGAGATAAAGAGAGTCAATGCTTGAATGGGATGAGTTGGATTCTAGAGTGATTTGAGATGAAGACAGTACCTCATGAAAGAAATCATCTCCATTGTCAGGGTGTGCAACGGATATGTACTTCTCAAAAGAACGGGCCCGAATACTCTTAATTGTTCTCTCTTGGGCTTTGGTCATAACATTCCAAATCTCAGTGGCTGATCTCTCTGCAACTGGTGTCGTCTCACGGTAATGCCTCACTGCAATGTCTGCTTGAGCTGAAATGTCTCTCTGCGAGATAGAACTTGGTGAGTTTATATTAAAGGAGATTGTCTATGTTGGAAGCTATAAATGATTGAATGCACAAAACCATACCTTGTAAAGAAACTTAACGAACACATCAGCCGTCAAGGTGTACCAAGTTGGGCGACTCTCCTTTATTTTCTCGCATGCTTTGTAGTCAGCTGGCGATATGAGATCCTTGAAGGTGGACAATTCTAACCTTCCAAAAGTGCGGATTCGAAGAAGCTTGGCCGGAATATTTGCTTTGACATAATCATGCTCGGTTGACCTGAGACAAAGTATGTGAGGAAGTTGCACTGAAAATAATGCAAAAAAATTGAATAAAAAATGCAAAATGAATGAATAAGTGAGTGAGTTTACCAATTAATGTCGCTCATGGCATTGAGGAATACACCAGTGTAGCCTCTAGGGTCAACAATTATGCAGTCCACCGAGATATGCCAACTCTTTTCATCGGGGTGGTGGTTATTGACATGCCTCCACCAAGCAGTGAGACGATGATTGCCTTCCCAAACGAAGAACATCTTCCCCGCGAAATGTGCGAGATCCGGATCCAGCTTGAGCTTGGTATCAAATTCTGCGGAGGCCTCTTGCCAAAGGGGGCTCCAAGAGGCCATGATGCCAGGGGGAATGGGAAGGTCCACGGGAACATCGTTGAAAATAGAAACGTAAAGAACTCGATCACCCTCTCGGTATCCCATTACAAACTCACATTCCAAGCGCTGCACCTCAACCTCACTGATAGGACGGACAAGAGGGAGGGCTCTCAAGCGGCACAAAGGAATGGATAAACGGGACTTACCCGTTGGCTTAATCCGGAGGCGTTGGATAACACCAACGGAATCTTCCTTTTGTGATTTCCGAAGCTCAAGTTCACACACAACAGGATCGGTGTCGGAAACAGCTTCCACGGCATCGTCACTCATTGGGAGAGCCTAACAAAATCACAAACAAGAAATGAATGCTAAGAATGCTTGAACACAAGAAATTTGCTAAACACATCACTCAACAACCATCCAACTTACCTCTACTTGCATTTCGCCTTCTGAATTAAAAGCATCCACCTGGACGGCTTCAACTTCAACCAACGGAGCCTCAACAACAACATCCTCTCCAAATTCGGGTTGCGATTGAGCGCCTTGTGAAGAGTCCATTTCCTAAGAACATGAAGAGAATGAGAATTTCAAAAAGCAAGGTCAATATTTTAGTGACCATAAAAAAACAAAAACCCAAACCTCCTTCCACACACCATAGACTCGAAAATATGAAATCAGTTTGTGCACTCTAGAATGAGGCCTCGGATCCGAGGCCTCTTCCCACAACTCATACAAATACCCTAGCATAACCTGAAATGGCCGAGAGGGCCTCAAAATCATCATATTAGCCCCCGTTAAGAAATAAGTTTGTGCACTCTAGAATGAGGCCTCGGATCCGAGGCCTCTTCCCACAACTCATACAAATACCCTAGCATAACCTGAAATGGCCGAGGGGGCCTCAAAATCATCATATTAGCCCCCCTTAAGAAATCAGATTGTGCACTCTAGAATGAGGCCTCGGATCCGAGGCCTCTTCCCACAAGTCATACACTTAGCCTATCAGAACCTGAAATGGCCGAGAGGGCCTCAAAATCATCATATTGGCCCCCCTTAAGAAATCAGTTTGTGCACTCTAGAATGAGGCCTCGGATCCGAGGCCTCTTCCCACAAGTCATACACTTAGCCTATCAGAACCTGAAATGGCCGAGAGGGCCTCAAAATCATCATATTGGCCCCCCTTAAGAAATCAGTTTGTGCACTCTAGAATGAGGCCTCGGATCCGAGGCCTCTTCCCACAAGTCATACACTTAGCCTATAAGAACCTGAAATGGCCGAGAGGGCCTCAAAATCATCATATTGGCCCCCCTTAAGAAATCAGTTTGTGCACTCTAGAATGAGGCCTCGGATCCGAGGCCTCTTCCCACAAGTCATACACTTAGCCTATCAGAACCTGAAATGGCCGAGAGGGCCTCAAAATCATCATATTGGCCCCCCTTAAGAAATCAGTTTGTGCACTCTAGAATGAGGCCTCGGATCCGAGGCCTCTTCCCACAAGTCATACACTTAGCCTATAAGAACCTGAAATGGCCGAGAGGGCCTCAAAATCATCATATTGGCCCCCCTTAAGAAATCAGTTTGTGCACTCTAGAATGAGGCCTCGGATCCGAGGCCTCTTCCCACAAGTCATACACTTAGCCTATAAGAACCTGAAATGGCCGAGAGGGCCTCAAAATCATCATATTGGCCCCCCTTAAGAAATCAGTTTGTGCACTCTAGAATGAGGCCTCGGATCCGAGGCCTCTTCCCACAAGTCATACACTTAGCCTATCAGAACCTGAAATGGCCGAGAGGGCCTCAAAATCATCATATTGGCCCCCCTTAAGAAATCAGTTTGTGCACTCTAGAATGAGGCCTCGGATCCGAGGCCTCTTCCCACAAGTCATACACTTAGCCTATAAGAACCTGAAATGGCCGAGGGGGCCTCAAAATCATCATATTAGCCCCCCTTAAGAAATCAGTTTGTGCACTCTAGAATGAGGCCTCGGATCCGAGGCCTCTTCCCACAAGTCATACACTTAGCCTATAAGAACCTGAAATGGCCGAGAGGGCCTCAAAATCATCATATTGGCCCCCCTTAAGAAATCAGTTTGTGCACTCTAGAATGAGGCCTCGGATCCGAGGCCTTTTCCCACATTCATACAAATACCCTAGCATAACCTGAAATGGCCGAGGGGGCCTGAAAATCATCATATTAGCCCCCCTTAAGAAATCAGTTTGTGCACTCTAGAATGAGGCCTCGGATCCGAGGCCTCTTCGCACAAGTCATACACTTAGCCTATAAGAACCTGAAATGGCCGAGAGGGCCTCAAAATCATCATATTGGCCCCTCTTAAGAAATCAGATTGTGCACTCTAGAATGAGGCCTCGGATCCGAGGCCTCTTCCCACAACTCATACAAATACCCTAGCATAACCTGAAATGGCCGAGGGGGCCTCAAAATCATCATATTAGCCCCCCTTAAGAAATCAGATTGTGCCCTCTAGAATGAGGCCTCGGATCCGAGGCCTCTTCCCACAAGTCATACACTTAGCCTATCAGAACCTGAAATGGCCGAGAGGGCCTCAAAATCATCATATTGGCCCCCCTTAAGAAATCAGTTTGTGCACTCTAGAATGAGGCCTCGGATCCGAGGCCTCTTCCCACAAGTCATACACTTAGCCTATAAGAACCTGAAATGGCCGAGAGGGCCTCAAAATCATCATATTGGCCCCCCTTAAGAAATCAGTTTGTGCACTCTAGAATGAGGCCTCGGATCCGAGGCCTCTTCCCACAAGTCATACACTTAGCCTATCAGAACCTGAAATGGCCGAGAGGGCCTCAAAATCATCATATTGGCCCCCCTTAAGAAATCAGTTTGTGCACTCTAGAATGAGGCCTCGGATCCGAGGCCTCTTCCCACATTCATACAAATACCCTAGCATAACCTGAAATGGCCGAGGGGGCCTAAAAATCATCATATTAGCCCCCCTTAAGAAATCAGATTGTGCCCTCTAGAATGAGGCCTCGGATCCGAGGCCTCTTCCCACAAGTCATACACTTAGCCTATCAGAACCTGAAATGGCCGAGAGGGCCTCAAAATCATCATATTGGCCCCCCTTAAGAAATCAGTTTGTGCACTCTAGAATGAGGCCTCGGATCCGAGGCCTCTTCCCACAAGTCATACACTTAGCCTATAAGAACCTGAAATGGCCGAGGGGGCCTCAAAATCATCATATTAGCCCCCCTTAAGAAATCAGTTTGTGCACTCTAGAATGAGGCCTCGGATCCGAGGCCTCTTCCCACAAGTCATACACTTAGCCTATAAGAACCGGAAATGGCCGAGGGGGCCTCAAAATCATCATATTAGCCCCCCTTAAGAAATCAGTTTGTGCACTCTAGAATGAGGCCTCGGATCCGAGGCCTCTTCCCACAAGTCATACACTTAGCCTATCAGAACCTGAAATGGCCGAGAGGGCCTCAAAATCATCATATTGGCCCCCCTTAAGAAATCAGTTTGTGCACTCTAGAATGAGGCCTCGGATCCGAGGCCTCTTCCCACATTCATACAAATACCCTAGCATAACCTGAAATGGCCGAGGGGGCCTGAAAATCATCATATTAGCCCCCCTTAAGAAATCAGTTTGTGCACTCTAGAATGAGGCCTCGGATCCGAGGCCTCTTCCCACAAGTCATACACTTAGCCTATAAGAACCTGAAATGGCCGAGAGGGCCTCAAAATCATCATATTAGCCCCCCTTAAGAAATCAGATTGTGCACTCTAGAATGAGGCCTCGGATCCGAGGCCTCTTCCCACAACTCATACAAATACCCTAGCATAACCTGAAATGGCCGAGGGGGCCTCAAAATCATCATATTAGCCCCCCTTAAGAAATCAGTTTGTGCACTCTAGAATGAGGCCTCGGATCCGAGGCCTCTTCCCACAAGTCATACACTTAGCCTATCAGAACCTGAAATGGCCGAGAGGGCCTCAAAATCATCATATTGGCCCCCCTTAAGAAATCAGTTTGTGCACTCTAGAATGAGGCCTCGGATCCGAGGCCTCTTCCCACAAGTCATACACTTAGCCTATCAGAACCTGAAATGGCCGAGAGGACCTCAAAATCATCATATTGGCCCCCCTTAAGAAATCAGTTTGTGCACTCTAGAATGAGGCCTCGGATCCGAGGCCTCTTCCCACAAGTCATACACTTAGCCTATCAGAACCTGAAATGGCCGAGGGGGCCTCAAAATCATCATATTAGCCCCCCTTAAGAAATCAGTTTGTGCACTCTAGAATGAGGCCTCGGATCCGAGGCCTCTTCCCACAAGTCATACACTTAGCCTATAAGAACCTGAAATGGCCGAGAGGGCCTCAAAATCATCATATTGGCCCCCCTTAAGAAATCAGTTTGTGCACTCTAGAATGAGGCCTCGGATCCGAGGCGTCTTCCCACAACTCATACAAATACCCTAGCATAACCTGAAATGGCCGAGGGGGCCTCAAAATCATCATATTAGCCCCCCTTAAGAAATCAGATTGTGCCCTCTAGAATGAGGCCTCGGATCCGAGGCCTCTTCCCACAAGTCATACACTTAGCCTATCAGAACCTGAAATGGCCGAGGGGGCCTCAAAATCATCATATTAGCCCCCCTTAAGAAATCAGATTGTGCACTCTAGAATGAGGCCTCGGATCCGAGGCCTCTTCCCACAAGTCATACACTTAGCCTATAAGAACCTGAAATGGCCGAGAGGGCCTCAAAATCATCATATTGGCCCCCCTTAAGAAATCAGTTTGTGCACTCTAGAATGAGGCCTCGGATCCGAGGCCTCTTCCCACAAGTCATACACTTAGCCTATCAGAACCTGAAATCGCCGAGAGGGCCTCAAAATCATCATATTGGCCCCCCTTAAGAAATCAGTTTGTGCACTCTAGAATGAGGCCTCGGATCCGAGGCCTCTTCCCACATTCATACAAATACCCTAGCATAACCTGAAATGGCCGAGGGGGCCTCAAAATCATCATATTGGCCCCCCTTAAGAAATCAGTTTGTGCACTCTAGAATGAGGCCTCGGATCCGAGGCCTCTTCCCACAAGTCATATGTGAGCCCAAAAGGGTGCCCACATTTAGTCTTAGACCCTTGAAACGTTAGTTGATGCACTTTGAAGTAGCATGTTAGTTCACAAAAATATAAAAAGAGTGAAATGTTAGTCTTAGAAGTACCATGTTGTAAGAGGCTAGGATGTGAGTTGTTATTGTGTTTTTACCTTCGGAAGGATTTGAGTGAATGAGGATAGGTAAGGAGAACTTGGATTGAGTAGTTAGTGAGTAGGCTAGTACAAATGGATGGAGACAACCAAAGTGACTCAAGAGGCAAGTGCATTCGAATTGGGATGAATGGAGGATCACATGGAGCGCACAAGTGGACCACCTCATCATGGCCACTTAATGGGGAAGGTCCAAGGAAGAATGCAAGGTGGAGGATAAGCAAATTCTCAAAGCACCAATCAAATCACGAGTTAAGCATCGTGGTTTGAATTAAGTGGTGAGCAACGATTTGGAAAAGTAAGGGGAGAAAGTTATGGCGGCGGAAAGCGAAGGAGGCTAAGTTTGGGTTGAAGCATCCCAAGTTTGGTAAAGTGTGGTAGGTAGAAAGCCAAGGCTAGTTAAATGTTCGAATTAGGATCCTTGTTGATCATTTGAGGGAGGAAGGCTTAGAAGATAGGATTGGCGCCTACTAAGTAGGAGGAAATCTCAAGGGCTTATCGTGAGCCTTGAGGGTGCTCACCCCCTCAAGCTTACTATATAATCCCTCATTCTTCCCTCACTCATCCTCTCTTTCCTTTGTGCTCCAAGGCACCCCACGAGTTATAAGTGTGGGTGTGGGAAGCCATATTGGAGCACATGTGTGTGCTTAGTTTTTAGTTTGAGAGCCAAGGCTTGTTAGCCTTGAAGAGGGTTTGACCTCTTGGTAGAATTAGTGTTGACGTGAAGGATTTTAAAGTTAATTCATGATTCCAATTTGTGGTACTTAAAGTTCATGTTTTGAATACACGTGGTTGCAAGTTCCATGTTTAAGAGTTGAGCACTTGAGGTTGTGATGAGTGCAAAAATATACTTGTGTGGATTAGTTAGTCTTAGTGAAGTTAGGAAATTCTCTCTCCCCCTCTCCTCTCTAGGATTTTAGGATTTTAGGATTAGAGAAGAATTGTGTGATTAGAAAGGGGTTGTTAGTAGAATTAGGAAAATTAGGTAGGAAGATTAGTTAAGGGCTTGAATAATTAGTGAGGTAGTTGGGGATTACAACTACAAAGTTGTGGGTTCATGAAGGAGCTGGGTTTATGAAGGAGCTGGGTTTGTTTAGTTAGAAAGTAAAAGAGCCGGGTTTATGAAGGACCTGGGTTTGTTTAGTTAGAAGCTAAGGAGCTGGGTTCATGAAGGAGCTGGGTTTATGAAGGAGCTGGGTTTATTTAGTTAGAAGCTAAGGAGTTGGGTTCATGAAGGAGTTGGGTTTATGAAGGAGTTAAATCCAAGACCACTTGAAGGGTGAACCTTGCACTATGGACTCATCCAAGTCCAAATCCAATACCGCGGAGGAATGTGAGCCCAAACCCACTACTCGGACTACGGACGCTTAAGGGTGGGGGGTTTGGCCTCACATAATTGGTGCGTCCGCCGGGAGCGAAGCGGAAGGTAGTTACAAGACTTGGAGGCGACTAGGAGACTTGGAGGCAACTAGGAAAAATTGGAGACACAAACTTGAGAGAAGGGAAGAAGCACCCGAAACTCGGTAAGTATTCTCTCTTTGGGTTACATTTGAATTCATTGTATTTCAACTATTCCTTGGAATGAATTGCATTGTCAATTACGCAAATTCATTTTTGAGGAAGGAGCGCGGCGAAGGTACGTCCTCAACCTTTTTGGGGATTTGCTAAGAACTTAAAAGGAACCTATAACCGAGTAGCTCATTAAAACATTAGAGGGTAAATTCACCTTAGGACATTGAACTTTGACACTCACCTCGGGGTGAGTCTCAAAGTTTTGGGAGTTGTCATTTCATGCTCTAGATTAAATTAATATTTCACAAAGTTTATGGTGTTGTTACATTGAGTCACGATTGAGGGGAGTGCTAACTCACAGGGGGATGCGATTGCTCAAGGTATGTTTATTTCTTCAAAGTGAACTCATTAACTAATTAAGGAATGCCTTTTGTACTCGTGATTGTTGTTATCCGTTGTAGAGGGTAATTCCCGAATTGTGGATGGTGTGAGAAGTTGAAGGGTGAAGCCTCGACTTTTAACATAATCTACTCGGAAGGTCACCCCCTCACAATCGGTATTGTGGTGAGTGTTAATTTGCGGGAAGGTGCGGAGGTGATGCTCCGACTTAACCAAAAAATTAACATGAACATGCCTATCCCCTATTGGGATTCTTTCACCTAAGTGGGCTTGCAGGTTCTTTTCCTCACCTCCTAAAAAAAAAATTATAACCACACCAAGACAAGTGAAAATATTAAGAGGGGAATTGCTAGGATTATGTGTGGTCAAGTGAGGGTCGATCGATTCTTATGGAATGCAAGGTAGGACTCGCTCACAAAAACCAAGTTTGATAGTAGGACTAGAGAAATCTACTCGAAAGAGGCGGTCCTCTAAAATCAGTGATAGATTAGAACAAGATAATGTTAGAATAGAGAGTTGTTTGAACGTCGAACCTAGGACTAGGTCAATTCTAGACACCTTAGAACTTGGAGCTCAACTTGAAGAGGAGATCACTCCCTCCAAATTGAGTGGTGAAACTTCTTCGGAAAATTACACACTTAGAGAAGAATTCCCGGTAGAAGTTGATAGGGGATTGTTGAATAGTTCACCGGTCACCATGGCCGAGGAACGGGGGATGGATCCACCACCCATACCCCCAATTCCGCCCATACCTCCTATACCTCCAATAGACCCATTGGTTAGGCCAAGAGGCCTACCAATTGTGGTTCCACAAAATTTAGCGGCGATGGATATGCCATCTCATCTCCCTAAATTTTATGGGACCAAGGATGAGGACCCCTCTCGGCACATGGAACGGTATATCGAACGGTTGGCTAGCTTCCTCATAACCGACCCGGGTTATTGGTTAGTGTGGTTTCCTACCACTCTAGAGGAGGAAGCCTATGAATGGTATCGGGATCATGCCGAGGGACATTTTAGGGGATGGGAACAATTACAAAGGGAGTTTCTTAACGAATTTAGGCCGGAAGTGGGTCAAAGTACCGCATTAAGGGCATTGTCGTCATTGAAGCAAGGAAGGGAGGAAGAAATTTCGGCTTACATTAGGAGGTTTGATTTAGTGTGCACTAGATTTGTGGGTACCATGCTCAACGACGACACGCTAAAGCAATTTTTCATTCAAGGGTTTTTTAAGTCCGGAACTATTAGGGGTGTTCTAGAAAGGAATCCCTTGACCTTGGCGGATGCCAAGCGTGCGGCTAGAGATATTGAAAACTTGGATAAAGATCACGAAAGGCTATGGAGAAGGGAGGATGAATTGATCCCACAATTCATCCCCATACGCCCTAGGGTGGTAGCGGTAGAACCCGCTAAGTATGAGAACCAAATTCCATATGCCATTGTGGACACCGGCCCCCGACCTTTAGCGGTTAGGGAACCGGCACCTCTTTTGGCACTACCGGCCCCTAGAACGGATCCACACTTGGAGGAGGTTGAGAGAAGACTAGGTGCTAGCCAACTAGGATTCCAAGAGGCTATGATAAAACAAATGCAAAGCCTCACGGATCAAATGTCATTAATGATCCGGAGTCAACAACCGGGGCCTCCACCCCCGGTTGAGTCGGGTAGGCATTCTTCCGGATTATGGTGTGTCCAATGTGGCCAACCGGGCCACACGCGTCAATTTTGTAGAAGTGGACAAAACCGTGACCAAAGAGGAAACGGTAACCCACCTCAACAAAATCAACGAGGTCAAGCGCCACCTCACTATGGAAATGGAAGCAATAGAGGACCACAACCTAGAGGGCAAGGTGGCCAAAATTTAGAGAAGAAGGAATTTCATCCCTTTTGTGGAAGGTGGCACGCTCAAGGACAATGTTGGTCCGAAGGTCAAGAGTTTAATTGTAGCAATTGTGGAGGAAGTCATCCCTCGGATACGTGTCGCCAACCGGACAAAATAATTAATGTCCCTTACCCGGTGGCTAATCCACAACAACAAGCAAGGGATAATATGCGAGGTGCTAGGCCACAAGGAGTACCGGCCAATGAACTTAGGCCACCTAACTTATACTATGACCATAGTAATGCTAGGCAAACTTTTCATCCACCGGCGGGCTTGCAAACTACAACCGGTTACATTCCAATACAAAATAGACAAGGAGTTCCACCTAATGGTAGTAACGGGAGACAAGCGCCTCCAACGGATCCGGGACCATCTAACTCCCAAGATGTTAGGTTCATGGATGGAGTGTTGGAGGCCACATGTGATGACATGCTTCCTCTCCCAACGAGAATTGGAGAGGAGCAAAGTCAATGGCCTCCTCACACCAATGCTATTACATATGAGTTAGTGAAGGGTAAGGGTGTGGTTGAAGAAGCACCTGCACTAGCGGTAACTACTAGGGCTAGGAGAGGGGATGCCCCGTTGGAGGTAGGAATAGGAGAGCAAGGAAATTACTCTTCGGATGAAGAGATTAATCTCTCCGAGTTGGATAGGGTAGCTAGAAGAGCTACTAAGGATGTGGAGAGGGAAAATATAATTTTACAAGATAGGGAGAGGACTAATGCGGTACATGACTTGGATAATAGCGATGTGGGTGAATGGGAAGGACCGGGGGTTCCCGTAGACGAATTCGACGTAGTGGGTAATTCTAAGGTGGAAAGATCTACCGGGTACGACTTGTGGGCGGACCTTAGTACACTCAAGGCGGATATTACTTTCGGCCAACTATTGGAAATTTCACCCACGGCAAGGAAAACATTAAAGGAGGGAATGCCGGTACACAAGAGGATGAGGAAGGTGAAAGCTAAAATAGCCGCTAGGATCCAATCACAAGGTGGAAGAGACGTGAAAGCTATAGAAATAGAAGTTGTTATAGTAGATAAGGTGGTTCCTAATGTGCTAGTCGACGGAGGGAGTAGTCTAAATATACTACCGGAGGATACTATGAAAAAATTGGGACTTGGACTCACTGGGCCTTCACCTTTGGTCATAAATATGGCAAATCAAAGTTCGACTACGCCTTTGGGGATGATCAAGGATTGTAGAATGACTACGGGAGGCGAGGAGTACTTGGTCACCTTCCATGTTATTAAAATGCACTCCAAAAAGGACACCTTCCCCATTTTGCTAGGTAGGCCTTGGTTGCGGATGGCGAATGCTATGGTCAATTGGGGTGGACCTAAACCATCCATCACTTATGGTCCGGAGGGTAATAGGGTCATAGTGTCCATTGGTTCATTAGAAGGATGGATGAAGAAGGAGATGTATTTGCCATTGGAGAAGGAAATTGATGACTTAAACGAGAATGAGATTGGCAAGGCATTGGTGGGAGTCGTCCATCCCGAAGGTCAAAGGGTTGTTATAGATTCGGGCTCGGGAAGTCTAGGTCCTAATTTTTACAATTATGGGGATAATGGGGATTATGCCCAATGGCTAAGGGAGTACCCCGAGTCCGAGGTTGATGTAATGGTTACATTTCACCAAGTAGGCTTAGGGAGTGAATTTCCTAGTGTTAGTTTAGGAGAGGGCTCATTGTTGGAGCCATGTGAGGTGCTCACCGAGGAAGAGTGGGTTAGCGGTGGGTTAACACCTTGGGTAGATGACGTGGAAGAGGGTGAGGTTAGTTTAATTCATGTAGATGGGACTCAAGAGGAGGATGTGATTATTGAGTCATCGAAATTGGAGGAGCCTTTACATTTCAAGACCACGTCTACGGGGATAGTTGTAGGTCAAGATGTGAAAGATTACCCCAATGTGCCTTCCGATTGGTATCGGAACAAAGAGGAACAAGCACATGTGTCGGAAGCGGATTGGCGGTACGTGGATGTGAAATTAAAGAATGGAAAAACCCGACAAATGAAGATGGGTTCCAAATTGGGGGAGAAAGAGGTTAGGGAGTATAGCAATTTGGTGGATGAGTTTAGTGATACTTTTGCATGGTCCTACGATGAGCTTAAGGGAATTCCTAGGGAAATGGTAGAGCACCGGATTCCTTTAATTCCGGGGGCGAGGCCAATTAGACAAAAGGAGAGGAGGATGAATCCTCAATTGCAATTGTTGGTGAAAGCGGAATTGGAAAGGTTATTGAAGGCCGGGTTTATCAAGCCGGTGGAAATCACGGATTGGGTTTCTCCTATGGTCTTAGTAAAGAAAAAAAATGGGAAATTAAGGGTTTGTGTCGACTATAGGAAATTGAATTCGTGCACACAAAAGGATCACTTCCCCTTACCTTTTATCACCTTGTTGCTTGAGGAGGTTGGAGGTCATTCGCGATATACCTTTATGGATGGGTATGCGGGTTATAATCAAATTTCCATAGCCCTCCAAGATATCCATAAAACGGCTTTTACTACACCTTGGGGTACTTTTGTGTGGGTAGTGATGTCATTTGGGTTATGTAATGCCCCGGCTACTTTCCAACGATTAGTAATGTATATCTTCACCGACTTGTTGTTCAAATCCATGACCGTCTTTGTGGACGATTTTAGCACACAAAGTAATGTGGACGATCACCTACATTGTGTTAGGGAGGCATTGGTTAGGTGTAGGAAGATGAGGTTAGCATTGAACCCGGATAAGACATTTTTGGGAGTGAATAAGGGAGTGTTGTTGGGTTATGTTGTTAGTGAGAAAGGTAGAGAACCCGATCCGGATAAGATTGCGGCCATAAGCGACTTGGCAACTCCAACCAATTCCAAGGGGATCTCTAAGTTGTTAGGACATGTGGGATGGTACCGGGAACTTATTCCTAATTTTTCAAAGATAGCGGTGCCCATTACCCATTTGCTCAAAAAGGATGTCAAATTCGAGTGGACGGATGCTTGTCAAAAAGCCTTTGAGAAATTGCGGGATAGGTTGAGCACCTATCCGGTGTTGATACCACCCAATTGGGGTAAACCTTTTCACGTCTATTGTGATGCTAGTAATGTGGCAATAGGGAGTGCGCTTTGTCAAGCAACGGGAGAAAAAGAGAAGGATCAACCCATAGCTTATGCGAGTAAGCAATTGACCCCCGCCGAAAGAAACTACTCTACAACGGAGAGGGAGTGCCTAGCCATGGTGTTTTCCGTTAAAAAGTTTAGGCATTACCTCATGTGCAACCCGGTTGTATTTTTTGTTGACCACATGGCTATCAAGTATCTAGTTAACAAGGCGGAGTTAAGTGGTAGGTTAGCTAGGTGGGTTTTGTTATTAGAAGAATTCGACTACACGGTGGAATATAAACCGGGTCGTATGCATTTACAAGCGGACCACTTGTCTAGGTTGTCGGAGGAGATAGGAAAAAATCCGGTAAATGATATGTTAGTAGATGATAGCCTCTTTGTGGTCACTTCTACACCGGAGTGGTATGCGGGCATAGTGGAATTTCTAACAACCCACAAGTTGCCCAAAGAGTGGACAAAAGAAGAGAGAAGGAAGGTGAGGGTAAATAGTAGGCAATTTGTTGTAGTGGGCCATAGGTTGTTTAGAAGGGGGTCCGATGGTATTTTACGACGATGCGTGTCAAAAACGGAGGTTGAAGCGATTTTAATCGCTTGCCACGATAGCGCTTGCGGCGGTCACTTCTCGGGTCAACTCACCGGGCAAAAAATACTTAGAGCGGGCTACTTTTGGCCTACACTATTTAAGGACGCCCATGACTATGTAAGGAAATGCGACGCTTGCCAACGGTATGCCCGAAACGACCTTAGAATGGAGATGCCTTTACATGTATCATTACCCTTAATTCCTTTCAAAAAATGGGGCATCGACTATGTGGGTGAGGTCCATCCCCAATCTTCAAAAGGAATGAAATATATTGTGGTGGCAACCGAGTACCTCACCAAGTGGGCGGAAGCCAAAGCGGTGAAGACCGACACGGCGGAACACGCGGCAACATTTATGTACGAAAACATAATTTCGCGGTTCGGGGTGCCGAAGATCCTAGTAAGCGATAGGGGTACTCACTTTTTGAATGACTTGATTCGAGAGATGACAGAGAAATTTAAAATTGATCACCGGAAGACTACTCCCTACCACCCACAAACCAATGGACAAACGGAAAGGGTTAACGGAATTTTGGTGAGTATACTACGCAAGACGGTTATAGACTCGAAGCGGGATTGGGATACGAAACTAACGGCGGCACTTTGGGCATACCGTACAACCTATAAGGTAACTACGCGTGCTACACCATTTTCCTTAGTCTATGGTCTTGAAGCGACACTACCAATCGAATATGAAGTCGAGTCACTTAGGGTGGCCGTGAGTACGAGACTTACCGAAAGTCAATCCTTACGAAATCGACTAACCGATTTGGAAGCACTTGACGAAGGGAGGAGAATGGCGGCTCAACATATTGAGGCAATCCAAAGAAGGAGAAAGATTACTTTCGACAAACGACATAAGAGAAGGGCCCTAACACCGGGAATGATGGTCATGATTCAAGACGCACGAAAGCTTGAATTTCCGGCGAAATTCGATGCAATATGGTTAGGACCTTACCTTGTCTATGAGGTCTTTCCTAATAATTCAATTCAATTGGAAACGTTGAATGGTGAGCTCTTTCCTACCCGTACATCGGGAAGTAGATGTAAGGAGTACCGAGCTTGACTAGGCAACTTACCCTTGGAGCAAGAGATGTTTGGATTCATCCCCCGATGGTCGCCAATTATGTGAGCCCAAAAGGGTGCCCACATTTAGTCTTAGACCCTTGAAACGTTAGTTGATGCACTTTGAAGTAGCATGTTACTTCACAAAAATATAAAAAGAGTGAAATGTTAGTCTTAGAAGTACCATGTTGTAAGAGGCTAGGATGTGAGTTGTTATTGTGTTTTTACCTTCGGAAGGATTTGAGTGAATGAGGATAGGTAAGGAGAACTTGGATTGAGTAGTTAGTGAGTAGGCTAGTACAAATGGATGGAGACAACCAAAGTGACTCAAGAGGCAAGTGCATTCGAATTGGGATGAATGGAGGATCACATGGAGCGCACAAGTGGACCACCTCATCATGGCCACTTAATGGGGAAGGTCCAAGGAAGAATGCAAGGTGGAGGATAAGCAAATTCTCAAAGCACCAATCAAATCACGAGTTAAGCATCGTGGTTTGAATTAAGTGGTGAGCAACGATTTGGAAAAGTAAGGGGAGAAAGTTATGGCGGCGGAAAGCGAAGGAGGCTAAGTTTGGGTTGAAGCATCCCAAGTTTGGTAAAGTGTGGTAGGTAGAAAGCCAAGGCTAGTTAAATGTTCGAATTAGGATCCTTGTTGATCATTTGAGGGAGGAAGGCTTAGAAGATAGGATTGGCGCCTACTAAGTAGGAGGAAATCTCAAGGGCTTATCGTGAGCCTTGAGGGTGCTCACCCCCTCAAGCTTACTATATAATCCCTCATTCTTCCCTCACTCATCCTCTCTTTCCTTTGTGCTCCAAGGCACCCCACGAGTTATAAGTGTGGGTGTGGGAAGCCATATTGGAGCACATGTGTGTGCTTAGTTTTTAGTTTGAGAGCCAAGGCTTGTTAGCCTTGAAGAGGGCTTGACCTCTTGGTAGAATTAGTGTTGACGTGAAGGATTTTAAAGTTAATTCATGATTCCAATTTGTGGTACTTAAAGTTCATGTTTTGAATACACGTGGTTGCAAGTTCCATGTTTAAGAGTTGAGCACTTGAGGTTGTGATGAGTGCAAAAATATACTTGTGTGGATTAGTTAGTCTTAGTGAAGTTAGGAAATTCTCTCTCCCCCTCTCCTCTCTAGGATTTTAGGATTTTAGGATTAGAGAAGAATTGTGTGATTAGAAAGGGGTTGTTAGTAGAATTAGGAAAATTAGGTAGGAAGATTAGTTAAGGGCTTGAATAATTAGTGAGGTAGTTGGGGATTACAACTACAAAGTTGTGGGTTCATGAAGGAGCTGGGTTTATGAAGGAGCTGGGTTTGTTTAGTTAGAAAGTAAAAGAGCCGGGTTTATGAAGGACCTGGGTTTGTTTAGTTAGAAGCTAAGGAGCTGGGTTCATGAAGGAGCTGGGTTTATGAAGGAGCTGGGTTTATTTAGTTAGAAGCTAAGGAGTTGGGTTCATGAAGGAGTTGGGTTTATGAAGGAGTTAAATCCAAGACCACTTGAAGGGTGAACCTTGCACTATGGACTCATCCAAGTCCAAATCCAATACCGCGGAGGAATGTGAGCCCAAACCCACTACTCGGACTACGGACGCTTAAGGGTGGGGGGTTTGGCCTCACATCATACAAATACCCTAGCATAACCTGAAATGGCCGAGAGGGCCTCAAAATCATCATATTAGCCCCCGTTAAGAAATCAGTTTGTGCACTCTAGAATGAGGCCTCGGATCCGAGGCCTCTTCCCACAACTCGTTCACATACCCTAGCATAATCTGAAATGGCCGAGAGTGCCTCAAATCCAAACATATATTCAATATTCTGAAATCAAATTTTGCACTCTAGAATGAGGCCTCGCCTCTTTGCACATTCATACACATATCCTAGTATAACCTGAAATGGCCGAGAGTGCCTCAAAACCTGAAATGGCTGGGAGCACCTCAAACTTGAGATGGCCGAGAGCACCTCCAACTCTCCTTCTCATCCGAATGCTCCTTATCCACTAGCCTAACCAAAGGCCGAAAGTATTCCTCCATGCACCTACCTTTTTGGTTGTTCTAACACATTCTCTCACCCAAACCCTACTTGGATTGGCCAAGACTAAGTATAGCGCAATGGCCGAAAGTAAATCTAGTGGAATGGCCGCGAATAAGTCTAGAGGAGTGGCCGCAAGTAAATAAGGTGATTGGCCTAGAGCATGCCAAACTGGATGGCCGACAGCATGCCACTGGAACATTCATTGGTGTTTGAGAACGCATAATCCCTCTCATTTGCTTGAAACCCTACATCTCAAATCCTCCTAAACCCAAAACAATACATCGCCGTCAGTATGTTAAGTGGACATTCCATCTTAGCATTAGGTTCTCTTTGCAGGCAAGTACAATATGGGTAGAACGTGAGATCTCCCATCCTGATACTGGATTGCTTATTCATACCTTCCATGAGACCTCCAAGGTAACTGACAATGGCAATGTAGTGTGGGAGCTTGGCCCGGGAAAGTATAGGGTTTGTGGCTGGCCAGATTCTCAGCTGGGAGAGTCAACAAAAATCCTTGCTCCTCTTCGATCGTCGACTGCTGACTTTAGCACCCCGCCGGTAATAAGTGTCAAGACAGAGCCCGGTTTAGACGACGTTATAGACTTGTCTGATTCTTCGAATGATGATGTATCATTGCAGAAGGCTGTTTTCCATGATTCCCCTTCTTTCTTTCCTTCTGCTTCCTTTGTAACGCCTTCTCTTTCTCCCTCTTTTCCTTCCACTCCTTCTGTACCGTCTGCGTCCGAACCTCCTCAACCTATTGTTCAATGTCTTCGTCGTCTTGGTTCTATGCCTGGTTGTAAGAATGTCCTCAAGAAATTGGATTACGATAAACTCAAAATCCAAGAGGTTAATCACCTCCCCCCTCGTTTCGATGGTACCCAGTTATTTGTCCTCCCTGCCGCTGAATTCTCTTCATCTCAATCGAGAGCCAAGTCGTTGGACGGCATGGACAAGCAATATGATGGCCATGTTTGGACCAAGACTCAAACCACCAACATTACCAACGACGTTGGCCTTGCTTTTCGTTCCTCTGCCTGTGTTGGCCACCTCCAATGCCAAAACCCTAGTTGTGATTACCTTCAACGCGCCCATCGTACCTCTAAGGTTAATGACACGGAATTTGAGGGTTTCACTAAAGATCCTTTCCCTCTCTCTGGCATTGTGCCATCCCGATCTACTCTTGTCTGCAGGATCTGCAAACAACCCCCCAAATGCATTGCTCTGTGCGATGCCAAAATCTTCTACGTCCATGGGAAGGAGTCTTCTCAAAGAGCCTGCATTCATATCGGTACTCATCAACACCCAGTGAAGGTTGGAGACTGCAGAGACAGTCGGAAGCGTATCAATGCACTTATCGAGGAGCATGTTGAGCGTATGCCTCAAGCCACTCACAGCAAGATCGTGCTTGAAGCCAGCAAGGACATTGTTGGTGAGTTCCTTCTTTCTGGCGATAATGTCACGCAACGTCTCCTCTCCTTGAAAGAGCTCGAACCTGTGTTCGAAAGTTGTAGAGAGTTAAATTCCCCTAACCTTCGCTCTAAGGTTACCTCCTTCAAATATTTGAGGAGGTTCGGGGTTATGGATGGCATCGCAAAGCTCCGGGGCGTTAGCAATTGGGCTTACGTCCAACGCAACCAATTCCCAGGACAAGGTGACGATACAGACAAGGTGTTCGTCTTCAAGATGTCCGAGGTTGGTCCTGGAAGTGGTGTGGATTTGGTTCGTCGGATGCAACCGGGGGGGGACCTCGAGAATGCGTGGATGATGTCCGATCACGTGAAGCGGGTCAAAGGGTGGACCACCATGGCCGCTCATGTATACGATGGGACTTATCAACGGGTCATGACCATTTCATGCTGTGATTTCCAATCGGAGGATAAGGATGCCCAAGTTCTCTTCTGGCAGAACCTCAACCACGTCATGGCCCGCCACGGTATCCCACATCCAAACTTTATAGGCTTCATGGCCGACAGTGCCCAAGCCAATTGGAACGCTGTTCGCACTGTGTATGGTTCTGGAGATCCCAAAGTTCCAATGGAGGGTCGTGAGCGCACTTGTTTTTTTCATTGGAAACAATCGCTCGAGAAACATACGAAATCGTATATAAAGCATGAGTTGCAAGACCAACATAGACACCTTTGCCTTCAATATCGAAATGCCTCATCTATGCAAGAGGCGGAGACTAGGTACCTAGCTATCAAAGCTTGGTGGGCTTCATCCAATTGTACAAGTGAAGACGGTCTCAAGCATCTTCAGCTCTGGCTTGCTTTCTGGCACTTCCGCTACCTTCAATGGGGTGGTTTCATGGAATTGGTACATCTCCGTCATAATTCATTATTGGTTTTTCTTGGCTTCGTTTTCCTCTCTGTGTACATTTATATTAATACTTGATTTGTCCATTCAGGAAAAGGTTTTAACCCAAGACCAGTTGGCCGAGATGCCGTCCTGCAATCTTGCGGAGTCTGTCCACAACAAGTGGCTTCAAGCCTCCGGCAACAAGGGTGGAGATTTATACGTGGCTACGGTTGACGACTACATTCGCGCCTTCTTACAGGTTGTGGCATACTACCAATTCCTTAAAGGTGGAAGTGGCGGTGATGGTCCAAGCAAAGAAGAACTAAAGCTGAGAGGTGCTCAACGTCGAGCTCAGCGTACTGGCGACCCGACAGTGTTGCAGAAGGTCTTGCTTGAAATGCCCGGTGGGGAAGAGTTTTGCACTCGCGATCCCCACCTTGAGGGCGCCGAGGTGTTTGGATCGCAGAAGCGAAGACCCGACACTCCAATTGGTGATGATGGCGAGACCCACCGTCCCGATACAGTGAACTTCTCTCGCCCTCCCCCTGCTAAGCGAGTCACTCGCTCTCAACCTGAAACACTGCCTACTATCATTGAGGAGTCTTCCCCCTCTGTACAAGAGGTTCAAGTGCCTTCACCTGCAGGACTTGGTTTCCAGCGTGTCACCGCAGTGCAAGAAACCAAAGTAGATGTCTCTCTTTGGCATATTGCCCGCATACCCTATACCTCTGGAAAGTCTTGTTGGGCTAATCATGCGGGCACGAAAAAAAAATGCACCGCAAGAATCGTCACCAATAACAAGAGCGTCCCTGCGCCCACCTACACCGGTATGTGGCATCATTACAAACTCCAATCTATGAAGCGCACAGACTTTGTCTTTTGCCCAGACGACATCGAGCGTTGCGTCAAGGGCCCTCGTCGGAAATGGGTCATGCCGTTCTCTGCTAATGACCAGAAGCCTCCTATCCCCCCAATCTGGCCCGTGAAGATTGGTACCAACCTCACCCGCTCGGAGATCTTCGCGCTTGAGAACGCAGGTTTTCAACTCCCACCAAAGGAGCGCATCACACCGTCTCGACTCTTCACCAACTCTGCGACCCCGCTGGATATGTCTCGAATCCGTGTTCCAGAAAACCCCGACGCCATCCCTACGACAAGATTGTCCAAACTTGTTCGGCGATCCAGTAGCGCTCCTTCCGCAAAGCAGAGGCAGATGGTGGCATCTGCTGAAGCTATGCATGCTACTGTTCTCAAGTTAACTATGATCCCTCAACCGGGATTTGGTTGCATTATCACACTGCAGTCCAAGTCAGAACCGCAGCCACCCATCTACCAAGTCACAGTGAGTTCTCTTCCAGAATGCAACTGCCCATACTTCTTGGATATGATTTCCAAGTTCGGCCGCAAACGGAATTCTTATATGAATTGTAAGCATCTGTATTACATCTACGTCAAGGTTTCTAATTTGGATGCGGATGTAAATTTGTTCATACACGCCCCGACATTTAGCTTCAATGAGGTCAAACTCATCATGGAGGGAGGTCTCTTGACACATTCAACTTCCTAGAATTCCTCTCAGCCTAGCACTACATTAGGCTATGATATTTGTGTCCATTTCTGGACATCTTGTGAAGCAATAATTGATTGATATAATAAAGGTATAATCTCAATGATTATTTTTATTTACTTCAAAATTGTGTATTACAATGCTTCCTACCAGCTTAGGCAGAAAATATATATTTACAAGACTGCCTAAATTATCTGGATACACATTCAAGCATCAACAATTTAAGATACATGACGTTTCTCTTCGGCCTCCAGCGCATTGAAGTGACTCTTCATCTGTAGCTCTACTCCGCATAGAGTACACAAAATGTAGTGAACTATGAAAGGAGCATGGTTGAAAGAGGTGTGGCCAAATTCGAGTCATCGAATTTGGACACACCTCTTTCAACCATGTCCCTTTCATGGTTCACTACATTTTGGGTACTCTTATCTCTTCCAGATCCCTCCTTTCCAAGAACCGTCACCGCCGAAACCAATTGCAATAATTTATTGATATACTAAAGGTATGATTACAATGCTTCCTATGTCTATCAACTCTATTTCCGTTTTGCATACTTCTTGGATGAATCCGAGGGAGGTGGACCCGGTCGAAGCAAATCCATATAAGAAACTGTCTTATCTTTCATTCGTTCCTTTAGCGGAAGATGATGCGGCGTCATTCCCCTCATCCGTTCGCGAAATGAAAGAGACTTCGAAGATTCCCCTATAACCTTCACCTCCTCCTCCGTCTCGTTCGATTTGTCTTCATCCAAATCAGCGTCCTTCTCCGGCACATCTTCTTGCCTCTTTTCTTTTTGCTCGCGTTGTTTTTGCTCCTCCCGCGTCCTCCACCTCCATGCTTGTGTAGACTGCGAAAATGGAGTCAGGTCATAGTCATCACTACTTCGATTTCCAGCAGCAAACGAAAATTCCGGCGATAAATTAACCGGAATATGAGGATCTGCTAGACTCCTTATTTCCTTCTCCCATCCTAATCCAGCAAACATATCTCTTTCATCACCCATTGTATGCAAGTGTATATACAATGATGTTGGGTAAGAGTCCAATATATAATCTATTCGGCCACACACAATAATTGCTAAAGTCCAAGCTATAGAGTTGACTCACATATAAGACAAAGAGAAAAGTGATGAATCCAAACAAAGGAAGTTAATTATTTTGATTCCTTTGTATTTTGATTGACTCATTCTTCAATTATACCAATCTCCGAAAATCAATTTTCATTGATTTTTTCTTGTGATCATCCTTGGTTTTAATAATTCAACCACCTCACGGTTTCCAAACTTAATGAGACCATTCCAAATTCCGGGCCTTTACCCTCCACGGAAATAGGTCATTTTTTTACTATATTTGACAGATTCAAGAATATTCCAGGTATATTCCAGTCTATATTTACAAATGTCTTTTTTTGGCATTTCAAGTTTGCTATTATTATATCTTCTACGCTCTCCGCTCTCCAAATCTCCGCTCTCCGCTCTCCGCTCTCCGCTCTCCGCTCTCCGCTCTACGCTCACATACAAGTGTCGTCCCGTTGTCAGCCTCAAGAAACCCCGGAACATGTGATCGACTGCAGAACGGTCACAAGCAAGGACAAAGAGGAACCTGATTGGAGAGCTCCTTTCATTGATTATTTGAAGCATGGTCGATTGACCACGGAGGCATCGACCACCCAACGACAACAAATAGCAATCCGCAGTAGGCCATATTGGTTGACCCACAATGGGACCTTGATCAAAGAAGGCCCTGATGGCTTACGGAGAATATGTGTGAACGGGCCAATAACTACTGCCATTATTGCTGAGGCTCATGAGGGAATGGCCGGAGGGCATTTCTCAGCCAACATTACCCTGCACAAGGTATTGACCGCCTTGTATTGGTGGCCCACCATGAAAAGAGATGTCCATTTATATTGCACCCAATGCGATATTTGTCAAAGAGTTGGCCCCAAGATTTCAACCAACCTCCAACCCTTACATCCCACAATGCCCACTGAGGTATTTCAGAAATGGGGTTTGGATTTCATTGGACCAGTCAACCCACCAGCTAAAAGTACCAAGAATCGGTACATCATTACAGCTACGGACTACACCACCAAATGGGTGGAAGCCCGAGCTTTAAAAGATAACACGGCCAAGTCAACGGCCAAATTTTTGTTTGAAGAAATAATTACCAAATTTGGTTGCCCATTGGAGTTCGTGAGCGACAGGGTTGTCTATTGTGTCGTGACGGAGGCTTATCCCGGCATAATGTCGTGCCGTCACGACACGTATCCGTCACGACATTATGCCGGATTATGCCGGATGCTGTCTTTATCCTGCCGGACTTGAATTTTACCGATTTTTTTGTGTAATTACATTACCCAATTTCGGACACGTAGGATTTACATTGTCCACGTGTGACGACATGTCAGCAAAGTAAAGGGAAAGTGGGGAAAATTCTACTAGCGCCCGTCCGCCCCCCCGTCCGCCCCCGTTCCCAATCCCCGTTCCCACCCGTCCGCCCTCGTTCCCAATCCCCGTTCCACCCCGTCCGCTCCCGTTCCCAACCTCCGTCTGCCCACGTCCCCCGCCCCGCTCCCAACCCGTCCGCCCCCCCCCCCCCGTCCGCTCCCCCCCCCCTCCGTCCGCTCCCCCGTCCGCCCCCCCCCCCTCCGTCCGCTCCCCCGTCCGCCCCCCCCCCCCCCCGTCCGCTCCCCCGTCCCCCCCCCCCGTCCGCTCCCCCGTCCGCTCCCCCCCCCTCCGTCCGCTCCCCCGTCCGCTCCCCCCCCTCCGTCCGCTCCCCCGTCCGCTCCCCCCCCTCCGTCCGCTCCCCCGTCCGCTCCCACCCCTTCCGTCCGCTCCCCCGTCCGATTCGAACACTATAAATTGAGGGTGCAAGGTGCCATTTTTGCCTCCACTGACATAGTGTGTCTCAAGTCTTTTGATTCTCCTTTGAGGAGTGAGGATTGAATGCGTGAGACCCGAATGCAGAGTATACTTTGTCCAATCTAGTGTCTGTGAATTAGGGTTGCCCTCGTGGCACTCTTGAACAGGACCTAGTATGCGATCAAAGTGACTTGCTCTAACTTGTTTGTATTTGCAGGTTTTGTTGAAGTCATGCCACGCCGAAACGATGCATGGGATCATTGGTACGAGGATAAGGGGAGGGTTCCCGGTAAATCACAAAGGCAGGTTAAATGTAGGTTTTGCCCGTTCGTCATATCTTACCGAGGAGATAGAATGTTGGCCCACCTTGGTTATAGACCTCATGTAGGGGGTGCTTCTGATGTTTCCACATGTAGGATGGTACCCCCGCATATTAGGGCCTTGTTTGAACATTGCGGAGGCATTGTGCCCTTACATGTAGGCATTGTAAATGAGGACTCTCTGGTGGCAGATATTGTACCTTTGGAGCCTATTATAGCGGGCTCCGTAATTAGTGAAACAGAGCCTTTGCTTATGTCCCAAACCACTCAACATTCTGATGTTGTGATATATGGCACTCCTCCTCGTGAACTACGTCAACTCAACATAACGGAGGGGTTCAATGTGTCAACAAAACAACTCCTCGATAGAGCATGGGCAACGGCTTTTTATGAAGCTAACATTCCTTTCAACATTGTGAGACATCCTGCATTTGTTCATGCTGTGCGTGAAACTGCCCGTCATCGAATGCCAGCCTACACACCACCATCGTACAATGCCATCCGTACGAAGTTGTTAACTGATATAAAGGTTGACCTAGATAGGCAAGTGAAGGAGAAGCTGGGGAATTCCGTTGAAAAATACGGTGTTACAATATGTTGTGATGGATGGGACAACGTGCAAAACCGACCTCTCCTAAACGTTCTTCAATGTGGCACAAAGGGAGACGTTTTCTTGGGTACCATTGACACCACGGGAAATCACAAGGATCATGTCTACGTTGCTGCTCAAATTCAACCATTTGTGGAAAAGGTTGGTCGACATAATGTGGTCCAAGTTTGCACCGACAATGCCCCAGTTATGGCCTCCGCTGCTCGCGACTTGATTCGAGCAAATCCCGATCTATATTTTCAAGGATGTGCTGCACATTGCCTAGATCTCCTCTTAGAAGATTGGGGGAAGGAGGAATGGGTGAAAAAATTGGTAAAAAAATCCCGCCATATTTGTGTATTTGTTAAAAACCATCATGCTTCTCAAGCTATATTCCGGAGGTTGTCACCAAATCTCTCACTCCGCCTACCTGTAGAGACCCGTTTTGCTACGAACTTCATCATGATTGAACGTCTTCTCCAAGTACGCAATGCTTTGGAAAGAATGGTGGTTGATGAGGATTGGATCACTCTAATGCGTGATATGAGGAGGAGATCTGGCACCTCTTACATGAAGGGCTCTGTTGTGCGAAGCTTTATACGTTCTGATGGATTCTGGAACACGTGCGAAAATTTCTTGTATATGGTGATCCCGGTTGTTAAAGCTCTTCGTGTATTTGACGGCAAGGCGCCTGCAATGGGAATGGCTTGGAGGGTCATGCATGATTTACAAACCCATATTCGTGGATTCAGTAAACCTCCATTTCGCTTAAGCCCTGAGCTTGCTGCAAATGCTATGGTAACGTTTCAAAATAGATGGAGGTTGATGTTGAATGATCTACACTGGGCTGGAGCGATGTTAAATCCGCTTCTACGTGGTTGGGCCCCACTCCATGAGGATGACAATTCGAGGACAATCCTAAATCGAGTTCTTCGCAGGCTTGCTCAAGATGAGGACACTTATGTCCAAATCCTCCACCAGTACCAAGATTTTCTTGAAAATCGAGGGCCTTTTGCTGATTCTACTGACCCGAGCGTGCATGCCGCACCTCTCCATGAATGGTGGGATGCAATGGGAGGTGGAGCTAAAGCCCTCCAAACAATAGCAAGACGTATCCTTGCACAAGTATGTTCCGCATCCGCATGTGAACGCAATTGGAGCATGTACTCATACGTTCACAACAAGAGTCGCAATCGCTTGAAGCATAGTCGTGCTGAGGACCTCGTCTACATATATACCAATAGTAGGCTCATTCGACATCGGAGGGGCCCAAGACCTGCTCAATGGTACGAATTGAATGAGGTCTATTCTGACGATGACCTTGACGAAGAAGATGACAACGAAGATGACGTGGATCCAACTGATAGGGCTGGAAATGATGAAGACAACAATGTTGATGACATCGACTTTGATTTGGATGACCTCGATTCCGAGAATCATGGTTCAGAAGATGAGGATGGCAATGGTAGTGATGGAAACCTTGGGGTGTTTGAGTTTGATGAACCGGATGTCCCCCAACATAACGACGGAATGCATGACGATCATGAGGGGTCTATTGGAAGACCGCATGTTGAAACTCTCCACACTGGAGAAGGGTTTCCATCTGACCATAATGTTGCTATGGGGGCAAGTGAGAATGTGGGAATTGAAGTAGATTCCTTGCAACATCGGAGCGATTCTCTTTCATTTGGTGAAGGCGACAATGTACTACCCGTAAATGAGCCAACGCACGTTCAACATGATCCACTTCCAACCCGAGTACATTCTGAATCCATGGATGTCTCCCTTATATCCAACCATCGTATAGAAGATCCAACGCCCAATGTTCCTGAAATGCCTACAACTCGATTCCGTGCTCTTCAAAGGATTGCATCCACCTCTACGGTGCAATTGCATGCACAAGGTCAACATCGTCCTCTCACTCGAAGTATTGCCAATACTTCTAGATTGGGTGTTTCACGTGCAACTGCGGTGGGTGCTACTTTGGTTGCTATGCACAATGTTTCAAGAAATGTTACTATAGAGGCGCCACGTCGTCCTTCTGTACGACGACATGTTGTTGAGAACATACCAATTGCAATTCCACCCGCGTCTGTTTCACTTCCACACAGTCAATCCAATGGAAGAGGTGGTCTTGGAGTTGGAGGCGGAAGTACAACGGGGGATGCTTTTATAGATGGAAGTAGAGATGAAGTGCACTCAAGTCGTGGTACGGGTGGAGGGCGCCAGAGAACTACGAGAGGTGTCAAACGTACTAGGAAGAGGTATCAGGGACGATCGCTTCCGTTTACTGCTGAAGACTACAATGAAGATGAGGGTAGACCACATCTAGATGAAAATGGCATACAGGATGCAGATGGCTCCCGGCCGACCAAGAGGATAATTTTCTCACAACGTGACCGAGAGTTGCATCTTCGAAGCGCGACTCCCCAAACGGATGATGATTTCAGCACAGACGAGTCTGAAGAGGACCCAAGATGTGTCGAAGCAAATGATCCTACAGTACGGATTCGAACGTAATGGTTTTGCACAAATGTGTTCTTTCGGTGCTCCCACGTACTCCCATAATTTATTACTTCCGTCAAAATTGATACAAGTTACAACCTTAGGGCCTTCGGTAAGACATTTAGACCACAAAGCGAACGTTACGTTCGAAGTTGTATCATTTTATTATAGTAATAAAATTATTTATTGCATGTTTTTTAAAATTATTTATTGCATATTTATATAATTATATCTTTATGTGGTATTCAATATTGACTATGTAGTCAATAGTACTTTTGGTTAGACTATCATATGAATTACAAATATTCAAGTGAGTTTTTAAAAGTTTCGAATAACATTAAAACATGTGACATCCATATGCTATCTTTTACACGATCTTAGAAATGACAACTTGTCGGTAACTCCTCTTTATATTACATATTCTTTGAACATGAAATATGTTCAATGTGTACAAAGTCTTCCTCCGTTCCTATACAACTTTCTAAACATGCTACAAAAATGCCTAATCCGAATCTGAATCGAGGTCTATTGCAGCTGAAGTAGATCCTCGTCGTGCTCGTGATGATTCCCCGGCTTCCATCATTCGCGTGGTTTCACGGGTGAGATATGGACGACTTCCAGGAGACAGTGGAGTGGCATTACGTGGTCTAGGCCCCCCATTTAGCCATCTCAATACCGCATCATCCGTAACTCTATTCAAGAGTGCTTCAACTGCCTCCAACTGCGTTCTGTGTTTGTGGTACGACTGCTCTAAGTGCGCTTCAAAATGGGAATCCCGTTCCATGGGCATCTCATGTGCATCTTCTTCCAACTCATGCTCCGATATTGATAGTTCACCACTTGCATTGTAAAAAGGAGTTTGAATGCCTCTCCGTAATTGCATGGTTGTCGCATCCCAATGCCAACCAAAAGTTTGGTACAAAAATCTTTTCATGCCATGGTTTGGGGGCTTGTTGGGAAACAACTCGTCTGCAACATATAAAATTTGACGTGGATTTTGTGTCCATTCGCCATCTTTGTTATCGTTCCAAAGTTCAACCGTTGCACGATTGAATAACCAATTCCACTCAACAGAAGTCCCATCAAACTCGCAAAGGTTGAAGGGATAGTCCGTTGGCCTTACCACCCAGTCCTTAGGCATGTAATCCCGAAGGCCAAATTGGAGGTACAAACGAGGGTGGAAGGGTGATCTGCAATGGGGACATTGCCGTCTCCTGATCATTGTCACTATCAGACATTGTGGATGGAATTGGCCCCCACACGATCCAACTTGAAAGCATCCCTTTGGGCCAAATGGACTGCCGCAAATCCCACACACGGATCCGTCGAAGACCATTGGATGTGGACCCGGCCATAACAACTCACCCCTCATGCTGTATGGATATTCATGCACTTGGGTCACATCCCAATGGTGATCGGAGTCGATCAGTTGCCGCCAATCCAAGCTCCCGTTAGGCAATTTCAAGTCATCCTCATCATCCCACCTACTAGGGTACATATGTTCTTGATCTGGCCATGACGTGAGCATCAAGTTCCGCAATCTATGATTGCGGTTCCATTCTCGCTGGATGCTCTCAAATTCAGCTTCATATTGACGAGCCTTGGCCATAGAAAGCAATGTCCCTGTCCTCATATTGGTTCGCTCCACGATCGCATCCGATAGAAATTTCCTCAACCTTGCATTCTGCTCCTCCAGTGTGCCAATCTTGGATTCGTGATCGACAACCACTTCATTGACCACTTGAAGTTGTTGTTGCATGTCCACCACCTCCTTTTGCAAAGCCTCCATCTTTCCTTGCATTACTTCATTCCTCGTACATACGTCCGCTGCTTGTGACTTTGCAATCATGGCCTCCTGTAAAGCTGTATCCCTCTCTGCTTCCAAAGACTGGATGTTAATTGGTGTACTACTTGAACTGCCAACCTCCCCCATCGTAAGTGTTGCAAGTCGATTTTCCAGCTCGAGAATCCTTGCTTTATACTCACGAATTTCCTCGGCATGTTGCTGGCGCAATGCCTCCATTCTGCTCTCCATCATGTCCGCACCAAGTTGACGAGGATTTACCTCGTTTAGGGCCTCGTTAACCACCTGGTTAACCAGCTCGTTAACCACATCGACATTTACCTTCATGCCCTCCTCATCCATATGCTCAAACGCCTCCTCGATGGCCATCTCCACGTCATTGGCTGGTCGTTTGCGAGTACGTGGTTTTTTTGGTTCCCGACCTTCTGGAATTGGTGCCCCAGGCTCATCCACTAGTTTAGGATTCTTCCTGAACCACTCCGGAACGGGAGTGTATGGAATATCCGGAACTGTGCATTTAGTGAATGCAATTCCAATACCCCCAAATTTTTGATCATGCAGAGCACCCAAACTTGACCAATCCACCCTAACTCGCAACACGTGCTCCGCATACATCATACACGCCACCGACTTTGGAATTGCACTCTTGGGCCATCTATCCAAATTGGAGATACTTCTAAGTATCGTTAGGAATCTCCATTTTGCCTCCACGTCTTCAAGCTGCGTATAGCTCGCATTGACGGCCTTGCAATGTCGCTCGTGACAATGTCTTGGCCACAACCGATCAAAGTGAGGGAAGCCCACGTACTGCATTGTAGTCTTCGCTGACCACGGTTGTGGTACATTCTCCCAACCTACCCTGGCTTTTTGGGAGGGATCATCGTAAACATTCCACTCCAAATCAGCGGCCTTGCATCCATGTCCTCTGGAACACCCAGAACTAGATCCTCCACTTGCACTTGCCATGTCTCCAGTTCCTCCACTTGCCATGTCTGAAAATTGGAGTTTCTAATTCTAATTCCACCCAAATTGGAGTTTCTAATTCTAATCTAGAACTCTACTTTTTAAAATACTAATTGCACTTCATAATAGTGCTACAAAATATCCAAGCATACACTTCAAAATAGTGTTGCTGTGGAATTAGTTCAAAAATGTCCCTAAAAATTAAAGTTCAACTATTCGGCACACCCTTCGAGCACCCCGCTACCGGCGCTCACGCAGAGGCCAGTTGACTGGGCGCGTCACAAGGAATATGCCAAATAACGGCCACGTGGATCTACCAAAACCTGCCACAACCTGCCAAAAGTAGTGTAAAAGGATCCCAAAAAAGGGATCCTTAACTCCTCCGAGAGCCCCGCTACCCCGCACTCTGTGTTAGAGGAGGGTTGTCTGGGCGCCCAGAAGGAGTGGAGTAAGGTATGTAAGTGGTCCCCTCCACTTATATACCCCCGTCCGCCCCTCCATCCGCTCCCGCGTCCCCACCCGTTCGCACCCGTTCGCACCCGTTCGCATCCGTCCGCACCCGTTCCCGCCCGTCCGCCCCAGAGTCCCCCCCCCCGTCCGCACCCGTTCCCTCCCGTCCGCCCCCAGCGTTCCCTCCCGTCCGCCCCCAGCGTTCCCCCCCGTCCGCACCCGTTCCCTCCCGTCCGCCCCCAGCGTTCCCCCCCGTCCGCTCCCACGCTCCCCTCCGTACGCTCCTCTCCATACGCTCCAGCGTTCCCATCCCGTCCGCTCCTCGTTCCCATCCCGTCCGCTCATCGTTCCCACCCGTCCGCTCCTCGTTCCCACACGTCCGCTCCTCGTTCCCATCCCGTCCGCTCCTCGTTCCCACCCATCCGCTCCTTGTTCCCCACCCGTCCGCCCCGCGTTCCCTCCCGTCCGCGCCACCGTTCCCCTGCCGTCCGCTCCGCGTTCCCCTGCCGTCAGTTCCCCCCGTCCGCCCCTGTTCCCCTCCCGTCCGCTCCATGTTCGCGGACGGGAGGGAACGCGGGGCGGACGGGTGGGGAACGCTGAGCGGACGGGTGGGAACGAGGAGCGGACGGTGGGGAACGAGGAGCGGACGGAGGGAACTCGGGGCGGACGGGTGGGGAACGCTGAGCGGACGGATGGGAACGAGGAGCGGACGATGGGGAACGAGGCGCGGACGGAGGGAACGTGGCGCGGAAGGGAGGGGAACGGGGCGGACGGGTGGGGAACGTGGACCGGACGGGGGGGAACGGATGAAAGATGGAACGATTAGCGGACGGGTGGGGAGCGCGGAGCGGACGGGAGGGAACGGGGCGGCAGGGGAACAGCGTAGAATTGCGACCACATATGAATTGGACTTCATATGAATTTTTTAGAGCCAAAAAACGGACACTATAGTCACCATCTATAAATGTTAACCCTTGGGAGTGGATCAAAGTGCGATTGAGCGGCCCAACTTTGTTGAGAGTCCAAAGAAATGAACCCTAAATAGCCAATAAAATATAGTAAGGGTAGCCTTAGTTGGGCATAGTGTGAAGCCTCCAAAGGCCAAGCCCAAAAGTCCAAACTCAAAGGAGCATGCCACTTTATTACTTGCTCAAAATAACCCCTCCAATCTAACGGCCAAGATCTTGTCAATGATTGATTATTATAATGAAAAAAATGTAGGCATCGAAAAAAAAAGCAGTTGGGTTCGTTGGAAAGCTAGGAACCTAAACCCTCAAACCATGTATGGAAACACTTCTACATGAGTGTGAGAACAAATCAATGGCACATATGTGGTAGTAATTTGGAATGACGTAGGGTTTAGGGTTTAGGGGTTTAGGGTTTAGGGTTTATGAACCACTAAGGTTGAAGCACAAATTAATGATTTATTGAAGGAAAGTGCATTCGGATGGGTGACATCGGTTATGAAACCATATGAACCACTAAGGTTGAAGCACAAATTAATGATTTATTGAAGGAAAGTGCATTCGGATGGGTGACATCGGTTATGAAACCATATGAACCACTAAGGTTGAAGCACAAATTAATGATTTATTGAAGGAAAGTGCATTCGGATGGGTGACATCGGTTATGAAACCATATGAACCACTATGGTTGAAGCACAAATTGGTGATTTGTTGAAGGAAAGTGCATTCGGATGGGTGACATCGGTTATGAAACCATATGAACCACTATGGTTGAAGCACAAATTGGTGATTTATTGAAGGAAAGTGCATTCGGATGGGTGACATCGGTTATGAAACCATATGAACCACTAAGGTTGAAGCACAAATTGGTGATTTGTTGAAGGAAAGTGCATTCGGATGGGTGACATCGGTTATGAAACCATATGAACCACTAAGGTTGAAGCACAAATTAATGATTTATTGAAGGAAAGTGCATTCGGATGGGTGACATCGGTTATGAAATCATATGAACCACTAAGGTTGAAGCACAAATTGGTGATTTATTGAAGGAAAGTGCATTCGGATGGGTGACATCGGTTATGAAACCATATGAACCACTAAGGTTGAAGCACAAATTGGTGATTTGTTGAAGGAAAGTGCATTCGGATGGGTGACATCGGTTATGAAACCATATGAACCACTAAGGTTGAAGCACAAATTAATGATTTATTGAAGGAAAGTGCATTCGGATGGGTGACATCGGTTATGAAACCATATGAACCACTAAGGTTGAAGCACAAATTAATGATTTATTGAAGGAAAGTGCATTCGGATGGGTGACATCGGTTATGAAACCATATGAACCACTAAGGTTGAAGCACAAATTAATGATTTATTGAAGGAAAGTGCATTCGGATGGGTGACATCGGTTATGAAACCATATGAACCACTAAGGTTGAAGCACAAATTAATGATTTATTGAAGGAAAGTGCATTCGGATGGGTGACATCGGTTATGAAACCATATGAACCACTATGATTGAAGCACAAATTGGTGATTTATTGAAGGAAAGTGCATTCGGATGGGTGACATCGGTTATGAAACCATATGAACCACTATGATTGAAGCACAAATTGGTGATTTATTGAAGGAAAGTGCATTCGGATGGGTGACATCGGTTATGAAACCATATGAACCACTAAGGTTGAAGCACAAATTAATGATTTATTGAAGGAAAGTGCATTCGGATGGGTGACATCGGTTATGAAACCATATGAACCACTAAGGTTGAAGCACAAATTAATGATTTATTGAAGGAAAGTGCATTCGGATGGGTGACATCGGTTATGAAACCATATGAACCACTATGGTTGAAGCACAAATTGGTGATTTGTTGAAGGAAAGTGCATTCGGATGGGTGACATCGGTTATGAAACCATATGAACCACTATGGTTGAAGCACAAATTGGTGATTTGTTGAAGGAAAGTGCATTCGGATGGGTGACATCGGTTATGAAACCATATGAACCACTAAGGTTGAAGCACAAATTGGTGATTTGTTGAAGGAAAGTGCATTCGGATGGGTGACATCGGTTATGAAACCATATGAACCACTAAGGTTGAAGCACAAATTAATGATTTATTGAAGGAAAGTGCATTCGGATGGGTGACATCGGTTATGAAACCATATGAACCACTAAGGTTGAAGCACAAATTAATGATTTATTGAAGGAAAGTGCATTCGGATGGGTGACATCGGTTATGAAACCATATGAACCACTATGATTGAAGCACAAATTGGTGATTTGTTGAATGAGTGGATAACTAATCAAATATGGAAAGTTCAAAGAGGTATCAAAGAGGTTTCCGATGCGGATGTCGGAAGATTTTTTCAAAAGTGTACATTTTTAACCTAACCAACTTTATTTTTATTCCGATTGCGTTGACTTTATCTTACTAACGAGAATTGGATCCTCTACATATTGGATTACATCAATTATTGGTCATGGTCATCAAGTCCTTAGAGGTCAATATATAAGTAGATCATTGAGACTCATACATATAACGAAGGTAGAGTATCATGGATAGGATGGGAAAGGGGAGAGTCATGTTTGAGGGTGTAGAATGCGATGAGGAGATACACAATTTAGACGATCCCTATATTCCATTCAATGCAACACCCGAGCGTGAGAGAGATGAGAGAAGTGCTAGGGATCGATTTCGTGATGAGTATGTCATGACTCCCTTCTCACAATCTACACAAGCTTGGAGGATGAGGGCGGCGGAGGAACAACGACGATATGCAGACAACTTTGAGATCGATGCGGTGGAGAAGGACCACACACAATGCGTGGGTGGAGATCTAAATGATCTAATTGATTTGTGTGCGGATATTTTGGAGAAGCCCGGGGATGTGGATGTGGATGTGGATGTGGAGGAGACTTCAATCGACATTGAAATAGTCAAGGTAGCGGGGGAATCTTCAAAGACTATGTCTATTCGTAAGAAGAGGAGAGGATTGTCGCCTCATCGGCTACCATTGAAGGAACGGATGAAAGACCGAATGATTAGCTATTTTGATTTACTTCAGCCGAATCCTCTTCCAAAAATGGAGCCTCGCCGGAAGCCAGGAGCATCTACGAGGTTGGGATGACGGAATGAAGTGGAATATTATAGTTTGCATCGTTTGTTCATGTATATGATTAATAAAGGGCATTTATAACGTTGTCGCAATAATAAAGTTATGACTTGTATAATATGTTGTACCACTTCTATGATTTATTTATTTATTTTTAATTCACCAACCGAACAGTTTCTGTTGAGATAAACAAGCACAAAGCAATATGAAACTATGCATCCACTTCTCAGTTCCAAGAGAAATTTTTTTAACCACTTTACGTTCACCCTTAGTTGATTATTGCTATTTTAGTGTACTTTATTATGTGGATGGGGGGACTATTATGTAGAGGACTTTTATTGTATATTCTTGTAGAGGACTTCATTACCTATCCATGGATACCAAGAACTCATTTTTTGGACTTCATATGAATTTTTGAGAGCCAAAAAACCGAGACTATGTCCAAACTTCCAAAAAAAAGTGATTGTGAATTATATAAATATAAATATAAGCAATTGTGAAGTATGTGTGCAATATGTGTGGAGTACAAGAAAGAACATTTAGAGATGTTTAGGATCACGTGTACAACCGATATAACTATTGCAACATTGTGCTCAACTTTAGTTAACTAGATATAACTATAGTTGACTACATTTTGTGGCATACCAAAATTAGAATAAATATAGGTAATTGCATTTTGGCAAGACATATCACGAACAACTATAGTTAACTTGAACTTAGCACATGGATGTGATAACAACGATGTGAAAGAATGATGTGGCCTCACGAGAGGCGAGAACCTTGGTTAGTCTCCCATAGACTTCTTCTCAATTATGAAGCAAAAATCCTCATGGAGTATGAACATTGCACTAAGATCCATAAATCTCATACAATATACAAGTTGTGTATGAAAAAATGATGGCTTTATTTACATCTCCAACGGTTACAAAATTGGTATGATCCAAAATTGCTGCAAAGAAAACAAAAAAAAACTATTTTGCAGTGTCACGGAAGCACATTGTCGGGTTAACCATGTTGTATGGAGGCGACTTCAACATGTTCACTACGTGTGTGATGGTTGACCTTTCCGCTGGATTGGGCTTCGTCAATGCATCCAATGCTATCTCAAACCGCATCTTCAAGCCATTTGGATCACTGTTTAGCTGAAACAACGAGGAAGTCGAATCCCTGGCATAAATCTTCTTTGCCAAAGCACCCACTGAGAAGGACTCCGAGAGAAACGTGTGCCTATGTTTCCGAGCCATCCTCACCGGAGAGGTAGATGTTCCACGCTGCCCTCGTACATGGAATAATTTTGGACCAGCACAGTTGTATTTTATGCGGTGCTTGTTCATCTCATCCACTGATTCTTTTCCATAGTTGGAGGGTGCGTCTTCATCTCCCCATGATGCCATCCCCCAATCACACACACCAATGAAAACCGTGTTCTCACGGTCTTGTGGGAAATGCAGCATGACATTGTTGGGATTAAGGTCATTGTGCAACACGTCATGCTTGTGCACTACATCCACAATGCACATTAGAGCCCATGCCAAATAAGCTCGATGCCTTCGATATACAACCAACCGTTTCCGTGCTTCAAAGTCTGCCCCAGGCATTTGAAGGATTGTGCGCTCGTGGGTTTCCGGAACTTGGTGGTCATAGACCCTCATGTTCTTCAAGGAGCCTCCATTCCACCACATCGAATAGGATTCGTATGTTTTCGGGTGGAGGTATTGTAGCTTGATTATCCCAGGATGATCTACTGGGCATGCCAATGCTTCAACCGAACGCTCCTTTCGGTTCTCCAGACTATTCGTGGCCTTCATGGTCTTCCCAGCCCACTCTATCCAGTTAGGGATGAATGATGCTCCATGAATTGTGACTCTCCGCACCACTCCGAAGGTCCCTTGGAAGATTTCCCTATCCAAGGGTTTGATCTCCACATTCCTAGGCAACCATATGACACCCTGCCGGCCATGAGTGGCAATGTTGTCTGCCAGCTGCCTGTCAATAAAAACGGGAAGGTTGCGGGCGGATGTGCCTTTTGCTGCTATTACGCCTCTTTTCCAATTCTCTAGCTTAATGTACAGCTCGGACCTCCTCCCACCACTACTTCCCTCTCCAGGATGCATAGCCTCATATGACATCGTTGGATTGTAGATTGCTTCCACAGCTTGTTTTTCAATCCATGTGTTCCAATCGCTCATGCCCCTAGCTTCCTCAAACTCCGGTCCAGACGTGGCTTCCGTGAGAATAAGCATCAACTCGTTCCTCGCCAACTCTAAACCCTTTGTACCATCATTGAGGTATTTTTTCTCCAAATAAACCATGCTGTTACTTCTAAACCAATCCAACAACACGATCCTGCAATGATTTCGAGCCTCATCGGTCCGCGGGTCGCGTTTGCCTCTATGTTTCCTTTTCTTTGATTGCGAACCCGATGCCGCGGACCCGTCCTCCGTCCCTTCCGAAACTGCTGGGCGTTTTAATCCCCGTCTTTCAGTCTGCTCCGAACCCTGAGGTACATCACGTGCAGGGCTCTCCGGTCTTGATGTCCGCCGTGTCGGAGATTGTGGTGGCACGTTCTCCGAACGAGCCGGTGCATGTATTTCTGTGGAACTGCCTGAGCTTGGTCCCCTTCCAGTTCTCCCTCTATGTCCACTGTTTCCCCGACTCCCACGTGTTCCACGGCTTCCCCGTGTTTGGTTGCCTCCCGAATGACCAACAGCCAAGAACTCTTCGTCAAACTGAAAGGGATCTGGACGTGGTGGACGTGCTGCAGTACTTCCACTTCCAGGATCGCTTCCCGTACCCTCGGCAGTATTCGCCGATGCATTGCCTACTAGCCAAGCACGGTGCACCCTCAAATCCTCGTTCTCGTAAGGAGCAATGCCCTCCCCCTCCATCGTGATAAAAATCACGTGAGTGAGTGAATCTGAAAATGAGTCGTGATAAAAATCACGTGAATAAGTGAGTGTGAAAATCTCTCGTGATAAAAATCACGGGAGCGAGTGAATCTGAAAAAAAAATTGCGAGGGTTCCCCCACAATTTGCCCTGCCCTCCCAAACCCCTTGAGACCCGCGCGGTGATGCTGTCCTTTGGGACGCAACAAGGTCTCGGGTCCCTATGTGGTGGGAGGAGAGGAAAGTGGTAGGAACTAAAGCCTCACGGCTTTATATAGGCAACGAGGAGCCCAATCATTATGGGATCCCGGTCGGAATTAGGGTTTAGGGTACGAAAACGACGTATGGGGAACGTGGGAACTAGGGGCGGACGGGCGGGAACGTGGGGGCGGACGGAGGGAACGTGGGGGCGGACGGAGGGAACGAGGAGCAGACGGGTGGGGAACGCGATAGGGAACTCGGGCGGACGGGAGGGAACGAGGCGCGGACAGGAGGGGAACGGGCGGACGGAGGGAACGTGGCGGACGGAGGGAACGTGGAGCGGACGTGAAGGGAACTCGATAGGGAACGCGGGCGGACGGAAGGGATCGGAAAGCGGACGGGAGGGAACGCGGAGCGGACGTAGGGGAACTCCGAGCGGACGGGGGGAACGAGGGGCGGACGGGGGAACGCGGGGCGGACGGGGGGAACGCGGGGCGGACGGGAGGGAACGGGTGCGGACAGGATGGGAACGGGGTACGGACGACGGGGAACGTGTGGCGGACGGAGGGAACGTGGAGCGGACGTGAGGGAATGCGTGCGGACGGGAGAGGAACGTGGGGCGGACGGGAGGGAACGAGGAGCGGACGGTGGGGAACGTGTGTCGGACGGAGGGTAGCGGACGGGAGGGAACGCGGGGCGGACGGGTGGGACGGGTGGGACGCCCCACCCCCCCCTCTCCCGTCCGCTCCACCCCCGTCCGTCCGCCCCACCCCCCCTCCCCCGTCCGCTCCACCCCCCCGTCCGTCCGCTCCACCCCCGTCCGTCCGCCCCACCCCCCCCCCTCTCCCGTCCGCTCCACCCCCCTCCCCCGTCCGCTCCATCCCCCTCCTCCGTCCGCCCCTCCCCTCTTCCGTCCGCCCCACCCCCCCCCCTCTCCCGTCCGCTCCACCCCCGTCCGTCCGCCCCACCCCCCCCTCCCCCGTCCGCTCCACACCCCCGTCCGTCCGCTCCACCCCCATCCACCGTCCGCACCACCCCCCCGTCCGTCCGCTCCACCCCCCTTCCCCGTCCGCACCACCCCCCTTCCCCGTCCGCCCCACACCCTCCTTAGTAATATTTTATTACTTTGATTTTAACACAATGATAAACACAATGGCAAAATGGTCTACGTGGCAGGGGAAATATGCACATCCACGTCGACGTTTTCTGCCACATAGGACGCCACCTTGGCAAGAAGGTAAGTATTTTACCCACCCTAGTCGGCTCCCCCTATGTTGACCCTACGTGGACCCTATTGTGTCGTGACGGAGGGGTCCGTCACGACACGACACGTCGTGACGGCACGACACCGTCACAACGGCGGGATAGACAACCCTGGTGAGCGATCAGGGAAGTCATTTTATTAATGACACCATCAAAGTGCTTACTCAAGAATTTATGATTTTACATCGAAAGTCAACAACATATTACCCGCAAGCTAACGGGCAAGCTGAGAGCACCAACAAAGTAATCAAGATCGCCCTGACCAAAATGGTTAATGCCAATCGAACAGATTGGGACACCAAGTTGCATGCAGCACTTTGGGCATATAGGACAGCCTATAAGGTGACAACAAAACACACTCCGTTCTCTTTAGTGTTTGGGACGGAAGCTCTGTTACCTATGGCCTACCTACATCTTGACGTTCACCAACAAAGGAGCCAGGATATACATCCCATTCTTAAGAAAAGGATGGAACAACTCCAAATCATTGATTTAACTCGACATGAAGCAGAAGAAAACATGAGGCGCATGCAGTTATTGCGCAAAGAAAGGCATGACCAACCTCGGAAAAGGACACATTGTAAGCAGTGTCACCACGGAACAAGCAAAACTTCCCAAAAGAAAGCCAAACGGCATGATGCTTTGGAGGAAGGAATTATGCAAGACACGGAGGAATCCAAGCACTCCCCAAGGAGTGAAGAGCCCGAGTTACCGGCCGTACCCAAAATACGATTTTACCCCGGACAAAGAATTTTATGGCACCTACGACATAAAATACCCGGACCGGGCAAATTTAAAATACGTTGGGCAGGACCTTACCTTATTAAACATGTTTATGACAACGGATCAGTTGATGTCACCACCCTGCAGGGAGAGGACTTGGGCCGAGTCAACATGAACAAGCTCAAGCCTTATCAGGAGCCGGAATCCACTCAAGCTTATGCTTTACAAATTTTAGCATGTCATCTTTTGGAAACTGAGCTTAGGAAGAAACAAAACCAATTACCAAAAAGGAGTGGCATAAACCAATCCCCAACTACCCCATCTAAGAACATGGTCCCCCCACACACCGGATCTACCACACCCCTAGATCAAGCGACCTTAGACGCAGAGGACTTAGAAATCCATAGAGTTATGCTGGAAGTATATTGGGCACAACCTACCCCACTACAGGACAACAACCCCCAACCCAGGTGTAATAAAGAAACCAACCTACATACCATACGGCTACAACAAGATACCTTAAACCTCATAAGGCACGATCAAAAAGAAGAAAAAGAAACCAACCTACATACCATACAGTTACAACAAGAGAAAGACACCTTAAACCTCATAAGGCACGATCAAAGGGAAGAAAAAGAAACCAACCTACATACCATACAATTACAACCTTTATCCCAATGGAAACTACTACCAAGCTTGAGAGAAAATTCAGGAACCACAACATCCATAAAGAATACAATCCATACCTACCCTACCTTACTTGGCTTAGAACCAACCAGGGTGGAGCAGCCCACTAAGTAAAAGAGTTAGAGGCAAAGGCCTAGGTAACGACTCGCCTAGGACTACCCTCTAGAACCATAAGAGTTGTTTCACTGTAATTAAGGACGAGAGGTATTGACAAGTAAATCACAATTGGGAGAGAAAGTAAACAAAAGCATAGGTCTAGAATTTGTACACGGAAACTAGATGTTAACCTACTTGGGAATTATTAGGAGAGAAGAAAGAGATTTTTAGTAACACATAGTAATGATATTTAGGGTATACCTATGACGGACATCAACCTGAATACCACCGTTAAAAGGAAAGAGTAGCCGAGGGGAAGTGTTTAAACACGGGAGAATGTACGTAACCAATACACAACCACGACATAAGTTTTTGGGAGAAAGTGAAGCCGAAGAAAAGCATTCGAAGAAAGCAGCTCACAAGTGCGTTTTTAAGGAACTAACATATGAATGAAAAAGGACCAAATTGATGATGGATGTAATCCAGCAAAGGCGAGGATAGATAGAGCTCCATCGAACACAGTCACTGACAGACGATATTGGTGATGCATAACAAGGGATGGAGATAAGGAGCTTAGGGATGAAGATGATGGTAGGATGGAAAATATTGACGGATGTAGGACCTAGATGACGAGCGGGATGAACTCTCAAAGAGGATCAGTTAACGGATGAAGACTGAAGTCCTTTTGGATGAATGGAGTTCGACTCAGGTGGATGTAAACAGTTAACTGAACGAATGGATACAACTTGGATGCCACCGGGTTGAAATATTAGTCAATTATTAAAGATTTATAGATACCGCAGCAGGAGGAGAATACTGTTTTTCTGGAGCGAAAGAATCATTACGAGCAACAGCGTGTGAGCGATTGCGAGGTTCAAGGAAAGGTCGTCTTCTGGAGACGAGCAAGGAAAGAGGTTTTATTAAAAGCCACAGTATATAATATGGACGAATGTGGCCTACGGATGACGTTCTGTAGCAGACGGATGGAATATGACCGAGTACGCAAAGAAAGGCGGGTGTGTGACTCCGTGTCGTTTTCATAATGCCAAGGATGAATGCAGTTCAACTGTCTGGGAGCAGAACTGGGTCCAGTAGATGGATGGAACTTTTACGGCACACAAATGGAAATTACAAGCAGCACGAATCTAAGAAAATACAGGAACTTAGTTGACAGCTGATAAACGAAGTACCCTCACATGGAATAGATGAATAAAGCCTGGTTAAGAACCTCCTTGATGGGAGAAATTTTTGTTGAAATAGGGGAATTCCATAGGGTACTGATAGGGCCAAGTAGGTGTGAGAATCATATAACATCAAAACATACAGACCAGGACAAACAAGGAAAAGCAAACCATTAGAGGTAATCACCATACATTAGAGCCATAACGATTCATACCCCATACAACTCACCAGTAAGAAGAAGGGTCAAGAAAGAAGATCAGAAGCCGAATCAAATTCACTGGAAGAACAACAAGTCCTTATAAACTACAAAGTGAAAACAAGCAAATTTACTTTATCTGATTTTGTTGTCTTTGATGACAACTTATGACACTCTTTTGGAAAGGGACTTGACATCAAAATAAAATCCGATTTGATTTTGGTTGGAGGGGTCCAACAAGTGGACCCCAAAGAAATGGGGACTCAACCCACCAAGGTGGGGAGTCCCACTAAAAAGTTACTCCCAAAACCTGTTACAACCCACTTACCACCAGTCAGTGAGAGTAAAGAAATTTTAACTTCAAGAAGGAAGACAAGGAGGAGGGGGAGTACCTGAAATTTGAATTGTGGGACCCACCCAGCTGCAGCTGCGGAGAAAGGCCCAGCTGGCCTCTTCGCCTCCAACAACCATATGCAAGAAGCCCAACTGCTCTTTTCAGCTGAAGAGCTTTGGAGACCAAAGGGCAGAGACCCCATAGCCGGCAGATCCCACAAGCTTTCGGAACAAACAACCCACAGTTGCTACATCAAACTGAAGAAGGGAAGTTGAGCAGGGTTCAACTGACAATTGGAAGCTACACACAAGACGAGCAGCTGCAATGGAGTGCCCCCATACCTTCCAACCAAAACTGGATAAGTTCGGAGAATTCTGGAAGGAAGTGCAGAGGAGCAGTCTACAAGCCTTCACCTATGTGCGTTGGGATCCAAGTGAGTTTCATTGGTATTTCCCAGCTTGTAAGTCTCACATTTTCCAAGCAGTGCTTAGAAGGGCATTAGTAGCAGGTGTTTCTAAGTTCACAAAAATCATGAAGAGGGGGGCCAGAGGCAGAGCAGAATGTTTTGTATGCTTTCAGCATCGACCTAGCTCTGAAGTATCAACTAACCCCAGCAGAGAGAGATTTTCTCAAGAAGCTAAACTTGGAAGACTTCGTCACTTCCAACTCATGGGGCGTACTACACCCCCAGTTGGTTACAGAGGCTATTGCAGCCATGAAGACAACCACTTTCATAACAACAGTGAAGGGAGAAAGTGTGCAGATCATTGCAGCGAATTGGAGAGAGCAATTCCAGCAAACATTTCACCTCACTCAAAAGAAACCACATCCGGTTACAAGGGAATGGACACCCACTGAATTGTTTCCTTCACTGAAAGACAGCCCTGAAGGGAAGGATACCGTGCACATATCAGATTGTCACTACCCAGGTGCAAGAAGACCTCTGAGGCTCTTAAGCTCATTTTTCTGTCTCAACCCGACACACCAGAATCACATCACTCTCGCATTCGTGGATATGGTAATAGCAGCACTCAACAGCCAGGAAGCAGATTGGCCACATGAGTTTTATCAAGAGATTACAGAGGAACTTACAACCTTGCACAACAAGCATCAGGCTGATAAGGTAAAGGTGGAGAAGACCTCCATTGGACCCCACATCACATTGATTCTCAGAGCAGCGTGCATCCTTAACATCCGAGAAGAACTAGAGGCTGGCTATAGGAGTGAGAAAGCTCTCACTCTAGAGGAGCAGTTGCCCAACCCGAAGAAAACCAAGACCAAGCAGGCTAAAGGGGCATCAGAAGCACAAACCTCAGCCCCAGTACCATCAAGCCAGCAGACAGAAGCGGCCACAGACCCCGAACCACAGTTGGTCACCCCAGTTTATTCGGTGATCCCACAGTCTGCCGAAACCAGCTCTGGAAGGCCAAGAAGAGTCGTCCTGGAGACCATGGAAAAGAGACAACCCCCAAACGAGCTGCCTGGGATGGTGGAGCAGATCTGCCAGGCACATCGCAGGTTAGAGAACTTATTATTTTCTTTCACTGCCAAGGCCCCACAGGGATTAGTCAGTAAAATGAACAATGAGTTCCACAAAATTCAGAGGGAAGCCATACTCCGTGAGGGCATGGAAGGACCACCTGAGCATGGCCCAGATGTGTTACTCAAATTTCAGGGCGTCCAACTTCAAAATCTGGCAAAGCAGCTAGATAATTCAGAAAGCCTCAACGAGGTAAACATTGAGGCCATTTTCCAACTTCAAGAGGAAGTAAGCACATTCCAGCACAAATTGGCCCAGGCTGAAAAAGAAGTTCTGGCCTTGAAGGGCCAGAAAGGAGATCAAACCCTGCTGGCAGACCAGGACAAGGAAATGACACGCTTAAAAATGGAGATTCAGGCTATCACTGATAGGGATCAGAATGAGCTGAACACCTTACAAGAGAAATTAACCCTAGCTAAGGAGGAGGTGTTAGGCTTGAAAAGCCAGAAAGGTGAAGCCCTTCACCAAATCAGCCACCTTCAGCAGGTAATTGACACGCAAAAACAACAGATGCGGGACAAAGGGGACGAATTGACCGACCTCAACAACCACATTACAGACCTGAACAATGTTATGGCAAGACAAGATGCCCTGGATGTTCGTAGGAAAGAGGACATAGCCCGTCTCGAGGCCCAAGCAAGCACCGATCGATGTGATAAAGCCCACCTCCACACAAAAATTCTTAGGTTAAAAGCGGAGATCTCGGCAGGTAAAGCAAAGCCACACCTACATTCATCCAGCAACCACCCCGAATCGGACTGCACCTCAACCCACCCCATTATGGACAAGGAGAAACATACCTTGACAGCCGGGATAGCCAATCAACTCCTCAATGAGCTAAGGGCAGATTTGGCTCGCACAAAGCAAGAAAACACAGATTTGGCACAACAACTTGTCAAACAACGAGAGGAGTCTGGGAAGGAGGCCATTCCTCACACGGCCATCCAACCCCGCACAGAAACCATCCAGCAACTTATGAAGCACACTGAGCCTCTGAAGTCCATAATGCAGTATCACAGAGCATTTGGAGGATTAAACCTCGTTCTCAATGATATTCCTTTACTGAAAACAGGGTGCAGTCTGGAACTGAACCATGTACAAGCAATCTGGAGCCACGCCAATGCTGCGGCCCGAGACACCCTAGTATTCATGTGGTGTTTAGGGGAGCTCAAGACACCTTTGGGTGTAATGGAGATGCTCACAGGCTCTCCCCCTTTCTATATAAGGAGATACATTTTGAGATGTATCAAACTCCTAGGTCAGCATCACAATCTGACCAGGGCACCCAGGGAACCACTCCCTACACTGAAATCCTATTCTCATGGCCAGTACTACCAGATCAAGAAGGCCCAACAATGCGGGATCGATAGCTTCAACCGGGCCCTGGCTACCCTAGCCGCGGAAGACACCAGAGTTTGCTTCGAGGCCGTCCAGCAGTACCAAGAGCTCATCAACAAACACCCCAGCCCGGCCCTGCAACCAACTTTGAGCGAGCTGAAGAATTTTGTCGATGGGGCTCTCGAAACTCAGCAGACGACCTTAACCACCAGGAAATTTGGCGTCATCAACAGTGGCACATTGTTGTTTCGCCCCAGATCACATGCAATTGATCAGAAAGGCGGACAGCAAAGCATGGGGACATGCTTTCTCTGAGGGGAGGGGGTAAATGGTGAGCTCACTTCTCCCCCCAAGATGGAAGAGGAAGCCGGCGAGCAAGAAGCCGAGCAGTGAAACAAAGGAGAGGCGAATCGGGGAATGAAAAGGGACAGCCGCGTGGCGAAAGGGGTCCCTGGAAATGTAAGGGAGCCCTGGGAGCGTAAGCGAGACCCTGGAAGCGTAAGCGAGACCCTGGGAGCGTAAGCGAGACCCTGGGAACGTAAGCGAGGCCCTGGGAGCGTAAGCGAGGCCCTGGGAACTTAGGGAAGGCCCGGGAACGCACGGGAACGAACCGGGAACGTAGGCGTACGAGGACGAAGAGCCGAGACCCCGGGAACGTGGGCGTACGAGCTGGCGAACGAGCCAGGCGGGTTTAAAGCCGAGCTGGCGGATGGGCAGACTGGTTACTAGTGAAGGCAACGGATCAACTATTGAGGGCCGGGTTTAGGGCCTATATATATATATCCGGCCAAAATAGCTAGGGAATGTAAATAGGACCATTTTGAGAAATGTAGAGACACGGTCCTATTCCCGTTTTAAAACACATGTCAATTAGGTAGCTAAAAGATATGAAGAGATATGTTATTAGGAATTACATTTTAGACTATTTAGATTTGAACTCTACGAGTTAAAGACTTTTAATCAGGCTATTTTTAGATACAGTGCTAAATTTAGCCGAACTAACATTTACAAAAATCCTAGGAAAACATAGATTTGTAAGACTATATAAAGAGGCCAACTTGAGGGCCATAATACACTTCATTCGCTCAAGCAAATTTTACATGAGTGTCCGAGCCCGAGTCTTGAGTCTTGAGTTCGCATTAGGCGCCCGAGGCGCATTAGGAAATATTAAGCACCCGAGGTGCGTTAGGAAATCTTAGGCGCCCGAGGCGCATTAGGAATTCTTAGGCACCCGAGGTGCGTTAGGAAATCTTAGGCGCCCGAGGCGCATTAGGAATTCTTAGGCACCCGAGGTGCGTTAGGAAATCTTAGGCGCCCGAGGCGCATTAGGAATTCTTAGGCACCCAAGGTGCATTAGGAAATTCATAGGCGCCCGAGGCGCGTTAAGAAACCTTAGGCGCCCGAGGCGCATTAGGAATTCCAATTGGATTGACAGTGCAATCTCGGAGCATTAAGAAGATTATTGAAGCACCCGCGGCACTTACGAAACTTAAGAGCCCTCACGGGAAGCAAGACATACACTCACGGCTAGCGGAGCGAGCCCGCCAAAGCATTATCACGTACCGGCCAAGACTAAGAGTTCCGTGCAAGGAGTTAAAGACTTGATAAATAAATCAAAAAGATGGAAGAAGCCGCATGAGTTAAGGGTACGCGGAAACTTCAAAAGACCTTAGGAAAGTTGACACCAATTCACCTAAATTAAGAGAAGTATCTTATATGAAACATGATTGGAAATGATTGAGGATAAATGTAGTAACACTTGAGCTGAAAAAGGATATTACATGTCTACATACCTAAACATCATTCGAACTTGAGTTGTTAGAATTACATCACCACATGACGTAAGGAACGTAATCATGAGCGGGAGAGGATCCGTCAATTAGACAAATCCATGCACCGCCACCTCATTCCTTTGCCTCAAGATTTCACATCAACTCCTTACCGCATGTCAAAATCTAAGACTTACTTATGAGGCAATGAGTAAGGATTTGGGGATCACATGAGGGGAATACTTAGGCCATACCTTGGTGAAGGCACCTAAAGGAACTTGAGAGATATTATACCCCCGCTTAATGTGGGAATTTAGCATAAGCAAAAGAAGGGTACTTGCGGCGGATGAACTAAGGAATTAGTTCATAAACAAATAGGTTCCCGAGAGATCTAAGTTAGCGAGGGAGTATACTTGCCACATAAAGGAATTAGGCAAGGTGCTTGAAGACTTAGACGAAATTAGAGATATGTTTTGAGAACTAAAATGGATAAAGAAGATTGAGATTGTTTACAAACCATGAAAGATATTGTATAGGAACATTTTCCTCGTAAACACTTAACCTTGACATTACACTTATAAAGGTAATGTCAACTTATGTTCTAAGGCACTTACTCATTATGGAATCATTATAGAGTTATTAAGAGAAATTGAATATGCATTTACGTATTCTTGTTTAGGACACTTCAGGGGAACATAAACTTGGGAACCAAGAACAACTACTCCTAGGGAACTTATAAGCACTTTTGAATTATATGTTACGGGATTGAGATAACAAGAGAGTACAAACACCTTCACGAGGATAAGAATTTAAGATGATCTAATTTTGGTGGGAGTAACTTCCATGTAAACCGGTTCAGCAGCGGGTTACACCGTCTAAGGCTGGAAGGTTGAAGGTGGCCCTCCAACAACCTTAGCCTCGGCTAGGGTGCGAGGGTTCCTTTGTAATACACCCCTAATTGTAGTCGCTTTAACAAACCCTCTCATGAAAAATTGCATTAAAGTATCATCGTTGAATAAATCACCTACCCACCTTGCGCATACCCAATCAAATCTTCTAATGTATGCGGAAATCTCTTCATTTCTTCCTTGCCTCATTGTCATTAAGGCTCTAAAAGCCATACTTTGACCGACTTCGGGTCGAAACTCATTAAGGAACTCCCGTTGTAATTGGTCCCACGTTTGGAAGTGGCCCTCATCGTGGTCTCTATACCACTCATAGGCTTCCCCCTCTAAAGTCGTAGGAAACCAAACTAGCCAATATTGTTGGTTTGTAATTAGTGAGCTAATTACCCTCTCAACGAACCTCTCCATATGTCTAGACGGGTCTTCATCTTTAGTCCCGTAGAACTTCGGGAGGTTCGAAGGTATGTTTAACGAAGGTAACCCTTGAGGTACGATTATTGGTAGGCCTCGCGGCCTAACCAATGGATCGATGGGGGGGATTGGTAATATGGGAGGTGGAATTCCACCTCCCCTTAAATCATCCATGGTGTTTCGTGGTCCTCCTTCACTAGATTCTCTAGAGCTTACACTACTCTCTTCTCTAGTTCTATTAGGTTCTTCCACTAATTCTTCACTCAATAGGGAAGGAATATTTCCTTCCTCTAGTCGAGTAGTGACCGGAGATACTTCTACCAATGGTTCACCCCTAAAGCCACCCTCTACACTAGTGCCTACCCTTTCTACCACTTCCTCTATATTAGAAGATCTTCGTTTAGTAACATTTTTCTTTAGTCCTAATGCTAACTTAGGTTTCTGGGACCTCGTGTATCCTTGCATCCATCATTTACCGTTCAACCCTCACATTGACCAACCAAAGCCTCACAAGTTCTCTCTTTAATATTTCCGCTTAGTTCGTGTGATCATTGTTTTGGAGGTGAGGAAATAGAGACATACAATTTTCAATGAACAATCCCAATAGGGGATGGAAAGCTCATGTTAGTTTCAGGGTTAGTGCGAGTATCACCTCGTCACACCCCCTTACGCTCAACACTTGCAACAAGACTCTTCGTGAGGGGCTGACCATTCTTGGGTACCGTGCTTGGAATCGAGGTTCACCCTTCGATTCCTTGCACTATACGTCCAAGTTTGGAATTACCCTCTCCGTTCGTCACGACAAAGACAATTACGAAAATCCTTTTTTAATTTAATATTTTTTCAATTGGAAGAGATTTTGCTTACCTCAAGCTCTCGCTTCCTCCTGTTTTGTTAGCTCTCTCCCCTCGATCGAATTGCTAAACATACAACACTCAAATAATTGTAATTTAAAAAAACACTAAAACCCTCTAGTTTAAAAACTTTAAACTCTCACAACCGAGTGAATATTTAAAGTTTGAGATCCTAATTCTTTAATAATCCCTCTACCTCTTAATTTTCTAGTGCGGGTCTTATTAAGGTGATCTTCGTTATGCCATCCCAAGAAGGTTTAGTAGGCGCACATTTGCCGTGCTCCTTCCTCAAATTGAAATTGCATGAAATAAATACTAAATTCAAACCATACCTCTCACGAGCGCTCCGTCCTTTAATCGATCTTCACGTTTCGCCTCTCCTACCGCCTTCCAAGACTTCCGTCGCCCGCTCTCCAAGCTCCAAGCTCCAAACTCGAAACTCCCGGCGGACGCACCATTTATGTCACCAAAAATCCTCCACCCTTCGATTTCGTCCTAGCCCGAGTGGAAAAGTTTATAATGACATGTAGAGACTTCTCTCTTTGTAACCCAATATATAATTCCAATCTACCCTTGGAATATACACAACTTGATTAACACCACACTATGTAGTTTTACATTCCTTAATGTCGGGCAAGGTTATATCCTTAGCATTTTCTAATGTCCATCCGGCCGCTTTGGCCACGCATGCCTTCAAAGATATCCCTCTTGTGAATCGAGTCCTTGCCGTCGACTCCACACTACTACATGAGTTCTCGCTTATTGATTCCGTGCTATCACATGTCATCGTGGTTGATTCCGTATTGGTACATGACACTTCGCTTGTGAATTCCATGAGCACATAGGCTTTAAATACAAGTATTAAAAAATACTTATATACTTATCCTTGCCCTTCCTTCTCTAAGTTCTTCTTGATGTAAATCTCTATCAATGTCTTCCTACTAAACTTCAGAATAGTATAACTCCCACCCAATTTATGTTCTTCAAGTGAAATTTGGTACACTTGTTAAGTACCTTATCAAAAATCTCCACACCAAATTTTGGCACAAACAAAGTTCATATGCAAAAGTTATGCATGAAATTCTAACTCTAACTACTTAGTATGAATGCTGTGATAAAGCATCCGGTCATTAAAACTCTAATAACTTCCAACTCCTACGTCCAATCAATCTAAAATTTTGACACAAGATAGATATATAAGTTCAAAAGGTAGTGCCAAATTTTGGTATCCATATCTATAACCCTCTAAGAAATACATATTTTCAAACCTTGCTGCTTTGTTCCTAGACACCCTCCCCTTCAACTTTCAATAACTCTTTCATCCCAATGACTGAAGCTCTCAAATTTTTACCACAACTCCCATACTTTATAATAAACAATCCCTCAAATTTTCATACCCATTGAACACTCTGATCATCCATAATTGACAAATCTCTCACTATAAAGTTCTGCTCAAGTTCATAACTAATAAAACACTACAAGTAATGCACCTAGTACAATCTAGTCACTCTAAATGCCACAAGTTTAAACAAGTTTGAACTCTCTCACTTCAATATGAATCTCAATGCAACAAGTTGAAGTTTACAATCAAACTCCAAATTCCTTAAACCCAATCTACTTCTAACAAGAGGTCAATCCCTCTTCAAGGCTAAATAGCCTTGGCTCTTCTCCTAAGAACTAAGCACACACATGTGCTCCTATCTTGCTTCCCACACACCCACACTTATAACCCGTGGGGTGCTTAAAGAGCACGAAGGAAAAAGAGGATGAGTGAGGGAAGAATGAGGGATTATATAGTGAGTTGAGAGGGAGAGAGGGCATGAGAAAGGATAGGGTGAGAGGATTAGAGCCTCCAATCACAACCCCTTAACCTTCTCCTTCTAAGTAGGGACTCATCCCATCCACAAGGCTCTCGATAAGCCTTCGAAATCTCCTCCTACTTTGTAGGCTCTCATCTAATCTCCTAAGCCTTCCTCCCTCAAATGATCAACAAAGATCCTAATTCAAACATTTAACTAACATTGGCTTTCTACCTACCACACTTTACCAAGGTATATCCTCATACTACTTAAATCCACTCCACACAAGCCTAATGCTTCAAACTTAGTTTTCTTCAAGCTTCACTCTTTTTATATTTTTGTGAATAATCATAAATCAACAAAACACTACTTGTAATGTTTTACAAGTGTTAACAACACATGTGGACATCAATTTGGGCTCACAGCTGCCCAGCAGTCGATTTACATAGTCGACTGCTATGAAGCAGTCGATTTGTATAGTCGGCTGCTGTGTAGCAGTCGACCATCCACAGTCGACTGCTGTGTAGCAGTCGACTGCCTTGCAGCTTAATTTAGACAACTAATTAGACGCACCCGTAACCCAACCTACCAACTCATTGGATGCCACCCGAGGGCCCACACTGCGATATCCCTATAAAATCAAGTGTGCTACCCACCATGAGGCCACCTTGCCTCGTAGTGATTTTGAGGACCTTGTATGCGTCGCATACATTGCCCAAGATCAACTACGGTGTGGGCAATCCATAGGATTGCGATGGCTGGAAGTGGCAAGATACGGGATGCGGGTGGTTCGTCAAGAAGTATGTATTACAATCCCCGACACGCATGGGGCTTGCCGGACGAACCGGACGAATTTACACCCGAGGTGGTTGCAGAGAACACTCGAAATGAGGACGATTTGCGCAGTGTTTTACATCCGATTTAAGGGTTCACTGAATTCTATTGGGTTCGACTGCCTAGGAGACAAGTTGATCGTCACCACCGCGGATACTTGGACGCCCAAGAAAGGCCCGCATGCCGCATCGGTTACAAGGAAAAACTTTTCCCATGGCACTTGTTTCAGGACCTTAGCGACGTTCTCACGAAGGGGAAAAATCAATTGTATTTTCGAAAAAACTATGGGACCTTGTGGAGGTTCTACCAAACCATAAAACACTCGGTGCATGACGCAATTCATTGGGGGTTCAACCGGTGCACCGCGCACCAAAAGGAATACCGGGTGTATAGAGAGTACACACTTAGGTCGTCAATGTAAGATTTGCCCACGAATATGGTGAGAGCGTAGTATCAAGTTTGTACTTGCACGTATACTTACGTATGTTGGTAAGTTGGAAATGCGCAATATATGAATTTCCAGCAATATTGCGGTGATGTTTTCCGCTTGGTGTGAACTTATAATCATGCCACATGGAATCATTGTCACAGTTATTTGCATCGATACGTGTTTGATTCAAGTGCAAATACATGTAGATGCAAAGTCCATGGTTTAATTGGATGTTTGTGGCAACCGATTGTGTGGGCAAACATAAAAAATGATCATTGTGCGACACTTGTTTATTACTCCCAAAATTGATAGTGAACAATAATTCACTTATAAACATTTCCAAAATCATGGTTTTCCCCGCATTGTGTACAATTGAGTATCAAATAATGCCTCCTAGTCCAACGCCTATCTCACAAACACTAGCCAACATTCCTAATCCGGCTCCGAATCACTATCCAATGCAATGGGGGGTCCGCGGCTTGAGCTTGCACCGTTCAGATTTGGTGGCCGTAGTGTCCGGCGCCTCGCCTCACGCCTGCTCTCGGTGATGGCCCATAGTTCTTGCGCCGCAGTCTCCCGGTCAGCTTGTGCACGAGCGCGCGCGCGGTCTCCAATGTGCAACCCCCTCGCGGCATTCGGATGGCGCAGGACGTCTTGCATGGTGGGGCTAGAGGCCCCGTCACGGATGTCCAAAAGGCCGTTGACGTATTTCCACTCATTCATCCGGATTTGGACGTCCACCTCATTGAAGCTACCCTCTTGTGTAACGGCCTCCTGCCTCTCCAGATCGGCCTCAAAACTTGTTGTGTCCAACACGTGTTCCACATCCCAAGTTGTTTCCTCGCCCGGGACCGGTTCCCGTGGTAATACCCCCACTGTCACATTGCCGTTGGAGTCATACACGTATCCGTGGGGGTGAGGACCTGGGACGTATTCACCCGTCTCTCCGGCATGCCCACCCACAACACAGTACAAAAATGCCCTCAAACCTACGGCCTAAGGAGAGGAGCCGGGGTAAAACTCATGAGCAACCCTTGTGTACATTTCAGGCGTGAAGTTTGTCGGGTAGCCTCGCAGGTCCTTCAAATACCTCCGTGCACGCCAGCTATAAGCAGGAGGATCGCCGTATTCTGCGGGCGGCACACCATGGATTATTGTGTATTCAAAATCGGGAGGCATTCCCCATTGCACTCCGAATTGCTCGTACAACCTTCGATGCAGAGGGGCTTGGCACGTAGGACAACGGCGTGTTTGCAACATGTGTGGCAACAAACAATTCGGGTGGACCATGTGACCGCACGACCCAACGATCCATGCGCCTTCGGGTCCCCAAGGATTGGAACAAATGGGGCACATGCTCCCGTCCTTGATCCAATCGGGGACGCATGGCCACAACAAGGCTGGTCTGGCCGGGGGTATCACGATGCGGGATGATACTGTGGTATCCCATTGGAATTCATCCTCGGGCCTCTTGGTCCACGCAATACTGGGGTAATGGTCGTCATCGACCGGGAGGTTCTCAGGATACATGAAATCCAATGGCGGCTACGAGGTAAAAAAAAGCCGTCGTTCGGGCCATTGTTCGCCGTGGTCCTTATAGTGGGTCAGCTCGTCCATCAATGCCCTCTCACGCGTGGCGAACATGATAGTGGCTGTGACCATGCCCATGTAGTCGTCCTCCAACAACCGGTTCCTCCTAATGACCCGGTCGTAATCAACCCTCATTGCCTCCAAGTTTGTTGTGGGCGACGGCTCCCGCCCTTGTCCATCACTACCAGACATTGCTTGCGGCAGTTGTGGCGCATCAGCCCTCGCAAGTTCAAGGTTGGTCAAACGTGCAATCTCGGCCTTCAACCCTTGGACCTCCTCGGCGTGTGCACGTCGGACCATCTCCAATTCCCGTTCGTGGTCAGATTTGCATTTTGCCAACTCCGCCCTCAACGCCTCCACAACGTCGTTGTCGGCGACTACCAGTGGTGGGGATGGCACCGCCGATGCCATCTCCACATCAACGGGCGAAGATGGAGGACAAACCAACCGGGAACCATGTGGCGGTGTCACGTGGACCCTTTGTCGCCGGCTAGGTGGTTCAACCGGCAACCCTATGACAATGTTGTGCTCGTCCATGTTTGACTCGGCGGCCGGTGGAGTCCCCACAATTTGATGATCTGGTCCCGCAAGGAAATCAAAATAAGATCGGACCCTCAAAAGATTCATTGGAGTTTGCCATGCCAATGGAATCGGACGGCCAGCGTTCCGTCCTAGCACGGCACTTGGTATGACCGTGACCTGGCGTGCCTGCCTCAAGTCCGGGCTCGTGCGGGGTATGGTGGACCAGTCGATATCCACTCCCAAAATTACCTCCGCGTAGACCATTTGGCATAACCACATTAGCATATGCCCGCGATCAAATTCCCTCGGTGCACCCCACAAGAAATCCCACACCTCCTTGCACCGTTCTCCAAATATTTGATGGCTCACCTCCCTCCATATGTGTGAGCCCAAAAGGGTGCCCACATTTAGTCTTAGACCCTTGAAACGTTAGTTGATGCACTTTGAAGTAGCATGTTACTTCACAAAAATATAAAAAGAGTGAAATGTTAGTCTTAGAAGTACCATGTTGTAAGAGGCTAGGATGTGAGTTGTTATTGTGTTTTTACCTTCGGAAGGATTTGAGTGAATGAGGATAGGTAAGGAGAACTTGGATTGAGTAGTTAGTGAGTAGGCTAGTACAAATGGATGGAGACAACCAAAGTGACTCAAGAGGCAAGTGCATTCGAATTGGGATGAATGGAGGATCACATGGAGCGCACAAGTGGACCACCTCATCATGGCCACTTAATGGGGAAGGTCCAAGGAAGAATGCAAGGTGGAGGATAAGCAAATTCTCAAAGCACCAATCAAATCACGAGTTAAGCATCGTGGTTTGAATTAAGTGGTGAGCAACGATTTGGGAAAGTAAGGGGAGAAAGTTATGGCGGCGGAAAGCGAAGGAGGCTAAGTTTGGGTTGAAGCATCCCAAGTTTGGTAAAGTGTGGTAGGTAGAAAGCCAAGGCTAGTTAAATGTTCGAATTAGGATCCTTGTTGATCATTTGAGGGAGGAAGGCTTAGAAGATAGGATTGGCGCCTACTAAGTAGGAGGAAATCTCAAGGGCTTATCGTGAGCCTTGAGGGTGCTCACCCCCTCAAGCTTACTATATAATCCCTCATTCTTCCCTCACTCATCCTCTCTTTCCTTTGTGCTCCAAGGCACCCCACGAGTTATAAGTGTGGGTGTGGGAAGCCATATTGGAGCACATGTGTGTGCTTAGTTTTTAGTTTGAGAGCCAAGGCTTGTTAGCCTTGAAGAGGGCTTAACCTCTTGGTAGAATTAGTGTTGACGTGAAGGATTTTAAAGTTAATTCATGATTCCAATTTGTGGTACTTAAAGTTCATGTTTTGAATACACGTGGTTGCAAGTTCCATGTTTAAGAGTTGAGCACTTGAGGTTGTGATGAGTGCAAAAATATACTTGTGTGGATTAGTTAGTCTTAGTGAAGTTAGGAAATTCTCTCTCCCCCTCTCCTCTCTAGGATTTTAGGATTTTAGGATTAGAGAAGAATTGTGTGATTAGAAAGGGGTTGTTAGTAGAATTAGGAAAATTAGGTAGGAAGATTAGTTAAGGGCTTGAATAATTAGTGAGGTAGTTGGGGATTACAACTACAAAGTTGTGGGTTCATGAAGGAGCTGGGTTTATGAAGGAGCTGGGTTTGTTTAGTTAGAAAGTAAAGAGCTGGGTTTATGAAGGACCTGGGTTTGTTTAGTTAGAAGCTAAGGAGCTGGGTTCATGAAGGAGCTGGGTTTATGAAGGAGCTGGGTTTATAAAGGAGCTGGGTTTGTTTAGTTAGAAGCTAAGAAGCTGGGTTTACGAAGGAGTTGGGTTTATTTAGTTAGAAGCTAAGGAGTTGGGTTCATGAAGGAGTTGGGTTTATGAAGGAGCTAGTTAAATCCAAGACCACTTGAAGGGTGAACCTTGCACTATGGACTCATCCAAGTCCAAATCCAATACCGCGGAGGAATGTGAGCCCAAACCCACTACTCGGACTACGGACGCTTAAGGGTGGGGGGTTTGGCCTCACACCCTAGCATAACCTGAAATGGCCGAGGGGGCCTCAAAATCATCATATTAGCCCCCCTTAAGAAATCAGATTGTGCCCTCTAGAATGAGGCCTCGGATCCGAGGCCTCTTCCCACAAGTCATACACTTAGCCTATCAGAACCTGAAATGGCCGAGAGGGCCTCAAAATCATCATATTGGCCCCCCTTAAGAAATCAGATTGTGCCCTCTAGAATGAGGCCTCGGATCCTAGGCCTCTTCCCACAAGTCATACACTTAGCCTATCAGAACCTGAAATGGCCGAGAGGGCCTCAAAATCATCATATTGGCCCCCCTTAAGAAATCAGTTTGTGCACTCTAGAATGAGGCCTCGGATCCGAGGCCTCTTCCCACAAGTCGTAAACTTAGCCTATCAGGACCTGAAATGGCCGAGAGGGCCTCAAAATCATCATATTGGCCCCCCTTGAGAAATCAGTTTGTGCACTCTAGAATGAGGCCTCGGATCCGAGGCCTCTTCCCACAAGTCATACACTTAGCCTATCAGAACCTGAAATGGCCGAGAGGGCCTCAAAATCATCATATTGGCCCCCCTTAAGAAATCAGTTTGTGCACTCTAGAATGAGGCCTCGGATCCGAGGCCTCTTCCCACAAGTCATACACTTAGCCTATCAGAACCTGAAATGGCCGAGAGGGCCTCAAAATCATCATATTGGCCCCCCTTAAGAAATCAGATTGTGCCCTCTAGAATGAGGCCTCGGATCCTAGGCCTCTTCCCACAAGTCATACACTTAGCCTATCAGAACCTGAAATGGCCGAGAGGGCCTCAAAATCATCATATTGGCCCCCCTTAAGAAATCAGTTTGTGCACTCTAGAATGAGGCCTCGGATCCGAGGCCTCTTCCCACAAGTCGTAAACTTAGCCTATCAGGACCTGAAATGGCCGAGAGGGCCTCAAAATCATCATATTGGCCCCCCTTGAGAAATCAGTTTGTGCACTCTAGAATGAGGCCTCGGATCCGAGGCCTCTTCCCACAAGTCATACACTTAGCCTATCAGAACCTGAAATGGCCGAGAGGGCCTCAAAATCATCATATTGGCCCCCCTTAAGAAATCAGTTTGTGCACTCTAGAATGAGGCCTCGGATCCGAGGCCTCTTCCCACAAGTCATACACTTAGCCTATCAGAACCTGAAATGGCCGAGAGGGCCTCAAAATCATCATATTGGCCCCCCTTAAGAAATCAGTTTGTGCACTCTAGAATGAGGCCTCGGATGCGAGGCCTCTTCCCACAAGTCGTAAACTTAGCCTATCAGGACCTGAAATGGCCGAGAGGGCCTCAAAATCATCATATTGGCCCCCCTTAAGAAATCAGTTTGTGCACTCTAGAATGAGGCCTCGGATCCGAGGCCTCTTCCCACAAGTCATACACTTAGCCTATCAGAACCTGAAATGGCCGAGAGGGCCTCAAAATCATCATATTGGGCCCCCTTAAGAAATCAGTTTGTGCACTCTAGAATGAGGCCTCGGATCCGAGGCCTCTTCCCACAAGTCATACACTTAGCCTATCAGAACCTGAAATGGCCGAGAGGGCCTCAAAATCATCATATTGGCCCCCCTTAAGAAATCAGTTTGTGCACTCTAGAATGAGGCCTCGGATGCGAGGCCTCTTCCCACAAGTCGTAAACGTAGCCTATCAGGACCTGAAATGGCCGAGAGGGCCTCAAAATCATCATATTGGCCCCCCTTAAGAAATCAGTTTGTGCACTCTAGAATGAGGCCTCGGATCCGAGGCCTCTTCCCACAAGTCATACACTTAGCCTATCAGAACCTGAAATGGCCGAGAAGGCCTCAAAATCATCATATTGGCCCCCCTTAAGAAATCAGTTTGTGCACTCTAGAATGAGGCCTCGGATCCGAGGCCTCTTCCCACAAGTCATACACTTAGCCTATCAGAACCTGAAATGGCCGAGAGGGCCTCAAAATCATCATATTGGCCCCCCTTAAGAAATCAGTTTGTGCACTCTAGAATGAGGCCTCGGATGCGAGGCCTCTTCCCACAAGTCGTAAACTTAGCCTATCAGGACCTGAAATGGCCGAGAGGGCCTCAAAATCATCATATTGGCCCCCCTTAAGAAATCAGTTTGTGCACTCTAGAATGAGGCCTCGGATCCGAGGCCTCTTCCCACAAGTCATACACTTAGCCTATCAGAACCTGAAATGGCCGAGAGGGCCTCAAAATCATCATATTGGCCCCCCTTAAGAAATCAGTTTGTGCACTCTAGAATGAGGCCTCGGATGCGAGGCCTCTTCCCACAAGTCGTAAACTTAGCCTATCAGGACCTGAAATGGCCGAGAGGGCCTCAAAATCATCATATTGGCCCCCCTTAAGAAATCAGTTTGTGCACTCTAGAATGAGGCCTCGGATCCGAGGCCTCTTCCCACAAGTCATACACTTAGCCTATAAGAACCTGAAATGGCCGAGAGGGCCTCAAAATCATCATATTGGCCCCCCTTGAGAAATCAGTTTGTGCACTCTAGAATGAGGCCTCGGATCCGAGGCCTCTTCCCACAAGTCATACACTTAGCCTATCAGAACCTGAAATGGCCGAGAGGGCCTCAAAATCATCATATTGGCCCCCCTTAAGAATCAGTTTGTGCACTCTAGAATGAGGCCTCGGATCCGAGGCCTCTTCCCACAAGTCATACACTTAGCCTATCAGAACCTGAAATGGCCGAGAGGGCCTCAAAATCATCATATTGGCCCCCCTTAAGAAATCAGTTTGTGCACTCTAGAATGAGGCCTCGGATCCGAGGCCTCTTCCCACAAGTCATACAAATACCCTAGCATAACCTGAAATGGCCGAGAGGGCCTTAAAATCATCATATTAGCCCCCGTTAAGAAATCAGTTTGTGCACTCTAGAATGAGGCCTCGGATCCGAGGCCTCTTCCCACAACTCGTTCACATACCCTAGCATAATCTGAAATGGCCGAGAGTGCCTCAAATCCAAACATATATTCAATATTCTGAAATCAAATTTTGCACTCTAGAATGAGGCCTCGCCTCTTTGCACATTCATACACATATCCTAGTATAACCTGAAATGGCCGAGAGTGCCTCAAAACCTGAAATGGCTGGGAGCACCTCAAACTTGAGATGGCCGAGAGCACCTCCAACTCTCCTTCTCATCCGAATGCTCCTTATCCACTAGCCTAACCAAAGGCCGAAAGTATTCCTCCATGCACCTACCTTTTTGGTTGTTCTAACACATTCTCTCACCCAAACCCTACTTGGATTGGCCAAGACTAAGTATAGCGCAATGGCCGAAAGTAAATCTAGTGGAATGGCCGCGAATAAGTCTAGAGGAGTGGCCGCAAGTAAATAAGGTGATTGGCCTAGAGCATGCCAAACTGGATGGCCGACAACATGCCACTGGAACATTCATTGGTGTTTGAGAACGCATAATCCCTCTCATTTGCTTGAAACCCTACATCTCAAATCCTCCTAAACCCAAAACAATACATCGCCGTCAGTATGTTAAGTGGACATTCCATGTAGCCGACGCCTTACCAGATTTTGAAGTATGCCCTCCACTGTTGCCCCGACATCGGCTCCACTGTCTTCAGATGTCCCGTCCCCTGGCGGCGTTAGTGGAGTGCTCCTCGAATCGCCGAGGTTTACCTCTGCCATTCCTCTCCCGCGTCCACGCCCTCGCCTTGATGTTGGTTGTGTTCCGCCTGCCTTGCTTCGCAGAATTCTTGGAGCATGTGTCACATTATCTTGAACGAGGGTTTCAGTTCCTAAGTCTCCTCCCTCCTCTCTTTCTCGGTCTCCCATCAAATTCGATCTGAGCTCTTCCTTTGCCACTTTCCTCTTGGACGCCTTCATATTTTCTCTTCCTTGAATTGTTGGCTGTCCCGACACCGGTTCTCGCTCATCTAACCCCTTCTCAATTTCTTGTGCTACCTCCTCGTTGTTTTCTTCGTGGATATTTCCACTATCTCCACTTTCCCCATCCGCCTATATTTACCAGCGTCCCAATGGTTATAACAATGATAAGAAACCCGAATACTTAAAAAAAAGTAAATTCAGCGTTGAATTTGTACTACCATTTTCATTATGTGCTAAATCAACAGAATATTTGTAGATCCCAAGAATACGTACGACACTGCTAGAGTTCGTGTGTTCGCGTGAATCTTCTTGGATGCTGTCAATTCCCAACTCCTCCCCTTCTGCCATTGACCGCGGTTTACTTCCGTCCGCCTCTTCTACAATTGGTGATAAGTGAAAAGGCGGAATTTCACAATCTAGCCTCCACGAAGGTTTCCGCAGGTCTTTTATGCTTTCGCTCAAATCCTCAGGCGTCCCACGGCCCTCGATTGGCGCCTTCCTTGCCTGTGTCTTCTGTGTCCTCACCCTGTTTCTCTTCTTGTCGGTGTAATGTGTAGACGTTCGCCTCCTCTTCTTTTTCTTAGATGGTTCCGCTGTCGGAGGTTGTGAATTCCCTATTTCCTTCATGTGTTCAACCCTCCCGTGATTCAAACCTACTCGCTCTATTTCCTTTCCACAACCTCACCGCATCAACCTCAAACATTGGAAAGAAAGTGGGCAATCTCATTCCTCTCCGTATATAATTGCGATAACTCCCGATGTTAGGCGCGCTTCACTATCGCCCAACCGTGTTCCTAATTAGGGCTATCTTTTTTTAGTATGCCTGACAAGTTTGTCTCTCTCTGCTAATTATGCTTATTTCTTTATAACCTCATCGTTATCACCATTCTCCTTCTTTATGGATCTTCAAATTTTTGTTCCTTTACGTTTTCATTGTCTGCCTTCATGGCTTCCACCTCAATTATTCCTCCCGTCTCTGAGATGGCCGAGCTTCGTTCCAATGGCATCGGGGTCCCTATTCTGTTCCCTATTGATGCAGCAGGTATTGCTGTTGTCTCATGCCTTCATCTTAGCATTAGGTTCTCTTTGCAGGCAAGTACAATATGGGTAGAACGTGAGATCTCCCATCCTGATACTGGATTGCTTATTCATACCTTCCATGAGACCTCCAAGGTAACTGACAATGGCAATGTAGTGTGGGAGCTTGGCCCGGGAAAGTATAGGGTTTGTGGCTGGCCAGATTCTCAGCTGGGAGAGTCAACAAAAATCCTTGCTCCTCTTCGATCGTCGACTGCTGACTTTAGCACCCCGCCGGTAATAAGTGTCAAGACAGAGCCCGGTTTAGACGACGTTATAGACTTGTCTGATTCTTCGAATGATGATGTATCATTGCAGAAGGCTGTTTTCCATGATTCCCCTTCTTTCTTTCCTTCTGCTTCCTTTGTAACGCCTTCTCTTTCTCCCTCTTTTCCTTCCACTCCTTCTGTACCGTCTGCGTCCGAACCTCCTCAACCTATTGTTCAATGTCTTCGTCGTCTTGGTTCTATGCCTGGTTGTAAGAATGTCCTCAAGAAATTGGATTACAATAAACTCAAAATCCAAGAGGTTAATCACCTCCCCCCTCGTTTCGATGGTACCCAGTTATTTGTCCTCCCTGCCGCTGAATTCTCTTCATCTCAATCGAGAGCCAAGTCGTTGGACGGCATGGACAAGCAATATGATGGCCATGTTTGGACCAAGACTCAAACCACCAACATTACCAACGACGTTGGCCTTGCTTTTCGTTCCTCTGCCTGTGTTGGCCACCTCCAATGCCAAAACCCTAGTTGTGATTACCTTCAACGCGCCCATCGTACCTCTAAGGTTAATGACACGGAATTTGAGGGTTTCACTAAAGATCCTTTCCCTCTCTCTGGCATTGTGCCATCCCGATCTACTCTTGTCTGCAGGATCTGCAAACAACCCCCCAAATGCATTGCTCTGTGCGATGCCAAAATCTTCTACGTCCATGGGAAGGAGTCTTCTCAAAGAGCCTGCATTCATATCGGTACTCATCAACACCCAGTGAAGGTTGGAGACTGCAGAGACAGTCGGAAGCGTATCAATGCACTTATCGAGGAGCATGTTGAGCGTATGCCTCAAGCCACTCACAGCAAGATCGTGCTTGAAGCCAGCAAGGACATTGTTGGTGAGTTCCTTCTTTCTGGCGATAATGTCACGCAACGTCTCCTCTCCTTGAAAGAGCTCGAACCTGTGTTCGAAAGTTGTAGAGAGTTAAATTCCCCTAACCTTCGCTCTAAGGTTACCTCCTTCAAATATTTGAGGAGGTTCGGGGTTATGGATGGCATCGCAAAGCTCCGGGGCGTTAGCAATTGGGCTTACGTCCAACGCAACCAATTCCCAGGACAAGGTGACGATACAGACAAGGTGTTCGTCTTCAAGATGTCCGAGGTTGGTCCTGGAAGTGGTGTGGATTTGGTTCGTCGGATGCAACCGGGGGGGGACCTCGAGAATGCGTGGATGATGTCCGATCACGTGAAGCGGGTCAAAGGGTGGACCACCATGGCCGCTCATGTATACGATGGGACTTATCAACGGGTCATGACCATTTCATGCTGTGATTTCCAATCGGAGGATAAGGATGCCCAAGTTCTCTTCTGGCAGAACCTCAACCACGTCATGGCCCGCCACGGTATCCCACATCCAAACTTTATAGGCTTCATGGCCGACAGTGCCCAAGCCAATTGGAACGCTGTTCGCACTGTGTATGGTTCTGGAGATCCCAAAGTTCCAATGGAGGGTCGTGAGCGCACTTGTTTTTTTCATTGGAAACAATCGCTCGAGAAACATACGAAATCGTATATAAAGCATGAGTTGCAAGACCAACATAGACACCTTTGCCTTCAATATCGAAATGCCTCATCTATGCAAGAGGCGGAGACTAGGTACCTAGCTATCAAAGCTTGGTGGGCTTCATCCAATTGTACAAGTGAAGACGGTCTCAAGCATCTTCAGCTCTGGCTTGCTTTCTGGCACTTCCGCTACCTTCAATGGGGTGGTTTCATGGAATTGGTACATCTCCGTCATAATTCATTATTGGTTTTTCTTGGCTTCGTTTTCCTCTCTGTGTACATTTATATTAATACTTGATTTGTCCATTCAGGAAAAGGTTTTAACCCAAGACCAGTTGGCCGAGATGCCGTCCTGCAATCTTGCGGAGTCTGTCCACAACAAGTGGCTTCAAGCCTCCGGCAACAAGGGTGGAGATTTATACGTGGCTACGGTTGACGACTACATTCGCGCCTTCTTACAGGTTGTGGCATACTACCAATTCCTTAAAGGTGGAAGTGGCGGTGATGGTCCAAGCAAAGAAGAACTAAAGCTGAGAGGTGCTCAACGTCGAGCTCAGCGTACTGGCGACCCGACAGTGTTGCAGAAGGTCTTGCTTGAAATGCCCGGTGGGGAAGAGTTTTGCACTCGCGATCCCCACCTTGAGGGCGCCGAGGTGTTTGGATCGCAGAAGCGAAGACCCGACACTCCAATTGGTGATGATGGCGAGACCCACCGTCCCGATACAGTGAACTTCTCTCGCCCTCCCCCTGCTAAGCGAGTCACTCGCTCTCAACCTGAAACACTGCCTACTATCATTGAGGAGTCTTCCCCCTCTGTACAAGAGGTTCAAGTGCCTTCACCTGCAGGACTTGGTTTCCAGCGTGTCACCGCAGTGCAAGAAACCAAAGTAGATGTCTCTCTTTGGCATATTGCCCGCATACCCTATACCTCTGGAAAGTCTTGTTGGGCTAATCATGCGGGCACGAAAAAAAAATGCACCGCAAGAATCGTCACCAATAACAAGAGCGTCCCTGCGCCCACCTACACCGGTATGTGGCATCATTACAAACTCCAATCTATGAAGCGCACAGACTTTGTCTTTTGCCCAGACGACATCGAGCGTTGCGTCAAGGGCCCTCGTCGGAAATGGGTCATGCCGTTCTCTGCTAATGACCAGAAGCCTCCTATCCCCCCAATCTGGCCCGTGAAGATTGGTACCAACCTCACCCGCTCGGAGATCTTCGCGCTTGAGAACGCAGGTTTTCAACTCCCACCAAAGGAGCGCATCACACCGTCTCGACTCTTCACCAACTCTGCGACCCCGCTGGATATGTCTCGAATCCGTGTTCCAGAAAACCCCGACGCCATCCCTACGACAAGATTGTCCAAACTTGTTCGGCGATCCAGTAGCGCTCCTTCCGCAAAGCAGAGGCAGATGGTGGCATCTGCTGAAGCTATGCATGCTACTGTTCTCAAGTTAACTATGATCCCTCAACCGGGATTTGGTTGCATTATCACACTGCAGTCCAAGTCAGAACCGCAGCCACCCATCTACCAAGTCACAGTGAGTTCTCTTCCAGAATGCAACTGCCCATACTTCTTGGATATGATTTCCAAGTTCGGCCGCAAACGGAATTCTTATATGAATTGTAAGCATCTGTATTACATCTACGTCAAGGTTTCTAATTTGGATGCGGATGTAAATTTGTTCATACACGCCCCGACATTTAGCTTCAATGAGGTCAAACTCATCATGGAGGGAGGTCTCTTGACACATTCAACTTCCTAGAATTCCTCTCAGCCTAGCACTACATTAGGCTATGATATTTGTGTCCATTTCTGGACATCTTGTGAAGCAATAATTGATTGATATAATAAAGGTATAATCTCAATGATTATTTTTATTTACTTCAAAATTGTGTATTACAATGCTTCCTACCAGCTTAGGCAGAAAATATATATTTACAAGACTGCCTAAATTATCTGGATACACATTCAAGCATCAACAATTTAAGATACATGACGTTTCTCTTCGGCCTCCAGCGCATTGAAGTGACTCTTCATCTGTAGCTCTACTCCGCATAGAGTACACAAAATGTAGTGAACTATGAAAGGAGCATGGTTGAAAGAGGTGTGGCCAAATTCGAGTCATCGAATTTGGACACACCTCTTTCAACCATGTCCCTTTCATGGTTCACTACATTTTGGGTACTCTTATCTCTTCCAGATCCCTCCTTTCCAAGAACCGTCACCGCCGAAACCAATTGCAATAATTTATTGATATACTAAAGGTATGATTACAATGCTTCCTATGTCTATCAACTCTATTTCCGTTTTGCATACTTCTTGGATGAATCCGAGGGAGGTGGACCCGGTCGAAGCAAATCCATATAAGAAACTGTCTTATCTTTCATTCGTTCCTTTAGCGGAAGATGATGCGGCGTCATTCCCCTCATCCGTTCGCGAAATGAAAGAGACTTCGAAGATTCCCCTATAACCTTCACCTCCTCCTCCGTCTCGTTCGATTTGTCTTCATCCAAATCAGCGTCCTTCTCCGGCACATCTTCTTGCCTCTTTTCTTTTTGCTCGCGTTGTTTTTGCTCCTCCCGCGTCCTCCACCTCCATGCTTGTGTAGACTGCGAAAATGGAGTCAGGTCATAGTCATCACTACTTCGATTTCCAGCAGCAAACGAAAATTCCGGCGATAAATTAACCGGAATATGAGGATCTGCTAGACTCCTTATTTCCTTCTCCCATCCTAATCCAGCAAACATATCTCTTTCATCACCCATTGTATGCAAGTGTATATACAATGATGTTGGGTAAGAGTCCAATATATAATCTATTCGGCCACACACAATAATTGCTAAAGTCCAAGCTATAGAGTTGACTCACATATAAGACAAAGAGAAAAGTGATGAATCCAAACAAAGGAAGTTAATTATTTTGATTCCTTTGTATTTTGATTGACTCATTCTTCAATTATACCAATCTCCGAAAATCAATTTTCATTGATTTTTTCTTGTGATCATCCTTGGTTTTAATAATTCAACCACCTCACGGTTTCCAAACTTAATGAGACCATTCCAAATTCCGGGCCTTTACCCTCCACGGAAATAGGTCATTTTTTTACTATATTTGGCAGATTCAAGAATATTCCAGGTATATTCCAGTCTATATTTACAAATGTCTTTTTTTGGCATTTCAAGTTTGCTATTATTATATCTTCTACGCTCTCCGCTCTCCAAATCTCCGCTCTCCGCTCTCCGCTCTCCGCTCTCCGCTCTCCGCTCTCCGCTCTCCGCTCTACGCTCACATACAAGTGTCGTCCGGGAAGCAACACAATACAACAATGGAGAAGGGAACCCTTCTCCTGTCCCTTATTCAGCCTTAAGTAGAGGCTATAATCCCTAACTGAAGGTGGCAGCGAAGTTGGCCGCCCTCAGAAAACCCCTAACTGCGAGAAATCCGGAACTTCGCCCTTTGCGGAAATTCCGGATCTCGATCCGCTTTTTGCGCTGACAGAATTTTGAATTACAAGTTCGTCAAAAGTCAAAATCTGCCTATTCCTGCTTTTCCTAATTCTGATCTAACTACAACTGTCTGCCTAAGCCTACCCTAGCTGGTGCGATGCTTCTTCGAAGCCGTCTCGTCCTTGGTGTGACTCGCGGGTCCGCTGATGGCGGAGGAACCTCCCCCGGGGGTCAAAAGTCGACGCTCTTGCAGCCTCGTAAATACCCTTCGCATGTTTGGGGAAGGGGCGATCTCCTCCTCAGAGTCTCCTGCAGTGGACGGATCCTCCTCCGATCCGTCACCCGATCCGGATCGCGCTGGTCTGGAAGCCTTCTTCGTCTTCCGAGGGCGCTGGACGGCTGAGGGATCGCCTCCGGTGGTTCCCTCCCTGTTTCGGCCGGTGGAAGCTGAAGTCGCTCGTGGACCTCTGGCGGACACTGCTCGTGAGGGTGCAGGCGCCCACTGCTCCACGATCATGCACTCCGGAGCAGGTGATGGAGCGGCCGGTGGAAGCTGAAGTCGCTCGTGGACCTCTGGCGGACACTGCTCGTGAGGGTGCAGGCGCCCACTGCTCCACGATCATGCACTCCGGAGCAGGTGATGGAGCGGCCAGCGACATGGGTGCCTTACCCCGATCCGGAGACTTCGTCCGATCCGGCGTCCTCATCCGTGCTGGAGTCCTGGCCCTCTCCGGTGTTCTGGACCGAGCTGATGTCTTGCCCCGATCCGGATTTGGTGATTGCCCTCGTCCTGACCTAGCCGACCGTTCTGTGCTCTTCCGTCGAACCTGGGAGGAATGTGTCCGTTGCGGAACAGGGGTCTTCTCCCGATCCGGAAATCTTCCGGATTCCGGTGGCTGGGGAGTTCCAGCTGGCTGACTGGGTCCCACACCTGCTGGAGAGGCCTGAACTAACTCCACCTCCCCTACCACTTCGTACAAGGTGCCCGTTGGCGATCCGGGTGGGCCCGGATAAAGTACCCGCCTGGGGGTCCCACCTGAGGGCAGGAGCTTCTGGATTTCCTTGAGCAGGTCCTTCATCGAGCGGGAGTACTTTACTAGGATCTGCAGTGTTTGACGGGCAGAAGACGGATCCGCTGACTCCATCAATTGGTCATAGAGGTGCGCCTTGTTGACGACCTCTCCCGGATGACCCACCAACTCCCGGACCCGGCTCAGGACTACTGCTTGCTCTGCCTGGTGCTTCCGGATCTCCTCGCTCTTCTGGGTGAGCTCCCGGGTCATAGCAGCCACCTGTGCTGTGAGCTGTGCCTTTTCCGTCTCCAGGATCTCCACCTGTTTCCGGTCCGTCCGCTTGGCCAATTCCCGGAGGATATTTCCGGGTCCACAGTGGTCCAAGGCCCGGTTCACTCCTCGAATGATGTGCTCCATCCGGAAATATTGTTCCTGGAGTGCCGTCAACTCTCCCCGGACGCGCTTGAAGGGGGATTCCGGAAACTCAAACGTGGAGAGGTCGATGTCTCTCCAGGGCACTTCCCGGCTGGTACCGGCTTCCTGTCGTGGTGGTGGTGAGACTGGCTTCCGGACTTTTGGAGGGGACGGAGCGGAAGGCGGTTCCGGAACCGCTGTGTCACTGGAATCTTCCGTTCCGGCTTCTGCAACCCCTGCTTCCGGATCGATCCTGTACGCCACCTCGTCCTCTGCAATCGTCAGCATATCCTCTTCCGCTTCATTGATGCAGCCCTGGTGCTGGTAGAGATGGAGGATGTAGGGAGAGAGATAGGAGGGTTTCCGGCCAATGTGGGGGATGGACTTCTCTACGTATTCCTGGATTAAGCGACCCCAATTTACAGCTCGGACCCCTGACATTGCTCCAAACAGGGTGTTGGCCATGGTGATGCTAAGACGTTTAGGTTTTTCCGGACTAAGGATGGGCAGGATGAATTCTATGACTCTCCGCTCTCGGTGATTCCGGCAATTCCCAGGATGGAATCCGTCTTTTGGGTCCGGCTCCGTTCGGAATTTCCCTAAATAAAAATTATCCCTGCGGCTAGCCCAGCCCTCACCCTTTCCTCGCGGAAATCCGTAAACTGCAGCCCATACCTCTGATGTCCACTTTTCCGGATCCTGCCGAACTGTCCTAAACCATTGGTTGCCCCTCTCGAACAAGAATTCCCGCAAAGTGGCCTCCGCCCTGAGATTCCAGGGCTTGGAGAGCAATCCCTCACAACCCATCCGGCTAAGATCCTCTACCAGCTCATTTAACTCCGATTCTCTCGTTGGGACGGCTGGTGACACGGGTTTCACTGGAATGGGGACCTGCTCCCTCTCATCTCCCTCTCTTGCTTCCGGCATTTTACGTCGCGGCACAAAGCTCTCAACAATACCCGGATTCTTCCCTCCGGAACTCTGCCCGCTAACCACTACAGAATCCCAGCAATCCAACTGCTGGTGACTCGAAAAAGCAACTCACCACTCGTTCTCTCAACAATGCCGCTCGCGCAAATGGCCCGGAGAAGGAGAAAAACTCGTTTAAGTACTTTCCCTCTCTCCCAACGGGTCTGGTTCCTCAACCGTCTCCTTGTAACCGTTCGGATTCCGTTTGTAACCGTTTAACGGTCCGGACGCTCCGGACCGGACCGTTCCCAAACGGTCTTCTCAGGCTAATTTCCGGTCCGGCCAAAGTATCCGTTTTAACCATTTTAACGCGTAAGGCGGATCCCTAGAACCTTATTTTCTAAAACAACTAACCTACCCTAGGAAACCCTACTTTAATAACAATCTCAGGGTATTATCCGGATATTAACCCGGTTCGGAAGCCAATCCGTACTTCCGTGGATTTTCGGACTCCCACACTCGACAATCATACTCAATGTAGAATTGTATATCACTTAGCCCCATCGTGGGCCACCACCGGTTCCCGTGTAAACATCGGAGCCAAGTGGATTGATCGTTTAGGTGCGCTTTTCGATAGACATGCATTCTTGCTATATAATGCTTTATTTGGTAGTCCGCAATGCATATCTTCGCCCTTCCATTCTTTTCTAACTTTTGGAGTTTTCCTTTCTCCACTGTGAAAAACTCACTCTCTCGTATGAGCTGTTGTTGCCTTCTTTGAGTTTCCATGTCCATCTTGAACTTTCCCCGTGTCATGTATTCAACGAGGGGTGTTCTCCAATCATTGAAGGTTTCTTTGTAGGGTATTATCTCTGTCTCCTGACTAGGTTGTGAAGAGCTTCCTTCTGTTGGTAACTCTTCTCCCTGTCCTTTGCATTCAGTGCATAGCGTGATGAGTAGTGAAACATCCTCCGCTATGGTTGGCCACCAATACGGCCCTTGCAGCACCAGTTGCCTGGTGGCGTCTATCGAGAAATGTTGATTTCCCTTTATATGGAGGGTCTTGATGTAACTCCTCACATATCTTCCCGGTATACATTTCTTTATGATGCCGTTGTGAAACATGCGATGTAACTCCCCTTCCTTGAGTATGAAGAAGCGACTGCGGTAGGCAAGCAATCTCCTTTCTTCTAGGGGTAGGGAACTCACCCATGGGGTCCCGTATGTTTGACAGGTTAGATACTGGACATATGGTGTTGTCCAATCTGGTTCCGCTTTCCCATTCAGGTCCTCTTGTGCCTCCAAAGGTTTGATAGGAAGTGGGTCATCGTCGTCCTCGGAGTCATGTGGGGTGGGTTCCCCAGTTACGTCACCTTGATCTGACATTTTACATACTGGGCATTCATCACAATATTCCAGTACGTCTCTTCGCCGTGTAGGCCACCAATAAGGTGCGCGTAATACATATTGTCATGTCGTAGACAGATTGTAATGCACTCCATCTTGCTCATGAGCTTCACTTATAATTTCTTCGATGATGTCTCCGGCTACGCATTCATGTATTTTGCCGGAGATACTGACCCGCATGAGCTTCTCATCGTCCAAAACGAATGGTTCACTCAGCTGTCTAATTTTTGTTTGTTCTTCGGGGGTAGCGAGTACGGACAACAATTTTCCGTGTGTAAGGTACTCAATAAACGGTGCTCGCCAATCTTCAAAAGGTTGCACATGTACCATGAATAAGCTCGCATCTGGGAATTGGTCTTGCACCCCTGAGGGTTCCTCTCCACTTTCAATTCTTGATAAGTGGTCAGCCATGACATGACTTCTACCGGGCTTGTAGATCACTTCAAAGTCGTATTCCTGAAGCAAAAGCATCCATCTCGCAATACGCCCGGATACTACTGGTCTATTGACCAAGTATATCAACGCTTGATGGTCTACGTAGAAGACAAAATGGTTGGCCAGTAAATAGTGCCTAAATTTGCCCACTGAATAAACCATTGCCAGAGCTTCGCGCTCCGTTGTACTGTAGTTCTTCTCAGCACTGTTCAACAGTCGGCTTGCATAATGAATTGGAGAATCTCTATCTCCATGTATGTTTTGAGCCAAAACGGCTCCAATAGCTATGTTGGACGCATCACAGTGCACGTGGAAGTCCATTGTCCAATTGGGAGTTATGAGAATAGGTGTAGTTGTAAGCCTTTTCTTCACTTCTTCAAAGGCCTCCTGACAAGACTTGGTCCAAATGTACTTTTCCCCTTTCTTGAGCAATAAGTTCAAGGGCCGAGTGATATCCGCATACATCCATATAAATTTGCGATGGTAAGTGGCTTGTCCCAAGAAACTCCGGATTCCCCGCACTGTGGTTGGTGGGGGTAATTCTTTTATGACTCCCACTTTCTTAGGGTCCACCAATAACCCTTCTTTGCACACCACATGTCCAAGGAGCCTCCCGGAATTTACACAGAAATAACATTTCTCCGGGTTCAAGCTCACTCCATGTTCGCGGCATTTAATGAGACACTTCTCCAAGTGCTCAATATGGTCTTCCTTGGTGCCATATACGGTAAAGTCGTCCAGAAAGACCTTCATAAATTTGTCGAGGTAATCGGCAAAGATTTTCATCATACCCCTTTGGAAGGTAGCTGGTGCACACATCAATCCAAAGGGCATCACTCGATATGCGAATGCTCCATACTCGGTGATGAAAGAGGTTTTCAGCTGGTCTTCCAGCGCGATCATAATTTGGTTGTAGCCGCTGTACCCGTCCATCAACGTGTACATTTCGTGTCCTGCAACCGCTTCCAAAATTGATTCTGTGAAAGGTAGAGGAAAAGGATCTACCTTGGTGACTGCGTTGAGTTTGCGGTAGTCGACGCACACTCGTAGTTTCCCATTCTTCTTGGGCACAATCACAATTGGTGATAACCATTCCGTTTTGTCAACGGGGTATATGAATCCTGCCTCCAAGTATTTGTCGATTTCTTCTTTGACTTTGGCGACATAATTGGGATTCATTCGGTAATGCATTTGCCTTACAGGCTTGGCCTCAGGCTGCAATTCGATCTTGTGCTCGCATATGTGCGGAGGTATTCCCTTCATATCTTTGTACGTAAAGGCGAACACGTCCTTAAATCTCAAAAGTAGTTCCTTCACTTGTGCTTCATAGTCACCTAAATCCTTGGCTATCTTGACCAACTTAGGATCCTCCGGAGTACCTAAGTTCAAGTTTTTGACCAAGTCTTTGTCTTCAACCGTCCATCCGGCTATTTTTTTCCCTTTGACGGCCTCTGAGGCAGGGGTACGGTCCACTACTATGTCTCCTTCTTTTGCCTTGTAAAACTGGGAGGGGTATACAGGTTTCTCCTCCATAGCCTCTTGCTCCTTCTTGGTCGCTTTCCTCGACCGAGGTTTCTCGGATTTACCTCCTTGTGAGGTAGGTGTTCCGATAGTAGCAACCTCCATTGTATTGCAACTTGGTCCTTTGAGCTTCCTCAAGCTCTTTAAATCGAAATCTCCCATAGGGAGTAGTTCGGGGAAGGCCTCATAGACTATTGCTTCTTCCTCATCCGATAGTCCCATCTCCCAGTCGTAATCTTCCCAATGCAAAGGTCTCTTTGCAGGTGATAGCGCTGGAGTTCTTCGGGTACTTATCTCTACCTTGTTTCCTCCTTGGGTCAAGGTCAGTTTGTTGAGGGGCCAATCATGTTGAGCTTGAGCCTCTTTCAACCATGGTCTTCCCAATAACAGGGAGTAATTGTCTTCAGTACTCACCATGTCTATAACTGTGAGTGTCGTCCGGATTATAATTCCGCCAACATCAAGGCGTACGTCCCGGATAATTCCTTTGGGCATGACCTTCCTTTGGTCAGCCATTTTTATGGTAAATGGTGCGGGCTCTATTATCTTGAGTCCCAGTTTCTTTCTCAACGTGTCCGTGATGATGTTCATTCCCGATCCACCATCGATTAAGGCATTCGGTACCTGCCGGTTCTTCACAATTACGGATATCATGGGCATTTCTTCATCAAACGCCTTTGCCGTAACTTGATATGTTTGAGTCGGTTCTTTCGACTTCTCCTCATGTGCCAACGCCGCCATTATTCGCTTCTTGCAATAAGGGGCTATTTCAAGTAACTGTCCAATTGATATGTTTGCTTTCGTGTGATTCATCACACTCTCCAAGATCTTATCTACCCTTGCCTGGGTAGCTATAGGGACGCCTCCTTTCTTGGGGCTCCGTTCGGTGGGCTTCTCTGCCTCTTCCTTTTCTGGGTACCAAGGTGCGAACTCTTCTGGCGTGGGTAGAGTTTCGCCCTCTTCCTCCTGTATCTCATGGATAGTCTTACTCACCTCCCGGTGGACTTCCCTATCCGCTTTCCATTCTTCACTGTTGGCTCCTATCGGCCGTTCTTCAATCACTTTGTTGCGTTCGTTATCCTCGAACGCGTCATCCCTTTCATCTTCAGAGTTTTCTTCTCTCTTTTGGTGGTCTTCTTGCTCCTCCGAGCTGCCACTGCTTGATTCATCATCGTCGTCACTGTCGTCACTCTCACTATCTTCCTTGCCTTCTTCGGCTGCAGCCCGTTGGGCTCTTGTCATCACACAAACCGCAGGGGACACCACATTGGCTCCTACTGCCGGCTTCGTGTTTCTAAATCCACTCAACTCCTGTTGGTGTTTAATAAAGTGCGGACAATCCGGCTTCCGGTGCCCCTTCTGATGACAATAAAAACACTCATCGGGGTTGCCATCTCGTTGTGGTCCGCCAGTGAACCCAGTTCTCGGCGCTGCCTTGGTGTTGTTATTATCCATCAGGCTTCTGGTATACTCATACCTGTCATGGTTGATAGGTCCTCTGGGACCTCCTCGGTAGGGGTATCCATCTTCCCTCCGGAAATCTTGGGTCTTGTAAGGGGAATAACCATCCCTTCTATAATCATCCTTGTAGCTGTCATTGGGCCTGTAATAAGGCCGATCATCTCTGCGATATTCATTTCCCCGGTAGGGGCCTCCCGCCTCCCGCCGGTAATCGCCTTCCCTATAAGGGGATCTCTTTTCTCTTCTAAACTCAATCCTTGGTTCAAACCGAACCCTTCGATCATTCATGTCTCGCCTAGGAGTCATCGTTCCTGGCCTTCGATTATTTTGGGGTTGCACTTGATTTACCCCATATCTCCTCTCCCGAGGTCTCCGAGATTCGTGCCGTTCATAGACACATTCACTGGTGTTATGCGTTAAGCTGTTGCAGTTGGTGCACTGCTTCATCTGACACTCCTGCACGTAGTGTCCTTCATTTCGGCATCTCTGACAGATGATGCCTGTTCGAAATTTCCTGCTCCCTAGAGCTAGTCCTTCAATCTCCTCCCTGAGGGTTTTTATGTCATTCTTGGTAGAGTCATTTCTCTTACCCTTTGCTTTTCTCTTCTTCTTCTTGCGCTCTTCTTCTGAGTCATCGCTCGAGTCGTCGCTGTCACTTTCATCGAGGAATCTCCCTTTCCTCATTTGACCTAGCTCCAATTTCCGAGCTGAGGCCTTTGCTTCTTCCAAATCGTCAGTTGGCATGAGATCAATATGCTTGGCATACTCCTTTTTGAGGCCGTTGAGAAACCATGCCTTCTTAAAATGATTACTAGGTTGTGGATTGATCTTTGATGATTCCACCATCACCCGTTCGTAAAATTCTTCAACAGTTTCATCTTTCTTTTGCTTGAGGGATCCTAGACTCTCAATCACTTCTCCCTCGGATTTCTTGGATCTAAATCTCATCAGAAAGGCAGCTCCCAAGGAGGGCCAATCTGGAAAATGGTGTGGGCCAAATTGAGAATACCATTCTAATGCCCGTTTCTTTAAGGTAACCGGAAATAATTGTAGCTTGATCGTGTCGGTGTTTTCCTGGTTGGCAAGACAAACATTGTTAAACTCCTGCATATAAGTGTCAAGATCAGTCTTACCCTTATAGGTCGGTAAGGGAACCTTTGTTCTCCGTGGTTGCGCGGCCATGTTGGCCGGGTTAGATGGGTTGCTTCCAAAACTTGGTACTGTGTTGTTGTTGGCTGGTGGCGGGCTGACTCCGGGGTTAATTCCAAGGTTTTGGAATTGCCTGAGTCTCTCCTCAAATTTTCTTCTTAACTCGTCAAATTCCTCTTGACTGATAGGTTTCTTCACTTCTTGGTCCGTGTTGTTCTGCGTGCTTCCTCCGGAGAAACCGGAGTCTTCGTAGCTGAATTGTTCTTCAAAATTCCTTTTCAATTCCTCCCAACTCCTTCGGGTGAAAAGGTCGTCCTTGGTTGTGTTACCTTGAGGGGTTTTACCCTTATCCTGCACTTCTCTTCCCGGGGTATTCGTCCCGGTGCTTCCGCTTGTTCTTTTACTTCTCAAAACATAGGTCCCAAGAGGGGTACCTATTATCAAGTCATCCTCATCCTCGCTTTCTTCTTGAGTTGGGTTGTTTTCCGTTGTGTCCTTTTCTTCGTATGTTTTATCGTTACCTCCTCCTTCACTTTGACTCCTTTGGTGGATAGGTTTGGTGGTGTGGGAACCTACTGCCGGTGGCTCAGAAGCATTTCTGTTTTCTTCTACCCCTGTAGTTCTTTGACGCGTACGCCTCGCGTACCTCTCTTCTCTTTCTCTCTTCTGCTGTTCGTTCCGCTTCACGGAACTATCTCCGAAGTGCATGCGCTCCACATGCCTCCGTTCTGCTTCCTGTTCTCTTGGGGTTGGTGATGTGCTTCTCGTGCTAGATGTGTCCTCATGGTCAACCATGTACGCTACTGAGAGTGTTTCGGGATCATGTCTTGGCCGGCCTCCAGCACTGTCGCCTCAATGCACCCGTACTTCACCTGTTTGCCTATGGATGATTCACTTGGAGTTAAGTTCTCCTTGCCTTGTTTATTTTTGGTATTGCTTCTAGTCGGACTCTTGTTTTCCCACCCTACCGTTCAAACCACCATACAGAGGTAAAAACATCTTCTTAACATACAAATCGTACAACAACCCTTCTTGCTTGTAATGGTAACCTCTATGTCTGGTTGCCCCTAGAACATAGGCGCCGATACCTTCCTTTCCATCGTTCCAAATCTTGGAGAAAATTACTGCTTGTAGTTCCTCAGGTAACTCATCAATATTCCTTTCCAATTGTGACCGATATGTAAAACCTATCTCCTTTTCTCTAAACAGTTGCCATATCTTATCTTCGTAGATCTTTTGCATATCCCACATAAGATCATGAAACTTCTTGGTTCCGTCCCATTTTCTCAAAACGCTTTTACTTGTGCCATACTTTGGGTAATCCCACGGCCATTTTCCTACAGCTAAAATCTCTTGTTGTTCCGAGTTCTCTTCTTCTAATTCTTCTTCACGTCCTTGCAAAATGAATCCTCGTAGGTTGAATTGTTCGAGTCTCCGCTGCACAGCTCTTTCTATCCGGTCTTGTTTCCGCGATCCAAATGTTTCCGCCCACTTACGTTGCTCATTCGCCTCTCGTTGGCGTCTCCCGTTATATAAGTAATACAAATTCTCCATTATTGCCTGCCATCCAGCTCTTTCTCCAAAACACAATATGTTTGTAAATTCTATCTCTAATCTAGGTAAGTGTAACGTCCATGTGGCAAATCCCCAGCATGGTCGCCAAAATGTTGGAGGGCCACCTTCAACCTTCCAGCCTTAGACGGTGTAACCCGCTGCTGAACCGGTTTACATGGAAGTTACTCCCACCAAAATTAGATCATCTTAAATTCTTATCCTCGTGAAGGTGTTTGTACTCTCTTGTTATCTCAATCCCGTAACATATAATTCAAAAGTGCTTATAAGTTCCCTAGGAGTAGTTGTTCTTGGTTCCCAAGTTTATGTTCCCCTGAAGTGTCCTAAACAAGAATACGTAAATGCATATTCAATTTCTCTTAATAACTCTATAATGATTCCATAATGAGTAAGTGCCTTAGAACATAAGTTGACATTACCTTTATAAGTGTAATGTCAAGGTTAAGTGTTTACGAGGAAAATGTTCCTATACAATATCTTTCATGGTTTGTAAACAATCTCAATCTTCTTTATCCATTTTAGTTCTCAAAACATATCTCTAATTTCGTCTAAGTCTTCAAGCACCTTGCCTAATTCCTTTATGTGGCAAGTATACTCCCTCGCTAACTTAGATCTCTCGGGAACCTATTTGTTTATGAACTAATTCCTTAGTTCATCCGCCGCAAGTACCCTTCTTTTGCTTATGCTAAATTCCCACATTAAGCGGGGGTATAATATCTCTCAAGTTCCTTTAGGTGCCTTCACCAAGGTATGGCCTAAGTATTCCCCTCATGTGATCCCCAAATCCTTACTCATTGCCTCATAAGTAAGTCTTAGATTTTGACATGCGTGTGAGCCCAAAAGGGTGCCCACATTTAGTCTTAGACCCTTGAAACGTTAGTTGATGCACTTTGAAGTAGCATTTTACTTCACAAAAATATAAAAAGAGTGAAATGTTAGTCTTAGAAGTACCATGTTGTAAGAGGCTAGGATGTGAGTTGTTATTGTGTTTTTACCTTCGGAAGGATTTGAGTGAATGAGGATAGGTAAGGAGAACTTGGATTGAGTAGTTAGTGAGTAGGCTAATACAAATGGATGGAGACAACCAAAGTGACTCAAGAGGCAAGTGCATTCGAATTGGGATGAATGGAGGATCACATGGAGCGCACAAGTGGACCACCTCATCATGGCCACTTAATGGGGAAGGTCCAAGGAAGAATGCAAGGTGGAGGATAAGCAAATTCTCAAAGCACCAATCAAATCACGAGTTAAGCATCGTGGTTTGAATTAAGTGGTGAGCAACGATTTGGGAAAGTAAGGGGAGAAAGTTATGGCGGCGGAAAGCGAAGGAGGCTAAGTTTGGGTTGAAGCATCCCAAGTTTGGTAAAGTGTGGTAGGTAGAAAGCCAAGGCTAGTTAAATGTTCGAATTAGGATCCTTGTTGATCATTTGAGGGAGGAAGGCTTAGAAGATAGGATTGGCGCCTACTAAGTAGGAGGAAATCTCAAGGGCTTATCGTGAGCCTTGAGGGTGCTCACCCCCTCAAGCTTACTATATAATCCCTCATTCTTCCCTCACTCATCCTCTCTTTCCTTTGTGCTCCAAGGCACCCCACGAGTTATAAGTGTGGGTGTGGGAAGCCATATTGGAGCACATGTGTGTGCTTAGTTTTTAGTTTGAGAGCCAAGGCTTGTTAGCCTTGAAGAGGGCTTAACCTCTTGGTAGAATTAGTGTTGACGTGAAGGATTTTAAAGTTAATTCATGATTCCAATTTGTGGTACTTAAAGTTCATGTTTTGAATACACGTGGTTGCAAGTTCCATGTTTAAGAGTTGAGCACTTGAGGTTGTGATGAGTGCAAAAATATACTTGTGTGGATTAGTTAGTCTTAGTGAAGTTAGGAAATTCTCTCTCCCCCTCTCCTCTCTAGGATTTTAGGATTTTAGGATTAGAGAAGAATTGTGTGATTAGAAAGGGGTTGTTAGTAGAATTAGGAAAATTAGGTAGGAAGATTAGTTAAGGGCTTGAATAATTAGTGAGGTAGTTGGGGATTACAACTACAAAGTTGTGGGTTCATGAAGGAGCTGGGTTTATGAAGGAGCTGGGTTTGTTTAGTTAGAAAGTAAAGAGCTGGGTTTATGAAGGACCTGGGTTTGTTTAGTTAGAAGCTAAGGAGCTGGGTTCATGAAGAAGTTGGGTTTATGAAGGAGCTAGGTTTATGTAATTAGAAAGTAAAGAGATGGGTTCATGAAGGAGCTTAGTAGATAGCCTACTTAATTAGCTCATAGATAAGTAGTTAGTTACATTATGCTAGTTAGTGTTATGTGTGGCTTTCACAAGTAAATGTATTTGAGATTGACTATAGAGAATAGTGTTTTTTAACACTTGCATCCTCTCTTTAAAAATAAACCACGTGCACAAATTAATGGAGAATGTGGAGCACTCTCGCAATGGCAAGACAAAGGAAGCAAAGACCAAAGTTAAATCCAAGACCACTTGAAGGGTGAACCTTGCACTATGGACTCATCCAAGTCCAAATCCAATACCGCGGAGGAATGTGAGCCCAAACCCACTACTCGGACTACGGACGCTTAAGGGTGGGGGGTTTGGCCTCACAATGCGGTAAGGAGTTGATGTGAAATCTTGAGGCAAAGGAATGAGGTGGCGGTGCATGGATTTGTCTAATTGACGGATCCTCTCCCGCTCATGATTACGTTCCTTACGTCATGTGGTGATGTAATTCTAACAACTCAAGTTCGAATGATGTTTAGGTATGTAGACATGTAATATCCTTTTTCAGCTCAAGTGTTACTACATTTATCCTCAATCATTTCCAATCATGTTTCATATAAGATACTTCTCTTAATTTAGGTGAATTGGTGTCAACTTTCCTAAGGTCTTTTGAAGTTTCCGCGTACCCTTAACTCATGCGGCCTCTTCCATCTTTTTGATTTATTTATCAAGTCTTTAACTCCTTGCACGGAACTCTTAGTCTTGGCCGGTACGTGATAATGCTTTGGCGGGCTCGCTCCGCTAGCCGTGAGTGTATGTCTTGCTTCCCGTGAGGGCTCTTAAGTTTCGTAAGTGCCGCGGGTGCTTCAATAATCTTCTTAATGCTCCGAGATTGCACTGTCAATCCAATTGGAATTCCTAATGCGCCTCGGGCGCCTAAGGTTTCTTAACGCGCCTCGGGCGCCTATGAATTTCCTAATGCACCTTGGGTGCCTAAGAATTCCTAATGCGCCTCGGGCGCCTAAGATTTCCTAACGCACCTCGGGTGCCTAAGAATTCCTAATGCGCCTCGGGCGCCTAAGATTTCCTAACGCACCTCGGGTGCCTAAGAATTCCTAATGCGCCTCGGGCGCCTAAGATTTCCTAACGCACCTCGGGTGCTTAATATTTCCTAATGCGCCTCGGGCGCCTAATGCGAACTCAAGACTCAAGACTCGGGCTCGGACACTCATGTAAAATTTGCTTGAGCGAATGAAGTGTATTATGGCCCTCAAGTTGGCCTCTTTATATAGTCTTACAAATCTATGTTTTCCTAGGATTTTTGTAAATGTTAGTTCGGCTAAATTTAGCACTGTATCTAAAAATAGCCTGATTAAAAGTCTTTAACTCGTAGAGTTCAAATCTAAATAGTCTAAAATGTAATTCCTAATAACATATCTCTTCATATCTTTTAGCTACCTAATTGACATGTGTTTTAAAACGGGAATAGGACCGTGTCTCTACATTTCTCAAAATGGTCCTATTTACATTCCCTAGCTATTTCGGCCGGATATATATATATAGGCCCTAAACCCGGCCCTCAATAGTTGATCCGTTGCCTTCACTAGTAACCAGTCTGCCCATCCGCCAGCTCGGCTTTAAACCCGCCTGGCTCGTTCGCCAGCTCGTACGCCCACGTTCCCGGGGTCTCGGCTCTTCGTCCTCGTACGCCTACGTTCCCGGTTCGTTCCCGTGCGTTCCCGGGCCTTCCCTAAGTTCCCAGGGCCTCGCTTACGTTCCCAGGGTCTCGCTTACGCTCCCAGGGTCTCGCTTACGCTTCCAGGGTCTCGCTTACGCTCCCAGGGCTCCCTTACATTTCCAGGGACCCCTTTCGCCACGCGGCTGTCCCTTTTCATTCCCCGATTCGCCTCTCCTTTGTTTCACTGCTCGGCTTCTTGCTCGCCGGCTTCCTCTTCCATCTTGGGGGGAGAAGTGAGCTCACCAAAGGTAGCCGCTAGGGATATGGAACATATTGAGAGGGATTATGAGCGGCTATGGAGGAAAGAGGATGAGTTGATCCCTCAATTCATCCCTCTCCTACCTAAGATGGGAATGGACCCGATTAGGCCGCATAATCGCCCTCCATATGTCGCCATTGAAGCGGCCTCAATTCCCTTGGCGGTAACGGCCCCCCCAACCATGTTAGCATTACCGGCCCCTAGGGTAGACCCTCAAATTGAAGAGATAGAGCAACGACTAGGTGCTACTCAACTAGGGTTCCAAGAGACAATGTTAAAACAATTTCAAAATCTAACGGACCAAATGGCATTGTTGATCAAAAATCAACAACCCGGTCCTCCACCTCAAATAGAGTCGGGAAACCACACATCGGGATTTTGGTGCACTAATTGTCAACAACACGGTCATACACTACAATTTTGTAGAAACGGGCCGAACCGCAATCAACGAACGAACAATAATGGGCATCAACAAAACTTAAGGGGTCCGAGTCAAAACCAAGGGAATAATCGGGGCCCTCCGCCACGTGGACAAACTAACCAAAGTACCGAAAAAAAGGATTTTCACCATCTTTGCGGTAGATACCACGTCATAGGGCAATGTTGGTCCGAAAACCAAGGTCAAGTGTGTAATAATTGTGGGGGGCCACACGCTTCTAACCAATGTCGTCATCCGGACAAGGTAAGTGGAGCACCGAACCCTCCAACTAACCCAACCCAACCGGATCAAGAGAATACGAGGGGTTCACAAAATGAAGGTAATAATACCCTTAAACCTTCTAACTTCTATTATGATGGGAATACGAATCTTTCGGGGCAAGTTACACAATCACCTAAACAAATGGGACCGTCTACATCTCAAGATGTCCGATTTATGGATTCTTCTACCGTTCCGGTAAATTTAGAAATGTCCACAAATGGTTAAGGTTCATGTCTTCCACATGCTAACTCCATTTCATACGAGTTAAAAAGTCTTAAGGAGGAAATTGTGCATAAGGCTCCGGCATTAGCCGTTACCACTAGAGCAATGAGGGGTAATGCACCATTAGAAGTAGAGGAGGAGGAGGAAGAAGAGGAAAATCCATTGGGGGAAATTCCTTATTTTTCGGATTTGGAGAATGTAACTAGAGAGGCTAGGAAGGCCACTAAGGCATTAGAGAGAGAAAATGAAATTGCCAATGAGAGGGAGAGGTCTAATGTCATCCATGATTTAGAGGGTGGTGATGTAGGAGAGTGGGAAGGTCCGGGCATTCCCGTAGAGGAGTTTGATAGTGTTAGAAGGCCTAAGGCCGATAGAGTAGATGGATACGACCTTTGGGCCGACCTTAGCTCACTAAAGGCCGATATCACCTTTGGCCAATTGTTAGAAATTTCACCGGTAGCTAGGAAAATTTTGAAGGACGGGATGCCCGTGAATAGGAGGGCCAAGAGGCCAAAGACTGGAGTGTCGGCAAGGGTCCAAATGCAAGGAAGAACTCGGGAAGTCAAGGCGGTGGAGATTGAAGTAACAATAGTGGACAAGGTGGTTCCTCATGTTTTGGTGGATGGTGGAAGTAGTCTCAATATTCTACCCGAGCACACTATGCGGAAATTGGGCTTAAGTTTGACGGGTCCGTCGCCATTTGTGATTAATATGGCCAATCAAAGTCCGGTGGTTCCGGTGGGGATTATCAAAGATTGTCGGCTTAACACGGGAGGTGAAGAATACATTGTGACCTTCCAAGTCATTAAAATGCACGACAATAAGGATGCATTTCCCATCTTGTTAGGACAACCTTGGTTAAGGATGTCTAACGCCGTAGTAGATTGGGGAGGACAAAAACCTTCTATCACTTATGGTCCCGTAGATAATAGGGTCAAGGTCTCAATAACACCTTTAAGTGGTTGGGTTAGGGAGGAGATTGATCCAATGTCGGATGAAGAGGAGAATGGCGGAAGTAATGAGAAATTTGAGGATACATTGGTGGGGGTTGTTCAAAACAAGGAGAAGGCTAAAATGTATTCCTCTAACGGGTTCTTAGGTCCTAGCTTTTACAATCAAGATGTTGATGGAGATTTTACACATTGGCTAAGACAATACCCGGAGTCCATTAGCGATGTCATGATGATGACTCGTAGTTGTATCCTCCAAGATGATGTGTCTAGAGAAGATTATTTGTCCTTAGAGCCATGTGAGGTTCTCACGGAGGAGGAATGGGTGAAGGGAGGACTCACTCCATGGTTAGATGATATTGAGTTGAGTGATGTGAGTTTGGTACATGTAGATGGGACTCAAGATGAGGAGGCCATGTTAGAACTCTCAAAGTTAGAGCCCGCTTTGCATTTTAAAACTACTTCTACGGGCATTATCGTGAGTTATGATGTCAAGGACTACCCTAATGTACCCAACGATTGGTATAGAGATACCGAGGAGCAAACACGAGTGGTCGAAGAGGATTGGAAGTTTGTGGATGTCAAAATGAAGGATGGGAAAGTTAGACCAATGAAGATGGGCTCTAAACTCGATGAGAAGGAGATTAAGGAGTATAGTGATTTGATAGATGAGTTTAGTGATACTTTTGCTTGGTCATACGATGAGCTCAAGGGGATTCCTAGAGAGATGGTTGAGCATCGTATTCCGTTAGTTCCGGGCTCAAAACCGGTGAGACAAAAAAAGAGAAGGATGAACCCTAGATTGCAATTATTGGTCAAGGCGGAATTAGAGAGGTTGTTGCAGGCTGGGTTTATAAAGCCGGTAGAGATTACGGATTGGGTTTCTCCTATGGTGTTAATGAAAAAGAAAAATGGGAAGCTTAGAGTTTGTGTAGACTATAGGAAGCTCAATGATTGTACGCAAAAGGATCACTTTCCTTTGCCGTTCATTACCTTGTTGTTAGAGGAGGTAGGGGGTCATGAGAGGTACACATTTATGGATGGATACGCCGGCTACAACCAAGTAGCCATAGCGCTCGCGGATTTGCACAAGACGGCATTTACGACACCTTGGGGGACTTTCATATGGGTGGTGATGCCATTTGGTTTATGCAACGCACCGGCAACATTCCAACGACTAGTCATGTATATCTTTAGCGACTTGCTCTTCAAGTCCATGACGGTTTATATTGATGATTTTAGTACCCAATCTAGTACTAAAGAGCATGTGCATTGTGTGAGGGAGGCCTTGGTTAGGTGTAGGCAAATGCGGTTGGCATTAAGTCCGGACAAGATCGCGGTCATTGATGAGTTGGAAACTCCGAAAAATGCCAAGGGGATCTCTAAGTTGCTAGGACATGTGGGGTGGTATAGAGAGTTGATTCCGGATTTTGCAAAGATAGCGGTCCCTATCACTCATTTGCTCAAGAAGGATGTTAGATTTGTTTGGACGGATGAGTGCCAAAAGGCCTTTGTTGAGTTAAGGTCCAAATTGAGCACTTATCCTGTCTTAAGGCCCCCGGATTGGGAAAAGCTTTTTCATGTGTATTGTGATGCTAGCAACGTAGCGGTGGGTAGTGCCTTGTGTCAATCCACGGGAGAGAAGGGAAAGGATCTACCCGTAGCTTATGTTAGTAAGCAATTGACTTCCGCGGAGAGGAATTACTCCACTACAGAGAGAGAGTGTCTAGCCATGGTATTTTCGGTCAAGAAGTTTAGGCACTATCTTATTTGTAATCCGGTAGTGTTTTTTGTGGATCACATGGCCATTAAATATTTGGTCAACAAGCCGGAGTTGAGTGGAAGGTTGGCTAGGTGGGTCTTGTTACTCGAAGAGTTTGATTACACGGTGGAATATAAACCGGGCCGCATGCATTTACAAGCCGACCACTTGTCTAGATTGTCGGAGGAGATGGGCACTACGCCAATAGATGATAGCCTCATGGATGATAGATTGTTTGTAGTCACGTCCACACCGGATTGGTATGCCGGAATTGTAGAGTTCTTGACCACTCAACAATTACCAACCGAATGGACGAAAGAGGAGAAAAGAAAGGTTAGAGTCAATAGTAGGCACTTTGCAGTGATAGGCAATAGATTGTTCAGGAGAGGAGCGGACACCATCTTGAGAAGATGTGTATCGCAAGTAGAGGTTCCGGATATTCTAGAGGCTTGTCATGATAGTGCTTGTGGAGGGCATTTTTCTGGTCAACTTACCGGCCAGAAAATCCTTAGAGCATGTTACTTTTGGCCTACATTGTTTCAGGATTCACACGACTATGTTAGAAGGTGTGATGCTTGCCAAAGGTACGCTCGAAATGACCTTAGGATGGAGATGCCATTGCACATCTCATTACCACTAGTTCCCTTTGAGAAATGGGGAATAGATTATGTAGGGGAGGTCCATCCCCACTCTTCGAGAGGGATGGCATACAAGCTACCGAGTACTTGACTAAATGGGCGGAAGCCAAGGCGGTAAAAACCGACACGGCCGCACATGCCGCCACATTTATGTATGAAAATATCATTACTAGGTTTGGAGTCCCAAAAATTCTAGTTAGTGATAGAGGTACACATTTTCTTAATGACCTCATTTCAGAGATGACTCAGAGGTTTAAGATCGACCATAGGAAGACTACTCCCTATCACCCTCAAACTAATGGTCAAACGGAGCGGGTGAACGGGATTCTAGTGGGCATTTTACGCAAGACGGTCATCGACTCAAAGAGAGATTGGGACGTCAAGTTAAACGCGGCTTTGTGGGCTTATCGGACGACTTACAAAGTGACAACACAAGCTACTCCGTTTTCTTTGGTTTACGGTATTGAGGCTACACTCCCTATTGAATTTGAGGTGGAGTCATTGAGGGTTGCAATAGGGACACGCCTCAACGACAATGAGTCTTTGAGAAATAGGCTCGGGGATCTAGAGGAGTTGGATGAGAAGAGGCGGAGGGCCGCTCAACACATGGAAGCAATTCAAAGGCGAAGGAAGGTTATCTTTGACAAGCGTCACAAAAAGAGGGCATTAGAACGAGGAATGTTGGTTATGCTCCAAGATGGGAAGAAAAAGAATTTTCCGGGCAAATTTGATGCGGTTTGGTTAGGTCCTTACATTGTGGCGAATACCTTTCCTAACAACTCGGTACAATTGGAGACACTCAATGGACAAAGCTTCCCGACACGAACGGCCGGAAGTAGGTGCAACCAATTCCACACATGAAGACACTTGACTTCAAGCAAGACATTCTAGGAGCCGGTCCCAGATGGTCGCCAATAATGTGAGCCCAAATTGATGTCCACATGTGTTGTTAACACTTGTAAAACATTACAAGTAGTGTTTTGTTGATTTATGATTATTCACAAAAATATAAAAAGAGTGAAGCTTGAAGAAAACTAAGTTTGAAGCATTAGGCTTGTGTGGAGTGGATTTAAGTAGTATGAGGATATACCTTGGTAAAGTGTGGTAGGTAGAAAGCCAATGTTAGTTAAATGTTTGAATTAGGATCTTTGTTGATCATTTGAGGGAGGAAGGCTTAGGAGATTAGATGAGAGCCTACAAAGTAGGAGGAGATTTCGAAGGCTTATCGAGAGCCTTGTGGATGGGATGAGTCCCTACTTAGAAGGAGAAGGTTAAGGGGTTGTGATTGGAGGCTCTAATCCTCTCACCCTATCCTTTCTCATGCCCTCTCTCCCTCTCAACTCACTATATAATCCCTCATTCTTCCCTCACTCATCCTCTTTTTCCTTCGTGCTCTTTAAGCACCCCACGGGTTATAAGTGTGGGTGTGTGGGAAGCAAGATAGGAGCACATGTGTGTGCTTAGTTCTTAGGAGAAGAGCCAAGGCTATTTAGCCTTGAAGAGGGATTGACCTCTTGTTAGAAGTAGATTGGGTTTAAGGAATTTGGAGTTTGATTGTAAACTTCAACTTGTTGCATTGAGATTCATATTGAAGTGAGAGAGTTCAAACTTGTTTAAACTTGTGGCATTTAGAGTGACTAGATTATACTAGGTGCATTACTTGTAGTGTTTTATTAGTTATGAACTTGAGCAGAACTTTATAGTGAGAGATTTGTCAATTATGGATGATCAGAGTGTTCAATGGGTATGAAAATTTGAGGGATTGTTTATTATAAAGTATGGGAGTTGTGGTAAAAATTTGAGAGCTTCAGTCATTGGGATGAAAGAGTTATTGAAAGTTGAAGGGGAGGGTGTCTAGGAACAAAGCAGCAAGGTTTGAAAATATGTATTTCTTAGAGGGTTATAGATATGGATACCAAAATTTGGCACTACCTTTTGAACTTATATATCTATCTTGTGTCAAAATTTTAGATTGATTGGACGTAGGAGTTGGAAGTTATTAGAGTTTTAATGACCGGATGCTTTATCACAGCATTCATACTAAGTAGTTAGAGTTAGAATTTCATGCATAACTTTTGCATATGAACTTTGTTTGTGCCAAAATTTGGTGTGGAGATTTTTGATAAGGTACTTAACAAGTGTACCAAATTTCACTTGAAGAACATAAATTGGGTGGGAGTTATACTATTCTGAAGTTTAGTAGGAAGACATTGATAGAGATTTACATCAAGAAGAACTTAGAGAAGGAAGGGCAAGGATAAGTATATAAGTATTTTTTAATACTTGTATTTAAAGCCTATGTGCTCATGGAATTCACAAGCGAAGTGTCATGTACCAATACGGAATCAACCACGATGACATGTGATAGCACGGAATCAATAAGCGAGAACTCATGTAGTAGTGTGGAGTCGACGGCAAGGACTCGATTCACAAGAGGGATATCTTTGAAGGCATGCGTGGCCAAAGCGGCCGGATGGACATTAGAAAATGCTAAGGATATAACCTTGCCCGACATTAAGGAATGTAAAACTACATAGTGTGGTGTTAATCAAGTTGTGTATATTCCAAGGGTAGATTGGAATTATATATTGGGTTACAAAGAGAGAAGTCTCTACATGTCATTATAAACTTTTCCACTCGGGCTAGGACGAAATCGAAGGGTGGAGGATTTTTGGTGACAGCAGCAGTCGATTGATAAATGCCCAGCAGTCGACTGTGACTGGTCGACTGCTATACAACAGTCGACTGTGACTGGTCGACTGCTACACAGCAGTCGACTGATAAAATCGACTGTTTCCTAGCAGTCGACTAAGATGGTCGACTACTGGAAGGCAGTCATTCATCCACAGTCGACTGCCTTCCAACAGTCGATTTTATCAGTCGACTGCTGCCCAGCAGTCGAAATTAGGCGTTAGGGTTTGGGAAGAGCGTTAGCTTAGTCAAATCATGCATTAAATGCATACAATCATGACAAAGGATGCATATATATAGCAATCCAACGTCCCATTTCCTTCATTCCCAAGTTCTCCATTGGCCATAGCCTGTTTTAGCAAGCTTTGCAAACGGAGAACAAAGGGAGAAGGAGCGGAGAAGCTGCTATTTCAGGGTTGTGCCAAACATGGCACCGTCGACCATTTTACCCGGATTGACCGCGGAAATTTTGGGGGAGCACATATTGCCGAAGGTCCTAGAGCCTATTTTGGAGCCATATCACCGAGGAGAGTATGGGCGGGGGTGTGAAGTGAGGGCGAATTTTTTAACTCTCATATGTATTTTTAAATACATGGGAGTTAACAAAGCTTGGCGGGAACATTTTGGTATGGGAGAAGTCTACAATGCGTTGCGTATGTCGATTTGGGACGTAGACATACCAATGGGGCATCGATTTAGGGGCGTGAGAGGGACTTCGGAGCTCGCCGAATTGTTGCGAGCGTTCCGACTGAACCTCTTCATGTTCAGCCATACGCAACGCATTGCCATCCCAATTCGATGGCAAGTTCAGCATGCTCGGCTCAACGATGTTTTCATAATGGAACTTGAATACTTGCGGGATATGCTTGTGGAGAATGGAGAATATTGGCTTCAAGTCGACAAACGTTCTGCCGAATATCGTCGATGTACCAACTTTTGGATTTGTCCTTCGGAGCGACTATTGACATTATAATTTTTCTATGTAGATGTAGCGGTTCATGTTCTATATAGTTCGCCGATTTAATCCTAGCAAACACATTGTATATGTGTTTAGGCCTAGTGGATATAATCGCACTATGTAAAAGATATGATCCGTAATGTGAAATAAAAGTGGATCGCTATTTAAACAAATGATAACTTCCTTATTAGCTACACCCGTGTGCAATATGTATGTCTAACATGTATGGGTGTACGTGCAAATTGCAATATGTATGTGTATGTGCAATATATATGTGGGTTCCCGGTATACCGTATGTTCTATATGTATGCGCTATATATATGGATGTATGTGCAATATATATATATATATATTTTGGGGTATTTGCAATATATATATATATTTGTGTGTGTGTGGACATTAATTCCATCCTCGCCCATGACATAGGGCCTATTGGCATTACAAATCAATTCCATATGTCCTACTCCTAACCTTAGTGCACATTGGACATTCATTTCATCCTCCCACATGACATAGGGCTAGAGGTGCATTTATTTTTACTTTATCTTAAAATACACATTTAATATGCATTTTAAAATCCTCAACAAATTTCTACGGCATTTTTAAATATTTTTTATTATAAGTTCACGACTATAGCCAATCCATGGCAATAGGGCAAATATAGACACGCTCAACTTTGACAATTGTTCCATATTACCATATAGCATTAGTACATTCAAACTCAATGGCAATGTTTGAGCCTTGAGCATTGCCAATTTGCCACACAAATTGGCAAATATTGGAATACATAACGCCCCACATGGCACATCGGACAAGTCGTGAATGGTGGTCTGCATTTACAATGTCATCATTCTTGGATCAATATTTGGGCGGAGAAGAGCTCGATGACCTAATCCTAGAAGAGGGGAATGTTTTCGACAATGATTTGCCATAAAGGACCTCACGGATTGATGTCTTCGATGATTTTCAATAATAAAAACATAAAAATAGTCTTAAATATTCTTAAAACTATTTTATAATGCCGCCTCCGACCTATAGAATAAAAAATGCAACACTACATAGGGCCTATTGGCATTACAAATCAATTCCATGTGTCCTACTCCTGAGTCCTAACCTTAGTGCACATTGGACATTCATTTCCTAAACCCTACATCATACATGTAGGCTCAATTTCTAGTGCTGGTCCGTGCTGGCATTGTCATCTGTTTGGGCGTCGGACTCGTGGCCATCAATTGCCGGGCCGGGAATTCGACTAAGCCGTGTGCCAGCCCTTGGCATTCTAATCGATACCATTGGTCTTGAACCCGTTGCATCCATAACGCCGTCAGTTTGTGGACGTACAAGTGGGGTGGCCCCGGTAGTCCTCCATTCTCGCACATCCCTTTGTCATTTTCTTTTTTGACCTCTCGTGGTCCGACCAAAGTTTGTCAATGCAATATTAGGGGGTGGCCTAGCCGGTGTGGGGCATGGGGCGCGCATGCCGATGGTGGCACCAACCAACCGGGAGCCCATGCGTGGTATTGTTGGGGCCCGACGCGCAATGTGTTGCGCCAATGTGTCATCCGAGTCGGATTCCGGTGCTCGCGCAACGGCCGGGCATTGCCCAATACCTTGCAATGGACTAGTGTTAAGGACAACATTGGACGTGCCTTCTCCGTGGGGCTCGGGAAAGGGTGGTGTAGTTTGCATGGGTTGTGCATATGTTGTCGGCACAATAGGAGTGGGCACAACATCCGTCGGTGGATGAATGGGGGAAGCATGTGGTGGGACTTCGTCCATGTCCATCCGGTTCGGAGCCGCTTCAAGAGCTTCATCCACATGTGGTTCGGCCACTACATCTTCATCCACTACGGGTTGAATGTCTACCGGTACATCAGGTATTGTAGTTGTCGGCGTAGCGGGACGCACATGCGTAGTGGAGAGAAACTCCCGACCGGCTATGTTGGCCCACATGTGAAAATCACCATCGTCCTCGGCGTCAAGTCCATTGTATGCAAACGGATCATTGTATTTGTCAAGGCCCAAATTCCCTCTACCATGTCCCCCATCGCTTTCGTTGTCCGAAGGCCCCGAGGAATTCCCGTCGGGTCCCGCGGGGGGGTCACCATTTATATCCTCGTCGGCCGAATAGTCGGAGTCTTCGGACATCATGTTCACTAGATACCATGCGGCCGAGTCCCGATCAACCCTCTCCCGTGCCAACCGTGAATTGGTATAAATGTACACCAAATTTTCGGCCCTCGCCGAACTCAACCGGTTCCTAGTCTTGTTGTGCACAAACGAATAACTACTCCAATTCCTTTCGCAAGATGAAGAGGAACACACTTGGGCCAATATTCGCTTTGCCAAAGGGGCCAAGTGGGTGCCACCTTCGCCCACGAGGTCCCACCACTCGTGGGGTGGGATGTTGGCTTCCATGGCTAGGGGCATATTGGCGAACGCGCCCCTACGCTTTTTGAATGCTTGAAATTCGGCCACAACCCGACCGTAATGACCGTCCTTGCCCGTGGTCAACCTCCTCATGGCGTCCAAGAATCCGGATTTAACGGCCGCGTCTTCGTGGACGACGTTGTCGTCCAATAAATAAGGATTCAAGATTGCACCGGCATGGTGTAGGTCCGTGGTCATCATACGCCACCGGCTGTAGAAATCTTCTTCGGCCAAGGTAGCGAGGTTGTGTGCTAGGTTGAAAGTAGGATTCCTTAGGCTAAGCACATGTTTCTCCAAGTTCTTCATGGTCAACCAAGCCTTGCCCATTGCCGGTTCAACGCCATCAAACACTCTCAATGCTTTCAACACCTCCTCCGACATGTGGCGGTAATTATCGCAACTTGTCCAAAAATTGTCGTCATTAACCGTTGTCTTGATTTGACGTGCCTCCATTGCACTTCTCCTTCGATCATCGCCTCCTCTATTTAATTTGTTCACGTAGGCGGTCCAATCGGGATGAATAACCGTTTGTTCCAAAGCATGTCTCACCTTTAGAAGCCGGTCAATCATGAGGAAGTTGGTGGCGAATCGTGTGGACACGGGCATCTTCAAGCCCAAATTGGGCGAGTAGGTGAGGAAGACCGCCGTCGGACATTGGTGGGCCCGGATGTATTTGACAATGTCCTTCGCCTTGTCTACGACGTCCTTCGCCCATCGTTGTTTACCCCAATCCTTCAACAACAAGTTCAAACAATGCGCCGCACACCCTTGCCAATATATGTGTGGCCATTCCCGGCTAATATTGCTCGCCGCGGTTTTCATGGCCGCCGCATTATCGAAGCAAACTTGAACAACCTTTGTGGGGTCCACTCCAACGATGTAGCGTTTGACCTCGGTGGCCACGTAGGCGGCATCCTTTGTGCTACCGGTGGTGTCGATGGAACCAAGGAACACGTCGCCCGCCGGACAAATTTGCATGACGTTCATCAAAGGGCGGTGGACAACATTCTCCCATCCGTCCGAACAAATAGTGCACCCATATTTGTGGATGGATGATGTTGTCTTCAACTCCACGATTTTTTGTGTATTGAACCGTGCATCGTCAAGTAAACTCTTGCGCATTGCATGGTATGTTGGGGGTTTGTACATAATTCTAGCCTCGGCGGTTGCCTTAACGGCCTGGATGAACGCGGAATGGCGGACAATACTAATGGGGATATTAGCCTCATAAAAGGCTTGCGACCATTTTGTATCCAAGTCTCGTTTTGTCGAATTTTGCAACCCTTCTTTTAGTCCCATTTGCCGTTGGGAACGTCGGTGGGGTTCGGGAGTCGTCCCGGACACCAACTCCCTTGCCACTGACGGTGCGGGCGATGGTGGAGCGGTTTGGCTTCCGTTCGCGTTCGACAATGCACTGCATGACGCTTGTTGTTGGGACCCGACCACAGCTTCTCCCCCGTCCTCAACGCACTCGTCCACAAAGTCATCCGGAATTGGCGGTCACGATCCGCCGCACCTCGAAAATAAAGACTTTACAATCGGCCCTTGACGTTGATACAATGCCACCCCCCGCATCTTGCCGTCATTTTTTTGGTATCCCAAATGGGCAACCATGCGGTCCTTCCTATAAACTAATTCCAACGCGCAAAATTTGCACTCGACCTTCTTGGACGTTGGAGTCCACTCCTTGGGCACAAACCAAGACTTCCATTCGTTTCGCGTGCCCATCCCAATATAATCTACTACCTCTCTCCACTTGCAACGAATGCCAAAAGGCAATCAAGGCCAACTAGAGCGAGGGGGAATGATGAATGCTAATGAGCGGTGAACTCTTTATAGTCCCGACGCTTGAACGTGCACTAAATATAAAAGATGCTATGATATTAAAAGTGTTTAGAGTAATCTGCTATAGGATCCATTGCAAAAGCAATTTGTTTATGTTTGGAGGGGGGGAGGTCCAATGTCTGCCATTCGCAGCGGACATAGGGGGTCGACTGCTGCTTGGCAGTCGACGTGGCAGTCGACTTCCGGGGTCGACTGCAAACTAGCAGTCGACATGGCGGTCGACTGCCACGTCGACTGCCATTCGCAGTCGACATGGCGGTCGACTGCCACGTCGACTGCCATTCGCAGTCGACATAGGGGGTCGACTGCTGCTTGGCAGTCGACGTGGCAATCGACTTCTGGGGTCGACTGCAAACTAGCAGTCGACATGGCAGTCGACCGCCACGTCGACTGCCACTCGCAGTCGACATAGGGGGTCGACTGCTGCTTGGCAGTCAACGTGGCAGTCGAATTCCAGGGTCGACTGCCACTCGCAGTCGACATCGGGGGTCGACTTCCAGGGTCGACTGCAACCTAACAGTCGACATGGCAGTCGACCCCCGCAGTCGACCGCTAGTTTGCAGCCGATGTGGCGGTCGACTGCCACGTCGACTGCCATTCGCAGTCGACATCGGGGGTCGACTGCTGCTTGGCAGTCGACGTGGCAGTCGACCCCCGCAGTCGACTGCTAAATGCAGTCGGCCCACACGTCGACTGCCACATAGCAGTCGACCCCCGATGTCGACTGCTAATTGTCGACTGCCTTATCCAGAGTCGACTGCTATCTGGCAGTCGACTGCATGGTTGACTGCCGTATAGCAGTCGACCAATCGTCGCATCCATCCTGGCCGTTGGATGATGCACGGTCCAACGGTCAGGATCCAGGGGCGCGGCGTCCGGTCGTACCGTCGGTGTGAGGCCCACCCAACCTATATATATAAGTGGGGAGGCCTCATTGACATCATTTTTCAACCACCCCTCCTCAAGCGGGACATTGGGACTAAGCATGCCTAGCATCCTTTGCCTAATGTTTTGAGAGGGCCTAGGGGGCGGTTGGAAGATTGGTTTAGGGTGCAAACTCTTGCCAATTTTGGATCCGATTTTTTGCAGTGGAGCGGTGTGAATACGGCCGTGTTTGTGAACACATTTGAGTTGTGTTTGTGAACACAATAATAGCGTGTTTTTAAACACGATGGAGGATTGAAGTTGGAGGATGCCGGAGGACGAGCCGGATGCACCCGGCAGGGTGCACAAACGGCCCCCTAAGCGGCAACGACATTCCGATGTGGGATCAGGAAGTGCTTCGGGAACGGGAGCCAATATTACCCCCCGTTCAGATACTACCGTTCCCGTCCGCCCAAATGCCGGTGCCCCTACGAGCAGCCAAGGAGGGGCTTCCGCGGCCTCAGGGTCGTCGAGTAGGAGCGGGAAACCAAGGGTAAAATTCTCGGATGCGACAACGGCAAAGGTCCACCAAGCCATAGTTGACTGGTATTTGAGGAATGGGGAGGCCGACATCAAATTCCGTTTTTTGGAGCAGCCGAAACACAAAAGTGTTGAGATAATTAAAAGGGACATGGAGGTTGCTATTCGACAGGAAGTGGATGGCCCCGAGTTTAGCGGTGATAGGAATCTTGCGGGGTTCGATTCATGGGTGAAGAATAAGGCCCAAAATGGTATTTTCAACCTCAAGCAATTGGTTGAGAACATGTTCCCGGAGGGCGAAACAGGCGAGGTGTTGAGCCCTCGAGCTGTAAGAATCCGGGAAATATTTTTGTGGTGGGATCCCGTGGCCAAAGGATTGTCCAAGACGGCCTCCAAAATAATTCCTTGGAAGGCGGAGAAATTGGAGAAGTGGCTAAGGGTGTCGGGCCCATGCCAACTATTGTGGATTCCCGATACGGCAAATGTCGTGAGTTTGAAGAGCATAAAGAAGGTGGGGGGTTACGGGGAAGTGAGGAAGGTGAGGATCGAGGGCGACGATCGTCTCCCACCGGAGATTACGTGGGCTGAAAAGACCCCAAAGACGTCGGATAGGCAAAAAGCTCGTATCCAAGTAAGTGCGGAGGCATGCGTTTTAAAGAGCACGCATCCAGGTTTCATCAAGTTTTGGTTAATCAACAGTGTGTCCAATGCGGGCTATACACTATGGTGGAACGGGGGCACTCTACGAGAGATGTTCATCCGGGATAGAGCCCACCGCCCAAATGCCAACATTTTGACAATGGACGCAACCGAATGGCAACTCTATGACCAAGTCCAAAAGTTCCGGGCGAAGAGGGTAAAGTTGGCTTGGGCATTGTTATGGATCATGGAGGCTTTGCACGCTGCAAATGTGCAACACAACGATCTATCCATTGACAACATTATGTTGCATTGGGAATCGGACGGGAGCCTCAAGATTGGGGTGTGCGATTGGGGATGTGCAACGCATTCGGGTGAGGATGTCCTATCGCTATGGCATGCGGAAACCGTAGAAGCGAAGGAAAAATTGAGGAAGGAGAAGTTTTGGGTGGCGCCGGAACTGTTTTACATCCAAAACAGGAGACACCATGATCCCGATGTATATTACACCGCGGAGGCTGAGTGTTATGCGGTCGGCATGATTGCTCGACAACTTTGCAACGATGGTGATGACCGAATTCTCTTTGCCAATGAAGGAAGGAAAATTTGGGATGTCACTTTGAGTGCATTGACATGCGAGAACGTGTCCAACCGCATTTCATTGACCATCGCCAAACTACGGATGCAGATGCCGTTTGTGGGGTGGGATGAGCCCATAGACTGCTGGAGAACTGAGGTTAAGGATAGTGTTTAGTCTGTTTAGTTCTTTAGGCAACATCGTAGGGGTTAAGGTAGTATGCGTGTATCATTGATATGGACAACCTTGTATATTTTTTATATCTTTACGATATACTTGTTTTAATACAACGCGGTTTTTTTTTCTTCTACATATCATTGTTGGCTTTAATCACATTTTTCCTAAACTACTTCCATCCATCCATATTCCACTATACCCAAACCATTAAAATTTAACCCAACAAACATATGATGTTGACTGCATTTGTCTGTTAATAGTATCAGTCGACGGCAATGGTCGACTGCTACAACTGCAGTCGACTATCTTCGTCGACGGCAACATAGCAGTCGACTATCAACCATGGTCGACTGCCAATGTAGAAGTCGACTACCATGGTCGACTGCTATGTTGGCCGTCGACGAAGATACTCGACTGCTACATTGGCAGTCGACTACCATGGTCGACTGCTATACAGGCAGTCGACGGTGGTAGTCGACTGCTACATTGGCAGTCGACCAAGGTAATCGACTGCCTATATGGCAGTCGACCATGGTAATCGACTGCCTATATAGCAGTCGACGGTGGTAGTCGACTGCTACATTGGCAGTCGACTACCATGGTCGACTGCTAACTTAGCAGTCGACTAAGTGGTCGACTGCCTATATAGCAGTCGACCACTTAGTCGACTGCTACATTAGCAGTCGACCATTGTAGTCGACTGCTGAGTTAGCAGTCGATTAAGTGGTCGACTGGTGAGTTAGCAGTCGATTAAGTGGTCGACTGCCTATATAGCAGTCGACCATGGTAGACGACTGCCTGTATTGATGTCGAAATAATTACTTATCTGAAAAAAAATCCCATTAGTAATTTTTTTTACTACAGTAACGTCCGTTTGGCGTCACACCCTGGACGTGATGCGACGTGACGCGTTTAGGCCGCGTCACGTCCATTTGTACATCCCTGACCGGTTCCACTACCGGGTTCCTAACCGGGTTTCCTGAGATCTACCGGTTTAGCCGTACTACCTCCAATAACGTGGTTACATGAGTTCTAACATCCTACCACGAGTTTTCCCCTTACCCCACTTCACAAATGGGTTTAACCGTTTTTATAACCGTATTACTGTTAGCGTATTACTTGCCCTATGACTAGGATGGATTATACATCCTACCGAACTCCCTTTTTAGCACTCCTGACTGTTTCTCTTTTATACTACCACTCTCATAGTCAGTGTACAATCCATTCTTTTACCAGGACTCAATGTTGTAGTATGAAAACTCAACTAAGAGAATACCATTCCCTTCATTCAGTGGATACATCTGGTACTACTGTCCCACAAGACTTCTCTGAAGATACCCCCCTCCATGCGTTAGCTACTTGTACACGACTATTTTGACAACATAAGTAGTCCATTGCCAACTTCTCTTCCACACAACAACAATTACCAGAGGTAAGGCAACCACCACTACAAGAAAACCACAAGTTCCTTACCTCAGATTCAACAGTATCTTACTCAAGCAATCCAATACTCTTATCTATATGAATCCTAGTACACATTCCTTAAGAATGAGAGAGAGAGAGAGAGACAACTCTCTCCTTAAGTACTTTCTCCTCATCTCTTTAAATCCATACTAACCACTCACTGGGACTACCCTATCCACTACTCTTCTACTCCTTATCTGCAACTACGGCACAATCTTATCCCTAATTGCTATTTCTGATACTACTACCAAAAGTAACTTAAAAGCCACTTCAACCTGATATTGCTAAAAATTACTGTTTACTAACCTCCTTTAACATTGCCCCCCTTCTAATCTAAATTCCGCCCTCGGAATTTCTAAGTTCTTGCTACCGGTTACCTAAGGCTTATGCTGGGAAGGCCGGCTTGGAGGCGCTCCGGAAGACTCTGCAGCCCTCTCATTGTCTGGGAATTGTTGATGTGCCCTGATCTACGGTTGATACCACGGTGGGTCTCCTGCCATAGTGGGATGGTGACCCATGTCGAGGTCCCGGCGTCCCTGATCGTGATCGTGACGTCCTATCACCCACCGGAGGTCGAATTGCTGGGTCTTCTTCCGGATCGAGTGAATTGTCTTCTTCCGTGGCTGCTACCGGACTTGATTGCCGCTCTTGACTTCTACCTTGAGAAGGTGGTCTCGGGCTTCGGGGCTGGCTGGGGCTCCGAATTTCTGTTGGTCGAGGAGGAGGAGATTTTGTCTTGCTCCGACTGCGACGGTCTGCTCTAGGAGAACGAGGAGAGCTCCTCGGTTGACTTCGACTTCTGCTTCGAGGTCGAACCGGTGGTGAGGAAGGTGTGGGATTAGTTGGGGCGGTTTGTGCAGAATTCAATGGACCAGCTCCGTCACCTGCTTCTTCGTCATCTGATTCTTCCTGGTCGGAAAGAGGTGCTTCAGGCATTTCGAACCCCGGAAATGCTAAGCGGTACTCTCTTAGCTGACGAACATACTCCGCTTCATCCCTTCTAAAGGAATCAAAAAGCTCCCGGTAAATTTCAGTGTAACTATCTTCAATCTCCCGAGCTTTCTTCTTCCTTTCCCCACTCATTTCTACCGCTAATTGCCTGGCCAACAAAGTAGTAAAATTCTGAACTACTTCGTGGAATTCCTCTAAGCGGTTTTTGCACAATACCCTCACGCTCTCAAGTTCCTCCAACTGCCTAATCCTATCCCGTAGACAGTCGATCTCCCTTTGCATCTCGAGCTGGGTCTGCCCTTCCGCTGGCGATTTCGAACGTCGCCTCGCGCTTGCTCGTAATTCTTCCTCCAGCTCCGCGATACGCGCTCGAAATCCATCTGTATTGCCCACCGCTTCCGCTAATGCAGCTTCATTCTCCGTCAATCGAGTGTTCAGCAGTTGAATTGCCCGTTGCTGGTTCTGATTGGCGGTTTCGAGGTTGCCTAATTGAGCCTCCCGAGTTGCAGCTTGCTGATTCGCCGCCTGCAACGCTGTTTGGAGACTTTCTGTTTGCGACCTCCAATAATCCTTCTCCCTTTCCACCGCCAATCTTGTTGCTTCTGCAAGGTCTGCATCCCTGTTTAATGCAGCCATTTGCCCTACCAGCGTCCTCTTCTCCGCTTCTCGTGCATTGATGACCCTTTTGAGTTGCTCTTCGGATCCTCGAGCTTGTTCCAGCAACCTATCTCGATGGGCCAATTGTTGCTGCAGCTTCACGACCTCCTTACTCATCCTTGCCATATTCCGATCCGCCCTTTTCTTGATATCTTGGCAGGTATTGTCGATTGCTTCCTTCTGATCGTTGCGAAAACGATCCCGAGCTTCTTCGGCCGACATTCTTAGGGCTGTCTCCAATTCCAGCTTCTCCCTAAGTTCCCTTGTGGCCGTGCTCACATTTTGGACCACCTTCTGATACTGGTTTAACGACCCTAAGACCTTGTCCAGTTGTTCTAGGGCTGCTTCCGGTATCAACTCGCTTGGCGGCTCCAAATGGAATGCTGCTCTATTCGATCCCGGTGATTCGAATAGCGGTTTCCTCGTCCCCGAAGGTGGTGTCTTGTGAACCACCATCTGCTTCCCCTTCCCCGGGCTTTCCTTCACCGGAGTGGTTGAGGGTGGCATTGTGAGGCCAAACCCCCCACCCTTAAGCGTCCGTAGTCCGAGTAGTGGGTTTGGGCTCACATTCCTCCGCGGTATTGGATTTGGACTTGGATGAGTCCATAGTGCAAGGTTCACCCTTCAAGTGGTCTTGGATTTAACTTTGGTCTTTGCTTCCTTTGTCTTGCCATCGCGAGAGTGCTCCACATTCTCCATTAATTTGTGCACGTGGTTTATTTTTAAAGAGAGGATGCAAGTGTTAAAAAACACTATTCTCTATAGTCAATCTCAAATACATTTACTTGTGAAAGCCACACATAACACTAACTAGCATAATGTAACTAACTACTTGTCTATGAGCTAATTAAGTAGGCTATCTACTAAGCTCCTTCATGAACCCATCTCTTTACTTTCTAATTACATAAACCTAGCTCCTTCATAAACCCAACTCCTTCATGAACCCAACTCCTTAGCTTCTAACTAAATAAACCCAGCTCCTTCGTAAACCCAGCTTCTTAGCTTCTAACTAAACAAACCCAGCTCCTTCATAAACCCAGCTCCTTCATGAACCCAGCTCCTTAGCTTCTAACTAAACAAACCCAGGTCCTTCATAAACCCAGCTCTTTACTTTCTAACTAAACAAACCCAGCTCCTTCATAAACCCAGCTCCTTCATGAACCCACAACTTTGTAGTTGTAATCCCCAACTACCTCACTAATTATTCAAGCCCTTAACTAATCTTCCTACCTAATTTTCCTAATTCTACTAACAACCCCTTTCTAATCACACAATTCTTCTCTAATCCTAAAATCCTAAAATCCTAGAGAGGAGAGGGGGAGAGAGAATTTCCTAACTTCACTAAGACTAACTAATCCACACAAGTATATTTTTGCACTCATCACAACATCAAGTGCTCAACTCTTAAACATGGAACTTGCAACCACGTGTATTCAAAACATGAACTTTAAGTACCACAAATTGGAATCATGAATTAACTTTAAAATCCTCCACGTCAACACTAATTCTACCAAGAGGTCAAGCCCTCTTCAAGGCTAACAAGCCTTGGCTCTCAAACTAAAAACTAAGCACACACATGTGCTCCAATATGGCTTCCCACACCCACACTTATAACTCGTGGGGTGCCTTGGAGCACAAAGGAAAGAGAAGATGAGTGAGGGAAGAATGAGGGATTATATAGTAAGCTTGAGGGGGTGAGCACCCTCAAGGCTCACGATAAGCCCTTGAGATTTCCTCCTACTTAGTAGGCGCCAATCCTATCTTCTAAGCCTTCCTCCCTCAAATGATCAACAAGGATCCTAATTCGAACATTTAACTAGCCTTGGCTTTCTACCTACCACACTTTACCAAACTTGGGATGCTTCAACCCAAACTTAGCCTCCTTCGCTTTCCGCCGCCATAACTTTCTCCCCTTACTTTCCCAAATCGTTGCTCACCACTTAATTCAAACCACGATGCTTAACTCGTGATTTGATTGGTGCTTTGAGAATTTGCTTATCCTCCACCTTGCATTCTTCCTTGGACCTTCCCCATTAAGTGGCCATGATGAGGTGGTCCACTTGTGCGCTCCATGTGATCCTCCATTCATCCCAATTCGAATGCACTTGCCTCTTGAGTCACTTTGGTTGTCTCCATCCATTTGTATTAGCCTACTCACTAACTACTCAATCCAAGTTCTCCTTACCTATCCTCATTCACTCAAATCCTTCCGAAGGTAAAAACACAATAACAACTCACATCCTAGCCTCTTACAACATGGTACTTCTAAGACTAACATTTCACTCTTTTTATATTTTTGTGAAGTAACATGCTACTTCAAAGTGCATCAACTAACGTTTCAAGGGTCTAAGACTAAATGTGGGCACCCTTTTGGGCTCACATAATTGGCGACCATCGGGGGATGAATCCAAACATCTCTTGCTCCAAGGGTAAGTTGCCTAGTCAAGCTCGGTACTCCTTACATCTACTTCCCGATGTACGGGTAGGAAAGAGCTCACCATTCAACGTTTCCAATTGAATTGAATTATTAGGAAAGACCTCATAGACAAGGTAAGGTCCTAACCATACCGCATCGAATTTCGCCGGAAATTCAAGCTTTCGTGCGTCTTGAATCATGACCATCATTCCCGGTGTTAGGGCCCTTCTCTTATGTCGTTTGTCGAAAGTAATCTTTCTCCTTCTTTGGATTGCCTCAATATGTTGAGCCGCCATTCTCCTCCCTTCGTCAAGTGCTTCCAAATCGGTTAGTCGATTTCGTAAGGATTGACTTTCGGTAAGTCTCGTACTCACGGCCACCCTAAGTGACTCGACTTCATATTCGATTGGTAGTGTCGCTTCAAGACCATAGACTAAGGAAAATGGTGTAGCACGCGTAGTTACCTTATAGGTTGTACGGTATGCCCAAAGTGCCGCCGTTAGTTTCGTATCCCAATCCCGCTTCGAGTCTATAACCGTCTTGCGTAGTATACTCACCAAAATTCCGTTAACCCTTTCCGTTTGTCCATTGGTTTGTGGGTGGTAGGGAGTAGTCTTCCGGTGATCAATTTTAAATTTCTCTGTCATCTCTCGAATCAAGTCATTCAAAAAGTGAGTACCCCTATCGCTTACTAGGATCTTCGGCACCCCGAACCGCGAAATTATGTTTTCGTACATGAATGTTGCCGCGTGTTCCGCCGTGTCGGTCTTCACCGCTTTGGCTTCCGCCCACTTGGTGAGGTACTCGGTTGCCACCACAATATATTTCATTCCTTTTGAAGATTGGGGATGGACCTCACCCACATAGTCGATGCCCCATTTTTCGAAAGGAATTAAGGGTAATGATACATGTAAAGGCATCTCCATTCTAAGGTCGTTTCGGGCATACCGTTGGCAAGCGTCGCATTTCCTTACATAGTCATGGGCGTCCTTAAATAGTGTAGGCCAAAAGTAGCCCGCTCTAAGTATTTTTTGCCCGGTGAGTTGACCCGAGAAGTGACCGCCGCAAGCGCTATCGTGGCAAGCGATTAAAATCGCTTCAACCTCCGTTTTTGACACGCATCGTCGTAAAATACCATCGGACCCCCTTCTAAACAACCTATGGCCCACTACAACAAATTGCCTACTATTTACCCTCACCTTCCTTCTCTCTTCTTTTGTCCACTCTTTGGGCAACTTGTGGGTTGTTAGAAATTCCACTATGCCCGCATACCACTCCGGTGTAGAAGTGACCACAAAGAGGCTATCATCTACTAACATATCATTTACCGGATTTTTTCCTATCTCCTCCGACAACCTAGACAAGTGGTCCGCTTGTAAATGCATACGACCCGGTTTATATTCCACCGTGTAGTCGAATTCTTCTAATAACAAAACCCACCTAGCTAACCTACCACTTAACTCCGCCTTGTTAACTAGATACTTGATAGCCATGTGGTCAACAAAAAATACAACCGGGTTGCACATGAGGTAATGCCTAAACTTTTTAACGGAAAACACCATGGCTAGGCACTCCCTCTCCGTTGTAGAGTAGTTTCTTTCGGCGGGGGTCAATTGCTTACTCGCATAAGCTATGGGTTGATCCTTCTCTTTTTCTCCCGTTGCTTGACAAAGCGCACTCCCTATTGCCACATTACTAGCATCACAATAGACGTGAAAAGGTTTACCCCAATTGGGTGGTATCAACACCGGATAGGTGCTCAACCTATCCCGCAATTCCTCAAAGGCTTTTTGACAAGCATCCGTCCACTCGAATTTGACATCCTTTTTGAGCAAATGGGTAATGGGCACCGCTATCTTTGAAAAATTAGGAATAAGTTCCCGGTACCATCCCACATGTCCTAACAACTTAGAGATCCCCTTGGAATTGGTTGGAGTTGCCAAGTCGCTTATGGCCGCAATCTTATCCGGATCGGGTTCTCTACCTTTCTCACTAACAACATAACCCAACAACACTCCCTTATTCACTCCCAAAAATGTCTTATCCGGGTTCAATGCTAACCTCATCTTCCTACACCTAACCAATGCCTCCCTAACACAATGTAGGTGATCGTCCACATTACTTTGTGTGCTAAAATCGTCCACAAAGACGGTCATGGATTTGAACAACAAGTCGGTGAAGATATACATTACTAATCGTTGGAAAGTAGCCGGGGCATTACATAACCCAAATGGCATCACTACCCACACAAAAGTACCCCAAGGTGTAGTAAAAGCCGTTTTATGGATATCTTGGAGGGCTATGGAAATTTGATTATAACCCGCATACCCATCCATAAAGGTATATCGCGAATGACCTCCAACCTCCTCAAGCAACAAGGTGATAAAAGGTAAGGGGAAGTGATCCTTTTGTGTGCACGAATTCAATTTCCTATAGTCGACACAAACCCTTAATTTCCCATTTTTTTTCTTTACTAAGACCATAGGAGAAACCCAATCCGTGATTTCCACCGGCTTGATAAACCCGGCCTTCAATAACCTTTCCAATTCCGCTTTCACCAACAATTGCAATTGAGGATTCATCCTCCTCTCCTTTTGTCTAATTGGCCTCGCCCCCGGAATTAAAGGAATCCGGTGCTCTACCATTTCCCTAGGAATTCCCTTAAGCTCATCGTAGGACCATGCAAAAGTATCACTAAACTCATCCACCAAATTGCTATACTCCCTAACCTCTTTCTCCCCCAATTTGGAACCCATCTTCATTTGTCGGGTTTTTCCATTCTTTAATTTCACATCCACGTACCGCCAATCCGCTTCCGACACATGTGCTTGTTCCTCTTTGTTCCGATACCAATCGGAAGGCACATTGGGGTAATCTTTCACATCTTGACCTACAACTATCCCCGTAGACGTGGTCTTGAAATGTAAAGGCTCCTCCAATTTCGATGACTCAATAATCACATCCTCCTCTTGAGTCCCATCTACATGAATTAAACTAACCTCACCCTCTTCCACGTCATCTACCCAAGGTGTTAACCCACCGCTAACCCACTCTTCCTCGGTGAGCACCTCACATGGCTCCAACAATGAGCCCTCTCCTAAACTAACACTAGGAAATTCACTCCCTAAGCCTACTTGGTGAAATGTAACCATTACATCAACCTCGGACTCGGGGTACTCCCTTAGCCATTGGGCATAATCCCCATTATCCCCATAATTGTAAAAATTAGGACCTAGACTTCCCGAGCCCGAATCTATAACAACCCTTTGACCTTCGGGATGGACGACTCCCACCAATGCCTTGCCAATCTCATTCTCGTTTAAGTCATCAATTTCCTTCTCCAATGGCAAATACATCTCCTTCTTCATCCATCCTTCTAATGAACCAATGGACACTATGACCCTATTACCCTCCGGACCATAAGTGATGGATGGTTTAGGTCCACCCCAATTGACCATAGCATTCGCCATCCGCAACCAAGGCCTACCTAGCAAAATGGGGAAGGTGTCCTTGTTGGAGTGCATTTTAATGACATGGAAGGTGACCAAGTACTCCTCGCCTCCCGTAGTCATTCTACAATCCTTGATCATCCCCAAAGGCGTAGTCGAACTTTGATTTGCCATATTTATGACCAAAGGTGAAGGCCCCGTGAGTCCAAGTCCCAATTTTTTCATAGTATCCTCCGGTAGTATATTTAGACTACTCCCTCCGTCGACTAGCACATTAGGAACCACCTTATCTACTATAACAACTTCTATTTCTATAGCTTTCACGTCTCTTCCACCTTGTGATTGGATCCTAGCGGCTATTTTAGCTTTCACCTTCCTCATCCTCTTGTGTACCGGCATTCCCTCCTTTAATGTTTTCCTTGCCGTGGGTGAAATTTCCAATAGTTGGCCGAAAGTAATATCCGCCTTGAGTGTACTAAGGTCCGCCCACAAGTCGTACCCGGTAGATCTTTCCACCTTAGAATTACCCACTACGTCGAATTCGTCTACGGGAACCCCCGGTCCTTCCCATTCACCCACATCGCTATTATCCAAGTCATGTACCGCATTAGTCCTCTCCCTATCTTGTAAAATTATATTTTCCCTCTCCACATCCTTAGTAGCTCTTCTAGCTACCCTATCCAACTCGGAGAGATTAATCTCTTCATCCGAAGAGTAATTTCCTTGCTCTCCTATTCCTACCTCCAACGGGGCATCCCCTCTCCTAGCCCTAGTAGTTACCGCTAGTGCAGGTGCTTCTTCAACCACACCCTTACCCTTCACTAACTCATATGTAATAGCATTGGTGTGAGGAGGCCATTGACTTTGCTCCTCTCCAATTCTCGTTGGGAGAGGAAGCATGTCATCACATGTGGCCTCCAACACTCCATCCATGAACCTAACATCTTGGGAGTTAGATGGTCCCGGATCCGTTGGAGGCGCTTGTCTCCCGTTACTACCATTAGGTGGAACTCCTTGTCTATTTTGTATTGGAATGTAACCGGTTGTAGTTTGCAAGCCCGCCGGTGGATGAAAAGTTTGCCTAGCATTACTATGGTCATAGTATAAGTTAGGTGGCCTAAGTTCATTGGCCGGTACTCCTTGTGGCCTAGCACCTCGCATATTATCCCTTGCTTGTTGTTGTGGATTAGCCACCGGGTAAGGGACATTAATTATTTTGTCCGGTTGGCGACACGTATCCGAGGGATGACTTCCTCCACAATTGCTACAATTAAACTCTTGACCTTCGGACCAACATTGTCCTTGAGCGTGCCACCTTCCACAAAAGGGATGAAATTCCTTCTTCTCTAAATTTTGGCCACCTTGCCCTCTAGGTTGTGGTCCTCTATTGCTTCCATTTCCATAGTGAGGTGGCGCTTGACCTCGTTGATTTTGTTGAGGTGGGTTACCGTTTCCTCTTTGGTCACGGTTTTGTCCACTTCTACAAAATTGACGCGTGTGGCCCGGTTGGCCACATTGGACACACCATAATCCGGAAGAATGCCTACCCGACTCAACCGGGGGTGGAGGCCCCGGTTGTTGACTCCGGATCATTAATGACATTTGATCCGTGAGGCTTTGCATTTGTTTTATCATAGCCTCTTGGAATCCTAGTTGGCTAGCACCTAGTCTTCTCTCAACCTCCTCCAAGTGTGGATCCGTTCTAGGGGCCGGTAGTGCCAAAAGAGGTGCCGGTTCCCTAACCGCTAAAGGTCGGGGGCCGGTGTCCACAATGGCATATGGAATTTGGTTCTCATACTTAGCGGGTTCTACCGCTACCACCCTAGGGCGTATGGGGATGAATTGTGGGATCAATTCATCCTCCCTTCTCCATAGCCTTTCGTGATCTTTATCCAAGTTTTCAATATCTCTAGCCGCACGCTTGGCATCCGCCAAGGTCAAGGGATTCCTTTCTAGAACACCCCTAATAGTTCCGGACTTAAAAAACCCTTGAATGAAAAATTGCTTTAGCGTGTCGTCGTTGAGCATGGTACCCACAAATCTAGTGCACACTAAATCAAACCTCCTAATGTAAGCCGAAATTTCTTCCTCCCTTCCTTGCTTCAATGACGACAATGCCCTTAATGCGGTACTTTGACCCACTTCCGGCCTAAATTCGTTAAGAAACTCCCTTTGTAATTGTTCCCATCCCCTAAAATGTCCCTCGGCATGATCCCGATACCATTCATAGGCTTCCCCCTCTAGAGTGGTAGGAAACCACACTAACCAATAACCCGGGTCGGTTATGAGGAAGCTAGCCAACCGTTCGATATACCGTTCCATGTGCCGAGAGGGGTCCTCATCCTTGGTCCCATAAAATTTAGGGAGATGAGATGGCATATCCATCGCCGCTAAATTTTGTGGAACCACAATTGGTAGGCCTCTTGGCCTAACCAATGGGTCTATTGGAGGTATAGGAGGTATGGGCGGAATTGGGGGTATGGGTGGTGGATCCATCCCCCGTTCCTCGGCCATGGTGACCGGTGAACTATTCAACAATCCCCTATCAACTTCTACCGGGAATTCTTCTCTAAGTGTGTAATTTTCCGAAGAATTTTCACCACTCAATTTGGAGGGAGTGATCTCCTCTTCAAGTTGAGCTCCAAGTTCTAAGGTGTCTAGAATTGACCTAGTCCTAGGTTCGACGTTCAAACAACTCTCTATTCTAACATTATCTTGTTCTAATCTATCACTGATTTTAGAGGACCGCCTCTTTCGAGTAGATTTCTCTAGTCCTACTATCAAACTTGGTTTTTGTGAGCGAGTCCTACCTTGCATTCCATAAGAATCGATCGACCCTCACTTGACCACACATAATCCTAGCAATTCCCCTCTTAATATTTTCACTTGTCTTGGTGTGGTTATAATTTTTTTAGGAGGTGAGGAAAAGAACCTGCAAGCCCACTTAGGTGAAAGAATCCCAATAGGGGATAGGCATGTTCATGTTAATTTTTTGGTTAAGTCGGAGCATCACCTCCGCACCTTCCCGCAAATTAACACTCACCACAATACCGATTGTGAGGGGGTGACCTTCCGAGTAGATTATGTTAAAAGTCGAGGCTTCACCCTTCAACTTCTCACACCATCCACAATTCGGGAATTACCCTCTACAACGGATAACAACAATCACGAGTACAAAAGGCATTCCTTAATTAGTTAATGAGTTCACTTTGAAGAAATAAACATACCTTGAGCAATCGCATCCCCCTGTGAGTTAGCACTCCCCTCAATCGTGACTCAATGTAACAACACCATAAACTTTGTGAAATATTAATTTAATCTAGAGCATGAAATGACAACTCCCAAAACTTTGAGACTCACCCCGAGGTGAGTGTCAAAGTTCAATGTCCTAAGGTGAATTTACCCTCTAATGTTTTAATGAGCTACTCGGTTATAGGTTCCTTTTAAGTTCTTAGCAAATCCCCAAAAAGGTTGAGGACGTACCTTCGCCGCGCTCCTTCCTCAAAAATGAATTTGCGTAATTGACAATGCAATTCATTCCAAGGAATAGTTGAAATACAATGAATTCAAATGTAACCCAAAGAGAGAATACTTACCGAGTTTCGGGTGCTCCTTCCCTTCTCTCAAGTTTGTGTCTCCAATTTTTCCTAGTTGCCTCCAAGTCTCCTAGTCGCCTCCAAGTCTTGTAACTACCTTCCGCTTCGCTCCCGGCGGACGCACCAATTATGTGAGGCCAAACCCCCCACCCTTAAGCGTCCGTAGTCCGAGTAGTGGGTTTGGGCTCACATTCCTCCGCGGTATTGGATTTGGACTTGGATGAGTCCATAGTGCAAGGTTCACCCTTCAAGTGGTCTTGGATTTAACTTTGGTCTTTGCTTCCTTTGTCTTGCCATCGCGAGAGTGCTCCACATTCTCCATTAATTTGTGCACGTGGTTTATTTTTAAAGAGAGGATGCAAGTGTTAAAAAACACTATTCTCTATAGTCAATCTCAAATACATTTACTTGTGAAAGCCACACATAACACTAACTAGCATAATGTAACTAACTACTTGTCTATGAGCTAATTAAGTAGGCTATCTACTAAGCTCCTTCATGAACCCATCTCTTTACTTTCTAATTACATAAACCTAGCTCCTTCATAAACCCAACTCCTTCATGAACCCAACTCCTTAGCTTCTAACTAAATAAACCCAGCTCCTTCGTAAACCCAGCTTCTTAGCTTCTAACTAAACAAACCCAGCTCCTTCATAAACCCAGCTCCTTCATGAACCCAGCTCCTTAGCTTCTAACTAAACAAACCCAGGTCCTTCATAAACCCAGCTCTTTACTTTCTAACTAAACAAACCCAGCTCCTTCATAAACCCAGCTCCTTCATGAACCCACAACTTTGTAGTTGTAATCCCCAACTACCTCACTAATTATTCAAGCCCTTAACTAATCTTCCTACCTAATTTTCCTAATTCTACTAACAACCCCTTTCTAATCACACAATTCTTCTCTAATCCTAAAATCCTAAAATCCTAGAGAGGAGAGGGGGAGAGAGAATTTCCTAACTTCACTAAGACTAACTAATCCACACAAGTATATTTTTGCACTCATCACAACATCAAGTGCTCAACTCTTAAACATGGAACTTGCAACCACGTGTATTCAAAACATGAACTTTAAGTACCACAAATTGGAATCATGAATTAACTTTAAAATCCTCCACGTCAACACTAATTCTACCAAGAGGTCAAGCCCTCTTCAAGGCTAACAAGCCTTGGCTCTCAAACTAAAAACTAAGCACACACATGTGCTCCAATATGGCTTCCCACACCCACACTTATAACTCGTGGGGTGCCTTGGAGCACAAAGGAAAGAGAAGATGAGTGAGGGAAGAATGAGGGATTATATAGTAAGCTTGAGGGGGTGAGCACCCTCAAGGCTCACGATAAGCCCTTGAGATTTCCTCCTACTTAGTAGGCGCCAATCCTATCTTCTAAGCCTTCCTCCCTCAAATGATCAACAAGGATCCTAATTCGAACATTTAACTAGCCTTGGCTTTCTACCTACCACACTTTACCAAACTTGGGATGCTTCAACCCAAACTTAGCCTCCTTCGCTTTCCGCCGCCATAACTTTCTCCCCTTACTTTCCCAAATCGTTGCTCACCACTTAATTCAAACCACGATGCTTAACTCGTGATTTGATTGGTGCTTTGAGAATTTGCTTATCCTCCACCTTGCATTCTTCCTTGGACCTTCCCCATTAAGTGGCCATGATGAGGTGGTCCACTTGTGCGCTCCATGTGATCCTCCATTCATCCCAATTCGAATGCACTTGCCTCTTGAGTCACTTTGGTTGTCTCCATCCATTTGTATTAGCCTACTCACTAACTACTCAATCCAAGTTCTCCTTACCTATCCTCATTCACTCAAATCCTTCCGAAGGTAAAAACACAATAACAACTCACATCCTAGCCTCTTACAACATGGTACTTCTAAGACTAACATTTCACTCTTTTTATATTTTTGTGAAGTAACATGCTACTTCAAAGTGCATCAACTAACGTTTCAAGGGTCTAAGACTAAATGTGGGCACCCTTTTGGGCTCACAGGCATCTGCGCAATGGGAGCGGGGCTTGCTTTCTTCTTCTTCCTCTGTCCCCTCGAACTCTCGCCTTCGGTTGTCTTCCTCTTCCCCCGTAATGCTATCATGGCAGCTTCTCTCCTTCTTTGCTTCTCACCTTCCGATTCCTCCTCCGTTTCTTCATCATCGTCTGCCGGTCCTTCCGTGGCCTGGATGGCTCTCGAACTCTGCCCTGGTCCACTGATTGACAAGGGTGGTGTTGAAATGGTAACCGGAAACCATTTCCGCAGGAGCACATCAATCACCTGGGCGGCCACCAACACGGGTTGTCATGTTTCCGCTCCGGTCCTAACTCTTACCGGTGTGCACAACCTTTCTAATTCCTTCACTAAATTCCGGTAGAGAATCGCCGCCCAATTGAATTCCCTACCCATCCCTTCTGCTAAACATACGCACTTCACTAAATTATGAGCTGCATATGTGAGCTTCTTCTTGAATACTATCGCCTGTAAAATAGCGTAGATCCTCGGAATGTAAGGTCCCGCGAACTTGATAACTGACCATCCCTCCCTGGTCAGTGAGTTTGCTCCCGAAATGTGCGATACCTGTTCGCCCCATTCATCTGCTGCAAACCCTGGAATCTGCGTGCTGCTAAAATTGTGCGGTAATCCCAAAAATTCTACTATCAACTCCTGGTTGATCGTGATTATCTTCCCCTTCACTATTGACGTAATAGATTTCTTATCGAACGATAAGTCTAATCCTTTAATAAAATCTATAACCAAATCCCTCCTCAGGTTTCCCCACCTGATATGCTTGAACCCATCTAATCCTACCTTCTTGGCCCACTCATCCTCCTTTGCCATCGCTGCCCACTGATGAAACTTCCGCATCATCCTTATCTCGAACTCCTCCGGAATAACGTAGTTCTTCGGCGTTGCTGGCCTTATCATCTGTAGCGGTTGCGGCGGTGTGTTGGTTTGCCTCTGCGGCCTTCTCAACCGCCTATCCAACACCACTTCCTCTCCGCTCTGCTCACTTCCGCTGACTATAATTCTCTCATCCTCCTTTGCCATTTTTCTTGCTGCTTCTGTTGCTAAAATCTGAAGGTTTGAATGGCGTTTGAAATTTTTGCAGCGCTTCGCCCTTTCTTTACACTTCTTGCGTTGTGTGCTTGCAAAAATGAACGCTTTAAATAGATCGTCTGAGGGTCTTTCCCCCTCATATCTCGTCATAACTGCCGTGATAATGAGACAACTAACTGACGTCGCTTCAGAATTAGTTCCGCCGCCGTTGTGGGTTGCCTCTTCATATTCCGTGCTATTATGACGGCAAAAGTTTTTTAGGCTTCTGACGTGTATATTATCTATTTTTTCTTGCCTATCACCCATGCTGGCCACGTCTGGGAAGCCGTCTTTGTTATGATTGTTACCCCCACTACCTCTTGCTAGGTCTAGGGTAATGGTGTCGTCATTATTACCATTGCTACCCCTACTACCTCTTTCTAGGTCCCGGGTAACCGGGTCGAGGTTAACCTTGCTACTGGTTTTGCTACTGGTTTCACTTAGATTACCGGTACCTCCTTTGTCTACCGGGTACTGCTCATCCACTCCATTGGATGATGTCTCCAAGACCCTATAGGGTTTCAGTTTGTTAATGTTTACCAGCACCGGTTTAGGGTCAAAAGTCTCTTCATTCACCAGCAGTGCAGTGTTATTTGGTAAGACATACTGCACACGAAATGGACCATGCCATCGTTGTTTAAACTTACCAGGATGGTCCTTTGCGCCTTTGGGGAACCACAGGACTCTATCTCCGAGTTGAAATTGTTTAGGCCGGTAGTGATCCTGACTCCAAAGTGCTCGCTCCCACTGTCGATGAGTCTGAGTTTGTCGAGCTTGTTCTCTTGATTCGTCCAGCAGTTCCAATTGTCGGTGCCTTGCTTGTATGATTCGTACTGGTTGTTCCTCCCGATTCCTGTCCACTGTAGGCAGAATGTACTCGGTAGGCATTAACGGAGTCATCCCATAGACCAGCTGGAAGGGGGAGAAACCGGTAGCTACCTTGAAAGAAGTTCGGTATGCAAACAGTACCGTGGACAAGTGTTCGTCCCAGTCGTTGCGAAGGTCACTAATAAGTTTAGTGAGCAATGTGCCAATAAACTTGTTGGAAGATTCTGCTTGGCCATTACCTTGAGGATAGTAAGTTGTGGATGTACGGTGTTTTATCAGGTAATGGTCCGTGAGGTAATGAATTGCCTCGTTAATGAAATGAGTCCCTTGATCACTTACCAGATACAGAGGACAACCGAAACGGGTCAGAATGTTTTCGTATATGAAGCGGGCGGTGACCACCGCCGTGTTTGTTCGTAATGCCTTGGCCTCAACCCACTTGGTCGCGTAATCTGTTGCTACCAGGATATACTTATTGCCTGTATATCTGCCTACCGGTTTAATTGGTCCCACAAAATCCAAACCCCATTTCATGAATGGTTCCACTGGCAAGTTCGTAATTAACTGGGCCATCGATCGAGTATTCAGGCCTCCCATTTTTTGACATTCGTCACAGCTATGGCAGTATTCAATAGTATCTTTGTGTAAGGTAGGCCACCAGTAGCCGGCATCCAAAAATTTTCGTATCGAGATGTGGGATGCCAAATGTCCTCCACCTACCCCCTTGTGTAGCAGTTCCAGTATCGCTCTAGCTTCCCTTGGATCAAGAACTCGCCTTGGTATCAGATCTTGCCCTTGTTTGAACAAAACCCCGTCCTTCAGAAAGAAACGGAAACTTTGAAGTGTTAATCGACGCTTTTGCTCTTCTGATAAATGAGGTGGGTACTCTCCGGTAGCTAAGTACGTTCTGAGATCTGTGTCCCATGGAACGGATATCGTGAAAAGTGTGGCATCCGTAGGTTGATCCGGAACGCCTATTGGAGGTTCAGACTTTGCTAAGCGTGTTAAACCGTCAGCTACCGTGTGGGTTCTACCGGGTTTGTATACAACCGTAAAGTCGTACTCTAGAAAGAGAAGTAACCATCTAGCAATTTGTCCGGAGACCTGTGGTTTGTTGACAAGGTGTACCAAGGCCATGTGGTCTACATAAAATACAAACTTGTTTGCCAGTAGGTAATGGCGAAATTTATGCAACGCATAAACCATAGCTAAAGCTTCCCTCTCGGTAGTTGTGTAGTTTCGTTCTGCCTTATTCAACAGTCTAGAGGCGTAAGCTATGGGCTGATCACATTTTCCACTAACATTTTGTGCTAGCATAGCTCCTACTGCTAAATTAGAAGCATCCGTATGAACGTGGAACTCTAATTCCCAATGCGGTACTATTAGTATTGGGGCATTGACATACCGGGATTTGATGTGATCGAAAGCCGTCTGACATTCTTCGGTCCACTTGAACTCTTCGGCCTGCCGCATCAGCTTGGTAATTGGAGCCATGATGAACGCGAAGTTCTTGATGAAGCAACGGTAGAATTGAGCAATTCCGTTAAAAACTTGAATATCATGAGGGTTTTTAGGTGCTGGCATCGATACTAATGCTTCCACCTTTCTTGGATCGGGCATTTTTCCTTCCTTCGAGACGATGTATCCCAACACAATACCAGAGAATACAAAAAATAAACTTTTCTCCGGATTGAGGTTGATACCTGACTGTCGGCATGCTACGAAACATTGCCTCAGTTTCTCCAAATGGGAATCCATGTCGCTGTAGATGCTGAAGTCGTCTAAAAAGATTTTCATGAATTTGTTGAGAAATTCTTTGAAGACGGTGTCCACATCGCGTTGGTATGTTGATGGTGCTCCAGTTAAGCCAAATGGCATATTGATCCACGAAAAGGCTTCCCATTCGGTTATGAACGCTGTATGGCGACGATCTTGCTTCCTGATTTTGATCTGGTAGTATCCTGAGTATCCATCGCAAATGGAAATTGCATCGTGTCCAGCTACCTGGTCCAAGACTTCATCGGTGAACGGAAGAGGATAAGGATCCTTCTTAGTCGCGGCATTCAATTTCCGGAAATCAACACATATTCGTAGTTTCCCATTCTTCTTTAGAACTACCACAATGGGGGACAACCACGTGGCTTCCTTTATTGGCTTAATGAATCCTGCTGCCAATAGTTTGTCAATGTCATGTTTGACTATGGCTGCATAATTGGGGTTCATTCTGTAGCGTGCTTGATGAGCTGGTGGTATCGAGGTATCCAACTCGATCCGATGTTCTGCAATGTAAGATGGAATGCCCTTGAGTTCCTGATAAGACCATGTAAAAACGTCCTTGAATTCTCTTAATAATTCCTCAGCCTCTTTTGCGTACCTTGGTTCCAGAGCTGCATTCAATTTGACACACTTGGGCTCTTCTTCTGTTCCCAAGTTGATTTGCCGAATCTGCTCTGTTTCCGGTAACGTCCAGCCTGCAATCTTCAGGTTTTTAACCCTTTCGTGTGCTGGTGTATCATCCACATCAATGTTCCCAAGGATTGGTTGTGAAAAATGGCTTGGGTAGTTTTTCGATGATTCATGATCCAGTAAGCAGGGTAGAGTAACAGTGCCAATCGAAAACAATTGAGGTTCGGTTTCAAACAGGGTATCTTCTTCCTCGTCCGTCACCCCTTCCTGGAAGTCATAGCAAATGAGCACCTCCGGTCTCCTGGTATTAAGTCCTAATTTCTTGGTTACTGGGATCACCCAAGTAGTGCCATTCCCTTCAATGGTCACCATGTTGTTACCCCAATCATGGAAAACCTTAGCATTCTGTAGCCATGGCCTTCCTAACAACATTGAATAGGAATCATCCACCACACTACTATTCATGACGGTAAATGTCACCGTGTAAGGTATGCCATGGATACCTATGCGAACATCTCTGATCAATCCTACCGGTTTAGTGGTAGTTTGATCTGCCATTCTTAAATTGTAAGGTGCAGGTTTTGGGGCTGGTAATCCCAACCGTTTTCGTAAATCCTCCGTGATAATGTTCACACCTGATCCTCCATCCAGAAGAACATCCTCCACAGTGTTTCTCCCGACTTGAACCGGTATGACTGCCATTTGATGATCAATGGCTACCGCAGCTACAATACTTTTAGGAAGTTGGTCTGCATTTTGTTGACGTGACGTACCTGGGGCTGTTAAGTATTCACGCAGTGCGGGAGCTAATTGCATCAATTGCTTCAATGTCAGCGTATACTTACTATCCAAGACCTGGGATCCCAAATCCATCAATACCTCCTTCAGTTCAGTAGACGGGGCTTGTAAGATTACCTTGGGTGATTCCATCTTAGGAAGCCCTATCCATTCCGTGGATTGGCTGACTACTGGTGTGTCCTGAAGTTGATGAATGGTTTGAATGAAATCATTCTTCAATTGCTCTTCCTTTTTCCAATCTTTCGGGGATTTTGTCTTCAAGGGTTCCTTCTCCTTGAATGCTACCTCCTCGTTCACTTTGCTTTGAGTGGTTACCGCTAGAACCATGTTGACATTTGCCTCTTCCACTCTAGGCGGATTCCTAGGTTCCTGCTGCGGTGGTTGGGTTTGCCTATTTCTGAACATGGCCTGAGCCTCGTCCTTGTAAGGGCAAAAATACGCCTTATGTTCTGTCCTACCACAAATGTAGCAAGGTAAAGGCCTGTCGTTCTGCCTAAAGGGAGGTCTTGCCGGTATCCCTCGATTATATTGTGCCGCTACCTCATTAACCGCTACCGTGGTTTTTTCCTTTAGTCTATTTAACGGATTCTCTGGATTGAAAAAACATTTTTCCATGGTGTGTCCCTTCCGTTTGCAGCAAGCACACACCTCCTCATTGGGTTTTAAGATTTGTTTTCTCTTCTCCTCCGGTTGGAAGGCACTAATGATTTTATGCCCATCCGAATCTGCAGTATTTTCTTCGCATAATACTGCCGCTTCTTTCAAGGTTACTAACGAGCCCTTTTCCCTAGCTGTAAGTAGCCGTAAGTATGATTTCAAACCCGTTCTGAAAAAGGTAGTTAGGAATGAGTCCTGTGGCGGGTCTTGCAAACAGTTTGCCAATTTGACTAACCTTTCAAAATAAGACTCTACCGTTTCTGTCTCCCCTTGTTTAATGTTTCGGAGAGCCATATAGACTTGTTCATCTGTTTGCACTTTCCTATAGCGTTTACAAAACGCTTTTGTCAATAATTCGAAATTACTATCTGGGTAATTGTTCAAAAAATTCTCTCCCCATTCTGACTCTTTGTCTCTCAATGTATAACAGAACAGATTTATCATCTCTTCATCCTCTGTTTCACGATTCGCTTTGATAGCTTTCCTAAACACTCTAATATGAGCGTCTGGGTCTGCACCCGACTGATACAGTGGATATGGCAATGATTTACGAGATGGTAAGGGCGTAGGTGTTACCGGAACAGGTGGTGGCATTGTGGTGTACCATGGTGGAAAGTAACCGGTTCGCATCCAAGGTGGTGTGTCATTCTTGTTGTCGTCATCTTCTTCCCCGTCATCACCTCCCGGTCCTCTGTCCGGTGGTTCTCCTCCCGGTGGTCCAGCAGGTGGTCTTCCTTGGCCTCGTCTGAATTCGTCCTCTCGATCTCGCGAAGTCCCCTTCTCCTTCCGTTGGGCTCCTCTTCTTCCCATATCCTTTTGATCATCATCCGATCCTCCTTCTGGTGGTCCTTTTCCTGGTGGTTCGATAGGTGGTCCTCTTCTACCGCCTCCTGTGTCTGTTACCGTTTTGTTTCTTGTATATTGTTGTTCCATGTTCCTCTCCAATCCTAGAAAACTTCGTTGATCCTCGTTTTGTCCCCTGTTTGGATAATGTTTCACTCCTTCTACACCCATCGATTCATATCCATGTGATTGTGATGGCACGGTGTCCTTACCATACGTGTTCTTCCCTTTTTCCGTTTTTCGTGCTACTTCTGGATTGTCCCCTTGGACATTGTATTCTCCCCTTTGGTGAGAAGCTATGGTTCCCATATACCTCTCATTCGGATAGTATGACGACCTATCCATCCCCCCTTGAAAACCGTATCTACCACCTGGGAGAGAATGTGGGGAACTGTATGGGATCACAGGTGGTGTATAATAAGGATTAGAGAAATGAATGATCGGTGGGTTTTGAATTATGGAGGTAGTTGGAACAATTGTAGTAGGGATTTTTGAAGAGTCGTTGTGAGGAAACGACTTGGAATCTAGTTGATGATCATTTATGAGGGATCTGACAAAATAACACTCAGTATCTCTATGACCCGGAAGATTGCAGTATGTGCAATATGGGGGGGCATGGTGAGAACCAAATTCATCGTCCCATAGATTTGGAAGAGTAGAAAATCTTACATGGCGTTGCTCTGTAGGAATGGTCGCCGTAGGCGGCGCCATCGTTTGGAATTCGTGAAGTTGCCGAAGTTGTTGAACTCTTGAAGAAACGCCACGAGAGGGTTCCTGAGTAGACAGGTCTTCCATAGTAAACCAGGGTGGTGGAGGATGCCGTGTAGGGTGTATAGGATGTTGACCGGAATGCTGTGAAGCTATCTGATTATCATCCTCTTCACTACTAAAACTCATACTGACCTCGGGAGTGCTGGTATGATCGTATGTTGATGAAATTGTGATGAAGGGTGTTGTAGCATGCATCACTTGGTCGGGGGGAGCGGAATCGACTGGTCGACCCTGACTGATGCTGCCTCCAAGAGAATTGACGATGTTGACCTCGTCGTTATCGTGGATGTCATTTATGTTCTTCTCCTTCCTGATGCGTCGCTCCTCCATGTGGCTTGATTTGTCAAGCATGTACAGCAGAGGAGAGTCCGTTGCTGTTGCCGCTGGGATAGGTGCGTTGAAGTTCCATTCCTTCCATGGGTGTGTAGAATTCCGATCGCCGTCTGTTGAGGGAGTTGGTCCGTCAACGTGACGCCAGTATGTTTCTTTGTCCGGTTGTCCCGCGTGCGGATGAGTTTGTTCTGTTTCAGATACGAGATCAGTTTCCAAGACCGTAGCCAAACGCTGCCGTAGCCCCCTTGTCATCACCGCCATTTGATCGCTGATCGTAGCCATGGAGTGCCAGTTGTTAACTACAAAGTTTTCCTTCTATGAAGGGTTTACTCACAGAGTACCGAACCCAGCCAGTATAAGAGGTATTTGCCAATACCCAGCGGCAACCGTTATCTACGATGGCGATAATGGGGATGAATGATATAAGGGTTGCAGGTTGGTGTCGGTCCAGAAGGATCTTTGTAAGTGAGAACAGATCGCCCTGTGTCATGACGAGGAAAGATTACCGGAACCCAGTCCGTGGTTCATTGTCAAACCACTGCATGGTCGCCAAATGTTAAAGGGGTTTCCCCTCTAGGTTCCATCGGTACCACCCTACTTCCGGTAGTACCTTACCGGTACGCGAACGGACTTAGTCCAGTTTTCCTTACCGGCATCCTAAGGTCCTGCCCGCTACCGCTTTTGTTGGATGTCTCACTCCATGCATTCATCTTAGTCTCCCTGCCTCTCCTTGGGGTATCCCACGCTTCTACTGGTCTTAAGGTTGGTACACCTCTTATGCCAGTCGAGTCGACCAGTATCCCTACCGGGTTCTCCTACCGAATTCTCGGAAGATCTACCAAGTTTCCTACCTGGTTCTCAACCGGGTTTCCTAAGGATCTACCGGTTTCTCTGCCGGATTCGTAACCAGGTTCCTTGGGGGTCTACCGGTTTCACTACCGGGTTCCTAACCAGGTTCCCTGGAAATCTACCGGTTCCACTACCGGGTTCCTAACCGGGTTTCCTGAGATCTACCGGTTTAGCCGTACTACCTCCAATAACGTGGTTACATGAGTTCTAACATCCTACCACGAGTTTTCCCCTTACCCCACTTCACAAATGGGTTTAACCGTTTTTATAACCGTATTACTGTTAGCGTATTACTTGCCCTATGACTAGGATGGATTATACATCCTACCGAACTCCCTTTTTAGCACTCCTGACTGTTTCTCTTTTATACTACCACTCTCATAGTCAGTGTACAATCCATTCTTTTACCAGGACTCAATGTTGTAGTATGAAAACTCAACTAAGAGAATACCATTCCCTTCATTCAGTGGATACATCTGGTACTACTGTCCCACAAGACTTCTCTGAAGATACCCCCCTCCATGCGTTAGCTACTTGTACACGACTATTTTGACAACATAAGTAGTCCATTGCCAACTTCTCTTCCACACAACAACAATTACCAGAGGTAAGGCAACCACCACTACAAGAAAACCACAAGTTCCTTACCTCAGATTCAACAGTATCTTACTCAAGCAATCCAATACTCTTATCTATATGAATCCTAGTACACATTCCTTAAGAATGAGAGAGAGAGAGAGAGACAACTCTCTCCTTAAGTACTTTCTCCTCATCTCTTTAAATCCATACTAACCACTCACTGGGACTACCCTATCCACTACTCTTCTACTCCTTATCTGCAACTACGGCACAATCTTATCCCTAATTGCTATTTCTGATACTACTACCAAAAGTAACTTAAAAGCCACTTCAACCTGATATTGCTAAAAATTACTGTTTACTAACCTCCTTTAACATTTGGCCTTGAATTTCTCTCCCAGTGCCACATAGTAAACACAAACAAAATAGAGCCAAAGAAAGTGAAGTACAACCATCGCCACTACTCCCAACTACACTTTGTATTATAGTCAAGCAAGTAAGTACTTGTGGTTGTCATCAATACATATTTTCCTTCCATATCGTTCAAAAATATATTAAAACAAAATAAACTACAACCATCAACCACCAAACACATATTTAAGTAAATTTAGACAATTAAGGAGTCTAAATTTAATTTATAATTAAATAAACATGATTAATAGATCATTAATGTATAAATTAAATGAAAGCGGCTCGCAATATATCGTGCCACGGAGGGGGATCGGGTAGTCTCCCGATGGCAATGAGTGGGAAGCATGCACAAAAATGATAGAAAAAACAAGGCAGTGATGTATACAAGAACATCGGGAGATCTCCCCATCCAGAAAAATTCAATTACAAGACAGTGAACAATACATAAAACGATGGACATGTTATTGTACATAGTAATCAATGAATTCTTGAACCAAAGCCGTGCATTGTCATTGACAAGCCATGCACGGAAAATAGAACATAAAATTAGAATCCAACATCCATACTTGAAAAATGCTTGTAGCACCAGAATTGAACAACGGGAAGGCTAAGCGTTTAAATCTCTAAGTATTGAAGCAGTACAACTTCCCGGACTACGTCTGGGTAGACCATAGGACCGGGAGGGCTCCCGGTGTGAATGAAGGGATGAGTGACGGAGCATCAGTGGTCGATTCGTTCTGGGCAGAACCTAGAGGCGTGGGAACCCGAGGATGTCCGAGATGGGGATGACATAGTTGAGCTTGCAAATGCAAAAAACGAAAAATGTGAGGAAACATGAAGAGGTTAGCACATGCAGAAAGCAATACCAAATGAGATTAAAAAAAAAAACGTGAAGTACCGTGAGAAAGTTGAAGGCGGCGTTTAACTGGAAATCTCCTCCACTGTGGAATTGATGAATTGGCTGCCTTGATTTGCAATAGGCGGTAAGCAGCATAAGAGTTATAGGTTGAACTCTTGGTGGGTTTCAATTCGACTCGCTTTTTGGGAGATTTCTTTGGTTTCAAAAATGTGGTCCCCAAAAGTGCCGCGCTCGAGGACACTCCAGACGACAAAAGCGAAAGTTAAAGTATGTTAGAAACATGAGAGAGGGTGAGCGAACATCATCGATCGGGAGGTCTCCCGGTGTGAATTTAGGAAATGAAAAGCAAAATCAAACAGGGGAGAAAGAATTGAAGTGAGAATGAATTGAAAGTATTGGAAGAGGAGGCGTGTATGAAGCACATACGGATAGTGTCGCGAGAATGGACGGAGTTTGGCGCGCAATTGGCGGTCACGAATGGGCTAAACCATTTATGGTAACGTGGGAGTGGGGGTTGTCCGTCTGTGATATGATTATGCAAATAGAGAGGAACATTTGGTGCGTGTATGAGTCCCTCGATGTAAGGGTACAATGCGGTTGTGATGTTATCGATGACTCTGTGACCCGGCCAAGTGTGAGGGAAATAGCAACAGTCGGAGGGTTTGTTCCTAATATGACGGCTAGGTTGGTCGTCGACAAACAATATATTGCCCTCCCTACAACCGAAATAATTTGCATGGTGACTGAGGAGGACTTGTTTTTCTTTAAGGAGGAAAGGGACGTCCTTACTAATGAAACCGTTTGTATTCGTGCACATGGATTTACCCCAGACAAACTTGAGCGCAGATATGACGTTTTCGCGAAAGAGGCGGCGAAGGACAGTGTGGAGAACTGAATCTTCCATGCACGACCAGATAGCGACATGGAAATCACGTAGGAGTAAGGACATGAACTCTCTCAACCCGGGACGGACTTCGAGATCCCATAGCTTGTCCATGAAAAGGCTGCCGTTGCCCCCGAAACGCGCGAAGCACTTGGCTCGAACCCTCTCCGGGGCGCGCCTACAAAGAAGACCATCGACGGTGTCACCAAAAATCCTCCACCCTTCGATTTTGTCCTAGCCCGAGTGGAAAAGTTTATAATGACATGTAGAGACTTCTTTCTTTGTAACCCAATATATAATTCCAATCTACCCTTGGAATATACACAACTTGATTAACACCACACTATGTAGTTTTACATTCCTTAATGTCGGGCAAGGTTATATCCTTAGCCTTTTCTAATGTCCACCCGGCCGCTTTGGCCATGCATGCCTTCAAAGATATCCCTCTTGTGAATCGAGTCCTTGCCGTCGACTCCACACTACTACATGAGTTTTCGCTTATTGATTCCGTGCTATCACATGTCATCGTGGTTGATTCCGTATTGGTACATGACACTTCGCTTGTGAATTCCATGAGCACATAGGCTTTAAATACAAGTATTAAAAAATACTTATATACTTATTCTTGCCCTTCCTTCTCTAAGTTCTTCTTGATGTAAATCTCTATCAATGTCTTCCTACTAAACTTCAGAATAGTATAACTCCCACCCAACTTATGTTCTTCAAGTGAAATTTGGTACACTTGTTAAGTACCTTATCAAAAATCTCCACACCAAATTTTGGCACAAACAAAGTTCATATGCAAAAGTTATGCATGAAATTCTAACTCTAACTACTTAGTATGAATGCTGTGATAAAGCATCCGGTCATTAAAACTCTAATAACTTCCAACTCCTACGTCCAATCAATCTAAACTTTTGACACAAGATAGACATATAAGTTCAGAAGGTAGTGTCAAATTTTGGTATTCATATCTATAACCCTCTAAGAGATACATATTTTCAAACCTTGCTGCTTTGTTCCTAGACACCCTCCCCTTCAACTTTTAATAACTCTTTCATCCCAATAACTGAAGCTCTCAAATTTTTACCACAACTCCCATACTTTATAATAAACAATCCTTCAAATTTTCATACCCATTGAACACTCTGATCATCCATAATTGACAAATCTCTCACTATAAAGTTCTGCTCAAGTTCATAACTAATAAAACACTACAAGTAATGCACCTAGTACAATCTAGTCACTCTAAATGCCACAAGTTTAAACAAGTTTGAACTCTCTCACTTCAATATGAATCTCAATGCAACAAGTTGAAGTTTACAATCAAACTCCAAATTCCTTAAACCCAATCTACTTCTAACAAGAGGTCAATCCCTCTTCAAGGCTAAATAGCCTTGGCTCTTCTCCTAAGAACTAAGCACACACATGTGCTCCTATCTTGCTTCCCACACACCCACACTTATAACCCGTGGGGTGCTTAAGGAGTACGAAGGAAAGAGAGGATGAGTGAGGGAAGAATGAGGGATTATATAGTGAGTTGAGAGGGAGAGAGGGCATGAGGTAAGGATAGGGTGAGAGGATTAGAGCCTCCAATCACAACCCCTTAACCTTCTCCTTCTAAGTAGGGACTCATCCCATCCACAAGGCTCACGATAAGCCCTCGAACTCTCCTCCTACTTTGTAGGCTCTCATCTTATCTCCTAAGCCTTCCTCCCTCAAATGATCAACAAAGATCCTAATTCAAACATTTAACTAACATTGGCTTTCTACCTACCACACTTTACCAAGGTATGTCCTCATACTACTTAAATCCACTCCACACAAGCCTAATGCTTCAAACTTAGCTTTCTTCAAGCTTCACTTTTTTTATATTTTTGTGAATAATCATAAATCAACAAAACACCACTTGTAATGTTTTACAAGTGTTAACAACACATGTGAGCATCAATTTGGGCTCACATTATTGGCGACCATCTGGGACCGGCTCCTAGAATGTCTTGCTTGAAGTCAAGTGTCTTCATGTGTGGAATTGCTTGCACCTACTTCCGGCCGTTCGTGTCGGGAAGCTTTGTCCATTGAGTGTCTCCAATTGTACCGAGTTGTTAGGAAAGGTATTCGCCACAATGTAAGGACCTAACCAAACCGCATCAAATTTGCCCGGAAAATCCTTTTTTTTCCCATCTTGGAGCATAACCAACATTCCTCGTTATACCAAATAATACCATTTGTTTTTTAGAGCAAGCGCCTTGGGTACCAATAAATATAGTGGGGACAATTTCCCATTCACCATAAAGTTATTCCCACACATACATGGAAAAAGATCCCTAATTTAGTAAAGAAAAAAATCGGAAGATCACAACATGTAACCAATTGAACTTAGAACACTGGGCTTTTGACCAATTATGCCCAAAAATCTACTCGTACACTACAAACTATAACTGTGACTTGGACATGATTCACAGTTGTTCCTTTAAGGATCACGTAAATTGATTTTCTACATACATATTGTCTCTCATCACTATCATAATCACATTGAAGACTCAACACAATTTTAATCTAGGTTTAATTAGGTGTCATTTATAAGTGTAGAAGTTGACTCATATCTCCTAAGTCATTATGAAATCAACGCGTGGCTTATATATTACGGGATACAACATTGTTTGCCCATAGTCATGGGATATGGTTGACGGGTGATAGTTGAGGGGACCTTTCTTTCAATAGGCTGATTTTTTTTGCCTCTCCATATGACATGCATTTTTTCATATTCGCTTTTCTTTCGCCGGGCAAGATTAATTTCAAACTCTAAGGTAGAAATACCATAAACCGTGAACTACCCTCTACCCGTGCAGTAGACTTCCGTCATAATAGTGGAGTGCCATTTATGAAACTGATAATTGCGAGGATGACAACTTGATATGTGTGTATAGTCAATTTAGCCAAATATAGTCATGTTTGACTACCATCAATCACAATTTAATGTACTCATGAGTTAATCGGTTTAGGTGATGTTCTACGTGGAAATGAGCATTATTGTGTTCGGTTTTAGGAGAATCTAGTGAACGAGTAGGGGTTTGACGAACTTTCCACTTTCAAAAATTGTAATTTTTTTTACAAGGAATAGAAATATGAAACAACTTGCATTCTTCATGAATCCTTCTCTTCTATCTTGGAAAATTATCTCATGATTTTAAGACCATATTTTCACTGCGAATCACCTTCATAACATTATTCAAATCCATAACAATGTTATGTGGGACTGACAATATTTTGCAAAATATTCCACCATTCAAACTGAACGTGGGGAATATTCCACATAATATTGTCAGTCCCACAGAACACTGTTATGGATATGAATAATGTTATGTTATTTTCATGGTTTATGGTATTTCTACCTTTCTTTTGGCTTGTGACGGGTGCAAAACAAGCCTTGAATACCTCTCCCATTTAGTAGGTCATCCATAGTCCGGAGAGGGCTCTCTATTGGTAGGCAATTGGGTTCAGGGGCGGTTTACACTATGGACCATGAAGTCGGACCATGGAAGATGGCCTTTGTCAATGGCACGGGGGGGTCACTCCATTGTCAAGTTGAACACCACGTGCGGCCAAAAAAAATCTACTTTTGGTAAGTTGCATCACCAAAATGGGTCAAAATTTTATCAATTTTTTTTCATGGGTAGATATGCATGGTACCTATTACATGGTAAAAAATGGTAACCAAATTTGATGATGTGTTTTTTCAATAAAACATACTGTTTCTAACTAGAATGACGCAAAATTGAACTAAAATATTTACTACAAAAATGAAGATGACTAAAAATTTCAAAAAATATACAAAAGATATTATCAATGGTTATGTATATGTAGAAAAAATATCATAATTTTTAAATTTATCTATTCCATGTAATATAGGGGTAGCAAACTTTGGCCGCACGTGGTGTTCAACTTGACATGGAGTGAACCCTCCGTGGTCAATGGTCTGACTTCCATGGTCCGACTTCATAAAAAATTAGTTTGAGAGCCTTGGGCCCCTCACTAGGTGCAAACCGAATGTGGACCAAGAAGAATGGCCATGCACCAAAAAGTGAAGGTGCTGATTTTTTTTAATACATGCCCAAAAAGGGCAATTTTGAAAAAAATTCAAGTTTGACCATTCTCTTGTCTTCTCTTGGGCTTCACTTGTCTTCACTTCTTGTTAAATGTGTCGAAGATGTGGCTTGCAAATCTTCTCACAACAATTTTTACAAAAAATGAGCGATTTAATTTGTACATGTTCAATGTAATTTACATGTGACATATACCTTGTGTTGTCACTACACTAAATAGGATATTTAGTGTTTGATTATATTTAACCCCTAAAGGACCAGGCGTCAAATTTTGGACGTTTTTGGTATTTTTGTGTAGGCCAGAAGTCAGAGATCTGCACCGATGTGAATGAAAATAATTGCAATGGATGCGTAATGGACAGAGAAATGCATCCCATAATTTTTTTTCTTTCCAAAAAACGATAATTTGGTGTTTGTAAATGTGATGTAAATGTTCAAAATGCACTATTTGGCACTATACAATTGCTCGAAACTGTTCATAGTATCCAATGAACTTGCACCATGGTGGAATCTTGGGCAGCCTTTATGTGGCCCCATTTTTTATTATGTAAAGGGTGCGATGTATGGGGGGAGGGGGTGTGTAGATAGGTTTTTTACTTGGGTTCAATCTTAAACAAAACCCCAGGGAAGACTAAATGAGTGTCAGGTGTGTAATCTAGATATCACTCCTAAGTTCCTTGATAGTTCCTTTTAGTTATTTGTGAGTTTTAGATACAAAAATAACCAGGAAAAACCTTGTTTAGGATGTTGGATTCAGGTAAAAAGTGATTGGATACGTGGTTTTGTGGTTTTAGGGTCCCTCAATTCAGTACATGCAAAATGCAGTCACTCCCTCACACAATAGTCCTGTAGTGACCAATTTTGACTATCGAAATTTCTTGCAGGGAGTCACGGCTCAACAATTGTCTTTTTCAAGTAACCAGTAACCACTTCCAACACCAGAGCCAAGGGCACTCTGGCGAATTGTATCGTCCCTCCTTAATTACCTCCAATTTAATGTATCAAGAAATCCAGTCTCGGCCTTTCCTTAATTAATTTTCCGATTTAATGATATCAGTTTAATAATACATGGTCTTTCACACCAACTGAAGTTGGTGGCTCAGATACCATGGTTCATTCATATCCTTTAACCCATTTTTCTTTCTTTTTAGAAACTTATTTTCACAATAATGGGCTCCTTAATACCAAATTATCCCAATTTGCTTATTATGCAATAAACAACTTATTGGATTCCTTAATACTTTAATCCTCTTAATTTAGAATTCACTTCTAGAATTAATTAGATTTTATTTAATTTATTTTCTGATTTTACCTTAATTAAATTTCTCGGCCGCTTTCTTCCGCCAAGTGTTCAAAAACACTTTTTCAATGGGCAATTTGAAATTGTTTCATTGGTGAATTTGTTTATGCAATATGCCCTCTTGATAGTATTTAGATAATTCTGCAGTAATATTTAATTTATTAATTGAAATACTTTAAATCTCAATGAGTTTTACCTGTGGTAAAAGAGCCTTCTCAGCCTCTGTAAATTTGACTTTTACAGGCTTTTACCCCTGTGCAGTGTGAAAAGGTTCTTTTCTGAGCTGGTTACTTCTGGGCCACTTTGTTAATGTGAACACCTCAATGGGAGAGGGCCTGTGCTTGCGCCAAGTGTCCTCCTCTCCTTCTTCTTCTTCTCCTCTCTTCTTCTCCTCTTTTTTTCCCTCCCTGCTCCTCTTTCTCTTGCAAAACAGGGGATCACCTTCTTCAACAAAGTGATGAATTTTAAGTGCTTTAGTAGCTCAAATTTTGTGATTACAACCTGTCTCCAAAGCGATTCAATTCCCGGCTGTGAAATTTCTTATCTGCCTCGGTAGTATCGCCAGCGCAGGGTCCAAAATTCGGCCTCGAAATTTCGGCGCGAACTTCAACTGGTTATTTCTCAAACTCAACAGGTTATTTCTCAGGCTCAATTCTGCTGAGCCTTCACCAAAGGGCCCGACACCTGCTTCTCGGTCGCAACTTGGTTCAATTTAGCTTTGACAATCTGAGTAACTGCAATTGAGTAATCAATTTCACCTCAACGTATTCCTAAGTCCTCTTTTCGCGTCCAAGATCCCAGTCTCAGAATACGATTGAATGACAATTTCGCATGTCATGGAAGATAACGTTCTGATGCTTCTTCTTCCCCATACAACATTTTGACTTTTGGGGTCTTGGTACAGATCGCATTCTACACGCTTCACATACAACCGTGCTTTATCTTACTTCCCGTCGTTTGAATTCGGACCACATTACAACATCATGTAGATACGGATCTCCTCTGATTCTTCACGTGGGATTTCTCATCCCGGCACTCCGAAATTCACGTGGTAATCCTCCCAGGTTTATCAGAATCTTCACTCTTCGCTGCTTAAGTCACAACCCTGCTCATTAGTGTGAGTGGAATAGTGGTCTTTCTTCCACATTCGATTATGTGAGGAATGAGTCCTTGAATGAGATTTCATGAATTCCATTTCCAATTTACAACTTCAAATTATTATCAGAGAAATAACAACGTCATGTTGCGATTCTTCGAGGATCCGCCATGCTCTCAAATTGTCTCAACAGGTTACAATTTTCCACTTCGTATAAGGCAGTACATTCACACTTCTATCTCCTTTCGTGGATCAACCTTGAGTTATATCCCGAGACTAGATCGCTACTGATGTTGCCTTTAGAGAATGTGGGAGGTTTGCATGATAGTTCTTAGTTGGTGGAGTGATTTGTCTGGTTAATTCCGTCAACGAACGAGACCTCAGCCTGTTACAGCTATTTTTAGAGCAGTCCCGCATCTAATTTTAGAAATTTTTAATTTGATTCACTCACACCACAATAACAATCACAATTTACACACGCGCACAGTGAAATTAGGGCTTCACACCCTCGATAATTCAATTTAACTTTATTGATAATTTTGAAAAAACTCTCTTCACGAGAGTATTGACTCAATTTTTGCTTAAAAGTTCTTTCTAAAAAATTACGAGAATGCGGTGCGGTTTCTTCGTCTTCCTCCCTCTTAACTCTTTCCGGGGAGGTTCGGGAACAACAAGCCTCTTCCCAATAGGTACGGTTACCCGAACCTAAGTTCTAAAGCTTTTTAGTAAATTACCAATTGGATATTTAGTCACTAAATCCATATTTAGCCTAACTTTTGTCTTTTTACCTAGGCTAAGCTACTTTTAGCTTTTTAGTGACTAAAGTCACTACTTTACTAACTAATTTGATTGCCGTAGCTAGGCTAGGCCCTAGAAAACCCTAATTTAGTGTTTTGAAGGTCTTGAAGCCAAAAAATCGGACAACAGGGTGGCACGTACATAGAGGGGGTATATAATGACACTATAGCCATGAAAGAGGGTGGTATGGGGCATGCAATATTGAGAATGGAATATATAAATGGTTGTGGGCCACGGTACGAAAGGGTGGGATAAGAATCTCCATTGTCCACACCCTTTTTCCTTGTGTGCCCGCCATCCACAACTTCCTAAGTAGTTTAAATTACATTTAAATTCAAGAATGACATCATAAATTTGCAAAAAAATTATGCATACCCTTATTGGTTTTTGTTGCATACATCCACCGTACGGATTTCAGTGCAGTTTTATACATGTATATTATTTAAACAATCGCAATATTTTCATGATTTTGTAGTTGTATATAAAGCAAGGCCCATATAGCCAACAAATTAGATTGAAATGACGGTTTGTCAACACTAAAAGTTGCCCAAGTCCGCGACTTTCAGTGTCATTGCAAAATGCTGCCTAAAAAATGAATATAATAATGGCAAGACATGTTCAAAGTGGTCAAGCAATGTTCGGGCAACTCAAGAATACCATTGAACCATCGAAAGACATATCAATCTTAATGAACGAAATTTACATAAAGGGATGGATATTTTTCCCTATCATACTTGATAAAGCTAACAACCATTCCATAAGGTTGGAAACCATCAAATGTTTGCCATGCTCTATGCACCATCCCATACATGACAGTGGCTCGAATTTCCTTCAGATCCGTCCAAATCATGCTTGGTCCTTTAGGGGTTAATGTTGTTACCACCCTACCTTGCTCAACACTAAAGCTCAATTCTTTGATAATTAGTGTTAGAAGATATCCCATTGCGGTCCTTTTGACGACCCTGATCTACAGTCACTAAATGACTACATATTTTTCTTTTTCATTTTGCAACTGTAATTTTAAAAAGTTTCTGTGCGTGTAATATACCGTTGGAAAGGCATTTCAAGACCTTTCCAACGGCATATTACAAGCCCCCAAATTCCGAACATTGCAGTTGGTAGAGAAAAAAACCAAATCTGCACTCAAATTCTTGAGTTCTAGATGTCCCACATTGTTTGGTGAAACACGTGGGATCTGGTTTAAGGGGTAGAGCAAGGTAGTAATGGTATGTCTCATGGGCTATGATATGATTAAGGCACATGGAGGGTAGATTCATTAAAGAATTATTAAAATGGCATTTATTTGCCATGGGTGTTAAGGTAGGATTTAGCACTATGTTTCATAGATTGTCATAAGGGCAAAAAAGGCCATTTTACTAGTTGACGTCAATTCTGTCCTTAATACAACTAGTTGTTAGGACGTCCACTAGTTGGTTTTTACTGTTTTACTGCTGAATAGTCTGTTCAGTAGTAGTAATTATTTGGTGTTAGTAACTTAGCTGGTCAGAAAATGACTTGTAGGTCCAAAGTTATTAAAATATCATTGCGAGTCTTTTACTAGTTGACCGTTTTTTATGACAGTATGCCAGCTGGTCATGAACTGGACAGAGGGCAAAAACGCGTCAGGACAGCTAGTTGCAGCGTTTTGACAGGGTGGCAACCTACCAAGTTGACCCACCTAGTAGGTGGTTGTTTTGAAGTATATAAGGATGGTTTTAGAGCCTTTTGGCTCTCTTAGTACACATATGCGAAGATAGCTTAGACTCTTAGAGAAGATGTGTATGCTTGTAAGTTTTAGATCTGGACGTGTAGCGTCCTGGAAATGTGTGGCAGTCCGGACGGACAACAGTTTTGGAAAACCAACAATAAAGTGTTAAAATAGGGATTTAGAGAGTAGATTCATTGTTGGCCTTCTCCTATTTCTACTCTTCTTGTAAGCTAACTTAGCCCTTAGTGTTGACATGACGTAGGTGTTGAATGTGTTATTGAAAATGTGCATCGGAGAGTTTGTGATGTAGTACCAAGGAATGCATTAGAAAGTAGGAATGGTGAATATGTGCGGACGTGACGCTCAGGGGGGGACGTCCAGAGCAAGTAGTTAGAATGACCTAAAAGTTGTACCATAGGTTGGTAGAAGGTTAGAGAGGCCAGATCCGGACTCGGTTTGCGAAAACCACCTCCGGAAGTTGGCCGATCTGACCAAGGACGTGAGCTGGTCGGAAATATGAAAGTAGTTAGAATGACCCGAAAACTCTACCATAGGTTGGTAGAAGGTTAGAGAGGCCAGATCCGGACTCGGTTTGCGAAAACCACCTCCAGAAGTTGGCCGATCTGACCAAGGACGTGAGCTGGTCGGAAATATGAAAGTAGTCAGAATGACCCGAAAACTCTACCATAGGTTGGTAGAAGGTTAGAGATGCCAGATCCAAGCTTACATTGTGGAAACGACATCCAAAAGTTGGCTGATCGGGCCAAAAACGCGAGCTGGTAGGCAGTGTCCAGGACATATTTTCGAGCCTTAAACGGAAATTTTAGGGGATTATACGTCAAGGAGCTGTCTAGGGATGAAGGACTAGCTTGGGAGATGTTTCTGCAAGGCTTGGACGTGACTGGCGGCGAACTAGTTAATGGAGCAAGGAGTGCGAAAGACCATTAACATTTGGCGACCATGCAATGGTATCGCAACTCTATCTCATTTGCTTTTTTTGAACTTTAGGGTTAGGGTTATAGTTCCATGGATCTAGATCTGGAACAAGGAGTACGTTGGTATAGATGGGTGAAACTGTTGTGATTTACTTGCGGCAAGGGCCAGAAACTACTTGGGGCGTGGAAATACATCTAGGACAGGAGGGTGCAGCAAAGATTCCAGCAACCAAATGAGTTGGTGGACAGACTGTGGCCACTCAGCCAGATCTACTCAGTCCGAAGACGTCCAAGGGTGACCTGCCACTGCAAGTGTGAATCAAACAGGAGGCAGAGCCACATACCAGATCTGGCACAACGAGAGTTTAGGTAGTTTTGATGGCACGCGTGCAAACCAGAAGCATGACTAGGCGAAGGGCTATGGAACTTCATCCGGATCCAGACGTCTCATCTAGTAGTGATTCAGAACCGGAGATGCCCATTAGACAAAGTAACTCCAGGGAAGCTACCCAACAGGCAGATGCCATGCATAGGGCATTGTTTCCAGAGTATGAGAATTACAGAAATCATCACATGTACGGCCGGCGGAGTGGGGACGCCCGACCGCCGTCACCCGTCATAGGTGAAGATTTACCAGCTGGACCTGACGGCTTAACATCTCATCACGAAGACCATGTACAACAGTCCGACCCACCAAGGTTTGGAACGTCCAGCGACTTGCTGGAGCATTTACGCCAAGAATTCCCTGATTTTGTACCGTCCCAAAATCACGGCACGTCTCATTTTGGACGTCCCACAGGATCCATGGACCAGGATGTTCCAGTGGGCCATGGAATGCCATGGGTGACTGATGAGGCTGTCACTTACGAGGCATTCAGCCCAAATGTTAACCAACATCAACCACCTGTCCGAAGACGTGTCACATTTATAAGGAGAGAAAGAGAACCAGAACTGTCTCCGGTGGTGGAAGTTTCATCGCCTCTGGAAGACGTATCTCCTGATCTTCCAACCAAACACTATATTCGTTAATTGGAGACTTTTGAAAGTCTCAAAATGAAATACGCCCATAGTTTGGGATGCCAATATTATGAGCATGCGGAACATTGGGAACATCGGGAACATCGGGAACATGACGGTTTGCAACTTCGCATGCAAAGAATATGCACAACACTCAAAATAGTAAGTCTTTAAATCATAATCAAAACATGAACTATAAGTGGAAAATAACAATCGAATCCCAAAAACAAATGCTTTTATGTCCTTATAAAGTTTAGGATGCGCATCCCATATATAAGGGTCTTATGGAATTGGATGGCACATCCCAAACGTATGTATAAATTTGATACTATCCGCAATAAAACCAAGTCTACAAAGTGCCCCTATTTTCCACATTAATTCCAACCTACGTTATGTTTCCCCATCTCCATCTTCCGCTTCATATCCATTATCGGCATCATTTTCCGCAGCTGCAATACGTACCAAGTTGTCTTTGGCAAAATCTATATGTTTTTGGGGGATGGTCATTGTTTCCGATTTAGAACCTTTGCGCGGCTTCCAAGCACAAAGGATGGTATCCGTGTTTATCCAAACCGGTCCGTACGCGGAGTCCACTGTCCACTTGAAACCCTTTTTGGTGTCCCAACCTAAATAGGTGCGGAGCACGTTCTGGTCTTTGGTGCTCGGACGGCAATATTCCACTTCAATTTGACGAAAGTTGGGGCTAGTTCTAACAAAATTGGGTGAAGACAATGCTTTCACCAACCAAATTGGTTTGGGGTGCTCCTCATCTCCTGCTCGTACGAGGACCATATAACCCTCGTGGCAATCAACACCCACACGAAACGACGGAGCCGGACGATTGCGCGCAGGGCCAACGTAATGCTCGTCCATTGCAAACTCTTCACGGACGTCTCCATTGCTAAAGAACATAGCATCGGACTCCACAACTGTCAAACGACTTTGTGGCCAAAATCCTTGTGTCAAAGTCGTACGGGTGTCGACACCAACGGTCATCAAGGCTGAGCGTATGCGATCCCAATACGCGATCAACGGCTCATGAGTATCCCTAACACGTCTGGTGATGTCTTCTTCACACAACTCTTTCCAATACTCAATGAACCCGGATATGCCTTTTATGATTTCCGGCCCATTCCTCATGGGATCGGGTTTGCAAGGCTTTGGTTCCCCATCCGGAAGCAAACATTTCCCATCCTTGTCTTGACGCCACACGAGTATACCATCCTCCGGGCCCCAATTTAGAGATGTGCACAAAAGCTTGAACTGCATGGCGGGGACACCATCATCCCTCATATAGAAGCGGAATTGTTGTGCTTTGGTATGTCCCACCAGACGGTCCACTCCCTTCAACATGTATGGCTTGATGAAGGCCTTGAAATTTGGTATTTCTTCAATCATGTGCGGGATCACCGGCACATTGTCCAAATCCATGTATGATTTCATGAGAAGTGGTATGGTGGGAAAATCCTCTTCATGCAACTTCATGCTCCAACGGCCAAATGAGGCATCAATATCGTCGTGCGTGTGCCCCACCATCAAGAAAGACACAAACACCTCTTTGAAGATGCTTTTTGCCACGAGCATCGACCAAAAACAAAACACGTATCGGCATTTGTTGTCTTTAGCACAATTATCAAGTTGAACGTGGAGAGTTGGAGGCAAGGGTTTTGCAATAATGGGTTCTCCGGGTGGTTCCGGCAATGAAGACATACAAACCTCCTTCCCTTGTAGCACTGCCTCATAAAGGGGTGTCGTTCCACAACCATCGAAAAGGGCACGGGAAGAGTGTACCGGTGGCTTTTCGAGATCGCGCAATAGTTTTGCAAATGAACCGACCGTGTGGTTGGCATCGCCAGGGTAAAAATCCAAACCATAATGGGCATATTTGACATCCACATGTCCATGGGCGATCATACCTAAGAAAAACAAACGATGCGTGAACAACAAAAATATGAAATAACTACACACCGGATGGATGGAGTTGGTCATTTGGAAAACAAACCCAATGCAAATCGGAGATCCTTTCAACACACATGTGGAATTCTATACGAACCTGTGACAGCTACAGGCAACTTGAAGAGACCATCCGTGGCCTTTATTTTGCGTGCATAACAAGGACATGCGGTCTTCGCATGGTCCATTTTATCATGAATCACTGTTAGAACCTCCGCGGGCCTCATTATGGATAGTGCACGGTTCTTGTAGTAATCTTGACGATGTGCCTCCTGGTTGTTGACATGCTCAATGTATTTTCTCTGGTGTCTAGTATGGGATTCAGTGCCTATAGGGTGGGCGTCTCGAAGACCTTTGTATTTCTCACACGCCGTACACCTAGCGAACTTGTCCCCAGGTCTCTTCAAAATGTATTCCGCAAACTGTTGGTTTTTAATTACACTCAACTTGGACAACGAAATGGGCCCACATCCCGCGATGCGACCCACTTCGTTGATGTCCGTTAAGATGTTCTTCCATTTCGTGCCCGTGGGCAACACCATTTGAACAACTTTCTCACCTGATGACAATGTCCTCGTCTTGTGGGGCATTGCATCGGCCAATGGCACTATGATGGTGGAGAGGGTCGCGGATGCTTGGAGTGTCGCCTCCCTAGGTTTCTTTGTGCCAGAGTTGCCATGAAATCGAGATCGGCGACCCAACAAAGAATACTTCCGAAACCTATAGAAGTCAGCCTTGGAGACCGCATGGATGATATACCACGCTGTGCAACAAACGTCCACATTCTCAAGGGTCACGACCTTACGGCCATGGGTATCAATGTGCAAATTTCTGTGGACCTCGAGTTTCTTTGCCGACCGCATACGAAAATCCGCAAGCCACATCTCTTGACGAAGAGACCGAATTTTTTCGCGTGGAAAAAATTGGCAACATTTCATCGTGCAACAATCCTTTCCAGAAACGAGACGGATAGAATCGTCTCCCAAGATGCGATCCCGCCGTCTCTCCGTATCTCCGCGAGACACGCGACTTGAATCGTATTTACGTAGGCCTTTGCGAGGACGAATTGTGCCCAACAAAGCTAACTGCGTTTGCTTGTGCCGCCGTCCATGATCCCACAAGCTTACTTCTTCATGGAGAACCCTACGAAGGGGCCATCGACGCAAGGAAAATCTCCACATCAACGGGACCTCACACGGTGCCAAGGAATTCAAGATGCACACGCCCACATCATCGAAACCAAGGGGGTTGACATCAACACATTCACGGGGATCGGAGTTTCTACATATGCCATCTGCCACCGGGACACCAAGCTCGTTTAGTAGAACAACATCTAGGCCCACCCATTCCTCCCTCCCGAAACCAGCACATAGAGGAATGTCATCATGGTCATCCCCAGAATGTGGAGATTGTTCGTGGAATTCGAAAGATTCATGGGAGGAGGTATACACAGACACGCCCACCCCGTTCGTCCCGTCATTAGTGTCCGCAGACGGGGACGAGAGGTCACATTCAATATCGGAGGACGATGCATTCGTCGAAAACTCAAATGTACTATCTCCATCATCCACTGCCATCACACCTAAACAAACAACCATGTCATGACCAACCACACAACGGATGTCACGCATACAAGAACGGATGCCACACATACAAGAACGGATGCCAAGCATACAAGAGCGCACAATATCTGCAAATACATGGCCCGAACTTCGCAAACAACCCATGCTACTATTGGAGTGTCTAAATACGAACAGCTGTATGTTCCTGGCCATACTCTGTCAACTACAACATGGACCATCGCCATTGTGGTGTTTCAGGCCGTTCATTCATAAAAGAAATGCCATCCTGTGTATTGGACGAAATGGATAAGTGTGCGACAAAACAACGTCAAGTCGTCCAACCTACAATAGCATATTTTCGAACCCCCGTTCGTATATATCTACCATTAGGTGTATTTTCATAAATGTATCTAGAGGGATGTAGTGCTGCGCAGAACATACTCTCAGGTGGTATTTACGAACGCACGTTCGTAAACTCAAGGCCATCGTTCGAAAGGGAGTTCGTAAATATGCCATTGAAGTATTTACGAACGCCCGTTCGTATATCACTGACATAGAGTGCCTAGGCATAGCCATATGTATACTATCTCCACATGCTATACTGGTACACATGCGTGTACAACATCCGAACGTCCGTTCGCAAACTCCTGAGTGGCATATTTACGAAATCCATTTCGTATATCAATGATATATTCAGCATATGCATCGCCATACGTATCTGGACATGGTGTTGGTGTGGACCACACGCAGGTGCATTTACGAACGGACGTTCGTAAACTCCCGACCATCATTGTCTGAACTAGTGACAAATGCGTGTGCGACATACGAACGTCCGTTCGTAAATCCTTTGATGGCATATTTACGAACGGGCGTTCGTATATCTCTGCCATATTGTCAGTGCATAAATGTGTAGGAGGGATGTCACTGGATGCGCATACCGTAATCCTCGGTGGTCTTTACGAACGTCCGTTCGTAAACTCAAGACCATCATGTGTCTGATCAACCTCCAGTGCGTGCTCCAGCTTTACGAACGTGCGTTCGTATCTCTGCCGTATTGTTTGTTTGCATAAATGCCTGGAGGGATGTCGCTGTATGCGCAGACATCATCCATGGTGGATTTACGAACGCACGTTCGTAAACAGAGGACCCTCCTATGTCTGATCCAATTACAAATGCGTGGACTTAAGCTTTACGAACGTGCGTTCGTATCTCTGACCTATTGTTTGTCTGCATGAATGTCTGGATGTCGCTGTTTGCGCAGACATAATCCCAGGTGTATTTACGAACGCACGTTCGTAAACAGAGGACCCTCCTATGTCTGATCCAATTACAAATGCGTGGACTTAAGCTTTACGAACGTGCGTTCGTATCTCTGACCTATTGTTTGTCTGCATGAATGTCTGGATGTCGCTGTTTGCGCAGACATAATCCCAGGTGTATTTACGAACGCACGTTCGTAAATACTGTCGGCCATCCTATGATCCACCCACTAAAGCGTGCTCCATCTTTACGAACGTGCGTTCGTAAAGCTCCGGTATTACCGGCGGTATATGCGGTGACTGTACGTTGTCTTGTACCTGGGGAGTGTACGCTTGATGCGCAGGAGAATGGCGTGAGCACGCTCCGTGGGGTCTCTAGGGCGCACACTTGGCGTCTGCCGCAAAAAAAAGCTCTGTTATGGGGGGGAAGAGCTTTAAGTACTTCTCTGGAGTGGTTCAAGGGCCCTTGGATGCTATTTAAAAAGCGGATTCCCGCCGCCTACTTTGACCTAACAATATGCCATTCTATCCATGCGGAACATACATGACCCTATGTATGGAACATGAATGGCATGCACGCAACATATTCAAAATATGTACATTGGTTATACACCTTACTTGTTACCAAGGTCTGCCGAAAAAAAATTATAATTTTTATATGTATATATATGTGTATATATAAATGTGTATATATAAATGTGTATATATATATATATGTGTGTGTGTGTGTGTAAATATATATGTATATATGTGTGTGTGTGTGTATATACATGTGTATATATATAGGTGTATATATATATGTATTGTAATAGTTAATGTAATCTAAATATGATGATGGTTAAGATAGAATAAATGATCTGCAACCAAGGTGTGAAGTACAAGTTTTTTGTCAATTAATATTGTTACCTATTATATATTACCAAGGTCTAAGTGAGATATATATATAGAGACAATGAGGTAAGAGTGGGTAAAAATTGATTGTGGAGGCCCTTAAACTTGTAGGTATAATCATATGATTCACATCAAAACATGCCCGTAATACGCTCACAAAGTGCGTGAACACCAATAAAAGGCAGGTTTATCCATTATTATAATGGCTTGTAAGGTAGATTAAGGATATGAATTCAAACCATACCTAGATTAAATGTGGGTTTTATTTCAGATCCCACCCTAGCTGTGGAAAGAGTGAATTAATCCGGCATGTGTGGAAAGGTTTAATTACTTTGGAATCGTGCATAAGATAGAGTAAGCATATGGATTGAAACCATACCTAGGTGGAGCCACACTTATAATTGTGTGTTTTGCATCCCACGAGAAGTATGTGCATAGCTAAAAGTGTTGATTTAAACTAGTCTTAACATATGCATGTTATAATAAGGTCATGGATTGTGTGATCAATCAATTTGCACTTAACACTATTGAAGATTTAGGGATGTAGGGTTTAGGGTTTGGGGTTAGTGTTTAGGGTTTGTGGAAGTTGTGCATGTCTAGTAGTTAATACAATAGATTAGTACACACACAAACAACATTGACCTATCAAAAACCCATATCGCACTAATGCCCCCTTCCCACCTGACTTTAGGTAACACTAAAAGTTGGTTCTAACAACCCGGCCTTCACAGCATCGACATTATGTATTGCCGAGCCTAGTTTGCAAATGATGTGGCATGGCTTAAAAGTGGAGGTCTTAAGCCTCAAGCACCAACCCTCCCATCGGTACCTAAACATGAGGCAATAATCTAGGACGTTTAAAAGTGGTGCCTCCCATCCTTGTCATTGGTTTTTTTAGTCTTAGCTATGAGGGCACAAGGAGCTCCGTTAACAAAAACCATTGGTCAGTTAGGTGAGTGGCAAGGCATTTGGGGATGGGACAAAAACTGCCCAACAATCCTTGCTTGGTAGATAAAACAATGAAGATGTGTGAAAGGTAATTAGAGAAAACCTACTTGAAAGTCTCCAAAGCAAGTTCTTGTAGGTGCATTGGGATAGCCGTATGCCTCCGCTATAAGGGAGGGATCTTTACCCGTTTCCTGGGAAATACTTTTAGTCTTAGCTAAAGTCAAGTGGGAAGGGGGCATAACTTGTTAATTTATGTGTAGTTCACATTTGATGCTAGCCAAACATTCGACCACATGGCTCAAATGTGCTAGTTCAAGTTGGCACCTAATTAAATGAATTGACGACCTTTTGGAAATTGAATTTTCATCCACCTCTTGTAAGAAAAGGACACCGCCTCCTGCCAATCTCAAATTGGGTTCTTTTTGAACCTAGTAATTATTTGAGGAACCATCGAACAACATGAAAGATGTCTCATTCATGAAAACACTATATTTCAAAAGACCATATCAACATCCTTGGGGTTGAATTCTTCTTCGAATCCCTACTAAATGACGTGCATTGTTCACTACGATTTTATTATCGGTTCCCTATTTAAAAGATGTTTACAAGGAATCCGAATGTAGATGTACTAGGGGGATGCACCAATCAAAATTCATGTATTTATACTAAGTTCTTATGGTTAAGGTGATAAACGCATCCACTACATATACATATTACAAAGCATGATTATGTCATGCCTTTCTTATACATCCAATCCCATCCCATCCCCCAATGTCCCCGTCCCCATGCCCACCTCCCATCGCATCCCATCCCCCCCATCCCCCCATCCCATCCCCCATCCCATCCCCCCATCCCCTCATCCCCATCCCATCCCCCCATCCCCCACCTCCCCATCCCCCCATCCCCCCATCCCCCATCACCCTCTCATCCCGGCCCCCCCAGTGGGGGGAGGCCACGTGTCAACGGCGGGAAAACCCTAGCGGCGGCGGCTACCTCCCCGCGCCCCCTCAGCTCTCCTCCTCATTGTCATTTGGAGCAGAGAGAGAGGAGCGGAGCGCCAAGCAGATGTGGAGCGAAGCTCTTGCGTTTTTTCCTCTCGTCTTTTAATAGTATTGTGCGTGCGTGTGTTGAGAGATATTAGTTTTGTTGGCGCGAGTTTCAAGAGTTTAGGGCAAAGTGCTTATGTTACAAGCTTGAGAGTTGCAAGGTTTTGCGTAGCAAGCTTCAGACTGTAAAGCGAAAGAGTTACAAGGTTGAGAGTTGCAGGGTTTTGAGTAGCAAGCTTGAGAGTGTAAAGCGGAAGAGTTACAAGCTTGAGAGTTGCAGGTTTCAAGTAGCAAGCTTGAGAGTGTAAAGCGCAGTACAAGGTTGAGAGTTGCAGGTTTCAAGTAGCAAGCTTGAGTGTAAAGCGCAAGAAGTACAAGGTTGAGAGTTGCAAGGTTTGGAGCAGCAAGCTTGAGTCACAAACTTCAGAGTTGCAAGGTTGGGAGTTGCATGTACATCAGAGTAGTTGCTAGGGTTTGTATATAACTTGCGAGGGCTTAAGTGTGAGGAAGGTGCAAGGGTGCATTTCAAAGTATACATTTGTGAGGTTCTCAGGGTTTTCCAGTAAGGGTGGAAGATCAGGTTTTTGGTGTAGAACATTTCAATGTGAGTACAGTAATCCTTTTGAACTCTTCCCTCACATTTTGAGTTTGATCATTGTTGAGATACATGTGTTTTGTTATATGCATGATGAGCTTTGGCCTGTTCTGTATGCAAGTTAAGCTATGATCCTCATTCTGAATTCCTCATCACATTCTGAAACTCAATTTTGTTTGAATCTATTCATTTCTGCAGTTTCATTATTCTGACCATGCGTTGCAGGCACGAATGCAAGCATTGCTCAGCCCAATCGAGCAGCAATTGGTACACGTATCCGTACACATATATATATACGTATATATACGTATACGTATACGTATATTTATACACAATATTTCCAATAAACACAAAAGATGACCCATTTACGAACGAGCGTTCGTAAATGGGTAGACGGCGTTCAACACAACCCCTGTTTACGAACGCACGTTCGTAAACAACCGTATCCAAAACCCAGTGCCTCATATTTACGAACGTGCGTTCGTAAACATATGTACCCAAAAACCAGTGCCTCATGTTTACGAACGTGCGTTCGTAAACAACCGTACCCAAAATCCAGTGCCTCATTTTCACGAACGTACGTTCGTAAACATTTATACAAACTGGGGGCTCAATATTTACGAACGCTCGTTCGTAAATATATACCTAAAATGCGAACATTAACAAATAACAAATAACATCAACATGCTGCATTTCCAAATAACCTTCGATAATATGCATCACGTAAGACGCATACATGAGCAAACAAATACAAGTACAATACTTTACGAACGAGCGTTCGTAAAGTAGTAAACTTAATTAACCGCCTTGAAAATCACAATCATTTACGAACGCTCGTTCGTAAATCTCCTAAAAATCTGCTGGAACACTTGATTGAATACAATTTATGACGATCATAAATACTCCACAGATCTTAGTCAGATCCTACCCACATGCCAATCGGTAATGTTACGAACGAACGTTCGTAAAACGATCCTAACTGTTTTGTTATGGTGCAGATGGCCAGATCGACCAGAAGCGCAATTGACCTGTTCGCCGTGCCCATTGATCGCCTCCCAGATTCCGTTGCGGACTCAAACGGTAACGCGAATTATGTCCCAAAAGAGGATTTCATGGGGGAGTGGACGGCAATACCAACAAAAATGGAAGACGGTCTTTTCGCGCTCCGTTTCACCTACGAGCTGGAAACAAGGCCAGACCAGCCAGAACAGTGGGTGCAGATGAAGACGTGGGAGATAGAATCCATAGAGGCCCAGGGAGATTATGTTATCTTGGACATGAAGAACAAGAAAGACCACATCAATCTCCTGTTGCATTACTTGAAGTATTCCTTCTCTTACGTCTACGCGTGCTTGAATGTTGCACCAGATGCAAAACACTTCAACCTGGAGGATCTATTCTCAAAGTACATCCTCAGCCAATTTTGGACTGCCAGGAAATTGACTGCACTGGCATTGAACATCTCCAAGTACAACAGTGCGGTCGCGGAAGCCAACAAGAAAAAGAAAAGTCCGAGAAAACCATCTGCATCGGGGGCAGGAGGTTCCAGGAGCGCACCCAGGCCAGTGCCTTCCGCGAGCAGGTTGCCGGAGGGGCCAAGCAGACAATCCACGCCATCCAAAAGGTCGAGGGACGACTTGGAGAGGTCGGGAGTGACCGAAGCCGCTGAGGTTAGCTCGCCGCCAGTTATGCCCACCCCTTTGAAGAAAGGAGAGAACCCGGACGCGACGAAGGCGACCCGTATCCTGAGAGAGTTCAACAACTACTCGAAGGATTGCTGGCCCATGGGGCGCCACTTCACCTTCAACGTGGACTGCTTCAAGTGCGAGAAATCCCCCAACAAGTGGGTGGTTAGGTCTCGCGAGAGCGAGGGCGTGAAGTGGCAGATCAACAATCTCATGAACAACGTGAAGTGGGATAGGCAGACTGTCTGCGTCATGCCCAAGGGTTTAACTTCTCGTCCCACGGAGAGGGATTGGCCCCGAATCCAGAATGGCGAGTTCTGGATTATCGATGGTCAGCACAGCTTGGAGGCGTCGCAAATCATCCTCAAGGACGATAACTTCCAACACGAGCTCAAGGCGGAGCTGCGGTACTGGAAGGCGTTCTTGGTGTGGTCGGACGACTGGGACAAGCTCCGGAAAATATCGACATACCTGAATTCCGGAAACAAGATCAAGGCTTTTGAGGCGTCCTGGGCGGCAAACATAGTGGCTGCGAGAGACGTATGGGTCGTCCACGGGTGTCCGCCAAAAGAGAGGGAGAACGCCAAAAGCCAGTCTCCACAGTGGAAGGTGAGTTTACGAACGAGCGTTCGTAAAGTGTGGGCTGCAATTAGTTTCTCCCAACTCGCAATTAGGCATCAATTGCATTTTCGTGAAATTACGAACGTGCGTTCGTATTTAATTTACAACACTGATCCTTGTTCGTGTATTGCAGGCGTTTTGTGACGCGATGGTGGACAAATTCTCCTCCATCGACATGAAGTCCACCACCACGAAATCAGTCCTGGAGCTCAAGGGCGAGCTCCGCCTGATTTGCTGCAACAACAACACCTGGGATTTGTGGACCCACTTTTTCGACGCTCACAGCTCGGGCGATCTGGTCAACCCCGACACTGAAGAGAAATACAACGTCGACAAGAGCGCGGAAGCCCCTCCACTATTGAGGGAATTTTTCAGGGCATTGCAAGGACTCACAGAGTCGGAGCTGCAGCGATGTGCGGTCCACCTTCTTGGGAATACAGTGGGAAGGACCATCCCGTATCCCAAGATTTTTTTGAAGAGACCAAAGCACAAGCCCGGCACGTACTCCATCAAGGAGTGGTGCGACCACAGGAAGCTCAAGACTGCTGCGATCCGGGAGTTGAGTGGGCTCTTGCCGGAGATGCAACTCTTCCATGCCGACGGCGACGTCAATTGGGCAAATTGGAAGGGTTTCAAGGTGCAGTACAACATAAACGGCGCATCGATGCGCAGTTTGGTAAAGGAGCACGTCGCTGTCTTGAAGCTAAAGGGAAATAAAAGAACAAAGAAAACAGAGACGGAACCTGTGGAGCTGCAGCGGTACATCTCCTTCTTGGAGAGGAAGAGGAACGCTACATTTGAGGGGGTGGCAAGATTTTGCGTGGTGACAACGGGGCTGGAGAGGACCTCGTTCTCCAAGTGGGACGGAACCATCAGCAGGGCTGAGGTGAGGGAGGACCGAAGGGGGTGCCCCTTCGCACTCATCGATTTCAGGGGTATCCCGGGTGCCGCAAGGCAGGGTGCGAAGGGGGTGCCGTTCTACAACCCCTTCATGGCCAAATTCATGGAGTACAGATCTCCGGCCATGAGGGAGCCACACGTGTGGCTATGGATTGTGGAACAGGAGAAGGCCTCCGTCGTCACGGAGCTGTACGAGGACACCATCAAGTTCGAGTACAGCATCTTCCACAGCACGTATGTCCCTGCGAAGACGGAAGGGATCGTGGCCATCAACGAGGCCAGGGGCAACAAGCAGGTGGGAGCGGTGAGCCTCATCTTCTTGACCTTGAATACGGCAAGGCATGGGCGCGCGCCTATCAAGGCCAACAACACCTTCAAGAAGATCTACAGCATTCCACACCCCCCTCCCAAAGATCTCTTCCAGGAGACGCTGTACACGGTCTTCCCCGCCTTGGAGCTCAGGATGGAGTTCTACATCTCCGTCCTCCAAGCCCTGGCCACGAATGGTGAGACGGTCTACAACGTGTGTGGAGGCAGCAAATTCATGTACGCTGCAATGGTAAGATCTCATTTACGAACGCTCGTTCGTAAATGCCATTTTCTGAGGCATCTTTGAAATTCAACTATTTTTGTTGTAATGTATACTGCTCGGCTCATAGGGTTGATGTTTACGAACGCACGTTCGTATATGGCTAACCGATTTCCTTCTGTGTCTCAGATGTTGGGCCTGTGCGTCAACAGTTACGTTGACGCCATAGACGAGGAGGACTACAAGGTCCACAGGTCGAAGGCGTCGACCATGGATTTGGGCGACATAACCGCCACGAGGACGGACGTCAGCGTGTCCGCCAACGAGGGCGTGCCCGTGATGGAGGTAGAAGAGGATGAGCCAGCCCCATCCGTCAACGTGGACTCCATCATCCGGTCCTTCGACATCCCCCCGCTTCAAATAATGGGCCCGTCGGGTAATCCATCCGACGCGCAGGGCACTCCCGGTGGTTATACGGGATCGTCGGCGGGGGCAGCACAAGACGTCCTCCCCGCGCGCGTCTCTGGCGCGGACCCCTTCGGCACGCCTGGCGGGTGTTCAACGTCGGTATCCCCAAGACCAAGGCTGCAGGTGCCCAAAATGGAGAACCTGGATGTGCTGGACCAGCGCTCCCGTCCATCGTTGGACCACTTCCGCAACACGCGACGGAGGATGAAAAAGACCCCGTACGTGGAGTTGCCCGAGGGTGCAGTCATCGAGGTCTCCGACGAGGACGAGGGGGACATGGAGATCATGGTCGAGCTGGGGGTGGAGTTCGACAAGAACAAGCGGGTCAAGGAGGAGGCTCTCTCTGTCGCCGAGCTCAACGCCAAGCTCGAGCAGAAGATGAAGGAGGACATGGCGGCCGCTGCAGCAGAAAATGCCAGGAAGATGTCCGTCATTCAGGAGGAGATAAGGGCCTCCAACGCCAAGACGGACGCAATCCTGGAGATGCTGAGCAGGATGCAGAGCTTTGCGGCTCCTCCACAGCCAGCGTACCCCTTCCCTCCTGGGTACCCATCCGGCCAATACCCCCCACATCTCCCTTATGCTGGAGGACCGTCATTCCCGGCTCCACCCCACCCGACGCCGGTGGGGACTCCTCCACTCCCGCCGGCCACCACCATCACCCACGATGCCGTCGCGGCGGCCATCCAAGAGGACGAAAATTTACGAACGCTCGTTCGTGAATCTGCAGGTCCGGCAGTCCTCACCCCTCCCCCGTCAAGGGTAGGACTGCCTTCACAGACGGACACAACGTCTTTCGCGGTCGTCCAGAGGGGAGTAGGTAGGGAGGGCGATGACACTGCGCAACACACTGACATGGTCATTGTGAGGGACACGCAGGCGAGCCCGAGTGACACGGCAGGGGTCCAAAGAATGGAGGTCGAGGACAGCCCTGACCGTCAGCCCTCCGCGTACATGGAGGATGTAAATATGGAGGCACTCGACCTTGGGGGCGACAACCACGAAGTGGAGCCCATTCAACAGACCCAGGCGTCCCAGGCGGAGCGAGCGGACGATGTCATGGAGACGGAGGCGTCTGCGGCGGTGGAGGTTACGAACGAGCGTTCGTTAATCGCTGAGGAGGGAGCGGCTCCTCGGTCCAGTGCCGGTGCCCCTCCCCCCGATGACGAGGTAACTCTATTCTGAGAATGCCACATGCTTTTACGAACGCTCGTTCGTAACCCTTCTAACCGCATGCGTTGTGTTTTGGCGCGTTCTCTCCATCGACATCCAAGACCTGCTGGAGCCTTTTTTGCGTGCTCCCTTAGGTCGATAAATTTTGTAGAACACGGCATAATGTTGCCTTAGGAACATGTGATGAATTATCACCTGAGAAATTGTACATATTCATCGAATTAATACATATGCAAAAGAGATTTGCATCCATGCCTCCCAAAATTTGTTTCGTCTCGCATTCCTTTTGTATTGTATGTTCATGTGCGTTCATTTCGATCCTTGTAATACACATTCGTTCACGAACGGACGTTCGTAAAAGGGTGCGACCCCGTTTCCACCTTCACGAACGACCGCTCGTGAATGTTCATCAAGCCGCGCTCACGAACGAGCGTTCGTAAATGATGCGCCATGCCACTGTCGGCCTTCATTCACGAACGCTCGTTCGTGAATACACCCTTCCACATTTTCATTGCGCTGCTATTATTGCTCTTAGTCCTTCCCTCATAATGCATCTTCATGTTTCACTTCATGTTCTTGATAATCTCATTACTTTATCATAGCATTAAACTAGTCAAATTGTTAATCACAGGACCCCCCGGAGATAGATCGCAACCCCTCGGCCAGAGGACTTGAGACCCGAAACAAACCGTTCATAGTTTTTGACCTCAACGGGGTGTTGTGTCACACCCAACACATCCCCAGGGTCCCCACGCGTCCCTTCCGTCATCCCGACGAGAGGGACTACGACGGCGAGCTCGACACCCTCATTAACCGCAAGGCTGTCCGCGCCCGTCCCGGCTTGCGAGACTTCCTTCGTGAGGTGCTCGACTTGGCTCACGTCGTCGTGTGGAGCTCTATGGTCGTCGAGAACACGGAGCCCATCGTCGACTTCCTCTTCCGTGACCTACCCAGCCCTTGCCTCGTCCTCGGCCAAGAGGCATGCGATGAGCTGCTTGACGAGAAGGGACTGCCGGTTCCCAAGTTCGGCGGTCGAGGCGGAGGGCAACAATTCCTCAAGGTCCTCAGGTCTAGACTTTGGCGAGGCGTCCCCCCGCTCGAGGGGGTCCCCCACGGGTGGTGGCCAACTCCGGAGAACACCCTCCTCATCGACGACAGCCCCACCAAGAGCGTTCTCAACCCCCCCGGCAACGTCGTCTTCCCCGACCCTTGGACCGGCGATAGGAAGGACACATTTTTGGTAGATAGGCTAGCACCTTACCTTAGAAGGCTTGTGCTCCACACCGGGAGTGTCCCGGATTTTGTTAGGTCCAATCCCATCGGCAACGCGGCACTCAGCCCCCGCGATAGTGTATATAAGAGCATCCTTCGGCTCGCTAAATTCAGTAAATTAATTTGAATTTTCTCCTTGCACGTGTTTGTGTCCTTGTGTTTCACTTATCTAATGCTTTCTTCCATGTTTGGATGTCTTTTATTTGTTGCCCATAGTCTGCCCCCCTATGTGACACCCGTGTTCTCAACGGCACTCCCCGTCCCCCCTCGTCCCTTGGCTCCCCCTCCCGCGGCGTGTCGGATTTCCAGATCCCCTCCCTCTACCATTTCTCGGCGGTGGACGCAGCCTCGGCCGTGGATTACTCCCTGGACGTCGGCATCGACGACGGCGTTGTGAACAGCCCGCCCCCAAGAGTTGCCTCCCGCGCGTACGCCCCGTCGCCCTCTCCCCTCTCCAAGGAGAAGCGAACGCTCGTTCGGCTAGGGCGTTTGTCGCCCTCGAGCGTCGACGGCGTCGCTCGTCGTGGCCCGAGCCGTCGTCTCCGCATGGAAGCTCCTCGGTGCAACCCCTCCCCTGCTGTCTCCGCTCCTCCTGCCGCAAAGCCATCCGCCATCGTGGGCCCTCCATGCCCTCATTCCCCACCGTCATCCAACAATCCCCCTTCTCAATCGTCTCCGGATGCTCCCCTCGACGCCCCCGCAGTGCCCATCTTGCCCCGCGCCGACATCCCCAAATCCAAGGTGCCCTTCTTCGTCCCCCCCTTGTTCACCGTTGTTTTCCTTATCTTGCATCCGCGTGACGAGAACTTTACGAACGCCCATCCCAAACCTCCCTCACTATTTTCCCCACTCCATTCTTATTCTTATTTTCCCATGGCGTTGTTTCGCAGGCGGCTCCCCGCTCGCTTGGTGGCCGGCCTTCCTCGACTTCTTCCTTGGATAGGCACGCCCTCAAGGCCGCATCTTCCGAGTCCGATCGTTGTTTGGCCCTCCGGAGAAGTGCAAAGCATTCCCTCTCGCAAACGCACTCGTATTCCACTTACAATACCACTTCATACAATTCGGGAGCACGTCCAAATATATGGAAGAACGACACATATTCCGGGCAAGTCTACAAAAATGGCTACAGCCGCGGGCCGGAGATTTTCAAAGCCATGGAGGCCGCAAAAAACAAGGACACGGCCGCTAAAAAAAATAGTGTGACGTACAAGTGTGACTAGAAACGTCCACGTGGTTCCTAAATGCATGTAGGGGTAGAACGTAGAGTATGGTCATTTATTCTATTTGAAGACTTTAATGGTATTTCCATTATATTTGAATTTCAAACCCATTTAACAGATTCAATTTCCAATCATTCTCCGCATCATCCCTTCCATTGGCAACAATTTCTCATATCATACGCATTTGTTTTCATGTATGCTTTACATTTTTGCTCATTTGATGCATTTATGTCGAATAATTGTTCCCAAAATTATCAATATGGGATTTTTATGTTCTCATTACTAGACCAAATTCGAAAAGCACGTTCTTGAATAGTCTCAAAATCATCAAAAAGTCTCCGATTAACGAATATAGTGTTACCAGTGCCGCACGTTTGGAATCACCCATGCCATGGGGGCCCACCCCAACAGGCAATATGGGAGGATGGCGTCCAACCACACCAAACATTCCACACTCATGGGGCATCTCACCAAGCCCATGGGACGCTCCAAGCCATGAAACCCCACCTTACAACAATGACGTGGGTATAGTGGACTTGTTCTCACAAGTTACTCTTGACAACCAGTTTGGTGTAGAGTGACTGTCTCGGCTACCACCAACAACAGAACAGCGGAGCCAACGTCCGTGTCGGCATTGTCACAGCACGCTGCACCGCAGTAGGCAATGTACTACACATCCGACACGAACGACCCAACTCATCCAGATAGACAACCGAGTTCATACTCCAACAACAACAAGATTACCTCACACATAGTGTCCTACCAGTCCACTCACAAAGTAATGTTTTACAACCAAGGGAACAATTGGTAGTGACCTCGGCCCAAACGATTCAACCAGCCGTCCAACTTCTTGGCACATATAGTCAAGGATGGGGGGCTGCCAACCACACAAACCTGCCAAGACATGAAGCTCAACCCAACCAGATTAATCGCCAGACTACAATTCTTCATGCCGTACCAGTTGGTCACACGGGTCACACTGGTCACATTGACGTAAATGCAACAACTGGTTACACTGGAGCAGTGGGAGGGACTAGTTTTAATGACATGACAGATCAATCACGACAAACTGGTCGAATTCATCCCCAAGAGCCCCATGGACAGTGGAACCAGAGCGGACATCCATCACGCATCGGGAGAACGGCTACACGAGCACCAACCAGCCACGCCGTACCAATTGGTTGTCTGGCCTATGAATATGAGCCAAGGACAGCAAGAGCTCCTGTATCGACCATGCATCAGCCACGGACGTCCACATGGGTACCACCTCTGGTCACCACCTCCCGGGTCCATCCACCAACGGACGGACTGGTAGGTGGTTATGCATCACATAGCCCGATACGAGGTGGTCAGTCACCACACCTACCCCCACATCGGACGTCCCGGCGTAGTCCTTCTCCAAGCGCAGGGTACCCAAGTGGTCCTCTAGGAGGAGCACCTCCAGGGCCCCCAGGAGGGGGAGGAAGTGACGACACAGACGACAACGAGGATGATGAACCAGAAAGAGAACCGAGGAGACGAAGGTCAACCAGGAGGGTATCAAGACGAATGGAGGAAGAGACAACTCCAGCCATGGCACCTTGGCCATGGCCAGGATACTACCCACCAGGACCCCCGCTAGCACCAGTAGCGAGGGTCAGTCCTAGTAAGTCAGGGATCAAGCTACCACTTCCGATATATGACCCTAAATCAGACCCAGACTCACACGTCCGTACTTTCAAAAAATGGGCATATACAATGGGGGAGACGGATGATGAGGCATTGATTAATTTATTCACATATTCGTTGCGGGAGAATGCGTCAGAATGGAGTGAAAACTATACCGATAGTCACCCACATTGTACTTTGGACCAGCTGTTGGATGCGTTTGCTAGGAGGTATAGGAAGGTGCAGACGGACATGCAAGCGTATATGGCATTGAGGGCCTTAAAAATGAGAGACACGGAGGACGTGGAGGCATATTACGAACGGTTGATCAAATTGGCGAACTGTTTGACATACCGTCCAGATGACGAATGGTTGAACACGTGTTTCATGGCAGGCCTACCAGATTACCTACGAGTAGCCACAGCTGGTATGGCCAAGAAAACATTGATCAGTTCGAAGGAATCGGCAATGGCTTGTGAAGAAAGTGTTTTTGACGCTGAAGGAAATCGAATTCCTTGGAGGGTGGGAGTGCAACCAGTAGAAAATACCAGTTCGAGTAATACGAGCCAACATATGAGACATAAAGATTTGGATCCGTTGTGCTCATGTTGTGGCGGAAGAGGGCATAAAGCGGAAAATTGTTGGGGTAACCCGCAAAGTGCAAACTACCGACCCAACATGAAGAGGCCTTCACAAGCTACCGTGCATACTGTGGGGACGGAACCAGTCAGGCCCAGGTACAACCAGGATGACCAAAACAGAAATAGGTGGCCACCACCCAAACCAATTAATAGACCAAAATTTTGTTTCATATGTGGTAGTGTTGAACATTTAACATTTCAATGTCCGTCCGGAGAGCAATCTCGCCAACAGTTTGGGCAACACAAACGGACGGACCAAGACCATCCGTTCCCAAAACCGGACGTGACTACAGCTACTATGGTTGCTGTAGCAACCAGAAGCAAAGCAAGGCTGGTACCAGAAGAAGTGGCCTTCCGAGAGAAGGAACCATTGAAGGGTAAAGGTCATGATGAATGGAGGCAAGAGGAAGAGTTGAGGCATGGGTGCATTAAGGAGGTCCAACGCCTTCAAGAGCTGGAGAAAGAAGAACTAGCCAAGCAGACGGAACCAAAACGTGTACGCTTCCAATTGGACGAAGGGGAGCAACATAATTTCTGCACTGAGTGGGCTGGATCACCAAACATAGACCATGACAATCAAGACTGGACGGGACCAAGCGTATCTGAACCTAAAAACTACGAGGTAGGTGAAGGAGGTACGGCAAATTTGGATGCATCCTTTGCCTTGGTTACAAATCAGGTATTGAAAAGTCGATTCACATTAACCTTAGGTCAACTATTACAGTTGGCACCAGGGTTGAAGGACTTCATCATGAGGCAGGCCGTCCCGTCCTGGACTCCAAAAACAACATCGACTCCAGCATCCACGACCCCAACCAGTATGGTTGGTGCCATTGCAGTAGACTACACCATGCCGGTTATCACCATCAAAATCGCAAACAAATATATTTCGGACGTCCTAATCGACGGGGGAGCTGGGGTGAACATCCTCACTGACACCTTGAGGAAACATTTGGGATTGCCCAAACCAAAAGTGGCCACCTACAACATCAAGATGGCTGATCAGAGCACCACAATGCCAGTGGGACTATTGGAGAACATCAACATTGAAGTGGAAGGTATGCCCTATCAAGTCACATTTTCCGTAATGAGCTTGGCGTCACATAACGACACCCCATATTACTCTATATTGTTGGGGAGACCATGGCTGGTAAATGCTAAGGTGGTACATGATTGGGAAAGTGACCAACTAGTAATTCAAGGATTGATGGGGAGTAGATGTGTGAAGGTCAACCGGAAATTACCAGGGGACACCCCCGGCCTCAAGTCCTACTCATGTATGATTGGCAAAATGGATTGACGGACGAAGAAGAAGATAGATTGCTCTTATCAGAACCGGACTTACTACCAGTAGCCATTGCGACTATTCCTGAATTGCCACTACAAGGGCATGGCGTGACGCAGGAGGAGTTGGACGTCCAAAGATTGACCGCTGATGAACTAGATACTAATGAAGTCCTTGGGAAGAATCATGCTGGCAGCAAACTAGATGCAACTAATCCAGAGCGTGACGTCCGGACCAACAGTAATGTGGATCATGTTCTAGCTGGTCATGCTCCAACTGGTCATGTTCCAACTGGAGGCCAAGATGATTTGAATAGACCAATTGGTATTGTCCCAAATGATGACGACATGGACGACCCACTAGATTGGGTGTCGCTACATTCTGCACCTTGTAGCTCAACAAGAGGGGATGTTATTGTACAAGCATCTCCTGCCAAACCAGCGAGTGTGGGGCAGCCCTTGGACGTCCCGCCCGAAGTGGATAAACCAAGGGACTATCCGGACAACTTCTACCAGTTCACAGAGGGAGATGTACTGGTAGACGAACAACCAGCGCGGGAGAAAGTGAAAGACATGAAGGTGGCTGGTTGGACATTGCCGGAGCAGGAGCAGATTAAGAGGGTAAACTTGGGCACAGAGACAGAACCGAAGCATGTGAAGGTCAATGCCAAGTTGCCTAAGAAACTTGATAGAGAGCTACTCGAGTTATTGAAGAAGTTTAAGGGAGTATTTGCATGGTCCCTCAAGGATTTGAAGCAAGTGCCGACAGAGTTTGCAACCCACAAAATTGACTTGGACCCAACCATTCCACCGGCTCATCAAACCAGGTATAGGATGAACCCAAACTATGCCAAGGTTGTGAAAGAGGAGTTGGACAAGTTGATTGCAGCTGGCTTAATTCAACAGGTGGACGAGGCCAGCTGGTTATCACCAATTGTGGTGGTACCAAAGAAAAATGGCAAGTTGAGGATATGTATTGACTACCGGAAACTCAATGCGGCCACTAAAAAGGATCCATACCCCTTACCGTTCCAGGAAGGAGTTTTGGACGCTGTAGCTGGGTGGGCCATCTATACTTTTATAGACGGGTACTCCGGGTACTACCAGATATTGGTTTGGTGGATGGACCGTTACAAGACTGCGTTCATCACATAATGGGGTGCGTACGTCTGGCTGGTCATGCCGTTTGGACTGATCAATGGACCAGCTACATACCAGAAAATGGTGAACAGGGCATTCCGGGAGGGGGAAAGTTCGTATGCGAGCGGAGAGCGGTGAGCAGAGAGCGGTGAGCGAAGAGCGGAGAGCGGAGAACTCGATTTGAGACATGAAATGAGAGGAAATATGCACCTATAACCGCGGGAATGAATGAAAAACATCCAACTATTTTTAGAAAATTTTAATGGTTAGGTAGTCTATTACCGTGGAAATAGGCCAACATTTTCGCAGGGGAGTGCTATCATGTGAGCGGTGAGCAATGAGCAGTGAGCGATGAGCAGTAACTTATGAACGGTGAGTGAGGAAAATTTCTTGGAAATACACGCACTAGTACCCTATATCCATGGTATTTTGGCATAAATAATAATGTTTTTTTCTATAATCAAATTAATGGAGAGTTAAAAAAATGCAATTAGCCTCATGAATGCCTGCCTCTATTTTTAAATTCAACAATTGCAAGCTTGGTATGAGGGTTTGAAAAAGAGTTTTAATATTGTTGTTGGATTCAACATCTGATTATAATAACAATGCAAGCAACTTCCAAGTGTTGCTTTGAACTGTATTTCTAAAATTCATGTAAGTTTGAGAAATGAATTGATGGAGGTAATTAAGTTTTGGGATAAAGGGTTTAGGAATAAGAGGAAATTGCTCACACAATTCAATGTCCACTAATTGTGGTAATTTGAAAAGATGAATCCAAACTTTGTCACACATCCAACCAAATAATATCCAATCCAATCAAACATATAGTGGATGGTTTTGACAACTACCTAAATGTCCCTAAACTAATTTAGCTTAATCATTTAGATCATCGCATTGAATCGCCTCATCATCTACGTACGGGTTACGAGCAATTCGTGCAGACATGCGGCGAGGAGTTGGCGTCACTGATCTTGCCATGATCTGAGCAACATTTTCTGCATATACTGGCAAACCCATATTCGGAGATGAAGTCATGTTTTTCTTTTTTCTGCAAAAGAAAATCATAAGTGTTAGATTTTTTAGTGCACACATACCAGACATTGGAGGCCAAGTTAGCAAACAATATGGAGAAATTGAAAACTTACGTACTCAATCGATTTTTTCTCGCAACCTTCTTAACAGGCTCTTCATCGGAATCGATGGAGGCACTATGTGGCATAAATCCACCTACACTAGCAGTTGGTAGTGGATCACTTAATGGAGATAGAATGGCATCAAACAATGCAGAATCTTCCTCGTATGCAACTAGATGGCGGCCACTATTTCTGCAAGCATGAATAGATGCACCTGCCAATGAAATGTTGAAATGTTAGTTAATTTGCACAAGCCATTGACAACACTATAGTGACTTCATTAAAACACATTGAGAGATGATATAGTAGGTCCTTGAGTAAGAGATAAATCAACCTGTAGATGCGTAAGCATCGAGGACAACCGATGCAGGAGTTGTTAAAGCCTCTATTAAGATTTGCATCGATTCCGAGTCCTTCTCCCTACCACCTCTCCATGGCACTTTTCCATTCATGAGTTGAGTGCTTGCCGATGTGAGATTGAAGAACACATCCAAGGCCTCCACATCCACCTCAATGTTTTCATTTTTTTTTGAAAAACAAACTCTGACTTGGGAATAGAACGAAGAAATAACATGATGCGGAAACGACGAGTCTATAAACCACAAGAAAACCTTCAGCGGGGGAATCGATTGCATAATTGAGGAGATCAATGCAATACAATGAAAATAATATAAATCGAAGTAATAAATAATAGAGTTTAATGTATACCGTCAATGATGTGTCAAGTGGATAACACAAAGGCAACTCGTTGAAGCCCCACCAATCTTTTCGCAATACAAAATCATAGGAGGCTGCGAATGTCCTTACATCGTCTCTGACATCTTTCTTCTCAGGAACAAACAAAAGCAAGGGGCCATCATCGGTGAGATATGCACATGCAAATTCAAATAGAGCCTCAATGTTCTTTCTTTTGTGGTCGTTCCAAACTGGGATTACATGTGGAGGAGATGAAACGTTAGGTACAGGCAAACCTTCTGGCAAATCTGCAATAATAAGATCAAAACCTCCAAAAGTACAATCCTCTGAAGAAACCTTCCTCTTCCGTCCGGAACCCACCTACCAAAAAAACCAAAAAACAATATTACACTCAAATCCAAAGCATGTTGCAACATCAACACCATATCACCAAAAATAAAAATAAGTTCAATGCTCAGTATACTGACCTTAGTCACAAATTCGAATGTTTTCAACATTAACGGATTCTCATGAGCACCATTCTCCATCAATGTTTGGATTGAAATCTTCTCCAACATAACTGAACAAACTGGCGTGGAAGGTGAAACACCACTGACAATGGTTTTTGACACATGTTGAGATCGTAGTGATCTCAAAATGGGAGAAACCTTAGGTCCATCATTACCTTGAGTGCTAGGTGTAGGTGTTGAAGGACTAGGATTGTATGCCATAACACCAGTTTGAGATGAAGGTGTAGGATTAGCTTCATCTACCTTTGAGCCCCGCTTACGTTTAGTTTTTCCCTCCGGTTTGACTACTTTCACCACACACACATCCTCGTTGTTTATCATGTCAATATCATCAAGAGGCAAGTCTATTGGACATGACTGTTTCCTGAGCTCCTCCTCCTCACTTGAACAAAATGTAAGAGGACACTCAATAAACCATGGACAAGATTGCAAAGTGGCATAATCCCATATTCTTATCTGGGTTGCCGTAAAAATGCAAAGGTCACTGGATTTATCAGCCCATGAAGAGAAACAACTCGGAATGGAGCCAAGGGAGATGGCGTTTGAAGCCAATAGCTCGTTTTTTATGTACATTTGGAACAAAATAACCAGTTGATTGAAGTTAGTGAATTGATTATTTCAAGGCAAATTTCAAGCATGTAATGAAACAATTGAAGCTATGAAATAAACAAAGATAGATTACCTGAATACCACTCGTTTGATAGCAATGCCTCCTCCAAAAACTTTACCGAGTATACTAGATTTTGTAAATGCACTCATGCCACCAAAAAAAGGCCGGAATGCTTTTGTCCAAAGCATAATGCGCCATTTTTCAATATACTCAGTAGGCCTAAGTATATGTCCACTCCAAAGAATCTTGACATTCATTTCTTTTTCCATATACTCAAATTGTTTCACAAAACCATCTTCCAACTGCAAAATGATACATATACATCACGATCATTGAACAAATTATAAATCATTCAAAATTTGAAATGAAAAGACGTAGATATTTAAGAATGAAGAAAAACCTGGGCCCAAAATGACGCTTTGATCAACCATTTCTCACGTTCTTTTTCTTTGATATCTCCCAATGGAAATCGCAGAGATTCACGTGACATATCACTAGAATTCCACCACCTCAACCATTTGATTTTGAAGACTGATTCCACTGGAGCAGTTGCAATCATTTGCAATTTCTCTAGGGTCATGGTAGGCTCAGAGCGATCTCCAAAATGTTTATTGATCTGCGAAATGGAAAGTGAAAATTATAAAAAACTCTCATATAGGATGCCAAAATGAATACAACATAGAATAAACATAATGACTTACCTCATCCAAGAACTCAAAGCCATTGGCTGGATTTGCGACAGCGAGAAGTCTTTCAAATTCTTTTCCACGAATTGAAGATACTGCTTTTCTTGTTGCATTCTGCATGACATCCCAAATACCTTTTGCTGTCCTTGATTGAAGTGGAGTTTTCTCATTGTATTTACGAGATGCTTCTTCGGTCATAGACGCTATCTCACGCTACATAAACAAAAATAAAGAATTAGTATAAAAAAAATTGCAAAACATCTTGAATAACAAAGCTTATCATGAATTAGATTACCCACCTTGTATAGAAATTGAGTAAAAACTTCCAAAGTGAGAGTATACCAAGTCCCTTATCCACTTTTCTTCAAACACTTGGAGTATTGATCAGGAGTAAGAAGATCTTTAAATTCCTCCAACTTCCTGATTCCAAAATTTTGGACACGATGAAGTTTGTGAACCAAATTTGTCTTGACATGATCTGATTCCGTAGACCTAGGAGAGATCACAAAAATATATCAATTTTAAAAATAATTTAATCATCATAAACGAAAAGAATTTAAATAAAAACAAGGATCATAAAACATACCTGTTCACGTCATGCATAGCATTCAAAAGAAGGGCCACCGAACCAGTTGATTCAAGCACTATACAATCAACGGAATAATGCCACTCTTTATCTTCTCCATGCAGCCTATCGATATGGCGGCGCCAAGCTGTCACTCGATGGTTGCCCTCCCATACAAAAAACATTTTTCTACAAAATCTCTCATAATCCTTGTCATTCTTAAGGATTTCTTCAAATGATGTATTGGAAGATTGCCAGTGTTCTCCCCAGGTCTCTGCATCCCGAATATCCACCGAACCAGTTGATTCAAGCACTATACAATCAACGGAATAATGCCACTCTTTATCTTCTCCATGCAGCCTATCGATATGGCGGCGCCAAGCTGTCACTCGATGGTTGCCCTCCCATACAAAAAACATTTTTCCACAAAATCTCTCATAATCCTTGTCATTCTTAAGGATTTCTTCAAATGATGTATTGAAAGATTGCCAGTGTTCTCCCCAGGTCTCTGCATCCCGAATATCCATAGTGTTTCCATCTTTGTCATATGGAGATACATACAATACCCTATCACCCTCCCTATAACCATTCACAAATTCATTCTCCAAAAGTTGGACATCGATTTCCAAGATTGGCCTCACAACAAGCAACGGTATCAACCGACAAAGAGGGATTGAAAATCTTGACTTTGAAAATGGCTTCATTCGAAGTCCTCCAATCAAAGAATTGAAGTTTGTATTTTGCAAATCCCGCATATGAGACATAGTCTCTTCCACATCCAACAAATCATTGGGCAGTGGAAGACCGCCATCGTCATCTCCATCACCCTGAAATACACATTACAAATGAAATGAAATTAAAATATAACTATCAAAACCACAAATTACATTTCATTAGACTTCCTAAATATTATTCATTTACAAACAACCCATCAAAACAAAAACATTACCTCTCAACCATTTAGAACCATTTCAACTTCAATTTCAACCTTATAGCTTCTTCATTGAAATCCTTCAATAAACCATACAATATCAAGAATACTACACAACAACTTCCAAGCTCACATATCAAGGCAAGACACAAGCAATCAATACAAACAAATATGAAAGAAACACATAAAACAACAAATGAAGAGGCAAGAAGAAAACCTCAAAATTTCAAAAAAACTAGTCCCGGAACCGGGACTCATTTCTTTCAAACTTTGATGTTTTTTCTTGTCTCTTTAGTTCTTCATCTTGTGAGTTCATGTTTCATTTTCAGCACCTTATGAAGTCAAAGATTAGGGAGAAGCAATGAAATCCGAGCCCTCAAACCTTCTAAAATCATATGAAGCTTCAATTTCAACCTCGAAGCATTTACATTGAAATTCTTGAACACAATGCAAACCCATCAAACATACTACACAACAACTTCCAAGCTTACATATCAAGGCAAGACACAAGCAATCAACACAAACAAGTATGAAAGAAACACATAAAACATCAAATGAAGAGGCAAGAAGAAAACCTTAAAATTTCAAAAAAACTAGTCCCGGAACCGGGACTCATTTTTTTCAAACTCTGATGTTTTTTCTTGTCTCTTTAGTTCTTCATTTTGTGAGTTCATGTTTCATTTTCAGCACCTTATGAAGTCAAAGATTAGGGAGAAGCAATGAAATCCGAGCCCTCAAACCTTCTAAAATCATATGAAGCTTCAATTTCAACCTTGAAGCATTTACATTGAAATTCTTGAACACAATGCAAACCCATCAAACATACTACACAACAACTTCCAAGCTCATATATCAAGGCAAGACACAAGCAATCAACACAAACAAGTATGAAAGAAACACATAAAACAACAAATGAAGAGGCAAGAAGAAAACCTTAAAATTTCAAAAAAACTAGTCCCGGAACCGGGACTCATTTCTTTCAAACTTTAGGGTTTTCTTCTTGTTTCTTTAGTTCTCCATTGTGTGAGTTCATGTTTCATTTTCAGCACCTTATGAAGTCAAAGATTAGGGAGAAGCAATGAAATCCGAGCCCTCAAACCTTCTAAAATCATGTGAAGCTTCAATTTCAACCTTGAAGCATTTACATTGAAATTCTTGAACACAATGCAAACCCATCAAACATACTACACAACAACTTCCAAGCTCACATATCAAGGCAAGACACAAGCAATCAACACAAACAAGTATGAAAGAAACACATAAAACAACAAATGAAGAGGCAAGAAGAAAACCTCAAAATTTCAAAAAAACTAGTCCCGCAACCGGGACTCATTCTTTTCAAACTTTGATGTTTTTTCTTGTCTCTTTAGTTCTTCATTTTGTGAGTTCATGTTTCATTTTCAGCACCTTATGAAGTCAAAGATTAGGGAGAAGCAATGAAATCCGAGCCCTCAAACCTTCTAAAATCATGTGAAGCTTCAATTTCAACCTTGAAGCATTTACATTGAAATTCTTGAACACAATGCAAACCCATCAAACATACTACACAACAACTTCCAAGCTCATATATCAAGGCAAGACACAAGCAATCAACACAAACAAGTATGAAACAAACACATAAAACAACAAATGAAGAGGCAAGAAGAAAACCTCAAAATTTCAAAAAAACTAGTCCCGCAACCGGGACTCATTTTTTTCAAACTTTGATGTTTTTTCATGTCTCTTTAGTTCTTCATTGTGTGAGTTCATGTTTCATTTTCAGCACCTTATGAAGTCAAAGATTAGGGAGAAGCAATGAAATCCGAGCCCTCAAACCTTCTAAAATCATGTGAAGCTTCAATTTCAACCTTGAAGCATATTCATTGAAATTCTTGAATACAATGCAAACCCATCAAACATACTACACAACAACTTCCAAGCTTACATATCAAGGCAAGACACAAGCAATCAACACAAACAAGTATGAAAGAAACACATAAAACAACAAATGAAGAGGCAAGAAGAAAACCTCAAAATTTCAAAAAAACTAGTCCCGGAACCGGGACTCATTTCTTTCAAACTTTAGGATTTTCTTCTTGTTTCTTTAGTTCTTCCTCTTGTGAGTTCATGTTTCATTTTCAGCACCTTATGAAGTCAAAGATTAGGGAGAAGCAATGAAATCCGAGCCCTCAAACCTTCTAAAATCATGTGAAGCTTCAATTTCAACCTTGAAGCATTTACATTGAAATTCTTGAACACAATGCAAACCCATCAAACATACTACACAACAACTTCCAAGCTCACATATCAAGGCAAGACACAAGCAATCAACACAAACAAGTATGAAAGAAACACATAAAACAACAAATGAAGAGGCAAGAAGAAAACCTCAAAATTTCAAAAAAACTAGTCCCGCAACCGGGACTCATTCTTTTCAAACTTTGATGTTTTTTCTTGTCTCTTTAGTTCTTCATTTTGTGAGTTCATGTTTCATTTTCAGCACCTTATGAAGTCAAAGATTAGGGAGAAGCAATGAAATCCGAGCCCTCAAACCTTCTAAAATCATGTGAAGCTTCAATTTCAACCTTGAAGCATTTACATTGAAATTCTTGAACACAATGCAAACCCATCAAACATACTACACAACAACTTCCAAGCTCACATATCAAGGCAAGACACAAGCAATCAACACAAACAAGTATGAAACAAACACATAAAACAACAAATGAAGAGGCAAGAAGAAAACCTTAAAATTTCAAAAAAACTAGTCCCGCAACCGGGACTCATTTTTTTCAAACTTTGATGTTTTTTCTTGTCTCTTTAGTTCTTCATTGTGTGAGTTCATGTTTCATTTTCAGCACCTTATGAAGTCAAAGATTAGGGACAAGCAATGAAATCCGAGCCCTCAAACCTTCTATAATCATGTGAAGCTTCAATTTCAACCTTGAAGCATATTCATTGAAATTCTTGAATACAATGCAAACCCATCAAACATACTACACAACAACTTCCAAGCTTACATATCAAGGCAAGACACAAGCAATCAACACAAACAAGTATGAAAGAAACAGATAAAACAACAAATGAAGAGGCAAGAAGAAAACCTCAAAATTTCAAAAAAACTAGTCCCGGAACCGGGACTCATTTTTTTCAAACTTTGATGTTTTTTCTTGTCTCTTTAGTTCTTCATTTTGTGAGTTCATGTTTCATTTTCAGCACCTTATGAAGTCAAAGATTAGGGAGAAGCAATGAAATCCGAGCCCTCAAACCTTCTAAAATCATGTGAAGCTTCAATTTCAACCTTGAAGCATTTACATTGAAATTCTTGAACACAATGCAAACCCATCAAACATACTACACAACAACTTCCAAGCTTACATATCAAGGCAAGACACAAGCAATCAACACAAACAAGTATGAAAGAAACACATAAAACAACAAATGAAGAGGCAAGAAGAAAACCTGAAAATTTCAAAAAAACTAGTCCCGCAACCGGGACTCATTTTTTTCAAACTTTGATGTTTTTTCTTGTCTCTTTAGTTCTTCATTGTGTGAGTTCATGTTTCATTTTCAGCACCTTATGAAGTCAAAGATTAGGGACAAGCAATGAAATCCGAGCCCTCAAACCTTCTAAAATCATGTGAAGCTTCAATTTCAACCTTGAAGCATATTCATTGAAATTCTTGAATACAATGCAAACCCATCAAACATACTACACAACAACTTCCAAGCTTACATATCAAGGCAAGACACAAGCAATCAACACAAACAAGTATGAAAGAAACACATAAAACAACAAATGAAGAGGCAAGAAGAAAACCTCAAAATTTCAAAAAAACTAGTCCCGGAACCGGGACTCATTTTTTTCAAACTTTGATGTTTTTTCTTGTCTTTTTAGTTCTTCATTTTGTGAGTTCATGTTTCATTTTCAGCACCTTATGAAGTCAAAGATTAGGGACAAGCAATGAAATCCGAGCCCTCAAACCTTCTAAAATCATGTGAAGCTTCAATTTCAACCTTGAAGCATTTACATTGAAATTCTTGAATACAATGCAAACCCATCAAACATACTACACAACAACTTCCAAGCTCACATATCAAGGCAAGACACAAGCAATCAACACAAACAAGTATGAAAGAAAGACAGAAAACATCAAATGAAGAGGCAAGAAGAAAACCTTAAAATTTCAAAAAAACTAGTCCCGGAACCGGGACTCATGTTTTTCAAACTTTGATGTTTTTTCTTGTCTCTTTAGTTCTTCATTGTGTGAGTTCATGTTTCATTTTCAGCACCTTATGAAGTCAAAGATTAGGGACAAGCAATGAAATCCGAGCCCTCAAACCTTCTAAAATCATATGAAGCTTCAATTTCAACCTTGAAGCATTTACATTGAAATTCTTGAACACAATGAAAACCCATCAAACATACTACACAACAACTTCCAAGCTTACATATCAAGGCAAGACACAAGCAATCAACACAAACAAGTATGAAAGAAACACATAAAACATCAAATGAAGAGGCAAGAAGAAAACCTCAAAATTTCAAAAAAACTAGTCCCGCAACCGGGACTCATTTTTTTCAAACTTTAGGGTTTTCTTCTTGTTTCTTTAGTTCTTCATCTTGTGAGTTCATGTTTCATTTTCAGCACCTTATGAAGTCAAAGATTAGGGAGAAGCAATGAAATCCGAGCCCTCAAACCTTCTAAAATCATGTAAAGCTTCAATTTCAACCTTGAAGCATTTACATTGAAATTCTTGAATACAATGCAAACCCATCATACATACTACAAAACAACTTCCAAGCTTACATATCAAGGCAAGACACAAGCAATCAACACAAACAAGTATGAAAGAAACACATAAAACATCAAATGAAGAGGCAAGAAGAAAACCTCAAAATTTCAAAAAAACTAGTCCCGGAACCGGGACTCATTTTTTTCAAACTTTGATGTTTTTTCTTGTCTCTTTAGTTCTTCATTTTGTGAGTTCATGTTTCATTTTCAGCACCTTATGAAGTCAAAGATTAGGGAGAAGCAATGAAATCCGAGCCCTCAAACCTTCTAAAATCATGTGAAGCTTCAATTTCAACCTTGAAGCATTTACATTGAAATGCTTGAACACAATACAAACCCATCAAACATACTATACAACATCCTCCAAGCTTACATATCAAGGCAAGACACAAGCAATCAACACAAACAAGTATGAAGCAAAGACAAAAGAACATCAAATGAAGAGGCAAGAAGAAAACCCTGAAATTTCAAAAAACGTAGACTCGGAACCGGAACTTGTTTTTTGAGATTTTAGGGTTTTTTCTTGTTTCTTCATTTCTTGTTTTTGTGGGTTCATGTTACATTTTCAGCACCTTATGAAGCTAAGGGTTAGGAGAAAAGGTGATGAAATCCGTGCCCTCAATCTCTAAGAAACATTTGAAGCATCCAAGTTTAGTTTGAATCTTCATACCTGAGATTTTTGAACTGCGTTGGAGTCGCCTCCTCCTTCGATCTCCATGCTCCCTCTTGCTTCTTCTATGAAGCCTCCTCTTAGTTCATCTTCTATACCATCGTCTCCTTCTTCATCTTCATTCAAGTCTTCTTCTTCCTCCTCTCCCTCTATGTTTACCTTCACCCTCAAGGATACGCACGTCATTTATGACTTAACGGAGTTCTAAACCGTAAATTTTACAAACTATATGGTCAAATACATAACCTTCACCTCAATGACATTTATTTCAAGAGCGACTTATCCACAAAGAAAACATTTATCCACCTTCATAACAATTGTACTTTCAACATGTGGAAAAAACTTGCAATTGAATGTACAAAGTAAGAATTGAATATTGAGTCTTACTTCTCTTGTATATTGAGTTTCTCCCTCGTCCTCGGCTCCGGAAGAATTTTCTTGGGTGTCCGTAATTCTTTTTGTATTGGTTTTGTCTCCAATGTAAGGTGTTGAGCCGAGCCTATCGGTGTAAGTATCTTCGTCTCCCGGCTTGAACAATATAGTTCTCGATGTCAAAAAGGCCTCTCCCTCATCGACCCTACTCAATCTTTTGCCCATTCTTGATCTCGCCAATGCTTTTTTGGTGGAGTACTTAAAACCACCCCTCTTTCTCTTCCGCTTTGTTGGTGTCGCATAATCCCGTTCTTGCATTTGCAACTTTAAAAATCTTTCAGTTCTCTACATTCGCTTTTTGCATAACCTAAAAGCTCTGCCTCACTTTGAAGTTGTAAGAAAGTTTGAAAAAGATCATCACTCATTATGTCTTCTTCTTCTTTGGGATTTAGGGTTTATTAAAGGCCCACCACCATCATCTTTGGATCCCAAACATTAAGATATTAAATTTTATTTAAATGCTAAAAATACGCTATTAAAATATCTTCCTTGCATTGGTCATTGTCTACCCAATATAATCAACAACTGGCATTACTTTCTTTACACCTACCAACCCATGTGCATCATCTCTTTCAATAGACATTTATCTAATATATTTGTCAAGCCCACATATTAAGATTTCCAACACACAATACAAATAGGTGTATTCATCTACCGTCGACAATGTTGCGTTCTCCCCCGTGTCCTCAAAATCTAACATTTTGTTAATTCTTTCTGTCTCATATCTTTCAGTCGCCACCTTCTTCCTCCCCATTCTACTCGTCTTCAATGCCTTAGTGCTACTGAAATATAATTTCCCTCTCTTCTTTCTCCTCTTGTTAGGGTCCTGCATGTCATGTGTCACCCTTCAAGAGCATGTCTACTCCACCACTCCCAAAATGCTCCTTTCAACCTTACACATCTTACTCCACTCTATAGCCCATACCTTTTTGATTGTAAAACAAAGGACATGACTATAAAGATATCGGCTACAAGTTTGCGCACTATAGACAGTGCTATATTTAATGGCCATTTGGGTTTCCGTCATTCAATCTATTCGTGTCCTTATACATCATGTCTATCTCTATACTTAGTTGTGAATCCGGCTTTAAGTCGGCGCCAAGTAATCATATTTAATTTCTTCTCAAATAGAATGTCTACCATGACTTGGACTCTATAATTATTTATATTGTGACAGCTTTAACCCCTTCTTTGACTTACACTGGCGGCTGTTACGGATTTATAAATATTATTCATGTTTGCGTTCAAAATTTTGCCCTCTTGTGGATCATGTCCATTTCTATTGTCGTTGGCAGCACATTTCCAATAAATAGATGGCCCACAATGTTATGAATCCTCTTTCATATTTCCATCTTGGCGCAAGAGCTCATTCCCCTCATCATGGCTCATATTCCTGCTATCGGAGGCTTGGGGTTGGCTGTTCTATATGCAAATGGAGTGACAGTCCCACTTACCTTTCGTATGCAAGAGGACGGTCTAGCGTATGTGACATCCCAACGTCTTAGTATTCGGCTTCAGAGAGGACACTATTATTGTTGACGAGGAAATTTTCGATGTTGTCACGTCAGAACTTACACACACCCTTGGTCGTGTATCGCAGATAGATGAGCACAATAACTTGTTTTGGAGTCTTCATCCGGGTAGTTACCGAGTGTATGGCCTCACTGATTCTCAGATGGATGCGTCTACTGAGATCCTTACTCCTCGTAATTCCTCTACGTCCACCATTCAAACTCCTCTGCCACGTGATGTGAAGGTCAAGCTTGAGCCCGGTTTGGAGACGCCAATTGTAGAAAAGGTTAGATCTCATTCTGTAATAACACTTTCTTCTGATGAAGAGGCCAGTCCCACAAAGGTCCCGCCGAAGGTCATAGTTAGTGGGAACGCTCCTGAAGTATATCCTTTGTCACAAGATACTGTTAGTATATTGCCATTACTTAAACAACTTGAAGGAATGCCGGGGAAAAAAAATATTCTTAAAAAATTAGACTACTCGGTGCTTCGACACGAAAGGGTTGAGTACCTTCCTGCTGTGTTTGATGGTGCCGTCATATTTGAGTTGTCACCCGTTGGTCACACGGCCTCACGGTCACAGGCCAAGTCAATGCAGGGAATGGACAAACGTTATGACGGCCATGTGTGGACGAAGACCATCACCACCAACATCACCAACGACTTTGGTTTGTCCTTCCGTTCTTCCTCCTGCGTTGGACACCTGCGTTGCAACAACAAAGAATGCGAATATCTGATCCGCCGACCTCGTATTTTTGAAGTCAACGAGACAGAGTTTGAAGGTTGTACCCTCCAAGCCTTTGTAGTGGATCAAACACCCCCAGCTGACTCTACTCTAGTTTGCAAGGTGTGTAAAGAACCCCCGACATGTATTGCTACATGTGGGGCTAAGATTTATTATGTTGCTGGCAAAATCAACCATACAAGAGCGTGTATTCACCTTGGAATTCACGATCACCCAGTCAAGGTGGGCGACTACAGAGACACTAAGGCTGAGATCAGTGGCCTAATTGAAGAACAGATCGAGAAGACTCCCCAGGCTACCAAGAGTGCGGTGGTGTTGGAGGCTAGCAAAGTTCTAATTGGCAGTTACCTCCTTCAACCAGATGACGCGCCACCAAAGAAGCTTTCTCTTGAGGAACTTGTTCCTATATTCGACCGGTGCAAGGACATGGCTTCTCCAAACATCCGCAACAAGGTCATGAGCTTCCGTTTCCTCAGAAGGTATGGTGTCATGGACTCTATCACCAAACTCCGTGGAATTAGTTTATGGGCATTTGTGCAGGAAAACAAATTCCCAGGTCAAGGGGCAGATCTTGACAAGGTTTTTGTCTTTAAGATGTCGGAAGTCGGGCCTGGTAGTGGGGTAGACTTGGTGAAGCGTATGCAGCCCGGCGAAGATCTAGAGAATGCTTGGATTATGTTCGACCATGTGAAACGGGTGAGACAGTGGACCACAATGGCATGCCACGTGTATGACTCCACGTATTGTCGTGTCATGACCATTGCAAGCTGTGACATGCAATCGGAGGACTGTGATGCCCAGATCGTTTTCTGGAAGAATCTCAATGCTGTGATGGAGAGGAATGGCCTTGTCGATACCAACTTCAAGGGCTTTATGGCCGACAGCGCCCAGGCCAATTGGAATGCAGTTCGTGTCATTTATGGCAACGGGAAGAAGGAGGACCGCATGGACGACCGTGAGAGAACATGTCAGTTTCACTGGACCCAGTCTATGGTTAAGTATACCGAGAAATACATTCCAGAAGAACTCTGGGAGCAGCACAAGAAGATGTGCCACCAGTATAGGACGGCGAGGACCATGGACGAGGCGGAGAGCATGTACCACGGGCTACGTGCATGGTGGGTATCCGCCGGGGCAGTGACAGAGAAGGCCCTAAACAAATTAGAGCTATGGCTTGCATTCTGGCACTATCGTTATCGCCAATGGGGAGGCTTCATGACCGGGGTATGTTTTCACAATACATTTTATTTTATTTTCCTTCTTTTCACAGTACTCTAATTTGAAACAACTCTCCACTAATCTCCATCCACTTCCACTATGTAATCGCAGAAATTTTCTGAAGAAGAACTAGCAGAAATGCCTTCATGTAATCTAGCTGAAACAATACACAACAAGTGGCTTCAAGCGTCTGGAAACAACGGCGGTGACCTCTACGTTGCTACAATTGACGACTTCGTTCGAGGCTTCTTACAAGTTGTCAATTACTACCAGTTTCTCAAAGGTGACGTTGGCGGAACTGGCCCTACAAAGAAAGAGCTCAAACTAAGGATGGCAGAGCGCAGGGCAAAGCAAACGGGTAATCCTTTGGTTCTTGAAGATCCCATGTTGGACATGCCTGGAGCAGAAGAATTTTGTACCCGTGTTCCTCGCATGGTTGGAGAAGAGGTATTCGGGTCCATGAAGCGGAAGACAAATCTACCTCTTGGAGCTGAAGAGGAGTCTCATCGGCCTGACAAGGTAAATTTCTCACATCCAAAAGGTTCAGGACGTGCTGTGAGGGCTCGTCCTGTGCAGATGCCCATCATTCTTGAGGATACTGAAGATGATACAGAAGTCCAAGAAATTCATCCTCAGCCTGAGCTTGATAGCATCCCTGCGTCCCCGCCCAACGAGGGGGGGATCCGTCATGTCAGTGCTGTCGAAGAGACAAAGGTTAACGTCAAGGAGTGGCACATATCAAGATTTCCCAAGACCTCGGCGAAGTGCTGTTGGGCCCAGAGAGCTGTCACGAAGAAGAAGTGTACTGAGAGAATTGTGAGAGGTGCCAATTCGACCGCCGCACCTACCTACACCGGAGTTTGGACTAACATACGCAGGAATTTATCAGAGAGGACAGAATTCTTCTTTTGTTCCGATGACATCAACCGTTGTGTGAAGGGCACAAGGCGCAAATGGGTTGCTAAGCACTCAGCAGACCATGAAATGCCGCCGATACCAGACGTTTGGCCGGTGAAGCTAGGCACAAACCTCAAGCCTACCGAAATTCTTGCACTTGAAGCAGCTGGATTCCAACTTCCACTTAAGAAGCCGGTCTCTCCAAGACGATTGTTCTCTTCTGCCCCACCGCCTGCAAATCTTAGCGCGGTGCCCATTCCTGCAGAAGCAGACCGCTACCCTGGCAAAAGAGACGGCAAGATGGTCAAACGCACTGCCACTCGCCCAAATCCCGCACAGCGACTCTCCATGGCCTCCTCCGACTCTCTGAAAGCTTGCATCCGTTCCATCACTATGATACCTCATCCAGGACATGGCTGCATCATCGGGCTAGATTCGGGTGTTTCTCCTGCCATCACACAGTATCAGGTCACCATCAGCTCTTTCGTGGGTTGCACTTGCCCTGCATTTAAGAAGACGATGACTAAGTTCAGAGGGAGGACCCAATTCTCTTATTGCAAGCATGTGTACTTCATTCTTTTGAAGGTTTGCCACCGTAATCCCGAGGCAGAGCTTTTCATTCATGCGCCTACCTTTAGTTTCAACGAGGTCAAGCTAGTCCTAGAAAGCGGACTCTTGACTCACCCTTTGGCGAACAACTAGGAGCCAATCTACAAACATCCTAGATTCTTTTCAATGGACGGTGGCCACTCAAAATTCCCTTGTCATTACATGTACTGAGTCAGCAAGACAATATTCATATTGTTTTTTTCAATAAAAAGTGTTTTGTCATTCAAACTATATAGACTATGCACGGCTACCGCATGTTACTAGCAGCTTAGGCAGAAAATATATATTTACAAGACTGCCTAAATTTTCTGGAAATACAATCAAGCATCAACAATTTAAGATGCATGACGTTTCTCTTCGGCCTCCAGCGCATTCAAGTGACTCTTCATCTGTAGCTCCACTCCGCATAGAGTACACAAAATGTAGTGAACTATGAAAGGAACATGGTTGAAAGAGGTGTGGCCAAATTCGAGTCATCGAATTTGGACACACCTCTTTCAACTATGTTCCTTTCATAGTTCACTACATTTTATGTACTCTTATCTCTTCCAGATCCCTCATTTACAAGAACCGTCACCGCCAAAATCAATTGCAATAATTTATTGATATAATAAAGGTATGATTACAATGCTTCCTATGTCTATCAATTCTATTTCCGTTTCGCATACTTCTTGGATGAATCCGAGGGAGGTGGACCCGGTCTAAGCAAATCCATATAAGATACTGTCTTATCTCTCTTTCGATCCTTCAACGGCAGATGATGCGGCGGCAAGGCTCTCATCCGTTCGCGAAGTGAAAGATACTTCGAAGATTCCCCTACAACCTTCACCTCCTCCTCCTCCGTTTCGTTCGATTTGTCTTCATCCAAATCAGCGTCCTTCTCCGGCACATCTTCTTGCATCTTTTCTTTTTGCTCACGTTGTTTTTGCTCATCCCGCGTCCTCCACCTCCATGCTTGTGTAGACTGCGAAAATGGAGTCAGGTCGTAGTCATCACTACTTCGATTTCCAGCAGCAAACGAAAATTCCGGCGACAAATTAACCGGAATATGAGGATATGCTAGACTCCTAATTTCCTTCTCCCATCCTAATCCAGCAAACATATCTCTCTCATCACCCATTGTATGCAAGTGTATATACAATGATGTTGGGTATGAGTCCAATATATAATCTATTTGGCCACATACAATAATTGCTAAAGTCCAAACTATAGAGTAGACTCACATATAAGACAAAGAGAAAAGTGATGAATAAAAACAAAGGAAGTTCATTATTTTGATTCCTTTGTATTTTGATTGACTCAATCTTCAATTATACCAATCTCCGAAAATCCATTTTCATTGATTTTTTCTTGTGATCATCCTTGGTTTTAATAATTCAACCACCTCACGGTTTCCAAACTTAATGAGACCATTCCAAATTCAAGGCCATTTTTTAAATTTTATGACATATATATCCCACGGAAATAGGTCCAATTTTTTACTATTATTGGCAGATTCTAGAATAGTCCAAGAATATTCTTGTCTATTTTTTTAAATATCCTAATTTTAGTCTTGCAAGTTTACTATTTTTATTTCATCTACGCTCTCCACTCTCCAAATCTACGCTCTCCGCTCTCCGCTCTACGCTCACATACAAGTCTCGTCCATTCCGGGAGTACTTGGACAAATTCATGAAACTATTTTTGGATGATTTTAGCATCTATAGTGACATGGACAGCCACTTGGAGAAGTTGGAGCTGGTATTTGAGAAATGTCTTGAATTTGGCATAAGCATCAACCCGGAGAAGAGTGCATTCATGGTGACGTCCGGATCATTATTGGGACATATTGTGTGTGAGGCTGGGAAGTTCCCTGATCCAACCAAAATTGCTGCCATAGTGAACATGCCACGTCCTACCTGCCTAGTTGAAGTACAACGGTTCATGGGGGTAGCACAATTTTTGCGCATCTACATCAAGGATTTGGCGAAGATCATGGCACCCATCACCCGACTGACTAGGAAGTCTGACACGTTCTTATGGACGGATGAATGTGAGGCGGCTATGGAACTGGTCAAGGAGAAGTACACCAACGCACCTATACTTATTTCCCCGAAGTGGGATTTGGAGTTTCATGTCCATACGGACGCCTCTAACATTGCCCTGGGAGTAATGTTAGCCCAAAACGTTACAGGGAAGGCGGACCAGCCCATCGCGTACGCGTCCAGACTGCTCAATACGGCAGAGAAGAATTACACAACCACGGAACGGGAAGCTTTAGCCATGGTATATGCGTTAAATAAGTTTAGACACTACCTCCTAGGCAACAAATTTGTGTTTTATGTGGATCACATGGCCCTAGTACACTTGGTCAACAAACAACAAGTGTCTGGACGGATTGCTAGATGGTTACTGTTGTTCTTGGAATACGATTTCACGGTGGTCTACAAACCAGGGCGGTCCCATGTCATGGCGGACGCACTGTCACGGTTGCCAAATGGTGAGGCAGCTATAGGAGTCCAAGACCAAACCTCGGACGCGTCATTATTTTTAGTGACATGAGTATGGTATCAGGACGTAGAAGAGTTTTTGCGGACGGGGATTGCACCGTCCAACCTAAGCAAGGATCAAAAGAGGAGGTTGTTTTTGAAAAGCATTCCATATAGTTTAATTGACAACCAATTGTACAAAAGGGGTGTCGATCAGGTGGTGAGACGTTGTGTCTATCCGGGGGAGGTATCTACCATACTCCATGAGATGCATAACCAACCAGGGGGAGGACATTTTTCAACCGCCATCACAGTGAAGAAGATATTGCAAGGAGGGTATTGGTGGCCAACCTTACATGCGGACACAATGCACTGGTGTAAAGCATGCGACAAATGTCAGCGGACGGGTGGACTACCAGGAACAGGGCAAGCCACTCTTACCTTGGATGTACCAGCTGAACCGTTTATGAAGTGGGGATTGGATTTTGTAGGTCCCATCAAACCAGTGGCCCGGTACACATCAAATAAGTACATACTGGTAGCCACGGATTACGCAACAAAGTGGGTGGAAGCACGAACATTGCGGACAAATACGGCTGTAGTTACAGCTCGCTTTATTTACGAGTGCATCTTAACCAGGTTCGGGTGTCCAATGGTGTTGGTAAGTGACCAAGGGGGCCACTTCATCAATGATGTGATGAAGACGTTGACGGAGCATTTCCTATTACAACACCGGACGTCCACCCCGTACTACCCTCAAGGGAATGGACAGGCAGAGTCCACGAACAAGGTATTGACAAACTTGTTGACCAAATTGGTAAATGACAAACGGACGGATTGGGATGAACACATCCACACGGCCTTATTTTCCTACCGAATAGCATATAAGGTGAACACCCACCATACTCCATTTGAACTTGTCTATGGTCTAACACCGTTGATGCCAACTGAATATATTGTGCCAACCAGCCGTACGTCCGACCTCATAGATTTCAACCAGGTCCGAGTGCTACATGCAAGATTGCATGAATTGGAGCACCTCGACAAACTCGAATATTGGCCCAAGATTTTTCAGAAGCGGCACAAGAGCAAAGGTCCAATTGGGTTGCAGGAAAATTCAAGACGAAGGAATTCAACATTGGCGATCACGTCCTATGGTTTCCCAAAGGACAGAAGATGAAGCCAGGGAAATTCAAAAGCAGATGGTATGGACCTTACCAAGTACAGTACAAGCTGCCGAACAATACGGTACTTTTGGTTTCAATGGAGCATTTTGAACCAAACCCATTCTTAGTGAACATCAATAAATTGAAGCCGTACCATTTCTTAGAGGAGGTGAGCCAACATTAGGAGGGCTCCATGGCTGTTTTACCCCAACCAGATTCAGAATTAAAAGACAAGATGGAGCCGAATTCAGAAGAAGGTAGTGCTGAAAGGCGTAGCCCCAATGTGAATGTGCACGTCATCAACGCCACTTATAATCCCATACCTAGTAGGTGCCCGCATGGTCCTACAAGCCCCTGGGAACCCCCCACTAACTTGTGGACCTATCAGTCCGGGTTACTCAACCTACCAGTCCGAATCATTGGACCTGCTAGTCCAAATTACTCGACCAACTTAGTTCCAAAACTGGTCAAATCCACGTCCACATCCGCGGCCACGTCCATGTCCACATCCGCGGCCACGTCTACGTCCACATCCGCGGCCACGTCCACGTCCACGTCCGCGGCCATCCCCCGCCTATTCAACCCACTAGCCAAAAAGTCAAATCGGTTGCCGCCCTCGGCCAACTTGGTTGAGGAACCGGTCAAGGCGGTGACGTCCATGTCCACCTACTACCTATTCAATCCACCGTCCAAAAAGTCAAACCGGTTGCCGCCCTCGGCCAACTTGGTTGAGGAACCGGTCAAGGCGGCGACGTCCACGTCCACGTCCACCTACTACCTATTCAACCCACCGTCCAAAAAGTCAAACCGGTTGCCGCCCTCGGCCAACTTGGACTTGGCACCAATGTGGACCTTGTCTCATGGACTTGGACGTTCCCGTCTCTATTCAACTTTGATGACCTCTCCAACCGGCGAGCCGAGAGGATTCATTTTTACATGTACCAACTTTCTTTGGAAACACCAAACCTACCTTGGGAGACATTGTTGGTTGAGGGAGGAGGAGTGTGGAGCGGGAGTGATGGTTGGAAGCGGCTGGACGATGTGGATGTGGAGGACGCTGTGAAGACGAGGAGAGTTCTAGGTGTGAAAAGGTGCGACAGTAGTTTGGACGAAGTGTGGACATGTTGTTCACCACAACTTAAGGCGAACTGGTCATATGGTTTTCCTCTCAACCCCCTTCATGTGTTCTTTACCTCAATCATTACTAGTAGTGCACAACCTTCTATGCCAAGACGATGGGTACTCCAACCTCTACCTCTCCATTATACTAGTATTCATAACAATATTTTAGTCGTTACACATCAACATTCAACCTCACATGGACATGCAACTATACATGATGAGAACTGGTCCACGTGCATTGTATTAGCCACCCTAGTTTTTCCAACTCAAGAACGTCATTTTTTATGGGCAGAACTATATGCCTCAGATTTTCACGCCAAAGTTTTTGTCCTCATTAAAACAGGCCACTAAAAGACTACTCTCTACCAGCCTAGGGCCAGGAAAGGATTCACATGTCCCCAATCAGTTTCAACTTGTGTTTACTTTAGAGGACCAGATAATTACATCTTCTTCCGTCCACAAGCAGATCTGGTAGGACAAGCAGAACTGGTAGGACAGGCAGAACTGGTAGGACATGCAGAACTGGTAGCACAAGCAGAACTGGTAGGACAGGAAGAACTGGTAGAACATGCAGAACTGGTAGGGCATGCAGAACTGGTAGGACACGCAGAACTGGTAGAACATGAAAAATTGGCAGAACAAGTCAAATATGTAGAGTTGGTGGAACATATAAAACCTGGTAGTGCTACATATCCAACTAAGGAGTTGGACAACAAGATCTACCAGTTTCAGGCACAAATAACCTTCGGTATACCAAGTGTTCTTTGTAGTTTCATGCGTATCACATCCCGTCCAGTTCACCCTAGAAAAAGTATGGACGGATTGCAGGAACCACAAGGAGGTGCAGTAGCCATTTCTAGGCCTTCAGGTTCAAAAATGGCGAGACGCAAGCAGACGGGTGGCGACAAGTGGCGGCAACAGGTTGGACGTAACAGTCCACCTCGAGCCCCTCCCCGAGGAAACACATGGATGGTTATTCCCACCTGGAAGTGTTTTACGTCCGTGTCCAAGTGGCAGGACCTTAACGATTTGGAGTGGGCCAACAAAGTCGGACTTCAACCAGTTTTCTCCACCAACTGGGCTCGTGTGGTACCGCGGAAGAAGCTGTTGGAGGAGTTTGTTGTTGGTGTTCGAGTGCTGGGCCCAGAACGGATTGTAGTGCTCATTCGCGGACGAGAGCTTACCTACACCGCCGAGAACATCGCGCAGATTCTCAGGTTTCCTCACATTTCACCTCATACTACTCATACCCCTATGATAAACCTCTCGCAACATGAATGGGACAAAGAGATTTCTGCATATTTTTCACCGGACGAGTGGAATGAGGACCAGTCCGGGTATCCAGTTAGGGACGCCCCTGGACGTTGGTCATCCAGGTTCAGAGCAATTAATGAGGCAATACGGATGCGTAAAAAACACTCATACATTGGTCGTCAGCTCCTTGCGGAAACATTGACGTCGCATTACAATCCTCCCTTCAACTGGGCCGCAACCTTATTAGCATATATTGAAAAAGAGTTAGATAATATTCAGAAAGGACGTATCAAATTTTCTTTTCTAGGACAATGGATTGAACTCTTGCTCCGCGAGGTTTTCCCACCAACTGAAGGGGACGATGACGATGACGATGCGGACGTCTCTGACGAGGGACGTCCGTCTAGTGCCGCCGCTTCTGATCAACCTCCAGACGATCACACTCAGTCCAGCGCCGAGACGCAGCAAGTGCCGGCGATACAAAGGGCTCGGCGACATAGAGACGCTAAACGGACACAAGAGGATGGAGAGGTGCGGTCGCAACCACCCAAGCGGCGCAGGTTGGTGCAACTTAGCCAACTACCTGTCCACGTCCAGATACCCCACCGAATGGTTACACGTCAAGCGGCTCGTGCGGAGATCCCACAGAGGCCACCGATACACTAGCTCATGTCCTCATCATCGTTAGAGCACTCCGACGAACCAGCTGTAGCGATGCCGGCAAACTTGGCACATACCACCTCAGGTATGGTCCCTCCAACCAGCCCACCAGGGGACGAAATGGCCCCATCCTCCCTTGGCCAGCCTAATGTGCAACAGGATGATGACGGGTTTATAGTGCAACCTAGTCAAGATAGGACATGGATAGCCCCAGACCCTGATATGGACCGGATCATATCGCCGTCTCACGATGTAGAGGTGGGACCTGGAATCACCCGTCTAGGGTCGGACAGTTCCCAACCAGTTGCACCGGACGACCCAGTGGTTGGACAGAGCTCAAGATCTAGTAGCAACCCAATGGACGAGTCTATATTGCGCAGCTCTCCACCACATATATTCAACCCCTGGCCACATTCGACATACAATTTGCAAGCCCTGGTGGCTGCAGTGTCACAAGCTGCTGGTGACACAGAGCAGAATCTTAGGATGGCCAAGCAGTGGAAATGGCATCTTGACCTCACTCAACAAGAACTCACTCGGTCGCAGTCAACAGTGGGACGTCTACGGCAAGAGAGAGACGCAATACGAAAAGAAAACCAGGCCCTGCAGACGGCCTTAGGAGAATCTGTCAACAAGGCCAGAGAAGAGAGGCTTAAGGTTGAGCATGAAATTGAGGCATTACGGGAGGCTTCCGCCAAATTGGCCTTTGACCTCGAGCGGTTACGAGGAGAACTGGTTTTGAGACAAACACGGACCGCTCCAACTCAACAGGCTCAGAACAATTTAGCTTTGACAGAGCAGATTGCATCCTTAACCTCGGAGTTGAATGTCAAAAAAATGGACGTCCAAGCTGCTCTTAATGAAGGGGACGCACTCCGTAGCCAACTTCAAGTTGCGGATTATACGGCACGGGCTAAGGAGAGTGAGTGGACAGTGGAGAAAGCTGAACTCTAGGAAGAATTATTCAACGTCCGTCAACAGCTCACAACGGCAACCAACCAGGCACGTCCACCAAGTCAATCCGACGTCCACAACGAAGTCGCTAATCTCAAGGCACAATTGGCAAAAGTTGTCGGGGAACGGGATGAAGCTATGGCTTTAATTGAGACTCAAGTCCGGAACAAAACACGATTGGCTGACTATGAGGCAATGCAATGTGAAGTAATTGCCGCTAAGGCCCTCTTGGATGCATTCAAGAAAAAAAACCCCTCATTGGACCCCTCCAACTTCCAGGCACTTCAGTCAAAACTAGAGGTACACATTCAAGAAACATTTGAGGCTTACCAACGCGATGAAGCAACCTACCGCCGACAATTGCAACAAGTGGACAAGGCATACCCTCATTTTATTTATTGGAGCGATTTGGAGGACAGTGAAGAACAAGACACCCCTCCCTCTGGACGAGGTAATAGGACGTCCCAACCAATTGGTAGTCCGTCCACACGTCCCCACCTACCAGGTACTCCGGACGAAGCTATTTTGCGAGCGGTGAGCGGTGAGCGGTGAGCGGTGAGCGGTGAGCGGTGAGCGGTGAGCGGTGAGCGGTAACTATTGGATATTTTAGATCAAAATTCAGTTCAAGGTTGATTAATGATTTATCTAATCTTTTTTGGGTAAATTTTTTTCTAATTATAATAAAATTTGGGACCTATTACCGTGGAAATTTTGTCCACCGTGATCAATGCAAATCTATTTTTTGGATGCACTCCATGAGTGGAAAATGATTAAATCTCCTGGTAGTTTGTTAGACGTCGTTAAAGGCAGTTAGTTGTATTATACTTTTAAAGGAAGTGTCCAACGTTTATATGTTGCAACTGAAAGATATTTAATGTTTATAGATTATGGGAGAGAAATTTATATGATGCTTTGAGGCAGAAAAAAATAGTGATACTCCAAATATCTTGTAGTGGCCCTTTTAGTCTCACTACTTCATGATTGAATCAAAGGTTGCATACATATGTTTCCATGCTGAAACAAAAACTCTAAGAGGGCAAGTGCTTTAGTAAGCCACTCTCTAGAACTTGCTTCACTTCGTTGAAGCTAAAACTAGCTGCGTGTATGAAAGAATCTGCTTTTGAATCCAAACCACAAACAACTGTAAACAAATAGTACAAGTGCTTACAGTTGGCCCATTGACCCCGCTTTCCAATAGTTTTTGTCGCCATCTCCTTGAAATATGGGCAAGTGCATGCTGGCAGCTGCGAAATTGTCAAGTAGTACTGCTGGACCTTTGGAGGTGTGCCCGAATCCAAAGAGACAATGCATCCAAGGGCAGGGGCCGGAAGCATGCACAACTTGCGCACAGTGCCTTTCAAGGACAGGGCAGACGCACAATTATTGGCATGTTTCGTTGACGGGGCCTTCTTGTTGCGCCGGATATTTTTCCCTGAACGGCGGGTAGGAAACTCATCAGGATATGCCGGGGTCGGGTAAGCCAATAGGTCCACTGATAATGGCTGGTCCTGAAAGAGTCTTCTGGGTGACATCTCCATTCGCTAAGGTAGCCTAAAGCCTGCATTCTCCAGGGATAGGATTTCTTTGGTCGATAAGTTGGTCCCCAACTTAACCGGCCATACCTCTGGAACCTCGGGCCTTGATACCACCCACTTCCGTTTTGTACCCTTCACGCATCTCTCAATGTCGTCGTTGCAGAAGAAAAACTGCATAGACTCCTTCATATTCTTCCTGTAGTTGTCCATCAGGCCCGTGTAGGTTGGAGCAGCAGTACTCTTCCCATCTTGCACAATCAGAGCGATGCATTTCTTCTTCGTGATTGTTTGTTGAGCAAAGCATGCCTTGGCGGATGTCTTCGGGAGGCGTGCGATGTGCCACTCAGAAGGAATGCATGCGGTCTCTCCTACAGCAGTAACGTGGTAGCGGTCGTCTTGCTGCGGAGATTGGTGTGGAGGAAGGAACTGCTTCTCCTGCTCTGTAGTTGTAGGAGATTCCACTGCCACCACTGTTGCTGCAGGGTCGCTCTCTTTGTGTGCTGATCTGGTAAGGACGCGAGGTCTGGAGATACTGATTTTGTCCGGCCTGTGTGACTCACGTTCATCACCAAAAGAAGTATCTGGCTTTCGCTTCAGAGAAACAAATACCTCTTCCCCTTCAAAGTGAGGAGTCCTGGTGCACCATTCATTGGCGCCTGACATCTTCAAGATCGCTTCGTGAAGTGGTTTTGAGTTTCCAGTCCTAGCCGCCGACCTCTGCGCACGTCTGAGCTTCAGCTCTTCCTTTGAAGGTCCGTTTCCAGGGCGCTCTCCTTTCAGGAACTGGTAGTATGCAACGCATTGCATGAAGGCTCGCACTAAGTCATCCACGGATGCCACGTACAAGTCGCAACCCCGATCGCCCGACTGTTGTTTCCACTTGTTGTGGATCGATTCGGCTAGGTTACAGGATGGCATTTTTGCAAGTTCTGCTTCACTAAGGTCCTGTAATCGTAATGTGTCATCCAGTTAGCTATATGGGTGATTTATGTAAACGTTGCCTGGAAAGAGATTTTAGGGACAAATGTTAAAGAAGGTTAAGTGTTTACTAGCTCCATGAAGCCACCCCATTGGCGGTAACGAAAGTGCCAAAAGGCCAACCAGAGCTCCAGTCGAGGAAGGCAGTGTTCGGTCGCAGCGCCGGATGCAATCCACCATGCTCGAATTGCAAGGTACTTGGTCTCGGCCTCCGCCATTGACTTGGCATTCTTGTACTGCTGGCAGAGTTTCCGATGTTGTGCTTGGAGATCTTGACGGATGTCAGCCTTCGTGTGTTTTTCCAAGGACTGAGTCCAGTGGAAAAGGCAAGTCCTCTCTCTGTCAACCATCTTCTCGGCCGCATCTCCACTTCCATAGATCATGCGTACAGCGTTCCAATTAGCTTGGGCACTGTCGGCCATGAATCCTTTGAAATTGACGTCATGCACACCGTGGCCCGCCATGACGACATTCAGATTTTTCCATACGACTGATTGGGCTGCTACGTCCTCGGATTGCATGTCACATACAGCGATTGTCATGACCCGGCAATAAGTGGAATCGTACACATGGCAAGCCATTGTTGTCCAGGACCTGACACGTTTGACGTGATCAAACATGATCCAGGCATTCTCAAGGTCCCCACCCGCCTGCATTCTCTTCACCAAGTCTACTCCACTCCCCGGGCCAACTTCGGACATCTTGAAGACGAATACCTTGTCCATGTCCTCTCCTTGCCCCGGAAACATATTCTTCTGAACAAACTTCCAATTGTTGGAGCCGCGTAGCATGGTAATGTTGTCCATGATTCCAAAGCGTCGCAGTGCCTTGAATGAAGTGACAGAATTCCTAATATTGGGTGAGGTTAGATGCTTGCACCGATCAAAAATGGGGAGCAGTTCCTCCAACTCCAATATCTTGCGTTCCTCACCTTCCTTGGCCAGAAGTAGCGGGCCCAATAATTCTTTCGCCGTTTCCAGCACAATGGACGAACGAGTTGCTGACGGAGTCCGTTCCACCTGCTCGCCTATCAAGGTCTCTGTCTGCTCGATGAAGTCTCGATACTCGCCAGACTTCACAGGGTGGTCGTGAGTTCCCAAGTGAACACATGCTCTTGTCATGTGTGGCGTTGCGGTCACGTAGTAGATCTTTGCAGGGCATACCGCAACGCATGTAGGTGGAATATTACACGATTTGCAAACAACTGTAGAACCCGTAGGAGGGCTGGACCCCACAACAAACACTTTCTCAGACAGCCCATCCCATTCAGTCTCGTTCACAACGGCGGTTTTGTGGTCTCGTGTTAGGTACTCACAGTCAACATTGACACAACGGAGGTGGCCCAGACACGACGATGTCCGAAATGTAAGCTTCAAATCATTCTGAATATTGGACGTGATAGTTCGAGACCAAGCATGGCCATCATATCTCCTGTCCATACCACGTAGCTGCTTTGCAGCAGACTGTTGGCCGTGGAGTCCTAAAGGCGGAAACTCAAAAATAACATCGCCATTATAATGAGGTGGAAGAAGTCGAACTTGCTGCAGCCTAATCGCATTGAAATCAATGCGAGAGAGAATACTCTTTGACCTCTTACGAACACTAAGTTTCATCAAGCATTGGACGACGCTACCTGGAGGACTTGGTGCAGGTTTAGACGAATCAGAGGGTTCTATCGGACTAACACGATCCTTGTGTACAACTTGCATAAGTGGCACACTCTTCTCACTGATCTGCGATATTGGCAAAGTAACTTTGATGTCGTCGCTATCAGAGTCATCACTCAATTCATAGATGGTTTGAAGACCTGGCTCAATTTTGACTTTGGTGATCAATGGTGCTTCAACACTAACTGTAGAGGATGTTCGAGGAGTTAGGAGTACAGTAGATGCAGCTAGGACAAACTCAGAGAGACCGTATGCACGATACTTACCCGGTTTGAGCGACCAGAACGTACCAACGTCGTTCTTACTATACAACTGACCTATTGCATGCGAGAGTGTACCCGTATCATCGTCAAAAACCTCCTCCTCCACATGAAGTGACTCTTCACAAAATTGAAACCTCAGACTAAGAGTGGTGGAACTGACCATAGCACGGCCATCTTCTCCCAAAGGAAAGGTAACCGGTACAGAATGCAAGTCAGCACGAATGAAGGCCATTGTACCCACAGCCAAAAGCAACCTCACTAGTTAGTAGTCGGAATGAATGAAACCTTAAAGAGGGTCTCCAGAAGATGTAGGGTGCTTAAGTACTATCAAACGTAATGAAATTACCAGTGATTAATGGACAAATTTACCCCCGAGTAAGTACTCGAAATATAAAACTGTAAGAAAATTTGGTCCAAGCTTGCCAAATACAAAAAGCAACAAAATAATATCTAATTCCAGAACATGGAAGACGGCTGATTTATGCATGTATACTAACTTTAATTGAGTAGGAACCAGGCCAAGTCACTGCCAGCAGGCGAAAATGGCCGACACCATGATGGCAGTAAAGATCAAGGATAGAACAAGAATCTCATATTTTAGAATGACGGTGATTACCAATAATAAGGTTGATTCAAATCCTTTCAATATATTGTAGCACTCAATTTATAGAAGGCACACATTTACAACCTGTTTAAATATTTTATAAAGAATTGTTGTGAACGTACGCCGATAATCAAAGTCTGCGCTTTACTAATATGGATGTTGCTAAACTTTAATGCGTGGACAACTGGAAAGCTTAAACTAATATTTTGAAATGGAAATTGTAAGCTGGTGTAATGTCGAAAATACCTGCTATTGAATGTAATCGCGGTGTCATATTGTGGGTTGAAGTGCTTGCATTCTGAATGTGGGGTTAGGGCGGTGGGTCAAATTTCAGAAATTTTGGTGTGGCTGATTTAGAGATGGGCAAGGTTAGGTTTCATTTCTAAAATCTAGTTAAGTCTTGATAGGAGGGTGGGGGAGGTGTCGGTTCCGAGGGCATGTCATATTGTAGGCTGAGATGATTGCAATCTGAATTTGTGGGCAGGGAGGCGATCCCCATTTCTGGGTTGCCTAAGGGCACCTTTAGGAGGTAGGGGAAGAGGCCTCGGATCCGAGGCCTCTTTTGGTTGAACGTTTGTGCTTGAAGTTTTGAGAAGGTGAAGAGCACATTTGTTTGCTCTCGGCCATTTTCGGGTTGCCTAAGGGCACCTTTAGGAGGTAGGGGAAGAGGCCTCGGATCCGAGGCCTCTTTTGGTTGAACGTTTGTGCTTGAAGTTTTGAGAAGGTGAAGAGCACATTTGTTTGCTCTCGGCCATTTTCGGGTTGCCTAAGGGCACCTTTAGGAGGTAGGGGAAGAGGCCTCGGATCCGAGGCCTCTTTTGGTTGAACGTTTGTGCTTGAAGTTTTGAGAAGGTGAAGAGCACATTTGTTTGCTCTCGGCCATTTTCGGGTTGCCTAAGGGCACCTTTAGGAGGTAGGGGAAGAGGCCTCGGATCCGAGGCCTCTTTTGGTTGAACGTTTGTGCTTGAAGTTTTGAGAAGGTGAAGAGCACATTTGTTTGCTCTCGGCCATTTTCGGGTTGCCTAAGGGCACCTTTAGGAGGTAGGGGAAGAGGCCTCGGATCCGAGGCCTCTTTTGGTTGAACGTTTGTGCTTGAAGTTTTGAGAAGGTGAAGAGCACATTTGTTTGCTCTCGGCCATTTTCGGGTTGCCTAAGGGCACCTTTAGGAGGTAGGGGAGGAGGCCTCGGATCCGAGGCCTCTTTTGGTTGAACGTTTGTGCTTGAAGTTTTGAGAAGGTGAAGAGCACATTTGTTTGCTCTCGGCCATTTTCAGGTTGCCTAAGGGCACCTGTAGGAGGTAGGGGAAGAGGCCTCGGATCCGAGGCCTCTTTTGGTTGTACGTTTGTGCTTGAAGTTTTGAGAAGGTGAAGAGTACATCTGTTTGCTCTTGGCCATTTTCGGGTTGCCTAAGGGCACCTTTAGGAGGTATGGGAAGAGGCCTCGGATCCGAGGCCTCTTTTGGTTGAACGTTTGTGCTTGAAGTTTTGAGAAGGTGAAGAGCACATTTGTTTGCTCTCGGCCATTTTCGGGTTGCCTAAGGGCACCTTTAGGAGGTAGGGGAAGAGGCCTCGGATCCGAGGCCTCTTTTGGTTGAACGTTTGTGCTTGAAGTTTTGAGAAGGTGAAGAGCACATTTGTTTGCTCTCGGCCATTTTCGGGTTGCCTAAGGGCACCTTTAGGAGGTATGGGAAGAGGCCTCGGATTCGAGGCCTTTTTTGGTTGTACGTTTGTGCTTGAAGTTTTGAGAAGGTGAAGAGTACATTTGTTTGCTCTCGGCCATTTTCGGGTTGCCTAAGGGCACCTTTAGGAGGTAGGGGAAGAGGCCTCGGATCCGAGGCCTATTTTGGTTGAACGTTTGTGCTTGAAGTTTTGAGAAGGTGAAGAGCACATTTGTTTGCTCTCGGCCATTTTCGGGTTGCCTAAGGGCACCTTTAGGAGGTAGGGGAGGAGGCCTCGGATCCGAGGCGTCCTTTTGGTGAAGGTGTGTGCTGGGTTAAAAAGACCCCAGCAGCCTCAAAACCCCATAACTTTCTCATATGGTCTTTGATTCTAAGAATTGACCACTCCATCGGCATCTACGTTTCATGTAGATGCCGATGGACTACTCACTTGCACCATTTGGACAAGTAGAGATGAAGTTATGCCAATTTAAAGGTTTGCAGTCCCGGGAGCCACTCCCAGGTCAGTAAGGAGGAGGCCTCGGATCCGAGGCCTCCTTTTGGGGAAGGTTTTTGCTTTGTTAATCTACATGAAATGTATACTTGACTTTGCTTTATACCTTGGTATGCTTTGTGTTGGTGAATATGTGAGGTTGGAAAGGAGGCCTCGGATCCGAGGCCTCTTTTTGAAGAGGGTTTTTGTTTTGTAAATTTACATGAAATGTGTACTTGATTTTGGTCTCGGCCTTGGTATGTTTTGTGTAGGTGATTATGTGAGAGGTTGGGGAGGAGGCCTCGGATCCGAGGCCTCCTTTTGGAGAAGGTGTTTGCTGGGCTAAAAAGACCCCAGCAGCTTCAAAACCCCATAACTTTCTCATATTGTGTTTGATTCTAAGAATTGACCACTCCATCGGCATCTACGTTTCATGTAGATGCCGATGGACTACTCATTTGCACCATTTGGACAAGTAGAGATGAAGTTATGCCAATTTAAAGGTTCGTAGTCCCGGGAGCCACTCCCAGGTAAGTAAGGAGGAGGCCTCGGATCCGAGGCCTCCTTTTGGGGAAGGTTTTTGCTTTGTTAATCTACATGAAATGTATACTTGACTTTGCTTTATACCTTGGTATGCTTTGTGTTGGTGAATATGTGAGGTTGGAAAGGAGGCCTCGGATCCGAGGCCTCTTTTTGAAGAGGGTTTTTGTTTTGTAAATTTACATGAAATGTGTACTTGATTTTGGTCTCGGACTTGGTATGCTTTGTGTAGGTGAATATGTGAGAGGTATGCGAAGAGGTCTCGGATCCGAGGCCTCCTTTTGGTTGTAGGTTTGTGCTTAAAAATTTCAGAGTGTGATGTGCACATTTGTTTGCTCTTGGCCATTTCTGGGTTGCCTGAGGGCACCTTTAGGAGGTAGGGGAAGAGGCCTCGGATCCGAGGCCTCTTTTGATTCTAAGTTTGTGCTTGGAAAGTCCAGAATGGGAAGTGCAGATTTGTTTGCTTTTGGCCTTCCAGAGTGTCATTTATCCTCGACTCGAAGATAAATGTCTACGTGCTTTAATTTCATATTTTGCGTGACTTGCGATATTCGTTATATCGCGACATTGCAAACTCTCATGTATATTCGACTCGAAGATAAATGTCTACATGCTTTCATTTCAAATTTTGTATGACTTGCAATATTCGTTATATCGCGACGTTACAGACTCTCATTTATCCTCGACTCGAAGATAAATGTCTACGTGCTTTCATTTCAAATTTTGCATGACTTGCGATATTCATTATATCGCGACATTGCAAACTCTCATTTATCTTCGACTCGAAGATAAATGTATACGTGCTTTAATTTCAAATTTTACATGCCTTATGATATTTGTTACATCGCGACATTCCAGACTCCCATTTATCCTCGACTCGAATATAAATGTCTACATGCTTTCATTTCAAATTTTGCATGACTTGCGATATTCGTTATATCGCGACGTTACAGATTCTCATTTATCCTCGACTCGAAGATAAATGTCTACGTGCTTTCATTTCAAATTTTGCATGACTTGCGATATTCATTATATCGCGACATTGCAAACTCTCATTTATCTTCGACTCGAAGATAAATGTATGTGTTCTCATTTGAGGAAGATTTGGGTTACTTGTATGTGTTTTCATTTGATTGTTCGTAGGGAAGTTCTAATATAGTTTCATGTTCTTAGGGTTCTCAAACTTTTGAGGTTGCGGAGGAGCAACATCAATCTGCAGAGGACGTTGTTGTTGCTGTCCCTGCGGTCGAAGTTGAGAGGTTGAGAGTTCCAATTTGCAAGGCCAAATGCAGGGAGAGGTGATGTCTATTGGCCATGATACCGTCATTGTTGTTGCCGACACGGATCCTATTGTGTGTGAGCTTGAGCTCCACAAATCAAAAACAGAGGACTCGAACGGCGTTATCCAATGCCTCCGTATTAAGCCCACCAGTAGGAGCTATATCGCGACATTCCAGAGTCTCATTTTATCCTCGACTCAAAGATAAATGTTTACGTGATTTCATTTCAAATTTTCCACAACATGCAATATTCGTTATATCGCGACATTCCAGAGTCTCATTGTACGTTTGTGCTTGAAAATTTCAGAATGTGAAGAGCACATTTGTTTGCTCTCGGCCTTTTTTGTGTTGCCTAATTGCACCTGTAGGAGGTAGGGGAAGAGGCCACGGATCCGAGGCCTCTTTTGGTTGTACGTTTGTGCTTGAAAATTTCAGAATGTGATGTGCACATTTGTTTGCTCTCGGCCTTTTCTGTGTTGCCTAACTGCACCTGTAGGAGCTAGGGGAAGAGGCCTCGGATCTTCGGAGTCGCCTAACACGCTTGCCCTCATCGAAAATGTGGACATGGTGCAACTCATGCTGGATTCTGAGCTTACAGGATGTCACCTCCCAGCATATACCCGCATCTAGGAGTTCATTGCCAAGGTTTGTATGTTTCCCTTCGTCATTTTTCAGGCTTCTTTCCTCTTGGTTTGCATATTTTTCTTCTTTGCTCTTGTTTTTTCATGAAGTTTTAATTGCAAGTTGGGGCAGGTCGTTCTCGTGTGAACACCTCGTGTGAACGCCTGCAAAGCCATTTGAACTTCCCCCGTATTTTAGTGCCATGGCGGATTGTTTGGCTAAGGCAGAGTCCCCACCTCCTCATCGCGTTCGTCATTTCTCGTGTGGGATACGAAATCTATTTTTGTTAGAAGCAAAGGAGGGTGAGGAGCGTGATAGGGAATGTTGTCCAAGCCTTTAGTTTATCATTTTGGTTTTGGAGATTATAACTCCTTTCTTTTGTTGTTTTCCGGATTTCATAAGAGTTGTGTGTTGGTTTTATTTTCAATTTCCGCTGCAAGTCTCCTACTTTCTCTTCTTCATTATTTCATTTTGATAATGTCAGCCCTGATTGCATTCTTCATTTATTCTTGTTAATAATTTCAGTTTGTGAATTAGCCCTTAAGTATTGGCGGATTGAGGTTGCAATGCTTTGTTATTGTAATTTCTGTTTTGCTCTTGCTAAATCCTACTATTGACGTCAACCCTAATTTATGTTCATTTCAACGGACTTGGGCTCCCTTTTCAACAAATGTTTCTAAAAATACATCCAAATTCCACGGTAATACACCCACCTTCTGTCGAAATTTATTACAAAAATATGAAATCTCCGCTCTCCAAACTCCGCTTTATGCTCACATAATTAAGTTTCCCACAAAAATTATCAATATTGCCATTGAGTTACTGCTCACCGCTCACCGCTCACCGCTCAATGCTCACTGATTAGCTTTTCCCCAGGTACTCCAAACTGCCGTCTGCCATCAATCGGCAGTCCATCCACTCGTTTTCAACTTCCTGGTAGCCCGTCCACTCGACTACGACCAACTGGTAGCCCAACGTCACAACAACTACCAGTTCATGACTTGACCCCACAGGATGGCCAACCCCAACGGACGTCACAGGAGTTGATGACGGCAATCGCATCCATCTCCCTCTCAGACCCCCACGGCAAACGGCCAGTGAACTAGCTGGTAGAGCACATAATGTTTGTCACGAGGACGTGACAAAGAATTGAAAGGGGGGATAATGTTAAGGTAGGATTTAGCACTATGTTTCATAGATTGTCATAAGGGCAAAAAAGGCCATTTTACTAGTTGACGTCAATTCTGTCCTTAATACAACTAGTTGTTAGGACGTCCACTAGTTGGTTTTTACTGTTTTACTGCTGAATAGTCTGTTCAGTAGTAGTAATTATTTGGTGTTAGTAACTTAGCTGGTCAGAAAATGACTTGTAGGTCCAAAGTTATTAAAATATCATTGCGAGTCTTTTACTAGTTGACCGTTTTTTATGACAGTATGCCAGCTGGTCATGAACTGGACAGAGGGCAAAAACGCGTCAGGACAGCTAGTTGCAGCGTTTTGACAGGGTGGCAACCTACCAAGTTGACCCACCTAGTAGGTGGTTGTTTTGAAGTATATAAGGATGGTTTTAGAGCCTTTTGGCTCTCTTAGTACACATATGCGAAGATAGCTTAGACTCTTAGAGAAGATGTGTATGCTTGTAAGTTTTAGATCTGGACGTGTAGCGTCCTGGAAATGTGTGGCAGTCCGGACGGACAACAGTTTTGGAAAACCAACAATAAAGTGTTAAAATAGGGATTTAGAGAGTAGATTCATTGTTGGCCTTCTCCTATTTCTACTCTTCTTGTAAGCTAACTTAGCCCTTAGTGTTGACATGACGTAGGTGTTGAATGTGTTATTGAAAATGTGCATCGGAGAGTTTGTGATGTAGTACCAAGGAATGCATTAGAAAGTAGGAATGGTGAATATGTGCGGACGTGACGCTCAGGGGGGGACGTCCAGAGCAAGTAGTTAGAATGACCTAAAAGTTGTACCATAGGTTGGTAGAAGGTTAGAGAGGCCAGATCCGGACTCGGTTTGCGAAAACCACCTCCGGAAGTTGGCCGATCTGACCAAGGACGTGAGCTGGTCGGAAATATGAAAGTAGTTAGAATGACCCGAAAACTCTACCATAGGTTGGTAGAAGGTTAGAGAGGCCAGATCCGGACTCGGTTTGCGAAAACCACCTCTAGAAGTTGGCCGATCTGACCAAGGACGTGAGCTGGTCGGAAATATGAAAGTAGTTAGAATGACCCGAAAACTCTACCATAGGTTGGTAGAAGGTTAGAGAGGCTAGATCCGGACTCGGTTTGCGAAAACCACCTCCAGAAGTTGGCCGATCTGACCAAGGACGTGAGCTGGTCGGAAATATGAAAGTAGTCAGAATGACCCGAAAACTCTACCATAGGTTGGTAGAAGGTTAGAGATGCCAGATCCAAGCTTACATTGTGGAAACGACATCCGAAAGTTGGCTGATCGGGCCAAAAACGCGAGCTGGTAGGCAGTGTCCAGGACATATTTTCGAGCCTTAAACGGAAGTTTTAGGGGATTATACGTCAAGGAGCTGTCTAGGGATGAAGGACTAGCTTGGGAGATGTTTCTGCAAGGCTTGGACGTGACTGGCGGCGAACTAGTTAATGGAGCAAGAAGGAGTGCGAAAGACCATTAACAATGGGCCCTTGCCTTTTCCTACCAAACCACCTCTCTCGCCTCTCTCACCGCAAAACCCGTTGGACCATGTCAATGCATTTATTAGACCTTAAAAATTATATTTTGGAGACCTCGACCTCCATGGTCCCTCTAACATTTTTTCCTTAGTGTAAACCGAAGTTGTCCCGGGACAACTTCAGCAGCCAATCAGCTGCCTTGCAGAGCCCTGGTCCAACTTCATGGTCCATAGTGTAAGCCGGCCCTCACTACACAACAGGAATTGAGCCGGGTCGCCCATTCATTGGGCAGCACGGGCGCGGGTGGGCCCGGACGTTCCCTCCATTTTTCGAAGCCTCTCCTTCACGCTCTGTGAGATCCCCATCGCCGCTCCACTCGCCTCACACCATTCCTACCTTCCCTCTCTGCTTCTCCTCGCACTCGATAACCTCCTCTTTTAGCAACTCGTAAGTCGCTTACAACATCTTCGATTCACAGGATTTAGAACACTTCTGTAAGCAGGCACATCCAAGTGCTTTCACGGTACCAAGTGCTTTCATCATACGAAGTGGCTTTATTCGTACGTTGGGAGCGCATTCTTCTGTGTGTGTGTGCGTGTGTTTCTGTTTCTTCCAGACCTTATGGATTATGTGAGCTCAAGTGCCAGTTGTGTGGATTTGATATGAAAAGCGAGTTCCCAGTGTGATGATATGTTGCACTTCTCAGGTAGAATGCAATGCGTTACTTGCATTGAGAATAAAGCGTGGGAGAGTCTTCTCGTTGGAAGATTAAAGAACATTTTATTTATCTCTCTTATTCCAGGCAAGATGAAGTAGTAGACGTATCGGCATTTTCATCAACCGGCAGTAACCCCTGCGCCTCAAATTCAAATACGGAGCCGGGGAGCATTTTGAGCTAGATCAATCTGTTCTGCTTCTATTTTGAACTCGTATATTTGATGGCTTATAAAGCGTGAGTGGACTTAAAGTTTCCGGACGTCGCTATTTATTTGGTGTTGTGCAGCTTGTCTACTTCATATATGGAAATTAACAGCAAGCAGTTGTCAATATTTGACAAGTAAATTCATATGAAAGAGGTATAATGAAAGAGACACTAACTTGTTGTGATGGTGGCATTGTTCCCTAATTACATCAGTCATATATATGCTTAAAAGTGTGTGCCTAATAACTTGCGTGTGGTGTGAAGGCTGATGTCATAATTTTCTTTTAGGGTTTAGCAAATTAAGCTAGATCAATCTGTTCTATTCCTGTTTTGAACTCGTAGGTTTGATGGCTTATAGATCGTGAGTGGACTTAAAAAGTTTCTGGACGTAGTTATTTATTTGGTGTCGTGCAGCTTGTCCACTTCATGTATGGAAATTAATAGCTAGCAGTTGTCAATATTTGAGAAGAATATTCATATGAAAAAGGTTCAAAGAAAGAGAGACCGAACTTGTTGTGATGGTGGCATTAAAGAAATGTGTGCCTAATAACTGGCGCGTGTTGTGCAGGCTGATGTCATAATTTCCTACTAGGTTTTAGCAGTCATTTTGCAACAATTACCTTCAACGCGCCTCAGGGTCCATTAACTCTACTTTGAAAGTGTTCAACTGCTCAGAGTTTGATTGATATTATGTCACAAGGAGCTCCGGGGAGTTTGCACTTGCAGAGGATGATAGAAGCCAGTGTCGAGCTTAGGTCTTGAGGAATTAACATGGACAGTATACAGGAAGAGACTGCAACAGGGGATATTGCAAAGGGCGAGGTGCAGCAAAAGATCGGGAGGTTGCACTCTCTTCTTTTTGGCGTAGATGCAGCGTCTACCAAAGGGGAGACAGAGATTGCTCTTGGCCTGGGACTTCGTCTTCTTGGCTTTTTGGAAAGTGAATGTCAGACAGCAGAGGATATAATGTATGTAGAACCAATCAAGAGGCAAGTGCTCCAGAAGCTTGATGGAGCAGTTCAAAGGACAGAAATTCAGAAGTAAGTTATTTGTACTGGCCATGTACTTATCATGGCAATGTCTGTGAGTGAAGTGACTCTTGAGAGAAAAATGTATATCCGAGGACCAACTGAGCTGTAATGTGTCAACATCTCCATTTAGGGATGGATTTTCATTCTGTAAGTTTCTGATACATGTTGATTTTATTCCATGTGCGTATCTACCACATTTAATTCAACTTACTAATTCACAATAGCTGCGGGAAGTGATGTCAACTTTGTTCATATGTAGAGTTAAATGGACATTGAGTGACTGTGCATCTAGGCGAGTCTTTGAACCTAGTCCTGGATGAGTATTTGTATGTTTGTGCTTTTTGTGAATAGATATAACATAGTGACGCCTCATTTATGGAAATATGCAGTCTGTTGTGGATCTCAATATCTTTCATCTTCATAAATTGCCTTTACATGCAAACCTATAAAATTGATCTTCTGTAGAGTATATTGTAAACTAGATTTTGTTTGTCCAATTGCAGGGAAGCTTTGGAACAGGCGAAGGTTCCCGAAGGCTTCACATTCAAGTTGCATAAGGCCGTTGAGTTTGAGAAGATCATAAATTCCAGATTCTATAACAGTTTCACGCCAAGGCCAGAAGCTCCTGGAAATACAGTCAGTGCTCTTTACTCACATCCTTCCTCACAATTCTGCAGATTGTGGATCAGGCTATACATTTTATATTCATAATGACTAGTTGTGATCCATAGCCTACTGCAAAATGATAGCCATTTTCTGTAACAAATTTGGTAATTTACAGCTCCATCACTACACAATGTCTCTGCCTTAATCAGTTCTATCTCTATTTCTCACTAGAAGCAATGGTTTCATGATCATGTTTGGCATGTTGGGTTTTTGTTGCTTCTGTCAGGCTCAGTGTAGCATGAAAGATATTTTAAACTCAGTTTCTGTAAAGGTGCCCTCCACAATAGAAGTGGCACATCAGAATGGGACTAGTGATAAAAAAGAAGATGGTGAGATCCTGAGAAGCAGTCGAGCTACAACACAATCGAGGCTTCCAACTCTGTACAGCAATGGGTTTCAGAAGGTGGTTGAACCTGCTCGTGATCTGACAGGTAGATCCTAAAGTAGTTTGATTTCATAAACCATCTGTGCATAGGACCTTGTCATTACCATGCAGGACATATGGAGACCATAATTACAGAACCTTGTTTTATAGTCCATGCTTTTCTTTGCTCACAAATATGGTCAACCTCTTGACTTCCCCCAAGTCAAGAGAGTGGCTCATTTTGCTTTCTAAACTTTTACAATCTTATATGTGTACTTAAATGGACACTGAGTATTAGGACAAATAGATTCCCAGCAGCATGTCAAGGTACTGAGAACACATGTGCTATTTATCTCGTTTGACAGATTCAAGCCAGCCTGAGCCTGGTTCAAGAGCAAAAGACATCGCATCTGTCAATGTGAATTCTGGTCCTTACCGCAGACTACTAACAGAATGCAAAGACATTGACACTCTGCCCACCTCTGAGGCAGAAGAAAAGATAAACTTCTCCACTTTGAACCGGAAACGACCAGGCACTTTTTATGGAGCCAAAAGGAGGCCTGAGAAATTTAAGATGACTGCTAGGGATGTACCTCGGGAGGATATCAGCAGTGAAGATGATGCCCCTGCTGAGCCTCCACCACTCAACTTTGTGACAGCAAAACAGAAATGGGTAGGTTGAGTAAGCTTGTCAAGATTCTTCACAATAATCAGTTTCACCCTCACTTTTTAAAAGCACTGACCCTGCATGTCCACCAGTAGGAGATCTGATGGACCAACATATCTTCGGATGCAAGCCCCTGGATGCTCTGGGAACAAAGAGTTTAAATACCTGAATATGGATATTTTATTGAAATTATATCAACTAATATGTTTGTCTTGCCACAGGCCAATATTTATAATTGTTCAGTTTTCTTTTGAAAGCAACTTGCTATACAAATGATTATCAGGCTTGCACACAATTCTTCCAGTTGAGACATGGTTCCATCTGTGCCTGCAGGCTATCGATGCAGCAAAAAAGAATGGGGGCGTGTCAGCTTCCTATCAGAGTGTGCCGAATACCTCGGTGTCAACTTCCTATCAGAGCTTGCCTAATACCGCAGTGGCTCCAAGACCTACTGGTAAAACCTTAGGAATGTCAAGGCGAGGTGTCCGAGGCTCCTTCATACCTCCTATGCGGGGTGCAAATGGGGCTTCTGCAGGAGGTGCTCCTACTCCTGCTGCTGCTGCTGTGCCACGTGGGAATTCTAGCACTGAGAATGGACAGGAGGAGGCGACTCGCAAATGGTGAGCTTGCAGCAATTATACATATCTGATATATTATTAGAGAAATTTTTGGACACCTCATAGCACCTAGTATAGAGCAGAAATATCCACCAACAGTTGACCTCTAAGATAATTGCTGTTTATCTGTTCACTTCTAAAGTGATAGCTGTGTTATTTTGAAGTTGGTGGATTAAATTGATTGTCATTGTGAATGAAAAGTGTAGATTTACCATTGTTGTACCTAATTATAGTGAAAATGATGTGTGTGTGTGTTATGTAGCATGGAGTTGTTAGCTGGACCAGATGGGGAGCTACCAGATAGATTGAAAAATTTGGAGCCTCGTCTCTTAGAGCATGTGAGCAATGAGATCATGGATCAAGATCCTAATGTTAGATGGGATGACATTGGTAAGTATCTTTTGATCAAGGGAACTGTTATAGTTGTTACAAGATGTGAATTCCTGAGTCTCTGTTGTTATTTGTGTATGGTTTACTCATTTGAAGGGGATTTAGATTTTTGTACCAATTTTCAAGTATCTTTTTCAATGCAATTTGACTCTGCACCAAGCAGTTGCTTGAAGTCAACCTTGGTGTTTGTTGAGTCTCTCTCAGCTGGTGCCAGTATTATTTTGGAGGCTTTCTGTCTATTGTATTGTGAATTTCCTCTGTTTGGATGGAAGTGCAACTTGTCATATTACTCACTTCTAGACATGGGCTTTTCTTGCAGCTGGACTTGAGCATGCCAAGAAATGTGTCACAGAAATGGTTATTTGGCCCCTTCTTCGTCCCGACATATTTCAAGGCTGTCGAGCACCTGGCAAAGGGCTTCTGCTTTTTGGCCCTCCTGTAAGTTACATAGATCAAGATGAATTGCTGCATTATTAAGGCTAGTCTTGCTTCAAGAGTTACCTATATTAGATGAATCTTCAAAGTGGAATTCTCCAGCTGGAGAGACTATTCTTCTCTGTCATTTCTGACAGTCAACCCATAACTATGACATCTGTTTAATGGTCTTCTATGACGATCCTGTTCCATGTTATGTAAATCAGGGGACAGGGAAAACCATGATTGGCAAGGCAATAGCTGGTGAAGCGAAGGCAACATTCTTCTCCATATCAGCAAGTTCTCTAACAAGCAAATGGGTATGTTGGAAGATTCAATCAGTAGCAAGGGTTGACTTTTTCAAGTGGAGGTATTGCACAATTCAATGGTCCATGCCAGGTTCATATAGGACTTGTTTAGAGTGACACTGGTGAGGTGATTATATACGTTTACACTACCTGTATGCTATGAATAGAGGACATGATGAATTAGAACGGATGTGGGCATTGCAGATTGGTGAAGGTGAAAAGCTTGTCAGAGCTCTGTTTGGTGTTGCTAGCTGTCGTCAGCCAGCTGTGATATTTATTGATGAGGTTGACTCCTTGTTGTCACAGGTAGGTGCTTGAGTGGGGATGCAATATGGGTTTGCCTGCCTCTAACAGTACCCTCTACACTTTCATATTAAGTTTTCATGTTAATTATTTATTGAGAAATCCTGTGGTGTTGCCTGATATTACTGGCTTGTGCTAATGCAGCGAAAATCTGAAGGAGAGCATGAGTCTAGCCGAAGGTTGAAGACCCAGTTTTTGATTGAGATGGAGGGGTGTGGAAGTGGTTCAGAGCAGATTCTTCTTATTGGTGTGTGAACCACTATTTTTTACACAATAGCTAGGTCTTGGAAGAGTAAACGGCCATTCCATAAGTATCCACTGTCAGCAAAATTACTGCAATGTTTTTTGGAGGAAGATATCTAACTTAATTCATGAGATACCAATGTTAAACTTGACTAGAAATTCTCTCCAGATACTCTATGTGCAGGATGGCCAATATTTTATTTATGTGGTCCCAGTGTTTTTGTGTAAGAACAATAGCATCTGTATAGAAGTTTCAAGTGTGCTTCGAGTTTGGAGGCTAATTTGCTATACTGCTTCATGAGTGTGTTTTCATAAGTTATGTGGTACTGCCTTGTTACTCTGGGCAGGAGCAACAAATAGACCTCAGGAGCTAGATGAAGCAGCACGTCGTCGTCTTTCAAAGCGTCTCTACATCCCTCTTCCTTCCCATGGTACTGCCTTTGTGCACATGACCGGTTGATATCATAAAACTTAATAGGAATGTAATTCAATTGCAATGACAAAGCTGTGAAGTGCACTATTTTTGCAATCAAGTTGGGTTGTTAATGGATCTGGTTTCTTGTTGTTTTACAGCTGCAAGAGCATGGATAATCCGTAGCCTTTTACAGAGAGATGGGCTACTTTCTCTAACAGATGAAGATATTGACTCCATCTGCAGGACCACTGATGGTAATTACTTCAGCTCTTTCCCCAAGATGACTGTCATCCTTTGCTTTGGAGCTGAGTGTACAAAAATGGCCCTGAATGTTATTATCTCATGAATGTAGTGAAGGAACAGTTACATCTTTGAAAGAGACCATTGTGAAGCTGTTTTCATCATGGCAACATTTGCGTTTCTTCATTTGCTTCAAAAGTTTAAAAATAATAATATTCTGCTATTGTTAACATTAACATTATTTCTTTTTATAACGAGATCAATTTTAATGGCTTAGGATCTATTTGTGTATTTGCAGGATACTCTGGCTCAGACATGAAGAACCTTGTCAAAGAGGCCTCAATGGGCCCGCTCCGAGAAGCCTTGTCACAAGACCAAGATATTAACAACATCAGTAATGATAAACTGAGGCCCATCTCTCTGCAGGTCTGCTTTTTTGCTTTATTGAAACACATGAAAGACCTCATCCTGGTTGTTTGAACTCTGTTTACTTGTTTGATCTATTTGATTGAATAGAGATTATATGCTCAAGTACATCACTTCGACTTTTCTGAAAATCACCTTGTTTACAGATATTTCTGCCAAGTTAGTCAACAGCCATGAATTTCTTTGATGTTGACATGCCTGGTGACATTGGTGACTATTCACTGCAGGATTTTGTGAGTGCCCTGCAACAAGTTAGACCTTCTGTCTCCCAAAGTGAGCTTGGGTTGTACGAGGACTGGAATCGACAATTTGGTAGCTTAGCCCTATAGAAACAAGAGCCTGGGATAACTACTGTAAATTCATCTACACATCACCTTTTGCATCCTCTGCTGACTTTCAAAGCATCGGATGTTGTTGTACAAGTGTTAGCATTGTCATGGAGGGTTATCTTAAAGCTGACCCAGTGGAGCCTTATCAAATGCCCACTAAAGGTTCCGAGTAAAAGATAGAAAATAACCAGAGAAACTTTTTCACGCTCATGATCATTGTTATTACCAATGGCAAGAGAGAGAGTCAGAAGAAACTGTTCAGGAAACCAGAATACAGATTTAGCTAAGATTTGTTCTCGCATTCCAACCTTACTTGCTGAAGTTTGTTTCAGCAGACTGAAATTCACAGCGCAGGCAATGTCAGACAGGTACTTCAGCAAACCACTCTTTACACCTAGATAATGTGTATGCAAATTTTTTTGACTACAATGTGGTCCTAGATTTATGGCACTGTAACAAAGACTAACATGGGTTGCTTGAAACCCACCCCATCTTGGAATTTTTTTTCCGTAAACTCTTGGTCAGAAGTGAAATCAGATAACGAGTACCAAAGATATCAGCTTAGACTTGGGATTTGCATTTAAGAACCAACAATAGGCCTTGCTTGTTGGTTATCGAATATTTTGGCAGAAGAGTTTTCACAGGTGCAGCTCTTATCAATTCATTTAATAAAATCTTGAAATTGAAGAAGTGAATCACAGGAGCAGTCTCCTATCTCATCTTTAATGAGCATACTTGGGAGTTATTTTCTGCCACTTGTTAAGGGCAACTATCCACATGTCGGTTCAAGTTCCCTTGCAAGTGTTGCTTCCTCCCTAACGTTCCCATGAATAAATGAACCGACAACCAATAGAAGATCAGTTTTCCCCAGGTTCTAGTCCCCTCAACTTACAGGGGATGTGTTTTTTTACTAGGGCCCCTTCCATCCATGATGAATGACTTTGCACAATAGAAATTAGCAATCTTTGTGGCCTTCCAACTTTGATTTTAAATGCATAGAGCCTATGGAATAAATAGGTGCAAATTTTCCATATATAAGTTGCTTCCTTGGTGGCATTGTTAGTAATAATGGCAGTTTTGTTTTATTAGTTACCAATATAGTGTCTACTCCTTGCAAAAGGTGAAATCTAATGTCATTGTCCTTTAGGACGTAGCCAAGGATGTTTTATGAACATACACTCTGGCCTCCTTTGAAGACCGGAGTTCTTCTCGTGGTTGTGAACAATAAGACTCTATACCCCTCCTTCATTTTACAGACAAACTAATATGCACTACATAACAATACTAAGGACTATGAATTCGTTCTAAGGTAACCGTGCTTGAAATGGTCAATTATTTTGAGATTGTGTAGAAATACTACTCTGATTGATGTGCGATAAATTTTGTTGGGTCTGTGAATGTGTATGGGGAAGGCCAGTTCAATCACATATAAGGTAGAGGGGTCTTAAGTGGCTTGTTTTCTTAATCAAACCCCTATATTTGATTGTTGTGTGGTTCGGTGGGGATCAAAGAGCAAACATCACAAAGACACATGTTTAAAAGAGATTGGACTATGTCTTCAAATGTCAATAACTACGCTACACTCAATAATGAACATACTTGGGAGGACCTATGTATTGATTAAGAAATCAACAAACATGCACTTTTGATAACTATAACTAAATCAAAGGAGGTCCAATTTTCAATCCTATTTTTGTATATGTTTCATCATAGATTTGATGACCCAACACGAGTTTCCTTGTGTACATATAATTGGTAGAAGTTGGAGCACATGAAAAACCAACCAAATAACACTCACATACCTTAAGTTTTGACATCACCATGACTTGTTATAGGTTTTTAGATGGCTTTGGCTGAAAGTGGAAATGTGCTCATATGGGTCCCCCTGGGCCCTAAGTGGCTGCCTTTCTTGGTCAATCTAGTTATCCTCTGAAATCCAAAACTATTGCATGTGGCAGTTACCTTGAAAGTTATACTAACTAAGCACCATTTGCCTCAATGTGGCCAATTTTCTAGAGGTGATGGACATAGAAAAAGTAGCTTGAAAACCGCATCACAGCCTTTATTTACACAAAATTTGTCTTAATGTTGTCACCTAATGAGTCCACTAAGCCAATAAGGTATGTTTACCGTATACATACCAATGTAAAAGCTACATTCTTGTGATGCCATAATTCATGGATCCTTGCCATTTCAAGAGGATCCATACATGTGTGCATCCATTGCATTAGTGATACACAAGGATGCATGGTAAACTCAAGCATGAGGCTGCCCGAGTATGTTGAGATCACAAAAATTCTTGGTCAAAAAACTATAAAGTAATACCAAAATGTCTTTCTAGTTTGTGTAGGTGTGCGTGCGTGTGTTCGTTTGTTTTATTTTTTATTTCTTAAAATAAATAAGAATAAAATAAAAATTTAACTTTCATCCAATGTGTAGCTTGATATTGATGTTATGAGTACTCGACTCTATGATATCAAAATCATATCCCCAAAGAATATCACTAAAAGTATGTCCACAAACAAATGAATCTATTTGGTTCTAGACACAAATCTCATGACCTTTAATATATCTTGAGACTTTAGGGTCCATCATATATAAATGCAAGGGAAGTATTAATATTTGACTTTTTAGCCTATTTTCCTGAATTGACACAAATTTATTGTCGATATCAACTACTTCTACCGTCTTTAAAATATACACATTTTTTTGAAGATTTTTTTTTTCCAAAAGAAAAAATTCTTGAATCAAAAGAAACATGTTTTTTAATACCTTGTAGGAGAAAGGTTCATAAAATCAAAATTTACTATGCAATTTTGAAAATTTATTGTAAAATATACAAGTGGTTTAGTTCACTAAACTTGCACCCACAAATTCAAGTCGATTTCAAAGTTCATTTGATATTAAAGTTATCCTTAAAATCTCAGCCTTGGGAGACCTGACTTTAGACCTGTACCTTGAGTTTAGGTGGATCAACGTAAACTTAAGGAGCTTGCCTGCCCCATTTTGCCGGAGCTTTAATTAGCCCAGTGCAGCCTGCCAACGCAGCTGCCTGGCAGAGTCGGCAGCCTACCAGCGCAGCTGCCTGCCTACATTTGGCTCAGAAGGGGGTAGGGTGCCTCTAGAAACAAAGGAGTCAGGATCAAAAGCTCCCGAGGGTCCCAACTCAAGGTTCCCAAAGATTGACCCTGTCATTATTTTTAGTCTACTGACACAAGAAAACAAACCCTGTAAATATAGAATAGATCTCTCAACTCGGGACTGTAGCCTGATTTTCACCCGGCATCCTGAGACTTTAAGGATAACTTTATTGCTTCATCGAAATTTAGGGGTTTACAGAGCATGCTTGCCCAACTTAATATTGTTATGTACGGGAGGAATGTAATCTCCACGCATTAGACTCCACACATGTAATCTCCATGTTTTGGTCTCAACACATGTAAATGGATTCATGTTGCAATGGCTGCTCGTGTCAAATGGGAAGTGTGTCCTAGGACCAAGTTTTCTAGTAGTGCTTGACCAACCATCACTTTCCATGACGGAGTGATTTTAGGTTTGGAGGACGAGACCTTTCATCAACACGTACCTTCGCTATACTCTGTCTCGTCAAGGTTGCAAGGCTTAGGGTTTGCAAAACCCCTTGATCAACCTTGACTTTCCAATCGGAGTGATTTTAGGGTTTCGAGGACGAGACCTTTCATCAACACGTACCTTTGCTATACTCTTGTCTCGTCAAGGTTGCAGAGGGTTAGGGTTTGCAAAACCCCTTGACCAACCGTGACTTCCGTGACGGAGTGAATTTAAGATCGGAGGACGAGACCTTTCATCAACACGTACCTTCGCTACACTCTGTATCGTCGAGGTTGCAGAGGATTAGGGTTTGAAAGGGTTTGGCGGAGCATCATCTGCGACGATGGACACAAGCGCCACACTCGACGTTTCGCGCTGGACTGTCTTTTACCCGATCTACATTAACAACAAGAAGACGGCTGCGGAGGGCCGTCGAATAAGTATCTCGAACGCGTGCGAGAATCCGACGTGTGTGGAGATCGGCGATTGCTGTCAATACTTGAGACTACCGTGCGCAATCGAGGTTTGTGTCTTGTTCACTCCCTGTTTCTTGATTTGTTTCTTCTTTTAGTTCTGTGATTTTGGTCTGAATTGCAAATTCGATGCACTTGGCAGTTGGATAAAGCGTACTCAAGGGACTTTATGCAAAAGGGGCGTGTGAGAGTGCAGCTGAAACGAGAGGACGGGTCACTTATTAATCCGGCCATTCCCTCACGTAAGATTCCTCAAATTTTCAAAGTTTATCTTGTGTATAGTCCAAGTAATTGAAATTTCCATAATGCATGTTAGTGCACCACAATTCTTCAAGTAAGAATGTATGTCCTCAAAGTCTACTTCACTCTTACTTTCTAAATATTGATAACTGTGAATGTAGATTCTACAAACCTTAGAGGCAAACCTTGCACAAATTCTTTGGTGCAGATGCGTCACTTCGATATCACCATTTTCCTCCTCAAACCTTTCTGTATCACTGGGGGCATGTCTTTTCTTGGCATTGCTTACATAAGAGCAATATTGATCCCTCTGTCTTGACTATTTTGCCGCAATTTACAGCCTAGAGGATTGAGAAATAGGCGGCTTTTATGATTGTGAACAGGTAAGGCATTGTGGACAAAGGTTGCGGAGCTTGTGCCGAAGCATCAAGGTCGCACCAAAAAGCAGGAACCATCTGCGTCAGCTTCTGGTTCGAGTGCTCCTGCAGGAAAATCTGGAAAGAGTGGAAAGAAAAAGAGATAAATCCATTTCCACAACTTGCTGATCTCCTACTTTTTGTCTCCACACTGCTCTGCTCAGCCCTACTACAAGCTGAAAATTCAGGTACTACAGGCGCTGCCACGCACACAAGAGGGTTTCTTCTTCCAGAAGGAAAAGCTAGGTTTTCCAAGCCATTGGTTTGCAAAACTATTAGTGGGAGTCAGTGATGGCAACCTTTGAACACTCCTTGACACTCCTGCAGTCTTAATTTCCTGGGGTGATGTTCTGCATGTGAATTTTAAGCCATTTGTTCTCAGATTGCAAACTCATTTTTTGTTGTATCCATGGCTTCTGCTTTGTGTATACAAGCCATTGAATTGGCCAACAATTCTCGAGAATTTAGTCCTCCATCAGGGAATGCACATCAATTTGAAACCAAATTCTTCTAAGCCTGAGCCGTTTTTATAGAAGCAACACATTCTGCAGTGGCGACTTGTTAGCCATTTCCTGTCCCTTCTTAGACACGATTGGTATGCCCAAAGTATGGTGTAAGAGAATGTTCAGTGTGTGGTTATATAAATATGTATGTTGGATATATGCAACTTGCAACCATACAAAATAAATAAGTCTTTCTGAGCTATAAAATAACAAACACGACAATGACATTGTCCATACATACACTTGAATTATTGGTGTTTTGAGTTCATAATTTCAGCAGCAGCAACGTTGCTCCATAGACTATGGACAGGTCCAATTTTGTAAATTTAGGCATCATGGTTTGATACTGAAATTGGGATACTTCTCAATAGCTCTAGGTATATTTAAGCAGATATGTTTAGGCAATTTGGAGACCTCATCTGCAGATATGACAACAATAACCTAAGAGACGTCAAGACTTCTTGTACAAGACTTCTCTGGACTTCTTGTACTTCCTACAAGATTGAAAATGTATTATTCTCCCTTGCACCTCTCGCTTGGCATTCAGGAGCCAAGGGTAACTCTCTTTGAGTGCTGGGTTCTTGGCCAAATTACTTCCTCTTGGACCAGAGTTGTTAAGCGTCTGTTCATCAATCCCCTCCTCAAAATTTTCAGTTGTCTCTGTTCCCTGTCTGTCATTTAGAAAACGCACACTGACTCTGAATGGTGACGAAGATTGGGGCTGCTTTGGAACAGACAGAAAATGTTTCATCCATTCTTTTGGTTTGTGATTCTCAACAGTGGGAGTCTCCATTGTATAGAGTGTTGTCATCTCCTTGTCTGGGACACTTATTTGGATGTGAAATATTTTCTTCTCAACAAACGATGTGATGAAGAACGCTCTTCCCTCTGCTGGAGCCGGTAAAGTCACATGATGGAGGAGGTGAAACTCATCTTTTGCTTCCAACATTACGTATCTTTCCAGGTTTCCAACGGTGAACAATTCAGCCTCTCCCCATTCTTTCATGTGCACAGTTTTTGTGTTATGGTTCTGTGAGAAATGGGCAGAGAACATGCACCTGGGGCCATGGTAATTGCATGTGTTGATTGGGCATTCAAGAGGAATGTACTTACACCTGCTTTCGTGCAGTTTGCGTGTGTTCAATGTCAACATTTCATTGCACCCGTGAGCGACGTGCTCACAACTTACTTTGAGTGATTCAAGAATTTTCTCAATGGCTAGGTTTCTGATGACTCCGATCGGCTTCAAACATGAGGGACATCCCTTGGTGAGCTTCTTGCAGCAGGCTGAGCAGGCAAGATGGCCATTTTGACACTGTTTCCACACAACACATTCAAACCATCAAATATACCACTGTTGAGCAGAGCTAGCTGCATACCATGATCTTACTCTGGTAAGTCTATACATCGAAATCAAGGGTGAGGATATGACTGGAAGATTTTGAAGAACAAAGATCAATTCAGGCTCAACATAATGACTAATAGGCAGAGTGACTCTGTCACTCTGTCGGCCTGCTAAACTGCGGACTGTCAGCATCAAATCCATGCATGGGAGCCATTCCTCCCATGTCAACTTTCCTCCCGCAACTGTTCATAAGCTCAATTCAGAACTTTCACGAAGAGACAGGCTAATTCTGACACTGTCTCCACACATTCTGAAAACCAAAAGACACCCAATTATTTTGAGCAGCGCTATATACCATATTCTTACGCTAGTAAGGCTATAAATTTAATTCAAGGGTGGGGATGTGAATGAAATTATAGATTTTTTGAAGAACGAAGATCAATTCAGTCTCAATGTGATGACTAACAGGCAAAATGTGACTTTGTCACTGTCTTGGCCGGCTGAACTTATACAGATTGTTAGCATCTATTTATGATTCATCTCCAAATTTCCTTCCACAACTGAATTATGAGCTGAATTCGGAACTTTCACCAAGAGATTAGGTAGCTAGTTTCAGAACGTAATGACCACTAACAAGATTACCTTACTGAGCTTCATAACTTGAAAGAACATCATGCTCCGTGCATTAGCATTCCATTTTTTTTCTTTCTAAAAACCTTCGTGAGTCCATGACAAGCAGCTCCCAGCAAGATCACAGCCGTATACACAATGAGGAATATCATAAGTGAGTACCTGATACACTGGGGACGAGAAGTGCTCCATGCAGATAGTGCAGTCCAGGGTGTCTAGGTCAAAGTCATACTTGGGCTTGGCAATAATATTTCCTGTGTCATGTGCAAAAGAAGGGGCTTTTCCAGCATCGATGCTAATCTCTCCATGGGATCTCTTCACACCTTTCGCAGCCACGTTTTGCAGTGGTTTTTGGCTCTGCGTTACAAGGAATAGACGAAAAGAAAATTTAGCATAATAAAACTGTTATTTACACGGACACTTAATCCTCCACCAGATTTCCACTACACAACCCTAATTAAACGCCTTAAGAGGTCACCGTTGCCACCTCTTCTATATATTCTCCAAGAGGCCGGGACTCACAGCCCATAAATGACCGCAACACATGAAATTCATTACAACAATAGTCGATCTTGCATCGAATACACATACCTCCGTCTCTTCATCCTCCTCTGCTCCTCTGGCTCTGCAAAACAATGAAGGAGCCCTTCCTAACCCCATCCTAACACAGTGTTGGCAAATGGAAACAGTACACGGTAATTACTATCCGGATTATCAAACGCTTCCTAAAACTTAGGGCCCAGCCGTTTCTTTATACTTCTCCAAACTGGCCGCCAAGATTTGTTAATTCTGTTTGGTGCTTCTTGGCAGTACGAAGTAGCGGGTCTCCGCTTCTTGGCACTCTTCAACATGTCTGTCAAGGTTTGCCAGACTTTCCTTGCATCCAAGGCTCCTCAATTTTAGATTCTACTCTATCAAGTTGAATTTTGGAGATGGCATTCTCAGGTCACCGAACTGCGATATCAAAGCAGGAACGTGCCATTGTAAGAATGCAAATTCGGGGACTTGCTTGCTGAATCTCAAAGAACATGAAGAGCACACAGAAGGTTGAAATGGCGAAATCCAGATGGGGTTTGAAAAGGTAGGTATTCTACCACATGAACAAACGCACACTGCTTAATAATGTTATGGAGCACTTCCAACAACTCTCTTGTGCTATTTTATCCATGCAAAGAGCATTTCGTTCATAAACTCAGGTTAATGTCCATAAACAAGACCCCTTATGTCCGTAGGTGGATGTCTTGTTGTTATTGTAAAGAGCCAGCAACTTTTATGTCGTGTAATGATGGGGTAGTTCATAGACGGAAATTGCCTGCCCTAAAACACAGAGGGCCATCCGCATTCGTAAAGACCTAGGCCGAATTTCCCTTTGTAGTTTGAGACAGTCTTACTTTGTGTAATGCACCCCATGTAGTTTGGAGTGCATTGCGTTTCTAGAAAAGGCATTATGTTGAAATAAGGCATCTCCAACCAATGAGAGTTGCTAAAATATCTCCTTGGACCTTTACGTTCGGTAATGCATGAGGGGGAGTGCATTATGGGGAACATTGGCACCTTTGCTCGGCTACCGCCTTGCACAATGTCCTTATTCTTCATAGTGCACTTCCCCTCATGCATTACCTATTATGAAATGCCATGGTGATGACGTGGCCAATGTTAGCCATTCACAATCTTTGATCTTTGTTGTTGATGGGTTTTTTGGTGTGGTGAGGCCTTTGGTAGGGGGCATTGCTGGAATGCGGGCTCAATGCTTGGCTTTGTCTCGTGAGGCTCTTATTCTAGTAGTGCCCTCTACCACATGCCTCACCTCCTACGTCATCATCCACTCTCTTCTCCCAATTATGTAGTCTAAAACCTATGTTATGTACATCCATCATTGACATTAACCTCCATAGTCAACCATGTCCATTTAACTGCTCACTAGGGTCATGTAATGCCGACATAGATGAGATCTATATTTTTTAGGTGAACGAAGTTAGAGTTTATGTGGTGGCGGCTTGTGATTGATTACCCTCATAAGAGTTTTGGCAACTATCATAACCAAGCATTAGCATTTAGATGAGCAATTGTGGGTTAACTTATAAATTGACTCGTGTTACCCTAACTTCACCACTTTGGAATTTGTAGCAATTTCCATATTCATGATATTATTAATATTGATAATAATAATAATAATAATATTTTGACATTCTTCTTAGAATATGATTCTCTTTGCAAGAAAATAATTCCAAGCTATTACTCCTCTTAAACAGATGCAAACTCTCTTACCGTACTCGGCCGTCAGGGTCAACATCTCATGCCGAATAATTAATTAAAGTGGAGAAAGTGGGTCAGGCATGGTAAAAATAAATTAATAAAAATTTCAACAATTTCAAAAAATATTTGTAAAAGATTCAACGCTTTAATACAAGGCTAGTTCACAACAATGAAAGATTTTTTTCACCCTTTTGTGGCGGCCTTGGTGTGTTTAACCTAATTGAATGCCCTAATCTCAATTAGTGGTCCTTTGTATGTGTTACTTTTGGATCCTAAAACGCCACTACAACCTCTGGGTTTGCCATGATTTTGGCCACAAGCTCTTTAGGGGTTAATTCAATTTGCTCTGCAAACAACATAAAATTCGGGCTCATAATGTCCGGTTTTAAAAAAAAAAAAAAATTGCACGAACTAGTTATGATGCTACGGTATGCAATATTTTGGGATTTTACTACATGAAGTTGGCTCAATTTTGTAATATTCGGCATGCTCTTCAATGAATAACTTTTCTTTTCAACTCTCTTCTCCAATAATTTCCGATTTTTTTCAACTTCTATTTTTTTATTTAATTTTTGCCGACCCTGACAGCCAGGTACGGTATTTACAAGTTATAGATGCCTCAACCGTAATTCAAGATCTTTGAAGCTAAATCATGTGCCACACTAGCCTTCCTCCCCCAAGAAACGAAAACAAAAAATGCAAGGTATATGTTACATCCAATATTTTCACTAGATGAATGAGGGACCCATGATATAGGCTTGTTTTGCACCACACTAAATTGTTAATTAGTATTAAATATTGTACTATCCATCAACATCAACATTATTCATCTATATGTCATATAGTGAGGGTGGTACTTATTTTCTTGTTTTTAATTTGTGGATCCTATTAAGTTCTTTCATAGCACACCGCCTTGTGACTCGCAGTCACCTCACAGTACGAAGGCTTTAAGCTAGCTTGAAAGTGGTAGCCATACTTGCATTGTGGCCAAGTGGGACAAGTGACAAAATTTATTGGCTCCGGCCTATGGGAAGAGACTTAGTGATGGTATCTTAAATGAGACAAAAATTTGGTAGCCAATTAGCACTAGCCACGTATGTGATATGATTTCAAAAATGTTAGTGTTAGCAACTCATTCGTTAAGTGGAGTCCAACTGATTGTTGATTCCAAGTGGTCTTTAATACGAGCCAAAGTTTGGTCTTGGTTGGATCACCAACTAGAACTAACCCTGTGCGCATGATAATAGTAGGGCAGAGCACTCTTGTGACTAGTTGCTTGTTATAAACTGTCCATTGGGTGAACCTAGTGAAGAGGTAGGTGGCCATGAGGTGGGTCCACCAATGGCCATTATCTAATTCTTTTTATTAGAAAAAAGATATGCACATCATATAGAACCCATATAAAGCTTTCTAAACAAAATACTAGATCTTGCAACTTCATTGAGGGAGGTGGATGTGCTTGAACGAGTGGTTCATGTTGAGAAACTTAATCTTCCCGATGGAAATCATGGTGACACTAATTGACATTTCTTCATATTTGATATGGGTGATGTACATTATTTTCCATGAAACCAACTAACCAATTTGAGGTATGTGTGTCTAAAAGTAACACAACCTTCCAAGTGGCACTTATATTTCATCCTTAAAAGTGTCCACAAGTGATTGCGACAATGCATTAAGGGGTTGTTTACACCATGGACCATGAAGTCGTCCCAAGGCCCCATAACCTCTGTGATTGGTTGTTGAACTTGTGTGAGCCCAATATGGTGCCCACATGTGTTTTTAATCTCAAAAGTTCATTAGATCTTAGACTTTGACATTTATTCAATTACTCAAAAATATAAAAAGAGTGAAGCTTTTATGTTTAGATTAGAGTTAAGTTTGAAGACTTGAGTGGGTGTTGTGTTGGAATTGAGGCTTGAGGGATCAGTTGGGTTGTTAGTTAATGGTTAAGTTAAGATTTGAGTTAGCTAGGTTAGAATTTAGGTAGGGATTTAGTGAGAATTGTGGCTTTTTGCCCAAGTTAATTGTTCAGTTTAGGATGAGTGTGGTGTGAGGCCAAACCCCCCACCCTTAAGCGTCCGTAGTCCGAGTAGTGGGTTTGGGCTCACATTCCTCCGCGGTATTGGATTTGGACTTGGATGAGTCCATAGTGCAAGGTTCACCCTTCAAGTGGTCTTGGATTTAACTGGAATTTCACTTTTAACAACTCAATGTACGATTTCAATACGTATGTGGAGAATGCACAAGTTAACTATGTTATTTTAACCTCCTTATGCTCGGGTGCTATGTTGTCTTTGTTTGCTTCTAACGTCCATCCGGCCGCTTTAGCTACACAAGCCCTTAAGGATATCCCTCTCCTAAATGGAGTCCGTGCCGTTGACTCTATACTAGTGCTCGTGACCTCGTTGAAGCTATGGCTTGTTGATTCCATGAGGCTCGGAAGTCTTCAGTGCACTAGTTACCAATTTTTGACACAATGCCACTTCACTTGTGTGGAGCTAACAACTTGCCTTGGTGCTTCCCATCACTGTTAGCACTTCAATTCACTCCATGATAAGAATACAAGTGTTAAAAAACACTTATTTCTCTCATTAATGTCATGACATCTTCTACCACAAATACTCTCCAAATTAACTCCCAAGCTCACTCCCTAATACCACCAACCAACATAAGATTTTCCTAATGTGGTTCTAACACTAACCCTCCTATCTTCATAAATCCTAACTTAACTACCTACCTAATCTCTAACCTAGCTCCTACCTAACCCCAATATTTATGCCCCTAATCTTTCGCCAACCTTAATCCAACTCTGCTGGGCTTTAAACCAGCAGTCGTCACCAAACTTAGCCCAGCTCTGATGGACTTCGAACCGGCAGCCTTCACCAACCTTGGGCCATCTGTTGGTTCCTCAAGCATAGTGTGAAGCGAACTTGGGCCGGCTCCACCTTTTCTACCAATGAGAGTGCTTGAAGTGAAATGGTCACGGCTTTCAGTCTCGTGTGTGAAGTAGCCCTTAGTCCAGCTCTGCGTTCACCATGCTTAGCCCACCCAGCTGCTGCTAATTAGGGGCTGTGGTCTGTATGCATTTAGCCTCAATCCCCCAACAGCTGCGACTAAACCTAGGCTAACTGCATTTAGCCTTAACACCCAGCAGCTGCGAATAATCCCATTGAGCTGCCAATTAACTATTCTCAGCTGTAGGCTAACTAGTAACCACACTGAATACCTCCCAGGCTTCCAGCAGCTGTATTAACCCAGCACTGTAGAGACTGACCCAACACCGTGAACTAGTACTAGCAGCTTTAAACTAACCCAGCCCATATAAGCCCAGCTGCCCCCTTGGCAGAACCGATTCCAGCTGCCTCAGCATACCTTGCAGACCGGTTCTAGCAACCTTTCAGTCTGACAACACTTAACCCCAGCTTAACAACTTAAACCAACTGCTCCTGCCTTCGGCCAATTACTAAACACAAAACTAAGTGCCTTAATCTAACATAAATCTAAACACTATAAATCTAAATAACATGAGCTAAGCACTTATTTCTAAATGCCTCAAATCAAATACTCCATCTACACAAGATAAAGCTAACTTCAAGACTAGTTGGCCTTAGCTCTCCACCTTGAAACCTTGCACCCCCACGTGCACCTTTCTTGCTCCACACACACCCACACTCACACCACATGAGGTGCCAAGGGAGCAAGAAGAAAAGAGAGGATGAGTGAGGGAAGAATGAGGGATTATATAGTAAGCTTGAGGGGGTGAGCACCCTCAAGGCTCACGATAAGCCCTTGAGATTTCCTCCTACTTAGTAGGCGCCAATCCTATCTTCTAAGCCTTCCTCCCTCAAATGATCAACAAGGATCCTAATTCGAACATTTAACTAGCCTTGGCTTTCTACCTACCACACTTTACCAAACTTGGGATGCTTCAACCCAAACTTAGCCTCCTCCGCTTTCCGCCGCCATAACTTTCTCCCCTTACTTTCCCAAATCGTCGCTCACCACTTAATTCAAACCACGATGCTTAACTCGTGATTTGATTGGTGCTTTGAGAATTTGCTTATCCTCCACCTTGCATTCTTCCTTGGACCTTCCCCATTAAGTGGCCATGATGAGGTGGTCCACTTGTGCGCTCCATGTGATCCTCCATTCATCCCAATTCGAATGCACTTGCCTCTTGAGTCACTTTGGTTGTCTCCATCCATTTGTACTAGCCTACTCACTAACTACTCAATCCAAGTTCTCCTTACCTATCCTCATTCACTCAAATCCTTCCGAAGGTAAAAACACAATAACAACTCATATCCTAGCCTCTTACAACATGGTACTTCTAAGACTAACATTTCACTTTTTATATTTTTGTGAAGTAACATGCTACTTCAAAGTGCATCAACTAACGTTTCAAGGGTCTAAGACTAAATGTGGGCACCCTTTTGGGCTCACATAATTGGCGACCATCGGGGGATGAATCCAAACATCTCTTGCTCCAAGGGTAAGTTGCCTAGTCAAGCTCGGTACTCCTTACACCTACTTCCCGATGTACGGGTAGGAAAGAGCTCACCATTCAACGTTTCCAATTGAATTGAATTATTAGGAAAGACCTCATAGATAAGGTAAGGTCCTAACCATACCGCATCGAATTTCGCCGGAAATTCAAGCTTTCGTGCGTCTTGAATCATGACCATCATTCCCGGTGTTAGGGCCCTTCTCTTATGTCGTTTGTCGAAAGTAATCTTTCTCCTTCTTTGGATTGCCTCAATATGTTGAGCCGCCATTCTCCTCCCTTCGTCAAGTGCTTCCAAATCGGTTAGTCGATTTCGTAAGGATTGACTTTCGGTAAGTCTCGTACTCACGGCCACCCTAAGTGACTCGACTTCATATTCGATTGGTAGTGTCGCTTCAAGACCATAGACTAAGGAAAATGGTGTAGCACGCGTAGTTACCTTATAGGTTGTACGGTATGCCCAAAGTGCCGCCGTTAGTTTCGTATCCCAATCCCGCTTCGAGTCTATAACCGTCTTGCGTAGTATACTCACCAAAATTCCGTTAACCCTTTCCGTTTGTCCATTGGTTTGTGGGTGGTAGGGAGTAGTCTTCCGGTGATCAATTTTAAATTTCTCTGTCATCTCTCGAATCAAGTCATTCAAAAAGTGAGTACCCCTATCGCTTACTAGGATCTTCGGCACCCCGAACCGCAAAATTATGTTTTCGTACATAAATGTTGCCGCGTGTTCCGCCGTGTCGGTCTTCACCGCTTTGGCTTCCGCCCACTTGGTGAGGTACTCGGTTGCCACCACAATATATTTCATTCCTTTTGAAGATTGGGGATGGACCTCACCCACATAGTCGATGCCCCATTTTTCGAAAGGAATTAAGGGTAATGATACATGTAAAGGCATCTCCATTCTAAGGTCGTTTCGGGCATACCGTTGGCAAGCGTCGCATTTCCTTACATAGTCATGGGCGTCCTTAAATAGTGTAGGCCAAAAGTAGCCCGCTCTAAGTATTTTTTGCCCGGTGAGTTGACCCGAGAAGTGACCGCCGCAAGCGCTATCGTGGCAAGCGATTAAAATTGCTTCAACCTCCGTTTTTGACACGCATCGTCGTAAAATACCATCGGACCCCCTTCTAAACAACCTATGGCCCACTACAACGAATTGCCTACTATTTACCCTCACCTTCCTTCTCTCTTCTTTTGTCCACTCTTTGGGCAACTTGTGGGTTGTTAGAAATTCCACTATGCCCGCATACCACTCCGGTGTAGAAGTGACCACAAAGAGGCTATCATCTACTAACATATCATTTACCGGATTTTTTCCTATCTCCTCCGACAACCTAGACAAGTGGTCCGCTTGTAAATGCATACGACCCGGTTTATATTCCACCGTGTAGTCGAATTCTTCTAATAACAAAACCCACCTAGCTAACCTACCACTTAACTCCGCCTTGTTAACTAGATACTTGATAGCCATGTGGTCAACAAAAAATACAACCGGGTTGCACATGAGGTAATGCCTAAACTTTTTAACGGAAAACACCATGGCTAGGTACTCCCTCTCCGTTGTAGAGTAGTTTCTTTCGGCGGGGGTCAATTGCTTACTCGCATAAGCTATAGGTTGATCCTTCTCTTTTTCTCCCGTTGCTTGACAAAGCGCACTCCCTATTGCCACATTACTAGCATCACAATAGACGTGAAAAGGTTTACCCCAATTGGGTGGTATCAACACCGGATAGGTGCTCAACCTATCCCGCAATTCCTCAAAGGCTTTTTGACAAGCATCCGTCCACTCGAATTTGACATCCTTTTTGAGCAAATGGGTAATGGGCACCGCTATCTTTGAAAAATTAGGAATAAGTTCCCGGTACCATCCCACATGTCCTAACAACTTAGAGATCCCCTTGGAATTGGTTGGAGTTGCCAAGTCGCTTATGGCCGCAATCTTATCCGGATCGGGTTCTCTATCTTTCTCACTAACAACATAACCCAACAACACTCCCTTATTCACTCCCAAAAATGTCTTATCCGGGTTCAATGCTAACCTCATCTTCCTACACCTAACCAATGCCTCCCTAACACAATGTAGGTGATCGTCCACATTACTTTGTGTGCTAAAATCGTCCACAAAGACGGTCATGGATTTGAACAACAAGTCGGTGAAGATATACATTACTAATCGTTGGAAAGTAGCCGGGGCATTACATAACCCAAATGGCATCACTACCCACACAAAAGTACCCCAAGGTGTAGTAAAAGCCGTTTTATGGATATCTTGGAGGGCTATGGAAATTTGATTATAACCCGCATACCCATCCATAAAGGTATATCGCGAATGACCTCCAACCTCCTCAAGCAACAAGGTGATAAAAGGTAAGGGGAAGTGATCCTTTTGTGTGCACGAATTCAATTTCCTATAGTCGACACAAACCCTTAATTTCCCATTTTTTTTCTTTACTAAGACCATAGGAGAAACCCAATCCGTGATTTCCACCGGCTTGATAAACTCGGCCTTCAATAACCTTTCCAATTCCGCTTTCACCAACAATTGCAATTGAGGATTCATCCTCCTCTCCTTTTGTCTAATTGGCCTCGCCCCCGGAATTAAAGGAATCCGGTGCTCTACCATTTCCCTAGGAATTCCCTTAAGCTCATCGTAGGACCATGCAAAAGTATCACTAAACTCATCCACCAAATTGCTATACTCCCTAACCTCTTTCTCCCCCAATTTGGAACCCATCTTCATTTGTCGGGTTTTTCCATTCTTTAATTTCACATCCACGTACCGCCAATCCGCTTCCGACACATGTGCTTGTTCCTCTTTGTTCCGATACCAATCGGAAGGCACATTGGGGTAATCTTTCACATCTTGCCCTACAACTATCCCCGTAGACGTGGTCTTGAAATGTAAAGGCTCCTCCAATTTCGATGACTCAATAATCACATCCTCCTCTTGAGTCCCATCTACATGAATTAAACTAACCTCACCCTCTTCCACGTCATCTACCCAAGGTGTTAACCCACCGCTAACCCACTCTTCCTCGGTGAGCACCTCACATGGCTCCAACAATGAGCCCTCTCCTAAACTAACACTAGGAAATTCACTCCCTAAGCCTACTTGGTGAAATGTAACCATTACATCAACCTCGGACTCGGGGTATTCCCTTAGCCATTGGGCATAATACCCATTATCCCCATAATTGTAAAAATTAGGACCTAGACTTCCCGAGCCCGAATCTATAACAACCCTTTGACCTTCGGGATGGACGACTCCCACCAATGCCTTGCCAATCTCATTCTCGTTTAAGTCATCAATTTCCTTCTCCAATGGCAAATACATCTCCTTCTTCATCCATCCTTCTAATGAACCAATGGACACTATGACCCTATTACCCTCCGGACCATAAGTGATGGATGGTTTAGGTCCACCCCAATTGACCATAGCATTCGCCATCCGCAACCAAGGCCTACCTAGCAAAATGGGGAAGGTGTCCTTGTTGGAGTGCATTTTAATGACATGGAAGGTGACCAAGTACTCCTCACCTCCCGTAGTCATTCTACAATCCTTGATCATCCCCAAAGGCGTAGTCGAACTTTGATTTGCCATATTTATGACCAAAGGTGAAGGCCCCGTGAGTCCAAGTCCCAATTTTTTCATAGTATCCTCCGGTAGTATATTTAGACTACTCCCTCCGTCGACTAGCACATTAGGAACCACCTTATCTACTATAACAACTTCTATTTCTATAGCTTTCACGTCTCTTCCACCTTGTGATTGGATCCTAGCGGCTATTTTAGCTTTCACCTTCCTCATCCTCTTGTGTACCGGCATTGCCTCCTTTAATGTTTTCCTTGCCGTGGGTGAAATTTCCAATAGTTGGCCGAAAGTAATATCCGCCTTGAGTGTACTAAGGTCCGCCCACAAGTCGTACCCGGTAGATCTTTCCACCTTAGAATTACCCACTACGTCGAATTCGTCTACGGGAACCCCCGGTCCTTCCCATTCACCCACATCGCTATTATCCAAGTCATGTACCGCATTAGTCCTCTCCCTATTTTGTAAAATTATATTTTCCCTCTCCACATCCTTAGTAGCTCTTCTAGCTACCCTATCCAACTCGGAGAGATTAATCTCTTCATCCGAAGAGTAATTTCCTTGCTCTCCTATTCCTACCTCCAACGGGGCATCCCCTCTCCTAGCCCTAGTAGTTACCGCTAGTGCAGGTGCTTCTTCAACCACACCCTTACCCTTCACTAACTCATATGTAATAGCATTGGTGTGAGGAGGCCATTGACTTTGCTCCTCTCCAATTCTCGTTGGGAGAGGAAGCATGTCATCACATGTGGCCTCCAACACTCCATCCATGAACCTAACATCTTGGGAGTTAGATGGTCCCGGATCCGTTGGAGGCGCTTGTCTCCCGTTACTACCATTAGGTGGAACTCCTTGTCTATTTTGTATTGGAATGTAACCGGTTGTAGTTTGCAAGCCCGCCGGTGGATGAAAAGTTTGCCTAGCATTACTATGGTCATAGTATAAGTTAGGTGGCCTAAGTTCATTGGCCGGTACTCCTTGTGGCCTAGCACCTCGCATATTATCCCTTGCTTGTTGTTGTGGATTAGCCACCGGGTAAGGGACATTAATTATTTTGTCCGGTTGGCGACACGTATCCGAGGGATGACTTCCTCCACAATTGCTACAATTAAACTCTTGACCTTCGGACCAACATTGTCCTTGAGCGTGCCACCTTCCACAAAAGGGATGAAATTCCTTCTTCTCTAAATTTTGGCCACCTTGCCCTCTAGGTTGTGGTCCTCTATTGCTTCCATTTCCATAGTGAGGTGGCGCTTGACCTCGTTGATTTTGTTGAGGTGGGTTACCGTTTCCTCTTTGGTCACGGTTTTGTCCACTTCTACAAAATTGACGCGTGTGGCCCGGTTGGCCACATTGGACACACCATAATCCGGAAGAATGCCTACCCGACTCAACCGGGGGTGGAGGCCCCGGTTGTTGACTCCGGATCATTAATGACATTTGATCCGTGAGGCTTTGCATTTGTTTTATCATAGCCTCTTGGAATCCTAGTTGGCTAGCACCTAGTCTTCTCTCAACCTCCTCCAAGTGTGGATCCGTTCTAGGGGCCGGTAGTGCCAAAAGAGGTGCCGGTTCCCTAACCGCTAAAGGTCGGGGACCGGTGTCCACAATGGCATATGGAATTTGGTTCTCATACTTAGCGGGTTCTACCGCTACCACCCTAGGGCGTATGGGGATGAATTGTGGGATCAATTCATCCTCCCTTCTCCATAGCCTTTCGTGATCTTTATCCAAGTTTTCAATATCTCTAGCCGCACGCTTGGCATCCGCCAAGGTCAAGGGATTCCTTTCTAGAACACCCCTAATAGTTCCGGACTTAAAAAACCCTTGAATGAAAAATTGCTTTAGCGTGTCGTCGTTGAGCATGGTACCCACAAATCTAGTGCACACTAAATCAAACCTCCTAATGTAAGCCAAAATTTCTTCCTCCCTTCCTTGCTTCAATGACGACAATGCCCTTAATGCGGTACTTTGACCCACTTCCGGCCTAAATTCGTTAAGAAACTCCCTTTGTAATTGTTCCCATCCCCTAAAATGTCCCTCGGCATGATCCCGATACCATTCATAGGCTTCCCCCTCTAGAGTGGTAGGAAACCACACTAACCAATAACCCGGGTCGGTTATGAGGGAGCTAGCCAACCGTTCGATATACCGTTCCATGTGCCGAGAGGGGTCCTCATCCTTGGTCCCATAAAATTTAGGGAGATGAGATGGCATATCCATCGCCGCTAAATTTTGTGGAACCACAATTGGTAGGCCTCTTGGCCTAACCAATGGGTCTATTGGAGGTATAGGAGGTATGGGCGGAATTGGGGGTATGGGTGGTGGATCCATCCCCCGTTCCTCGGCCATGGTGACCGGTGAACTATTCAACAATCCCCTATCAACTTCTACCGGGAATTCTTCTCTAAGTGTGTAATTTTCCGAAGAAGTTTCACCACTCAATTTGGAGGGAGTGATCTCCTCTTCAAGTTGAGCTCCAAGTTCTAAGGTGTCTAGAATTGACCTAGTCCTAGGTTCGACGTTCAAACAACTCTCTATTCTAACATTATCTTGTTCTAATCTATCACTGATTTTAGAGGACCGCCTCTTTCGAGTAGATTTCTCTAGTCCTACTATCAAACTTGGTTTTTGTGAGCGAGTCCTACTTTGCATTCCATAAGAATCGATCGACCCTCACTTGACCACACATAATCCTAGCAATTCCCCTCTTAATATTTTCACTTGTCTTGGTGTGGTTATAATTTTTTTAGGAGGTGAGGAAAAGAACCTGCAAGCCCACTTAGGTGAAAGAATCCCAATAGGGGATAGGCATGTTCATGTTAATTTTTTGGTTAAGTCGGAGCATCACCTCCGCACCTTCCCGCAAATCAACACTCACCACAATACCGATTGTGAGGGGGTGACCTTCCGAGTAGATTATGTTAAAAGTCGAGGCTTCACCCTTCAACTTCTCACACCATCCACAATTCGGGAATTACCCTCTACAACGGATAACAACAATCACGAGTACAAAAGGCATTCCTTAATTAGTTAATGAGTTCACTTTGAAGAAATAAACATACCTTGAGCAATCGCATCCCCCTGTGAGTTAGCACTCCCCTCAATCGTGACTCAATGTAACAACACCATAAACTTTGTGAAATATTAATTTAATCTAGAGCATGAAATGACAACTCCCAAAACTTTGAGACTCACCCCGAGGTGAGTGTCAAAGTTCAATGTCCTAAGGTGAATTTACCCTCTAATGTTTTAATGAGCTACTCGGTTATAGGTTCCTTTTAAGTTCTTAGCAAATCCCCAAAAAGGTTGAGGACGTACCTTCGCCGCGCTCCTTCCTCAAAAATGAATTTGCGTAATTGACAATGCAATTCATTCCAAGGAATAGTTGAAATACAATGAATTCAAATGTAACCCAAAGAGAGAATACTTACCGAGTTTCGGGTGCTCCTTCCCTTCTCTCAAGTTTGTGTCTCCAATTTTTCCTAGTTGCCTCCAAGTCTCCTAGTCGCCTCCAAGTCTTGTAACTACCTTCCGCTTCGCTCCCGGCGGACGCACCAATTATGTGAGGCCAAACCCCCCACCCTTAAGCGTCCGTAGTCCGAGTAGTGGGTTTGGGCTCACATTCCTCCGCGGTATTGGATTTGGACTTGGATGAGTCCATAGTGCAAGGTTCACCCTTCAAGTGGTCTTGGATTTAACTGGAATTTCACTTTTAACAACTCAATGTACGATTTCAATACGTATGTGGAGAATGCACAAGTTAACTATGTTATTTTAACCTCCTTATGCTCGGGTGCTATGTTGTCTTTGTTTGCTTCTAACGTCCATCCGGCCGCTTTAGCTACACAAGCCCTTAAGGATATCCCTCTCCTAAATGGAGTCCGTGCCGTTGACTCTATACTAGTGCTCGTGACCTCGTTGAAGCTATGGCTTGTTGATTCCATGAGGCTCGGAAGTCTTCAGTGCACTAGTTACCAATTTTTGACACAATGCCACTTCACTTGTGTGGAGCTAACAACTTGCCTTGGTGCTTCCCATCACTGTTAGCACTTCAATTCACTCCATGATAAGAATACAAGTGTTAAAAAACACTTATTTCTCTCATTAATGTCATGACATCTTCTACCACAAATACTCTCCAAATTAACTCCCAAGCTCACTCCCTAATACCACCAACCAACATAAGATTTTCCTAATGTGGTTCTAACACTAACCCTCCTATCTTCATAAATCCTAACTTAACTACCTACCTAATCTCTAACCTAGCTCCTACCTAACCCCAATATTTATGCCCCTAATCTTTCGCCAACCTTAATCCAACTCTGCTGGGCTTTAAACCAGCAGTCGTCACCAAACTTAGCCCAGCTCTGATGGACTTCGAACCGGCAGCCTTCACCAACCTTGGGCCATCTGTTGGTTCCTCAAGCATAGTGTGAAGCGAACTTGGGCCGGCTCCACCTTTTCTACCAATGAGAGTGCTTGAAGTGAAATGGTCACGGCTTTCAGTCTCGTGTGTGAAGTAGCCCTTAGTCCAGCTCTGCGTTCACCATGCTTAGCCCACCCAGCTGCTGCTAATTAGGGGCTGTGGTCTGTATGCATTTAGCCTCAATCCCCCAACAGCTGCGACTAAACCTAGGCTAACTGCATTTAGCCTTAACACCCAGCAGCTGCGAATAATCCCATTGAGCTGCCAATTAACTATTCTCAGCTGTAGGCTAACTAGTAACCACACTGAATACCTCCCAGGCTTCCAGCAGCTGTATTAACCCAGCACTGTAGAGACTGACCCAACACCGTGAACTAGTACTAGCAGCTTTAAACTAACCCAGCCCATATAAGCCCAGCTGCCCCCTTGGCAGAACCGATTCCAGCTGCCTCAGCATACCTTGCAGACCGGTTCTAGCAACCTTTCAGTCTGACAACACTTAACCCCAGCTTAACAACTTAAACCAACTGCTCCTGCCTTCGGCCAATTACTAAACACAAAACTAAGTGCCTTAATCTAACATAAATCTAAACACTATAAATCTAAATAACATGAGCTAAGCACTTATTTCTAAATGCCTCAAATCAAATACTCCATCTACACAAGATAAAGCTAACTTCAAGACTAGTTGGCCTTAGCTCTCCACCTTGAAACCTTGCACCCCCACGTGCACCTTTCTTGCTCCACACACACCCACACTCACACCACATGAGGTGCCAAGGGAGCAAGAAGAAAAGAGAGGATGAGTGAGGGAAGAATGAGGGATTATATAGTAAGCTTGAGGGGGTGAGCACCCTCAAGGCTCACGATAAGCCCTTGAGATTTCCTCCTACTTAGTAGGCGCCAATCCTATCTTCTAAGCCTTCCTCCCTCAAATGATCAACAAGGATCCTAATTCGAACATTTAACTAGCCTTGGCTTTCTACCTACCACACTTTACCAAACTTGGGATGCTTCAACCCAAACTTAGCCTCCTCCGCTTTCCGCCGCCATAACTTTCTCCCCTTACTTTCCCAAATCGTCGCTCACCACTTAATTCAAACCACGATGCTTAACTCGTGATTTGATTGGTGCTTTGAGAATTTGCTTATCCTCCACCTTGCATTCTTCCTTGGACCTTCCCCATTAAGTGGCCATGATGAGGTGGTCCACTTGTGCGCTCCATGTGATCCTCCATTCATCCCAATTCGAATGCACTTGCCTCTTGAGTCACTTTGGTTGTCTCCATCCATTTGTACTAGCCTACTCACTAACTACTCAATCCAAGTTCTCCTTACCTATCCTCATTCACTCAAATCCTTCCGAAGGTAAAAACACAATAACAACTCATATCCTAGCCTCTTACAACATGGTACTTCTAAGACTAACATTTCACTTTTTATATTTTTGTGAAGTAACATGCTACTTCAAAGTGCATCAACTAACGTTTCAAGGGTCTAAGACTAAATGTGGGCACCCTTTTGGGCTCACATGTGGGGTGGTTTAAGGTGGGGTCGGCCTTCTCGGAAGGATCGAGCCTCGGATTTCTCGGATCCAGGGATCGGGCCCCTGGAAGGCTCAGAACAAGGGACTGTTTTCTCTCTCTCTTGCTACTCTCGGGAAGGAGAGCGGCGGTGCGGCGGGTGAAGAGCGGACATGGGGGTAGGTTGAATGTAGACACCAGGAAGTGGGATCTGGGTGAGCTGCTAGAGGCTCAGAAAAGGTCTCTGCTGATAAATGAAGCCATCAGAGGAGGGCGAGGCACCTGGGAGGATTGCGGCCACTGGAGGGGAAGAACAACAGTAAAGATCGAGATAGAACAGAGGGAGGAAACGCCGCACAAATTCACCATTGGCTCAGGGTGTGTAATTTGCAAAGGAGTAGGAATGAGGGGGTAAGCAAGTCGAAGCTTGCTGATTCGAAGCCATGCAGAGGGATACAGATGGGCAGCTGAATCTCAGGAAATGCCTATGAGCGGAGAGAAATTCTCTGCTGGGGTTCGGCAGATCCTTGGGCGTCCAAGTTGGCATTTGTGAGCTGGGGAAAGTTGCTGGTCTGCTGGGATGAGATGAAAGATCTTGGCTACATGTGAACGGGGTGAGCGCCAACCAAACTTGGGGGTGGAGATGGGAGTGAGCTGAGCACAACTGAAATCTATGGCCAGGACATTAGTAAGGGATAAGGGGGGATAGACTCAAATTTGACACTCCAGCAACAGAGTAGGCCAAGGGCGCAGCTGCAGTGACAGTCGGGGAAGGACCCTGCTGGAACACTTCGATGCCCACGGCACATGCAACCTTCCGAGGTTCAACACTCAATATGTGGGAAGAAAACAACTGCTCAGCTTGTAATTTCGGCCAGCCATCGGCTCGCCACCGACATGAGAGATCCTTGCTGGGCTCTGTTTTGCTCCTTGCATTGTGGAGATGTTGTGTTGGCTACACCTAGAATGCCGAGGGAGCAAGAGCAAATGCTGGTTGCTGGGTGCAGGGAAGCTGGTGAATGGACAGGGAGTTCGGAGGTGAGGCTGGACTGGGCTTCCACCAGTGGTCTGGTGCGGCTCGGGAACTGGGTGGCCGTTAGTGACAGTTGCGGAGCTGCCACCAGAGGTTGGGAAACATGGGATGATGCCGAGCTTAAATGAAGGTCTCGGTAAACTCAGATTAATTGAGGGTTATTCCAGGGTTAGTTTAGGGATAGTGAAGGATGAGTGTAAGGTTGAATGGGCTTGTGTTAGATAATGTAGGCAGTTAGCATAGTTAGAAGTAGGATTGGCCAAACCCAGATGTTCACTTGGGCCTAGGCATTGAATTAACTTGGGGTAGTTTGAGTTGTGGAATTAATTGTGGCACATGGGAGTGAGAGTATTCTTAAATACTTATCACTTGGTGCTTTGGAATTAAAGAATTGTGATTGGGAACTGTGCCGTGGAGTGGGATGTACTGAGTTACGAAGCTGAGGGCAGTCAATTCAAATACATGTGAGTTGTGGGCTCTCACCCGGACTACGACGCATAAGGGTGGGAGTTTAGGGCTGACAACTTGTCTCATGACCACTTTGGTTTACACCAAGGAAAACAATGTCAGAGTAACCATGGAGTTTGAGGTCTCCAAACAACATATTTTAAGGCCTATAGTATCCATTGACATGGTCCAACGAGTTTTGCGGTGGGAGAGGCTAAAGAGGTGTTCTAGTAGAAAAAGGCAGGGCCCATGTAGAGAAATGTTGTTATAATGAATTTTTAATGAATTTTGTTTGGGGAAAGATGACGAAGACAAGAGAAGACAAGAGAATGATCAAACTTAAATTTTTTCTTTCTTTCTAAGACTGTCTTCTTGGGCATATATTAAGGAAATCAACACACTCCCTTTTTGGTGCATAGTCATTTCTCTTGGTCCAGATTCGGTTTACACTTGGTGAGGGTCCCAAGGGCTTTGTAAATTTATTGTTTAAGGAATCGGACCATGAAAGTTTGACCATCAAGTCAGACCATGGAAAAATGTCATCTTTCATGGTCCGACTTCATGGTCAAATGCCATCTTTCATGGTCCGACTTCATGGTCCATGGTGTAAACCGGCCCTAAGTAAGCCAAAGATAAAAACCACACTTCATATGCAACATTAAGTACAAAATATGACCACTTTGGCGAATCAGTTTGGTTTAAGAATAACACCAACATTGGCCAATTATAGCAACCAATCTAGGATCTACCCCCTCAACAAGGTGGTGTAAGAAGTATTCCACAAAAGGTGAATAGCACCTTCAAATTAATAGGAGACTCTTACACGTTATCCCGTGGGGGTGGACTCTTCATACCATGTACGAACTAATGTGAGTGTTAGAAGGTGTATTTTTTGAGGCATTAGTGTGCATAGTATACATAAAGAAGAGGTATTATTTTTCTCTAGTGTGTACATCCAGAAAGGCTATTGAGAAATCTCAAGTAAGGATAGATGTACAAAAGAGGGCCCTAAGCTTTAAAGGAAAACTTGACAATAGATGTGTTAGTTTCATCCAATTCACATTTTCATCCAATGTTGTCATATGGTAATAGTTCTCAATAACAACCCTGTCCATTCTTGTTAGGGTTTGCATTTTGGGTTCTAGGTGTTTACAAACTCATGGGCTTCATTGAGTTTTACTCTCCAAATTATGGCTAAGTTAGTGTGCTTTTTGTTTTGTTTGTTTGATGCAATCATTGAGTTACATCCTATGGATGAAAACATGTTCAATGATTTTTCTCATTGGAAAGTGAAAGTAATTTTCATATGCAATAAAGGCGTATTCAATTCATATTTTATATCTTGTATATGTAGTGGAGGCATTTATCACATTAAATTGAAAAGCTTAGTATAAATACATGAGTCCATTTTCTAGCTTGTAGTTAGTACGTTTACATTTATTTTCTCTATAAACATCTTGTATATAGGGGGGTTTAATTTCATAGTGACCCACGAACATCATTTGAGTTTCCAATAAAGAGTCCAACCCCTAGGCACGCTATAAAGTTGACCATCTCACTGGTTATTTTTCAAACTCAATTGGTTCATTTGTAACTAACAGCCGGTTTTCCCCGATCATTGTTAAAGGCCGGTTACCTTAGTGTTACACCGTTCATGGTATTTAGTGTCACATGCGTGATAGTGTCATTTACCCTATTTTGAGGTGTATGCTAGGTTACATTAATGATCAACAACTTCACCATGTAGTGTCACCCTATGACACTTGGCGTTCACATGTGCCTACTGATATCTTCATGAGTGTGTTAAATAGCGTTATGAGGTGTATGCTTGTGTTACATAATGGTCTATAAGTGAAGTAAAGTGTACAAAAAGACAATTGCATTAGTAAGCTCAAGAATATCTTCATCTTGCTTACTAAAATGTCAACACATGACACTTGCCATTAGTATGCTCAATAATATCTTCCCCTGCATACTACAACACAAAACTATCATTCAAGCATCCCAATGTGCGGCCAGGGCAAACCGACCCATACATTGGTACCTTACCGGATGTCTAGTGATGTCACATTCGAATGAATCGGCCCTCAACCCCATAGGGGGTCTTTTTGTATTGGAGCCACTTCATCCACGATATGTAGGATGGTTGATTTTAAGTGAGTGCCACGAATCCCCAGCCGTTCGCCCTCCCCGGTAAGGTACCAATATACGGGTTGGTTCGCCCCAACCCCCAATGTGCTACACCAAATTCCATATCATAAATAACTTTCCACTTGAAAAAGTTACTTAGTTGACAAATAGTATCATATTGGCAAGTAGCAAACGTGACACTTTGAGACCTCTAGGCATCTCATCTAGGCCCTTCGTAAATAGTGTACGTGCCACTAAATACCATAAACGGTGTAGTTTCACACAGCCTCATAGGTATCAGCCGTATGCTTTGTCGAACTTACACCATCGCAAAAGCATTGCATCTATGAACGGCCCAAGGGTGGCCACACAAACAAAGTTGCGTGTGTGAACGCAGTTGGGGGTTGGCACCTCGGTTGTCCCCATCGGGCCCATAGGGGGGGGGGTGTCATGTGGGGTTTTTGTCACGGGCCGGCTCTCGTGATGGGGAAAGATGGAGAGCAATGGATGGGATGGACCCATCTCTCTCTCTCTCTCCACATTCTCCTCATGAAGGCTCCGTATCATGCCAAGCCCCTTCCTACCTAGTCCGTTTGGGCTCGCAAGTGGATTCCGCCGTATGTGGGTTTTCTTTGAGGCTACGGTAGATGGGTCTTAAATGGTTACTTTTCCCACTAGCCCACTTGTCTTAGGATATGAAACACGTGATTAGTACGAGATGGTTAGCAAAGCCCCTTACTACCTAGTCCGTTTTGGGCTCGCAAGTGGACTTGGCCATATGTGGGTTTTCTTCGAGGCTATGGTAGATGGGTCTTAATTAAATGGTTACTTTTCCCACTAGTCCACTTGTCTTAGGATATGAAACACGTGATTAGTACAAGATGGTTAGCAAGTCCAAATTGAGGTCGTAGAATGTTTCTCATAATTTTTGGAGATTATTTTTAACTGATTTTTTTTTGAAAGTGAAGATTCTCATGCTCATTGAATGGTCATATAGGTCCCCCAACTATGTTGACTATTGAGTTTAGCATGCTTATCATAGTTGAGCACGCAACCCAATCTCTTTCAAACATGTTTTTATTGTGTTATCTGTTTTTGGAGCCACATCAAATCATATTCCCCTCAAATATAGGTGTCTGATCAAGACATATAACCAAATTAGGCACTTTCACTTTAACCCAAGTGGACCCTTGCACCTCTTGTTTATATGATCCTTAAGGTAGGTGTGCCTTAATTACCTTAATTGGACACCTACATTTGAGTGGTATGTGGTTTGGTGTGGTTTCAAGAACATATATAAAAAAAGACATGTGTTTGGACCACTTGCTCAAAATATGATAACCATTCAAGGCTCAATAGTCAGCACAATTGGGGGGGGGGATGTATATGACCATTTAACAAACACAAAAATCTTGAATTTACCAATGAATAAGATAATCATATGAGCTCCAAAAAGTATGATGCAATTGGCTATGGACATGATTTGGAATTGGCAGTCATCTCACACTAACCTTTGTGAAATGGGGAGAGAACATTCAACACAAACATCTAAGGTAGACAAGCGTTTTTGAATACTTTACTCTTTGCACCCACTTCTTGTAGGCTTGATACACATGATTAGTGTAAGATCCAAATCGTGCCCGTACCCATTTGCCTCATAATTCTAGAGCTCATATGATTATCTCATTCATTATCAAAAAGAAAACTCTTGTGCTCATTAAATGGTCATATACATCCCCCCAATCATGTTGACTATTTGAGCCCAAAATAGTTAGCGTATTTTGAACACGTAGTATAATCTCTTGTGAACATATTTTTGTTGTTGTCCATTCTTAGATGCACACCTAATCACGTACCACTCAAATATAGATGTCTAGATTATAGCTATGTTGGAACCATGCTCTATCAAACTGTGAGAACTTCTATCAATCTGTAATGTGGAAAATAGTTACTTTTCTCCCCCTTTAATACGACACATTCGGTTGCACACAAAAGTGTCGTATTTTGCATAACATGACATTTTGGCCTCAAATGTCATACTATCAAGGTTTTTCAAGAAAATGGCCTAATTCAATGTAAAATGTCTCTTAATATACACAATGAAGATACATAAGTATGAAAGAACATTTTTATTAACGAAATATGCTCACAATGTCACACAATATGGAATTTAAAAAATAAAAATAAAAACCCATGATGTCTTCACCATATATCACACTACGAAAGTAAGAATCTATTGTCTTTTGATGATGTTTATTAATGTTGAAAATTGACATCTTGTTCAATTTATCCATGAAAGATTTCATGCTTGTCACATTTACAACTAAAAACTACAAAGGACGCTCCACTGCAAAATTTGAAAGTAATTGGGCATACTCACGGGCTTGAGGAAGCTTGACTTTTGGTGTTGGCTAGTCGTCCACATCCCTCCTCCTCCGTTGGCTCTTCATTCAAATCCAAACCCAAATGGATTTCTCTACCCCATGCCAAATCCACCAACTCAACCATGATGTATTCTACATCAACAATTTCCTCTCCTGCCAATTGCGCATATTCTTCAATAGGCATTTCTTCACTTCCAAGATTCAAAGAGGAAATGAAACTTGCCAATTCATTTGCTGTTTCTTTCATTCTTGATTTTTCACCTTCATCATCCATGGCAAAATTGGCACTCTACCCTACGTACGGGTCACTTTCGTACATAATTAATTCTAAATGGAGAATGTCTAAAATTTTCAGAAAATCTAAGAATTGTGTCCGAAATAAATATTAAATTTTTAGACCAGAGTGTCTGAATTTGTGAAAATTGTTGGTTGTTGAACTTGAAATCAATTAGGCAAATCATAAACATATAATTCAAAAGTAATAATTTGACAAATATGGATAACCAATAGAGCAACAAAGTACAATTGGAATTATATTTAAAACACAAAATATGGTGTAAACACCCATGTGAATCAAGTCTACATCTACATATTAACTAAATTTTGCACCTGAAGCTTTACTAACTACACACTTAACTACTGCCAACTTCATCACTAATTGCACACTTGGCCATCATTTCAAGAATATCATCAGTCTCAAACAATTCGTCCAATTCTTGTATGTCTTCCACATCCTCATTTTGATCATCCACCCCAGTGAATAAAGAATTGTATGCATGTGATTCCATAGCCTCTGCTTGAAAGTTTCTCTCAAATGATCTAAGCAACCCACATTTATCCCATCCTTTCACAATCATACCTGTTCGAGAGCCTACCTCTTTCCAAGTTTGTAAAAGCCAAGTACATAACTCTTCACGTAATGTACCTATCTTCAAATCCAGTTGAACATCAGAGACATTATTCTCCAGTTGTTGTTGAATGCATGTTGAGGACCATTGTTTATAACACCTTGTGAAGCCACACTTGATAGGTCTTTGAAGAATAACGTCTGCTGGTTGGAGCTTTGATGTGCAATTAGCTGGTATAAACAGAACACAAATGCTAGGGTATTCTTTCTTCATCCAAGTCAAGAATGCCTCAGATTTGTGTACCGACCAACAATCTAGTAACCAAATCATTTTTTGACTTTGGGGCAATCCCATCTCTTCACGACATGCTCAAAATACGGAACAAGAATACAACGCACAAACTGCTGACACGTCTGTAGGTTTGACCAGTGATTGGTACTCATAGTCAAGTGGAATCCATAATCTAAACAAATCCTTGCAGCATGGGTTTTAGGTAAACACCTTACTGTTTTACCAGTAAAGATGATTTGCATTGGAAGTAATACTCCGTTTGCTGCTGAGGATACACAACATGTAACTTGACGCTTATCCTCCATTCCAGTTACTTTGATATCCTTAGAGCCTTTTTTTTCCCAAGTGCACTCCCTACCCATGGGTACAAGGTGAATACCTGCACAACATTTACAAACAAACATATGAGAGTTCTTGAAACTCAAACATTGATGAATAAACTCAAAATCTTATGTTTTGAACATATAAACATGTTAAGTTTTGAAGTTCACTCACCAGTCTGATCCGTATTCACTACCAAATTTGGAGGAATATCATAAGCCTTCACCAAATAGGCTACTCTGTAAGCCATTAATTTCCCTTGTGTCTCCCAATCTTGTGGAAGTTTTCCACATGCTGTGGTAGCTCGTCGATAACTCCAATTCAAATGATTCTTTATGAATTTCCGTGTCCATTGCAAAGTTACCTTCCACTTACCCAAGAGCTCAGGTGCACGTGCCTGTATAAATCCCAAAATAATTGGTTGTATTGTCCCAGTATTCAAAGCTTGACCAGCATCTCGAATTTGTAGAAGTAAATCGCACAGCTCTTCCACCAACTTAGGTTTCTCTGCAAGAGGCCCAGTTTGTGAGGGAGATGGAGTAAAATAACATTTTTTTTGCACATGTGGGATGTACTTCGGTTTTAACTGCCCTTCTGGTGTGAACCATGTGTACAATGAGCTTCTTGCCAATTTATCAAATGGCCCTTCGTTTGTCCCAGGTTTTCTGTACATAACAAAATGGAAGTGAAATCAGAAACAAAGTAATTGTTCATAAACATCTACACAGACATGAAAGGATTTCATTGTTAAATGAGAATGTAAAAGAACCTAAGATGGGTTTAGGAAGCATACCTGTGAGTTAATTTCAGGTAGTGTAGAGCTGCAGACAAGCTTCGATGCTTCTTCACTGCAGCTTCGATGAAAGGCCATTTATCTTCAGCAAACCAATTCACGTAAGTTCCTCTGCTCTTCTTTCTTGGCTTCTGGAGTTGACGTACAGGTGGTGGGATATCTACATGATTTCATGCAAAGCATTTGTATTATAAACAATTGCCCATAATTCCTCAGATACAAAACAAAATTCAAAACAACATAACTAAGAATTTAATAATAACAAATTTTCAAAAAAATGAGAAATATTTGCAAAAATTTATATACAGCTAAGTCATACATGTACCTGCAAGAACTGGCATTGAAAGACTCAAGAGGGTCATTTGAGGTAGCACTTTGCGAGGCCTCCCAACTGGTCGCTTTGATTTAGGAAGCACATCAAGTTCTAATACTGTCTTCCTTGCAGCTTCCATCTCAAGGTTGACAGTGAGCTTCTCAAATTCTAATTTTGTATCATCCTCACTCCAAGTTCTCAAGAATCTTTTCAAAGAAGTTTGTTTTGCAGCCATTGTAATAGTGGAAGGCCTAACAATCACTCTACATTCTCAAGGTCTTCCACATCAGAATGCTCACTTTCTACAGTCACAACTTTCTTTCTCTTTCTACAACAAAAAGAAGGGGGTAAGGTTCTTTGTTTTCTACACTTGCATTTCCTAGCCCTCTCTCTGATTGCATCCACAAGTGATAAAGCTCTACAGATCTTCAACACACACCTACAATGTCCTAAACCTGGAACGTATACAACATGCTTATTTTCTAAAACACAATTCAAGCAAGAACAAACTATTGTTACACTTGCGTCATTGTCCATAAGTGCACTCAAAACTTCTCAAACACAAAATGGAATAGAGATGCGGTACCTGTGCACACCTAAAAAAGACCTGGCAGCTCCGCCCTCCAGCTCTGCTAAAAAAGACCTGGCAGCTCCGCCCTCCAGCTCTGCTAAAAAAAACCTGGCAGCTCCGCCCTCCAGCTCTGCTAAAAAAAACATGGCAGCTCCGCCCTACAGGTGTGCTAAAAAAAACCCGGCAACTCTGACGAAAAAACCTGCCAACCTGGTGCCGAAACCCTGGGTAATCTCCCAAAAAGCTGCCGAATACAGTACGCCCTTAAAATAAAAATTTCGACACCTGTCTGTCGAAAGTGACCTGAACGTACGGTAATATGCAAATAAAATCTTGGACGTCCTCTAGTTGTTTTGTATGGTTTGGGGATTCATCTTTCTCCACACTTTAGAGCACCACATGATAGCCTGCCTTATATTAGGCACTATTTTCTTGAAGTCTCACTGAGTAGTGGAAAAATCAAATTGAGAGAGAACCCATGATAAAATCTTTTTCTTGTACCGAATTGAATGAAGCATTTATTCCCTGATCCAAGGGTTGTACCACATTTGTAACATTAAGTGGTAAGAAAGAAATAGTAATATTGCTCAACTGCAAGGTTGAAAAACCAAACTTGCTTAAGGGAATGAATAGAATAATTTTTCATAATTAAAAGTATCTTCCACTTTTGAGATTTGAAATGTATTGTACATTGTACATTGAGGCTCATCATCCAACTCTTAAATACATCTAATGTCCATACCATTTGGATTGCAAACCACCACACATAATTTGTTGGCGAGCACCTTCCAAAGCATCTTGGATGTAGAGATTTGTAAATAATCATAGCCTCATAGGTTTCACCTTGTCAGTGCATGTCATGTTTATGGCAAGAGCAAAAGTGAGACGGTTCTTCTGAAATTTGCGTCCACAATCTATTCCTTGCGCTAATGTCTTGTTTGGTTGGGCACGATAAAATAAACCAGTTCTCATCCATATTATAAACATTTTTTGGTGTCATAACCCATGTAGAGGAGGTCAGTGCTTACCAAATTGTGCGCAAACTATTTTGTGTGCAGACGTGGTCATCAACACTGAAATTGTTGATATTTTAACTAAAATGAAAAGCATCTATCACTCAAGTTTGCTGACACCTCTAGAGCCAAGATATTGAAGAGTGGCATGGGCAAATCTAGAATTTTAAGTTGGTGAGGACTAAACTTTCCAATCTAAAAAGATGTGAGATTCAAGTATCAGGATTTTTTTTGAATCAAGATGAGAAATCAACAACTTCATAATTCTAGTCTACAAATCCTAGGGGTGGGTCACTAAGTGTTTTTTACAAATAAAAATTATAAAGGAATTCTAAATAATGAAGGTCCATCAAAAGTAGACAATCCCATTCTAAGTGAAGTAGTTTCTTTTTAGGGCCATTACGTTTTAGTAGAACTAATACATGGGTTGAAGTTTAAGATTCTAAGGTTGATGTTTAGTATTATCTGTTTGTAAGCATGCAATAAGCATGTTGCACATTGGATGTACTTGGTTTGTCCAATTGCATTGTTTGCTTAGAAAAATATTTATGATTGTGAACTTGGAAAGAAATGATGTGGTTACATTGCACTCATTTAATTTACATGAATTTATGTGTCCTCTTACAGTATTTCATGTGAGGCTACAATCACAATCCATGTTGTAGAAGCCTCTAGAGTTTGGACATATGGTGAAGAAGAAAATTTACCATGTTTGATTTGCTCTCTTTCTGAAGGCACCTATTTCAAGGTTTGATTCTCTACACAGTGCGCCATGGATTTTCTTATTTTGAATTTGGCACAAAGTGTTTGTTCACTACACAAACTTTTATTGTTGAACTTGCTGGAAAGTGTCTCATCAACTGTTTGTTGCATGATAGTCTTTTCTTTTTGGATGTTATGGGTTTTGAATGGTAGACAATTTCTTATGTGAAATGATGTCTAAACATGCACTTTCCTAAGCTCCTCAATGCCCAATTTGGATTTGTTGTAATTTATCTTGGGTACACGAGCTACAATGCTATCAACAAAGTATACACACTAGATAGGATTGATGCAAAGGAGCTGGAAAGGTTTGTGATTGAGAGAAATGCATAGGGTTCATGCACAAGGGTATGGCTCAATACTCCAAAGCTCCAACAATTTCTTTCTTCATTCATGTTTTTTTATTTTACTATTTTTTATGCATCTAACCCAATGTTTTCAGTTTCAGGCGGTTGGAAGTTTTCAATTTGTAGTTTTCATGGTTAAATGAATTTATTAGGTCTAATGCGTAAACACATGGGAGTCAGATTGTATTATGTGATGAAATAGTGTTGTTGTGTTTTGTAATACGATCCTCAATCACAAGTTTCTTGCAATAGTTGGTATAGAACCATGTTTGCAATAGTATGTATGGACAGGAATATAGACTACAATAAATTGCATTGACATGGGAAATATAAGTAATGGTAGGGTGCAAACAAACATGTTGTTTAAGAGAATTGAGTAATTATAGGGAACCTTTAATTCATGCTTTGGAAGTAAATAGCCCCTAAACAAGTACCCCTCCACCACACATGGTGCACAAAATCCTATAGAGTGACCCACCCATGGCAGATCCAACATTCCCCAAACCCTTCAACCTCCACCCAAACCCAAAGACTCAAAAGTGCGACATATGTTTTGAACCAAGGTTTAAAACAATGAAGCGCCGTACCAACAGAGATTTTTCACGATGTATCAGATGTTGTAGGATGTTGACGAAAATGATCAATTGGTGAAGTGCACCCTACGCTGTGATCTGCAAGGACTGCAAACCCTAACTAAGTTGAAGTTTATCTATCTTAGGGTTTAGGATTGAGCATCAACGACTAGGAGGAAAAAGGGACATCATCGGACAACCCTCGAAGACAACTGACGTGGCTGCCTTAGATGGCGGCAATTTTGGACGGCACTTTAAGCCTCCTCCTCGATGAACTTGAGTTAAGTTACCTCATTGATGAATTCACCATGCAGTGCCGATCCCAAGGCGGATCCTAATGTGGGTCCCACCACCTGAGTGCATTATTACCTCTATTACATGTCAAATTGGGTTTAAAAAATGGTCGTATTACAAGTGTCGTAGTCATAATATCGGGTAAATTAACACTAGAAAACCCAGTCAACAGGAAACATGGCATATATTTGAGGTGTCGTGTTATCGAGTGGCGTATTATCAGGGTTAGACTCTATATGTAACATTGTTGGGCGGCTATGATTAAGATTGGTGAAGAGAAATGGATGGGGTGGACCCACGTGCTCTTTGTATCACCCTCACCACATTCTCCTCGTGACCTCTCCCTATGTTGAACCCATTCCTAGTTAGTATGTTTTTGGGCTCACAAGTGGGTTTTCTTGGTTACCTAATTGGACCCTTCACCTCACACAACATGAACTTCAAATCGTCTAAATATAATCTTTCGATTCGTTTTCATTCATTTTTCAATTCATGTATGGATCCAAATCAGCATTCATCCATCTCCAAAACAACAAGTCATCCACTTTTCAAAAGTCCAATGGAATGTGATGTGGGAGTATGTAACGTTACAAGTTGGCGGTCATATAACATGTCTATTTTGTAACTAGTTCAATGTGTGTGTATATGGGATGGGAAGGGGTGATGGGATTTAATTCCATGTTGGAAGCCTATTGGAAGAGGGTGGGCCTTACTAGATGTAGAATACATCTTTAACACAAACTTGATGAAAATGCTCCTTGAATTTGTGTGTTGTTTACATTTTAATTGTTATCACTTTGCACCTTGTTGGAGATTACTATCTCCAATTCCTTAGTAAAAAAATAGAATCAGATTTTACTTCCATGTGTATACAAATTACCAAGGTGGAACATGTGGTAAGGATTGATGTTGTGCAAGTATATGGGTTCAACTTGGATATCAACAAGGACATGTGTATGGGTATAAATACCTGACCTAGATGGTATCGATGCCCACAAGATATTTGCACAGTAACCATTACGTGATTCCATGATTCACATATACACCCTTGAATTTTTTTTAATGCATATTCCTAATTCCATGACCTTCCATGTATCAAATCATGATTTTCTTTTGAAGGCCTTGCCCACTTGTATTTAACCAAATAATAGCTGCAAAACACTAGACAGTAAAATGTGATTCCAATATGTTGGTTCACTTTTCACACAGAAGCAATTTATTAGAGTCTAAATTATACCTAAAGCACCAAACCTTGATTGTAACTACTTACGCACCTACAAAATGTACAGATGCATGTTGACAAATAAATCAATATGATGAGAAATACTAAAAGTGATTTTTTTTTTAAAGTTATTAAACCCTGTCATTTACAAGTAAGATTATCAAATTTCTCAAACTCAATTGTAGAGGTTAACCATGTAGGGCAAATTATGTGTCATTGAGCAATCCTCAAAACCAACAAAATACACTGCAGCATCTTCACATGAAATTAAAAAGTTGAGTACCTAATCTCCTCCCGCAACTAACTCCAATCTAATGTGATGCCACTTGAACTGTTTTTGCACGTCAAATATCTGATGACCTTGTTTTTCCACTTCATTTGCAATTCGGCATTCTCAACCGTAAGCTCCTGAAAATTCCACTTTATGCACTGGGTCGCTTTTGTGCTTTGAGAGGATGTGGTTGTCTTGAGGGGTCAATGCCAACACAAAGCTCAATTGTTGATGCGTGATTTTATATAATTTCATACTCGTCACTTGAATCTTGAGTTCTTTCTCAGAATCTACGTGGCTTAGATTCGACGCCACCACCGGTTAGACAATAGTCTCTTCCCACAAAAACTTCCTTGAAAAACCTTGTCACAACAGCATTGAAACCAGCAACTCTTACAGTTCCACTCTCATCTTCCATCTCAATAAAGAAACACAAATGTATACCATTTTTGTTATTATACCCAACTAAGCCCGATGTCCATGTAACACTCGCTATAAATCTGAGGTGATAGGTTGGCAACCTTCACAACCCGAGTCTTAATTGGTTGCCCAATTGTGAAATTCCATGCATCATTAGTAGAAAATTATGCCCAAAAAAATCGCAGTTGAAATCGGCTGCGGTTCTTTTGACCAGCCTCATCTGTGGTTGCTAAACGACTGCAAATTTGTTTTTTTGGTTTAGGGACTAAATTTTTAGGAATTTGGGGGCGTGTAATATACAGTTGGACCAAAAAAAACAAAAAAAACCAAATTTGCAATCATTTAGTGGCTGCAGATCAAGTTGGTCAAAAAATCCGCAACTGATTTTGATTGCAATTCTTTTTGCCTAGTTTTCTACTAGTGCATGCTTGGTTATACTTTGAGTTTTGGGCATCATTTCATCCATTGTTTGTTGGTCCTTGGCATATAACTTTGCCTGAAGCAACTGTCTTGTGGTGTCTTCAATTCGACCCTTCATCTGCATCCTTTATCTTCTCTTTCTTCACAATATGTAGAGTGATGTCTTCACCACCCCTTTCCCTTTTCAATCCAAGCAATAATCTCACATCCACCATGTTTGGAAACCTGAGGCCAAAGCCAAATCTCTTTTATGAAAAATTGCTCCCAGAATCACGTCTTGAGTTTTGAGATTACGAGTGATCTATGCGTAACAAGCCCACCTCACTCCTCCTTTATTGGGATGTATGGGAATCCTTAGTGATTACTTGAATGTTATGCAAATTATATATTATGATGAAAAATTCCAATATCTTATGTTCAATGTTAAATCTTTATAAAAAAATTTCAAATAGTGAAAATACAATCAAAACAAGTTATTATAATCAAATTTGCATATTCAATTGGAGGATCTTACCATACAATCCTATCGTAGTGTCCTATAATAGAATTCAACATGTTATAATTTTGGACTCAGATATAGTCCAATTTTACTTGAACATTAGTTTTGATGGAAGATCTTTGTGTTTGAGTTAGACAACTTCAACTAAAAGATATGGATTGAAGTTAGGCATACATGGGATACCGAAACCCTCCCCACCCCCACCCTCCCCTTCCAAAAAAAAGGATGAAAATTTGTCATCACAAAAATGTGACATTCCTCATGTGTGATTGACCAATCAATTTTATATATATATTCAATGTACGACCTCACTAAGAACATTTGGAAAATATCATCTTCAACCAAAGTATGTCCACTCAATATTTGCCACTCCAAGTTGAATAAGGTTGGCATGCCTATTACTTATCTTAATTTGACACCTATATTTGAGTGGTAGGTGGTTGGACGTGGCATCAAGAACAAACACCAAAAAGACATGTGTTTTCTAATTTTAAAGAATTGGACTACATGCTCAAAGTACATTAATCATTTTTAGGTTCAATAGTCAACACAATCGAGGGGAACCTATATGACCAGTTAATGAGTTGCATGAGAACCTTCACTTTTATTTTAATGAATAAAATAGTCATATAATCTCCAGGAAATATGAGGCAGGTGGCTATATACGAATTTGTTTCGAATTTGCTAACGATCTTTTGCTAATCATGTGTTCCACATCCTAGGGAAAGTGGGCAAGTTAGGAAAAGTGATCATTTAAGACCCATCCACCTTAAATGAAAACAACATCAGTGTGTCATCAACATGGGAACCAGTCTTCCTTGCCGTGACCATGTGTACCAAGCTTCACAGTAAGTGTACTTCATTCCTTTGGGAGGTTGAGCTCCTTCAACTACCTTACAAGTGACTTGGATACATCTCACAAGTTTCCTCTCTGTCTCTCTTTTCAAAACAAAACTAATGGATCAATAAACGGGCATAGCACCATGGGATGCCCCAACCTAGTGCGGATTCAAACTTAATCTGAGTCTCCTTGCACTAGTTTGGGACATCCCATGGTTATATTCTCAGGGCCCACGTGAACAAACGCAAACTTCTCAATAATGTTATGGGGGAGAACCGATCACCAATCGCTAGTTACAGATGAACTGGTTGAGTTTGAGGAATACCTGGTTAAAGACTTGGTTAAATAACTTGGTTAAATAATTTGGTTGCACGGCGTTGGTTGGTCACGGGCTTTCGCCCGTGGTTAGGGTTAAACCTAAGTGCTGGTTTGTGAAGCAATATGTGCCCTTCTAGCAGATATGAATCAACGCTGATCTTTGAGACAATGTGTAATTCTCGCTTGATGACCTTCTAGATGTGGATAACATTGTAAATGACCGTATTTTCACGGGATTTTGCTCGTGAACTATGTTCCCAATGCACGTTCCCAATGTACGGTTTGTCTCATAATGGCCCAATTGGCTCATTTTAGTTAATAAGGCCATCTTCAGGAAAACTACCCATCACTTTAGAGGAATCTACAGAATATACCTCAAATTAGTAAAGAAAACCCGAAAGATCACAACGTGTAACCGGTGGGACTTGGAAAACACTGGGATTCTGACCGATTTTGCCCAAAAATCTCTCCGGACACTGTAATGGATTCCTCATGATTGGCAGTGAACTTGGTAAAACCTGTCAACAACGATGAGTACTGGAATTCTGGCCTACTAGCCAACTAACCTACAGGTAGCCTGCCTGCTGTTACAACTTCCTCGTGATATTGATCGAAGCCTCAGTGGAGCTTCCTGATCTCCTCATTCATCACAATCTCCAGGGATCATCTGAGATGCAATATCTCATGTACACGTCTTTCTCTTGTAATTCGATCAGCAACAGCTTCATGCTCAGGAGCTTCGGAGCTGAATCGGCCTGCAATTCCATGGCTGAAGAGGGTCTGACTTCAGGAAGCGTTTTGTTAGGGTAGGTAGGTAGCTAGGGGGTGACTCAATGCAGTTCCCATGTTTCCATATTTCCATAGGTTTGAGGTTACGCTTGGCAATCAAGTTGCAATTGTGACGGGTCTTTGAAGTTTGCAGTGAATTCGGAATTAGTGGCCGGGGCATAGCGCACCTTATCTTGACTTTAATTATTATATTCCTCGCAGTTCTGCAAAGCCTCTACGACCAGCCCGGATGCATTGGGGGTTAGGCCACCTGTTTTCCAATTTGTCGAGGAACTGCAAAGTGGTCGATGGATGTTGGTAGAGTGGGTGAAACTTTCATGCGGAATCTCCAGTAACAGTACTGGAGCTGACCTGATCTTGATCTCAAGCTTCAGGTTGCTTGCTTGCCTCGTGGAGTCATCTGTTCCTGAATGTGATGACCATGATCACGTACTGAGAAAGACTTTGATGCAGCTAGCTGCAACTAGCGCCTGTATTGGGTTGTCAGACAATTCGTTTCGAGATCAGGAACTGTTTATCACAGGATTTTTTGCATGAATCTCCACTTACATCCATCCGTAGCTGCTCACATTTGCAAGAACATTGCTCAGTAGCCGCTTGTTTTCCTTCCATGTACTTGTTTCTCGGGCATGACGAGAATGCTGAGAGAAATTAGATTAGCTACTGTCCCCGAATCACATTCACCTCATTTCATCACCAGCTCTTTCGAATAAAGTAGATTTTGGGGGATTCTTGGGGAAGGTGATTTCGGTGTGGGATTAACGAGCTTGCCGGATCTCTAATACAGAGCTTGCCCACCTGGAGTGAGAGCCATCCCTCAACTCTTTCAAACTGACTAGTAATCTGCTGAAACAACTCTTATTGGGTTATCCCACACTGCTTGGTTTCTAGAGCAACTTTTTATTACAGAATTTGCAGGAATCTGGACTCGCATCTGTTCGTAGCTTTAACTTGGGACATTGACTAGCTGCTCTTGTCCATATACTTGTTTCGTGGGCATGATTACAGGAAGCAATACCAGTGTCACCTCTATTACCTCCTTAGAATAATAGGTTGCCACACACTAATTTGTTTCGAGAGGAAGTTTTTGTGACGGAAGTTGCAGGAATGTGCACTTAGTTCCATCCATACGTAGTTCTGCATATACACTTGACACTTGAGACATTGAGCAGGTGGATGTCTTTTCCATTCCATCTACTTGTTTCTTGGGCATGACGAGAATGCTGATGAAAGGAAGCAGCAACATCACTAGTGTTGTCACCGACCACCTTCGACTGTCACCAGCTCCTTAATTAAGTTATGAGAGTAGATTGATGAGCTCAGGTTCTTCGCTGGGGTTACCTTGGTGGAGTGGGAGCATGGGGCGGTCGCCTTGTTGTGATAAATTGGGAATCAAGAAGGGACCGTGGACTCCGGAGGAAGATCAGCAGTTAGTGGCCCACATCCAACGACATGGCCACGGCAGCTGGCGCGCTCTTCCCACTCTCGCCGGTATGCATCATGCAGACACAAATCTAATCACGATATCTCATTTATTTTTCCATTTCTGTACAAATTGTGGTCATAAATGCTGCAGATCAGGCTATGCCAATGTAACATGTAACGTTCCATGTGAATGGGACTAAGAAAAGGTACAGGTCCAGTCCTGTGAACTAGACCTCCACTCTAGAGATAAGGCCTTATCTTTAGACAAGTCCTAGCTCCAATAGTTCATTCTTACAGCACACACTAGAAGTTCCTGCAAAATGTTACAATGGTACGGTGAGAGCCCTTTTGTTGTGAAAGGTCAAGAACTGAATCCAGAATTCTGTGCACTGGAATTCCACTCTTAGGATAATTAAGCCATGTGGGGGAGGTACAAAGAGAGGAAGAAAATGGGTTTCTCATATGTATGTAAAGATTTCTCATCATATGCGAAGAAAATGATCAATCTTCATGATATTATGATCTTCAGATTGCATGTGCACTTGAGGTACACATGATGTCAAAGAATTCTGACGACGTGATATATATATACATACTTGGCATTCGAGAATCTTCTTTGTCGCCGGGTTGGGTATATGGTTTCATTGTCATGAATCATGAATATTGGTGATCCCGGGTACTGAGCGGTGGCTTTTTGAAACCTCTACACTTAATGCAGGACTGCAGAGGTGCGGCAAGAGCTGTCGGTTGCGGTGGACGAATTACCTGCGGCCAGACATCAAGCGCGGCCGCTTCTCCCGGGAAGAAGATCAAATGATTGTGCATCTCCACAGTTTATTAGGAAACAGGTGCGTTCGTTAAATTAATTAGCCATTCATGACTTGTTCACCATCTTTCTTCGTCTTCGAGATTGCCCAAGAAGAAGATTACCGAGATTGTCAACCCCAGCACCGATTACTGATAGTTCTGATCCCGAGGTAGTATGCCCCCATGTGGTAAATCTCCTATTTAGAACAGTTGTTTGTAAAAATCTTCTAATGAATTGATAGTTTGTGGTTTCACAAAGAGGAGCAACTCGTTTGGAAAGAGGGCGTTGAGAGGAGACCAGTGATACCAGTTGTGTCTGAATTCGACAAAGTTTACAAATTCAAATGTCGTTTTCATAAGTAATTAGAAGCAAGATTTTCTTAAGCAGGGATCACAATCGTGCTTCTTAAGAATGTTTAAGCAGATCCAAACCAGGTGCTACACATAGTTGCTACCCTGGGAACATGATATATGGTAATTTCTTGGATGTTCAAGTAGGTAAACCTAAATTAATTCTGAAGTTCATAAAGCTGTGCAGGTGGTCGGCGATAGCAGCTCATCTTCCAGGGCGAACCGACAATGAGATCAAGAATTACTGGAACACTCACCTCAAGAAACGTTTGCAACTGCAGAACATGGGCACGCAAAATCATCACTCTTCAAGTGACAACATTTCACAAGACTCACAATATGCACTCCCTTCGGATGCTCCTCAAAATCAAAATCAAAAATCAAGAGTTAACCTCTCCGGTTGCACAGCTGATGATGCTCATGATGCTGATGCTCCGACTGAGAATCTGCAGGAGCATCAGCATCAGCCTGGAATAATTAGTGGCGGCTCAGCTCAGGAGGCATTCTTCCGAACGTGGAGGGCTCAAATGACTGAGTCATTGTGGAGGAAGGTCAACAATTCGGATCGCCAGATGAAATCACCAGCGCCCCATTACAGTTCCGATTTCCAGCGATTACTGCACCTCCGGGAACTTCAGGAACGAGCTTACATGGATGCCTATGTCGGTACTACTGCAACATCGGTGAAACACCCTACCCACATGCATCTCCTCTTCACAATGTCAATTGTTTCAAAATTACTTCACATATTGCTTCTACTGGATTCGTGATGCTATTGGTATATCACAAAGGACTTAAGGTAGATGGGTCTTAAATGGTTACTTTTGTCCACAAGCCCACTTCTCCTAGGATAGGAAACACGCGATCAGTGCGAGATGGTAAGAACATCCACATTAAGGCCGTAGCCACTTTCCTCATAATTTTCGGAGCTCGTATGAATATCTCTCTCTTTCATTTTCAAAGTGAAGATTTTCGTGCTCATTAAATGATCCTATAGGTCCCCCAATTATGTTGACTATTGAACCTAGAAAGATTGTCATATTTCAAACACGCAGACCAATTTCCTTCGAACATGCCAAACCACACTCCGCTCAAATGTATGTGTCTGATTAAGGTAAGTAACCGAAGTAGGAACGTCTGCCTTAGAGAGCAACATGCATGGAAAGAAAGTAAAGAGGGCACCAGGACCGTCAAGAATCCATTGATGGCACCATGTGTGTTTGAATTAAAAAAAGGTAACAATACTACAGTTTTAAATCTTGATGATGTTCAGCTTAGCGCTAATTTGAATCCATTTTCCTAAAGCAGGGATCACCATCCACACCCATTTCTTAAGCTTCTAGGTAAATTGATGCTTTCTTATGTCATATCATTTGTGTCGTTTGCCTGAGAAAAGTTTGCATTTTCAAATATTTCTGATACTCTTCGAACTAAATTATTAGCAATGTATTCCAAAGCAGGGTTCACCATTCAGTCAGACACCCTAGGCATGTGGTTTCGTGAATTCTAAGAGAATTCATTCATACAAACGGAATTCTATAGCCTAAAAATTGCTCTTCATAAGTCAAAAGCAGATGCAAGACAGTGCTTTTAGCAAATATTCAATTGGCACCTCCAATGAAATCATGTTGTAATGATGCAGATGGGTGCCACCCGGGGATCCACATCAGCTACTATGAACCCCAGCAATTTCAATCCCGGCGCCATGTTGTTGGATCATTACTGTGCTGCAGCAGACAAAGCCTTGCAACATTCAAGACTTCAAACCCTGAACTCCACATCATCATCAATCCCCGAGTTGGGCGCAGTTTCAGTGCAATCAACTTCCCCAACCGAAACCGAGGAGGATTTCAGTTTTGAGGCTGACAACGTCACAATTGACCCCGTAATTAAGAGAACTAGTCCAACAATAATTTTACAGGCGCAGCATGTAACTGATCATGTCATCACCAAAGGATCATCACCTGACGCATCGTACTCCATGGCTGGCGACAATTATGTCGACTTCTGCACACAACCGACTCAAAGTCTTCCCACCCGTCCAGAGGGAATTCAACATGAGGTTAAGGTCTGCATTGAACACACTATACTTGTTGCAGCTTTAGAATAATCGTTTTTAAATCTCTTCTAATGATTAAGGATTTGATAACATATGCATGCCTAATTTGGTTAGTTATCTAAATGAGAAACTTATATTTCAGTGGTGTGTGGTTTGATCTGGCTGGAAGAACGGATACCAAAAGGGCATGTGTTAACAAGAGATTTGGACCACACGGTCAAAATATGATAACTATTCGAGATTCAATAGTCAACATAATCAGGGGGACCTATATGAGCATTCAATGTAACTATTCGAGATTCAATAGTCAACATAATCAAGGGGACCTATATGAGCATTCAATGAGCACAAGGATCTTCACTTTTATCTAATGATTAATATATTCATATGAACTCCAAAAATTATGAGGAAAGTGGCTACGGCTTCAAATGGGTCTTCTAACCATTTTAAGACCCATCTACCTTAGTTTCTTATTATTTCTCAAAGAGGAGCTACTTACATGGTTGGAAAGGAGGAGGCTGTTGAGAGGAATCCATGATTTATATAACCATTTTTGCCTAAATTAGAAAAGTTTTACATTCTCAGCTGTCAATGTTCTTAGAACTTATTAGCAGGGGTTACCATTCATACCTCTCATTATTGAGACAGATAATAAACTTCCTTTGAGTTCAAGTCTTAAAATGATTATAACACAAAAGTAGTGCTTATGCTTCTAAATGTTTTAGGAGCTCCATTAAACCAGGTCTAAAGACATTCACCCCTCTGGGTGCTACAGATAGTTGCCATCACAGGAGCAAACTCCGAGCTCATGCATGGTCTTATTTCCGAATCCATAACTTCGACTGGGTCTGGTGTCCAGGCAGTAGCGGATCATCATCGACATTCAATGGTGGCTGAGCAATTTCCTTCTGTAGCAACAACTACAAGAATTTCCCAGGCAAAGGATTATTGGGCCAACATGTTGAAGCTCACTGAGCACACGCCTCCGACTCACCACAATGGTCATCTCTCATCATCATCGTCCTGATAATTCAACACCTCCCATAATAAATTCGGACACCTTATCGATTTGAGGTGCATCGCGACACCTCTCTTTTTTGCACCCTCATTTAGAGGAGAATGACATCACAAACTTCCAAATGGTGGTGTACAAGAGTCCACCTAGTGGTGAATATTAGAGTTATCCTTTAATTCAACTATGGTTTAGTTGATTGTTTTGCATACAATACTTTTCATGTTTGGTGAATTTTTGGTGCATGGTTGGAGTTAGTGTGGAGGTTTGAACGAAGAACTTTCCATATCAGTTCATTGAGGACCAAACTCATTTCACATGTCAAGAGGTGTTGAAATGAGTTTGACCCCCAATGCACCGATATGGAACGTTCTTCATTCAAACTCCACACAAACTCCAAGCATGCACCGAAAACTTATCTAGCATGGAAAATTTTGTATGCAAAACAACCAACTCCCAACCAAAACTCCAGTTGAATTAAAAGATGATGTTAGCAACCCATAATAAATGTGTTAATCTTATGTAACAACCTGCTTTGAAACGTAGCAGTATAATGTGGCTCACAATAAAAGAGAATAGCAAAGTGATGTAATTATCATGGAAATACATGGAAATACATGGAAATCACTTGAAATCACATCATTATATTACTAGCACATGATAATATTCCAACTCTAGGATTTCTTGGCAAGGGTGTGAGATTGTTTTTATATTTTCAGGTTTCAGACACTAATTTTGGCTTGGTTTTGTTTGTGGGGTAATAGAAAAGATGATTATTGGGCTAACATGTTGAAGCTCACCAGCACGCTCCTCACCAAATGGAAGTGGCCATTTCTCATCATCGTGATGTCAAATGCACCACCTGTTACAAGAACTCCCCATCTCCGTTTGATTCACTCATAATTTGGATCTGTGATGAACTCCCAGCTGGTTTTATCAAACAATAATTTCAAGGTTTAAAACCACTGTTTGTTGCCTATGTAATATCAATTAGCTCTAGATTCATTCATTCATCAGACTCGTGGAACTGCCAGCTGATTTTAGTTCAGTGTTGCATTTTGACAACTGTTTTCTGCACCCTTAATATAGCGTATTTATCTGGAGACAACTCACACTATTGTTTATAGATCATCTGGATTCAAATTGCGCAAGGCAGCCTGCTCTATGCTTCAGAGTTGTGTATCTCTGGATGTTAATTTCCTCTTCCCATGGAAACTCACCATGTCCAAATTAAAGTTCATGCTCAATTGTGAGCTGCAAGTAAGTGGTCCGAAGCTTCCACTGCATTGAGTTTTAATTAATCACTTTGTCCAGATGACCAGATACATACAGTGAAACACCTATAGTCATCCTATCAAGAAGCTGAGCACAGTTCCCATTTTAAACAAATGTCTCCTTAGCAATTGAAAGCAGATTCTAACACATCTTTAGCATGTATTATTTCGTAACTGTATGAATAAGTTATGAATTGAAAATTACCACCTATAGGTGATGCACTTATAATCCATCATGGTCCCCCATCAGTGACAAACGGTTCAAGCTTTGGCCGGATCAGTGGTGCATTTGATGTCAGGATGACAAGCCATTCGTGCGAGACAATTTCAATGCCTACACTTGAGATAAAGACATTTCTAAGCACTTATCTTTGAGCAAATTCCTATCATTTGAAACTGAGAGGGTCACTCCATTTGTTATATACAATATCCTTCGTCTCAAATGAACCATGAGACTGTATTATGGCATTAGTTAGGCGATTTAATCTTCTAAACTACTTGAAGTAAATCCATGTTGGTTGTAGTTCAGGTTCGTAATAATGTAGTAAACTTCACAGGATAAGGGTCAGTATCAATCCTCCCCATGATAATAACATTGCTTAGTGTAGCTTAACAATTCATTTCAGTTTTTTAAACATCAAACATTACACCCCTTTAGTGTAAAGGTGCTCATAATTAGGTAGCTTATACACGTTGTACTCATGTGAATGACTGTATACAGATTCTATCGTATAAGTACATATAATAAAGAAAACTGTTAAAAAATATAAAAGAAACACTTTAAGAATGCACAAGATACTCATATTGATCATCACATCCTCCAAGGAATAACCTATTACACCAACACAAAAGTCAAATAGAAGTCCCACTCACTCCCCAAACTCACCACACATCTGAAATTGAGATAATGAACGTGATTTCCTTTTCTTCATAAAAGGTTAAGGCTACATAGCATACATGACCTCGACATAAAAACCCGAGGAAAGAATAGTGGTGAACTTGAAAATAAAAACCAGTCCACTACTGGAGAGAAAGGAAAGCTGAACCTACAAGTCGGAAAAAACACGCAACAACCCAAAAGTATTAAACCTGTAAAGCAGGTCTCGAAGGGCCACACTCTGCATCCAGGAAGTCAAGCAGCCGTTGGAATCGCTGAGCTGCCTCACAGTGGAACGGCAGTGGCGACCTGCGATGTACACAAGTGAGCCCCACATTGAGCCACGAAAGAGAGTGTAACTCAGCTGCTGTCACCTGCAACGCTCGATGTGCTTCCAACACCTGTTCCTTTGATTCTACTGAACACTTGAAGCTCTTGATGTGTCCAGGGCCCACATCCTGAATGATGGGGCTTCCAAGTCTAGAAGATGCACTGTAAAGTGCTACCAACCCAACACTTAAGGTTGAAGGCCATTCCTCCTTCATACCTCTCTGTACAAAGTCATTCACCATTGACGTCGTCGCACCCGAAACGGCAAATGCGGTTGTCACAGAGCACGCTGGCCCACTGCTCTGAAGACATTGTGCAAGGGATGGAAGTTCCATGCCAGATGGCGGCCCAGAAAATGGGGGCGATGACAAAGGAGCCACTGGACGACTTGCGTGCGACGGGACAACAAGAAACGATGCACCTGTGGATGCAAGGGTTCTTACTGTGTTGATGGCCGTACCCATTGCCCCACTTGAGCTTGAGCCTGCTGGCCATGATGGCACTGATGATGAGGCTCCATGTGGTAGCCCTACAATAAGAAAATGTTGTTTGTCAAAGTGCCAGCCGAAATATCTCTAGAAGGTGTGGAAAACCATGATGCAACATTGAAAGAAAGGTTTGCAAAACGCTAGCATAACATTCTTAAGTAGCTTGTTTAGGTTCCAATTCAAATGGAATAAACCTAAGAATGATTCAATTTGAGACATCTTCAATTGAATCTTAGTAGATGGAAACACACTTTGCGTACAAAGGAAGGCAGCAATGGGGTGTCAGCTAATGAGAGCTTGCCACTTGACTATGCTCAGTATTCACGCATGTGCTGAAGGACCTTGACTCTTGAAATTCTCATTTTGAAGCTAGAATAGAAAGAGAGTGTTTTTACACATGCTTAAGAATGCTATGAGAGACGCAATCCATTTGAGCCAAGTGTAGGAAGTTGAGGACATAGACGTACCATCAGTGGTGGAAACGATTTGAAGGCTCTGATCCACACGCAGAGAGAGTAAACTTATACTATGCACCCATTTGAAGGCCCCCTTGGAAGGCTCTGCTGCCAACATGTGGTTTGTTGCTGCACCTTGCCTTCTATTTAGACTGGAAGTCATATCTGCTCCTGATTTGTAAGCAGAAGTCTTTCCACGTCCACCAAACGATGAAGATGAGGGACTAGGTGACGCTGGCCCACTACCAGCCAGGCCTAGGGCCCTTTCTGTCATCAAGCCCATGTCAGAGGTGCTTCCAGCACCTGCCCCACTGTTTGAAGAATCAGAATGAGGATGTCGTATTTGTACTGGCCACTTCCGCACATCATCACCACCCATTGACTGTATTACTCGGTGCCATTCTGCAAGAAACACGTTGTCAATGAAAATATATGACTTCACTAAGAGATCTAGGTGAACCTTCAAGAAATACATCCCCGTCGAAGTATTGCACACTCTGCAAAACATAATACTGAATCGTTGATTGCCTGGAATTACACCTAAGTAACCAAAGGAGCATGTTGATCATGGATCAATGGTTCACAGGCCATCTCTTTCGAGAATGGCTGAGATATATTCCGCAGGTGTTCAATCAGCACTACATGATGGCTAAAGCTAGAATACACAAAAACCACGTACCTTGAGCTTCCTTCTCATAAAATCCACCAAGACGAGTGATATTCAGGCCCCGGGGCTTGCGGCTGCCGGCATCCACTGCCACAGCCAATAACTGCAAACCTTGTTGCATGACTTGACCAAAAAGCACTTGAAATGCACCCTCTTTTTGTACGTCAACCCCCACCAGGGGTAGGACCTGTGTATCTAGAAGCTCTCCCCTGGAATCTGTCCAGACAGATATCATCCAGTACCAGTCTTCTGTCCAGGTGTAACAACAATGAAGATCAGCAGCCAGTTGGCCACTGGCACTCGCATCTCCGTCCGAGATATCACCCATTGCATTTGACCCCAGGTCCGACACACTACCTGTAACACCAGAAGCGCCATGTGTGCTTCCGGAAGCTTCATCGCCTTGTAACCGTGAACCGTCACGTGAAGCTGTTCTTGCTGGAGCTAGCCCCACCCCTGCATCAGGAGTGCCAGCCTCTGCCAGGATGAAGGCAGGTTCATACAAGTATCGAACAGCATCATGTGTAGATTCACCACTAGGAGTACCTGGCACATGAACGAGGTACATTAAGAATGTGCGCATAGTCATTGATGTGATATTCTCTCATTAGCAACAACAAAAAGCGCCAAGATTGCATGGTTGAAAACTGATCAACAAGATTTAAGAACACCATGAATATGTAGAGCAACACAATTGCACAAATTCAATGCAACAAGCCCCATTCATCTTGCACAGACAGCCATGCCTACGACTATGTCTTTACCGCCTGCTGGGCAATGTAGCAGCAGGTTACCATAGCATTCTTAGGCATATATAAGGACATTCTCTTTCTAATCTAGCTTCAAGAATGAATCCAAGAATCAAGGTCCTTGATTACATCCATGAATACCAAGCATAGTCAAGTGGCAAGCTCTCATTAGTGGACACCTCATTGTTACCTATCTCCAGACAGCACCTTCTCCCATCTACTAAGATTCAACTTAAAAGACCTAGCCATGTTGAATCTCACCATTTGTATATTCTCGAGGATGCTCCTCTAGCAAAAACACACACTACACCATTAAGAATGCTATGACAAATATAGCCTCTTCAATTATAGAATAGAATAGAATAGAGAAGGACCTGCATCAGTTTGCATTGATGATTGTTTCCAACCACCCTCCCAAGTATCCAGATTGCTAGCCGAGTCCAAAGTACTCATATTAGCACTCCCGCTACTGCGTTGGGTGGTGCAGTCCTTCCAAAGACCAGGCAGCGAAGCATTTGACTGTAGAGCTGCGGGAGCACTAATCCCAGCACGTACACGAGTTCCAAGACCGCCAACACCAGGTTGCTGTACACTATCATTTTTGTGGGGACGACGAGGGATACGACGAACTTTATTATACACACCCAAGGCTACTTCTTTCAACACGTCAACAGCAGGTACTTGAGGGCCGCTAGTTTTAAATATTGTTTCTGCAGTGACCAACTGTAATGCAAACCGAGGTATCGAGAACCCCAGGATGTTTGAAAGTAGATCCTCATCTATTCCACCCATCCCTGCTTGTTGTTCACGTTCTATACTTGCAATTGCCAAACCCAAACTTGAGCAAGAATCCAGCATTGTTTGCAGTATTCCAGCTGGATCAGACACAGGGCACACAACATAGACAACCTGCAACGAAAAGCATGACAAAGATGGGTTCAGTCAGTAATCTGTCCAAAGTCTCCAAAGTCTTAGGCAGATAGACCTCCAAGGATCTGCACAACTCTTTCAAGTAACTAGAGATTCTACAGTTGATCCAATAAATGCATGATTTTATTTGCTTTGCATGTATGCATATTGAATATGGTGGTATAGCCTTAACAAATGCAGGAGGTACAGAAAATGCAACCCCTCCTGTCTTCTTAGGCAACAAAGGAGAGCAGAGACATTGCAAATAGAGTAATTCAGAAGATTCCAGCAGATGCGCTACTAACAACACTACACATGACATTGGAAATAGCCTCCATAAGCAAGTAAACCCCAATAGGAACCAGATGGAGGCAATCTTTTTATGTCTAACTACGTACCTATACATGAGAACTACAAAAAAATTCTGGAAGTGAACTCACTGTACAAGGTCCTTGTTCTGGATCACGCTGAGTTGTTGAGGATCCAGGTGAGATGGACAAAGATTTGCAGACTTTTCTCAGACTTTTCCGGTACTCATCCATACTCCAATTCTCTCCCATGCTAGCTACAAAACTCTTTGCCAAGCTCCATGAAGATGCACTAGAGTAATCCTCACGACTTGGAGTGTAGGTTACCCCAGGCAATTCCACCAGCGTAAAGCCAGGTAGGTTTGGTTTACTAGAGCTTGCCACAGGCACTGACTGGCCCGCAACCATACCAACAGGCATGTGATTACCCAGCCGACAAACTTCATAGACTGCACCAAATAATAACAAAACCACAATAGACGTCAGGATAAACAGATCATATATACACCACTTTCAATACAAGAGACATACATTTTGAAATAGTAGAATTTACAATAGAAAACATTAGGTTCAATCATTTTGGTTGCATGAAGCTGAACTGGAATATGCAAAATGGTAGGTATATGCAAAACAGCATCCCTTCCATGAATACTATTTTGGATACCATTTGAGAGGCAATGTACCACCATGGCTTTCCCATCTGAAGATTTTTTCCCCACAATTGAGAGCATAAAGTACCATATTTATGGTATAACAATTTACATATAACAACTACTGTTATAGGTATAACAATTTGGCAAACAACTCAAGCCCAGCCATTCCACTAGACCACTTCTGAAAGAGTATGATGACCCAATCAAGTGAATTACTAAGAACGAAACTATCTGTTAGAAACACTGTAGAGCTATTGATTTGGGTAGAAGGCATACCTGAACTCAATTGTTGAAAGAAGTCTACAGCAGCAGTAACTAGTGGCTCTGAAGCAAGACATACTACATGGTAATTAACCTGAACACAGAAAAATGCAATCTTTCCACATCAGAAATGCCTAAATTTAATTAGCATGAACATTTTCTAGACCATCTGCAAAGACCACTTTTGACAAGAGTTCAAATATACAACAAGTAATTTTATTTCGAACCTATTTGTTCAAGGACTAAATGCTTGCAATGAATGGGTTCCCATATATGCTGCATAAACTATTAGAAGGGTGATAAAATGTTGGTAATTTGTATATTTGTGAATGTTCTTACACACATGGTAGACAACACTATTTGCATATATTTAGCAATCCTAGATGCGAGATCTCAACTTTGAAACCTTACACTTGCCTAAGAGGCTATTGCAAAAACCCAAAAGCATGGCTCATGTGTGATGCAATTAAATATGCAATTGATGTATAAAAAATTCCAAAGGACAAAATTGATTCATAGAAGACATTGATTCATGGCAAAGTCAAAAACCTATTTTGCAAATTCAAGCGCTCGTATGAACAGTAAAAATGACAAACTAGGTTAAATTTGAGAGGGAATCTATTCCATCCATCTACACAAGTCATGACCTTCCTCCCATAAGGCTAACAGTTTTCCATGCAGGCTACAGACTCGACATATACTACAAGATCCAGACCAACAAAAACAGCACCCAGGACAAACACCTGCTTGGAAAGTGCATATGGCTCGAGTGGAGCTTTCTCCCAGAGATGAAGCGTGCTTGAAGATGTCTTCAACCAGTCATCCTGATAGCTGCCATCCAAACACCATGACAATAAATATATATCTATATTTGTGTGTATATATATATACAAAGTGTTCATGTGGTGCTCCCTCCCTGGACCTGGAGTTCTATGTGAATCACCGTACATAGACATTAATGGAAATTTCTTTTCAGAATCAAGACTAACTTTGTGACAAACAAATAAATGTTTTAATTTTAAAAACATTAAAACTTTTTTATTAAAATAATACAATTTAACTTTTTTTTATTATAATAACTCTACTTGTGGGTGTCCAGTAGTCCAGACATTCAAAGTTTTGAGGCAGGGCAATATACGAAATGACTACATGGCATTCTTCATTCTCTGTAAACATAAATTTCCATATGGATAAATGTGACTCACCCAACAAGCAGGGCAGGTGTTGGAAGAGTTAAAATGGTGGGCTCATGATATCCTGAAACATCTGAGTGGTCTTCGACCAAACCTCGTCTTTGGCAAGCATCGGTTTGTTCCGAGAGTGATGAGGAATCAATAGCCCGATTGCTGCTACTGCTCCGTCTCATGTCCTCCATGTCCATACCTTTCAGACCACCACCAGACTGTGGTGGTGTAATGGGTTCACCTACAACTGTAATGGTGCTATTCACTTCCCTGGAGTCTGTATTTGTGCTCTCCCCACAATCTGAGGTTTGCACACGACCTCTGCACCAATCCAGTAGAGCGAGAGGACCATCAGCACTCGCTTCTCCGAAGGCATTTGACATGGCGACTCGCACATCAGACTGGAGAAGGCTGGCAACTGTTGCTGCGGAAATCTGTAAGAGAAATCAATATCAATGTTAGATTCTCCACTAAAGGTATGTGGAGCTATTGTGAGCACAAATTCCAACTCCACAACCAGATTTTGGCCATTGGATTGTATTGGGAATTGTCCCATCTGGTTAGCAATTGCAAATCACAAGGGTTGCCATCTCAGGTTTCATCATAATCAGAGTTTCACAAGATGCAAAAGTTATAAGAGGTCAAAGTGAAAGACTCTTGTCACCTTTAAATGATCACAAAGGGCCTTCCAATTGTGATGTTCACTATTGAACCTACAAATAACATCTATATTCTGAGCACATAGTCCAATAGCATCCTGACATGTGTCTTTTTGGTTTCCAATCATAACCACAAGCCTTGCCATTTACCATTCAAATACAAGCACTCGATTAAGAGGAGTAACCACATAAGGCCCACAAACCTTCAGAGGAATTATCATCATGCCCTCACTTTCAAGATAGGCAAAAGTGACATGTCACAACATCACGACATCACGACTCACCTCAGCAGACAGTGAATTTGGTATCTCCACTCCCGACTGATCAAGGCAGCTCGTCAATGCCAGCATGCCTCCATAACTTACATGACTCCCACCAGGCCCATACACGTTTTGCAGCCTCTGTAGCTCTTGGGAAGCTAGCCATCCTAATGGGCCGTCCCCATAATGCCCGTCCAGTGCCACGTCCACTGCAACAGACGCTTGCTGAGCCAGGAGAGGAAGAGCATCCAGTACTTCCTGCCACTGACATTGCCTAGCTGCAGCAACCCCTGTAGCAAGATCATCAAATCCTTGGTGTACAGGAGAAGTGGTGTTTGAAACAATGCGTGAATCAACAGCATTACTGTTGTTTACAGAACCGCTCTTAGGTTGCTGCAACGATTTTGGACCTCCCACTGGACGCCATACACCTACTTGAGCAGCTCGATTGCTACCATCATGCATGTCATCATCAGCATGACCAGCAATTCTTTCTGGTACCTTTTTCCGCCGCTCTTGCTGAGGTTTTGCCACACCCCTACCCGGCTGTGTGAGACTGTCAGTTTGAACCTGGCCAAAATTACACATAAGAATTTAGTAATGGAACGAGCAAAGAAAGGAACCACAACCGAGAAATGCAGTATCTACTACAATTTGATGACAACAAATAAAGGAACATGGTTCAACAGATTGCTCTCTTCTTCATGGCAGGATGCACGGAAGTAGTGCAATAGTAACCAATCCCAAAGCACTACAGTGGGAGGTCCAAAATCCTACAAGATTAAAATATCCTACAATGTGCATGAGCTATAATTGTGGCTTCTTCAGACATAATTACAAGTAAGTGAAATTTAGCAATTCGAACGAGCAAAGAAAGAACCAACAACGAAAGATATGAGGTATGCAGAACACTTTGACAACAACAAATTCACAAACATGAATCAACAGATTTCTCTCTTCTTGGTGGCTTAGAAACCATCGTCAACGGCATGTACGGAAGTAGTGCAGTAGTAATCAATCCCATCCACTCCATCCTCATGAGCCCCAACATTAAAGTATCCTGCAATGTACATAAACTATAATTGTATGCACTTACAGTGCAACAAAAGAGAGTACCTGTGTTATCTCAGAGTTGCTGTCCTTTCCAGGCACTGGTGTAGATCTGCCCATCCCATTGCCAGGGCTGGCCACACCTGAATGATAGCCATTGCTCGACACAGATGATGAAGAATCTTGGGAACGACACATCAGCACCTGCAGTAACGCACACTCCACATCGGTTGCCAAGACAGGGACTGGTGATAGACCTTGTGTCCTTTTACGTCCTCTATTTTTTGTAGTTGAGGGAGACAAAGCAGTGAAAGCACCACCTGGAATCTGTAATCCATTACCACCAGCACCACCACCACTGACATCCAAAAGCCTTTTGTTAAATGCTTCTTGGGCCATACCTGCAGATCCGTCCAGACCTGCAAGAGCTTCTGTTTTCATCAACTGTTGTCCAATTACTGATCCTTGCTTTGCCATATGTGACCCTGATACAAGTATATAATCAGCATCAGGCTCTTTCTTCTTTTTGGTCTCCTCAACTTCATTCGGAGACTCATTACCTATTTTCTCAACCTTCATACCATCAGAACCTTCGAGCTTGGAAGTTGGAGGCGGTATTGCACAATACACATACTGTTCTCCACTAGGAGACTCAGAGACTGATTTCTTGACCTCAGGTATGTAGGGATCTCTGCAGCAAGTACAACAGAGAAAAAAAATAAGTAATGCAAGCCTCTAAAATGGAATTCCATTGTAAAACAGAATCCACTGATGGTACAGTAGCAACTCCTGAACTTTATCAACCAAGGAACAACTTCAGTGATTCTAAGACCCTTGAGCAAAATAGTCAATTTGGAATCAATGTACATGACAACAATCTATCTTATACATGAAATTTGGGTCATTCAGTAAGAAGATTCAATAAGTACTACATGAAGCATGAGAAATCACTGAAGGAACTGACCTTGAGATAGCTGAGCACACATCCAGGACGCCTGTTGTTTCAATCGGCTCAAAACCAGGAGCATAATAAAATGAAGCTTCATCCTTTAGTCGTGAATCAGGGACAACAGCTAGAACTGGGGAAGTTGACTGTGCTCCAGCTGAAACTAGATAATTTTCAGAATAACCAAGTGGTTTCATTGACCCATCAAGTAGAGGGTCTATTGCATGAAGCTGCTCTGCAAATGGGAAGTCCAAAATAGGAAGAACCATGGGATCTGATGCATCTAGAGGAGCGGTTCCAGGTGTCTGGGCAACCTCTCCATACTCCGGAGGCATTGGGAACATCTGAGACTCTGCTGTATCAGGAGGCTGCACAAGAGAATGAGATTCACAAAGTCAGAACATAATAGGTCAAGCGGTGAAAAAGATCATACTTTAGACAATAATTCATAAAAACAAACCTCTAGAAACCGTGTATGAATTGTCTAAGGATATGTCTTGAGCCTTCCTAAAAAGCATACATACATAACAAGCACTAACACACACCTAACCCTTAAGGGCCACACAACCCAAACTGAGTTTGCATTGTTTTCTGTAGTCATTTATTGGGAACAGAACAAGACATCTCATGTTTCCTTTTCCTTATCACGTGTAGGTATCCTCCCAAAATGGTTTGCAACGCTGCATAAAATTTTGTGGCCTGATACAGTTCTAGATTATTATAATATCTACTCTATGACTAGAGCAACAAGCTTATTCACTAATGATAAACTCCATTCTCCACCATAATCCAGAACTCAAATATTTATTTCTCCAATCAAACCAGATCTCAAGTGATTTCAAAAAAGTTAAAAGTTCATTATAAGAATTCAGAATAAGTTTGTGTGATTCCAACACATGCATATATGAATTTACTGCTCTTCAGAACCATATTTTACTCAAAAATCAGGTCTTCAAACCATAATCTAAAAAGAATCTGCAACCTGAAGTGGACCTTGGTGTCCTTCCCGGTAAAGACTACAGAACAAACCAGTGAGCTTCTAATGAAGCTGCGTCTGCTTACACCAAATTCTTTACCACATCACTTCCTTGATGAAATAGCTCACCTCTCCGAAGCCAAGTCCATCATCTTCAAAAAAATCTCCAAAGTCCCCAAATTCAGCTAGAATGTCAGCATCACTTTGTCCCATATCCATGCCTAGGTTCATCGCCAGACCTAATCCTCCATCATTATCCCACTGGTCCCATGGATTTCCAAGCTGGCTCCCACTTTCTCGTGGAGTTCCACCTCCCATGCTGGATGACATGCCACCTCCAAACCCACTCGGTTCACCAAGATATCCAGCTCCCCTCTTATCATTCATTGTGCCATCAATGAGTCCTGTGATGTCATTACCAACACTGCCACTTCGCTTTAGAGCTTTAGATGGTGGATCAGAAGTAGCAACCCCAGCCATTGATTTTGTACGGCCCCTTTTTGTGCCCTGCACATCCAAAGATATTTGCATGAATTGCACAGCACACAGACCATAGCCTACACCTCCTATAACCACAAGAGGAATGCCTTGATGTGTTCCATGTGTAAATGTGCCCTCCCCTTTATTAAATAATGTTATAAAATACCCCATTTCACTCATAACCCTCAATGATTGGGAGTTTCATCTCATTTACATATACAGATAGCAGTGTTATTCCTAAAATGAATAGAAACCCTTTACTGGAGACTGACTTGCACTCGGCAGTACAGTCACATAGACAGCTACAGACTAAAATTACATGATACATTTATAGCTGTTATTGGCATAGTACGGTCAAATTTTGAACAGAAGGATACGTACATTTTTCATGTCTGCAACATCTGAGTCCAACACCTGTGATGGTGTTGCAGGAGCCCGCATATTGTTGCGTTTTGATGTTACAGCCCCAGCAGCTTTACTGCCAAGAGATTCAGCATCAGCTTCCATCTCGCCACCACCTGTTCAATACCTCTTTTGCTTTAGTATGCTTCGCTTCAAAATTGTGCTGCAATAATATGTAGAGTGTGCCATATGACAATCATTTCACAGTTTGATTGTGGGATTACACAAAAGCAGATCCACAGACTTTCACTTCTTCTTTAAATAAACACTAAGCCCTCAAATATGTTTTCATACCATCTCCATCCCCATCACTAAAACTGGATGTGCCACTGCTCCCCTGGCTGCTACTGCTACTGCTACTGCTCCCTCCACTGCTGTTGCTACTGATGCCAGCACCACTGCTGCAAGTTGGACCAGAACCATTGGCATCAACTGCTGTGATGGTCGACTTTTCTCGGCCATCTCCATCATTAATTCCTCGTCCACTGCAGAGAAGGATAGAAATTGAGTTTCTCAACAATCTGAGAGTGGTCTATTGATTAGAGAATCAAACAGAAACTGGTCTTCAGAAGTGATCTTTGGAACAAAATGACAGAAAATTTCTACACGAGCACAAATTGCAAACCGAATAGAAAAGACAAGGTCAGACCACAAAAGTATATCTACACAAATTTTCAGAAGACAACAATCGTGTAAACTACTTCATACCAACTTCCATTGGATTATGGTTCTTTATCCATAGGTGCATGTGACATGCTGAGTGAAGAATTTAGACAACTGATGAGAAATCCAATGAGCAGAACTAAACTTCCATCACATTTCCGATCATAGACAAGGTGGTCACGTATAAAACCCACAAAATGAATACCTATTGGATGGCACAACTTCCTCATCCACACCATCTTCTAGCCAGTTTGTGCCCGCCCAATCTCGAAGCCAACATCTGCAAGTACAATGGATAAATTAAAACTTCAATGAAGCTTCCAGAAAACAAGAACTCGCATTGAGCTAGTAATATACACAAGAAAATGCACGGTAGCTGTAAAAGGCACAACCTTTGCAGAAAAGTGTGACAAGGCACAACTGGTCGCATAGGGACTAGCACTGCATCCATCGGATAAATCAACACATGTCCACTGTCTTTTCCATTTGATAATCTTTTGACTTGCTTCTTCTCCGCCTGGCAGTTCACATCCAAACAGAGTGGGTCAAATAATACCTTAGTTTGATGGCCAGTGCAACTGCTACTCACAACACTATCACATTATGCACCTTCAATACTTTTGTATTCTGATTCTTATGGAAGTCTACAAAATATGAAGTCGCTGGCCCCTACGGGTATTTATCAGATATGAGGGCATTGAAAGAATCAGCCATGTAGCACACTTACCCCTGATATAGTATGTCTAGCTCCAATGCTGCCTGGTAATTGTCCGAGTGAAACTTCTGCATAGCATGGGTGCTGTGCTGCTGAAGTACCACTTGCTGAAGAAGACCCTACCACATGAAATGGGATAGTTGAAGCATTGAACGCCTGTAGCTTGCTGCAACAGTGACAGCAGGGGGCAATATATGGAAAACCCTAATCAGCATGGATGAAATTGTACGCAGGAATCACGCCAGCCAGCCCAGGATCTGCACTCCTCCCCAGTATACTTGGGATTACATCTATGTAGCTGGTAGTGTCCAGACTCGTGATGGAAAGGACAAGGAATTCTACCAGTGGGTTACCAATATTACTTGGGCTCGGTCACTAAGGACGGTCTTTTGGTTAACTAATCCACAACTAACACAATTGGCTTGCACTCCTATTATATAATTTTGTTAAAAACTTGGTCATGGCAAGTAGGAGGATAACACTAGGCTGAGAACCATTGTATGAGTATTTTACTCTATCTGACCCAACACTTAGCCAGTGACTTCCTATGCATACCAGCAGGACTTCTGTTGCAGTAAGAGCAATTTTACAGCACACAGTGTAACTGACATCAACCACAAGTATGCTATAACAGAAGTCAAAGGCCATGCAAAAATATCAAAGGGTCCCATGAACCCAAATGCTTCCTACCTTTTGTAGAGCTGAGTCACCAAATCGTCTGGACAGCAGCCACTCAGACGACCAGTCAACCCACTTGGAGCCACAATAACTGCAAGATCCCAATATCTGGTCCCTGTTAACGGATGCTTTTGGGACTCAGGATACAAACACAGCATCCAACTTCCACATCTACAAAATACGAGAAAATTCAAGCTAAACTCCAATCACTACTGAAAAAAAAGCTAAAATACATAAGAACTGGGACCTGCAAGACTGTTGTCACAAATTCCCAAATTTGATCTTTGCTGAGCAAGAGCTGCTTGCAGATCATCCATTACAAGTTGACGCACCCTCCTGTCACACATTTCGTGCCCCAGATATCAGAGCTGCACAATTGTGTCCTTCCAAACCATAAACACCCAAAATGAATGCCCAAAAAAAACTCCACGACCACTACCTTCCACAAAAGGTCATCCCATCCTTATCAAGTTCAGCCCAGAGACATCTGATACCCTATCTTCCCTCTCAGACACACTATCATGCAGGTCACAAAAATGAACAACTAAAATATTCACAAGCCCACACAAGCATCTAGCTTAATTAAGAGTGCCTCACAAGGTGCTCTACGCACTTTCGGCGCACGACTACATGCACAAAGATGGCATCATCGCTTGCTGTAAACAGTAGCTCGCAACTGGGAAGTGGTTTCCTGCAGCAATACCCATTTAAGTAAGGATTAGAAAGTTCCGTCACTGCACAGTTTGTCTGTTCTCTTGCCAGTCACTGATTGTGTAAGATGTTCATGTGACTAATTTGTTCATTTTGACTCTTCACTCTAATACAATATGTTGCAGAAATGCAGGAGTACAGGACCAAGTTACATCCATTTCAGCAGCCATATAGTAGCTGAAACAAGTTTCTGACAATCTGAGGTTATATTTGACATATAGCAATGCAATGAGGTGAGAGGTAACCCAAAAGGTACTAACACTATGATCAAGGTCCTGCTATGGAATTGCACACAGAGATTCCACCCAACATGCTCAACAAAGAGGAATGGTACTATTGATACACATAGTTTTCGCTATTGCAGATGCAAAGCATCTATATGCCTCACCTTAAATTCAGCTCAGTTGCACCTTGCACACGACATTTGACGAAGACATCTCCAAAACGAACATAAGACATGCTCCGAAATCCTCTGCAGAAAGACCAATAGATCCTGATTAGAAAAAACTACCAGCCACAATTCCAAACAATCAACTGAATTATTTCAAAGGCATGTCTTAAGCATGGATGAGAGCACAGGCTCTGCTTGGTGAGCTGAGGACCAAAAAATTGGCCTTAAAAGTATAGCTTAAAAAAAATTACAAAATTAAAACAAATTAAAACAAAATTACAGGTATTTGTAGACAAATAGCCTAAAGCATTTAATTCAAGAAAATTCCAGCCACCTTTCAATTCGATTTCGAAGTGCTTGAACCAGTGCAGATGCCACTTCGCTACATTCTCCAGGAGCTCGCCACACTCCAGCTCCAACCACTGCCAGTTGAAAAAAATAAGGTCAGGCTTAGCTCAATATTAATGTACTCGTGATGCACATCAGCTTCAAACAAAAAGACAAATCTCCCAATTTCCAGGTCAAGATAGGATTAAAAGGCACTGCATCCAAGATCTTGCAAGCTCAGCTGCTGCATGCATTCCATGAAAGCACAACCATAATAAACCCTGTGATGCATAAACAAAACTCAAACAAAGATCTAACATACAAGTAGACCATTGCATATGCAACCCAAGGTCACCACAAATGGTGTGATATTTTGCACAGGTGCACAGTGGCAGATAGATATGATGCTTCAGTTCACATTCAGAATATCCTTTTTCCACTATCTCATCCTTGCTGACCTTTAAGACCAGTAACAGCCGAGTGAACGAGAGGGTTGAGACTGTCATGTCGGCCTGGCAAGAACAGCCAAAGTTTCACTCTATCATCTGCACAGACACAAAACCGGTGGGTGAGGTTGATATAGCCAACCAGAGAACAGATGAATAAATGCCAGTTTCAAAGTCAAAAGCAAAAAGTCCAGGCTACAACCTTTCAAACAGCTAAGAGGATTCATTACTAGGACAGTGTGTAAGCTAGGTTCACTTTTAAGATGCAAGATGTCAAGTGCCTGGCTCTGATCCCTGAAGGTCAAAGAGAGTATAGCTTCTCTCACAATTCCCAAAAACAATTCAAGCACAACTCAATTCACTGTCAAATTTTATTATGAAGCTTCTATGAATTGGGTGAAGGAGAATCGACAATACCTGACAGAGTCCAGGTACTCAGATTCCCCTGTTCCTGGAGCCACATGTGTGCTCTTATCACCTGCATTGCAGCCAAGTCCTGCCATGACCTCTCCTTCCTGTCAAACCACACCAGCAACTCTCAATGTGTGCTGCAAGATTCTCGAAACCAAAACAGGCTGCAGGCAAAATGGAAGAAATAAACATCCTAACTAGAGGAACGTAAGAATCCAGCTGTGAACCCGTCAATCGACTCACCTTCAAACAAATGTCAATACTATACCTGATACAAGAATTCGAGTTTGAATCTCTTCAACATGGCCATGCATAGTCAGAAAAACCCTAAAATAAATTATCAGGACATGAAAAGCACCCGACAATCATGTTGTGAGCTACATTTACAACTTCTAAGTTCCAGTCATACCCAAGTTGCAACCACCTATCTAGAAAGACAAAGTGGATGAGCACAGATCAACAAACCTTGTTGAGTTTGGAGAGAGAGACTCTCCCTCTGGAAGAAGGAGAAACCATGAAACTTGGTGCAGTCCTCCCTGGAAAAAACCCAATCAAAAGGATTCATGATCTATAACCGGAGTCCTGTTCAATGACCCCACCTCTAAATAACAAACCAGATCAATTAGGAGATATCCCATTAGATTTTGATACTATTATAACCACCGCTTCTGTGACCCAGAAATTGCTCTCGAAAAAACAAAAACCATCTGTAACACCTCTCATCACCGTACCACTCTGTGAGCCCTTAACAACGTCTTCCTTCTGCATAAATTTCAACCTCGGATTGCTGTCCTAGAAAATCAACGAGAACTTTCATAATGATCCAAATCTAGGAGATAACAAGACACATATTAGCCTTCACCTGGCTAGACTACCCATGATCTGTTGAAACGGCATTTCCGAAGTGCTGGACACAATCCAATAGAGTAGTGAACAATCTTGCGTTCTCATAGCCAGAGAGAGAATGAAAAAACAAGGCCTCAAGTAAGTTGCTCAAATTCTGTAGCCTACACGCTCTTTCAAATGAGCGCTGAAGGTTATGTGCATGAAAATCCAGCTTCTTCTCTCTCGGATAGGTCAAGTCGGCCTACTCTCTGCAGCACACCTTGTTTCCAAGTGCCCCAACGGCGCCAGGAGAGCCTTGATGAACAGTTCAAAACTTCAAGGAGATACCAAAGGGTGCTACATAGCCTGTTAATTAAGTGCATTAAGGTTCCAGAAACCCAACAGGATGAAGACGGAAAGCAAAGCAGCCGGGTCTATCTCTCTCTTTCTCTCTCCGCCGATGAACAGGGTCGACAGAGAGCCGTCGTTTTCTAGGGTGCTCGACGTTGTCGGATTTTGCAGCTAGAACACTTGTGTGCTGCTCTGCTCTGCTTCTCCTTCAAGAGCCCAGATATAAGTATTTCTAAGAACGTACTTCCCTCTCAGAGATGCTATGGCAGAGATGATGGTGATGGTGAAAGGACTACACGTGCTATCCCAGGCTGCAGCAGTATGTACTAGTAGCTGGACTTCCATTCATGTAATTGATGTGATGTGATGTGAAGTGAACAGAACAGAATTTGCTATGCTTGTCACACAGGGGCCAAGGAAGAAAGGGAGTTGAGGGAACAGGAACAGGATATCAAAGCAGCCGGCTCTCTCTCTCTCTCTCTCTCTCTCTCTCTCTCTCTCTCTCTCTCTCTCTCTCTCTCTCATATGAACAGGGTCGACACAAAGCAGCCGTTTTTTTAAGTGCTCAAAGTTCTCATATTTTGAAGGTAGGATAAACATGCTTTTGTTGCTCTGCTCCTTCTTCAAGAGCACAGATAAAATGCATTTCGAAGAAAAGAGGCGCCACTCAGCTTCCCTCTCAAAGAGATGCTATGGCAGAGATGGTAATGATGAGAGAGCTACATGTATTATCATCTCCCAGGTTGTAGCAGTAGGAGCTGGCAGCTGAGCTTCCATTCATGTGATTGATGTGATGTGAAATGAACAGAATTTTCGTATGCTTGTCACACAGGGGCCGAGAAAGGAAGGGAGGCGAAAGAAGAGGAACAGAGGAGTGGAGGCGCCAAAATCTGACTTACAATGCGGAAGACATTCGTCAACATGGTGTTCTTCGCAGCTCCGGGCCGAGACCCCCAGCTGCCTGCCGCAATCACAAGCCACGGCTCCCCGCCTCGGACGCTTGCCGGGTGCTCAACCTCAACATCTAAACAAACTCAAACTCAAACTCCTCCTACTACCTTAGTTAGACCTCAAAAACCTGACCTCTTCTCTTCACTCGTCTCCGTCATTCGTTCTCGCAAACAGCGTACTTGCCACCACACCACACCACAATCCCTAGGCTAGCACCCGTAGCACACGATCGCCTACTACGACCACTCTCCGCCATTCTCGATCGCCACCGCCACCAAGCCGCAACACCGACACACTCTCAAAACAAACAAACCTCTAACAAAAACAAACGCCACACTCTCCTCAGGACGTTTGAGTTACCGCTTCCGACTCCGCAAACATCATCCCCGTAGAGTCACTCTACATTGACGTAGTCAACCACCCCCATAGCTCCCGAGAAACAAAACTTCGTAGAGCTCTCTCTCTCTCTCTCTCAGATATGAAACCGGAAAAAGGGAGAAAAAAAAACCAAAACCAAACACAGGAGAAAATTCGACAATATGAGAAAACGTCGACTAATCCGACGTTTGGCGAAGGAGGGCAACAAAGACAGCACGCGACAAGCGGATATGGAGGTGGAGAGGCGGGTGAGAGGATGCGAAGGTAAGTTGAGAGTAAAAAGAGGCAGGTCAAGGGGACGCCATAGCCCCTCCCCGAAAGCGCGGCTTTAGGGCCCACAAGCGGAGGGAGAGAGAGAGAAGAGAAGAAGGAGAAGGGAAGGAGCTATGGGTCCCTTCGTTCCTAGCGGTAAGGGAGAGGGAGAGATTTAGGGTGGGTGGGGTCCTAGTGACTCATCACAAACACGAATAGCATAGTTTACTATTTTCCCCTCGATATTTTGGTTCCGCCCTCCTCCGTAATTTAATCCACGTTCATCCTTCTCGTTGTCATAACATTATTCAGTTTCCATGGGTCGTTCCCTATCATAAACTATAGATTGTCATCATCTGCAAATTGTCGGGATATTAACAATAGTTGGGTGTAGATCCAAAAACTATTGTGACACAGGTTTCAACCAATCTCCCCGTGGCTAGTCACAGTCACGCCCTGGGAAGCGGGCCATGTTCGGTGAACTCAGTGGGTCATGGGGTCTTAACCCACAACAGCCGGACTATCGACATTAGTCCCTAAACTGCTCCTCACACGAATCTCACCCATGTTATTTCCAAGGAATATTTTTGAAGATTGAAGATGTGGTTTGTGATTATATAGCTAAAGTGCATGAAGGGATTCCAATTGAAAGGGCGTAATTGTAACATGAACATTGATGTGTCAAAAGAAAGGTATGTGGGTTAAGGATTGTAGATGATAACGAAGCATTGGATTCATTGCTTTTCAAGTGAGTAATATAGGCCCTCGAACTTATAAATACTAATCTCTAACTCACTATGTCACGTGTTAGATTGAGTATTTCTAAAGCAACCAACGGTTTTGAGGGCTAGGCTATAAGTCAAGCATTACCATATCCTACTACATGTGGTATCTTTGTGAATGAAGGATGGTCAAAATGGTCTTAAAAGGTCCGGTTAGCATCAGAGTTTAGGCCGTGTATTTGATTCAAAGAGTTGGACGTTATAGATACTTGGTGCGAGCTCATCGTTGTTTCATAACTATTATTTAAGTAAAACTAGATTAAGTTCAAGTCCATAATTAGAACATGTTGAATTTCATCATAAGACCCAATAACATGATTGTATGGTAAGATCCTCAATAAAATATGTAGAATTGATTATGATAATATTATAGCAGTTGTTTTGATTGTATTCTCATTATTCAACATTTATTTATTTCTATTTCACATTAAAAAATTGTCAATTTATTTTAATGACATAACATTCAAATAATCACTAAGGATTCACATATCTCCAATAAAATTTAGATATATCAAAAGTGTGTTGACAGATCTGCCTATAGAATTGAAACAACCATAAAGTCCATATTTACTTAAATATGAGTTTCATGTAACAACAAGCTACAGGGTGCATTCACAATAACACGACCCACGGAAACTGTAACCAGTGGTTAATTTAACGGATTGTTAAGCAATAATCTTATCATATGAATTGATAATGCAATACAAATTAGTAACTACATATAATATATGTCATTATACAATATACTAAAGTTTGACGATGTTTGGGAAGTTATTGGTACTCCAAAAGGACTAAAATATGGTCGTAACCAGTCCTTAATAACGACTAAAATGTGCTAAAATGTTCACAATATGTCGCAAAATGTCCTTAAATTTTTCTAATATCTACATAAATTGAAGATATTTTTTTCTAAGCACTCATCAAGAGTCGTTATAACTTGGCGGGGTTGGCTCGTGTTATTGTGAATTCACCCTACATGAAGTGTTGAAAAGTTGGTGTCACATAGGGTAGATGGAGACAAAATTAAAATAATGAAATAATGAAATAATAGTAATAAAGTAATAAAGGATTGCCACATGGCTTATATTTATTTTATAAAACAAATACAAATCATGGGGCCTTTCATGTAGAGTTTCAATTTGTGGCAATATTGCTAAGTCTGAACTACTAAAGATTCTACATGGGTTTGACATACATTATAATTTTTGAGATTTACCAGAAAAAATACATTTTATTCAATAATGGATTTTCACATGGTGTTCAAGAAAACCATGACGTCTTTTTTTTTTTGCACAACTTATTTTGGAAGAAATTAAGTATCCATATGTGCAATTCAAAACTGCCCAAGAATGATGTTGCCACCCCCATATTTGAAAAAGTAGTTTCAAGGAGTCAATTCTTTCTTTCAATTGGACCATCAAGTTGACATTAGGGCCAGTTTACACGAAGAACCATGAAGTCGGACCATGGAAGATGGTCTTTTTCCATGGTCCGACTTGATGATTCAACTTTATGGTCAGATTTCTTAAAAAATCAACTTACAAAGCCTTTGGGGCCCTCACTAGGTGTGAACCGAATATGGGCCAAGAGGAATGACCATGCACCAAAAAGGGAATGTGTTGATGTTTTAAATATATGTCTAAAAAGGGCATTTTTGAAAAAAATAAAATTCAAGTTTGACCATTCTTGTGTCTTCTTTTTGTCTTCATCTTCTCTTCCCCAAAAATAGTTTTGTTAAAAAATATTATAACAATATTTCTTTGCTACATGCCCTTGCCTTTTTCTACTCAAGCACCTCTTTTGCCTCTCCCACCGTAAAACATGTTGGACCATGTTAGCAGATAATGTAGGCCCTAAAACATGTCTTTTGGAGACCTCAAACTCCATGATCACTCTAACATTTTTTTTCCTTGGTGTACACCAAAGTGGTCATGAGACGAGTTCAACATCCAATTACAGATTGTACAAGGCCTTGGGACGACTTCATGGTCCATGGTGTAAACAACCCCTTAGCCTCTATCTCACATAGGCTACCACATCCCACCACTCTAGAGAATCAGTGGGTTTGAAACCATCCTAATGTACTTTTAGACTCATTAGCCTTTTTGACTTCCCAAACTTTAAAACCAATATAATATACTTATATTAAAACCTAAGACTTTGTTGCTTTAATCAAAATTTAGTAATGAATATGATATTTTATCGATTAGTTATAATCTCAACAAAGACGTATCACCAATCGTATTGATTACAATACTAATCAAGATGATGATTGGCTATATGTATGTATATATATATATATATATATATATATAAACAAAACATGGTATTGAGCTTAATCAATCAACCTTACATGCACCTTCCTTATACATGTTTTTAATTTATTGAACTAGAGGTTCAATTTCTTAATTAAAAGACTTCAACTATGGACATAGTAGTCATAACATTACTCAGATCCATAACAATGTTATGTGGGAGTGACAATATTCCATAGAATATTCGTGGATATTCACCACATTCAGTATGAATGTGAGGAAGAAGAAGAAGAAAAACAACTCCGGTCTCCGGAGGAGGTTGGAGTGAATAGAGTGTCTGTTCATAGGACATCTTGGGCCATGCCCGAGGGCAATGGCGTTAGATGTAAAACTACTTCACCCTTTGCAGGGGAGTAGACACTATATTTAGTAACTACTAATCGCTACCGGTAACCGGTAGCATGGCATTACTCTAGGGGGCAAGGTATAGCGGGTTGTAGGTTTGTTTGTTTATTTATGTTAAATTCTAGAAATTTGTGATAGATTGTCGGTTCTCTAGTCTTCGTTTATGAACTAGTATTGAGTGTGCATATTGTGTGGCAATTATGTTAATTTGTTTAAATGTACTCCTGATTTTCATGATAGGGAGTTTAAGCATTGATTCTAAGCTTTTCATTGATGGGATGTGTGTTGTGGCCCTTGCGCTTGTGGCTAAGACTATGAGTGGGGCTACGTTCCATCCTATGGTTTTGATGTCGTTAATGAGCGGTTGGTATTCTGTGGTTTTCCTATCGAGGGCTTCTACAGCAAATCAGTCATTACAATATGTAATTTCTATAAATTGTATGGTAAATTTTGGTGCAAGGGTTTATGGTGGGGGATGGTTGTATGGGTGGCCGATAAAGCACACAGTATGTCAAGTTTGAGCCTAGCGTTGCAATGGCATCTTTGGGCACCACATGTGCACGGCAGTAGCCATGTTGGCACTGTGTTTTCATGAGGTAGTTCATCATGCGTTCATGCATTCATAAGTGTATAGTGTCTTGATATTTTAGTTGATAAAATGAGTTTACGTATTTCCCATACAACTTCATTGTGTCTTTTTGTTATAAGTGCATGGATGTGTTGTTGTTTGCATTTAAGTAGTATGTGTAACCATGTATCTGCATCTGATGAGTTGCAGATAGGGCATGTCTTTGATGGGTAGGCTTCTATGCCAAAGAAGAGTTGTTTTCTGGCATGACCCATATACTGTCAAGTTCGGAATTTTATTAGACACGTTTTTTGTTTATCCATGACGGTGGGGTTTGTCCAGAAGTCGTTTGATAATACTTTGTCAATGTCATCGTTCTCAAGTCATTTGTGTAGTTGGTGTGTTTGATTTGCTATAATTGTTAGGTTGTGTCTTGTGTCATATTTAACGACGTGTTTTCCGAGGTACCTAATGGGACCTTTGTCTGGTGTATCTTGCATGGAATGCCACCAGTTTTTTTGGAAGTAATATGGTGTGGGGTGTGCGTGTTCATGTGGTGTTGTGGTGTCTCTGTGGTCTAGTTCACGTCCATGTTTTGGGCAATGCGTCTGCTTGCTTGTTGCCATTGATGTTTGTATGGGCCTTTATTTTGTGGAGTGTGGTGATTTGGGTGCGGGAATGCGGGGAATATTATGTGGAATATTGTCAGTCCCACAAATCATTCTTAAGGATCTGAATAATGTTATGGTAGGTACATTTCAAGAATTGTTTTTTTTAACTCCAATATTTTATTGAATTTACATAAACCAACAATCTTAAGTGTGGAGACACAACCTTATGCATGTGCATAGTAACAAGAACACCCGAATCTCCAACTTTGGCATTGAACGAGTGTTGCTTTGGAAGGGTAGGATGAAAGTCATCCACCTTGAATATCAATTTTGCTTTGAAATGGCGTATGACCTCGTTATTCTACGATAGATAATGCACGAGGACCATGGCATTCCGTGAATAATGGCCCACCTTAGGGCAGGAGCCCGAGGACATAGCCATTATTCACGCGTTGCCATGTCCCGAGGGTGTTGTCAAGCGTAAAGTCCTAGATCATGTTTCAGCCATTGGATGTGTGCTGGGTCATATGTTGTTATGTTTGAAGTCCCATTGTGATCCACATCGGAATAGTACATTGTGTAAAGCATCCACTCTTACCAAGGACAACTATGAGCCAAGGCTTTACGACATATAAAGGGTTTTTTTTTCATACATATTGTCATCCTCAATTTCAACCAAAGAACTTATATTATTCACAATCTTGGACCCTTGAGGGCAATTTGGCATCAAAGGATAATGAGGTGCTTCCATGCAATTCTCTCGAAAATCAAGTGTTGGCTTCCTCAATTCAATTCAAATTCCCTCAATGAGGTCGTGATTTGGAATGGGATTAGAAACATTGTTTTTTAAATAGGTTAAAAACAAATTTTATAATGCAATAATGAAGAAACAATTTGTCATAATTGAATGCATCTCTCATATGTCAAGTACAAACGGGATGGATCATGTACATATTGGAATTATTTTATAAGTAACTAGATACTATATATATATATATATATATAATAATTGGGATTCCTCACATTTGCACAAAGATGAAATGTGTTTCACTATAGAATGATCAACTCTACAAATTATATCTTTTGGAATCAAAGAGTACAATGATTTTTACTCACATTTTTCTTCAATATATTAATTTTGTGTGGTTGCAATTTCATTAAGTTCTCAACACTTCATAATACAAGGTGGATTTTGAGCGTGACAATCGAATTTCAAAGAGCCATGTTTAGTATTCTAATATGGTATTTATCAATGTATTTTTTGGTGTAGATTCAAGGGCGGTTTACACCATGGATGATGAAGTCGGACCATGGAAGATGGTCTTTTCCCATGGTCCAACTTGACGGTCCAACTTCCATGATTTGATTTCTTAAAGATTCAATTTACAAAGCCTTTGGACCTCTCACTAGGTGTAAATCAAATGTGGACCAAGAGAAATGACCATGTACCAAAAAGTGAATGTGCATTTTTGAAAAAATAAAAATAAAAATCGACCATTCTCTTGTCTTTTCTTATCTTCACTTGTCTTCATTTGTCTTATCTTCTTGTTTTCACTTGATTTCACCTTGGATTTCATTAGCATGGTTGCAATGTGGGAGAGGAGGATGAGACTTATTTTGCTCTTAGGATTATACATATTTTTTCACATGCTTGTGAAGCATGTTGTGGACATTCAATAGGGCTCATGGGCTCAACTTCACGTTGGTAATACACCAAGTTTTTGTTTTTTTTTATTTTTTTTTATTTTTTAATGATCTCCTCTATGGTCATTGTTTCAATATCCAAAGATGTTTACATAAGACACTTATAAATGATATTCTTGCATTCTTGTTAACTTAAAATATAGTGGGCCACTTGTGTGGTTGATCACTTTATGATTTCAAATTTATAGAAGGTCTATACTTTAAAATATTTTTTCAATTATGAACTTGTACAAATTTTGTAACTACATATTTAGATATATTATATTATAAAACATAGTATACTAGCAAAATGCTATAATGATTATAACTAATCATTTTAATACCCTAATCGATGGCCGTCGGGTCAAAATCATTTTTCTATTGCTTGTAAGGTGATGAGTGTTATGAAAAGAATTGAAAAATACAAGGAAAATATGTTGTGAATGAAATTTTATTCTTAGATTCCATTACTATTAGAGCAATAAGGTGTAAAATTACGTAAGGCATGTTATATTGAGCCTAGAAACCTTATTGCTCAAATTTTAAAAAATTAATATACAATTATTTGCTATTGTTATACTATTTATTTATTTTACATTTTCATGCAAACGATGACTTATGTAAAGATTGAATTGAAAACTCAAATTAGTCAAATAAACATGAGAAAATGAATCATTTTTGTTTGTGGTTTTAATGAGTTGTTGTCACTTAGGATATCAAAACTTGTCTTAACATGTGTGTTTTCAAGTGAATCAAATATACACAAGTTTGATTTAAGTTTTAACAAGTTTTTGAACATGCACATTTGGAAATTGTTGTTAAATTTTGATAATAGTGCATACAAGTATCAACACTAATATGGTAGTGATCTATGAATAAACATAACACTAGAATAATGGCTCCAAAAGTGATATTTGACAAAATGTATAAAATTTTACATATATTGTAGCTCTCTAGCAGCTTGGGAAGAAAATAATTAATTTTAAAGGTGCCCAAATTTATGGGAAATTAATTTTGTTGAGTGCCCAAAAAAAGAAATAACATTCAAAGAGTGTCTAAAATCACGATAATGCAAGTGACATTCATTAGAATCCAACAAAATAGCATCAAATCAAAGCAAAATTTGCTGCCAAGCAAAACCTTGACATACAAGTAAAAGACAAACTTTAGGGTAAGGAATGTTAGTTAAGGGAAACTGTGTTTAGGTTAATTGTAGCCGCCATGGATGAATGTTTAACGTATTTTAAGTTTATTTTTTAATTTACCCAATTTTAGAATATTATTTTCTAGACCACCTAACTTACTTTTGCACTTTAATTAATTATTAGGCAAAAAGGTGCCCAAGCTGCTAGAGAGCTACGGTATTGGGCATGATCTTAGTGACTTACGCCACCCTTTATTTTATTTTATTGTTCATCATTTTTGCATATGGCAAATGTGAGATTTGTCTCACGGTTCGTTCAAACAAATTGTTACGAATCGGATGTGTTTTGGTAATGACCACATCCTTCATTCAACCTTACCATATAATTTTCAATTTTTATTTTGATTGACCCCTAAAAAAATTCTCCACAAGATTGAAAACATGATCCATGATTAGAGACTTGTGATGCGTGACAACAACCAAAAATGAGGGTAGAAGTGTTGCATAAAGATTGATGTGTTGAAAAGTAGGGTACCCAGTCTTTGATTGTTCAAGTTAAGACTTTGTCCCATGATAACCCTGCTCAATAAACCCACTATGGTTCACATATGAGCTCGAGGGTATGTTGAAGGTGAAGCATTCCTCGTCCACACCAACACTAGCAGTCGGCGTCTCTCTCTCTCTCTCTCTCTCATGAAGAGCTGAGACGGAGAATGTGAACACAAAAAGATCGGGAATTAAATATTTGTTGTTTTGCATAAACATTGGCACGATTTGTACAATACAATGAAGAAAAACTCATTGAATGGTTGCTAAAGACTCATTCAAGGCAAGGTATCACCATCATGGATGTATGTATGTATGTACGTAGACAATGCCATGATTTTCATACCTTATAATGTACCACATGCATTAATGATGTGTTTTATCATGAAAATGGACAAGAGCATATGCTTGAGCAACCTTTGTTCTATATGGCTTGACTCTTACACACAACCCAAAAAGTGCTATCTAGCGTTATAACGTATTTATGAAGGAGTTAGATGCAAGGTTATGAAGGCATACACGAGCATTGATGTGGCCTTGCCATGATATTATGGGAAAGGAAAATGGAATCAAGGCTTGGAAGGTCTGAAACGATGGTCCCTTGTAATAAAACAATAACATGCAACTATATTATTTTATTTTAACATATTAAATTTAAAAATGCAACAATGGTGTATTTTATATTTATTTTCATGTTATATTTCATATTTATTTAGAGTGCTAAAAATGATATCTATGTGTCTGAGTGATCTCTCAAGATTTAGTAACAATGTTGTTACAAATCCATCGGGTTGTCTATGCATATATCTGCTCCAACCATCACATATAATAGTCTATAATACCCACTAAGGTCAGTGTTTCTTCTCTCTCTCTCTCTCTAGTTCTTGATCAATACCATGATATTAAAACTGTTGATTATACACTTTCACATTAATCAAATAGCAATTGTCTTCTTTATAAATAGATGACGATATGCTCAAAAGATCATACATATACATACATGGAAAATGGTCATACTTTCCTTGTTTGTTATGTAACAAGGATGTAGATGAATGATGTAAAATTACCATGGTTACAGATGTGACCCACGTCTCTAACCCATGGTAAAAACAGGGTCTGGAAAAACTTACCATAAGTAAAAACTCCAATATAAACCCCTAACCCTAAAAGGAGCTTCCTTTTTTACCATTCATACAAGCGTATGGTGAGGTGACTTTGTGCATACTCACTAGAATAGTAGATACGGGTGGAAAGTGAGAGAAACTAAGGCTAATCACCAAGAGGAGGATTCTACTTGGAAGTAATCCAATCATGGCCAAAGAACAAGTTTGAACACTCATATGTCTTTTTGCAATGAGTGTTCGAATTTGAAATATTGCAATATGTTTGATGTTGTGTAAATGTGTGTGACATGGATAACAACTGGGTCCTACTGTTATTTACCTCGTGTACGTAACTAATCCTCAAATGTTTGTTGGTTGGTTGCATGGGCACAGGTGAGGCATGCCCTTCACACTTTCAATACAATGATGTATTGTGATTATGACATTTTGGGCATATCTATTGGTTAAAGTTACTAGGAATATTTCCATTGTAACTACTCCATACATGTGGTGGACTACTCCATATATGTACTTTGTGGTGAAACAAGAAGATAGGTATTTAAACTTCCAAGGTATGTGGCAGTCAAACTCAAACATTTGTTGTTGGATACCACTTTATAGCAAAAACCTTTAGTAAGGTCCATATTCTTGAAAAGCAAAGTAGGGTATAACACAAAATGTCCAGATCATAAAACACATAGACAAGCATGATTGCAAACAACTCTATTATGCAAGATGCTATTGTGTTACCAAGCAGGATGAGGCAAAGGAAATAGAAAGAGTCTTGTGGAAAATCCCCCCCACTCACCCTTGCATTGCAATGAGGAAGATGTTGAAGGATTTGGCCTCTGAAAAGAGGAAGTGCAAGCTTTGTAAAAAGTTTTGAAAAGTCAGCTCTAATGGTTGATAACAGTTGTTGCATGTATTTTTGGAAAATAGTAATATAAAAAGTTTATTTATTGAAAATAAAATTTATATCATTATAGATAAATAAATATAATATATGTGACGCCATAGAATAAATTAAACAAACTCTAAAGACTTTTATAGTGTTTGGAACCTAATTATGAAGTAAACCTAGCATATTCGAAATAGAATTGAATTTTTATTGTATGTTTTATCTTTGATTAGAAGTGTACCACATAATCTAGTACAATCAACCATATATTATGTTGATTTTTCAAATTACTAGCTTTAGCATCTCAAATTTGATTTTTAAAACTTGAAGTGAAAATATGCATTGTTTGGGAAGAGTTGTGAATCTGACGAGACAATTCCTAAGCCCAATTGATCATACTATCAAGATCATCTGTGGCGTTTAAAGTCTCCATAATAGGCCCATATCTATTCTTGTGTTTGTGTGCGTGTATGCGCACATTTTGGTGTAATTAGTGGATTGAATTGGATTGGATGGAATTGGCGAGGCCACGAAGCCACGGTGTTTTTACGAGGTTGGGTAATGAAACGAGTTGATTGAAACTCCTTTACATGTGCTTGGAATCTTAAATGTGTAGGAACAATCAAATGGCAAGCAATAAAGAATACCGAAGCACATGGGCAATGTTGCATGTGAGTGGACAAGATGTAACTTATGGCTTCTAATTTGATTCAACACAAGCCAACAAATTAGAATCTATGTGGATTTTGAAGATGTCCATTCAATTATAACAAACCTCGAAGAACTTGAATTGGGTTTGGACTTGTAATGAATCCTAGAGCTACACACATGTTGCCAAGTCTCCAATCCATGATGGATGATGGACATACAAACTCTTGGATAGGAAGAATGGGTTGTTGCACATATGAAGGTGTCTATTGCTCAAGAGCAAATTTGTAAAACATTTGCCCAAATTTTGTAAAGCAAAAAATGTGGTCAAGAGGTGAAGTGTTTCTCGTACAAGAGATTCAATATGCTCGTATGGAGAGATTGATGTTCACTTGTGAATGGCTTTCACAATGTTTTCTCAAATATGTTGAATATTGTGATTGACGAATTGAGAATTTTGACGGTGTCGAGAACATTTGTTGTTTTGTTGTTTTCATTTTTGAGTTTCAAGTTGCACCTTGAAGGGTTGCCAAACATTTGTGGAGTTGCGAGCATTTGCTATGGGATTGATGTGGTTTATGGGAATCTTGTCGGTGAATTGAAAGGTTGACAATTTTTTGAACAAAAGCATGTTTGTTTACCTTTGTTATTCAATAAGCCCTTTACACATGATGGTGCAAGTCATTTATCGCCTCAATTATCTATGTCCACTTAAAAACATCTCTCCGTATATCCTTGGTATGTGGTAAACTTGTTGCTAAGTCTTTGGAAGTTGCAATCAACATGTAGCTTTGTATGTAGCCAATATGTGGTTCAATTTATATCGTGCAATATGGTAACAATGTCTAGTTAGATTTGTGTTGGAGCACTCGATTATGTGTTGAATTTTGTTGCCCACAAAATCGTCACCTTCAATGTAGAGAATTTGCAGCCATGTGCAAATTTTGTACTTTGTTAGGAAACATTCTATGCAGTTGTTTTGTGCCAAAATTTGTAGACTGTAGAGTGGCATAATCTCTATCGTTGTGCGGTTGATTGTGGATGATTTTCCTTTAGTATGTTTAACATTATAATATCATCATGCAATAATTATAGCTAAACATGTGCCAAATATAGGATGAAAAATATTTGTTTAAGTTTGCATTTATATGTCATTTATTACCAATTTCCTTGATATGATATTTGATCAATTTCCTCGACTCCCATTCATCCCTTAAGAGGTCTTCAACATATTTAAGTGATTTACTTTGGTCTACTACATGTCAAATATAATGTGTGACTCTTTTAATAAAAATATTCATATGCATATAAGTCCATGCAATTGTTTGTGTGAATTTTGATATTCTTTTGAGGATGCCACTTCTAACTCAATTCGTTGCTGATCTACTTGTCCTCTCACATGTTGCAAGTTGGATTTTTTTTGTCAATGATATTACTACAGGTATGTCCCATAGTCAATGAATGGTGTACTAGCTTGTTAGTCTTTGTTTGCACATGGAATTTTGTGCCTACATTGTTGAAGCTACATAACATTACTCAACAAGGTCTACATACTCCTTGGAATTTTGACTATCTTAATGATTTTAGATAAATTTTCCAACAGATTGAGGTGTCAAGGTAAGTCTCAAATTGATGTCCTCATATAGAGAAGCTGTTGGTTTCAAGGGAAGATCCAATGATGACCATTGGTTGAGCACTATAACGCTGCTTTTGGAAATGTCATATCATGATTAGCCAAAATGAAGTGAATATATCTTAGTAACATTACGTGGTCATTGGGTCAAAGTTATACTATAAGAAAACTGAAGCCAAAGTTGTACTATACAGAGCTCATATTGCAATACTAAGAACCATGGACAACAACTTTTACAAGATTGTGATACTTTGCATGTAAGGTATTGAGGCCTTAGAGTGTTTTTTACACCACTATTATGAATGGCCAAAGTGGTGCTATTTTATACATATGATTAATCAATTTTAACAATGACTTGCTCAATGGCCCTGTTGCACTCGGCTTTAAAACTTAAAATAGGCGTCACCAAAAGGAAGGTGACGCTTTAAGGCCTCGGTACCTTAACTCATGTAATTAGAAACCAAAAGTCATCTCACATGCAAACAATCGACAACGTCATGGCCACTAAGTCAAAACCAAGGAACTTTACCGCAACTAAGAAGTTGTGTTGAAAAGATGAGGGAAATCGCGAGGAAAGTGGTTACGGGCACGATTTGGATTTGCTACTCATATTGCACTAATTGTGTGTTTCACATCTCTTAAAGAACACGTGATCTTAATATACAACCATGTACACAATATCTACAAACCTCACCAAGTTTGAGATTGATATATACATTTAGGGTTTTGAAACCTCATTTTATATATTTTGTCTCATGTCAAGAAAATGTACTTATACTTGACATTGATGATAAAAATGCAACGTACATATTGGCGTTGAAAGGCACCCAAGTTGCATATTTGAACTAGAATCTTCAATAAAATCAAAGCATTGAACCAATTCAAAAAATGCACTTAAAAATAAGCCAATCTTAAACATGGATAGTTTAGACAAAATTGACTCAAATGGAATTATGTAGTTCATATATGCATTTATGTGCATGGAGAGGCCAATCTGGGCCTCTTGGATGCTTAAGTTCTTTTATTGTTTCGAAATTTGTTCTCACACTTGAATCTCACATCTATTTAGATTGGAAACTTCAGTCCTTGCCAATTTACATTCTTAAATTTGTCCATGCCACTCTTCAGTATCTTGGCTCCCGAGGTGTTGGCAATATTAAGTGGTGGATGCTTTTAATTTCATTTATAATTTCAAACAATATGGTGTCGATGACCACATCTGCACACATAACAACTTGCACACAATATGGTAAGCACTGACCTCCTCTGCATTAGTTATGGGACCAATAGATGTTTACAATATGGATGAAACTAGTTTATTTTATCATGTCCAACCAAACAAGACACTAAGAGCAAAGAAATGTTCGTGGGCACAAAACTCACGAGGACCATCTCACTCTTGCTCTTGTTGTAAACATGACATGCAGTGACAAGTTGTTATTATTTACGAATTTGTACGCCCAAAATGCTTTGGAAGGTGGCTGGCAACGTATTATGTTTGGTGGTTTGCAAACCAAATGGCCCGGATGACATCATATGTCTTTAACAATTTGGATGATGAACCTCAATGAACATTTCAAATCTCAAAAGTGGAAGGTACTTTTAATTATGGACAATCCTGCTACTCATTTGCATAAGCATATTGGTAGGGGTGTATTGTTTGGGTTTTCAACCTTGATATTGAGCAATATTACTATTGATTTTTCACCACCTAATGTTACAAGTGTGGCACAACCCTTGGATTAGGAAATAATTGCTACATTCAAAGTCCAATATATGAAGAAGCTTTGGAATGGGTTCTATCCCAGTTTGATTCTCCTACTACTCACCATGATTTGAGTAAAACAATGTCTAGTGTAAGGCAAACTAGTACGTGATGCTTTCAAGTGTGGAGAGAGATGAATCCCCAAATTATATGAACAACTAGAGGATGTCCAAGATTTTGCCTACAGATTGGAGTGCTGATTTTGCCATGGATGGCAAACGTGAGAAATTGAGAATGAAAGAAGCAACAATGAGTTGGCAAGTCTCATTTCCTCTTTGAATTTTGGAAGTGAAGAATTGCCTATTGAAGAATATGTGCAATTGGCATGAGAAAATAATTGTTGATGCAAAGTACAACATGGGTGAGTTGGTGCATTTGGCATGGGGTAGAAAAATCCATTTGGATTTAGATTTGAATGAAGAGCCAATGAAGGGGAATGATGTGGACGACTGGCCAACACCAATAGTCAAGCTCCTCAAGCCTACGAGTATGCCCAATTACTATCAAATTTGCAGCCGAGTATCCTTTAGAGTTTTCAATTTTAAATGTGATGAACATGCAAACTTTTATGGATAAATTGAGCAAGATGTCAATTTCCAACATCAACAAACATAATCATAAGACAATAAACTTTTACTTTTGTCGTATGTGATATGGTGAAAACATTATGTGACATTGTGAGCATATTTCTTCAATAAAATTTTCTTTCATACTTATGTATCTTCATTGTGTATACAAAATGATATTTTACATTGAAATAAGTCATTTTTTTGAAAAACCAAAATAGTAAAATATCATTTTGTATACACATTTTGGACATAGTACGCTGTTTGAGGCCAAAATGTCATATTATCTAGAACATGACATTCCGATATTACGACACTTTCTTGCGCAACCTAATGTGTCATATTGAAGAGGGAGAACCCTGGGGGGTGCACTCCATTGTCAAGTTGAATACCACGTGCGATAAAAAAAAATCTACTTTTTACATAAAGGATCACCAAAATGGATCAAAATTTTATCATTTTTTTTCACGAGTAGACATACATGGTATCTATTACATAATAAAAAAATGGTAACCAAATTTGATGATTTGTTTTTTTAATAAAACATACCGTTTCTAACTAGAATGACGCATAATTGAACTAAAAAAATTACTAAAAAATGAAGATGACTAAAAATTTCAGAAAAATATACAAAAGATATTATCAATGGTTATGTATATGGAAAAAAATCATAATTTTAAAATTATCTATGGCATATAATTAGGGTACCAAACTTTTTATCGCACATGGTTATGAAACGTAAGGGGGTGTGATCGCCCCGTGGGGAGAACAGTTTACCTTATTACTTGGCTGCCACGAATCCTTGTCCAAAGACAAACGGCGTTACACATGCGGACGCCGTTCCGTTGATGGGAACGGCGACGGCGACGGCGCAGACGTGGTGGTAGGCAGGCAGGCAGGCAGGCAGCACTGGGGAAAACCCCCCGCGTCGCCGTGGCCCCACGCGTTTGCCATCGCTTTTCTGCATGCCCCTGTTGGGCGCCATAGATACCGCACCTTAAAATCAAGGAGTTCTTACCTTCCCAGCTTCCCACTGATACCAGCCTCGCCCATTTTGGTTCACTGTCGTCGTAGCAGCAGCACTCAATATAAACTCATCAAGCAGAGTGTGTGTGGAGGTTCGTGCGGGGCGTGCTTAACCGGATTGCGGGATTTGGTGTTCCTCGACAGAAGCGACCATGCATTTGGATTCCAGGAGGAGGCAGGGCGTACAGAAGAGCATTCTCTTCACTCCGCTCATTGTAGTAAGTGATGCACCAGATGCTGCGTATGTTGTGATGTCACATTTATAGACTACATGATCGCCCAGACATACTGAAACTTAGACCTGGGGTATTGCATTGACATCGTTGTGCATAGTTTCGTTGCTTATCCCTAAACCCAAGGCCTTAACTCGGATCCCATGGGAACTCTCAAGGTTAAGCTGGCAAAGTGCTTGGATGGATGGGGACCTTCCTAATATTTCATTTGATTTTCGTGGCACCTTACCACCTATGGTCCACCCCACCCAATCAATCATATTGGGGTATCCGGAGAACAGATTCTTTTCAAACAACCATGTGGGAACCTAGGGGCTTGGCCTTGTGGGAGAAAGATTCTTTTCAAACAACCATGCGTGAACCCAGGGGCTTGGCCTTGTTGGAGAAAGGTGCAGGCCTGCTTGTCCTACCTGTTCCAAGGTGTTCACCTTCAAAATGAGATCTTCGGGCCCTCTAATTCTTGGGATGCCTGTTTTGGGATTACATGTAGACTTAGACCACCTCGAGATTAACCATCAACACTATAATTAGCGTTGGTGTCAACATTGCAGTCATTTTTAATTTTTTTCCTTCTTGGGAAAGGGTGAAGTTGTGAACTTGGTTGAAAAGGAAAGTTTTGTCTCCAGCGGCAAGGTTTAGGGTTGGTTTCTTGCGGCTGACGTGACCATGTCAGGAAAGGATCCATTACACATGTACTTGTTTCGTTGGTTGTAACTTAGGAGTCACGATGGCTTTTAGGCTAAGAGAAGAATTGACTCAGTCCCCTTACTAAGTGATCAAAGGCCACACTATTGTTGTGACCTGTGGTAGAATTAGGTCATCTGCATTGGAGCACTCTCCCGGTAGAACCCTGGGCTTTGAAACTTGGTAGTCTTACATGATACTAGTCTTTCTGTTGAATGAAATAGAGTTGATTGCTGTGAACCATCGTTGAAGATGAATTTTCCACATGTCGTAAGACCCGTTCTCTACTCGATTGGTTGGAATCCACTCGGTACAGAATAGCAAAAATAAGGTGTTCTCTGAAATAACTAAAATTTGGGCTTTTTTTTCCCCTACTTCAGGGTTTTGTGTGGTTTCCTGGTTTCGAAATAGAGCTTTTAGTACCCATTCTATAGACTAGTTTGCTTGATTCTTCCAAAACATGACGAGGATCCACTGTTGGGAACTGATGAAGTCAGTGGGGATGGATGTTGGGGAAGGTGGCTGCTTCCATGCACAGTGATTGTTGTGGACGGCCTTTTGTCAAATGGCTTGCCACCATTTGGCTATTGCCGCATGTGTGATTTGTTCTCTATTTCATTCTAGTTTCTGCTTCCTTCCTTTCAATTGCTTTGTATTGAGTATGCAACTGTAAAACATTTGGATGAGTATCTCTTGTGATCATAATTTATGCTTTAATATTTGCATTATCTGTAAGTGCTATTGGAACATCGACTTTTGAAATGAAGCTTCTGACCACTGCGGGCAATTCAATCCGGTTTGGCTACTATGTTCTGCTGAATACTAACTGGTCAGTTAGGTTGTATGATAAAAAGAGAAATCAACAAGTCTTCTTTTTCCTCTTGATTGCAGGGAAAAGTTTAGTACCGCACAGTCTTCATCCTGAGAAGAAGGCATCCAGCTCAAATAAAAAACCTCCAGTAAAGCCTAGATGCAACGCAAAATCAAGGATGTTTTCAAGGATACCTTCTGATTCTGGGTTGTCAATTTAACAAGTATGATGACGAAAGGGGACAGTGTGAAGTGTTAACCATAGGTCTACTAAACAAGGTGAGACAAAAGGGGAAGATGGGAAATGAGGGTCTATTGGGACTCTCTCCAGCTCATCGAAGGGGTCCAAACCCACCATCTCCTACTCCGTTCAGGAGGACCACATCTGGTCCTGACGTTGGCTGGCGCTCCCTGGTGCATCGCCATAAGTTCCTCCTCTCTGCACTTGGGCTGTTGACATTCCTCTGTACAATTTACCTTTACTTTGCCATTACTTTAGGAACCAGGGATGTGTGCTCCGGGTTGGGAGGTGAGCAGCGTGCTCTGTGCCAAGTAGGAATTAAAGCTCGAGAGGCGAACCATCTGCGTCGGCTCATGTTTGTGGAGGAGGATTCTGGTATGTATGTTTTTATTTGTATTTTTGTTTTTTTAAATTAAAATTTTTATTTGAAGATTTCTCCTCACAGATTGTTGTGAAATTTCTGTTGGTCTCTCTTGAATAGAGTTTCTCATTGCAAACCTCTCATTTAATATATCATCAACCCTGATTTCACATTGATTTAATTGCATCAAACTACAGCATCTAATCATGCCGACCAAACATAGGGTCGCTGTTTTAATCTTTTGTTTCTATATTTTATTGCTGCAAGACCTAAAAGGTTAATTTTCTGAGTGAATCACTGGCTAAATGGTGAGGTAGCACTGAATAGACATTAATTTCTGAAGGGTATGTCTCAACACTGACTCAACATTAAACACTGGTCACTTGGATTTTGAGGTATTGGGTCTACCCTTGTAGTAGGAAGGTTGACATATATCTCCTTGCTCATTAAAAATTAAACAGTCACATGCCTCTTGCTTTTGCATGTCTAGAGTCCAATTCGGACTGTATTTTCACTCATGAACATGCTGCAGTACCCAAAGAGGGCGCTCTATTTTTTATGTACTTATCCTGGAATGTACACTAGATAGTTCTATTAGTGTGGGTGGAACAATAGCGTGGTCCACTCTAATTGTCTAGTGAGGGTGGAGATAATGTGGGTTCAATATCCCCTCAGTCTTCCTTGAGACTTCCAACCAACACCTTACATAAAATAAAATAGTCACCTTACATCAAAAGTACCATAAAATATAATATTCACCCGCATCAATTTTCTAGAAAGACAATTAATATGGCTGACACTAATTTTAAACTAGAGAATTGGCATGTGTTGAAATGAATGTGGGCTCTAAAGAATCAATGAGACCCACATTAATAGGACTATTTAGTGTAGTGCCCACGTGGGATTCAATCAATGTAGTTGGCCTCAATCACTGTAGGAATGATGACACGTGCTGTAAGTAAAGTTTGTATTTTTATTGATCTGGCTGATGCTCATGTTGTCCTTCCCGCAGACCCATCAGAAGTTCAGGACACAAAGGGCTTTTTAACCACGAGTTTCAATCTGGCCAGTGGAAGAAGGGAGAGGTCGGTAGAGGCAACAACTTTATCATCACGTGGAACCATGGAGCAATATATTGGGGCATTCAAAGCTACACTTGATTGGGTTGATCAGAAGCAACCAAAGTTGATTGAGATCAGGGATAACCCGAAAGCTTCAAAAGAGTCGCATCATTTGAGAGGAAATCTATTTTGATGGATAAAAACAAATTTAGTTTTGTATCGATTTGCCCTTGTGTGTTTCTGTACAGTTTACAAGAACGGATACATAGCTGTGTTCTGCCTGCCAGTTGCTTTGAGGGCAGTGCTTGCTTGTCCCCTTGCTTGAGGCTTTGGAATATATGTGAAGAGCATATGAGTGAATTTTTCCCCACAGGATGGACAGGGCTTCCAAATGTGAGGGAGGGTTTTTTGTAAATGGGGCCAATGGAAGCGGAGAATAAGAACAATCTCCTATTGGTCCTTCATGTCAATCGACCATGTGGACCATGGTGAGGAAGCGCCACTTGCAGGTGAACTTCAACCAAAATGTGAGTAGTTGACCGGAGTGAGTAGGGGAACATGATTTCCAATTAGGCTAGTCACCGCAACACTTGATGTTTGAGGAACATAACCTAATTGGGCCTTATCAACCTAACCTTAGGCATTTGTGTGTAAGTTCCACATATAGACAGCAACCTTATTCCAAAGGACTTCTCCTTTTTACTTCTGTAATCACGACTTTACACTTGAGCTCTGTGACTTTTGTCATGATGTGGATCCCTTATTTTCTGGCTTATGCTACATCGGTTTGGCATGGGAGAGAGGTCCTAGTGCTAATGACCTAAGTTTCAATAGGGGACCCATCAACGCTTGATATGCACGCAAAGCGATTGACAGTGATAAAGAGCAATGGATGTGACCTCAAACCTCTTCCGAAATTCAGATTTTATGTATTCTCTTTGATGTTATGTGGAGCTTTTATTAGCTTATAAACACAGCATTTAAACTGAAATGACTGGGAACCGAACTTGAGATGCCTGAGAACCCCATTTTAAATACATAAATGTGTCAATCAAATTATTCTCAGCTTCAAAATATGAACGTGACTGCCTCAACGCCCCTTATCGCATTGGGGAAAGTAAAGCACTTTTTTGTTTTGTTTTTTGTTTCTTTAGTGTAATTTGTATCTTACAATTCCTTTTAAACATTGGAATCCCACTGTTCACTATTTATGAAAGCATGCTTCTTTTAACATCACAAAGTGCATGCCTCTTAAATTGTGCTTCCTCTACTGTTCTTGTGGAAACACGACCTTATTCCAAGAACGCAATTGCCATGACAAAACATTCAAACCCTCCTGTGTTGAGCATTCTCAAAGGTTTTCACTTTCACTCCAATAATATGTCCTTGGTTTGAGACCATCAAAGTCAACAAACTTGTCTGTAACTTTGGGTCTTTCCATCATGGTTTTTGCATCTCAACAATGATATGTGCAATTAAGTTGCCTTTGTGAATAGGTTGTCTCTTTTACCCATGTAAAGGTAAATTACCTTGGGTCAAAATCAAATTACAAGAACTTGTAACTTTGTTTCTTCATCCGTATAGCAACCACAATAAAATAATATTTGTTGTTATTGTGATAGCAAATATCCAAAGTAGTGTGGAATGTCAATGTATTAGCATGGGGCAACCTAACTGCACATGTTTGTGTGGATATAGAAGGCATGTCACTTAGGTTGGGTTTGTATTAGGATCCAAGACCAAAGAAACTCCGAATTCCAAAGATCCTATTTTTTGACAACACATTTTTGGACCCAAGGGGTTTATGTTAGGGTCTGATTTCAAAGTATGGAAAAATAAATTGGCACTATAGTTGCAACGCTAGTTCCTTGCCAAATCTTGTTGACCCCAACTCAAGAAAAATATTCCTAGTTCGAGAAACCAACCTTCAAAGCTTGGGTTCGATCTCGAGTCCAAAAGTAAAGGTTCATCCAAGGGTGCTTTGGTCTTCCTAATGTAAACCCACCTTCATCATGATCTTAAGTGTAGGTTTGTAAAAATAGTCATTTGCATGTCATTTGCATGTCATTTGCATGTCATTTGCATGTTGGTTGATCAACTTTCAAGGAGTTGCAATACAATTGAAACATGTGACACCCACAATCAACTAAAGTATTGCCCTTGATGTATTGCCCATGATGGAGCTACAAATGGACCTTTAAGAAGAAGAAAAAAACTATGAGAGTTGCAATAAATAAACACTCTTGTAAAAATTTGCAATCATTTCACCTCACGTATCATTGCTCCATGGTATAATGACCCTGATGGTGAATGAACCACATTAACTTACATAGTAATAACAATAAAGTTGGTGCAATCCGCCACTCGAGCAACATGTGTCCCTCAAAATTTGTGAGTCTTCCATCACAAGAAACCCCATGTTTTTTTAGGAATATATTGCATGGCATAGCTCGGGGAGGCCTCCACATGTTAAGAGTTATTGACTTTTTGTGCACTACCTTGAGTTGTTGTCCTTAATTTGGGGCCCTGAACTTCGAGAATGCCATCCGTGACTTTGGGAATATACACAATCTATAATAGTAAACTCCTTGTGCATAATGTGGACATGTCTATGACCACTGCTCATGCTTTATGGTGTCTAGTAACAACAAGCCTTTACTAGGTTGAGTGCCAATTTGTTCCAATTTGGTCCCATTGGAGTAATTTGGGGATTCTAATATCATCTTTATTCTTTAATATGTTCATAACAACATTCTTTATGCTATAAACTATATAATTTCTTTTCACCATCCCAATGGACGAGCTTATGTAGACAAGTTCATGAAGCTCTAGCCCATTGATCACATTGTCACCTTTTGATGTGCATGTGACGACAAGGGCCACTTGCCTATCACATCATGACTGCATAGATCACATCAAACGGTGCATCATTGAATAAGTCCTAGTGAACACATAATGTAAGTATGAGCTTGTGATGCAATAAAACAAACAAATTAAAACATAAAAGAAATGTGCTTTTAATTAATTCATCAAGGGTTGACTTTGTGATTCATATTTGACCCAAAAATACACCACTTGGTTCAATTTATGTGGAGCCCTAATTGATAGTGTCCATGATTAGGTTGGACCACATCAATTTGAGACTTACTTATTACTCCATGTGGCTACTATCAATGAACTCACCACATCCAACGATCACTATGAAATATCATAAACTACACCATTTCAAAAATGTGGATACCCCAAAATTAGTGATGATCCACACTTATTTGAGAGCGTTGGTGTGGTTATTTTTATAAATGATCAAATATTTGAATTCATTGTAATGGACGATCATAGAGTTTTTCTCATTAAAGTAACTAAGTGGGCCCCATCCAAAATACCATACTCCTTGCTCCGTTTTATTTACATTGAAATGAGGTCTTGCATTTAATAATAATAAAACTAGAGAAAATGTGTTAAATCATTTTATCATGAATTTTATAAGCCTAGTTTTGCAAAGATAGTTAACATGGATGTCTTGACAAACATATTGATGTCTTAGGAACATAGAATGAATAAAACAAAAACTATTTAATTATACTTTTTTTTAATCACATGGAGGATTTTGTCTATGTTGAGCTCATGTTAAGTTGGTTGGTTTGACACATAATTCATTTCACACCCCCCCCCCAAAAAAAAGCCCTTGTTCTTGCGGTTTACCACTTTGAGAGCCAAAATGTGATTTCCACATCAAACTCTAAGCACAACAGTTACCCAACCCACTAAGCTTGTTCTCATTCCAAACCCAACAAATCTTACTTCCTCTCTTTTCATCCGATGGATGATTTGATGATCTTCAACAATAGTAGATTTTCATTCCATGTTCATAGATTGCAAAACAATGTCAAGAAACCGCGATTTTTGTTGTGCAGATTCATGATGAAATCATTGAATCAAGATTTTACATCTTGCACTGTTATACTAGAATCGAAGTGCACTCACCTAAGATCATGGAAAGCCTACACACACTCTCCCAAGTCCTCCACTTAATAATGTTATGGAGGCAACTTACTTAACTAGTTGTGGTGACAAGTTCGTTTTGTAGTGCCATTTTCAACTCACATATTAAATCATTGCTTTGAAGAAAACCTTCAAAGTCACTTGGCATGCCCCACGACTTCTATGTGAAGTTAAGCTCAAGATTAGTCTTCTAACTAAATAATAACTTGGTGTGAGTGGGTTTTCAAAGTGTGAGGGAAGTCAACGTGACCTCGTGAATTGACCAAGACGTGATTGCTTCACTTGGTTCGTCGGCGACGATCCTGCTCCTCATCCCGCAACTCGCATTCCACCTCGGACTCGATCATCACAAAAATCCCAAAGCCCACATTCAAAGAACTGGATCCACGTGCTCTGTCGAATTTTTTGGCGAATTTTTCCATGGGATGTGCAATCAGGGCCAAGCTAGATCTGATTGACTCAACCAACAAGAGCAAAAACGATGATGATGCTTTAATAATTGTGGCTGAGATCTTCAAAGCTGATCTCAACACCATCGCGATGTCGGAAGTCGATTAGGATTGTGGATTTTTGTTTTTCTTCTTCTTTTCCGGAGAGTGGTGGAAGTTTATTCGATCGATGATGGTGGCGGTTATGGCGGCTATGGCGGCTTGGGAGGAAGGCAATGCGAGACGCAATGTGATGCGGAATAGATAAAATTTTTCATAGGTACTTCACACAACGAATTTTAGTGGGTTTCTATGGCGGCTATGGTGGATTTGCAAGAGATCTTGAGCTGGTTTGCTCGGCCGAGCAAGGTGTGAGTTGCTGGAGAAAGATTTTTGGGTGTTGGAGATTTTGCGAAATGGCAAGTTTCGAGCAATTCGAGAGAGAGATAATGGACGGGGGCGGTGTTGAGGGTCCGCAAGAATTCGACGAGGTGGAGGAGGGTGAGGTGAGGCAGAAGTCGGGCCGGAAGTATGCGCTTCTGACGCGCAATAGCAGTTCGATTCGGATCACGCATGCCATCAGCGCTGGTGGGGAAGGTGGAGACAGGAATGGAGGCAGGTGGAAAAATCTGAACAAGTATGCACTCGCCTGTGCACTCTTGGCGTCCCTAAATTCTACACTTTTAGGTTACGGTGAGTTCACATCCTTCAGTTGGATTTGATTCTGGAAAAATATACATTTTCCTTTCTGCTGGATGGCTTCCTTGTCGTGTGCACTGAGTGGTGAAGCTCTGCTCTTACAGTCACTGAAGTTTGAACATCTTGAGAAGGCTAAGAAGGTTGAATGTTTTGTAACTTCCATATTTGACTCTGACCACTTTCGGCATCCCTGAATTCCACACTGTTAGGTTTTGGTGAGTTCACATTCTGCAGTTGGATTTGATTTTGGTATAAGTACATTTCCCTCTCCCCTGTACCATGTGGTGTGGAGTTTTTTCTCTGGATGGCTTCCTTGTCATATGCATTGAGAGGTGAAGTTTGAACATCTTGAGAAGGTTAAGAAGGTTGAATGTTTCATAATTTCCATATTTTGAATCTGAACAAGTATGCACTCGCCTGTGCACTTTTGGAATCCCTGAATTCCGCACTTTGAGGTTACGATGGGTTCACATTCTTCAGTTGGATTTTGATTTGGCAATTTTACATCCTCCTCCCCCTGGATGACTTCCTTGTCGTGTGCACAGCGAGGCGAAGCTCTGCTCTTAGAGTCACTGAAATTTGAACATCTCGAGAAGGTTAAGAAGGTTGAATGTTTCATCACTTCCATGTTCTGTGCCTGGTCATTCCGTTCTGTATCTGTTGGCCATGGCACTGATGGACTAAGTAACATGAAAGAGGGGCCTGAAAGAATTCCCTCTCTTGTTGGCTGCTATAGTAATGAGGATTCATCAATTTCAATGTCTCTGCCCTGACATAACAATGTGATAAGTCACTCCAGTATCTCTTTGCAAACTTTGAAGTGTCTCTGGTTGAGCTGAAATTGTTCAGTCTTAACCAGTGTTGGACTTTTATCGTCTTTTTTTGATACCGTTCGGGTATCTATGATGAGGGTTTGACATTTTTTGATACCAGGAGGGAAAAGGTATTTGGGGATATTTAGTAATGATATTGATATTTGGTGGGTATCTCAAGGTGAGAATCTTTGTTACCGGAGTACTATATACATCACGATTAGTGATAACCATGCATTCACCTATATACCAGTCCAAACTTCCTTAACATAAGATTCCTTTTGGTGGCACAGTTGAAGGATCTCATTGCTGATTATGCAAAGGATTATGCTTTGCATGTTCCTCTATATTGTTGCTCTCACTGTGTCCTTTGGAGGCTACCAAATTGGATATCTGTAACTATTTGATTTCAATTTAAGTTTTGTGATTGTGAAATGGCCATTTTTCTCATGCAGACATCGGTGTGATCGCTGGAGCAGTGCTATTCATCAAAGAGGACTTGTTGATCACAGACGTTCAAGAAGAGATTTTAGTTGGATCCTTGAACATTGTTTCCCTAGTTGGAGCAGCATCTGCTGGCAGAATTGCAGATGCTGTTGGTCGGAGATGGACCATGTCCATAGCTGCCTTATTCTTTCTAGTAGGAGCAGCAGTCATGGGAGCAGCTCCCAATTTTGGGTTACTGATGGTGGGTAGGTTACTCGAAGGAATAGGTGTAGGATTTGCTCTTATGATAGCTCCAGTGTACACTGCGGAACTTGCACCTGCGAGTAGCCGAGGATCTTTGGTTTCACTTCCTGAAGTTTTCATCAACCTGGGCATTCTTTTAGGTTACATAGTTAGTTATTCATTGGCAGGACTGCCTGCAAAAGTAGGGTGGAGAGTGATGCTCACCATAGGCATCTTGCCAGCCACTTGTTTAGCATTTGGAGTTTTGTTCATGCCAGAGTCTCCTCGCTGGCTTGTCATGCAAAACCGCATTGACGAAGCCAAAATTGTGCTACAAAAGACATCCAATGATAAAGAAGAAGCCCATGCGCGGTTGTTGGAGATTATGGATGCTGCAGGAATCATCAAGTCTGATGTTATCGATGGCCACACTAGTACTCGTGTGGTGTGTACCTGTCACAACCTTCTCCTTTCTAATGTGTTTGCTGTTTTTGTGGCCACTTCTTTCTACATCCACCTCTTCAATAGTCTCTTACTGTTTTCTATTCTGACTGTCTTAACACTATATACTTAACATCTGATTCAGTTAGGCATGAAAATTGGTGTGCCATGTTAATTAGAGTGGTCTCCTTAACTTGCCATGTAGCACCAAGTGTCATGCGTCACCCTCTCTATAGTTTCCACCCAATGATTGCAAGGCAATTAGTGTGGGTCAATGATGAATATTGTGGGCAGCACTAAATCAGATGCTTAGTGTATTTTCTTGCCATTCATGCAACAATTGTCTCTGCCTCTGAGACTTAATCTCATTGACTGGAGGACATAACCTAATTTCAGAAAACTTTTGTGGCTAATTCTATCTACATCCATCTCTTCAAATTTTCAAATTTTCAAATTTTAATTTTTTTCCCTGTTTTGACCGCTTTACACTACTCTAAACATCTGATTTACTGTGGCATGGAGATTGGTGTGCTATATTAATTAGAGTTGTCTCCTTGACTAGCCATGTAGCACCAAGTGTCACGTGACACCCTCTCTAGTTGCCACCCAGTGATTGCTAGACAGTTAGTGTGGGTTGATGATGAATAATAGTGTGGGTAACACTATACCAGATGTTTATTATACTTTCTTGCTATTCATATGGCAATTCTCCCTGCTTCTGAGACTCAAGCTCATTGACTGGAGGACTTAACCTAATTTCAGAAATCAGTTATTTTTCTTAAAACGGTGCCTATGTCTCATGGAATTTTATATAACAATCACTTAAAACGTTTGGCTCTTTCTTTTAGTGAACGTGGCGATTGTCAATATCTGACTTAGATTTCTGTTGATGCTGCCAACAGGGTCCAAATAGTGAAGGACAAGGAGTCTGGAAAGAGCTGTTATGGCCTACTCCTGCAGTGCGCCGGATGCTGATACTAGCGTTAGGAATGCAATTTTTTCAGCAAGCTTCGGGGATTGATGCGACAGTGTATTACAGTCCTGTGGTATTCCAGCAAGCAGGCATTACAGGAAGATCAGGTGTTCTTCTAGCAACTGTGGCAGTGGGGTTATCGAAGACACTCTTCATTCTGGTTGCTACTGTTTGGTTGGACAGCGTTGGAAGAAGACCCTTATTACTCACCAGTGCAATTGGGATGACCTTCTCTTTACTGACCCTAGCTGTTGGTTTCCTTTTCTTACATGTGACACCCACAGAGGACATTCCTGTTCCAAATACCACCAGTGGACATGGGTTTGTGCCTGTTTTAGCCATTTTAGCCATTTGTTCATATGTAGCATTCTTTTCGATTGGGTTTGGACCCATTTTATGGGTGTTAACTTCTGAGATTTTTCCTCTGCGCTTGAGAGCCCAATCCATGGGGTTAGGTATTGTGGTCAACCGGCTCGCCAGTGGTACTGTGGCTCTCACTTTCCTGTCCATGGCAAAGGCCATGACAGTCTCTGGGACTTTTTTCCTATTCTCTTCTGTTGCAGCTTTGTCAGCAGTGTTTGTTTATGTTTTCACTCCCGAAACCAAAGGTCAAACGTTAGAAGAGATTGCCAAGTTTTTCGAGCAGGACTCGGATCAAGTGCAACCCTCACCATACTTGTTGGAAATGGGGAGTATACCTGAAGACAGCCATGGAATGATGACCTCACCTCGGCGTAGAAATAACATAAACACGAAAGAATCACATCATGATGGTGATGAGGAGGATCTGAATTTAATGGAGCACGACGGGCTTAAGATTGCCGCCATGGATGAAACTGCAGCTCGGAAACAGCTTTTGATGAAAGTAAAATCAATTGCAAAGCAAGGGCCTTCTTCGAACCCGAGGTTTTGATCTCACTGATGCCATGAGTGAGACTCTTCAAGGTACTAAGCATATTATGATGCTTTGGAGATATATGTATTAGTTTTTTCCATTTCTAGGTAGAAATTCTTTGGAGCTGTTTCATCAATTAGCTCTCTATGAACAGCAAGCTGTTTAATTTGTCAAGTCAGGGTCATTTACAGTAAATTACATAACAGAGTGACCTTTAGCTCTCTGTTTCCCACTCATTCAAGAGAGGAAAGAGCATGATATTGTTATTATTGAAACATGAAACTTCTTCTGAGTTGATGCTGTTCGTTAGCTTCATAATCTTGAACAGATTGTATTACGTTTTGGTTGTCATACAGAAACCAGCTCACGTTCCAGGATATCATTATTCACATCAGTGGACCTCTCTTCTGGAAGTTTTTTTTTTTTATACTTTTCACTTCCAGAAAAGACTATCAATTGTTTGAAGTGTGTGTAGGAGTCAAAGTAGGTCTTCGACCTTTTGTTGTGCATTGCACAAAGAGTTGCTACCCAGATTTATAAAGCATTTTAGAGCACATTGTTCAAGAATTTTCTTTGTTGGAGCTCAAAGAGGTCTATGATTACTTACTGGCATCATCCATGTAGGTCTCTTAAATATTCTTTGTTGTATTTGTAACAAATCTAAACCAAAATAGTCAGCTGAATGGAATGGTAATATTGCTCTTGACAGTCGTTGAAATCTAGGTATGTGTAATATTCCACAAAATCCACAACAGACATGATGGATTGGAGGAGGAAAGTTTGCAAGCATGTCTTATACTGCTGCCCCCAAATCTAGCAAAACAATTTTGCTACAGAAGAATTTGAGCTTCAACCTCAAATATATCAAGAATTGTGATACTATGGTCTTCTTATGTTGCAAACAAAGGACCATGTCGTGTTGCCCCCCCTTCTTTTCTTTCTTGCCAAGCAAGATATTTTGGTAGCACTTTGGTTGCATTCTGATGGTGAACCTGTTATGTCCCTCAAAATTGCAGGTGATATGATTGTTAAGTACACAATCATGGTATGAGATCACTTTTCAACAAGATAAGGCATGAAGTAACTATTTCTTTCTTTTGCAGTTTGTTGGGGGAAGGGTTGTCTGTAACATGACACAATGGTGAGCTCCACAAGTGCGTAAAGCTTCCAATTTGCTGCACAATGGGTAGTAGATAATAGTGAGCAAACATCGCATTTGCATCCGCAACCTTATCCATGTCAACCATGTGTTAACAAAAGCATATGACAAAAGATTCAATCATAATAGGGGTTGTCACACCTCTTTCTTCCCATTCTCAATCTTCAGAGAATGGGGACGTGGCACGCTCTCCTTGAAAGGCGGAGGCCCATTCTCTGAAGATTGAGAATGGAGAATGGAGAAAACTTCTTCTCCTCCACAGGTGAAGAATGGAGAATGGAGAAAACTTCTTGTGTGAAAGTTTTACCGCAAAGCTTCTATTTTTCACCTGGGGTCGCTTCTTTCACAGATGGAGGTGCTTCTTGCACCGCTTCTTGCACCGCTTCTTACCACATGTTGACTCACGGGTAATTCCCATTCTCCATTCTCCACGGGCCACAATAGGGGTGTCACACCTTTCTCCATGGAGAAGCTATCCTATTGGCTCCTCTTTTTCCTCATTCTCCATTCTCCATTCTCCCATTCTCCATTCTCCGAGGAGGTGTGACAACCCCTAATGTCAAGCATACAAGACTACATCAAAGATAAAACCCTACCACTACTATCGTTTTTTCATAACTACATTGATCTCTTCAAAGATTAGCCTAGTTTAAGGGTGCTTTGATATCCTTCATAGTCTATGGGGCTACTTCAAAGGTGAATTTATTCTTGAAATCTTAGGAAGCTACATTGATTAACTAGGAATCCACACCAAAGACATTGGGGATAATATTGTGGGTGCATACTTGTTATCAACCCACACTATATAACATCATAGGTCTCAAAATAATGATATCTCTTTCAGATCTTGTTTATTTATTACAAATAAAAAATCTATCTTGTAGACCTTTTCATGCCTTGTTGTAAATAGATCGTTTGTTATTTGGCATAAAGATCATTCTAAGATCAACTGCATCTATTCTCCAGAAACATTTGTATGTCAAATTTTTATGCATTCTCCCCCAATTTCTGGACTTAGGAAGTCAAATTATGCTCTTTGAATTCTTATCCTCAATTTGCTTTTAATTGATACCTTACCCACCACTGCAAGTGAAAGAATGAGAACAACTCACAAGTGGTTGAAGATTTCACTGTAACTAGCATTGCACGCTATTTTCGTGCAGGATGATGTAATATGTGACCCCACTATCTATATATAACGGACAACATGATGGTGATGGTGGTAGTGCTAGTGGCGTTCCCCAACATTCCGCACTGTTCCCCAATACTTCCAAAAAATGGGGGGACCACATTAAAATGATGTGTCATTTTGCATGTGTGGAAATGGTTGGGATGGCATGAACCCATATTAGTTATAGGGATACAAAGGACAAGTCACACTATACATAACCCCAAAATGTTTACCATCTCTTCACCATAACCAATGTACTTCAAGTGTACTAGGTTGCTTCAAAACAACTTCAATCTCCTTCAAAGTCTATTAGGCTACTTCAAAGGGAATTGCACAAGTTAAAATTCTCTCCTAGCTGATTCAAGTGTACTAGGTTGCTTTGAAACTACTTTGCTTTCCTTCAAACTCTACTAGGCTACCTCAAAGGTTAATATGCCATACTTGAATTCTTAGCAAGCTACTTCTAAGGTAAGTGCGCCAATGACCGAACGCAACCCACGGACCGCACACCCACTGCACACTCACCGCACACTCACTGCACAAATTTCATTCATGAGACCTCCCGAGGGAACTTTGGTACCATCACTATTAGGTGTTTTATTATAGGTACCGCACGGTGTGCGGTGAAGGGCTCAATAAGCTTTTGAGATCCACCTGTGTATGTCTGGATTCAATTTGTGATAGCTTTTACAAACATAATATCTTTTAATCTTATTTTTTGTAGGAGAATCCCCGCTTCACAATCAACAATCCTTCAAAATTTGAAACGATTTAAGCTTGTAAATTATTATTTACAAGGATTTGAAGATTGACCGTGCGGTCATTGGCACACTTACCTTAGTGTACACTGTCAGGCTCCACTAGGCTAAAGCTGCTCTGATTTCCTTAAGAACTAATTGAAATTTTAGTGGGCTACTGCAAACTCTACTAGGTTGCTCTAAGCTATTTGGTCATTGAGAATTTTAGCTACTTTACTAGAGAACTTTACTAGAGCACTTCAAAGCTAACCACGTAGCTTGAAAGGATAGTATGTTAGGTCGTTACTTCAGCACCATTAAAGTACATTACAGCTATTGGGGTGCTTAGAAGCAAACCGACCCACTTTACAGCTTACAAATACATGAAGTAAAATAATCTTTATACAAAGGGATTTGAGCTGACCCGGATTTCTTGTAGATAATGGTCAGGTGCACTTCAGATGTCCAGAAATTTGGCAATAGGGTCTTGAATTTCACGCAATGTGTACACCTTCTTGCCATCGTCAAAGTTTTGAGAGGTAGAAACAAATCAGATACTCAACTTCTGGCCACGGACATGTATTTCTTGCTGTCCCTTGTTTTTGTTGTCTTTGTGGCCTAAAGCACTCTCAATGACACATGTGGAACAATATAATGTTTGGTGTTTGCAATTACTGGACACCACCTGTGTCCAAACAATATACGAATATAGATTAGGGCATGTAAAGTCATTACAAAAATGAGGTATTGCAACATAAGTAGATGATACCAAAAACACCAATAATTCAGTCATGGATAATTTTTCAAGAGGGAGGGGATTATTGCATACGAGTGTACCTCTCATTTATCCAACGGAAAAACCATGAAATAGCATGCAGCTCAGAGATTCGCATTTTTTACGAATATGACATTGAAGCAAACTTTAAAGTCCTCGAATTAGTTTAGTCCAAGTCACTTGAGATGAATCAGCCACAAACATATAAGGGGGTTCAAGTTTTTGTGTGGGATGGATGAGAGGTATGTTCCTATCCAATAATTCCCTCTCTTAATCCCCTTGATTAGAATGCATGGCATGCCACTCTTGAATTGACAATCACACAAGCTATGAGTCTTTGTACAATACTCCTCTTGCCCTACACCAAATTTTGCGATATCTAGACTTGTTGCAAGCACGATGAAACTCAGACAAAGACTTTTGAAATACACATCCTACCAAATGTAGTTTCTATCGAATCCCAATCTCAGAAGACTAGGCATACATAACATTCGCAATTGCAAACTTAAAAGATTCCCACTCAAATAGCTATTGTTTACTTCACCCTTCTAGGATTTGAAGATGATTTCTTCTCCCAATGTAGAAGAGAGGGAACTTAGCAGGAGGTGCAAGGGTTATGGCCTTGTTACATGTTGACATCTTTCGCTGTCTCTTTATTAATTTACAGTATATTCTTGAAATTTCTCTGAACGATTCGGTGATTTTCCTGAAGCCTTGAAATTCCAACAGTTATTTCTCAAACTCAACCGCTTCATCTGTAACTAGCTATTAGTTCTTCCCGTTCATTGAGACCCTCATTTGGAGACCTGACACCAACTCGACAACCATCGCTTGTGTTCAAAGCATACAGGTGGTGGTTAGCAGAGGCAATGACCATGATTTAAATTTACATGTGTATGTATCTAAGCCATGTGGGTGTTCTTCGGTTCGTTTTCATGTTAGATTTACTAAACCCTAAACTTGACTTGCATTAGCAAACTTATAATGAAGCATGCGCAAAAATCGGATTGAAAATCGGACCTCCCATGATTTAGTTACGGTCATTCAAAGTGCATGTTTGTTAATTCCTTACTAGAACACATAGTCCTCCTAATCATGTTCACTATTGAGTGTGAAGTAGATAATGAAATTTGAAGGTGTAGTCCAATCTCTTTTAAACATCATGTGTCTTTATAGTGTCCGTTCTTTGATCCTCATGTAACTACACAAAATCACATATATTAGGGCCTAATTATGGAAAGTAATTGAATAACATCCACATACCTTATAAGTGATATTTATAGGTAGGTTTCACTGTTTCAAGGTGCATTCAATTAACCTTTAAGTGAATGGGCCTTAAACATATAACTAGGAGTTAAGTAAATATGGACAATAGACTTGTCCAAAATGTTAAAAATGCATGATCTAAGAGTCATATTTGCATAATTGAGACATACAAATTGAAAAACAAATTATTTGGAAGAAGAAACTAGAAGAATATGATGAAATTCCCAATTATAAATACTTTGAGAAGCAATTTGGTGAAATATTCTCGCTAGATGTGTATTTTTCACCAAAAACACACAGTGTGCATGCAACTAAAGCGTGTTGCAAAAAGAGACGCAATTCACATCTAGAATTAAATTGATGTCATTGCTATCATAGGGTCAGCCGATAAAACAACACATATAAAATTTCATTATGTCCAGAACTTGTGAATATGCCTAGATTCACTTTGCACATAGTTATATATTATACTTTAAACTCTATACCCACTTTTCCTACAATATGAAAATGCTAAATTAGTGCGAGATGTTTAGTAAATCTAGATCATGCAAATTTTCTAATCTAAAATCATTGTCTCCATATAATTTAGGTAGTCATAATATCTTATGTGTCTTTGTTTATAATATCAAAAGTCATGATTCACTTTCTTGTTCAATGACTACATCTCACCCTCCACGGAAAAACCAAATTGGTTAAAAATAGCATGCGTCCAAAAGGGCGTCAAGAATGTAGTAAAACAATAAAACTCGATTTCTAACAAAAGAAAAAGTAAACTGGCTAAACATAGCCACGCATCCAAAAGGGCGTCAAGAATGCCACAACCAATAAAACACGATTTTTAGCAAAGTCAACCCAGCTTCTATTTTTAACCAGTTTGGTTTTTCCGTGGAGGGTGAGACATATGCTAACCCCACCCCCCCTCTTCCAAAACAAGTAAATAAATCATATGTTGATGTTAATTCCACAATAGTTCACAAATTCTGAGCCCGTGTGACGTAGTACAATTCCTTTTACACACATGTTTTCCGGTGCCGGTCTTAGGTCCACACCTAATCACATATTACTCAAATATAGGTGTCCATTTAAGACAAATACGAAATGGCATAGAAATACAGACAGTATGTGAAAAGGGTGTGAGAATTAAAGGAGAGAAATGCTTTGATCCACATGAATATTTTCCAGTGCTACATGAACCTCTAATGATTGAACATGATTGACTCATGACTTATGGAACTCATTGACTCATTGAAGGAAAAAGTGTCATATAAATGCTATATAAGCGCATATAAAAGTAACCACGAGTGCCTGATTGACACCTGTCAGTTCCCCAACACGGTTTAATCAGCCGGAAGTCCCCACGAACAGATCACCACTGAAGCTTAGTAGGGTGCCAATTGGGAAGAATCGTGCGGTGTTAAGCTGATGAGCATCACAATCTGCTCCTTCGAGGAATTCTGCACCGAATTTCCATGCCACACAAAATCGAATGTCAGGCTCGACCACATGATGATGTTCAATCCAGTATTCATCGATCTGGCCACACTCGCACTCACTTCTTCCCGATGGTACCTTAATTAAGTTTCGGTTGGTCCGTTGTTGGGGTGTTCCGGCCGATTCCACTGTACTGGGGAACTGGCAAGTATCACTCGAGACGACGATGTGTTCAATCTTGAGCCCTGTTGTTCCGGAGTTCGGAGCCGATGCCGGTCGTGGTTGTTGTTGCGGAATCCTCACGATGTCCAAACGGTGGACCGCCATCACTCCCCGGTCCATTCCTCCGAACTCGCCAGCAAGAAACTCGCTTTCAGAAGTATAATTAGCGAGAACCTCTAGCCGTAAGTCCATTGCAACGAGTTTGTTTGGTGTTCAAGGATGGGTCGGAGGGATCAAATTGAGAGTCGACGATGGTGATTATCCAGCGCCTACTCGAAATACCTCTTGCACCGTCCATACATCTCTCCTAGACTTGAGTTGCTCCCTGGCCGGCTGCAATAATTCTGTGCTTGAAATGCTAAAGCATGATGATGCGCTTCCAATACTGCACTAACCAACACCACAGAACAAAATAATGAACCACCTTGAACACTGTCAGGAGGATCAATGCCCTTTTTCCCTGATCATCTTCACGCTGCGCAGGGCCTTCCACCTTCACGGAGCGACTTGAGCTTGAACGTTTAATCTGCACTCTAAGGATTGCTCGCACCACTAGGACAGCAATATGACTCGCTCGCCGAAATCACCGCTCAGTCACCAATCCATTTCTCGAATAGTGAAAGAGGCCTCTCCAATCACTCTCAAGCACAGCCGTAACTCCTCGATCACATTTGAACGGAGTTTCCTATGTCTGCTAGAGTGCGGCGATGTAACACTATGAGATACATCTCTAAGCACATCACAAGGAAAGTCGCAATCGTCAAACCAATCATGATGAGATTGACTTTAGACACCTTCGGCCATTCCATTCGCCTCGGAGGATCATGCACTGGGTCTTCCATCTTCTCAGTGCCAATTGAGCTCCAACAACTTTTCTGTGCACTCAAAGAATGTCTCGCAACAATATGACTGGTTCACATCGCTAGTCACTCACTTCGACTCCTCAAAATTGTGAAACTGTCCAATATAATATTATTAATAATGGCCACCAAATGGTAAGGAAAAGCACCAAAACCATAACGATGGTCAAGAATTCATCTTGAAAGAATTCTTCGTTCTCCGAAGGGTCTTCCATCTTCACACAGAGGAAGTTGAGCTCTCACGTTTCTACACCCCAGGGATTGCTTGCAACAGTCGCATCATCCATCACTCACCAATCGATTGCTCGAAACGCGAATCCAGCCACTCCAATCACTCCAGCACAGCCGTAACAGTTGCTCAACCTCATTTAAACGGAGTTTCCTATGTCTGCTAGTGTGCGACGATGTGTCAGTATGAGATACACCTCGATACACACGAAAAGGAAAATCGCAAACATCAAACCAATCAAAACGAGATCTACTTTAGACAGCCTCCGTCCCATTCGCCTCGGAGGATCATGCACTGGGCCTTCCATCTTCGCAGTGCTGTGCACTCTAAGAGTTTCTCGCAACAATGTGACTGGAGTTTAATTGGTCGCTAACCACTCACTTCGACTGCTCAAACTGTGAAAGCATCCTCTTCAATGATTCACTCAAGATGCGTCCTGGCGATATCCTCCCTGGCAGGGTGAATGTTATGCTCAAAATGCTAATGGAGGAGGGAATGTACACCATATATACACTCAGAACGATAATCATGAAACGAAATACCAAGAACGATGAGAAAGAGTGTGGACTACGAATCCATCATTCACCGGCCTGACTTCGCAGCGAATTGAGCAAACAGCCAAATTCGCATTCATCTACCTCCAAATTGTTTGCAGCAAGGAGAGCCCAAAACAATTGTGATGCACTTGAACATGAAATGATGGCTCTCCCACTTGGATCGCCGAAACTCGGAATTGCTCAAGAGAGACGCGCAACAGCACTTCGCAACGACAAACAAAGACAGAGACAGAGACAAAGAGAGTGAAGGCGAAGGCGACGGCGACGGCGGGCGGGTCGTGTTTGCCTCCATTAACTGAGCCGTTCCCACCATTCCCACCGTTCCCATAGTCACGCTTCAAATTCGTCGCTGGAAACGGCCTCAAATCCGTTGCCAAGTGTGATTCTCTAGGAAAGCCTTAGGTAGATGTACTAAAACCGTGCTGAATGTACATGATATTCTTAGACTGATAAATTCTTAGATGTTTCTTTGTTAGCAATTGAAGGCGGAGTTCAACACACCAAAGTATCTTGTATATGAATTATGTATGTAAAACTTGTATAGGATATAGGTGCTTCACATTCTCATGATTAATATGCATAAACCGTGCAAGATTTTGAGGGTGTTGGTTTTGGATGAGTTTTTGGTTTCGGTATTTGAATTTAGGTTATTTGAAGGCGTGCCTGGATCCCAAAAACTCGTGTTTCTAATCCGTGAGGATATTAATTTCCTTCCTAGATAGATAGGTTCATTTCAGGGAGATCGTTGGAGGACCCATATTGTGATTTTGACTATTGGGTTTAGTAGTTGGGGCATCATTGATATCAACATTATTAGGTGGGGAGAACTTGTTATTTTATTTTATTTGGAAACATGGTTTGGAGTTGTGAAATTGATTTTAATTGGGGTTCAATGCTTTATATCATATTATGTAAGTTTAATTTTGGGTTATCAGCTTGATAAAATGTTCAAGAGCGCATTTTTGATTTATTTTGATAACTCAAATGATTGAAGCATTTTAAAAACAAAAAAGTCTTTAAAAGATCACAAAACTATTTGCAGTGAAAATACCTACAAGGGAAGGGGGGTCTCAATGGAGACCCCTCCTGTAACATTACTTCTCTTGAATTCTTAGAGCCACAACAAAATTTGAATGTGGAAACTTTTCATGTGAGGCACAAATGATGAAATCAACGAATTACTCTAAGCTCTCTCATCCAAATTCTTGCTTAACAAGCACGTTGCTTCTTTTTGTGAAATAAAAATTTATCAATTCATTAGAAGCAATAAAGTGATACTTAAATTAAATTATTCTAGTAGAAGTCAAATCTAAAGTTGCTACTACCTGTTTCACAAACACCCAAACTGCAATGGCAACTTTTGCGATAAGATTCAATATCAACAATGTGGATTCACATGTAAGCTTTGAACCTTATTCTAGATACAATCTATGCAAGTGTAAAAATTCTTGTACATTTTATGGATTTTGAAGACAACCTTAAAGTGCCTCGGTACATGTTAACTTCTTAGGAATTGTTGGTTGATTCACAATGCATTATTTCTCTTGAGGTTTGTGCTCATGTGGCCTAGACAATCCTAGGTGGAGTAAAAGAGTTGAGCTGGCCAACGAACTGATTGTTGTGGAAGGCGTGACTGCCAACACCTTCACTTGATTGGGAGCAAGTGTAGACCTTGAGAACGGATCCCAGATGACACAGGGAGTTGACGCAACCCCAGTGAAGTGACGATCATTTATTATTGGAATTCTTAACAAGAGAAAATTACACGAAGCTCCCGCACTAGAGAAGATGTTCAGATTTTCAACAAGGTTCCAAATGGACAAATGTATATAAGTCTTCTGCGTCCTTCTCTGGCGCATATTTTGTGAGTTGTTAACTCAAAGTTGATCATTTCAATCATTCGACAGCTCTTATCATCTCCATGACTATTGCATCTGCTGAGACGGAACAAAAATCCTACACGTCTTAAGGTCTTCATAATTTGTTTTCCCAATCTGACTCATTGTGCTTCTCTTGGACGTTCAGTTGCATAGCATAGAACCACATAACCTACATTAGTTGCGTATATTTCCTGCTCTTGTTGCATTCACTGTGCTCAATCAGATGAAAACCATCAACAACTCGCTAAGCAGTTATATAGTTGGTTTGCAGCTTGACATTTGTGAAAAAAAAGCAGTTCGGAACACAGGCAGCTACAACAACATAGGAGTTTGGGATCACATGCATATATATCGCATTCACAACGTTTCACATCGGTATTTGCACCACTCAACAAGCTCCAATTTCGACCTCCACAAATCTAGTTTGTAACGAGACCATGCGCTACATAATTTCACCTGGCACTTGTATGCTTGTTTACAACCATCTGTAATGTTCTGATAGGTTTTTTCCCTACACAGCTCAACAACATTACATGTTACTTCACTCGGCAAGAATCACTTCAAAGTTGTGAACCTGTATATTTCCAATGCAGGTTGATACGGTACCAGAACTTTATATATATAACCCCAGAATTTAAAAGTGCGATGGCCACCTTCACCAGAATTGGGGCAGAATTGCCCTGGTCACTGTAGCATTTAAGCCACATGTAAAGAACTTCTGACCAAACCTCCAGATATGAGCATGGTTTATTTCACTCTCATGGCCGTTCTTCCTGCAGTCATGGTGCACAATTGTGGCAGCAGTCCTAGGTCCCAAAGGATGAAACTGCACACAACAGCACCCAGCAAGCAACATAAGTGCAACGGATTTTCGATCCTTTCCAAGACCAAAACACACTATCTATTTGCCAAACCTTGGGACTCAGTATTGTAAACAACACAGTTTAATCAATCTTCAAACAGTCACTCAGAGATGAAATATTTCACACATTGATACAGAATTTACTCACGGTCCCTATCTGTACCCATTTCTTCACTCGTTGATAACACACACACACATGATGATGCACAAACCACTCATGCAGAGACACACTTTGTAGAATATGTTTTTTATTACTTGTGAGTGAGTAACTCAAGCACCCATTTACATGATCAATCTTGATCAGCTTTCTGTAAGCTACATACACTTACACTCACAAGTTTCTTGCAGTCCGTATCGACATTGAGCTTGTTGCTCGTCTTATTATTCCTCTTCACTGCCGGTGATGTGAACGAGGAAACTTCTATCACTAATCAATCTAACTACTCTAACTAATCAAGTGACTAATCTTGAACAAAGTAACCAATGCGAAACGCACTGACTCCAATACTCAGTGCTTGTGGGTGTTCCAAAATTAAGCAACGGTATGAAGATAATCCTACAGTACATCAAATACGGCATGCCAGAATAGGTTCAGTTGTCAAGCTTACTTGTATTCTATACAGATGGAAAGATGTCATGAATGCTATTTACTACATTTCGAAACTCTAGCAAAGGGATTTCGAGCTGCACAAAATCAGTATTCTCTATATGAATCAAAGAGTCTGTAGATTGATTGACAGGTTGATAAGTGCAAATACACGTCGCAGATGACCGGCACAGATATACATACAATGGTGTGCATCACGATAAAATGGCTGACTCGCATCTGAAGCCAGTCTACAATTGGTTTGCCAATCACCTTACGCATCTCTGGAATCGAGGCAATGTGTTTGGTGCTGCGGAGGTTGGAGATCCTAAGCGCGGTCGTTGAAGACAAATCTTGACAATGTGTAAAGGCCGCAGCAATATCCCCGCATTCTCCATCAAGTAACCCGCTCCCAGAACTACTCGAGAGAAATTGACTCGAGACAATGTGTTCAAACTTGAGCCCTGTTGATCCGCAGTTTATAACGATGCCCGATGGCCGGTGGTGGTTGTTGTTGCTGAATCCTCACATGTCGAAAAGGTGGATCGCCGTTACTCCCGCCATTCCTCCGAACTCTCCAACAAGGAACTTGCTCCCAGAAGTAGAAGTAGCGAGAAACTCTGTCCAGAACTCCATTGCAACAAAATATTTTTGTGTTCAGGATGTGTCGGAGAAATCAAACTGAGAGTCCTGCACGACGATAATCCTCCAACGCCCAGCCAAAGACCTCTTGAACCATATATAGCTGTAAGTAATCGTTTCCAATCTCTGCTACATTTGAGTTGCTCCTTGGCCGGCCGCAATGTTGTGCTCAAAACGCTGAAGTATGACGAATAGGTAATTCCAGTAACTCCACCAAATCCACAAAAGCAAATAAATAAACACCAAAGGCATCAGATGGATCGATTCCCTTTCCCCATGATCATCTTCACGCTGCGCAGGGACTTCCATCTTCACAGAGCGACTTGAGCTGCAATTGGGTGTGGATTGCTCACAGCAATGGGACAACAATACGACTCGCTGACATCACCGCTCACTCACCAATCAATTGCTCGAGATGTGAAGGAGTCACTCCAATCACTCAAGCACAGCCGTAACTGCATCAAACGGAGTTTACTATATTGACCTGCTAATGATTTGCTCCTCACTGGCCGGCCGAAATGTTGTACTTAAAACTCTAGTGCGCGAGGATGTGCAAAGGTATAACTTACTATGAAATACACCTCTAAACACACCAAGAAGAGAATCAAAAGCGCCGAAGCAATCATGATGGCATTTGTTTTAAACACCTTCCGTTCCATTCGCCTCCGATATCTCGTACTGGGTCTTCCATCTTCGCAGTGGGAATTGAGCTCCAAATTTTCTGTGCACTCTAAGGAATGCTCGCAACAATACTATTGCTCGGAATGTGACGGCAGCCACTTCAATCACTCAAGCACAGCCTTAACTTACTCAACCACATTCGAACGGAGTTCACTATGTGACCTACGAATGATGCTGCTCCCTAGCCGCCTGAAATGTGCTCAACCCGCTCAATTGCGACGATATAACACTATATAAGACAACTCTAAACACGCCAATAGGAGAATCAAAATCGCCAAACCGATCGAAATGGCATTAATTGTAGACACCTTCTGCCTTCGATATTGATCCTGCGCTGCATCTTCCATCTTCGCAGTGCGAGTTGAGCTCCAACCGCTTATCTATGCGCCCTAAGGATTGCTCGCAACAATATGACTGGCTGACATTAATCGCTCACTCACTTCGATAGCTCAAAATGTGAAAAGCATCCACTTCAATCACTCCATACGTAAATCGTACATAAGCGGCAGTACTCGACCACTTATAAACAGATTTTACAATGCCTGCCAATCCATTGCCCGAAACATGAAAGCATAAAGCACTCCAATCACTGAAGCACAGCCGTCAGTACTCAGCCACATTTAAACGGAGTTTCCTATGCCTCATGCTAGTGTGCGACGATACAACAGTATGAAATACACCTCTAAACACACCATGAGGAAAATCGCAATTATCAAGCCAATCACGACGCGATCTACTTTAGACACCTTCCATCCCACTCGCCTCCGACGATCACGCACTGGGTCTTCCATGTTCGCAGTGCGAATTGAGCTCCAACAACTTTTCCGTGCACTCGAACTTGAAACCCTCGCAACAATATGACTGGTGAAGATCGCTAGTCACTCACTTCGATTGGTGAAACTGTGAAAGCATCCACTCCTATGACTCAAGACGTCCGCTAGCGATACGCTCCCTGGCATGGCAGGGCAATGGCGAAATGTTGTACTCAAAATGCTAATGGAGGTTGGAATGTATTACTGATTATACCAAATATATACTCCTACCGATAACCGGTAGCCACAAACCAAGCATGATCCTGAACAATTGTTTGGATTGGAATGCCATCGTTCACCCTGACCATGAGCTGGGCTTAATACTCCAACTTCGCAGCGAATTTAGCAGACATCCAAAGTCACATTCGATCATCTAGCTACCTCCAAATTTTCTGCAAGCAATAAAATCCCAAAACAAGGTGACGCACTAGAATCTGAAATGATGGCTCTCTCACTTGGATCGCCGAAACTCTGAGAGAGAGAGAGAGAGAGAGAGAGGCTCAGGAGCCACTTCGCAACAACAAACCAACAAACAAACTAACAAGCAAACAGAATGAAGACGGCGACGGCGGTCGTTCCCACCATCGTCTGGGACGTTCCCACCCGTTCCCCTCCGCTCCCATGTTCACACCCCGAATTCGTCGCTACAAACGGCTCCAATCCGTTGCCAAGTGTCATTCTTCAAGAAAGCCTCAGATAGATGGTGCTAAAATCGTCACTTCAAGCGTTGAATGTATCTGATTTTATGAAACTGATAAAGTTTTAGATGTTTCTTTGTTAGCAAATAAAGGGGATTTCAATGCACCAAAGCATGGTTTATTTGAATTTTGTTTGCAACAGTTATAAGACTTCAAAATTTTATTGGTAATGATGTTCAGGTGGTGAACATTTTCAAAACCGATACGTACTTCTAGTGCAAGATTTTAGTCTCGTCGGTTTAAACGGGGTGTTCATAGTTAGCACACTTTACCTAAGAGGAAGTTGAGAATCCCACACCATGATCACTTGCAAAGAAAGAAAGTATGTAGGCCAATGAAGCAAGATAAGTTGGCCTTAAACAAACACTTTTAGCTTAGCACCCACTACTCATAGGATATGAAACACACAATTAGTTCCAAATGATCAGCAGACCCAAATTGTGCCCATCACCATTGTCCTCATAATTTTTGGAGCTCGTATGAATATCTCATTCATGGTCAAAGTGAAGATTCCCTTTCTTGTTAAATGATGGGTATATAGATCCCCTCAATTATGTTGATGACTATTGAGCCTAGAATGGTTAACAAATTTTGAGCACATAGTCTAATATCTTCTAAGGACATGTTGTATTTTTGGTGTCCATTCTTAGATCCACACCTAACCACACAACACTCAAACATAAGTGTCCATTTAAGATGAGTATCCGAAAGTTTAGACCCACTTACCTTATACGCAGCCCTCCACAACAAATTATAACTAGATGGAATCATGTTACAATTTTCATTATGTTGAGAATCAGTAATTTAAGAGTTCACTCGTGCATCACCAAGCTTGGTTAATTGATGCAAAAACACACTACTTATTTGAACATCCTATGTCAGATAATTAGTTACAAATGTTCTCCAAGAATATGAGGGCATAAAGGATATCAAGTGCTATCAAGGATATAAAATGAGTGATGTATTCAAGCATTGAATATCAGATGGTATGAACCGTTTAAGATGAAGAAATTACCACATGTCATAGATCCAAAAGTCAAATTGCGGTGTGAGTACACTAAAAGCAAATGAAGCAAGTACAGCTTTCTACACTGCAAAACATGCATTCCAAATTGAAGAATAATTTGGACTTTTTGATAAACAACAACAAATTCGCACCTCGACAATTCAAACAACTTGCACACTAAAGATGTCCTTGACATGTTATTAAAATAGAGCAATACATTTGAAACGACCATGGCTAAGTATGTGTCCCCTACATACCTGCATCTGTCTAGATAAAGGACCAAGACTCTGCAATAATAGCCAGTGATATGATAACATGAGATTCAGAACATGTGAAACATTCAGAGGGCACTATACACATTCAAGTGGATTTATCAGTAGAGACATCAGATACTTTTCACTTACAAAAATCACATGCAACTCTTGATTATCAGAGAGAGCCGCGTACACAACCAAACCAATGGCCTCCAATACCATCTACAAAGACCTATGCCACACTGAGAACCTCAATTTCAAACACAAGTACAGAGTTGGGCTGAATTCCCCATGCAGGAAAACCACCTGATCCGTAAGCATAGTCAGGAGAGCACTGCAATAAATAAAATACCAATTAGATAGTTATTTATGTATCAGAAAAATAAATGAAACTTATAAAATCCAATTTTGTGTATGACACTGTAGCATTAACAATTTGATTTCATCTTATTTGATTGGATCCTGTAGCAAAGCTTTTGGTTGACCACTTATGATTCTTTCGCTGATTATCTGCAGTGCTGATATATCTTAAGATACAGTGTTAAAGATAAGTGTTTCATTTCCCGCTTCAAACTAGTGTATGCACAACATGAACCACGATAGATTTTAAGTCATAATTTGACCTTCCAGGAAATGTAGAAAAGCAAGTTGTACCTTCAGCCGTGCTACTTCACCAATTTCCATGCCTAATACACCCTCGTCCCAACCTGCCAGAGAAACCCAATTAGTATTAATCCTTAGAGTACTGAGAGTATGTTTATAAGGGATACATGACAATTTGTATGAAACCCCAAGATCAAGTATTGAAATTATAATTTACTTGGTCGATGATATTGAGTCCATATTTAACACAACCGATTCAAAAGAGGAAGTGAAAGAATAGTCATATGTGACATCAGTGATCAAATATATGTGGTATGTCTAGGTAATTTACACAAGCTCAAATCTTCTTACAAATCAATCTACATATATGTAAGCTCCGATTGGGACAGTGCATATGATAAATGGGGTAATCTTAGATAGGATCATTTATGACCATTTTAGCTAAAAATAAGTAAGCTTAAACTCCTCCATATGACACCTTGAGGCCCATAATGGGCCTTCGGACCTTTAAGGTTGAGAGCCTTGTTATCAAGATTGTGTACTCATCTATCAGACACCATTTGACATGAGCGATGAGCTACCTTTGATCACTTTTCCCATCCCTATCTTGAACTGGAAAGGCTGCTGACCTGGGTCCTTGGTGCTGCACAACCATTACAAAAAAGGTAAACTACCCAATGAACGAGTTTGCCGTCCATACAATCTCCACACAAATCATAGCATTCTTCATTCCATGTATATTAAATGGAAGTAGAAGCTGACATGCCTATTAGAGCTCAACATGTATCTCAGTATTTACTAAAATAATGGCCTCCTTGACCTAGACATATAACTCTTTCAATGACTGAATCAAGTACGTACTTTACATTTTCACATCCCTGTTTATCTCAAAAGGCTTTGAGAAACAAACTAACTTAGCACACCAGATGCCATACAACTCAGATTGATAACCATTTCAACTTTCTCACGCCATGAGGAAATGCAGAAGTATTTGCACAAAAAGAGGAAAAGGAAAAGGTCAGGTTCATGAAAAGTTTGTTACCTCCAAAACTTCTGGCTGAGGTCTCTGTTTTTGCCTGCAAAAAAAGCCAACCCTTGTGGTCAGAACACGAGATAGTATGACTGACGACCAACTCATTCTTTTTTGTAGAGATATAATTTATTGAGTCCATGTGTGCCTTGACTTAAGCTTTATCTTATAAATAAATGTCGCTGCCTTCTTGAATTTTACGATCCTGATGCAACAAAAAATGATCAATCGCATGGCTCGACACACTAGGTATTGACAGGCACAATCCGCAGCGTTAACCATATTTTCTTAGCATCTCACGAGGATCAAGAATCCTAAGAACATCAGAAATAGTGGAACAAAAATGTGGTAAGAGATTTTGTGGCCTGAAAATAATACAAATGAAACTTGGAGCTAGCTGCAAGAATCCTGGGGATATCATTCCAAGCTTGCAAACTAGCTCACTTTGTGATGATGCCACACAAACCCGATTGAGATGAAAAATCTTCACAATTTCCAAAAATTGATTCACCTACTCTATGGTTGTTGTTCGTCATTTCTTCACCTTAAGGTAGATGATGCTGAACCAACGCCCCATCCAAAACCAACACCCTACAAACTTGCACATTGAGTACATATGGATTATGCGACCACCTAAATATAAGGATCCCATGTTGGTTTTGGATCATCTACCAATAAAACTTTGAACCCCTTTAACTTTTGCATACAGAGTTCAAACGAGACATAAATTGGTGGGTTGGAATACCTTGTCAATTGCTAACGATAATCATTTACAACCCTTCGCTATCATAATACCGTATATGCTCAGCGCCTGAAGTGACGGTTTTAGCACCATCTACTTTAGGGTTTTCTCGAACTCGCCTAATTAGGACCCGATTAACACAAAACGAACCTTAAATCCACAAATTTTCAACCACTTCCATTACCGAAGAGATTGCCAAAAAGATTACCAAAATGGTTACAAAGCATTAACATAATGAGAAAGAAGTTGGAGGTGGAAAATAAATAAATAAATAAATAGTAATGAAAAGAAAGTTGCCGCAGTGACTAACCAAACCCTGTGCAATGGACTGTGACAGTCTTCCCGAGCGCAGGCTTGACGCCGTTGCCGGGCCTGATGATCTCTTTCTCAAATCCCATTGCAAAACTTGGACACCCAACGTGGACGATGATTTTTTCTTGCTCTCTGAGTTCACCGCGATCGTTGTCTTCTGCTAGTGAAATGGTGATGGCGTTGCGATAAATTTAGGAGCGCTGCTGGCTATGGCGCGCCCAGAGAAAGGACACAGATCTCCGAGATCTCTGCACCGTTGGATCTCTCCATGGTGGGTTCTCAGCCGTCGGATCGAAGATACTCTGTAAAATATCAGTATCCTGTAAACTGACGGTCTCCATGACATTTTGAAAGTACCAAGTGGCAATGCAGGCCAAGGATTCGTGGCACTCACTTAAAATCATCCATGCGGATGAAAAAAACGCAGGAATCATCTAAATTGCTATTTTTAGGCAATTTGATTCCGGAAATAGAGTCAAAGGCCCCGAATTAGTCTAATGATGTCACATTCGAATGAATCGGCCCTCAACCCCATAGGGGGGCTTTTTTTATTGGAGCCACTTCATCCACGATATCTAGGATGGATGATTTTAAGTGAGTGCCACGAATCCCCAGCCGGCAATGCACGGCCTATACGTATACACAATTTCTAATAGCCTCACCAAGTCTTAAAAGCATAATTTATCATGTTATAGATTTGAAATTTTATTTACATAAATTATTAAACAAATATTCAACTATATTAAATAATTTTATGTCACATATGATTTTATTTTTTCTCCTTGACATAAATATGTATATGAGAAGTATTTGGGCACATTAGTGTGGGCCGACACCAGGGACAAATTCACTTGCCCAATAATGGGATTGGTCATTGGGGGCTGCAATTGTCTATGAGAGAGGAGTTTTGTGAGTGATTCTTTTGTGGGTTTTGAAAAAATTGAACCTTCGGTAAGAGAATTAGATGTTTTATGTTTTCAGTACACTTATAGCCTGTCCACACCTGATGGTGGAGGGACTAGTGGCCTCCCAGTGGCATGGGGCCACTTTACACGAGTTTTTCACCAACAACAACAACTGGATGTAATGGATGACCATTACAACCGTTCATTGGTTTTGCTTCTAGTTTGATGCCATTTTGCTCCCATCAAGAGAATTTCTACCCACACTTACAAGTGACAGTGAACGGAGTTCGCCCCTTCACTGCTACCCACCACCGGTACGTGTGGGTGGCCTATTAGACAAGGCTCTGAGGTATCTCCTCTTGCAACGACAACCAACACAAAACAAACTGCATCAAAAAAATCAGTTTTTTCTTCAATTCACTCTGTAACTGTACTAAATATGATATTTAGTGTATATGGTATTTAGTGTCACTATGGTGACTTTTCGGATGACACTTCTTATGAATAAGTGAACGAATATTGTCATGGATGATGGATGAGTTCATCCATTGGCCAATACCCTACCTTCTGTTGTCAGCACCTTGTGATGCAAAATTGTCATGGATGACTGAAATTTGGATGAAAATTCACTTGGTAAGTGACAGTAATTGCAACACTGAAAACTTACAAGGAATGACAAATAATGTTAGGTTGACATTTAGTGTTGTTGACACTTCACCGCGCCGGTATTCAGACGGCTTTTTAGCCTTTTTCTGATTTAAAAATAAAATAAATAAAGATGGTTTCCTATGCTACAGTTGACTTGCCATTTAGGTGTGTGTGTGTGTGTTTTTTTTTTCTTTCTGTCCATGGGGACCCCTGTTAATTAGTATAACTGCCGATATCCACAATAAAGTATTGATAAATGCACTCATATGTAACGTCAATAATAGATATCAAGTATGCATTTGCATCCACATGCATGCAAATTGTGTATTTGAACCCAAATTTTGGCACAAAAACTAAAGAATTCAATCAATTCGAGAAGTGCATTTGAATTTTCAACAAAATTGGTTGAAAACAAAAATAAAATAAAAAGGTGTAGCTCAAACATGTGTTTTTGTGCATAGAGAGGTTTGGGTAGGCCTTGTTAGGGGCGCTTCACACTATGGCCGAAGGTTGAGAGGCCATCGATTTCCACCAATCAAATTGCAAGAAACCAAGAGTTCGGCCTCTCGACCCTTCACACTATGGTCAAAGTCCAAAGGCCGTCGCAATTTAAAATGATTACTTTTTTAAGAAGGCGACGGACTCTCGAAGGAAGTTTGGGTTGGACGGGAATAGAAACCCAAACTATGGTCGAGAGGCCGTCGGTTTTTTTCATTAAAAAATCAATCATTGACAAGATCTTGGCCGTTAGATTGGAGGGGTTATTTTGAGCAAGGAATAAAGTGGAATGCTCCTTTGGGTTTGGACTTTGGGCTTGGCCTTTGGAGGCTTCACACTATGACCGTCCAAGTCGAGAGGCCGTGGGAGTTCATGGCCAACAGTTTGGATTGTGGGCTTGGCCTTTGGAGGCTTCACACTATGCCCGGCCGAAGGCTCCACTTACCATATTTTATTGGCTATTTTCAGCCCATTTCTTTGGACTCTCAACAAAGTTTGGCCACTCAATCCCACGGCCTCTCGACTTGGACGGCCATAGTGTGAAGCGGCCCTTAGACACATGGGGGTTAAAGGTCCAAGGAGCTCAATGTATGACATGAGGTAGACATGCCTTAACCACAACACCAACCTTATTCAAACATTTACTACTATTGGGTGCTTCGAGTCTTAAAACAAACACTTCTAGTGGTATTCTAGGGATTCATGCATGTTGCTCAATACCAAGAACTCTAGGCACACTTATCTACCCACTTGAGAAGATCGCATGTATGCTCATTGAAATATTCGTCACAACTCAAGGTTGGGTTGACTTCATCTCACTCTTATGGCATTGAAATTTTGTGCAAGATTTGCTAATCAACTAGGCTTATTTCCTAGATTTATTGTACATTATAAGATGCCAAACCTCTTGGATATAATAAAGCAAGCTCGTCTACCTTTAAGGTATGTGGATGATACATGGTCATTGGTCACTCTACTTAATCAAATGCCTACATTTGAGTGGTATAACTTACGGCAATCCTTTGTAGTTAAGAATGGAGACCAAAAAAACATGTGCTACGATAAGGTCTGAATATGTATTCAAACTTTAGATAACAATCTAGGTCCAGTTTTGAACACAATTGGGAGGCTCTATGTGATCAACATTACTAGAAAGAGAATCTTCACTTTGACATCTTACAACTTTTGCCACTCATGTTATCAAGTCTCAACATGGAGGCAAAGTCCCAACTTTTGAGCCTCAAGAAACCATTCAATTATGGCTAACTATCATTAAAGACGGATCTTGATTATTTTATGCAGCAAAAAAAAATCGAGGGACTTGTGTTGAGAGTTGGGTCTAGCTTTTTGCTCGACCGAACTCTCAACACAAGTCCCAAGCACCGCCTCCAAAAAATATTGCCATGTAGGCATCCATGTCATACTTGGGACTTAGGACTTGGGACCCATGTGAAGTGGTAAGTCCCAACTTCCATGCTTTCAATGGTTGAGATTGCACAGATTGAACTCAAGTGATTTGGAACTTGGGACTCCATACCTGTGTGAACCAGCCCGTAAGGTAGAAAACCCAAACCGGTGAACTACCCTCTACCCGTGCAGTAGACTTCCATCATAATAGTGAAGTGCCATTTCTGAAACCGATAATTGCGATGATGGCAGCTTGAAATGCATGTACAATTAGTTTAGCCAAATTTAATCATGTTTGACTACCATCAATCACAGTTTAATGTACTCGTGAGTTAACCGGTTCATGTGATGTTTTATGTGGAAATGAGCATTACCGTGTTCAGTTTAAGGAGAATCTAGTGAACGAGTAGGGGGTTTGACAAACTTTCCACTTTACAAAATTGTAATTTTTTTTTGCAAGGAATAAAAATATGAAACAACTTGTATTCTTCATGAATCCTTCTCTTCTATCTTGGAAAATCATCTCATGATTTTAAGACCATATCTTCAATGCGAATCACCTTATTTTCATGGTTTATGGCATTTCTACCTTAGTGTATCAGCTAGCTATGCTTGATTTCTTCATCTCTAGATGTTCTTGACCACACAAACTCATCCATTTAAAAGGTGGACATGCAGGTCCGAGATGACCCTAAACTACCGGATGATGGTGGAGAGATACCCAAATCTCTAGGAAGAGGTTGGCGGTTAAATTCCCGGCTGTGAAATCTCCTCTCTACTTGACGGAAAACTTGCCAGGTGGTCAACTGCCTCATGTGCTTTAACGTTGGCATGTCAACCTTCTGTCCCAAAAAAAAGGAAAAAAAGTGGACATGTGATGAACCACTTTATTATTATTATTTTTTGTTTCAACTTCACAACTGGCATCAGAGAATAAGTTCAAATGATGGTAGGTTCTGACGGAATTAACAATAACCCTGTCAAATCAAGAGTCCCTAAATTAGTGTCGTTGTCAATATGGGACAAGTTTATATGGCCGAACAGAAAGCTCAAGCCGTTTGCCTTTAAAATTTTAATTATGTATGAATCTATGTCATGTTGAAGTAAGTGTACTTATTTAACGCAATTACTGCAAACCACACTAATTCTAACACATGATATTTACTACTAAAGATGAAACAGTAAAGTTCGAGATATCCACATGAACGAGAAATTAAATTCAAAATTTTAAAGATTTATTCTGACCCACGTTCTATTTGGACTCCACGTTGACTACATGGCAAGGTTTAGTGCTTGAGAATAAGGTAGAAATATCCAAACTGGTTAACCACCCTCTACATGTGCAGTAGACCGCCGTCAAAATAGTGAAGTGCCATTTCTGAAACCGATCATGGCAAGGTTGGCAACTTCAATGCGTGTACACTTAGTTTAGCCAAATTTAGTCATGTTTAATGTACTCATGAGTTAACCCAGTTTAGGTGATGTTCTGTATGGAAATGCAGATTACCGTGTTTGGTGTACTAGGGAGAATCCAGTGAACGAGTGGGGGTTTGACAACTTCCCACTTTGAAAAATTGTAAATTTTTTTGTACATGGCAGAAAAATATGAAACAACTTGCATTCTTCATGAATCCTTCTCGTATATCTTGGAAAATTATCTCATTATTGTAAGACCATATCTTCAATGCGAATCACCTTATTTTCACGGGTTATGGTATTTCTACCTTATCCATACTAACTTCATCCACTTTACATATCGGAATGCAATGGATATGTCATGATTGATATCGATCATTAATGTGCTATACAATATATGTCAATTATGAGACTTGTTCTTCATCAAAAGTTCTATGTGCTATTTCTCACGTTCATAACATTATTCAGATCCATAAGTATTTTGTGGGACTGACAATATTCCACATAATATTGCATGATTGAATGTGGGGAATATTCCAAAAATATTGCCAGTCCCACATAACATTGTTATGGATCTGAATAATGTTATGCTATGGCGTGTTCAAGATTTGTATATTTTATTCAACTAAATACACTCAATCATGTTCCTTTTCTCTCATCTATTAAAAACATGTATTCATAAAAAGATAACATCATCATCTAATGCGTGCATTCTAGTGTTCCATATATGGGCCATTGTCCTTGGTTACGTTAATTGTATGAGGAGCCCCTCATGGCTTTGTTCTAGTAATTGGCATTTGGATAAACTAAAAGTAAGTTGGGATGACAATACTTGTACACTTATTCATAAGAAGTGTCATTAGAAAGTTGCCATAGTGACATAGAATACCATATGATACTAAATACACTATTTAGTGTAGGCCTTGGGATCCCGTACATTCCCACACAAAATAAGTTTTTTAATGGGACGTGACATTACTAAGCAACTACGTGATGGTCTCTTTCCAAAGAAAGAGGTTGAGATTAAGAAACTATGGTAAGTTATAGATGCTTGTCGAAAACTCTACAATACACAACATGAGTGCTCCCCATAAATGAGGAATTCCAAAATTAAAGGAGAATTATGCTTTCTCAAATAGCCGAGTCATGTTATGGAAGGATCTCTAGAAGGGAAGGTATCATGTGAAGGAAGAAAATATGTAACATATATTAAGAGAAGGATATCAATGGAAAAAACAAAGGATCACCACTTTGAAAGGGTGTTAAAAACAATCATGTGGGACAAACATGCCACATAACATTATTCGGATCCATAACAATGTTATATGGGACTGACAATATTCCACAAAATATTCTCCACATTTAGGCGAATATGGGGATATTTCGTGGAAAATTGTCAATCCCACGGAACATTGTTATGGATCTAAATGATGTTATGCATCTCGTGTTGGGTGGGGTTTTATAGATAGATAGATAGATAGATAGATAGGGTAGTAACATATCGTATTAGTGGTGTCTTGTGGTTTGATTTGCTCTTAACCTCCCAAAAAAGAAACTCGTTTGGTGCAAGGTGGATAAGATACATGATCCTTAAACATACATAATTTGTGAAAAAAATCATAATATTCTACCATTATAGCACACCTCCTTTGCAATGCAAATATGTGAATATCATACATACATTGGTACCCTATAAACATGATTTAATGTGGTATTCATTCGTCATCGAGTTACATAGGTGATCTTGCAATTAGTGGGTGGCAACCATAAAAGGTGTTTTCAGAATCGTTGCTACATGACAAGTCATGGAGGCCATTTTAATTGATACGACAAATCAACATTAAATCATAAATAATATACAACGCATTTATTCAAGCATCCATTTTAGGTTTTTGTCCTTTAGGCACCATGAAATGTATATATTTACGCTCTAAATTCCGTAATTTCATGCTTGCAGCAACCAAAGTGCACGTGATATGAAGGGATTTTGTAGTGTTAACATGGGTGTGTGATAAAAGAGGTTTAGCGTGGCATCTGGCATTATGGAATAACACAAAGTCAACTTTGCATTAATGAAAATTATTACAATGTGACGTGTGCAAACGTGTGGTTTGAATTCTATGGTGGTTTATTTTAATGTCAACACCCATGATACATGGGAAGGAAACGTGACAATAAAGCGTGATATTTACATTGAGAACATCCATTCCCTAGGGCTTCAAGATATAAGAAAACGAGTAACATTAAGGAGGTTGATATTACAGAATTTAGACTGTACATTAACTACCCAAATCTCATAATGGATGTCACAACTTCAAACTATCAAATGAGCCTACAATGGACACACACCAATTGTTGCGTGATCAAAATAGACTTTTAAAGCATAGCAAGTCTCTTCAATTTAGAGTGATTATAGACCACCATACATGAGTGGTAATCATTTAAGTTACCATTTTAGGCTCTTGTACTAAATAGCATTTGGTAAAGGGAGATTGTTTCACCCTAATTTCTTATTGAGATCCATAGTTTGTTTGGGTGCATTTGAGTTCAATAATACACCATTAGCAATGTACTTAAAACAAAAACAAAAACACAAGCAAATAATAACTTCACAAAATGACATATTTGAGTTTCCGAGGGTAGTTGCTATGGAAATTGGACATTGTCAAATCAAATCTTGATCTTTTGATAGATGCACTCGTGGACCTCAAAATCAAAACTCCAACTGTAGATGTGGCATCAAGAATACAAGACAAATTTAGAAGGAAAAAATTGGTGTATAAGCTTGAAAATGAGAGGGAGATATGGCCCCCGATGGTTTACACTAGCACAACTAAACCAACCAATTGGGGGAACAATTGCACTAAAATCCTCGACCATTGAAAGTATGGAAGAATCCCAAAGTCTCATATCTAATCCGATTCTCAAAAAATTCACCTATGGATTCCAAATCTTATAGCACCTAACATACTTAAAATATCAAAATATATATTTCAAATTCAATCAACAAAACACACTAAAAAACACATGCATTTTGACACATTTGAACTTCTCAAGCTTTTAGGGTTAAGATTGTCACAATGTAACACTTCGATTGTCAAAATGTGTTGTGCAAACCTAACGGGGAATTTATGCTTTGGGACACCGCTCACTCGACCTTCAAAGGTGTGGTGTAGATCTTTCAATGTTAATCTCCATATGTTCTCACCAAGTGGACCTAACCCGCTTTTGGTACAATACTTATGGATGATTTCACTCAGGGCCAGTTTACACCATGGACCATGAAATCGGACCATGGAAGAAGGCCTTTTTCCATGGTCTGACTTGATGGTCCAACATCCATGGTCCAATTTCTTAAAGATTCAATTTACAAAGCCTTTGGGCCCCTCACTAGGTGTAAGCCAAATGTGTACTATTAATGCTATAGTACTATTAATGCTTGAAACGTCATTATATGTACACCTAACATTATTCATCATTCTGTTAAAGGGGATTGTTAGACAATAATTTTAGCAGTATCAGGTTAAAGAGGTTTCCAAGTTACCTTTAGAGTAGTATCAGAAAGTAGCAATTAGGGATAAGAGCGAGTCGTAGTTGCAGATAAGGAGTGGATAGTAGTGGATAAGATAAATCCAGTGAGTGGTTAGTATTGATAGAAGGAGATAAGGGGAAGGTACTTAAGGAAGAGAGGAAGCTCTCTCTCATTCTCAGAATGTGTATTAGGATTTCAATTAATAGAGTGTTGGGTTTTGTGAGTAAGATACTGGCTAAACAGAAAGGTGGGAATTGTGTGTTATATTATGAGTGCAGTTGCATTACTTCTTATAAGTGTTGGTTGTATGGAAATGGAAGTTAGGAGTTGAACCACTGGTGTATAGAGAAGGTTATTTGCAAAGTGACTAAGGAAATGGTAGTAGAATCCATATCAGACAAATACTTAGAACTTTGTAGTATTAAAACGTATACAATATGAGTTAAATAGAATTATACTAGTTGAGTCCTTTTACAAGAGGTGTTAAGTAATTGTAGAAAGAGTAGATTGTGAACTAACTCTGAGAGTGGTAGTAGAAGAGAGCAGTAGGTTAGGGTTATCAGTAAAAGAGCTTTATAGAGTATTAGGATCGATAACAAATAGTATGTAAAGTAATACATTAACAATAGTAACTTTAATGTTAGCGGTAGTAAAAGCATAAATCCGGTTGGTGCGTAAGTAAGGGGTAGAAAAAGCCTCACGGCAGGTAGTTAGAACTCGTCTTAGTCACCCTATCAGGGTAGTACAGCCAGAACCGGTGCATACGTCGTGAAACCAGTAGGCAGGAGATAACCGGTAGATCCCTAGGAAACCCGGTAGAGAACCCGGTAGGGATACTGGTTGACTCAACTGGCCTATGAGAAATCTTACTAGGAAGGACATGGTAATAGTAGCAGGGACCCCAGAGAGGTAGGAAGGAAACAAAGTGTATGAAAGGATAGTTCATACCTAAACCGGTAGTAGGCGAGGCCTTAGGATGCCCGTAAGGAAGACTGGACTAAGACTCCTCGCGTACCGGTAAGGTACTACCGGAGATAGGGTAGTACCGGATAAAAGGAAGAAAGGCTCCCTTTAACACATTCCTTGTAAAAAGAGCGGGACATTGTAACAATGTCGCAATTGCTATCACGTACTAAGTGATTTTTCATCCATATTTCAATCATCCATAACAATAATTCATTACATAAATGTCATGATGCAAAATACACCAAAATAAATCGGGATGACACTATTTGTAAACTCATACATAAGGCGTGTCTTTAGTTAGATTCTAACCTCCTTAATAGCATGCTTGTGGCAACCCAAGTGCACGTGATATTAAGGAGGTCTTTAGTGTTAACAGGGATGCGTGATAATAAAGGATTAGTGTAGCATGTGACATTATGAAATAACACAAAGACAACATTGCAGTGATGTGTGGGAAATGTGACAACAAGGGTTCATGGATACAAAGGGGAGTGTCATTACGGAGGGAAGAGTGTATTTACCACAAGTGACATTAAATATCATATGACACTAAATACAATATTCATAAGTGTAAATCCCTTTACCTTGGTAGGCCCTACCAACATTACCTCGGTACATAGCTCAAAGAGGAGGGTATCTAGGCCTGGTTGAAGGCCAAGGATTCGTGGCACTCACTTAAAATCATCCATGCGGATGAAAAAAACGCAGGAATCATCTAAATGACTATTTTAGGCAATTTGATTCCGGAAATAAAGTCAAAGGCCCCGAATTAGTCTAGTGATGTCACATTCGAATGAATCGGCCCTCAACCCCATAGGGTTTTTTTTTTTTACTGGAGCCACTTCATCCACGATATCTAGGATGGATGATTTTAAGTGAGTGCCACGAATCCCCAGCCCTGGCTGAATGATACCTACGCTTATAAATAGAATGGCACAAATGAAAATTTGAATAGAATGGCAAGTGGGATACGGTAGCTTATTTATGCGCCGAGATCATTCTATAATCAGTCTTTGCCGATCGACGGCCCAGGTCGACCCAGATGAGTGAACGGGGGCATTAAAGCAGGCGGATTCAGATCGGACGGCTGAGATCTGGCCGCTGCGGGAAGTGGCAGCTGAGCACTGATTGATGTGCAGCACGCAGCACTTCTTCATCCGATTTCTCAGGCCTTCCGACAATTGGGTTGGGCTGGGTTGGGCTGGGTTGGGTTGGGTTTCGTGATTCGGTGAAATTTGTCTGCAAGCTTTTTCGAGAACTTTTGTGTTTGGAATTGAAGCTTGGAGAGCTGCGGGAATGTGGTGCCGGAAATTTGATCCGGTGAGGATTGGAAGAGGCGGTGGCTACATCTCCGAAGGCATTCACTTAGGAGGTGATGAGCTTGTAGCAAATCTGCACATTGTTATTATTCTGTTTTGTTTGGGAGGGTTTTGGTTATCGGTTGTGCATGCGGAGGTTAGTGATGGAACGTTTGCTGTTTGAGCGTTGGTGTGAGGAGTGGGAAGGTTAATGGGGGAGTGATGGGACGATATGGACTTGGATCGCGTGTCAGGTTCAATGGGACCTCACATTTGATGGAGTTTCAGATGTAAAATCGAAACTTCTTCCTGGATCTAGTCATCTTGCATTGATTCGAGATAGAGCTTGATTTTCATGCTGGTATCCTGCAACAGATTGGCTCCGATGGCATTCGGTCATTTTCGAGTAGTTTTGTTGATATTTGCCATGCCGAGGTCGAAGTTTTACTGCATCGCTTTCTCGGGTAACCGCCTCTAAAGATTTGAGTGGAACAGATCCGTTTTTGTATCTCTTCGCGTCATTCGAGTGCTTTGATCTGCGGAGGAGCTCGAAGATTTTCATCTCTTAGTTGCAGGTTGTCGCAGAGTCGGGCTTGGTCTGGTAATAGGAGTGCACCTGCTCCGCGTCTCTTCAGCTCCCCAAGCTGGATCATGTGACCTTTTGTTTCGGCAATAGTAACCGCTACATGTCGACATAGTTCTTAACGTCTCACGGCTACATTTTTGACGTGTGAACAGAGGGCTGCATGTTGTGCCCTAGAAAATGCGGTACGACTCAAAATTATGAAGGACATCATTGAAACTTGTTCCCCGCTCCTAGAAGGTCGACGGTAGAATAATAATCAATGTCGCCCTGTCGTTTACGTTGCTACTGCAATATTGCCACACGGTTTGGATTTTTTATTCCCAGGATCTCTGTCGCAACAGGACATACACGCACTTCTTCGGTATGCCGCTTCTGCATCGGATTATTGTTAGGTCACTAACTCTTGTATGCTTTGGAAATTTGTCCAAGTATAAAGTGGCCATGTTGCCTAATTTCTGTAAATGAATTAGAGAGTCGGGACATCACAACATTATCATCCTGCAAAAGGTTCAAAAAATTTCCATTTTCATCTTGCGGTTAGTAGGTCCGTGTCCGCAAGATAAGTGATAGCTTATTGCATGCGAGGTGACTCATTTCGGGTTGGATTCCATTCGAAGTACTTCAAAGGAAAACACTTTGTGTGCCTTTCTCTGTTGACAAGCGAGCGATCTATAAAGATTGGCTACGGAGGGTGTTGAAATTGACTTGACCATACCTGTAAGTAATAACTACCAGTATGCAGCAGCAGAATCTGAAATGTATGTCATTTCCGCTGATGAGTTGAGTGCTTCTCATTTGTGGTTATCTTCCCAACCATGTGAATCTAGATCTAAGCCGCTGCATTTAATCAGCTTTTCACGACGATGCTTGAAAGGAAGGCATCAGAAACAGCAGGTTAGGGTTTCAAAGAGCTTGAAGGAGGGAGGAGAATACAGTACAGCAGTGCGAAGAAATGACTTTCGTGCGAAGATTTCAAGCCTGTTTTCAAGGGATACATCCAGCAATTTACTGTTCAATCATCCTGTTCCTCGTAAGCTATGTTAGCGTCGACGTTCTTGTGCAGGACGCCGGAGTCTGTTCCAACTTATCAGCTGATGCACTGCGCTTAAGGGAGGGCAAAATCGTCGGAGACGATGCGAAGTCACTCGTGGACAAATGGAACCACAGAGAAGACAAGTTTTGCGGCTCTATTTTAGGACACTTACCTGCGAAGCCGAATTGGATAGCAAGGCCAGGCGAAAACCCTTGGCACCAGGTGAAATGGATCGGGGAGCCAGCAAGGTGCAAGGTGAAGGGGCAGTTGATTGAAATGCTGGATGACACATACAACTTTCGGAGAGGATATGCTTTGAAATACGTTGCAGACGCAGAAGACAAGTTGCAGCTCCTGCCATGGTTGCTAGGGAATAAGGTGAATCTCAACTTGCGAGAGAGAAGAGTGTACCTTGACCTTGGAGCGAACGCATTTCAGACGAGCATCCAATGGTTCATGCGGATGTACCCGTGTGACTTCACGGAGCTTCATGCTTTCGAGATAACTCCTAACTTGCTCCGGTTGCCAGACATTCCATATGACGAATTGAACAACACCGCAGAAGCAAACCCTATGTCGTACGTGGTGAATGAGGTTCCGGGGTTCCCGTCCTGGATGCTCAACCGGATGAAATTCTATAACAAGCTGGTGTCTGACGAGGATGATGATACTACTGGTGCTCTGAACATCACGCGGTTCATCAAGGAGACGCTGAAGCTAAAATCCTCTGACACCGTGGTGGTGAAGATGGACATCGAGGGTAGCGAGTGGCCGATCCTGAAGAGGTGGATGGACGATCCGGAGATGTCTGAGATTATTGATGAGCTCTTTGTAGAGATTCATTATAACCATCCCTCCATGGATCACTACGGATGGGGCATCTTCCCCCACACTCGAGATCAAGCAACTCACTTGCTTGCCGGATTACGGTCAAAAGGTTTCTTTGTGCATCCATGGCCCTGATGATTTCAGCAACATTCTCTGACATCCTTCATACCACAATGATTCTTCGTGCAAGCCCATACTTTTAGCCATTGCACAATTCTCAAGCTTTACTGTCGCGTGCTTTGAGCTTGGCATTGGCATTTGGCACATTGTGGTTTACGATTGATAGCACCGACCTTGCTATCGACACACACTGGGTGAGAGATCATTCTTTGCTACAGACAATATTTAGTTCCAAATGCATTTTAGTAGATCCTCAGTTATTTGAGAGCTTACTCATCAATGCCGCAATGCCGGGAAAACTAGATTCTTGCCCAGAAAGGTCTCACAATTTTTATTCACATTTGTAGAATTTGATTCAAAAACTTCCACTGACCAAGCATGTGATTTGACTTATGCAGGATTCTCAAACTTTGATGTTGTTTGCTTGGAATTGGCAGTTTGTATATTGTGGTCATGCTAGTACTGACTCATGACTGAGATCATTCTTTGTTTCAGAGCGGTCAAGCTAAATGGTTATCTTGATGTGTCTGTCCTTGGATACACGGAGGCACATTAAGGTAATCTGTCCTATTCTACATCTTGAGCAAAAAAGTTCTATTTATGTACAGTGGGATTTGGTATGAATTTTTTTCCCCATGTAGAGGAACCGTACAAAGATCTGTCACAATTTTAATGGCAATTTTTTTATCATTCTTGAATTAGTTATGAATTTTTCAAATATTTTGCTAGAGTGTTCTAGGATTGATTTCAATAGGTCTCATTTTAGAATTGAACAACTCTTGTCATAGAATCAAATCTTGTCTATCTATGACCTCTGAGTTTATCTTTACACACTCATCATGTGTCGTGTGAGTGATACCTAATGAGCTAATTACATACTAACTTGGCTCTAAATACCCCTCACCAAGTGTCTTATATCCGACACCTTAGCCCACCAATCATAACAAAGGAATAGGAAGGAAATCTCTTGTCTTTGAAACCATGGTTACCTTGTCATAATTAGACCGTGTTCTTTATTTTTGATACTTGCCTCTCCCATTTAAGTGCTTCTACATTTCCTTTATGGACATGGTCTTCGCCTATCTCCAACACCTCCCCTCCCTCATTAGTTCATTGCATTGGGAACTTTGGGAACCCCATGACCCTATTTTTTTGAATTTGTTCCCTAGAGCTCGATGAAAAGGTCACCCCTCGAAAATAGGACAAGTTACCTTATCACCCATAATGGATGATCTTGTCATGGAATGACCGCTACGTTTGGCAATGAACACGTGTCGTCTTGCCATCCACTACAATAAACAATAGGCGTTTGCTACAGTTTTTGGCATGGTTCCTCATATTTCCTTTCCATATATGTAACTTTATTTGTGGTTGTTCTCCATATAATGATGGGAATGTTGTCATTACAAATTCATAGAAATCATCATTTTGCACCTTGATTTTGATTTTTTTGATTTGTTGTTGTTGTTGTTGTTGTTGTTGTTGTGTTTGTGTGTGTGTGTTTGCATGCATCAGCTTGTTTAATAAGAAAAATCTCTTGATTGTGATATTGGAAAAGAGGACCTCATGTCACATACATGTTCAATATTGAGTGGCATACATGTTGGTGTATCAATGTGGATCAAGTAACTATAAAGAAAAATAACACATCCAAAGAGCCCATGAGAATGTGCTTTGTGATAATTGGGGTGAAACCATTAGTTCGATTGGAACAAAAATGGACATAAATGAATGTTTTATGTGCAATTTTTGAAAACATCCACTATGACATTGAGGTTGCACTTGCCACTTACCCTAGCTAGGAGGATTATTTGGCTGGGAAGAAACATGTTATGTTTCTCAAAAAATGATGGCTTCAATCTTAGTGTCGGGGCAAGGTCCCCATGGAACATGGCATTTGTTTTATTTAGAATGAGTGAGGGAGCATCATGCTTAGTGATGCTATGACCATTGTGATAACTTAACCCACACAAATATGAACAAAAAGATATTATGAAAGCAACTCATATAACTTGGTAATAAGCTCAAGGTCACTTTACACTAGAGGTTGAGGGTCCTTAACCCGTGATATAGAAATTATGCGATTGATCGAGAAGCCAGAGATGGTCCAAGCTCACTTTAGACTAGACCTTGAAGGCATGAAGGGACCAAATCAATTTTAATGAATAAAAATCTATATGACGTCTACATGACATCAAGTGGATAGTGTTTCATTGTCTACCGGATATTGCATTATGTCCATCAAAAAGAGGTGGGTCTAACGCAAAACTAAGGGCCATGGCAATCAATTAAATTGCCACTGGCTTCTAGAAATATTATATTGCCATGGTGGGGACTTGAACATGTACTTATGTTGTGGTCACTCAGCAGGGTCCACTTTTGCTTTTACACTAAACTCAAGGGCCATCAATTACAAAACTGGATTTATATTCCCATGGTATGGCCTTTGAATGATTTTCAAGGGCCTATGATTTTCATGGTCATGGTGCTTGATCTGTGTGTAAAGCAACCCTTAAGTAGTTCTTTTGGCTTTTGCACTTAGGACGTGTTCATATAGGGTCCCATGTCCCAAGTCCCACTCATCCCAACTTTTGAACCATTAAAAATATGGGTTATATCCATTAAAATAAGATCTTGATTATTTTATACAAAAAATATATGGAGACTTGTGTTGAGAATTGGATCTAGCTTTGTGGTCGACCCCACTCTCAATACAAGTCCCAAACATTGCCTCCAAAACGTGAAATCTACACTTCCGCTAGAATCTGGTGGGCGAGCGGCCTACATAGAAACTAACCCTAAGCTTACCAGGATCCCACTGGTACCTCGATTTTCAGGACTCTAATACGAAACTGGGACCTGGGACCTGGGAACCCTAGAAAGAAATCTGGAGTTCCCGCTGATTCGTTCGGAGGTGAAGACATTGAAACATCCGCGTGCCAGGGCCGTCGTTCTTCTCTCGTGTCCATTCATCGAGCATCTTAGAAACAGAGAATGATTCTGAGTTAAGTGTGTAAAAAATTGGCGTAATTTAAGCCAAATTCGAAGGATTCTGGACCACTAATGCGACGGGTCTGCGCAGGATAGGAGGAGGAGGAGGGTAATCAATTGTCCTTCGAATTTTTGGTGAGGTCCTATTCTATGGTTTTAGTTCGAATTCTTCAGCTCTGGAATATGTTATGGTTTAGAATTGTTGATCGCAGAGCAATTGTTTGTTTTGTACTTGCAACTGAGACCTATAGTATTGGTTTTCTTTTTTGGTTTTTGGTTTTTCTTTTATTCCATGTCCAGTTTACATGAGAGAGGGGTTCTATGTGGTGACCTTTTTGCCTTCTTTTGATTTCCACTTGAAGATTCAAGACTCGATTTTTCTCATTTTGGATGTCTCTATTTTCTGTGGAAAGGCTACTAAATTCTGTTTTTTCTTCCGCGTGGTTGTAGATGTGAAGGAGGTACGTTTGGAGAGCGGGAGCAGGCCATTTCTTTGTCTTTCACGATAGATCAATCTCGGCCAAACCGAGAAACAGAGACCGAAGCAATGGCGGTCACGAAAGTGCAGATGACATTGACGAAGCCGGTCACATTCGTGACGGGAAACGCAAAGAAGTTGGAAGAAGTGAAGATGATCCTCGGCCAGTCCATTCCCTTCCAGTCTCTAAAGCTTGATCGTAAGTCTGAATACTTCGCCTAACAATATAGATATATGCTTGGAGCTTATCACATTTATTGTTTCGAAATGCAGTGTCATCTTGACAGGTGTTCCCCTTAGCTCTACTGTGATGACCCGAAGGATGGCTTAAACCCCAGGCCTGAACCCTGATCCCATGGGAACTCCGAGGTTAAGCCGCCCGGAATAGTACTCGGATAGGTGACCATTCTAGGACTTGATTTCCGGTCCACCCTATGGTCGACCCAATTGAACCATAGTGAACCATAGTGGGGGCATCCGGGCATTTTCAACCAACTATTTGGGCACCTAGGGGCTTGTCCGTGCCCGTACAATGTGTTTCCTTTTAAAAGGAGGTAGTAGCCTTTGGAGGGCCTCTAATTCTCGGTTTTACATATAAACTTAGATCAACTCGAAGACGAAGCAACATTGTAACTCATCTCTCCTTTAATGGCCCTGTGATTGACTTCCTTTTCATTTTGAATTTGCTGCAGTTCCAGAGCTGCAAGGGGAGCCAGAAGACATATCGAAGGAGAAGGCACGACTTGCAGCAAGAGAGGTGAATTGCTAGTCTCTCTTGGACCCTTATGAATGTAGCCAACCAGTCAATTCACATTCACAGAACAGATTTGTAGAGTGAAGGGCATCATGCACTTCACCTTGCATCACATGTCCTATTAAGTTGGTATTGCTGCAGGATGACGTTAACCTGTCATATCAATAATATTCATTCTGAATCACTTCTGCTTAGCTGTATATAATTTCAACTCAAATTCAATCAGTAATATAGGTTTGAGTCTGACTAACTATATTGTCTACACTTGATGAATTTGCCTCTACATCAACATTGTCTGAGTCATTTGTTATGTTATGTTTGAATGTGCATAGATTGGTGGACCGGTGCTAGTGGAAGACACTTGTTTATGCTTCCATGCGTTACAAGGCCTTCCAGGTATGCCCTCACTTGTTTTTTGAGGCACACTTAACTGATAAGTCTGCATATTATAGTAATTTGCAAATGGGCCCTTGAGATGCCAAGAATTTGCACACTTTTCTACTTTTAGCCTCTTGTTACAAGCAGTGAATTATGCTGTTATTTTTGTAACTTTATCCTACAGCAATAGCCTGTGAGGTAATCCAGTATTCATCATCTCATCATTACTTCATGTGATTTGGTTGGGTGGCAGGCCCTTATATGTAAGCTCTTAAACCCATGATGAGAAATCATGTCAATTACTTGGGTGAGATGGAAAGAGCACAGTGATGTTTACTGTAAGTTCATCTGTGTCCATTGCTTCCTTCAAATGGGCAAATAAAGGTCGGCTTCAAAAGTTGACACTATAATGTACTACAGGGCATCAGCACATCTCTAAACTTAGTCTAATGAGTAGAACCTGACAGGCATGCACAGATTACTGTTAGAAATGCTATACACACCTGATTCAACAAGTTATTCTTGTCATGTTATCTTGCAGGCATGTGGTTGATGAACTAACTTACTTTAGTCCTGATATGCAGAAAGTGGTTTCTTCAGAAGACTGGTCATGAAGGTATGAGCAAAACTTGCACTTCCAGCACAATGTCTCAAAATCTGAGTGAAAGGATTCATGCGAAGGTTACCTAATATGTTACGTTGCACTTGAAAGTAGGATGGCATTGTGAATGTGGTTGACAAATGGAAGCATAGCCATGTCAAGACGTAAGGTATAAGTACCACTTTGTAGCATATATTTAATTGGTATCTTGATATCAAATAAGGGGGCGTTTTGACATTACAATTTACACAATGTTTGATATTCTCCTTTCTCAAGTTCCTACAGTTCCCTGGATTTGAAAGGTTCTAGACACTGTCCCAACTTCATAAGTGCGGCAGTATCTTATATATTTCTACCTTGTTAGTTGCAGCAATGAAGAATTGTAAGCATAAGCTACTCATGAACATAATGATACGTATCTAGAAGCTCAACTTAATTGGCATTTACCACAGATTCATTGTCTTTTATCTGACACTCACTTGAGTCAGGATGTTGCAGGTTTGAACAATTTGTTGGCAGCTTACGAAGACAAGTCAGCATATGCACTGTGTGTCTTTTCGCTTGCTCTTGGACCTGATTCTGAGCCAATAACATTCAGTGGTCGAACTGAGGTAATTTCACTGTAGTAGCTCCTGTTGGCAATACTCCTGAATGATCTCTTGTTCTGTGCATCAGACTGCAAGGTGGCAGATTTGAGTATCTCCAAAGCAAGAAATTCCCATGAGAAATTCAGTTTTCAAAGTAAAGTTTTACATAAAGTGTTCCAAGTTGCATGGTGGCTGACTTGGAAGAAGTACAGGGCAAGATTGTTCCTGCAAGAGGAGCTGGCAATTTTGGCTGGGATCCAGTTTTTCAACCAGATGGCTATGATCTGACGTAAGTTTACTCTCAATACTTTAGAAGACATTGTGGGTAGTCGACGCACTTTTCACAAAGCGTCTGTTATTACAACTGGTGGAAATTGCTGTAAGATTCTGAAATGTTGAAATGACTGGATCATAAATTTGAGATGTAATTGTGAGGCAGGCTTTTTTTCCTGAGTCAGATTTTTGTGGAAAAAATTGGCCCTTTCTGATGGATACTGATACTTGCCAATTTGTTTGATACAGTTTCGCTGAAATGTTGAGGGAAGAGAAAAATAAGATATCACATCGTAGAAGAGCTCTAGACAAAGTGAAGGCACACTTTTATGATTACAACTATGTCCCAAGGGCGATCGATCCAGCAAGTGATAGTGCGTAAGCATCATTCAATGCTTGACATCAAATTCTAATGTGCTGCAGATCCATAAACACATGCCAGCATTTCCTGGTTGAGATTTAAACATTTAACAGATTGCACAGGTAGTAATCACTGGCATATCCCGCAGTCTGTCTAAGAAATAGTAGAATTTATTCTGCAATAAACTTTCTAGAGTACTTTTGCAGAGACTCCAGCACTACTTCAGGTGATCTCTTATTAGGCTGTGTTGTATGTTTCAATTACATATATGTAACTAGGGACTGTGCCACTGATTCTCACCTAGGTCCTTATTTATTCTCTTTGAAGCCTAGTTATGTATTTAGACCCAGAAAGTCTGAAAAATTCTCTAGATTTATCTAGAGTGTTATCAGGAATGGCATGGATGCATCAGTGGGATTTAAACCCTTCAAGGTCGAAGGGGCCCAGTGTTCGACCAATCTACACTGGTTCTATGAGTCCTGGCAAATCTTACAATCATCAAATAATGTGCCCAGTTCTCCTTGTTCTCCCTCTTTATTAAGATGCATTTGGTCATGCAAAAAAATGTTGTATTAACCGAATGTCATATTCTAGGTAATATGACATTTTGGCCTCAAATGTCGTATTATTCTCAAGAAAATGGCCTCTTTCAATGTAAAATGTCATTTTGTATAAGCTTACTTAATGAAGATACATAAGCATGGAAGAACATTTGCATTGAAGAAATATGTTCACACTGTTCTCCAAAGTATGAATCACTTATGAACCTTGAAATATGTGTGGGTCCCAGCACATATACACATTAATCACCTCTATTATATAACAAATTTGGCCTTAAAAATGTTGTATTATGAGCCTTGTAGTTGTAGTATGGAGGCAAATCAATTGCATTGAAGATTATATGACACCTGGACTAGAGTGTCGCAATATGGAGGGTAGGCTGTAGTATTTGTACCCAAGCCCCAGCGAGGTAAGGCTGAATCTTGTATTATAATTGGATAATCAACCAATTTAAAGTGCACTTGATGAAGAAGTTGATTTTAGACCAGGTCACTTTTGATTAGAAATTGAAGTCTATAGCTTAAATCATTCTGTGTTTATGTCGAGCCCCCATCGCCCGGATAGGGCCTGGTAGATGCTTAAGATTAGGGGTTAGAAGTGGCACTAATAAAGTGCTACCTAGTACCGTTAAGGTGAAGTTGAGAAATACAGTACCATGTTGCATATCTAGTTTGACATTGATTAAATTGACATATGTTAAATCTGCCACATGTTGTTATCGCATTGGTTGGCACGTGGAATTACATGTTGACATTGATTAAATTGACACATTGTGGAAACTTCTTCATTGCTAAACATGAGGGAGGGTTTTGAGAACCTTGACGTTGTGTCTTCAATTTCCACATGCTCCATTCCTCTTCGAAGTCTTACTATCAGATGACAAGTATCATAGCCTTGGGGAACAAGACTTCACACATCCTCTCCAGCCCTAAACTGTGGTTTAACCAAGCTGATGATTATGGGTGTTATAACTAATGTGACATGTTATTCATGTATGTGGGTGTTAATAGGTTCGTTTTTCATGTTCTGCAACTTCTAGCGATTACATCTACGCAACACAACTTGTGTTACAATAGCAAATCTACAGTGAAGCATCAACATAAGGCGGATTGAAAAGCAGACCTCCCTTTATTTAGTTTTGCTTAATGAAAGTGCATGTTTGTTGATTCCTTTATTGTGTACATAGATTTTTTCAATTGTGGCCACTATTGAGTGATGAGTAGTTAATAAAATTTGAAGTAGTCCAACCTCTTTTAACCATGAGATACCCATTGACAATCTCTTTGATCATCACCTAACCACACACTGATCAAATATAGGTGTCCAATTCAAAAAAGTATCCAAATCATACTCACAACCTTAGGGGAAGTTGATGATTTGTTTCAAAGAAATCTGAATTTCCGGTAGTCAAGTGTCTTGTCTAACTCAAGTAATTTTAGCTTTTATTTATTGCGCATGACCTGTTGAACCTTTTAGCTTTCATTTTGTGCAATTTCAGCAGTAACCTTTGAGATGGCAGTTGAACAATTCTGGTGGTAGTAGGAGAATCAAACTATGAAGACCTTCATACTCAACCCTAAAGCAAAATATAAATATGTGATATTGGCTGGCACTCATGGAGGCAGGATCAAGGAAAACATTGTCAGATGTTTATCCTTATCAAGCATCGACTTTTGACTTCAACCTTTCTCTCACATTGACTTGCTCGTGACAAGCAAATAGACAGTGAAACAGCGTGTAAATCTAAGAGTAAAATGTCAAAAGCCAATTTCAAGGCTGTATAGAGCACCCGATCACAAGAATCCAGCCTGCTTCTGGTCATTGCCAGAATGCCTCGGCTTAGTTCCTTGCTGTAGTGGGGTGGTGGTCTAAATGTTTTCAGGAGGTACTTATTAGGCAGAATCTCTAGTTAGGGTTATTTGCGTGCCCCCTTCATCACAAAATCTTGACGCATGAGGTTCGCTCGAAGAAGCATAGCCCTGGTTTCTCTCTGAAAGTCTGACCCTGTTTGCAGGGTTTTTTGGAATGTTGAGTTTCTTTGATCTGCATGTCGTGCATAGAGAATTTTGTTATGTGAATCGATCCGAGCCTGCCACAACAGAATAATTTACTCATTAGCTTCTCTGAACCTCAAAATCATAGTAAAGCAAGACAGAAGGCATCTTGCAAACAGAGATGCTTGGTGTGGCAGCATTCACACCTTCAATGCTATGCAGTGAACTTAAGAATACAAATGAACTGGTTAGGTGATCATTTCATTAAGTTAGTAAATTACAGACCTGTATTTGGTTCTCCATGATGAGTGCAGCAAGTTCTTTCTCCAACCCAGCGACACTTGTTTTGAAAGCACTAGCCATTGTGTTGAGATCTACAGAAATGAAGGGATTGGTGTACTGAATAAGGGCCTTGTGCCTGACTTGTTCATAGAGGGTCTCCACATGGTCGAATAAATGGATGTCAAGTAATAAATTAGGTTTCAGTTTTTGCAAATACCCCAGGCAGGAGGCGTACCGACTGCCAGACAGCCAACACATCAGAGTTACATATTGCAACATTAGATACAAATAGCTTGCCAGTAGTACATTATTGGCCACAATAAGATCTTGAACCTTCTGACAGAAATAAGTAATGTTTGTGATTTCAACTCTCACACTACAGATTGCTTGTAAACTTCCCAAAAAAATGAAAAATGACAAAGCCAAGATAGGTCATACAGATGAGGCGACATTCATGGGAGCTGAGTGAAACATTTGACCAGTACCTTGCATAAAAGTCGTGAATTAGCTCTCGCACTTCAGGGACCAGTTCCAAAAAGTTGCGGAAGTTAATGCTGTCAATCACCTTACTCTACACAACACATAAAAACAGCACAATGACACAAGTGAATTGATGGGCATGCATGTATATGTCTGTTCACCAAACACAGGTTAAAGCCTCCAACTCTTCACATTCAACACAGCACGTGTTCAGTAAAATAAAGCACACAACTCTCTTAAAAGCTTACGAGCCCCAGAAACTGCAAAGGTCATAGAAATGGATTATATAGAAAAATGATTTCTGTACCTTCAGCTCTGCCCTGTCAAATGATGCAAGAGCACAGAGGCCCCCATATGTTGCAACATCTTGAGGAGCTATAACATCTGAGTAGTTGCTCCCCAAGTCAAAGTTTGTGTCAACAAACTGCAAACTCCAATAAAATTGAGTAAACCACTTTGCTCATTTCCTCCAGATAACCACAATAAGGACATACATACATTAATAAAATTTTGCTACTCATGATCATCTATGAAACCAAACTCCAAAAATAATATATCACTTTCTACAAATGCATAGTACTTTCTAGTAAATAAAAAAACTAAGTTCCAAGAAGAGGTAGCTGGTCATTCTTTCATTTACAAATCTCTGGAGCACTTGTCCTCCCTTAAGAGCAAATATGACAACAATGAAAAGCCACCAGATATTGTAGACCATAGCACACAGTACCTTGCGAGCAGCAAGCTTGTACTTCTTGCTCTCCAGGTGAGCCAGACCTGCTGCACATTTAAGTTTGGCTATGACAACTGGGTCTTGCACATCAGGAGTTTGATCAGCCTTTGAGACATAGTTTGAGACATGTACAAAGTGCCCAAGCTCAATGCTGACCAGAATTACATTTAGGCACATGGCAATTATGTGTTTTGATGTCGTGCAGTAATCCCTTGTTCGTACGTAGCACTTAAAGGCTTGCTGAAGGTCACCACGAGCATAATGAAAATCACCCAAGTCATTGTAACCCATTCGAATGCTCTCCTTTATTAAGTTCGTCTGTGGACAATAAACGTTCAATCAGTTCAATTTCAACATAAATACCTTCCTGATCGCACAATTCAGCTCTCAACCCCTCAGCAAGTTATGAAAGCTCAGGAGATGATTTTCTGAACGGTGTTTCAAAAATACAGAAGTGTCCTAGTGGAACACAGGTCTAAACCCCTAACCTTCCAAATCCTCTCTTGCACAGCTCAAATGCAGAGCATTACTCCATTAGCAAGAAGTAGAGAATGAGATAGAATTGGAGTGGCGGTGCTGCCAAACTCAACATGTAAAGGCTTTCAACATTCAAAAAACTCTGGTAGAAGATGCAAATAGCTAGAGCACTTTGTTGGAAGGTAGCGGGCCTAATTCGCTTACTCATCTAAATCGGGCACCTATATTTGATTGGTATATGGTTAGGTGTGAATCTAAGAACGGACACCAAAAAGGCATCATGTGTTTAATAGAGATTGGTCTACGTGCTCCAAATTGTTAACCATTCTAGGCTCGATAGTCTACATTATTGGGGGGGCCTATATGATCATTTAATGAGCAAAAGGAATCTTCACTTTGATAGTAAAACAAGACATTCATATGAGCTCAAAATTTTTAATAGCAAAATTCGAAATTTTCTATCCCCCTTGAAACCCTAATAATCCTACACAGTATAATATTACCCCTTGTAGTATGACAACCCCCTTCAGTCCTAAACCCCAAACAATATAATACATAATCGATGAGTTCGAACCTAACCTTGTATCCATTCAGTTCCGTGTCGAGCTTCTCCTGGCGTTGAGCAGCACGTCTTTCCACCATATCGATCCACTCCTGGTCCAAAGTGTAATTCGAGCCAAGTCGCCCGTTGATCTTCTCCACGCACTCCTTGAATAAAGATGTATTTTCCCCTTTCTTTATCTCGTCAAACGCCATCCGCAACGCCTCGAGCTCCAAGTTTCTCGATACCACGTTGCAGTGGTCCGCTATGAAGTGTAACCGGGCAATTTTGGTGTGCCCGGTATACAAACTCGCATAGCTCTCAATATCAATCACCTCCGAAGTCCCCCCACCGGTCTCCGCCACATGATTTTCGGACTCGCTCATCGCCATAGCTCACGGACAGCTACCCCCACTTAGAGCAACTCGATCCTTCACATTCTTGGCCCAAACTTGCTAAAATCGGACTCAATTTCAGCCGAATCTTCGACAGATTGTTTCGCGAAAATCAGGCTGCGTTGCTTAAGAAGCTCAAGAAATACGAGATCGATCGACAGGCACGATGAAGCCCCGGAGGAGCATGCGATGAGTGTGTTTGGAAGCTAAATATGTTAGCGACGTTTCTGAAGAAGAAAGCACTATGCGGACTCGCGGAGATTTCTCTTTAGGGCTTCGAGGTCCCCGTGCGAGATGCTGACAATTCGAGGTCCCAAGATAGGTCCTCAGATTAAGGGCTCCAAAACCGAGGTGCCTATCAGTAGTCCTATTCACACGGCAGAGGCTCGAAGAGCCTTTTCGCTTCCCGGGACTCTAAAATCAGTTTCATTTCATTGATCTATGTGGCATCGTTTGTTGGCTACATCCCATATCGTGGGATAAAAGCATTGTGGAGACTATCTTTGAGTGGTAATAGGGCCTAGGTAACGCATGTCATAACTTAATGATAAGGTTTGGTGAAACTCAGTGAAAATTTCAATTCAATATTGTTGTCCGATTTTTTGGCTTCAAGACCTTAAAAACACTAAATTAGGGTTTTCTAGGGCCTAGCCTAGCTACGGCAATCAAATTAGTTAGTAAAGTAGTGACTTTAGTCACTAAAAAGCTAAAAGTAGCTAGCCTAGGTGAAAAAGACCAAAAGTTAGGTTAATTGGTAAATTAGTGACTAATTAGATTTTAGTAAATTGACAAAAGACCTTTGGAATTAGGTCCGGAGCAACCAAACCTATTGGGAAGAGGTTTGGAAGCTCCCGAACCTCCACAAAGGGTAAGAGGGAGGAAGACGAAGAAGTTGGGGGGCATTATCAATTTTCAAGTTTTCGTGAGCAACAAGGCATTTTTGAACCCCCTCGAGAAGAGAGAGGTTGTGTCGTTGATCTTGAAATAAAATTAAAATAATATTATTGTTCTTATTAAGGAAGTGGGTGTGAAACCCTCGTGTATGTGTGAGTGAATCACCTTGCTTTAATTAAATTTGCTGTGACAACAGTTTCTGTTTGTTGTGTATTCAGTCCAAGGAATTTGTGTTCTAAGTGTTATTAACTGCAAGGATTTGGAGTTTCTCGAATTCCATTTTAAACTCCACAACCTGTAGCGACTCTACTTGTTAAAGCCAGCATCGATTTATCATCACCCAATTGAGGAGCGCTCGAAGAATCAAAAGGGGCAGCGCTTTACTCCAATCTCCTACCTACTAAGTTACCATACATATATGGGCTCTGCAAAGTCCAAGCCGTGATACGTAGGCACTTTACTGAAGCCTCTGTAACGATCCGAGTGAGGTGACAAATTTCATCAGTAATTTCGCTCTTGTTGAAGCATTACAAGCAAGTGGATGAGTGGCACTTGGTCATGGCAGGGAATGCCATTGATTTTGCGAGATTTTGAGTTAAAACGGTGGGATTGAGTCGAAGCTGCTCGGAAGATTACCGCGTAGAAAAACACAGGGAAATGAATGCGGCAGAGGAGGAAAGCATTCTGAAAGTTGCGGGGAAATTGCATCTGGAGTACAAGATTCCACGGATTCATGTGAAGGCCATGTGCAGATGGAAGGAGACTTTGATTTGATGATTCCGGCGGCAAGGAAACGGTGCTGCAGCAATTCTTCAGGACACAAACCTGTTATTGCCTCAAACTTGCGGCACCTGTTTGGCCAAGTATTTCTTACTCACCTTGTGCATTCGATTGAAGAGCTTTAATCGTTGAAGAGAGAAGGAAGAGAATCGTTGAAGAATTCACAAGGGTTCCTGCAATTTCTGCACTCAAATTTGAGTGAAGCAATCTCCTGTGGTGCAAAAGTTGAGAAGCAGGGGAGGAGAAGAAGAGAAGAAGAGAGGAAGAAGGAAGAAGAAGGTGCCACGTGGCGCAAGGAGAAGCTCTCTCACAAACTAGAGTTCACACTGCCAAAGAGGCTGAGAAACAACTAGCTCTAAAATACCCCTGTTCACACTGGAGCATGCAACAGACTGTAAATCCTTGGATTTACAGAGGCTGAAGTTACTTTTACTGCAGGTAAAAGCTAATTTGAGATCTAAATATCTAAAATTAAGGCATTAAAGCCTATTTCAGCATCATTTAAGTATCTAAATGGGCATATCGCACATTTCAAAAAGCAAATAAATAGTGTTTTTAAACACTTTGTGTAAAGCCGCAAGGAGTGAATCCAGGTACGTGGAAGCAATTAAATCATCTAATAATCTAAATAAATTTAGAAGTGATTTCTAAATTAAAGGAATTAACTTATTAAAGAATCCCTTAAGGTATTTATTGCCTAACAATTAAATTGGGATTAAATCGGTATGAAGGAACCCGTTATTGCGAGATAAATATCCTAAAAAGAAAGTAAAAATGGCTTAAAGGATTATTAATGAATCATGGTATCTGAATCACCAACTTGGTTGGGGTAAAGACCATGTATTATTAAACTGATATCATTAAATCGGAAAATTAATTAAGGAAAGGCCGAGACTGAATGTCTTGATACACTAAATTGGAGGTAATTAAGGAGGGACGATACAATTCGCCAGAGTGCCCTTGGCTCTGGTGTTGGAAGTGGTTACTGGTTACTTGAAAAAGACAATTGTTGAGCCGTGACTCCCTGCAAGAAACTTCGATAGTCAAAATTGGTCACTACAGGACTATTGTGTGAGGGAGTGACTGCATTTTGCATGTACTGAATTGAGGGACCCTAAAACCACAAAACCACGTATCCAATCACTTTTTACCCGAATCCAACATCCTAAACAAGGTTTTTCTTGGTATCTAAAACTCACAAATAACTAAAAGGAACTATCAAGGAACTTAGGAGTGATATCTAGATTACACACCTGACACTCATTTAGTCTTCCCTGGGGTTTTGTTTAAGATTGAACCCAAGTAAAAAACCTATCTACAAATATGAAAAGGGCTAGTAAATAAAAATAATTACTTTAAAAATGTCATTTTAAGACAAAGCCTCTCATGGCAAAGCCACTTTCCCTTGTTGAGAAAGTATGAGCATCCCCAATTTTAAGTTAGATGTGTACTTTCATATCCTCAAAGTTCCTTTGGCAAGTTTGGACACTTACAATGATGTGACAATCTCATTATGACTACTATAGTACCTTTACCACTTTGGCACTAATTAAACTATTTTTAGGTAAACCAATTTTTTGGGAATTTTATTTTTAAAAAATTAATATGAAAATTTGAATTTTCTTTTAAATCTGGGATTGATGAATCTAAACATAGACAATATAACACTTGTCCTCCCATAAATAGCGGAAATGGTCAAGGTAAAGGTAAAGGTAAAGGTAGTTGTATCCTTTGACTATGACATAGAAATTCAATTTGGCAAAACAAATTGTTGAATTTGACCCAATGTATGGTATATATAAATAATTAAGGATATTAATACTTGTATACTTATGGTAGTATATATTACAAAATGTGCTTGAATTAGTGTCCCGAGTAATGGATATTTGGGGTCAAAACCATGGGCTAGGTCACTTGACCCGGTCTAACTAGACACCTTTCATCTTTAAAAAATTGGGGTAGAACACAAGAAAAATCTTGTGTTTCAATGCATTTTCATTTTTGTATAGCTTGCCCCTCCCATGCTAGGATCTTCTAATAAACACATGATAAAAGAGTTTTTCATGTTTTTTTAACCTCATTGGAGTTTCATTCTCCTAAGTTTGAAAATTGTCTCTTGGGAACATGTAATTTGAGCTTGGGAACTTGTTGGGAGTTGCAAGGATTGGTGGACCCAACATGTCCATATACGGAGTATTTGTTGAAACTAAAGATTTTTCCAACTAACACATCAAAGACGAGATGCACCTCCAAACATATGATGGTTACTCTCAACCTTGTAAGGATAACTCTATTAACATCTGCAATTTGCATCCACAAAGTGGAAATTATATAGGAAATGACTAAGTACAAAAAAGGTTAAAATATAAAAGAACATTGACGTGGTACAATGACATGCGGTGCCTGTTCTCCACCTTCCACCCGTGCTTGCATGAGCATGAGAGGGGGGGGGGGCGGGGGGTTGCAAAGATGATTTACTACCAATTTTCCAATAAATGGACTACGGGATATTAAGAACATACTAATTTAATGGGATCGGGGCTCGTTACATTTGTTGAGAATGATGTGGGTTAAATATTTAATAGCAATTTGTGAGAAAGGTTCCATGAGTTTGTGGACTTTGTGTGTAGGAACTTAAAAGTCAATGGAACATTGATGGTTGGGTTGTGAACAAAGCCATGGATGGCTACTTTAATAATGATGGTTGGGGGAGGGGGGGGGGGATTTGGTGTACTTGTCTATTTTCCAAGTTGTGGCAGTTTCAAAGAACTTGTTGTTGCAACCTTAGTCGAATTCAAAGATTTGTACTTTTAAGTTGGGATTGGGTGTTTGACCGTGGGTGAGGCACCATGTATACACTGAATATCAAGACATAGACGGACATGACATTTGCATTAAGAAAGGAACACGACTTAGTACACATAAGATTTCATCAAAAGCATAAAGTAGTGCGATATTCATTATTTCTACTAATATAAAGCGGGAAACTTGAAGGTTTGTATGCCAAGCCATGGGTTGGGATACCACACCTACCTAGTAAGTTCCTTGTCCACATAACATTGTGTTCAAAGATGTTGATGACAATGGTGCTCTGCAACAACCTTTGCAACCACACATGCCCATATACTTTTTACAAAATCTTCAACAACAAAGCAAAAGTTATTGGGTAGTGACGCTTTTTGGATCCTTTTGGCACTACTGAAGAAGTAAAAATCACATGCAAAGTATGACATTTAACATATAAATATACATACCTTAAGCATTTTCAGCTAAGTTCCGCACCGATAAGAGCATCTCCACCCTTGCGCGTCAAAGGGTCTTGGCAAGCCCTTTGACGCGGCCTGGCAGAAAAATCTGCCCCACCCCTCTTGCCCGGGCTCTTCAAACTTGCCAGGGCTCTTCAAACTTTCGACTCCACTCACTATCCTCCCGGGTGAGCGTTGCTCTTGCTGCGCCCAAATTCCGGGAGCTCATCCACTTGCGATCTTTGAATCGTGCCACTTTTGGGTTGAAGCCACTTTATAGGGAATATTCCTGACGGTTTTTCGGGTTGAAGAGCCGGTATGCAAGGTAAGGGTGGGGGAGTGCCACCCTAAAAAAATTTAGTGCATGCTTGGAGCCCTTCAAAGCACATTTCGAGAGTCTGCCTTTCTGCGCAAGGGTGGAGATGCTCTAATAAAAGGAAGTTTAGCGGGCTCCAAGGAAATTGGAATTTGGAATCATCACCAAACCGGAGAATTTTATCCGAGATTCCCAATAAGATTCCTCCGAACGAGGATTGCGTTGCATAGTCCGAAGCCTCCGAGACCGATCGATTGGATTTGTAGAATTGTATGCAACTCTTGTGACATTACATTACATTAAGTTTGTTCTTTGCCTCGGAACCAGACTCGCTCACCAAAGGGCGGGGGTATCTAAGGTGGGTAGGATCTACTTTCTCCTCTATCCTGTTTCGCGGGCCAATTGTCAGCACATGAACGAATGATGATTTAATGACTGCGGAGATCCATCTTCTAAAAGTTATAACTTAGCGCAAAACGACGTTGATGTTTTGTGATCATCTGTTGCTCCGAATAAGGCTTATTTAGAAGTGTTGGGGATGTATTAGGTTTTGTGGGTAGGCTGATTTTGAGCCCTTAGGTCTTGTGGAAGAAAGAGGTGGAGACCATGGCCACCGAAGGAAAGGGAGATGTGGAGGTGCAAATTTTCTAGGAAGATTGGGATAGCATAACATGCTAGACGTTTCATATCATTCGTAACAATTTAATTGTTATTTCTGGCCTTACCATGAGGATAGTGTATAAGCATGAGTCCTCGAAGCTAAGAGACCATCTCTGGAAAGGAAGGAACTACTTGTGTTCTCAGATTCAGATCAAGATATTGGACACTGCAACTTTGTGCTAGTTCCCTGGTGCACTTTGTTTCCTCGTTTGAGGGTTGGAGGTTATGTTGGTTTTGGAGGATGGTGTGGATTGAGGGATCTGATTTTTGGTGTCCTCACATGATTCAATAACTGCAGAAATTTGTCTTCTTTGGCATCTTGTGGGATAAGTTTTGGACATGCATTGGTTTCCGTAGGTAGTCTGATTTTGGACTCTTGAGGTCTTTGGGAAGAGGTGGAGGCCACGGCCACCGAAGCGGGGGGGGGGGGTGTGTGAAGGTGCAAATTTTCTAGGAGGATTGGGAAAGTAGATGTAGCACAACATCATTCTAAACCTTTCATAACATTCCATAACAGTCATAAGATTCTTAACACATTTCCGCCCCTACCATGAGGAGATAGTGTGTAAGTTATGAATCCTTGAAGCAGGAGATCATATCTTAATAGGAAGGAGCAACTTGTGCTCTCAGATTCAGTTTACGATATTGGACAGTGCAACTTTGTGCTTCCTTGGCGCATGTTGATTCCTTGTTGAAGGGTTGGAGGTATACTGTGTCATATTAAAGTGTCACGAGGTTTGATTTCTTGTTGAAGGGTGGGAGGTAGACCGTCCTAGAAAATGTTATAAGGTTTGATTCCTTGTTGGAGGGTTGGAGGTGCACTGTCTTAAAAATCTTATGAGGATTGGTTGGAGGTACACTGTCTTAACAATGTTATTTTATGAGGATGGTGTGAATTGAGGGATCTAAGTGCCGGTGGTCTCTCTGGCTTTGGGTTTCAGGCTGAGCAGGGTGAGAGTTCCAATAAACATTGGATTATTTCTGCTGCTGAAGAGGAGCAGCTATGGATGTGGAGGATACTCACACCCACTCTCACGGCCATGTCGATGACCACACCCACACTCACGGCCATTCACATGACCACGAACACACTCATGCTCACATTTCCCAAGATGATCATGATCATAGCCACACTCATACGCATCTGTAAGATCCCCAACTTTTTCGTTCGTTTCCCTTGTTAGGTTATGTGGGCCTTATGTGGTTGCTCTTCTTAATTGCATACTGATCTTTTGAGTGGTATATGGCAAGGCTTGTAGTTACATACGGACACCGAAAAAACATGTGTTCTAATGAGATTGAACTAATCAGACACCATTCTAGGTTCAGTTGTTAACACAATTGGGAGGGCCTATGTGATCACTTGAAGAGAAAGATAATCTTCACTCTGACCTCCTATAGCTTTTTCATCTCATCTTCGATTCAGAAACTTGAAATGACAATCTGTGTGTGATTCTCAATGGCTAATCGGATGAGACAATTCCTGATTTCGATGGTTCATAAATTGTCTGTGGAGTTGGAGTGCCCACAATAGGGCCACATACCTTACTATGCTTTCAGGAGTTGCTCTGTTGTAGATTGAAATGTTAATTGTAATGCATGGTTGCACACCCATGAACCCTAAACCCTAAACCCCTATCTTGAGTCACAGGATGCATGTTCTCCAAGTTGAAATGCTCGAAAATTTGCAACTGCTTGAATTTGGGATGATTGTTCCCAATTGTACACCACTGGTAATTGATTGAAATTCAGCCAATTCTGAGCTAATGCCTTGGGTTTAAGCCACCCTTACATCTGGTAATACCTGTTACGTGAAGGGCACATGTAGTTACAATTTGCTGATTGCTGCTTAATTGCACCCGTCTAGTAAACCCTCAACTCATGCGATTGAAGTATATGGTACTGTCAAAATAACAGGGAAGGAGCAGAGTATGTTGGTGCTGATGGGAAGAGATATCACTCACATGACGGATTAGCCCCACACACGCACGAGCCTCTGGAGTCCCCAGGTTTTTACAGCAGACGAGCACCACCCCTTCTCACGCGAGATTTCCAGGAGCGTGCATTCACAATTGGGATTGGTGGACCAGTTGGAACTGGGTATCGATAAACCCTAAACCTTACACACAATTTCTTAAATAGGACTTCTTGTAATTTCTTTTTGTTCTTGTGACTTTCACTCTGCTCTCTATGACAACTTGCTTTTTTCTTCTCTCAGTTCTTGGTACGGTGGACTGATGTCAAATAGCATCAGGTGTATGTTGAAGACTCATCATCAACTATTTGCATCCACATTGTCATTCCAGCATTGCATGAATCCCTTGCCTCAAATCATTCTTTACATGTCATTTTGAACATCTGTTGGTATATCTAGCTCTTGAACTTGAGTTATCTCCATTCACTTTGATTTTTTTAAGATGCGTGTTCTGACTCTGTCATGTGTACATTGATGCTTCTGGCACACAGGAAGACAGCTCTCATGTTGGCACTTTGTGAAGCTTTGCGTGACAAGTACAGCCTTGCTGCAGTAAGTTTATATCTTTTTGTGACTACCTGTTATGATCTTACGGCAGGCTATTGCCACAAAGGTTTTTTTGGTGTGTAGCACTGGGTACAAACATTTGGGCTGAATATAATGCACTTGGATTTTTTTTGAGGCAGGTGACAAATGATATCTTCACTGAAGAGGATGGGGAGTTTTTGGTGAAGCACGGAGCTCTTGCTCCTGAAAGGATTTGTGCAGTGCAAACAGGTGGTTGCCCACATGCCGCCATTCGAGAGGATATAAGCATCAATTTGGGACCCCTTGAGGAGCTCTCACAGAGTTTCAAAGCCGATATATTGCTGTGTGAATCTGGAGGCGGTATGCAGGATCTCAAACCTTTTAACACCTTCCTTACAGCCTCCATCTGATGTCGAATTTGTTTCTGTTTGATGCATAAACTGGCTTAATTTTGTTTGAGACCTAATAAGGGCCATTCTAAAACTATGGCCAAGGGCTGTGACCATGAAATTGTGAGGGCCTTGGAAACACATCCGAAGGTTGTACCATGGAAAATCAAAACCGTACTTTATGTGGTCACTGGCCTTCAAGTGTAGTCTAACGAAATATGCACCCAGACTCAACTGAATGCTATTTCATGACCATCCTTTCGACGTGGGTCCTTCTACAAGCTCTGGTGTAAAGTGCCCCTAAGAAGAGAAGCAGTTGTAGTGAGAATTTCTGTCCATTGTCCTTTCGGTTATATAACATTTCTGATATTGAAGTGCATTGGAAATCACTTTTCAGACAACTTAGCAGCAAATTTCAGCAGGGAGCTGGCGGACTACATCATCTACATCATCGATGTTTCTGGTGGGGACAAAATCCCTCGAAAGGGTGGCCCTGGCATCACGCAAGCAGATCTTCTTGTAAGTCTGTCTGCTAAGAAATAGTGGTTTGTGCTTCCTTATTTTTCAGTTTAAGTAATGTACACCCTGTAGTGGGGGACTGACTATGACTGTCATTAGCAGCACTGTTTGTTTCAGAGGATAAACACTATGTTTATTACATTACAAACCTCTAAATTCATATGTCAACACTAATTTCAAATTGAGTCAAGCACATCAAACTACAAACAGTGAAACACTGCTACCAAACATAGGATTGCATTTCAGTCTTTTGTTATCTTTTATCAGTTGAATCAATGGTGAATGAATCATTTGCTAAATGTTGTGTAAGCGCAGAAAATATATTAGAACCTGGGGGGTATGTATCAACACTGAGTAAACATTAAACGCTGGTCACTTGCATTTTGAGATGATGTTGTGTTTTTGAAATGGAGAGAATATCCTTCCTTGATTTATAATTCTTGGTCGAGATGGAATTTTGTTGATAACTCTATGGATGTTGCTTCATTGCCACAGGTGATCAACAAGACAGATTTAGCAGAGGCAGTGGGAGCTGACCTGAAAGTCATGGAACGTGATTCGATACGCATGCGAGATGGGGGCCCTTTCGTCTTCGCACAGGTGCTCTATCAATACCCCTTTTTTTTTAGGTTAGATTATATATACTAACCTCTTTAAACTACACCTGCTATCACAAACCTCTAAATTCATACAGCAACACTGATTTCACATTGGGATAATCACGTCAAATGACACCATTGAATCAATGCCTATCAAAGATAAGGTTACTTTTTTTTTTCCCCTCTTTCTTTGTGCTATATTCTATAGTGGCAAGACTTAAAAGGCTGAATCATGAGTTGAACCAATGTTGAGTTAGCACTGAAATATGACACCCTGAAGGGTATCTATCCACACTGACTGAAAATTAAATGCTTGTCACTTGAATTTTGAGATGCTATTTAACTACAAAATTTGATTAAGACAGTAATGTCCATCTGCAGGTAAAACATGGGGTAGGAGTCTCAGACATTGTGGGCCATGTCCTGAAGGCACATAAACAAAGCACTGTTTCATCATAAAGAGTCTCATCCAATTAGGTCTCACTACTTTTATGGTGATGAGACTGGGTTTCCAATACTGCTATAGTGTTTCTGCAAACTAAGAGGTGGAAGGTCGATTTGTAAGTTATTAGAAACATTTTGCCAAATATAGTTCTAAAATGTAAGAGAGACAAACTTCTGTGGAAGTTTATAGATCACCCTCTTCAGCACAGTCGTTTCTCATGCATTTGGTGAGCAGGTAGGAAGGAGGAGACCTTTTAAAGTATAGAGGAGTTTGAGCAATGGCCTTTTTACCATGAATAAAAGCAAACACTAAGATTTGGCACTTTGGCTTGAGTTAAGTTTGAGCACTAGAATATTTGTCATGCATTTGAGAAAGCAAGGGCAATTCGGCTGTGTTTCATTGTCACTGTTTCACTTTGTCGCTGTACTGAAGCATTGTCAGGAACAAATTGCAACTTGCACTTTGAAAAGCTTGCAACACTACTTTTATGTAGAACAAATTCAGGACTTCAAACTATGAACTTCTGTGGGAACCTGTAAATTCACTTCTGGCTATGAAAAAGATACTCTGATGTTAGTACAACAATACAGTAATTAGTGTGGGTGATTGTGAAAAATACTGTGACTTACTATGTGAAGTCATTATGAATGGAGATTAAAGCATTGTTGTGGTAATCAACATATTACATACCAAAATGCTATTGCAGAAATATTATTTTGCTCGATTTTGGATTGCTTATTGAAAGCAGGAGAAAAGTGTACACTAACTTGGCATGCAAAAACTGGTGTAGATACCAGTGTCGCTTTAGTTAGTGTGGGTGTTCGCAATTGGTGTGCCCCGCCTACCAATTGTGTACATGAGGTGCTTTTACAGAATTTGAGACATTAACCCCTAATTTCCCAAGCAACCATTTTATGGTTGATGGATGATTTCCGTCCTGCATTAACCCCACCTATTTATGCCTTACAATATTGGGGGTCATGGGTCTTACTAAGGCCCACTTATGCTTGGGGCCAGATTGAGGGCCATCCTGAACTCTAGTTTTCTTTCCCAATAGGATTGCTTGGTTTCATCAAATCTGGCCCAAGGATTTTACACTAGACTAAATAGGATATTTAGTGTTTGATTATATTTAATGTTATACCAACCTACCTTGCTCAACACTAATTTTCAATTTTTTTAGAAGATATGCTAGAAGATATGCTGGGATTCTCCTTTTATCATTGTTATTTAATTTTCTTCATATTCTTACTAACACTAAATTCAAACATGTAACTTCCACATATTACCATAGTTGATATTTAGTGTATGCGTTCGTATTAGTGTATCAAACACTAAATATCCTATTTAGTGTAGTGTTGGGCTCGAACACTCAATCATCCCATGTGGTGTCTTAGGTGGCACAATTTTTGTGCCAAACCTTCGGGCTAGCTTGAAGAAATTGGGACGAGCTTTTTCTCGACCCAAACTCTCGACATGGGCCATATTGGGCTCATCTGTTGGATAATGAACATCTCTGTTGGTCCATGGAAGGTTGATTCTCTTCATTACACTTTTCCCTCAAGAACATCGGGACCTAAAATTGGGCCTCATCACTTTACGTGTGACAAGGTTGAGTCCACAAAAAGTTGATGAAGTTGGGCTAGATTGGGGACTTATGTACATGAATTGGGCCTGTGCTTGGGCCGGCCCCAAGCTGTGCATAAAGTGGGCCTAAGAATGTAAATTTTATCAAGTAAAGTCGTTTATGTCCATAATATCCAACAAACCTATTGAATGTTTGCTAGTAAATTATGAAATCTATTCTATAGATTTTTAGTATTGCGTTAAAGGTCAAATAGTAAGTGACACTAAATATCATCAGCAGTTTATAATGAGCTACATTTTTATCTTATGACTCACCTTGCCCATATCACATAACATTATTCAATGTTTAGCTCTTGTCCCGTGGGCTCTCAAAATGCTCAAAAAATTGCACATGGAGACTCATATTCAAATTGAGCTCCCAACATCCGATTGTTATATCCCAAGGGCCCACAGAAAATCGTGCACAATTGAAGGGATTTCTCCTTTCAACAAGGGATATGTGCCCCACATGTACTTGCACAGACAATGTGACTCTCGTACCGCACACCTGATTTGGGGAACTAGGAAGAGCGACATTGACACATTGAGTAAGGTAGAAATACCATAAACCGTTAAAATAAGGCGATTCGCATTGAAGATCTGGTCTGACAATCATGAGATAATTTTCCAAGATAGACGAGAAGGATTCATGAAGAATGCAAGTTGTTTCGTATTTTTCTGCCTTGTACAAAAAGTTCCACAATTTTTCAAAGTGGAAAGTTTGTCCAACCCACTTCTGGTTCACTAGGCTCTCCTCATTTCGATACAAATTATCACCTAAACCCGTTAATCATGAGTACGTTAGATCTTGCCTCCCATTGGCTACACTGCATTGAAGTTGCCGCGCCATTTAAGACATGGCACTTACCATTATGAGGCGGTCTAGTACACCGCTATTGGGTGGTTAACGCTTTATGGTATTTCTACCTTAAACATAAACAGTAATTAAGGTTCAAAAATTGAAGGCAGACTCGGAGTCGTGACTCTGGCTGAGCAAAGTCTTCCTTTGGAGCCTTATCTGGTCTGCTACTTAATGCCGTGGCTATAGTCATAACTGAGTGGGCTTGCTTTCAATCATGTGCTTTTGGACAAGATTGTGTCACCACACTTCTGACATTTAATTAGATTTGTGCAGTGATCGGGGAGATTTTTGGATATAATTGGTTGAAATCCTACTGTTTGCAAGTCCAACCGGTTACATGTTGACATCCTTCGGTTTTCCTTTATTAAATTGGGGTATACTCTATAAATTCTTCTAAAATGATCAGTAATTTTCCTGCAATCTTCAACTTCAACTGGTTATTTCTCAAACTCAACCGGTTCATCTGTAACTAACTGCCGGTTCTTCCCGATCATAGCTTCTGTGTCTATGGTCCCAAAAGACCAATGAGGTTGATGAGTCAAAGCTGCATGCGCTGTCACTCATCAGGAGTTAAGGGACCTCTTCAGATGTATATACTACGGGCGACTTCACACACGAGACTGAGGGCCCGAGACCATTGGTGAAAAAGGTGGAGCTGATCCAAGTTCACTTCACACTACGCTTGTGGGACCAACGGAGTAAGTGAATACAAGATGGATGGAAACTGTACATGGAATCCTACATGACATCAAATGGATCATGTTTCATGGTCATTTGGACTATCTTCAAAAACCATCTCTTGGAGGTAAGGTAAGTGTGCCAATGACTGCACGGTCAATCTTGAAATCCTTGTAAATAATAATTTACAAGCTTAAATCGTTTCAAATTTTGAAGGATTGTTAATTGTGAAGTGGGGATTCTCCTTCAAAAAATAAAATTAAAAGATATTATGATTTGTGAAAGCTATCACAAATTGAATCCAGACATACACAGGTGGATCTCAAAAGCTTACTGAGCTCTTCACCGCACACCGTGCGGTACCTATAATAAAACACCTAATAGTGATGGTGCCGAAGTTCCCTCGGGAGTTCTCATGAATGAAATTTGTGCGGTGGGTGTGCGGTGGGTGTGCGGTCCTTGGGTTGCGTTCGGTCATTGGCACACTTACCTTAGGCCTAACACAAAACTGGGACATCGTGGCACTCTGGAATCTCATAACCATTGTTTATTAATTTTTATCATGTGTGAGGACCCTGCATGAATATAAATTCATTGAAGGAGCACTTGGTTGAGGCTTTGGTCACATATGATTGCACACTACACTGGAGGGCCCGTGACCTCGCTACATGATTTTGGAAGTGTCTTGGGATGGCCTTTGGACACTTCTTTTGGGCTCTCAGAATTTCATGGTCACGGCTATTGGCTCATGTGTGAAGTGGCCCTAGGAACCTCTGCAACTTCAGTTATTACTATCCAGGCCCTGGGTCACGACTCAACTGGGTACTCTTGATAAATTCAGACTTGAAAGTATTTCTGGTCACTCCCATTTGATCGAACTCAACTTTTACCCAACCCTACTGGGCCTTTGCAAAACCCATAAAACCCTCAAACTCTCAGTCACATACAATGTCCGGGGAAATTTTGGGCAAAATTGTTCGAGATCCAAGTGTGTTCAAGTCCAAGGTTGATATCTTTTCTTTATTAATTCAAGATATATTCTGTAGAATTCTCTAGAACAATCGGCAAATTGCCTAAAATCTTGGATTTTTAACCGGCTATTTCACAAACTCGACTGGCTCATCTATAGCTAGCAGTCAGATGTCCCCATTCGTACGACTTACATGAGCCCAAAAGATGGATTCTTCCTATCAACAAGGGATACCTAAGGTAAACACTAAATTAAACATTTTGGGCTTTAAGACAATTTTGGGACTATTGTGAAGATTCTAGGGAACTCATTGGGAACTCATTGGGAACACACATGGAACATAATGGTGAGAACAACCCAAGCCATGCATTCACGCTTTGAAATACAAGGTTTTTGCACCATAAACTTTGTTTTCCAATGACAATTAAACATTGAGAACCTAAGTGATGGGAACATACAAATATGCGAGACTAATGCTTTTATTGAATGAAAATAAATGGTCATACAATCAACAGGAAATGCACCACAATGTAATTGAATTGAACACTAGGTCTATGCTAGAAGACTTGTAATGAATGAATCTTGTGACACTCTAAAGTATAAATGTAGTTAAATTTGTTAATCTGGGATCATTCTACATGTGTTTTGTAAAAGTCTAGGATGAAATTATGCTAATTGTTTTGGGAGGTCATAGACATGATTGACCATCATATCGAAGTCATCATGGAGTAGGTTGTCTAAATGAGGTTCGATTTCCTGAGTGGCTTCCCCTCAGGGAGATCACTCCATTGTCAAGTTGAACACCACGTGCGAACAAAGTTTGCTACCCCTATATTAATGCCATAGATAATTTTAAAATTTATGATATTTTTTCTGCATATACATAACCATTGATAGTATCTTTTGTATATTTTTTTGAAATTTTTAGTCATCTTCATTTTTTGTAGTATTTTTTTTAGCTCAATTCTGCGTCATTCTAGTTAGAAACAATATGTTTTATAAAAAAAAACAAATCATCAAATTTAGTTACTAGTTTTTACTATATAATAGATACCGTGTATATCTACTCATGAAAAAAAATTGATAAAATTTTGACCCATTTTGGTGATGCTTTATGTAAAAAGTAGGATTTTTTAGATGTAAAGTGTTCGCACGTGGTTGTTCAACTTTACAAGGGAGTGATCTCCCCGAGGGCTTCCCACATAACGTTGTCCATTAAGTCCAAGTCTAGGATTTTCTGCTAGAGATACTCCCATTGGGGGGTGGTGAACCCTATATGTTCAGCATCACGCACCACTCTTGCAAGCAAATGTATTTGCATTCCAACCATGCGACATCCTTGATATCTCTCTATAGCAGTGGTCATAGTCTTTTGTAGTCGCATGAAATCTCCCGTGCACCCCTCAATGTGTTGAGCTAAGTAGTTAAACTCGTGGTCAATACACATCATTGGCGCAGGGGGGTTCCGGATCAGCTGATCGCATTCTCTTCAAGAATTCCCAAAATGTAGTTGGGGGGGGGGGGCTTTGTCCTGTCCCGACAACAAATTTGAAATATATGTAAACGGGTGAATAGTTGTGCAACAATTAATGGCAGACTTACATGGTCCATACATTGGGAGCAGTCATGCAGATGTTGATGCAAGACAATGCAGTGCGTAGTGAACATTTGTTGTACACACTCATATATATACATACAAATGGGCCTGAAATGAAAATAGAATGTGTGTAGGGTCTTACAATAACATTTACACATTCACATTGTTCGAGTCTTCAAATATTAGTGTGAAATAACAAAAAATTACCAGGGTGGATTCTTGAGTCGATTGGGGGTGGTGTAAGTGACCTTCAGAGTGAGTGATCTTCATAGCTAGAACCTCCAATGGATGAGAATGGGAATAAAATGCCATACACGAAATGTGTGGACCTATGCCAGATCCAAGAAATGCAAACGAGTGCATTATTCCTAACCCATATGTCTATGCTACATTGTAGTATATGGTATACAACTTTGGCGATGTCCCAACCCATAATTGGGCGAGGGGGACGCATTAACGTCTCGCATATAAGAATTGATCATCAATTAAGGTAATATGTTAAGGGAGGCCGACGGTAGTCCCGTCGGGTTGGGAGATAGGGGTATTTGCACAGTCAGCCAATCCAACATGCAAAAGTCGAAAGGCCCTTGAATTAGGGCCTTGCGCTTTGATAAGTGAAACTTGGTACTCGCAGGTGACAATGGGGTGGACGGTGGGCAATGTTTCACAGGTCCTTGAATGTGGTGCAATCCTCTTGCCCAAGTACTAGTGAGGGTAGATACTGCACCAAAAGTTGGACAATGGATCTTTTCATGGACGACCATATGCAAACATGGAACATTTGGGACATCTTCTCCCAAAACAACTTGTAACCCAGTCTAGGGAGGACAACTTTGGGCCCAACAAGCGTAGGAAATTTGTCCGGTGCACGATCTTGCACCATCCAAGTGGGGACAATTACCATATCATGGCGACAAGGAATACAATGGCAAAATATGCCATTCAAATCAAACACCACAATGAACCTTCGTCGGGGTACATTAGCAAGTGCCTGTCGACACGAATCCAATGTCAACTTCTCTTGCTATACTCAACTAACTGGATATAATAATGTGGATATTCTTCCTTGAACTTTGAACTCTTAACTTGATAACTACCTTCATATTTGAGCAAGATATATAGATATTAACTTTTATAATTGGATTGATATAAAAGTTAATATGAACTTCGAAACCAATACCTCGAAAGATATGGGATTGAATTTCCAGCGATCGGAAAGTCCTAAGGAGGGTTCCCGAGGACCCCTAGACAAAAGTCTTTTAGCACACGCAATTCCCATCTCCCGTGTGAAAACTTGAGGGGGGTTCCTACTGACCTTTGAGTAGTTGTCATCGTAAACAAAGAGTTTGTCAAAGGAGCCTGTGTGAATTGCAAGATATTGTTAAAGACCGCAAGATAATAGACCACATTGCATGAAATATATATAGGCGAAATGCTCACTTTATTGAATACACGAGTGTACATCTTGGTTTTACTCCCTACATGGAGTGTTTCACTAATTCTTGATGTTACTCCCTACATATATGTTTCTACATCAATGTTGATTCCTACATAGATGATACTACAAATACAAGGCGAATGCTTTAATAAAAAAACATAGGCTTGTGATCTAGGAACTATGTCCTATGCGCCATGTGTGTTCTTCTATGGTGTGCGGACTCCGACCTGGATCAAACATCTAGGTAGAGATTCAGTGACTAATAAAGCAACAAGTATTGATTTAGTGATCAAACAAGACAGGCATACTGATTCTTACCTCATCCTCAGTTGGTTGGGAGGCATCCAAAGGCACCTCCACTGCGACGATGTCCAATTGGGCAGTTTGATCGGCTCGCTCTGTTTGGTGGGGCGTTGGAAGATCCACTTGATTGAGTGGATTTTGTGGTCCACCAGTGGAGGTCATGGGGACCTCAGGCACCTCCACAGTAGGTGTCATAGGGGCTGGACTTGGCATGGGCATTGAAATGGCCTGGGCCGTTGGCATGGCTTGGGTCATGACTTCCTTGAGTAGGCCCAATAGTAAGCCTGGCAATGTTTTTCCCAATATGCCCATCATCTTCTCTTCCAAGACTACCTCTGTAATTGCGGGCTCCACTGGCATGTTATGTCTGCGCTATGTCGATCCTTGGCGGAGGCTCGACTCGGAACCCTCGACGTCCTCTTGGGCATGTCCATGTTTCCATGTTGCCCGATCGGAAGTAGTGGATCTGGGGGGACTAGGTGGTGGAAGAGTCGGTGGATTTTGGAGGTCCTCGTCGCTGTCAAAAGGAAAAGACTTCGACATCACATTGATTTGTTGAACATGTTCAGCTTTGCGATTGTGCTTTTCATCTTGGTCCTCATCCTCGCGCTCCTAAACGTCAGCGTCATCCTCAGGAGCCTCTTCTTCCTCTTCTTCCTCTTCGTCCAAGTTGACGGGTGATGCATTCCTGGCCTGGCTTGAAGATGCGAATTCAAGGGTCTTGGCTTGCAATGGCGACAAACCAAAATCGCGAGGAGCGGACCCAGGCTCTTCAAGTGGAGTCTGACAGATAGTCACATCATCTTCCGACTGGGGGTAATTCTGAGGGGTTTCACCATTGCTCTCGGCGTCATCAATATCCCTCTCATTTGGGGCCTCCTCCGATTCGTCATCTTCCGCTTCTGGAACTTCACCAATCGTGTCCGAAGGAGAAGGGTCAATGTCCATGTCGTCAATGCTAGTACGAGGGGGACGGCTTCCTTTGACATCCTCCTGTGTAGTAGAAATATGAGATGAGAATAAATGAAATGTGTAGAACTAACTGGAATAGTGGTACTTGTAGGATTACTTCAAGGCGGTCGAGTGGAACCCAAATTACTTCCACTCGATCGCCTGGAAGTCTCATTGTTGAAAGCTGAAAACTTACCAAAAGCCTGGCTGAGGACGCGTTGAGGTCAGGTTGAGCGTGTCCGTCGTTACATTGGTACTCGTCTTCATCTCCATCCTATTTCATAAAGTCCGCTAGACGAAGTTGTTGAACACGTTGAATCAACGGGTCCAGAATATGCAGGAAGGTTGAATCCATGTAGTAGAACACGTTAAAATCGTTCATATGAAATAGTCAGCAAGGTTAGACTAATGTGTCGTAAAATGATACGAGTGAAAGACATAAGACAAGAATTCAAGGTAGCATGAAGGGAAGGAACTCACCAAGGCGGCAATGATTGGTTTCAACCCTTGAACAAATTTAGGACCATGCCTCCCGGGGGACACGTTTGATGTCCGTCAACTCATTTCAACTATGGGGAGCATCCCCGTCAAATTCTTGTACAATGGTTCACTCCCACTTCAACTGCTAGAGACATAACAAAGAAATGGAATGGTTGGGACTCAAACACCAACTTCAAGCAGAAACGTGATTCGAATATTTCATTCCCGACTGGCAACCAATCGATTGCATCTTGGTAGCACGGCCTCTATCTGCACATGAAGATTTAGAGCCCCTTAAGATTACTATTCCACTAGAGCAAATCGAATTTGCCAAAGACAACCTTCGCCGTTGTGCTGCGCAAGAGCGTGGACGCAGGGCGGGTGAGGAGGACGTTGGTGGCGCGAATGCGCCACGAGGAGGTCGTGGACGTGGAAGTGGAAGTCGTGGCCGTGCAACTGGTGGACAAGGGGCTCGTGGGCGCCCCACCCCCCGTGGACACTCGTGATCAAAGATGGGGAAAATACAGAGGGCGGTAGGAGTGACACATCAGAATTGCTTCTTGCATGTGTCTTCCTTGATACTGTGAGCCACTACAACAAATACTACCATTGGCACTAAATATTTCTGGGTGGCTGGTCCATGGGAGACCATCAGGACCTGTCAAGGGTAGTGGGAGTTATTTTTGTTGTTTTCAATACTTTACATGCTCCTTGTACCAATATTGTGGACACGGTGTACTTGTGACGACCTTAATGGAAGGCTAGGCAAAATTTTGAGGGTCTGATGACCTATGCAATGTGAAGTTTTGTATATTAAACATCCCGTTAATATTGCAAGTTCTATATGTAGTACTAGGAAGAGGTGGATACGGTGCATATTGAGCATGCCAACGTGGAAGACTGTACAGATCCTACGATTCCTTGCTATCGTGTTTGCTTGCCATCCCACGCTGATGTTCCCATATGTTGTTTGCACGTTCCCATGTAGACGTTCCCATGTTCCAAGTTGGCATTCATGTGTTATGGCTTCAATATTCCCACGTTCCCACAAGCTAGTAATATGTTCATGTGTGCAATAAATTTGTTCCCATATGCACAATACAGACATTTTCCACATTTTGGGACTCCCGAAAGTCCCAAAATGTTTAATATAGTGTTGGTACCTTTGTGTGCCTTACATGGCTAGCTAGTTTGGGGGGTCTAATTGGGCTTTGAGCACACACATATATTGGCCATAATCTGATGTTGTGTATATTAGAAGAGATGAGACCATTCTAGGCATAGATTCACAATCGTGCAGCAGACGTACACTCTCAAACTAATATGGTAGTTGAAAAAGTACATTGTTTATGGTATTTAGTGTCAAATGTGTAATTTAGTGTTGCTATTATGGGGCTTATGCTAGGTAAGACTAATGGCCAATGTTAAAGGGGGTTCCCCTCTACGTTCCATCGGTACCACCCTGCTTCCGGTAGTACCTTACCGGTAGTACCTTACCGGTACGCGAACAGACTTAGTCCAGTTTTCCTTACCGGCATCCTAAGGTCCTGCCCACTACCGCTTTTGATGGATGTCTCACTCCATACATCCATCTTAGTCTCCCTGCCTCTCCTTGGGGTATCCTACGCTTCTTCTGGTCTTAAGGTTGGTACACCTCTTATGCCAGTCGAGTCGACCAGTATCCCTACCGGATTCTCCTACCGAATTCTCGGAGGATCTACCAAGTTCCCTACCTGGTTCTCAACCGGGTTTCCTAGGGATCTACCGGTTTCTCTGCCGGATTCGTGACTAGGTTCCTTGGGGGTCTACCGGTTTCACTACCGGGTTCCTAACCAGGTTCCCTAGAAATCTACCGGTTCCACTACCGGGTTCCTACCCGGGTTTCCTGAGATCTACCGGTTTAGCCGTATTACCTCCAATAACGTGGTTCCAAGAGTTCTAACATCCTACCACGAGTTTTCCCTTTACCCAACTGCACAACTGGGTTTAACCGTTTTTATAACCGTATTACTGTTAGCGTATTACTTGCCCTATTACTAAGATAGATTATACATCCTACCGAACTCCCTTCTTAGCACTCCTGACTGTTTCTCTTTTATACTAACACTCTCATAGTCCATGTACAATCCACTCTTTACCAGGACTCAATGTTGTAGTATGAAAACTCAACTAAGAAAATACCATTCCCTTCATTCAGTGTATACATCTGGTACTACTATCCCACAAGACTTCTCTGAAGATACCCCCCTCCATGCGTTAGCTGCTTGTACACGACTCTTTTGGTAACATAAGTAGTCCATTGCCAACTTCTCTTCCACACCACAATACTTACCAGAAGTAAGGCAACCACCATTACAAAAAAACCACAAGTTCCTTACCTCAGACTCAACAGTATCTTACTCAAGCAATCCAATACTCTTATCTATATGAATCCTAGTACACATTCCTTAAGAATGAGAGAGAGAGAGAGAGAAAGACAACTCCCTCCTTAAGTACTTTCTCCTCATCTCTTTAAATCCATACTAACCACTCACTGGGACTACCCTATCCACTACTCTTCTACTCCTTATCTGCAACTACGGCACCATCTTATCCCTAATTGCTATTTCTGATACTACTACCAAAAGTAACTTAAAAGCCACTTCAACCTGATATTGCTAAAAATTACTGTTTACTAACCTCTTTTAACATTGCCCCCCCTCTAATCTAAATTCCGCCCTCGGAATTTCTAAGTTCTTGCTACCGGTTACCTAAGGCTTATGCTGGGAAGGCCGTCTTGGAGGCGCTCCGGAAGACTCTGCAGCCCTCTCATTGTCTGGGAATTGTTGATGTGCCCTGATCTACGGTTGATACCACGGTGGGTCTCCTGCCATAGTGGGATGGTGACCCATGTCGAGGTCCCGGCGTCCCTGATCGTGATCGTGACGTCCTATCACCCACCGGAGGTCGAATTGCTGGGTCTTCTTCCGGATCGAGTGAATTGTCTTCTTCCGCGGCTGCTACCGGACTTGATAGCCGCTCTTGACTTCTACCTTGAGAAGGTGGTCTCGGGCTTCGGGGCTGGCTGGGGCTCCGAATTTCTATTGGTCGAGAAGGAGGAGATTTTGTCTTGCTCCGACTGCGACGGTCTGCTCTAGGAGAACGAGGAGAGCTCCTTTGTTGACTTCGACTTCTGCTTCGAGGTCGAACCGGTGGTGAGGAAGGTGTGGGATTAGTTGGGGCGGTTTGTGCGGAATTCGATGGACCAGCTTCGTCACCTGCTTCTTCGTCATCTGATTCTTCCTGGTCGGAAAGAGGTGCTTCAGGCATTTCGAACCCCGGAAATGCTAAGCGGTACTCTCTTAGCTGCCGAACATACTCCGCTTCATCCCTTCTAAAGGACTCAAAAAACTCCCGGTAAATTTTAGTGTAACTATCTTCAATCTCCCGAGCTTTCTTCTTCCTTTCCCCACTCATTTCTACCGCTAATTGCCTGGCCAACAAAGTAGTATAATTCTGAACTACTTCGTGGAATTCCTCTAAGCGGTTTTTGCACAATACCCTCACGCTCTCAAGTTCCTCCAACTGCCTAATCCTATCCCGCAGACAGTCGATCTCCCTTTGCATCTCGAGCTGGGTCTGCCCTTCCGCTGGCGATTTCGAACGTCGCCTCGCGCTTGCTCGTAATTCTTCCTCCAGCTCCGCGATACGCGCTCGGAATCCATCTGTATTGCCCACCGCTTCCGCTAATGCAGCTTCATTCTCCGTCAATCGAGTGTTCAGCAGTTGAATTGCCCGTTGCTGGTTCTGATTGGCGGTTTCGAGGTTGCCTAATTGAGCCTCCCGAGTTGCAGCTTGCTGATTCACCGCCTGCAACGCTGTTTGGAGACTTTCCGTTTGCGACCTCCAATAATCCTTCTCCCTTTCCACCGCCAATCTTGTTGCTTCCGCAAGGTCTGCATCCCTGTTTAATGCAGCCAATTGCCCTACCAGCGTCCTCTTCTCCGCTTCTCGTGCATTGATGACCCTTTTGAGTTGCTCTTCGGATCCACGAGCTTGTTCCAGCAACCTATCTCGATGGGCCAATTGTTGCTGCAGCTTCACGACCTCCTTACTCATCCCTGCCATATTCCGATCCGCCCTTTTCTTGATATCTTGGCAGGCATTGTCGATTGCTTCCTTCTGATCGTTGCGAAAACGATCCCGAGCTTCCTCGGCCGACATTCTTAGGGCTGTCTCCAATTCCAGCTTCTCCCTAAGTTCCCTTGTAGCCGTGCTCACATTTTGGACCACCTTCTGATACTGGTTTAACGACCCTAAGACCTTGTCCAGTTGTTCTAGGGCTGCTTCCGGTATCAACTCGCTTGGCGGCTCCAAATGGAATGCTGCTCTATTCGATCCCGGTGATTCGAATAGCGGTTTCCTCGTCCCCGAAGGTGGTGTCTTGTGAACCACCATCTGCTTCCCCTTCCCCGGGCTTTCCTTCACCGGAGTGGTTGAGGGTGGCATCTGCGCGATGGGAGCGGGGCTTGCTTTCTTCTTCTTCCTCTGTCCCCTCGAACTCTCGCCTTCGGTTGTCTTCCTCTTCCCCCGTAATGCTATCCTAGCAGCTTCTCTCCTTCTTTGCTTCTCACCTTCCGATTCCTCCTCCGTTTCTTCATCATCGTCTGCCGGTCCTTCCGTGGCCTGGATGGCTCTCGAACTCTGCCCTGGTCCACTGATTGACAAGGGTGGTGTTGAAATGGTAACCGGAAACCATTTTCGCAGGAGCACATCAATCACCTGGGCGGCCACCAACACGGGTTGTCCTGTTTCCGCTCCGGTCCTAACTCTTACCGGTGTGCACAACCTTTCTAATTCCTTTACTAAATTCCGGTAGAGAATCGCCGCCCAATTGAATTCCCTACCCATCCCTTCTGCTAAACATACGCACTTCACTAAATTATGAGCTGCATATGTGAGCTTCTTCTTGAATACTATCGCCTGTAAAATAGCGTAGATCCTCGGAATGTAAGGTCCCGCGAACTTGATAACTGACCATCCCTCCCTGGTCAGTGAGTTTGCTCCCGAAATGTGCGATACCTGTTCGCCCCATTCATCTGCTGCAAACCCTGGAATCTGCGTGCTGCTAAAATTGTGCGGTAATCCCAAAAATTCTACTATCAACTCCTGGTTGATCGTGATTATCTTCCCCTTCACTATTGACGTAATAGATTTCTTATCGAACGATAAGTCTAATCCTTTAATAAAATCTATAACCAAATCCCTCCTCAGGTTTCCCCACATGATATGCTTGAACCCATCTAATCCTACCTTCTTGGCCCACTCATCCTCCTCTGCCATCGCTGCCCACTGATGAAACTTCCGCATCATCCTTATCTCGAACTCCTCCGGAATAACGTAGTTCTTCGGCGTTGCTGGCCTTATCATTTGTAGCGGTTGCGGCGGTGTGTTGGTTTGCCTCTGCGGCCTTCTCAACCGCCTATCCAACACCACTTCCTCTCCGCTCTGCTCACTTCCGCTGACTATAATTCTCTCATCCTCCCTCGCCATTTTTCTTGCTGCTTCTGTTGCTAAAATCTGAAGGTTTGAATGGCGTTTGAAATTTTTTCAGCGCTTCGCCCTTTCCTTACACTTCTTGCGTTGTGTGCTTGCAAAAATGAACGGTTTAAATAGATCGTCTGAGGGTCTTTCCCCCTCATATCTCGTCATAACTGCCGTGATAATGAGACAACTAACTGACGTCGCTTCAGAATTAGTTCCGCCGCCGTTGTGGGTTGCCTCTTCATATTCCGTGCTATTATGACGGCAAAAGTTTTTTAGGTTTTTGACGTGTATATTATCTATTTTTTCTTGCCTATCACCCATGCTGGCCACGTCTGGGAAGCCGTCTTTGTTATGATTGTTACCCCCACTACCTCTTGCTAGGTCTAGGGTAATGGTGTCGTCATTATTACCATTGCTACCCCTACTACCTCTTTCTAGGTCCCGGGTAACCGGGTCGAGGTTAACCTTGCTACTGGTTTTGCTACTGGTTTCACTTAGATTACCGGTACCTCCTTTGTCTACCGGGTACTGCTCATCCACTCCGTTGGATGATGTCTCCAAGACCCTATAGGGTTTCAGTTTGTTAATGTTTACCAGCACCGGTTTAGGGTCAAAAGTCTGTTCATTCACCAGCAGTACAGTATTATTTGGTAAGACATACTGCACACGAAATGGACCATGCCATCGTTGTTTAAACTTACCAGGATGGTCCTTTGCGCCTTTGGGGAACCACAAGACTCTATCTCCGAGTTGAAATTGTTTAGGCCGGTAGTGATCCTGACTCCAAAGTGCTCGCTCCCACTGTCGATGAGTCTGAGTTTGTCGAGCTTGTTCTCTTGATTCGTCCAGCAGTTCCAATTGTCGGTGCCTTGCTTGTATGATTCGTACTGGTTGTTCCTCCCGATTCCTGTCCACTGTAGGCAGAATGTACTCGGTAGGCATTAACGGAGTCATCCCATAGACCAGCTGGAAGGGGGAGAAACCGGTAGCTACCTTGAAAGAAGTTCGGTATGCAAACAGTACCGTGGACAAGTGTTCGTCCCAGTCGTTGCGAAGGTCACTAATAAGTTTAGTGAGCAATGTGCCAATAAACTTGTTGGACGATTCTGCTTGGCCATTACCTTGAGGATAGTAAGTTGTGGATGTACGGTGTTTTATCAGGTAATGGTCCGTGAGGTAATGAATTGCCTCGTTGATGAAATGAGTCCCTTGATCACTTACCAGATACAGAGGACAACCGAAACGGGTCAGAATGTTTTCGTAAATGAAGCGGGCGGTGACCACCGCCATGTTTGTTCGTAATGCCTTGGCCTCAACCCACTTGGTCGCGTAATCTGTTGCTACCAGGATATACTTATTGCCTGTATATCTGCCTACCGGTTTAATTGGTCCCACAAAATCCAAACCCCATTTCATGAATGGTTCCACTGGCAAGTTCGTAATTAACTGGGCCATCGATCGAGTATTCAGGCCTCCCATTTTTTGACATTCGTCACAGCTACGGCAGTATTCCATAGTATCTTTGTGTAAGGTAGGCCACCAGTAGCCGGCATCCAAAATTTTTCGTATCAAGATGTGGGATGCCAAATGTCCTCCACCTACCCCCTTGTGTAGCAATTCCAGTATCGCTCTAGCTTCCCTTGGATCAAGAACTCGCCTTGGTATCAGATCTTGCCCTTGTTTGAACAAAACCCCGTCCTTCAGAAAGAAACGGAAACTTTGAAGTGTTAATCGACGCTTTTGCTCTTCTGATAAATGAGGTGGGTACTCTCCGGTAGCTAAGTACGTTCTGAGATCTGTGTCCCATGGAACGGATATCGTGAAAAGTGTGGCATCCGTAGGTTGATTCGGAACGCCTATTGGAGGTTCAGACTTTGCTAAGCGTGTTAAACCGTCAGCTACCATGTGGGTTCTACCGGGTTTGTATACGACCGTAAAGTCGTACTCTAGAAAGAGAAGTAACCATCTAGCAATTCGTCCGGAGACCTGTGGTTTGTTGACAAGGTGTACCAAGGCCATGTGGTCTACATAAAATACAAACTTGTTTGCCAGTAGGTAATGGCGAAATTTATGCAACGCATAAACCATAGCTAAAGCTTCCCTCTCGGTAGTTGTGTAGTTTCGTTCTGCCTTATTCAACAGTCTAGAGGCGTAAGCTATGGGCTGATCACATTTTCCACTAACATTTTGTGCTAGCATAGCTCCTATTGCTAAATTAGAAGCATCCGTATGAACGTGGAACTCTAATTCCCAATGTGGTACTATTAGTATTGGGGCATTGACATACCGGGATTTGATGTGATCGAAAGCCGTCTGACATTCCTCAGTCCACTTGAACTCTTCGGCCTGCCGCATCAGCTTGGTAATTGGAGCCATGATGAACGCGAAGTTCTTGATGAAGCAACGGTAGAATTGAGCAATTCCGTTAAAAACTTGAATATCATGAGGGTTTTTAGGCGCTGGCATCGATACTAATGCTTCCACCTTTCTTGGATCGGGCATTTTTCCTTCCTTCGAGACGATGTATCCCAACACAATACCAGAGAATACAAAAAATAAACTTTTCTCCGGATTGAGGCTGATACCTGACTGTCGGCATGCTACGAAACATTGCCTCAGTTTCTCCAAATGGGAATCCATGTCGCTGTAGATGCTGAAGTCGTCTAAAAAGATTTTCATGAATTTGTTGAGAAATTCTTTGAAGACGGTGTCCACAGCGCGTTGGTATGTTGACGGTGTCCACAGCGCGTTGGTATGTTGATGGTGCTCCAGTTAAGCCAAATGGCATATTGATCCACGAAAAGGCTCCCCATTCGGTTATGAACGCTGTATGGCGACGATCTTGCTTCCTGATTTTGATCTGGTAATATCCTGAGTATCCATCGCAAATGGAAATTGCATCGTGTCCAGCTACCTGGTCCAAGACTTCATCGGTGAACGGAAGAGGATAAGGATCCTTCTTAGTCGCGGCATTCAATTTCCGGAAATCAACACATATTCGTAGTTTCCCATTCTTCTTTGGAACTACCACAATGGGGGACAACCACGTGGCTTCCTTTATTGGCTCAATGAATCCTGCTGCCAATAGTTTGTCAATGTCCTGTTTGACTATGGCTGCATAATTGGGGTTCATTCTGTAGCGTGCTTGATGAGCTGGTGGCGTCGAGGTATCCAACTCGATCCGATGTTCTGCAATGTAAGATGGAATGCCCTTGAGTTCCTGATAAGACCATGCAAAAACATCTTTGAATTCTCTTAATAATTCCTCAGCCTCTTTTGCGTACCTTGGTTCCAGAGCTGCATTCAATTTGACACACTTGGGCTCTTCTTCTGTTCCCAAGTTGATTTGCCGAATCTGCTCTGTTTCCGGTAACGTCCAGCCTGCAATCTTCAGGTTTTTAACCCTTTCGTGTGCTGGTGTATCATCCACATCAATGTCCCCAAGGATTGGTTGTGAAAAATGGCTTGGGTAGTTTTTCGATGATTCATGATCCAGTAAGCAGGGTAGAGTAACAGTGCCAATCGAAAACAATTGAGGTTCGGTTTCAAACAGGGTATCTTCTTCCTCGTCCGTCACCCCTTCCTGGAAGTCATAGCAAATGAGCACCTCCGGTCTCCTGGTATTAAGTCCTAATTTCTTGGTTACTGGGATCACCCGAGTAGTGCCATTCCCTTCAATGGTCACCATGTTGTTACCCCAATCATGGAAAACCTTAGCATTCCGTAGCCATGGCCTTCCTAACAACATTGAATAGGAATCATCCACCACACTACTATTCATGACGGTAAATGTCACCGTGTAAGGTATGCCATGGATACCTATGCGAACATCTCTGATCAATCCTACCGGTTTAGTGGTAGTTTGATCTGCCATTCTTAAATTGTAAGGTGCAGGTTTTGGGGCTGGTAATCCCAACCGTTTTCGTAAATCCTCCGTGATAATGTTCACACCTGATCCTCCATCCAGAAGAACATCCTCCACAGTGTTTCTCCCGACTTGAACCGGTATGACTGCCATTTGATGATCAATGGCTACCGCAGCTACAATACTTTCAGGAAGTTGGTCTGCATTTTGTTGACGTGACGTACCTGGGGCGGTTAAGTATTCACGCAGTGCGGGAGCTAATTGCATCAATTGCTTCAATGTCAGCGTATACTTACTATCCAAGACCTGGGATCCCAAATCCATCAATACTTCCTTCAGTTCAGTAGACAGGGCTTGTAAGATTACCTTGGGTGATTCCATCTTAGGAAGCCCTATCCATTCCGTGGATTGGCTGACTACTGGTGTGTCCTGAAGTTGATGAATAGTTTGAATGAAATCATTCTTCAATTGCTCTTCTTTTTTCCAATCTTCCGGGGATTTTGTCTTCAAGGGTTCCTTCTCCTTGAATGCTACCTCCTCGTTCACTTTGCTTCGAGTGGTTACCGCTAGAACCATGTTGACATTTGCCTCTTCCACTCTAGGCGGATTCCTAGGTTCCTGCTGCGGTGGTTGGGTTTGCCTATTTCTGAACATGGCCTGAGCCTCGTCCTTGTAAGGGCAAAAATACGCCTTATGTTCTGTCCTACCACAAATGTAGCAAGGTAAAGGCCTGTCGTTCTGCCTAAAGGGAGGTCTTGCCGGTATCCCTCGATTATACTGTGCCGCTAACTCATTAACCGCTACCGTGGTTTTTTCCTTTAGTCTATTTAACGGATTCTCTGGATTAAAAAAACATTTTTCCATGGCGTGTCCCTTCCGTTTGCAGCAAGCACATACCTCCTCATTGGGTTTTAAGATTTGTTTTCTTTTCTCCTCCGGTTGGAAGGCACTAATGATTTTATGCCCATCCGAATCTGTAGTATTTTCTTCGCATAATACTGCCGCTTCTTTCAAGGTTACTAACGAGCCCTTTTCCCTAGCTGTAAGTAGCCGTAAGTATGATTTCAAACCCGTTCTGAAAAAGGTAGTTAGGAATGCGTCCTGTGGCGGGTCTTGCAAACAGTTTGCCAATTTGACTAACCTTTCAAAATAAGACTCTACCGTTTCTGTCTCCCCTTGTTTGATGTTTCGGAGAGCCATATAGACTTGTTCATCTGTTTGCACTTTCCTATAGCGTTTACAAAACGCTTTTGTCAATAATTCGAAATTACTATCTGGGTAATTGTTCAAAAAATTCTCTCCCCATTCTGACTCTTTGTCTCTCAATGTATAACAGAACAGATTTATCATCTCTTCATCTTCTGTTTCACGATTCGCTTTGATAGCTTTCCTAAACACCCTAATATGAGCGTCTGGGTCTGCACCCGACTGATACAGTGGATATGGCAATGATTTACGAGATGGTAAGGGCGTAGGTGTTACCGGAACAGGTGGTGGCATTGTGGTGTACCATGGTGGAAAGTAACCGGTTCGCATCCAAGGTGGTGTGTCATTCTTGTTGTCGTCCTCTTCTTCCCCGTCATCACCTCCCGGTCCTCTGTCCGGTGGTTCTCCTCCCGGTGGTCCAGCAGGGGGTCTTCCTTGGCCTCGTCTGAATTCGTCCTCTCGATCTCGCGAAGTCCCCTTCTCCTTCCGTTGGGCTCCTCTTCTTCCCATATCCTTTTGATCATCATCCGATCCTCCTTCTGGTGGTCCTTTTCCTGGTGGTTCGATAGGTGGTCCTCTTCTACCGCCTCCTGTGTCTGTTACCGTTTTGTTTCTTGTATATTGTTGTTCCATGTTCCTCTCCAATCCTGGAAAACTTCGCTGATCCTCGTTTTGTCCCCTGTTTGGATAATGTTTCACTCCTTCTACGCCCATCGATTCATATCCATGTGATTGTGATGGCACGGTGTCCTTACCATAGGTGTTCTTCCCTTTTTCCGTTTTTCGTTCTACTTCTGGATTGTCCCCTTGGACATTGTATTCTCCCCTTTGGTGAGAAGCTACGGTTCCCCTATACCTCTCATTCGGATAGTATGACGACCTATCCATCCCCCCTTGAAAACCGTATCTACCACCTGGGAGAGAATGTGGGGAACTGTATGGGATCACAGGTGGTGTATAATAAGGATTAGAGAAATGAATGATCGGTGGGTTTTGAATAATGGAGGTAGTTGGAACAATTGTAGTAGGGATTTTTGAAGAGTCGTTGTGAGGAAACGACTTGGGACCTAGGTGAGGATCATTTATGAGGGATCTGACAAAATAACACTCAGTATCTCGATGACCCGGAAGATTGCAGTATGTGCAATATGGGGGGGGGCATGGTGAGAACCAAATTCATCGTCCCATAGATTTGGAAGATTAGAAAATCTTACATGGGGTTGCGCTGTTGGAATGGTCGCCGTAGGCTGCGCCATCGTTTGGAATTCGTGAAGTTGCCGAAGTTGTTGAACTCTGGAAGAAACGCCACGAGAGGGTTCCTGAGTAGACAGGTCTTCCATAGTAAACCAGGGTGGTGGAGGATGCCGTGTAGGGTGTATAGGTTGTTGACCGGAATGCTGTGAAGCTATCTGATTATCATCCTCTTCACTACTAAAACTCATACTGACCTCGGGAGTGCTGGTATGGTCGTATGTTGATGAAATTGTGATGAAGGGTGTTGTAGCATGCATAACTGGGTCGGGGTGAGCGGAATCTACTGGTCGACCCTGACCGATGCTACCTCCAATAGAATTGACTATGCTGACCTCGTCGTTATCGTGGATGTCATTGATGTTCTTCTCCTTCCTGATGCGTCTTTCCTCCATGTGGCTTGATTTGTCAAGCATGTACAGAAGAGGAGAGTCCGTTGTTGGTGCCGCTGGGATAGGTGCGTTGAAGTTCCATTCCTTCCATGGGTGTGTAGAATTCCGATCGCTGTCTGTTGAGGGAGTTGGTCCGTCAACGTGACGCCAGTATGTTTCTTTGTCCGGTTGTCCCGCGTGCGGATGAGTTTGTTCTGTTTCAGATACGAGATCAGTTTCCAAGACCGTAGCCAAACGCTGCCGTAGCCCCCTTGTCATCACCGCCATTTGATCGCTGATCGTAGCCGTGGAGTGCCAGTTGTTAACTGCAAAGTTTTCCTTCTATGAAGGGTTTACTCACAGAGTACCGAACCCAGTCGGTAGAAGAGGTATTTACCAATACCCAGCGGCAACCGTTATCTACGATGGCGATAATGGGGATGAATGATATAAGGGCTGCAGGTTGGTGTCGGTCCAGAAGGATCTTGTAAGTGAGAACAGAGCGCCCTGTGTCATGACGAGGAAAGATTACCGGAACCCAGTCCGTGGTTCATTGTCAAACCACTGCATGGTCGCCAAATGTTAAAGGGGGTTCCCCTCTACGTTCCATCGGTACCACCCTGCTTCCGGTAGTACCTTACCGGTACGCGAACAGACTTAGTCCAGTTTTCCTTACCGGCATCCTAAGGTCCTGCCCACTACCGCTTTTGATGGATGTCTCACTCCATACATCCATCTTAGTCTCCCTGCCTCTCCTTGGGGTATCCTACGCTTCTTCTGGTCTTAAGGTTGGTACACCTCTTATGCCAGTCGAGTCGACCAGTATCCCTACCGGATTCTCCTACCGAATTCTCGGAGGATCTACCAAGTTCCCTACCTGGTTCTCAACCGGGTTTCCTAGGGATCTACCGGTTTCTCTGCCGGATTCGTGACTAGGTTCCTTGGGGGTCTACCGGTTTCACTACCGGGTTCCTAACCAGGTTCCCTAGAAATCTACCGGTTCCACTACCGGGTTCCTACCCGGGTTTCCTGAGATCTACCGGTTTAGCCGTATTACCTCCAATAACGTGGTTCCAAGAGTTCTAACATCCTACCACGAGTTTTCCCTTTACCCAACTGCACAACTGGGTTTAACCGTTTTTATAACCGTATTACTGTTAGCGTATTACTTGCCCTATTACTAAGATAGATTATACATCCTACCGAACTCCCTTCTTAGCACTCCTGACTGTTTCTCTTTTATACTAACACTCTCATAGTCCATGTACAATCCACTCTTTACCAGGACTCAATGTTGTAGTATGAAAACTCAACTAAGAAAATACCATTCCCTTCATTCAGTGTATACATCTGGTACTACTATCCCACAAGACTTCTCTGAAGATACCCCCCTCCATGCGTTAGCTGCTTGTACACGACTCTTTTGGTAACATAAGTAGTCCATTGCCAACTTCTCTTCCACACCACAATACTTACCAGAAGTAAGGCAACCACCATTACAAAAAAACCACAAGTTCCTTACCTCAGACTCAACAGTATCTTACTCAAGCAATCCAATACTCTTATCTATATGAATCCTAGTACACATTCCTTAAGAATGAGAGAGAGAGAGAGAGAAAGACAACTCCCTCCTTAAGTACTTTCTCCTCATCTCTTTAAATCCATACTAACCACTCACTGGGACTACCCTATCCACTACTCTTCTACTCCTTATCTGCAACTACGGCACCATCTTATCCCTAATTGCTATTTCTGATACTACTACCAAAAGTAACTTAAAAGCCACTTCAACCTGATATTGCTAAAAATTACTGTTTACTAACCTCCTTTAACAGCCAACAACTTGGAGTTATTGTGCTAGTGCAACCTAATGACACTTGGCTTTAGTGTGCTTACTAATATTTTGGCATTAGTATGCTCAATAATAGCATGGAATTTGTGCCTAGGTTACACAATGGTCTTGAACACAATGGTATACACATGACAGTAAGTTCTTGGTCCTAGTATGCTACTTGCTATTAGTGTGCTCAGTAACATCTTCCTCTTGCATGCTACAACGTAAAACAACAATCTCAAGCACTCCAATGTCTTATGGTAAACAATCAACACCTAAATAGTTATGTACTTCAAAAAGTTACTCATATTGACAAATTAGTAGATGGGTAGCAGTCGTGACACTACTAGGCTTCTAAGCATCTAGTTTAGACTGTTCATCAATCTGATACTGACATTGAATACCATAACCAGTGTAGTAGAATCATGTCTTAAATTGGGATAATGACTTCTAATAGATGATAGAACAAAGCCTCATGCAATAACCACTTTGAGACCACTGCCATATAATCCAACATCTGCCTCAATTCAAACACAAATTATAGTACGCATTTGTTTGAATGTGAGAACCTATTTTCCTACACACCATATGACATCCAATTACTAGGCACATGGAAATGCCATCTAGAGCAAAGGCGCCCATGACCAAGCACTTAAGAGATTTTGCGCCATGTTTGGAGGAGTATAAGGCAGTGCAAATTTATCCCAAGTAGGAAGATAGAAATAAGGAGGACTGCAATTTTTTCAATTTTATTCCTTAAATTGAAATTATCGTAAATTTTTGAAGCCAAAAGTTGGTCCGAACATATTACCAATGGCTAGATTCTTACCATAACTGCTCATTTAAACCGCTCATTCCTCCTCACTTTAGCACTCAAAACCATGACATGTGTCATAACACTATATTCGTTAAATTGAGACTTTTTGGGCATTTTGAGACATTCACAGAAATAAGAACAAGGATAAATGGAACACATATTGGAGAAAGTTGTAAGATGCGAACACTTTGAAGAGGTGTTCATAGCAAGAACCCCATTAATAACTCATATTTGTGATGGTTTACGGTGGGCAATCCAAACCTTAGACCAAATTGAAGGGGAAATCTTAAAACATTCATATTATTGCACACAAAACATGAGAGCTTGTATGGATATGGTTTAGGTAGGGGTTTCCAAACCATAGACCATATTGAAGGGGAAATATGTTAACCAATATAATATTGCATACAAGATATGAGAACTCATATTTGTGATGGTTTAGGTAGGGCTTTCCAAACCTTAGACCATATTGAAGGGGTAATCCCATAACACTTATATTATTGCAAGTAGAATATACAATGTATGGCATGAGAAATTGAATAGCATACTAATGGCACAAATCAATTGGATAGTGCGGCCTAAAATCATCCCGCCTACATGCAATGTCTACGCCTACGATGGCCTATCTAGGCTTGGAGACCGCATCTTTTTCTTTTGCCGCCGCCTGTTTAGCTCGCATCGCCTCAACATTTCTGAGAATCTCTGGTCCGCGACTGTAGCCGAGTTTTGGATGCGGGCCCACCATAACACATTTTGGATTATGTCGACCGCCCGAATTATAAGACGAGGAATTCGAATACGACGACGTTGACTGTCCGGCATTTCGGCGCATGGCGTAGTAACGCTCCAGCTCAATGGACGCATTGGACCGCGGAGGTTTGGGGCTGGACGCAACCTGCAACCAATTAAGAACCGGCAAACATGTGTTAGTTTGAGGAGAAAGACCCAAACATGTCGCACGGTCTTTTAAGGATAGAATGATTGTAACGCATGGTGCATTTATGGGGAGGGGGGCTTACCTTGGCACGACGGGCACTCGCGTCCGAGTTGGCGAGGAGGGGCAAGGCGTCCCGCAAAGGGATAGGGAGGGGTCCACTCTTTGCAGTCCGAGCGTCCATACATAGCCGCCGTTGAGGTGTAAAACTCCCGCCTTCCCGCGAGGGGGACGCCCGGACGCAATAGCGATCTATGCCCTTGAGCGGTGACGGAGACGGCGATTGTCGGAAGATTTGCTTGGGCGGGGGGCTATCGACGACCCCGGCATCTAGAGGCTCCTTGGAGTAATCGATGGTGGACGCGGCATCGTAAACGGTCTCGTAGAAGAAGCTTCCCAAGTTTGACTCACTGATGATGTCAATAGAGGGCTCCAAGCGCTGATGCCAAACAAAAGAACCAAACAAAACCCAAGGGAAAGGGGGGGGGGAGGGAGCATGTGAAAATCCATATACATTTAAGGCATATATACACACACACAAATGTCACACTAGGTACTATCTCAAATGAGTTTATTATATTTCGCGTGAGCGTACAAATCCCTGTACAAATAGTCCCTCGGATCCAAATATCTCTCGCCTATTGGATTACGAGATACGAAGTTGGGCACGGGGAGTCCGCTCCCCGTGAGCGCCTGCAAGTATTTAAGGAGGTTTAACAAAAAGCGGTCTTGGACCTTCCCGACCGTCCACGTAGGGCACACTATGAAGTTGGAGGTCGGGTTCAAAATGTTTTTGGACGTGCTGTCGTCCACCATGAGGGTGTTGTCGCGGGTGGGGCGGACGTCGTAGGGACAGCCGACCATTGAGGGACGGACGTCCCACACGATTGGCTTCAAGACCTTCAGGTATTGGCTCACGGCGGGGTTGTTGGGCTTCCTGACAACCCTGCCTTCGGGGGTGGTCAAAGTCCTACACGACTCCTGTCCTAGGACCAAGCAAGGGGGTTCGAGGCCCTTGAAGATGAACTCCACGACCGCCTGGGTGTTTTCGGACTTCATGGAGCTCCACACGATCACCCACCATTTCTTTAGGGCGACCTGCAGGAAGCGCCGAAACCACGGCCGGAGGTACACGAGCTTGCTTTTGATGTACGTGGGGGGGCCATCGTAGTTCGTGTCCTCGGGCTTGGAGAAAGACACCGTGGGGGCCCTTGGGCAATGCACGCATTGGACAAGGACCCCGTTGAGGTCTAGCACCAAGAACCGGGTCTTAGGCTGCAAGGCCGGCGCAAGTAAAATCGGGGAGGCCGCCGCGCTGTCGTCCACGCTTCGGGGAGAGGATCGACGGGGAGCCGCAACGCTACGCTCCGATCCCTGTGGAGACGAGCGAGAGAAGGCGGCGAAGGCTATGTCATGCTATGTCCATTTTCAAGCATATCGAAATTGTTTGTGCAAAAGACAAGAAACAATTGAACCAACGGTGGCAACGAAACCATACAATGGGAGAAACTCACAACATACATTTGAAACACAAGAGCAAGCGTATGGGCACCAAAAAGAATAATTTTATTTGTTATGCAAATCTCTATGTACAATTTGACTGAGGGGAGCCGCGTTGAACGAGTCGTTCACACTATCCTAAATGTAAATCTACAAAACTGATTGCGCGACGCCAGAGATCGAGAATCGTCGCATGCGGGGGGAGGGGGGCCGTGTCGGGGGATGAAAGGCACGAGAGCGGGGGGGAGGTAGGGGGTGCGGTGGGGGGTGGGGCAGTTCCTCCTAGCTAGGGGGACACGACCACGGCAACAAGACAATGGCCAGGAAGTTTGGGTCGAACGACCCAAACTAGAGGTCTCAGTACATTACCTCGTCCTGGTCATGTCTGGATGCTGTGGACTGCCATCTCCGCTGCCCTGCCTCTCACGGCCCCGCCTTCTCCGACGACGTCAGCGACCTGCTCCTGCAAAGGCTCAGCATGAGGCCCTTGTCCTAACCCAACCTCCGCATGCGAATCATGCATGTGTTCATCGATTGGGGTAGGGTTAGATGTATCACCAGGCCCTTGCGGGCCTTCAACGTCTACCATGGTTGCGTCTTCGCAACCATGCTGGGCAGCAGGGGACTGCGCATTGTCGAGGTTTGGGTCAACCGACCCAAACCCTCCTGCATCGTGGGGTTCGTCCTGGCGCACCACAGGCTCTGGGGGGTTTGGGTCGGACGACCCAAACATGTGAGGGTCGTCCTGCTGGTGAGGGGGGGGCATGTCGAGGGGAGGCCGCAATGGTGGGGGGGTCAAAGGCCTGGAGGATCCGCCCACACTCCAGAGGCTGGGGTCGTCGATTTGCTGCACTGGGGCGTAAGGTCGGACGTGGGACCCCATCATGTGCTGAAAGCTGAACGACGACTGTGGCATAGGCTGTTGAGAGATGCTCTGAGGTGGGAACCCGGGGGGCAGGTGTGGAAATGCTCCTGGGGGAGCGACCACCAAGCCTTGCGCCCACATCCCCTATATGACCTGAGAGATCAGGTCTGCGCTAGAGGGAGGCTGGGCCAACGCCCTTTGCCGCTCCTGATCCAACAGGAGGGCCCTCAACTCTGCGACCTCGTTCCGCATTGAAGGTTCTTCAGCCGCAGCCTTCTGAAGCCGGAGGCGCTGCTCCTCGTCCCTCCGCATCTTCTCGTTGGCTTCCTCCACAGTCAGGACTTCGGGTTTCACCCTGACCATGCCAGCGAACGCTCTCGGGGAGGGAGGATCCGACTTGAGCCGTTTGGCAAGCTCCATGTCGTCCTTGTCCTCGCTGCTTATGGCGATTGTTTCGTCCACTGCGTAGTCGCCGTAAAGCTTCTTCCCCTTCATCCTCCTCTTCTCCCTGAACGTGGAGGTTGCGTCCCGGGAGTACATGTCCCGCGCATCATCCACCGTGAGCACGGGCACCATTCTGCTGGTCGGAGTGGCCACCCGCATGGCCTTCTTCCGTTGGGGCACCTGGGATTCTTGCGTGAATCCGGTTGCCCCTTCTTCCACCTCCCCCTCTGCCTTCTCTGCTTCTTCTTCTTCTTCTTCCTCCTCCTCTTCCACCTCCTCGCCCGGCCCCCGAGACGATTCGCCCGGATGTAATAGCACCAGAGGTTTGGGTTCTACAACCGGAGCCCTCATGGTGACCTCCTCAGGGTTCACGCGCCTCGCCCTATCGATCGGGCTTTCACCGCCTTGAACAATCTCCTCCCCGTAGCTACCTGGTATCCAGTCGAGGATGTCCATCTTCTTCGCCAGCGATTTTTGGGTCTTGTAAAATGGTACATCCGTGTCTTCTACGTAGGAGTAGACGTTCAAACCCAATATCTGCACATTCCCACATTATCAGTTTGTCAGGTGCGCCAATACTAAGAGAGCAAAAGAAGAGAAGGCCACGAAAACGAAAGGGATACACATGGCTAATACAATGTCTACTTTGGGTCGACCGACCCAAACCAAACCAGCTCTCAGTTTGGGTCGACCGACCCAAACCATAGCCAAAACAACTCTCAGTTTGGGTCGATCGACCCAAACTGCACAGGAGCTACATAATGACACTTACCATGGCTGCATAGACTGGCTTGGATCCCCCGAAGACGTTGAAGATGCAGTCCCCTCTTCTCGTCAGTGTCCTCAGGATCCTCAGGTAGAACTCCATCCGTAGCTCATCCGAAGGATAATTGGCGTATTTGGCCTCGTCGTACAGGGTTTTGCTGGCACCCAACCCTTCTGGAACCTGGAATATCTTTTCCATCCGGGTTATAGGGTGGTTCGGTACCTTGATAAACTCCGCCTTGTACACGAAGTACAAACACAACACGTTGACGACCCTGGTTTTTTTCTCCATCATCGTACTGTACGCCCCCCCGCTGATGTTGCAATGTAGTGAGATTTTGAAACTGCATACTCCGGCTGCAGTTTCCACACAATCTCGTATACCTGCTCCGCCCTCCTGTCCTCCACTATCCACAGCCATATGTCGACCTCCCTCAGCTTGGGGCTGGCATAATTCACGAACTTTGCCATGAAAGGCTCGTAAAACAGGGTGCTCATGGTGCCCTCGAATGAGCTCCCCGGAATGTTCCTGAAGTCTATCATGGCAAAGGGAAAGTGGTCCCTCGCTCTTGTGCGGATAGCCTTCCTAGGTTCAACTCCAGGCCAACCCTGGATTTTCAACGGCTTGAGGGTGACGGGATTGAAATGTGCGTCCCCCTCAAAACTAACGATCCTTTTCTCCTTCACAAAGTTGGAGAAGGCCCGCGCCGTGTGCTCAGGGAGCTCCCGCTTCTTCCCGCCCTTCACCAGCTTGGATTTGAGGAAGTCTTCTCCGGCTTCCCTGATCAAAGCCGCCATCGACGCACTGGTGAACTTGTATTCTTCTTTGAATGCTCTCCAGTGCGCCTCGTGAACCTCGCCGTCCACGAAAATATTCTTCTCGGGCACCAACTTGTGCAGCTCCTGCACAATTATCGTCTTCTTCTTTCTATTCTCCGTCCATTCCTTCATGGTGTAGCATGAAGGAACGAAGCTCTTGGGCTTGGAGAAGACGATCTTTGGGTGCACCCAACACCTCTTTGCCGACGGCTGCACGTGCAGGATATGGGAAGCCGCCTTTCCCATCTCTGTTTCCGAAAGCCCTTGGAGAGATCGGAAGAACTCTCTCACCAGAGGCTTCATGTGCTTGAAGCGCGCGGTTGCGTTGAAAAGCATTCCTGTGTCGGGATCGATGAGATCCCCCGTCTCATGCTTTTCGAACACCCTCTTCCATTTCTTCCAAACGGCTTCGGATGCTGTGATCAGATAAATTTCTCTTCGCAACTCGTTGTATTTTTTTTGCTTGTGGCTGGCGTTGTCTATGGAGGAGAATTTATTGATCATTTGATATTTGAAGTCCTGCACACGAAGCAGACAACACATGTTAGACAACCCACAATGAAACAACAACTGCAACAACAGTTTGGGTCGATCGACCCAAACTACAAAATTGACCAAGACGATAAAACATTACAAGGGTTTAGGTCGATCGACCCAAACTATAAATATGGCGAAGACATAACACAATGGCAGAGTTTGGGTCGATCGACCCAAACCATACTCACCTCCCATTTGGGGTTCTTATCTTTTGCATTCTCCCTTTCCTTGGGAGGCCTGCCATAGAACTCCCACACCTCCCTCGAGGCCATGATGTTCCTGATCCACGATGCCTGGTACGCCCTCTTCTTGTTCCCCATGTTGAAGAACCGGGAGATGTCGCTGAGTATGGTCTCGTTGTCAGACCATACCACCAGTGCTTTCCACACCTTCAGCTTCTCTTTCTGTTTGTTGGGGTCGTCCCACTCGGTTATCAGCTGGATTTTTTTCGACGCCTCCACACTGTGCTGGCCGTCAATCAGCCAGAAATCTCCTTTTGAAATTGCCTGCCACATATCAGGCGTTGGCATTCTTTTCAGCCCTTGAGGCATGACCACAATCATCTGCCTGTCGTCCTTGAACTGCCCGCCCACGATCTGGGCGACCATCCAGTCGACGTAGGCGTCCTCCTTGGCTCGGACACATTTCTCTGAAGGCGCAAGGTGGCACTGGGCAATGTTCACGTCGAACTTGAAATCCCTGCCCATGAAGAAGCAGTGGGAGCATTTCGTCGTGAAGTTGTCGACGATTCTTTGAATCTCCCCTGTATCCACCTCTTGCCCAGGTTTCGGCATCCGCAGCTCTTGGGGAACTAGCTCGTCAGTCATCACCGATGACTGCCTCCTCGACGGTGTAGTCTGCCGGCTGGTCGACGGCGTCGGCGTCTGGCTGTCAGCCGGTGTTTCAGAGGGAGTGGTTATTCTTGAGTCAGCCGGAACCGCTCGTGGCTTCCTCACAGATTGAGGTCTGGACGACCCTGCACCTTCCTCAGTGGGGGCCTTCCGCCTCACCGGTTGTTGTGTTTTTTGTTGGGCCTTGTTGATCACGGTGATTGCCTGTTTCAGTTTGGTGAACCTGCTTGCAACCTTCGTGTTCGTACAATTCCCATCTATGAATATCGCCTCTGGTTTGACCACCTCTGGTTCAGCACATGACTCTTTGGCGTAGATGGTAACACTATATTCGTTAAATTGAGACTTTCTCTAGTCTCAAATTAATATATGTATCAAACAACATGAAGATGCCCGAAACTATATTGTCAACAATCTCAAATATATTATATGTTCTAATTTTCCAAAATGTATGATGTCCCGACATGAGCACATTGGGTAGAGCACTTGATACCAACTTCATCAACAAAAACATACTCAAATCAAATTGGGTAGAGCACTCCAAACCAAATTCACCCAACAAATCACATAGAACCATGGCTATTATTAGCATGTTTAATAATATATAGACATTGCGACGTACATAGCATAGGGTTTAGGGTGCATATTTAATCGACCTAACAATCTAGTCCCAAACTTAATCATAAAAAGAAATTCACATTTGTTATGAAATATAGTATATGGATATTCATCCAACCCCAAATAATATAGCATTCGTAAGTTCTACCCAAATTCTACCCCTACTTTTAGAAGTACACATATGACTAATATATATTGCTAGAATTACATATGAAACTATAATCAATGCTAAAACAATCCTACCAACTTCTCATTCAATGGGGGTTGTTTCTTGTGCGATCCGAGCAAGGTTGTCTTTTGCAAAAGTTATGTACTTTTGAGGGATGGACACTGATCCACTATGATTTTTCCGTGGTTTCCATGCTATAAATATGGAATCTGTATCTACCCAAGATGGACCATGCTCTGAATCCACCTTCCACCGAAAATTATGGTTTGTATCCCAGCCTGTATAATGCCGAATCACATCTTCATTCCGTGCCGTCGGTCGGTAGTACTCCACCTGAATTTGTCGAAAATGCGGGCTTGAAGTTGCGAAATTTGGTTTGGACAAAGCTCTTGCCACCCATATAGGCTTCGCATATGTCTCATCACCAGGACGTAGAATGAGCATATAACCTTCATGACAATCCACTGCAATGCGGAAAGAAGGTGGGGGACGTTGACTAGCAAGCCCAACGTAATGGTCGTCCACATCAAACTCCTCACGAACCTCTCCATTTTCCAAAAGTCTAACCTCGGAAGCTTGTACATCGACACGAGTTTGAGGCCAAAATCCGTGCCTCAAAGTAAGGGGGCTATCTTGGTGAAGGTCTGCCAAAGCGGCACGAACACGTGTCCAATACTGTATCCAACTCCCATAACGATGCCAACATGATCCACCAACGTCCGCTATCTTCAAACTCTCCCAATATTGTATGAAGCCTGATATACCTTTCAAAATATCCTCCAAATTCTTCATGGGTATTGGCTTGCAAGGCCTAGGCTCTCCATCCGGTAACATCGTCTTTCCATCCGCATCCACGTGCCACACAAGGAGACCCTCCGGCGGGCTCCAATCTTGTGTCGTGCACAACAACTTGTATTGCATGGCGGGTACACCATCGTTACGCATGTAGAAGCGGAATTGTTGTGCCTTCGTATGCCCGATCAATCGGTGAGCTCCACTTCGAATATAAGGTTCTATAAATGCCTTGAAGTCTGGCACCTCCTCAATCATATGGGGGATGACAGGAACGTTCTCCAAATCCATGTATGACTTCATCAATAACGGGATTGTTGGAAAATCCTCCTCCCTCAACTTCATGCTCCACCGCCCAAAAGATGCATCAATATCATCGTGCGTGTGGCCTACCAATAGGAAGGACACAAAAACCTCCTTGAAAATGCCTTTCGCAACCAACAACGACCAATATGCAAATACATATCTACTTTTATTGTCCTTGGCACAATTGTCCAATTGGACACGCAATGTGGGGGGCAACTTCTTGGCAATCACGGGTTCACTGGGTGGCTCTGGCAACGAATACAAGCATACATCTTTTCCATCCAACACCGCTTCATATAAAGGTGTTGAACCCGTATTGTCAAATAACAATCCTGAAGAATAGGCCGGCGGTTTCTCCAAATCACGTAAAAGCCTTGCGAATGACCCTATCGTGTGGTTTGAATCCGCTGGATACAAATCAAGAGCATAATGAGCAAACTTGACATCACCATGTCCATGTGCAATCATTCCTGCAATGCCAACCCAGTGTGATTAGTATCTATGCATAAATAAACCAATTTGCGTGAATCCATGTTCTCAAGCACATCACGTAATAAAACGCCACAACATTTAGGGTATGCGATGACATTGTTTCCAAATTCACCTGTAACCGATACAGGCAGCTTAAAAAATCCATCTGTGGCCTTGATTCGATTTGCAAAACATGGGGAGGCTGTTTTGGCATGGTCCATTTTGTCATGGATGACCGTAAGAACCTCCAAGGGCCTGGAGATGGACAAAGCTCTATTTGTGTAGTAATCATTATGGTGTGCCTCTTGCATGTTTACATGCTTGAAATAGTTCAATTGATGTGCCGCATAAGACTCGGTACCCATCGTGTGTGCATCCCGAAGGCGCTTCAACTTCTCGCAAGTAGAGAACCGTGCAAATTTGTCCCCTCGTCTTTTTGTAATGTATTCGCTAAAGTTTGCTTTCTTGATTGCACTCAATTTTGACAATGAAATTGGCTCCAAACCGACCTTCTCGCCAACAACATTCACATCCAACAATATGTCTTTCCATTTTGTGCCTGTGGGAAGAACTTTCTCCACAACCTTTTCCCCGGTTGTGAGTGTACGTGTTTTGTGTGGCATTGCATCGGCAAGCGGGACGATGATGGTCGCCAGAGTGGCCGTTGCTTGCCTTGTTGCTTCCCTGGGTTTCTTTGAGCCCACGTTCCCATGGTGACGAGACCGGCGGCCTTCCTTGGCATAAGCAGCTTGTCTATAAAAGTCCGCTTTTGACACACCGTGAATGGTGTACCATGCCTTACAACACACGTCTATGCTTTCAATGGTGATGACCTTGCGACCCGTCCCATTCACATGTATCGCCCTATGGACATCAAGTTTTTTGGTGGATCTTAGACGGAAATCTCCAAGCCACATTTCTTCGCGGATGGCCTTCAATTTATCCCTTGGAAACAATTGGCAACAACGATGCACACAACAATCCTTTGTGGCAACTTCTCTAATGGACTCCTCGCCGAGCAACCTTTGAAGTTTACAATCAGTTGCAGAGGGAGTAGGACGTGCCAATGTCTCGTACTTTCGTAAGCCTTTGCGGGGCCGAATGTTTACTTGGAGCTCCATTTGGTTTTGCATGTATTGTCGCTTATGGTCACGCAAGCTAACTCCATCAATCGTGACATTCCTCAATGGCCACCTGCGGAGGGAGAACCTATGAGTGGGATCCACCTCGGAATGAATGAGTGACTCCAATATGACAACCCCAACGTCCTCTGTGCCAAGTGGGTTCTCATCAATGCAATCTTGTGGATGGGTGTTACGACAAATACCATCCGCCACAGCAACTCCACTATCATTAACGAGCACCACCTCCAAATTCACCCACGAAGCCCTTGAAAGTCCCGTACATTCAACAATGGTTTGGTGCGCTACGGAAGGCGAAGGTAAATCCAAATGATCTTCGTCTGCACTGTCATCCATAGTAGCCTCCCCGACGATGTCTAGCTCATCCTCAGATGCAGATGGCCAAGTGGCCATGTCTTCAGATGACCAATCCCCTCTTTCACTAAACCCATCCATTGTGCCTACACACATGAACATTGAACCTTGTCAAAAAAAACACAAAAATTGTAGGTTCCAATCAAAGAATTCAATACCATCTTATATAATCAAAATGATTGCTATGCCATTGGGTTTGTAAAGGTTTGGGTTGTCCAACGGACACACTGTCATCCAGAGCCCATCCACACTGTGGGGATGGGTTTGGGTCGAGCGACCCAAACCTTGTGGCAGGATGGGATCATGGTCATCCATAGCCCATCCACAATGTGGGGATGGGCTTGGGTCGAGCGACCCAAACCTTTTGGCGGGATGGGGTCGTGGTCACCCAGAGCCCATTCACAATGTGGGGATGGGTTTGGGTCGAGCGACCCAAACCTTGTGGCGGGATGGGTTCATGGTCACCCAGAGCCCATTCACAATGTTGGGATGGGTTTGGTTCTATCAGGGTCAAACTAAAAACCACCCACACTAGGGCAGGGGTTTGGGTCGACCGACCCAAACTTTATAAGGGTCATACTAAAAACCGCCAACACTAGTGTAGGGGTTTGGGTCGACCGACCCAAACCTCCTCAAGGTCATACTAAATCCGCCCACAATGGGGTATGGGTTTGGGTCGACCGACCCAAACTCACCGCAAAATCCGGCGTATAGTGCGGCGGAAATTGCGAAGTGGGTTTGGTTTGAGCTCATTGCGAAGTTCACAGTGGGGTTGCATGCTGTGGATAGGTGCTCATGAACGGCAAACCTTGAAGTACAGCTCCGGCTGAGAGTTCTCCCTACGATTTCAGGAGTGGGAGAAGAGCAAAAAGAACCGACTTTTGGGGGGTGCGCCCCTTTATACTATCCACCTCCGCTTCCCCAACTTCCTCATTGGATGCCTTTCCCGCCTAGTTCTCCTGCAGAGATTATTTTCAAACTTCCTGACAGAATTCCCCGCTTTTTGTTGATTATAAAAATTGCGAATTTAACCTGGCTCTTGGATACGCCAAACGTCATCTGACTTAGTGTGTGTTGAAAATGTCTATTGAAAGTAATGTGGATATTTAATCCGTTTTTTATTGTTTGATGTGGATATGACAATTTACTTATATTGACATATTATATGTGTCGTGAATAAATGTCCATTGACAATATTTGAAATGTTGAGTATCGTTGTGATTATATTATGTGAATATGACATGCACCATTGGGAGGAAGGGTGGCCGCCACATGAATTTTTGTAAATATAATAAGGGAAGGGGCATCTGATAAGTGATTTACAAAAACCATCCCCTACGCGTTCATTTTCATGTATCCAGAATATTACCCTACATAAACTCAAACAATATAGTATATTTCAAACAATATATTGACAAACGATATACCAACATTATGAAACTTCATATAGTAAAACTCAATAAATACAATACTTAATGTAGTTATTAAAACTCTCACATGTGGAATTGTATATTGAAAACAATGAAGAGATGGGTGCAACCGTGCAAGCACGGTAAAGTGGACAGCTCTTGATCCTTGCTCAGGTTTAAGTGAAAGTGATCCAAAACTATATACTAACTTTGAATTTTATGAAATAGAAATTCATAAACATTTAGAAAACATATGAATCTACAAAGCCAAGCAATTTATGTTCACAAAAAACAATCTCAAACAACGTATATGTATTTTAGAAGACGGTGCAAGTGGTGGAAAAGTGGGTGTCATTGAAAAGATAATTGTCAACAACTTGTTTAAAATACAATTACATTACATTAAATTGATGAATTTTTGAAAAAAAAATTACGATGACCTCAAGTTTATAACCCGTTTCAAGGAATATGAAAAGAAATTCCAAGTTCAAAATATTTAAGGTCATGAAATTTACGTTCAAAACTATATTTAGTCAGTTGCTTTTACGCGTCACTTTTGATGATCGGTTTTGAAGATCTCATATTGATATTCTATATTTGAGTACCTAACTTAACAATAGAGGTCATCATGGAAAATAATCTATTTTAAACAACATTTTGCTACTACTTATAGGCGTTTGACCAAGAAAATCATGGCTTTCATATACCGGAGCACTTTTTTGGTCCACTTTACTATGCTTGCACCCAGATGTGATGTCAAAGTTGAACTATTTGGCCGACTTTCAATTTGCGCTAATACAAATGAGAAAAGCTTTAAAAGGACATATGTCATTTGTAAGGTGTGCACACAAAGTTGCTCCATTCCAAGCATGCAAGTGTGGCAATGTTTAATCTATGTTAGGACAAGTTATGAATGGGATCCTAACCAAGAGTGGCATTTTTTTGTTCACTCTTTCAAATAATGTTTCAATCTAATATCCTCAATTACACTTCAACTCTAACAATGTTTGCAAGCAAAACCTGCAAAGTTGGAAATGTACGTCCTCATAACATCCACCACCTGAAAGGTTCCTTGAATTAGTATAGATTCTTGAATTGTCTCAAATAATATATGAACTTGCTCAAGATCGTATCTGCCACTGGACTCTTCTTGCTATTAAGATAAGGTTACAATTTATTTTTGGATAACCTAATGTTGAGCACTACGTCACATGTTAGTGACTTCATTTCTACACCACCATACAACCACCTTCCATGTTTGGCAATGAAAATGTTGTGATGCCTATATACATTTGTGTCTAAAACTGTGATCAACAACGCCCCATCGTTTGACCTACGTGCTGCTCATTTATGGCTTAAACCCTAAACCCTAAACCCTAAACCGTGAATTTCGTACATGTTCATTGATGCCTACATATACAAACAACAACTACTATATTATGTGCCATTATGTAATATATGTCGTTTCAAACATTTGGAGGAAACAGGAAACATCAAAGTTTTTGCTTGATTGGTTGCATATTATGATGTTCACCTTGGGTTAAGGTGGATACATTTGTATTCATCTTGCTTCTCCTGTTTATTTTAGGGGTCAACTTTAAGTGAATATATAAATGTTTCATGATATAAATCAATCAACCGATTCGGTGCTTTTGACAAACAAAAATTGATAGGTTGTCACTATATATTGTGTAATTTCGGATTATAATAAATGACAATACATTAACTTGTAGTGAATTAGTGTAATGGTACTTGTTAGGGGATCCACGGTAAGCTAGAGCCATGCCCTCTAGCAACATACATCATATAAATCACAATACATATTATTCATATTCATATTATTGCACCATGTAAAGGGATACCATATCAATTTTAAAAAACCGTGTAATTGCCTTTGAGGATTGCAACATAATTTTTAAATACCCCTCTTAGACTATCATGAATCATTGTTGTTTGATTCCATATGTCTAGATTTGTGAAACTATACACATAATACTTGTCTATTAAAATCATTTTACTTTAGTTTAGTCTTGTGATATATTATGAACCATGGTTTATTGTGCACTACATGATTCATCAAAGTGAAAATATAAGGGATGACTAAAAGCTCAAGCATGTTGGCAATTCCATATGACGACCATGCAATTCAAAACCATTAAAATTGGAGTTGGGGATGGTACTCAACAAATATTTCATACTAGTTGAAAGTCAAATGAATTATTTTATTTCTCTAATGTGGTCAAGAGCTTAAGACCCAACGAGTTTAATTTGTTCGCAAAATTAGGGTATGGTTTAGGGTAAATTGATAATATTAAGCAATACTTTAGGCTATGTAGCTGATTGAAAAAATTAATTGGTGCTAAGGAATAGAGGGTTAGGGTTTGGGGATTAGGGCTGGCCCGTAATCCCATTTCCGTGTGTGCTCTAATCACGTGGGTGCCCTAATCCCGTATTGTAGGGCCTTTTCCCGCGGGCTACAAATCTCGAAACGTCGCCCTCTTTCGCCCCTTTTCTCGTTCTCCGCGCCAAGCTTTGCTGGAAGCGCCGCCTCCGCCAAGCGCCGCCTCCACGAACCGCCGCCTCCGTGAAGCGCTGCTCCCGCCATTTCTCTTGCTTTCTCTTTCTTCTCGCATCTTCTGATTTGTCTCCTCCCTACCCTTTCTCTTGCTTTCTCCGAGCCTCTTTTCATTTCTCTTGCTCTCTAGGTTTATGAATGGTGTGAGTTGTTTCTGGTTTTGAAAAAGCTTGCTCTCTTTTTCCAACTTGAGATTCAGAGGGTTTAGGGTTGGATTGTGTGACAACTTTGAGTGGTTTTAGAGTGTTTGCTCATTTCGTCTTGATCTATGTTGTTGAGACTTTCTCACACTCCATTGTGGTGAGTGTTTGCGATAGAGGTTTCTGTTAGTAACATTCAGAGTGTTAGAACTCAGTGAGAAACGGCATTGAGTGGGTTTTGCGAGGTTCATACTTTTCTGTTATTCAAGTGTAGTGTTCATTTAGAGTGTTTGTGACATTTAGCTTGCAATACCCACCTGCAACAACAGATTGTTGAGACGTTTGCAAGAAAAGGTAATTTTTCAATGACTCAATGTGTTTCAGTTGCATTAGGGTCTTGAAGCATACACAATGCATAAGCATTGTGTATGTTGCGTGCACACAAAAAGGAAGCTCTCCTGAAACAAAATAGTTTCGAGAGGCGACCGAAACAGTAAGTCTTATCCAAAACCACGGAAGCATTTTTAGCCTAAATTTGCTTCACTTTCTTAAAAAAACAATCTTTTTGTTCTCTCACTTGTTTGGGTCGATCTACCCAAACATAACACCTTGTTTGGGTCGGTCGACCCAAACCATACACATTCCTTAATAACAGATACTACATTTCAAGACTGGCTCTTCAAAGCTGTAGTCAACAATTGACTGATATTGAAATCCACAAATAATCCAGTGGGGTTTGGGTCGATCGACCTAAACCATATACACAAAAATACCCCAAGGTTTGGGTCGATCGACCCAAACCATCCAAACAAAAAACCCAAGGTTTGGGTCGACCGACCCAAACCAAAGAAACAAAAATGCCGCAAAGTTTTGGGTCGATCGACCCAAACATGGCGTTAAAAAACCCCTCCCCAATAATCCATCCATACTGGTGCCCAAAATAAAACATAATTTGGATATTCCTTATAATACAAGGATATGGATAATGTACACTCATAAGAACAAGGAATAACGATACGGCCAATCATCCAAAATTTTCCCCTTTGATCGTTATATCCACCTTCATTAAACTCTAATGACCCGGTCATATCTTAAGCAGAAGAGAAAATTAATTACCAAATTTTCAGAATTCAGCTGGCTTGTGTTTGGGTCGATCGACCCAAACCTGTCCATAGCTGACACTGACATATTCAGCCTCTTGCAAATTCGATAACATGCCTATCTCTACATGAAAGAGTTTGGGTCGTCCGACCGAAACTAACAGTTCCCATCCTTTCCTTGCAGATGGCCCCAAAAAAAAGACCTGGAGAGAGGTGGTTCATGCAAGCACCAGATGTGTTATGCGAGGAGTACGAAACACCTCCAGACGACTCCTATGTGCCCAAGGACGGGATTGTGCTTGCATGGTCACTTCAGGTGGTCAAGGCGTCGCAATACAAAATCTTGTTCGTGGTAAAAGTTGGGACATTTGAGCAGAATACTTGGGCGACTCTGACGGGGTGGGAGGTGGCGTCAGTCCAGGCTCTTGGGGAGCACGTGGACGTCATCCTAGAGAACTCAGCGGTGCAGAACGTCCACATGTTCATGCACCAGTTCTCCGAGCCGTTTGACACCATCTACGCCAAAGAGTCATGTGCCGAACCAGAGGTGGTGAAACCAGAGGCGATATTCATTGATGGGAATTGTACGAACACGAAGGTTGCAAGCAGGTTCACTAAACTAAAGCAGGCAATCACCGTGATCAACAAGGCCCAACAAAAACCACAGCAAGTGGTGAGACGGAAGGCCACCACTGAGGAAGGTGCAGGGTCGTCCAGACCTCAAGCAGTGAGGAAGCCACGAGCGGTCCCGGCTGACTCAAGAAGGAGCACTCCCTCGGAAACACCGGCTGACAGCCAGACGCCGACGCCGTCGACCAGCCGGCAGACTACACCGTCGAGGAGGCAGTCATCGGTGATGACTGACGAGGTAGTTCCCCAAGAGCTGCGGATGCCCAAACCTGGGCAAGAGGTGGATACAAGGGAGATTCAAAGAATCGTCGACAACTTCACGACGAAATGCTCCCACTGCTTCTTCATGGGCAGGGATTTCAAGTTCGACGTGAACATTGCCCAGTGCCACCTTGCGCCTCCAGAGAAATGTGTCCGAGCCAAGGAGGACGCCTACGTCGACTGGATGGTCGCCCAGATCGTGGGCGGGCAGTTCAAGGACGACATGCAGACGATTGTGGTCATGCCTCAAGGGCTGAAGAGAATGCCAACGCCTGATATGTGGCCGGCAATTTCAAAAGGAGATTTCTGGCTGATTGACGGCCAGCACAGTGTGGAGGCGTCGAAAAAAATCCAGCTAATGACTGAGTGGGACGACCCCAACAAGCAGAAGGAGAAGCTGAAGGTGTGGAAAGCACTGGTGGTATGGTCTGACAACGAGACCATACTCAGCGACATCTCCCGGTTCTTCAACATGGGGAACAAGAAGAGGGCGTACCAGGCATCGTGGATCAGGAACATCATGGCCTCGAGGGAGGTGTGGGAGTTCTATGGCAGGCCTCCCAAGGAAAGGGAGAATGCAAAAGATAAGAACCCCAAATGGGAGGTGAGTATGGTTTGGGTCGATCGACCCAAACTCTGCCATTATGTTATGTCTTCGCCATATTTATAGTTTGGGTCGATCGACCTAAACCCTTGTAATGTTTTATCGTCTTTGTCAATTTTGTAGTTTGGGTCGATCGACCCAAACTGTTGTTGCAGTTGTTGTTTCATGACATGTTGTCTAACATGTGTTGTCTATTTTGTGTTCAGGACTTCAAATATCAAATGATCAATAAATTCTCCTCCATAGACAACGCCAGCCACAAGCAGAAAAAATACAATGAGTTGCGAGGAGAAATTTATTTGATCACAGCATCCGAAGCCGTTTGGAAGAAGTGGAAGAGGGTGTTCGAAAAGCATGAGACGGGGGATCTCATCGATCCCGACACAGGAATGCTTTTCAACGCAACCGCGCGCTTCAAGCAAATGAAGCCTCTGGTGAGAGAGTTCTTCCGTTCTCTCCAAGGGCTTTCGGAAACGGAGATGGGAAAGGCGGCTTCCCATATCCTGCACGTGCAGCCATCGGCAAAGAGGTGCTGGGTGCACCCGAAAATCGTCTTCACCAAGCCAAAGAGCTTCGTTCCTTCATGCTACACCATGAAGGAATGGACGGAGAACAGGAAAAAGAAGACGATAATTGTGCAGGAGCTACACAAGTTGGTGCCCGAGCGGAATATTTTCGTGGACGGTGAGGTCCACGAGGCGCACTGGAGAACATTCAAAGCAGAATACAAGTTCACCAGTGCGTCGATGGCGGCTTTGATCAGGGAAGCCGGAGAAGACTTCCTGAAATCCAAGATGGTGAAGGGCGGGAAGAATCGGGAGCTTCCTGAGCACACGGCGCGGGCCTTCTCCAACTTTGTGAAGGAGAAAAGGATCGTTAGTTTTGAGGGGGACGCACATTTCAATCCCGTCACCCTCAAGCCGTTGAAAATCCAGGGTTGGCCTGGAGTTGAACCTAGGAAGGCTATCCGCACAAGAGCGAGGGACCACTTTCCCTTTGCCATGATAGACTTCAGGAACATTCCGGGGAGCTCCTTCGAGGGCAGCATGAGCACTCTGTTCCACGAGCCTTTCATGGCAAAGTTCGTGGATTATGCCAGCCCCAAGCTGAGGGAGGTCGACATATGGCTGTGGATAGTGGAGGACAGGAGGGCGGAGCAGGTATACGAGATTGTGCGGAAACTGCAGCCGGAGTATGCGGTTTCAAAATCTCACTACATTGCAGCATCAGCGGAGGGGACGTACAGTACAATGAAGGAGAAAAAAACCAGGGTCGTCAACGTGTTGTGTTTGTACTTCGTGTACAAGGCGGAGTTTATCAAGGTGCCGAACCACCCTATAACCCGGATGGAAAAGATATTCCAGGTTCCAGAAGGGTTGGGTGCCAGCAAAACCCTGTACGACGAGGCTAAGTACGCCAATTATCCTTCGGATGAGCTGCGGATGGAGTTCTACCTGAGGATCCTGAGGACACTGACGAGAAGAGGGGACTGCATCTTCAACGTCTTCGGGGGGTCCAAGCCAGTCTATGCAGCCATGGTAAGTGTCATCATGTAGCTCCTGTGTTGTTTGGGTCGACCGACCCAAACTGAGAGTTGATTTGGCTATAGTTTGGGTCGATCGACCCAAAATAAGAGTTGTTTCAGTTTGGGTCGGTCGACCCAAACTAAGAGTTGGTTTAGTTTGGGTCGGTCGACCCAAAGTAGACATTGTATTAGCCATTTGTATCCCTTCGTTTTCATCGCCTTCTCTTCTTTTGCTCTCTTAGTATTGGCGCACCTGACAAACTGATAATGTGGGAATGTGCAGATGTTGGGGTTGAACGTCTACTCCTACGTAGAAGACACGGATGTACCATTTTACAAGACCCAGAAATCGCTGGCGAAGAAGATGGACATCCTCGACTGGATACCAGGGAGCTACGGGGAGGAGATTGTTCAAGGCGGTGAAAGCCCGATCGATAGGGCGAGGCGCGTGAACCCTGAGGAGGTCACCATGAGGGCTCCGGTTGTAGAACCCGAACCTCTGGTGCTATTACATCCGGGCGAATCGTCTCGGGGGCCGGGCGAGGAGGTGGAAGAGGAGGAGGAGGAGGAAGAAGAAGAAGAAGCAGAGAAGGCAGAGGGGGAGGTGGAAGAAGGGGCAACCGGATTCACGCAAGAATCCCAGGCGCCCCAACGGAAGAAGGCCATGCGGGTGGCCACTCCGACCAGCAGAATGGTGCCCGTGCTCACGGTGGATGATGCGCGGGACATGTACTCACGGGACGCAACCTCCACGTTCAGGGAGAAGAGGAGGATGAAGGGGAAGAAGCTTTACGGCGACTACGCAGTGGACGAGACAATCGCCATAAGCAGCGAGGACGAGGACGACATGGAGCTCGCCAAACGGCTCAGGTTGGATCCTCCCTCCCCGAGAGCATTCGCTGGCATGGTCAGGGTGAAACCCGAAGTCCTGACTATGGAGGAAGCCAACGAGAAGATGCGGAGGGACGAGGAGCAGCGCCTCCGGCTTCAGAAGGCTGCGGCTGAAGAACCTTCAATGCGGAATAAGGTCGCAGAGTTGAGGGCCCTCCTATTGGATCAGGAGCGGCAAAGGGCGTTGGCCCAACCTCCCTCTAGCGCAGACCTGATCTCTCAGGTCATACAGGGGATGTGGGCGCAAGGCTTGGTGGTCGCTCCCCCAGGAGCATTTCCACACCTGCCCCCCGGGTTCCCACCTCAGAGCATCCCTCAACAGCCTGTGCCGCAGTTGTCGTTCAGCTTTCAGCACATGATGGGGTCCCACGTCCGACCTTACGCCCCAGTGCAGCAAATCGACGACCCCAGCCTCTGGAGCGTGGGCGGATCCTCCAGGCCTTTGACGCCCCCACCATTGCGGCCTCCCCTCGACATGCCCCCCCCCTCACCAGCAGGACGACCCCCGCATGTTTGGGTCGTCCGACCCAAACCCGCCAGAGCCTGTGGTGCGCCAGGACGAACCCCACGATGCAGGAGGGTTTGGGTCGGTCGACCCAAACCTCGACAATGCGCAGTCCCCTGCTGCCCAGCATGGTTGCGAAGACACAACCATGGTAGACGTTGAAGGCCCGCAAGGGCCTGGTGATACATCTAACCCTAATCCAATCGATGAACACATGCATGATACGCATGCGGAGGTTGGGTTAGGACAAGGGCCTCATGCTGAGCCTTTGCAGGAGCAGGTCGCTGACGTCGTTGGAGAAGGCGGGGCCGTGAGAGGCGGGCCAACGGAGATTGCGGAAGCGTCCACAACATCCAGACATGACCAGGAAGAGGTAATGTACTGAGACCTCTAGTTTGGGTCGTCCGACCCAAACTTCCTGGCCATTGTCTTGTTGTCGTGGTCGTGTCCCCCTAGCTAGGAGGAACTGCCCCACCCCCCACCGCATCCCCCTACCTCCCCCCCGCTCTCGTTCCTTTCATCCCCCGACATGCCCCCCCCCCCCGCGTGCGACGATTCTCGATCTCTGGCGGACGCAATCAAATTTTGTAGATTTACATTTAGGATAGTGTGAACGACTCGTTCAACGCGGCTCCCCTCATTCAAATTGTACATAGAGATTTTTATAACAAATAAAATCATTCTTTTTGGTGCCCATACGCTTGCTCTTGTGTTCCAAATGTATGTTGTGAGTTTTCCCCATTGTATGGTGTCGTTGCCACAGCTACTTCAATTGTTTCTTGTCTTTTGCACAAACAAATTTCGATATGCTTGAAAATAGACATAGCATGACATAGCCTTCGCCGCCTTCTCTCGCTCGTCTCCACAGGGATCGGAGCGTAGCGTTGCGGCTCCCCGTCGATCCTCTCCCCGAAGCGTGGACGATAGCGCGGCGGCCTCCCCGATTTTACCCGCGCCGGCCTTGCAGCCTAAGACCCGGTTCCTGGTGCTAGACCTCAACGGGGTCCTTGTCCAATGCGTGCATTGCCCAAGGGCCCCCACGGTGTCTTTCTCCAAGCCCGAGGACACAAACTACGATGGCCCCCCCACGTACATCAAAAGCAAGCTCGTGTACCTCCGGCCGTGGCTTCGGCGCTTCCTGCAGGTCGCCCTAAAGAAATGGTGGGTGATCGTGTGGAGCTCCATGAAGTCCGAAAACACCCAGGCGGTCGTGGAGTTCATCTTCAAGGGCCTCGAACCCCCGTGCTTGGTCCTAGGACAGGAGTCGTGTAGGACTTTGACCACCCCCGAAGGCAGGGTTGTCAGGAAGCCCAACAACCCCGCCGTGAGCCAATACCTGAAGGTCTTGAAGCCAATCGTGTGGGACGTCCGTCCCTCAATGGTCGGCTGTCCCTACGACGTCCGCCCCACCCGCGACAACACCCTCATGGTGGACGACAGCGCGTCCAAAAATATTTTGAACCCGACCTCCAACTTCATAGTGTGCCCTACGTGGACGGTCGGGAAGGTCCAAGACCGCTTTTTGTTAGACCTCCTTAAATACTTGCAGGCGCTCGCGGGGAGCGGACTCCCCGTGCCCAACTTCGTATCTCGTAATCCAATAGGCGAGAGATACTTGGATCCGAGGGACTATTTGTACAGAGATTTGTACGCTCACGCGAAATATAATAAACTCATTTGAGATAGTACTTGGTGTGACATTTGTGTGTGTGTATATATGCCTTAAATGTATATGGATTTTCACATGCTCCCTCCCCCCCCTTTCCCTTGGGTTTTGTTTGGTTCTTTTGTTTGGCATCAGCGCTTGGAGCCCTCTATTGACATCGTCAGTGAGTCAAACTTGGGAAGCTTCTTCTACGAGACCGTTTACGATGCCGCGTCCACCATCGACTACTCCAAGGAGCCTCTAGATGCCGGGGTCGTCGATAGCCCCCCGCCCAAGCAAATCTTCCGACAATCGCCGTCTCCGTCCCCGCTCAAGGGCATAGATCGCTACTGCGTCCGGGCGTCACCCTCGCGGGAAGGCGGGAGTGTTACACCTCAACGGCGGCTATGTATGGACGCTCGGCCTACAAAGAGTGGACCCCTCCCTATCCCTTTGCGGGACGCCTTGCCCCTCCTCGCCAACTCGGACGCGAGTGCCCGTCGTGCCAAGGTAAGCCCCCCTCCCCATAAATGCACCATGCGTTACAATCATTCTATCCTTAAAAGACCGTGCGACATGTTTGGGTCTTTCTCCTCAAACTAACACATGTTTGCCGGTTCTTAATTGGTTGCAGGTTGCGTCCGGCCTCAAACCTCCACGGTCCAATGCGTCCATTGAGCTGGAGCGCGAGTACGCCATGCGCCGATATGCCGGACAGTCTACGTCGTCGTATTCGAATTCCTCGTCTTATAATTCGGGCGGTCGACGGAATCCAAAATGTGTTATGGTGGGCCCGCATCCAAAACTCGGCTACAGTCGCGGGCCAAAGATTCTCAGAAATGTTGAGGCGATGCGAGCTAAACAAGCGGCGGCAAAAGAAAAAGATGCGGTCTCCAAGCCTAGATAGGCCATCGTAGGCGTAGACATTGCATGTAGGCGGGATGATTTTAGGCCGCACTATCCAATTGATTTGTGCCATTAGTATGCTATTCAATTTCTCATGCCATACATTGTATATTCTACTTGCAATAATATAAGTGTTATGGGATTACCCCTTCAATATGGTCTAAGGTTTGGATTGCCCTACCTAAACCATCACAAATATGAGTTCTCATATCTTGTATGCAATATTATATTGGTTAACATATTTCCCCTTCAATATGGTCTATGGTTTGGAAACCCCTACCTAAACCATATCCATACAAGCTCTCATGTTTTGTGTGCAATAATATGAATGTTTTAAGATTTCCCCTTCAATTTGGTCTAAGGTTTGGATTGCCCACCGTAAACCATCACAAATATGAGTTATTAATGGGGTTCTTGGTATGAACACCTCTTCAAAGTGTTCGCATCTTACAACTTTCTCCAATATGTGTTCCATTTATCCTTGTTCTTATTTATGTGAATGTCTCAAAATGCCCAAAAAGTCTCAATTTAACGAATATAGTGTTTGGTGTCAAACGGCTCGGAGAACTGGTGCATGAACATGTGGACGTTCTGCACCGCTGAGTTCTCTAGGATTACGTCCACGTGCTCCCCAAGAGCCTGGACTGACGCCACCTCCCACCCCGTTAGAGTCGCCCAAGTATTGTGCTCAAATGTCCCAACTTTTACCACGAACAAGATTTTGTATTGCGACGCCTTCACCACCTGAAGTGACCATGCAAGCACAATCCCGTCCTTGGGCACATAGGAGTCGTCTGGAGGTGTCTCGTACTCCTCGCATAATGTATCTGGTGCTTGCATGAACCACCTCTCTCCAGGTCTTTTTTTGGGGGCCATCTGCAAGGAAAGGATGGGCACTATTAGTTTCGGTCGGGCGACCCAAACTCTTTCATGTAGAGTTAGACATGTAATCGAGTTTGCAGGAGGCTGAATATGTCAGTGTCATCTATGGACAGGTTTGGGTCGATCGACTCAAACACAAGCCAGCTGAATCCTTAAAATTCGTAATTAATTTTCTCTTCTGCTAAAGATATGACTGGGTCATTAGAATTTAAATAAGGTGGATATAATGATCATACGTAAAAATCTTCGGATGATTGGCCGATTACGGTATTCCTTGTTCTTATGGGTGTACATCATCCATATCCTTGTATTATAAGGAATATCCAAATTATGCTTTAGTTTGGGCACGAGTATAGATAAATTATTGGGGAAGGGGTTTTTTAACTCCCTGGTTTGGGTCGATCGACCCAAACCTTGCGGCATTTTGTCTGGATGGTTTGGGTCGATCGACCCAAACCTTACGGCATTTTGTTTTGATGGTTTGGGTCGATCGACCCAAATCTTGCGGTATTTTTGTGTGTATGGTTTAGGTCGATCGACCCAAACCCCACTGGATTTTTGTTCGGATTTCCATATAAGTCAAAATAAGTCAATTGTTGACTGGAGCTTTGAAGAACCAGTCTTGAAATGTAGTTTCTGTTATTAAGGAATGTGTATGGTTTGGGTCGACCGACCCAAACAAGGTGTTATGTTTGGGTCGATCGACCCAAACATGTGAGAAAACAAAAAGATGGTTTTTTTTATAAAGTGAAGCAAATTTAGTCTTAAAAATGCTTCCGTGTTTTTCGGGTGTGTGAAACTGTTTCAGTCGCCTCTCGAAACTGTTTTGTTTCAGGAGAGCTTGCTTTTTGTGTGCACGCAACATACACAATGCTTATGCATTGTGTATGCTTCAAGACCCTAATGCAACTGAAACACATTAAGTCATTGAAAAATTACCTTTGCGTGCAAGCTGTAGAACAATCTGTTCTTGCAGGTGGGTATTGCAAGCTCAATGTCACAAATACTCTAAAAGAACACTACACCTGAATATCAGAAAAGTATGAACCTCGCAAAACCCACTCAATGCCGTTTCTCAATGATTTCTAACACTCTGAATGTTACTAACAGAAACCTCTATCGCAAACACTCACCACAGTGGAGTGTGAGGGATACTCAACAACATAGACCAAAACGAAATGAGCAAACACTCTATACCACTCAATGTTGTCACACAATGCAACCCTAAACTCTCTCAATCTCAAGTTGGAAAAAGAGAGCAAGCTTTTTCAAATCAGAAACAACTCACACTACACTCATAAACCTAGAGAGCAAGAGAAAGGAGAGTGAGGAGAAGAATCAGAAGATGCGAGAAAGGAAGAGAGAACGCAAGAGAAAGCGCGGGAGCGACGCTTCACGAAGGCGGCGGTTCGTGGAGGCGGCGCTTAGCGAAGCAAAGCTTGGCGCGGAGAACGAGAAAAGGGGCGAAAGAGGGCGACGTTTCGATATTTGTACCCCTCGGGAAAAGGCCCTACAATACGGGATTAGGGCACCCACGTGTTTAGAGCACACACGCAAATGGGATTACGGGCCAGCCCTAATCCCCAAACCCTAACCCGCTATTCCTTAGCACCAATTAATTTTCTCAATCAACTACATAGCCTAAGGTATTGCTTAAAATTATCAATTCACCCTAAACCATAGTCTAATTTTGCGAACAAATTAAACTCGTTGGGTCTTAACCCTTAAACGTCCAAGGGGGGTGAGAGGTCCTCTCCCATCAGCCTATGTTTACCAAATTTCAGACCTCCATGTAATTCTTTTACTGCGATCGGCATATATTATATTTGGATATGGAAGTTTGAGATACACATTTTGGGGAAATTTTTTTTGCAATTCCGACATGTTTTGATGCTATCTTATGGTCAAATAGTTTAGGGTCAATGAGGCCCTGATAGGGCCTCTCCGACGTTTAAGGGTTAAGTTGTTTGACCACTTTAGAGAAATAAAATAATTCATTTGACTTTCAACTAGTATGTAATATTTGTTGAGTACCATCCCCAACTCCAATTTTAATGGTTTTGTTCTGCATGGTCCTTATATGGAATTGCTAACATGCTTGAGCTTATAGTCAACCCTTACATATTCACTTTGATGAATCATGTAGTGCACAATAAACCATGGTTCATAATATATCACAAGACTAAACTAAAGTAAAATGATTTTAACAGACAAGTTACTAAGGATTTAGGGCAACTGAAGCACATGATATGCAACTTCAATTGTCTCTAGTGACAAAACATTGTAAAATGAATCCATTATGTGTATAGCTTCCGCCATCTAGACATATGGAATCAGACAACAATGATACATGATAGTCTAAGAGGGGTATTTAAAAATTATGTTGCAATTACACGGTCTTTTAAAATGGATATGGTATCCCTTTACATGGTGCAATAAATGAATATGAATAATATGTATTGTGATTTATATGATGTATGTTGCTAGAGGGCATGGCTCTAGCTTACCGTGCATCCCCTAACAAGTACCATTACACTAATTCACTACAAGTTAATGTATTGTCATTTATTACCAATTTTTGTTTGCCAAAAGCACCGAATCGGTTGATTGATTTATATCATGAAACATTTATATATTTACTTGGGAGTTGACCCCTAAAGTAAACAGGAGAAGCAAGATGAATACAAATGTATCCACCTTAACCCAAGGTGAACATCATAATATGCAACCAATCAAGCAAAAACTTTGATGTTTCATGTTTCCTCCACATGTTTGAAACGACATATATTACATAATGGCACATAATATAGTAGTTGTTGTTTGTATATGTAGGCATCAATGAATATGTACAAAATTCAGGGTTTAGGGTTTAGGGTTTAGGGTTTAAGCCATAAATGAGCAGCACGTAGGTCAAATGATGGGGCGTTGCTGATCATAGTTTTAGACACAAATATATATAGACATCACCTCATTTTCATTGCCAAACGTGGAAAGTGGTTGTATGGTGGTGTAGAAATGAAGTCACTAACATGAACATGTGACGTAGTGCTCAACATTAGGTTATCCAAAATTCAATTGTAACCTTATCTTAATAGCAAGAAGAGTCCAGGGGCAGATACGATCTTGAGCATGTTCATATTATATTATTTGAGACAATTCAAGAATCTATACTAATTCAAGGAACCTTTCATGTTGTGGATATTATGAGGACGTACATTTCCAACTTTGCAGGTTTTGCTTGCAAACATTGTTAGAGTTGAAGTGTAATTGAGGATATTAGATTGAAACATTATTTGAAAGAGTGAACAAAAAAATGCCATTCTTGGTTAGGATCCCATTCATAACTTGTCTTAACATAGATTAAACATTGCCACACTTGCATGCTTGGAAGGAAGCAACATTGTGTGCACACCTTACAAATGACATATGTCCTTTTAAAGCTTTTCTCATTTGTATTAGCGCAAATTGAAAGTCGGCCAAATAGTTCAACTTTGACATCACATCTCTTCATTGTTTTCAATATACAATTCCACATGTGAGAGTCTTAATAACTACATTAAGTATTGTATTTATTGAGTTTTACTATATGAAGTTTCACAATGTTGGTATATCGTTTGTCAATATATTGTTCGAAATCTACTATATTGTTTGAGTTTATGTAGGGTAATATTCTGGATACATGAAAATGAACGCGTAGGGGATGGTTTTTGTAAATCACTTATTAGATGCCCCTTCCCTTATTATATCTACAAAAATTGATGTGGCGGCCACCCTTCCTCCCAATGGTGCATGTCATATTCACATAATATAATCACAACGATACTCAACATTTCAAATATTGTCAATGGACATTTATTCACGACACATATAATATGTCAATATAAGTAAATTGTCATATCCACACAAAACAATAAAAAACGGATTAAATATCCATGATTACTTTCAATAGACATTCTCAACACACACTAAGTCAGATGACGTTTGGGGCATCCAAGAGCCAGGTTAGATTCGCAATTTTTATAATTAACAGAAAGCGGGGAATTCTGTCAGGAAGTTTGAAAATAATCTCTGCAGGAGAACTAGGCGGGAAAGGGATCCAATGAGGAAGTTGGGGAAGTGGAGGTGGATAGTATAAAGGGGCGCACCCCCCAAAAGTCGGTTCTTTTTGCTCTTCTCCCACTCCTGAAATCGTAGGGAGAACTATCAGCCGGAGCTGTACTTCAAGGTTTGCCGTTCATGAGCAGCTATCCACAGCATGCAACCCCACTGTGAACTTCGCAATGAGCTCAAACTAAACCCACCTCGCAATATCCGCCGCATTATACGCCGTATTTTGCGGTGAGTTTGGGTCGGTCGACCCAAACCCATACCCCATTGTGGGCGGATTTAGTATGACCCTGAGGAGGTTTGGGTCGGTCGACCCAAACCCCTACACTAGTGTTGGCGGTTTTTAGTATGACCCTTATAAAGTTTGGGTCGGTCGACCCAAACCCTTGCCCTAGTGTGGGCGGTTTTTAGTTTGACCCTGATAGACCCAAGCCCATCCCCACATTGTGGATGGGCTCTGGATGACCATGATCACATCCTGCCACAAGGTTTGGGTCGCTCGACCCAAACCCATCACCACATTGTGAATGGGCTCTGGGTGACCACAAACCCATCCCGCCAACAGGTTTGGGTCGCTCGACCCAAGCCCATCCCCACATTGTGAATGGGCTATGGATGACCATGAACCCATCCCGCCAAAAGGTTTGGATCGCTCGACCCAAACCCATCCCCACATTGTTGATGGGCTCTGGGTGACCACGAACCCATCCCGCCAAAAGGTTTGGGTCGCTCGACCCAAACCTATCCCCACATTGTGAATGGGCTCTGGGTGACCACGAACCCATCCCGCCAAAAGGTATGGGTCGCTCGACCCAAACCCATCCCCACATTGTGAATGGGCTCTGGGTGACCACGAACCCATCCCGCCAAAAGGTTTGGGTCGCTCGACCCAAGCCCATATCCACATTGTGGATGGGCTTTGGATGACAATGATCCCATCCTGCCACAAGGTTTGGGTCGCTCGATCCAAACCCATCCCCACAGTGTGGATGGGCTCCGGATGACAGTGTGTCCACTGGACAACCCAAACCTTTACAAACCCAATGGCATAGCAGTCATTTTGATTATATAAGATGGTTTGGGATTCTTCGATTGGAACCTACAATTTTTGTGATTTTTTGACAAGGTTCAATGTTCATGTGTGTAGGCACAATGGATGGGTTTAGTGAAAGAGGGGATTGGTCATCTGAAGACATGGCCACTTGGCCATCTGCATCTGAGGATGAGCTAGACATTGTCGGGGAGGCTACTATGGATGACAGTGGCGATGAAGATCATTTGGATTTACCATCGCCTTCCGTACCACACTGTCCCATTGTAGAGTGTGTTGGGCTTTCAAGAGCCGAGTGGGTGAATTTGGATGTGGTACTTGTTAATGACAGTGGAGTTGCTATGGCGGAGGGTATTTGTCGTAACACCCATCCACAAGATTGCATTGATGAAAACCCGCTTGGCACCGAGGACGTTGGAGTTGTCATATTGGAGTCGCTCATACATTCCGAGGTGGATCCCACTCATAGGTTCTCCCTCCGCAGGTGGCCATTGAGGAATGTCACGATTGATGGAGTTAGCTTGCGTGACCATGAGCGACAATACATGCAAAACCAAATGGAGCTTCAAGCAAACATTCGGCCCCGCAAAGGCTTACGAAAGTACGAGACATTGGCACGTCCTACTCCGTCTGCAACTGACTGTAAACGTCAAAGGTTGCTCGGCGAGGAGTCCATTAGAGAAGTTGCCACAAAGGATTGTTGTGTGCATCGTTGTTGCCAATTGTTTCCAAGGGATAAATTGAAGGCCATCCGCGAAGAAATGTGGCTTGGAGATTTCCGTCTAAGATCCACCAAAAAACTTGATGTCCATAGGGCGATACATGTGAATGGGACGGGTCGCAAGGTCATCACCATTGAAAGCATAGACGTGTGTTGTAAGGCATGGTACACCATTCACGGTGTGTCAAAAGCGGACTTTTATAGACAAGCTGCTTATGCCAAGGAAGGCCGCCGGTCTCGTCACCATGGGAACGTGGGTTCAAAGAAACCCAGGGAAGCAACAAGGCAAGCAACGGCCACTCTGGCGACCATCATCGTCCCGCTTGCCGATGCAATACCACACAAAACACGCACACTCACAACCGGGGAAAAGGTTGTGGAGAAGGTTCTTCCCACAGGCACAAAATGGAAAGACATATTGTTGGACGTGAATGCAGTTGGCGAGAAGGTCGGTTTGGAGCCAATTTCATTGTCAGAATTAAGTGCAATCAAGAAAGCAAACTTTAGCGAATACATTACAAAAAGACGAGGGGACAAATTTGCACGGTGCTCTACTTGCGAGAAGTTGAAGCGCCTTCGGGATGCACACATGATGGGTACCGAGTCTTATGCGGCACATCAATTGAACTATTTCAAGCATGTAAACATGCAAGAGACACACCGTAATGATTACTACACAAATAGAGCTTTGTCCATCTCCAGGCCCTTGGAGGTTCTTACGGTCATCCATGACAAAATGGACCATGCCAAAACAGCCTCCCCATGTTTTGCAAATCGAATCAAGGCCACGGATGGATTTTTTAAGCTGCCCGTATCGGTTACAGGTGAATTTGGAATCAATGGCATCGCATGCCCTAAATGTTGTGGTGTTCTAATCCGTGATGTGTTTGAGAACATGGATTCACTCAAATTGGTTTATTTATACATAGATACTAATCACATTGGGTTGGCATTGCATGAATGATTGCACATGGACATGGGGATGTCAAGTTTGCTCATTATGCTCTTGATTTGTATCCAGCGGATTCAAACCACACGATAGGGTCATTCGCAAGGCTTTTACGTGATTTGGAGAAACCGCCGGCCTATTCTTCAAGATTGTTATTTGACAATACGGGTTCAACACCTTTATATGAAGCGGTGTTGGATGGAAAAGATGTATGCTTGCATTCGTTGCCAGAGCCACCCAGTGAACCCGTGATTGCGAAGAAGTTGCCCCCCATTTTGCGTGTCCAATTGGACAATTGTGCCAAAGACAATAAAAGTAGATATGTATTTGCATATTGGTCGTTGTTGGTTGCGAAAGGCATTTTCAAGGAGGTTTTTGTGTCCTTCCTATTGGTAGGCCACACGCACGATGATATTGATGCATCTTTTGGGCGGTGGAGCATGAAGTTGCGGGAGGAGGATTTTCCAACAATCCCGCTATTGATGAAGTCGTACATGGATTTGGAGAACGTTCCCGTCATCCCCCATATGATTGAGGAGGTGCCAGACTTTAAGGCATTTATAGAACCACATATTCGAAGTGGAGCTCACCGATTGATTGGGCATACGAAGGCACAACAATTCCGCTTCTACATGCGTGACGATGGTGTACCCGCCATGCAATACAAGTTGTTGTGCACGACACAAGACTGGAGCCCGCCGGAGGGTCTCCTTGTGTGGCGCGTGGATGCGGATGGAAAGACGATGTTACCGGATGGAGAGCCTAGGCTTTGCAAGCCAATACCCATGAAGAATTTGGAGGATATTTTGAAAGGTATATCAGGCTTTATACAATATTGGGAGAGTTTGAAGATAGCGGATGTTGGTGGATCATGTTGGCATCGTTACGGGAGTTGGATACATTATTGGACACGTGTTCGTGCCGCCTTGGCAGACCTACACCAAGATAGCCCTGATAATTTGAGGCACGGGTTTTGGCCACAAACTCGTGTCGATGTACAAGCTTCGGAGGCTTGCCTTTTGGAAAATGGAGAGGCTCGTGAGGAGTTTGATGTGGACGACCATTACGTTGGGCCTGCTAGTCAACGTCCCCCACCTTCTTTCCGCATTGCGGTGGATTGTCATGAAGGTTATATGCTCATTTTGCGTCCTGGAGATGAGACATATGCGAAGTCAGTGTGGGTGGCAAGAGCTTTGTCTAAACCAAATTTTGCAACTTCCAGCCCTCATTTTCGACAAATACAAGTGGAGTACTACCGACCGACAGCACGGAACGAAGATGTGATTCGGCATTATACAGGCTGGGATACAAACCATAATTTTCGGTGGAAGGTGGATTCTGAGCACGGTCCATCTTGGGTGGATACAGATTCCATATTCATAGCATGGAAACCACGGAAAAATCATAGTGGATCAGTGTCCATCCCTCAAAAGTACATAACTTTTGCAAAAGACAACCTTGCTCGGATCGCACAAGAAGCAATCCACGTTGAATGAAAAGTTGGTAGGATTGTGTTAGCATGATTATAGTTTCATATGTAATTCTAGCAATATATAGTATTCATATGTGTGCACTTCAAAATTGGGGTAGAGTTTGGATTGAACTTACGAATGCTATATTGTTTGGGGATGGATGAATATCCATTTACTATATTTCAAAACAAAATTGTCGATTGAAGAAATATGCATTTATTACATGCACTTTTATGTTGTAATGTCTATATTTTATTGACCATGCTAATAATAGAAATCATTACATGTGTTTTTTGGGTGAATTTTGTTTGGAGTGCTCTACCCAATGTGTTTCTGTTGATGAAGTTGGTGTCGAGTGCTCTACCGTATGTGCTTATGTCCGCACATCATAGATTTGGGATATTAGAACATATAATATATTTGAGATTGTTGACAATATAGTTTCGGGCATCTTCATGTTGTTTGATCCATATATTAATTTGAGACTAGAGAAAGTCTCAATTTAACGAATATAGTGTTTCATGGCACTATTGGTTCTGGCCTGATTGAAATTGAATCCCAACCTGATTGAAATTACAATAATATCCTATAGATTGCCAATGGGGTCCTGATTGGGAATAGGCGCCTCTACTGTAAAACACACCGTGTGAAAGTCTTCGAAATGGACCCAACACACCCACCAACTGTTATGAATTATGAAATTTTCACTTTGGCTGGAGATTCCAAGAACATACTAGAAACTCCAATTGCAAACAATTTGTTGACATCTTTCTTCCTCATTAAAAATTGCTAGTAGTATGAATTCTTCATGTCACTGATCCTACGGCCAGATTGCTATGTGGAGTAACTTGGAAGTCCCCACAACAGGTTGATCTATACCTGCACAGAAAACATGATTTTGGACAAGTCCCTTCTTTTTACACTTTAAATAGATGTGCCTAATTTGGTTACTTGTCTTAACCAAACACCTATATTTGACTAGTACGTGGGTAGGTGTGGCTCCAAGAATAGAATCTATCTGATACTATGAAAGACATTTGTTTAAAAGAGATTGGACAATGTGCTCAAAATATGAAGTCCATTCTAAGCTTAAGAGTCAATATAATGGAGGGACCTATATGACCAATCAATGAGCACAAACATCTTTGCTTTGATAATGCATAAGATCATCATCTGAGCTTTGAAAATTATGCGGAAAGTAGTTGTACGACCTTGATTTGGATTTGCTAATAGCATGCCCACACTTACTGGTGTGGGCAACCAGTGAACGGCTTCTACCATCAAGGGCCACTTTTAGCTCCATTTTGGCTAGTGATGGCCACTGGATGTAAGCAGTGCTAGTAAGAATTGTTCACTAGTGTGGCATGCTATAACTATCTCGTACTAATCATGTGTATCACATCCTAGGAGAAGTGGGATAGTCTGGAAAAGTAACCATTCAAGACCCATCTACATTCAAAAGAGTCACACCAAACATTGTTCTTATACATGAAATTTAGTAGGAGTCACAGCAAACATTGAGCATAACTGGTAGGATTTCTGAGAAATTACCGAATTAGTGAAAGGTCAAGACCTCTGGGACAGCACAGATTAGACAATAGTTAAAGCGCAGGGTCGGATCAGCGCCGGAGCCCCACCACCGAAGTAAGTAGCAATCCGGTGGCCGGAACCAGGATTTGCCACGACATGCCACTTGGAGTTGGGAAGCAAATTAAGAAAAGGTGATTAGCACATACAAAAGTTAAATCCCCCTTCATGGCACAGGATTCAAAAGCCTGCAGTCTGGGGAGCGTTTCTAACGTGGGTTATGTCGTCTTGCACCCCTAATCCATCATCCATGTATCCACAACAAATCAACCTGAAAGCATGTCGTCGATTCGGCCATCCACGGACTCCTCATGCGGTGCAGGAGAAGTTGGAGTTGTGTGTGTATAAGTAGCGTTGTATTTGAGCATTATTCCAGTGTAATCTGTCTGCTCCAATTCAGTCTCATCATCTGCAGCTGGTAAGCAGGGGGGTACAACCTCTAGTGATCTAAGTTAGGCGCATTGCTCACATGTATTCTACTTTCTTACACCATGATCAAGGTTTGTAGGTGTTCTCGGAATTCCAGTAGTGATATTTGCCATGAACTTGATAGGATTGATCACAAAGTGACCAACTTCGCTTCGACTCCAAGTGAGGATTGCTCACATTTCTAAGTTCGCCCCTGCAAGTTAGCATCGCTCACAATTCTAGTACAGTCTTGTACCATTGACTTAGGATAGCTCATATTTCTAACTTCGTTCCTGGAAGTTAGCATTGCTCACAATACTGGTACTATCTTGTACCATTGAGTTTGCATAGCTGATCATAATTCTAACTTCGTTCCTGTAAATCAGCATTGCTCACAAGTCTAGTACTGTCTTGAATCATCAACCTTCAATAGAATTTCTCACATTTTTACTGTCGTGTAACATGAACTTATGATTGGTCACATTTCAAACTTAGCTTCTCTACGTTAGAATTCATTATTTGCTCACAATTCTGGTACTGTCTTGTACCAGTAAGATAATATTTCTCACACTACTAAGTTAGCTTCTGTGACTGCGAATTGTAACCAATTCGAGTACTTTCTTGTACCATGAAGCTAGCACAACTGATCACATTTATACTGTCTTGCAGTACCATGAATTAGTTTGTATTGCTCACATTGCTTCTAACTCAGCTTCTTCTTAAAGTTAGCATTGCTCAGATTCCTACATTGTTGTGTGCGGTCATCATGGTCTAGCTACCAGTTTCGCTGGTCCGTTTCGCTGCAAACTCCCGAATTTGAAAAATTTGGCTCAAAGTCTAGTATATACCGCTGCAATTAACAGAAATTATTCTAATTATTCCGTTTGGTGATGACTGATCTTGCAGGGAGATAAAATTCTGTCAAGATGGTGAACTTCGCTTCCAGGAGCACCATCTGCGTGCTGCTCCTGATCTCCCTGGCATTGTCGACCAATGCAGCAGACTCCGCCTCCTGCGACAGGATTGTGCAGGGGATCACGACGGTGACCACCATGTCAGATAACCTCCGTGTTGCCACCCTGAACATTAACATCATCAACGCTCCCCTGCAGGGATACATCATCGCCCAAGGATTCGCAGGAATTATCACCGAGATCACTTCCGGAGCTCTGGCGATGGCCGCAGAGAAGGGAGGCCCTCTTTCGGATGCGGATGCGAAGCTGGTGGTGCAAACCCTAACCACGTTCGTGCAAGTGCACCAGGCATTGCTCAACGTCGTGATTGGGAAACATGGGCTCGTAACCCTAGTCCCCTTCTTTGAGCCCATCCGGCTCACTCTCGTGAGCTTGGAGGCGGTTGTTGACACATTCGCCTACAATTTGATTGCTCTCATCCCCACACAAAAATCCGCGGCAAGTGATCAATTCGCTTCCCTCAGCGTTACGGTGACGTTAGCACAGAACACTTACAGCCGGCAGTTCGTCTCCGCCACGACCGTCACCGAAAGGATCACCAATGGTATCAAGGAAGTCACCACGTTGTCGGATAACCTCCGTGTTGCCACCCTGAACATTGACCTCTTCAACGCTCCCGTTCAGGGATACACCATCGCCCAAGGATTCGCAGGCATCATCAGCAACATTGCTTCCGGCAGCGCCGCGATGGCCGCAGAGAAGGGAGGCCCACTTTCGGATGCCGATGCGAAGCTCGTGGTGCAATCCCTCACCACATTCGTGCAAGTGCACCAGGCATTGCTCAACGTCGTGATTGGGAAGCATGGGCTCATAACCCTAGTACCCTTCTTCGAGCCCATCAGGGTGGCGCTTGTAAGTTTGGAGTCTGTCGTCGACGTCTTCGCCTACGACTTGATTGCTCTCATCCCCACCCAGAAGACGGCTGCCGAGAATCAGTTTGGATCCCTCTCCATCACCGTGAAGCTAGCCAAGGACACCTATAGCCAGCCCTTCCTCGCAGCACCATCTGTTGCTCATTACTAGGTAGGTTCAATGTGTAGATAAGGGACTTTAGGTAGTTCGGAGATCCTGAAGTTTGCAGTATCATTGTAACCTAGCTGGTGGATGTTACATCTTCACAGATCTGTAATCCAAGTGTGCATAGATATGCATAGTCATGGTGACTAAATCGGTGATGCAAGTCGCTCATGTGTGCTAGTGACATGTACTTCAGTAAATACTGAAATTGTTCACAATATCACAATCTCTGCAAGCATCGACCTTCTCGTTACCGGTAACACCATTGTCTCGAATGTTTATGAATTTGTGGTTATAGAGTAGACAATCTGTTTGCTCTCGTTCTCATGCAGAAGCCGGCTGCCGAGGCAAGCCGATCGAGTCCACATACACCCAGCCTAGCAATGCAGTGACATCTAGAGTAGAGGCGTCCATTCCCGATCCCGATGAGGACCCATCGGCAGTGTTCAAGATTGAAGTCTTCAATGCCCTTCAAACGTGATTTGGCCCTTCAAAATATACCTCTCTCAAAACAGCCCTTCAAAACGCAACCCCAAATTGAAAATGAAGACGTCACTTGAAGTCCTCAATATAATCTGCCCACCACAAGAACCAACAAGCGTAGGGCATTGTCACTACAAGAAGTGGAGTTAGATGGTTGATTCTTAATTCTTCACATTGTACTGGAAACATGTACCATATAATTCACGCACAAGTTTAATATGAGTTTGTATTTCATTTCTATATTCTTAGATTGACGTCTTGGATTTGAATAAGCCCTTCAACTGAAAGGCTGAAATTTGAGAGCCCTTCAAAATGAAACTCATATGAGGGCTTCAATCTTGAACACTACCCATCGGCAATCTGTGACATGCCATACTTTCGATTAGGTTGGGACTGATTTCAATAATTTCTTTTCGTGGGTGGTTAAAATAAGGTTCCATATTTTACGGTTTCTAAGGTTTAGTTTCCATTAGGCTGCTCGTCCATCATATTTTAGTGAATTGCAAATATCACCATGTGGACTTTATATTTTCACTAGAGTAGAGGCGTCTATAATTGATCACTTAAGAGGTTTTGCGCCAAATATGGAGAAGTATAAGCTTGTGAATTTTTTTTCTTGTGTAGGAATATAGAAATTAGGAGGATTGTCATTTTTTTGGTAATTTTATTCCTTAAATTGAAATTATTGTGAATTTTTTAAGCCAAAAGTTGGCCCGAACATATTACCAGTGTGCCATAACCGTTGAAAACTTATATCCATAAAACATTTGCCGTAACATTGACAATAAATAAATAGGAGTTAGTATTATTCCAATTGCTTAAATCATACATAAAGCAAAAAAATATATATATATATATTTCGCTTAATAATTTGGACAGAGGAAAGAGAGACATGGAAAAAAGAGTGCGCGCCCTTCATTCGTTATACGAAGGCTTCGCTATGCTCAGGTTTGAAAGAAAAAAATATATTGTTTTTTTTATTTTTATGCGCAGCAAAAAAATCGCTTCTTTTTTTAAGCCAAAAAAGCGAAATTTAAATTAGTAAATCTTGATATTAATATTTTGTCAATCTTTTCAATAATATTAAATAATTTTTTTCTTAATTCATTTTAATTGCTCATTCCTCCTCACTTTAGCACTCAAAACCAAGACATGTGTCATGGTATTATTGGTTGCAACGTGATGGCAATTTAGTCCCAGCTAGATCGAAATTAAGTCCTAGGTTGATCAAAATTCCGGTGCCCTATAGATTGTTGATGGGGTTCTGAGCAAGAATAGGTGCATCTACTATAGAATCCGGTGGGCAAACCAATCTACATGGAAACTAACCCTAAGTTTCCAACTTTGGTTATGGTATCACCAAGGAATCCATCGTGCCATGACACATGTCCCTGGTTTTGAGTGCGAAAGTAAGGAGGAATTTGTCTCCAAATGAGTAGTTGATGTGACAGACTCTAGACATTGGTAATGTGTTCAAGCGAAGTTTTAGCTTCAAAAATTCACAGTATATTCAATATAAGGAATAACATTACAAAAAAATTGTAGGCCTCCTGATTTCTATCTTCCTATATGGGAAAAATTTGCACCGCCTTAGACTTCTCCATATTTGGGCAAAATCTCTTAAGTGACCGGTTATGGGTGCCTCTACTCTATTGCTCAGTACTAGGTCAGTGTCTGGGGATATTTTTGGGTAGAACCAATCAAGATCCTAGTGTTTCCAAGTCCAATTGGTTACATGCTGACACCTTTCAATTTTTCTTTGTTAAATTGGGGTATCTTCTATGAAATCTTCCAATATGATTGGTGATTTTCCTAAAGTTTTGAATTTCAAGTGGTTATTTCTCAAATTCAACCAGTTCATGTATGATGAGCAATGTAGAATAGAGATTGCCTCTTTACCCATGCAAATTACCTTGGGTCAAAATTAGTTCACAAAAATTAGATTTAACTTTGTTCATCAACCCATATGGCAACCATAAGGTAGATAGGCTAATTCAATTAGCTTCCTTAATTTGACATCTATTTTTGGCTCCTAGTCGGCGGTACAGTCACTCTAATTCAGTGGGTGAGTAATACATGGTGATTAAGCTGCCACCTTGATGATATTTGGGTGAGTCACCATCGCAAAAATCAACCTACACCTACCATCCTCCATAATTAGGAGTGCTATCCACCGAGTTATGACACACTTGATTTCATTAGAGAAACTTTGAGGCCTCAACATGCCCCTCCCGTAGTGTTAGCCTCGCACCCCCTTAAGATTCGTTTAAGAAAGCAAAGAAATCCCTTGGTCCCCAAACCCCTATTTCCGCCCACTTTGTATGCGTACCAGAGTTATTGTACAAAAAAATATTGACGGCCAAGATTGGTCCGATGGGAGGGGGTTGAAGGATAGCGGTACCCATGAACAATGACCCCTCGGAAAGTGCACCACCAAATAGCAATATAAAACTAGAAGGTCTCCTAGTACCTCCCAATTTTATACTTTAGGCAACCTTTGGTACAAGTAACAAAGTACCGCGAGGCTTGTTGGAAGCCTCAAAGACCTTCTCCCGTCGACTTCCTCCTTTGTACCGGTTACCTAAGGTGGAGTACCCAACTTGGGTACACCCCTAGTGTCTTCCCTAGGCATGTAGGCCTCCAAACAATTCACTTTCCTCAAAAAACTCGGGGGCATGTTGAGGCCTCAAAGTTTCTCTAATGTGTGGGCAAGGTAGGCAAATTAGGAGGTAGCATGTGGTTGTGAGGAGCCAAGCAATTTGTATTGTGGGTATTCTATAATGAAATTAAGGCAATTCGGCAACATTTTATCTTACCCGTGACCACTTTAGAGACATGACACAACCAATATTTGCATTTAACTTGGTTTTCATTGACAAACGACCCATGTAGAATCTACCAATGATGTCATCCACTTACACAACATTGAACAATAAAAGGGTTCCCCCCTATAACACCAAATTGGAAAGCAAAGAATCTTTGATTCTGGAGCCTAGATCAACACCTGCCTGAACTCCGATTTCAATGATTTCAAATTCTTTGGTTTTTATTCACAATTGCTAACTTGCTCAAGCTTCTAATGCTTGATTGGATAATTCCACAAACCTGGAGGTGTCCACGTTAGCCTCATCTACCTTAGTGAGAAAAACTTTTCTCGATCTCTATACTTTGGTAACATATAATCAAAATAGTGTAAAATTTTCATAAATTCGTGTGGGACAACCTAGTTGCACATACCAGAGTACATCGTTTATGGTGTTTGGTGTCATGTACAATATTTGTGAAGGGCCTAAACTAGATGCCTAGAGGTCTCAAAGCATCATGTCCACTAATTGCCAATATGATACTATTCTTCAACATAAGTAATTCTTTTCAAGTGACTATGTTTATGCATTATGGCATTTAGTGTAGCACATTGGGATACTTGAGATGATAGTTTTTTGCAATGCAATATGCAAGGAGAAGATGTTATTGAGCATACTAATGGCAAATGTCATGTGTTTACATTTTAGTATGCAAGAGGAAAATATTCTTGAGCATACTTAATGTCAAGTGTCATTTGCGTACACTTTAATCAACTTGTGGACCATGATTGTGTAACATAGACATACACCTCATAACACTATTGAGCATATTCATGCCAAGGTTGTACACTAAATATGATATTTAGTGTCACCAGTTCTCATTGTCTTGCTCAATGCTAATTGTAAACCACGGTGTAGTGTCACCAGCACTAAAATCTTAACCCAACATTATTTGTCATTCCTTGTAAATTTTTTGGGCGGTTATAGATTTACAGTATTGCAATTGCTGTCACTTACCAAGTGATTTTCATCCAAATTTCAATCATCCATGACAATATTTCATCAGAAGTTGTTGACAAGAGAAGGTGGGGGTTTGACCAATGGATGCACTCATCCTTCATCCATGACAATATTTGTTCACTTATTCATAAGTGTCATCCGAAAACTTACCATAGTGACATAAAATATCATATTTAGTGCGCACTTGAATGGCAAGTGTCATGACGTGACAATATTAGTGAAGTTGTTGATCATTAGTTTAACTTAGCATATGATGCTTCAATATATGGTAAATGACACTATTACGCATGTGGGACTAAATACCATAAAATGGTGTAGTTATATATATACATAAATTCAATGATGATATTCATTATATAGAAAAAAACTAAGGTATGTGGGTATTATTTGGTCATGTTTCTTAAGAAAATATCTATATTTGAGTGGTATATGAAAAGGCTCAGAGTCAAGAATGCACCCTGGGCTCGCCTCTAAGAAGTGGGGCCCTTTAGATTAAGTGCCAATTCATATTTGTTGTCAAAGTGACATTCTTCCAAACATGTGTCTAAAAAATGGTAGAAAGGGGCCATGGTACACTCTAAACTGCGTAATATCATGCTTGTGGCAATCAAAGTGCACGTGATATTAAGGAGGTATGTAGTGTTAACATAAATGCGTGATAAAAGAGAATGTGACATTATGGACTAACACAAAGTCCAACATTGCATTAATGACAATAATTACAATAACGACAACATGATGTGTGCGAACATGTGGTTTGAATTCTTTGGTGGCTTATTTTTATGTCAAAACCTATGATATATGGGAGGAAAACGTGACAATAAGGAGAGAGATTTAAACTAAGAAAATCCGTTCCCTAAGGTTTCAGGATATAAGAGAAGAAGTAACATTAAGGAGGTGGATATTACGGAATTTAGAGTGTACATACATGTGGTGTAGTTAATGTCCCAAATGATGACTACTTTCCTGAAACCTATTAGTGTAATTTACAGAGACTGACATGAGATGGTCGTGGAATTGTGAAAAATATCAAACAATTACAGTAACTAATAAGTGAGGCCTGTTCATGGCCATTAACTAAGAACTTCATTGATTTACTCTCCACCATCCGTATATGTCCACTTGGAATCATTTCACAAATGTGAAGAATATTGCAGCATCCTAGTACTCACCAACCTCAAGCAAATAGATGGTGGGTACAGATGGGATATGGCAAGGCTTGTAGTTAAGATTTCTTACTCAGACACCCATATTTGAGCAGTATATGGCAAGGATTGCACATTGATATGTGCAAATAGGTTGCCTTCACAAATAGGTTGCTGGTGCTTTTGTCCGTGTTGAGGTTTGCAGAGATTGTGAGATTGTGGAATTGTGAGCAATCTCAAATACTTCAGTTGTCAGTAACTTATATCACAAGACCATCTATGCATCCAATGCGGGATCTATGCACAGTTGGATTACACATCTGTTACGAATACAACACCAACATCATCCAACAATATTCAGAAGAATCAAATTAAAGGCAAAGGTGTGGACAGACCCCTCCAGACTCAAAAAAGGAACCCTTCATGAACATTGGAACAAAGCAGGTCAAATCAAGTTGACCTGACTATTCAGTGCACAATGAACAAGTAATCCTTTTCTTACTCACAAATCAGCTCATTTTTTAAGTCTGGAGGGTAATCTATCTCCAGTCCTTTTAAGGGTTTGGGAGACGATAGATTCCAGAAGCAGAGGAGCTGGTTCAAATTTGAGTTTAATGTACTAATGAGTCCAATCATATACAAAATCGGCTTGCTGGTGGCCTTCATACTTAAACATGTGCAGATAACACAGGACATGGAGCGCCAAACCAATTCAGAATCCTGTTGGTTATTAAGACTGGAGGGATTTGTAGATCTGCATCATCTATTTGTACACAATAGACAGCTGTGGTAGATTTTGGTTGGGCTGAATTCCCTCAATGGTCATAAATCCCCTTGTCGACGTGTCTTGATATTTATTGAGCTTTCCCCGATGAACCAAAAATTCTCATCTTTTCAGAAACAACTTCCTGCATCGCTGCCTTTGATGACCCCATAACCTCCACCAAGTCCTTCTTTGCATTTCCAAGTGAATTCATGTATGCCCCACGCACCTCGGTGTTCACGTTGAATTTCCGAACGCCTCTCTCTATGCAACCCTGCAGACACAAATTTAAAAGAACTTTTAAGAAAAATGATTGTAAGGTAGATGGGTCTTAAATGGTTACTTTTCTGATTAGCCCACTTCTCCAAGGATATGAAACATGCGATTAGTACAAGATGGTTAGCAAACCCAAATCAAGGCTGTAGCCACTTTCCTCCTAATATTCGGAGCTCATATGATAATCTTATTCATTATCAAAGTGAATATTCTTGTGCTCATTAGATGGTGGTCCAATTTGTTTTAAACACATGATGCCTTTTTGGTGTCCGTTCGTGGAGGCACACCTAACCACATACCACTCAATTATAAGTGTCCGGTTAAGAAAAGTAACTGAATAAGTGGTTGTCTACCTTATTGTAAGAATTCCTAACAACATTGATATCGGTTGCCTATCCTAGTTTTAAAATTAACACTTGGTATCTTCTGTACTTAAAACAAAGACACCATAAGATCGATCTGTGGTGACACAATACCTGAACAAGATCTGTGGTGACACCTGAAGCTCCATGCAGAACTAGCACTGCCTTGTGTGACACTGCTACTCCATGTAATTCCTGCATCAAATCAACTTAACCCTTAGAATATTGAAATTACTACAGTGATGAATAAAGCAGGTCAAATCGACTTAAAATCAGAGAAGTCAGAAAAGGTTATGAAGGATAGAAAGAAGACCTTCAGGAGGTTGAGGTCTAGTTTGGGGCCACTAGCTGGATACTTGCCATGCACATTCCCAATGCAGACTGCAAGTGCATCAACATGTGTTTTCTCCAGGAATGTCTTTGCCTACAATATGAACAATCATTTTTTCCTTAAATATTTTCTGAGTATTTATTTACCAAAACAAAACAAAAAGTCCAATAACAGATTCAGACTAAGATGATTGACAGGGAGGTAGGATTAAAGTTCAGAGCTAATGAAGAACGTAAGGTAGACAGCCCTTCTCCAAGAACGGGCCATAAGATCATTTAATGGGCACACAAGAATCTTCACTTTGACAATGAATAACATATTTATATGAGCTCCAATATTATGAGAAAAGTGGCCATAGCCTCGATTTGGATTTGCTAGCCATCTTGTACTAATCACATGTTTCGTATTCTAGAAGTGGGCAAGTGGGAAAAAGTAACCATTTAAGACTGATATACCTTATGATCATTTTCAGAAATCTAGTCAGTTCTAAGATTTTTCAGCATACAATTCACTGCCCAGAACTGATTTTTCAGAGAGATGGAACACATCACCCAACCTGATCTACGGAGGTAAATCGAGCCTCATATTCTTGAACAGTAAGACCATCCTCTGTGCCCGACAAACGGCCAATCTCCGCCTCCACAGCTAAACCCTTTGCATGAGCAGTTGCGACGATTTTGTTTGTGAAGGCGATATTGTCCTCCAGGGAGAGATGGGAGCCATCAACCATGACAGAATCAAAGCCCTGCAGCTCATAAGGAGAGAAAAACACATTACAACACCTTTCCAGGGATCAGATAGCAGAAAAATCAGCTTTTACCATACAGAAGACGCATCAAGCTCGTGACAAGTGCATGCGAGGAAACAACCAAAATTTGGGGCGAGTGTTTGTAGACCTCATAGGCAATTGAGATTTCAAACTTGACAATTAGAAGCAAGGTAAGTGGCATGCCAGTTCTAGAGCTTCCATAACCACATGCTCGTTGTCGCCATGATCAAGGTGCACAGATATTGGAACCTGTTGAAACCAGAAGGTACAAAAAATCATGTTGACCGTCCTGCATGTATAAGCTACTATAGACCCCTTTCCAACTCGGCTAACACTGCCAAATCATTCAATTACAAAAAGAGATTCTTCTATGCTTTAATATTTTTTAAATGTTTCAGCCAAACCAAGAGAAAAGAATTGAGAATCAGCTATTTTATCTGTTTGAATTTGGTATTTTGGCATGAATTTCTTATTAATTTTGAGAAATATCAGATTTTTTTAGTTTGAATCATCTAAAAATCATTTGAGGAAAATATAATGCTCCACAACAATGCAAGAGGCCAATGAGACAATTGAGAGGTCAAGTCACGGTTACAAAAAGGTTAAAATTAATGGCACCACTCACATGCTAGAAAAGAAAAACTGGACATGGGATGTACAGTATATGGCAGCAGTTAGTTAATGTTTCACCAATTGGTTTCACGATAGTTACTATTAATAAGTCATCAACATCCACATAAAAGCCCAAACAGGTCAACATATTATGCCATTTAGTCCTAAAGTTTGGAACAGTTGAAACAAGCATACCGTAGCATTCTTAGCAGCTGCAAGGCAGCAAGCCACCAAAGGTTTACCTCCATGACTCAGTGCTCCTGGGTGTATCTGCAACCAGAAAGTTGCCATGAAAGTCACGAGCATTTCTCACCAGAGACTGCAATTGCCTCAGAGCACTACCACAAAATCATTTGGGACCTAGTATTATTATTATAATATTTGAGCAATTACAATAACAGAGATAACAAGCGAACTTATCCATCACTATTATGTGCAGGATGATAAGTCAAAGGTTCATACAAATTCCCAGGACAGAGAGAACAATCATCGAAGAGATCTTCCACAACTCATCGTTAATTATTAGAATGAGTTCAAGAGTAAGTATCGATGTATGGGAGACAAGAACCTGCAGAATAGCTGGACTCTTTTCCTCCTCAGCTGCAGCTACAACAGCCATGGCGCCTTCCAAGTTGTACACATTGAATGCGCCAATAGCATATCCCCCCTCTTCAGCTGCCTGCAGATCTCAAAACACTTACTACCAGTTCTACTATCTCTCAAAGAAAAGATGCGTCCATCATAGCATTGTATTGAATCCTCTTATCAAACTTGCTTGACGTTGAGTATGATGAGCGTGGATGTAGTTCCAGCAGAGACAATCTCAACTGTCTAAGGAGACATTTACACATTTGCAGCAGATTCTTGGAAACAAAACCATCGATGGTGGTGTTGACAAGCTAGATTATTACCTTATAACAACCTCTTTTTGACCCTCTTTCAACATTGACCACACCATTACAATATCTTTATTTTGAATACTTGATCAGTAAGCTTACCAGGAGTATATCTTTTGTTGACAACCTTGCTGGCCTTGACCATGTCTTCACAACCTGGGCGAGGGCATCCACACCTCCAACATTTCCTGGAACCCAAAACATAAGTTCAACTTGTGGTAACAATTTGGCTTGGCCAGCAGTGTCCACACTGCCTATAAATCACCAGGATTTGCTGAGTGGAAGTAACAAATGAACGAGGGCAATTGACCACCGCTAGCTACAGATAAACCAAAAGCAGTGGAATTTGAAAAACAATTTGTTGAAGCCAAAGACTCGCTCCAGCAAAATTGTCGATCAATCGTAGAGGAATCTATAGATATTGTAGTGCTTACCAGGAAAAACAATGTATGGGATATTTGGATGGCGACTGCCAGGACCAAGACGCCACAGGGGTACCCCTGGCAAAGCCTGGCCTGCCACCTCTGCACGCTGTGCTCCCATAGCCTTTGTTGCCAGGTCTGACGACGTTATTCCTCCCTGTGTACAAGATCATTCAAGATCCCATGCATTCGCTTGTGCTCAGTACTAAAGTTTCAGAACGTATACTCGTAGAAACATATTTATTGTAGCCAACCTATACATTAGATATCACCTGTATTGAGTGCATAAAAATGTTCTCAATCTACCTTAAAACTAACAAGATTAACAACTGAAACCTCAATTCAACTGATAAATTCCTGAAAAGTACCTTGGCAAGTAAGTATCTTGGCCTTGTCTTGATGCGTGTCACAATATCCACAAGAGCAGAACTGACCTTACTCCCAATGTTAAGGCTCTCTTCTTTACCTGCCAGGGTAAATTCCTTGTCCTTGTAAGCATTTTCTGGATGGCAACTGTGAGCTGTCCAGCAAACTCAACTTTCTTCCATTGCAGGAAAAGAAATATTCAGGGCCTTAAACATTTGTAAATCACATCTTCCAGTTGCTTTCAACTCTAATAACCACATCCCAAGTACTATACTGAAGAATCACAGTGCATAAGGACCCCTTGGCCTTCACTGAGTTCAACCTTATACCCCACTGACACCCTTGTGTATGAGAAGAAACACGTCATATATACTCTACAGGTTCATTAAGAGTCTGCCCAAGGAACTTACTGGATCCTGTGACAAGCTGGCGGCTGGTCATGATAAGTGTATCCTTCCCTGCAGACAGCAAAGAATCAGCAATTCTAGCAGCCTGACTTATTTCTAACTCCCGATCCTTGGGTGACCCTGTCGCCAATGCCCCCACATTAACCTGCAATAACATCCAAAGGCTAAAGGTCAGTCTTGATGATCCTCCATCCCCTTCATTCAAATTTATCATCACTGTCACACTCGTAACTATTCACTTACAATAAACGGAATGCTGAGGACTTCAACAATTCAAACCTAATAATAAACTAGTGTAATGAAGACCAATAATTACACAAAGATAAATCGAGGTACAAGTGATGTGGCAGTGCAAACCTCAGCAACTAGACTTACATCTGCAGTAATAAAAGGGGTTTTATTTGACATTATAGTGATGAGATACATGTAATATTTGAGCAACAACATCCTTTAGCAGGTTTAACCTTCTATTGCTTGGTCTATGTGACAATTTGTTCAAGGCCTCAACAAGTATTGAAGTCATGTATTACTTGGTTCAAGAGGCTAAAACCATATTGTAGACAATCTACTACTAAAAGTGAAAATGCAGTCATATGTAGCAGCGGTTGTAAGATTTACGTGGTATGGATTGAATCTAGGTCATTTGTACAAGCCAAAATTACTCTTTGCCTCCAGACTCCAAATGAAGGTTAAATGGCTCTACTCTAGATGGAGTTACTTTTGACATCATTACCTCATAACAGAAGCAGGTGATTCTAAACAACTCCGTATGACATCTTGAGGCCCATAATGGACTTCTGGAACCTCTAAGGTATAAAAGAAATAGCTCTACATAGCTACAAGCAAGTGCAGGATGGAATAGTGAGAAAATTACAGTGATACATTCAAGAAAGTCTCCACACTGTGCTCTCAGTTCTTCAACCTGCACACAATGACGAGAGTATTCAGAGTGCTACTAGAGCAGACAATTCTCCACACAAATGATAACATATCAGGAAATTAAGAGTACTGTAATCAGGTGGTGTTGAACCTGTTTAGTGGTTTTGGGCACATAAGAGCCTACTACCACAAGACCACCATTCTGCCCACCAGGATGAGTGTTCACATCAAGGTCTTGCGGAGTGATTAGTGTTGGATGGTGGCCAATTCTAGCTGACACAAATGCTGCTGCAGTACGACAGAGAAACTTCTTTCCTTTCATTTCCGCCTGTTTCCAAATACCACCAAAATTCCTTATCATTCCATTGTTTCGGATCCAACCTTACATTTAATATGCTAGAAATTCTGAACACTATGCATTTGAGGGGTAACAGCACTTGAACGTCCAGTTGTATGTTTCATATAAGCTCAATTGGCCATAATCACCAGAAAGTGTTGGAGCACCATCTTACAAAAATGTGTGTGAAGTACCTGAAGCATGCCAGCTGCAAAGACTTCGATGTCACGATTGCTAGCAGCATTAACCACACAAACAGAACCCTGAAATGCCAAAAGCACTTTGAGTCAAATCTCTTGAATAATAGGCATCGAATATTACCTCAGTCTTCCAGTTTAGTCTTCAACCTCTACCTACTGTTCAGTTTGCATTACCTCACTTCAAGCAATCATCCAGCTTAAATGTTACCTCATCATGCTCGACATACTAGACCAAAAATATTATTTTACTGTGTTTCCAATTTGAGGCTCTAGGAAGTAGTTACCTTTGGTATCCCACAAAGTTGTTGGCATACAACTGATGGGCCCCCTTTACGAAGTGTTTCAATAGAGACGGATGTAACATCTTTGGCTACCCACCGACCTCCTGTCTTCTCCTCAACCCACTGCAAGATGTTCAGAACCACTTTCAAGTTGGACACTAAAAATTTCCACTACACCTGTCAGGGTGTCAGAAGCGGTTGAATTGACGTGATTCAGAATGCAGGTGCACATGTTAAAATCAAGCGTACCCCAGTCAAGAAACGTTCATAATGTAACCTCTTGATATATACATTGATAAAACAGCAGACATAGTTCATCCACAATGTGAAGTCAATGACTCAATTGACACATGAATTGCAAGATGGATATCAAAGCATTCTATACAGAAGATGAATTTTCACTATGTCAGCCAGCTGCACAGATTTTTTGGTTTCACAAAAAGAATCAACGACCACCAACTTTTATGCAGCTACTTACCTCCCGCAGGTTTGAAGATTGATACCCAAAAACAGCATCTTGTGCAAATTCAGTATCCCCAGCTGGCACAAGCCTGGACAGAGAAAGGTAATCATAAGATGAAATGTCTAGTTTTAATTCAGCAGCTCCATAGGATTTGTTCACTTGTGGACCTTTGTCACACCATAGTGGTGATACAATGAAGATGATGTGCAACCAAGTGGTAACCACCAATATTGGACCCGTATATAGGTAATTGCATGGTATCAATAATCAACATTGATAATGGTAACAAAAATCCTCATTATCGATACGCGAATGGTTTCAAAAAAAGACAATAACATTCCAACATTTGTAAGCACCACGAGCAGCCACACCTGCACAAAGAAAACCATACAAAGCAGGAATCTCACATGTTTCCATCTGCAACATAGTGGACGTCATTGATGGTGTAGCGGCCACCTTGTAAGAAGAATGGACAGATCAGCCATGCATCCAATTCTCCTAACACAGATGCCGCTGCATCTGCTTCCTGCTTAGCAACTTCATGTTAGATTTTCTTTCTGAGAAATCAAGTTATGCTAAAGCCAACAATGCCTTTTGAATGCAAAATCTAAAAAATCAATGATGCAATTCAGATAATTGAGTTGCCATACCTGTGGGAAATGACCACGTAAGGTGGAGTCGCCACGAAGAACAACTGTGTAACCAACATCCCCTGCAGCTTTGGCTGCATTATCCACATTCTTGCAGATCTCCTTAGTCAATATGATAGCCTGCAGACTCCCATAAATTTGAGTCATTATGTAATATTCCAAGTGATCTATCAAAAAGTTCAAGGTCCGATTTGACTAGCACTATACAAGTCGGTGTATTTCCTTTTATCATGATAAAAATCATCACTACAAGCCAATTAAACTGATGCACCTCAACGGTAATATTGGAATGAGACAGAAGATGCAATCAATTGTAATGCTTCAAAGATATTAAAAACATGCTGTCCCACAAATTAATACTCACAGAAAAAAAAAGGAAATTTATCTGGTATCTCAGATAACTAGATTAGAGGATCTGTGAGGACAGTGGTTTTGGATTCACTTGTTACCTCATCAGTATTGAGGGCTCGCGAATTAGTGAGAATGAAGAAGCAGCTTGGGAAGGTTTGAAATTCTTTCTTCAATGTTTCAATACTCCTGCAGCAGGAGGTCAAAAATTATGCTCTTGGTATTAACTTTGCACATATTTAATGCAACCAATTCTGATGACCATACTCTGTCAAGGTTCTTTCCTTCACTATCCACCCACCATTCAGTAAGAACTGTCACTCCATGGACAGTTTGTGTACCGGTGGGATCATCATCCAGCACCACCAACACTTTAGCTCGTCCCTCCTGCTCAACCTTCAAGACCTCCTCTGTTGCATCTTGAGGCCACTCTTCTGGAAGGGCCTGTAAGGTACTGTCTTTCTCTAGTTTTTCAAACTTAGTGATATTTGATTTAGTAGAAACACCATTGCTTGTCAGCTCGGGATCTTTGGGAGAGGCAACTATGACCCCCGTCAACTTTTCAAAAACCTGAACAAGATCCAAAACAGCAAGTTCACGACATTATCCCCAAACTTTAATGGCCACATCAACTCAGGAATATAATATGAAGCATATGAAGCATATATATAGAGCAGTATGAGAGACGGCTTTAGAATTGAAGCAAGGCATCAAGAACTTGGTAACTCAATGTCTAAAATGTCATGGAGATGGTTCATCACCTTGACTACTGCCGCATCATCTTGCCTACCCAAACCAGCAGCGGATCCTGTGAAAAATTACAAGATAATCATACAAGGTGCATTATTTTCAGCTTTTGTCACCACATGAGAGTATGTTGTCACGTAAAAAAAAACTATCAAAGGTTCTTAGAACCACTGAAGTACGTTTATTAAAATTGAATCTTGTAATTACATCACAATCTTGGCATTATGAACTCATACCAGTGAGAAATTGTTGCCAAGCTGAAGAAGCCAGAGGAACAGGTACCTTAAGTCTCTTAGCCTCTCCTGTAACAATCCCCTACAGAACGAAGATGCATTCAAACTTAAAGCACCCCAATTTTCAATTTCACCTCCTCTGCAACAAAATATTTTCATCCTTGGCTTGAAAGTTTTACTCTTGCATGAGCCTGAGGGAATGAATGTGATTTGCAACAGATGGAGCAATTCACAGATGAGAATCTGAGGTTTTTACCTATATATGATAATGAAATGCTGAAGATTACCTTATATCCAGATAAGATTTTTACAAGACAAGGCCAGGAAAAAGGTTGCATGTTACCAGGTCCTTGACAAAAATATCAACTGCTGAATATGGAGTATAATCCTCGTCCAACATATGTGGCACACGATTCCCAAACATCCTGAAACGCCAATCACCAAACATGAACCTACAGAACCAGTTGACATAGAAAACGACAAGCAACATCTACAGTAGTTAAGCAGACATACCAGGAAGCTCCTGAGGATTTCATGATGATGTCATAAAGGACACGAGTGTTCAATCCAAGGCGAGCACCAAATGCAATGCCCTCAGCAGCAGATGCAATATGTACACCAGCAAGCAGCTGATTGACCATCTTCACAGTACTGCATGGCCATGAAACCAAATTCATCAAACGCACCAGAAGGCAGTAACACTACCTTCTCAAAAATCCAACACCAACCAGAAATAACTGAAACAGATGGTTTTTTCTGGTGGCATCCTTCTTTTCACATTCCACTCTCTCACTTTATGCCACCAGGACGTCAAAGCTCACGTGCATCTTTCATTTTTGCAACAGGAACCTAGAGTCACGATGCCATACAGGCAAAAGAATAAGGATAATGTACCTGCCAGCGCCAGCTCCACCTTCCATGATGTACAACTTTTCACTCATTGCTGTCCACATAGATAGACAAGTTAGATGTCTTAAACTCGTGCCAACATTCAGAAGTGTATATAACATATCTGTACTGATGGTTTACTGCTGGAGAAGCCTACACCTCGACACTAGGCATTCAAGCTACACACCTGGACAATATATTCAAAGACCAATCCAGGCCTATGCATTTGTGAACTCATATTTTGAGTGCCATATAGCACTACTTCGCCGCTCAAAGTTTTGATAATGTAGGGAAGATCTATCTTGAAAGTTTCTGTGCTCAAAGCCTTGGAAGTATTGACCGTCACTGGACAGAGAATCCCCATTCTGATCAACCAAGACTGGCCTAGGTTTTGAGAAAAATAAAATGGTGCTTCATTATTGCATTACCTTTTAGTATTGATCCTGCTCGGTGAAAGGCTGTGTCTGAGCCAGCTGCCATGATCTGTCAACAAGTATGAACCCCACATATCAATTTCGAACTTACAAGTTCAGATAAAAGTAAGAGATAACAGTTACAGAATTCTCTGGAGATAAAAGCTTAGCAATACTTAACTGTGAGGGTCCCGTTTGCTGCTTTTGCGACTCCACCTGAGACAGGAGCATCCACCAACACTAGATCTCGTCCCTCTCCTGTCAAGGTCAACAAAAATTTACTTAATATTTTTCCATGTTATATAAAAATGGTGGTCTGAAGAGGTTGATCCATCTAGAAAAGCATGACTTCAGAAGGGTTACCAGAAGGAAGATCTCACTAACCTGTCAAACGTGCTTCAAGCTGACGGACATAATCTGGTGACACAGTTGAGCACAGGACGACAGCCGCCCCATTTGCCAATTCTGAAAACAGTAGTGTTTTGTATATAATTAGGAAACACTTGCAAATACTTTAAAAGATATGCCAACACAGGTGGAAGTGGCTCTTCCTGTAGCAGAGTACAACTGTGGTTCTTTATTTCCATGCCACAGTTCTTCATTTTGTGTTAGAGGGTTAATTTTTGTTCAAAGAGGAGTGCGTCAAGGCTGCCCCTTGGGACCATATGCATTTCAAATTGTCGGAGAAGTATGTTATCTTAACCACATTGATTCCCATATGCTTTGTGTTTAGGTGCAGAATGTGATCTCAAAGAGCCACCAATCGTAATTCTTCCCTTAACCCTCAGATTTTGGTATCAACATGCCTTGTGAGTGTGACAAGGGTGTACAACTGAACCAGATGCACATCAGAAGCTCTGAGGAAAGATTAACATGCCTGGAACAGCACCGTTGGGACCATAAAGAACACTATCTGCTTGATCTTGATTAGTGACCATGAGAACAACCACTTGTGCACCTGCAAAATTCCAAGATCCCCTTGATTAATACACGCATTAAATCAAACTATGATGTTTCCCATTCTTCAAGTAACAATGAAAGGCATTGAGGGAGCGCGTCAACACCAAGGGAAAGGTGATTACCTTTTACAGCTTCTTGAGGACTAGAGCTGGACTCCCCTCCTGCTTTCACAAATCGCTCTAGGCTTGGCCTATAGACCTGTGACATTCAACATGCCTATTTCAACTGCTGGCACAGTATCCTAGGTGTCCAAAGATCCAATTCCAACTTGAAGTAAGAGAAGGATAAAACCTTATGAATGGACTTTGAGACTGTTAACCCTGGTAGAATTTCTCAAATGCTGATTACATTAAGAACCACAGGTAGTACAAAAATTCAATCTGCTATACATCTCTAATTTATGCCCCAGAACGGCCCAATAGCCAAGGAATGATACTTGACAAGGATTAGTATAGCTTTAGCAATCAAGCTTGTAGAGCATGGACTGGTGTCAGTTGTTGCTCATTTCAAAATCCACATTCTTGTTGAGCGACTGACCACACTTCCAACACTAGCAAGGCTACTTGTTTGCGTACTCACATCAAAGCCACAGACAGTGAACTTCTCTTGAACAAGCCAAGAAGCCATTCCAAAGCCCATAGCGCCTAGGCCAATGAATGCTACACGTTGTGGCATTGGTGATTCGTCTACTATCTGCTCCACTGTCTGCTCCTTTGTTGCTGTATTGCCTTCTGTCACTGGACTAGCAACGGATACACCCATTGTCTTGTCCCAAATCTGCATAGAGCGCCAAATGATCTCACCAATATGAACCAAGCATCATGATACAAGACATTTGGCCTTGTGATGCTTTTCTTGTCCACCATACATAATATTACAGAAAATGAGACCTTAAATTTACCTATCTCAGTATTATTACCTTATCTTTTTAACGTCTGGAATAGGCTCAGCAGCTGTACAAGGTGTAAGAGTTCCGGTCCTCTTTAATCTGTTATGGAGTAATCTCATCTGAATTATGAAATTTAAGGAGGAGACCCTAAGTACTGTCCGACTTTCCTTGACTGCCAGAGATTTCCAAAAAGCTTATGGTTTTTCAAGAATTATGAATATGAAACTTCTTGGCTCTCCACAATCAAGGCTTAAATACTCAGATTTGCATGCTCCCATGTTCCTTGACAATCTGTATTACTCAATTACAATTGTGATTATTTGATTTGACCTCACTTAGACTCCAAATCAGGTTATAGTTGGTTTTACTTTATACTTACTTTAAATCAGTTAGCTTCTACTTCTACTTCATCTCTTTCCAGCGCAATAACAGGTTCTATGGAAAGAAATTACCTTAACTAGAGCAGCATCGTCATCCTGTCCAAATCCGCATGCACACCCTGCAATTTTCCAAGGATAATTTAAGAAAACGGCCTCTTTATAAAGACTGGGCTTTCTCAAGTCAGTAGTTGTGGGGAGACTGTTCTCATAAAAAGATGTCTTATAGAGCCTAGAACACATTGATTAGGATTTAAATGAAATAGATGGATTCATGTTTGGAAATGCATTATCAAAGATTATCAAAGACACCGCTTATTTACGAATGGCAGTATCTTCTTAATTACTCACCTAAAAGAACCTGCTGCTGGGCTGCAGAGCCTAATGGGAGGGGGAAACGCAAACGCTTGGCCTCTTCCATTATTAAACCCTGCAGGCCACCCATGCAATAGTTTTATGATGTTTTTCCTCGACGGGCACAAACTTATAACAAATTATCTTGAGGGAGTTTTAAAGCCAGGAATCTTACAAAGTCTTTCAGAAGAGTGTCAAGAGCAGACAAAGGTGTATAATCTGCATCAAGCATGCGAGGCACTCGGTTCACAAATGCCCTGCCCCAGTATAAGATGCAGTCAAATACATATGCATTAGTAATGACCAACACCTTACAAAAGTAGGAGCCCACTAGAAAAGATCTGAGCCGATCTTTGGTAATACAAAACCGAGAGTGACCATTTTACAAACATCGAGTCTCTCAAAGTCATCTATGTGGGACTTTTTCAAGTTATACAAACATTTAGGACAGAATTGGTGGGATTGGAGGCATCAAGTCTCCTGCAATGCCTATCAGGCTAACCTTTTGAGAGAAACCTGGTAAAGTGCCTGTAAACCTTGCCAACATTACTGACTTGTCCTATGGAGATCCTCTATCCACCACAAATAAATTATGGGCGGTGGCCTGGAATTGCCCCACTGAAGATCGTACTTGGACCAAAGAAATTAAGAAGATATGTAGAAATTTATGATAATCGTGCCCATAGTAAGTGGTGTCAACCACCAATGAAGTACAACATAAAAACAAACTTTACAAGGCATCCATATGAAGGAGTCAAGATGCAGAAACTTCAAAACTTCCTTGGAAATATAGTACGGACAAGACAGCTGGTATGATGTGAAGAATGCATTTCAGCATGATTGACTGGTTTATGTAAGCACATGAAGTACTTCTCTCAGTATGAAAGACAAATAACCGTGGATAATAGACGGTAACGGTGGGTTGAAGGGCATACCAGGAGCTTCCTGCAGCATTAGAGATTATGTCAAAAAGGATGCGTGTATTAAGGCCTGCCCGAGCCCCCAATACCATGGCTTCTGCTGCAGTAGCCAGATGAATCCCAAAGAGCAAGTCGTTCACAAGCTTCACCTTACTGAAAAGTAAATGCAAAGTTTCAGAACTCCAAGAACACATCCCTAGGTAAGATGCAGATCATAATGCTCTCACTAATGTAGCCTACAGACTAGTGCCTACTTATTATCACATGCAACAACTGAGTTGAAAACAGGATTCAGTCCCCAAAAAAAAAGCACGAGATCCCTCACCCGGACAGAGGCAAGGTTTGGAACATAAAGGACCTTGAGAACGCCAGTTCTTTGAACATACAATAAGGTGCCAGAGGTCCATCTGTCCAATTTTTTCATAAACTTATCAAAAGATCCTGGTCGGAGGGATTACCTGCTAGATCCTACGCCACCCTCCATAGTGTAGAGTTTTTCACTCATTCCTGGAAGAGAAAAGAACATAAGTACGAGGGAATCATGATCCAGAAAGTTGGGTTCAATATAAATTTCATAGGCATTCCTCGATCTGGTATACAAACACTGGTGCGGGCTCTTCTCAGAAATTAGAGGTCTTGATTTCTCAAGTGCATCCTCCGACCCAGCTGCCATTATCTACAGAAGCCACAAGGCTGCAACTCACTATGTATGCTTCTGTAAACGATTGATCATAAGAGAATCAGAATGAAGCTGACCAACACATCCTAGCCGGCCAACGTTTCAGCAAGGGTCAGCAATGGTCATAGCCAATCAGCTCCTAAGGACAATACAAGTACCGTCAATTTGTCAGGGGAGATCACTAGTATGTAGATGACCCCTATACCTGCGTTTGAAGACTAGTTTAATGGAAATGGAACAAATTCTCACATGCAGATCGTAACAACATCACAACAATATCTAAGCTTTATTATATATGCAAGTGAAATTCAATGCTCCAAAGTAAGTTCAACACTTGTATTTGATTGCCACAGAAAATAGAGTACGTTACTGAGATTGGTCAATATCTAACCTTAAAGAGGTTACAACTCTCAAGCTATGTAAATAGTTGAAAAAGAACAGACCTAATCTCATCACATTGTGAAGGGAATTGAGATGTGGTCGTTCCTTATCCTAACCACATCAATGTAGCCTCTGCAGGGGGCAAGATGCAGCAGCCTCACAAGCTAGAGGCAAATGAGGCAGATTTAGAAAAGAAACCAACTTGGTCCGGCTGAAACTTGAACAACCCAAACTCCTTTCTAACGAATTCTTCAAAAGGTTTCAATAATGACCCTTTCTAAACCTAGATAGAAACTTTTACAATCTACAACGCTAAGGCGGAGGGTCAGTCTACCCTCCGATCGCTCCTCCTTTCAAGAAGATTGGCTACACTCTTCCCTTTTTTCAGAAGTAAAGGAATCAGATGGGTTTGGGCTCGCAATTGCTACCCTCCATACTTTGACTTCAAAAGATCCAGCCTATACTACCTGCCGTTCAAATCGAATATTGAGGTTTTTGCCTACTTTTGGCACAAGGCGAGGTGTTGATGTGCAAGAAAGGTGTTGACCAATGATCGCAGCCTTCTCAAGAAATCAATTCCGATATGTGTATTTACGAAATCACTCACTGATGGAAAATACACAACTTCCTAAACAGCTGGTTCTAGCTGGTTTTAATCAGAGTCATAGATTACAGCTGTTTGCAACTCGAATTGGCAGGCCACATTCCATGAAACTCATATAAGTTACAAAAGCAAACTACTGGTTGGCACTACTGTATCATCATTGCGGATCATTTTGTTGCCACATTTGCATACATGCAAGTTGTCTTGCAAGTTTACCTCTCTCAGACTCTGAAGTCTTTTTGAAATGGTCTGCGAGGACCCGGTTCGTGAAAATTTTCAAGTGACAAAAGGAATCCATACATAAATAGTTGGGAATGGGCGTACAAATTTTAATACTATGTAACCTCAAAGCGATGTGACTCTCAGCAATTCAGTCCACTGCCCAATCTCCTCCCAAATGCAGCTTCTAGGTTCGGATCAACAGAAGAATTCGGAAATGTACACTTATAAGGTGCGGAATTAAACTCATCACATTGCGGAGTAAAATGGGATGTGGGCATTCCTCATCCTACCCACATCAATCCAGAGCAGCCTGTGTCTGGAGCGACGAGATGCAGCTATTCAAGCTAGAGGCAAAGGGCTGATTCTGAATGCACGAAAGGCTGATTTTGAAAAAGAGGTTCTGCATATGTACCTGAACTCTCTCAAAAGGTTTAAGTCTTGGAGACCGGTACTGTGAGATGGTGCAAAAGCCTTGTACTGCTGCTTCAGAATTGCCATGGATGACAAACAAGGATAAAATGGAAATGAATATGAGCACCCACCATGCACATCGATAAATTCTAATGCAGGATTTCTGGTGATCTATTGAGGAAGAGCTACTTTCAATGAGATGCTGTGAAATTCAAGACTGGGTGATATCACCAATCGACCAAAACAAGCTCACCAATTGAGAACTTCCACCAAGCACAGCAGAACCTCAAGTTTCACAATTCCAGATTGAAGAATTCGACGCTTCCTCGCGCATTCATCAACTACGTCTTTCAAGACAGAAAACAACCACCAAATTGCCTAAAACGTAAAACAAAAACTCCCAGAAACTCAAAATGAAGACAACAAATACCTCTCAAGATTCTTCAGGCGCCGGTATCAATGGAGGATACTTCCTTCGCAACGGTGCTCTCCACGAGATCGATCAAACAGAAAGGAGCAGAATAACTTAACCTCGGCAATGCCGCAATCCGAAGCGCAGAACTGAAGGGAGCCGAAAAGCACTCGAAAAGCCTACAACGCAAATTCAAACCGCATTTTCGTCACCTCATTGCCATGCGGAAAAGAACCAACCAAACAACAAACCAAAATCTCTTCTCACCAACTTCACTTCCCCAAACCGCGGCCCGGAATGCGACATCTGGCAATAATCTCGATACAAGGAACCTAGGAGAAGCAGTGAAGTACCAGAGGTTTAACCTCGAAAAATCTTGTGAACGCACTTAACAAACAATGCATGTGTCGAATTTTGCGCTCACCAGCTCCGAGATCTTCCGGCATACGACGCAGAATTGGGCCGTGTGAAGCCGAATTGGACGCAATCTGCGGCCTCTTGGAGCTCGGTGGGGGTGAATCGACGATCGTGGAAACTTAAGTTAGGCTAAGGATGTTGCGCAATGATGATGGAGCTTCGGAGACTTCACATGCCCGACGACAGAATGAGAAAGAATGACAAGCGGAGCAAGACGAAGCCAGGCAAGGCAGAGGATGCCACGGCCCGGCCATGGCCTGGTAAAATATTTGTTACTATGTGGACAGGTAACTTTCACTGTGCGCCTGGTAAAATATGATAAGTTACGCTAAAGAGGGCCCCAATGGGAGATGGGGCATTTAAACCAAGTGTTGGTATAGTATCGTATCGTGTTTTTGTTTTTTACCCAATACCATTTGGGTAACTATGATGAGGTTCTCACGTGTTTTTATACTATAAGGGTATGGATATATTTGATGGTATTTTTATTTTCGATACTTTAAAGGTAGAATATGGGTCTTGAATAGTTTCTTTTTTGACTGGCCCAATTTTTTTAGGATATGATAGAAACGATCATGGCGAAATGGTTAGCAAATCCACATTGAGGCTGTAGCCACTTTCTCGATAATTTTTGGAGCTCGTATGAGTATTTTATCCATCGTCAAAGTGAAGATTCTCATACTCATTAAATGGTCATATACATCCCTCCCAATTATGTTGATTATTGAACTCATGATAATTATCATAATTTGAGCTCGTAAGTTCAATCTCGTTTAAACACATGTCATTTTGGCATGCATTCTTGGAGCCACACTCAACCACGTATCACTAAGATATAGGTGTCCAATTAAGATAAGAAACCAGATTAGGCACACCTACCTTATTTGGGTTTATATATGATGCAAGAACCTTCGTAGGTATCTAAAATTGCTCTAGTATCGATATAGTTTAGATTGATATTTACCCAAACAATAAGTCGAGTATACAACAATTTCTCTCACCTTGAGATACCCACCAAACTTCTTTTTTTCGATTTCAAGACAGCTTCGTCAAGTGTCAAAGTGAGAGGCATTCAAGCATTTACAAGGCTCGTTTGTTGTAAATTCACAAATTCGTACAATGTCTATCAAGATTCAAGTGAAGATGACAAACCATGGACATCAAGTTAATTAGATTCCAAGTTTATTTCAGTGCTAGGGAGAATATCTATCATGTAATTTGATGATGTTATGAATTCCATTTGTATTGGCTTCCTAGTGCATTAAATTGTTGATCACCACAAGTATATTTACATAACATTATTCATATTCATAATAATGCTATGTGGGACTGACAGTATTCCACGTAGTATTCCCAGATATTCCCCACATTCAGACTAAATGTGGGGAATTTTGTCAGTCCCACAGATTATTGTTATGCATCTGAATAATGTTATGTACAATGCCATGTCCAACATATTAAGCAATATCATTCAATATGTACTATGTAATGGATCAACACCGAGTCACCTCACAAGGTGGAGTATCTTTGTATCTTCCAAAACCCCAGCTCAAGAATTCATGAGTCCAAAAGAGCATTTGTACAATTTTTTGGTTATTGTGAAATAATATTTAATGGTATAAGGTATGTGGGTGTTAATTGGTTTGTTTTTCATGTTCTCCAACTTCTACCAATTAGATTTACACAACAAAACTCGTGCTGCATTAGCAAATTTACAATAAAACAATTGCAAAAAATGGATTGAAATCGGCCTCCCCTAATTTACTCAAGGTTATCGGAAGTGCATGTTTGTTGATTTCGTAGTTGGATACATAAGTCCTCCCAATTGTGTTCACTATTGAGTGTAGAGTAGTTCTTAAAATTTGAAGATGCTATCCAATCTCTTATAAACATGTGTCTTTATGATGCTTGCTCCTTGATCCTTGGCAAACCACATACCAAACAAATCTAGGGGTCCATTTAAGAAAATGAGCCACTTAAGACTCGTCTACTTTAAGTAGTGTGTTTCATAACATTACACAACTCCTTGGTTGCGTTATGTGGGACCATGTATCACATGAGCATAATTTTTCTATTGAATTCCAAGATTCCTCATTTATGGGGAACACTCAGGTTGTATACTGTGAACTTTTCCACAAGGAGTTATGAATTATCAAAGCATTTTAATCCCATGCTCTTTCTTTGGAAAGAGACCATCACGTAGCTGCTATTAATGTTATGTTTGAGGCTCATTAACGGGTCATCTTAGTGATGGTGTATCATCTCCATCTTAAGACCATTATTGTGATTGAACCATTATTGCCAAGACTTCTCCACCACCCACCCATGAAACAAAACCGGATTGCAAATGTTGTAAAAGCAATAGTTCCCTTGTCAAACTTCTGTCAAACTTTTGGCAATTGATCCTTGTGCCATCGATGAAAGCACCTATAGGCCCAAATAAATAAATAAATAACATCAGGCAATCCGAGGTGAATTTGAGCCCGTTGGCCCTACCCTACTCAAGAATCCTCTTGGTGCAAGGTGGGGTTTACTGCCTACCTTGCGTGGGTGGACTCTTGGCTTCCTACCTGCCTTGTTTGTCGCAACCCTTGTTAGTTCTCCTTAGCTAACTCGGTCTTTTTTCCATTCTAGCAAGAGTTACGAACGCTAACCCTTCGCATACCGCGATGCGAATGGTTAGCTCCCAATACCGCGGACCCATTAGTTCATAGGAGGGGGACCAACCCTCCTACTCTTTGATTCGGGACTCACCCCTTAATCGGTAACCAATTCTTAGATGTGGACTTCCATCTATGGAAGTCCAATCTTATGTTGATCATAGTGTTGCCGGAGCAACACTACAACAACCCGAGCCATACTAGGCAATTATGCCCTCCCATTGGGCCAATGCCCATGGAGGCCTTGCCGTTCGGCCTCGGGTGGGTGAGGCCACACCACCTCACCCATATAAGCCTCTAGGACTCTAGGCAAGACCCCTACGCCACCGTCAAGTAACCTTTTGTCTCTCTCCCAACACTTGGGGCCAAGTAGACATTTTCCCTTAGTCGTTGGGGCTGGAAGCCCACAACAGCTTTAGAACCCCATAACTTCTTCATATGATCTTTGATTCTAACAATTGACCACTTCATTGTCATCTACGTTTCACGTAGATGCCCATGGACTACTCACTCGCCCCATTTGGGCAAGTATTGATGAAGTCATGCCAGTTTAAAGCTTCGCAGTCCCGGGAGCCATTCCCAAGCCACTGTTGTTCCAGGGCGTTGTCCCGAGACAACGCCCCACTCAAATTGCCATATCTCCTAGCTCACACCTCCAATTGAGGTGTTCTTGGGCATTCTAGAATCGGCACGCCATAAGCTACGCATAGCTTATGGCCTTACCCTCATGCCTCCTAGTCTCCGTGGGTGGGAGGCATTCCCAACGCCCGGGGCCTTCACCCACACTAGGATCACTTGGGCCTTCTCACCACCGGCGCCACAAGTCCCGGGTGTCACTCCGGGTCCCCCTTGTGCCCATGGTGTTTTGGGCACTCCTCATGGAGAGGTACGCGACATTGTTAGTTTTTTATGTCAAGTAGAGAGAAGATTTCATAGCGGGAATCAAACTGCCAACCACTCCATTTGGAAATGGGTACTTCTCCACTATCACCCAGTAGTTTAGAGTCATCTCGAACCTCCTATAGGCCCAATGTAGGGCATCAAAAAGTGAACCGAACACCACATACACACCTGTAGTAGCTTATCACCATAGCGTTGGATACTTATATTGTTTTAATTGAAATCAACACTTTTCTATTTGTGTGTTAAAATGTTATAAATCATAGAAGCGTGCTCTCACATAACATTATTTATATCCATAACAGTGTTATGTGGGACTGACATTATTCTATGGAATATTCCACCATTAATACTGAATGTGAGGAATATTCTACATAATATTGTCAATCCCATAGAACATTGTTATGGATCTGAATAATGGCAAATATTCAACAGATTAGTACATTAGTTTTATGCCGAATCTCATATGCAACTACTATAGTATCTTTTGGTTTCATTCATACGGACATGAGTCGGTGAATAGATAGCTGAGGTGGCATGAGTGGGGTGCGCCTGCTGATGACATGGCACAATGGACCATACCACTGGGCCATGCAAAAGAGGAAAAAGTTCCGAGAACTTACCTTTTGAGATATCCTACAACATAGACGTGGATGCACAAGAGAAAAGTGTCCGTTTAAGATATGCCAACCTTACCTTACTCTCAACATGGCAACATGCAAGCATCAATCACAACCACAAAGGTGTGACCAACAATGACATAAATTTTGGAGTTGTCTTGTCCGTGCCTACATCATTCTTAAGTCATTGTGATGGTCACGAACTCACAATAATTATGCAACCTGCAGATCATGGAATACCGCAATCAACACAAGGCCAACGGGCTCACATTCATGCCGGTACTTAGATATGGGTGTATTCTTTTCTTTTCTTTTCTTATCTGCAACCCGCGGAATGAAGTAACACCAATTGTGATCCCCACTCCCTATTATGCTTGCCCTAAGGGACGCTTTAGGGCTAGTTCGCATGGGGTCCCAAGTCCCAACATGGAGGCAAAGTCCTAACTTAGTTGAGCCTCAAGAAACCATTGAAGTATGGTTATATTCATTAAAGTTGGATCTTGGTCATTTTATGCATAAACAACTCGTGAGACTTGTGTTGAGAGTTGGGTCTAGCTTTTTGTTGGACCCAACTCTCAACACAAGTCCCAAGCGTCACCTCCCAAAAAGTGTTGCCGTGTAGGCATCCATGTCATACTTGGGACTTAGGACTTGGGACCATGTGTGAACCAACCTTTACATGGGGGTGTAACTTGTATTTATTTGTTAGTTACCTTTGCTATCTCTAATTTCAACTAGACTCTGCTACATGTGAGACTAGATCGGGTTTGCAATGCATGAACGCAAACATTCATTTATAAGTGGGGAGATGTGTAACGTGTATTTATTTATTGGTTACATTTGCTATCTCTAATTCCATGTAGACTCTACTACTATCTATATATAAGACTAGAGGACTCCACCCTAAGAGATCTAATAATTCTAATCGGTAAAGGGGAGTTACCCATTAGTTGGGACTATAGTTTTGCATGATGTTCTCACCTTGTAAGTAATGACCATTAGTCAAGAGCACTTAACTCACCCCAAAGACATGGAGGGAGAGCCAATTAACTATATGCTTAAGGATTGCACTAAACATGATATTTAGTGTCTCCATTTCTAATTGTCTTGCTCGATACTAATTGTAAATTGTGGTATAGTGTCACCAACACTAAATGTTATATTATTGTCATTCCATGTAATTTTATGGGGGATTATAGATTTACAAGTTTGCAATTATTGTCACTTACCAAGAGAATTTTCATCCAAATTTCAATCATCCTTGACAATATTTGTTCATTTATTCATGAGAAGTATCATCCAAAAAGTTACCATAGTGACATAAAATACCATTTGACATTAAATATCATATTTATTGTAGTTGAGGGAAGCTTCAACTCTTAGTTCCTACAAGTATATAAAGCTCAAGGTTGGGTGGATCATGCCTCTTATTTTCTCTTTATTTTTTGGGAGACGTTACAAGGGGTCCAAGGTTTAGGGTCCAAAAAAATGGAGCAAGCCTATTGACCAAGAGGTGTAAAGTGGACATAAGGCCTTTAGATGAGGGTTGCAAAGTGAGGTGTCTCCTACATGGCATCATTTTGGAGGAACACACTAATGGGTTGAACCAAGAAATGAAGCTCAAAGGAGAGCTCGTGCTTTGGAGAACCATTTTGGAAGGTAGAGTCCAAAGGAGGATCCAGTTCAAGGGTTCAATTTGCCTCAAATTGCTGCAAATTGGTCCTTGCATTCTTGGACCGTGGATCCCCATCTAAAGCGCCCTGAATAACCTCATGCTCTTTGTATGTGCCGAAGTTGAATAGTTTGAGTTTTTCACCACATCCACCTAGCACCAACTAAAGTATGTGGCCCTATTGTGGTCCACGTACCTTTACTCCATATTTATGTGTTGCTTGCATTAACATACACCTATGGTTTTAACAAGGCCACATTGATTGACATGTGGGCAACATGTTGAGAGGCAAATTTCTCATCCAAAAACTTTCCATCACGAAGACAGCCTTTTCAAATCTTTTCGTAAAAAAAGGTGTAAGGTGAGTTCACGTACTAGGGACACTTCATGCATCAACACAAATAGAGGTTTGATAACCAAATCAAACTTACATGAGCACATCAGCAACTCCAAACAAAGGATACCATAGTTGAACGTGCTATTTTTGAAAGTTGAAGTGATTATGTGACGAATTTCTGAAACGGAAGTCACACTTGAGCCTGTAATGATTTCCTTTTGGATATGTGCACTTCAGACTTGGATATGTACCTATTTGCATTAGAATTCATTGTAGGTCACAATTCATGGTAGGTCTCACCTTAAGCTGGCTTGTTGGAATGCGGCTCAGTGTTGGAACACAACCTGGTCAGAGTCACTTATTTGTTGTGTCCAGGAATGCTGCCAGTCTCGTTCTTATCGGCTAGTACCATCTTGCCTCTCAAACTTATCACTTCCTCAAAAAGATGCCACAAGGACTGGGTATTTTGTATTAACACTTAGCAACTAGTAACAATAACTTAACAGAGATACTTTCGATCCTAGCAGCTTTGCCCATGACTGGCTGTGACTCATGTCAATATTCATGACCATTGTTGTACCCCTTTTAAAATTGGAAGCAAAATAGACAAGCTCAGCATGACGTGCAGTGCAGTGCCTGGGAAGTTTTTGGGCATAGTCGGTCAAGATCCTAGTGATTCTAAATCCAGCTGGTTACATGTTGACATCTTCTGGTTTTGCTTTATTCATTTGAGGTATATTCTATAGATTCCTTTAAAATGATCCATAATTCTCCTGAAGTCTCCAACTTCAACCGGTCATTTCTCAAACTCGAGCAGTTCACCTGTAACTAACTGACAGTTCTCCCAGGACAGTGATGCAGTGTGCTTCACAACAGACCGGACTGATCTCCAGCCTACTGAATGGTTATTATCAACTTCAATCTCCAAAAAGAGTGCATTAGGCTCGGAACCCTGTCTGATCATCTCGAAGTTCTTCACAGTTCTTCACGCACAATTGTGAGATTTATGCAGGCTTCTTTGAATCAGGATCCAGAATGGAAGTAGGATGTACTGTACCTTAGGGTGTAGGTAGACTGCAAAATATTGGAAATTGAAGTAATTATCATCATACCTCTCCAGTGTAGGAAGCTTGTGTTGGAGTTCAAGTTAGTTAGACCGCAGGCATTTCTTAATTTGAATTTTATGTTTAGTTAGAGGTCATGAATGTCAATCTCTCAGCTGGCCTGCATGGCATACACTGTTGAATTGTGTTATTGATGACTTTCCAAGTAGTGGAAGCAAGTATGAAGAAAAAGCATGCGGGCTTCAAAACTCAACCAAAATGAGGTGTTGTGAGAAATGTTACAGCCAAGTAGGAGAGTGAAGGTATCATGAGTATTTGTGTCATGCAGTCAAATTGCGTTTCCAAAAAGGAACGGAGAGAATTGTCATAGATTTGAGAACTAAACTATGTACTTTAAACCTGCTTCATAAGACAGTACTTCAATTGAACTTGCACCAATAGTAATACTCTAGGCGATACAAAGCTTCCCAACACAGTCTGTACCACATCTTGCACTGTGAGAGATTGCACATTCTCCGACAGATGGTGTGAGTCAATAAGAGCCAGGCTTAATTGCATACACTAAAGCCATTATCTAATTAACAGGAACAAGACACAAAAATAGATAACTACAATGATAATTACAAAAGACATACAAGGTTGACCAGCAGTTGTCGAATAACTTATGAGCTTGAGAGGGCCCTCATTCTCCCCAGTGAAGGTGGGACTGAGGAGGAATATCTCACACCAGGGTTTTCTTGCTCAAAGATCCCACCGAGCCTTCAAGATGAATAGCCTGTGGTAAGTCCTATCACCTGCAAACGTAACCACTGCTGCTTGTATGGCAGCTTCTTGTGGACAAAGTCCACACCTCGATAGAGTGATTGTACCTTGCTCCAACATCTTGTTCATAAAGTGGTCAAGATGTACGTAGGTTGAACTAATTATTTCACTTCCTGAGTCCTATGGGTAACAGCACGAAGTACTCAAAATTACTTCGCAAGATGACCTTCGTGAAGAAAGGGAGCAAGAAAGTAGCATGTCACAGCAACCAGAGCTTGGGTTTCTGAGACCTGAGAAACATCGTCCACTCATTGCCGTTTTACCAGAGCATAGTTCCACAAATGATATCATGTTTTTTTTTTTGCAAGGACTGGACAAGGGGCACCAGTGAGAACTTCTGTATTGGAACCTCATTGACTACGGCCCCTGCCTGCACCACCTGCAAGTATACAGTTTCAAAGTGCAAGTTAGCAGTGTGGAGTAGAATGGGCTGTAACCTGCTCAGGTGTTGAGCCCATAAGTACTAGACAGCACAACTTAAAGTATCCACATGCGGAACACGTGAGCCGCTGTGCATGACACGGGTCAATTGACGGAAAATCCATTTATGTGTAGACCTTAATACAGCTTATCACCTCTGAAATGTGCATACAGTACAATCCCAAACAATGTTGGGTCTCTGTGAACCATGTGTGTAGATATCCATACTAGAAATTAGAGATTGTTAGCATACCTCTTCCACCCGACCTGCCCCCTCCTCGAGCACCACCACCTCCACGAGCACCTCCTCTACCGCCACCACCACCAGAATCTTCTTGATAACCTCCTCTTCCACCTCTACCCCCTTCCCCTCTTCCTCCCCCGCCACGTCCACTTCCCTCTTCCCCTCGTCCTCTACCCCGTCCACGACCACCTATTGTAGGCTTCCGATCTGATTGTGAAAGAAATATCACACACATCAAATTTTGCATAAAAGTACAATATAAATATATTTCATAGAACATTTTTCCATTTTCTTCTTGTGAAGACTATTGTGAATGGCAGTGTACACAAAACAAGCAAATCTTTGTATGTGTCAGCAGTTGTTGGACACTTAACAATACTGTTACAAAAAGCTTTCAGTTCTTCTATGAATCAATGAAACATACAACCATAAAAACATATCAACCAAGATACCAACCTGAACGCTTCACTGTCTCTTCCTGCACCTTGTCTATGACCTGCACAACAGAAAATAATGTCGTAGAGTTAAAGAAATGTTAAAGCGTCAACTAAAATAGCCTAATTCCATAAAACTGCTCATATTGAAACAGATACACAGAAAGGAAAAAATTAATTAATTAATTAATTAAAAAGAAGAAGAAGAAGATGTAATGTAAGGAGTTCTCATTATATCAACTTGCCCTGGCAAGGTTAAAAGTTTTCATTGACGAAATATAGGAAATCAAATAAAGAGATGTTTAGGTAGGGATGGCACAAGAGCAATAAGGGTCTTGGGAGAAGACTGACCTCGTCAGGAACCCGCAGATATTTGATAGTGTTACCACGGATATAGCACTCTGGCATCCTCCAAAACCGATCACCATCCTAAAATGCCCACCACTTTGTCTCAGCCATATGAAGGGGAAACCAGTCCCTTGAGCGAACAAGGTTGCATCCATTTGAAGAATGACACAAAGCATAGAAATATACTTTCACAAAAGAGAAATCACCTTAGAGGTACAGATAACTTCCCGAAGATGTATGTTCATCCATGTATCACAATTGACTAGATGACCATTGTAAGTCTCTCCGTTCTTCAGCTCAACAAGCTGCACATGTGCACAAGAAAGACTTACTTTCTAAAACATTTAGAAACATGAATAACTGATTCATGCATAAACATCTCTTCATCCAGTATAAGCTGCAGAGGGTGTGATCTGAAGCTGATGCTTGATTGCCTAAGATCAATTCAATCTCATCAAGAAAGATAGTAAGCCCAACAAAAGTTCATGCATAACAGTTGTACAGAGTATGCCTCAAGAGGTAAGGAGGTGTACCATAGGATGCCCTTGAGCTGTCTTCAACAACGATAGCGGAAGCTGCAACACAAAGTAAAATTTAGATCAGAGCAATAAGTTTGAGGATTACAAATTGGCTGTTGATAGATAGGAGCTACAAGTAGAAACATGTGGGATTCAAATAGGAGACTCTTTCTTGACATTTTTTCTATATGGTCTGTACAGATAGTCAGCTCTCAAGTACCCTGCGAGTAAATTAGAGGTCTTTGCCTATTGATCAGGAAAAAAACGAGCTGCCTGGATACCCACACCCATTTACAATCTTAGACACAGCCTCACTGGATCCTTCCCTGGTCGCCTAAGTTTCTCTGTGGTCAATTCAATATTGCACACTACCACGAATGGGCAGTAGACCGCTCAATTAAGTAACTTCCAGCCAAAAGTTCACACAAACGAAGAAATTCATCACCAAATCCTAGTAGTCAACAGAGGTTTAAGAAGACCCTGATTCTTAATGATTGATAAACCCCCATATTCTTTCACCAATTCTTGATGAATTTCCCGTAACAGAGGCAAAGTATGAATTTGTGAATAACAAGCCCTGAACAATAGAACCCCTGTGATGCTACCAGAATTAAGAAATAGGGAACCGATGCAACGGTTTTCCACTTATCTGAGCAGTGTTACCTTTGCAGAAATCTTTAAAAGTACTGCGGTGGAGAGAATTTACATGGTAAGCCTTAAACCATCCCATAGCTTGAAGAGTACCTCTCTTGCTCAGTAAAAGCTTTGCAAAAAAGCCACCTCCATAAAATAATACCATAAAAGAGAGACCTCACCTTGTAAGCGAGGAAATCCGTAGACACACCAAATCCCCTTCCATTCAAATGGTAGCTCAATTCAAGGGCCAAAATAGCCCTTCAAAAGACTCCCAAGCAAACTAGGATATTCCATACTATGAAGATAGGGCGAAGAGCAAAGTTGAAAATATCCACTTTAACCTACAAATCTTGATATTCATTTCTCTCTCGAAAGAGCTCAAAACACTACAGCTTGATAGCTCTTGGAGCACTGCATTAAGGATGAGACAAGAAATGCGAGAATGGGAGAAGAACGGGATGAAGGAAGAAATCGCGAGTGTGGCCTTAACCTACGAATTCCGATGCTCGTTACTGGCCTAAAAGAGCTCGAAATGCTACTGGACGATCTCTTGGAGTACAAAAACAGGGACATATATGATATGCGAGAATGGGTAAAGAATACGATGAAGAAAGAAGGGAAGAAGCACATTTTCAAAGGTGTCCACATTAACCTACAAATATGATGCTCATTCCTGGCCCAAAAGAGCTCAAAGTGCAACCAAACGACAGGTCTTTGAGCATAAAAATCAGAACGGGAAATGCGAGGATGAAGACTACAAGATGAAGACAGCACTAAGCGCAGTCGCGGAGGCACTTGAACCTACACATCCGGATGCTCGAAATCTCCCTCAAAAGAGTTCAAAATACTACAAAACAGTAGGTCTTTGAGCTTAAAATTTACGAACACACATGAAATGCGACGAATGGTGAATTTACAGCACGAACGAATAACGAAGCACAGGAGTGGAGTTGTCTACCTTAACCTACAAATCCCGATGCTTGTTTCTCCCTCAAAAGATCTCAAAATACTACCATAAGATAGCTCTTTAAGCAGGTAATTCAACCGAGACATGAAATGGGAGGGTCAGAAGATAATACCATGGTTGCGGTTGTGCAAAAGTACGATATGCTTCAGGACCGAGGTCGAATTTCCTGCAACAAAAGCTAAAACGTAAAATTGCTCTGCTTCCGCAAAACCCTAAAGGACGAGACCGAAGTACATAACACAGAAGCGAGTCCAGCCGGCCTGCTCGGACATGGATGAATCCTTAACTTCATCCATCTCTCTCCATGGATGTGCTTCGCAGTCTCCGAATCTAAACGTACACGTAACGTATCCCCTTTCTTAGGGCCTCAATACACTACACATCTACACTAAACTGATTATCCCAATTAGTGAGGGAGGGCTACTAGTGAGAGTGGGAAATTAGTGAAGGTGATGCCAAATTTCTTCAAGCTATGAAATTAGTGCCACCAAAGTATCTAGGAAGCATTGTCCATCCCAGCACTATTCACTAAAAATATTAATCATAGCGACATTATTTCTTGAAATTACCACTGACAAGCATGTGTTTTCATATAAAAAAAATTTATCACTCTACAAACACCTTAGAACATGCACTAATTTTTTTGAAATCTATGCTAAATGAGCATGTACTTGTGAATTTAGTGTCACTTGATCAAAAAATTAGCTCTTAATAACTTTGACATTTCACTAAATAGTGTGTGCTTTGAGAATTAGTACCACCCTCACTAATTGTGATAATAAGTGTAATAACTTCAAAAATCTTGTAATCACTAGGTGGCAACCTTATAAAATGGCGTGGAACACTTGCTACTATAGGATCAATCGCAAAAGTCATTTTAAATAACATGGCGTATCAATTTTAATATTCATAACATCACTCAACAATATGCTCGTGAATTGTGGAGCCGGAAATAACACATGCATACTGTCCTTTTTATGTTGGGAATGCCTTACAAAATGAACAATACTTAGCTTGCGTATTATTCATTCGACGCAATAATCCAACATATGGGTATTTTGCAAAACTAACAAGCTAGTAGTTTCAAGGTTTAGGATTGCTTTACTATATGAAAGCCATTCTTTGTGGGCCACATGGGTCATGTAGCTAGTATAGCAGGTCATCAACGTTTCTAGCATCATATGCATGAATCATGAAAGGAAGTTTGTGTCCTTGAATTTCGGCTAGGTGCCCTAGTTATCAAGCTATATACCAAGCACCATGGTTTGCCATCCCCTCTTGAAAAGGGATCAATACCCCTAGCCTTAGTAATGTTACGATGTCACAATGAATCATATATAGTGTAGTGGGCGGTGTCTCCCTCACATGCACTCCTCTCTCCGCCACCTCTCCACTAAGTAAAGATAACACCAAAATCAAGATACTTTATGAACGCATGAATGTGGTTTGAATCCTCTTAAATTCAATATTTGACTAGATGTAGTCAATGTAATGTCAAAATCAAGGAATTCAAATTTCACTTGCGAAATATATTGTTACTGTATTTAGGTATTTAAATTTAGTTTCAATTTATTGGTCAATTTTCTTGTGTGTGATATATATATATATATATATATATATATATATATATATATATATATATATATATATATATATATTCTTTGGATCAAGCATGCCAACCAAATTGTGCTTTAGACAATTATGTCACGCTATGCCCCATAAACCATGCTCATAGATGTTGTTCATTGTGACCCAATGTCCTCCTTAATTGACCATGCCTTTTGGACTAGGTTTGCATATACCATGTAATGCATGTCATTTATCATATGACGGATTACATGATACTATGTTCCATTATCAAAAAATTAAATTAAATTGTATATGGTAGATATTGTCACATTATTTGGCAGTTATTACAATGTCATCAATATACTCTCACTATAAAGAGAACTTGTATGTCTCTACCATCCATCGTGACACAAGAAACAACACCACCGTCTCGTTGGCATACCTCTTCAATTCAATGCAAAGTGTTTGTGTTACAACGGTGGCGTCTCAAAACATTGCGGGTTGATTGGCAACAAGGATGTGAATTGGGTCAAAAATGTCATTTGTTGCATTGGCCAAAACTGAACAATCACGTCCCAATGCCTAGTTGTAAAAGCAATTGGAATGGACAACCTTTGTCCCAGTATCTTCAATGGTGTTATCAATAAATATGCATGTAGTTATAGGGGTGGAAATTTTGCATGCCACATTTTGTTTAAATTGATGGAAAGTGAAAAGACTGACATGGGTCCATTCTTCTTCAAGATTCCATTGTTGTGGGTGATTACAAAGTATGCTTTCAAATGTCTATCGTTCATGATAGTTTGTAGAATAACAAACAAGAGTGGAACATGTAAAATGTTAAAAACATTATTGTTGCAAATAAATAATAAAATTGTTCACCCCACATCATAGTATTCATAATCTTAAAAAAATGAATTTAATGCAATACCTACTAATTACACATCTTTATGTAAAGAGGAAACGGGGGTTAGGGGGGTGACTCCATATTGCCATCAACGTGAACTATGGTGTTACCTCATTTTCAAGCTAGCATGATTCTATAAGTAGTTCCATGTATAACATTCACCACAAAAATTAAAGGGACATCAAAGAAGATTGTTGTAGTTTACATGTGTTGGAATGTAGTTTACGCGTGGGATACAAGTGGGTCGTGGCGAATGTGAACATGACACATGACAAATTTTGAGGGGAGAATATTTAATTTGTGTCGGAATAGGGAGCCTTCTACGGTACCTTCTTTCTAAGGTGAACACATTAAATGGAACCATACGAGTTGTATGCACCTGGCACTCTTCCGCCTTGAGTGGCTTAACGTTGTCGTAGTTCCCATGACATCCATGTTTAGGCCTTGGATTCAAGCAAATCTTCATTTTAGTGTAAACCTTCAGCTGCTCTTGCTAAATAGTAAAGACACCTTGTCCATAACATTAGTCAACACATGCATTCAATTGGGTGGGCCATGGAATCCTAGGAGTATAATCACATCGTCTTGACAAATTTTCACACTCCATGCTACAATGTCAACCTGTTGATGTAGGAAGACCCTTACTTTATTGAGTAATGTTATGTTCCTCGAGAAGAATACAACTTGACTATGTAGTCATGCTTGCCAAGTCTTTGTGTCTTATCCAATTGTCGTGGAGGTTTGCAATTTCCAATACAAATCAAAGCCCCCATTATGCTACTCCTTTTGAATAAATAACAATGCAAAATCATAGTGACATAAAGTTCCAAGTGCATTATGTAGCTATATACCTAAAGTTTTGGACATGAGATTTTGTGCTTTTTCATCCGGTCCAACCCTAAATGGAAGTAGAGAGTCCAAATGAACATAAAAGGTTCACTTAACATGAATTAACTCCCAACCTCTGAGGGGTTGATCACACCAGGCAATTCATAAACCATCCGTCGGCATCTCCGGTTGTAATAGTGTGAAAAATGATGGGCCGATATCTATTTTTGAACATAATCCACATCAATTTAACAGCTGGAACTTGATGGAAAGTTTGGTGTGATCGGGGCATGAGGAGCCTTGTTATTATTGAGAACCCTTTGTCCAAGATAGATGGGTTTATGTAGACACCGTGAAGCTTTGCTTAAGTATAAACAATCCCCTTCTAGGTCGAGGGCCAATTCATTCCACATTTGATCTTACAATTCAAGTAGATCGGGACATGGTATAAGGGACAAATTTTGAAGAAGAACAAGTTGACATGTCTTTGTGTTTGGTTTGGGGGCATAAAATGGGGGCAATTGTGGGTTAGTGTTGGGATGGTTTTAGAATCCGTTTGTGGCGGGAAAATTGTGTCTAGGGAGGGATTTAGATAGTTAGGCAACTAACTTTAAAGAAATGTAGTACATTCATATGATGTGAAATGTATCTTATTTTGATTTTTACCATGTCCAAGCCAATCATGCATATCACTAATGTAAACAACCCCTATTCAGTTGCTTTAAAAAAAATTAAGACACCTATTTTCGAGTGGTGTATGGTTTGGTGTAGCTCCAAGAACAAATACCAACAATACATGTATTTGAAAGAGAGTGCATTGCGTGCTCAACATACGATAACCATCCTAAGCTCAATAGTCAACATAACTTGGGGAACCTATACATAGCCATTAAATGAGCTTGAGAATTTTCAATGCAAGATGTTCACATAAGCTCCAAAAAATTGTAAGGAAAGTGGCTACGATCGATTTGGATTTGGTAACCATCTCATAATAATTGTGTGTTTCATATCCAAGGAGAAGTGGGCTAGTTGAAAGAAGTAACCATTTAAGACCCATCTACCTCAACATGTAAGTAAGATCTTGGTGTGCACAAGAATCTCATCAAAGTGCTTCAGATGTGTTCTTCCACTATGCTTCATATGTATGATGACATTCATATCTTATGTATTCCAAAGCACATATTATAAGTGCACTGCCATTATTCAAATCCATAACAATGTTATGTGGGCTTGACAACATTCCACATAGTATTCCCGGATATTCCCCACATTCAGTGGAATATTGTCAGTCCCATAGAACATTGTTATGGATCTGAATAATGTTATGCATTGTTATTCATTGTTATTCATATAAGTGTTAAAGTTTCGGTGCTCCGAAGTGTTAAGAGATATCAAGGGTGGACTGTCCAAAGGAACAAATGATACACAAGCCTATCTTTCTCATCTACAGATTCAGATGCTTTAAGTTCAACAGGCTGACGTGGAATATAAAAGTATAGCACGTGTCACAATGTGACGTAGTCAAGAATCTGCACAGTCAAAAAGCGGCCGGGCGCCCGGCGACTTCTAAAAACAATTGAAGCGAACGCAAAGGGAACGTTGGGAACGCAACGAGGGGAACTTGTTGAGCATCTGCACTCCAAACGCTGCCGCAGTGTCCAATACAAAAAGATGAACTGTGCACAATATATGGAGAAGCAATTCCTTAGTTCTGATCTCGATTGCAATCCTTTGTTACATCGATCGCCAGTTTCACGCTCAAAATTTGCTCAAATTTTTGCTGGATATCGTGGCTTGCTGAGTTTTCAGGGAGCATATGTGTTTTGGGAAATCGTATTGTGATTACGGTTTGAACATCAGTCTACTCATCTGGGATCGTGATTCCACCTGCATCGGTTACCATCTTCCTACTTGAATTTCGCCAATTTTTTTTCCTGGTCGAGGATTGATGGCTTGCTGAGTTCTTACGGAGTATATGCTGTTGGGAGTTCAATGGTTGCGAGGGTGTGGGAATTAGGGTTTGGTGAAGACGTTAATCGATCCATCGATCGAGAGGTGGGTTAGATTCAAAATTTGGTTGGTTTCAGGCAGATAGCGTGGAGGAGATCGAGCTCTTTGTGTGGAAATTTGAGGAGCAAGTTGTATACGTGGTGGCGTGTGAGACGCGTTACTGAGTTTATAGGTAGCTATTCGTAGGTTGGGGTTTTGTGGCGAACTTTGAGGCGGGAAGTGCGACAGGAAACACAAGTGGCCTATGGATAGTGAGCGTAAGTAGTGAAGCGAAGGAAGTGAAAAATGGGGAACAGACAGGAGGAAGATGCTTTGGCGATGGAGAGACGGACCCGGAGCTCTGGAGGAGGGTGGCAAGACGATGACAGTGACGATCTGGAGGTCATGGGGTGGCGTAGTTTCTGGCTGGTGCGATGGGGGAGAACGACCATCTACAATCCGCTCATGGCCATCCTGCGCAGGTAGCTCACCCATTGAACAATGAATGCTTTCTACCTTGTTGCTCGTCGTTGTGGTCGTAGAAGAATTTGCTGGCTTTTCTGTGCACATTTGGCATCACTTACTCATTCTTATTTCACTTTTGGCCATCCACAATCCTCCTAGGGCCATCCTGCGCAGGCAACACAATGATTCCTGGATACTTTGTTGCTCGGCTCCGTAGTCCTAAAAAGGATTTGCTGGCTTTCTTGGGCACATTTGGCATCACTTACTCATTGTCAATTTGCTTTTACTTTGACAGGGGAACAGAGCCGAAGCAGCTGGCCATGTCCGCAGCTCTGGGCATTACTCTTGGAGTCTTCCCAATCTACGGCATAACAGTCTTCCTGTGCGGCCTAGCAGTGGCAATCCTAGGAGGGAAGTGTCACGCCCCCACCTTGATGTTGGGAAACCTCCTTGCCACGCCGCTGGAGTTCAGTATGATGGTACCCTTTCTACGTGTAGGTGAAACCCTAGTAGGTGCCGACCCGTATGTGCTCTCGAAAGACGCGCTTTGGCAGGCCCTCACAGGGAAAGCATCGAGCGCATTGCTGCTTGCCATTGCGCACGCGCTCTTAGGTTGGCTTGTCGCCGGCCCTTTCTTATTTCTCGCCTTGTACATAGTGCTTCTGCCAATCATGCGGTGGGCGCAGCAGCAATTTGGAGGGCAAGACCGCCCGGCTCCTGAGCGTGTGGTGCTCCTGAATGAGGAAGTCCTTCTCGGGAAGAAAGAGATAGGGGAGTGATTCTTCCTTCATTAGTAATTCAGGGTTAGGACTTGATTGCCTTGTTCCGGGTCAGATGTGGAGGAAATCCAGATGCATCAGCCTCGAATTTAGTATGTAGATAGTTTTCTCCACCACATATCTCGCAAATCACTACGCATATTGGAGGGGCACATTTGATGGCAACCATGTGAGAGGTCGGCCCACGCCACTATGGGCAGAGGGACATTGTGGCCGTTGTGAGGCCCTTAAATCTCATGCCATCTGTATATTGGAATTCTGCGCAGAATGCAGCAGGCATACCATCACCTCAGACTCATTCATTGAGATCTTATACATACAATTGTGGGGCATAATGCACTTGCATTATACTTCTCCCCTACACAAGAAATACTTCAACAATTAGAATGCGTTGAAGTGTACAGGAATTCAGGTTTTTGGTGGTTTGGTTACCACGATTCCTGCAAATGTTTGAGATTCTTTTTCTTTTCAAGGTCACTCGCAAGTCATTGTTTTTACTTGGAGATAGATGCAACGGTTGTTTATCGCCCCTACATCAGAAATGTTATTTCTGTTCTGGGAAAGCTGGAGCAGGTTCAAGTTCTCTCCTCCACATATCTTGCTAATCACTAAGCACAATGTTGGACTACAATTGATGGCAACCATGTGAGAGGTTTGTCCATGCCACTGTGGGCAGAGAGGCATTGTGGCCATTGTGAGGCTCTTAAATCTCATGCCATCTGTACCTGTACATGGGAATCCTGTGCAGAATGCAGCAGGCACACCTTGATGTTACCTTGATCTCGTCATTGAGATCCTATACATACAATCGTGGGGCATAATGTGCTCGCATTATGCTTTTGCCCTATGCAAACAAAAATATCCAACCACAGTATGTTGAAGTCTATGGGAATTTTCATTTCCAGTCCCTGTGAATGTTTGAGATTTCTTTATCCTTAGAACTTTCTGTGGCTCACTCACAGGACATTATTTTCATTTGGATATGGATGCAACATTTGCAGCTACATCAGAAATGCACTGTGTTCTTTGTTCTGGGAAAATCTGGAGCAGGTTTAAGCTTTCGCTGATTTCTAATTGTGGGGCATAATGTGCTTCCTTTGTATCTTCGTCTTGCACAAATTGAGAACCAAGCTTTTGTTGTAGTGTATACAAGCTCCGATTTGATTGCTGTAATTCCTGTGTTACTCAAGTTTCCTTTTCTCTTAAGTTGTCAACCTCACCAACACCTTTTTTTAATAAAAGAATCCGTTCAGAAGATGTTTGCATTTGATAGATGCATCATTGCAAGTATGTGTCATTTACTACGTATGTGCAAGATGCACGTGTCATATATTGCTGTTATTTCATTGTTTTTAGCATTTGCTTCATGTGTGACAAATCCCTACTTGTGCTTGTCACGCAAAGTGTTGTGCACACACACAGAATTTTAACAGATTACTGATATTGATGTGCAATTTTTTGTGGTTACCATGAAGAAAAGATAGTTTGAAGTGTATCTTCAGCCAAGGTTTTGTCAGCAACAATGAACATCGAGTTATACAGTGTTGATGTGTGCAAGATTCAGCAATCCTTTCCACCTTGTATAGTTATCATGGAGACTTCATGACTCCACTTGTAACATGAGATTGCCCAAATAATGTCCCTAAGAGCTCCTCTGGACAAAGAACTGTTTTATGCAACGAACGGAGAGAACCAACTGCTGGTTGCAGATGAACTACACCAAATATGATATTTAGTGTCATATGGTATTTGATGTCACTACGGTAACTTTTCGGATGACACTTCTTATGAATACGTGAACAAATACTGTCATGGATGAAGGATGAGTTCATCCATTGGCCAGAACCCTACCTTCTCTTGCCAGCAACTTGTGATGAAATATTGTCATGGATGCTTGAAATTTGGATGAAAACATCTCTTGGTAAGTGACGGTAATTGCAACACTGTAAATCTATAATCCCCCCAAAAATTTACAAGGAGTGACAAATAATGTTGGGTTCACATTTAGTGTTGGTGACACTATACCGCAGTTTACAATAAGAGAAAGACAATTAGAATTGGTGACACTAAATATCACATTCAGTGTAGTTGAGTTTGAAAAATACCGGTTCAAGTTCAAGTCTTCAGGAAAATTACCAATCAATTTAGAGGAATATGTAGAATATACCTTACATAGTGAAGAAAACTCAAAAGATCACAAGAAGCACCTGGTTGGACTTTTTCTTTTTTCTTTTTTCTTTTTTCTTTTTTTTGAGACAAAAGGCCGATAGGCCAGCGCCAAAGCACAGGAGGCAGTTGACCACTTGGCAAGTTTTTGTCAAGTACAGTAGAGAGGAGATTTCACAGCCGGGAATTGAACCGCCAACCTCTTCCTTGAGATTTGGGTATCTCTCCACCATCATCTAGTAGTTTAGGGTCGTCTCGGACCATAACCGGTTGGACTTGGAAACACTAGAATATCGATCGATTACGTCCAAAATTCTCCCCGAACATTGGTTTTTTATGTTATGGGTTGACTGACTACGGCTGTCAGAATGCACATTTGATACTCTGCGTCATGTCTGACTGTATAAATGGATATTTGATTATCAATGCCACATATGACTCCCGTGTCCTCATATACTAATTTTAATGCATTTAACATATTTTTATTAATATAAATCAACATAATATAAATACGGGAGTTGCAGTAACAATCATAAATAGTATCTGAATAGAAATGGTCTTACAGTGCTAAACAATAGGTGTTTTGAAGCCATCTTTTTATGTTGAATGAATGAGAGGTACAGTTATATACGATTAGTTCCTCTCTCCTGAGATGTAACTTGACTATTGAAATTGTCTAATAGCTCCAAAATTTTCAGTAAGAAATTGCATGGAAGGTCATATTCTCCATATCTCATGAAGCACTTGCATCTCAAGAGGCATTTTGACATTTTGATCCCTTCAAGATCATATCATGCTCACAATCTTCGACCAAATAAGGGAGTTTCTCATCAAAACAATGAGATTTGTGATTATGATGCAATCTCAAACTAATTATAGGAGGACCAAAAGCACATCATGTATTTCTAACCACATGGACATCATGGATGGTGCATGACAATTTCTCTTTGATAATAGGGTTGAGGCGTCTATAACTGATAAAATAAGAGAGCTTGCATATGTTTAGGAGGAGTAATAACGGGGAATTATTTTTCTTGCGAAGAGAAGAAAATTTTAGGGAGAACATATGTTCTTTTTCATGGATATGCAAATTGCTATAAATTTTGATGCGGTAAAGTTAGGGTAACACATAGTCGATCTATAGGTTAATTCATAACCGCTCATCTAAATGCTAATGCTGGGCTACGACGGTTGTGAAAACTCTTATGAGGGTAATCAATCACAAGCCGCCGCCACATAAACTTTAGCTTTGTTCACTTGAAAAAAACATAGATCTCATCCATGTCAACATTAAATGGCCCTAGTGGGTGGTTAAATGGACCTAGTTGACTATGGATGCCTCGACATTAGTTACGAAGAAACCCTTCGAAATGTTATTTTAGAGCACATCTTAGAAAGTGCTTTACCCTTCAAGTCCACGTGTAAGTACAACATACCCAAAACCAACACCTAACTCAAATCTAACACCTATAAATCTTGTCTAATAAGTACATATTGATTATGAAGATGTACATTGTTTAAAAACCTAATATAAGAGTTCATTTTAGATAGCCTACAAATGAAACTTCAAAATCTTATAACTTTTGCATATGTTATCCAAATGATGCGTTCTTTAATGCATTTGAATCATGCAAAAATAAAACATATCAATTTGACAATCACGATAAAAGAATGTGCTCAACGCTTGTCTTGTCGGTTTTAGGTATACTTACCTTAGTGGGCATTTATGAGTTAAGAACATGTTTCAAGTAGGAAATGTAGTGGAGTGTTGACATCCAAGTGACAACAAATGTTGAACTAGTATTGTTTTGTTTTTATAAGATTAATTGGGTATCTAGGATAGTGAGAATTTTACCTTTTTAAAATTAACCATTTTAATACTAATAGAGTATTGATATTTGATGATATTATTGTTTTTGATATCATAATTTGGGGTCTATATACCATGCAATAACCTTCATAACTAGATAAATTGACTTTGATATTGTATATGGTTTAGAATGGTATTGACACAAAAATAACTCGGGCATACAAAGATTATAATTATTGATGTTTCATTACTGACATCATGCATTGGCACAACCTTGAAGGGCAGAGATGGGCTCTAAGGTGGAAAAACAGAAAACGGTGAAAATAAAGCCGATTTTGCTAGAAAGAGGGGCTTGAAATTTGTGCAATGTTTTTTTTTTGTTAGAGATGGAGGAGAGGAGATGACGAGGAATCCAAGTTGTTCCTTAATTTTTTTTTCCATGTAAATAATTGGTTACGTTTTCCCAAAGAGGCAAGTAAGTCAAACTCCCTACTTGTATAGTAGAGTCTCCCTATCAAAATTTTCTACTCTACATACGAATGCACACAAAATGATTAGCTCAATGACACCCAAAAAATATCCCAAATGCTGTGAAACATGACCTATCCGGTCAATTGCTACATCTAACCTATCTATGCATCCTTTTCAGGCACGACTTTTACAATTAGCCATTTTGGGTCCACACATGAATCATTGTACTCCTTGTGTAGTGCAGCAGTTGTGGTCATTCACCGTTTTCCGTTTTTGTACCTCAACATAGCGAAAAATTTGGGATTCGCCCCAACGCAAATGCATGCTTCTCGAGGCGAATGGTCTTTCTACTTCGCACATGGTGCACATGCTGGGCTAACTTCAATCCTCAATAGGTAAAACTTAACCATCGTTTTGGGCAAGCCATCAATTGGAAGGATTCCGCACTTCCCACGCCCATTGAAGGTCTATAGCAGACATGCTTCCGCAACCTGACAATGTTGGGGAATTGCAAGTCCGAATATGAAACTGTGTGCGTTGTTTGAGCATCTGCGCTTCGGATCTCTTGGCGGAGGAGTTTCGATTACTGAGATTTTCAGGTACCAATGGTGTGTGGGGTTGAGTTGTTTGGAATTTCTTGGGTGTCTGGGTGTTTTAGGTGTTGTGAAGTGAGAATCCTTTTAGTGTGGGTTCTGGGTTTTGTGTGAGCCTCGAATCTCGTACCGGGTGAAGTTCGATCGGCGAGGTTTCAGCTTGAGAGTGTGTGTGTTGTTTGAGATTTTGGAGATTTTTGGAGGATTTTGGAGGATTTTGGGTTTCTTCGGATCTGTGGCAAGCGAATCTTCGATCGTCCGATGTGGATTCGGTGATGGGTTTTAATATATAGCGTGGCTGGTTATGGGAAGGATTCTTTTTTTGGATTTGGAGTTTCTGGGTTGGGTGAAGGGAGGATTTCCAGGATTTCTGGTTTCGATCGAGCCTTGAGGAATCTTTGACCTCCCATCTCCGAGTATGTTTCGGTATTAGGTTTTGTCGACTGAGGCGAAGGGGTCATTTGAGAAGAAACTCGTGAGGGTTTGTGGCGGAGGCTCCAAATAAGATTGATGCTTGATGGAGGAACTTTGGCTTAAGATAACATATTCCACATTTATGCTGGACCAGGAATTAGTCACGCATTTTTATGAATTGCTCAAGTTTCTTAGTCACATTCTGAAATATTCTGTCTTGTGCACATGCGCAGCTTGGTGAGCCGAAGAATGGCGAGACTTACAACGGTCATCTAGGCGATTGGGATACGCGGATGAGCTAAAGTCCTCGTGGAATCATTTGTTCCTCTAAGTTGAACACTACTCCTCCGAATTTTGCAAGTTTCATGCTCTTCATTTTTTTTTTGAGATGAATCAAGGAGGCGGCTAATTCCCTCTCATCCTGCGTCTGAGACAGAGTGGTTGACATTGCAAGTAAGTGATCGGTTCAACGTTGTTTGAGCCTCGCATTTGTGACCAAGCTTTTATTGCCGAGGTTGTTGTTCTGTGATGGGGCTGTGGAGGAGGTGAGAGAAATTCGAGGATTTTTAAAGATTTCCGAGAGTTAGGGTGCGTGGGGAATTTGTTGGCTCACACGACTGAGACAAAGTGGTGGACTTTGAATGTAGGTGATTGGTTCGGCGTTGTTCGAGCCTCGAATTTGTGACCACGCTTTGATTGGTAAGAGTTTCTACGATTTGCCGGTTTCCAAGCGTTAGGGTGCAGCGAGGATTTTAAGGAGGAGTCTCTAAGGTGAACACTCTTTCTCCGAAATCGTAAGTTTCAGGTTCCTTCATTATATTTTGGAGACAATTCAAGGCGTTGATTGATTCCCTCTGTTGCGTCTGAGACAGTGTGGTCGACATTGCATTGCATGTAGGTGATCGATTCGGCGTTGTTTGATTCTCAAATTTGTGACCAAGCTTTGATTACCAAAGTGGTTGTTCGGTGATGGATTTGTAGAGGAGGTGAGAGAGTTTCCTCGGTTTCCGAGGGTTAGGGTGCAGGGGTATATTGCGGAGTTAGAGTTAGAGTTAGAGTTTCGGTGATTGTTGGTAATAGTTGCTTGGAGATGGCGTTGGGGAAAGTGCCAGCAAATTACACCCCCTTGACCCCGCTGGGATTTCTGGAGCGGGCGGCGTTCGTCTATGGATCCCGAACCGCAGTGATTTACGGCCCGCACCGCTACACATGGTCGGAGACTTACGCGCGGTGCCGAAGGATGGCATCGTCTCTCCTCCGCAACGGACTAACCGCGGGCGACATCGTGGCCGTGGTCGCGCCCAACGTCCCGGTGATGTACGAGGCCCATTTCGGAGTCCCTATGGCCGGAATGGTTCTAAATGCCATCAACATCCGTCTCGACCCGCGCATGATCGCCTTCTTCCTGCAACACTCAAAAGCCAAAGCACTCATCGTCGACGAAGAGTTTTTCCCTCTCATCGACGCAGCACTCTCCGTCATGGCTGAGAAGCTCGGGTCATTCAAGCTCCCCCTGCTCATCATTGCGGAGGAAGGTCTTGGCCACATTGATCGCAGCAAACACAAGGGTTTCGCCACCGCCATAACCCGCGGTGCAATTGAGTACGAGACTTTTCTTGCTGAGGGTGATCCAGAATTTTCTTGGAATCCCCCTGCAGATGAGTGGGACTCGATCTCCCTATGTTACACTTCAGGCACAACGTCCAGCCCTAAAGGTGTGGTTCTCGGCCACCGAGGAGCGTACCTTGCAGCTTTGAGCAACATTCTTGTATGGGAGGTTCCGATCGGTGCTGTTTACCTCTGGACGCTCCCCATGTTCCATTGCAACGGATGGTGTTACACATGGGGTATGGCTGCACAAGCAGGGACGAATGTGTGTCTCCGCCATGTCACAGCGTCCGACATCTTCAAAGCGATCGCGGACCATGGGGTTACGCATTTCTGCGGTGCCCCCGTGGTGCTCAACATGTTGATCAATTCCCCGGAATCGGAGAGACCTTACATGCCGCACAAGGTGCATGTGATGACCGCGGGTGCGGCCCCGCCCGCGGTGGTGCTTGCCAAAATGGAGGAGCAAGGGTTTAGGGTGACACACACGTACGGGCTCACGGAAACGTTCGGCCCGTCGACGATCTGCGCATGGAAGCCGGAGTGGGACGAGTTGCCGTTGCAGGATCGCGCAGTTTTGAACTCTCGCCAAGGGGTTCGGTACGTGGGGCTCGAGGCGCTCGATGTTGTGCACCTTAAAACCCTAGCCCCCGTTCCTGCGGACGGCGTCACGTTAGGGGAAATCGTAATGCGTGGCAACATGGTGATGAAAGGATACTTGAACAATCCGAAGGCGACCGAGGAGAGTTTCAAAGGCGGGTGGTACCATTCTGGTGATATTGCCGTAAAACACCCCGATGGGTACATCGAAATCAAAGACCGTGCGAAGGACATCATCATCTCCGGAGGCGAGAACATCAGCTCCCTCGAGGTCGAAAGTATTCTGTACCGGCACCCGGCAATCCTCGAAGCGTCGGTTGTGGCGAGGCCGGATGAGCAGTGGGGCGAGACGCCATGTGCTTTCGTTACACTCAAGGAGAATGCGACTCTCACGGAAGCAGATGTGATTCAGTTCTGTCGAAAAGAGCTGCCGCATTTCATGGTGCCTCGCTCCGTGGTGTTTAGTCCGCTTCCCAAAACTGCCACCGGCAAGATTCAGAAGCATGTTCTTCGCACGAAAGCCAAGGCTCTGGGCAGCCTTTCTCCGAAGAGTCGGCTCTAAACCCCTAAACCCCAAACCCTAAAACCTATCAGTGATTTGTTGGAAAAGCCTGTCACTAAACCCCATTGTTCAATCTTAATTCTGAGTCATGGCAATTGTGAGGTTTTGGAGATTGATTCTTCTCAGAGCTTGGCAATTTGAATGTGACTTTCTTTCCACGATTGGAAGGGGCTGGCGGGTTGCATCTCATCAGATTCCAGTAGAGCGTTGGAAGTCCTGGTTAGATGGGTCCTTGTAAAAAATCCTTGTATAAATCTGAACTCTCCTGATAGGACATCATCACCATTGGGAGTCAGAGGTCTGAATTTGGATTTATCAAGTTGCTCACAAGTGCAACTGTCCTTTACTGTATCACTTGTGATGTCTTTGATTGTGACAAGCTGCAAAAGCTCAAGCAGGATTTGCACCTATCAAGTTCTCAGTGTTTTGTTGGGAATGCCTGACACAACCCCATTTTTCAATCTATATTCTGAGTGAGGGCGATTGTGCGGTTTTGAAGATTGTCTCCTTCTCAGGACCTATGTGCAGTCAAGCTTGGCAATCTGCATGTGACTTTCTATCTTTGATTGGAAGGGGCAGGCAGGTGGCATCTCATCAGGTTCCAGTAATTTATAAAAAGCAGTGGAAGTCATTTTATTGAGGAATTATCACCAGTGACCAAGCTAGTCACACATCAAAACACGTGTTCTCCATTCGTGAGACTCAGCTGGTGCAAACTCTGTTCATGAGACACTTTGCAAGTAAACAAAAGGAGTGGAGAATACAATGAGTGGAGAAGATATTCCACTCACTCCCGTTCCTTCATTTGTTTTTCAAGATCCTAGAACTCCTCGTTTGAAGCAGTGGATACATTTTCTACCTTTTGATACTGGGCTTTTTATGTTACATCTATGACAATTGTCTCAGTCACAATGATTCGAAATGTCAAATTGAGATGATCACGGAAGTGTACATACCATTCACATGTATTTGTCGTCATTGTTTGATTGTGCGGCCTTAAAAAGGATCAAGAACAAGGAACTTTGAAGGAATTTGAATTTAGAGCTAGGAACTTTGGTGCCTGCAAGTGCATCCCTCGATAAAAACACCTGATCAGATCAGAGACTTTGTGAAACAAGCCCTGGGTGGGTAGATTGCAAGCCTCAATAGAGTGGAAGTACAATGCAAGGATCGTTGGGGGAACTCAACTTGCTAATCCACATACTTTAAAACTGAGCAAGGACCTACGCATCACACCTCGAGAGAGTCTCACATGTGAAGGGGAGTGATGAAGGCTAGACATGAACAGCAAAAAGCGTTGTCTACTGAACTTGTCTAGCAGGATGATAGAGGCTCTATGAATTACGTCAAGCAGATGCTGCTGCGGTGGTTTCTTCTCCTTCAAGCAGCAAGTTGCTCATTAGACTGGTGGAGCTACTGTCAAGCGAGTGGAAGACATTTAATAACTCTTCTTTTTTCTCATCTGATTTGAGTAGTACGGTGTCTAGGGGGTAGTTGAATGCGGCACCATTGTCATTTGCAGCGACAGTCTCTTCTCCTGAGGCAAAACCACATGTCAGTTCATCCAGTTGTCATCGTTTTGAAATATTCACGTCATGCTGTGCAATGTTCACCTCATGGCGGCAAATATGTCTTGTTGCAGGGGTGGTTGTGATTCATTGCCTTGAAACTCGAAAATATTGCCATTTTCAAACTTCTCAATCAACGATGTTTGAAAATTTCCTCACTTTCTGTCTCAAATGCAAAGTGTTAAATTACAACGAGTTAATCGCATGAGGCACATATGTGCATACTCATGTACTGACCTGTTGAAGTTACTAGTGCTTCTGCTTTGTCCACTTTCTCTTCTACGTGCTTGTCTTGTGCAGGTGGTGTAGAAGATTCCTGTCCTAGGACATCATCTACTTTGGTGACATCTTCAATGGGTTGCCCGTCAATGCCCAGAGAGGGTTGCCAACCTCTGAATGAAAGATCTCTTGATGTAGTCTTCAGAAGAGGGTTCCCAACATTAGAAGGGACAGACTCCGCCGGCTCCCCAGTGGATGCTTCCTCAGTTGCTTTGGCAGTAGCCACCTCTACCGATTTTTGAGCCTCTGCCTCCTCTGATCTTGCCACTCCAACTCGGGATGTCTCAGCCTCCACCTCCTCGGGTGCAATGAATTCCCTCTCTGCAACCTCGGCTGTTGCCTCTTCATCAATGGGTGCAGGAGCTGCAACCTCCTCCTCGACTTCAGGGACTACTTCCACAACCTTCTCCTCTTCGATTGGGCTTTCTTCCTCCAATGCAGCATCAGGGGTTGGCTCCACTATGGGCAATTCCTTTTCGTCCACTGTTGTCTCTTCCATCAAAGTCTGATGAACTGGAGCCTCTTCTTGAACAACTCCAACTGCCTTCTCGTCCTCAACTGGAGTCGATGTTGCAGGCTCTCCCACAACCTCGGTCTCAGGTGCAACGAATTCCTTCTCTACAACCTGAGCTTCTTCCATTTCAGGTTCAGTCACCACTGCATTATCTTCCTCAAGTGGAGTATCTGTTGGTTGCTCCTCAGTGGGTTCAACGAGCTCGGCCTCAGGTGCAACTATTTCCTTCTCTGCAACCTTGGGTGCTGCATCTTCCACTGGGCTCTCTTCACCTGCAGCGTGCACGTCAACGGGTGCAGGAGCTGCAACCTCCTCCTCGACTTCAGGGACTACTTCCACAACCTTCTCCTCTTCGATTGGGCTCTCTTCCTCCAATGCAGCATCAGGGGTTGGCTCCACTATGGGCAATTCCTTTTCGTCCACTGTTGCCTCTTCCATCAAAGTCTGATGAACTGGAGCCTCTTCTTGAACAACTCCAACTGCCTTCTCGTCCTCAACTGGAGTCGATGTTGCAGGCTCTCCCACAACCTCGGTCTCAGGTGCAACGAATTCCTTCTCTACAACCTGAGCTTCTTCCATTTCAGGTTCAGTCACCACTACATTATCTTCCTCAAGTGGAGTATCTGTTGGTTGCTCCTCAGTGGGTTCAACGAGCTCGGCCTCAGGTGCAACTATTTCCTTCTCTGCAACCTTGGGTGCTGCATCTTCCACTGGGCTCTCTTCACCTGCAGCGTGCACCTCAACGGGTGCAGGAGCTGCAACCTCCTCCTCGACTTCAGGGACTACTTCCACAACCTTCTCCTCTTCGATTGGGCTTTCTTCCTCCAATGCAGCATCAGGGGTTGGCTCCACTATGGGCAATTCCTTTTCCTCTGCTGTTGCCTCTTCCATCAAAGTCTCATGAACTGGAGCCTCTTCTTGAACAACTCCAACTGCCTTCTCGTCCTCAACTGGGGTCGATGTTGCAGGCTCTCCCACAACCTCGGTCTCAGGTGCAACGAATTCCTTCTCTACAACCTGAGCTTCTTCCATTTCAGGTTCAATTACCACTACATTATCTTCCTCAAGTGGAGTATCTGTTGGTTGCTCCTCAGTGGGTTCAACGAGCTCGGCCTCGGGTGCAACTATTTCCTTCTCTGCAACCTTGGGTGCTGCATCTTCCACTGGGCTCTCTTCACCTGCACCGTGCACCTCAACGGGTGCAGGAGCTGCAACCTCCTCCTCGACTTCAGGGACTACTTCCACAACCTTCTCCTCTTCGATTGGGCTCTCTTCCTCCAATGCAACCTCAGAGATTGGCTCCTGAATTGCTCCAGCCACATCCTCCGCCTCCACTACGGGCAAGTGCTTTTCCTCGACTGTTACCTCTTCCGTCAAAGTCTCTTCAACTGGGGCCTCTACTTCCGCACCTGCAGGTGGTGACCTAGCCTCCTCCATCCTCAGATCAGTTTCAATTGCCTTCTCGTCCTCCTCAACTGGAATTGATGTTGCGGTCTCTCCAGCAACCACGGCCACAGGTGCGACGAATCGATTCTCTTCAACCTCAGGCTCCACCAATTCAGGTTCAACTAACACTACATTATCTTCCTCAAGTGAAGCTTCTGTTGCTTGCTCCTCAATTGGTTCAACAAGCTCGGCATCCGATACAACGCATTCCTTCTGTGCAACCTCCGCTGTTCCATCATCCACTGAACTCTGCTCAATCCCAGCATGATCCGCGCCACGTGCAGCACCTGCAACCTCCTCCACAACTTCAGGGGATATTTCCACAACCAGCTCCTCTTCGACTGGGATCTCTTCCTCCTCAACCTCAGCTTCGGGTGCAACGAATTCCTTCTCAGCAACCTCGGGTGCCGCCTCTTGGTCCTCCATCGATGCTTCAATTGGAGTCTCCTCCTCCACGGCTGCAACTACAGCTTCTTCTTCCTCCACTTCACGTTCAACCTCCACAACCTTCTCGTTCTCAACTGGGCTATCTTCCTCCAATGCAGCTTCCTCTTCTGTGGGAACGGCAACATTTTCATCCTCAGCCTGGAGTGCAACGAATTCCTTCTCGGCAACCACGGGTGCCGCCTCCTCTTCAACGGCAGCTTGCTCCTCGACCGGTGCTACTTCAACTGGAGCCTCCTCCTCCACGAATGCAACTACAGCTTCTTCAACTGGACCAGGATCCTCTGCAGGTGCCTCTTCAGTGGGAGTGGCAGCTTCAACTTCGGCCTCAGTTGCAATGAATTCCTCCTCCGCAACCTTGGGAGCCACCTCCTCTTCAATGGTAGCTTGCTCGACGACCAGTGCTTCTTCAACCGCTTCATGTTCAACCTCCACAACCTTGTCCTCCTCAACCGGGCTCTCTTCCTCCATTACAGCTTCTTCAAGGGTCTGCTCAATTGGTGCTGCGAGTTCCTCGGTTTCCAATGCCGGCGATTCCACTGTGGGAGTGGCAGCCTCCTCAACCTCAGCCTCCGGAACAACAAATTCCTTCTCTGCAACCTCGGGGGCTGCCTCGTTTTCAATGGCAGCTTCCTTCACGACCGGTGCTTCTTCAATCGGAGCATCCTCCTCCACGGGTGGAACTACAGCTTCTTCAACCAGAGCAGCCTCCTCCAGGGGTGCCTCTTCTGTCGGAGCAGCAGCCTCTTCAACACCAGCCTCCAGTGCAACGAATTCCTCCTCCACAACCTCGGGTGCTGCTCCCTCTTCAATGGCAGCTTCCTCCACTACCAGTGCATCTTCAACAAGAGCATCCGCCTCCACAGGTGCAACGACGACTTGCTCTTCCTCCACTTCACGTTCAACCTCTGCAACCTTGACCTCCTCAACTGGGCTTTCTTCCTCCACTGCAGCTTCTTCAAATGTCTCCTGAATTGGTGCCACGAGTGCCTTGGTCTCCAATGCTGGCGATTCCACTTCCTCAATGGGTGGCTCTTCAATGGGAGCCGTAGCCTCCTCAACCACAGCCACGGGTGCAATGAATTCCTTCTCTGCAACCGCGGGTGCCGCCTCCTCTTCAATGGCAACTTGCTCCTTCACCGGTGCTACTTCAAACAGTGCATCCTCCTCCATGGGTGCAACTACAGCTTCTTCAACCGGAGGAGCTTCCTCGACAGGTGCCTCCTCTGTGGGAGCGGCAGCCTCCTCAACCTCAGCCTCGAGTGTAACAGATTCCTTCTCCTCAGTCGCGGGTGCTGCCTCCTCTTCAAGGCCAGGTTGCTCTTCCACCGGTGCTTCTTCAACCGGTGCATCCTCCTCGACAGGTGCAACTACAGCTTCTTCAACCTGAGCAGCCTCCTCCACAGGTGCTTCTTCTGTGGGAGCGGCAGCCTCCTCAACCTCAGCCTCGGGTGCAACAAATTCCTTCTCCACAATTGCGGGTGCTGCCTCAAGGGCAGCTTGCTCCTGCACCGGTGCTTCTCTAACCAGTGCATCCTCCTCCATGGATGCAATTACAGCTTCTTCAACCGGAGCAGCCTCCTCCATGGGTGCCTCTTCTGTGGGAGTGGCGACCTCACCCTCGGGTGCAATGTATTCCTTCACGGCAACCTCAGGTGCCGCCGCCTCTTCAATGGCAACTTCCTCGACCTGTGCATCTTCAACAGGAGCATCCTCCTCCATGGGTGGAACGACGGCTTTTTCTTCCTCCAACTCCTTTGTAACCTCCACAATCTTGTCCTCCTCAACCGGACTCTCTGCCTGCAAGGCAGCTTCTTCAAGTGGCTCCTCAATGGGCGTGGCGAGTTCCTTGGTCTCCAGACTCGGCAGTTCCGCGTCCTTGATGGGGTCCTGCTCTGTGGGAGTGGCAGCCTCCTCAATCTCAGCCTCGGGCGCAACAAATTCCTTCTCCACAACCTCGGGTACTTCCTCCTCTTGAATGGCAGCTTGCTCCTCGACCGGTGCTTCTTCAACTGGTACATCCTCCTCTACGAGTGGAACGACAGCTTCTTCAACCGGAGCAGCCTCCTCAACCTCAGCCTGGGGCGCAACAAATTTCTTCTCCACAATCTCGGGTGCCATCTCCTCTTCAATGGCAGCTTCCTCCTCGACCGGTGCTTTGTTAACTGGTACATCCTCCTCCACGGCTGCCTCCTCTGTCGGAGCTGGAGCATCCTCAACCCCAGCCTCCGGTGAAAGAAATTCCCTCTCCACAACCTCGGATGCTGCCTCCTCTTCAATGGGAGCTTGCTCCTCGACTGGTTCTACTTCAACTGGTGCATCCTCCTCCACGGCTGCCTCCTCTGTCGGAGCTGGAGCATCCTCAACCCCAGCCTCCGGTGAAAGAAATTCCCTCTCCACAACCTCGGATGCTGCCTCCTCTTCAATGGCAGCTTGCTCCTCGACTGGTTCTTCTTCAACTGGTGCATCCTCCTCCACGGCTGCCTCCTCTGTCGGAGCTGGAGCATCCTCAACCCCAGCCTCGGGTGCTTCCTCCTCTTCAATATTAGATTCCTCCTCGACCGGTGCTTCTTCAACCCGCGCATCCTCCTCCACAGGTGCAACTGCAGCTTCTTCAACTGGAGCAGCTTTCTCCAGGGATGCCTCTTTTGTTGGAGCGGCAGCCTCAACCTCAGCGTCGTGTGCAATGAATTTCTTTTCTGCAACCTCGGGTGCCGTCTCCTCTTCAACTGCAGTTTTCTCCTGGACCGATGCTTCTTCAACCGAAGCATCCTCCTCCACAGGCGGAACAACAGTTCGCTCTTCCTCCTGTTCACGTTCAAACTCCACAATCTTGTCCTCCTCAACCGGGCTCTCTTCCCCCACTGCAGCTTCTTCAAGTTTCTCCTCAATGGGTGCAGCTAGATCCTTGGTCTCTAATTCCAGTGATTCTACATCCTCATTCGGTACCGCTTCTGTGGGAGTGGCAACGTCCTCATTCCCAGCCTCCGGTGCAAGGTATTCCTTTTCTGCAACCTCAGGAGCCGCCTCCTGTTCAAAGCCTTGCTCTTTGACTGGTGCTTCCTCAACTGAAGCGGCCTCCTGCACGGGTGCGTTAACGTCTGCCTCTGCCTCAACAACCTTGTCCTCGTCAACCGGGCTGATCTCTTCCTCCAATGCAGCTTCTTCAACTGGCTCCTCCTCAACCTCAGGCTCGGGTGTAACAAATTCCTTCTCTGCAACCTCGAGTGTCTCCTCCTCAATCGCTTGCTCCTCGATGGGTGCTTCTGCAACCTCAGCAGTCTCCTCCACGGGTGCGATAATGGCGTTGTCTACCCCAACAACCTTGTCCTCCTCAACTGGGCTGATATCTTCCTCCAATGCAGCTTCTTCAAATGTCTCATCAATGGGTGCCTCTGCTGTGGGAGCAGCGACCTCCTCATCCTCAGCCTCAGGCGCAACGAATTCCTTTTCCGCAACCTCGGGTGCCACCTCCTTTTCAATCGCCTGCTCCTCGACAAGTGCTTCTTCGACCTGAGCAGCCTTCTCCACGGGTGCAACAACGGCTTCCTCTACTTCAACAACCTTGACCTCCTCAACCGGGCTGATATTTTCCTCCAATGCAGCTTCATCAACTGGTTCCTCGATCTCCACTGCATGCAATTCCTCTTCCTCAATGAATGCCTCTTCCGTGGATGCGGCAGCCTCCTCAATCTCAGGCTCAGGCGCAAGGAATTCCTTCTCTGCAACCTCGGGTGCCGCCTCCTCTTCAAAGGATTGCTCTTCGACTGGTGCTTCCTCAACTGAAGCTGAAGCTGCCTCCTGCACGGGTGCCTCAACGTATGTCTCTACCTCAACAGCCTTGTCCTCCTCAACCAGGCTGATCTTTTCCTCCAATTCAGCTTCTTCAACTCGCTCCTCAATAGGTGCGGCAAGTTTGGGTGCCTCTTCCGTGGGAGCGGTAGCCTCCTCAATCTCAGACTCAGGTGCAACAAATTCCTTGTTCACAACCTCTGGTGCCGCCTCCTCTTCAATGCCAGCTGGCTCCTCAACAAGTGCTTCTTCAATTGGAGCAGCCTCCTCCACGGGTGTAACCACGGCTTCCTCTACCTCAACAACCTTGTCTTTCTCAACCGGGTTGACCTCTTCCTCCAGTGCAGCTTCTTCACGTGGCTCCTCAATCCGTGTGGAGACTTCCTTGGTCTCCGCAGCCTGCAATTCCTCTTCCTCAATAGGTGCCTCTACAGTGGGAGCCGCAACCTCCTCAGCTTCAGCCTCAGGTGCGACGAATTCCTTCTCCACAACCTCGGGTGCCGCCTCCTCTTCAATCTCTTTCTCCTCAACGGGTGATTCGTCAACCTGAGCAGCCTCCTCCACAGGTGCCACAACGGGTTCCTCTACTTCAACAACCTTGTCCTCCTCAACCGGGCTGATCTTTTCCTCCACTGCTGCTTCTTCAAGTAGTTCCTCAATTGGTTCTGCGACTTCCTTGCTCTCCAATGCGAGCAATTCCTCTTCCTCAATGGGTGCCTCTACAGTGGGAGCTGCAACATCCTCGGGTGTGACGAATTCCTTCTCCGCAACCTCAGGTGCCGCCTCCTCTTCAATCGCTTGCTCCTCGACAGGTGCTTCAACCTGAGCGTTGTCCTCCACGGGTGTGACAATGGCTTCCTCTTCGTCAACAACCTTGTCGTCCTCAATCGGGCTCTCCTCCAATGCAGCTTCTTCAAGTGTCTCCTCAATGGGTGCAGCGAGTTCCTTGCTTTCCAAGACCGGTGATTCCTCTTCGTCAATGGCTGCTTCTTCTGTGGGAGTAGCAACCTCCTCACCCCCAACCTCGGATGCACTAAATTCCTTCACTGCAACCGCGAGTACCTCCTCTTCTTCAATGGCAGCTTGCTCCTCCACCGGTGCTTCTTCTACCGGAGCCTCCTCCTCCACGGGTGCAACTACAGCTTCTTCAACCGGGGCAGCCTCCTCCACGGGTGCAACATCGGCTTGATTTTTGTCCGTTTCATGTTCAACCTCCACAAGCTTGTCCTTCCCAACCGGGCTCTCTTCCTCCAATGCAGCTTCTTCAAGTGGTCCCTCAATTGGTGCGGCAAGTTCTTTCGTCTCCAAGGAAGGAAATTCCTCTTTCTCAATGGGTGTGGCTTCTGTGGGAGCGGTAACCTCGTCAACCTCAGCATCGGGTACAATGAATTCCTTCTCCACAACCTCACGTGCCGCCTCCTCTTCAATGACAGCTTGCTCCTCGACCGGTGCTTCTTCAACTGGAGCCTCCTCCTCTACAGGTGCAACTACAGCTTCGTCAAGTGGAGCAGCCTTCTCCACGGGTGCCCCTTCTGGGGCAATGGCAACCTCATCAACCGTAGCCTCGGGTGCAACAAATTCCTTCTCTGCAACCTCGGGTGACGACTGCTCTTCAATTGCCGGCTCCTCGACCAATGCTTCCTCATCCTGAGCTGCCTCTTGTACGGGTGCGTCAACAGCTTCTTCTACCCCAACAACCTTGTCCTGCTCAACTGGGCTCGTCTCTTCCTCCAATGCAGCTTCCTCAAGCGGCTCCTCAATTGATTCGTCGAGTTCATTTGTCTCCAATGCCAGCGATTCCTCTTCCTCAGTGTGTGCGGCTTCTGTGGGAGCGGTAACTTTGTGAACCTCAGCCTCGGGTACAACGAACTCCTTCTCCCCAACCACGGGTGCCACCTCCTGTTCAATGGCAGCTTGCTCCTCGACTAGTGCTTCTTCAACTGGAGCCTCCTCCTCTACAGGTGCAACTACGGCTTCTTCAAGTGGAGCAGCCTTCTCCACGGGTGCCTCTTCTGGGGCAGTGGCAACCTCATCAACCGCAGCCTCGGGTGCAACAAATTCTTTCTCTGCAACCTCGGGTGACGACTGCTCTTCAATTGCCGGCTCCTCGACCAATGCTTCCTCATCCTGAGCTGCCTCTTGCACCGGTGCGTCAACAGCTTCTTCTACCCCAACAACCTTGTCCTGCTCAACTGGGCTCGTCTCTTCCTCCAATGCAGCTTCCTCAAGTGGCTCCTCAATTGATTCGTCGAGTTCATTTGTCTCCAATGCCAGCGATTCCTCTTCCTCAGTGTGTGCGGCTTTTGTGGGAGCGGTAACTTTGTGAACCTCAGCCTCGGGTACAACGAATTCCTTCTCCCCAACCGCGGGTGCCACCTCCTGTTCAATGGCAGCTTGCTCCTCGACCGGTGCTTCTTCAACTGGAGCCTCCTCCTCTACAGGTGCAACTACAGCTTCGTCAAGTGGAGCAGCCTTCTCCACGGGTGCCTCTTCTGGGGCAGTGGCAACCTCATCAACAGCAGCCTCGGGTGCAACAAATTCCCTCTCGGCAACCTCGGGTGACGTATCCTCTTTAAATGCCGGCTCCTCGACTGATGCTTCCTCATCCTGAACAGCCTCTTGCACGGGTGCAACAATGGCTTCTTCTACCTCAACAACCTCGTCCTGCTCAAGTGGGCTGATCTGTTCCTCCAGTGCAGCTTCTTCAAGTGGTTCCTGAATTGGTGTATAGACTTCCTTGCTCTCCAATGAGGGAAACTCCTCTTCCTCAATGGGTGCGTCTACAGCGGGACCGGTAACCTCCTCATCCTCAGCCTCGGGTGCGACGAATTCCTTCTCTGCAACCTCTGGCGATGCCTCCTCTTCAATCGCTTGCTCCTCGACCGGTGCTTCGTTAACCTGAGTAGCCTCCCCCACGGGTGCGACAACGGCTTCCTCTATCTCAACAACCTTGTCATTCTCAACTGGGCTGATCTCTTCCTCCAGTGCAGTTTCTTCAAGTGGCTCCTCAATTGGTGCGTAGACTTCATTGCTCTTCAATGCTGGCAATTCCTCTTCCTCAATGGGTGCCTCTACAGTGGGAGCGGTAACCTCCTCAGCCTCGGGTGCGACAAATTCCTTCTCCGCAACCGCGGGTGCCACCTCCTGTTCAATGGCAGCTTGCTCCTCGACCGGTGCTTCTTCAACTGGAGCCTCCTCCTCTACAGGTGCAACAACAGCTTCATCAAGTGGAGCAGTCTTCTCCACGGGTGCCTCTTCTGGGGCAATGGCAACCTCATCAACCGCAGCCTCGGGTGCAACAAATTCCTTCTCGGCAACCTCGGGTGCAACAAATTCCTTCTCGGCAACCTCGGGTGACGTCTCCTCTTTAAATGCCGGCTCCTCGACTGATGCTTCCTCATCCTGAATAGCCTCTTGCACGGGTGCAACAACGGCTTCTTCTACGTCAACAACCTTGTCCTGGTCAACTGGGCTGATCTCTTCCTCCAGTGCAGCTTCTTCAAGTGGCTCCTCAATTGGTGCGTAGACTTCATTGCTCTCCAATGCGGGCAATTCCTCTTCCTCAGTGGGTGCCTCTACAGTGGGAGCGGTAACCTCCTCAGCCTCGGGTGCGACGAATTCCTTCTCTGCAACCTCTGGTGACGCCTCCTCTTCAATCGCTTGCTCCTCGACCGGTGCTTCGTCAACCTGAGTAGCCTCCCCCACAGGTGCGACAACGGCTTCCTCTACCTCAACAACCTTGTCCTTCTCAACTGGGCTGATCTCTTCCTTCAATGCAGTTTCTTCAAGTGGCTCCTCAATTGGTGAGTAGACTTCGTTGCTCTCCAATGCGGGCAATTCCTCTTCCTCAATGGGCACCTCTACAGTGGGAGCCGCAACATCCTCATCCTCGGCCTCGAATGCAATAAATTCCTTCTCCGCCACCTTGGGTGCCGCCTCCTCTTCAATTGCTTGCTCCTCGACAGGTGCTTCGTCAACCTGAGCAACCCCCTCTACGGGTGCAACTACAGCTTCTTCTTCCTCGTCTTCCCGTTCAACCTCCACAACCTTGTTCTCCTCAACCAGGCTCTCTTCCTCCAATGCAGCTTCTTCAAGTGGTTCCTCAATTGGTGCTGCAACTTCCTTGGTCTCCGTAGCCCGCATTTCCTCTTCCTCAATGGGTGCATCTACAGTGGGAGCCGCAACATCCTCATCCTCAGCCTCGGGTGCGACGAATTCCTTCTCCGCTACCTCGGGTGCCGCCTCCTCTTCAGTCGATTGCTCTTCGATGGGTGCTTCTTCAACCTGGGCCTCCTCCTCCACAGGTGCAACATTCCCTTGCTCTTCCTTCGTTTCACGTTCAACCTCCACAACCTTGTCCTCCTCAACTGGGCTGATCTTTTCTTCCAATGCAGCTTCTTCAAGTGGTTCCTCAATTGGTGCTGCAATTTCCTTGGTCTCCGCAGCCCGCAAATCCTCTTCCTCAATGGGTGCGTCTACAGTGGGAGCCGCAACATCCTCATCCTCAGCCTCGGGTGCGACTAATTCCTTCTCCGCTACCTCGGGAGCCGCCTCCTCTTCAATCCCTTGCTCCTCAACGGGTGATTCGTCAACCTGAGCAGCCTCCTCCACGGGTGAAACAACGGCTTCCTCTACTTCAACAACCTTGTCCTCTTCAACCGGGCTGATCTTTTCCTCCATTTCAGCTTCTTCAAGTGGTTCCTCATTTGGTGCAGCAAGTTCCTTGATCTCCAATGCAGGCAATTCCTCGTCCTCAATGGGTGCGGCTTCTGTGCGAGCGGTAACCTCGTCAACCGCAGCTTCGGGTACAACGTAATCCTTTTCCGTAACCTCGGGTGTTGCCCTCTCTTCACTGCCAGCTTGCTCCTCGACCGGTGCTTCCACAACTGGAGCCTCCTCCTCCACGGGTGCAACTACAGCTTCTTCTTCCTCCTCTTCACGTTCAACCTCCACAGCGTTGTCCTCCTCAACCCGGCTCTCTTCTTCCAATGCAGGTTCTTCAAGTGGTTCTTCAATTGGTGCTGCAACTTCCTGGGTCTCCGCAGCCCGCAAATCCTCTTCCTCAATGGGCGCGTCTACAGTGGGAGCCGCAACATCCTCATCCTCAGCCTCAGGGGCGACGAATTCCTTCTCCGCTACCTTGGGAGCCGCCGCCTCTTCAATCTCTTGCTCCTCGACGGGTGATTCGTCAACCTGAGCAGCCTCCTCCACGGGTGCAACAACGGCTTCCTGTACTTCAACAACCTTGTCCTCCTCAACCGGGCTGATCTTTTCCTCCAATGCAGCTTCTTCAAGTGCTTCCTCAACTGGTGCAGCAACTTCCTCGATCTCCAATGCGGGCAATTCCTCGTCGTCAATGGGTGCGGCTTCTGTGGGAGCGTTAACCTCGTCAATCTCAGCCTCGGGTACAAGGAATTCCTTCTCCGTAACCTCGGGTGTCGCCTCCTCTTCAATGGCAGCTTGCTCCTCGACTGGTGCTTTTTCAACTGGAGCCTCCTCCTTCACGGGTGCAACTACAGCTTCTTCTTCTTCCTCTTCACGTTCAACCTCCACAATCTTGTCCTCCTTTACCGGGCTCTCTTCCTCCAATGCAGCTCCTTCAAGTAAAGCGTCAATTGGCGCCGCGAGTTCCTTGGCCTGCAATGTGGGCGATTCCTCTTCCTCAATGGGTGTGTCTTCAGTAGGAGCGGCAATCTCCTCAACTTCAGCCGTGGGTGCAATGAATTCCTTCTCATTAACCTCGGGTGCCATCTCCTGCTCAATGGTTTGCTCCTCGACTGCGGCTTTTTCAATCAGAGCGTCCTCCACGGGTGCAACAACGGCTTCTTCTTCTTCCACTTCAAGTTCAAGGTCCTCAGTATCAGGGGCCTCTTCATCTACCTCCAGTGGCGGCATTTCCGTATCTGTCTCTTTGGCAGATATTCTATCAGTAGTTCCGGAGTCGGGCACAACCTTTGTGTTCAGCTCTTTGTCATTCGCAAAAACCTGCTACATATGAATGCATTCATGTCAAGACGTCACAGTTGATCAAACTTAATTTTTGTGAATATGTCTTGCATAAATTTGAGATTAGAATGAAGAGCTACATTAGAGATGGTAAGTATTGTATATCATCTATATCATCTCCTAGCTATGAGCCAGTTTCCTCGTAGAAGCATTGACTGCGCCTTTAATTTGAAGGTTAAAATTTTGCAGAGCATAATTTTGTGGGAGTTATGTAAAGCAACTTTTGAATTTAAAAGAGGGAAGTACTCTACATTCGAAGTATGTTCCCCAAATGAGATTGTAAGTTTGTGCCCTTCATGGGTGTCTCCACATCATACTAGAAATTGTTGACTTTGGAAAACTCATAATTATGAATGCACATACCTTGCTCTGAGATTGGGCACTTGTGTCAAAGCTCATTGGAGGTTCGTCATTGGAGGTCTCTGACTGATTCAGATCCGGTGCTCCCAACATGCGGGATCCAAGTAATACATAGCCCCCTGCAATATTATCGACAGATCCCGCACCCTCTTCAAATTGTGAGGCTTCAGGCCCAGCCTCTTCAACAACCTTTTCAGAAGTTCTTCTTGACCAATCTCTTGACACTAGCTCCCAGTTATCACCAAAATCGGCAGCATCTTTCACTGGGTGTTCTTGTTCTGAGCTCCACATCTCTACCGGATCCTCATCCTCTGGGACGGAAGTTGGCTCAACATTCTCACGGTCATTCATCAGCACCGAAGGCTGCGAAGGACCCACCACATCAAATTTCCTACTGAAGAAACTAAAAGTGGGTAATGATCTCTCAATCGAAATTTCTTCTGAAACACGAGACGGCGAGCTTTTATTTTCACTGGCAATCTCGGCTGACCCAGATTGCAAGTTAGGAAATGCTCTTTCACCCATCCATGTTGGTAAACTATCATTTGGCGTGACATCCCTTGATTCATTTTGAACTGTGCCAAATGGAACACTGCGGAATCTCGTAACGGGGACTGCAGCAACGGACATGGATCTATCTGCAAATGTGTAGGTTGGCTCCTGGGGCTCATCCAGACTAGATTCTTGCTGCACACTTGTACCTGGGCCCGAACTTGACGAGGGAGGAATATTCCATGCATTCTTGATATCCCTTGATTGCACATTTTGAGGAATCGGTGCCTTTTTAGACTCTTCATTTACATGAGAAGGCCCTGCAACCACACTCTGAGCTCCTTGTCTTGAAGAACCTGCCGCAAGGTTCACGACAGGATCCGGCTTCCTAAAAGTAGGTGCAGAAATGGATGGTGTTACCACGTCAGTTCGTGGCACTGAGACACTGCTGCTGATACTCGTACCTTTCTTACCATCGCTCCCAGGCTTTGTCGACGTCCGCACATCGACAGAATGTTGCCCTGAGGCGCCTTTTGAGTTAAGGTTCGTATTTGTGCTCGGTATTTCCTTGCTCCTGGAATCAGCAATGTTGGGTCTTGAAGATGTGCGTGCGGCAGCTGAAAGAGGTTGCTCTAGAATAACGTACGTGCTCTCAATATCGTCTTCCTCATCCTTCCATGAGCCTTTCCTCTTCTCCGCTACCTTTGGAGCCTCCTCTCTCTGCAGAGGAATGTCACGGCAAGTGAGTATTCTATTATAAGTAGAAAAGCACAGCAACGACAAGTTCACAACCGCTACAAGGAAATCCTCTACCACGTTCAGCCGACAACTAACGGTCCGCACGACAGGGGTATCCTGGATAGGTAGCTCGGGTGATTCGCTAAGCTCCCATAAAGCGGGTGCCACGTTGGCAAGTTGTGATTGGCTAACCTACATTCTGTCACCTCAACACCAATTGCGAACTAACGAGTTTCTTTTTGGATGATTTCCGTTGCTTCGGAATCCCTTCCCATACTATAATGTAGTTTAGGTTAAATAATGAAATAAAGATATATGACCAACATAGGACGGACAACTTAACAGATCTTTCACTTTGGTGTTCTATCTTAACTTGGCTTCCATATGCACATTTCTAGGGAAGCCAAAATTGAATAAGTTGCTTCATGCTGGAGAGTGAACTTTACTCTTCAACCCAAAACTTAGGACTCGAATGTAACTTTGTAAAAATACAGGAAGTTCTGAACATTGGAAACTAATGATTTTCCTATTTGGATGATTTCTGTTGCTTCGGGATTTCTACAACACCGTACTATAGACTATCTAGTAAAGAGACAGTTTACTAGTTTAGCTATAAAATAAGATATGACTTCTGTGTTCAACAGAGCTTTCACTTTGGCACTCCATCTCATCTTAGCTTCCATAACCACAATTTTAGTGAGAGCCAATCTTGGTGATAGTTGCTTCATGCTGGAGAATATACTAAATTCTTCAATGCCAAATATGTTAGGATCTTATTGTAACTTAGTAGTAAAAATTCAGAAAGTTATACAAAACATAGGAGTTGCCATTGAGAAAGTTCTCGCCATAGGCTTCATCGACATTAAGTTACTGGCGCATATCGAAAAGGACACATTAAAAGTTTTACTTGAATATTATTAATATTACAAGACAGTTATGCATGTTATGCCAGGTGGTTCTGTCAGATTCTCTCTTATATAAAGAGATCCCCAGATAGCACAAGAAATTACTTGTACATCAACAGTGCTGGCAGCAGTGCCATAGGCTGAAGATTCAATAGAATGTCTTGCCCACTGTTGGTACACTCTCAAATTTCAATGGTATCCGAGACCAATGGTATTATCACATTTCACAGCCCAGTTCTGGAAGTTACTAGCCATATCTATGACATATTCAAAATCTATAAGTAGAAGAAAAGTTTTCATACCTTGGGAACGACAGGTTTCCTGCCACTTGATTGAGGCGTGGGCTCTGCAGCCTTGGATTTCAGGGTGGAAGCCTTGGAGGTCTCAAGCACAGCAGGTTTAGCACCGTATGAAGACGGCTTCGAAGGTTTCACCGTCGAGTTCATTGTTGAGCTCTCGAAGCACTCTGCACTCCCACATCTTCCACCTTTTCCTACGTATCCATGGCGACATTGGCCACAGACACGAATCTTCTTGCCAATCATCTTTGGAGACTATACAACAATACCACCTCTCTACACAGTAAAGAAAGATCAGATCACTCAGAACAAAAAATTCCTTATTACCAAGAACAAGAATGCTATTATGTTACTGTGGATCAAAATTGTTAAGATTGTATAGTGTGGACAGAGTACAAGTATTGGTGCGAAATTAGGTGAAACGTACCAAAAATACACATATGAAACAAAAGATCCAGACCAAAATGTGGACTATCTTACTAAGTTACAACTTATGAGCCTCAATTTTATGATACTCAGCAATAATGGACAAAAACTTGTCAAACTTCGTCTAAGACGAAATCTGATGTACTTCAGAGCAGATGACCCGAACTTGTGAATGCAAAGCACTGGTTACTTGAATGAAATACTTGCGGACGCCAAATCTGTCCACACCTCAAAAGAGGCTGAACAAGCTGGAGTATAATCTACAGGTAGGATGGTGTACGCTCGATTCCAAATCAAAATGCGAGCTGCAACTTGCAGAGGAATTACTAGTTCGAACTAGTAGTACTCTGCAGGCAACCAGATGAATTAGAGATTACGAGAATGGAGAAGAAGATGAGGAATTGCGAAATGGACCGATAACTGTACCGATCCCCGAGTTAGTGAATATTGAGAGAACTGAAATTAGCTCTACCAAGTGATGATGATAATATGATCAAATGGTTGTACAAGAATCTGCGTGTCACGCGGCTCCGAGAATCTGCGTGTCACGCCCGTGAGAAAAATATTCGGAAAAGAATTACAGTCCCGAGTAACAATACTCGAGAGTGATGATCGGCCAGTGTCAGTCAATGGCAAACCTGCAATGGATAAAACAACTTTCACTTCTTATTTCTTCGCTTCGACGAATTCGTTGGAAGGAAAAACCCGGATGAAAAAGAATATTGCCGATTTGTAGTACTGCAGTCTGTGAGAAATCTATGAGATGAAACTAAGTGGCCTGCGTGAATAAAAGAGCAAGCCTGCCTAATGCAGTTAGTTATCACGTAGTTCGCAGATCCTCAATCAGTTTATGAATTGTACACAACCTCGGATAACACCAGATTGAATGTAACGAGAAAGTAATGGACACAGCTGGCAAAGAGTACAAAAATGAGACGAGTTAGCCAATTAAGTCACAAAAATGAGCTGACTCGAGAAGACAAGAGGGCCGGCACACAGATATTCTCTCTCTCTCACTCACCACAATCCACCCAATTCCAATCTCCTCCGACACCTTTTTACTTCGCTACACCAGTCTAGCACAGATCACCACAACTCGACACAGAGGGACCACAACCGAACTTGTACCAGAGAGCACGCTGCGAGCTTGAAAACACCTCTCAAATAACCCGCTGCAACAAGAAGAGCTCTACCCAAAACGGATCGCCAGAGTAGAACAGAGCAGAACAGGACAAAAATTAACAAGGAAGGATTAAAAATTGACGGAAAGGAGGGAAGGGGAAAAAAAGAAGCAAATGTGAATCTTCACAGGACCAGCGGCGATGGATGAGAGCAAGAAACAGCAAATGGAGCAGCTGTAGTCCTTATTCACAATTCTCCGACACGGAGGAGAAGAAAAAATCAAGGCAGGATCGGTTTCGGGAGGATCGAGAGGTGTAGGATTATGTGCTCGATGCAGGCATAGATGGAAGATGCGAGGGAGACTAGGGGGCTTAACTTAAAGCTTTGTTTTCGAGGTATCAGCAGCTATGGCGGACGACGTCGGACCAGGCCCGCTCTGCGCAGAGCAGACTGGGCGGGCAAGGTGCTGGTCGCCAGCCTGGGAGACGAATGCCACAGGACGGGGCGGGCCGGGGCGGGCCATGCGAACCCCGACCGTCCCCTCCACCCGGCCCGGTCCCACACCCGGCCGACGGGTTCAACCGGTGGGGACAGGGTCAGAAGGTGACCGGCTCTTTTGTCGTCTTGTGCCCCCTCCTACTCTAGAAGCCCTAGTAGGGCTTGTGTTGCTTTCGGTTGCCGCACCTAACATTTCGTATTCTGCGGACCAAGTCCTAGGCGCCAACTCATTTCTACACCGTTACGATAGGGAGCATTTGTGCCACATGAATACTAATACTATGACGCTTTTATCCCAAAGGACCAAAGGGTTTGGTAATAACTATGCCAAGTGTTATTCAGTCCGTCTTTCATGTTCTCCAACTTCTACCGATTCAATTGCGTTAGCGAATCTACGATGAATCGTTAGCAAAAATCGGATTGAAATTCAAACCTACCATGAGTTAGTTATGGTTGTCAATTTCTTATATCGAATAAAGTGGTCCTCCCGATCGTGTCCGTTGTTAGGGCGTGGAGCAGTTAATCTTATATGAAGATGTAGTCCAATCTCCTTTTAAACTTCTGCCTTTTATGGTGTTTGTGTTTTGATCCTCACTGAACCACATACCCATCAAATATTAGGGATACGTTCAAAGAAAGTAACAAAACTACAGTGGCCATGTACCTTTATGCGGGCCTTATGTGATCACTCTCCTTAATCAAAGACCTCTATTTGGGTGGTATATGGTAAAGTATGTAGTTAACAACGGGCACCTAAAGGACACGTGTGATAATGAGATTGTTGGACTATGTATGTGCCCAAAATATAATACCCATTCTAGGCTTAATAGTGTGGCTTGAATTTGCCAACGGGAAGTAACGATGGGTAAGTTGATAGCTAGGACATCCCATGGCTCTAGCCTCTTGGCGGTGGGGTAAGAGGGTCGGCATAATTTAGAAACATTGCTTGGAGCACACCCAAGGGTGATGCTTCAATTCGTGCCGACCATTGGGAGTTGTATGTATGTATGTATGTATGCCTGTGGTTCATGATATTCGATGTGGCCCACGCCATTTTGAACCTTTCACATAATATGACAAAATGGTTCATACCAAAAGTAGAGGTGCCTAATTCGGTCACTTATCTTAATCGGACACATGTGTTTGAGTGGCACTACACTAAAAAGGATATTTAGTGTTTGATACACTAAATACGAACACATACACTAATAACCCTATGACCCTATGACAGCAACCCTATGAAAATAAGTAACATGAAAGTATGTCAATAACCCCATGAATGTAAGTAACGTTAATTGTAAAATTCAAACACTAAATATCAACTATGGTAATATGTGGAAGTTACATGTGTTGAATTTAGTGTTAGTTGACAACAACCCTAAAATGTTGTCGACTTCGACAGACGTGAGATCAGCGAGCAAGAAGGTGGGGTGCCATCCCTAAAATCGCAAGTCCAATGAAATCATGCTTCACAAGAAGGGAGGTGGCAGTAGGGAAGGTAGCGGCACACTTATGTCTAACACTAATTGTCAAGGAATTGAATATTAGTGTTGAGTAGGGTAGGGTGGTAACAACATTAAATATAATCAAACACTAAATATCCTTTTTAGTGTAGTGTATATGGTTAAGTGTGGTTCCCTCATGGCTCCAAGGTTGGATACAAAACGAACATCTGTTCAAAAGAGATTGGACTCGATTTTTGAAATATGGTAATTGTTCTAGGTTCAGTAGTCAACAAAATTGGAGGACCTATATAGTTACCATTTAATAAGCACATGACTATTCACTTTGATAATGAAATAAGATGTTCATATAAGATCCAAAAATTATGAGAAAGATGGCTATGGCCTCCGTTTGGATTTGGTAAGTTAACATCTTGTGCTAAATTGTGTGTTTCGTATCCAAGGAGTAGTGGGATGGTTAGAAAGTATCCATTTTAAGATCCCGCCTGCCTTTGTGTGCGCCATCCTTTCTAACAAGTTGGACACATGCCAATAACCTCATTTAAGGAAGTAATTGTGCTTTCTTTGTCAAAGAACAATAGTGAGAAGATCCTAGCACAAGTATGAATATACTCATGGCACACTATAAGAAAACTGCATTTTTGGAGATGTTTTTGGAAAACGCAGAAGATTTTAGGTGACATCCAATAGAACATCCAAATGTCAATACTGACGTCCAATGTAACATTGGGATTCACATAAAACACATTTGGATGTTCTATTGGATGTCACCTAAAATTATCTGCGTTTTCCAAAAACGCCACCAAAAATATAGTTTTCTTATAGTGGCAACAAACTTATTCAACCTAACCCTAAAAATGCATGACCAAACTTGAATCATGACTAGATTTAAGAGTAGTTATTCAGGGTTGAAATGTAAAAATATAGTGATGGGTGCAAGTTGAACTACACCCTTTATGGTATCTAGTGTCACGTACACTATTTGTGAAGGGCCTAAACTACACTAAATATGATATTTTGTGTCATCTGGTATTTTGTGTCAGTATGTTAACTTTTCAGATGACACTTCTTATGAATAAGTGAACAAATAGTGTCATGGATGATGGATGGGTTCATCCATTGACCAAACCCCTACCTTCTCTTGTCATCAACTTGTGATGAAATATTGTCATGGATGATTGAAATTTGGATGAAAATTCACTTGGTAAGTGACAGTAATTGCAACACTGTAAATGTATAATCCCCAAAAAATTTACAAGGAATGACAAATAATGCTGGGTTCACATTTAGTGTTGGTGACACTATACCACGGTTTACAATTAGTATCGAGTAAGACAATTAGAATTGGTGACACTAAATGTCATATTTAGTGTAGATGCCTAGAGGTCTCAAAGTGTCATGCCCGCTAATTGCCAATACGATTCCATTCGTCAACATACGCATCTTCTTTTAAGTGAAAAATATTTACATTATGACATTTAGAGTACCACATTGGGATACTTTAGATGATAATCCCACGTTTTAGTATGCATAAAGGAATACGTTTTTTGAGCATACTAATGCAAGTGTCATGTGTTTTCATTTTAGTATGCAAGAGGAAAATATTCTTGAGCATACTAATGGTAAGTGTCAATTTTGTACACTTTAATCAATTTGTAGACCGTTATGGAACATAGGCATGCACCTCATAACACTATTGAAATACTCATACCAAGATATTAGTAACCCTCACTTGAACATTTATGTAACACTAAGTGTCATGAGATGACACTTATGGTGAAATTGTTAATCATCAGTGTAACCTAGAATATGCCTAAAAATAGTGTAAGTGACACTATTATGCATGTGACACTGTATACCATGAATGGTGTAGTATGAATAGACAAGAGAATGAAGAATGTTGTGTAAAATGTTTCAAAGAGTTGATTTTTATTTATTTTTCCACAAAAGAGACACAAAATAACAGTTTGGAGTCCATTCACTCAGGAGGATACAATGTTGATATGAAGCGCATAACACATATCCTCCCTTGACATCAAATTGAAAGCTTCGTTGGTAATCAAAATCGATGCATGCAAAATATGGTATGTAGTGTGGACCACATAAGGAATAGTTGACCCCTCAAATACTCAAAGGAAACACCAAGGATGTGATTCATACTAACACACAAAACATTGCAACACACCATAAAAACAATTTGCACCATACATTTATAAACCACTAAAACCATAAAGTAGAATAGAATAAAATAAGTCCATGGGTGTTCAAGAGAATATTCCCTACTTCAAAACTTGGCCCTTGATTGGGATACACATGCACATTATTTGAAATTGGACTTGCACATTGTCTAGGTCAAGAAAATCCAACACATGCACACTCTTGGAAAAGTTAGCACAAAAATCGTCATTTTGGAATATGGCCAACATACTTCGAAATGATGACGTATAATATAGTAATGAAAGTGAAGATTCTCTTTCTCTTCAAGTGAAGACATAGGTCCTTTTCTCTTGATTGTGTTCACTACTGGACCTAGACTCGTGTTTATATTTCAAGCGCACGGTCCAGTCTCATCGTAATGCATGCCTTTATGATGTATGTTCTTGATTACAAGCCTTGCTTTGTACCACTCAAAGACATGTGTCCAATTTAATAACAAGAATGACCACATAAAATCCATATACCTTATCTCATTCATGTAAAGATCGATCTGTCTAGCATTGAAGATTGATGGTTTCAATCCCCCTAATGACAAAAATTAGCATCACTACATAAATCAAATTTTTTGTGGTGTCAAGAGTATGTTCGCACATTATCAATGCATACACCTCTAAACCATACCGCCAATTTAGAGGTAAATTCGACAAAAACACTTTCTCAAGTGTTCTAGTTATCACCGATTTAGAGGTGTTTGCTCCCCTCTAAAGTCTTCCGCCCCTTCCAATATGCAGCTTTTAGAGGGGTCAATTTCAACTCCTCTGTACATGAATCAACTATCAATATCTCACAATCTTCTACGAGATAGAGCCTTTGCTTCGATTATCTCTATGTAAAACCTTGTGTATTGTGAGATATTATCACGGGACATACAATTTATAGTGGTCAGAGAGAGTGGATGTGTGGGACATACCCTCACATTATCTGGGCACCGAATCCAGATCCGCCTGTCACCCTGTCGCGCCCTGTCGCGGCTCCCGGCTGGAAGCGCGGGGCTTGCGTTTCTTTCCACTGCGAGAGGTGTCGCGTTTCTTTCCAGAGTTTTTTCCTGCGGCGCCCATTTTTTTCCGCCTTCAGGCCGTCGCGGGGCTGCCCGCCTGCTGCTCGCGTTTACGGTTACACGGTCGTGGTTTACGTCGTGGTTACAGCCGGAGGGGTTACATGGTTGTGGTTACAGGCTCGGGGTTTAAGGCTCGGGGTTTAAGGCTCGGGGTTACAGGCTCGGGGCTACAGGCCAGCTCACACTATATCGTTACACGGGCTGCTTACACCCCGTAGTTACATGCTGGTTTTAAGTTTAGGGTGTCCTTATGGTTACAGGCTCCGGGTTTCAGCTCCCCCCACAGTATGTCGTTACACGGGCTGCTTACACCCCGTAGTTCCATGCTGGTTTTAAGGGTAGGGTGTCCTCCTGGTTACAGGCTCACTCTTAGTTACCGTTCAGGGTGCTTTCCCACACATTGCTGGTTACACTCATCCTCGTTGGTTTTCATTCCCTACTGGTTACACACTCCTCCTGCGTTACTCTCCTCCTGGTTCCAAAGCTCTCATTGTTGGTTTCCAACCACCTGGTTACTCCCTCATTGTTCGTTACCAGCCTCCTTGTTACACCCTTATGGTTACACTCCGTGGTTACACTTCGTTTAGGGCCTACCCCTATACTCTTCAAGCTATGATGGTTACGACGTAACCGAAGCATCTGTCGCGCAACAAAGACGAATCCCTCAATTCGAGATGGGCGTCTGCATGCAAAAGGTGGGGTTACCCATTTTCGAACATTACCCATGAATGCAGCAGCGCCGAGCCAGCGTCTAAACTTGGTAACACAACCCTAAATTCCATTCCTGGCTTAGGGTTTAGCCGGTGATCCCGCCATGTGGTCCACTGTTCGTAAAACTTAATCCATGATAATTGAAATTCGCAAGTTTAGACGGGAATTGCCGCATCCCCGAGTCCGATTTCCCCTGCCTCCCTTATGGTTCCCTTGCTTATTGCATCTGTAACCTACACCTCCCGCATCGTGAATCCCCTGCGTTCCTTCAGAAAAACTTGCATTGTTGGGGCTGTAACCTGCAAGCACTACGGTGTCCGTCCGAATTGTCAATGCACTGCTTCACATGAGGTCCCTCCACCCCCGGTAGGTCTGTGTATTCCTGAAACTCGTGTCCTGTTTAGGGTTACATATCTTTCACATCCTCCATGTCTGCCGCTCTCTTCGATTTGCGAAGGTAACCATTGAATCGGAGCCATCGCCGCAAACCTGCATACTGTCGGGACAGCGTGCCTTTGCATAGATCTCAACTTTGGTTGTCCTCTGTTGAACCAGTGCACGTTTGGGGCTCACAATCTCTCACCTCAATTCTGTCTACCCCTCTGTTGTCCACGACGCAAGTTTTTATTTGTCATTTCACATTTTATGATCTTCCACATTTCCCTCTCCGTTCATGGACTCCGTGGTGGACATGACCACCCCGGAACGATTGAATATGCTCCCACATGTCCACGACTACAGGCCCTCATTGGCGGCAAGTCTTGCCGATATCCAGAATGCCCTGCAGATTCCGCCCCCAGGCCCATTTGACCACACATCCATCCAGTGGAGCCGCAGCCACCGCTTTCAGAGTCGCGACCCGGATGGCGACGACACTGGCGACATAGCTTTCATTCCATGGGACCGCATTGATGACTTCCGCAAGGGCGAGGAATGTCGGCCGGACGTTGAGTGCCGCTTTGTGAGGAAAGGTATCCTGAAGCACACATCCTTAACGCGACCGCAAGCGTGTTCATTCGTCGAGAAGTTCAGGTATTCATGGCGACTCCCTCTCTTACCCTTTCCAAGTGCAACATGTCCGTGTTCTTGTAACCAGGATGGTTACAATAACACCTCATAACACTGATATCTGGTGAACTTATACTGGTGCCTTATAACCATGAGTACCGTTCCAACCATGCCAGCGCTGTAACCGTCTGAGTGAAAATGTCGACCTTCACAGTGTCACATGTGTGGTCTCCACGTACAGATATCATTGTGAATACGGACCGGGTAACCACGCCAACAATTGCGTTGTCGTCCATGATGGACTGGTTGCACATAAACAAAAACTCGACCACAAGGGCAAGCGCATTCCCAATGGAAAGGGCCACAAAGGGCCGAGGGTCTCCAAGAAAATGAAGGGATTGAACCAGAAGAAGGGCTGCCAATGTTGTTTCGTGCTGAAGCGGTTGTGGTTACTGCCCCACATTTGTCAGGTAGTATACACACAGAAACACCATGTGAACAAGAATGGTGTTGTTGTCCATGGCGCCGGGCAGTTAGGTGTCACTACCGCCGTTGGTGCCCATTTGTCTTCGGAAACAATCCAATGGATAGAGAAGACCATTCGTGAGGGCTTGTCCGTTACGCAAGTCATGAATAAACACAAGGAACGTGTTCTCGGTATTATGAGCAAGAGAGGCCGCATCACCAGGGACATGTTCCTCAACGAACAAGACATTCGCAATGTCGCTCGTAACCACGCCCGCGAAACGTACATGAAGCATACGAATGACGCCACCAGCGTCAGAATGTGGGTTCAAGAAAACATGCATGACGTCTTCTACTACCAGGATGGAGGTTTGCTGGTGCAGGAGGAGTTGCGAGGAACAAACATCCCATTCACCATTGGCATACAAACTGAGTGGCAACGCCAGTCCATGCTGGTACATGGTCACGAAAGCGCTGTTTCCATAGACGCCACTTTTGGGACTAACGCCAAAAAGGTATACTGCATCCTAATTCGTAACCACGATACACTAGGTGTGCGATTCTTGTAACCACATGGTACGCATCTGGTGCATGCCGTTTCAGCATGTCCGTGTCTTCTACACCTTGTAACCACAGCCCCCTACAACATGTTACAATACTGGTTACATGGATTGGTCATGTGTGTGTCTTCATGTTCCTCATTTGTCATTGCAGTTCCCTCTTTACACGCTCATGGTCTTCGACAAGTGGTACAATGGTATTCCTGTTGCGTACATTATCACCTCTAGCTGCAAACAGGACAACCTTCAGCTGTGGATGCGTGCTCTAAACGATCATCTCCGGGGATTCCAGCATGACTGGCGTCCCAATGCCTTCATTGTTGATGACGCTAAAGCGGAAATCAACAGTATCGGGTACGTAACAATTATTGCATAAACATTGATGTTTCTGAGTACCCAGGACTGTTTCCGCAACGCTTAATAGTGATTTGTTTCCATATGGCACACATGAACGGGCTGACCACACTTGTTTCCTCCTGCAGTGCGGTGTGGCCCGAGACGAAGATATTTTTGTGTTTGTGGCATGTCAGGAGAGCCTGGTTGAAAGAGGCCTGCATAAAGATAAAAGATGCCGTAACCCGCGGATGTGTTCTGCAAGGGCTTGGGAAGATCATGTACGACAGAGACTGCCCTGATGACCTTCATATGGATTCTTGGGCTCAGCGTAGACTCCGGGAGCTTGCCGAAAGAATCCCAGAGGCTTCTGATTTCTGGTCGTATTTCGAAAAACAGTGGGGCGGTAACACGCGTTCGTGGGTTGTTGGCCACCGGAATCTGTGTTACGCGGGCCAAGACACCAACGCCGCTATTGAAAGCTACCATGGAAACCTCAAAGCCACATTGAAGCAATCGAAGGGGCGTTATCATGGACGGCGAGTGGACTGGACCATCCACCAACTCGTCGGGGACGTACTTAATCACTATTGGTACATGTCATTGCGCAAACGGTTTGGTTTTGTAACCAATAAAAAGGAGGAGCAATTTGTCATTGGCGCCCTCCTGAAGGCCAGGCTCATTCCTGATTCCTGTGTCATGTTGCCTTCCTGTCCAGGGGGCCCTGCTGTGGTTACGTCCAAGTCCAAGGTCCAAAAACGGTACTGGGTGTACAATCCCGGCGAGGAGTTGGCTTCTTGCGATTGTCCACTTGGTATGAAAGGTAACATTTGCAAGCACCAGGTGAAAGTGCTAAAATTATTGCACCCCGACATTGCAGAAGGAACCATAACAAGGTATTGTGGGTCTCTGAAAGGTACGGGTGGTGGCGGTCTCCGGAACATGTTGGAGGCGGTGGACAGTGGTTACAACCTCTGTGAAGGCGTAACCAGCCCCGTCCACATCAGCCAAACACAACCCGCAAAATATACCCACATTCCGTGCAGCGCAGAGATTGAGGACCACATACACCGTCTCTCTCTTTCCATCCTAGACGACTCCCGTGGAAACAAAGTCCTCCTCCGCCATGTGTTGGCCGCATTTCTGTCTGTGCAAGGCACCATGAAGAATCTGAAGAGTGACTTGGAAGCTGGTCTATTGCATCCAAGCCAAGAAACTGTGGACTTCCTCGAGATTCAAGACAACATGGGCATGAGCCTCAAACGCAGAAGAGATTTCCTAGATAGGCGATAGTTTGCACAGGGTAGGCACGACATGCTATATAAATGTTTATGCCCAATGTGTGAGTAATCCCATACGGAGCGTACTGAAGGCATCCGACTTAACCACATCGTGTAACCACTGTATACAGCCACCTTCATATTATCAAATGGAAACCTTACTATGCAACCACACTGTAACCACACCGTGCAACCACATTGTAACCACACTATGTAACCACGTGTGTACTGCATTTTATTGTGGAGACATTGTCCCTGAGTGCGGTTCTTCAAATCAGAGGGGACCTCTTCTAAAGAGGGTGGATGAGCAGGTACTTCACTTTGTACCCATCCTGGTTATATGTGCGGAAAGTCAGTATATTGTAACCACAGAGATCGGATGTCCTCTTAGCAATACAGGACGTGTAACCTGGCTACGTGAACATACGAACTTGACAAGCCTCTCGAACAAAGTTTATATGTGCGGCCACTCATTGTCCCATTTCATTCACAATGCACACCCAAAACACAACAATTATGGAAATGGTTACAAAACCCGTAACCAGTGTGGTGCCTGTCATGTAAAGAGGTTCCCTGAAGGGAGTGTACATCCCCAAAAAGGGTTTGTCAACGTAACCTTTACAAAATTGTATCGTTCCTACACCTACTGTAACCAACAATGTACATGTCGGAGCAAACATCTCAACGCCTTCTTGTCTTCAACGACCACGCGCAGGTCGCCCCTGCTGCTGCGTGGATCCGCGCCTGACCGCCTCCTTTGTTGGTCTTTGCGGCGGTAGTTTCCTTCCCTCATCATCCTCGTTCCCGTCCAGTCCAAGATAGATGTCAATTGGGCTTCGCGTACGCGGCTGTGTTGAAGGGGCGGAGGGAACAGATTGTCTTCGCGGGTCGGTTTCATCACGCCCCGCCCTTCGTGAAGTGCCTCCGGGAACGGCTGCCCTCCTGTACGACCCCCCTTCGACAGGGGCTCCGGTGGACCTCACTGCTTCCATGGCCTCTGTGCGTGAGGTGCGGGCCGGAACGTTCTCCACATTTGGAGCGATAGTCGACGATACAGCCTTCTTGCGATCCTGTTCAATTTGTTGCATAATCGCCCTCTGTGCGTCGACATCCTCCACGGACACGTCCTTCATGCCCATCGACTCCTCCAATCCCTGTTTTCGCGGTATAAATGGTGGGTGGTAACCAGCAGCTCTTGTTGTCACGGCCAGCTCCGCAGCAAAGTCGGTGATCAATGCCTTCTGCATGGCTGGAATCGAATACGTCGGCCACTTGAACTGCATTACATGTCGTGTGAGGTTAGAATGGGGGTCAACTGTGCAGCTGATGATCATGGTTACGACATCGGTAACGATCGTGGTTACATGCATGGTAAGGATGATTGATTAGAGCATTGTAACGATAATGGTTACTAGCTTGGTTACAAGTTATGACCACAAATGTAGTTCGGAGTGCTTACCGTGTTGTAGTCAATTGGCGTAGCGGCCACCCCACGCATACTCAGGTAACTGTCAAGGTTGGCGATGACATCGTAACCACAGGCCCACCCATCGTACGACTGTTTCACCTTTGGTCTATGCACGGCCGCCCCCACGAATGAATGGTAGTTGAAGTCCGACGTCGACATCCCCCGATGCTCTGCCCACATCGCCCTTATCAGACGCCGGAATGTCTCTTCTTTGTCATCCTTCGTGTGGTACCCCTCCACAGAATCGCAGTGCACTGTGCATGTTTCCTCGAACATGTATAGTGACCAGTGCCCCCTATCCCCATAAGGAACGATGACAGCCTTGCAATCGGCTGGGAAGTTCTTGAAAACACCTTTCAAGAAATCGCCTAATGCCTCGTTCCTCGCCTTCCCTCCAGCCATGTACGCGTTCAAGTCGCCCGACACCTTTGCTGTAACCAGCCCGTAACCAGCTCTGTTGTCTCCGTGCTTCAGCCAGGTCTTCACAATCATGAAGTCGAGCCAGTTGTCCGTTAGCTCGTTGTTGACTTCTATGATGGGTGGTATGTCGGTGAAGAGTATGCCTACTGTCATTCCTGGCAACCCCTTAAAGAATACAATCCAGTCGCACAGTTCGGAGTGTCCGCTCCCAGTCCTGCAACATACGTTGAGTGGTGTTAGTGCACATGATTCCTGGTTACGATGGTAATTGGGAAATAGCTAGTTACAATAGTGCATATGTGGTTACAAATGATATTAACATGAGGGACCCATGATTAAGAATATATACCTGAGTTTCTGGAAGAGCGCCTCAATCCTGCAAGTCAGCAAATCACGAACGTGTCAGCCACCACATCCACTGAAGTTATGTTTTTCGTATTATGTGTAAAACAATATATGCAGCTACTCACAGATATAGTTGCAATGAATGTTGTGGAACTAGACGTATGCATAGAAGGAGGCGCTTAGTTCGAAAGATGTTGTACCGCAATCTCTTGTACAACATCTGTAGCGCCTTGTCGATTTTATTCTTCTGCACGTCTGGGTTACGTGCAGCCTGCACCGGGCGAGCCTGACCCGACGACAAAGGCTTTCGGGATTTCTCGGGTTTGGCTACCGTTGTGCCCTTTCCTCTCACGTCATGCGTGTCTTCCAGCACTACAGTCTTCCCCTTTATTTCACTCTCTGGGTGCGGAGTAAGGGAACCTGTGGTCTGTGACTCTCTGTGGTGCGTAACCTGTAACGCAACAACCGACTTATCCTGAGTCTGTATGGCAGTATAGGAAATCGGTAAAGACTGGGGGGATATGGGAGCAACAACGACCTCTGGGAGGGGTGCCAATTGTTTGGCATCCACCCGGTTACGAGCCTGGAAGGACTTCTCAGCCTGGGGGGGATCCCAAAACCAACGGGCCATAGTTGGAACGGCTATGGGATTGGAGGTGGTACCAAACATTTCCTGCTCTATTGGGGGGCCGGGAACGGGACGTACCTCTGTGATGGATGGTGGGGGTGGGTCTTGCAGTGACACAGGCGATGACTCTGTGTTAGTGCCTGTGGTGACCGCGACAGCGGTAAACGTGGTTACGGATGAGGTAGGGAGAGCAGGGGGTGTAACCACGGGCTGATGTGGAGTCGCCTCCTCGAGCATAGCGGGGTCTGTAACCACGTTGTCATCAGCAGGATTGCAATCGCTCCCGATGGCGGGCAGGATTTTCGGCGACATAGTCGAGGTTACAAGGACATCCGAGGGACCCGCAGTTCCATCCGCCAATAGTTGGGTGTGTTGCTCCAGCAGGTGGTCACGGAGCGCTCGACGACGCCTGTGTTCTTCAGTGTCCTCCGCGTCGGACAGTCCTGCGAACAACAACCACTGACAACACTTCAGGTGGGTACACTAACTTTCCACTGGTTACAACTCCGTCGCGAACACATAATAAGTTACAAATTGCTAAACAGCAACGGTGTTAAGAAGTTGCGAACCTGTGGAACGAATGAACCACCCAATATCCAAATCCTCCTGGGACTGCAACCACGATCGAATTGCAGATTGAGTGGGGTGGGAGTCTGGGACGTCAAGCCTTTGACACCATGACCGCACAAAGGAATCCGGTTCGGTTGTAACCCACCGCTGCATTGCCCTGCACTGTGTCCTCTGTATCCAGGATAGGTACTCCACCCACCACTCCTCGGTAGGTGACGGCAGCATCCGGAACGCTTCTTGGACCCCATCCGACCACACGGCTGCCGACATGCCTTCCCGCGCAGCAGCGAACATGATGTAACCCTCTGACTCCATGACTTCTTTTGTAACCTGCCATGGAGAGGAGGACATACCCACTGAGGTCCACTCGAGCACCATACGCCGTGTAGCGCCGACGATGGGATGGAGAAGAGGATTGCGGAGACCACGAAGGCGCATGTATGTCTTCAAAATGGGGGCCGCCCATGGAACCGGGAACATTCGTGGAAACGGCTCCATGCCCTGCAGAGCGGTCACAACGCTGTTGCCTTCGTGACGGGTGTGTTTCCATGGGAACGGCGGAAGAGACGCTCGGAGACCACCGCATGTGGTGAAAATGTGGAACAGCGGATGCCACCCCCACGTAACACCCTCCACTCGCGGTTGCACGGATGCCTCAAAGGCGTCGAGCTTGGCAGTAACGAGGTCATCGATCTGCTGCTGCCTTTTGTCCTCCATATACTTCTTCATGACGTCCACTGCCTTGCACTTCTGGCGGTAATCGACATACGTAACCAGGTCCATGAATTCCTCGTCTCCTGTAACCTGGTTTCTCATCCGGACAACTGATTGGTGTGCGGTGGGGTCCCGCGTGTATGAAGTGCCGGCTGCAGCCTGCACAGTTGGAATTCAATAAACAATTGAATGAGAAATATAGAATGGTGAAATGGGGCGGAAAATGTAACGCCCACGGTAGGGAAAACCTGGTTACTGGAAACGCATAAGACGGAAACGAAGCGGAGGCATTGGTATTAGCAGACGGTGTGGCGTCAAGCACCTAACCTGGGCTGCTCGCATCTGCAGGAGGGACATATGCTGGTTACAAGAGTGTTCACCAATCACACAGACATTGAAGTTCATGACATATGGTATACATCACTGGTTACATTCATGCCATATGATATACATTATTGCAATAATTACAAACAGGTGCACATAAATAGGTAGATGGTTGTGGACTTTCACCTGGGCGTAGAAAGTCCAAGCCCCGTAAGCTTGACAGAATTTCCTGTCGAACCAAACATCGTACTTTCCATCGTAGGGTTGAAGGTCTCTGAAACCAGCCAGTTGTCTGTTGAAACCAGCAAGGCTGTCGGACTCCCAGTCGTAATCTGGAAACATGAATCGCAACAGCTGCACAAGGCCGGGCTGGGGACGGGAGGAGGGTAACTTGGCATGGCAAACTGTTGTGTAACCATCGATTCAGCCTCTGCAGTGAAGCGGGAACGTGCTGTTAGACGCTCTTCTTCAATCTGCCTCAGCTGCAACTCCTTGCTTGGAACCCCCCTTTTTCCTGCGTTACTGCTGGATGCGATGGTTTTTGCCTTTGCTGGAGGGTTGTAGGCAGGACTCTCGGAACCCTCCGGAGATTCGATGACAATGTCAACAACGGCAAGGGCTTCTTCGACTGTAGGAGACTGGGGTGGATTTATCCTAACCGTCAAACCCGTGAAAGGTGGGGGGGGCGGCGAAGTGTGGCGAGGGACAGTGGTGAAACGAGCGCCGTCCAGGGAGTCGAGAGCCGTTGTGGTGACATGGGATCCTCCCGTGTCCGTGTCGACGGCTGCCGTGGAGCGGGGGGCAATGTCCATCGTAACCAGTGGAAGAAGGGCCACCTGTGATTCCGATGGAGGCGGCAAGGGTTGAGTGCTGGTTACGGATCCAGCTGGGACAATTGCACTGCCAGACGGAGTGTCTGTAACCACTTCAGCATGTGGTTGACGGGGAGCATTGGGCGTCTGCACATCGGATGGCCTGGTTACGGTGGCTGTGGACGTCCTCCGTTTCTTGGTCAACGCCCGAAGGCTGATGTCACTGTCGGAAGATAGCTCCTCCACAGGGCGCATAGCCACGTCTTCCACGGGGCGCACTCTGTCGGGCTGGGTAGCGGGCTTCACAGCGCCCTTCCTCTTCTGTTTCCCCTTTGGTTTGGCCTGCGAACTGCCCTCTTCTTGGGCCTCCTGTGCGCGGGCAATGTGACCACCGTCGCCCTGGGGAACAGCCTTCTTCTTCTTGTCTTGAGACCGGCGACGGTCTTTGTTCCAAGTCCCTGGCGGCAACTCGTGCAGGCTATTCAGCCTGAAAACTCGCGTGGTTACATGGTCAGTGGGCTTAGGGTACTTCGAGAGGTCCTGTTCATCGTCGACGCCCTTCTGGTCTCGCAACGACAGGGAATGGCCTTCCTCCACCTGCTTCGCAATGGTTACAGACAGGTGGGTGGTTTTCAAGTTTGGATAAAGGGGGAGTCCCTGCCCCTTCACGCTGTAACCAGGAATCAAGGGCCCTTCCGGACAACCCTTGAGGCGGTGCTCAACAAGTCGGAGTTTGCTCGGGCACTCCTTCCCGCAGTAGATGCACATAGCATCCCGTCGCTCCTTCGTTGGGTCTATGGCACTAGGGACGCGTATGTGGACAGCCTCTTCGAGAAGCTGCGTGTAAACGAGGGGCGTTACCCATTGCTCAACCCACCTCTGGTTGCCCATGTTGACACAGTATCTCAGAAGCCCATCAGCGGCGAGGGAGGCCGGGGTCGCGCGAGCATCATCCGTTCCCTGGATGGCCATTGGAATTGTGGACGGCAAGTATTGAGGGAGAGGGGGCGGAGGACGAGAGGCGAGTGGGGCGGGTTCAGCGAACGAACCAATGACAACCCTAGCGTAGTTTACAGAGGAGGAATGCGGCTGATGCTGTGCTGCAATTGCAGCAAAGTTGCGCCTTCGGGCACCTGCTCCGCCAAACATGATATTAGGAGTGTGGTGGTGTTTTCTATGAGAGTATTGGGACCTCATGGCCCGGAAAACGGAGGCTAAAATAAGTGAGAGGGAAACGGATTTGAACGGACAAAGAAGGGCTAATGGAAATGCCAAAACGGCGAAGAGAAAACGGATGACTGGCACATCGTGCCTACACGTGAATCGCCAGGAAAATTGCGATTATGAACAGAACAAGACGGGAAGGGGGGGGAAGGAGAAATGGCGTAGTGGTACAACATGCGGACAGGGGAATCGGCATGAAACTTGCGATTATGAGAACAAGAAGACGGGAAGGGGGGGAAGAGAAATGCCGTGGTGGAAAATCGTGCCTATACGGGAAACACCATGAAAATTGCGATTATGGAAAGCCGAAGACGGGGAGGGGAAGAGAAATGCCGTAGTAATTAATGGAGGAAGCATTTCTTGAAATGAATTACAGTAATGGCGGGCACAGAAAAGACAGAGAAAATAAATACTCGCCTGTGTAATGGAGGAGTGCAGCCACAGATATATATATGCGGCAAGTTGTGAAGCGCAGCTACAGTCCGCGCTCCTCGCGAGACGACCACCGTGCGAGCGCAGAGGAATCCACTGACGCAAACAGCTTCTTGAGTATGGGAATTATGCGGCGGGCGTCACTAATCAGATGAGATGGGCGATTGACAATGATGGCAGGGGGGCTAAATGCGAGTAGAAATCATTGTGTATGAAATTGCAAATGATGGATTGGGAATGATTGCGGAGGAGGGCGATTTGTGCAAAGAAAAGAATGGAAGTGACTGAGGAGAATGATGCAAGAGAAAATAGTGAGAGGAGGGAGGGGATTGCAACCGGTGGGATGGGGAGAGGATCGTGAAGGTTGCGAAGAGATTTTGCGGGCGTCGAAGCTTGGAGAATGAAACGGATGCGCCGTTCCTGGATACGACGAAACGCGACGCTATGGAAGGGACGCAATGCTTCAATCCGTACAGGTGCGGAAAACCCTAAACAAGAATTCGCTGTTCAAACTTCCCGCGTTTAATGGTAACCAGGACAGAGACGTTCCCCCCAAAGCACATGATTATATTGAAACCAGGAAGTTGGAAACCAACAATGACATTGCAAACAGGAGGAGTGTAACAAGGTTGCTGGTAACTAAAAATGAAAGCTAAACCAGGAGGCTGGTAACGAACATTGAGTGAGTAACCAGGTGGTTGGTAACGAACAATGAGAGCGAAGGAACCAGGAGGAGAGTAGCCAACGAGGACCCTAAAACCAGCAGGGATTGACAACCAACGAGGATGAGGGTAACCAGCAATGTGTGTGAAACCACCATGAACGGTAACTAACAACGATTGTGTAACGAGAAGTAGGGAAACGTGAAACCAGCATGTAACTACGGGGTGTAAACAGCCCGTGTAACGACATAGTGTGAGCTGAGCTGAAACCCGGAGCATGTAGGCCCGAGCCCGAAACCCCGAGCCTGTAGCCCCGAGCCTCTAACCCTGAGCCTGTAACCCCGAGCCTGTAACCCTGAGCCTGTAACCCTGAGCCTGTATCCCCGAGCCTGTAGCCCCGAGCCTGTAACCCCGAGCCTTAAACCCCGAGCCTGTAACCACAACCATGTAACCCCTCCGGCTGTAACCACGACGTAAACCACGACCGTGTAACCGTAAACGCGAGCAGCAGGCGGGCAGCCCCGCGACGGCCTGAAGGCGGAAAAAAATGGGCGCCGCAGGAAAAAACTCTGGAAAGAAACGCGACACCTCTCGCAGTGGAAAGAAACGCAGGCCCCGCGCTTCCAGCCGGGAGCCGCGACAGGGCGCGACAGGGTGACAGGCGGATCTGGATTCGATGCCCAGATAATGTGAGGGGTGGGACATATAGTGGGACAACTCCCCTCTAAAGTAGTGTTACCCAAGTTAGCACCACGTTATCTTAGTGTTTAGTCTAGAACGCGTGACCATGATGCTCTTACGGATTCAAAATGGGGAACAAATGGAATAGAAGGGATTGCAGCCCCATTGCGGATTGCAATGCAACTATAAGCTAAGCTACATTTTAGCTTTTGCCACTTGGCCCAAGACGGACTATATATCCAAGTCTTGCCAATACAACATTTGTGATGCTATTCCCAAGCAAGTGTCTGTAGTCAACTATATATTTGTCCAATTGCCCGACACATATATATGAGGTCTTTAATTGCTAATTCCAACCTTGACACCTTAAATTCAAACCCTCATGATTCCCTATGATATAGAAGTTTGTGTATAATAATCTTCAAGTGATTTTAAGGGTATAAGTGTCTTGACGTGGCTTTCTTTTTCTCTCTCTCCCTTTAAACAATATTAAAAAAAGGTTATGAGAACACAAGGCCAATAAACCAATGCCAAGAATGAATTTAAAAATCAAAGAAGAAACGCCCAATTCGTGGGGAGGCGGGACCCTTGAAGTGTGTCACACCACTATGTAAAAGAGAGAACAAAATATCAAAGCCACGACTCACAATGCCACCAGCCAACCAGGGACAACCCCCATACCACCGAAGAAACTTCAAAGCCATCTTGGAGGGGAGGAAGGTGGGGTGTCTGTATGGACTTGGTATCCTTTTTTGGGGGTTGACTATCTTGTGTTTGCCTATACTCCTCCACCATTGTGTTGGTTTATTTAGAGCATTAACAATGTTGGGTCGGTATACTATACATGTGAATGCATGGAATCAATACACAATGTCATTATTGGTATCAAAGACCCCTACCCAACTGGTTTCCAAATTTTCATACTCAATCAAGTTGATATTTGATGGATATCACAACATGAAAAATCTTTGTATACTCAAGTTATTGTTTGGGTCAGTACTATCCTAATGTCATATAAATACTAAGATATTGTTACCTAAACATGTTGAAGGTTTTAAGGTGATATATTGACCCGAATGGTATCAAAAACAAAATTGCCTCAAATACCCATACCTTTAAGTATCAATCAAATGTGCAATCCTTACTATATATACCCAATTGATACCCAAAAGAAGGTGAAACTAGTTTAACACCTACTAACTACACAAAACATTGTATTTAATGTCACTCACTATTTTTAATTATGCAATGCTATGACTATAAATTATATATCTTTTTTTTTGTTAACAAAGGTCAAATTAGTTGTTTGGATATCATAGAACATAAACATCTCTACTTGGTTAAAATTTACATTATTGTGAGAATATATAGCATTGTGTAACCTCAGATAGTAAGTGACACTAACTACAATATTTAGTGTAAATAAACAAGATGATTAGCAAATTCAAATCGTGCTCATAGCCATTTGTCTCGTAATTTTTGGAACTCATGAATATCTTATACATTATCAAAGTGAAGGTTCTTGTGCTCATTAAGTGGTCAGATCAATTCCCCCAATCATGTTGACTACTGAACCTAGAATGGTTAGCACATTGTGAGTATGTAGTCCAATTTCTTTTTAACACATGTCTTTTTGGTGTTTGTTCCTAGATCCACACTTAACCCACACACCACTCAAAAATACAGGTGTGCATATTATTGTTGTGTTGGAATTAGGCACATCTACCTTAGTGAAGTCATACATGAGCTCCAATGGTTGCTCTCTTGTACAGCCGAGTTTATGATTTTCTAATGGTGTATCTTGGTAGGCACGTCATGAAACTACATGTCTATAACCATAGAGGGCAAGTCAATGTATCCTAGAGTATTTATCAACAATGTTGTGTTTCCCACCAAATTATAAGTTGGTATTTTAGGCCATTGAGAAAAGCTTAAATGGTTTTCATTGGTTTTGGATTATAATTATCTTTGAAATAACATGTTTCAAAATGATTTGGGGGAGTCAATGGTATTGTTCCTTATTCTAACCACATAGATGAAGTTTTAATCATGATAGGCACATGTTTACATGGGTTTGAATCGAGTCTACATACACACGATCACCAAAACACTCAATTAGATTTTATCCGTCATATCAATAAGTTTTGTCGACTTGCTTGATGGCACTATGGCATCTCTTGAAGAAATCCACGACGACAAGGTACACATTTTAAGATAACAAAAACTCGGCCCACATGTCCAAAGTGAAGACAACGTTGTTCAACCCCGGGCCAAGGGAATCCTTTCCGAGGCATTGGAAACCATGAACCATTTTTGGTGGAAGCAATTTACATCAAGGCACAACATGGCTACATCTTACCTTTATATCCACTTGATATGTGTGTTGCAAGCAATGTGCATTGTTAAATAGACACTTAGATTACTGCAAGTTAATATGATGTAAAATGAGTTGAAAGAGTTAAGTGGAAATCCTCACCCATTCACCTTTGCATTGCAATGAAGAAGAGTTTGAAGGGTTTGGCCTATGAAAAGGTCTCTCTCTCTCTCTCTCTCTCTCTCTCTCTCTCTCTCTCTCAGAGAGTACAAGTGGTTGGAAAGAGTAATTTTCCCGTCAACGTAATGTCAAGACTTGTAAGTAATATGGGACCCATCCAACCTACATTTGAGCATAGACAAATGATGTTTGCTATGATGTCCCCAAGTTGGGGTTGCTTGGTGCAAAAGGTTGTGTGCTTCTAGATTCTATGCAAATTATTATGCTTATATATATATATATGAAGAATAACTGAACAATCATGACTTCTCAAAGACTCTGTGAAACTCTTGGCAAACAAGGTTTTAAACTTGAATGGGGTGAACTATGGGATAGCTTAAACATGTCCTCAATCATGTCAATATCACAATGTTGTCAACATTCATTTTTATGTCTTTTCTTTCTAAAGTCTTAGAAAATAGGTAACGATGAGATATAACATAGTATTGCGCCATGATTTCTACTTTGACCCTACATATGTTGAAATATGAGGGGGTGTATAAGTTGCTTGTGGGATTTGCCAGCTTCCCAACCAGTGCGGTGACATTTGACCAAATTCTTCGGTTTTGAAGACCATGATAAAAAGTTTTCCGTTGACCCAATTTCAATCCAAAATTAACGAGATCGAGCTACCATGGACATGAGGATGCTTTTATATATATATATATATATATAAGGTCCATATTATTGCCACATAAGGTCCTTCACTCCTACTTCCTACATGTGTGTTCACGACACCTATTGAGGGGTAGGGTGAAAATGTTGATTGTTGTGGTAGAACCCAAATGTTTCAAGCTAAATGAACCCCTCCACTAGGGTTATAAACCCCAGATTAATCTAGCAAGCTTTAATTGGGATGAATCGACAACCAACCTACAGCGGGTATGTTCTTATTACTTCCCCCCTCCGTGGGTATTAGGAAACCATGGCTCGGGGAGAACCGGCGGTTAGTTACAGACGAACCGGTTGAGTTCGAGAAATGAACCGGTTGAAGTTCGAGACTTCATGAGAACTACCGATCATTTTAGAAGAATCTATATAGAATATACCTCAAATGAATAAAAGCAAAACCGGAAGATGTCAACATGTCATCAGTTGGATTTAGAATCACTAGGATCTTCACCGACTATGCCCAAAAAAAACTTCCCGGGCACCGTAGGAAACCAAACCGGGGTTTCACCATAAGTCCAATGACGTTTTTTTAATGAATTCCCGATACCCAAGAGTTTGAACCATTCCATCAATATCCTAGGGTACCCTTTTTCCCTTGCAAAGAGAGGCTCCTCCGGCAGGCAGGCTGTCCTTAAGTTTATTATTATAACCCCTCACTCCAAGGATTCACCGTAGTAGTAGTAGTAGTAGCTGCCAGCTGGTGACCTTTTATTGGTTGCTCAAACTATGTTTAATATGTGGACATATAGTATTCCAGCTCCAGCCTGGCAATGGGTTCCGAATTCCATTTCTCTGGCTTTGGTGCGAGAGGCGGCCCCGGCCTTCTTCTTACATTCCTATCATGAGTGGCCAGACCGAGTCTCCATTGGAGTGGCTTCGATTTTCCGCCGACCCCACCCCCTATAAACCCTTCTTGGCCACCGAGAATACAATGTACCCATAAATCGGCGGTGCGTGGAAGTGTTTTGGGGGTTGTGATGATAATGATATTCTTTGCTACCTCCGTCCATCCATCCGTCCGTCCGTCCGTGGAGGTAACAAGGAGATGTGTGGACCTTATTGGGCGACTTGGCTTCTTAAGTGGACACATGTATGTTATTTGAGGGGCCACTTCACACACGTGCCAAGAGCCGTGACCATGAAATTGTGAGAGCCCAAAAGAAAGTGTTCAAAGGCCGTGTCAAGGCACCTCCAACATCGTGTAGTGTGGTCACGGACCCTCGAGTAGTGTGAAGCCATATGTGACCGGGCCCTCGACTAAATGCTATTTCAATGAATTTCTATTCACGCGGGTCCTCACACATGATAAACTAGAATAAACCAATGGTTGTGAGCGTCCGGAGTGGCGTGGTCCAGAGCCCGACATTTTCCTTCGAATTTGTACCCATACCCACCCATACCCATCAGCAACGACCTATGCCCACCCATGCCCACCCATAGCATGACCCGTGCCAACCCATGCCCACCCATGCCCACCCATGCTATTAAAATTGCCGCCAATGTATTCAAAAATTGTGTAATGTGTATTACCCGCCTACACCAAGTCTTGGCCCACCCATGCCCATGCCCACCCTTGCCCACCCATGCCCACCCATGCCCAATAATATCGAACCCATGCCCACCCAAAACCCATGGGCATGGGTGGGTTTGGGCATGGGCATGGGCACCCAATGTAGGGCTCTGCCGTGGTCTCCCGGTTTTGTGTTAGGCCTACTTTCAAGAGGTGGTTTTTGAAACTAGTCCAAGTGACCATGAAACACGATCCACTTGATGCCATGTAGACTTTACATCCATCTTGCATTCACATACTCCATTGGTCCCTCAAACGTAGTGTGAAGCGAACTTGGACCGGCTCAGCCTTTTCCACCAATGAGAGAGTGCTTGAAGTGTAATGGTCACGGGCTCTCAGTCTCGTGTGTGAAGTGGCCTTGAGTGGTATGTGAAAAGCATTTGAATGGCCATTAAAAAAGACACGTGTTATGAGGAGATTGGACTAAGTTTTGAAAATACAGACACAATTGTGGGTTCAAAAGTGAACACAAACTTCGAGTGGTATATGAAAACATTTGAACGGCCACAAAAAAAAGACACATGTTATGAGGAGATTGGATCATGTTCTCAAATTACAGACACAATTGTGAGGTCAATAGTCCACACAACTTCAAGGGTTTGTGTTCTTGTTTAACCCCTAAAGGTCAAGAAGGACAAATTTGTTTGGATTCCAAATATGCTAGTTTGGTGGTGCCACATGGTGGTGTCCCAAAAGATGCGAGAGTTGGGGAAGGATATTTCCCTAGCTATGAGTGCCCAAGGTGGACCCAAACTAGTTGGAGTTTTGGCTTCCCCCAAAGGGAACAATCGCAAGGTTTGGAGAGCTCGGTCTTGAGGTGTTAAAGAGAAAGAGAATCTTCGCTTCGAACTTCTACAACTTATGCCATTTTACACCCTAAATGTCCAAGTGTTTTTCACATAGTAACACACGTTTTTCATATGGTGTAAAACGAAGGTTGCACAACTAAAAAGCAAAATACTTGTTGATATCGATTTAAGGTTCATATCAATTCGTTTGATGTCCTTAAATAACTTGGTAAAGTCCATGTAAGTATTTGTTAGTTTCAGAGTTATAAGTTCCTCCCTAAATGTAGATCACATAGGTTTTGGTTTGAAAATCTTTGGGTGTTATGAGCACATGAGAGGCGAAATTTTTATTTATGAAAGATTTGGAAGGAAAAGTTAGTTTGAATGAAAATGACACTAAATAAAGATTTTTTCCAAGTGAGTATTTTTATGATGATATAGTCAATGATGGTCAATGCCTTTGTGTTGAGTTCCCTTATGCATTGATGTGCATTTCTTATAATATATGGACATTTATATCCATTTAAATCAATTTCGGGACATCGTAGGATCCCGACCATGCAACCTTTGCATCAAAATCTTTTATAAAAACTTACTTACAACTTTTGTTTTTAGAGAAGATAAATTTGGACATGGGAAGCTCTTTCTATCACAATTTTTTTGATTCCATTGCATTGAACTGGTGAAAAATGTTCTTAGGTTGTGCATCAATTTATAATATATCTTTATAACACAAACAAAAGCTCCTTATGGAATTCTAATGCAAATTTTGGTCACAAGTAGAGACATATCCCATCTATCACCACAATGCAATTTAAGTGAAAATTTAATCAATTTGCATCACCATCCACCTTTCTAGAAATTATCATTGGGACTGAACATCCTCATGTGACATTAGGGGTTATTTTTGTTTTAAAATATGAAATAACAATCTTTGCGAATTGCAATTAGTAATTGGATGAGACGATTTCTGATCCAATCCAATTGGTCATTGATTGTTTTTGTTGGAGTTGGAAGTGCCCACAATAGGGTCACATACTTTACATACTATACCACAATGTCCGCAATACCACCAACTATTGGAGTCACTTGTGTGCATGGATATACGTCAATTGATTATCCAAAATCCAATAAATAGGTGCAGCAAGGCTACTTTCTTCTAATACCACCCACACTTCCTCCATGCAGTTCACATAGTCAAATGAACCAACAACCAATAGGAGATTGTTTTTTTCTCCGCCTCAAGTGTCCCACTTTTTTTTTCTTTTTCTTTTTAAAGCAAATAACATTAGGGTCCCCTGTTATTGTCATTTTCCAACTTCTCACAATATTATCTAAAAACATCCCAACTAGGAATACATGGTGTAGGTAGATTCATCCATTGGGAAGGTGAAAATATATTATAGTGTTTTCTATAAAGATGATTTGATTTAAATTGTGGCATATGATATCCCAAATTAGTTCAAGGGATCCAATTGGAGTGAAATTGGCCCTGTTCAAAAAGCTTGAATCACAATCAGGGGTCCAATCGATAGAATCAGATTTTCCTTTTTGTAAAGCAGTCAAAGGAGTTGCAATCTTAGAGAATCCCTTCACGAATCTCCGATAATAACTAGCAAGGCCTAAAAAACTTTGCACTTTTGTCTTGTCCCTAGGTATCATCCACTCAGCAATTACTTTGACCTTTTTAGGGTCAACCAATATGCCCTTATCTGAAACTATATGTCCAAGATACTCAATTTGTGATGAAAAGAATTCACACTTGGTTCGCTTAGCATAAAGCTTATTTGACCTCAAAATCTTAAATACTTGTCTAAGATGTTCCTTGTGGTCTTCCTCTGTCTTAGAATAAATTAAAATATCATCCATAAATACCAACACAAATTTACCCAAATGTTGGCGAAATATGGCATTCATCAAGGTCATAAATGTAGCTAGTGCATTTGTGAGCCCAAAAGGCATCACAACTGTTAAAGGGGTTTAGTAGACCGTAACTTTTAGCAATATCAGGTTAAAGAGGTTTTCAAGTTACTTTTGTAGTAGTATCAGAAGTAGCAATTAGGGATGAGAGTGAGCCGTAGTTGCAGATAAGGAATGGATAGTAGTGGATAAGGTAATTCCAGTGAGTGGTTAGTATTGATAGGAAGAGATGATGAGAAGGTACTTAAGGAAGAGAGTCGTCTCTCTCTGACTCTCTCTCATTCTTAGAAATGTGTATTAGGATTTTTATCAATAGAGTGTTGGGTTGTTCTTGAATAAGATACTGGTTGAATAGGATGTAAGGAACTTGTGGGTTATCTTATATTGGGAGTTGCCTTACCTCTTGTAAATGTTGGTTGTATGAGAATGGAAGTTGGTAATTGGACTACTTGTGTTGACAAAAGGGTTGTTTACAAAGTGATTACGGATTGGTAGTAGAATCCATCTCAGAGGAGTTCTTAGAAGGTGGTAGTACCAGAACGTATAAACGGTATGAGATGAACGGTATTATCTTAGTCGAGTCCTGCTACTAAAGGAGTTGATTACTGGTAGAAAGAATAGATTGTGCACTGACTCTGAGAGTGGTAGTATAAGAGAGCAATGGTTTAGGAATACCAATGAAGAGTTCGGTATAGTGTTATAATCCACCCCAATAATAGGTCCAGTAATACTTTAACAGTAGTACGAGTATAAAAACCGGTTGAGGGGTAGGTAAAGGGTAGGAGAAACCTCATGGCAGGAAGTTAGAACTCGTGTTAACCACATTATTAAGGTAGTACAGTCAGACCCGGTAGATCCCCAGGAAACCTGGTAGAGAAACCGGTAGGGGTACTGGTTGACTCGACTGGCATATGGGAAGTCCTACCAGTAAGGTCAAGGTAAGAGTGGCACACCCTCAGAGAGTTAGGAAGGATGTATGGAATAAGACTTCCCACATAAAACGGTAGTAGGCGAGACCTTAGGATGCCGGTAAGGAATACTGGACTAAGCCTCCTCGCGTACCGGTAAGGTACTACCGGAAGTAGGGTAGTACCAGTAGAAACACGGGGAGGTCACTGGCGAAAAATCGTAGAACAACGTGCGATAAAAAATAGGGTCTAATATATTCATTGTAGGTAAATTTTGCAAAAAATGTACATGTAATATAGGGGGTTTAAAATAGTGAAACATGTTTACATGTAAAATACCATCACATATAATGGCCTCTTTTATCTAGTCAGTACATGTAAAATAGCGTGGAAACAATTACTAGGGGTAGCAGGTCTAGGGTAGGGTCTGTGCTAGTGGATGAAAAGAGGTAATTTTCTATTGAAAATGCTTGGATGGATGACTTTGCAGGCTGGCTTGCTTGAACGTTACTGAACCAACGGTTCCAACGTGGAGTTAATGGTCTCTACCCACGTGCCGGGAAGGAAAAAAATGTAGTATAAGTAAAATAGGGTGTTTTAAAATGATTCCCCCAAAAAATTATAATTACTGATAGGGTGTATTAAAATACAAGAATTTACCTTTATTTTGAAAAATACCATGCCTTATAATCTTTTCTGCAAGGTAAATAGCCCCCCGATAAATAGGTCTTGAGCGCACGTGTATGCATTAATTAAAGAGGGAGTGACCTCCCCGTGAGTAGAAAGTAAAGAGGTTGATCTTTAACAACAACATATTCATAATGGCCTAACCGTGACCTAAACGCTGTCTTTTCAATATCAGACTCTTTCACTCGTATTTGATGGTAACCACTCTTCAGATCAATTTTAGAAAACACCTTTGTCCCATACAAATAATCAAATAGATCATCTGTCCTTGGTAAAGGATATTTGTTTTTTATGGTCAATTTATTTAATCCATGGTAATCCACACACAATCTCAAGGAGCCATCTTTTTTCTTCACGAAGCAGATTGGCGCACCCCAAGGAGACTTGCTAGGTCGGATATAACCTTTATTTAACAAATCGGTCAATTGATTTTCTAATTCATCATTTTGGGCCAATGAAAGACGATATGGAGCTCTTGAGACAGGGGTTGCATTAGCTACCAAGTCTATTGCGTGATCAACTTCTCTTACTGGTGGCAGTTCATTTATTTCACCTGGGAATACATCATTAAATTCATTCAGAAATACTTTTCTGTCGTTCCAAATAACCTTTTTTTCCTTGTTAACTTTGCTTTGATCACATAGCTCCATCACTTGCACCAAAAAGATTTCATGGCATTTCCTAATTGACCTCTTCACTTGCGAATGTGAAAGCATGGGAGTCTTTGGTAGTGAACGTTTACCTTTGATGGAAAATGATTTTCCATCTGAGAGTTTGCCACGTACTACACCTTCCTTGCATTCAATGTGCGCGTCCACTTGATACAACCATGCCATTCCTAAGATGACGTCGTATCGCGCTCCATTCCAAATTTCAAAATCAGCTGAAATGTAGACTCCCTGAATGTTCACCGGCACCCTCAACATCCGGTGGTTGATAACACTAGACTCATTGTTTGGCAGTAATACAGAACATGTTTTTACCGGAACTAGGGGAAGCCCTAGTTTCTTAGCAAAATCAGCTGACATCATGTTATGTGTACTTCTCGAATCAATCAAAATCATGCATGGGTGGGAAGAGTTCAAATATCCTGCAATTTGAACTACTGTTGGTTCTTGCTCTACGGTCATGTTCATCACAGCCGCAGAAACTTGAATCGAATCACTTCCATCATATTTTTGAATTTCTGCCAAACTCTCCACCCCCAAGGCTGCCATTTGTCGTTTCTTTCTCTTAGGGCACTCGAATGACCTGTGTCCAGGTTCATGGCACTCAAAACAAAGTCCTTTCTGCCGGTGTTCTTCTTGTTCTTTTTCAGTCAACTTAATAGCCTTGCTACCTTCACCACTCTCACGATCCTTTCTAGGGAATTTAGCGGGTGTGAAAAATCGATTTTGAGAGTTATATCCTATAGGCCTTTTTCCAAATTGATTAGTCTCGGCTGCCCTATCTTGTTTTTCAAAGTTTGCAGCCAAACGATATGCTTCACTCAATAAGACAGGGGTGTAGGCCTTGACTTTAAACCCAATAGAATCTCTCAAAACTTCCACAAAAATTTCCACTCGATCCATCTCTGTCCACGAAGGAAAGTAAGCTGAGTGTTCGTCAAACTTAGACTTAAATTCTCCGACGGACATTCCTCCCTGTCTAAGTTTGTACATGTTTGCTTTCAAGCACAAAACACAATGCGTTTCACTTGGAAGAAATTTTTCGAGGAACAACTCTTTGAAATCTTTCCATCTCTGAATTGGACGTAAACCGCGTCCTTCCCTATCCCTCTTAACAGTGTCATACCATACACGGGCTTTGTCGGTCAGAAAAATGACAGTCGCTCTTATTTTATCCTTGTCTGAATACTTCTTTGAGAAAAGGTCCTCGACAACAGATAGGAAAGATAAAGCCTCTTCAAGTTTAACATTTCGCCTTCCAAAACAAGGTTTGATAGCAAATTTCCTCACATCTCTCATGACATCAACTCGTCTTTTAGCATGTCTTGATCTATGAGACTTCGACCTATGATGAGACGAAGCAGAGAGGCTAGAGGCACTATGGGAGACAGAGTTAGGTCCATCACTAGATGATGTAGACGATGGAGAAGCTGCTCTTGATTTGGATCCATAAGATCTTCTTTGCCTTTCACGGCTCTTGGACCTCGATCTTTCGCCACGACTATTTCGCGTTGGACTAGAAGATCTCGAACGCCTATTGTGGCTCCTTACTGGAGTTGGAGATGATCGGCGTTTATCGGCATCGTTGGGAGCGGACAATACCGCCGCAGGATCACCTTCGACATGCTTCTCTCTGTTTCCTAGTTCTTGAGCAATCACCTCTCGCATTGCAGGATATATAACCATGGCGATTGTGGTGTCACCCATGATCTCTACAATATCAATTCAATCTCTCGCTCTGATACCAATTTTTCACGTACCTCAATGCAAAACAATTATACTCCCAAAACAAATGTGAACTTCCAATGTATTACAAAAGTTTTCCTGCTGCAAATATAATTGTGTTTCTTACAAGCTCGAACCACCCGACCATAGGAGGGAGACAAAAGATAGATCCCCACTCCTCCCCCGAGCTCTTTCTTATATGCCAAAGGCACTACTTTTACTTCTATTTCCATATATAGTAAAATTACTCTATTCATAGCTCTATCTTTAGTCCAATTAATAAATCTCTTAATTCAAGGACCACTAGGGTATGTCACACTCGCTACGTTCACCGCACTTCTGTCTAATAGTGTGACATACCCTAGTGATATTGTGACATACCCTAGCTTCTTGGGAAAGAGAAGTTGATTTTTGACGAGACTATCCCAATTTTGTCATTGAGGACAATGACGTGTTTTAAGGGGGAGAGAGTGTGACATACCCTAGTGGTCCTTGAATTAAGAGATTTATTAATTGGAAAGAAAAAAATGATAACTTACCATGCTTTGTTGTATTTAGCATGTGAGCAGATGGGGACTGGAGTCAGACAACTCCAGTGGAAGAAATGGGCTAGACAACCCATGGACATATTGTGTACGGGAGTTAGACAGCTCTTGATGGAAGATCTTTGCGTTGGAGTTAGACAGCTCCAACTGGGAGTTACACATCTCCATGTGGAAGATCTTTGTGTTGGAGTTAGACAACTCCAACTAGAAGAAAGGATGGATGAATGAAGTTGGAATTAGACAGTTCCAACCAGAAGAAGGGATGAATGAATATAGTTGGAATGAGACAATTCCAACTGGAGGAATGGAATTGAGCTGGAAGATGGAAGAAGGTTCTAGACGAACCAAAGACAAAAGATTCATAGTAGAACTAAAGATAGAGCTATGAATAGAGTAATTTTACTATATATGGAAATAGAAGTAAAAGTAGTGCCTTTGGCATATAAGAAAGAGCTCGGGGGAGGAGTGGGGATCTATCTTTTGTCTCCCTCCTATAGTTGGGTGGTTCGAGCTTGTAAGAAGCACAATTATATTTGCAGCAAGAAAACTTTTGTAATACATTGGAAGTTCACAGTTGTTTTGGGAGTATAATTGTTTTGCATTGAGGTACGTGACAACCACGAAATTGTGAGAGCCCAAACAAAGTATCCAAAGGCCGTCCCAACACACCTCCAAAATTATGTAGTGTGGTCATGGACCCTCATGTGTAGTGTGAAGTCATATGTGACCGGGCCCTCAACCAAATGCTATTTCAATGAATTTCTATTCATGCGGGTCCTCACACATGATAAAATAGAATAAACCAACGGTTGTGAGTGTCCGGAGTGCCATGGTCCCCCGGTTTTGTGTTAGGCCTACCTCCAAGAGGTGGTTTTTGAAAATAGTCCAAGTGACCATGAAACATGATCCATTTGATGCCACGTGGAAATCCACGTAGATTTACATCCATCTTGCATTCACATACTCCGTTGGTCCCTCAAGCATAGTGTGAAGCGAACTTGGACCATCTCCGCCTTTTCCACCAATGAGAGTGCTTGATGTGTAATGGTCACGGGCTCTCAGTCTCGTGTGTGAAGTGGCCCTTAGTTTGTACTACACTCTTTACTTATTAGTGGGCCCGTCGGAGGCAGCCATAGCAAGAGTACATAATTGGACGTTGAGTGGGATGATAAGTGCACGTGGGCCACATCACTTGTCATTTTTGCAGTAGTCAGTTGAGCCGTGCCATAGCCGTTAGCCTTGTGGCTTCCCAAACTCTAAAATGAAATTCATTCTATTTCAATAGTTGCACTTTGAGGCAATCTTTCATCCCATAGTAACTCTTGAAGGTCCTAAAGCATTAACTATGAAGATGTTCATGATAACAATTAGCTTTGCCAAGGAATTCTTAAGCATTATAATAAAAAAGAGGAGTTGTGAGACACCGTCAGAATCACATTCGTATGCTTAGTAATATATATGAAGAGTATCCCTTAAGTTTATATTCTTCAAATGTATTCTTTAGGGGAATCATGAATTTACATGGTTTAGGGTTTGAAACTCATCGTAATCTTGAATGTCATAGTTGATTTGATAAGAAACTTGATAGGGTTGCTTACAATTACGATATTGTAGATTGTTGGACACTTGCTAGTATGATACAATCTTGAAGCCACCAAGTTGTTAAAATGTCACTTGAAATGTGAGCACTTCATGACGTGTAAAGAGCAAGCATTTATAAATGTGATCAAGGTTCTAGAAAATATCAATAGTTGCGTCTGGGAATTCACCCTTGATATCAAGAAGAGTCCCAAAATATACTTCATGCGATGTGTCCTAAAATACCCACTTCAACGGCATAGTAATGTACACAAAAGAATAAGTTATGATATGGATAGTATAGAGTGGAAAGTTTTTGAATGAAACAACATCTCTTGATGCTCTATCTATGTCAAATTGTCAATGAGCACATGGTGACAATTCATAGGTCAAATATCCTTTTTGTTGGGAAGAAACGTACTTCAATTCACCTAAGGAAACCTTGTAGTGTGATGAGATGGTATCCATGTCATCATGATTTTATTTTTTGGGGGTGGGAGATGCCTATGCTAAAACCAATTCCTTGGCAAACTCCTGAAAGCACCTAAAATGATGCTCTCAAAAGTTTGGCAAGGAGTCCATTATTATAAAGCCGTCTTTTGGGCATTATCAAATGCCTTCCTTTCATTTCACCAAAGTGAGGGGTTCCCACACCACCTGAACACTCAATAAACATCATAAGAAAATCAAAAGTAAGGAAGAAATCCCTACCAAAACACGAGTTTTTGAGATACTTTAGGATACCTCTATTACCATGGGAGTCTGCGGCATCCACCATCATGGTATACTTTAAGGTCACATAAACTGGATCCCAAAGATGGGTAGCCACCATTCAAGGTAGATAGGTCTTAAATGGTTACTTTTCTCAACTAGGCCACTTCTCCTCAGGCATGAAACACGCGATTAATACCAAATGGCTAGCAAATCCAGATCGAGATTGTTGTCACTTTCCTCATGATTTTTGAAGGTCATATGAATATCTTAACCAATAACAAAGTTAAGATTCTTAGGCTCGTGAAGTGGTCATATCTAAGGTCTCCCCGATTATATTGAACCTTGAATGATTAACATATTTTGAACACATAGTCCAATCTCTTTTAAACATATGTCTTCTGATATCCATTCTTGGAGCCATACCTAATCACATACCACTCAAATAAATAACCATCATTAGGCACATCTAGCTTACCTTGGTATTATATCGCTATTCGGACATTGTGCACACAACCTCTGCGATATTTTTATAAATCTCATCGAACGATGTACGCCATTGATGTAAACGATTTCATAATATGTTATGGAAAAATCTCATCGACTTGTTCAATAAGTACCAGTGCCCGGTAGTGTTCAAGATTGAAGCCCTCATATGAGTTTCATTTTGAAGGGCTCTCAAATTTCAACCCTTCAGGTGAAGGGCTCGTTCAAATCCAAGATGTCAATCTAAGAATATAGAAATGAAATACAAAACTCGTATTAAACTTGTGCATGAATTATATGGTGCATGTTTCTAGTACAATGTGAAGAATTAAGAATCAACCATCTAACTCCACTTCTCGTAGTGACAATACCCTACGCTTGTTGGTTCTTGTGGTGGGCAGATTATATTGAGGACTTCAAGTGACGTCTTCATTTTCAATTTGGGGTTGCGTTTTGAAGGGTTGTTTTGAGAGAGGCATATTTTGAAGGGCCAAATCGCGTTTGAAGGGCATTGAAGACTTCAATCTTGAACACTGGTGCCCGGGAAGTTTTTGGGCATAGTCGGTCAAGATCCTAGTGATTCTAAATCCAGCCGGTTACATGTTGACATCTTCTGGTTTTGCTTTGTTCATTGGAGGTGGTATATTCTATAGAGTCCTCTAAAATGATCGGTAATTCTCCTGAAGTCTCCAACTTCAACCGGTTATTTCTCAAACTCAACCGGTTCATTTGTAACTAAACACCGGTTCTCCCCGGACAGTGTCACGTACTCTGTTGTTAATTAGAAGAGAGAATAAGTTGTATGTGATGTCTATTGTCAAGTCCTAACGATATGACAAATTATGACCTTATGCCCCCTTCCCACCTGACTTTAGCTAAGACCCAAAGTATATCCTAAAAACTGGGTAAAGCTCCCTCGGTTATAGCGGAGGCATCCGGCTATCCCAATGCACCTACGAGAACTTGCTCCGGAGATTGTCGAGTAGGTTTTAGTTAAGTAGTTTTCACACATGGTCATTGTTTTACCTACCAAGCAATGAATGTCGGATAGTTTTTGTCCCATCCCCAAATGCCTTACTACTCATCTATCTGACCATTGGTTTTTGTTAATGGAGCTCCTCGTGCCCTCATAGCTGCGACTAAAAACAGCCAATCACAAGGGCAGGAGGCGACACTTTTAAAGGTCATGCATTCTTGCCTCAGGTCCAGGTACCGATGAGAGGGTCAGTGCATGAGGCTTAAAACCTCCACTACTAGGCTCGGGACTAGACAGTGTCGATGGTGTGAAGGCCGTGTTTTTAGAACCAACTTTTAGGCTTGGCTAAAGTCAAGTGGGAAGAGGGCATTATTATGGCAAAGTTAGTCATGGTTTTATATCAGCCATTGGTACATATAAAATGCTTGAAGAGAGGGAGACATTAATGAACCATATTACGAGGTCAAGATTACAAGTGGCGTGTTCATTTGTAGGATATTTGGTTTACAGAAATTGATAGCAGCAGCTGGAAAATAGCTGTGAGTTTGTGACGTACTCTGACTGCCATCACCACCACCACCACCCAAACATCATTCTTATTGCAGCGCAATCGGTAAGGTCGAGGCATCCATAGTTCACTAGGCTCATGTGATGCCGACATAGATGAGATCTATATTTTTTAGGCGAACAAAAAGTTAAATTTTATGTGCTGGCAGCTTGTGATTATCTTCATAAGAGTTTTGACAATTGTCATAGCCAAGGAGTAGCATTGAGATAAGCGGTTATGGGTTAACCTGTAGTCGACTATGTGTAACCCTAAAATTTACGCTTCAAAATTTGTAGCAATTTCCATATTGATGCTAGAAAGTAAAAGAAAATTGTATCCTCCTTAGCATATGTTTCCCTTTGCAAGGAAAATAATTCCCTGCTATTACTCCTCCTAAACGCATGCAAATTCTCTTATTTTATTGGTTATAGATGCCTCAACCTTACACCAACTGAGTTTCTTATGAGGTAATGTGGGTGGTGTTAGAAGAAAAGCAACTGACAAACACCCGCATACCTTAGATCAAGATGGGTTCAAAAACACTCAAGTCTATTGAGGCAGATGTGTCGTTGGTGCCCAATTTCAATTCCTATGTGTTGTGTTGACATGTTTGAATATACTAAAGATAGGCCTTGCCATAAGGTATGTGGGTGCAGTTCGGTTTGTTTTACATGTTCTCCAACTCCTACCAACTAGATTTACACAGTCTGAATGTGGAGAATATCCGGGAATACTACGTGGAATACTGTCAGTCCCACAAAACATTGTTATGGATCTGAATAATGTTATGAAGCATCAACAAAACATTGGATTGAAAATTGGACCTCCCTTAAATTAGTCATGAATACTTAAGTCCCTGTTTATGTTGACCATTGAGTCTAGAGTGTTTCATAAAATTTTAAGCACGACGACCGATCTCACGGAAAAAAAACATGTCATGTAGGGTCCCTTAGGTCTTCCCTCCCCACACACCACTCAAATATAGGTGTCCAATTAAAGATAAGTAACTGAATAAGGCCCATGTACCTTATACCACTCAATTATAGGTGTCTGTTTGAGAAGAGTGACCACATGAGGCCAAAAATACCTTGCTTATGTGCATTCCCGATTGAGAATCTGCAGCGACTCTTTCGGAGCTGTTTACCGAAGAACTTGGAACTTCGAAAAATGCAATGAACGATGGTTGAATGAAGAGGCACATACATTTTCTAAGGTCCACCGTCGCAATTTTGAAATTATGTCATGTTTAATTTAGAGCTCCGACTGTGCATTTTGGGATCCTTCACGGCCAAAGAAACAAGTGCTAGGCATTATTTCCAAACGGCAAGTATAAGGGCCACTTCACACACGAGACTGAGAGCCCATGACCATTACACTTCAAGCACTCTCATTGGTGGAAAAGGCGGAACCGGTCCAAGTTCGCTTCACACTACGCTCGAGGGACCAACGGAGTATGTGAATGCAAGATGGATGTGAAGTCTACATGGATTCCTACATGGCATCGAATGGATCATGTTTCACGGTCACTTGGACTATTTTCAAAAACCACCTCTTGGAGGTAGGCCTGACACAAAACCGGGAGACCATGACACTTTGAACGCTCACAACCGTTGATTTATTCTATTCTACCATGCGTGAGGACCTGCATGAATATAAATTCATTGAAATAGCATTTGGTTGAGGATCCGGTCACATATGACTTCACACTACACTTGAGGGTCCGTGACCACACTAGATGATTTTGGAGGTGTGTTGGGACGGCCTTTGGACACTTTCTTTTGGGCTCTCACAATTTCATGGTCACGGCTCTTGGCTCGTGTGTGAAGTGGCCCTAAGATTCATGCTTTGATATTTGAAGTACTCTGCACCAACTTTGACAATATCATAAAACATACAGTGACTTCCTGAATTGATCCGGACAAGAGTCGAATTATGCAGACAGCTGGAAGTTGTGTGTCATCACTCACGAGCATGAGAATTGGAGTTTTGTTGGTTAGGTGTGGATCTAAGAATGGACACCAAAAAGACATGATTAGAAGAGTTTAGTCTACGTGCTCAAATATATGCTAACTCTTCTAGGGTCGATAGTCAACAGAATTGGAAGGACCTATATCTCACCCTCCACGGAAAAACTAAACTGGTTAAAAATAGACAAATGTCCAAAAGGGCGTCAAGAATGCAGTAAAACAACAAAACTTGATTTCTAGCAAAGGAAAATGTAAAGTGGCTAAACATAGTCACGCGTCCAAAAGGGCTTCAAGAATGCAGTAAACAATAAAACTCGATTTCTAGCAAAGGCACCCCAGCTTCTAATTTTAACCAGTTTAGTTTTTCCGCGGAGGGTGAGATATGACCATTTCACAAGAATGAGAATCTTCAATTTAATAATGAACAAGATATTCATATGAGCTCCAAGATTATGAGGAAATTGGCCATGGCCTCGATTTGGATTTGATTGCCATCTTGTACTAATTGTGTCTTTCATATCCTAAGAGAAGTGGGCTAGTTGGAAAAAGTAACCATTTAACACCCATCTACGTAGACAGCAGCAATTGCGACTTGTATCAGTGTGATCTTATAAAAAAACACTTCTTCAAGGATTCAACGGAAGGAATTTATAAACCTTGTGAAATTGCAATCTGTACGCATCAGGTGTTTGCGAGCCTAATTAACTTTTCGTGTTGCTCGCTGGATTCATAGAAGATGCATCAACACTCTCTTCAGATGACCAGTTGCATCATCATTGTTTCCAGTTTATGTGATTTACCAACCTCCAGAGATTTTCGAGCATCGTGCTCAAGCTTCTCAAATATTGGAGCAATATGATATAATCTGCGGTAGCCTGTCAGAGGTTTTTTTTTTCATCTAATTCACATCTCCACATTAAATCATCATGTCGATCTCCACTTACACTTACACTTACGAATTACATGAGTTGCCAATGCGTGCTGTAAAATTCGACTAAGTGATGGCTTCATCATCTTTGTCAATTGATATGTAACTTTCTGCTTGAGCAGAAGCTTTAGCAAATGGCTCCTTGGCAGTAAAGATTTCACTAACACTTGACCTAGTGAAGGACCATCTAGGGCGGCAAAGGATAGGGAGTACTTACAAAGTTTTGGCAGAGCAGCTTTGGACAGGCTCCTGATCCTGCTGGTTCACATTTCCACATGTCTCTGATCTTTGGTCGAAGTGCACCCGGTTCGATTTGTCCGACTGCAGAGCCTCTGAGTATCTTATATGGCCGTTTTTTGAATTCGAAAATCAAGCAGGAGGTAGGGATGGCGCGTGGCTGTCAATGTCCAGCCTTCTCAGAAGCTAGGTACTTCGCAGCGACTACTTATAAGGATTTCTGTGATTCTCGTATGCCTGAATTAGGTTAAGCATTTCCAAACGTCTCTGATGCTTTGTGAAACCTCGGTGGAAGTCCTTCCGGCCTGTTTGTCCAATTGCAGAGCCTCTGATGTGTACCCTTACACGGCCGTTGTTGAATTTGAAGTTTGGCAGGAGGTAGGGATGTATGGCTGTCAGTCTGCACCCTTCTCAAAAACTACGAACTTTGCAGCGACAGCTTATCAGGGTTTCTCTGATTCTCACATGCCTGGATGAGGTCAATTCATTCATCTGGTCGGGCGGTCCTTAGTACAGGTCTCTGCAACGGCCTTGTTTGCAGGAAGACAGCCTGTAAGTTGCAGAGTTGCACAGACATTATCAGGACATGTGGAGTTGTTATGATCTCCCCGTGTCCTTGTACGGTTTTCAAACCCACGAAATACGTTAACAGGAATGAGGTTAGGATTGGGGTTGACGCATTTTGAAATCCTTACAATTGCCTTTGAAAGGAACGAGAAACGTTGAGCGCCGTGGTACATTCTCGAGGTTGTGATTTGTGGCGCGCACTTAGATTCCATCAATCATATCCTCTGAGCCATGAGTGTTTTGTCAAGTGGTGAAACCTGGGACCAGCGAAGCCCCATGGTACAGTGAATGCACGAAGCAATGTCCATCGATTTGGGAGTGCACTGTGATCAAAATGCTCAAGACAATGCACGAAATTCGAAAGTTTCTGGAAATTTAAAATGCTTACTTTGTCTTTTGATTGAGAAACTCCGGTTCTTGTAGACACGATTGCTGGAACCTTCTCCTTGAAGAATGGTGTGTCCTCTCTAACGGAGTATTAGCAAATTGTTTGCAACTCTCAGAATCGCAAATGTCGAATCATGTGCAATGAATCTTGCCCTTGGGGGAGATTAGGTGCGAATCGGTATATCGTGACTACCTGACCAAGCTACTTCTGTACGTTTTATCATCGCTCACGATAAAATCCTTTCAGGAAGTGAGGACGCAATCGAGAACAGCTAGTCTTTTGTATCCAGAGAATTTTTCAGATAGTTGAACACGTAATCGTAGATGTAATTGATGAAGCTTTGTTCCTCAAAGGACTGGAACGAATGAAAGATATTACAACTACGCAATGTGTTCAGGTAGTGATTGGAACCATCATCAGCTTACAAAGTAGTGTTGAAATTTGAGTAACAAAGCGCTGTATATGCTCCGTGGGATACTGCCCAGTGTCAGCACAAATGAGATTTTTAGTTTAAGCATTCTTGGCTAAACCCTTTGAAGTAAGCTGTAGATTCATGCATACCTACTATTGCGATGTGAAGAGTTGTAAACTACCATTCGTTTCTGCAGAGTGGGAGATCAAGGGATACTCTCCATGGCAGGGAAATGTTGTAGCAACAGACAAAGCACATCGCAATCGATCAGTTCAATTGTTGTTCATGATATTCAATGCAGAGCCGATGATGAACCTTACAGGACGTGAACTTAGAGGGAATTTTCTACCAGGCGATGAAATAATATTGATGCTGAGATGAACCTCTTGCAGCCACCTCTGTCGCAGAGTGTGTAGGTATGAGTTGATGACAGGAGAGATAGGGTTGCAAGAACAACATACCAGGAGTCAAAAAACTCCATAAGACTCCGATGTTGTCACCGGCGTGAATTATGGTGTTGCTACATCTTCAAGATAGGCAACATCAATATTCTATATATAATTCCAAGAACGGACATCATAAGAACTAGAGGGACTTTGAAGACTACTGCCTCCTTTCAAAGGTACGACAAGCTGATTCTCCAAAAGGGCAAGCTCCCAAGGTTCCCAGACTGACCTTGTGGTGATCATCGGATGCCCATCTTGCTCCTGGATAGAAGGTTGTCTTCAGATGCTGTTCTTGCGTCAGTGTTTACAATTCCCTTTCGAAACCTCCATCCATGGGTTTTCATTTTCCCATTTTTCTACCTGTAACACACACGGAGACATGTTGGCTTAAACAAATGCCCTCGAATTGATAATATGAAAGTTACAAGGATTCTATGCTCATACTTGGCATGTATGAGGGCATTTATGAGCTCGTTCTAGGCCACTTAAACCACAGAAAGCATTTGCATTGTTAGAAGTCATTATTACAGATTTGGTGGCATGGTCCTTATATATTAAGGACTGTTCTTTACACTGTTCTTTACTTCGCGAATTCTCACCGTTCGGTCTCATTGGAAGCGTTCATTGGAAGAGTTCAGTGAGCTAAGTAGCGTGCGAGGGACAATCGAAGTGCGCCAAAGCTCCACCGAAGGACTCCAGGCAGAGCGAGCGGTCAAGTCAGGTGAAGATGGAGACTTCTTCTCGTCTCGAGTTCCGCAGCTCTGATGTCGAGGAAATGCTTGAAACAGATTAGTATTCGTGCTGTCTCGAAGTGCAGAGTATTGGAGTCAGTACGTTTCGCATTGGTTACTTTGATTCAAGATTAGTCACCTGATTAGTTAAGAGTAGTCAGATAGATTAGTGATAGAAGTTTCTTGACTCATATCACTGATAGTGAAGAAGAAGAATAAGACAAGCAATGAGGCTCAAGAGTAAGTAGAAGATGTAAGATGTCTGTAAGTGCAAGTGCACGTAGGTGAGAGGAAGCTGATCAAGATTGATGAGTGTCTGAGTTACTTAGAAGAAATAAAAGTGCACACTGTATTAAGTTTGTCTGTCGATGAATGGTTTGTGTATCAGCATGTGTATATGTGTGTGTAATAGTCAATGAAGAGGATCAGTTAGACTGTGATTGTAAACAACACAGAGCCGGGGTGCTTCTGCTATGGCTGTTGCTGGGCTGAACTGGATTGAACGCCATAGCCGATTTTTGAACTGCTCTTGCCGACATGGCAAACTGCACTGGCTAAGAGAGGCCTAGTATCCACCTGAAGCCGACCTTCATTTTCCTACCTTCCTTTCGTACCTTGCAGGGTGTATATACGAAGCGTTTTCGGCCGCAGTCAGTTGTATCAATCATCGACAAGGTATGTCCAATATCTATTGCGATTCAATATGCTACCGGGCGTAAAAGACGCCAACACGGTCTTAACCCTCCCACTCGTCGCCTCACACGATGTCTCCCCGCTACAAATACCTAACTTAGTCCATAGAGACAGGTAGTGCCCTTGCCAGCGTCCACCATGATTGATCCGACTATCACACGCCTCCAAGTCCCACCACCCATCCGGAAACTCTTTTGCGCAGGTCTCGACGGCCTCATTCTTCGTCTTGCGTTGTCTGAGCTTGTTGTGGCAAACTCCCACTGGCTTAGAGCAAGCATAGTATCCGCCTGAACATCGAACTTCGTTTTGTGCCTTGCCGGGATGTATACGGATCGTGTTCGGTGAATATTGGATGATTTTGTGACTCGAGGGGTCCAATCATCGGCTATGTCCAGTATTTTATTGCAATTCGACCAGCTCCTCCGTAGAGAGAGTGCCAAATCTGCAATAATATGAAAATCATACATTCCGGTCTGGCGGAGCTCATTTTCGTGGTTTGAGCAGTTCAATCATCGGCTATGTCCAATATTTTATTGCAATTCGATCTGCTACCCGTCCCACTATGGTCTCATCATAACAAATACCTTATCACCAGAGACAGTGAGTTCCAATCTGCTGCAATGTGAGTTGCACTTCGGACATGAGCAAGGGGGGAGGTTGCCTGCCATTACCATACATCTCAGAAGCATTTCAGATTGCATTTCGGCCATGAGCAAGCGGGAGGATTGCCTGCCATGTCACACTTCTCAGAAGCATTTCGCTACTTGGCAGCGTCCACCGTAATTGATTCGACCCTCACAAGCCTCGAAGTCGAGCCACCCATCCGGATACTCTTCAGCGTAGGTCTCGACGGTCTCGTTCTTGGTCTTGCGATTTCTGAGCTCGCTGTAGAGACAAACCAGCCCCGCAGCGTGATTGTCTTTGAAAAGGTCCTGGATGACAAACTCGTCCTGTGCTTTTTGGTCCATGCTCTCATGACCGGTAACTAAATCTGCAAGTATTTGTTCAGCTCGGCGCCGCGCCAAGCGGATTCGGAAGATAGCAAGGCTCCATGTGGACTGCCCACTGCCGAGAAAAACAGCCGACCGCACACAGATTTCTTGCTCGATCGACTGAATGTGTTGCCCATTTACCTGCAGCCAACCACTGGTACATCAGAATTCACCTCTTGAACTCAGAACGAAGTCAATGTATTGCTTTTTCCTTTTCTTTTTCTGTCTTCGTAACTGGAAGTCTCTCTTAATCAGTCGCATTGCACATATAGTACATAATTTCGTGACTGAATGATAGGTTTCATATTGTTGCTTATTAGAGTGATTGCATAATGGTCCATACGTACTTTGTTAGAGTGATTGCATAACGGTCCATACGTACCTTGTTGTCTTTTCCAAAGGTCAGGATCTGATCGAAATACATTCCATTGTCGAAATTTGGCACATCTGGAATCTTCCACAACCCGATAACCCTAAGGCCACGGCGTCGCAGTGTCAGAATCACCTGCAAACAGAGCACATTGTATGTTTCAGGTCTTTAGGTATGAGACGAGATTCAGCGTTTCCGCAACTGAATCTGCGTTGAGAAGAAGGTAAGGCACAACCGTACTCTTGATTATCCTGCGGCCATGTCTATCTAATAATCCATCTTTCTACAGAATTGGCAAGAGTGCATCCTCCAAGAAGACTTCCCAGCAGTACATCATCTGCCTCGTTAACTGAAAGGTTCAAATGAGCTCAGCAACTTTCATGTTCAGAAGATTGGTTTCATAAACCTCGCAATTTGGACCGGTTCTAGGATCTTACTGCACTTACCTCTGTAAGCAGGGTAACACCATCGGCCCCGCGCATCCACCCATCCGTTGCGAGGTACACAGTATTAAAGCTGTGATTCTTGGCGCGCTCTTCAATTGCATCGATCAAATCCATTTTGTGAAGACCGACTCCTATGGACAGCTTGTTCCCGCAAAAGCCGGTGTCCTCAGCATTGAGCCACTCTTTTGCGAGGGGGTGAAGTCCGGAATCGACTATAGCCCCATCGCTACAGCGCACGAAGCACAGTCCGATTGGATACTCCTTGCACTGAGACTCCTCAAACCGCCAGTGCACTGCGGATCAAAACGCTCAAATCAACAACCAATGCAAAAATTGCGCAGAACAAGGAAATTTAGAGGGCTTTTCTGTTGATTTGATAGTATTGGGATGCCAAAAAAATTGAAATATTATGGCAAGATCATGTGTTCATTCAAAGGTATTTTTCTTGAAGTTAGATATTTTATGCAATCTTCATGTCACCCTTGAAATCTCTATCTAAAATACCGGTAACCTTGTATAAGATTTGTGTGGCTTTGATATCATCACGAATTGATTCCAGTAATTGTTTGTAGACATAGATTGTTGTTTGCACCTGCTAGGTACGGCGTGCCCTGTCCAATGGCATGGTTCTCAAGAATGTCGACGACCTTCATCATATTCGAGGAGGGTTGCACAAATGCGGAGATGGCGAGAAACGATCCTCTCCATCGCAGCCCTGGGAAGAGGCCTGTCAGGCCGACGCACCGATCGGTGTACCTGCCCAGCGATGTGTAAATGTCGCGTGGAGACTGCCATTCTGCATAGCTCCAGTCCAAATTCCACGATTCCTGCAGAGGCACCATCAAACACCAGCACTTGAAACCCTACCCTCAGGACCACGGTGGTGCAATATATGGACCAGGTCTATATGGAAGAACGATTGATGCTCCTCTGGAAACTTGTGAAGGGGGATTTAGAAATGAGTTAGATTGATGATCAGATGGACATGGGTGATTAGATGGACATGCATCACTTGTGAAGGGGGAAAGATCACTGTGTGAGTTTAATGGCAGGTTCGATTGAGGAGGAAGGCACGCACGTTGGAGAGAGGGTAGGTCCTCCACCCTCGCACCAGCGGTTGTGGAGCACCTTTCAAGAACCAGATTGCATCCATTGTGTAGTTGCACCGCTGCAAGCAAGTTTCTAGAGAGGCCACCCTTGTGAACCTTGAGAGCAAATCGACATCGTACCGGTCCTCCCACGACATTCCTCCTAACACGCGTGCTGCATACCCTGCAATTACGAAGCAAGCAAAATTTTGTCAATCTCCTTCCTGTCCCTTCTTGATCCAAGAAAGCAGGGTCACCCTTTGTGTGCTTCGCGGTGAAGGTGAATTCTCCAACCATTACATCATCTCCTAACAGATTCATAGCCTGGACACTGGTTTCGACAACGGCGAAGAATTTCATACCACTATGCTTCGATGGGCCGGAGAAAAAAGGCGGGAGGCATAAAGTCCGATTGATGGCTCGTGCAATAACGGCAGCGGTCATGTACTCCATCAACTGGTTCCCAGCTCCTACACCCGGATTCAAGAGCGGCGACAGAAATCGCTCTTTTTCATCCCCCTGAACAGAGAAAATTCACACTGTCAACAAAGGTAAGCATCCAGATGAAGAAAAGCCTCATCTCGAATTTACGATGTGGTGGACTTACAGGAGCAAGAGCTGGCACTGGTGTAGGGGATGGCACAGGAACTGCTTCAACTTCATAAGACGGAGCGAACAATGTATCTCCCGTTGCAGGAAAAACTGAAACTGGGGCTGCTGCAATTACAGAATAATCAGCCCCGGCAGTGAATTTCGGGGCCGGTGGGGGAGGACCGAGGTATTGCAACTCTGCATCCTCCTCGAAAATTGCAATCGGAAGTGCTGGTGCAGGGGTTGGTGCAGACTTGAAGGTACTACCAAAAGAGCCGTAACCCCATGAATCTGCCGGAACCATAGAAAAGGTTGCCGTGGACAGAACAACCACGAGGGAGAACACAACGAGAGAAGCTCGAGGTAGGGCATCCCACCATCGCCACTTGAGTTTGGCCATAATCGTCGATGAGTACAACGGCCCGTAACGAGTTCCTAACCCATTTCTGCACAAAATCCCCTCAGATGTGTAGTCATGCCTCAGATTCCAGGTCCAGTTCTAGATGATACGTCCATCTACAACTCCCTCAAAATGCCAATGTCACTCTTGCCTGCCGATCATGAAAGTTGAAACCAGGAAGGTCACCGCCCGATTAACCTTCCACTAGGTCGTCAAAGATTTGTAAGTTCCTTCTTCCGAATTCAGGGTGAAATTTCTTACCACTCACACCCTAATCCCCTAGCTAAACCCACAACCCTTCCGCAGAATCCACTTGACAACGCAACAAAACGAGAACCATGCACCCGATTATGGCACATGAGATTTTTGTACCTCGAGGCTCAGCGCCTCCGAGCAAACATACATACATTCCACCCACTCCTAACCCTCTAACTTACGTCGGAGGATTCTCACAGCTTACACACTGAATATCAATCATCTGGATGAACCTTCCACTCAGAAACGATTGCTAAGTTCCTTCTTCCGAGTCCAGGCTAAACCTTCTTAACCAGTCACAGCCTAAACCCCAGGCTCAACCCACACACCTTCACTAGAATCGACTCAGATGCAGACACTGTTCAAAACGAAAACCATGCAACCTAATGAAATTTTTATTTCTCGGTGCTGAGATCATGAGCTCCGAGCAAAACGTTAAGAGACTCCCGCCATCCCTAAGTAAGTTTTAAGCCCTCGAGCTTGGACGATTCTCACTTAGCATATCAATCATCCTGCTCAAGTATTTCTAGTATCCGACTCCCCCAGAAACCCCCTGGTCGGTAGCTCCCCGAAGCCTTCAAAACTGCACCGATATGCCTGCTCAACCTTCAGGTTACAACTTCAATCTCACTAACTTGCTGACATCCGTGAAGGCGTTCCTTATCAAGACGTGTTCTCTTTTTTGAGGTAGAAGGCCAGTCGACCAACGCCAAGAATGAGCTAACTTAAACTAAAGAACAACGCACCCCACGCTTCTTATCAAGAAGATCATGAGCTCCGAGTGGCTGCAAACATGCGTAGACTGCCGCTATCGTCAGGTAAGCTTTTTAACCTTTAAGCTCGGGAGATTCTCGCTGCACACACCTAAATCTCAATCATCCGGCTAGTGTCCGACTCCCCCGGCCAGAAACCCCCCGGTCGGCAACTTCCCGAAGCCTCCGAAATTGCACAGATATGCCTGCTCAACCTGCAGGTTCACGTACAAGCTCAGTGATCTCGCAGCCGCTAATAACTTGCGGCGCGACATCCATCCTTGGAGGCGCTATTTCTTCACAGAATGAAAGCGACTCTTGAAGAGACTCATCATCAAAGTTATTAACTTAATTAACTGGGAGCAGGCTGTGAAAGGCCGTGAAGAATCCCGGGAGAATCAGTAGCCTCCGCCGCAGTTTTCAATGCGCTTGGCGAGCTACTTAACGTGGGATTCCGAAATTGGGGCAGCGTTCGTAGAGGCACAAGTGGACAGTGGTGAGGAGGGGGGCGGCCATGTCATCGTTGACTCTTTGTTGTCGTCACGTGTCCAAGGCTCACCACCAATATGTGGGACTGGGAGTATTCCACGGAATATTCCCACGTTCAGACTGAATTATGGAGGATTATGGGGGTGTTATATAGAAGTGAAGTACATAGGTCTTAAATGGTTACTTGTTCCAACTAGCACACTTCTCCTAGGACATGAAACACACGATTAGCACGAGATGGTTAAGTTAGCAAATCCAAATTGAGGCCATAGCCACTTTACTCATGATTTTCAGGGCTTGTACGATAATCTTATTCATTATCAAATGAAGATCGCCGTGCTCGTTAAATGCTCATATAGAATGATTATCTTATTTCAACGGTATGTGGTTTAGGTGTATGGTTTAGATAATCATTATGTATGTCCATCATTTTTGGGTATGGTTGTTGTAACGTATCTCATAAATAATGAGATTCAAGAGGCATGTTCCACCCAACCTTAGAGCTTATATACTTGCTACTACTATGAGTTGAGGCTCCCTTCAACTAGTAGTGCAATATATACCACTAGCTCTCCCTCCATGCCTTTAGGATAACTCTAAGTATAGTTAACTCATGGTCGTTACTTACGAGGTGATAACCTTGTGTAACACAATAGTCTCAACTAGTAGTAGCTCCCTTTACCTTGTAGAACTACTAGAGCACCTATGGTGGAGCCTCTAGTCTTCTAACAAAGGAGTTTAGTTGAACTAGAGGTTGTAAATAGTAAGTAAATAATAAATAAGTAAATACACGGTACACACCTCCCCACTTAGGAATGAACGTCCGCGTTCATGTATTATCCCAAACTGTAGTACATCAAGACTTTAAGTCAAGACCACCACTTAATTGAAGCAAGCCCTGGGATTTGTATTTGTACCCATGCTCCATGCCAATTGGCAGGGTGAAACAAAGTCAATAATAACACCTTGTTTACAAGACCTTTTGCAAGCCTAAAAGGACATAAGGCATCTACATCACTATATTCGTTAATTTGAGACTTTCTCTTGTCTCAAATTAATATATGGACCACAACAACATGGTCTAATGTTTGGGTCGTCCTACCTAAACCATCTTGATATGAGTTCTTAATTGGGTTCTTGATATGAACACCCGCTTCAAAGTATTTGCATCTTACAACATTCTCCAATATTTGTGTGATTTTATCCATGTTCTTATATTTGTAACTGTCTCAAAATGCTGAAAAAGTCCCAAATTAACGAATATAGTGATCTACCCTGAAGATTCCTTCCGCCTCAACCGTTTCTGCACAGTTGGGGCTTCGCCAATGTTTTTTTTTCTGGCTACAGACTCGTGGAGGGAACAAAGATTAGTGGTGTAAATCTGGAGGGAGCAAGTTTGGTTGGTACACATGACGAAGTTGTAGCCAGAAAAAAAAACAATGGGCTTCGCGGTCACGCTTGACACCTTTACATGTTAGCATGTCTTCTGACTTGGCTACTGCATCCTAGTACTCCTTGAGGACTTCTACACTCAAATTGCATTCCGGCTCCCATGAGTTATGCTCAAGTCTCGGGGAGATCACTCCCTCTTTAATTGATGCATACACGTGCGCTCAGGACCCATTTATCGGGGGTTATTTACCTTGCAGAAAAGATTTTAAGGTATGGTATTTTTCAAAATAAAGGTAAATGCTTGTATTTTAATACACCCTATCAATAATTATAAATTTTTTGGGGGAATCATTTAAAATTACCCTATTTTTCTTATACTGATTTTTTTTCCTTATACCCCAAGTAACCAATTTTTTTGACTTTACCCCAATTTGTTTTTTCTCGGAGCCCAACTGTTGTCCATTTTTTCTTTACACCCCTGGTAATTGTTTCCACACTATTCTACATGTACTGACTAGATAAAAGAGACCATTATATGTCATGGTATTTTACATGTAAACATGTTTCACTATTTTAAAACCCCCTATATTATATGTACATTTTTTGTAAAATTTACCTACAATGAATATATTGGACCCTATTTTTTATCGCATGTTGTTTCTACGATTTTCGCAAGTGATCTCCTCGAGGCTCAAGTGCATATCCAAGCCATTTGATAAGATAGAATTTCTTGGGGCGAGAACGAGACCCTCTATTCTCATGTGAAAGCAAACGTTCTACTTCATGAGATGCATCTTCCTCAAAGATTGGCGGAGGGGGAGGCTGTACCCTGCCATCAGCCACATATGGCCTAAAAAATGATACATGAAAGACATCGTGAATCTTAAATGTATTTGGCAGCTGCACGTGGTATGCTATGACCCCAATCTTCTTGATTATCCGAAACGGACCAATCCACCTTGGTAAAAGCTTTCGAGCTCCTGGGACCTTCAACTTAATGTTGGCAGTACTAAGAAGTACTTGCTAGTCCACCTCAAACGAGATCTCTCGTATGTGCTTGTCAATGTTAAGAAAGGATGAATGTCATCCATTCACTCTCCGATTCCATTCATAGCTTAGTAAGCATACCTACCTGACTGGTCCTTAATAACCAATTAAGTCACAAGTAGATAGATAGCGACAAGGTAGATGGATGATAACTCCAGTTACACTATAAATCTTAACCCGAGTTAACCAATTGTCTTCACCCCTACATAATCTTAATGGAATAAAGCTCCGGCTTATTCTTTGATGCTCATACTTTGTGTTTATGTTTGTCTCACAACATGTTATCAGCACCGTTAGCTCTTCCGCCATAGCAGTTCCACCATAGCTTTTTCTAGCTCTTGCTCTTCTTCACTCATATTCATTATCTACACCAAACTCTTCTTATATCTATTTTTGGATTCTCCTATCATATTGTTATGCTGTCCCATTTTTTCCAGGATTTCTGTCTATAGAGGAGTTATGCTGCCCAATTTTTTTTAGAAATTTTGTCCATAGAAATGTTATGCTGTATACATTTCTAGTCTAGCCTTTATACTTTTCAAATCTTCTTTCAGATTGCACTCTCTCTTACCGAAATGCTACCGAAATTCTCCTAGAAATTTGTTCTAACTTTCTGCCTTCACTCCTGGACAAACTCTGGTCATAACATATCTTACTATTATGCTGCCAAAAAATTTCTCAGAAAACTTTTAACTAACTTTTTCTTCATTTTTTTTCTTCACCCTTTTTCTGTTCCTTTCTCTTTCTTCTATAGCATTTCTCCGCTAACCATAGCAGTCCACGAGCGTAGAGAACAACCTTAGGATTAGCAACAAATTTACAAAACTTAGAAATATATAGATATGAAAAACAACCTTAAAGACGGTAGTGAAACGCGATTGGAAAGGATAATAACCATAGCTGCATGTATTGTAACCTCATGCACTGTAGCCGCTTGCACTTGAGCCCAAATTAGCACAGTTGACCCCACAGTCATGGCCACGCAACACCAACCCCGCGAGATTCGAACACAAGCTCTCTTTTTCGATCCGCTCGAGCCAGATGGATCCAATTACTGAGGGTGAAACATTGACATGCATGCATACTTGCGTGCAGAGGAACTCGATGCCACGATCGCGTCTGCACGCGAGGGGGAGATTCCCACCTCACACAAATGGCATACGCTACTCATCTTGCGCCGGCACCTCGATTCTTCACTTCAACAGCAATATATCCAAGTCGAGGATCTTGCCGAATTATGGGCGGCGCTGGCGGCACGATTCAAGCATGAAGAAACTATTTTTCTGCCACAAGCCCAAAGCGACTGGATCGGCCTCCGCGTGATGGATTTTCCAAATTTCCTCGCATTCAATTCCGAGCTTCACTGCATTGTAGCCCAACTCCGGCTCTGTGGCGACACCATCAACGACACCGAAATGATCGATAAGACCCTCTCAACTTTTCCTCCTGCTTGTGCAATTTTGGCTCAACAATTGATATCGTAACATGAAATTTACTACACATTCCGAACTCATGTCTTGCCTTCTATTAGCCGAAAAGCAACAACAACTGCTCCTCAAGAATGCAGAGTCAAGGCTAGCTAAGAAGATTCATAACAGCGAAGTTTAGAATCTGCGCATGACAACCAGCTCGGCACCCACACCACACCCGAAGCCGGGCAATCCACGCAGGGAGTCCCACATCTCCGACGCACCACGCCGGAAGCCAAAGGGAAATTGGAAGCCTAAGCACATGTGGAACTGATCTTCCAAACCCCAAAGGTACGCGAATCAGACCAGAACCGACCGGTCTCCTCAGTCGTCGAGAAAAACAGAGAAGGAAATTTGTCATAAATGCGGCAGAAATGATCACTATGCTAAGGAATGTCGTGCTTTTAGTTATGTCATTGCAATGTACAAGGAGCTGCAATAATTGAGAGAAGGAAAGGGGGAAACTCACACCCTCGATGCTCTTTCTTCCACACTCAGCGAGTTAAACCCGAAATCTACATGGTTCAGAGTAGCGCGCCTGTCAACAAAACTAAAATTGCTCTGCTTGACAGTGCTTCCATTCATACCATTTTGCAAGACCAGACACATTTTGAGTTCAAAACTCGAAATGAGCCGTGGCAAACTTGTGACCTAGTCACAATCGTAGGCAAACAAAACTTCAAGTTTCGTGAGGGCCAGGCAGTTGTGATTCTGCCCGGGGTAGCCCTCCTCATCCACGAAAGGGCCATATACGCCCCGGACGCCCCTCGGAGCTTGATCAGCTACCATGACCTACGGGCTAATGACATCCATGTTTCCACTACGGTGGAAAACGATGAAGAGGTCTTCGAGCTTAGGTGAGGGCCGCGGCGCCTCGCCACCGCACATGCGGCAACCGACGGCCTATATGAGCTTTGCATCATGCAAGTTAGCCCCCCTTGCAAAGATGCGGAAGAGGCTGGTGAACACCGACACAAGTGTTACCCACGCCTACCCCTGGGGGTGCCCATGCCTTTTTTCTAGCCGCCAGCTCCAAAGCCAACATTTGGCATCGTCGGTTGGGGCACCCCGGGACGACCATGATGCGGAAAATGATTCCCATCTTGATTGGTCACGACCTATGTACGAGTGATGCGGAGCGCGTGGAGGAGTGCGCAGCGTGCATTCAAGGAAAGCTCATCAGGCAGACATCACGGTGGAAGCTCCCGACCGAAATGCCAGCGGCATTGTATTGTCTCCACGGCGATTGGTGCGGCCCCATCACTTCCTAGTCAGATGGGAGCTTACTACTTCATCAACAAACATATGTGAAGAAACCACTCCGCACATTCAACATGGACAACGCCAACGCGCTTTCAGCTTCCATGATTGGCAAAAATCTCACTGAAGATGATCCTTATCGACTAGTAGATGACGAGGAGGAGGAGATCGACAAGCCGCAATATTTAGCCGCAGTTGGAGCTCTATTGTACCTCGCCACGAATACCCGACCCGACATCTCATTCGCCGTCAGCGTCCTCGCGCGTCACAGTCAGAAACCAACCTCCCGGCATTGGCAGGGCCTCAAGCATCTCTTGCGCTACCTCCGCGGCACGGAGGATCTCGGCCTACACTTCCGCAAGGATATTTCTAGTGACATCATTGGATACGCAGACTCTGGCTTCAAGACAGACCCCGTTTCAAGCAAGTCTCAAACCGGCTATATTTTCATCAAAAACGGCGCACCAATCTCATGGCACTCCACCAAGCAGACCGTGACTGCTACATCCACAAATCATGCTGAACTACTCTCCTTCCACGAGGCCTCCCGTGAAGCCGTTTGGCTATGCACTATGCAACAGGCCATCCTTCAAATGAGCGGCCTTCCATCAATGGACAAACCCACGACCATGTTTGCAGACAATGTAGCCTGCATCGAGCAAGTTTCCTCCGGATTCATCAAAGCCGACCGTGTCAAACACATCAGTCCTCACCTCTTCGGCTATACTCAAGACCTCACGGAGACCAAGCAGATCGAGGTCAAAAAGATTGCATCAACAGACAACATCGCCGACGTCCTCACCAAGGCACTACCAGTCCCTCAACACCGCAAGCTCAAAATTGCGGCTGGTATAAGGACCCTCACTGAACTATAATGAAGTAGATGGCGAACGATGACTTTATTTTTTTTCCTTCACAACATCATGAAGATTTTTAACGAGGAAGATCATCGTTCGAGGAGGAGTGTTAAGACATGATGAATGTCATCCATTCACTCTCCGGTTCCATCCATAGCTTAGTAAGCATACCTACATGACTGGTCCTTAATAACCAGTTAAATCACAAGTAGGTAGATAGCGATAAGGTAGATGGATGATAATTCCAGTTACACTATAAACCTTAACCCGAGTTAATCAATTGTCTTTACCCCTATATAATCTTAATGGAATAGAGCTCCGACTTATTCTTTGATGCTCATACTTTGTGTTTATGCTTGTCTCACAACAGTCAACATAGAACTTATGTTGTTGTTGCACAACAATCAAATTTTTTTTTATCAAACCAATTACATTTGTCATATACTCGACGAAATTTTGCACAGTAGGAACTTGACACCTGTTGTTCCCATTTATTGGTGTCCAGGGACGCTCACCATAATTCAAGACAAATGGACTATTCCGCATTGATTTTTGCCAGAAGTTATTATATGCAAATTCAACCAAAGCAAGAAACTCATCCCAATCATCTTGCATTGGGTTAACATAATGCCGCAACATATCCTCTAGGATGTGGTTTACCCGTTCCGTTTGCCCGTTGGTTTGAGGATGGAATACGGTGAACATGGCCAACCTTGTCTCCAAAAGACCATGCAACGCATCCCAAAACCTACTTGTGAATCTAGCATCCCTATCGCTTATGATTACTTTGGATTGTCACGGTATGCGGCGTCGGTGACCACACCGCATCCGGAGGGATTTCATCCATTTGAATATGGATAGATGAAACCCTTGGACTTGTGGAGATGCTCCTAGGTAAGGAGTCTCCTCTTTGGCTTGACATTCTTGCCAAGTCAAGCCTTGTGAATAAGTGTGTGGAAAGAGCCTTGTGAGTGTGAGGTGAAGATTGCATGTTGTTGTAATAAATCTTGAATTTTTCTAACCTTACTTACATTCTTGGATTCTCCCGTGGTGGAGTGAGAGATAACTTAACTTGTTGTGTGTATTTGAAGAGAAAACTAGAGCCCTTAGTAGTCTTTGACTCTCGTCCTTCTTCGTGAAGGTGTGTTATGTATGTGTGTCTTTACTATATTTTAGTATTATTTATTAGTGGTGGTTGGTACTCGAGCTGCAGTAATACACGATCGTTATTTACACGATAGTTGTCACTATATGTGGCGTCGGTGACCACACCGCATCCGGAGGGATTTCATCCATTTGGATATAGATGGATGAAACCCTTGGGTTTGTAAAGATGCTCCTAGGTGAAGAGTCTCTTCCTTGGTTTGGTATTCTTGCCAAGTCAAGCCTTATGAATGAATGTGTGGAGAAAACTTATGAGAGGTAAAGATTGTATGTTGTTGCAATAAATTTTGAGTTCTTCTCCCCTTACTTACACTCTTAGATTATTCCGTGGTGGAGTGAGACATAACTTGACTTGTTGTGTGTATTTGAAGAGAGAACTAAAGTTTTTAGTAGTCTTTCACTCACTTTCTTCTCACTTGGCAAGAATGTCATCTTTTCACAATGAAAGGTGTTTGGAAGGAGTTTTGTGATGTGTGGCGAGTGGAAATCAACTAATATTCGTTTTAAAGTGGGATTCAATATCAAAAGCGGAAAGAAGCAACTTCCACAAGAAATACATCTTTGTTTTCCGGGCTTTTAGCATTACTCTTATTTTATTTATTCTTTCTATTTCAATTGTTTAATGTACTTCTACATATTAGTATGTATGAATGTTACATGTGTAATTGAGTTTGCAATCCCTATCTTGAACAAAACTCAAAATTTTGATTACAAAACTAGTTGTTTGAAGTACATGTTGAACTTATTAGATTCAACTTATTTTTAGATCTTTATTTTTGTGATTTATTTGATAATCATATAAAAGACTTTAAGATCTAACTACAGCCATTTACCACGCTCGATTCCGAGCTTATGGCAATTAGTTATGATTTTTAGAGGTTAGGCCTCAAAAATCAAAACTCTGCAAAACTCCCTGGAATTGTAGAGTGTAGAGAATATTTTCTGCCTAAATGGAATATTTTTGATTTTTGGAGATTCAAGTTCCCGATTTAGGTGGTTTTTAGCTGTTTTTTTAGTAGAAAAATAGGAGGAACAAAATAAAGATGTTAGATTTTTCATTTGAAATTGGATTTTTAAAATTTCCATTTACATTAAATTTTTGAGATTTTTTGAGAGGGATGTAAGCCGGGGTGATGTGTATATGAACCACATATGCACAAGATCTATAAAGGAGTGTCATTGGAGATTGTGTGGCATGTGGAATTTCCGTTCGACCTTAAAGAAATTATTATTAAGGTCGAATTGTGTTTGTCAACACATATTCCCGGCATTGTTCTAAGGAGGGATTTTTAGGCAATAGTGGGGAGATGAGAAATGTGCATAGGTGTCATTTTCTTTTCATGGTAACAAAAAGCCCTCATTTTTTACCACCCATCGCAAGCGAATGCCGGTTGGATGCGGTCAATTTCTATTTCTGCTTAAGTATTCTTTCGAGAAGAGGATCCAGTGTTATAATTGCATTGTTTTCTATATTTTGTTGTGATACCTTCCTCCATGGCGAGCTCTATTGTTAAGGATTTCCAGTATTGCTCCATTTTTGTTGTATTAGTTTGTGATAGGATTTTGTGGGGGTGAGGTCGGAGTAATGACCAGCGGAACCCTTGTGTGTGCACCAAATGGGCGGTACTTGTATTCGCTAATGATGAGGCTGGATTGATGACCAACACACCATAAGTTTGGTGGTGGTTGCAAGTGCTGGTTGTCTTTCACCTTTCTGACCCTTTATCTTGATACTATATTATTTTGGATTGTTGGTTCTAAAGACTAAACCCATTGCGGATTTATGGTTATAACTCGAAGTCAACATTATCGTTCTCCGTCTTCGACAGCTTTTTAGTTAGTATTTTAGCATTAGAAGGTAGAATTGATAGGTAATTAGGGGAAAATTAGTTCATTTAGCCTTTAGTTCAAAAATGGGAAAAAAAATTACCAAAGATTTTTGGCCTTCACCAATGAAGGTAAAAAACTCTAGTTTAGGTAGAATTAGTTTAAAAAAAACTAAGTAGTAGTAGAAATTATGTAAGGTAGAAAAAATGGCTAACTAGATAAAAACTTAGTTTAGCGGGAAGAAATGCTAGCTAATAAAAACAACTAGATAAGAAGATTAAATTAGTAGAGACTAACTAGGCAAAGGTTAGTTTATTTAGTTAGTGTGGGTCACGCAAGACAAGTGGAGGCGCTCGGCATGAAGAAACAACTTGGCGTGAAGATTTTTAAAGGAAAAAATAGCAAGGGGTCACTTGTCTTTTTTTGTCTTCTTACCCTTGTCAATTTGATGGCATAAATTAGAAGGAATTTGGAAGATTCTTGTGGAGCCACCTCGGAGAAAGGGTGGCAACCTCAACCAGAAAATCCCCGAGCCAAAATTTCGGGAGGGGTTCGGGAGAATGGACTGGTGGCGAAGGGGTCCAACCCTTTTTTGAAAGGGTTTAAAAATCCCTCCTCCCACCTTGTTATCTCTCTCTCACTTCTCTAGAATTTGGGCGAAGCCCTGCTTCAATGTTGTTAGAAATAAACACTCTCTCTTATTGTTGATTAGTGGGCGAAGCCCTACATCTCTATAGTTAGGAAGTAAAAAAAAATCTTCCCTCTTGATAGTTAGGCGAAGCCCTACCTTAAGATAGTTATAAGAAATCTCTTTTTTGTATTGCTCTAGTAGTAAAGCTTGAGGGAAGAAAGAACCCTACCTACCTTCTTCTGGCTAGAATGTGTGTTGTGAACACACAAACAATTTCCTTCTTTCTCAAAGATAGGTTAGAATACAAATCAGAAATTGAGGCATAGTAGACCTTGGTCGCTGCTGGTATGAATACTTAGGTTACCATCTACAACCAAAATTTAGTATCATTTTTTTCTTGTAGAATTTTCCTATAGCTATCTGTAGCTAGTCTCCTATTGTGATTTGGTCAAGATAACTATTAGTTATGATTTTCCAAAGTCAGAGCTTCTGTCTGGCCCATGGCCGCTTACAATGTGTGATATGAATGAAAAATGAAGTAGATGTGGAATTTCAAAATTAGTTGCAGAGAAGTCAAATTGCACTCCAAGGTAAGACCAACATTGTAGATTGGTCCATAGTACCAAAAAACCCAAGACAAAATTTACATAAAAATTTCTAAAATTTGCAAAGCTCACTAAATGGACTCAAGTTACGGACGTGCGTCCGTAACTTGTGAGGGGCATTGACGTTGGGCAAAAAAATCTTTTTTTTTCTCTGCACAATATATGTGCAAGATTTACGACTACACGTCCATAACCTTTTAGGGCGAATTTTTGTAAGACATGAAAACTTCTCCCGTAAAGTTTACGGACGCACGTCCGTAAACTTTTAGGGGTGTTGGCGTATGGTAAAAGGAATTTTCTTTCGGCACAGTATATGTACGAAGTTACAACCGCGCGTTCGTAAACTAGGCTATGCGTCCTTCAAATATCAAACTAAATTGTTGTCCATCATGTGAGGGATGGTATAAGTCAGACCCGGTGGGTGTATACCCGAGCCATTTCATTTCGTAAGTTAGGACTACCTTGGTTCCAAGGCTGGTGCGTTTGCGCTTAGACTAGGGTGTGGGTCTAGGTTAGAATTAGGTATGAAATGAATTAGTGGAGTTTAGAGCCACAATATAAAAAAAACTAAGGCCCAACCTCCGGAGGTACTACAACGCAAGTTTAATTCCCCTCCAAAATCTAAGTACTCCACTTATATACCCATCCTCCGGGTTCGGCTTGGGCACCTGCAAGTGCAAGCCATCCGCACCGAAGGGCTTGTGTGACACTTTTAGGCTCCCTCGGAGGGGGGTGGCCAAAAGCGCCACATAGTGACAATATTAAAGAGAAGGATTCAACATCACCAAGCAATTCACTTGCACGTAATTCCTCACAACTAGAAAACATGTGTTGAATAAACTCCCATCATTACACAATTGGCTATGACTCTGCCACCCACTATGATTGGTGCATTGATTCCAAAAAGTTAATGAAATCATAAGTTATTACTCACATGTGGACTTCTAATCCCCTTCAACCTAAAAGGCATATGCAAATCTTGAAAATTTCAAGGATGATAAATGACATAGTAAGAATGACAAAATCCTCAAAAGTTATTGGATGTGCCTTTGTGTGAATGTCATTAGTCTTTGTCAAAGCATCGAGTGATTATCAAATCCCTCATATTGCATGTAGACACACTTTTAAGATTGGTGCCATTAAACAAATAGAAGATTCAAGACTCCATTAAAAGATTTGTAGTTAGGTCGCCGTTCACAAGGCTATTTTGTTTCCATGTTGAGATATTGACTTGTATGTATGCAAATTGTCATATCAAAATCCAAAATTGTTATAATCAAAAACACCTTTGCAGTTTTGTCACCTTGTTGCTGCAATCATCGATGAAGCTTTTTGTACACACAATAAGATAGGGCTTATGAAGACCTAAACAATTATTGGATATTGCCTAGAATACTTCTTTTGGTTGGGTTTCTATTGTCCCACAATCAAGAAAAAATGCAGCAATGTACACCCTCAAATATGAACACAACTTGTATGCAATTAGGGGGTGGAGGTCAGTGCCTAACAACTTGATGTCATTTTTGCAGATATTAGCAGGTTGGGAAGGAGATCAATGGGCCAAAACTTCCAGACCTTTTATAGACGCCCGCCTAGTCAAACTAGGCATTTATTTCTCATATAGCAACTACAAACAGTCTGCCTAGTCACTTTATTCTCAAATGGCAATTGTAGACAGTCTACCTAGTCATTTATTTCTCACAAGGGCAACTCCCGACAGTCGACTAGGCAAGCGTTTTGCCTAGTCAAAAATTTTTAACTAGTCAAACTACCAATTGTGTGTTTTATTGATTAACTAGTCTACTCGCGATAGATATCTTCATCTGAAGATAATGATTCGTTATTTTCATCGGAATCGGGGTCAAGGGGCGCATCAACAGGTCGAGTGGGGATATGTTGCATCCACTCGTCCTTTTCGAGCCTGATTATATCATGCGAGTTGACTGACACCAATGCCTTGTTCAACTTGACCATCATTGTAGCCTCTACGTAGCCGCCACCAAGCGTTGATCTCTTGGCTGTTAGAATATCACCGAGCCCGCCAAAATCACATTCTAACCCTCCAGAACCAGCCTTACATGCAAGAAGTGCACCTGCCACTTGACTCAGACACGGCATTGACGAACGCCGACCATGCCACCAACTGACTAGATCACCCGGCTCCGGGAAGCAATCCTCGGGGATATCGAAGTAGATCTTGATCTCGTTGGCCACTATTTGATCAGGATCTGTCTCCATGAAGTTGAGATCAGACACTTTCTCTATCTGAACTGGTTGAACATCAATCATAGATTTTAACATGGCCATTGTGTTTGATCCCACGATGTTATCAACCTTGCGCCGCTTGATAAGATGACCAGGATCTTCTTGAGGAGGCAGGTTCATGCGAGAAACTCGACTAACGGCAACTGAATAAGCCAGCTTTTTAATCGACTTCCAAATGAAATTCTTGACCATCTCAAAAAACTGATCCCACATACGAGTAAGAGTCCAACCTTGAGGAATATCATTGGCAGGGATGTTGATTGCCTTGATCATCAACTTAACGAGTTGCATATCCCGAAGATTCGGATACAGTGCCGCTTGCATGTCAATGAGATAGGCAAATTGGAAATCATGTTTTGCAACTGCATTGAATGCGATTCTTGGTTGAGGCTTGTAGAATGATTTCGGTTGAACTAGGGCCAGTAGCGGATGATATCGGTTATAGAAGCGTTTGAGATAGGCCTCTCGAAGCAGCACACGAATATGGGTTGATGAAGGGTCCAAAGCATTAGCATCAACAAATACAGGGACAGGTTGAGACAGACTCATATCAAACCGTACTGGTGTTGGATCATGAATCTGGAGGGGCTTGGTTGGATCAAGTAGGGTCAGGAACATATTGGCTAATCGGACATAAATGTCGACGATGACGAATTTCTTCATTGCCTGCGCCAACTTTTGAATTGCCCGTGGCTCATGTAAGATGGACACCCATTCAATGAAGACTTGACGATGGGGCTCCAAGGTGAACAATACATCCGCTCGTTCGGCTGTTGTCTTCATTGTTGCCCAACCGACCAGGAGACCAGTAATCGACTCTTCTACTGCAGACCAACGATGTTGTGGCGAGTTCCTCAATAGTTTCAACATACGTCCAAACACCAACATAACCTCTTCATCAAATATTGCCTTTAATAGACTGCTCTTGTTGACAGTTTCAATCCATCTCCTCAAAAGCTTGAACATCTTCCTTGCATCCAGGTTCTTACTCTTCTTGACATCGACACTTGTTCCAAAGGCATCAACAAGGCACAAATTACCAATGTGAGATTGGCACCATTCTCGTAAGGTCATAGACACGACCTCCAACGCCCTCTTCACATCCGACCCCGAATCCGACGAACTGGTGAGGAGATCGTCAGTCCTTCGAACAGAGAACTCTTGTAGAATAGAATCCATCCAGGTGACTAGAATTGTAGATGCTTGGTTCAATAGTCTCTCGGATACAGTAGGCGTATATTCGCGAATAGCAATGTTGCAACTGAATGTAGTGCCACGACAAATCCAACTCAACCGCAGGCCTAGATACTTCTTGTTGTTTGTCTTTCCAGTTATCAAATCCAGATTGATAGATAGGAAGGGGATGTCGTACTGATCTCGGGCATCAATCAATAAACGAGTGATAGACTTCTTGATTGTGACATAATGCTCAATCAGAAGTTGGCGCAGAGGAAGTGAAGTTAGGCCCTGTCCACCAGGGATGGGCAACTTTTTGGCAATGAGCATCCATCGACGATTCTCGAACGCATTGAATGGTATGGAATGCTCAGATTGCCATGCCGAAATGTTGGTCTGGAAGAAACGTTGGGGATCTTTGATGAAGGATGGATCCGCTACGTCCAACATCTTTTGTAGAGCAGCGATATTCTTGATTGTAGCTTCTGTCTTGGGCGCAATCGTCTGATGAACATTCTTGATGTGCGCGGTGGCATGATTGGTGGAGGTCTTGCTGATTTTGATACAGGTCTTCAACATCCCGTAGCAATTACCAACTAGGCATCGAAAGAAGTACATGTTCTTATCTGCGTTCGAGACTCTCACGCCGCATTTGTCCAATATAGATGAAGTCATCTTCTTTGGTTTGCAATATTTCTCACCAAATTTGAGACTAGGATGAACAGGATTAGCCTTGAATTCCTCAATTCTTCGCTTGAGCTCCTGCGAGGCTCCTATGTCGGTGGGCACATCGTCTTCACCAGCTACATCATCGAGCTCCTCATCATCGTCACCAGCTGCATTATCGACTTCCTCATGGTCGTCATCAAATGCATCATTGAGCATCACCACATCCAGGTCATTCGAAGAATCCGGCATTGAAGCATATAGCGTAGTATATTATTGAACCAATGAGGAGCCCACTCGCTTCGCACGAATAAGGAATTCCGTGCGTGAAGTCTGAATTCATTGCAAAGAGGGTGCACGTACGATATTTGTGTGTTAGAGAGGGAATTGCAATATTATATACCTCAAAATTGATATTGCCACACAATACACTAAATATGATATTTAGTGTTTGATAAACTAAATACGAGCGCATACACTAAATATCACTAACCCTATGAAAGTAAGTAACATTAAATATAAACTCAAACACTAAATATCAACTATGGTAATATGTGGAAGTTACATGCACGAATTTAGTGTTAGCAAGGATATGAAAAAAATTGTTACATAGGAAGCAACAGCAGCACATCCCATGTTCCAACACCAATTTCAACTCATTGTCACACACAAGACAACAGAGAAGGCGAAAACAGCTAGGATGGTTGCAACTGAGTTCGGAAGCCAAATGAAAGCAATTGTAAATAATTTCGGGTACCCACTCAGTCTCTCCATTTCAATTGCCACTCAAAATTGTTGTCGTAAACTTTGCATGTGTGTACATATGCCAGTTGTCTGCCTTGACAATATAAAGCAATCTGCAAAGGCATCGCAGCTTTTGGTGTAATGCACACACAACAAGAGAAAATAAGAAAATAAAAACAAAAGCTAAGCTAGGAGCGAAGTTGTGTACCATAGGAGGTTTGAAGATGATGACAGCTTCCACTTTTAAGATGAAAAACATTGGACTCCAAACGAATGCGAATTCCCTAAGGCAACAAACATTCCCTCGCTCACTTGTCCAAGGTTGAAGCGCTCACTCAAATTGGAGGGGCACAATCACCCCAACATTTCTCTTCTCCCATACATAATGTAGAGAGCCTCAGGAGCAATGTCGATGCACCACATTCTTGGTCTCCAAATCCGCGTCCATGTCCCTGCCACTCCCCCTCAAATCTCCAAAACTTCAAACCCTAAATCACCAGCCAAGCAAAAAATCTCCAAGAAAAAACCTTGATACTTCTTCGTTGACACACCATGCTCTTCGCACAACCTCAACCAAACCCTTGGTCTCCGAATCAAGTACCCTAAACCCTTTGCAGCTGCCACTCCCTCCCCCCAAGTACCAAGCACAGACTGTCGCCAACACTTCCGACCAAATCTTTCCAAATTCCTACGAACACCTCAACCAAATCAAACCCCCAATTTCGTCTTCCTGCAATCCGACACAAACACTCCAAATGGAACTTTGCAAGCCGAGGGAATGAATGGCAGCTCCAATTTCTTCCACTGGTAGAGTAATAAGAGAGCTCCCAAGCTAGCGAGCAAAGGCAGGCGAATGAATTGCGTGTTTTCAATTGCACTGGTGATCCTTGAGGAAGATCGCGAGGGTTTTGGTTGAATGAAAGCTAAAGGAAGTGAGGAAGAAGAGAGAGAGAAACTTAGAAGCGATTGAAGAAGACTGTTTCACAAGAAAGGAGGTGGCAAGTAGGGAAGGTGGCAGCGCATTTATGTCTAACACTAATTATCAAAGAATTGAAAATTAATGTTGAGCAGGATAGGGTGGTAACAACACTAAATAAAATCAAACACTAAATATCATATTTAGTGTATTGGTACAGGTACAAATCAATATTCATATTCTGAACATGTGTTGTCTACTAGCCTAGATAGGCACTTTGCCTAGGCGTTGACTAGGCAAACTAGGCACTTATTTCTCAAATGGAAACTATAGACAGTCTGCCTAGCCACTTATTTCTCACAAGATCAACTGTCGACAGTCGACTAGGCAGGCGTTTTGCCTAGTCAAAAACTGCAAGTTGTTAGTGCCTATAAAAGGTCTGAAAACTTCTCATGCTAACTAGAGATGCATGAATATGGAGATTTTGTAGCAACCACTAGCCATTCATCTCACACAAAGGACAGTTCTCCACATCCATTTAACAACACAACAACAACTAAAGCCGACAACAAAAAGAATTTGCAATATGTAAAACACTATTATGTCTTTAACAACCACCAAAACCAACCAAAAAAGAAACCAAAACACACAAAGAGTGGAGAAACCACATGCCTTTTTGTGTCGACACAAAGGGCAGTAACAAGACCCCCAAAAAACCTTGCGAGAAGTCAAGGTTCGAGCACAAAAAGTATAAGCATACACAAGATAATCCCACACAACACCCATTTATGCAGTGTAAGGCACAAAAGGAGATGAAAAAGAAAAACGGGCAAGGGGATTGATCGAGGTGGCTCACCTTGAGGGTGACAAATAAGAAAGCAAGTTTGGACGAGCAATGGAGTGGAGTACAAAATTTTCAAGTAGGATAGAGCAGGTTTAGGGAAGACAACAACACGATAGGAGCATGGATCGGGAGGGGAGAAGGTGTGCAACTTCTCCTCTCCATCTCTCCCCACCCCCATATTCTAAGGGCCGCTTCACACACGAGACTGAGAGCCCGTGACCATTACACTTCAAGCACTTTCATTGGTGGAAAAGGCAGAGCCGGTCCAAGTTCGCTTCTCACTACGCTTGAGGGACCGACGGAGTATGTGAATGCAAGATGGATGTAAAGTCTACATGGATTCCTACATGGCATCAAATGGATCATGTTTCATGGTCACTTGGACTATTTTCAAAAATCACCTCTTGGAGGTAGGCCTAACACAAAACCGGGAGACCATGGCACTCCGAATGCTCACAACCGATGATTTATTGTATTTTTATCATGTGTAAGGACCCGCATGAATAGAAATTCATTGAAATAGCATTTGGTTGAGGGCCCGGTGTGAGGCCAAACCCCCCACCCTTAAGCGTCCGTAGTCCGAGTAGTGGGTTTGGGCTCACATTCCTCCGCGGTATTGGATTTGGACTTGGATGAGTCCATAGTGCAAGGTTCACCCTTCAAGTGGTCTTGGATTTAACTAGCTCCTTCATAAACCCAACTCCTTCATGAACCCAACTCCTTAGCTTCTAACTAAATAAACCCAGCTCCTTCGTAAACCCAGCTTCTTAGCTTCTAACTAAACAAACCCAGCTCCTTTATAAACCCAGCTCCTTCATAAACCCAGCTCCTTCATGAACCCAGCTCCTTAGCTTCTAACTAAACAAACCCAGGTCCTTCATAAACCCAGCTCTTTCATGAACCCACAACTTTGTAGTTGTAATCCCCAACTACCTCACTAATTATTCAAGCCCTTAACTAATCTTCCTACCTAATTTTCCTAATTCTACTAACAACCCCTTTCTAATCACACAATTCTTCTCTAATCCTAAAATCCTAAAATCCTAGAGAGGAGAGGGGGAGAGAGAATTTCCTAACTTCACTAAGACTAACTAATCCACACAAGTATATTTTTGCACTCATCACAACCTCAAGTGCTCAACTCTTAAACATGGAACTTGCAACCACGTGTATTCAAAACATGAACTTTAAGTACCACAAATTGGAATCATGAATTAACTTTAAAATCCTTCACGTCAACACTAATTCTACCAAGAGGTTAAGCCCTCTTCAAGGCTAACAAGCCTTGGCTCTCAAACTAAAAACTAAGCACACACATGTGCTCCAATATGGCTTCCCACACCCACACTTATAACTCGTGGGGTGCCTTGGAGCACAAAGGAAAGAGAGGATGAGTGAGGGAAGAATGAGGGATTACATAGTAAGCTTGAGGGGGTGAGCACCCTCAAGGCTCACGATAAGCCCTTGAGATTTCCTCCTACTTAGTAGGCGCCAATCCTATCTTCTAAGCCTTCCTCCCTCAAATGATCAACAAGGATCCTAATTCGAACATTTAACTAGCCTTGGCTTTCTACCTACCACACTTTACCAAACTTGGGATGCTTCAACCCAAACTTAGCCTCCTTCGCTTTCCGCCGCCATAACTTTCTCCCCTTACTTTCCCAAATCGTTGCTCACCACTTAATTCAAACCACGATGCTTAACTCGTGATTTGATTGGTGCTTTGAGAATTTGCTTATCCTCCACCTTGCATTCTTCCTTGGACCTTCCCCATTAAGTGGCCATGATGAGGTGGTCCACTTGTGCGCTCCATGTGATCCTCCATTCATCCCAATTCGAATGCACTTGCCTCTTGAGTCACTTTGGTTGTCTCCATCCATTTGTACTAGCCTACTCACTAACTACTCAATCCAAGTTCTCCTTACCTATCCTCATTCACTCAAATCCTTCCGAAGGTAAAAACACAATAACAACTCACATCCTAGCCTCTTACAACATGGTACTTCTAAGACTAACATTTCACTCTTTTTATATTTTTGTGAAGTAACATGCTACTTCAAAGTGCATCAACTAACGTTTCAAGGGTCTAAGACTAAATGTGGGCACCCTTTTGGGCTCACATAATTGGCGACCATCGGGGGATGAATCCAAACATCTCTTGCTCCAAGGGTAAGTTGCCTAGTCAAGCTCGGTACTCCTTACATCTACTTCCCGATGTACGGGTAGGAAAGAGCTCACCATTCAACGTTTCCAATTGAATTGAATTATTAGGAAAGACCTCATAGACAAGGTAAGGTCCTAACCATACCGCATCGAATTTCGCCGGAAATTCAAGCTTTCGTGCGTCTTGAATCATGACCATCATTCCCGGTGTTAGGGCCCTTCTCTTATGTCGTTTGTCGAAAGTAATCTTTCTCCTTCTTTGGATTGCCTCAATATGTTGAGCCGCCATTCTCCTCCCTTCGTCAAGTGCTTCCAAATCGGTTAGTCGATTTCGTAAGGATTGACTTTCGGTAAGTCTCGTACTCACGGCCACCCTAAGTGACTCGACTTCATATTCGATTGGTAGTGTCGCTTCAAGACCATAGACTAAGGAAAATGGTGTAGCACGCGTAGTTACCTTATAGGTTGTACGGTATGCCCAAAGTGCCGCCGTTAGTTTCGTATCCCAATCCCGCTTCGAGTCTATAACCGTCTTGCGTAGTATACTCACCAAAATTCCGTTAACCCTTTCCGTTTGTCCATTGGTTTGTGGGTGGTAGGGAGTAGTCTTCCGGTGATCAATTTTAAATTTCTCTGTCATCTCTCGAATCAAGTCATTCAAAAAGTGAGTACCCCTATCGCTTACTAGGATCTTCGGCACCCCGAACCGCAAAATTATGTTTTCGTACATAAATGTTGCCGCGTGTTCCGCCGTGTCGGTCTTCACCGCTTTGGCTTCCGCCCACTTGGTGAGGTACTCGGTTGCCACCACAATATATTTCATTCCTTTTGAAGATTGGGGATGGACCTCACCCACATAGTCGATGCCCCATTTTTCGAAAGGAATTAAGGGTAATGATACATGTAAAGGCATCTCCATTCTAAGGTCGTTTCGGGCATACCGTTGGCAAGCGTCGCATTTCCTTACATAGTCATGGGCGTCCTTAAATAGTGTAGGCCAAAAGTAGCCCGCTCTAAGTATTTTTTGCCCGGTGAGTTGACCCGAGAAGTGACCGCCGCAAGCGCTATCGTGGCAAGCGATTAAAATCGCTTCAACCTCCGTTTTTGACACGCATCGTCGTAAAATACCATCGGACCCCCTTCTAAACAACCTATGGCCCACTACAACAAATTGCCTACTATTTACCCTCACCTTCCTTCTCTCTTCTTTTGTCCACTCTTTGGGCAACTTGTGGGTTGTTAGAAATTCCACTATGCCCGCATACCACTCCGGTGTAGAAGTGACCACAAAGAGGCTATCATCTACTAACATATCATTTACCGGATTTTTTCCTATCTCCTCCGACAACCTAGACAAGTGGTCCGCTTGTAAATGCATACGACCCGGTTTATATTCCACCGTGTAGTCGAATTCTTCTAATAACAAAACCCACCTAGCTAACCTACCACTTAACTCCGCCTTGTTAACTAGATACTTGATAGCCATGTGGTCAACAAAAAATACAACCGGGTTGCACATGAGGTAATGCCTAAACTTTTTAACGGAAAACACCATGGCTAGGCACTCCCTCTCCGTTGTAGAGTAGTTTCTTTCGGCGGGGGTCAATTGCTTACTCGCATAAGCTATAGGTTGATCCTTCTCTTTTTCTCCCGTTGCTTGACAAAGCGCACTCCCTATTGCCACATTACTAGCATCACAATAGACGTGAAAAGGTTTACCCCAATTGGGTGGTATCAACACCGGATAGGTGCTCAACCTATCCCGCAATTCCTCAAAGGCTTTTTGACAAGCATCCGTCCACTCGAATTTGACATCCTTTTTGAGCAAATGGGTAATGGGCACCGCTATCTTTGAAAAATTAGGAATAAGTTCCCGGTACCATCCCACATGTCCTAACAACTTAGAGATCCCCTTGGAATTGGTTGGAGTTGCCAAGTCGCTTATGGCCGCAATCTTATCCGGATCGGGTTCTCTACCTTTCTCACTAACAACATAACCCAACAACACTCCCTTATTCACTCCCAAAAATGTCTTATCCGGGTTCAATGCTAACCTCATCTTCCTACACCTAACCAATGCCTCCCTAACACAATGTAGGTGATCGTCCACATTACTTTGTGTGCTAAAATCGTCCACAAAGACGGTCATGGATTTGAACAACAAGTCGGTGAAGATATACATTACTAATCGTTGGAAAGTAGCCGGGGCATTACATAACCCAAATGGCATCACTACCCACACAAAAGTACCCCAAGGTGTAGTAAAAGCCGTTTTATGGATATCTTGGAGGGCTATGGAAATTTGATTATAACCCGCATACCCATCCATAAAGGTATATCGCGAATGACCTCCAACCTCCTCAAGCAACAAGGTGATAAAAGGTAAGGGGAAGTGATCCTTTTGTGTGCACGAATTCAATTTCCTATAGTCGACACAAACCCTTAATTTCCCATTTTTTTTCTTTACTAAGACCATAGGAGAAACCCAATCCGTGATTTCCACCGGCTTGATAAACCCGGCCTTCAATAACCTTTCCAATTCCGCTTTCACCAACAATTGCAATTGAGGATTCATCCTCCTCTCCTTTTGTCTAATTGGCCTCGCCCCCGGAATTAAAGGAATCCGGTGCTCTACCATTTCCCTAGGAATTCCCTTAAGCTCATCGTAGGACCATGCAAAAGTATCACTAAACTCATCCACCAAATTGCTATACTCCCTAACCTCTTTCTCCCCCAATTTGGAACCCATCTTCATTTGTCGGGTTTTTCCATTCTTTAATTTCACATCCACGTACCGCCAATCCGCTTCCGACACATGTGCTTGTTCCTCTTTGTTCCGATACCAATCGGAAGGCACATTGGGGTAATCTTTCACATCTTGACCTACAACTATCCCCGTAGACGTGGTCTTGAAATGTAAAGGCTCCTCCAATTTCGATGACTCAATAATCACATCCTCCTCTTGAGTCCCATCTACATGAATTAAACTAACCTCACCCTCTTCCACGTCATCTACCCAAGGTGTTAACCCACCGCTAACCCACTCTTCCTCGGTGAGCACCTCACATGGCTCCAACAATGAGCCCTCTCCTAAACTAACACTAGGAAATTCACTCCCTAAGCCTACTTGGTGAAATGTAACCATTACATCAACCTCGGACTCGGGGTACTCCCTTAGCCATTGGGCATAATCCCCATTATCCCCATAATTGTAAAAATTAGGACCTAGACTTCCCGAGCCCGAATCTATAACAACCCTTTGACCTTCGGGATGGACGACTCCCACCAATGCCTTGCCAATCTCATTCTCGTTTAAGTCATCAATTTCCTTCTCCAATGGCAAATACATCTCCTTCTTCATCCATCCTTCTAATGAACCAATGGACACTATGACCCTATTACCCTCCGGACCATAAGTGATGGATGGTTTAGGTCCACCCCAATTGACCATAGCATTCGCCATCCGCAACCAAGGCCTACCTAGCAAAATGGGGAAGGTGTCCTTTTTGGAGTGCATTTTAATGACATGGAAGGTGACCAAGTACTCCTCGCCTCCCGTAGTCATTCTACAATCCTTGATCATCCCCAAAGGCGTAGTCGAACTTTGATTTGCCATATTTATGACCAAAGGTGAAGGCCCCGTGAGTCCAAGTCCCAATTTTTTCATAGTATCCTCCGGTAGTATATTTAGACTACTCCCTCCGTCGACTAGCACATTAGGAACCACCTTATCTACTATAACAACTTCTATTTCTATAGCTTTCACGTCTCTTCCACCTTGTGATTGGATCCTAGCGGCTATTTTAGCTTTCACCTTCCTCATCCTCTTGTGTACCGGCATTCCCTCCTTTAATGTTTTCCTTGCCGTGGGTGAAATTTCCAATAGTTGGCCGAAAGTAATATCCGCCTTGAGTGTACTAAGGTCCGCCCACAAGTCGTACCCGGTAGATCTTTCCACCTTAGAATTACCCACTACGTCGAATTCGTCTACGGGAACCCCCGGTCCTTCCCATTCACCCACATCGCTATTATCCAAGTCATGTACCGCATTAGTCCTCTCCCTATCTTGTAAAATTATATTTTCCCTCTCCACATCCTTAGTAGCTCTTCTAGCTACCCTATCCAACTCGGAGAGATTAATCTCTTCATCCGAAGAGTAATTTCCTTGCTCTCCTATTCCTACCTCCAACGGGGCATCCCCTCTCCTAGCCCTAGTAGTTACCGCTAGTGCAGGTGCTTCTTCAACCACACCCTTACCCTTCACTAACTCATATGTAATAGCATTGGTGTGAGGAGGCCATTGACTTTGCTCCTCTCCAATTCTCGTTGGGAGAGGAAGCATGTCATCACATGTGGCCTCCAACACTCCATCCATGAACCTAACATCTTGGGAGTTAGATGGTCCCGGATCCGTTGGAGGCGTTTGTCTCCCGTTACTACCATTAGGTGGAACTCCTTGTCTATTTTGTATTGGAATGTAACCGGTTGTAGTTTGCAAGCCCGCCGGTGGATGAAAAGTTTGCCTAGCATTACTATGGTCATAGTATAAGTTAGGTGGCCTAAGTTCATTGGCCGGTACTCCTTGTGGCCTAGCACCTCGCATATTATCCCTTGCTTGTTGTTGTGGATTAGCCACCGGGTAAGGGACATTAATTATTTTGTCCGGTTGGCGACACGTATCCGAGGGATGACTTCCTCCACAATTGCTACAATTAAACTCTTGACCTTCGGACCAACATTGTCCTTGAGCGTGCCACCTTCCACAAAAGGGATGAAATTCCTTCTTCTCTAAATTTTGGCCACCTTGCCCTCTAGGTTGTGGTCCTCTATTGCTTCCATTTCCATAGTGAGGTGGCGCTTGACCTCGTTGATTTTGTTGAGGTGGGTTACCGTTTCCTCTTTGGTCACGGTTTTGTCCACTTCTACAAAATTGACGCGTGTGGCCCGGTTGGCCACATTGGACACACCATAATCCGGAAGAATGCCTACCCGACTCAACCGGGGGTGGAGGCCCCGGTTGTTGACTCCGGATCATTAATGACATTTGATCCGTGAGGCTTTGCATTTGTTTTATCATAGCCTCTTGGAATCCTAGTTGGCTAGCACCTAGTCTTCTCTCAACCTCCTCCAAGTGTGGATCCGTTCTAGGGGCCGGTAGTGCCAAAAGAGGTGCCGGTTCCCTAACCGCTAAAGGTCGGGGGCCGGTGTCCACAATGGCATATGGAATTTGGTTCTCATACTTAGCGGGTTCTACCGCTACCACCCTAGGGCGTATGGGGATGAATTGTGGGATCAATTCATCCTCCCTTCTCCATAGCCTTTCGTGATCTTTATCCAAGTTTTCAATATCTCTAGCCGCACGCTTGGCATCCGCCAAGGTCAAGGGATTCCTTTCTAGAACACCCCTAATAGTTCCGGACTTAAAAAACCCTTGAATGAAAAATTGCTTTAGCGTGTCGTCGTTGAGCATGGTACCCACAAATCTAGTGCACACTAAATCAAACCTCCTAATGTAAGCCGAAATTTCTTCCTCCCTTCCTTGCTTCAATGACGACAATGCCCTTAATGCGGTACTTTGACCCACTTCCGGCCTAAATTCGTTAAGAAACTCCCTTTGTAATTGTTCCCATCCCCTAAAATGTCCCTCGGCATGATCCCGATACCATTCATAGGCTTCCCCCTCTAGAGTGGTAGGAAACCACACTAACCAATAACCCGGGTCGGTTATGAGGAAGCTAGCCAACCGTTCGATATACCGTTCCATGTGCCGAGAGGGGTCCTCATCCTTGGTCCCATAAAATTTAGGGAGATGAGATGGTATATCCATCGCCGCTAAATTTTGTGGAACCACAATTGGTAGGCCTCTTGGCCTAACCAATGGGTCTATTGGAGGTATAGGAGGTATGGGCGGAATTGGGGGTATGGGTGGTGGATCCATCCCCCGTTCCTCGGCCATGGTGACCGGTGAACTATTCAACAATCCCCTATCAACTTCTACCGGGAATTCTTCTCTAAGTGTGTAATTTTCCGAAGAAGTTTCACCACTCAATTTGGAGGGAGTGATCTCCTCTTCAAGTTGAGCTCCAAGTTCTAAGGTGTCTAGAATTGACCTAGTCCTAGGTTCGACGTTCAAACAACTCTCTATTCTAACATTATCTTGTTCTAATCTATCACTGATTTTAGAGGACCGCCTCTTTCGAGTAGATTTCTCTAGTCCTACTATCAAACTTGGTTTTTGTGAGCGAGTCCTACCTTGCATTCCATAAGAATCGATCGACCCTCACTTGACCACACATAATCCTAGCAATTCCCCTCTTAATATTTTCACTTGTCTTGGTGTGGTTATAATTTTTTTTAGGAGGTGAGGAAAAGAACCTGCAAGCCCACTTAGGTGAAAGAATCCCAATAGGGGATAGGCATGTTCATGTTAATTTTTTGGTTAAGTCGGAGCATCACCTCCGCACCTTCCCGCAAATTAACACTCACCACAATACCGATTGTGAGGGGGTGACCTTCCGAGTAGATTATGTTAAAAGTCGAGGCTTCACCCTTCAACTTCTCACACCATCCACAATTCGGGAATTACCCTCTACAACGGATAACAACAATCACGAGTACAAAAGGCATTCCTTAATTAGTTAATGAGTTCACTTTGAAGAAATAAACATACCTTGAGCAATCGCATCCCCCTGTGAGTTAGCACTCCCCTCAATCGTGACTCAATGTAACAACACCATAAACTTTGTGAAATATTAATTTAATCTAGAGCATGAAATGACAACTCCCAAAACTTTGAGACTCACCCCGAGGTGAGTGTCAAAGTTCAATGTCCTAAGGTGAATTTACCCTCTAATGTTTTAATGAGCTACTCGGTTATAGGTTCCTTTTAAGTTCTTAGCAAATCCCCAAAAAGGTTGAGGACGTACCTTCGCCGCGCTCCTTCCTCAAAAATGAATTTGCGTAATTGACAATGCAATTCATTCCAAGGAATAGTTGAAATACAATGAATTCAAATGTAACCCAAAGAGAGAATACTTACCGAGTTTCGGGTGCTCCTTCCCTTCTCTCAAGTTTGTGTCTCCAATTTTTCCTAGTTGCCTCCAAGTCTCCTAGTCGCCTCCAAGTCTTGTAACTACCTTCCGCTTCGCTCCCGGCGGACGCACCAATTATGTGAGGCCAAACCCCCCACCCTTAAGCGTCCGTAGTCCGAGTAGTGGGTTTGGGCTCACATTCCTCCGCGGTATTGGATTTGGACTTGGATGAGTCCATAGTGCAAGGTTCACCCTTCAAGTGGTCTTGGATTTAACTAGCTCCTTCATAAACCCAACTCCTTCATGAACCCAACTCCTTAGCTTCTAACTAAATAAACCCAGCTCCTTCGTAAACCCAGCTTCTTAGCTTCTAACTAAACAAACCCAGCTCCTTTATAAACCCAGCTCCTTCATAAACCCAGCTCCTTCATGAACCCAGCTCCTTAGCTTCTAACTAAACAAACCCAGGTCCTTCATAAACCCAGCTCTTTCATGAACCCACAACTTTGTAGTTGTAATCCCCAACTACCTCACTAATTATTCAAGCCCTTAACTAATCTTCCTACCTAATTTTCCTAATTCTACTAACAACCCCTTTCTAATCACACAATTCTTCTCTAATCCTAAAATCCTAAAATCCTAGAGAGGAGAGGGGGAGAGAGAATTTCCTAACTTCACTAAGACTAACTAATCCACACAAGTATATTTTTGCACTCATCACAACCTCAAGTGCTCAACTCTTAAACATGGAACTTGCAACCACGTGTATTCAAAACATGAACTTTAAGTACCACAAATTGGAATCATGAATTAACTTTAAAATCCTTCACGTCAACACTAATTCTACCAAGAGGTTAAGCCCTCTTCAAGGCTAACAAGCCTTGGCTCTCAAACTAAAAACTAAGCACACACATGTGCTCCAATATGGCTTCCCACACCCACACTTATAACTCGTGGGGTGCCTTGGAGCACAAAGGAAAGAGAGGATGAGTGAGGGAAGAATGAGGGATTACATAGTAAGCTTGAGGGGGTGAGCACCCTCAAGGCTCACGATAAGCCCTTGAGATTTCCTCCTACTTAGTAGGCGCCAATCCTATCTTCTAAGCCTTCCTCCCTCAAATGATCAACAAGGATCCTAATTCGAACATTTAACTAGCCTTGGCTTTCTACCTACCACACTTTACCAAACTTGGGATGCTTCAACCCAAACTTAGCCTCCTTCGCTTTCCGCCGCCATAACTTTCTCCCCTTACTTTCCCAAATCGTTGCTCACCACTTAATTCAAACCACGATGCTTAACTCGTGATTTGATTGGTGCTTTGAGAATTTGCTTATCCTCCACCTTGCATTCTTCCTTGGACCTTCCCCATTAAGTGGCCATGATGAGGTGGTCCACTTGTGCGCTCCATGTGATCCTCCATTCATCCCAATTCGAATGCACTTGCCTCTTGAGTCACTTTGGTTGTCTCCATCCATTTGTACTAGCCTACTCACTAACTACTCAATCCAAGTTCTCCTTACCTATCCTCATTCACTCAAATCCTTCCGAAGGTAAAAACACAATAACAACTCACATCCTAGCCTCTTACAACATGGTACTTCTAAGACTAACATTTCACTCTTTTTATATTTTTGTGAAGTAACATGCTACTTCAAAGTGCATCAACTAACGTTTCAAGGGTCTAAGACTAAATGTGGGCACCCTTTTGGGCTCACACCCGGTCACATTTGAGTTCACACTACACTTGAGGCTCCGTGACAACACTACCAGATTTTTGGAGGTGTCTTGGGACGGCCTTTGGATGCTTTCTTTTGGGCTCTCACAATTTCATGGTCACGGCTCTTGGCTCATGTGTGAAGCAGCCCTAACCGTCCGCAATTGAGGTTATAAGGTATAAATACCCAAACCGGTTAACCACCCTCTACCCGTGCAGTACACCGCCGTCATAATAGTGAAGTGCCATTTTTGAAACTGATCATGGTGAGGTTGGCAACTTCAATGCGTGTGCACTTAGTTTAGCCAAATTTAGTCGTGTTTAATGTACTCGTGAGTTAACCGGTTTAGGTGATGTTCTATATGGAAATGTAGATTACCGTGTTCGGTGTAGGGAGAATCTAGTGAACGAGTAGGGGGCTTGACAACTTTCCACTTTGAAAAATTGTAGAATTTTTTGTACATGGCAAAAAAATATGAAACAACTTGCATTCTTCATGAATCCTTCTCGTCTATCTTGGAAAATTATCTCATGATTGTAAGACCATATCTTCAATGTGAATCACCTTATTTTCACAGGTTATGGCATTTCTACCTTAGATCGTGCCGTCAACCTCCATCTATGTACTTTAGGTCATTAATTTTCCGTATGCCAAGGTGAGTGGAGTTTGAGACTCCTAACACACCACCCACTTCCCATTCTAGTGTCACCAATTCTATTCTAGTGTCACCCATTCTAGTGTCACCAAATATATTTGTCTTGCTAAATACTTAAGGTTTGACGTGGCCAAAGGCTGTCATGGCAGAAGACACGTGGCGTTTTAGCCACTTGGAAGCTCTAGGTTAAGCTAGCTTTCCCACGCACTTCTCACGAGCCCCTTGATTCGGTCTCAGCCACAGATTTCGTGGACACCATCCATATTTCATCCAAGAGTAGCAGGAAATCCGACTAGTATCATCCGAGTGTCATCTCTCTCATCCAAATCCTGTTTACAAATTTGTCTCCCTGCTTCCAGTTCAGTCACGGTTTGAGTGGCGATGGCGACGACAAAGGCTTCTGAGAGGATTGAAGGGGAAGCAGGGCGGAGCGACATGGATCCCGAGATTTGGAGCAAGCTGCAGGATCACATTGGACTGGAGACAATCTACGGGAAGCTGCCGTTCCGCGAGTTTTTCCAGCTGCGGCTGGTGTGCAAGAACTGGAACCGGTTGGCGGAGGATCGCGAGTTTTTGGAGGCCAACTTCGGAGGCTATGTCATCCCTAAGCCTTACTTCGTGTTCAGCGCGGAAGGTCTGGACGGACAGGTCCGAGGTGTGTTGGCTTACGACCACTCCGCCCGCACCTGGCGATGGACACGTATTCCCGAGGGTACTTACGAGTTTTGGGCAATGGAAGGACTGTGTTACGGATACGCCGTGGGAGACAGTCAGATCCGGAGAGTGTTTAATTTGCATACAAGAGTGTGGATTACGTTGCCTCCAACTGCTGAGGAGACTTTCAATTGGTACCCGTTCGCAGGGATGATTGTGGACACCTCGGTGCGCCCTTACACCTTCAAGGTCATCCAGGGCAGCGATGACATGGGAACGCAAATATACGACTCGAGGAGCCACACGTGGACAACCAAACCGTCTCGGCAGTACGGTATGAGTCCTGGTGGTGCGATGGTGGCTTACTGCAAGGGCGTAGTGTTCATCCGGTGCGAGTTGGACGAGATTGTGATGTACGATACGGAGGAAGACAAGTGGGATGGAATTAGCGGACCACCGGATGGAGACTCGGACGATTGGATTCGTGGCGTTGGAGCTTGGGATGATCGCATCTTCCACCCCTCTGTGGACCCGAAGCAGAAGGTGATTCGAGTATGGGAGCTTGCGGACATAGCCAAACAGGAATGGGAGGAATTCGACACCATGCCTGGAGATTTGTACTCTTGGCTCTTCTACGAGAACAGCGATCCGGAGGTGGATTATCGTGATGTACAGATTCGCGTTTCCTACTGTAGCGAGAAATTGCTCATTTACGGCTGGTACATTAACGATCAGGAATACTTTGCCAAGAGCGATAGATTCGTGCTCTACAACCTGGCCAGTAAGGCGTGGGAGAAGTTAGAGCTGCCATTTGCAATATCGGAGCAGCCCGTGCAGTAGTGATAAATGGACAAGAGTCCACTTACAACATCGATGCAAGCACCTAGGGTTTGATGTTCAATTTGGAGTATCTGATTCTCAACATCTTTTCGACACGTACTTATCAGCACTATGTACATCCTGTGCCGTTTTGCGAAGACTCACATCCGGTTCTTATCAGACGCTGCCAGAAGAAACGCAAGTGATTTCTGATACAGTGGAGATTGCAGTGGATCCTCTGTGGGCTGCGTGTGAAGAATTATGTCGTGAAGCAGCTAAGCAATGTAGATGCCTCTTCTGAAGGTGATGTGCACATAATAGTGATCCAGAAGGACTCTGGAATTTGTACAAAGTTAGGTCTAGCTCACAATTGTTGAGTCTGGGCTTGTTGTTCTATTCATGAGTGGATTTCAGAGTTGACAAGCTATCACTCTCCAGATAGAATTCAACGATGTGCTTGCATTGACAGTATTTAATAAAGCGACATTGAAGGAAAATTTCTTGTTCCAGAGCTTCGGAAACTCTCCGACAATCCATCATTTAGTAATTTTTGGTGCCTAGAACTTTGTTTAGCCAGCAGTAGTCAATGTTTCTGAGGAAGTTTGTCCCTACTAAAGGTATGTGGCCCTATTGTAGGAAACTTCCAACTCCACGGACGCTATCGGCCATTGAATTGGGTTGTTTCATCCGCTTAGCAATTGCGAATCTTGAAGATTGTCAATTCAAGCTTCACAATCGAAGTTTAGATGCAGAAGTTGTAAAAGGTCAACTTGAAGATTATTTTCCCTCTTTTGAATGATCACATAGGTCTTCCCAAGTCATGTTTAGTGTTGATGTGACTATGTTTGAGTACATAGTCCAATCTCATCAAGACACATGTCTTTTGGTCATATGACATACAAAATATAGTAGAGACGTCTGATCTTTGTCCAATTAAGAATAGTGACCACATAAGGTCCGCATACTTTAACAAGCCTCGAAGAAAGAGAGTGCATCTTGGTGTTTGGAGACAACTTGTCTAATTTGAATTGTACCTAAGGCATGTGGGTGTTATTTGGTTTGTTTTTCATATTCTCCAACTCCTACCAATTAGATCTACACAACAAAAATTGTGTTGCATAGCATATCTAGGATGCAAAAACCGGATTGAAAATTGGACCACCCTGATCTAGTTATGGTTATCGGAAGTGCATGTTTGTTGATTTCTTAAGTGGTCCTCCCAATTGTGTTCATTATTCAATATGAGTACTTATTAATAATTGAAGATGTAGTCTCTTTTAAACATGTGTCTTTTATGATGTTTGCTCTTTGATCCTCACTGAACCACATACCAATCAAATATAGGGGTCCGATCATTAGAAGAAATATTGTCCATTTCAACCCTCTTTGTGACTAGGCCATCGCGACTCCCACCAAGAAAATGCATAAACAAATCAATTCGGTTGGGAATCGGGTGGCACCTTCCACCAAGAAAATGCATAAACAAATCAATTCGGTTGGGAATCGGGGGGCACCTTCCATGGGTACACCACGGGTACCTTCCGGTTGCCTACCAATTGAATTGTTTATGCATTTTCTTGGTGCGAGTCGCGATGGCCTAGGGTTGAAATGGACACGATTTCTTCTAGTGGATTAAGAAAATGAGATACTTAAGGTCCATTGTGTATCTTAATTTGTGTGTTTCATTGCAAGCTCAATGCAAACTCAAACAAGTTTCACCTTTAAAGATCCCATAGGATTACTATGGCAATCAAGGCATCATACGGGTTTGGTTTTTTTAAATTACTTCTTGTTCTTGTTAGTCAACCTTTAACTTCCCAAGAGGCCACTTTTGGGCTTATGAATAACTTTTGAAGGCAAATTCATCCATAAGGAAGGCGTTCGGAAGGCCACAATAAGTATCATTGTGTTCCTCATAAAAATTTATTGCCAACGGTGATGATCCCATTCCAATATCAAAAGATAGTTGCTCACAAGAGATATTTATAGTCAACAATGAACTAACTTTTCCCTTTCTTGATACATCACTATATATAATAACTTCGTATTATTTTGATTGAAAATTGCCAATTATCTATGGACTCTTTTTTTTACCTCAAAGTGCATATCTATTCTTAATATAATCTTGAAAGCTAGAACTGTAATTTCATTGCATATATTTATCATAATTATTTGAAGTTAATTGATTTTGAATCAATTACAAACAAATCATAAAAAATACTAAATTTTGCTACCGCATTGATTTGATCTTCAAAATCATTAGCAACAACTTCTATTTTTCAGTACAATAATGATTGAGCTCTAAAAAGCTTACTTCTTAGATGATCTTATGAAACCACAATATGCTCCATGGAGTTGAGGGTTAATGATAATACAAAAGATTCTTGTCTAAATAAACTAGTTTATCAATTGCACTCTTTCAATTGGACGTTGGATTAAGAATGTTTGTTTAGTATGTTGGTTCTTGGTGATGAGCTCAAAACAATGTGAGCCTTGTTCCATTTAAGGTCATTAGTTTTGAAAGCCCCATAAATAGTTAGCAACAACATGTGAAAGCAAAAGGCATTATGGTAAGGAAGCTAGTTTGAAGAATTTGGTTAGGACCTCTTAGGTTTATGTACTAAGCATTCTTTGCACAATCATAACCGTTTGAATCTAAAATTTCCCCTTGACTTCTTGAGAGGCCATTTTTCGGCTTACGGATGGCTCTTGAGGGCAAATTCATCCAAAATGAAGATGCTAGGAAGGTCACAGTAGGTATAATCGTGTTCCTCGTGAAAATTCTTGGCCATGATGTTAATCTCATTCCCATATGTAAATAGCGTCTAAAATTAATATGGTGGTATTGTATTGCATTGCATTGGAAGAATGAGGTTTGACAAATCCCACAAAGTCACATTGATCTCCTTGTGACATGAGAACAAATGAACACCTATGTGAGATAGTTGTAAGCATGGGAATAGAGCAAGTTTAATACATATTTACATACGGACTTAGGGGCACTTTATATTAGGGCCCATTTGGAGTTGAGCCCACTTGGACTTGAAGTGGGCCTTAACTTTAGCCCTACTTTACAAAGTGGGCCTTAACTTTAGCCCTACTTTACAAAGTGGGCCGTTGAGTGGGCCTTGCAATATAAAGTCCATAGGCCCACTTGTAGGGCCCAAATTGAAAATTCTACTTTAACATGGGCCTTCCAAATTCATACATTTAAAGTGGGCCGTGGATTGGGCATAATCCATAAACCCTCAACCCATTTTTTTGCAATATAAAGTCCACGGCCCACTTTGTCTTAAATGAATTATGCCCTTGCTTGAACTAAAGTCATAAAGTCATAAAGTCATAAAGTCATACAACCATAAAGTCATAAAGTCATAGAGTCATAAATGTCACGTGAGGTGACATCGGGGGCTAAGTCACGTCAAATTAGAAGTAAATGGACTCCATTAGGAGTCCATGTGTGTTTGGATGAGTAATGGACTCCATTAGGAGTCTTAGATAGTTGTTCATCCACTCCATGGATGAAATCCACCTAGGCGGGGGGTTATGTGGAGAGGAAGGCATCTTGACTTGCCATTGTTGTCAAGTCAAGTCTTGTGAGTGTGTTTTGAGAGAGAGAGCTTGTTGTTGCTATCTTGTGGCTATGGTGTAGTAGATCATGAGTAAAGCCTTTGCATTCTTTCTCCATCACTTGCACTCTTGGATTCTCCCTTCGTGGAGTGAGAGATAGCTTGACTCTTGTGTGTGAATTTCAGAGTTTCTTAAGCTTTGTAAGGAGACTTCTTAGTTTCTTGAGCTTGGAGAGAGAAACCCTCATACTTGACAACAATTTCTTGAATTTTTCAATTTTAGTTTGTATTTTGAGTTCAAATGGCCAAGAACTCATGAGCAGCTGAGTAATACATGTGTTTAGAGGCTTAGTTTGCAATCCATTATAGCTTGCAAGACAAATCTTGCAAGGAATCTCCTTATCTCTTTCTTGCTCTCTTCACCTTCTTGAGAGAACAAAACCAACAAATTTATTATTATTATTATTATTATTATTATTATAGTTGTTGGCAACTTGCAAACTTCTGCTTGCAAGCTTAGGAGGTTGAAGGCCAAAATCCAACAATTATTTCTTGCAATTTGCAAGAAGAAAATTTCCAATTTGTTTTTAATTTTTGGGAGAGAGCTTCAAGAGCTCCCTCCCGGAGCCCCTGGAATTTGATTCTGAATTCGGCACAGTTGGGCTGGGCCGGGCGCGGCGGCCAGCTGGAGGGCAGCGGGGGGTCCAACCCCCACCAGGTAAGTCTTTTTTTTTTAAAAAAAAAATTAAAAAAATTACTTGTTGTTTTACTTTTTAGTTTTACATTTTTAGTTTTATTTTGTTTACTTTTTACTTTGCACTTTTACTGTCTTGACTTTGACTTTTAATTTTTTACTCCCTAAATTTTTTATTTTTTATTTTTTTTACTTTTACATTTTAGCTTTTGAGTTTTCAATTTAACTTTTACATTTGACTTTTTACATTTTGATTTTGACTTTTAATTTTTCCTTTTCACTTGCTACTTTTACTTTTCACCTTTTTACTTTAATTTTTAGGTTTTTGTTTTTTTTTTCATTTTTACTTTCACCTTTCAAACTTGGCATTTAATTTCACAAACTTTGAGGTTCAAATTTGGGGGCATACTAGCTCCGATTGGAGTGAAATTTGAGCCTATCTTGTGTGAAATTTGCCAAGGAATCCAATGGTGTAATTGGATTGTTGATTGGAATTCAAAATCATTGCTGAAATTATTAATTTCAACGCTGATTTTTGTTTTTGGGAGCAAATTAACTCCGAACGGAGTGAAATTTGAGCCTAATTTGTGTGAAATCTTCCTAGGAGTCCATTGGTGCAATTAGTTTGTTGATTGGAGTTCATAATCACCTTGGAAATGAGCATTTTCAACGCTGATTTTTTATTTTAATTACCAATCTCAAACCTTTGCACAATTTTGGAATTCTAAGGCATAAATAAACACTTGGCATTTGGCAAGGGATTGCCATTTAGATAGCCCGCAACAGGTGCAGGTTTCCCATTACCTTGTAGATAGTTGCAGGTACTCAAGTAATTATTTTATGGTGCAAACTAGGAGCCGATATTATCGATCTCCATCACCGGATTACTTGGATGACGTGCATACCACAAATCTTGAGCCAGAGGTAGATACCAACGAGGCTTTTGAGCCTATTTCGGCGTTGGACACTACTAGTAGGCTTTGGATTTGGAGTGTAGGCACGTTCGACGAAATGGAGGACGATCACCACAGTTCAGTGCGTGATCGGTTCTCAGGTCAAGCTGGGGGCATTTCCTTGCCCGATTGGAAACTCCGGTTTCGTACCTGGATTAAGGAGAAACGTCAAAGGTCTTCCAATTTTAATGATTGGTTTCCTTTGAACTTCTGCCTCAGCATTTGGAGTATGAGGCACTCCAAACTTATGAACACTGGACAGAAGGTCATCAACGACAACTTCGGGAGGTGGAGCAGTATTGGGAGGCGCGGGTTGAGCTTATTTCAGCTCTTAAAGATGGGGCGGTTGCCACCTTGGCTCCACCCACCTTAAAGGAAGAGGAACCACTGGAGGAGCCTAAGGACAAAGAACTGGCACTTGGGCCAATAGTGGCTAGCAGTAGCACGGCTACCCTTTCACGGATGGCACATGCTACACAGGCAGCATTGACGGCTGTTGGTCCACCACCTCCATTTAATCCCCTTGCTGAATTTGTCGCACATTTGGAGGTGGAGTATAGTGGGTTTAGGCGAGACCAGATGCAGAGCATCCAAGATTTTCGTCGGGAGAAGGATGACACTCCACGGACCATGTACATGCGACTCGCGCGATTTGCTGTTGAGTCGGGAGGTGTTTTCGTTGAGAGCCAGCTTGTCAAAATCTTCTTGTCTAAGATTGATAAGCGGCTACTTGAGTTGGCATCACCTCGGATTATCCTGGACTACGAAGGCAGAGCTACGCTTGCACAAGCGTTTGCCGTGGTTGAGAGATGTGATCGGGCTCTCTGTCAACACGATGCCACGGATATGGTATCTTGGATGACAGAGACTAGCAAATCAAAAAGAATTGTCACAGCTACTAGTAATTTAGCTGAGACTCAACCTGTTAAGGAGCAAAGGATTTTGTACTGTTGGGGTTATGGAGAAGCTGGTCATTCGAAGAATGATGCCAATTGTCCCAAAAAAAGAAAAACCAGCCTTTGGGAAAAATGAAACAAAAGATAGAACCGGTAAAGGCGGGGGAAAATTCTAAGAAGAGGCAATTGAAATGTAACCATTGTGGCGGTACTAACCACGATGTGGATCATTATTTTTAACTTCATCCTGAGAGGCGGCCTGCCAATTATGTGACTGGCAAATCTTCACGGGAGCAAACTCTTGAGGCTAAGGTTGCGGAGTTTGAGCAAAAGCTCAAATCTTCTGCATCTTTTGCTCAAATTTTTGAGCCGCATACAGTTGTTGGCACTTCCGGTTCTGACATGTATATGTTCGAAGCATCTGGAGAGGTGGTAGCTGCAGCTTTTACCCGCGCACAGACATTGGCAAATTCAGTGGCTTCTACAAGTGCTGGTAGCAACGAGGCTTCACGTCCTCGCCATGTCGGTCCAGCAGACTAGGTTGGTCAAGCACGGCTACCTCTATCATTTGGATTGGTAAACACTACTACTGCTGTTGGGGCTAAAAATTCTTTACCTTTGAGAGATGGAAATTCCATTTCAAAGGACGTTATGCAGATATTGGCACATAAAATTCTTCATATGCCAATTTTTTCGGGTTCGGAGTTGATGGCTCCGGATTTCAAACCTGTTGGAGTTTTTCATTTAGCTGGGAGAATGTTAGAAGGCAAGGCGGATTTGCCATCCCTTCAAGTATCCCAAGCTGTTGTTGATGTGCCTGTGGGTGAGGAGGTGGAGGACTTAGCCAATTTGCGAGCGAACCTTGCAGATGCGACAATCATTGCTTTTGGTAAGCACACTGATAGTCCTCCTCCAATAATTCCATCAATGGACACGTCTTTTTCACATTGTGCAGTAGGAGCAGCCTATCTTGTAGATGTTTCTGCAAGATCTGCTCGAGAGCGGCATAATTTATAACATGGAGTTGTACGTCTAGTGAATGACAAAGCTTTGTTTGTCATGTCATGCACGGATAATCCCGCTATTCGTGCTACACCACTGAGAGTTATGATGGATTCTGGTGCTCAACCGGTTATGATTGGCAAAGGACTTGCTGACAGTCTGGGGTTGATGCCAGCGAATTTAGATCCTTGTCCATTCATAATTGTGACTTCAGTAAGGGGCACTGAACGTGCAACAGGTTACACCAAGGCGCCTCTCCGTTTGATTTTTAACATGGGGGCAAGACCTACCTATATTCATTTGACAATGAAGTGTGTTGTTACCAATGCAACCAACTATGATATACCAGTTGGTCAGCAAGCTCTTTATCCACTTGGCTTTGGTTTGGATAATTGGACTGAGGAGGCGTGGATAAGACCGGGATGGTCTACTGGTGATGTAAGGAAGGTATTTATTCCTGTAGCATTTGCAGCTACTTCTATGACTATGGTTACGGAGGTAATGTTTGGTTGTAGTGGTTTAGTTTCAGACTTGCCTTGTTCACCAATTTTGTTGGAGGAAACATTGGCCTACACTTATAATGTAGCAGAGCAACGAATTTTGCCATGTACCGAAATTCCTCCTCGACATTTCAAGGATCCATCTCCACCATGGCGTACTTCTAAGGAGTTATCCGACCATTGTCGACAAATTGTAGCGGCTTTGGAGCTTGGGAAGACACCTCCAATATCATCGTCATTTTCTTTTACCCAACCCATTCGTTGGCAACCGTCACCTAAAGCTATTGTCCTTATAGAAATCTTTGGGGGCATTGGCATAGGTTTGGCTGCAGTATTGGAGGCTGGGATTACAGTTAGGCGGTATATTCATGTGGATAATAGATATGCAGCCAACAGATTCGTTCGACACCACATCCAACAATTGTTGTTGAAGTATCCCACACAATTGTCAGCCTCTGCTATTCATGGATGTTGTGGTCAACTCCCTCAAGACATCACTATGATTAGTGATGAGGATTTGAGAAGGTTGGGCCATGTGAATGTGATTATTGCAGGATGGTCGTGTCAAGGCCATTCGCGTGCAGGAACTGGCCAAGGTTTAGATGATCCTAGGTCTAGTTTGTTTGCGGATTTGATGCGATTGATACAATGGTGGTTTGCCCACCAATCAATTCCGCCAGGGTACATTTTGGAAAATGTGCCATTATTGGGTGATACACGGCACAAAGTGGTAAAGGATGGTGAGTACATTAACCAACTTCTGGGTACTCCAACATTTCTGGATGCTGCATCCTTGGGATCCTTTGCTCACCGGCCTCGTTGGTTTTGAACCAATTTGGTATCACCTCAGGTGCTTTCAGCGGCAGTCGCTCGAATTCCTCAGCTTATGAATCGCAAGGTGGATGATATTTTAGATGATCATCGTGTTTCCTTGGCGGTTACCAAAGATGACACCTTACCATTTGCAGTAATTAACAAGGTGGGAATTCCACGAGGTGCACTACCGACTTTTGTGACATATCCACGGTCTTTTGCATTTCGATCTCGTGGACCAGGCATGGTTTGGGATTTAAAATTCCAAACTTACGATGAGCCTACAGCAGATGAACGGGAACGAGCCATGGGTTTTTCTACAAGTACCACAGCTGCTCACGGGCTTCAAGAAGGTCAGAGACATTTTCTATTGGGACAAGTTATGGATCTCAATAGCATGGTGTGGATTATTGGAATTTGTCTTGCTGCTCAACAATATTTTCATGACCAATTGCTTACTCTGAGGGCAAAGGACAATGGTCAGGGGGCAATGGAGCTGCAATCCAAATTCCACATGAAGGTCAATGATGCTGAGGCATTATTTTCTTTGAAGCAGCATGCTGCAGAATAGCTTCGAACTCAACGAGTTTTTGTTGCTTTGGCCCAAAATTTTGGTATGTCTGATTGTAGTGGAGAGGATACATATTTGATTTCAAATGCAGATGATGGGGGCAAAGGTGTTGCCCTCTCCACGGACTAGCAATCACAGGCTGTACTGGCACCAAGTGGCAATCCTTCTATGGAGAAGGAAACCACGGAGTTTGACGATTGGCCAATTGAAGTGGGGCCAAAACTTACTGGTGCCGAAGCACGAAAGGTACGGGCATTTATTCGCTCTTACCGTAATTGTTTTGCCTTTAGTCTGCATGATCTTGAAGGATATAAAGGTAAACCTGTTCGTATTCAACTCGAGGACGACCATCCTATTTTCAGACGGCCATACAGACTTAGTACATCTGAAAGGTTGGGTGTTCAAACTCGATGTCAAGAATTATTGGCAGCGGAATTGATTGAACTCTCCAATGGAGAGTATGCTTGTGCCACGGTTATGCCTTCAAAGAAAGATATCTTCGGCAACTGGACGGAAAAACGGATGTGTGGTGATTATCGCCCAGTCAACCGCAAGACCAAGTCGGATCGATACCCAATGCCGATGCCAGAGGAGTTATTTGATGCATTGGGATTTGCTAGAATTTTCAGCACTCTGGATTTGAGGTCTGGTTATCATCAATTACCTTTGTTGTTGGGTGATCGGGTGAAGACCGCATTTTGGGGATTTGATAAAGATGGCAAGGATCAACTTTATCATTGGAAATTTTAGCCATTTGGTCTCAAAAATGCACCAGCTGAATTTCAGCGGGTGATGGACCAATTATTGGCTGGTTTACCGTTTGCTAGATGTTACATTGATGATGTTATCATCTTTAGTAATAGTCCACATGATCATGTGAGACATTTGCAAGCGGTATTTGAACGGCTACAACGGTGGGGACTCCGTTTACATCATGGAAAATGTAAGTTTTTCCATGATCAACTGCTTTATTTGGGCCACATGATTGTTCCTGGCGGTCTTGGTGTGCAACAGGCAGAGGTGGATGTTTTGCACAATATTCCCGCACCTAGTGATGTACCACGACTTCGGGCATTTCTAGGATTGGAAAATTATTATAGAAGGTTTGTCAAAAACTTTAGTTTGATTGCCAAACCTCTCACCATTCTCATGGGGAAAGACCAACCATGGATTTGGAGTCGGGACCAACAACATGCATTTGATATATTGAAGCAGAGGCTCGGTTCAGCGCCAGTGCTTCGACGCCCGGATGTGTCTAGAGCTTTTCAATTGCACACAGATTGGAGTGCAGTGGGATTGGGAGCGGTATTGACACAGAAAGATGAAGAGGGAAAGGAATATGTGGTGGATTATGCATCTCGAAGCAATAATAGTACTGAATCTAATTATTCTTCTTATGAAGGCGAGGCCTTGGCGGCCGTTTGGACCATTACACATTTCCGACTTTATTTATTTGGGCAAAAGTTTACTTTGGTGACCAATCATCAGCCTTTAAAATGGCTTATGGAATCAGATAAACTCACCGGGAAACTTGTTAGATGGGCATTGTTACTTCAAGAATATGACTTTGAAGTTGTCCACCGAGCAGGAATTGCCAACTTGGATGCAGACGGATTGTTTCGCAATCCAAGTCCTTCAGATGAGGATTTAACTGGAGCCAGGTGGCATGGAGATTGTGATCATGAGGCGGTGCCGGGTTGGCATGCTGCCACATATCTCACAATTATGTCAGGATTGGCTGCTGAGATCCTTATGGAACACCAAGATGAGGAGATCGATAAATCTCTCATTGTTAGTGATGTGTGAGAAGACCATGCGGTTTTGTACAAACTTCAACAAGGGACATATCCCCTTGGACTATCCGCTATGGAGCGAGATAGAATTAGTCACCGAATAACAAGGTTTCGTTGGACAAACGGCTTGTTATTTCGTGTGTGGCCGGACGGAACGAGGCGCATCGTTCCAAGGCCAGATCAAAGAGCTTCTTTAGTACGGCAAGTGCACGAGGAGCTTGGACATTTTGGAGTGCGAAGGACACACTCTATGTTACGCAACCAATATTGGTGGACTAGTATGTATCAACAGGTTGCCACTTATGTTTCCCGGTGTGAAGTATGTGACTGAGTCAGGTCAAGTTTTAATACTTTATCACCTCAACTTCAGCCTTTACCTATTATGGCTTGGGATATCGTTGGTCTTTGGATTTTGCCGGACCGCTTACTGTCACTCCACATGGGGCAAAGTATGTACTTGTGATGGTGGAGCATTTTAGTAAGTGGATTGAACTCGTGGCTCTTCCCCAAAATTCCTCAGAATTGGCAGCTATGGCATTTCTTAATCGAGTTTTGGCACGGTTTGGAGCACCTGCAGAGGTGTTGACGGACCAAGGGAGAGAATTTCTTGGATCTTTCGAGGCTTTGTGTACCAAGGCTTTGATTGATCATCGAATAACTTCCAGAGATCACCCTGAGGCAGATGGCTTAGCTGAACGAGTTGTTCAGATTGTCAAGCGTGGTTTGCGGAAGTATGGATTGCTTCATGGCAACCATCGCGAATGGGACTTGATGTTACCATGGATAGTAATGGGTTACCGTTTCAGCAAGCAAGCATCTTTGGCATCTTATAGTCCTTACCAACTCTTGTATGGTCGGGAGCCAATTTTACCTAGCTCGGTGCGAGAGAAATTGGCTCCTGTGGTAAACTTGGATTATCCAGATGTTTGGGCTCAATGTCTTCATGATCGAGCAGTGTTCTTTCAGAAGGCCATGCCTATGGCCATGGAAAACTTAAATATAGCTCAACATCGTGATACATTATGGTATGCCCGGATCCGCAGTGGCGCTTATCGACCTCATGTTTGTAGATTTTCCAAGGAAGATTATGTTTACTTGTAACGAGAGGTGCCCACGACATTGGATGTCAAGGCTGGGCGCACAATTTTGCGAGTCAAAGATGTTTTACCAAGTGGTATATTATTGCTTGAAGGCAAGGATGGACAAGAATGTCGTCAGCATTCAAAGAATTGTGCTCCATGTCACCTTCCCATCGACGGCTCTGTGCATCCCGAGTTGGCAGTTGTACCACAGGGTCTGCCTTGTTATGTGTGTGGAGAGAAAAAAGGAGCTGCAACAATGTTATTGTGCGATCAATGTCAACGTGGATGGCACATGACATGTTTGACACCTCCCCTTTTGACTCTTCCTTCTGGCAATTGGGTTTGTCCTCGTTGTCGGAAATCCTCCTATTCCATGGCCGTTAATGGTCATGATTGAGGACTTTGTGGATGTTTGTCACATGTCTTAGTGGTGAAGTTGTTATCTAGTTGGTCGGTAGTTTTATGGGATTGAAAATCACATTGGGAGAGTTATCAAAGAATTCAACATAAATTATTGAAGGCGATTAAGGATGGGGCTCACATTGCACCCAACCTACAGTTCTTGGGTTACTTCCTCAACCATGAGTTTAATTCCTTAGATTATCACTACACCAACATGAATATGTACAGATGTAACAACAATTTCATCATGTTCAACACCTCTACCGATGAGTGTGTTTGTTCCTAGCTGATTGGAGGGGCTCCTTATCTGCTAGGGAGGCATTTGAAGAGGTGGTTGTTTAGCATATTAGTTTGCTATGTTTATTTTGCTAATTGATGTTGATGACGACACTCGATCTGTTGTGTTTAACGATCTTAGTTTACACGACAGCTGTCACGTGAGGTGACATCGGGGGCTAAGTCACGTCAAATTAGAAGTAAATGGACTCCATTAGGAGTCCATGTGTGTTTGGATGAGTAATGGACTCCATTAGGAGTCTTAGATAGTTGTTCATCCACTCCATGGATGAAATCCACCTAGGCGGGGGGTTATGTGGAGAGGAAGGCATCTTGACTTGCCATTGTTGTCAAGTCAAGTCTTGTGAGTGTGTTTTGAGAGAGAGAGCTTGTTGTTGCTATCTTGTGGCTATGGTGTAGTAGATCATGAGTAAAGCCTTTGCATTCTTTCTCCATCACTTGCACTCTTGGATTCTCCCTTCGTGGAGTGAGAGATAGCTTGACTCTTGTGTGTGAATTTCAGAGTTTCTTAAGCTTTGTAAGGAGACTTCTTAGTTTCTTGAGCTTGGAGAGAGAAACCCTCATCTTGAAGAGGTGGTTGTTTAGCATATTAGTTTGCTATGTTTATTTTGCTAATTGATGTTGATGACGACACTCGATCTGTTGTGTTTAACGATCTTAGTTTACACGACATAAATGACTATATGACGGAAGTTGGGTGAAGTGGGCCGAAGGTGCGAAGTGGGTCTCCATAAACCCTTGACCCATTTTTTTGACTTCGGCCCAATTTTTCCCTCCAAAACGCCGCCATGTCACCCGCCACGCAAGCTCATGGAGAAGTGGGCCGACTCTCAATATAAAGCCCTTGGGCCCATATTAGGGCCCATATTAGGGCCCATTTGGGCAATCTAAGCACTCTCATTGGTTGTTGCCTAGGGTTTGGAAATGGGCCCTAGAAATGGGCCCCAATATAAAGTGCCCCTTAATATGCACTCGACGTGGCATCTCATGGTCATATTCTCAGGGTCCACATGAATGAACACAACACTACCTGATAATGTTGTGTTATGATTCAAAGCACCTCTTAATGTACCTTCTATTTGGATTCAACATTGGTCCCAAGCTTGAAGAATGGTTTCTTAGACTAGTACAAATACTAATATGGGAGTTAGGACCAATAAATAAAACCTGGTGGGAATGTGTTGTGATATTAGCTCCAATTTTATTTATTTATTTTTCATACTTTGTGATTTTATTCACACCTTGGACTGGGACTTTCGACTTGGACCATTGGGATTGAATTTTACTCTCAAGTAGTAAGTAATATCGCAAAAATATGGAGCTTCTTTGGTCTTGGACCCTATAATACTTACTGCAAACCCAACCTTACACCCAAGTCGCACATGCCAAATCTATTATAACGTAGATGTCCTTGAATTAATGTTTGGTTCTAAATGGACACCATGTTTGGTGTATGGATGGGTGTGAATAAAAATCAAATATCCATAATGACATGCGTTGACAATGATTGGACTATATATGTGCTCAAAATTTGTCACCATTCCAGATGTAATGGTTAGGATAATTGGGGGGATAACTTAAAGAATCTTTACTTTGACAATGAATAGGATATTCAAAAGAGTTCCAAAAATTTGAGAAAAGAGGGTACATGCACAATTTAAATTTGGTAATCATCTCACACTAAATGCATCTTTCATATCCATTAGAAATGGGTTTAAAGAGAAAAGTGCTTTTTTTAAGACCCGCTTACATTAAGTTAACAAATTAAAAAGTTGGGCCAAGAGTTTTTCAATCCTTTTTGGCTCATGTCTCAAAAAGAAGCAAAAATAAATATAGGGGATAGTTAAAAATGACCACACATTGATTCAAACAACCACAGAGACGCATCGTGTAATCACATAGCATGTAAAAATTTGAACAATTTTGGTTGTAAGATAACATGTAACAAGAAGGAGAAACAACATTGATACCTTGCTCCTCTTGTGTGTGTTGAAAAATTAAATTTTGTCAGGTCATGTGATTGCGCGACGCGTCTTTGTGGATTTAACAATCCCTAAAAGTACATTGGGGCAAATTAGAGTCATCCAAACAGCTCTTACTGTTCATCACCAACTTTGCTATATTGCCTTTCTTCCTTAACGTTTACTTCGCGGATTAGGGTTCGGCGCTCTAGGGTTTCAACCTCACCTATATGAGCGCCTTCTCGCCTCCTGTGACAATTATCTCATTGCCTCGTGTTGAATCTTCATGTGCTCTTCGCCTCATGTTTCATATGGTGCAACGCAAGTAGTGAATGTTTGAAAACATGCAAGGGAATCGTATGGCTGCTGATTGATGCGTGTGTAAGTCGTTAGGGTTTCGTGGTCTTGGTGGTGGTGTGGAATGTAGAAGATACGGCTGTTACGTTGTGAGTGATAACGTTTGTGTTTTTCGCAGTCGGTGATGATAACCTTCTAGGCTTGTTTCTCAAACATTCGCAGTGGCCGCCTAAAGCTTTCGCCCTGCCGGGCTTGAGAGCTAATGCAGCTTCCAAACCTTCCTTGGATATCTGAGACTTGTTCAGTTGTGAAGAGTACCGCTACAATTGTACGTCTTTAGATTGGTTGATGTCCTGGCTTGAAAATGTTGTGATGCTAGTATATCTAATCCTTTACTGCCCCAAGGGCAGTCAAATAATGGCAGTGGCCGTCTAAAGCAGGAACGTCTAAGCGTTTTTTGACTTTCTAAGTGCCGCTACAATTGTACTCAAGGTGCGTGCTGGTCTATGGGTGCGCCACCTCTGCCTTTTTGGCTGTAGCCAGATCAAAGTAGCGGAGCATTAAGGATGTGTGTTCTGTCTATGAGCATATCGCTTACCGCGTTTCGTACAATCATATATATATATCTTCTCTGGTTTTATCTGGTTTTATGTGAAGATACAAGAGTAGAGTGTGGGTCGTCAATACCCGTTCTCGTTAGTTAGTCTTCACAAACGGATGGACTCTGTGCGCGAGCGCTGAGAGTGTGTCACTGTTTCAGACGGACCCGGCGGGTTTTGTCCCATCATCTTGGTCTGTGTTAAGCATGGACCACAAACCAGAAAGTAATTTCCTCTGTTTCTGTTTTCATGGTAGCGCTATGATGATAATGCCGTGAGGTTTGTTGCGATGTGCCTTGTGCACTATGGGCAAATATCAAAAAACGACTTCTTCTTCCACTGAGCGCATTGTTTGTGATATTAACGGACCAAGGAGGAGAAAATTCATGAGCTCCATCTTAACTTCTAAAGGAGGTAATGATGTTTTCATGACACAGGATTTCTGAGGTCTAAATTGGTTACAGTGTGTCGCGTCCTACGGTACAAGGAACTGCGCTTCTGGATGATGACTAAAATGTGCTTGACATTTCGGTGCATGATGCCGCAAAAATACTCTAATTTTTTGCTGACAGAAGCGTAACGTCTTTAAAATATTTAACACCCGGTTCGGTCCAATAAAAAAACGGTATACAGAATCGACGTGGGAAGACTGGTATAATGAACTTAAAAATATAACGATTAATTCGAATCTCATACAATTGCTATCGGTGTCAGCAGTATTTCCCAAACCGACGACAAGAAAACGCCAACAAACTGAGCATGAATCCCATATATCAGGACAATTAATGCGAATTCCTGAGGATGAATCTGGCTTCGAAATGAAGGGATGCTTCCGTTGGAGGGGAAAATATTATTTCTTGAGTTTCTGAGAGTATCCTGGCCTAGAATACTCTGCCAGATCGGACAGATCGGCATTGTCTAGGACTATTGCAAATGCCAAGCAGAATGGCTGTTCCAAACAAATTTGTCGCATCATGGCATGTTTTTGTGTAGGCAAGTTTTTTTAAGAATTTGACTTGTTTCAACAGTTGTTTTATAAAACGTGCCCTTCCTTGTTTGTCAACAGTTGCCTTGCTTTTGAAATATGTTGTGATTGATTTTGTGGTGCTATCGGATATCCAAGTCGGTTATGATACATGTAAAGGCTTTTTTCTCAAACATTCGCAGTGGCCACCTAAAGCTTTCCCCCTACTAGGCTTGAGAGATGGATGCAGCTTCCAAACCCGCCTTGGATATTGGAGACTTATTGATGGCGGGCTTCCTTGTTTTATCCTGCATGTCCAATAGCTCCACAAAATCAATATGAGGACACTTTCCCCGGATGGTCGACATTGATTCCACGAATTATATTGTTATCTTTGCCGTATATCTTATCCATTTTCTCCGCAAACAACCCACATAACATTATTCAGATCCATATGAGCGTTCTGTGGGACTGGCAGTATTCTGCGGAATATTCCCTGATATTTCCCACATTCAGACTGAATTCGCTTCAAATTCGCTTCAAATTCGCTTCACATTCCAAAGAAATTCGCTTCTGGATGATGACCGAATCTGCTTGACACTTCGGTATATGATGTCGCAAAAATACTGTAATGTTTTGCTGACAGAAGCGCAATCTCACTGTTTAAAATATTTGCAGCAGGCCTGTATTTGAAGACAACTACAAACCTTGAATTAACCAAACAGTCTCAAACTTATGTTTAACATTCCTGATGGAAACTTAATGACAATCGGATATAATACCTGATAATTCACCAAACTCATTGAATTTGAAGTTCGCAGGCGCCTTTGTGGCGGTCCCCCTTGGTAAGGAGCCTTGAGATTCTGAATCGTTACTTCAACATTAGCGCCGAGAGTTGAAAATTAATTTGACAACGACAGCGATACAAAACTACAGTCCTGGAAAAGACGCCCAATACACAATGCGACCTAGCGCTATAGAGGCAGAGCATTGAGAATATGAAGGCCATCACAAATATGTCCCTGGCAAGTAAGATTCAAATGATACAAGGACGCTGAGACCCAGCGAGTGCATACTCATGCGATTCCAAACTTACTCAGCGAGTTTTGAATGTTGTTTGCCTTCAATTGAGAATTTTGTTTCTGTACAAGATAGAGAAACCGCACAATAAGGAAATGCTAGCACTTTGTCACATGTCCGGGGAGATTTTTGGGCATAATCGGTTGAGATCCTAGTGTTTCCAAGTGCAACCGGTTACATGTTGACATCCTTTGGTTTTTCTTTATTAATTTGAGGTATATTTTCTGAATTTCTCTAAACTGCACGGTAATTTTCCTGAAGTCTCAAACTTCAACTGGTTATTTCTCAAACTCAACTGGTTCATCTGTAACTAACGGTCGGTTCTCCCCGTTCATTGACTTTGTGTTAACACAGTCGCCGTTTAGAATGTCGAGGCAGACGAATCCCTGATTACCTAGAGCGCCCCACATGGCGTCTGGATGTTAGAGAGGTGAAGGAAACAAGACATAACTTATGCACGGGTCACCACAGTATCTTCGACGACACTTGTGCTGCGGGGGATGGCATCTAAATGCTTGACATCCAAAACAAGGTTTAATTGTATGAATTGTGACAGCAACAGATAGCAGAGTCTGAACTTGCTCGACCACAATGCAGTCGTTGCAATCTGTCAATCGGAATCCAAAGTACTCATTGGAAGAGGGCTGGATCTAGCTACAGGATCAAGTGTAAGCTAGAGTAGAGCCAAATAATTAGACTGGATAGCATGTCGACGATTAAATGCACACCTAGTACTCTTGGGAATAACGCTGTTTAGAATGATATTGAATAATTGAATTCTCAAAATTCAACACCGACATGCCCGCATCAAGAGCTTCCAATCACTATTGAAACTTGAAACCACCAGTAACACCAAACTAAATTACAGAGACGTGGATGTGTCAGGTGGATGGCTTAACGCTTTCCAACGGTAACTTCATCTCCTTGAATGGCTCATTGCACATCCATTGGGGGCTCCTCCTCCTTTTAGGGTTTCTACAGTGAGCCTATTTGAACCCCTGCTCGCTTTCCATGGATATCATCTTCATTGCTCTGCCCTGGAGGTGTCTTGGACATGGTCTCTCACGTTGTAGGTGCCTTGTAAGCTCAGGGTCCACGGGTGAAATGGGTATTGTGTCCTAGTTGGTAGTTTGCTAGGAATATATGAGCGTTTCGTGGTTGTGTTATGGCAGTCGGTGATGATAGCTGTATAGGCTTGTTTCTCAACATTCGCAGTGGCCGCCTAAAGCTTTCGCCCTGCCGGGCTTGAGAGCTAATGCAGCTTCCAAACCTTCCTTGGATATCTGAGACTTTTTGGTGGAATAATGTGCTTAGCAATGATTAGAAAAGTATCCGCGCTTCTGAGGTAAATCTATGAAGTACAGAAATACAACATGGTTGAATTTCTTGACATGAGCTTTGCACAAGTTTTAAGATTGTTTGTTTGTGTGAGGGATGGAACCTATGATGACCAAAAAGCGGATTTCTATGAAGCCTTCGGGCTGGGGATGTTCCATGTTACACACCCTGAGGTTTTTATTTGTTGTAGTCCATATATTTTGCATTCAGATCCTTGTGAGTGTTTATGTGATTAATTTTTAGGTCAGAAGAGTGTCACTGTATCTTTAAGACTATAGCAGATGCATATAGTAGTTTCCTAATCTTCCTTTGGTATGTGAATTCCTTTTCTGATCGGGCTCTCGCTTGCTTCTCTACGGTTTTCTGTGAAGATGTCGGATATGAGGATACTTTCCCCGGATGATCGACACTGATTCCAAGAATTACATTTGAGCTCTTTGGAGCCAAGCCAGTACATCTGATCCTTTTCTCCACAAACAACCTGTCTTAAAATAAGAATTTGTGGATCCAGTGATGATGATAGCCTTCTAAGTTGTTTTTCAAGAATTCGAAGCGGCCGCTTGAACATAGTTATTAGCCTTGAGAATTTCGAAATGTCATTGGCCGATGATTAAAATTCTATCTGCTACTCTCGATGGCTTTATGCCAGCTGATTAGACACAAACCACTCAAGATCCATGAGGCCTGAGGTAACTCCAGCCCTTCAAACGAGATTTTTTGACTTGTTTTGTTTTGTCAGTGATGCACTATGCCTACCCCGGGCAGTTCTGATACAGAAGGATGAAACGGCCCTAAGCTTGTGCTAGAAAGATTCTGTCTCGTGTTACTTGCCTTATGCTATTCCCATATTGCAAGCGTCAAAATGAGCAGATATATCGTTCTCAGATGGGTTCATTTTCGGTTGTGGATTGTTAGCTGTAGATATTGGAGGCCAATTTGTCTCTAGATTGGTTGATTTCCTTGCTTGAAAATGTTGCCAGGTTATATCTAATCGTTTGCTACACAAGGGCAGTCAAACATCGGCAGTGGCCGCCTGAAGCAGGAATTTCTAAACGTTTTTTGAGTTTCAAGTGCCGCTACAATAGTACTCAAGGTGCGTGCTGGTCTATGAGTGCGCCACCTCTGCCTTATTGGCTGTAGCCAGAAGAAAGTAGCGGAGCATTAAGGATGTGTGTTCTGTCTATGGGTATATCGCTTACCGCGTTTCGTACAATCTTAAAACATGCCGTTCTAGTTAGTTAGTCTTCACAAATGGACTCTCTGTGCACGAGCGCTGAGAGTGTGTGTCACTGTTCCACACAAGACCCGGCGGATTCATCTTGGTCTGTGTCAACCATGGACTTACAACGGCATCTCTGGTAGTTTCTTGGTTTTCTCCAGATTTGTGTTCGGTATAGTAGCGCTATGATGATAATGCCGTGAGGTTTGTTGCGATGTGCCTTGTGCACTGTGGGCAAATATCAAAAAACGACTTCTTCTTCCACTGAGCGCATTGTTTGTGATATTGACGGACCAAGGAGGAGAAAATTCATGAGCTCCATCTTAACTTCCGAAGGAGGTAATGATGTTTTCATGACACAGGATTTCTGAGGTCTAAACTGGATATACTGTGTCGCGTCGTACTGAACAAGGAACTACGCTTCTGGATGATGACTAAAATGTGCTTGACATTTCGGTGTATGATGCCGCAAAAATACTCTAATTTTTTGCTGACAGAAGCTCAGTCTCACTGTCTAAAACAGTTGGCACCAGCCCTATTTTCCAACTTAACTACAAATGTTTTGATCAACTCGAAGGCCTACTACTGTAACCTTATGAAATTACTTCGAACTCTCTGGCGCTCATGCCGCGATCTGACTTTAATAATGAAATTAGAGTGCAATAAAGACCTGCTCAAGAAACTATTGGAGCTTACTCACTAAACCTCTCGCGCCCGGAAATCTTCATACCTCCGGCAGCCTTCACTCCCTCCGATTCAAAGATACGGCCCTCACGTAAATTGTACAATTTACCAATCGGATGGAACCGTGATTTACCTATTCAATCTTTCGTGGTGTGGAATGGCGTTGTCGAGACGGCTACCAGAAACTACAGATAGCAATATCGAAGGCTTGCCAAAATCCACCCAGCCATAGTCAAGGACTCACCAGCAAAAAATTGATTATACAAATGCTTAGCCCTAAAGACCCCGACTTAGAGTTTTAGGTATGTGGGCGTTATTTGGTTCATTTTTCATTTTATCCAATTAGATTTATGCAACGAAACTTGTTGCATATGCAAAAACCGGAATGAAAACCGACCCTCCCTTGATTTAGTTATGGTTGTTGGAAGTGTATTTATGTAGATTTCTTAATTGAATACATAGGTCGTCTCAATGAAATGAAATGAAATTGATAATATAGTCTAGGAAGTCATAACCTAGAAGTACATCAAGGTGTTGTCAAAAAAGGTTAATTTCCTAGAGTAATGTAGTGCAGTGTCCAAATTGTTTGCTCTGATTTCTTAAACAAATTCAAGAATTATCATTGATATGAAATGAAATGAGATTATATTGTTTTCTAATTGATTTTTCTTTTTGGAATGATGTAGTCACCAACCTTAGAGCATCCGCACCCTTGCTCGCTACACCCGGCCGTGAGGTCCTTTTGCGGGCCAGTGCATGAACGAGTCCCGCACCGCAACTCGCGCAACGACTTTTTCAAGCGCAGGCTCGCCAAAATCCTCTCCGGCCTCGCCATCTTTTAGAGTCTACTTGTTGCTTGAGTGCGCCCAAAACACGCGTTTTTTTTTAGAGCTTGCTATTTCCTTCTAGATTGCGATGGCAGGTCGTGGGCGTGTAGGGTCGGTGCAGCGAGGCCGTGGTCGCGGTGGTGTTGTCGCAGGGGAGGTTAGCCGGAGCGGGAGAGGCTAGCCTGCTCAGATTAGCGGCACCTCCTTGTTGTTTCCCGAGCAAGGGTGAGGGTCTCAAATTTTGGCGAGTCCCTAAACCCTTCCAGGGCCCTCCACTCCCCCTTTCCCGTGTGTGTGATTCCGCGCAAGGGTGCGGATGCTCTTATGTCCGGTGTGGACCATCACGAGTCAACCTACATAAAGGCTATATCAAGAATAAAGTCTTTATTCAAGATATAGGTAATCGTCTCATCATTGTCTATGTCTAATATGTCCATGTCTCATCATTAAAGAAAAGGACAACCTTTATAGCTAGACTAATGACCCCAAATAAATCTACATAGTAAAATCAAAGGGGACTTGTAAACCGCTTCCACATCCATGCAACGGTTTTCTCCGTTTGTGCTTACATAGTGGCGATTATGCCCTTGCATATTGATAACCTACACCCTCCATCCAAGGCGGTGAAAATAAAATTTTGTAGAGGAATGAACTTCACTTCTACACAATATGTAACAAAAGGGAAACCAATTATAACATCCGCTACAACTATTTAGAATATGCAAAACGTGCACTAGATATGAAAAAGATTCAACTTCACACGTTCCCCACAATTATTATTATTAAAGTCTAGTTGGAATTTGAGTCATTAATATTATTTTGGTCATCCTCTATACTACTATTTTTATTGTCTATATCTAATATGTCCACAATGGGAGAAATGGTTGAAAATTTCAAACTAGGTCTTCAAATCATACTTTCAAACTTGTCTCTAATATAGGTACAACCCTTCGTCTTCAGGGTAGCATATGTCAATATGTAACCTTACTCAACAAACATTTTATGCCTTCTCTTGTCCACGTTGTACATTAACACCAATGAATGGTGATTCCATATGTTGGCGTCATAGTGTCTAGATGATAGACAAGTCAAGACAACAAAACACATGCACGTTTCACCATGATTGTAAGTTGGAAGACACTCGTGCTACGTGCTCTAGCAAAAATCGTGTCCAAATGAATCCTACCATGTGGTGGTTTTTACCTCTTAGTTGATTGCCACTTTGACTATCACCTAAAATCCCACTGCCATTTTGATTGCAAGTTGGGTGCCATTGGCTTAATACCAATTTTGTTTTAGATAGTGTGTATTCTAGTACCAATGGCACCTAACAAGGGCAACCATTTCGGTGACCAATTGGTAGGCGTTGGGTGCATGTTTTCATGTTTTGGGTATGCATTTTGGGTGGGTTTTCGAAGTTCATGCACATGCTCCGTATGACGGGTAAGTTGTGTGGATGTTATGTTACCCATACAATTTGGAGTTCGCCCAAATGGGTGGTGGTTTTTTTTTGAATTATTGTTTTCAGTTATGGTGCTTCATTGGCGTTGGCTTCCACCACTAGAATTCAACACTTGTAGCTTGAATGTGACTTGTTGTGAAACATGTAGACCTCCCTTGGAATTTGCTTCCCACACAATTCCAACAAGCTCACGTCCACATCTGCCACATCCCAGTTGATATTGCATATAAATAATTTAGGTACATATTTGGCCACATAACCACCGTCCTCTCAACACAACTCCATCTCTTCCCATTCTAGTTCAATTCAGAATGTAGCCCATGTGTTTAATCCCAACCTTTGAGTTTATGAGAATTAACACAAAGTCACTCAAGTTCTCTTGATGCTTAAACTACCACACACAAAGAGTGGTGTTAGGCTATTAAAACCCGGCTTTCTACTTTGTCCTACTAGGATGGGTGCGCGAAGCTAACCTTGCATAGGTCGATCCAGGATTTAGGATTGTGGGTCCCATGCATATAAGGTAAGTGTGCCAATGACTGAATGCAACCCAAGGACCGCACACCCACTGCACACCCGCCGCACAAATTTCATTCATAAGAACTCCCGAGGGAACTTTGGTACCATCACTATTATGTGTTTTATTATAGGTACCGCACGGTGTGCGGTGAAGGGCTCAATAAGCTTTTGAGATCCACTTGTGTATGTTTGGATTCAATTTGTGATAGCTTTCACAAATCATAATATCTTTTATTTTTATTTTTTGTAGGAGAATCCCCACTTCACAATTAACAATCCTTCAAAATTTGAAACGATTTAGGCTTGTAAATTATTATTTACAAGGATTTGAAGATTGACCGTGCGGTCATTGGCACACTTACCTTACCCTATTTAGATCCTAAAACTCTTTCAAAACTTCTAAAATGAAAAACGTTGGAAGTCCCAAAAATTTCACCCAACTTTCAAAATAAGCTTTGATACACAACGAGCGAATGAGCTCTTAATAGAAAGAGTTCTCCAAGAAGGATCAAACCCATGGGTTTGTCTTTCTTCGAGGGTCTTTATGGATAAATTTATGGAGAAAGAAAATTAAGGAACCTCAAACCATGCAAAGCTTTTCAGTAAAACCACACCAAATACCACAGAAAAAGAGATGGACGGCTTACTCTATTCTTAACGGTAACTTCACATCCTTGAATTCATTCATTCATTGCACATCCATTCAACCCTCCTCTTCCATCTAGGGTTTCCACCGTCAGCCTATTTCAGCCCCTGCTCGCATCGCAGAGCACATCATCTCCGTTGCTCTATCCTCGACAAGTCTTGGGGACAGTCTCTTTCGTTGTAGTTTCGAGGACTCGCCGCGACGATGGGTGAAAAGTTTACTGTTTCCTAGTGTGCAGTCTGTCTATGGATTAGGGTTTATGTTATTTGCAGTCGGTGATGATATCTGTATAGGCTTGTTTCTCAAACATTCGCAGTGGCCGCCTAAAGCTTTCGCCCTGCCGGGCTTGAGAGCTAATGCAGCTTCCAAACCTTCCTTGGATATCTGAGGCTTCTTGTACTGATAGTGGTATTACATGTTTCTTGGCGGTTGCATTGTTCTTGTTGTTTGTTCCTGTGGAGATGTCGGAGATGAGGACACTTTCCCCGGATGATCGACACTGATTCCAAGACTTTACATTTGAGCTCTTTGAGCCAAGCCAGTACATCTGATCCTTTTCTCCACAGGAACATAGTGTCCATCATATCTAAGTATATGAGAAGTGTATGTCCGAAAGTCAGTGATGATAAGGTTGTAGGCTTGTTTCTCAAACATTCGCAGTGGCCGCCTAAAGCTTTCGCCCTGACGGGCTTGAGAGCTAATGCAGCTTCCAAACCTTCCTTGGATATCTGAGGCTTTTTGGTGGAATGATGTGCTTAGCAATGATTAGAAAAGTATCCGCGCTTCTGAGGGAAACCTATGAAGTACAGAAATACAATATGGTTGAATTTCTTGACATGAGCTTTGCACAAGTTAGATTTTAAGATTGTTTGTTTGTGTGAGGGATGGAACCTATGATGACAGAAAAGCGGATTTCTATGAAGCCTTCGGGCTGGGGATGTTCCATGTTACACACCCTGAGGTTTTTATTTGTTGTAGTCCATATATTTTGCATTCAGATCCTTGTGAGTGTTTATGTGATTAATTTTTAGGTCAGAAGAGTGTCACTGTATCTCTAAGACGAATAGCATTTCCATAAAGCAGCTTCCTAGTATTCCTTGGGTATGTGATGCCTTTTGTGATCGGCTTGAGATCTAATGCAGACCTTCCTTGGATATCTGAGTCTTGTTCAGTTGTAAGAGTGCCGCTACAATTGTACAGGTGCGTGCTGGTCTATGAGTGCGCCACCTCTGCCTTATTGGCTGTAGCCAGATCAAAGTAGCGGAGCATTAAGGATGTTTGTTCTGTCTATGAGCATATCGCTTACCGCGTTTCGTACAATCATCAGATATATATATCTTCTCTGGTTTTATGTGAAGATACAAGAGTAGAGTGTGGGTCGTCGATACCCGTTCTCGTTAGTTAGTCTTCACAAACGGATGGACTCTCTGTTCGCGAGCGCTGAGAGTGTGTCACTGTTTCAGACGGACCCGGCGGGTTTTGTCCCATCATCTTGGTCTGTGTTAAGCATGGACCACAAACCAGGAAGTAATTTTCTCTGTGTCTGTTTTTGTGATAGCGCTATGATGATAATGCCGTGAGGTTTGTTGCGATGTGCCTTGTGCACTATGGGCAAATATCAAAAAACGACTTCTTCTTCCACTGAGCGCATTGTTTGTGATATTGACGGACCAAGGAGGAGAAAATTCATGAGCTCCATCTTAACTTCTAAAGGAGGTAATGATGTTTTCATGACACAGGATTTCTGAGGTCTAAATTGGTTACAGTGTGTCGCGTCCTACTGAACAAGGAACTACGCTTCTGGATGATGACTAAAATGTGCTTGACATTTCGGTGTATGATGCCGCAAAAATACTCTAATTTTTTGCTGACAGAAGGGCGATATAGGTCAAGCGCTTTCATGTAATGCTTCAAGTATTTGGAAATATTACTTGGCGTGTGCTTGACGTTGATTATGTTTTTTATGTTGTTTGCGAGATTTCTTATTACTGCTACTTCTTCACTGAGGTTTACTGCCAAGTGCCATGCACCCTGGGCAAATATCAAAAGCGACTTCTTCCACTGAGCGTATCTTTTTAATTTCAACTAAGTTCGAGGCATCTATTTAGACAATTGTTTAGTATTGATAACAGTGGGGAACTGTTTTTCCTGGGAAGAGAGACAGATTCTAAGGAGAATAGAGTTATTTAGAAAGGACATGAAGGTGTAAATTGTTACAAATCTCGAAGCGTAAGTTTTAGGGCTACAAGTAATTTATGTATAGGTTATAGGTTATAACCGCTCATCTTTTAATGCTACTTCTTGGCTAAGACAATTGTCAAAAAAATTGTGAGGATCCGCCACCAGTCTTTGTTCGCCTAAAAAATATAGATCTCATCTACGTTGGCATTACATGACGTACTGAGTACTTAAGTGGACCTGATTCAGTATGGATACCTGATCAATCACAAGGTGCCACCACAAAATTAACTCTGTCCACCGCCGAGGTTGGCTCGGTTTGCCTAAACAGTATAGCTCTCATCCATGTCCGCATTGCATGACCCTAGTGAGCGATGAAATAGACCTGGTCGACTATTTATGCCTTGACCTGAGGAGAAAAAGAATCACTGAGGTTTTCCGCTTGGCCTTCAAAGCTGGTTGCAAATGACATCTTTTCAGTGACGTAAGGTGGGTCCAGCACCTCGTTTACAGGTGTCTATCGAAATCTGCGTGCTACCTTGGCGTATGTATTTAAACTGTAATAATAAATCCTTAACCACAAACTAGCAAACATGCTAGCAATAGAACACAGCCGATGAGAACATACCACACAGGTGGATAATGAAAACCCGCATGTTTGTGGTTGCAATGTGGGGGACAGAACATATGTTCTGATATGTATACTATACATCTAATTGAATGATGTTCTAAGAGCTCCAGAGCTTTTTCATTACACACAATTGTTACAGATTCTATACATCAATTCAGACAAATGTTCTTGGACAAAAGTGAGCTCTACTGCAGTCTACCTCCAAACAGCAGACTGCAGCGACAACCACATTGTGAGCGCATGACACTTTGTTCTTCATACCGAGACGTCGTTCACTCTAATCAGCATGACAGTTATCCCAATAATTATCGCAAGCTACAGACATTGATAGCATCATGCGACTATGTTGACGTCATCCTTGCTAGGCTGTAGTCCTGTGAAAACCATCCCATACTGGTTCCCCAGGTTGAGTGCCCTCTCAATTTCTTCTTTCGTAGGCACCGGTGGTGTGTCAGGGTCGGTCGCAGGCGTCCCAATGTCTATGAACCAATTCTCACTCCCAGCAGGCGCATATGTTTGCATCATTCGAGCAGGCTTGTTAGATTTGTTCAAAAATGCATGAGGAACAAACCTTGGGAGGTTTATGAAGGAGCCCTGCTTGGCATGAAACTCGTTGTCTCCGACAGTCCAAGTAAGTTCGCCCTCCAGCACGTACCAAGTCTCTTCTTCTTGTGTGTGGATGTGGAGTGGTGGCCCTTGCCCAGGGAGAATTCTGTTCTCCCAAATTGAGTATGTTCCTCCAGTATCATTCCCGAGTGCCTTAATAACCATGTACATTCCCAGAACCCAGAGGTGAATTCCTTCCCCTGCACAAAAAAGCGCTTGCATTATTTTATGTGACAGTCGTTGTCGGGCCATTTTCATTCGTGATACACACTTAATCCGAGGATACTCTTCTCAAATCACACAAATGATCGAAACACACAGAAAAACGAGATCAATGTCTATGACAATGGATCTGCACATCACAACGAACGGCAGCGAAAGCCTCTGAGACCTACCTGGTACATATATCTCTAATCCATGAACCCTTACAGACCTACTGCATGGTACGGTTACCCCCTAGGGTTAACTAGGATGAATCCAAGAGATGGTCACTCTTGGGAAATTCACGAGGAAATCCGAGAGATGGTCACGAAGATGGTACCGGGAGCAAGCATGTTCAGATTTTGTGACGTCACGGCCTTAAACTGAGTCGAACTGATAGAAATTTGATCCATCTCGCTCCTTGCAGTAGGTATCGCAATTGATCCACCTAGTGTTCGTCGGCAGACATAAATGTGAAGAAACTCAGCAGTTGTCAAGAACCTCTAATTTGTAGCTGGCCATTGCCCAAAGATGAGCAGGAAAACAAATTGTGTTAGCTCATCAGCTTTGGCGATGCCCAATCAAAAGTACCATAGCTGGGTTATAAGGTAATTGGGAACAAGGATAAGGCGCAAAGTAGGAGCACCTAACCTACTTTCAAATAATTATCACAGTCCGACTAAACGAGCTTACAAGAAGCCTATTTATACGTGTCAATGTGATATAACCAAGGGCTAGGCTTGAAAGGAACGGGAAATTTTCATCGAACTAAGCAAGAAGCAGCAGCGATGAACAGGAGATGAAGTGGAAATATGAAGTTGAATCACAGCGGAAGAATCTTCGTACTTATTAATCTACCTAGTATCCATCGGCAGACATATAGGTGGTGACACTCAGAAGTTGCCAGAATTTGTCAGCTGGCCCTAGTAGCTCATCAGCCATGGTGATAGTTTGTCGCTAAATTAAAAGCACCACAGCTTAAGAACAAGGATACATGCGAAACGTCGGAGCACTTAACCTAATTTCAAAGAATGATCACAGGCAGACTCGACGAGCTTACAAGAAGGCAATTCAGACATGCGCTTAAGTCAATGTGCAAGCTAGTATCGCTATCGAAGCATGCTCATGGACAAGAGAGAATTACAATCAAACGATGATTGACATAAGCCAAGGAGCGGGGGAATTTCAAGTAAGGTTTCACATTTGAACTGATAGACATTCAAAGGAACGGGGAAAATTTCATCAACTAATCAACAAGCAATGATGAACAGGAGATGAAGTGGAAACCTCGAAGTTGAATTACCGCGGGATGAACCTGGCTTCGTGATCTCTGATCTGCCAAAGTGTCAATTGCAATTCAAGTTCGAGCGTAAGCAATCCACGTGCTCCATATGGGGCTTATATATATATATATATCTGGAGTTACACAGGCTCTCAGGTCATCCAGAAAATTATTACACACGAATATTTGTATCCTTTATCCTCCTGCCGGTACTTGTCACGCACGAAAAAGCTCCCGATGGAACTTCCTCTGGATCGGCTAGGCTTGCTTTAAATTCATTGTCCCCGCCTCCGACCTAGAGCAGATCGAGCAAACAGCAAATCAATGGAAGACAGGTAACAGCTAAAACCGATTTCGAAAACCCTAATCACAAGTTCCAAGAAACTCGCGTGAGTTGCTTCCCGAGGAACCAAACAATTTAGCGTAAGGTAATCTTTAAATGGTTAATTTTTCCGACTAGCCCACTTCTCCTCTGATATGGAACACATGATTAGTACAAGATGGTTAGCAAATCTAAATTGAGGCCGTAGCCACTTTCCCCACCAAAAGTGGAGCTCATACAAATATCTTATTCATTATCAAAGTGAAGATTTTCATGTCCGGTATAGTGCCCTCCCCCCCATTATGTTGACTATTGAGCATAGAGTGATTATCATATTTTGAGCACGTAGTCCAATCCCTTTTAAGCACATGTCTTCTTGGTATTCATTCCTGAAGCCACATCAAATCAAACCACATACCACTCAAATATAGGTATATGATTGAGATGAGCAACCGATTTAGGCATGTCTACCTTATGCAGGTCTATTTTGGGCACATGCAAGTACACATAGAATTATGGTTGTCAGATTGGATCTAGGGTTATCTCATACCGTTGTGTATCACAAAAGTTCACATTTCAAGTTTGGGAATTGGAGTTGAGATGCAAAAGTTATCAGATGTCAAGTGAAGATTATTTTTTGCTTTAAGTGATCACATAGGCTGTTGAGCTTAGAATGATGCCTATCTTTTGTGCTCATAGTCTAATCTTTTTATAATATGTGTCTTTTTGGTGTTTTCTTAGAACTACAAGGCTTGGGCCATATGTCACCATTAGTGTAGGTTTACAATCAAGAAAAGTGACTGCATCAAGCCCACGAAATTGATTGGAATGAACCGAGGTTTATAGATCTTGGCCTTATTCCTTCACACAAGGTACTTGCACCCATTTCCGTCACCCAATGAATCCAATGTATGTGCTGGTTAATTTGTTGGATTAGCCATTCAAAGTGCCATGTAAAACTAATGTTTAAATCATATCTCAATCTCTACAAAAAGAAGAAGTTAAGTCAAAATATTCCAAAACCTATTTGTGATCATATTTAGAGGGCCATCCATTTGTGCTACCCATCTAGATCATGCTCCACCTTTTGCATGGGATAAAGCTCTTCTTGAAAAACCTATTTATAGCCTCGACTAATTGACATGATTGTGAGAACATTATGTCAAAGTAAGACCACCACACTTGCTTATAATTCGTAATACAAAATTCATTAAAGTGTAAAATTGTAAAAACATGGCCTCCCCTATGTTGAAGCCTTCACTTACTTGTCTCTATCAAGGCATGTTGCGCACGGACTTGCCATGTATCCATACAGTCATGCTATGCCTCCACTTCGTTCTTGTTTTTGGGAAACTATCACGCATGTGCTATGTTTCCATTATACCCAAATCGTTTTGGTGTCCAAAATAGGTCACGACGCAATGGGTGCACCTACTTAAAGATCTTGCCATACATATGAAATATTGGAAAGAAGTTGAGGACTCAAGCATGCACTAATCAACTCATGCATATGAAGAAAATTGGGGTAGAAATAGAAAGCTGCCTTGTAATTTGCACCAGCCTATGGTTGCTTGTGGATGAATCCTTTTGGAAAACCTGTGGAATAGAGGGACTGTATGCCACTTCATGTTCTCAACAGCAACCAGCTGAGACACTGTTCTCAGAAAACATATGTTTCATATTAGCGGTCCATTTTGAGGTACTATACAGTCATGTGCAATTTTCAGTACTGGTATATCAGAGTTGTTATATAAGGACTTTGTCTTCTGCAACTTCTGTCACATTTTAGGTAACTTGTTGTCTTTAAAACAATATTGCATTCTTAGGTGTCGTCGATGCGATGTCGAAGGAGTGACCAGAGCTACTTTCCCTAGAACAAGCACTATCCTGGCAGGTTGTTCAATAAATATCAGCAAATCCAGAATGACTCGTTCATTATCTCTCCCACTACAGAAGTGTTTCTGGTTGGGCATAAACTCAAATTGAACGTCATCTGCTTAGGACTAGAAGCTAGAAGACATTTATTTGAATGACTGAATTGGGAGGAATGGGCTTCAACAGGTTAACCTGCCAGCTGGTAAGTGAGCTTCCACATTTATGGGGACCTCCTTGCCTAGTAACATAGCCACAATAATATCCGATGTGCCAAGAGCCTGCAAAACCCAGAACTCCAAAATAAATTTCATAGGAAAGCTGTTCAAGAATGAGACATGCTAATCTGATATATGAACACCTGAATATGACCCAAAGCTACACCTGAAAATGCAGGTGACCAGCGCTTAATGCTGAGTCAGTGTTGACCCTTCAGAGTTTGATATTTTTTAACTCGACCCATTTCAGATTAATTCAATTGATAATTTAGCCTTTTAAATCTTGCATTGTATAATATAGAACCAAAAGATTAAGATTGCAACTCTATCTTTGGTACGCATTGATTCAAAGTTGTAGTTTGATGTAATGAATGAATGTGAAATTAGTGTTAATGATATATGACTTTAGAGGTTTGTGATGTGTCAAACTTCAAGACAATGGGCTGAACCTGTAATCTTTTTTCGAAGTAAATCTCACCATACAATATCAGATGTAATCATAGACTATACAATATGACACTGAATCAGAATTGGAATTACCATGCAAAGACCCGAGCCTTCATGGCCAGTTGCAAGAAAAAGTCCCTGCAGGTCTGGCACTGGTCCAATCAGGGGCACTCCTCCTACCACTGTGGCATCCACGTGTGAGTTCCAAATACATGGCCCATATGAACAGGATCTACAACTTGACCACGAAATGTGTGAAGGGCATTTAATCAGCATGTAACTAACCATACGGTCGTAGGCCGGTCCTTATTGCACCCTTTGCTAGAGCATCTTGAAATGAAACCTCTTTCAATGCCGGTAAGAATTTTGTGGCCCGCTTGAATATGCACTCTAGGACCTCATACTTATGTGTTTCGTCAAACCCAGTGAACTGTCGGCTACTCCCTGCACCATAAAGTGAAAACCTTGATCACATAAGGTTCATAAGAGACAAATCTTATTTCATGCAGTGTAGAATCAACTTGGAAGAACATAAAAGTTTTGCAGACTAGGAAATTCAGGCCAATTAGAGTTCTCCTGTAACTCAACATGACTTTTGGTTGGGGGTTGATTGTTTTCCATACAACACCTTCCATGTTTGGTAAGTTTTTGGTGCTGGCTTGGAGGTAGTGTAGAGGTTTAAACGAAGAACATTCTATATCACTTCATTGAGAATCAAACTCATTTTGGCCCTCACTGAACCAAAATAGGTCGCTCTCCATTCAATTTCAAACACTACCTCTTAGCATGCACCACAAGTGGAAAGAAATTATTGATATTGTATGCAAAACAACTATTGGAAAATCATAAAGGACCAACTCCCAATGAAAAATCCCATTGCCTTAAAGAATAACTCTATTGTGTCATCTCAATCTCAGTGGCTTGAGCACAAGCTCCAGGAAACAGGTCATAAGGTTTCCACCTGTTACAACTCCTCAACCCAGTTACAACTTTATCCGTCCTTCTCATATCCAAGTCACATATTTGACCCCCCTGGTTTTGTGTGTATTATGAAATGCATATGTATACGCTCATAATAAATGTGCTTGTCAGTTTATACACAACAATTTACCAGAGGGATTGTGAACAACTTGTACCCAACAGAAGTCGACCAGAGGTGTCAATGGTGGCTGTCATGGCAACCCTGAATGCCTTATGTGGTTCAAGCATGGAGGTGTTCGCTTCTGAAAAAGCCATTGCATCCGATGGTTGTAACGAGTGTTGACTAACTTCTTCATGGCAATTTGTGGTATACTCAAACTCCATCAGACCATGATCCAGCTTCAAATGAGCGCCCTCCAATACAAGCAGATGACCCTGTTCGGGCTCAAATATATTGCTTTGATTAGTTGAAACATAGATGGACTCTACAAAAAGAATAGGCAAGGACCCCTGATACATGATCCCTCATCTTTAATGAAGAACCTATAAAAGCACATAGAAAAGTTGAATGCCACAAAGCCCAGCACCTCAGTAAATACCAAGCAGCTAATAAACCCAAATGATCAGAGACCCCTAAATCACGTGATCACCTTGAATGCTAATGAAGAGTATGATAACCAACACAAGGACCTCAACTATGGATTATATCTAGTTGCCTTCATGAGCCGTGAGAGCGGCAAGTGGGCACAGCTATAACCTCATAATTAGGCAATACATGTTGGTTGTCATACATAACCTGTGTGAGGAGGGATCAAGCTAAGCAAGAAATCAAGATTTGTACCACTTTTTTGGTTTTTAGTACACCAATCACAAGAAAATATGATTATGAGTTGTAACCATCCTCTTCATAGCCAATAGAAAGATGCCACATCGTCAAGCTACCTCCTCAAACCAGTTATGACTCAAATGGAGGACTAAAATATTTCAACCATGCCCAATGAACGACAATGAACAAAATGGAAATCCAAGGTCATGAAAACAAACAAGGCATGTAGCAAGATTGGACCATTTCACCGAACGACTACAACAACAGAAGCAGTTACCTTCCGAGGTTTAACAGGAGGAATCAATGGAAGGCTCCACTCATCTGCTGCATCTGTTAATATGCTAGCACTCCATGCACCAGCTGCCATAACAACTGCTTTTCGACAGTGGATTTTATGCCTAGAGGTTTGGACGGCCTCAATGCAGCCATCTACAGGTGAACTTCATTGTGACAGCCACAAAACTGAAGATTAGATTTCTGGTCACAGTGATGATGAAAGAAATAACTAATCATCTTGTTTAAGAGATTTCCTCCAAGGAAAAAGGCTTTTGAAACTACATATCGATAATGGCAGGTTACAAGTGAAGTTGCAGTTACCGAATGAGACGTTGGACGGGAGAATCAAGAAGCTCCTTGAACCGTCCTTGGCTTTGATATTGCTGATTTCTCTGCAGATGAGATGCCTTCCAAGTGAGAACAGGCCTATGTCTTGCAGAAATAATCAGGGGCTAACTTGAACCCTGAGCTGTGTATTATTTCCTTGTGATTCCAATCAAGCACTAAGTGATGCCATTCTTCATTATTACAACTCTGGTGCTGAGCAACTGAGTCAGAAATAGAATATGTATGCCCAGGCGATCTTGTGTGACCAGAATAATTGCTTCATTTTATTTTTAGTACACCTGACATTAAAGGGGTGTTTACACACAACTCCTCAGGTGGTGTGGTTTTCATTCAGGCACACTTTCAACTATAAGTACGATTATTTTCATTTACACACAAAGTTTAGTTGTAATTGAAGAATGGATCTGATCTTAACTATTGTTCCTCCTATTGATGTAATCCATAGAGTGGAGACAGACGATTTATAGATTCTAGTGGAAAGTTTGTCTAAAAAGTGATTGCCTCCTACATATCCTGTCCCATGCTCTGGCCTTAAAGTTCTCTCCTGGTGCCACTTTTAAACTACAATCAAAATGGAACCAAAGAAGGTGAACTACAACCATCGCAACCACTCCAACAACACCTTGTATCATAGTTGGACAATTAAGAGTAATATTTGTGCTTGTGGTTGTCATCAATGCACCTTAATCCTCCTTATCATTCAAAATTATAACCAAAGAAAGTAAACTACAACCATCAACCACCAAAGTGGTGGTTGTGTGTGAATGTCCCTTAAGAGAGAGACATATATCTGTCATAGAAATGGAAGAAGTACTCACTTCGCGAAATAGCCCTACTGCCAAAGCAGCATCAATTTGACTGTCCGATGCCACAAATGCAGCACCCCCATCGGAATCAACTGCAAGTGAAGGCTCCACCTTAAGAAGAGCAGATGCAGTCAAATAATCAGCATTTATTCCCGCAGCATTCAGCCGTTCCACATGGGCTTGTAAACCATTCACATGTTCAGCAGAGGATGCCACAAGTAAACTCCCTGCCATATATCAATTTTAAACGTATGAATGACAACCTTAACCCCTAAGCATCCACAAAAATATGTATTTGAGCTGCATACTTCCATTTTAGCTCATTGTATCTAAATTTAACTCATTCTTCAAGTGCAATTTCAAATCAGTTGAGATATGGTTCAAATACACAGCATGAGTGCCCTTGGATGCATATTCAGCTCCTGTTGCAGCTGCTGTTGCTGGTTTTTTTATCTACCATACAATGGTGATCCTTATGAACTAATCGTTCTTCATTTCTTACTCGGTGTAGCTTGCTACATGGGTCGTGAATGGGAACTGCAAATACATACTTAGTATTTTGATCAGCAATGTCACATATGGGTATGCTTTAATTTATCCTTGACATAAGACAGTGTACTAAGTAAGGTTTTCAGACCCATACATAAATACAACAACTATGATTTTAAGACTTGGTGAGGCTTGTAGAAATTGTGTATACAGGTATAACATTGAGCCCCTTGGTCCTTTAAGGGTTAAACCCTAAACCTCGTCCCTTCTTCCCAATGAAGAGATTCAATGGCACTCATGGTGCAAGGCTGTCACCTCTGGTGGAATTCTAAATAAGATATGCAAAGAAAATTCGAGAATATGCTTGCTGATCCCATCATCGGTTTGAAAAAAGCTCCAATACAAATGCTTTTTCTGTGCTACGAATTTACGAGTGCACTCAAGGATGTGATCTTGGTTTGGGGTTTCACTCAACTTCACATTCTTCAGACAAGTTGGGGTTAGGGTTTAGGGTTTTGCCAGACCTGTGTTTTGCCAGCCAAGGGAAGATAAAGAATCTGTTCCTGATCTTTCAAGATCTGCGACAAGTTGTTCCCATAAGAGCATGCTATAGCGAGCCAAACCCCAGCTCTTGCTCGTTGGGTTTCGATGATTTGCCCATATGTATCCCTGCCCTTCCCAATTCAACGTGAAAACCATCATCTCCATATACAATTTCATTTTACATATTCTCAACTCACCTCTCTTCCAGCTACTACACAACCTCATGCTCTCATCAACTAACCCTTATGTTCATTGAACTCAGCACCCAAAGCTACCATAAACTCAATCGCTTCGTGACATTTACGGCAGATTTGAGTTCCAAGCTTCTCAGGCGAGTTAGTTCAAAACCCTCGAGAGATATTTTGTGGAAGTGCCCCACATCCGCCATTCACATTACATTGACTAACATCATGAGGTACACCCAATTTTCCAGAAGAAAAAAACAGACACCAATCATGCTCACCAGCTCCTGTGGCGCCCGCACACGGCTGCGCCGCGTCCACGACAACAACAGAGAATTTCGTTTGTGCCAGAATCTGGTTGGCGATGGCCAGCCCAATGATGCCTGCCCCGACGATCACAACGTCAACTGTCATCTCCTCCTGGCTACTAATAATGTCACTCTGGAGAGCTCTCCATTGCGCCTTTGCTTTTTCTTTGCTCCTCGACCCCTTGGATTGAAACCTCAACGAGGAGGTTTTGGGCAGAATAGGGTCAGATGATGTGATTGTTGCAAAACTGGATCTGAGGGGTGACGGAATCGGCCTATATTTACAGCAGGATGAATATGATGAGGCCGGATTGCATGAGCGGCCGATCATTGATGTCATGGCGAGAGAGATAGAAAGAAAGCAAACGCCAAAATACCAGAATGTCCGAGGGCTACCTAATCAGGATGAATAGGTAACGGGAAAATTTGATGTTCCTTGAAAATGCAACACACCCAAATCCCACAATCTTACTGTAAGAGAATGCAAATTTTGATGTTTGTCGGAAATGTAACACTGCACCTCGAACCCACAATCTTTCTGTAATAGAGCCGCAAAATGCGAACTAGATGTTCGTCGAAAATGCAACACACCCAAAAGGCCAAACCCAAAATCCAAATTCCTACTGTAATATGATGCAATAAATCGTTAAGCTTTTAACTGGTAAATGATTCCTCACAGGAACTCCGAATTCTTCAAGCTAGGTGTGTAAGTGCATCCTGCGACACTAACTTAACGTAAGTTAGCAGATGGTAATATGAAGTTCGCTAACTTCTTCGAGCCGAGAGAAAGATTCTCTTGAAATTCATACGTATCCGTCCACCAAGCACATTCGAGTCTCCCTTGTAGAAATTAACCCTTAACTTCCCAAGCCCTGGAAAGGGTTGGTTTGGGTGCATTTCACTGAAATGTTAGTTGTGGAATTTTCATGGACAAGTTTTGAGGTTAAAATGGGATATATCGTAGGATCTTGAAACATAGGAAATTAGCTATTTTGGGAAGTAATCTTTTGGATTTTTATGTTATAGCAATTGATGCACAAGAAAATGTCATGTTTTATCCTCCAAAAGAAGACCTTTGACCAATCAAATTCACCTACAAATTAAGCGGAATGTTCGTGAGATCCACTAGATGGGAACAACTTAATAGTTGAGCACCTCCACAAATTCTCGTGCCGAAATGTGCAAACCATAATAGGCTAGTCATCTTGCACTTGAAGCATGTAAATTGTCCCATATTTCTAACCACATATATGCAAAGAATTCCCTAAAAATCAAAGCGTGTCCAAATGTTAAACTGAAACGGTCTATGTGAGCACAAAGGTTTTTTTTCACATGAACATCAAAGAATATCTCGCTTTTACCAAAATAAACATCATTGATGTTGATGCAAAGTTTGTATTGGAATGGCAACCATTGATTGGAGTCAACACCCTCACATGAGCTCTAACACAACAAAACATAACCACTTCCCACTTTGACATGGTTTTTCACGTTCTAATCATCTCCAAATTGCACAGCTCATGTGTCTATGGGTAGATATCCATGTTGGCTTGGTGTTTGTAGTCATTTAGATTGTGGATGAATGAGTTAGGTGGGGTTAATGTAGGGAATAAATCATCCATCAACCCAAAATGGGTTGCTTGGGAAGTTAGGGGTTATATAGAGAAATAGAAGAAAAAATAAATTCTAAATGAATTAAAACTATTAAATATAGGGGATTGTTAAATTGACCACGCACTATTAAAACAACCGCATAGATGCATACATAATCGTTGCCCAAGTTTATTCATTCTACACATAGTGGATACTTTGTTCCTCTTCTTGTGTGCAATGAAGAAATTGAATTTTGACAAGTCATGTGACTGTGCAACACATCTTTGTGGTCGCTTTCACAAACTACGTGGTTGATTTAACAATCCCCTAAATATATTGTAAATATGAAATCGGGTGTTTTTTTTCCTTACTTAGCAAGTGGATTATTATCTCTCAAAAAATAGTGAACTATGCGGAACCCTAAGAACAATTTATTTCAACATTTATAATTGTTGGTCATGTAATCTTTATGCTTCCTTTAATTTTGTCAAACCTCCATAACTATCAAAACACAAGGAAAATGGCTACAACCTTGATTTGGATTTGCTAATCACCTCGTGCAAATCGCATGTTTCATATCCTAGGAGAAGTTGGCTGTTCAAAAAAAGTAATTGTTTAAGACCCATCTACCTTAACCAAAAGGTGGTCTCAATATATGACCATATACACAATCTATACGGGCCTCATCAAGTTCAAAATTCATGTATTATATATTTACGATTTTGAAAATGTTTTTTTATACTTTGTCTTATGTCAAAGAGAAAAGAAAAGAAAATTACTCATACATTGGTGATCAAAATATAGCATATGTATCGCATCCAAAGACATTGAGGTTGCATATTTGAACCTAAATATTCAATAACATCAAGGTATTCAAGTGGTTTGAAAAATGCACTTGAAAAACAAGTTAGTTTTAGATAAGATCACTCTTGTTACAATAAGCTAAAAATGAAAGTGTATAGCTCAAATACATGTTCTTGTGCATAAAGAGGCCCATTTTGGACCTTTCGGACGTTTAGGGGTTAATATGGTCCTGTTTTTCGTCTTTACAAATACTTACGGGAATAGCCTAATTGTGACATGGTGGGCCCTTCCACTAAGTTAAGGTACATGGGCCTTAAGGGGCTTGTTTTCTTAATTGGACCCCCTCTATTTGATTAGTATGTGGTTTGGTGAGGATCAAAGAGCAAACATCATAAAGACACATGTTTAAAAGAGATTGGACTACGTCCTCAAATATCAATAACTACTCTACACTCAATAGTGAATGCAATTTGGGAGGACTTAAGTATCCAGTTAAGAAATCAACGAACATGCACTTCTGCTAACCATAATTGAATAAGAGGAAGGTCCAATTTTCACTCCAGTTTTTGTATATGTTTTATCGTAAATTGGCTGATGCTATATGAGTTATGTTGTGTAAATCTAATCCGTAGAAGTTGGAGAACATGAAAAAGGAACCAAATAACACCCACATACCTTCGGCATTATGTGGTCAAGATTGAAAGGGACACCACCAATGGTCTCAAGTGGCCTTCTTCTTCTCCTTCTTCTTATCTCACAAACCCATTTCCCAAACATTCTTCCCGAATGGTACCATGAATATGTAACGAAGAATGGGAATGAAGGGATTTTAAGGTCACTTCACACACGAGACTGAGGGCCTGTGACCATTGCACTTTAAGCACTCACATTGGTGGAAAAGGCGGAGCCGGTCCAAGTTTGCTGCGCACTATGCTTGAGGGACCAACGGAGCAAGTGAAAGCAATATGGATGTAAAGTCTACATGGATTCCTACATGGCATCAAATGGATCGTGTTTTATGGTCACGTGGACAATTTTCAAAACCCACCTCTTGGAGGGAGGCCTAATACAAAACCACATGACCATGGCACTCCGAAATCTCACAACCGTTGATTTATTATATTTTATCATGCATGAGGACCCCCACATGAATATAAATGCATTGAAATAGCAATTGGTTGAGGGCCCGGTCACATATGACTTCACACTACACTTGAGGGCCCATGACCACACTAGAGTAGAGGCACCTATTCTCAATCAGGACCCCATTGGGAACCTAAAGGGTGCCATGATTTCAATCAAGTTGGAACTGAATTTCGATCAAGCCATAACCAATAGTGTCATGACACATGTCCTTGGTTTGAGTACTAAAGCGAGAAAGAATAGGCGGTCAAAATGAACGGTTATGGCGGACTCTAGACATTGGTAATATGTTTGGACCAACTTTTGACTTGAAAAATTCACAATAATTTCAATTTAAGAAATAAAATTACCAAATCTTTTGCAATCCTCCCGATTTCTATCTTCGTGAACTGGGAAAAATTTGCCCCACCTTATACTTCCCTAGATTTGACGCAGAATCTCTTAAGTGATCGGGTATGGGCACCTCTACTCTACATGATGTTGGAGGTGTGTTGGGACGGCCTTTGGACACTTTCTTTTTGGGCTCTCACAATTTCATGGTCACGGCTCTTGGCTCGTGTATGAAGTGGACCTTACGATTGGTAGGCAGAACCCTCCAAAATGCGGAGGCTGGGAGGGGAGCAGCCGGGAAACCTGGCAGATTCAATCCTCTTTAGGGGAAGCCGGATCATCTCATCGCTTTGCACAGATTTGTGGATAAGGAAATGCAGCCACGGTGGTAAGTGTGCTTCGGGTTCGCTCGAAGCTCACGCTTTCATTGCAGGTCCAACAAACCATCGGAAGCTGAACAAGGACTTATACGACAAGGAAACCAAAGAATCAGAAGAAGAGTAGTAGCCTGACGGTCGATTGAAGGTCTACGGATCGATGGCGGCCATGGAGGGGCTGGTCCATCATCCCTGTTGCGGCGGAGTACGCAACAGCATCACTGCAATTGAAACTACCGGTGTGTCGAGGACGGCGAGAGTCGCTGCTGCTACGGCTGCTTCTTGCAGGTTTAGGGGGAGATCCGTGGCTGTGTGGCGAGGAGGAGGAGGAAAGAGGAAGGAGACGGCGCAATGTGGGGTGGTGGCGGTGGCTATGGCGATGGCTATGGCGGAGAGAGGAGTCGGGGAAGGAACAGTAGAAGGGCAGCAGCAGCAACCGAGGATGTTGTTGAGGCCCACGCCAGCCGAGGGGGCGAGGACGGTGGTGGAGGTGTGCGCGGAAGGGACGCTGTCGACGTTGTCCGAGGAAGGGTGGCCTATGGGCACCGAGGTACGGTTCGCCGTCGACACGGATGGAAACCCCGTGTTGCGCTTGCAAGGCGAGGCGCTCCACACGCAGCACGTGCACAAGGATAGCCGATGCAGCTTGCACGTGCAGGTGAGCAGGCAATTCGGGCGAATGTTGGCGTGGATTGGCGAAATTGGCAAAGTCAAAACTTAGGAACCTGAATTTCAAGGGTTTTCCCTTACTATCTGTCGCTCTGAATCTTCCTCCTCCTCCTTTTCCTGTTGCATTCTCTTCTCCAGCTGTCGTCTCTCCCTCTGCAAGTGCTTCCTTCCTTCTATATTTCTGAGGTTAGCAGTCATCTATGTGTTTCAGCTGGAACGGGTGTCGAATGGTTCAGCGAATTGTAGGTAACCCTTTCTGGGAAGGGTTTGAGGGAATTTGGCTCGGCATATTGATGGTGTCATGTCTGCAAGGCCAGCAAACACACGTGTTATCTTCCTATCACTCTTGGTGTGTAGCTTCTGAATTCAGCGAACTGGACTGTGAAAAAGGATGTTGAAGGATATCGACCATTTACCTCGCTCCCTCGCTCTGAATAGTCGTCCTCCTCCTTTTTGATTCTCTCCTCCAGTTGTCCCTCCCGCCGCAAGTTCGTCCTTCTTTCTTGGGGTTCCAGTCGACTACATGTTTCAGCTGGAACAGGTGTTGAATGGTCTAGCGACTTGTAGGAAACCCCTTTTTGGATAGGGCTGAGTGAATCTTGCTCGGCATCTTGATGTCTGGAAAGCCGGCAAAACATACATACCTTCCTATCGGTAGATTCCGAACATGATGGCCTGGACTGTGAAAGGAAGATGAAAAATATTCACCATTTTCACCAATTTTGATAGATAGAAACAGTAGCACAATCGGACGAATGTTGGCGTAGAAATTGATGAAGCAAAACTTAGGAACCTGATTTTGGAGTGTTTCTCCTCACGTTCTCTCGCTCTGAATCTTCTTCTTCTTCCTCCTCTTTCTTTTGCATTCTCTTCTCCAGTTGTCGTCTCTCCCTCCCCAGGGTTTTCCTTCCTCATTTATTTCTGGGGTTAGCAGTCATTCATGTGTTTCAGCTGGAACAGGTATCGAATGGTCCAGTGCGATGTAGGAAAGCCTTTCTGAGAAGGGTTCGAATGTATTCTGCTCTGTATATCAATGATGTCTGCAAGGCCGGCAACACACTTGCCTTCCTATCGGTAGATTCGGAATTCTATGGCCTGGAGTGTGAAATGAAGTTGAAGGATATCCACCTTTAACACCAGTTTTGATTGAAATAGTGATGGTTGTGGATGGCATTGGTGGAGGGTGCTGTTGGAAGTAGGAATCCGAATTCCTAGGGTTTCTCACTCTCGCTCTGAGTCCTCCTACCAAACAACTCATTATTCCAGCTCCAATGAAATATAGAAACTCTAATTGAATTTTGCTCGGCATCTTGATGTCTGCCAGGCTCGCAAACACACATGTTGTCTTCCTATCACTCTTGGTGCATAGCTTCTGAATTAAATGACCTGCAGTGTGGAAGAAAGTTGCAATATATTGACCATTGACACAATTTCTAATAGGAAACTGGGATGGGTGTGGGTGACATTTGTGTGGGGAGTGCAGCTGGAGCAACCAGGTCGGCGAAAACCACAATGCACATTGCAAGGACACATTCTGAAAGTTGAAGATGACAAGCTCAAGGATGTACGTCAGCTCTCAAATATCCTTATTACCTACGTGCCATTCTAAGTCTGTGTAACATGCTCATCAGAATTCCTTCAAGGTGTTCAGTAGACACCTCCATAGATAATTACTTTTTCACCACAACTTTCTATCTCTGGAGCAGATTTGAGGCTTTTGTTATGCTGGTTTGGAAAGGAAGTAGTCGATATAGACCGCAATTTTTAGCATTATCTGTGTGAGCATCAAGGAATGATGCCGGTTTGCATAACAATTTCCAATGCACTTGCTTGAGTGTTTGGTCTATACTCAAAAATAGGGAGTACCGGAGAGGGCACTCTGTTTCATATTTACTACAGTAAATATTGTATTTAGTGTCACCAATTCTGATTGTCTTGCTCGATATTAATTTTAAACTGCCTGTGTAGTGTCACTAACACTAAATACTATTTGTAAACTGCACGTGTAGTCAGTACACTGAATGTAAACTTAACATTATTTGTCATTCTTTGTGAAACTTTTTGGGCATTATAGAATCTCAATGTTGCAATTACTGTCACTTACTATGTGGATTTTCATCCAAATTTTCATCCATGACAATGTTTCATTACAGAAATGTTAGGATATAGAATATACCAAATTAAAAGTGGATGAAGTAAAGACAATATTTGGAAACTTATTCATAAGAAGTGTCATTAGAAAAGTTACCACAGTGACATAAAATACCTGTAACACTAAATACAACATTTAGTGTAGTGCCGGAATGTAGGTTCTACGTAGGATTCAAGTGGGTCCCAACCAATTTTAGAATGACACATGGCAAAATTGTGAGGGTAGTAATAAACTTACTTCAGAATAGAGAGCCCTCTACGGTGTTATATAAGAACAAGCCAAGAATATCCACAATGTTGATAAATAGTTCTGCAGAATATTGATGGATCATCATATATGCTTTGGTATCATTGCACTAGACACTAAGTAAAGGGTTCAATCCTGGAGCTTTAAATGACTGTAGTATCAGGGGTTGGCTGACAGTACTAGCAACCAAGGTGGAGAATTGACATGGATATCAACAATGACGTTTGAAGATCTCAATCCTGCTTCTCTGCATCATTGAGCAGTGATTTAATAGCTCACATGTGAATTGTTAATGTTGTCATCAGAGGCTGGACATTGCATGGGAGAGAAGGTTTGGCAAGGAGCAGATACATGAGTATGTCCTTTACACAATGAATGTAGAGCGTGTACTACAATCTCCAGACATGGGTGAGGTGAGGTCAAGCTTTCAAAGCAACCCTTGTAACCTTTCAATCACAGGATTCAGTATTGATTATGTGGACATGCTCAATTTTATTTAATTTTCCTCTGTTGATGCAGAGACCTTTGTTTACATTGCACACTCACACTCTATGCAGTACTCTAATGTACTTCTGTGGTCTATGCCTCAGGAGGAGATTTGGGTAACAGGTTCAGATTACCGGGCTGCTTCAGCTGATCCTCTAAGAGAGTGCGCCAAGAAAATTGTTGAAGACATGAATCGAAATCATTGGGAAGACATTCGTCGGTTTTGTCTCGTATATGTGCAATTGGATGCAGAGGTTTGTCCTAGACCTTGGCTGACATCTTTTAAGCTATTTTCTCAGAGTTGACTTAGCATATGCTTTTGTTTCTCACATAGCAGTGGAGATCTAATTACCTATGCAGTGTTATATGAGAGGAACTTTCCCTACTCTTTATCAGACAGAGTCTAATGCCATAATGCTATCACCCATATGCAATCTTGTGAAAAAAGTTCAACAATACTCTAGAGCTTGTGATACTGGATATGTTTTGAAACACATAGTTGCACCTAGAAAATGTTCACCCCTCTCCCCCACCAACCTGTCTAGGTACTGTCAAGGTTATGAACATCCCAATCTCTTGATTAATCTTGCTGGTTTGCATATGTGTCTTTTGGTTACTGTATGTAGAGATTACAAATGAATCTTTAGCATCTTTTAACCTTTGTGTGTTGTAAATAATATGGTTACCCTTGTAAACAACATCTATTTATAAACTTCTATACTGACAAAATGCGAGATGCTCTTTTCAGTTCATCCCTAGGTGCTGATACTTTTGACACTGCTGATTGTTGATGCAGTTGGAAGAAGCCAGTATGACATGGGTGGACAGGCTTGGATTTGACTTACGGGTGCTCACTAAAAATCCTCAAAATATACTGGAAATCCGAATTCCATTCCGTCGGGAAGTTGTGGATGAGAGAGATGCACGGTCGTCACTCACAATCCTGGCCCAATTAGCTTGGGAACAGGAGCGCAATCTTGTCCCTTCCGACATACCGATTATACCTACAGAAACAGTACTTGCAACCATGGAAGTTTAGGGTATTCTTTTATGGCTCTAAGGGAATTATCTGTAAGGGTGTACATTTACTATGGTGTAAAGACTCCCACCGGTCGTTTGTTACAAAAGACCATTTTTCAAGGTTCTTACAGAACCTTGTCCATCCAGAAGCAACGCAATCAGTAAAAGAGGATGAAGTCTCACCATTCATGATGTCCATTTTAGTTCACATGCATGTCACAGTTTTATGGTCTCAAATGAGGCCTGTTCAGTCAAAGCTGTCCTGTAGAAAACCAGTGTCTGACAAAATCAATCCCAAGACTATGCCTTAAAGATTACATTTTCATGGTGGCTTTCCCTTACCTGACTAATTACTAAGCCCAGCACACCAGTCTCGGTGTACTGAGTCACTTCTATGTCTCTGCAGCATGCCGTTAGTAATATGTACTGAAGATTACTGCATTGGATCTATTGTTGTGTGCAGGCTTCCAGTATCAAAACTGCTTCGTCAACTTCTCACACCTCATTCCACTGGAACCTACAAGTATGATGCTGCTAGCAACATAGGTTTTTGTTATCTACAATAATGTAAGGTTTGGGAGACTTATCTAGTGCTCACAGAGAGTTGAATAACCTCTGGAACCAATGGTAAGCGCCATGATCTTTACCATTACAATTGGCTGGTGTTATGGCATGGTTAACTTAGCCAAGCTTCCTGACCACCACAAAGGGCTACACTAAATATGATATTTAGTGTCACTTACAATTTTGAGTTGCAAAAAGCTATATCTTTTTACTATTAATGCTAATGTTCCTAACAACCAATGTGACCGTTGTTGGTAGAAAATGAGATATAGAGTAAATAGCTATAGCATTGCGTAATTCCAAATAGTAAGTGACACTAAATGCAATGTTTAGTGTAGCTAAGTGATTGGAGACAACGGCACCTCATCTGGTTTGAGCTAGTTCATAAATCAATGGCCCATTCGAATTGACAGCTCCATGCCCCTGCTGCCATTGACAGAATTGACACTCAGTTGTCAAAGTTGGCGATTCTCGATATTTCCTCCCTGAGTTTCTTGCAACTCTCTCGAGCCTTCCTCTTTTGACATCAACAAGCATCAACATATTCTCACTTAAGGAGGAATGCGGTCAATTACTTCAAAATGCAATAAACACCTTCCAACTCAAGGCTGTCATCCTATGTGCTAGCCAGTAAGTTGTGCATTCCATTGCATACACTCCAATTCATGGAATGCACATATTACCATAATAGGCATTCCAAACAAACCCTTGAACAATAACACACTAAACATGATCCATTAATAAATACACTTCAAAACAATAGATGGAAAGTAAACTCCCTCATAACCATCACAGCCAAAGTTAGAGGAGCCATACACGAACACTCCATAAGAAAGCTTAATAAACTCACCATCCCCAAATCACACCATTAAAAATCTCATGGAAAATATACACCAAAACACCATTACATATCTCACATTACCTTATCCTAAACAAAAGAAAATTAGATAATAAACAAACTTCCGTCTCCCCCTCCCCCCCCCCGCCGGAACTCATTTCCTAAAAGGAAGGCACAACACCTTATCCTGCATCATAGCTAACCATGATCAATATAAGAATAACAGGCTCACATTCACACCAATGCAAAAATATGGATGTTCCTTTTTATTTTTATTTTATTTTATTTCTAGAGGATTGCCTACCCCAAAACCAACTAAAGATTAGTTGGCCAATGACTAAGAGAGGCGATACATAACCCCCATCCAAGGGGAGATGCTCTTGGTCTTAGGCATGTAACCCAAAGAGAGGGAATTATTGCATACAAGCGTACCTCTCATTCATCCAACATATAAGCCTTAAAATAGTACACAACCCAAAGGATAGTACTTTCTTTAGTTGATTTGACACTGAATTAGCTTCAAAGACCCCGAATTAGTGTACTCGTGGTCATTCAAAATAAATTGGCAACAAACCTATAGGGAGTCAAGTTTTTATGCAAGATGGATGAGAGATACGTATGCTTGTATTCGATAATTCCCTCCCTCCCACATAATCCATGATCATCTAATTAACCACCTGTCAACAATATTAATTGAACTTCCAACACTTAGAGTGTCAGAGTTTCATAATAAGATTGTTTGGGGAGGATTTTTGGGCATAATCGGTCAAATTCCTAGTGTTTCCAAGCCCAACCGGTTACATCTTGTGATCTTTCGGGTTTTCTTGATTAATTTGAGGCATATTTCGTAGATGCCTCTAAAATGATCGGTAATTCCCCTGCAGTGTTGAACTTCAACTAGTTATTTCTCAAACTCAACCGGCTCATCTGTAACTACAATAGTGGTGGTTTTTTTTTCTTTTTTTCTTTTCTTTTTTGTTTGAGACAGAAGGCTGACAGGCCAACGCCAAAGCACAGGAGGCAGTTGCCCACTTGGCAAGTTTCTGTCAAGTAGAGAGGAGATTTCACAGTTGGGAATCGAACCGCCAATCTCTTCCTTGAGATTTGGGTATCTCTCCACCATCATCCACTAGTTTAGGGTCGTCTCGGACCAAAGTAATGGTCCTTGAAGTTACCATATCTTCATGTAAGGAAATCAGGTGATTATCATTATGTTCATTGATTTCCTAGTGCCTCTAGGAAGGCTCACTGCATAAGAGGTCTTGAAAGTCTTAGTAGAATCGTGTTCTAAAACTGATCCAACCCCCTCATTTGAGTGATCATGAGCTCAGTGTTGGTTGTCGTAAGCTCATGCCCCGCTCATGCCGTGAAAGGTGCATCGCATTTCCAACAGTTCTTTGCAAACATGCTTCTATTACATGATGTTACCCACAAACACATTGTTCTTGGTATTTAGTGTCACTTGCTATTTTGAATTATATGATGCTATATATACTTTGACTATAAGTTTCATCTATTACAAACAATGGAGACTTGGGAGGTTTGGACATTGCAGAATATAAAAGACTTTGCTTGGACTAGAATTTAAGTAAGTATGGGCAAAAACTTGGTCCAAAAAATTTATTCGTTTGAGATATTTTGTGCCATCTAGATTCTAGACATGCACACTGCAAAACATATATTTTTCAGGAGAAGAAATAAGAAGAATATGATGGAATCCCTAATTATACATACTTTGAGAAGCAATGTGGTCAATAGTCACTTTAAATCTATATTTTTCACAAATAACACAATATATGTGTAACTACAACATGCCTACAACAAGATGTGCAATCCACACCTAAGACTAGTTTATGGCATTTCTATCATAGAGTTCGCTAGTAGAAGTGCACACATACAACTTCATTACGTCCAAAATTCTTGCACAAGTCTAGATTTGCTTAAACCCTAGTATTTGGTAAATACTTTCATTATGAATACTAAGGCTTGCAAGGGTGTGTGGCGTCTATGTAAACTCAGTTGTCGTGGATGAAAGGGCTGTAATAGTAAAAACAAATCCATGTAAGGTTGATGGCCGATTCATTCCAATTCAACTCCATTAGAGTAATCCAATTATGTTGATGCCAATTATGGAGCCAAATAATCTAAAAATAATCATTTAAAAACTATAAAAAAATTAACTATATTTTCACCTTCCTAATGGATTAGTTTATATAAGGTAGACAACCCTTATTGTAGCAAACCTCCCATAGGTTTGCCACCAACTTTCACAAGAACAACTATCAATCAAAATGATGAGTTGAAAAACTCAATTTATTTTTCTTGTAGCGTCCAATTACAATCATGGACCAAGTAGGTCTTGGTCTAAGCTCAACCACCCGACCATAGGAGAGAGACAAAAAGATCCTCTCTCCTCCCTCGAGCTTCCTCTTATGCCAAAGGCACTACTTTTACTTTCTATTTTCACATATAGTAAAAATATTCTATTCTATTCATAGCTCTATCTTTTATTTATACTATGAATCGTCTATCTTTGGTTCTTCTAGAACCTTTTTCTATCTTTTAACTCAATCACATTCTTCCAGTTGGAATTGTCTAATTCCAACTAGATTCATCCATCCCTTCTTCTAGTTGGAATTGTTTAATTTCAACTAGATTTCTCTTATCCATTGAGAGTTGTCTAACTCCAATGCATTCATCTTTCCAAATCTGGAGTGGTCTAACTCCAGTGCACCTCATCGAGAGCTGTCTAACTCATGTGCACATGTTCTCAAACTGGAATGGTCTAATTCTAGTGCATTAATTGTGGAGCTGTCTAACTTCAGTGCATATGTTGTCAATTTGGAGTTGTCTAACTCCAGTCCATCCATTTTCAATTGGGAGTTGTCTAGCTCTTGTCATCCTCTGTTTACACACTGGCACATGTATTTAGAATATTCAATCATCCATCATAATTTCTAGTTACATTACACTTATTTAATTACTGTCCTTATTGAGACACGTATCATTGAGTGGTATGAGAGTTGGTATGACAAAATAAACGGACACCAAAACACATATGAACCTTATGGCGGGACACCGGTGTCCCATAATACACAGATTAAACCCTAAAGCCCATGTTGACAACAAAAATGATGAGTTGAAGGCGATCAAAGCAGCATTGAGATTATCTCAACGTCATGTACACGCTTGGATTTTCGAAGTTGGTTTCTATTTTTGATCATTTACAACCACAAAACCAATCATTAAGGAGGCTCCAATTTACTTGGGACATTGGTGTCCCGCCATAAGGGCCACTTCACACATGAGCCAAGAGCCGTGACCTTGTAATGGCGAGGACCCTTGACTCTCATCCAAAGGCCGTACCATGGGTGTTGGGAAAGCCATTTTATGTAGTCACGGGCCCTCAAGCATAGTGTGAAGTGAGAGCGAACCATGTGTGCGGGGCCATTGCATATCTTGTTGGCAGAAAAAGAGGGGAGGATTAGGTTCAATATAATATGTCTCAAACTCTATCAATTTAAGAGAATTACTTGGTGGTGTTTGTTTGTCCTGGAATCTGTTAAGGAATCTGCCCTGCAATCTGTCCTGAAATCTGTCCTGTTGGAAAAATATATTAAAAAAAGTCATGATCTCCTGGAATTTGCGTCAGGTCCACCTCTTGGAGGTGGGCCCGACAAAAATTCCGGGAGACCATGAAACCTTATCTATAGTCCGCCATGTAGGACTCCATGTAGACTTTTCATCCATGAAGTCTTCTTTGGGCCTTTAGGCCTTCACCTTCATGTGTGAAGTGAACTTGGACGGTCTCCTCCCTTTCGACCAATGAGAGCTCTTAGATTGCGATGGTCACGGGCCTTCAGTCTTGTGTGTGAAGTGGCCCTAATGCCCCCTCCCCACCCGACTTTACCAAATAACCAAAGCCTTTCCTAAAAACCAGGTAAAGCTCCCTCGGTTATAGCGGAGGCTTCCGGCTATCCCAACGCACCTACAAGAAGCTTGCTCCGGAGATTGTCGAGTAGGTTTTAGTTAAGTAGCTTTCACACACGGTCATTGTTTTATCTACCAAGCAATGAATGTTGGATAGTTTTTGTCCCATCCCCAAATGCCTTACTACTCATCTATCTTACCATCGGTTTTTGTTAATGAAGCTCCTCGTGCCCTCATAGCTAAGACTAAAAGCAACCAATCACAAGGGCAGGAGGCGACACTTTTAAAGGTCCTACACTCTTGCCTCATGTTTAGGCACCGATGAGAGGGTCAGTGCTTGAGGCTTAAAACCTCCAATTTTAAACCATGCCACATCATTTGCCAACTAGGATCGGCACTAGATAATGTCGACGGTGTGAAGGCTGTGTTTTTAGAACCAACTTTTAGGCTTAGCTAAAGTCAAGTGGGGAAGCGGCATAAGGTTCATATGTTATAATAGAAATTGGACTGCGTGGCTAGAAAATAGTAACCATCTTAGGCTATGGGGGAGGGGGGAACTTCGAAGCTGGGTCGGCAGTGGCCAAAAGCACCAAAAGGCTTTTGAAGGCCCTGCTGGACGTGGCCGGCATGCGCCATGCAGGAAAGGTAGAGCGCACCCGCCACGCGGCGCGGCCGTGCTCGCCGCCCGCGCGCTCCGCCCACTTGGCACCCCATCGCCCCATCCGCTCCATCCCACGGCCTCGCTCCCCCAGCACGGCCGCGCTGCCTCACTATAACACCCGTGCTGGCCCATCTCCATACCATCATCGTACTCGCCTCGCACAAGCCAGCCTCCCCACGCATCCCGAGCACCTCTACTGTAGTCCGCCATCAACACCTGCACTCAATTCTCAACAGTTTTTTTTTTGGTCTCCTAGACAGTTAGTTTCCCTTCTGTTGCATCCATCTTCCCTGCCCAAAAGAATTTCTTGCGTACCTTTTTTTGGTAATTCATCGGGATGGCGTTCGTCATGTCAAGCGTAGCTAATGTCTCAGTGGCAGCAGTGGCTCCCGCTGCTGCTCGCGGTGCTTCAGGCTTGAAGCAGGCGTCACCCACCAACGTCAGGTTTAACAGTGGTAAGTGTGGATTTTTTTGCTGCTGGATATAGGATGCCAACTTGCCAAGAAGGGGAAACTTGAGATTTGGTTTTAGTTGTGTGACCTTCGTAGGTCATGGTGTCTGCATGCATGTCAGCTGTTTGGCGACGGTCTTGATTATTGAACATGTGGGGGTGGTTCTAGAACACGTTGCATTAGCTCCGAAGTAGCAGCATTGTGGAGGGATAGAAGAGTTAAGTTGGCTATCACCAATATTAAAGCAGCTGGCTCATTAGATTAAATTCCAGAAGATTATCATCTGAGTTTCCTCAAGATAATTACTGCTTCACCTTGCAAGACTTCTGTTTTTGCGAATTGTAGTCGCGCAGGTTGTTTTGTGCATTCTTTTAGCGGGTTGCTGTTCTGTGGGTGTCAGTTGAGGTCTCGCAAGAAATATGTTATGCTGGTCTTTGTAGCGTGGCAAGATGGTCTCTGCATGTGTGTACCTGTGAGGTTTAATTATGTGAGTTGTTCGGTGAATGTTGAGGTGATATTTGAACACATTCCACCGGTTAGAAGCAGAAATGCGGAGGGATAGATAAGCTAATTTCGATATTAGTATCAGTTTGTAACCAGCCGAGTCTTAAATTTCAGCACATCATCACGAGTTTCCTTAAAAATGTACAACCTAGGGTACACCCCCTTCGTTTCTGCACCACCTGAAATGTATAGTTGACTTACATATCAGGGGTGGGTGCCCCTCCTCGCCATTGTGTATCTACCCATCGTGATTTGCTGCTGTCATGTGGATGTCAATGAATAGTTCTCACAGGAACTATGATGAAGATCACCTATAGCTAGGTGGGGTGGGTAATGCAACCGGGATAAAATCGGTGTGTGTTTGTATACGAACACTAACACAAGAAGAAGAGTCTAGAGTTTAAATTATGGTAAGAAGAAAGGGGACTGGATGGTGGTCATAGCCATCAAGAGAGTCTAGTGTGGTTAATCGAGTGACATTTTAGCCATAGTTGAATCTGGAAAATGCATTATTTGGGATAGTAAGTTGCAGATGATCTGACAGTTTGCTTGCTGTTTGACAGGTGCCGGTGTGTCATTCAAGAGAATGTCTGGTTTGGTGGTGCGCTCGGAGGGTAAGGCCGAGCCAGGCTCCGGTGCTGGCAGGAGCAACGCTCCCACCACCCCCACTTCCCCACCCGGTCTCAGCGGTACCGAGATCCCCCTCGGTGTGATCTCCAGCAGCGCTCCTCTCGCCCAGGGCACAGAAAAGCCCGTCGGGGAGAGGATCGCCTACGTCTGCCAAGACTGTGGTTACGTCTACGACCAGGAGACACCCTTCGAAGATGTTCCCGACGAATACAACTGCCCTCGTAAGTTCATTTCCTCCTTCCTCCACACGACCAAATCCTTACTACCATTACTGTTTGCATGCAACATCTTCAATTTACTCTGTGTAGGAAAAGTCACATTTGTTGATTCAGTTAGAGGACATGCACTGACTGGGAAAACAACAATCCAATTCGATGTAGTCGAGTGTTCTTCCGAGACTATGAATGGTATCATTACTGTCTGCATGGAACATTTGGTATAAAGCGGACATCACATTTGTTGTCTCAGTTCACAGGATATGTACTTATCCTGCCAACTCTTCCAGTGCTCTTATTACTGTCTGCATGCACGTATTTATGCACGCATCCAAGGAACAAATTTTATGGTGGTCGGAGCTTTGCTAGGGACTAATCCCCATGTCAATGAAGTGAAATGTTTTTATTTATTTTGTGGATTGTCAAAGTTAGTCGTATCATCTACATGACCGAAACTGAGAATCTTTTTAATACAGATTATGGATAAGCTCAAACCAAACTACAACTCACTACCTTAAGTTGTAGTTACTCTACATAGACACATGATCAAATTAAAATTATACAAGGTCGGGGGTTCACACTGACTCAACCTTCCCAAATACCAAGTATTCTGCAATAGTTTAGTAAATTGCATTTTTACAACATTTTGCAGAGTGATATTCTAATGTTTTGGCTGTGTCCTGCTTGTATTGCAGAGTGCAAGGCACCCAAGGCACGCTTCACCATGGCCAACGCCTCTGTTGAGGAAATGCTAGATACGACAAAGGAGGACGATGCTGTGTCACGTGGAAGCGGTGAGAAGAGCGGCAGCCCCCCCTCAAACAGCAACTAGAGGATTGAAAAGAAACGAGCAAGTTGATAGTTTAACATTCTGCAACAGATGCGGTCGTCGTGTACATTAGAGTTTTTCTGTGTAAATTAGGTACTATTGCATGCACAGGGGATGTGTAGCCTGAGCATTGTGCCCGCGTGTGTGGTGTTTTTTTTTGGAGTTTCGGAATTTGTATATCGATCTGCATCCCAATGGATGATGTAGGTGAGCTTTGGTACGTCGAAATGCAATTGTACCAATATTTGATCCCACTTGTAAAGCTACCTTAATTTGATTGATTCATGGTTTTAAAATTCGGAAGCGTACTTATGAGTGATTGATCATCATGTGCCTGCGTGTATTGGAATTTGTGAATCAATGTGCATGAGAGTAGGTGATATAGGTGAGAATGGTACATCGAACCCCTACTGAATTAACATGTGATTCTGCTAATTGATTGATTTGTATCTTAATTGGCATGCTAATGGGCAATTCAATTGGCTGATTATTCAATGGATCTTGCATTCTGGTGGTATTTACAGTGGCCTGCTATCAACCAAATTTTATTAATTTACTTTTCAACTAATGGCATTTACATGCTTTGACCTTCTGATGTTGGCAATGTGAGTATTTTTTTTGGGAGGTGCTTGGTCACCTGGCTAGTTCTCATGACCGGGAATCAAACTGCCAACCACTTCATTTGATTTTGGGTACCTCTCCACTATCATTTGATAGTTTAGGGTCATCTCATACCACCGGCAATGTGAGTTTAGAGAACTACAAACTCTTCTCGTAGAAAAGCTCAAATCTTCTATTGGCGACTTGGGTGTTTATGTGAGCTCTACTGGACTTCTTTGTGGCTTAAAAGAGAGTTTGCCAACTGATTTCCCTTTGGAAAAAGGATTAGTCGGCTCGAATGAATCTAATTGACGAATGAATGGCGTGCCAAAATCTCGATGGAGATTGACAAGAGTTGCCCACATTGTGTTCCCCAGTCAGTGGAATCCATTGAACACAGGTTCTACAGCTATGCGTTGGCTCAACACCGGTGCCGATACGCTGCCAACATCATTTGGCAACTCTTTGCAAATAAGAGGAATCTCGGCCCGCGGAAGTCTTTTTCTATGATGCAATGTCTTTTCGATCAACCTCTGTGCAAAACACTTAAAAAGTTCAGTCGTATCCAGTTCTTTCTTAGAAGTGGTCTTCCTTGGATTATCTGGCGCCAACGGAATGATCTGGTTTTCAACAATCTGCAATGGCATGTTGAGAAAACATGTCAAGTCATTTGGGACGCCTTGTAGGATTATGGTAGGATCGATTGGAAACGGATGCTAAGGATTTGGAAGAGGCCCCAGATGTGGCCTACCAGGATGTCCTTAAAGAGTTTGATACTACGTGGGGGGTCAAAAACCTTATTGTGACTCGGAGTAATTTAGTTGTCACTTGGATGGATAGACCTCAGATGAGTACTATTTCTTGATTTCCACTCGGACTACGTTGGCTCGCCCGGGTTGGTTGTATTTTGGGTTCCTTTGCAATTGATTTTCTCAATTTGTGCCAAAAAAAAAAAAAAAAATTCTAATTGACGATCAATTAAATGCCAATTGTCATCAATAATTGTTCTGGAAAGAAAGCCGATGTGAGTTCTAACGGTTGAAAATGTACAACTTGTAGTGATGATGTAGTTTAGCAACTTATATGTAAATGCCACAGAGGGTTTAGGACATCTTGAATGGTGTAAATCATAGGTTGCGTAGCCCATTCTAATTGGGTATGCCATTGGGATAGTCTTTTCCGTATGCTTGCAAAAGGACCCCAAGACTTGTCAAATTCTTCAAGGCACCAACCATTTCTCTCGATTTTGACGAAGCCTTGGTTTTTGCAACCTCTATCCACCACAAATTACCTCCCGTCTTGAGAGACCTAGATTATTGCTATTAACCAAATTGATTTGAATAAATGAATGAGACTCAACAAGAATGTATAAGAAGTTATTTTAGATAGTGCATTTGAATGTTCACAATTGCTCATGAGTTTTCCACCATATGCAAGTTGGTAGACCATACATAGCTGCAAATGTAATGCATTGAATGAGTTGACACTTTATATTTTACATTCTTTCATCTTGACATGTTGTACTTCCATAGTTGCTCAAATTTTTAGTAAAATGGCATCTTATTTACATCATGTGCAAAGCAATGCCGAACTCGATGCAAACCTTTCTAATCTTAATCAAATTGTGATACTTGTGGAATTTGACCATGCTATTGTCCTTCCCTGCAACATGCCCATGTATTAACCCCCTAAATGCCCAAGAAACCAAAAAGTGGATGTGAGCATTTTTCAAAGATATATTTCATGAAGTAGACCTTTTTGTTTCTTGTTTTTTTTCTTGCACCTTGGCATAATAAATTTTTAAACCATCTAGAGCAAATTGATCGAATTTTTATATCATTGAGTCTAAGATATGGACCTTGGTTTAGTGTCTACTCTCGAAAGGGGGAAGTAGTTCTTTACTTCTATTCCTATGTCCCGTGGACATAGGAATAGGGGTGGAACGAACAGACACTTCATTCACGTCAGTCCCCTCCAGGGATCGAAGTTTCTTCTCTTCTCTATGGACCTTGAAGTGGTAGGAATCCTTGATTTTTGTGTTACAAAACTAGCTATTTCGGAAAAGTAAAAATGTCAATGACATGAATATTTTTCTTGGGGAGGTCACTCCATTGTCAAGTTGAACACCACGTGCATTAAAAGTTTGCTACCCCTATATTACATGTCATAGATAATTTTAAAATTTATGATATTTTTCTACATATACATAGCCATTGATAGTATCTTTTGTATATTTTTCTGAAATTTTTAGTCATCTTCATTTTTGTAGTAATGTTTTTATTTCAATTTTGTGTCATTCTAGTTAGAAACGGTATGTTTTATAAAAAAAAAAGATCATCAAATTTGGTTACCATTTTTTACTATGTGATAGATACCATGTATATCTACTCATGAAAAAAATTGATAAAATTTTGACCCATTTTGGTGATGCCCTTTAGAAAAAGTAGATTTTGTCTTAACGCACGTGGTGTTCAACTTGACATGCCACTTATCCAAAATAAGAGAATTGAAAACAAGTTGAAAGTAGTTAATTTAAATGCCACTAATCCATTGTAATCTACTTGGCTTCATAATAGCCCAGTTGAGTTCATACTACTAACATGTTACACTCCCCTCTCTCTAGGTTCGAGCGTCTCTATTCAACTCACAAGTAAATTTGTCAACAAGGTAAAACTTATTAAAAGAGTTAAAATAGAATAAAATTCTTATGCTACGCCTCTTGTGTTTAGGCGGAATATTGGGTAAACTCTCGCATCCAACACCATGATATGATAGGCATTCACTGGAGCAAGCCACAAAGTCCCAATATTATTTGGATATCTCATGACTCAAATTAGCTTCAATCTCCCAAGAGTTATGATCAAGCCTATAACCGAGCCACTTAACCTCTAAATCCCTAAGCACTATTCTCCTCAAAATTGGCTTCAAATCAGTGTTTTTAAGAGAGATAATTTAGGACTTGATCTGTAGGTGTTTATGAGCATCCAATTGTATGGATATGATATTAGCCTTTGTATAAGCTATCCAAAAAATTATCAACCATCCATGTGGCAATGTGAATGAGAATATAGTACATATGTGAAGGTATATTGGGTAGGGTAGACGATTGAAAACAACCTTTACCCCTACAGACATCATCAAATGGATCATGAGATGAGCCCCAATAGGAATGAAACTTTGGCAAAAGATTTCCAACTAAATTGTGAACCATTGAGGCTTTGAATTTTTAAGTTTGCACCCAATGTGATTTTTTGAGAGTCCTTGCAATGTGTAGCACTTTGTTTCACATCCAATCTTACATAATATAACTCCAAAAACTCCAATTACCAATCCCAAAGGTAGATATCTGAAATATAAAATAAACTAATTTTTCATAGTTTTCCAAGTACATATGACACGATTCCTAGTGTATCATGAGGTTTAGTCCAAATCCAACTGAATTTGGGGTGTTGGATGACCTTGAAAAATTCCACAAGGTTGAGGTTTAGTCCAAATCCAATGAAATCTAGGATGTTGGATACAAAATGATATTCCATATTTTTGATAGAAATTCCACTTCCATCTTAAAAAGTCAAAGGTCTCATTTGAAACAAAAACCATCAAAAATGATCATTTTGGGTTGCTCAAGGATTTAGGGGTTAATGAGGTAGATTGTTGAAGGGTGGGAATGACTTCCTTTAACCCTCGGGGCGATCACACCCCCTTACATTTCATAACCAGGTGCGAATTTTTTTTGCTATCCTATATTATATGCCATATATAATTTTAAAAATTATGATAGTTTTTCTACATATACATAACCATTGATAATACATATTTTTATATATTTTTTGAAATTTTTAGTCATTTTCATTTTTGTAGTAATTGTTTTAGTTCAATTCTATGTCATTCTAGTTAGAAACGGCGTGTTTTATTTTTAAAAATCTTCAAATTTGGTTACCATTTTTTTACTATGTAATAGATATTGTGTATATCTACTCATGAAAAGAAATTGATAAACTTTTGACCCATTTTGGTGATGCTTTATATAAAAAGTTTTTTTTTATCGCACGTGGTGTTCAACTTGACAATGGAGTGCAACCCCCGGGCTTTAACCTCATGTTGTAAGACATGTTCCAACTCGTAGGATATATCCTCATTCTTAATGAGCGGTAGTAGTGGAGGCATTACCTTACCTTAGCCTTGTGGGGCTTCAACAATGAGAAATGAAAAATATTACAAATTTTCAAAGTCTTTGGCAATTTCAAACGGTATGCTACAACGCCAATTCTCTTATCAATCTCAAATGAAACAATCCATCGAGGAACTCGGGGAGATCACTCCCTTGTAAAGTTGAACAACCACGTGCGAACACTTTACATCTAAAAAATCCTACTTTTTAATAAAGCATCACTAAAATGGGTCAAATTTTTATCAATTTTTTTTCATAAGTAGATATACACGGTATCTATTATATAGTAAAAAATAGTAACTAAATTTGATGATTTGTCGAGGAGGAGGCTTATAGTCCTCTCGCGAAATGCAGCCCTCTCAGGCGACCACGTCACCTCTAGGGTTATTAGGGTTAGGGTTAGGGAGCGGCGACGCGGTTCAAGGACAGTTCAAGGAGCTCTATTGTGTGGAGATCGGAATTGCTCCGCACCGGAAAACAATTCATGTTGCTCTGTTGTGTGGAGATGCGGTGAGAACAAAAACAACTACACATGAGTGAGTGAGGGTTTTGAGGAAATGGAACGCTACAACGTTGAGTTTGGCAATTTTCATCATTCCAATTGGCTGACACATTCACAAATGGTGGAGATGGGCACAGCAGGTTATAGTCGACTCTTGCTGGCAATCATATTCTTTTACTATGAAGCATCTAAGAGATCAAAATGAAGTGCATCTGGTGATTTGGTTGCAAATTGGTTGTGCTAGTGCGATGAGTTTCACTTCAAGAGTAAAAAATGCACGTACATATCTATGTCGATATGTCCGTACATCTTTCAATACAAGGGTTCTCTGGTTGCACAGTGATTTCGTAAGTTGCTGATGTGCCGCTCTTTCTGTTCTTTATTGCAGTTGCAGTTTTGGTGTATAAGTTTGAACTTCTTAGATATTAGAGCTTGAGGATTCAGTGAAAGCTTTTGGACCTGAATTAGGCGAGGATTCCCGTTGTAAGTTTCGCACGGGATCGGGGGAGCGGGAAAGATTTTTAGCCCTTTGTAGCAGCGATGATGAACCCTAAGATAGAGCACGAGGAGATGACCATCCACGATGCGAATCATAGGTTACAACAACCGTGTCGATTACATGGACGAGGGCGTGGGGATACAATATTTTTTTGCATTCGTGCGTCCGATTGCAAAGTTGCCGCAGCAGGCTGCGGTGAAGGAATGGACATTAGTTTCTCAAGATGGTCAAGCTGTCAAAGACGTCAGCAATTGTTATTGTCATGCGATTTTTGGTTGAACTCTCTACAGAACTTTGCACTGCATTGTAATTTGGAGGTTTAGGGTTTTAGGGTTTAGGAATTGCGTAATTTTAGGTTGTGGGCATGGTCGAAATAAGAAGTTTGGATGTTTTGTAAAATGCCTGGATGGCAGATTGAACTTATTTAGGATTGAGGGTTTGTTGTTGCCTTCTAGACATCTTCTACATCTTGGATCGAATCGTTGTTATCCCGGGGTTTTACAGCTACTTCAACAATGTGGGCAAACAAAATGCTACATCTGCAGAAGCTCCTGAAGCCTCTGGTGACTTCGAATTTTCTCGCCCTGCCGGTATGTCCCCTGCTTCACTGTCCACTCTTTTATGCATTCTCTCCAGCACTATGGAATGTGGATATCAAAAATATTTAGCTATTTGGATTTTACACTTAAAAAGGTTATTTCTCACCCATCTGTACTGAATTCTGGAAATGCTTTTAGAGAAGGTTATGTAGCAGCATGCCGGATGTGCGGGACTTCATAGGGAGAGGGTTGGCAGCCATTACAGAGGTGGAGCGAATTTTGCCATACACTGATTTCCAAGACCACCGTTTGCAACCCCTTCTCAAGGTTGTTATCGCACAGACTTTCTTTCTCCTATGTGCTATATCATAATGTAGCGAAGAAGACTACTTTCAGTTGTCACTTTAAGTTCCAGCTAAAGATTTAGCTCTACGGTTGTGGTGACTTAGGTCAAAGAGGTGACTGCACAAGCTGGTTCAAATTTCAGTTCGCACATTAGAACCTTAAGTCACAGATGATACATTTGCAATTCCCAGCATGGTAAATGATCACAAGTACGCATAAAGAGGGATAAGGTAAGCATACCTTAAATGGACACTTTAAGCTACACACCCACTTCTAGGATGTGAAACATGCAATTAGTGCGAACTGATTGCTTGTTCCAAATTGTGTCCGTGTCCATTTACCTCAAAATTGCAGAGCTCATGTGAATATCTTATTCACGATTAAAGTGAAGATTCTCAAGCTGATGAAATGGTCGTATAGGTCCCTCCCCCCCTCAATTATGTTGATTATTTAGCCTAGAATGCTAATAAATTTGAGCACGTACTATAATCTTTTTAGAACACATGTCTCTTTGGTGTCCATTCTTAGATCCACACGTGACCACACACCACTCAAATATAGTTGTCCGATCAAACAAGCTGACCATGAAAAGCCTGCATACCTTAGAATGTCTTATTTTAGGTTGCGAGTTCTACAAGAGAATCTCTTTCCATAAAGTTGGTAGCTCATGATCAATGTGGGCATTAGTGTGTGTCTATTGGTACAGACAGCCAAAGAGAACTTTGAGTTGGCATTGGAAGTCGAGAAGGAGAATGCAGATTCTATGTTGTGGCTTGCAATCGATATCTCCATTGTTTGAGCATCACAGGAAAGTACTGATTAAAGGCAATGCAATTGAAAACTCTAATCATCATTCGTCCTGCAACTAGACTTAAACATGTGTATTGGCCAAACAGAGGCAATTAATCACAGAGGTTTCAAGCTCCTTCAGTATCTACTGCCCAAAACCCTAACAGAGTCATGCATGCATTATTTTCTGCTTGAGCAGGGATTCAAAACCCTACGGTGATGTGATCGAAATTGAGAGGGGCAATAATTACAGCATAATTGTGTCGCTCCGCTTCAATCGCCCATCCCATCGCTATTCCATAGAGATTCCCGTGCAAAGAAGCGCAGACACCCGCCTCCCTCTCTCTTGGCTCAACAAGTGCGAAACCCTAATTGCACAGGGCACAACAAAGGCAGCTGATTCAAGAGGTTTGAAGCCCCATCAGTGGTACTTTGTCTAGTGTGCATAATTTGTGAATTCATGTGAACATAAATTTGGTTCATTGTTTCAGCTTGCTCATCATACTACTATTTACGAAAACTTTTAGATGCAAAGAGCTACACCATTGTGGAGATTGCATTGTTCATAATCCTAATATTGGCAATAGAAAAATTCCCTTCAAAAGTTTCATCATCAAAAATATATTGAATTTGACACAGAAAGCCTTGTAAAGCAATGATATTCTATGTGGAGTAATAACTATTGTAGCCGTTTTGAGAAGAAAGAAAATTATAATTCTTTTTGTGGAATATCTTTTGGTGATTATAAAGAGATCCTACTTGGACTTGATGGTGAACTTGGACCCTCATAAGTTCTTGGACTGGGAATAGGCACTTCCAGACCAGTTAGAATTAATCCCACCTTTGTCATACTTGCATTAGGTGCACTTGCAATTTAGGCAGCAGGTTGTATGTTTCCACTACTTCACATTTTCCGTGAATCAACCTATAGAGGAGGTATAGGGATATGTTTCTAATATGGATGGATGAGATGCACACTTGTATTTGAATTGCAAAATTTACAAATGATTCTCCACAAAAATAGATCTATTTGTTATCCAACATGCTCTCAACAAATGCAATCATGTTATAACCTATTTCAAGGATGATGTGATTGCCCAACTTGTGTATTTAGGAGTGATGGTTTCAACAAATCACAGGGTGTCGATGTCGTCTATTACTTTGTAAAAGTTTCAGAGTTCTTTGTGATGGTTTTCAATTACTGTAAATTTTTCAAGAGCAAGTGAAAAAATACATATCAAATACAAAATACATTAAAGAAATGATTTTTAAATATTATATATATAATAAAATTAAACCACATGTCTATATTAAAGTGACAAACATGGCAAGGCACTTCAAGTTAAATGCATTTTTGGCTAAGTATCTATATCACTTTCAGTTTCAACTTTTGAAGGAAATCATTGGACAAAAGTGACCATGAAACATGATCCATTCGATGCCATGTAGGAATCGATGTATATTTTACATCCATCTTGCATTCACATGAAACTAATTAGAGCTACCATCATAACCTGTGTTGGAAATCTAATGCGCATGAGCAAAAATAAAATATGATTGGAAGATGCAAATACATAGACGCCATAAAAATTGTGGTGAGCAAAATATGTCATTTATTATTCAATCGTTTCCTACGTATGGTCCAATACAAAGGGTCTGACGATGGTCTTGCTAAGGAGGCTTACGTGCAATCAGTCGGACCCGACTGCATTATTCCAAGGCAACGAAGGCCAATCATGGTTTAGGGCTTCGGGTAAGACATCTTCCTTCAGCAAAGTATCCTACATCCTTAACGAGGATCTAACATTTGGTTTATCGTGGACAATTTGCGCTCGATATTTTGTCTGTTGCACCACTTTATTTTGCAGCTTTTATGCCCTGTGGGGCCTTTTAAAATACAAATACTCTGTAACATCTGCACATGGAATTTGTGCATTGAACATGGCGTGCTTGGTTGTGCAGCTAGGGCCGTTCCCGTATAAGAATGCCGTTAGTTTTAAAGCTTTAGAGCCAATTGGTTGTGAGTTGAAGACTGTAGGCAAGGTACATTTACTTCCTCTCCTTCAGTCATCCACCTGCAATGCACTTGGACCGAATATGATACTTGGTAGATGTGTAGGGAGTGTCTTCTTTTCTCTATAGTGGGTGTTTCCACACATTGAACACGTGAATTTCTTAAAATACAACATCCCTAAATGTTCATAGAATCCGGCACATCTCCTATTGCTCATCATGTTGTGATGCTATGAAGTTGGTTCCCTTTATTTCACTCCAACAAGTACAACAAGTTGTCTGATTTGGTCTTCAGCCACATGTTAGCTTCAGAATGTTTATATTATGCACTTGATGGAAGAGCTTCTAAACCGATAATGTACGTGGTCATTATATTTGGGGTGTGGAATCATCTTCTGCACAAAGCATTTGACCTCATGCAGGCACCTTCCAAGGGTCCAGAATTGATGGCAATTTCAAACTGTAAGTGGGATATCCCAAACTAGTTAGATTAAGCTAACTCATAAGTTAGCTTAAAATGGAAGCATGTTGTGAACAATCTAAATTGTACTTTTTGGACGAGGAAACGTGAAGCTCATGAAGCCAACATGTAATCATACCTTCAGGATATCAATCTAAGTCACTTTTATTTCTTTATTTTATTTATTGAGCACATCGTGATCGAGTTTGGTCTTAACCTCAATCCCGCATTTTCCAGGTGGCCTTTCGGATGAACTCGGCGTCAACAAACGGCCGGGGGCCGCAAGCTCCAGGGTCAGAGCCCACGTGCCACGGCATTGCAGCACCACCTCTCCTACGAGGGCCTCCTCCTCCCACCAACGGAGGGGCCTTGGCCCCGAGTGGCTCGTTTTTTTAATAAAACATATCGTTTCTAACCAGAATGACGCAGAATTGAGCTAAAAAAATACTACAAAAATGAAGATGACTAAAAATTTCAAAAAAAAATACAAAAGATACTATTAATGGTTATGTATATGCATAAAAAATATCATAAATTTTAAATTATCTATGGCATTAATATAGGGGTAGCAAACTTTGTTCGCACGTGGTGTTCAACTTGACAATGGAGTGATCTCCCCGAGTCGAGGAAGCAATTGCATATGGGATTTTTAACTTAATGTTGGAAGTACTAAGAAAACCTTCAAATTCCACGTTATACAACACATCACGTAGTTTGATGTCAACATTAGACATTTGCCATTGTTGGGTTGCCAACAAATGATTCTTAGCCTTACTAACAATAGTATCCATAGACAAGGTGAAGTCTTTTGTAGCTGGGACTCGAGACCCATTGATCTTCATGTTCACATGTGTTGTAGGATGTTGACCATACTTCAATAAGAAAAGACATGGTTGTTTTGATGGATTCTTGCCATGAATTATTGTAGGCAAATTCAACCATTTCCAAAAATTTATCCCAAACATCTTAGGTAGGACTCATATAGTGTTGAAGCACATCCTCAATAAGCCTATTTAGTCTTTCTATTTGAAGATGATAGGTTTGAGGATGAAAAGATATAAACATGGCCAATTGAGTGCCTAACAAATAATGTAATTCCTACAAGAATCTACTTGTAAATCTCACATCTTGATCACTAATTTTCTTGAGGGAAATACCATGTAGTTTAAATACATGTTCCTTAAATAATCGTGTCATGTCCTTGGTGGTCACAGTTATGGTAGTTGGCATAAAATGACCCATCTTGGTCAATTTATCGACATACACCAAGATTGCATCATATCCTTGTTTAGTAGGAGTAAGACCAACAATGAAGTCTATGCTTATACATTTTCACTTCCGCTCAAGGATTTGTAGGGGCTGTAACAATCCACTAGGTTTGGTAGTAAAAGCTTTACTATGTTGGCAAATATAACATACATTCACATGTCTTTGAACATCATCTCTCAATTTTGGGCCACCAAAAACGAATTTGAATCTTCTTAAGCATCTTATATATACTCATACGACCACCATTCAAAAAATCATGATGCTCATAGATAATACAATCTCTTTTAGATCCCAACTTTGATTTGATGAGTACTAGAATTGTATTATGGTGCCACCAAAGGCCACCCTTGAATATCGATTGTGAAATATTATGCATATCCATGAACCATGGATGGTGAGCGTAACCTGCAATAATGGATTGAAAGGACATATGTTATTTAACAATCAACTGCTCATCAACGCACTCATAATCAACTACACACTTGATTTGCCAGTGCTCTAGGAGCAACCTTCGAGACGTTTGCAACGATCCCTTTGGAACTCAACATTGAAACATTTTTAGCTAATAAGGCTTTTACCTAGCATTTTTGGATCACAAGGGATCATGACATGTAACTTCAACATAATTATTGCCACCAAGAAGGTTGTGATTCAAAGGGTTGGCAAAATTAATACATCATGGCCTATATTTCCATTTAAATAAAAATACAAACAAACCCTCTAGCTAGTAATAACGAAGAGCAAGAGGAGAAAATAAGGGCAAGAGAGAGCAAAAGAGACAAGCATCCTTTGTGTGACATGAACCACCTCACCTTAGAGCCATGAGAACGGAGACACCCTTCCCATGGAAGCCTTTCTCATGCAAAATACTCACCCCCACGCCAAGATAAGAAGAGTGAAAATGAATTACATGTACTTATCTAGATTGCCACTAATCCATTCTAATCCACTTAACTTCATGATAGCCTAGTTGAGTTCATATGTGAGGCTTTATAACACCCTAGTTCATACTATTAACACATTATAATAAATATCTGATAAAAAAATTCATGACATTTTTAAATATAAAATACATATAATATAAGGACACCAAAATATCATCACATGTAGTTTATTAATGCGCATGACATGACCTCATGTTCTCACAACATCTAATACAAATAACACACAACAATGTAGCAACGCTCCCCCAATTAAAATTTTGAGATATTGTAATAGATGTTAATGATTTTATTACTCATTGAAATTGCCCTCTATAGGATGGATCATTATCATGCTAAACCAACCTACTAAGATGTAAGTTTACATGAGTTGATCATAATATTAACAAAAGAGAATTTGCACAACATGCCACTATTGGAGAACTATGTAAGTTGAACTCATCTGCAACACAAAACGCACTTGGATATAAAATTAAACCAATAATAACATCATGGATTGTAAGTAAAATATGCATATAATATTTAGATTAATTGACACATTAATGTTAATTTAATAAGACTATTATTTATTTTATATATTTGCCGCTAGAATTTTTAACTTTTTAGCTTGTAACACTTATGTCATATATAGAATATAGACATATCATATATTTTAGATTCATTTTTACACTTTCTAATGTGCCTCGCAAACTACCTTTTATTTTTTTATGTATTACACCATTATTTTCTTACAATTGTTATTTTAATTTTCAAATTAAAATATTAATAAATTGTTGTGACACATTATCAAAATCTTCTTTGTTGTTTTTCAGGCATGAGTTAGTTTTTTCATCCACTATATAAAATCTACAATGTTTTTATTTATTTATTCCAAACATCATATATAAAAAATTACTTGAAAATGAAGGACCTTGTATCATTTCAAGTACCATAACAACAAAGTTCTTACTTCCATTAATTGTACTTCTGACAATATTAAATCTCCTAAAATAATTAATGTTCAAGATCCTTCAAATTATATAATGATAAGAAAATTTCATTATTTATAACAATCACAACTACCATAATTTCTGGTATATATTAAGTCACAAGAAGGTAATCAAACTTGTTCACATTCAATCTTGGGACTTTATAAACTATAGACAGTAAATGATGCTTGATTCTATCTTGATTGCATTTTCACTATCCTACTAAATATTGATAATCATACAAACATGTAGAAATGAACACTAATATGACTTCAAATCTAATAAAAATTTATATAAAAATGATATATATTAAAACTATAATTTTAACACATAAGTGAAACATACATTAATCATATTTAATAATATTACATTTCATGCTTGAATATATAAATAAAATATTATATCTTAGTATTACGAATTTTTTATATTTATCAATATATTTAAAATTAATAATATATTTCAAAAGTAAATTTGAATAATTTATAATTTAAAAATAAATGAACTTACATTTTTATTATCTTTAAATTTGTTGTTGTAAGATTATATAAATTTATCATAAACCACAATGAACATCTATATGATTTTTTATATTAATTAAATATTGAATATGATAGTAAATTATTTCATCATTTGGATAAGCATATTAAATAATTTATGTCGTTTTGAATGCTAGTAAGTGTTGATTTTTTGGTATTAATGTAATAATATTTTGTAGAAATATATTCAAATGACATTATCTGAATCATATATTATCATTTTTTCATTGTTTTCAATCACGATATTTTGGGTATATAAATTTTAATATGTAAAATCATAATATAAATATATTATTATAAATATTTATGATGATATGATATTATACAAGTTATATAATTTCATACATTGTCAATTATATATTTGGTTTAATACATGTTATATAATATAATAAATTATCCATTATTTATTTTATTTAATACATGTTTGGAAAATAATTATTTAAAATATATGTTAAAAATCTATATTTTATCAAATTAGATCAAAATATCATTTATATTAATACTTGAGATTTTGATATCTAGTTGTTTAAAATTATTTTCTCCAACTTAAGATATTAGACATCTTATCAAAATTTATAAATGGTTGTGACACTTATTACATTCATCAAGAGTTGACAAATGCAATATATTTTATATATTCAATGACCACATACAATGACACCTTATTAATGTGTGTATTATAATATCTCATTATATATGTAATAGAAGTTGCCAAGATTTTTGCTGGTATTGAAGATCTAAAGTGTTTTAATCTAAAGAATAAATATCTAACTATGAATGTTTTACCATTGTAGACATGCCCAAAAGTCATACCAACACATTAGAGAATTGCTTGCTAATCTGACATGTTTCCAAAGCTATGAATGCCTTACATCAGTTTAAGGGCTTATAAACATGGCCATATATAAACGAGAAACATTAGAATGTCAAAACATCGCACCTTCATTCCCTTGTGGATCACGAGAGTAGTGATCAAACAAAAAAAAATGATGAAAATGAACTAAACATTCATCATACATAAATACCTTTAGATATAGAGGTATGTGATGAATTTGACACGAATAATCATATTATTTTTTGTTTTGATATGAATGAAATGACCATACCAAAAGAGGAGTTACATGAAAAAATCATTAAAAGATTAGATAAAATAAAATCTTGCTTGATGATGCAATCAATGAACCTATGAATATTTTATGCAGTGATTGGGATAAAACAAAATGGTCCAGGTTTGCAAGATTTCATCTCAATCAATACAACAATATTGAATAATTTTTTTCAAAGACTACGCTTCTTTATTATCCTACAAGTCATATGATACCATCTCCTCAAGTCAAATATTGCGTATTAGAAATACCAATAATTGTATAAATGACTAAGCTTGGTTCATGCTCAATGAAGAAAAATAAATTATTGGTTCAAACAATAACATTACATTAAAATTTTATTCTTATAAAAAATAAATTATGCATGGATAATTACCACTAGCACCAAATAAATCTTCAACATCCAAAAAATATAAAATTATCTTTTATAACAAATATGTAAGTATATCAATTTCAAATGGTAAAAATATCCATGATAACTTGATAAACATGTATACACTTATGCTCATTGTAAATAAAATACACCGGTTAACATGAAAATAGATTCTTGAGACCAAAATTAGGTCATGCATGTGTGAGAAAAAAATGTAAGATACATAATGTTCTTTGTTGTAGTATATAGGAAATTTGTAAAAAAATAAAAAATAAACATGTATATGTTTGTCTCTTATTTGAAAAATATGAAAGAATATCTTAACCTTTGGTAGAGGAACTTACAATATTAGGTTTTCATTACATCAACGATGTCCTAACGAATACGGTAGGGGCATTGGAAAATGGCCCATCCTAAGGTCTAAGGAAATATATTTCAATAAGATAATAAAAAATGAGCCAATGAAACCAAAATAGTTTATAATGAAATGCAAATGTTAGAGACACATTTCATGAATCAAACAAAAACTTCACTATTTGTGCAGGAAAAATAACCCTCAAAACATTTAAGAAGAAAATGACTACCCTCTGGTAAGCCTTTAGCTAGATAAAGACAATCTTAGACTCCATGAACATACAAGACAAAGGAGATTCCTCCAACAACAAAAATGATGCAATGACGGTAAACTAATTCCCACCTCCATCTCAACACCAACAACCATCACATATTTCCAAAAGCCCTTAAACAAAATAAAATGACTTGTATCATGAGTACCAAAGTATTAAAAAATTTATTACCAAACTATCATCATAAAAACCAATAAAATCCAATGCCAAAATGCAACATTTCATAGAACCTAAATTGACAAAACAAAAATTCATACAACATACATGCATACATCAGAAAAATATCCCATCCATGTCAAATTTCTTCTCATCATATACACTCACAATTCAAATTATTACAAAAGTTCACATTAACCATTTTAAATTGATATTTCAATTCTGATCATCATTTCCTACTAAAATGTACATATAGACATATCCGACCGCGCATAAAAGACGAACAAAACGTACTTATTATTGAACACTTTAAAATTTTATACATAATATGAACAACTTGCTAGCACTTTCAAAATACTCTTCTAAATCACTTAGCCCACTATACACAAATTAGGCTCTTAATACCAAACATATATACCTACATACAATAATATACCAACTACCCTCCCCTAAGATTCATCTACATACAAATTAATATAATCAATCACTTCATTGAAACTTGCAACTCACATTTACAATAACAACCAACCCATGTAAAACTCCTTGATAAAATGGCCATACTACCCACCCCACCAGATTGACATATATATAGTTCACACCTATATGTACAATTCCATGACATGCATGTTGACAAAATCATCCCCTTCGAATGGTATTCGATTACTTTACGGCTATATACAGTTTAATCTTGAACCACCAAGCATCCAAAATTAAAAGGAATATTTCCATACCTTCTTGAACAACTCTTCCATGAGACACTTAGATGTAACGAACTTGTAATGAAATATACACACCCTCCCTCAATAATGAATATCCTTGAACAAACACGAAGACTGACCACATTAATAACAAACCACGAATCGCAACTCATGACCTGGAATGCTCATCACTTAACACGACTGACCATGTATATAGGACCTCGTAACGTATTCCCCAACACCCCCAAAAATTATCATGGTACAAGAGACCAAACTTACAGCCATTAAATCATTTTTTTTTTCAGCAACACACATAACATCACACAAACTATGCACCAAACAATGACAATTGAATTCAACATATGTAATATTTGAACGTGTTCAAACTACTACATAGATACAATACATCATGTGCGCATAGCATAAGACCTGCAATAGTTTAGTATGTGTTTTCTACTATTCAACTTAATTTGAAACATATGTATGTAGGAGAAGTATCCCAGAAAAATCCCAGTGCGTGAATGGTGTTTTTAGGGTTTTGCAATCTGTGCACCATTTACCCAACCCAACAACATCCGTGCACAGATTTCAAGGCAAACGAGAAACCTATTCTAACTTAGAGTTTCCATCACAGTTGCCCTGAATAGCACTGGATGATAGTCACATAGGTTAGTTAGTAGCTGCAAGGTTTTAGGGGTGAACTTTGGTTTCATGTACAGGAAGTTTTCGTAGGTAAATTGTTCAGATTGGGGGTGCATGATTGAAGCACCATGGCAGAATGAGCATAGAAAGATGATGTTGTTGTCAGATACATAGACATAACTTACCTGCAACATGGTACAGTGGTCAACTTTCCTTTCACATTCAAAAGGAAGTTTGTGAAAAAAAAAGGGGAACAAATAGGGTTTATCCGTGGGAGGTTTAATGGAAAAGGGTTTTGCGAATTCGGGGGAGCTTTTCATGTCTGTGAAATTTCACGTGTGATTGAAGGTTTAAGGAATAAGGTGGAGGTTCTGTCATATACACAGGAATTTCCGTGTTAGGGCTTATCTTGGACACTGGAAACTGCATCAGCCATTTGGGCAGATTTTTGCAAGGAGCGCCAGACGATCCATCGGAGTTTTGATGCAAAAGGGGTTTTGGAAATTTGGGAGATTTTCATGTGTGCAGAGGTTCATGAGTAATTGAAGGTTTAAAGGACATGGGTGAAGTTCTGTCGCATACAAAGGAAATCTCGTGTTAGGGTTTATCCGTCGGGGCAGAGTTTGGTAGGGAGCGACAGATGATCCATCCGAGGTTTGATGCAGAAGGGTTTCTGAAATTTGGGAGATTTTCATGCACCTTAAGGTTCATGTGCAATCGAAGGTTTAAGGAACAAGGGTGAAGTTCTGTCACTTCCAACGGAAATCTCGTGTTAGGGTTTATTCGCCGGGGCAGACTTTTGTAGGGAGCAACAGATTATCCATCCTCGGTTTGATGCAGAAGAATTTCTGGATATTCGGGAGATTTTTATGCCCGCGAAGGTTCATGTGCAATTGAAGGTTTTAAGGGATAAGGTGGAACTTCTGAAGGCAGAGGGGAAGGGCAAGTTGGTGATGTGTAGGTGCAGGTCATTGGTGCAGGTTTTACAAAGAATACCAACATTCTGGGATTGAGCAGGAGGGGGTTTGCGTGGGTTCTGAATGAGACAAGCGCGAGAATCGCAACCTGCGAGGGATGGTAGGCGAGTCGCAGACGCAAGCTGAGTATGATGAAGCGTGGGACCTCCTTGAGGATCTCCTCGACAGCGGTATTCTTGAAGACGTTATACAGAAAGCGGAGCAGAAAGCAAAGCAAAGCCAAGTGGTGCCCACCAACAACAATGCGGGTGCACAATCGCAACCTCCCTCTCGAAATTTGTCGGTTGAGGCGCCCATTTGCACAATTCAGCCCACATGGAACTTAAACGCAAATGCTGGTTCTGGAACCTCGAATTTGAGCTCGCAACAATTCAGGCCCGGGTTCCAAAACAGCCAGGATGCGCATTACTTGCAGCTCCTGCCAACCCAGAGCTTCAAACCGCCTGCTTTTTTGGAGCCGAGGGCGAGAGAAGGTCCCTCTCAAGCAGTTCCCTCTCAGGCAGCACAACATGATGCATTTCAGGGACAAATGTCGCACATGGCGCCACCTCGGATGCAATTGGCAACTCCGAGTTCGCAGGTTCATTTGTCAAATGGGGGGTTTAGCTCACAACGGGCTCAACCGCGGCACGACTCCGACTTTTTGGCTGAGAGAAATGGCACAATGTCACTTCATCAGGCCAATCTTATACAGGTAAAACAAGGTTTTTTGTTCAAAAGTAGCTGTGTAGAAATATAAATTTTAAATGGAATACACAGAATTGAGCTCTTCTACTGCTCTCGTTACAGACTAGTATCATGCTGAACAGCATAGTTTCACCAATCGTAAGGTAAGCAGGCCTTAAATGGACACTTTTAGCTCTGCACCCACTTCTCCTAGGATGTGAAACATGGAATTAGTGTGAGATGATTGTGGATTCCAAATTGTGTCTGTAGCCATTTTCCTCACAATTTTTGCAGCTCATATGAGTATCATATTCGTTACTTGGTGTCATTATTGAAGATTCTCGAGCTCATTAAATGGTCATATTAGTCCGGGATAGGTTGACTATTGAGCCTATAATGGTTAACAAATTTGAGCATGTAGTCCAATCTCTTTTAAACACATGATGCCTTGTAAGTGTCCATTCTTAGATCTGCACCTAAGCACACACCAATCAAATATAGGTGTCCAATTACAAAAAAGTGACCATGAAAGTCCTGCAAACCTTGTGTATCATATGTGGAGGATCAAACACCAGATTATTTGAAGGTCTTGCAGTGCAATTAAATGATAGACAACCAGGTTGCTTACTGCTAGAGAGTGCAGCTAGAAATCGGTTCAAGTTGTGAGCAGCTCGTTATCCCGTACACAGCAATAGGAGACTAGGGACCTTCAAGTTCCGTGTACTGTTGGACTGACATTCATTTAGAATTTAAATACCTGCTTGTGGAGTTGCAATACCTTTTAATGCGATGTTGGTCTGAATGTGTGACAGCAAAAAGAGTTGGAGCGACTTGCGATGGAGCTCTCATTGAAGGTGTGTTCAAGACTCTTTCCTTGAAGGGTGCATTTTTTAAATTAAAAAAAAAAATCTCATGTCCTGGATGGTGCGAAGAATAGCACTAAGTGTTTTGAGTTTCTTCTAATGTGCAGGACCAACAGGTTTTGGAAGCAAGAAGGGCACGTGATGAGAAGGAGGATCGCCTCAGGGCTGCTCTGGACTCTGCTGCGGCATTGAAAGAGGAGTTAGAGAGTCTCAAGAGTTTAAGGTGCCCAGTTACTCTATGCTTGCTCCAACAAGTATTGAAATAATGTTTTATTTGGTCTATGGTATTGAATCCATATTTAGCAGAACCTCTTAAACAGAGGAGGTAAAATGAAGGCATATGTGACAATGTGATCAGATATGCATGGTATGCATTCGAGTCTTGGTCATTTATACAAGCCCAAATCTGCCTCCAATTCATTTGAAATATATATTAGATGTATTTGGTAAAAGACAAGTTGTCTTTCATTTGTTTAGCTGTTTCTGTCTAATCATCATAAACTTTCTGAGATTTTCAGGCAAGCAGAGGCAGACATGGATAAACGTTGTCGTGAGGGAGGAACAGAGGCAGAGGCTGGGAACAGGAGCTCTCTTTCTCTTTACCAAGAAATAACACCTGAAGCAGTAAATGGAAAACTGAATGATGTTCACCCAAAAGTTTTATCTCAAAAGGTAGTGGAAAAAAGGTTGCAGGCGAGCAGAGAACTGAATCAAGAGATGTGGGCAGCACCTTGGCAGACAGAAGATCACAATGTGGTGACACGCAAGGCCAGTAATTCTGCAGATTCTTCAGACTCAGTGATGCTGAAGGCTCAGAATTCGCAGGAAGGTGCATGACGGTCTCCGTTTTTTTCTCGTCTTGTATCTGTAGGCATTCTAGCTTCAGAGAAGGCTTAAGACTTCATCATCACAAGAATGGTTATGTATTCTCAAAGAGAGTCATCCTTACAGTCTCTCAAAACCATGTTGTTGATATGGAGCTTTGCCCCACTTTTGACAACTTATAATGTTTAAGGATTATTCAGGTGGTGTTGGAACCCCCAATTTTGGTGAAATGAAGGGGATGTGTTTGACTTTGGCCAAAAGGATGGCTATATTAAAATAAATTTCATGGTACACATTTGAAGGCACCTAAGATTGTGCTTTCTAAAGTTTGACAGGGATTTCATTTTAAGAGAATTGGGTCTTGGCCAAAGTCAAACACCTCTGCTTCAAACGTCCAAAATTGGGGGTTCCAACACCACTTGAACGCTCCTTAAACATTATAAATTGTCAAAAGTGGGGCGAAACTCCCTACCACAACGTGAGTTTTTGAGACACCTTAAGGAAAACTCTATTGTGTGTACTTCATAGATGAGAGAAGTACAATGACTGTGCTTTCCCATTATCTAACTTTAGAGCCTTGTTCCCTGTCCACTTTGCAGAAATTATTTGATGAATCTGCAGGACTGCTGCTATAAAATGTGATATTTCTAAATTTTGTTCTAGAAAATGTGAAATCTCTCAAAGGCTCCATAGTTCAATCTTATCTATCCAAAATTTGCAGTAACCGCTTAAGCTTTTGTTGTTTTCTGCAGGTTATACAACCCTGAGTCAAAAGGTGAAGACAAGAAGTGAAGCTCCCCAGTTGGCACTAGAACTCCAGGTTAACTTTTGCATTGTATTCCTTGAAGTTGGTAGCTTTTTCTCATTGTGGTACTAGATGTATTTGATAACCTGTTCTGTATTTTGGGCTCTTGCAGGCATCTGAGCTCCCACCCAGAGAACCATCAAATACAGGAAATGCTACTTTGGATCTCATTGTTCAGCCTGTGAGGCCTGGGAGAGGTTTGGGACTGGAAAATACTTACAGCAGGAACGAACTGAGTCACTCTCTTCTACAGATCTGGAACTCTGAAGAGTCTCACAACATGGGTGCTGCCCTTGTGTCTGAGATTTTTTCTGTCTGTCGCCAAGATCTGTATGTTTTGTTCACCCATGAGGGAAGTCCAAAGGATGTTGATCCAAAGCAGTTAGGTAACAGCTCATCAAAATCACAAAACAAACTCAGCTCAAAGCTTAGACAAAGTCTCAACCATCAGACAAAGAAGGAAATGCAAGATGGAATTGGCTCAAAGTTGCACAATGCACTCGTGAATGTAAGGATTTTACTTCCTCTCTGTACCTTGAGTTTATTTGTTTGGCAATGCTTGAGAAGTTCCATTGAATGAAAGGATAACTTTGTAAGCAAAGATGATTTTTGACTGTACAGATTAGTGCGCACAGTCTTAAAATCTTGGGTCATTTATAAAGTTCTTGTGGTGTGATTCAAGCCTGGAAGATTTATATTATATCTTTCTCGCTCATATGTTGATAGATGGATGCAGGTTGCAAACAAGCTCACTCCTTCAACATCACTTCTTGGACCTCTACTGCAATACTGCAATTGTTCTAATGTATGTACCCTGTTAATCTGCATAAATATTGCATACCTCATTGCATCTACTGTCTTCTTTTTCTGTGGAAAGCTTGAATATGCTCCTGTTATTGCATCATGATTTCGCTGATTGCTGGACTTGTTTTCCAATATAATGGTTTTTATGTATAAATGATGACTTATGTAATGTCACTTTTGGCGCGACCTGACTTATTGTAATGATGACGTTCTGTAGGTGGACCTGGTTCGAAGTGCGCTTCATGTTTTGAATTGCACTCTTCGCCTTAATTCTTTATGCCGAGGAAAAATTCTGGCAAGGTTTGTAAACCATTTTCTCACGAATGAAGAAGTCACGTTGTGCTTAATCAATATTGAGAATTTTGTGCCTCCATTTACTAGTTAACCCTTTATTGTCTATTTCCATGTGGTCAACCATATCTTGCACCTTAAATATTGCATATTTATTTTGTCTATGATTTTCTATAGCAACCTAAGCGTATCATTAACTTACTCCCAGATTTCTATAATAATAGAACTACAAACTAATAATTGTAGAATATTCAATATTAAATGTAAATAATATCAATTATGAAAAATTCCAAAATTCACAATAACTTCACAATATTTGTAACATATGTCAGGGAGTACCATGATAAGGTCAAATTTAGCTTTAGTATTTAAATATGGAAAATTGATAGAAAAGCATGCCATGTAGTGTAGTTGAAATCTGAGACCTATGAAGTTTGCAATAAAACACTCAGATTTTGAAAATTTTCATATCATTAAAGTGGAATAGAAAGTAGATTCATTTCATTAGTTGAGCTTGCAAACAACTGACATCATCTTCAAGGTGAAATGCAAGGTTGACCAACAAAAAGCCCCGAGGGGGCTCCTCAGGCAATGAAAGGCTTGATAACACCGTCTACTCAATTTTCTCTTTCCACTGTTAAAGCATCATGCCATTGACATGTGGATTTTGTACTTCATTGTGAATTGCAGTGACAACATAGATACCACTGGCATGGATGGTAACTCAGACCAAGATGGGAAGAACCAAGGTTTGGAGAGATTGAATCCAAGACACGTAGGAGTAGATTGGTCCCACTCCAGCTCTGTCCCTTTTAGCAAGGATCAAGTGGCTGTTCCTGTATATTTTTCTCCTAGAGTAATTTGTCACTTTCCAGAGTCACACAATCAAATACCGACCACCAGTACCTCAGCACACGGGCATCCAGAAAAACAAAGTGTCCCTAGAAGACAAGAAGGATTACTGGTGCCTTATTTAGAGACAAGAAATTTGAATGCGTTTCTTCAGTGGTTACTTGGTCTGGCTTTGCATTCTTCGAGCTCTGCGATCAGATTTGAGGCAACTGCAATCTTGGATCTTCTTGTGGTGCACAGCCAGCCTTCAATCGAGAGAGCACAGTAAGTTGATTCCACATTGCTCTTTTCTCAGTAACTCTGTGAGTCGAGGTTTGTACGAGGGTCATTTTTATGCTTGTCAAATAGCCTAACTTACAAAGTTGGGAGTAGTTGCAATGGTTATAGTTTACTTTCTTTGGTTCAATTTGGTTTGTAGTTACTACATGGCACCGGGAGAGAACATCAAGGCCAAAGCATGGAAGGGGAGGATTTGTAGGAGGAAATTGCTCTTAGACAAACTTTCCACTAGAATCCATGTATTGTTTGTCGCCACTCCACGAATTGCACCAATGGGAGGGACGATCATTGAGGTCAAGTCCACTCTTCAACTACAAGAGTAGTTGTGTGTGAATGAAAAAAAATCGTAGTTGTGGTTAAAGTGGGCTCAAACCACAAGCACAACCACAACCACTCGAGTCATTGTCTGTATAGGCACCTTCAGATTCTATGAGCTTGTCAATTTATCAGTGACCTGCAATAGAGTGTTTTGTTTGTGAGGAATACTCCCTGTGAACATTTGTCATAATTTTGATGTTCTGCAGATTTGGGCCTTTGTTGTGGAATGGAGGTTTAGCTTCATTGCTCAAAGCGAGTGCAGGTGTGGGTGTTCAACTCCAAGCAGTCCGCATGGTTCACCTTCTCTTACACTGTAGGTCTGCACCCATCCATTTCCTACTCTAATGTCTCCACCCAGAGTAGATTGTTGCTGTTTATTTTATAGGATTTTGTTGCAATAAATGCAAGGCACTCTCAACCCCTAAAGGACCACTCATTCTCTTTGGTCAGTCTGTGCTGTAAATCTATGTTATTGATCACATCTATTCAATTTGTGTCCTAAAAATAGTTTTACACAACACCTTTAAATTTGTCAGAGAGAAATCTAATAGGATACAATATCTGAATCTGATATAATTTCATGTAATTTATTATGAAAACAAATCCTAGGGATTCCAAATTATTCCATAAAGCTTAAGATATTGTAGATTATGACAACAAACATGGAGGGTGTTGTATGCAACACAACCAACTTTGGACCAAAAGTTATGTTGAGTTAGCGGGTAGCTCTAGTGTTTGGATGAAATTATTCCTATTTGTTTAAGCAACAGGTTAAGCACACTCTGAAGCCTTCATAGTGCAGGCCCACTTCTTCTTCAGATCTTCTGTGCCACTCACGACTCCATAAATGTTGGCCAAAAGTGGGACGACATGCCAGATGAGGGCAAGGCTAAGGAATTTTTAGCAGCTGAAGCTCAGAATGATTTTTCAAGCAAGGGAACTCAAGCGGCTGTGTTGGATAGCTTGGCCTCCTGTTTGGCGAATATGGCCAACAGTCTAAAGGTACTCACTTTGGAAGTCATAATGTTTGCAATTGGTCTTATATAAACTAGAAAAGGAAGAATTTTTTTAATGAGAGAATCTGCATCACCTGACAGGGAGAATGGCTTGGATGGAGGAGGGTATCAAGAACCACTTTACACTAGGGCAAGGGATGGTGACTATGAAATTCATTGTGAGGGCCCTTGAGCCTTGTCTGAAGGCTGTACCATTGAAAATTGAAATTGAAAATTGTGTGGTCATAGGCCTTCAAGTGTAGTGCAAGGACATATGCGACTGGGCTCTCAACTGAATACTATTTCATTACCATCCTATCCCTGTCGACCCTTTTACACAATAAGTTAGAATGATACAAGGGTCGTGGGATTTTGAAATAAAATGGTCTCCTGGTTTTGCATTAGACACTGCACCTCTTTGAGGTGGGCAAACCAGTGCAGACCATGAAACGTTTTTTATTGCATGCCATGTGGGGATCCATGTAAGTTTTCATCCTTTTCAAACTTCCCTAGTCCCATAGGTCCTCAAGCTCTAGTATGAGTGCCCCTAAATGTTCAATTGTTTGATTTGAGTATTAGAAATAATTGCTGTGCTCACATGCGATCCCTATAGTTGATGGTCCACACTGGAGAAAATCCTCCTCCTAGTTCGAGAACCCAATCTTGAGTCCGCAAGTAAAGTCCATTAAAGGTTATGTTGGACACCAAGTCTGTTGGACGGGACCCTAATGTAAACCCACCCTTATTATATTGACATGTTCAGTGCAGTATGTTTCATCTGGCTATGATGTTTTTATGTCCTAAATTCTGCCACTCCTTGCAGGAGTATATGTTGAGAAGAAACGTTGTCCGTGTGCTGACTTTTCTGGCATCAGCTGGAGAGGCAGCTACTTCAATCCTGGTGCACATTCATCTGAACCACATCAAAGCAGAGCAATGTGCTCTCAAAGATTCCAACAACACTACGGAAGGTGTGACATGTCTACAAAGTGAACAACCTCAAGAGGCCCAAAATGCAGGCCTACCTGTGATGAATACTGTTAAAAGTGGGAAAGAGAAACCGTCCCACGTAAATGGAGTAGCAGATCAGGAACAGATTGTTGTCTCAGGTGAAGAGACATGCTGTACTATACCTTGGAGGCTTATCTTGCTGTTAGCTAATGAGCTCAAAGCAGAGGAAGACGAAATGACAAATAACATTGGAAAAATGGGTTGCGCTGAAGACAGGTAGGTGCTCTTCCACATATTTTCATCCAAAATCTTGTCTTTGTACTCTATTGCATAAAATTGGGGGACATTGTTCTTGTAACAGAGTTATCCCTTAACTCAATGCAACTTCTCATTGGAGTCCGTCCCCTATTATTTTCATTGGGTTTTTTGCATACAAATCAAGAATTACTTTCCCATTCATCATGCATGCTTGGTGGTAGTGTCTGAATTTCAATGAAGAGCAACCGATTTGGGTCATTGAGGGCCAAACTTAATTCAGGACCTTTCTAGAATACCAAAATGAGTTCTGGATTCCTCAATGAATCAATAAGAATGTTTTTCAAACCTCCACACTACCTTTGAGCATTGAGCACTAAGCACTCACCAAACATGGAAGGTGGTGTATGCAAAACAACCAACTCCAGACCAAAATTCCTGGTGAGCTAAAGGATAACTTTATTAGCAATATTTCTTCGCATTTTGATGGGTCCACCAGAAGAATTCCTGGATATTTGTTGACCCATGTCCCTGTGCTTGTGAATTCAACAGGGCATGTTTGATAAGCGAAGCACTAGCCCTTCTTTGCAAGCTTGCATCCGACTCAACACACTCTTCCACAGTGTTGGCATCTTTGACAGCTAGCAAGGAAATTGGCAGACTGGTTCTAGGCACGTTGATGCAGCTTATTTCTCGAAACTCCAGAGCACAGTCAAGCGTGAGTCCCGAACTAATTGAGCTTGCCAGGGGCTTGCAGAAACGGGTTATTGTAGAGCTTGGCGAAGATCAAAAGTAGGCTAGTAGACTTGCTTCTTTTTCCAGTCCGTGATTACGGACTCCGTGATGGATGCAAAAAGCCCTTTCCTGGGTAGTGGCTACTACATGGTGGATACTACAGTTGATGGCAGGTGACACATGTCCATTACCAGACACAATGGTCAGGCTGTGGCAAAGTCATAAGTTACGGGTGATGATGCGGCTCCTCATATGCAATCAGGAATTGACATGTCAGCAGAATCTCTGGGATTGACCACTTTGCAAATACACTAGCAAGCTTGGTTCTTACCCCGTCTTGCCATGATAGCCTATGGAACACGATGACATTGCTGTTTTATAGCACATGGCCGGATTCCAGCTTTTGACACCATTTCCAGAGTCAGATGGAGACAATCGCACTATCTCACAAAGTTGCTGATGGTGGTGGTGCCATCCTGTATTTCACAATTGAAAATTACAACAGGTTATTCAGGTTGTGGTTATGCGGTAAGCACTCTTTGTGATCTCATCAATGTATTTCAAACTCCAGTTAATGCAACAGATTGTTTTGATTCTTTCCTTTCCGTGAGTACTTTCTCGGCAGTGATGACTTTCTCAGCAGTGCTAATGTATGTTGCGACCAGCACGTTACACCTTTCTTATCAGTGTGCACTTGGTAATAAATTATAGTTGCAAGATTAGGTATGCAAACTCCAAGGTGGTTTTCAATTTGTAGGCACTTAAATCTTGTATACATGGTATGTATTCTACAATTCATCTTGTTTTTGGCAATGCACTGCAAAACTGCAAATTGTTAACTTGGACATCAATGTGAACATTACAAAAATAGAGAGGATCTCCATCTTACAGCTCCACCTTTCGATCGATCATACCAGCTTTTTATTAAGTCCTTGCTTTTTTATTTTTCAACCAAAAAAATACATTCGACAAAAGTCCAAAGCTGGATTCCATCCCTCCATGCCTTCATTGAACAACCCACCATTCTGATGGAGTTGAAGACAATGGCTCCAAAGAGTCAAAAACGTCTGTCGTAAAATTTGTAATCACGCTATCTGGGCTACAAGAATCGGGTTCCGACTTGCTGTTGCAATCGGGCAAACTAGAGTTACTGTTAGACTCGGAGTATAACACCGGCAACTTCTCCCATTGAGGATTGTTGGTGAGGAACACCGGGAACTCAGGGCTAAAAATTTGGATGTTGTGCATCAAAGAGCCATCGGATTGAAGAAGAAATTCTAAGTAGTTGTTGTTTTGTTGGGAGTCGGCTAGTGAGATCCCAAATGCATGTGTTGTGGAAGCACGGCTACAATAATTGTTGTTGAGGTTTGAGTCTGCGGAGAGCATGTTGCCTCCTCCATTTGCCGTATTTAATGTCGCTGCAGGTTGGTCGAATGATGACAATGTTGCCCTTGTATCCCTTCGGGAACGGGGCCTTCGCTTGATGGACCGGTTCGTGTGTGAATTCATGGCCATGCATGGCACTGCCACAGAAAGTGGTTGGTGCACATAACTTGTTCCTTTGGTTTCATTAAGTTCTTTCCCCACACTTGACATGAGATTATTTTCACCTATTGGTACATCACCTGTTACAACCATGCACGGCCTTATATTATAGGTACACATTAGTTTAACCAAACATGTCCATATTCTTATAACTTCATGAGAGCTCGCCTTCAAAAAGATGTAACATGCAATAGGAGAGCACGTGTGAAGTTGGGGTAGCAATGGACGACTCCTGTCCAATTGACTTTGTGACCAAGGATTGATTTGATTAAACTACATGGTTTGCCACTTAGTTTTCCATATATAGTTATGTTCACAAAATTCACTAATGTAAACAAGTATGCTAAAATCTGTACAATGAACATTTCTTCATGAATTGGTACAAGCATTTGCCAGCCCTTGAATTAACTTAAATTACAAGTATCCCAGAGGCTTTGTGAAGGCTTTTTTTCAAGTCAAAAAAATCCAATATTCACATAAATTTTTGATGAATGTAACTTCCACTATACATACATTGATTGTATGCTTCCACCCAAACTTGAACACAATGTCAGGACATTGCTATATGTCACACATGTAGAGATAACTTAGAATGTGCATAATTAATTCAAGTAGCTACTTGCCTGCAGCGATCGGCTCAAGTTTGATGCTCAAAATTTCATCAGCTTCCATTGGATTGTATGTATGCACATTATGTTGCAAACATTGGATATTTGTGGTATCCCTGAACTCATTATCACCTTCCGAAAAGATAAAATGTGGTCCAATTCCACTCCCAACAATTGATGTTGTCGAGGGAGGACCAAGAGCCTGCAGATCAACATAGCAATGTCACAAAATTTGGATCAATCTCATTGTACCTAAGACGAACTATCCTAGTCCTTATCTTGGTTGATATACATTAAACCCTTCTTCTTGCTTCTTCATTCTCTGAATCTCTGGCACATTATGTACAACTGGATTCCATGTTGAAACAAATAAGCGTAACTTTCCCTTCCCCCTCAAATAGCCAAGTCTAAGTAGCTCAACCTCTGGGCTCAACCTGCTGTAAGCAAAACCCAAAGTTTCATATTACCATCTCCACATTGAACACAATGTGTAAAGATTCCATTATGCAAAATCAATTATTTGCATACGTTCTTTCTAGACTAAGAGGTTAGTTACTTCCTTCCAAATCGCTTTTGACATATGAAGTTTCCACGAGACCATGATTGGCTATTGGAATATGCATCCTTCTCAGTGCTTTGTGGGACTTTCAGGGGGTATAAAAATACAGGATAAGCTTTTTACCCCCTAAACTTTTGCCAAACTTAATTGCAATGTTCATACAAAAATTCTATGCTTTCACCTTTTAAGATTGCACAATGTCTAGATACTAAAATAATTGAAACTATGTCAGGACAAATTATGAATTAACCTAATTTTGATTCAAGAACATTACAAATGATATTATTCTCAAGAACCTTTTTAATCATGCCGGAATGCATCGATCCTTAAAATGGCATCATTGATCTTATAGACCACACATGTTGACCTTTGCGACACTATCTCTGAGGCAAAACTTGACTTTGCCAAAGGTTGTCATATTCGCTTTAATGTAAATAAAAAATACCATGGTTGTCATCCCAGATGTGTTAGTTCTTGAAACTTCAAGTTATGTATGAAATGAAGGTTTAAAAGTGTTATAAAAAGAAAATCGGCGTTGTTAAAGGGTCAAGAAACTTGCATTGAAATTTTATTTCATATTTTTTTAATACATCAAGGATAGACAAAACAAGTATAAGTGGAGACCTGAAATCCTCCGAACCCAATTAGTGAGGGATCTCTGCTCAAATCAGATGTATCTGCAGATGCATCGGTACTTTGGGATGGTAGTTTAGGCCTTTGTAAAGCTCTCAAGATTCGTTTTTGTCTTGTGCTCCAAAAGTTTTTAACATCGTTGTCGGTGCGGCCAGGAAGATAACTTGCTATCTTGGCCCACTTATTACCCAACTTTGCTTGCATCTCCACTACCAACTTTTCCTCCTCAGGAGAAAACTTACACCCACTCCTGTGTTTGTGATACCATCTACTGTCTATAAGTGTTACAACACAAAATAATTTAATGGATCATTGGCATGAAACAAATGTATAATCAATTTGACATCTTTTTATTTTAGCTCATTAGATGTAAATTTTAATGAAGTACAATAGCATTATGAGCCCTTAGATTTTCTCTTAATTGTTCACAATCTTTGTAAATCGGATGCAAACATGGCTATACAACTTGGAATGATCGAAATATACTTCATACTCTATGAGAACTATAAGTGAAGTATATTTGTTGGATTAAGTGTTGATAAATATCTAGCTTTGAGTGCAATATAGACCCTTTTCTTATGCATCTTTGTCAATTATTGTATTCAAGGACTTGTGGATAAATTTGATGACTCTTCTCCTCAAGAAAAGGAGACTCATAACTACAAATGTTTAAAGAAGATTGTCTCCAAATCTTTGAAAAGATGCATTGAATGCCAAATATTGACTTACATTAAATGAGTTTTGATATTAGTTGTGGGGCTCTAATGCCCTCTATTGGTTTAACTTGTTAGCTAGAGATGGTTGTCATGCACATGGAACTTGAACATTTGGTTGTTATATCTGCTTGACATGTAACCATAGCTAATATCCAAATTAGGTCATTAGTTATGACATAGAAAATTAACACAACTAAAAAAAATTCAAAGTTCAGAACTAAAGAAAACCAAAAACCACTCTCATTGTGTAGACAAATGATAAAAGATCTAGATATAGTCAAACAATGTTGCATAGTTGAGCCTTACTATTTGAAGTCTCCATTAATTTTGTGGCATTAGTCTTTGCATCATAGGGTAATTCCTTTACAATAAATTCAACATAGACCTAATGAAATCCAAACTATTATGAGCTGTTCATATGGAGATATTATCTTCAATTTTTGGAGACTCAAGTTGAGCTTCTTGAGCCTTTCAAGATAAAAATTACATCCAAATGTGCACAAAAAGTGAATCTCAAATGCGAATTTGAGAGTAAAAGTTCTCAATTACGAGGTTATTATCATTTAACCAAATTTAGTTTCATATTGAATGCAAGGCTCGTATATAAAACACCCAATCAAGTGGCTACAATATAGTGTTATGCTCCATTATATTGGAGATTAAATTATCTAGAGGAAAATATTAGAATGATTATATAACCTTACAAGTTTGAAGAGAATCACAATGAAGCAAACCAATATGATATAGACGGGAACAAACATCAATTGAATCAAATGTCTATTAACAATTGCCCTAGAATACCACATATATTATGAATTGCAATCATGAAGTTCATTTAGAAGGTATGTGAACAATACATTGAGACAAGGAATCTATCTTGGGTGAGTACCCAAAAAAAATTGATGTTGAAGAAGCATATTACATAGACTTTCAACAAACATGCACCAAGGCTTTCCTGATCTCTTCCCACAAATCTCTTGCTACATATAGATTTATACTAGAGAAGTAAATGACACCAAGAAGAGTTTTGGCAACATGACAAGAGCTTTGTTGCTTCAAAGTCATGGCATGAACCAGGGTTCTGTTTCTAGTTTTAGCCGTGGGCAACTATGCTACTTTAATAAGCAACGTATAATCTATGTACCTCACCCAGGGTTAGGGCTACCATGGCATCTTGACCGTAGATCCTCAATATGTGAATTTCTAAAGGAAAGTAAAGGACACAATCTATTTAAGCCTAGACCTCATCAAGCTATGGAACAAGTTTAGTGAAGGTATACCCCACCTATACTTTATCAACCTATTAATACCTCCCCAAATACAACAGATGATTGAATTTGGTGAAACTCATGAAGCTTTCATCTAAATACAACACTAAGGTTGATCATTTGCATGATTTCAAGTCAATGCAAATGAAATGTTCAGAATATGCCAAGAAATTGTAAAATAGGCTAAATATCTTTGGACAATCCTAATGAGCAATCCCAAGGAAGCAGGTCACATCATAAAACATGAGCCTCTCAATCATATTGTCATAAGGAAAGTATGTTGAGAGGTGAAACTTAGGACATCTATGACCAAAACATTCTCCAGCAACGAACAAATTTAGAGATTCAAACTCTCTAAGTTTGAATTTCTGTAGAGTTTGGGGAACCTAAGCCAATTTAATATAGTCATGTTACTTGGTATTGTTGTAGGTCTACTACAATGAAACCAACATCTATCATGATTCACCAATCATCTTAACCGCTTCATGCAATCAATTGTGAAATGTAACATTCAACTGAAAATCATGCTGACTAAAAGAAAATTACCTTTTGAGGTCAGGCTTTAGCTTATTGACCCACCGCAAGCGACAAGACTTTCCTGTTCTTGGCAGCAAGCCTTTAGACCTTATAGAACTCCAATCACGTGCTCCAAATTGCCGAACATACTCCACCAAAATCTCATCTTCTTCGGGCATCCACGGCCCTTTCCTCAACACCTCATCTCCATTTTGCGTCGACTTGAGACTCATGATGATGATACTCCACCTGCGTTATATTCACCAAGTATCCAGGGCACTGAAAATCGACCACCACTTTCCGAACCCCAACCCAAACCGGCGTCCCAAAATCTGTTTATAAATACTTCCACTCAGCCCCTGGCATCACATGCGAGAAATTAATACGATAACACTTCAAAATTTCAATCTTTAACATCCTTTGTATGAGAGAATCTAAATTGCACATTTTTACACATATAATTGCAGACAACACATCATTGGCTTCTCCACTTCCAACCATGAGCTTTCCACTGTCATACCTCCACATTAGGTTGGTAAGTGCTCGACTTAATAGAAGACATTCCTCGGGGCAACGTCTTCGGACGAATAAATTGCAGTCCTTCTCTTCCATTACTCCGCAGGAAAACTCTTGAGGATTTCATAATAGACATTCTTGACGCAATACTTGACACGATGCCTTCATTGTGAACATTATGAACTGCTCATTGTCTCTCTGCTCGTGGGTCACTCGGTTTAAAAACATGTTCATCCGCAATTGCTCTGACTTGATCGAGTGCTTGTCTAATGCAATTACCAATTGTGGTATATGAAAGTGTAGAGGCAAACATCCAAGCCTGTGCAGAATACATGACGCATGTGAAGTTGCATGAGCAAGAATTCTTTACCAATTCCATGCACTTCCTCAGGTCTATAACTTTGTCTCAAACCTCTACCATATTGACAAAACGAAGCTCTATCACGAACCTCTGAAAGAAACTTTGAACTGTCTTGCAACTACAAAGCAAGCATCGATGGAGGCGGTAATGAGCCGGAAATGAATTGCCCTTTTCCATTACTCTTATTTCCTTGGAGGGAGTTTTTGCGAGGAGAAACTCACCAGGATAGTGATAAGACTGGATAACGATGTATCGAAATTGTTGAGCGGTGGGGAAATTTGCTCCACATAACACAACTCACCATTTGCGCATGTCTAACTCAATAGGAGGTTTTTGAACAAACATCGCAATGTCGCCTATAAACCCGATGGCTTCATGATCGCCTCATCAATTTGACATGCACCAAATCATGGCTACAGATAGCTAAGAATAGCTACAAACTTTGCAATAGGCACACAACCTTGAAGTGAAGGAGGCCAACTGCAGTACAAGGCAAAAAATTCCGCGTTTCAGATTTCAGATTTCAGATTTATAAATGAAAATTATTCTACATTTGTGAGCATCTCAGTGGTTGACGAACAAACGCAAAATTGATCAGGGTGTTAAAATGAGCTCAACACATCGCATTCTTGACAATGCGATGGAATGCACTCTTTAATGGCAAGTGTTAATGTTGATTTTTTAATAACACAATACACTTATCGAGTTTGTTGAATTAGTTCCATGTGTGGATTGATTAGTGTATGTTAAAGAGGTTATGTGGAGACCATGTGACATTCGTTAGCCAATTACTACAATGGAGAGTTAACATGAAAGATGTGCACAAGAGATGATGAAATGGGGATGAATTCTCGATGACAAGTCTAGGGAAATATTTGAGAAGCATGACATGATATGAAAAACAGCTCAACAAAATGTAAAGCCACACCAAAAGATATGTACATGGTGTATTGATTGTTGCGAATCAATAATTGGAACACTAGAGAGATACGAGTCTCATTTGCCCAACAAATGAGTTAAAAAAAAAATCAAGCATCTACACGGTGTGTTAAGAATCAAAGTCGAAGAGCGTCGTCAAACAAAATTCATGGGCTTCCTCAACGAAGCATCAACAAGTTATTAGCTCCTCCAAACCTAAGAACAACAAGAGAACAAATGGCACGACTCCAAACACGAATAATAATACAAATCCTTCACATGCTTTCTCTTAGCTTCACTTTAAACTTCCAAAAAACTCACGTATGTCAATCGATGACCAAAATCACTAACAAACGCAACAAAACCACATTATAACACCAAAATGTATGAAACTACACCACACATGCTTTAAAAAAACACAACTGTTGCACCCAAACCTCGATTGCACCATCAAAGCACCCCCAATCAACTCAAACAACAAACAAGCATGCACAATCATAAATTGCACAAAATCAAATTGTTAGGAACATGAGAAACAAACGGAGTGGATGTGGGCTGCGAAAAAAATGAAATCTTAAGCTATTACAAGCCTTTGAGCATTTAGACACATGCTAAGAGTGGCGGGGTACATTGATAAGGTTTAGCTGCACCTAATATGGCATGTTGAGCACAACTAAGGAGCGGCAAGAGAATGAGCAGCTTAGGTATGATGTTAAGCATGTGAGACTTAGCGTAAGTAAGATTTTTAGGATGTGAGATTGTGTGTGAGCTAGTGAGGTTAGGATTGAAGAGAGGCAGGCATGCAGAGCCAATGTGAGCGATAAAAGGGAGGAGGGGCAAGAGAGTCATGGAGAAAGGAGCGGGCAATTATGTAGGTGATTGGGATTGATTGGCCCATAGGCCGGCGGTTACATACCATTGTGCCCACGCTTTCATTCCACTATCTTAGCTTCCACCCCACTATTGGCTTTGCATCCATACACTTGGTCCCTTAAGTGTCCATGTGGCATTCACCAAAACGTGATCAACTTTGCCATAGTTAGATAAAAGAATTACTATTGCCCTACGTTTTCGTACACTCAAGTGTTGAACAATCTGCCTTAAGAAAAATGAGGTCCACATTCCAAAAACATAGTTGATTTCAACAATAAGTTTTTAATAAAAAAAAATCATGAATCCCCAATTTTCACACCAAGGATTAAACATGTGAGCTCCATTCTTTTCAAGTAACCTATTTCAACTTCTCAAAATTTTCACATGAAATGGTTGAGAAACAATTAAATTCTTGCCTAACACATGACTCAAATAATGGGTTTCAACAAATGTGGTGATGACACATGGCACAAAGATTAATAAAATAATAAATGTCTATAGGTACCATGAATGTTGAAGTAATTTGAAGACTACATTCCATATTCCCATCATTCCATATTTTATTTGGTTTGTTATCAAAATCTTGATAGGAGTTTGCTACTTTTAATCAATCTTAGCCGCACTCAAATTTGAAAGAATACTTGGAATTTGTATTACAACCGTACACATTGTGTGTTGAAATTGGAATAATCAAGTTTTCTTGGCATGCACGTTACGTTTTCTTGGTGCCATCTCTTTTTGGTGTTTTGCAATCACAAGCCGTGGCAAAGTTTCAAGGGTGGAGGATTTTGTGCCGCGTAATATCAAGGGTTCAATGTATTTTGGAGGTTCTAAGTGGATTGAAATTGCAACTATGGGATGAGGATTGGAGTATAAGGAGCGAGATGTGCAAAATTGAGAAGCTCATGTCTCCAATTTGAGGAAAATTTGATGACTAAGTTTGTAAGGATGAACCTTGATGTATAAGCAATGGCTTTGGCAATGAGCATATGTGCATGCATGCATCAAAATTTAAGTCTTTTGCTTGCACACATCTTCAGGTTTTTTGCCAAACAACTCTATGTTGTTGAGAATTTTGAGCAATCAAAGTAAACAAGTTTGTATTATTTAGAATTTGCTTGCAATCAAAGTAAAGAAGACATGTTCTTGCACAACTTCACATGCCATTAGGAAATTCAAGAGATTGGAGGAAAATTCCAAATATCTCTTTTGATTAGCAATGTGGTTCACCTCTCCACAAATTGTTTTTGTCCATGCATGGGACACCACAACTATGTCATTGCATTTGTTCATTGAATCCTACTTGAAAGTATGTACAGTTTGCCCTTTATAATTGTTACCCCCACAAGTGTTAACATTTCTATCACAAGATAAATTTCTAGAAAAAATTACCTTGTGATAAAAATATTAACACATATGATGGTACCACTTATAGAGGGCAGACTGTAATTCTACGTTCAATGTTGTCCTTGAAATGTTTGTCTAATCTTGAAATCTCATAAATCATCATCATCATTACATGTGTATTTCAACCTCGGTTGCTTCAAGAGATTTGTAGTTGGACTTCTAGAATATGCTTACCAAATGAGGTGAGTGTAATCCTCTTGAGCACTCGAATGACTAAGCATTATGCTTCTTCAATATTAGGGGATTGTAGTTACGTTGAAACATGGCCGATCCTTATAATTGGTTTGGAAGTAAATGTGTATTGACATTTGCATAAAAGAGGCACCATTGCAACTGATACAAGTCTAAATATGCACTCTTGCATACAATCTTTAAAAGAAGTGCAAGCAAAACTCCACAAATTTCACAAATTTGTGGTTTCAATCATAATGGAGACATGTGGCGCATTTTCCCACCAAACATGGATACCAATATGATTTGGAAGAAAATGCTCGCTAATATCAAAAACAAACTGCGAAGGTGAGTTTCAGGCAGTCAACTTGCTTTGTCCATTATAGATTTCTTCCATCCCATGTGTGCATACAAGCTTAATTTGCTAGCTCCTCAAGAAGATAAACTTTTCCCTTGATCATTTACAAAAAAACCTAGAACCTTGCAATGCAATATGGGTGACCTTCCTTGCATAATGATGGGTATGATCAAGGACATTAACATATGGACTACTGTAGAGCGCTCCCTCTTTCATCTTGACATGTGCTAGAATGTAGTTTCCACGTGGGATACAAGTGGGTCTTGGCGAATGTGAGCATGACATGTGGCAGATTTTGAGGGGGAAATAATTCATTTGTGTCGGAATAGGGTAGCCCTCTACGGTAATGGCAAGGCATAGGCTACTTGCAAGGACTTACATTCTTGACACTACCGACCTAGTCCTTGAGAATTGCGAAGCATCTTGCGGTCAGTTGCGTTTCACTTCTCACATTCATAAGTCCACATTGCAAGCATTTCCTTGAAGTCGAATTTTCTATGAAGATGCAATGCACGCCTCTATATATGGTGTCCATCTCTAACCACGGTTGTTTTGTACAAGTCTTTCAAGTATTTATTCACCTCAATTATTTACTTTGTGTGGTTGAGTAAATAAATTGTAAACTGTAGTGTGCTATGAAATGAATTTGATTTCTAAGTCCATGAAGCGTCACGTTTTAATGGAAAAGAATGTATATCACGATGGTTTCAAACCGGCTATTTCTCTAGAGTGGCGGAGTGTAATGGCCTTTGTGAATGGTAAGAGAGAGATTAATGTCAACTTGTTGGTCCAATTGAAAGAAAGACTTGAGGCTCCCTAATACTACATTCTCAAATCATGATGAAAACTTATCTCTATGTGGAGAACATGAAAAGTTGGAAACCCAACATGCATACAATAGACTTTTTGCAGCAAATTATTTTGACTAGTGGGGGCACCATTAAGATTTATTCACATATCTTCTAAAGAAGATAAGTAGATTTGTCATAGCCTTTCATTAGAGATCGTTTGCGCACCGATTTATTCATGCAAAGAAATAAGGTTCAAATGAAACCAACAAAGATCTAACTTGAAAAACAAATGAAGAAATATCCCACCTAGTAAAATCCCAGTATTTTGCATTTATGCACAAATGTTATAGCTATCATTTAACTCAACAGGTGTTTTGGTCAAGAGTTTGTTGTTTTGGAATCAATACCTTTCATGTTTGGTAACATTTTGTTGCATATTCAAAGGTAGTGTGGAGGTTTGAACGAAATATAATCTATATCAGTTCAACTGAGGGTCAAACTCATTTTGGCATACTGAGAGGTGCTAAACTGAGTTTGGCCTTAAGGAACCAAAATTGATTGCTCTTCAAGCAAAGTCAAACACTATAGTAAATGGCCCTATTGATGTGGGCCATATTAATTTTCACCCTACATTTACTGTATTTCTAGAAAATTAACCCTAGTGATTCTTTTTTGGGTGCTACTTTTGATGTCAAGTGACTATTTTATTTTATGTAAGGTGTTGATTGAAAGTCTTAAGAAAAATTGAGGGAAGAAGTGAGGGTCTTGGACCCATGTTAACTTCACCCTGATTAGAGAATTATAGTGGCCCACCCTAATTATTTCCACGCCAATTTTCCACCCATAGTGATAGGACTATTTAGTATAGCTCCAAGCATGCTCTACAAGTGGAATGAAATAATTGTATCAAAAAACCAATGGAAACTCCCGATAATCTCCCCCTTTTGTTGAAGGATAACTCTAAGTAATGTCATTTTTCTTCCTTCACCTTAACGTCCTTCTTGGTAGGGATGGTGGACATGTTTTTCTACATCTAGGTGCCCATAAAGTCAAGAGATGAGGCAACTATCAAGATGAATTTCCTCATAACCACGGGGAGGTCACTCCATTGTCAAGTTGAACACCATGTGTGTTAAGACAAAATCTACTTTTTCTAAAGGGCATCACCAAAATGGGTCAAAATTTTATCAAATTTTTTCATGAGTAGATATACATGGTGTCTATCACATAGTAAAAAATGGTAACCAAATTTGATGATCTTTTTTTCTTATAAAACATACCGTTTCTAACTAGAATGATGCAGAATTGAACTAAAACAATTACTACAAAAATGAAGATGACTAAAAATTTCAGAAAAATATACAAAAGATATTATCAATGGTTATGTATATGTAGAAAAAAAAATCATAATTTTTGAAATTATCTATGGCATGTTATATTGGGTAGCAAACTTTTAACGCACGTGGTGTTCAACTTGACAATGGAGTGACCTCCCCGGGCTCATAACATTACACTACCATATATTCCCTTGAAGGTAGGTTTCAATTTACATCAATCGACAAGGCGATCACTTAACTTACTTTCCTATCATGAAATTCATTCACAATGTGGCAAATTCACAAGTGTTTCATATACAAGGAATAACATGAGGCTAAGTGGTGAGGTTGTCATCTTACCGTTCCAAAAATGGTCGGCCATCGACAACAACATGTTGAGTGCACTATCTAGGGATTAATTTGTAAGGTATGTGGGTGTTACTTGGTTTGTCGTCATGTTCTCCAACTTCTACCGATTAGATTTACACAACAAAACTTGTGTTGTTGCAATAGAAAGTCTACAATGAAGCATCAGTAGAAATCAGATTGAAGATTGGACTTCCCCCGATTTAGTTATGGTTATTGAAAGTGAACATTTGTTGACTCTTTAACTGAATACATAGGTCCTCCCAATTGTCTTCACTAATAAGTGTAGAGTACCTAGTTGAAGATATTCGAAGATGTAGTCCGATCTCTTTTCACATATGCCTTCATGGTGTTTGCTCTTTGATCCTCTCTAAACCACATACAATCAAATATAGGGGTCTGATTAAGAAGAGGAACCAAATATCACATGCATACATTATGCACCAGTGCAACATGCCTACACATCATAGGTCCGTACTAGATAATGTGGTGGTGGTGGTGGTCGCCACAATCCCATTGTCTCTTACCTTTTCAAAAAGGTGGGACGATGGCGTTCAAGTAATGTGTCATTTGCAAGGGTACACATGCCAGGATGGCACGGGCCCATGCTACACCATTTATGGCAAGTATCACTAAAGTAGAAGAAAACTATGCCCAAAAAACTTGCAGCCGAAATCGGCTGCAGTTCTTTTGACCAGCCTGATCTGCAGTCGCTTAACGACTACAGATTTTTCTTTTTCTGTTTTCGACTGAAATTTTTAAATTTTGTAGGCGTGTAATATACCGTTGGAAAGACATTTTCAAGACCTTTCCAACGGTATATTACAAGCCCCCAAATTCCTAAATTTCAGTCACTAAACCCCAAAAAAAGAAATCTGCAGTCATTCAGCGACTGCAGATCAGGCTGGTCAAAAGAACCGCAGCTGATTCCGGCTGTGGTTCTTTTGGCATATTTTTCTACTAGTGTATTTTGTGTCACATGCGTAATATTGTCATTTACCCTATTTTGAGGCGTATGCTATGTTACACTAATGACCAACAACTTCACCATTTAGTGTCACCTCATGACACTTGGCATTCAAGTGCGGTTAACTTACTATTACCTTGGCATGAGTATGTTCAATAGTGTTATGAGGTGTATGCCTATGTTACATAATGGTCTAGAAGTTGACAGAAGAAGTCTACACAAATGATACTTGGCATCCGTATGTTCAAGAATATCTTCCCCTTGCACACTAAAATATAAACACATGACACTTGCCATTAGTATGCTCAATAATATCTTCCCCTTGCATATGAAAACACAAAACTATGATCTCAAGTATCCCAATGTGCTACGCTAAATGTCATAATGTCCACATTCTTATTTTTTTATTAAAGAAAGCTACTTATGTTGATGAATAGTATGATATTGGCAATTAACAGATGTGACACTTTGATACCTCTAGGCATCTAAGCTTGAGACATCTGTAATTGATAAAATAAGAGAGTTTGCATCTATTTAGGAGGAGTATTATCAGGGAATTCTTTTTTTTGCAAAGAGAAACAAATTTCAAGGAGAATGCCAAAAAAATGCCAATTATTGAAACAAAGCATGGTGGATTTTGTATCCTAACATACATAATATGTAATGAAATATTGTCCTCATGATTGAATTTGGATGAAAAATCACTTAGTTAGTAACAGTAACTGCAACATTGTAATAAATATCAATAATGTCAAGAGAAATTTACAAGGAATGGCAAATAATGTTAGGTTTACATTTATTGTTTGTGAAATTACGTAGGAGGTTAGTGTTGAGAAAGACAAATAGAATTGGTGACACTAAATACAATATTTACTATGGCCATAGACTTCTAAATCATGACCATGGACTGTGGCCAGTGTTTCTAATCCTCTCATTGGATGAGAAAAGAGTGGCGGTCTCATTTTGTTTTAGAAGGTCATCAAATATAAGAGTGACTATGTCCAAAGAAATGAATGAGAAAGTGATACGGAAATCTACTTGTCCATAAACGGATGATGATTGATGATCACCAATATTTTATGATGAAAAAACCCAAATAAGTTGACTCATCAGAATATAAAGATGACCATGTCATAGTTTTATTTCCTTTATGTCTAATTTAACAATATCTCTTCAATGATGTTATTTTAGTCATACCCCTTTTCATGTTTATCTTTATTTATTTAAAAAAATTAGTCTAAGTTTGGTTTACACTATGTCATGCGACAAAGACTTTTTTTAAATGATGTGGATTTCATTTGGTCACGTCTTTGAACCACCAACATTCCACATTATTTAGAGTATTTATCACCACAATATCAAAATACATGCATTTATGTTAATGCGGTTGCTATATGGATGAATAAACAAAGTTAGAAATTTTGCAATTAGGTTTGGCCCAAGGTATATTGTTTGGGTAAAGAGCCAACCCATATACGAGGTCAACCTAATTGCATAGATCAATGTAGATGTCTAGTGCCCTCTGTCTATTTTTGTCATTGGATGTAAATCTGTATACAATGAAAGACATGGGTGGTGGTGATGAGGTCATCGCCCCACCATTCCCATTGTTTTGCCTAAAACAAAGCAAAACAAAACAAAACAAATATTATTTAATTATTCAAAGAATAATGATCACATGTTTAGACCTTGGACAACTAACCAACTAGTTCAACTATTAGCTAACTAGTTGTTTTTCGTAACTATAGTTGTTTGAGATTTGGCCTACCAAAAATCTAGTTAACTACAGCTACATCTAGTTAACTAAAGTTGAGCGTAGCTTGCAGTGTAGTACCAAGATAGATGAGAGCATCTATATCTTTTCCTTTTCTTGTATTCAAAATTTTTAATTTAGGACCTGATTCCATTTGTGACTTGAACTTAATCAGCACCCAATGAGCACGACCTCATTATCTATAAGTAACTTAGAGTATAATGGGTTCAACTGCTACAAAGAATGGTGGGTTCTATTCCTTCTTGGGGATGGGCCGGCGTGGATGACAAGCATTAATTCTTACATAAGGTCTCTTAAAAAAGTTATTGTAATATATTTCATTTCATTTTTTGAGATAAATTAAAAAAAAAAACTCGTCGGCTGGCTCTTTACAAATTTTGGGACTCTCAAGTTATAGTTGTCTAACAATTTTTCTAGTTAACTACAATTGTTCTTGAATTCGATCTTAAATTTTTCTAGTTAACTATAGTTGTTCCCTAAAATGTATTCAACAAAATTTGGTCAACTATAGTTATTTTGGCAGTTGTCCAAGGTCTGTAAAGTTTCCTTCTCGAAACAAACATGTGACAAAAGAAAGAGGAACGAAAAGTGTGGGACTACAAGTGCAAAAGGTAAGTAAAGTGGGAGAAACTAGGGCATGCAACCAAGGTGGCGACATGGCATGGGTAATAGGACAAAGTAGGACAAAGTAGGACAATCTTATTGAAAGATAACTTAATATATTCTAAAAAGAAATTTGTTCTAGCACTTCATGTGGGCATGTGAGCATGGGCATGGGCATACATGCATAAGGCGGGTATGCACATGCATGGGAAGCATATTGTATTGGGTATATGATTGCATGGGTGTATGGGTTGGGTACACTCAGGATATTAATTCATGTGCACGGGTGCAACAAGTCAAGATGGCACATGTCCAAGCTAGTTATGTACAAGGAGCTAGGGTTTGTAAACCCAAAGTGGGTTCAACACAACAAACATGGACTCTATACCAAATTGACATGCAATTGAACCCTCAACCTTGAATGGGTGACACATGTGATTTCTACACTAAATATTGTATTTGGTTTTACCAATTCTATTTTTCTTGCTCAACAATAATTGTAAAGTGCTTGTGTACACTTGTAGAAAACTATGCCTAAACCAACCTGATCTGCAGTCGCTAAACAACTGCACTTTTTCTTTTGGTTTAGCAACTAAACTTTTAGGAATTTGGGGTTGTGTAATACACCGTTGGAAAGGTCTTGAAAATACTTTTCCAACGGTATATTACACACCCCAAAAAATTTAAAATTTGCAGTCGCAAAATGAAAAGGAAACATTTGTAGTTGTTTATCAACTGCATATCAGGCTGGTCAAAAGAACCGCAACCAAGTTTTTTGGGCATAGTTTTCTACTAGTGTGTAGAGTCAGCAACACTAAATGTAAACCTAACATTATTTGTCATTCCTTGAAAAACTATTTGGGCACTATAGATTTACAATGTTGTAATTACTATCCATTACTAAGTGATTTTTGGTCCAAATTTCAATCATCCATGACCATATTTGTAAACTTATTTGTAAGAAGCGTCATTAGAAACCTTATCACAATGACACTAAATAAAATATCACTAAAGACAATATGTAATGTAGCATTGCCATTTAAATACCCATTGCCATATAACACATTGTGTGGAGCACTTATGAAGAACTTGGTATGGTTAACTTCACCACAACCTTGTACAATTTTCATATAATCATGTGTGGATGCAATGTAAGTCCAAAATAAAAGTCCGCAATGATGTAACCATATAATACACATAGTTTATTTCCTCTATACATTGGTTTCATAAGATTACTTAGCTGACGAGTTGTGTTCATGTTCCCCGTAGTAGATTCGAGAATAAAGCCTCCGGATGCCAGACTTTCAATGCTTCAAACTGAATTTGAAAGCAAGGTAGTTGAACACAATTCATTAACTAAGTAATGCTAAGTTAGCTTGTCTCAAAAGTTGTAAGGAACCTATCCAACAAAAAGAAACCTGTAACTAAATTTAGAACATCACAAAGCCTATCATAAGTGCCTAAATGAGCAATTCCATACACATAACATTATTAAGTGTGTCAGTGTGTTCTCACGGCCCCCAGGAATATAAGCCGGGATGCCGTCAGTTAGCTCACATTTAGACTGAATATGAGCTAACTCACGGCATCCCGGCTTATATTCCCGGGGGCCGTGAGAACACACTGACGCACTTAATAATGTTATGATACATGGTCAGGGAATCCTCACAAGTTTATTCCTAACACCTCAAAATGGCAGCAAGCTTGACCTTTTCACCCAAGCTGGGCCCCGCACAATTGGGTGGCAAACAAGTTGGCGATTTAATTAAAACTGAGTAGGAAACTACAATTTTTTTTTCATACTAGGCATTAATTCTACCCCAAGGGGAAAACCCCGTGTACATTCACCCTTGTAGAGTGAATAATACTCGGATTGAATACCCCATATTCATTTTACAACATAAGTGGAGAATCATGCTGGCAAAATTCATGGCACTAGGGGTGCAACACCCTAGTGTTTAAGTAAAATTATGTTGTGTTTAGGAGAAAACCCTAGAATTGATAGGTGTATACATTTAGTAGTAAGTTCAAAGCAATGAAGAGATGTTCCATAAAATAACAATGTTCAAACAATATGAAAATGTCCAAAAAACCATTCAAAATTTATATTCTTAGTACCCCTGTCAGCCATAAACCTCCACCCTTAAGCGTTGTAGTCCGGGTGGGAGCCTATGGCTAACATGTACTAGCTCAACTTCACTTACTCCTTGGAACTTGGCACCCAAGCTTCCCCGACATAAATGTCAAACACACAACTTTATTCAAATAACACAAGGTCCAAGCATTGAGAAATACCCTATGCCCTTGTAGTCATTGTCATACACACTCACCCCTTAAGTCTCCATCACGCCACACTTAAATCCTAACCCTATTACACTGAGCTATCATAAGTTGGGGTTTGAGCCAACACTGAGTTGATTCGTAGGAAAGGCCCTCCCCTTCCTATTTCAAGTTTAACTAAGCACTCAGCTCCACCTCACTAAAATCCTACTTAACATTTTATGCCTTCATTAATGCTCCATCAGCAGTGTACCAAGTAACATTTAGTGCCATCAGTGGCCTAGCCCATCCAAGGCTCGTCTTCACATTGCTTAACCTTCTGTATTGGTTGCAGCCCAGCCTCTATGTCTTCACCTGCCATAGCAACCTCACATCCACGTGTCTCGACCTCCTTCCCCTTTTCTGCCGAGTGGCTTGGCCTGAGGTCACGGCGTTGTGGCTCCTTGAATGTCTAGAGGTCCTTGGCCTTGAATGTGGCCTTCAAGCCACACACTGCCGCGCCACTCTGTGAACTTCCACTCTTGTATCCCAACCTGACCCACATCCCCGAATGCAGCAATTTTGATAGTTGTTTAGCGTGCCTTCGAACTGGAGCTCATCTCGCTAATCCTGGTAGCTTCCTGCGTGGGCTCCCCGATCACTCAGCCCCAATTCAACCCACCCTCTCACAGGAGAGTTGAATGTCCTTCTTGCACTAGCCGCCCACCTTGACAATCGATTCCCTTAGCTCCTCCCCCTCTGTCACCTTCTGCATATGCCTAATTGTCAGCACTGCCTTCCAAGTGGCAGTGTGAGGCACAATGTGGAATCCCTTACCCCCTGGCATTGCGCTTTCAGGTTGCTTGTTGCCTCAGTCCCGCTTTAGTTGCTCTCCAAGTCACCTGTCTGATTGACTGCCTGATATCCAAGTGAGCAGATAGTTGCATTGTGGTAGCAGTAAGTTCGATGCAGGTGCAGAGACCCTCACAGCGCCTTCCTGATCTTTCGAATCTACCTCTTGGCATGATCTCAGGTTCGTCATCACCTAATGCACTCACCCATCACCGAACTCCCAGAGAGTTGCAGTCACACTGAACCAGCCTAACTGTCGGCAACTCAAAAACCAAAAAATTTGGCAGAGCTTCCGCGCCCTAGCCACAGCTCCTCATCCTTGTGTCCCCACCTCTCTCTAAAAACTCTCTGCCTCAGAAGTCGAGACCCCTCCTCCAATTTCCCGGAAATCTAGCAGTGATAGAGAGCAACTGCTCTCGGCCTCTCCACGGGGGGTCACTCTATAAGATTTTTGTGCACCACGTGCGGCGGAGGGGTATTTGTTTAGGGGCTATTTACCTCCAAGGCACGAATTAAAAGCTCCCTATAATTACTTAATTTTCTAAAATGGCCTATTTTTTTGCACCCTACCATTACTTATAATGCCCATGTCATTGCAATTTTTTGTAGTCTACATTCCTTTTAATTTAAAAAATTAATTTAAAAATGCATGCAATGCCAAAGTGGTGGGAAAAAGCATGGCAAGAAAAAGGCATCAAGAATACCTACAAGAATCTACCTACAAGATGTTGAGATTGCACGATGAGAGAGAGCTTGGAGCGATCAAAGATGGAAGTTGGATTGAAGGCAACGTCACCATGATCTCGCAAAAAGATCGCAAAATAAAGAAAATTGAACAGTTGGGCAAATATGGTAAGGACAACATGCAAATCACAAAGACTCCAACATTGAATAAAACGTGTGTGCTATGAAGAAGTGGTACTGGAAATGAACATACATGTTGGAATTGATGATGTCGGAGTAGAGAAGTCACCGAAAAATGAGAAGCCACAAGAAAAATGAAAAATGAGAGGCCACCAAGAGAAGGGAGACAAGCCACTGAGAGATGTCGGGAAGATAGTTAGGGTTAGAAGCCACCAAGAGGTGTCAGGAAGAGAGTTAGGGTTAGGCTTACAATTTCATCCATTTTTGGGTAAATGATGAGTCATTGTTCATCCATCCCTCGTAAGGCATGTGTACAAAATTGATTGTACTAAACATACATCCTAGGATCCTTATTTTCAGCCCCTATATTATTTTTACAAAAAGGAATGGTTCATATTTTATACCTATCTATCTTACTTGTAATGGGATTGTCTACTTTTAATGGACCCTTCATTATTTGGAAATCTTTTATAAATTTTATGTCAAACGAATTTAATCCTTCCTATATTATGCCGCACGTTGTTTTTAAAATGCACTAAGTGAACCCCCCGTGGGCCTCTCCTGGCCTCAAACACCACACTGACCTTCCACCTTGCCCCCCCCCCTTAAAAGAACAGTAATCTAAGCCTAAACAACCAATAATCTTGGCACATGCCACTTGAGCTTAAGTGTCACTCAAAACCTAAATGAACTAATTACTTGTTTTTGGTCTTTTCTCTTTAATTGCATACAATCTCACAACTTAACTCTAATCATTTAAACTTTTGAAACTTCAACACTTCCTAGTTTTTAAACCAATCCAACAAAATGTTAATCCTAGTGTTTGGGTATTTTTAAGGTTAACTTGAGATGTGGGCACATAATTGGGCTCACAACCCAAAAAAAACTAACATGTGTCAACCCCAACTAACCCGGCCCAATGTTCATGTGCATGTCCGCTACTACGACGCGTATCAAATCATTGCAAGCTATCATCTAATGGAATTTGTGTCTAAAGGCTCAAAACTAACTTATGCCCAACATAGGCTGCGTAATAGAATCATATATTATCACTTTGTGGAAATGGTGGTCCAAAGAATGCACTACACCATTTACGGTATTTAGTGTCACATGTGTAATCGTGTCATGTGCCCTATTTTCAGGCGTATGCTAGGTTACACTGATGGTTAACACTTTCACCATTAGTGCCACCTCATCACACATGGTGGTCAAGTACATTTACTAATATTTTGTATGAGTATGTTCAATACCGTAGGCTAATAACATGTTGGGCAAAAAATGTCCAATAAACTAATTTTTAAGAAAGGGCTTAGACGGTCCGTAAAAATGTTTATAAAAAATAGAAAAATATGCATATAAATAGTTATTTATAAATATATTTAGGCACATAACATATTCTATGGACAAATCCATGTATTGTAACTTTTTCTTCAGCGTGTTACATAATCCCTAGTGTGTGTGAGTGTGAATATGTGTGTGTGTGTGTGTGTAGGTGTATGTAAACTGAATATCATCATTACTCACTATATACGGTATTAATGTCAAGTAATTGCTCATATGTTATATGGTTATATGATTTTGTGTTATATTGCGAGTATTGTGTGTTACATAAACACTGGTGTGTATGAATGTGCATGAGTATTCATTCATGTTGGCTAAGTACGTGATGTTAACCTTAGGGTTTAGGTTAAGCCATCTTGGTGTGCTAATTAGGGTTGTGAACATTATGATTCCGCATGCTCCCAAGCTTTTGAAATTCTTGAGTTTGAGAGGTTCACTATCTAACATGTGAATGCTAGGTTGACTATGTGTGAATGCCAGGTTGACTCCATGTGAATGCCACAATGAATGCACGTGACGAGGTGTGTTGTCAATGCATGTGAGATGTTGACTTTGGATTGAGTTGTTCCAAGGCACCAAATTTTCTAATATTTGGACATCTGATGATTGTTTTTCCTTACATTTAGGCCATTTGACCCAATAAATTAAAAAAAATGTTAGGCTTGATTATTATTGATTATTTTCCACTCAACCTGCTAGCAGCCAATGGTAGTATTATGAGGTGTATGCCTATGTTACACCATGGTCTACAAGTTGACTAAGTGTACGCACATGACACTTGCCATTAGTATGCTCAAGAATATCTCCCTTTTACATACAAAAATGTAAACACATGACACTTGCCATTAGTATGCTCGAGATTATCTTCCACTTGGATACTAAAACGCAAAACTATGATCTCAAATATCCTAATGTGCTACGCTAAACATCATAATGCAAATAATCTCTTACTTCAAAAAGTTATATGTGTTGACAAATAGTATCATATTTGCAATTAGCATGCGTGGCACTTTGAGACCTCTAGGCATCTTGTTTAGGCCCTTCACAACTAGTCTACATGACACTAAATACCATCAACGGTGTAGCCCAATACCCTATAAAGGAGCCTTCCAATCAAAGGCATCCATGGGTGCGAAATGAAGATGCCATAAGAGCAACTCCTACTGATTGCAATAAAATGATTTGGCTTTTAAAAGAATTGGCCCAATGTTGCCCATAAAGTCCTTACACCTATATTGTAAAATTTCATTGTCAACCAATTATTTTAAGAGAAAGAACAAGTCTCTAGAATCCTTACACCTTCAATTATTGTCTCTGTCTCTCTCTATATATACTATGTTTTTACTTTCCTATAAATAAACCGCACAATTCATAAAATATAACCCCAAAGGGCTAAGTACTTTAGGGTTAGGTAAGTTTTACCTAACAAATATCCTTCATAGATCCGATACCATGCATCTACGGACAAAGATAGTTACCTTGTCCTATATTAAATGAAATGAGACATGAGAACTTCCTTTCAATGGTTAAGCCACATGAGCAGTTTACCCTAAGTAACTTCTGGGATTAGTGTAAAAGTGTGCGGACGTGTGGGAGGTGTAGGCTAATTGCCTCAATCTTCTTTCACACAAGTGTCAAATGGCTAAGGAACAGGTAGAATACTCAATGGCAATTTGGGTATGCAATGATACAATATGTATGATTATGCCTTATTTGATTGTGTGGCATAGATAACAATTGGGTTATGCTATTATTCACCTCGTGTACGTTACTAACCCTCTCTTTGGATTTGGTTGGTGGCATGGGCACAGGTGAGGCAGACCCTTCACAACTGGCAATATTAGGTTTTGTATTTCGTCTTCTTACAAAAAATATTGTGTGTATAATGCTTAAGTATTCTATTAGGAGGAATACAAAGCATGTTTTGATTTGAGAGCAAACCTTTGGAGTACTCTTTGTGCATAGTCTTAAATACTTGTTTGAAGTTTGACTTTGTAAGCCTTGGATATGGAATGCAATAACTTAATACAACCTTAGGAGTTTAAATGCTCAAGGTTTTTTCAACATCTTAGACACATACCAAGATGAAATAGTAGCAATAACGTAGAGATGGGTATGCAATGATATGGTCTTGAGAGATGGTCCCACCCACCCTCCTGAGTGTTGAAAAGGTACATAGATGTGTAGAAGAACCGTTTGGTCTCTGAATAAGAGGACGTATTATGAAAGGACTATGCTTGAAAATAAGCCTAGATCTATTCAAGAAATGTCCAGCTCTCTCTCTCTCTCTCTCTCTCTCTCTCACACACACACACACACACACACACATAGTCACCTTTGTTTTCTACTGAGAAGCTACAAACTTTCAGGTGACCCACCCAACATTATCCTCTCTTTTTTAACATGTAGGACTTCATGTGACTTCCGAGACACTTTCTCATCCCTTCTTTTCTTTTCTTTTTTGATATGGTCACTCTTATTTTTGATGACCTCGTGTAAAACAAAGTGAGGCCACCCCTGATTTCTCAACCAATGAGATCATTTAGAAAGTGATGGTCATGGTCATGGTCCCTGGTCATTGCACTAAATATTGTATCTAATGTCATTGGCATGTTATGTCAATGTGATAAAAAAAATTTAGTGATGCTTTTAATGAATATGTTTACAAGTACCGTCGTGAATGATTCAAGTTTGAAATATTTTCATGCCAATTATTGAAACAAAGTTTGGTGTATTTACATTCTAAGATTTATATTATGAAGTATTGACATAGATGACTGGAATTTGCATGAAAATAGATGACACCACACAAGTGGATTACGATCAGTATTGAGCAGGACAAAGTGGAATACTAAATATAATACTTAGTGTAGTGTAAACATCTATGAAAATAGGCACTAAGCCGCCCCCACTCCCATGCCCACGCAAACATGGGAAGGAGGTGGTGAACAAACATCGCATGTTAGGGTAAAAGACATCGACATTCCTTTTCCATTTATGTCTTTCTAGTGTAAACATGCCCTCATCTCCATCCATGGATGTAAGTTGTGGATGTTTTTTTCTCACTGTGATGATTTCTCTTCCAAATCTCCGACACCTTCTATTGACTTTGAAAACTATTAAGTTGTAAACATGTTTATTTAGTGTCATATGTCACTATGGTAACTTTTCAGATGACATTATTTATGAATAAGTGAACAAAAAAGTTCATGGATGATGGATGAGTTCATCCATTGGCCAAAACCCTACCTTCTCTTGTCAACAACTTGTGATGAAATATTTTCATGGATGATTGAAATATGGATGAAAAATCACTTGGTAAGTGACAGTAAATTGCAACACTATAAATCTATAATCCCCCAAAAAATTTACAAGGAATGACAAATAATGTCAGGTTAACATTTAGTGTTGGTGACACTATACTGTGGTGTACAATTAGTATTGAGCAAGACAATTAGAATTGGTGACACTAAAATATCATATTTAGTGCACCAAAGTGGTTGTACTCAGATGTCTTATAACATTTGCATCTCAACTTCAATTCTGAAACTTGGAAAAGACAATTTTTGCGGTTCATCACCAATGCTAACCAAATTTGACAATTTGTTAACCCCATCCAATGGTCATAATTGTTTGCGTTGGGAAGTGCCCACAATAGGGCCACATACCTTAACTTAGTTCGAAGTAGAGGAGGTACACTAAATATGGTATTTAATGTCACTATGGTAACTTTTCGGATGACACTTCTTATGGATAAGTGAACAAAAAAATTCATGAATGATGGATGAGTTCATCCATTGGCCAAAACCCTACCTTCTCTTGTCAACAACTTGTGATGAAATATTTTCATGGATGATTGAAATATGGATGAAAAATCACTTGGTAAGTGACAGTAATTGCAACACTATAAATCTATAATCCCCCAAAAAATTTACAAGGAATGAAAATAATGTTGGGTTAACATTTAGTGGGCTGGGGCGAAACAACCCGTACACTGGTTCCTTGGAGACAAGGGTTGAGGCATCCAACAAGGAACGAGTGTATGGGTTGGTTTGCCCAAATCACATTAAGTGTTGGTGGCACTATACCGTGGCTTACAATTAGTATTGAGCAAGACAATTAGAATTGGTGACACTAAATATCATATTTAGTGTACACTAGTACACACCCTACCCTACCAAGGCTCTCCAACACGAATCACAGACATCCAACAGCGCCATCAAAGGCAGGGGCTGCAGGTTGGACCAATCCGATCTCCACCAATGACGAACCTCCACATCACCATATCCAAACCTGCAAAGCCTGTAATTATCGGTCTTAAGTTATGTCTACATACTCCGATTTGTTGTCATGGTAAATCATGGATTATCATCATTTGGAGTTAGGCATAACATTATTCAGATCCATAACAATGTTCTGTGGGACTGAATGTGGGAAATATCCGGGAATATATTCCATGGAATATTGTCAGTCCCACATAACACTGTTATGAATCTGAATAATGTTATGGGTGTTGCTATAATGTTTTTAAAAATAAAATTAAAAAAAATCCCTGAGAACACCATGTCTTTTTCCCTCATATTACATAAATAGCTACACCAAATAGTCTTATTGATGTGGGTGGAAGATTTGTGTGGAAATAATTAGTGTTGGTCATACTCCTTTAGTAAGATGACTTCACGGAAGTGCAAAGTCAAATTCGTGATCTTATAAACCAATTTAGCAATAGGTTCTACCAATTCCATGGGAATCACAAACCAAGTTCATTGTATAGACAACCAATTCAACTTGAATTTTCAACCAATTTCACTACATGTTGTGAAAGATTTCGTGATTTGGTACCCATATTCACAACTTGAGAAAATCAATTTTATGAACTATATGATTTTATTTCACAAAGAACAACACATCGTGTATAAGATTCTCCTCATTGCTCCCCACGACTAGTTCTACCAAAATTTCAATTGACCTCTCTTCTCCAACCTTGGACCATGTTTGCAGTGATTGCTTGTAAGTCGTCATGGTGTGACCTAATGATGTTCGAGGATTTTGGAGATCGTTCTGTCGGACATGGCTTTTGATGTGTCCAACATCTTCAAAAGCTTGTTGTATTTCACAAAATTTGTGAAATGGGACATTGTTCACGAGGACGTACCTTCTCTCAAGGCTAGGAATCACCTGGGTTTGAATGAATCCTAAGAACTTGTTTGTATTGTAGGCACCAGGTGTGACATTGTGTGCAACGACTCCTTCACAACTAGCTGCAACCACCAAAGATAAATTTTGAGCCCTTGAGTTGGACAAATTCGTTGGCATCTTTGTCCTCAACAAACCCTTCCAAATTGAAAGTGTAAATTGAAACCAACCTCATCCACGTAAACAACATCAACCGGCTGCCCACCGAGCCCTAAAAACCTTTGACACCACTCTATACACTCTCTAAGACGTTCTTCATTGTTATTATCATGCATCAACTTGACTTATAATCCAGCTTGACTTCAAAAGGCTTTGGAAACACAACTGATACATACATGGCGTGGGAATTGGAAAACTTTATTTGATTAATGATGGAAAGATTCTACGGTGATGTCTGGATCTACATGAAGCCTCTCTACTAACCATTGAATGTGCTCATGTTGTAAAAATGAATAGCAAACACCACCTCCGTCCGATCGCAGGACTCCAATCCAACGGCCCCATCGAAACCCGGGGCCTCAGGATTTCCGACCTATTTAGTCTCCACCTATGAGATCTCGCCACCTCACCGTTTCACCTTCTCCACGTCAGCGCTGTCGGTAGTCGGTAATGTAACCTTCGGCGCCATGGCCAATCGTTACCGCCCGCCTTCGCTGTGCCGCCCGGCTGGGCTTTAACTTTACCTTGTTAATCGCAGAAAGCAAAAACAGCAACACCAATTTCGCACAACAATCACACGTGCCACCAAAAATGTAAGTAATCAAGGTAAATTGCAGACACTGTAACTTACCTCTACAAAAATCAAACAAATCATCGCTGCCCAATTCAAGCCCGCCTCGCTCACATCATCTCCGCCCGCGATCGCCCCATCGCGCACATCATGACATCATGATCGATCGATCGGTCCATACCACCGTCCGGCTGGGTTGCGTTTGTCGGTTTGGTGGGATCGCAGAGGCAAGCATGTTGTTGTTCCCGGTCCTCCGCTTGCGTTGCTGCATGCGCAAGCATCGAAGGCATGCCTTGTTGGAGTCGCAGGATTGTCTGTAATTCATCGTCTTGTTTTCCCCCGCGCATTGTATATGGCGGGTATGGAGTTGGACTAGAATTGTTTTACAGCGTTTGGAGAAACCTGCTGTGAAGCCGAGGGTGTGTTTTTGGGCTAGGTTTGGGGTTGGAGGGTCGATGATTACTAGGATAGTCTGCAATTCATCCTCTTGTCCTGTCGCAAGCATTGGGCATGGCGGGTATGGAATAGGACTAGAACTTTTTCAGACTTTTGGGCGAGCGAAGACGTGCAGGCAGGGAGGCAGGGCGCGGTTTGGGTCTCAGGGAGCAGTTGCAATTCACCTTCTGTTTTTCTGTCTTCCCGCTCGCAATGGATATGGCGGGTATGGAGAAGGACTAGAAGTACTTTTTAGATTTTTGGAGAAACCTGTCTCGAAGCACGGGAATTTGGGTCAAGGTGTGTGTTTTGGCTAGGTTCGAGGTTGGAGGGTTGATGATGCTAGGATAGTCTGTAATTCATCGTCTTGTCTTCTCGCGAGCATTGGGCATGGCGGGTATGGAATAGGACTAGAAGTTTTTTAGACTTTTGGGCGACCGAAGGCATGCAGGCAGGCAGGGCTAGGTTTGGGGTCGCAGGGTTGTTGTTACTAGGAGTATCTGTATTTCACCGTTTTCTCATCCCGCGCGCATTGGATATGGTGGGTATGGAGCTGGACTAGAACTTCATCGAGGAATTTGTAGAAACCTGTTTGTCTGTCTGTCTGTATGTATGTCTCTGGAGACGCGGCTTGGAAGCACAAGAATTGGGGTTATGGTATGTGCTTTGGATAGGTTTGCGGTTAGAGGGTCGGTGCTGCTGCTGCTAGGATTGTGTGTAATTCATCGTCTTGTCTTCCCGGGAGCATTGCATCTGGCGGGTATGGGGTAGGGGAGAAAAGTTTTAGAGTTTGGAAAAACCTATCTCGAAACACGAGGATTCGGGTTAAGGTTGCACGCTTTCGGTAGGTTTGGGGTTGGGGAGGGTTGCTGCTAGGATTGTCTGCAATTCATCGCGCGCATTGGGGATGGTGATGGGCATGGAGCGGGACTCGAGAGTTTTTTAGATTTCTCCAGTAGCACAAGAATTGGGTTAAGGTGTGCGCTTTTGCCAGCATCTTTCTTGTGATCGAGGGAGGGAGCTTGTTAGAATACTTATCAGAAATAGTGTGTGGAGGGGGCTCCTAGCATGTCTGTAATGCATCGTTTTGTCTTGTCTTCCCACGAGCATTGAAGGTGGTATGGGTATGGAGTAGGACTAGAAGTTCTTAAGACTTTGGAGCAAACCCCATTGAAGTAGTAGAAGTAGAACCATGTAAGCGGGCAGTGTGACCATGGCATCCTTCCTTTCTTTTTGCTAAATTTGGGGATCGGAGAGCTGCTTAACTTGTCTGTATAATTCATCGTTTTCTCTCTTCCCGCAAGATGGCAGTCACGGATGAAGTTTCTAAGACTTTGGAGAACCTGTCTGTGCAGAAGGAATACGCGGACTCTTGGAGCACTCGGAGGATTTGGGGTTATCGTGTGCGCTTGCTTTGCCAGAATCTTGCGATGATGATGCTTGAGGAGGGGAAGAAATGCTTATCAGAGTATCCCAAATCTGTATCTGTGCAGAAGCTAGGTTTGTGGCTCTCACAAGAACCCTGGGCGTACTATAATAAGCTTTGCCAATTCCGTGAGCAACATTGTTCGTGAGTACGTGTGGCTGGTGCGAATCGGAAGCCTTGGTAGTTCCATGTTTGCGATGACTTGGCTCATCACTGGAGGACAGTCTCGGGGTACATCGACACCATCGAAGTAGAAGAAGAACCATGTAAGCGAAGCAGTGACCATGGCATCCTTCTTTTCTGTTTGCTAAGTTTGGGATCAAAGGGTTGCTAGAGTTGTCTGTAATTCATCGTTTTCTCTTCCCACGAGCATTCGAGGTATTGCGAGAAATGCTTATTAGAGTATCCGCATTCTGTGTCTGTGCAGAAGCTAGGTTTGTAGGTCTCACAAGAACCCTGGGCGTACTACGAGCTTTGCTAATTGCGTGAGGAGCATTGCCTTTGAGTACGTGTGGGTGTGAATCGGAAGCCTTGCTGATGCATATTTACGATGACTTGGCCATGAACTGGAGGATAGCCTCGAGGCATGTCGACACCATCAAAGAAATAGAAGAACCATGTAAGCGAGCAGTGACCATGGCAAGTTTGTTCATTTTCTTTTTCAGTTTGGGATATGAGGATTGTTGAAGTTGTCTGTAATTCATCGTTTCCTCTTCCCATGAGCATTCGAGGTATTGGGAGAAATGCTCATTAGAGTACCTGTAAATTGTGGCTGTGGAGAAGCCAGGTTTGTAGGTCTCTCAAGAACCCTCGGCGTACTATGAGCTTTGCCAATTGCGTGAGGAACATTGTAATTGATTACGTGAGGGTGCGAATTGAAGCCTCGCTGATCCCGTTTTGCGATGACTTGGCTAAGAGGTGGCGGATAGCCTCGGGGGACATGGGGGACATCGGCGCCATCGAAGAAGAGAAAGCAGAAGCGTGTAATCTTGCAGTGACCATGACAACAACGAAGACTACTACAAGGGTGAAGTCGGAATATCTTGCTTGGGCGAAGGGGAAACATAGCCTTCTGCGAGAACTTTCCGTAAACCTCATCGAGTCGACCGAAACACACCTCCAATTGGGTGTGAAAGGCGCCAAGCTCCAGATCCTCATCCCCTCCACATACCAATTGCTCACAACAACCGTGTCATCGACGACGCCCCCGCCACCTGACTCCGACGAGGTTTTCTTGGTGGTCACCGCGGGCGCCGTGGACAGCAGGTTGGACTCGTCCATGTTAGCATTGAATGAGAAGTTGGAGAGGATCGTTGTAGCGCAGGAGGCATTGCACGAGGTTCTGGATTTGTTGCTGGCAGTGGTGATAAGTTTAGGGCAAGGGAAAAGAGTAGACGAGCATGAGGAATTACAACATGTGAAACATGTGAAACATGTGAATAGTGATGATGACGAGAATCATAGCAACAAGGGTTGCGAGTCGGACGACGACAGTGGTGGGGGCGAATCCATGGCCTCCGAAGAAGATGACGATGAATTCGACCACCACAATGACGACGACGATGCGGACTACACCGCATCGGGCTACGACATCGCCATGGGCGAGACGGCGATGACCAGCAGCAACACGGAAGTCGAGAGCCGGGCTCGCGGGTTTTTACACGCGCTAGCGGAGACGGCGAGAAAAGAGTGCGAGGAAGCGCAGACAGCTTTCAGAGGGCAAGAAGATAACCTCCTCATGTGGTGTCGCGTGATTTCTAACCCCACGAGTTTAAAGATTCAGTTGCAATTCGAGCTCGCGGGAATACTCGGCGACCACATCGCCGCGGGCCTTAATCTTTCCCTTGACGATCCCGTCACCCTCCATCTCTCATTCGACAAAGCCATCTGGTGCGAGTCGATTTTCCGGCCGCATAAGCCGATCGATTATGAGCAAATCCAGGCGACGCAACCGCACAGGGCGGACGTCAATGCCATCGCCGCAACGGAAACGCTGGCGGAAACCGGACCCGATGACATCGACGTTTTCCTCGACAAAGAAGCGGAGAGAGCGAGGGGACAAGACCACAGGAGCTACGGGTTGGAAATTCTCTTCCCGGAGCTGACGGTGAGGTTTTTCCAGGCACTGAACCTGTCACGAGAGTCGACGATAACAAGCAGCAGCAGGAGGCGGAGGGAATCATTGTCGTCATCATCATCCTGGCCATTGCAGCTCGAAACCCTAAATGTTTACATAAACGAACTAAACCCTATCGTAGGGTTAGCAAGGTTCATCACGCACCAACTGCGACTCCTCCCGAATTGGTGCCTCATTTGCTGGCAACCGCTACAATCTTGCGTCACACGGATGCGCACATGTGACCGCGATTTGTGCCTCTACCGATTCGAAGAGCTCGGGTTAGGCGCCACGGTCCTCCAAGAAGTGAAACTTTCGCCCGAGCTCGTGGATTTGGAGCTGTCGCTCGCGAATGTGGCAATCACCTCGGCCCGGGATGTGTTTGAGCCGTTCCCTGCCTTCTTGTTGACCAAGGACGGTGTGCGCGGACGCAGTGGCTGGTTCAGCAGTGCTGCTGGGCAGCATCGCGATCGAGCTACCTCAATGGCGAATCGGGAGAACAAGAACATCCAGCTGCTGCAGGCAGTGTTAACGAGCATTCCTCCGATTGGAACTCTCCAACCATGTGCGACGGAGAAGGATTTGAAGAGGGTTTTGATGCGAGCTTGGTATGTGTCGAGTTACCTGGGAGCTCTGGACGCTCCTCATGGAGAACCCATCCAACCTTCGCAACCTGCAGGTGTTCTGCCGCACCAGAATCCTGGAAGCAACAGCCAATTTGTCTGGCGGCCCAAACCGAAACCGGTCGAGGTGAGTCGTTCACATACATTCTGATGACATTCTTGTAACATTCTTCAACAATGCCTGTGTTACAGTTTTCTTGGATGATGGTGTAACAGAAGTAAGCAGAAAGAGCTCAAGAGTGGTAGGATCATTAGATTGATGCTGAAACTCCTCCAATCGCCCTGCACTTAGTTACTGTGAAGCTCCAGCATAGTAAGTTCATATGGGTACATTCTGATAGCTTAACTTAGAACATTCTTCAGCAATGCCACTTCGTTTTCTTTCTATTTCACAGCCTAGGCAACTGCTACGATGACAACCTCGTGACGGAGGTTGTAACGGAAAAAAGCACAAGAGTTGGAAATTGATAGGATCATTAGATTGATGCTGAAGCTACTCCAGTCACTAAATTCTGTTTGTGTGAAACTCCAGCATTGTCAGTTCGTATAGGTACATTCTGATAACTTAGAACATTTGTTTTTAGGCTAAGAGAACAAACCTAGCCCTATCGAAGAATCTTATCAGTGAATGTTAACCCTTCTTTGTTGCAAGCACATACTAGTTCTCTGGCCCTCAATGTTCTTCACTCTGACTAACTCTTTACTCAGAATGTTGTCTTTCTGACAAAGGCCTACCTAAGCTTGAGGGAGTTTCAGTACTTTCAAAAATAGCATTTGTAGTTACAAATGGCCAAACTTCAAAGACAATGTACTCTATTCCAGTACTGAACCTTGTGTTTGAGATTGCTACATCTAGAGTGTCAGATTATCAGAACACTTTTTAAAGCTAGATTTGGTGACAGAACAGTGTGAGAGATTGCACTTCTGATTCACACTTTTTGGTCAGCCATAGTTATGGTATACTTCAAAGTTTATACTATGTGGTCGGTATGTTGGAATACCAAATTCTATGTGGTCCAAGCATACTGGAATTTTGGATTGCAACTCGCATCAAGCTTAACCTAAATATGAGTTTTTATAAAGAAACCACTCAGGATGAATTGAGGGGAACCCAGTTATTCATGTTGAGAATCCAACACACGTGCACTTTTGATGATCATAACTAAATCGAGGAAGGTTGGATATTCAATCTGGATTTTGTTGCCTCCTCTAGTTTTTGCTAGACCTCTACAAAATGTCGTAATATTGATAATTTCTCATGATTTTTGTGGATTGATTGTTGCAGGAATGGAGGAAGGAGCGTGGACTGGCCTACGATGTGATGCGCTTTGTCCTTACAAGTAATCGTCTCTCCCTTCGATTACTTGGCCCGGAAGAGCAAGTTCTCGAGTACGAGAACACCATTTTCCAATTCGTGATGCTCCATGACTCGCCCGAACGTGAGGCGCATTTTACAACGCGCCGTGCACAGGCTGGTGGCTCTTTTTTCGCTTTCCACGGAAGTGCCCCCGAAAATTGGTATTCGATCCTCCGGAACGGCCTCCGTAGCATGAGCAACACGACATACATGTCGACGGGAGCGGCATACGGCGAGGGCATCTATTTTGGCGGCAACATTTCGACGTCGTTCCAATATGCAAGGGCGGCAGTGGCATTGTCATGGGATAAAGGGTGCCTCAAGGACGGCTTTCAAGTAGTCGCAATTTGCGAGATTGTGAATGGGTGCACGCGGCACAATGCAGCTGATCACTCATCGCGCAATATCATCGTCGTCCCAAAAGAGCACGAGCGCGACGTTGCAATTCGGTACCTCTTGGTGTTCCGGCCATCACCTAATAGCTTCATTCGCGGCGACCACAACATCGAAGGCTGCGTTCTTGGAAACAAACTCAATCTCTTGGGCCACTACCAGCAGCTTCGAGACAACTATGAGAAGTCACAACAAGAGCAAAAGCAGTCCCGCATGTCGGCCCGCTACGAAGTCCTACGAGCAATTGCCGAGAAGAATCGCCACAACGAAAAAATGACAACAACAATTTCACCAGCATCGTTGAAGAGGAAGGCCGAATTACATGAAGTGCGACCACTCTATCCGCAACCCCAGCAACTAAAAGGCGGAAAGCGGATTGAGGGGGAAAGCGTCTCAATGAGAGCAGTGATGAAGGACTTCAATGCTCTTACAAAGGCAATTGACAAGTCGCCTCCACTCTCGACCTTCATCCAGTTGAGCGAAAACGCACCCGTGCTCTCTGGCATCGTCATTGACATCAATGAATCGGAAATTTCTACGTGGCGGGTTTCGTTGCACCCGTATTTGTTCAAACAAAGCCCACCACTTTACAAGGATTTGACTGACCTTAAAAGGATGCGCAACACGCAAGATGACGTCCACGTCGTCCTCGAGGTCAAATTCCCGCCAAATTACCCGTTTGAGCCGCCATTTGTGCGTGTGTTGTCCCCGAGATTCATCATGCATTCTGGCCACGTCACAATTGGCGGAAGCATTTGTATGGAGCTTCTCACCGCAAGTGGGTGGAGTCCCGCGTGCTCCTTTGAAAGTTTGTTGGTGCAAGTCGTGATGGCCTTCGTTGAAGGACAAGGCCGGATCGACATCAAGAATTCCATTCATGGGCGTGACTACCAGGAGCATGAAGCACGCGAGGCTTTCTTGCGAGCCGCTCGCACCCATGGCTGGAAAACATAAAGACGGAGAAAAAAGAATTCATCTCACCCTTGTACACAAAAAATTAACTCGAAACTTAGCCCTGTTGCAACACTAATTTCAAGTTTCCACAAATCCTTGGTTTGAGCATACCTGTTGTAATGTTGCTGACGATCATGATGCAGTTTGTTGTGGAGGCTGAAATTGACCTAACTTATCATGTGAGCAATCAATCCTTGCAAATTGACTCTGCATAAGTTCTGAGTAGAATAAACTTTGAACAGACAGTCGGCCAGTTAGAGAACTTACTTTTTTGATATTGGGTAACAAGAAAACTTACCCACAGGCTATTCAAACCACTTTGTACAAAACAATTTTGGTACATCAAGGTTGTTTGTTACAATTCTGTAAATTTATTTTTGCACACTGCAATTGAAGGGTCGACAGAGTAGTAGTACAACTATTGTCCCATGACATGATCAGTTATGTTTGATAACAAGCTCGATTAGGTGGATGATCCATCATTCCCACAACTTGTGATCCACTTGCTCTCACATTAGGTATTTACTTCATAATTTAGCAACATTTGGGTGACAGGTGGAGACGGATTTGGACAAGTGTCAAGACAATTTTGAAAGTCATTTGCATTAAAAAAAAGTGCGTGGATCTAAGGAGGAATTTGGTAACTATGGGTCTAAATGACTTCAAAAATTTGTAGTATATTCATATTATGTGCAATTCATTTATATTTATTTCTACAATGTCTAAGTCAATCATGCACACCACTGGTCCAAATGGCTCAAATAAATATACTAAATCAGCCAAAGGATCGGTGTAACCACCCTCTACCTTATATCATAAATTGAAGTACCTAACATGTGGCCAACAAAGGTGAAGACACATTGACTTTGTATAAGTTTCGAGTATCTCAAACTTGAGAACAGTCGACCCACTTACAGACCTACTTTTGTGATAACGTTGTGAGGAAAGGAAACCCACGTACTTTTTAAACACTCTACAAAACAATCTCAGTGCATCAAAGTGGGTTGCGCCAGACATGCCCATAAGAAAAGTGTCCCTAAAAGAGACACTTCCAACAGCTTTTGCACTTTCAGGCAAGTTGCAAAAAAATTCAGGGAAAATTCTTGTAGATCTGCAAAATTGTGAAAAGTTATTTCACATAATGAACCTTTTATGGATTGAATTATAAGAGTTGTATTCAGGTTTCACTATCCACCAACAAATACTCATATCTTTTGTTCATTTTGTCATAATGGCAGTATAAGGGTGTAAGGAGGGCTTAAGAACACGAACTTTGACTAATCACAATGGCTAATCTAGGATTTTCCCGCTCAACGAGGTGGTCCAAGAAGTGGTCTACAAATCTGGTCTTACAGATCTGGAATGCCTTGGGACATGAAAAAATAACAAGCCTCCATCCTGCCCTCAGAAATAAAACTAGTACAGGAAATCACAAAAAATTGGTTACTAATAAATAGGATGAACAGGCGAACAAAACAAACATAGACAACAACTGAATTTGTTTTCTGAAAGCTTCCAGTTGGAACATTGCAGATCTTGGATTACTGAAACCTAATCTTGTAAGATTAGGCTTCAGTCATTCAAGAAGATCCAACAGCAAACTAGCAATGGCATTGCAGATCTGCTTTTGCTTTGCACATCCTTCAAAGCATTCTCTAATTTCTATGCAATGACATCCACAAATAAACTATTCAACAGACTTAGATAAAGCTTTTAAACCATGGGTTGAAGCTTGGAAACACAACTTTCAAATGCCATCCACAGATTGTATAGTAGAGTGTTTACCCAGTATCCAAATAAATCAGAATGAAGACAAACATAACGAAAGGAGCACACCCTTGCATACCTTGTCACAATACAAAGACATGGAACTGATAACTATATGACATAATTACAATACAATAAACCAGAGGACTGGGTTACAAATTTGAGTACCAATACTGCACATGCTTTAAATTTAATTTTTATGTCTAGATTCACTAAATATCACTCTCTTTGATCTCTTGCAAAGAAGACTATAAGATTCAGATCTATATAAATGTAACACTATCCATCAACATAATCCACAAACTCTTCAAATCTATCCTAAGGAGCAATTTATGCAACCTAGAACAAATTCCAGAAGTCCACCTATCAAATATCAGTCCAGTATGGACATCAAATCAGTCAAATCTGAATCACCAAATATGCTCATAATATGAATTGTCATAGTTAGCACTTGTCAGGCCGACATCTGTGGATCATATGTCCACAATTTGGGTTAAAAGGAAAGTTCCATCTTCAGCACTCCACATTCAGGAGTGCTGTAGACATCCAAAGTTAAGGAGCAAGTTACTATCATTTGATCCATCAGCTAACATACCGCCTGTAAAAATCAGTCTAATTTTCACAGCACTCGAGACTTGCACCATGGGGTAACAATCCCCCTAAACATTGTTCTACACTTCAAACACACATAAGCACAGCAGGGTTCTTGTCCAACTTGTGTCTGCAACTTGAAGATGGCAGATATAGCCACTGAAATTGAAAGGACTCAAATCATTTTCAATACAAACCCGGACTCTTCCTACACCTATCCATTACAATTTGTGAAAAGACTACAAGAATCCAGACTTCATGGACTTCCTGGACTCCTAAAGAAATCCTGCAAAGATCAACAAAGCATCGGTCAACAAAAACTTCACATGACCTGGACATTCGAAACCCTAACCATCGTTCCACAAAGTTTGTAAAGTCATGAGACGATCCACCTCCATTTAGGAGAGCTTCAAACAATAGTCTTTCAAGGGGCATAATCCAATGAAATGAGATGTTTTACATAGGAACTTCCAACAAGACAGACCCACATATTTACCACATTGTCAAGGTAAATATTTGTGGGACATCATCCAAGGGCCCAAACACATATACAAATTGGAGAGGAAATTGACCCAGATCAATTCCACGTTTAGCAGCACTCCCAATATTTAGCCTACAGAAGTGACAGCTTCCCACACTCATCACCTTCCACTCTTTGAATATGGAACCAAAATCCAAGCAGTGGACTGCTAGTATCCGAGACACCCAGAAGACTAAAGCAAGGATAGGACCTACCCTATTTCCACTTCCATGAGGTAAATTCTGACTAGCAACAAAGTAAGGACATAACTGTACGCAGAATTCCTATGAGAGAGTGGTCTCTGGGATTCGAAATGCGAGATGTGAGAAACTGGCCAGAAAGTCCTCCGCCTGAAGGCCCAGTAGCCGATAGTTGGAGGTAGCTACAAAGGTTCATTTAGAACAAGGGGCTTTTTCAGATTATTGAGAAGAGCGAGGATAGTTACAAATTATGCATACAGTTGAGGAGGTAGCTGTAGTGTTGGCATAAGTGCAATGATCACAAGACCAGTGACTGGATTCATCACCACTGCGACTTGAACCCCCACTTCTGGAGCTTCCAACTTTCGCCCTTCCACCTCTCTTAGAGCTACCTGTATTTTTAGAACTGGTGCTGCCCTTGGCTGCACCTTTGCTGATGTCGACATCAGAAAGCCCGTTCTCTAGTGCGCGAACCAAGTTCTCAAAATACGTCCTCGTAACACTGCAAAGACAACTCAATCACACTCAGACCACCTGTTCAAAGGACTTTCAACTGCTGGCCTTTACATCTCCAATATCTGATCTTCTATTGAACTGAAAGCTCTCATATCTCACAAGCTTAGAACATTACAAAAAAATTACATACCTGGTCAAGCCAGCCAGTTTCGTGCGGAAGTCATTGAAGGAGCATGTTGGATTATCCCCTTCAAGAAAGCCTTGCAAGTCCTTCTCTGCGCACTGATGGAGACGCTCCAGACCAGCCTCAGCCTCACCTGCCAAACCCTTTCCACATTAGTACATCCACTTCACCACATGATCTAGGTCACATAATTTTGTTTAGGTATCTCGCCCCAAGACTAACCTTGAAGGTACTCAAAGAACTGCCTCTTTGTTTGCTCAAGCTCTGGTAAGTAGTAACCATACGCGTAAGTCCATTTCAGTACTCGACGGCACTCCACAATCTGCAAAAGCGGCTCAGGTTGCTCAGGTTCCAGAACAGAAAGCCAAGTAGTATGTTTCAGTTGTTAGTATACACATTGGCAGGACTGAGGTGATGCCCAATCTGAAGTCAGCAAATCTTCTGCTCTTGATCCTATGATTGAATCTGTACTGCAGGAGCATTTTGAGTATTTATTGAAATCCTTTAAAAACATCACAAAGCAAAAGATAGAGTTACCTGCAGCCAAGCATCTGTGACAAACTTAAGTTGAGATACAGGTTGGCACTGCTTATCACTCAGCTTCTCCATCTGCACATATATGAAGAGAAGAACTCATCATGAAGAGAGTCTTGTACACTGAATGACATCATATAACCAATGGACCTGTCACCTGGCATTACTAGTGTAAAAAAGATAGTAAACCACTAATGATGACAGCATAAACTTGCTGCAGAATAACCAACTCCCTACTGGTCCACCATGCTGTTGATTCCAGCTGATGATTGCAAATAACATAAGATAGTGACTGCAAGCCTCCAAATACCCTGCAATTTCCTAATCACCAACACACTCCAGCCACCTTCCTAATTATAAAACAGGGTTGTTGTAAGCACCTGTACTTGCTGCATTTGCAGAAGATCCGAGAGCGCCTTTGCCCTTGACTGCATGAGGTGCAAAATCCAAATCAGACTACAAAACAAATCTACATTATTACAGGATACAAGACACAATAACTAATTGTACCAGAGGAAACAGCCATTTCATGCTGACCATGCTACCACACCAGACAAAGACAGCACACCACAAGCTATTACAACCAGATGCCAGTACTTACAGATTCATTTGTGGCCCATCGTTCATAATAATGAGTATAGCGTTCAAGTGAATTTTTAGCCATCTCTCTTCTCCGCTCTGCCTCATCGTACTGTACAGAGTATTGAAATGAAAATTGTCAGAAGAACTTACTGAACAATAAACACGACCTTCGTGATGCACCCAATTCCATAACCATCACATAACAAGGTGTTGTTTGAACATTTTAATTCAAGTTTTCCAAAACTTGATAATACTCTTCACATATGCTCTACAAAGGGAAAAGACTTTCCCACACTTATCAGCAGGACTACAAGCAGAAATCTTGGTAAGATTGATTGTGGCACTTAATGCATTCCAACTCACCACTCCTTCTTGCTTTGCAGTCTCATAACGATTACAAGCATAAAAACCCCCAGTTCGTTCACCATGATCTGTCCATGCTCCCAGACACAGCCTGCAAAGAAAGACATCCAAACCAACCATCATTAATCACATTCTCATCAACAAGACACACAACAGACGAGTCCTTCAAGAGATTTCATACAATCATGAGAAGCTCACTGAATATTGAAGGTGCTGACATATAAAGATGTTTTTGGTTACAAGGGTTACCCTTACCAGCAAAACTCAAATTTGCAAGGAGGCGTGCAAGTTATGTGCATGCAGCCTTGATTCTTCTCGATGGGTCGCTTACATTTAGGACAAGGCTTGCTGTTTGCAAGAATCCTGTTCATTATTCACAAAGAATATCCATTAGCAGATATAGGTCACTTCATCATACCCCATACTTGTCAACCCAAAAAGAACACAGTTGGGCAATTGCACAACACCTGTACCCAAAACACAACCTTGAACTTCCGTCAAAAAAACCATCACATTGATCAACACAAATGCATGTATAACAAAAAATGTTTTATGTGACAAATCCTCATGCACTGCACCACCTTGAAGGATCTCTTACCAATTCATGTTCTCAGATTCGGCACAATTCTTCAAAACCCACTTGTTGACTGTCTCACAGTCTACTGGTCGATGTGCCTCTTCCCGACACTGCAATACGTAGTAGTGGTATCAGAAACACCTTAACCTTGTAACCATATGAAAGACCTATAAACATGCACCTAAATTTCCACTAAAGAACAAGAGATAAATCCTTATAAATTACTGGGAAAAACTTACATTCCAGCAGAAGTTAAAACCACACTTGCAGACAAGGTCATAAGAACCAATGCCAGGAATGAACTCCACTGCATAGTCACATCCAGGAGCTGGGCACCATTTAACCTGTAAGATGAAAATGAACTTCCTCTCAGATCAGAAGTTCCATCCCACGAAGTGTCCTCTTGAAGCAGTGTAACAAGTGGCCAGGAGTTTCCCAGAAACATCTTGACTCTGGTAATTATTATTTCAGGTAGGTTCAAGACAGAGACAACCTTGATCAACATAGACCAAGGAGAAAGACATTCTGTAGAATTTCTTTTGTCAGCCTCACCCACATAGGCAAATCCTGAACTCTCTAAAGGACACCTGTCACCTCTTCAAACAGAACTCCAGGCTTTATACAAATGATCCAAGTAAGAACACAATACCTTTCGATTATCTTCAACATACGATCTCAAAAGGTATCTCATATACTTTTTTTGATCGTCCAAAGAGACTAGGCTTAACACCATATCCTCTCCAATGGCTGAACCACATGATGGATCCGCACAGCGCAAAGTTAAGCATCCAGGTCCATCATTAATGGCAGTATGGATGTAACCTGGACCCAAAGAGGTCGCCAAAATCAGCACCGTGTAATGTTGAATACTAAAAAATAACCACAACCCTAATGGCTGAGTCAAAGTGAAAGCCCTACATTAGGGTGAGGATTGCAAGTGAAAACTTCCGAAGAAGAAATATGTGCCACTCTAGATACTATACTCATCCACTTCTACATCAATTTTGAAAACCAAAGATACAAAAGCAGACCGGTAGTTAGGACAACCACAGTAGCATCACATCTATACAAATCAAAGAGGGTAAACTTAAGAGTTGCAAGTCTGCAGATATACATTGGGACTTACTCACCTGTCCAGCAGGTCTCACAGAAATAGTGACCACAGGCAGGAGCACGCATCTTCTCAACAGGATGCACCTCAAAGCAGATCTCACATGTCATCTGTTGTAGCGTACAGAAATAAGTTGCAGCATTAGGTCAATTGAGAGAAAGTTGATCTTGAAACACCAAAATTGCCTACAAGTTCCATCCTTATACTCAATCTTGATAAAGCGATAATAGAAAGAAGGGACATTTCACCTCTTTCACCCCTGGCTTTCTAGCAGGGGTTGGTCTCTCCAGTAGACCAACGCTTGCCCGCACTCGTTCCTCATCAGCAAACCACTCGTCATTAACTTTGCTTACACTCCTGCCACCAGCCACAAATTAGACGTTTTGTGCTTAGAGATCTCTTCGTAGCCCATAATAACCATGAGTATTCAAATGTTCGAACCTCTGAAATAGGTCAATTTAGGGTTGAAAAGCTTCTATCAGGCAGGGATGTCTGTCACCCATGTGGCTGCTCCTGTACAAGTCAATATACTTCTCAATTTTCAGAAGTAGGAAGGAAGAACCCATATTCACCATTTGAAGTGACGAAGTAGGATTCCAGCATCCATAGGAGATATAGATAGAAAGTTCGTGATAGTTGCAGTAGCTTCATCTTGTCGCTGTCGAATGTCTTTCTCACTAAGAACTGTGTAGTTGGTCTGCAGAAGCATACAAATCATACTCATATCAGGTCGTTGTCCTCCACGAACAGTTGCTACCAAACTACCAGTCTCGGTGAATTTTACATTGATCCCAGTATGTCGGTATGACAACCCCTAAGCATCCATATAAGAAGGATGAATTGGGGAAAAAATACCCACGTCCGCTCAAAAGTAGAAAGGATTTTAACAAGAAGGTCATCACAAATTGCATGGGACTCAACCTACTCACTCACATGAGTAACCATCGGACACTAATAGATTAACATTTCTTCTCTGACGAGAGAGGAGATAGATATATTGCTGCTCAATTTCCCCTTCCCTCGCTCGCCAATGTTTCCAAGCTAAGAGTAATTAGAGAACTCAGCAAAAGAGACCTGTGGTAGCCGGGAACTAGGATGAAGATCGTCAGCATTAGAGTAATCAAAGCCATAATCTGATTCGTCATTCTCATCATCGCTTGCTAATGGGTCTGTGTCCTCATCCTCCTCTTCATTCTTGTAATCATACTCCCCATCTGAAGTGCCGGGCCACGCATCTTGCATTTCATCTTCTGACTCCATCTTTTCTCAACTTCGTACCACAGTCGTCGGGCGGCTGATGAAAAAAATCAGCGTTCGCCTTCGACTTGGCGCTTTCTTCCACAAATTGCCACGAACTGCACCTCCAAATACTTAACCTCGAGCCAAAATGTGACAATTCTCTAGTAACACTAAACACAGAAGCAAATATAGCCCTCTGCTGTTTAAACCCGTCGAGCCCACCAGATACGACGATGCGAACTGGACACGGACATAACACGACAGACTCCCTAACAAATTCTGTCCAGATTAGGGAGCTATATGCGAGCAGAACAAACGAAGAGTGGTCCTGGCCACAGAAAAGTGGAGCCAGACGTCAGCCACACGTCAAGAATCCCTTCGACAGTAAGATGAGAGGAGCTTCGAGCACAATTTGCTGAGTGGATGGTATAACCAGTAGTGTGAGAGTGAGAGAGAGAGAGAGAGAGAGAGAAAGACACCCCCGATTTAAAGTGTACGTCGCCTCCAAAACCACCACCACAAGTTCACATGCTGCACATACGGCCAGTAGTTGGGAATGAAATGATCAAATGGAGAAAAGCTGCCGATGACAAACGATTAGCCTCTCTCTAAGCTTGCAAATTGCTATGAAAACCGACAGGCTAAACTTGCAGATCTCGCCCAAACTAACCCTAAGTAGCCACAAGCCGCATCCCTTGAAGCTCAACACCACTTCCCTTGACGCCAAATGGCGCTCTACATACGATCTGCAATCGGCGATGGAATTCGACACAGCAGCACAGCACGCGCGCACACACAAACATACACAAAACACAAAACACAAAACTCACAGAGACAGAGAATCTAGCCACGAGATGTGGCACATCGACACGCTGATGATGATTCACGTAGGGTTAGCGGCCGATTTAGCACTCAATTCCCCGGGGCCCCGCAATACCACCACCAACTCAAAGACTGAGTCAACTCTCGCAACCCAAACCCTCCTCTCCCGCAACACAGAACCTCAGATAACTCGCCCCACACACATCCTCATGGCTCCCCGATGCCGCCCCGGTACGGCCCCGAGCACAAATCCCCGCACAGCGATGCCGGCCACCCCACCACCACCGCTTCAGGGTTACTTACTAACCTAGTTTACTGTGCCGCAAACCCGCCCTACCATCACCACCGCCACTCCTCTCATCATCCCCCTGCCCCCCATCGCCACCATCGTCAGCATAATCACGTATTACGACGCTGTCTCAGGAAATCCCTCCCTCCATAAACCAAGTCGACCCCTGTTCGCCACCGTAAACCCCCCTCTCTCTCTCTCTCTTCCTTCCTTCCGAGAAGAGTCGTCTTCTTCTCCTTCTCCTTCTCCTCCTCCTCCTCTATTTTCCCCTCCTGTCTGTGTTCTGTGTCTGCTTCCTCTTGGTTTCGTGGCCTTGTGCTGCGGGCCTTGCGTTGTGCTCTGTTTGTTTTGTGTAAGTAAAGTAAGGATGTGTGTCTTGCGACGTCCGGGGAGGGCCAGGGAGCGTCCGAGGACTTGCTGCCCCAGTAGTCGTGACCTAGTGAGGAGGGGTATTTTTTATTTTTTTTATGCCGCCTGCCCTGGAGGCCCCGCGAGCTGTCCACGTCGGCAAGGAGTGTGTTTTCAGGTTTTTCTCCCCTGCCCAATCTGCCCGCCCGGTTTTTACTGACGGAGGCGGGGCGGCCGGCCGGCCGGGGGGTCGGACGGGCAGCGTAGTAGTGAGGGCCCGGGGTGAGAATTAATGTACACCGCCCTTCACTACGCGCGTGAAAAAAATTAAAAAGGGGAGCCCCAACCATTGCGACGGTTCCGGTGGGGAATCCAGTGCCCGGGCGGCAGTGCCAGGGCCGGGCAGGGCAGAGTGGATGGCGGCCGGGCAGGGCTTGTATAAGTTCATATCTGACATGGGTAGTAGGCTCAGTTTGCCAGCCCATTCCTTTTCTTATTAGGCTACAGATTTGGAAGTAGCGCGCGGGCATCCATGTGAACTCACTCATCTGAGTGGGTAAAGGGACTACTACGGTAGGTGGGTCTTAAATGGTTACTTTCTCCGACTAGCCCACTTCCTCCTAGGATATGGAACATGCGAATAGTAGCAAGATCGTTAGCGAATCCAAATCAAGGTCGTAACCACTTTTCTTTGTAGTTCTTGGAGCTCATATGAATATCTTATTCATCATCAAAATGAATTCTTTTGTGTTTCGTGTTCATTCAGTGATCGTAAAGGTCCCCTCCCCTCCGCCCAATTATATTGATTATTGAGTCTACAATGATTATCATGTTTTGAGCATGCAGTCCAATCTCTTTTAAACATGTGTCGTTTTGGTACATGTTCTTGGAGCTGCAACTTACCACGTACCGCTCAAATATATAGGTGTCCCATTAAGATAAGTAACCGAATTAGGCATGTCTACCTTATCGACTAGATAACCAACGAGAGGAGTGTGGATGACTTGCCACGTGACCTACTTGAGTTGGTTATTATCAACCGTAATTGATCAACACATGCAGAGAAGCTAAGAAGTATGGATGACATTGTGTCTTCATGGATGAAATGTTATGATGACTTTTGATAATTCCTAATTGTTCTTGGATGAGCAACCGGTTATGGGGGAAAAAACATGTGGACCAACTTGTGTCGTTTGGGGTTATTGGCTTGGGGAGGCCTATAGGTGTCTATGATATATGTGTAGGTAGATTGACCTTGTGAATAGGTTGACTCTTTGCCCATGCAAATTGCCATGATCAAAACCAAACCACAAAAGGACCAAATGCCCGTCATAATATTTGTAATATTTCAGGTAACCCTTAAAGGACGTGGGGGCATGTCAGCCTTCTGTCTCAAAAAAAATAAAAATAAAGGACGTGGGGTCTCAATATGTGGCCTTATACACAGTTTATGCAGGCTTCATCAAGTTCATAAATCATATTTTGTATATTTGTGTGTTTGGAACTTTGTTATATACATTGTCTTATGTCAAGGAGAAAATAGAAATATACTCATACTAGACCAGTGATGATCAAAATGCAAACATATGTATTTGCCTCCAAGGACACCCATGATCCATATGAGCTTAAACTCTTAAAACACCAAAATGTTTAACTTGTTCAAACAATGCACTTGAAAAATGAGTTTATTTTAGATAGGGTCGCTTTAGACATGATGAGCTGAAAATGAAAGTATGTAGTTCAAATCCGTTGTTTTTTGTTGTTTGGAGAGGCCCAAGTAGAGCCTCTTAGATGCTTGTGGGTTAAATTTGCCCTAGCTCACAATATGCACATGAATAATTGTTTCCAATATCTAAGAATGGAGACATGGTGAACTTGGAAACCGATGGGAGGAGATGAATGACAAACTACGGGCAACAAATCATTCATCTTGCTCAACATAGTTACTAAAGTTCTGATTTTATAAAATTATTAGGTCGTTTTTCAATTTACCGAAGTTAAGTTTGAACGGTGAGTCCCATAGTTGAGTTATTGTGGATAGTTGTTACGGGCCTAGAATATACATTTCTAATCCTAAACCTACTTCATTTATGATATAAAACACGAGATTAGTTAGTGTACAAGCAGATTAGCAAATCCAAATCGAGGTGGTAATCATTTTCCTCATAAAATTCGGAGTTCGTATTAATATACTAGCCACCCATTATAGAAGCGAGAATTGATTATGTTTCTACTAAAGTGCCCGTATGGGTTTCCCCCATTATGTTGATTATGATTGAATCTTAAGTCGTTGACAAGTACAGTCTAACCTCGATAATGTCACTCTTGTTTATAGAACACCTTGATATTGTCATCCAAAACTTCGAAACCAAATTTTCTAGTGTAAAATTCCCTCGTTATTATCCCTATCACCCTTGATAATGTCACTATTTTTTTCCAAAATCTGGAGTGTAAGTGTGATAATAACAAGTAATATGGATGAAAAAGGCCGATGGACAACAAATTCTATGGATGACGTCGGCAACATTGAATTTGGGCTTTGATGTCCAAGGCAAGCCTCTAGAGAAGCTTTCTCCATTGGAGTACGTAAACATGGAAGGTGAAGATGATTTTGAGGTGGAGTATTCTACTGAGGAGCTTGTGCAATTAGTGCAAGATGGCCAGGAGGTACATGATCCCATAGAAGCAGACCCATTGATTGATGATAGCAATGATGTTGAGTCTAAGGTAGTGAAGTTAAGTGAAGCACAAAAATCTATTAAAGATGTTTTGAATTTTATGGTTGGTCAAGGTTCTCAAATTTTCAACACTATGGAGTTGTTAGGAATGGAAAAAATCCATGACAAGCTCATTAGAATTGGTGTTGCACATTTAACATCGATGTCAACAAAACAATGTGACATTAGGAGCTTCTTTGTCTCTAGTGAGAGGTCTTTACCTGATCTCAATGACACATTACGATGTGCTATCTTTGTTATTCAAACTTTTGAATTTGATTTTATGTTTAAAAACATTGAATTATCATCTTTGTTATTTTCTTTTGAACATTGTAATTTTTATTTGTTTTTCTACCTATTTCTTTGATAATATCACATTATGCATAAATCTTCCAAATGTGACATTATCAAATATGTCACACCTTGTTGATATCACACTTTTTGGTGAAACGGATGGTGCGACATTATCAAGGTTAGACTGTATTGAGCATGTAGTCCAATCTCGTGTGAACATGTGTCTTATTTGTCGTGCATTTCTTAGATCCCCACCTAACCGTACACCGCTCATTTGCCATAAGTAAGTGGGGAATTGAGATAAGTAACCGACTTAGACACGCGTACTTTAAGTGAAAACTATTGCATGGTGATGTCATGTTGAGTTTAGCGAAGAATTTCAAATTAGCATAAATTTGTATGGTGAAGTTTCTTGGTAGTTTCATAAGTTGCATGCTCTTGTTTCCTTGGGTGTTTACGTGCATGATCATTGGCATCGATGCCATGTGCAAGATAAGTGGGCATATGTGGCAACTTGTATTAAACTAACACCTATATTAAGTAGTGTGTGGTTATGTGTGGAACTAAGAATAGATACTAGAAGCACATGTGTTTTAATGACATTGGATTACGTGCTCAACATAGTGGGGGATTTACATGATCATTCAATAAGAAATAGAATCTTGACTTTGATAGTGAATAAGATATTGATATAACTTCCAAAATTACAAGTATAACATTATTCAGATCCATAACAGTGTTTTGTGGGGGTGACAATATTTTGCAAAATATTCTACCATTTAGGCTGAATATGAAGTATATTCCGCATAATATTGTCATTCCCACAGAACATTGTTATGGATCTAGATAATGTTATGAGGAAAATGAATGTATGTGCGATTTGGAGTTGCTAATGGGAACAAAGAGGCTGGAATAGTGCTTCATATGGGCTAGCAAATGCCGCCCATGGGAACAAAGAGGTTGGGTGATCTTCCTAGCACTATTCCAGCCTTTGTGTCCACATAGAAGCTCAAAGGGGTTGGAATAGTGCTAGGAAGATCACCCATGGAAGCACAATTTGGAGTTGCTAATCGTCTCACACTAATTTGTGAAATATGGCTTACATATGGTCTAAGATCAAAGAACCTCCAAAATCAGGCACAACAAATCGGACCCAAAAACTTGGCACTAGGACATGGTTCCAACCTAGTCTCCGAGCTTAGGTTCAATCTTGAGTACGAAAGTAGGGTCCATTAAACGGGGATTTGGACCTCAAGTTTCTTGAACCTGGACCCTAATGTATATCCGAGTTATTCCAAACAATACTCTCACCTTTAGAGGCACGAGTGTATGTGCTTTGAGTCAGTTGAGTTGACCAAGACATAAGTACATGAGAAAATAAATCGTTTTCCCTTGGTTGACACTCAACTTAGGGTCCCAACAATGTGTTAGATATTGTGCACTAAAAGGCCCCACAAAGTCGGGGGATAGGCAAGACATGCATGAGACGAGCCACTAGACATTCTTCGCCCATCGAGGGGCTTGAGACATAAATTAAGTGATGGCTATTCAATAGGGGTCCTAATGCAAGAACGGTTACATGTACTTCCTTTAACCTTTAACCGCTATGCAACCCAAAATGGGTCGTCATCTAATATTCTTGTGGGGTTTGCGACCAACCAGGTGGCAATTTGCGTGGATGAAAAGGTACATTATGTATTGGTTTACGGTGTTGCCCACTATCGTGTTAGCCAAAAGCCATACTCCAAGCATGTACTGTAGGATTTTTTTAGGGTTTGGAACTAAATGTTTTGGGATGTGGTCCATTGAGCTACCCAATGTGTGTCAAGTGCAACTACAACCACATGTGACCTTTCTAGTTTGCAACTCATATATTACAACTAGCATGTCCAAATTGGGCGAGGTTTTCTCTCACTGGACATGATCACAACTATGCATGACTCCACCGTACATATTTGACAAAATTTGAGTGTACATGTCAAAAACCTCATTCAAAGGGTAAATCTCAAAAAAAGGTCTTAATTTGGCCTTTCAACTTTGAGGGCAACGGACTTGATATAAATGTCATCAAAAACACCCAATTTTTTGGGAGGAGATGATGTAGTGCTATTTTGTTGTTTTTCCTAGTCCAGTTTGAAGTAAGGTGGAAATAGAACCTGAAATGGTCTAGAAAAGTTCAAATTGAGTAAGTGTGAACATGCCATTGACTTGAGATTCCAGAAAGTAGTGAGCAAAAAGACTATGGTATGATTGAAAAAGGTGTGCACATTGAAATCCACATGTGCTTGTTTATATATATATATATATATATATATATGCTAATGATTCAACTCTCTTTCTTGGGGAGAAACGCTTGGAAGTTTTGGAAAAAAAATCTAAGTCCATTGAAAAAAAATCTTGATTGTTTTGAAAGACGTGGTCGCTGACACTAGAGGAATGATTCCTCAGTTGCAAGTCTATTGTCTAAGTTTTTTCACTACCTGTTTAGTATCCAAGGGGATTGTACTGGACTAGCTTTTTTGTGACTCAACTTGGACTTTTTGGGTAATTGTGATTATTAAGCGGTAAAACATTGTTTTCTTGGCACATATTGTCGAGAATGCTAAGTGTGATTGAGTTACTCCTAAGTTTTGATTCTATGGCTTCCCTACGATGAGTTGATTGTTGAGTCTCAGGAATAATATAAAGTCTATGGCATGTATAATCTATTAGTGATCTATTAGTGATTCATAGAGAGTATACCATTGTTTGATTCTTTAAACAATTGAAAAATTAATCACAATAATTACATTGGTTGGTTAGGTTTATCACTTAAATTTTTGTGAGTGATTCAACTTACAATGAAAGTTGGTGTAGGAATTGCCCTATGAGACCATAGACTATGATCATTGGAAGTGACCATCCATAGTAAGAGGACTGCCAGTGAATCTCTATCTGGAAAGAGATTGAACGAGGAGAATCTTTTGCATTAATTGTATATGTGTATAAGTTTGAAAGAGAGACTCGATTGCGAGGTTTATAGTCTATCTCTTGATTGAAATCAATTAGGAGCCATGAAGTTTTGTGTTCAAATCAAGGTATTTTTGAGAGTAGTCTACACGTATTGTCTTTTAGGAAACATATTAAAGTCTTGAGTACAATCATCTATGTACTTCACAAGAAAATCTCGTTATTATAGTTGAGTGAGTTGTGAAGGTTATCCTTTTAGAGTGCCCCAAAAAAAGGTTCTTCCAAGCCATGGTTTGTCCATGAAAGCGAATTCATGACTTGAGAAAAATGGATCAATCGATGCGATTGCCCTATAATATTTGCAAGTTGAGGGAGAATTGAGAATCAACTAGTCCATAACATTATTCAGATCCATAACAAATGTTTTGTGGGATTGACAATATTTTGTGCAATATTCCATCATTCAGATTGAATGTAAGGAATATTCCTCATAATATTGTCAGTCCCACAGAACGTTGTTATGCATCTGAATAATGTCATGTCTTTAGGATGCAATGCCATGTTCATAACTAAAAGTTTGTCATTATAATATGTGAGTTTCTTCTTTGAGATTTGGATGAGACCATTTGATCACACGTCTTCTGGTGTCTACCGAGACCATTGTCTTTGTAGTAGGAGCCGAGTAGTTCAAAGATTTCTTAAAATATCTTGACTTAACAAGAAGCAAACACAACTAAAAGAAAGCCGCAACCATAGTACAAAAGTTGGTAAGTTTGTAAGGCAATTCCATGTGTTATTTATGATTTTATTGTGGAAAAATGATAGTAGGAAGAGGAAAATGAACCTTGCAATGAATATACTTACTTATTATACCATAGCCATTACATATGTATAAATTGAATATGGTTAAGTGGATTGTGCTTCACTTCAATTAAATTGAAGAAAGTAAAATTGAAGGAACAAGGATAAATAAATCAAGACTATGGACTCCTAACTTGACAAGTGGTCTGGCTCATTGCCTTAGGAGATAAATAGGTATAACTTGCAAATGGAACTGAGATACAAAACTATTGTTTGTCTGCATCATTAAATCAGAGATTTAATTAAGGAAAATGGACTCCATGTGTGAATGACTATACTGCCGATTTAAGTTACACTAAAATTGCTAAGTGCCTTGGGTTTTGGTAAAGGTACTCAAGTGGGACACTTATTGTAAGACTATTGTCAATGTTTGTGCCTATGCTTGTGCACCGCACTGGTCCAACTAAAATGAACTCACTGCAAAAAAAAAATTCCAGAAAAATAGTGTGAGATTGAGTGACTACCACAAAATGCATGTACTATGATGGAATGATTTAGAAATCTTTATGTTAGAATGAATGAATTGTAACTCCAAAATCTAAAATAACATGAAATTATCCTATAATTGTCCTAATAAATCTTATATGAGACACCTAGATGAAAATATGAATCGCCTTTTGAGTCTTTGTTGAGTTTTTCTCTAGTTTTTTTGTCTTATTAAAAATCCTAACTACATTTTAGTCTTATCCTTGATAGCAATGCCAAAAAATAGTGTAAGATAGATGGACATTAAATTACAACTTCTTTTCCGCTGAGACAACTTGGGTTCTCTTGCCGCAAAATCCAGGTGACCACCAAACATTATCCATTTCTAAGCAAGTAGTATTCCATGTCACTAACTCATCCATTTGTTGATATGCTCACCAACAGTCAATCCATATTTTTGGTGGCCTTGTATAAAATGAAGTGGGACTGCCACACAATTCTCAATGAATGAGAGATTCTAGAAAGTGGTGGTCATGGTCATTGATCACTATTGTAAACTAGCTCTTGGTGTAGGTAGAAAGTTAGCGTGGGCCACTCTAATTGTCTAGTGGATGTGGAAATCACGCGAAGCCAAGGTCCCGGGTTTTTCCCTTAATCTTCCTTGAAACTCAAGGGAAGACCTCGGCTCTTGGACCTATGTTAATTCCACCTTGACTAAACAATTAACGTAGCCCACATGTTCATGTCCCACCCACATTGTTAGGCTTATTATAGTGTAGTTGCACTGACCAAGGTAATTTATGGCTATTTTAAATGAGTTACCAATGGTTGTGAGAACAAATGACTTATGATTTATTGTGGTCGTGTTCAGTAGTTCAAAGACCACGACCAAGAGAAGTCTATGTCACATTTTGAAGGCCTCGGTATTACGTCATAGTGTAAAGCATACTTACATTGGGACACAATTTGTATATGAAAATATACTAAATATTAAATATTTAACAAAAAAACAACATTTTCTTTGACATAGTTATCCTTGTATTTTTTGTTGTTACAACCTATTCGGGTTCTCTAGCTGCAAACTCTAGGTGACCACCGAACATTCTCCATGTCTAGACATGGAGGATTCCATGTCACATCCATGTTGCTTTCTCATCCAACGAGAGATTCTAGAAAGTGGTGAACATGGCCACTGGTTATGACTATAGTGTCAAGCACACTATTGGCGAACACTTTAAACTAGTTGCCTAGAGGTCTCAAAGTGTTACATCCACTAATAATTGACAGCATGATTTTATTCGTTAACACAAGTAATATCTTGAAGTGAAGATTATTTACACTATGGCATTTACATAGCACATTGGGGGCCATTCACGGTTGGGGTACTACTTTTGGGACAAAGGAATTAAGGACTTTGTCGCATTGGATCTTGACATTTATTACGGTTTTCTATGATTTAATTAATAAATTTTAAATAGATAAGTAGATAGGTTATAAGAGTTATCAAGAAAGATATTATTTGATATTAACGAATGACTAATAATAGATAAATTCCTTATGAAATAATTAGATAAGTCATAAAACTTGTAGAGAGGTCATTTGACTTGTTTTGGCCACATCAATGGCAATTTCATTATTGAAGTGTACATCGGGGGTGAATTATTTTCTTGTTTTGCATCCTAGTACCTTGGTATAAGTGTCATGTATCCATACATATACTTTATTATGTCCAATTCTAATTCTAAACGTCCCTTTTTCATGTTGCCATGTTATTGTGTAATTCTGGCCATGTTTGGTGTGTTATGTAAGGCTATACAATTGGTATGCAATACAGTTTTAGTTCTATTGGTACACAATTGAACGATAAGTGCGAGGAAGAAAATTGGGATCATTTCAATTAATTTTTGTTGTCCTTTTCATTCCTTAATCCTAAGGTCAATAGTTATGACAACAGTCCTGCATGTCCGTTAAGGAATGAAAAGGAAAGCTTAGACAACCCTATTCCTTGTAAATTAACTTTGTCGGTGTACTCATTATGGAATACTAAATGTAGGTATGATCCAAAGTATGCTCCACAATATAAATCTAAGCACACCAACTATGTGAAGTTATCTAAAAAAGTCCTTAAACCGTTAGACACCCAAAAGTAGTACCCCAACCGTGAATGCCCCCATTGGGATACTTGAGATGATAGTGTCGTATATTAGTATGCAAGGTGAGAATATTATCGAGCATACTAATGGCAAGTGTCAAGTGTTTATATTTTAGATTGCAAGAGGAAGATATTCTTAAACATACGAATATCAAATGTCAATTATGTAGAGTTTGGTCAACTTGTAGACCATTATGTAACATAGACACACACCTTGTGCGAAGAGTGACACTAATAGTGAAGTTATTGATCATTTAGTGTAATCTACACTAAATATGATATCGAGTGTCATATGGTATTTTATGTCACTATGGTAACTTTTTGGATGACACTTCTCATGAATAAGTGAACAAATATTGTCATGGATGATAGATGAGTTCATCCATTGGCCAAAATCCTACCTTCTCTTGTCAGCTACTTGTGATGAAATGTTGTCATGGATGATTGAGATTTGGATGAAAAAACACTTGGTAAGTAACATTAACTGCAACACTGTAACTCTCTAATCCCCCCAAAAAATTACAAGGAATGACGGGTGGTGTTGGGTTAGCATTTAGTGTTGATGACACTACACTGCGTTTTACAATTAGTATTGAGCAAGACATTTAGAATTGGTGACACTAAATATCATATTTAGTGTAGCATACACCTCAAAATAGGGTAAGCAACACTATAATGCATGTGACATTATTTGATGTAGTGGTCATCAATATCACATAAGACTTTATAATTGTTTTATCCTTAACATAAGAGAATATACAAGGCTCTATGTGGCATGGGCTATAATATAGTTTATCACACCATGCTCGCTTGATTTGTTGGATACTTTTTATTTGGAGTTATCGGATTTCTTCTATCCATAAGTTTGTGTTTGTTTTGCTTGATTTATGTCGAGGAGCCGTCTTTCCTCTCTTTCCTTTCCAACAACTTGTGACCCATTGCTTCAATTGAACGCCTCCCATCGACCTCCTTACAATGAGATTGGACTAGGTGCTCAAAATATAATAACCATTCTAGGTTCAAGAGCTAACACGATTTAAGAGGATTTTCATGAACATTTGAAGAAAAGAAGAATCTTCACTTTGACTTCTTATAACTCTTCCATCTCAACTCCAATTTTGAAGCTTGAACTCCAAGATATATTATTGAGACCATATATATTATCGGTGCTTGCATTGTGAACTCGACATAGTGGTGCACCCCGACAACTCCACTATTTATAGCAAACCTCTAGTGTGCTCTTCTTAACCATGTTTTGCGATGAGGACGGATTTTAACATTTGTGTGGGAGAGAGGTCAAATAAACTTGATGATATGCATATTGGGCTTTGGCTTCAAAAAAGTGTGGGGTGACATTCAAGCACGAAGGCCGTAAATTGTGTGACCCAACACCCTCTCAACACTTGTTTGCAAGAGTCTATGTCAATGCTTCGATCCGACTTGATATCTTGAAGATATCCATGATACAAATTTCATGATACGTGCTCAATTTTTTGGGTATCAATGGGTTGAAGTCAACGTCGCAACTTCTTCACATCGTGTCCTTAAGGTAGATGGGTCTTAACTGGCTTGTTTTTTTGATCGGACCACTATATTTGATTGGTATGTTGTCCAATGAGGATCAAAGAGCAAACATCATAAAAACATTTGTGTTAAAAGAAAGTGGATTGTGTTTGCAACTAACAACAACTACTCTACACTCAATTTTGGACACAATTGGGAGGACCTATTGTATCCGATTAAGAAATCAACAACCGTGCACTTCTAATAACCATAACGAAATCAGGGTAGGTTCGATTTTCAATATGGTTGTTGCATTTGTTTCATCGTAGATTTGCTACTGCAACATGAGTTTTTAATCGTGTAAACCTAATCGGTAGAAGTTGGAGAACATGAAAAATGAACCCAACAACACGCGCATACCTTAGCCTTCCCTACATTGCATTTGGAGTTCTTGTGCACTACCCCAACATTACTCCTCGGTCTCTTCACATATTTTGGAGCACCTCTTGTGGCATGGACAAACAATGCCTTCTTGGCCATTACAAAAAATACCCATAATTTCACATTTTCATCCACCTAATCACATGAAATACACACCAAAATAGAATGCTAGTTCTCAAAGCACGCCCACTAATGCAATAATAAATTTGGAAATGTTGATGATATTCATGAAAGACATGTCAAAGCAATACAAACTTCAACCCATGATATAGGGTTGTTGAATACAAAAAGGTACGTTCTCAAAAGAGTTTGAGTTCTTTTGTGCTCCCGCTAATGTTTACAAAGAAAACCTCGGGGCCATCTTCCTCGACGTGATAGCCTACTCAACAGAAATCCCGGGGAGGTCACTCCATTGTCAAGTTGAACACCACGCATGTTAAAAGTTTGCTACCCCTTTATTATATGCCATAGAAAATTTTAAAATTTATGATATTTTTTCTACATATACACAACCACTGATAATATCTTTTGTATAATTTTTTGAAATTTTTAGTCATCTTCATTTTTGTAGTAATTGTTTTAGTTCAGTTTTGCGTCATTCTAGTTAGAAACAGTATGTTTTATTAAAAAAAATCATCAAATTCGGTTACCATTTTTTACTATGTAATAGATACCGTGTATATCTACTCATGAAAAAAAATTTGATAAAAGTTTGATCCATTGCGGTGATGCAACTTAGAAAAAGTAGATTTTGTTTTAATGCACGTGGTGTTCAACTTGACAATGGAGTGACCTCCCCAAGATAAAAACCAAGTTCAAATGATAGGCATCGTTTCTTTTGAGAAAAAAAAAATCTTTATTCTCTAGGACATAAAGGGTTGTAATCCTTTATGTAGAAGCTCGATCTAACCAATGAAATTGCTTCATGTTAAGATGAGTCATCTATGCATGCCCTCCAAGCTGTGGTCAAGGCTTTGCACTTCCACAAGTCTAAGGCACTTTTAGAACCATGATACCTAGCAAATAGCACCGCATTCTAGAAAAAATACACCAATTATAGTAGCACCCTTTCGCGTTCTCACGTGTATACTTTTTTGATAATTATCAAATATGTAATTGAACAAAACAAATACGTGAATTGTTTTGAATTTGCTTTGGCCATGTAACGTCGTGGACCAAGTTCTATTGTAGGCTTGAAATGAGAGCCATGTGCCAAACAAGACAAATGTACAATCCAAACAAGAAACACACTCATTAATGTCATATATTCAACTCAATCAATTATTAATAGCCCACCCACACTTACTGGTGCGGGTCACCAATGAACGGTTCCTACCAGCAGGGTCCACTTTTAGAGTTGGTTTAGCCAGTGAGAACCACTGGATGTAACCAGTGCAGGTACAAACCATTCACTGGTGGCCCGCACCAGTAATGACAATGTGTTTGAAGTTTTACAAAAAAAATCAATATTCTTCTTCCTTCATTTTAGATATTTCTCGCGTTTAACCAAATAGTTGGGTATGAAATATACAAGTCCATTACCTTGCATGCTAATAGTAAGTAAACCTTTTTTTTCTTTCACTTACAATTTCTTGCATGCATGGGGTTTTAATTCACAATAATTATGCAAGTTATTTAGGATTCCCATAAATGAGTTGCCCCCGGGTACTAAATGAAATATTGAGCCCACTAACACAATGTTGAAAAGACCTTACGATGCTCCTAGAAATTGTGTATTGTAGGTCGAATATCAAACCATTGGGTCCTTTGAGGGCCAAACACCACACTCATCCTTGTGATTTGACGACCTTGAGTTTATATGTATACGTAGGTTTCCTTGAGGCTCGTTAAATGTGCAAACTCATTCATGTCTTTGGATAGACATTAAAGACATTGTCTTAACGAGACTTGAGGAGAAGCCAAGGAAGTCAAAATGGCATTACTACGTAGCCACTCCCATGCATTAGCCCCCCCCCCCCAATTGTACGAGTCTTGGTGTCCTACATAATAGTCAATTAATAGACGGACACAAAACCAAAGCATATGTTGTGTGTTTTGGAAGTCATGGTTCTACAAACCAACATAATTCAATCATAATAGTTTCATATATTAATTGATCATCAAAAAACTCTTTGAACGTTATGTATTGGGTGGCAAACTATTCCTCCAGAACATGCAATACATATAATCACTAGTTCGGGCTCGTGTTGTCTTGCCCCATTGCATGTAATTTATTGTCCCATGGCATCCCTGAACCGTATGCTCACCATGCTGCCGTCGATGGCCAACCGTTATGGAGCTTTGGAATGGTGAATGCATCGACCTCCACATGCCCTGAACATAGATTGTCAAAATGTATATTTGAATTTGGATCCATGTCGTCCAGCCCCGCTACACCCATACATATGAAATAATGTCATGGGCCATCCCCAAATCATATGCTTAACAAGTTATAGTCAATTGCTGGTCATTTTGACACCCTGAAGCGATAAACGAGTAGTGTTCACTAGCCTTGCCGTACTTACCAATGTGTATATATGACTAGATTTTTGCATAACGACAATTTGAAGTTACCAAATGTTATCAACATCAACCAAATCTAAAGTCAAATACATAACAAAATAATGAAACCCTCTTTTTGGCAACTTTAATTGGGAATAATGGAAAAAGTCAATATTGTGTTCTATTTGGATGGATTACAAAATTAAAGGAAACATTTAAGTCGCTCTAAAATCTACTCCACCGAACTTAGGAGAAGAATCGATAGCCTATTTATTTATCTCATAGCAACCGGGTGCAAGCAAAGCAGGTCGAGTGGGGTTGGTTGATTTTACCAAGAACTAATATTTGAAATTTCACACTAGTCTAGCTACAATGTAGGCTAGTTTGACAAAGTATGCAAAATGCAAACTCCATCAAGCTACGCGGTGAGGGATATCTTTGGTCCATTGACTCTTTCCAAACTTGTTGATACCAAATAAATAGATTCTTGGAGATAGATTTTGGGTAGCACATCAACATTGCATGGCGAGTTTACAACTTGCACGATAGGTATCCATGGTGCTCTATAACATAATGCAAATTTGTCACTTTATGCTATTCAACTCACATTTAAATTCAAACAAAAAATCGTTCAATTTTGGAGTCTCATTGTCACCTTCACTCCTTTCATTGTAGTGGAGGTAGCCTTAAGGGTTCTGGGCTAGATTCATTCGGTTGGGCCCCGCCCCTCCCACTCCTCCTTCGTTGTCTAGTCTTCTTGCCCGTACCTACATGGGAACTCTTCCCTGTTGGGAACCAATATGATAATACATGGTCACTTAACCCTTTAAGCTCCTTTGGCATGTGAAGGAACTCCATCAATTAAATTGGGAATAATGAAAGTGATGTCAACTTGAATATTTATAATTTTGACCGGATATTCTCACATTGGTTCCCAAAGAGGAAGAGTTCCCACGCAGGGGCTGGCATGAAGATCATGAAGTGATAAATGCTCATGCTCCATGTCACATTATGCCTAAAAATGCAAGTTTCCAATTACAAAAGTAGAGAATTGAAGAAGTACCATATGTGGCCCCAGTTGGATAGTAAAACTTGCCCTTCATGTTGCATGTATATGAGACACCCACCCCAACATACGCTAAGATTGTAAGACCCACGAATTCCAAGGCCCTCTTACCAATTCGTTTGATCTAGCGTGGGGCACCTTAAGGTAGATGGGTCTTGAATAGTTTTTTTCTTTTTTTTCTTTTTCCCTCCAACTAGCCAACTTCTCCTAGGATATAAAATACGTCATTAGTACAAGGTAGCTAGTTAATTCAAATCGAGGCCATAGCCACTTTCTCTCATCAATGTTGGAGCTTATATGAATATTTTGTTCATTGTCAAATTGAAGATCCTCGTGCTCAGTCGAATGAATGATCGTATAGGTCTTCCCAAATGGTGTTGGGTACACCGATTATCCCAACTAGTGCATGTTACTGTTTGGAGTTATGCAAGGTTATAACTATTTACTGAGAATGTAATATTCAACCAAGCAAAAGTTGTTTATGTTCTATAATGTCTAAACAACTTATTGAAAGTTTCCTCAGTTAAAATTGAACTCTTGAGTAAGACATTATTGCACTACGTAACTCCAAATAGTAACATATACTAATTGGAAAAATTAATGTAGTGAGCCTAGAATGATTTTCATATTTTGAACACGCAATCCAGCCTCTTTTAAAAACATGTCTTTTTGGTAGCCGTTCTTGGAGACACACCGAACCACATACCACTCAAACATAGGTGTCTAATAAGAAAAGTAACCAAATAAGGGTTGTCTACCTTACCTCCTACAATCCAAGCCCGTCATGTAACAACGCGACATGCTAACAATGCAACTCATTCAAATATTCACAATGATGTATCATAATTATGAAATTTGTGGCAGTATAAACGCCTATGATGAGTTATATATGAGAGAGGCCCCGACTCTTATTTTTTTAATTTTTTTATCTACTTAGGGCCAATTTACACCATGGACCATGAAGCCAAACCATGGAAGATGGCCTTGTTCCATGGCATGACTTCATGGTCCAACTTAGATGGTCCGATTTCTTAAAAATTAAATTTACAAAGCCTTTGGGCCCCTCACTAGGTGTAAACCAAATGTGGATCAAGAGGTTTCACCATGCACCAAAAAATGAATGTGCTAATCTTTTGAATACACGCCCAACAAAGGCAATTTTGATTTAAAAATCTTGTTTGACCATTCTCTTGTCTTGTCTTGTCTTCATCTTCTCTTCCCCGAAATATAAAATTATAAATATTTTATTATAACAACATTTCTTTGCCACGGGCCTTTGCCTTTTTCTACTAGAGCACCTCTTTTGCCTCTCCCACCGCAAAACCCGTTGGACCATATCAGTGGATAGTGTAGGCCTTAAAATATGTCTTTTGGGGACCTAGAACTCCATGGTCACTTTGACATTTTTTCCTTTGTGTAAACCGAAGTGGTCCCGGGACGAGTTCAACAACCAATCACATATTTTACAGGGCCTTGGGACGACTTCATGGTCCATGGTGTAAACAACCTCTTAGCTTATTTGACTCGCATTAAAACTCCAAATTATCACCAAGTCCCTACACACCATAGATGAAGAAGTATTTAACTTGGGAAAGCCTAGCCAATCATACAATATACCAACTTCTTACCCAAAAAAGATCCATGGTAACATGTCATGAAATGTGAAATTTCAAGTCAATTGAAATGCATGCACTAAATTTGATGGGTGAAAGTTTCTTGGAAAGATCTTGAGAATGGCTACAACACACACACACACACACACATTTGATTTGATTCCATTTAGAGTCAACAATTTGAGCAAGATGTGCACATCACAAGAATATGACCTTGAAAACTCGTTGTATATGAAAAGTTAAATGGAATCTCTCATTTTATTGATTGTCACATAATACCTAAGACTACCTCCATTCAATGTTTCACATGGGAAGAGATAGAGAGAGAGAAAAAAAAACAAAAAATCCTTGAAATTCCTTTTTAAAGAGGATGAATGTTTCTATTCCTTCATCAATGATAAGACAAAGGTGGGTGGGTGGGTGGGATTGTATTTCCCTTTCAAGACATGTCCAAGTTCAAATCATGCTAAAGTGTATGAAGTTCAAATTATGCTCAAGTGTATAAATGCAATGCTTCAAATGATGTGCTCATCTTATTGCATGTAGGATTTAAATGTGCATGAAAGGTAGATTGCTATGTACTTGTTTGGAGGTTTATGGCACTAAAAGATCGCATATTTAGGGTTTTCAACAATCAATGGTCAAAACAACCGGAGTAAGGTACAGTGTGAAAGTTTGATACCTCGGTGGAAAGTCTATCACTTCAACTGATGAAAGTATGTCACCAGGTTACCACCTAGTAACAAGACAATATTGTAGTAGAATTCAACAATAAAAACCTCACAAGTACAGTAAAATTTAACACCATGAAGAGTGTGAATAGTACGCCTCGCCTGCATCCATGCCATCCCAACACATACATAAGGTGTGTTAGAATAGCGTTTGACATGTGTCCACATCAAGACTCGGTCATTGTCCATGTCCCACACCCATTCCACATTTCAAGTACATTGAAAACAACGATTCCCTCAATGTTGAGACATCAAGAGCATTCAACACGTGTTCCTTTGTCATGTCGGTCATTGTAAGCTTAAAAAATTACTCCCTTGTTGATTAGCACGAAGTGTTCGCAAGCTTAACACGCGTTTACTAGAATGTTCAAGTATAACCAGACCTCCCACCCACTTTCACATGGGCCAAGTGAAAAAAAAGTTACCACTCAAGTGTACTAGGTTTATATTGGGATACCTAACTAAGGTAAATCCCATAAAACCCTAATAGCTACCCCAAGGTTTAGTGGAATTGTTTATTATTATGAGCATAGTTACTTATCCATGGCGAGTATTTGTAGGTACGTACATCAAGTGCTACATATTGCTATCATCATCATGTGTAGATTTGAGTAGTTAAGATTTGCTATATATTCATTATAGGTAAATCTTTTGCAGAGTATTTACGAGAGAGAGAGAGAGAGAGAGAGAGAGAGAGAGAGAGCCATGAGCTCATATGTAAATCCAAAGCATGTTCATTGAGTAAGGCTACGAGACAAGTGCTATTGCCTCGTGTTGGAGGTGGGTCCCTATTGGTAGTCAGGGGAATTTCTAATGTCTTTGAAGATACATATCTAGTTATCACTTGCTTTCAATTAGTTCACCTTGGATTTAAATCACAAATGTGGCATTCATATTGGAAATTCAGTCTCTCACTACGACACATAAAACCTTATTGTGATTTTGGTAAACTTTATCTCGTGTGAAAACATGTATTATTGAAATATCAATAGTGTATCCCTTGATGACTTGATCGGGCATGTTAACTCAAAGATATCGACTATCATGATTTAGATCAAAGACATGATATCAACGTAGTAAATATGTTCATCAAATTTGTAAACTCTCCTCTTACTTTACTTTAAATAGCACATCAAAATTTTGTTACAAGGCCTTTGTTATTCGCGAAGTTTGCAACGATGCAATTGATTTGTGCACATGTTAAATGCTTGTATACATTTTACACTAGAAAAGAGACCATGTCTTTATGCATGATATGTAATGTGCAAATTAACACCAATTATATGGTATTTATGAAACAATAAATTGCCACCAAACTCATTGCCATTATACCAACACAATGCCAAATTAATAAAATTGAGTGCCATGAAACATATCATCAGCATGTGATCTATGATATCTAAGCCATCTTGACTCACAAACTCATGCCATTGTAGATTGTGGATATTTATAACAATCAATGAGCACGGACATGAAGTTAGTCTCCTCATTAAAATCTTACATGATACATCCACATGTCAGTTGTTATAGCATGAGACATTGAACTATGTTTACATAGGCTTTGGACGGGTCTCCCTACAATTTGTTGGCTGACCACTTCCATATTACTTGGAAATGGGAGGGGAGAATGAGATGGCTAGAGTTTTGTCATACTTTTCCTCCAATAGTGAGCCTCCAACACTGAACACTAAGGCCCCATTGATATTCAAGGTGAGAGCTTGACCTTGTAATTTGGACAAGCGTTCATCCAAAGCTCAAACTACTAGAGTGTTGTGTCATTTGCAACACCAATGCATTCATTTTTGAAGTGAAAAATATGATGTGTTACATAAACAAAATTATGGTTTGACATGTAAAGTGTTAAAAATGCCATTGCATATATAACTTAAGACTGAGAGCTTGACCAATGCTCGAGGTTTCATCAAGCAATGTAAAGTGCCATGCTAAAAGTGAGATATCAAGGGGGCCATGGTACTAACAAAAGAGAATTCATGACAAGTTGCAAAATGCTTGAAAGCCCATTGGCTCGGGGCCCACCAAACGAGAGCTCAAACTCTTGATATTCCCAACAACCTCCATGAGCTAGCTTAGGATATTGACCGAGATTTCAAAACGGCCTCCATTGAGCGTTTCGTAGTCATCCCAAATGGAATCTACCAAGGCACCATCTATGTGTTGGAAGCTCGGTAAAACGTTGAAGCTCCCAAGGTGAAAGCACAAGTGTAAAGTGGATTTAAGTGACCCATTCCAAGTAATGATGTAGTGCAAAGGGGGGGCCTAAGGCTACATGGGCCCACTGGATTGCCACGTGGACAGGGTGATGTGGTGCAAAGTTCAAATTTAGCTTTATCTTAGTGACTTGTGAACCGCAAGTCAATACATTAAATCATAGTAAGTATTCATTCAGACCCAAATCACATTACGAAATAAGCTTATTTTAGTGTAGTGCAAAAGGGGTCTTAGCTTACGTGGGCCCAATGGCATGTCAATTGGACATAATGATATGGCATAACATTTGAATTTCCTTTATCTTAAGGAGGTTTTTACTTCAACGGAGAGCTCATGTTTTGGAGAAGCATTTTTGGAAGGTAGATTTAATTTACCTCAACTTGCTTTAAATTGGTCCCTATGTTCTTGGACCGTGGACCCCACCATCTAAAGCACCCCTTAATTAGTAACTTGAGAACCGCACTTGTCAACACTGTAAGTCACACCATCAAGTTAATGATACTATTTATAGTAAATCCAAAGAAGACCTTAGCTGACGTGGTCCCATTGACATGCCAGGTGGACACAATGACGTGGCGCCAGGTGTGTTGTCCTTGTGGGCATGATCCGATTGAATTCTAGTTCGGCGATTGCTGCCAAGTTTCTCATCCCCGCAACCAAAAAAGAAAGAAAGCGAGCACACTCGCATGCACGCACTCAATTTTGTTGCTGGCTTATCTTTTGAACAAGATAACTTACCGGTCTCAACTCCACAAAATTGTACCAACAGAGTTATTAGCGCTGTCACGCTCACACTATCGCATTCGGCATTGCTCAATTGCTGTGGCATTGTCGTGCATTTCGGAGGTAATCTCTGTTCCAATTGCGGTCTCTGCGAACTCTGATTTGCTGTTCCAATATCATTTTGGTCTTGCTTGCAATGAATTTGGGCCATTGAGGAAGAAATTACAAAAATCTCACTCATAAGTCTGGGTGTGAAGGATCGGTGAGGGTTAATGTCGAGTATCGGTTGCATCGGTTGTATTAGCTTGCTCAATTTGAAGAAACAGGAATCGAGAGAGTCCATTATCAGAGAAAACCCTACGAAGCTTCTGGAAGCTTCTACTTAGTGGTTTGAAGTGGTGATTATTTTTCTGTTTTCTTTGCACATGCTGCCTGGCTTAGGGAATTCAAAAGACTTCATAGAATATAGGTTAATACCTCACTGTGGTAATTCATATGGACTACGGTTAGGGTGTCTTAAACTCTATGCAATCATGCAATTGCAATTTAGCCTTTGTGCCAATGTTGCACTTGCACCGCCATTATAGGCATTATCATTGTTGTCTTGCTTGCAATGGCTTTGGGGCATTGATGATGAAATTACAAAAAACTTCACTATTAAGTCTGGGTATGAGGGATTGGTGAGGGTTAATGTTCAGAATCGGTTGCATGTTTGCTCAATTTGGAGACACAGGAATTATGGTTTTCCATACTTAGAGGAGAATCGCAGGAAGATTCTGGAAGCTTGTACCTAGTGCTTCTCGTAGTGGAAATTAATATTCTGTTCTCTTTGTATAAATTCCGGGATTCGGTAGTTCAAAAGACTTCAATGAAGTGTGGGTTAATACCATGACTATGGTGATTCATATGGACTACGGTTAGGGTGTCTTCAACTCTGAGAATCGTCTATCTCCAAAGGCTATTCTGTGGGGTCATGCAACTGAAGTTATTCCTTTTGACAATTTTGCACTTGCACCACCATTTAGAAGCAATTTTATGATGGGTTGAACAAATCCTCAGAAGGAAGCCTGATTGCCTGCTGGACCAGGCTTAGGCTTACCATAGGGGGATAGTCATGTGGAGAAAAATCAATGGTTGGGCAAGAACGGTAGAAGGCATAAGTTTGGGCATATGGGTATCTTCATTGAAACTAAATGTACCGGTAAGCACTTCATGAATAGAATTCATGTCCTTTACATTCAACCTAACTCTGTTTTTTCGACACAGCAATCAAGAATAGTAATGCATTTGAGTACCATAGGAGAGGTTAGGATTTGAGTGTGTTGTTGTGAAACGATGGTGTTTTTGTCAGAATCCTTCGATTTTCTGTGCAATTTCTCCTTTATGTTAATGCCTGACAGAGGGGGACCAATCTGGCATCCTACTCTGCCCATGTTTCTTAGTGGTGATACAGGAATGCGATTTTCTTGCTGCATAATTGCGCTCTTCGTTGTAGAAGGATCTCTTACTATCTGAATTATGGCTTGGCACCTTTTGAGGCTATTCAGGGTATTTTCTTTTTCTAAATGAGAGACTTTTTAGAGGTTAGACCACCTTTCTGAATGCAGGGGATATATGATGCATGCAAGCATTTGCTCTGCTGTTGAACACATCGAGACAGTTTGCAGTGACTTATCTAGTTGAGAATTTTAATCCTGATTTCAGGTTTTGCAGACAATTTTTCTTGTGATCAAGCACACTGGCAACTACTGGAGCATCGGCAGGCATTCTCCTGATGAATAGAGTGCTTGCAAGTCATGGTTGTCTTAGGCGAGGTTGCAACTCTTGCCCTTCATTATCCAACTCCAATGCAAGGGCGCTAAATGCAGGACAGAACCAGGAGTTTGAGCATTCTGGCCGCGGATATAGTGTTTACCGTTGTATAGGAGGAAAGAGGAACTTCCAGAGAATTGGCCACTCCAGAAGCTTTTGGCATGCCAATTATAAAAGTGGACAAATATGGGGAATAAGGAAATTGGGCAGAGATTTGTTTGAGCAACAGCCTACTCGAAATAGTTCAAAGCATCGTGCCTTAGACAAACTAAAAGGTGTAACAGAAAGGTGAGTGATTTCTGTTGAACCTTTGAATATGAGTGCCATCGATATTTTAAATTAGATGAAGGGATTTGCTGAACAGGCAATGGGCAAACCTGCGTGTGCAATCTGCATATCCACTTTTAAGCAATGTTGTTCAATCCTACAGCAATACTTCACAAAAAAGTACTAACACTGGACTTGAAGTTCATCTATCTATCTATCTATCTATATATGCATCCAGAGAAGGTCCAACTGGGTATATCTAAGAGTTTACATATCAAATGAAGAGTCAAATAAATGAAAAAGCATAACTGGCAAATCTATAATGTATATAGATAGAAGATATGCATAGTAATGTCATGAATTTTCATAACATTTCAATATGCTTCCTTGATGAAATTGCCTGGGTGTAATAAATTTCATCTATCTATATACGCATCCAGAGAAGGTCTAACTGGGTATATGTAAGAGTTAACATTTCAAATGAAGAGTCAATTAATGAGAAAGCATAACTGGCAATCCTATATATATATGTATATATGTATGTATGTATCTATGTAAGTATAGCTCTAATTTGAGGATTTCTTATAACACTATCAATATGCTTTTTTGATGAAATTGCCTGGGTGTAATAAATCTCATCTTCAGATACCAAATTGAAATGGAAGAGCAGAATGTTCGTACATGGAAGACTTATTGATTTTGATTTAAAATTTCAAATACGTGAGCCGGGCAGTCTTACTTCTGCCATTTTGAGTGGCAACGAACACATGTAGCAGAATATTGGCCATTCTCTGTTTGGACGGCTCTATTGCATGGGATTGACAGTTTTGAGTAGAGGAAAGTATGAGAAGGTGGGAAAATGGAAAGACATGTGATTACATTGATTCCTTCCTTTCAAGTGGATGCAGAACCTGCGGAAAAGGAGAGATCAATTGAATCTGTAGCTAATCGAAGCAGTGGGATTGGTAGTGATGCGCAGATGGAGGGAAGCAATAGTAGTGGTGCAAGGAAAACGTTCACTGTGGAGGGTGCAATTAAGGAGGTTGGGTTTGGCAAGTACCAACTTTGGTTGCTGGCGTATGCAGGAATGTCATGGACAGCTGAAGCAATGGAAATGATGTTATTATCATTTGTGGGACCAGCTGTGCAAAGTGAATGGGGTCTCTCTGGTCGGCAGGAAAGCCTAATTGCAAGTGTTGTGTTTGGAGGAATGATGATTGGAGCTTATTCTTGGGGCGTTCTATCAGACTCGAAAGGCCGACGGTAAGGTGTCCCTTGTCATTGCTGAGAAGTCATTGGAGTTTGGGAAACCCTTTCAACCAAGAGTTACTTTTTAACTCAATGGTTTTAACTCACCTGACATAACATACTTTATGTTGGGGCATTGTTCCCCTATAATTTTCGATTAGTTGTTTTGCATGCAATATCATTAATTTCTTACCGCTTGTGGTGCATGCTTGGAGGCGGTGTTCGAACTTCAGTGAAGATCCTGTTTCGGTTCATTGAGGGCCAAACTCATTCTAGCACCTCTTGACATGCCAAAATGAGTTTGACTCTCAATAAACCGATATAGAAGTTCTTTGTTCAAACCTCCAAGCATACACTGCAAACTTTGCGGACATGGAAGGTTTTGTATGTCATGAATGAGTCATGACAAAAGTCATGGGTGAGTTAGAGGATAGCTCTTAACATCCACTTAGAAAATTATCTCTTCAGGTATATAGATTTGTTCACCACTTGGGTGATCAAAGAGATTGGGTGATCAAAGAGATGACCCCAATATTGCCATCAGTGTGTATTATGGTGTTGCTTCTTTATTTTCAATGTGGGCAAACTCTGTGTAATCCCAAAACGGGCATCCTGAGAATTAGAGGGCCCTCAAAAACTACTCCCTCCTTTCCAAAGTAAACACCTTGAAGAGGCGTGATCAAGCCAGCCTGCACCTATCTCCACCAATGGCAAGCCCCTGAGTTCCCAGATGGTTGTTTGAAAATTTTCAAGTTACCTGGATGGCCGTACCATGGAACATTGAAATTGATTTTTGTGTGGTTGCGGGCCTTCAAGTGTAGTGCAAGACAGATGCAACCTGGCTCTCAACCAAATGCTCTTTCTTTACCTTCCTACTCATGTGTCCCCTTTGACACAAAAGGTTATAAATAAATCAAGAGTTGTGATGAGATTTGAAGCCTCAGGATCTCTCAGTTTTGTGTTAGACCCACCTCTTTGAGTTGGGCTTCATGCAAAATCCGATACACCATGAAACATTATCCACTGCATGCCATATAGGACTCCATGTAGGTTTGAACATCCATTCAAACTTGGTCTATAGGCCCTCAAGATCTAGTGTAAAGTGAGGGCAACGGTCTTGGCATTTTCCACTAACGAGAGATTTTAGATTTTAATGGACACGGGCTCTTAAGCTCTATTGTAAAGTGTCCCCAAGGTGTTCTTTGTCAGCAAGCAAGAAGTGACTTGAGTTTGGTAGACCCTCCCTCAATTCTGCTGCAATATCCACTTCGAAAATTATCTCTCCAGGCGGAGAGAATTTTTGTGCACCACTGGGTAATCAATCAAACAATGGTTGTTGTGATTTTATTGGTAAATTGGGGTTTTTTTATGTTGCATTACCTTCAACATCAGTAACTCATGTCATTGTGTTTGTTTTTCAGATTTGGGTTCTTTGCAACTGCAGTTTTGACATTTGGAGCTGGCATATTAAGTGCAGCATCCACAAATTACCTGACACTCATGGTGCTGCGAGGGTTAGTTGGGGTTGGACTTGGTGGGGGTCCCGTTATTTCAGCGTGGTTCATGGAATTTGTGCCATCCACCAATCGTGGTCGTTGGATGGTTATCATCAACTTGTTTTGGACTTTGGGTTCGATTGCTGAGGCTGCACTTGCATGGGTGGGAATGGCTCGGATTTTCTTTGTGCCATTTTTCCTATATGCCTAGCCAAATCGATTATTTAACACCCTACGTTTGCTAATGTGAAGGTTGAGAAAACACTGAAAATTTCATTGATATGCCATATGTGGAGATCTGCCGTAGTCAAGATAAATGATTCCTCCTTTGGGTTCCTTGCTACTTGATATTTCATTAGTGTGTTGGGCATTATGTGAATGGAAAAAGAAACAATGCAACTTGTATGATATAGGTAACCTTCTTCAATGTCTTCACACAAGGAATTTATTGTTTTATTTCTACTGTCTGTCTGTCTGTCTGGAGATTTTTCCAGGGTCTATGTGGTGGTGAAAACTTGATACGAATATTGTCCAATTTTTGACGATTTTATGGAATTCGCGGTACAGGCAGTGATGCCCACTTTGGGTTGGAGGTGGCTGCTTGCACTTTCATCGGTTCCTCTCGCAATTTTGCTCCTGTTTTACAATCTCACTCCGGAAAGCCCTCGATATTTGGCTTCAAAGGGAGAGACAGAACAAGCCTTCAAGATTCTTCAGCAAATGGCAAACACAAACGGAAGGCCACTTCCATTTGGAACTTTGGTGACATCGCAGCAAAAACCTGACCACCCGGTTACGGAGAGATCGTTAGGGGAGGTGAATTTGGTGATGGGCGAAGGAGCACAGTCAACGGAACACAACGACAGTCTTTTATTACCCAACTATGCCAATAATGAAAGGAACCTGCCTTTGGAGAGGAAACCTAACCCCTCTGGAGTCAATCAGATTTTCTCAAATTTTGCTTCTCTCTTGTCACCGCCATTGCTCAAATCCACTCTTCTTTTGTGGTCTGTTTTCTTTGCGAATGCGTTCACGTACTATGGGCTCGTGTTACTCACCTCCCAATTAAGTAGCGGAGCGTGCGAGGCGGATGTCGCGGCCACTCTAGCATCTGCGGCAGATAGCAACGAAATGTATCATAATGTGTTTGTTTCTAGCCTTGGAGGTAAGAATTTTGACGTAGCTGTCTTCCAATGTTTTAGTCAAGTATATTGTAAGTCTCGTAAAAGCATTTCTCAAATATTACGCGCTGTCCTTTGGTATGTGGTCCTCTTTAATTGGTTGCAGGATAACATCATAGGTATTCAGCACATGTAAAGGACACTTGACTACCATTAAAATGAATGTGTATAGGAAGTGTCCTTGGAGATTTATGTATGCACTTTTTAACACTTCAAATTTTTTAGGGGACTTCCAGAATCCTTACATGAAGTACTTTGAGGATTTGACTTGGTTAAGATGGGATAGCTTGGTCATCTCTAGTTTAAACCAGTGTTGGACTGGTCTCATACTTATCTGATACGACTTGGGTATATAAAATGAGGATTGCACATTATCTTGATGCCAGTAGGGTACAGGTATTTGAGGATATTTTTCATTTTGCTACCATTTGGCTCTATATACCCTCCAAGAACATCCACGCCTAGGTAAAATTGCCCTAGTATCAATACATTGTTAGGATGGTATTCACGCAAATAATAACTTGGGTATACGTAGATTATCTCATCTTGTGATACCCAACAAGTATTGATATTTGATTGGTATGACAATTTTGATATTGGTTTGGTAGGTTATTCGATACTATTCTTGATATTGTGTGTTGATACCATGCATTCACCTATATACCAATCCAACATTGGTTCAAATCCAGCTACCAGCAGTTTGTGTTACACTGTTAAACATGTGATCCTTCTTGTGATACCATTTGGCTCTGTATACCCTTCAAGAACCTTCACAGTTAGGTAGAATTGCCCTCGTATCAATATGATCTTAGGATGGTATTGACCTGAATAATAAGTTGTGTGTTCAAAGATTGTCTCATCTTGTGATACCCAACAATTTTTTAAATTTGACTGGTATTACAGTTTTGATACCAGTTGGATAGGTTATTTGATACCATTATTGATACCATACATTCACCTATATACCAGTCCAACATTTAGTTAAACTGAGCTACTCCCATTATGTGTTGCAGATTTGAACATGTGAACCTTCTTGTGTGTTTTTGACAGAGCTTCCTGGATTATTAATGGCAGCAACTGCTGTTGATTGGATAGGACGCAAACGCTCCATGGCAGGACTGTTTTCTTTTTGTGCTGCTTTTCTTTTTCCATTAGTGCATGTACAACCAGGGGAGCTTACAACATTCCTTCTCTTTGGCGCTCGCGCTAGTATTATGGGGGCCTTCACCGTTCTTACCATTTATGCACCAGAGGTTTGAGTTTTGCGCTCTCTTCTTTTGTTGCACTGTTTTAAAGCTTGAACCCTGTATTTGTCATTACTCCCTGCCGCACTTGTTTCAAACTTGGTTGAGTCTCGAAAAAGGCAGTTTTAGTTTCTGTCAATTAATTTCCTTGTACTTAAGAAATTCACTGCTGGTTCCACTTGATCTGTTCTCACTTAACGGCACTTTACAGTAGAGCTTGAGGGCGCATGACCATTGAAATCTGAAATCTCTCATTGGTGAATATGCCAATGCCTTCCCACTTCACTTTACACTAGAGCTTGAGGGCCTAAGGGACCAAGGATGGAGAAACCGACATAGAGTCCTACATGAAATGCAATTGAGTATGTTTCATGGTCTACCAAATTTTGAATCAAGACCACCTCAAAGAGGTGGGTCTAACACAAACCGGGAGACCATGACACTTCAAAACTTCAAAACTCTTTATAACTTTCTGTGCAGAAAGGCCCACTTGAGTAGGGTGGCAATGAAATATATTATTTGGTCAGGTATGTCTTTACACTACATTTGAAGGCCCGTGATCACACAAAATTCAATATGAATTTTCTGGTACAGGCTTCGGATGAGTTACTAGGGCCCTCACAATTTCATGCCCACAGCCCTTGGGCATAGTGTGAAGTGGCCCTTACTAATGATCCACTTACTCTGTTTCATGGTTTTTAGGGCGACGAGCTCTGGCATATCTTTCATTTAGTTGCTGGTGTAAATTTAAGGGTCATATCAAAACCTTGCAACCCTTAATTTATCAAAACTTGTTGTGTAGTAAGGGTCCACACAAATAGGATGGTGACGAAATAGCATTTGGTTGAGAGCACAGTTGAGTATGTCTTTACCCATGGCCACACAAAATTCAATTTCAATTTTCCATTGTATGGCCTTTAGAGGAGTTTCAATGGCCCTTACAAGTCCTTGGCCATAGTGTAATGTGGCCCTTTCTAATGTCCCACTTACTCTGTTTCCATGGTTTTCAGGGCGACAAGGTCTGGCATATGTTTAGTTGCTCTTATAAATTTACGGGTCCAATTTTACCGACATGATTATGTTGTTGTTGACACATGTTGTTGATTTCATCTGTTACAGGTATATCCAACAAGCTCACGCTCAACAGGGCTGGGAATTGCAAATGCGATTGCGAGGGTAGGGGGGCTTTTGTGCCCACTGGTAGCGGTGGACTTGGTGAGGAGTTGTCAACAAGGATTGGCAGTGTCACTCTTTGTGGCAGTGCCTCTGTTTGCAGGAATTGCTGTCCTGTTTTTCCCTGTAGAGACCAAAGGCAGGCCTTTGTCTGACAGGGTCGAGCACGATGCTCAAGTCAAGAAATAAAGATTTCTCGACCACTGTAAGCAACCTGAAGATGGCTATTTTTGTGTACTTGTATTGAAAAATCCATCAAAGTCCCATGATTTGTTTTTCCTGGCTACCTAATGTATATATAAGCATTGAAACAATGTTGTTTGCTAGCTGCGGGCTAGCAATTTTTTCATTCCGACATGCTCAACCTACAATGGCAACCAAGATTTCACTTTGTATGTTCTTCTCACATTGTCAAACGATCAATTATTCCACAAATTTGTTGGAGGTGAACGTCTTTCAACTTTCTTTTGTAAAACATCTCAGCTAGCAAAGAAGTTGAGATGCTCAAGTCAAGAAATGATTTCTCAAACTCTGTAGCCACAACAACTCAAAGCTGGTCATTTTATGTGCTTGTATCTTAGAATGCATCAAAGTGACATGAAAACTTTTTCCTAGTTATAGTGAAGTTTGAAGTGTTGACATACAGTGTTTGTCAGTGCGTCTTACCAGGTTTTCTGTCCTGACATATTCAATCCACAAGATATCCCAAATTTTACTTTGTAAATATGTTTTCCTCACAGCGTCAAATGATTAATTACTCCACAGATTTCTCAGACGTGACTGTCTTTCAACTCCTTTTTGTAAACATCTAAGCAAATAGTGGAATGCTCAAATCAAGGAATGATTTCTCAAACATTGTAACCACAACTCCTCAAGTTGGCCACTCATTTTTGTATACTTGTATCAAAGAATCCATCAAAGTTACATGAAAAGCTTTTCCTAGTTACTGTATGCCTATATAACTCAATCATCAACACATTAAGTTGTTTACTACTTAGAGGGTTAGCAGCTTTTTCATTCTGACATGTTCAATCTAGTACAAAGAGACGATCCCAATTCCATTTCTCCGCCTTTTACTCCAAATTTCAAACGGTCAAATTCTTCACAGGGTTGTTTGTGTTTTACATTCTTATTTGTGAGTACTTATAAACTTGTAACATCTAAAGTACCAAACAGTGGTTCCATGGAGTCTTGCAGGCTGGATTTTCTATTTCAAGCACAAGGTACATCACATTGACAGCCTAGCTTGTGACTATTTTGAATATTCAATTTGTTGAGTAGCCAATCACCACATGCCATAATAGCGGACTGAATTGGGATACCTGAGACTGTGAGTCCACATTTAACATCCTCCGCATCCACGTATATGGACATCGCAATCCCTCGCTAAGAAATGGCCTTATACTGTCACATAGATTAGAGCCTGATTCTCCTCGTCGATTTTCACATTTTTATAAATGACTTCTCATGGTTTTACATAGTTTACAATCATGGTAGATTTCCAATGTTAAATCAATCATCACCTAACTTAGTTTCATAAGAAAGAATATGAATGATTGCAGACAGGTGCACCTCTCAACTATCCAACATAAACACTTGACCTCCTACACGTATGTGGCCGATTCATCTCAAATGACTTGAATTAGATTATCTAGGGTCTTTAAAGCTAACTTTGGTGTCAAACAACTACATTGATTATCCCAATTGGTGTGTGTTACTATTCAGGGTTACACGGTGCAATTAATATCTTACTCATGAGTTCAATATTTACTAACAAAAAATTCAATAGGTTTGTTTGGACATTATCGTTCAGTCCACGTTAATTTTTATTTTGAGATTTGATGTGAGTTGAAAATGAATGTGGGTTTTACATAATTATTGTGGTCCATCATAATAGGAAAACTTATTGTTATTGCATAACATGTACACAAGGTTTGACATAACATTGGTCTAAACTTAATTAGTGACTCGCCGCTATTGGACAACGATCTAGAAAGATCAACCCTTGGTAGATGTAGATTGAAGTAAGGAATACATGCCTAATTTAGTTATTGGTCTTAATTGGACACTTATGTTTGAGTGGTATGTGGTTCTGATGTGGCTCCAAGAGTAGATGCCAAAAGGACACATGTGTTAAAAAAATCCAAAAAAAATTACATGCTTGAAATATGATAACCATTCTAAGCTCAATACTCAACGTAATTGGGAGGGACCTATATGACCATTTCACAAGCACAAATAACTTCACTTTGACAACGAGTAAAATATTCACATGAGCTCCAAAATTTATGAGGAAAGCAGCTACAACCTCAATTTGGATATGCTAACCTTCTCGTACTAATTGTGTGTTTCATATCCTAGCCAGGAAAAATGAGCTAGTTGGAAAAAGTAACCATTTAAGACCCATCTACCTAAAACTCAAAAGTTCTTGCAAAAAATATTCTTGGACAAAGCCAAGTCAAAGTTGCAACCACTTGCCATGTTTCCATGTGTTGTTGGAGTTAGTTTGGAATTTGAGGTTACTTAAGTTATGTGTGGTTGGACCTACAAAGTTCTCTTGTTTGTAGTGCATGTGACCAAGTCCTCAACCAAATTCATATCAGACTGAGTGTGCACTAGTTACAACATCCCATGGTTATATTCTCAGGGCCTGCACGAACGAACACGTACAACTTAATAATGTTATGTTGTCTCCCCATTTGGTATAAAACAATTGTTTAACCCTTGGACAAGTAGTAAGGTTGGATGCCAACCCACTCTGACAACCCCATGTGTCATAAAGTATCCACCGAATGGTGGCAACAAAATGACGACGAACATATGCTTCATTTATGCTTAATTTCTCATGAAGTTGACTTTCATATCTATCTATCCGTCTATCCATCCATCCTGCTATCCCCTACACACTACATGACGATGTTGTTATCCATGCACTACACTATTGTGTCTAATTAGTGTGGGCCACACTAATTCCTAATAAAACACGCTAATTTCAAATTATAATTTAGAGTGGCCCACACTAATTTCAAAGGTGAAAAATTTGTGTGGGTTTTGTTGTTTCCACAATTGGATGAAACTTCATAATTCCATCCAATTGTGTTTGAAGACTTTCCCCACATTGACCTAACGGAGGTTGTTTGCGGAGAACCCTAACACACATGGATGGATGACATTACATTTTTCATCCAAAGTGACCCAACACTTGAAATTTAGTGTGGGCCACACTAATTTCCAACCCACGTGCATTTCCCACCCACACTAATTAGACACAATAGTGCAGCTCTTACTAAGAGTGCGCTCCAAGAAGATCAAGATGCATCATAAAAAAACACATGAAATAGTCCTATTATTGTGGGCCACAATAATGTTCTAGAACCCACGTTGATTCTCATAACGATAAGTGTGGGCCACATTATTTCTCAACCCACGCTAAATTTCTAGTTAAAAAAATCAACGTGGGCCATAATAATTGCTTTCCTAGAAAATTAACGTGGGCCATTATTTTATTTTGTGTTGCCTTTGTCCTACAAGTAATATTCAATGTGTTGGTCAAAAGTTTTTATGGAGACTTAGGGTAAGACCCAGGGTCTTGGACCCACGTTAATTCCACCTTCACCGGAAAATTAGTGTGGCCCACGCTAATTATTTCCATGCTAATTTTCCACCCACACTAATAGAACTATTTAGTGTAGTTAGGAGTTTAGAAAACCTAAGTCGTCCCTATTATTCGCATCTCCATGGAGAGAATATTCTATTTTGAAATTTCGGAGTTAATTGGCCACAAAAGGATAGAAGGGGTACAGACTTCGATGCAAAGCCTAAAACATAACTTGAAAGTACCGCCCCCTATGACCATAAGTTTGATTCTAACGAGGAAAAATTTAATTAAAATAAAATAGATGGTTCCGTCGCCTCCTTCTGACAAAGAGACGGTTGGAATAAATGCAGGGTTTACCGGAAGGTCCGGTCACCCGCGCTGGCGGCTAGCGAGCTTTTCAAAAATTGCAAGTGACCGTTGGCGATGGCGAGGGCATCCCAGCCTCCATTCACTCCTCGCACTCGCCATTTTCCCCACTGGATCTCTCCTATGCTACTCCTCCGGCACCATCCGACCACATCCCATCGCTCTCCCTCTCGCTGTCGCCGTTCTTCTGAGCCACTCCTCACGTTCTAAGACTGAGAATCGGGTCAGCACTCGCATTGTAGGGTTTAGTCTATGCGAGTTCACCTCCTTTCTTGCTGTGGGAGGAGTGAGTGCTGTCGTGAAGTCTCTCTTGTTAGGAATCATCCGAGTCCACACTCGCATTGTCCGGTTTTCTTTTCTTGCTGGGGTTAGCTGTGATCTTGGAGCGGAGGAGGACGGAGATTAAGAGCAAGACAGCCACCGTCGATGCTGATGGTTGCTGATCGGTCTCCGGTTTTTGAGCACCTCGAGGTTTTTGTTGCACTCCCTTGGGTGGTTGGCTGGGTAGGTCTTCGGTTCTTGGCATGCATGACATGCATGGTGTCTTTTGTTGTAATTGTTGAGGTTGATGTTGATGATGCTGTCGCAATATGGCATTGGGGAGCGTGGCCCTACGGATAGAATTGTTTTTTTCCTATACAATTCTGGCGCGACGTGCGCAAGTTCTCTCGTATATTTGACGGCATTGGTGCGATATCTTTTCGATAAGTCGTGGTTCGCTTAGATATTGTCCCTTGCCGAGAGGGAGAGATCTCTTTCTGCAAGAAGATTATTCCTCTGTGAGCTCCTCCCATTTGAAGGAATTGAATCATGCTTTCTTTACCTTATTAGTTTCCTCGTATTTTAGATCTGGCATTTTTCAAACTTGAAATTCGGCTCACTGTCTAGAGTTCCGTACGGTGCCTGAGCTACGCCGGAATTATTACGGTTTTCGTTTATCGTGAAGCGTAACATGACAGGCATGGTGCCTCAAGTCATTCATCATTGAACCACTCATCATGTATTATTTTGCATTTTGACGCAATGGCCTCCAGGACCTTTTGCCGCATGGGTTATGATAATTTCTACTCACTACTAATGCCACTATCTCCTTGTATCTACCATTTTAAGAGAAGATCCGACCCTGTCGTTCTATCTTGGCAGTCGTTATCTCCAAATTCGTCCTAGCCATGGTAGTCATGGTTAAAGGTTTCATCGGTCCAGATGAATTGTCCATTTCTTCTTTACCCTCTCTTTCCATGGTGTCATTAATGATATGTCCGTTGGAGTAGTGCTGACTCTTTCGATGCAGTCCGGGCTCTAACGGTGTACTTGATGCATGTCATGTGCAGTGGCGCCTCCGTTCCATGTGATGGACTGAACGCCGTCTGCCGGGAGAACTGATTGACGGCGATTCCCTTGACAGTCCATGTTTCGTGTGAACACATCCCTGAGTCCCATATTCCCCCTCCCGGCCCTCGAAGTACCCATGAACCCGAATCAACCAGACCCGCCCATCCGAGAGCTCCGCAACCGCTGGCCCTTCTTCAGTGAGGGAGAGCTAAAGTGGCTTCTCTCTCCAAAGAGGCAAGGGTCTGGTGGGATGGCAGAATTTTGTAACGAAGATACAGAGTCAGCTCATATGGGTATAACCGCGGATGGTACCATGCAGGGCACCATGCAGGGATCCCATTTACATGCTCTGAAGACACAGAATGGAGCTACCATATGTGCCGGTCCTGAGCCCAGCGAGAGTCCTGTTGCCTTTTCCCTGGAGGGCCTTAATACCAAGGAGACACCATACTATGATCCCCATTTGACAGAGGCACTGTCGACAGACTTTACCTTCTTGAACGAGTTCAATGAAGGTGAAGCTAAACAAAGCAATGATGGCATGGGCCACCTCGGCCCACGAGCATTGAATTTCCAGGATGAGACTGTCACAACAGGAGGCGCAAGTGAGCAGATGCAGGGAGTTAGTCATGTGACGCATGGAATCAACATGGAAGTTGATGGGTTGGGTGAGGAATCGACCACCGGTGCTGCTCTTGCTTATGAGATCCAACCCAATCGGAATGGTCATCCAGGATTCTCAAGCACGAACCCATTTGCCGAAGGCTTAGAACCACTTGCCGGCGAAGACATGGAAGAGCAAGTCCCAATTGATTTCACAGATCCGGCTTTCGCCAATCTGGCACCAAAATTCGATGAAGACACTCCTGCAGTTGATCCTGCAACAGATTCTCTTGACACCCTTCCAGAAGAGTGCGAAGATGGGCTAGGATCCACTCAAGATACTCTTGATAGCGATGTAGATGAGGACGATGATGATATGAACAGCTGTGTGAAGAGGATGAGCTTCGATTTTTCAGATGGAAAGCAAGTCCCCAAGTTCCGGGCAGGTACAGTGCAGTCCAATTTCTAGTGGGCATTTGTAAAGCTAACGAATGTCTGAATCAATTAGTGCAGCAGAATCCGTTTTCTTTGGCTGTATCTCATATATCTGGAAACTGTGTCCTGGATTAGCTTCATTCTGTTCTTCCTGGGCTACATGTACCTTTCGGTGTGAAAGTCGCGAAGTTAGGACAATGAGACGGCATTATGCTCGGTTGTTCACCTTCAGATTAATGACTGTTGATTATAAATTTGAATGTGCAGACGATGTGGTTTTAGCTCTCAACTGTGGAGGCGCATCTGTTGAAAATGTGCCTTTTGGATTTTCTTTCAAGGAAGACAGTTTCTTCACTGGTGGGGACGTTCTTAGAACCGACGAAACCATAACTGGAGTACATGATTCTGGCCTCTATCAGACTGCCCGAATTGGCGACGTCTCGTACCGATTTTGCGATCTGGCTCCTGGATATTACGTAGTAGACCTACACTTCGCTGAAATTAGTTTCACAAATGGTCCTCCTGGCTTGAGGGTCTTTGACGTCTCTATTCAAGGAGATAAGGTAAATATCTAAATTGTTCTTTTTGTTGTTCCGTTCTTTCACTTATTGTTTTATATGGACGTTTATTGACTTCAGTACTCCTTATATGCAGGTGATCTCTGAGTTGGATGTTTACGATGAAGTTGGGTCTAATAACGCACTGATCCTCAGTGTGAGTACCTCAACTTTGGACGGTAATCTGACAGTCACGTTTGAAGGAGTTCTCGGCAGTCCCACCATTAGTGCCATTTGCATCCGATCGGGTCCTCCCACAGGTAAGCAAGGTCCTTCATATTTCTCACACAATCTTTGCTGTCTTGAAAATATTTCTTTCGAGACGCTTACAAGCATTTGTGTGGAGTAATAGTGGATGAAAAAGGTTTCTGGTAACATCAGGTGGATTGATTATAATTCGCATTGAGTGCGAACTCTCTTTCCTTCAATATTCAGAAGACATGTGGAGCTGGAAATTGTGCAGATGGCGACCAGAGTATTCACACCGCCCTAGCAAATGAAGATGTTGGTCCTCTGGCACCTGGGACAGACTGTGACCCTCCAAACTATCAACAAGAAGTTCTTATGAAAGACAGAGAAATAAAACAGATAAATGAACACAAGGCTCGCCGCCAACAGGTTTGTTCATCTGCCTAGATGGCTCCTTCCCTACTTGAATTTTAGGTAAAGTGGCTTTGCTGCAGAGCTGGATCTCGCTTCGTATGTGGGATTTACCATGACTAAGTCATTGCATATGCAGATGAAGAACAAGGCACGTAAGTGTGTCCGCGAGTACGAGGTAAAGCTGGAGGAGCTCAAGAATGAATGCCACGAGGCGTGGATCTCCCTGCAAGACTCTAATCGTATCAATGAGATGTTGCGGGATGACCTCTGCGCCAAGTCTCTATGTTGTGACTCTCTCGGTAGGTCAAAACTTTACTTTGGGTCTTCGAGCAAACAACTTTCTCTTGACCGCTTGTAGACTTGAGGTTCGAGTTATTTAAACAAAATTGAGGTCGATCTTAATGGGATCATGTCTAGTTTGGCGACGAAGATCTAAACTAGTTTCTGACAATAAAAAATACAACCAAACGTCGCCTTACTGTCTTGTAATTTCTTGAGCCAGCTACCGCGGTTGAAACGCAACTCAGCGAGATGAATGCCATCAAAGAAAGGATCAAGACTGAGAAGCAGAAATGGATTCGAACCATCAACAGCGGATACGTAGAAATTCAGGTTAGTTCCGTTAGTCAGGCGTGAGGTTTCGCAGAAACAGCACCTTCAAATGTTGGGGAGTTTTAGCCTATGCTACAACGATGCTATTAAGATATGCCACTGCCAAAATTTACCGCTTACTATGAAGCTCGTAGTAATTTGCATCTAATTCATACTGCTGAACCTTCTAATACTATGAAGCTTTCTTTGCGTTGTATAGGCTTTGAAGGAGGAGCAAAGAATCTTAGCACAAGAAGCGAAAGAGTGGATTGCCTCATTTCCTGATCCCAGTGTCATGGTGGCATCCGTTCAATCTCTCGGTGAGCGTTCTTCAAAACGCTCTGGGTTTCATGGACTTAAAATTCCTATCTTATTGTGTACGAACCTAGTCTTCAAGATACGCTGCTCAGAAAATAAGAAAAAGCTAAATCTGTTCTGTAGAATTTGCCTCATGTCCGGGAACAGCTCGGCAACTGTATTACATGTCTACGTTACTGTTTATTTGCTGATTGCAATTCATGTCATTTCGCAATCTAAGTTCCAATAGGTCTCTGAGCATTCACTTATCCTATGCAGTGAATGAGCATCAAGATCTGCGAAGAAAATATGCAGACGAATGTAACGAGCGCCGACAGCTCTACAACAAAGTCTTGGAGTTGAAAGGTACGAACTGTAAAAGTTCAACAGTTGACAGTGTCATCGCCGTCTTATTGTCATCGTAAGACTGGTTAAAAGTGTTGACTGGTAGTCTATATCGTATCTCATGAGTGATTCGCTCTCGCTGTAATTTTGGTGTGCAGGAAATATACGGGTATTTTGTAGATGCAGACCATTGAGTGCTTCTGAAGTAGAAGCCAGTGCAGTGTCGGTAGCTGAGTTTGATTCAGCCAGCAATGGCGATCTCGTTGTGAGAAATGGCACGGCGGGTAAAAAGCTCTTCAAATTCGACAGGGTGTTCTCACCTCAAGACGATCAATGTAAGATGTTACCGATGTAGAATGTAATTTTGATCTAATTAGAGTTACCGACTTAGGTGTGAACATGCATACAACCCCTCTGGAGATCGAATTGTTGTGTATTCTCATTGCTGAAGTTTGGTCCATTTACAGGTGATGTGTTCGCGGATACCGCACCAGTGGTGGTCTCTGTACTGGACGGCTTCAATGTGTGTATCTTCGCTTATGGGCAGACAGGAACGGGGAAAACCTTTACAATGGAGGGTTGCGTTGGGAACCGAGGTGTGAATTATAGGACACTAGAGGAACTTTTTAGTGTAGCTGCGCAACGGAAAGGGGAAGTTGACTATGACATTTCAGTTAGCGTTATGGAAGTCTATAACGAACAGATTCGGGACCTTTTAGCTGTTGCTGTTCCGCAAGATCAGCCAGCCAAGAAGTAAGCTCTCCACTACGCTGTAATTTCAGTCATGATGTATTTCGAGTCTGCTCGCTTTGCAAATTGTGAGTATTTTTAACCAGGTAAGTGATGATGCCTTTCGTTTCTGTGATGTTACAGGCTTGAGATTAAGCAGTTGGCAGAAGGTGGCCACCATGTTCCAGGCTTAGTGGAAGCCAAAGTAACCAGCATGGAAGAGGTGTGGGAAGTCCTCCAAGCAGGCAGCAGCTCCCGGACAGTTGGTTCTACCCGTGCGAACGATCACAGCAGCCGATCCCATTGGTTTGTCATTCTCTCTGCTTGTAGATTGCATGCCTTCTTTGTCATGATTTGTTCTCCTTGTCGCCCGACTGAGTTCATTGAGTATTTACTGAGGTTTGCTGTCGTGAAACAGCATGTTATGTGTAATGGTCAAGGGTGAGAACACAATCACGGGAGAGTGCACAAAGAGCAAGCTTTGGCTGGTGGATCTAGCTGGGAGCGAGAGAGTGGCCAAGAGTGACGCCCAAGGGGACCGCCTTAAGGAAGCACAGAGCATCAACAAGTCCTTGTCCGCCCTTGGAGACGTTATCCAGGCACTCACAACGAAGAGCAGCCATATACCATTCAGGTGCCCTAAACCCCTCCAAACAAAATCAGAAATATACTAGATCCATGTTAAATATCTATTTGCATCGAACATAACCAAATACATTGCATAGCCTATGACCGTGAATACCAAATTTATGATGTATGCGGCCAATTTGTGTATTCGTGGTGCTCATCTTTTCAGTTGTATATATTTATGATCATTTCCCATTTAAAATTTAGGAGTGGATTCCATTGTGGTTCGATCGAAGTTCCCTACTATTTGCATTTTGATTTGAACTTCGATCGAAGATAATACGCCAGTGGTCGTGCATTAATTCTCATATTTCTTTCCTGTCTGTTCGTGCAGGAATTCTAAGCTTACCCACCTTTTGCAAGACTCTCTAGGTATTGCACATTACTCATCCACTTTCGCAACTTGTGGTTACCGTGTTCAGAAGGTCCTGGTCTTGATTGTGTTCTCAGTATCTACCATGATTTTCCATTGACATGGATAGCCACATTAATTTAATCTAATCCGTCTGTGATTTCGCAGGAGGAGATTCAAAAACTCTCATGTTCGTTCAGATCAGTCCCAACGAGGCAGATGTCAGCGAGACACTTTGCTCTTTGAATTTTGCCAGTAGGGTGAGAGGAGTAGAGCTTGGTCCTGCTAGGAAGCACCTGGACTCCAGCGAGTTGTTCAAGTACAAGCAGCTGGTACGAGACTCCCCCAAATGTGAACACAAAGCCAGAGTCTCCCCGTTCCTGTACTATCCACATCAGCAAATTCTCGTCACTTTTCACCATCCTCTCTTTGTAATTTATTTTTAACATTTTGCAGGCCGAAAGAGCAAAGCAAGAAACCAAGTCAAAAGATGAGTCGGTGAGGAGACTCGAGGAGAACTTGCGAGCGGCTGAAGCAAAGCTGAAGGCGAAGGAGCAAATGTGCCAATCGCTCTCTGAGAAGGTGAAGGAGATTGGAGAGCTGGATGCTCAGCTGGTCAATGAAAAACGAGCTCGTCAGGTTGCTGAAGCTTCGTACCGTGACCAAAGGGCGACCATGGAGAAATTGGCCGCCGACACGAAACTGTCCATGGCGAAGATGTCTGAGAAGACGGCCAGTGATGCCAAGCAAGCAGTGAAGGAAGCTCTTGATGCGGCGGCAGTTGCACACACAAAGGAGGTGAATCGACTGCTTCAACAAATACACGAACTCAAACAAGCGGCTGAGGCACGAATAAGTGCCGCTCCAGTGCCAGCACCGAGTGTTGCAAGTGAAAGCCCAATTCTGGCAGCAAAGGTAGAGCTTCAAACCTTATTGCTTCAACCAAAAATCTGGGCCTCGTTCCTTTTGGGCCCTTGGTTTGGGCAGGGGAAGACCCAATGTACGCCTAAGAGAAAGAAGGAAGGGAGGAGGAAATGACCGAGGATTACCGAGGATGAAAGGAAGGGAAGGAAATGAATATTTTACTTGTTTTTCGTTGCCCTGTATGTAGTCATCTTTCCACCGATGTGGCACCTCTATAGAAATCACTTTTCATATCTTGTAAACTGTTGCGCACTGAACTTGTTATTCTGAACTTGTTGCTTCTCATTCTACCAGGTGATAGAGACACCTGTCATTGCGACAGTTCTCCGGCGGCCGGCTTTAGTCGAAACAGGATCAGCTTCTCGAGTACTGGAAGAGAGAATCCCCTCTTTGGAGTACGTGGTGAAGCCCCCAGACATGAGCGAGGTCATGCGAAACAGCTGCACCGGAGAGGTTTTCGCAAACGAGAATGCGAACCCACAACAAGTGTTGCAACACCTGGAGACAGTTTCAGATGCTCCACCCAAAACCAAGGGAATTCTGAAATCCTCATCAACCAAGCAAATCTCGCCCAACTTACCCAAGCGCCCAACGAATGGCAAACCTCGCCGGACAGGATTCGGAGTCAATGTGAAGCCATCAGTGCAGGTGAACTCCTTGGTGCGAAGGTCACAAGAATCCTCCAGCACAAGCAACTCGGTTGCCAACTCTCTCTCCGACGAGGATCTCAGAAAATTGTTGGGTGGGCTTGACATGATTGCAACGTCTAACACGACGTCTTCGACTCTGGATGCAAGCCTTCAGACACTTGCCCATGTGCTGGAGAATACCAGCCCATCGCCCAATCCAAGCTGGAAAGGCTCAAGCAACGGAAAACACCAGAAATCGGTGCACTTCCGGACTCCTATCCTGCTTCCTCCTCGAGAAGGTGCCAAACTCGATGACCTGGAGGTGAAAGACAACTCCATGGACGTTTCGGAGTCGGCCAAGTCTGCTTCCGCTGTTGCGAATAAGATTGCCAGGAGGACCACTTTGCCATCACGACCTGGTAAGGCTCCTGCTGCTCCGGGTGGTGGTGCACACCGAGTGGTAGCCGCCGGGGTGAAGGCACCTACACCAATTTTGAGAGAGAAGCGGTGGAACTAGAATAGATATAGATGCATGGCTAGTGCATCAGAATATCCACGTTATTCTATGATCTGCAACCACTTGTACATTGTGTAGAAATTCATCATCAATACTTTCGCCGAGGGGGAAGGACTCATCAAGATCATGATAATGACGTTGTAGTCCAAACATCTATTATTTTTTATCACTATCATTCATTGCAATGCCGATGCATTGCATTTCACTATGTGCACTCTTGTGTGGGCTGTGTCGGTATGCATCCTATCTCTGTTGAAATTTTGATGGGAGTAACACGAATTAAAGGTTTTGTGCGCAAGTCATTTTATTGGGTTACTGCAGCGGCGTTGTTGTTATTTACTATTGCCATCTACAGTTTACCTTCTGAAATCATTTTGTCCAAACATCAGTTAAATATCACCTTCATCCATTGCTGTGCTTCCCATGGAATTATATGCGCTTAAGCTAACTATACAATTTCAACAATGGCTTGCTTGGCTAGTCAGTCAAGCAGTCTCGCTTTCTCGACTCTATGTGAACAAAGACTTGACACCTGACACGAATTGAACTCGGGCACAACCATGTGGAAGGCATCATGGGGACTACTAAGGTAGAGGGTGCTTAAACCAACACTTTAAGCTATTGCACATACATCTGGGTATGTGGTTGATATAAAAAATATATATTCATATTAGCCTTTGGGCTAAACATAGGTATCAAGAAAGAAAAAATATTTTTAGTCTCAATTGAATATTTGATGAATATTCAAAGTCAAAACTACTAGCTTCCTTAAACCAATCCATAGGCCCCGTGTATGGCAACCTTGCATATGATGAGGACCCCCACCTTCATTGCCTAGAACCATCACAACATAGTTGGGTACTAGACCCAAACTACATCAAAGCCCAAGTAGTAATGGTATGCAAAGCCACACGGCTACCTCCATGATCCCACCCGGTTTGCTTGCAAAACCATCACCTTGCATCCCGGTAACCGACCCCCTTGCATCCCGGGAACCAACCCCCTTGCATCCCGGGGAATGACCCTTTTGTGCTTTGTGAGCCTACCTCCTTGGTGTTGTGAATAGAATGGCTAGAATAGGCATTGACAAGCCACCCTAATCCCACCTTAAACCAACCCGAGATAGAGTGGAGCCCGTTACCTACCCTACGTGGAAGTAGTGGAGGCCGCTATGAGGTGGCACCACTAATGGCACCTAAAACCGTCACTCCGTGGGCCCATACACTCCTACACCGCCGGGTAACGGTTCAAGGTTGTAGAGTGTTTGGCAATTGGGAGGCGTTTATAGGTGTTGGTTTTGGATGGGGTGTTGGATTTAGCACCCTCTACCTTACCTTAATGGGAATCCCATGAAAACCAAACACCATCCAAAATGTGGGAGCCTTTTCCATCTCTCAGGGAAAAAAACTAGATTAACCATTACTTCAAGGGTTTTTCTCAAATACAAATGTCATCTGTACTTGACGCAACCGTTGACACCACACCAGCGCAAAATCATTGTTGCCTACCACACCTTGAGTCATAGACTTGCCATTGAAACTGGACAACGGTTGACTGTCCCTATCTCTAAAGATAAACATATTATGCCACTTTTACTCATATGATGTAGTTGAACATGAAGCACACTTCATGTTGGAGTGCCCCTTATATCACTATTTAAATCATTATTTGAGAATGTAGTCTTTCTTTGAAATTGGACCATCAAGTCGATATTAGCCTCTATCTCAAGGAGGCTACCACACTCCACCACTATAGGGAAATTAGCCAGTTTGACACCATCTTGACGAACTTTAGTCCCATAAGCCGTTTGGCTTCCCAGACTTTGAAATTGATTTCTTTGCATTGCATTGCATTCCATTTCGCGTTGTTCTTCTCTGTCATCATTTCTTTCATGAACGAAACATAAGTTATAGTACATGGAATTGTATTTAAGATATGTTATGTGCCTAAATAAGTAAATATATGTATACATAGGTGACTATTTTTTCATAAATGTTTTTTCGAACCACCTAAGCCTTTTTCTTGAAATTAATAATTCTTGGGCATATGTTGCCTAACATGCCATCAACCTACAGTATATGAGTCTAGCATGGCTAAGAAATTCTGGACATGTACTCCAATCCCTTGTAAACATATGTGTTTTTGGTGTTTGCTCGTGGATCCACACATAATTTATATGAGTGAGCAAATGAGACACCGCTTAAATTTATACGGGTGACTGAATGTAACATATGTGCCTAAACTAAAATCATATACTTAACCCCTAACTTCCCAGGCCTATGGAAGGATTCTTTTGAGTGTATTTCACTCAATTTTGGTTGTGGAATTTTTATGGACAAGTTTCGAGGTTAAAATGGGATTTCTATGTAGGATCTTGAAACATGGAAGACGAGCTATTTTCAGGGGAGAAACGGGCATGAATCATCTTTTGGATTTTTAGATTATAACATTTGAAAGAAGGGATGCACAACAAATTGGCATGGTTTATCCCCCCAAAAAAACCTTGGACCAATCAAATCCACATGGGCAATGAGCAGAACGCTTGTGAGATCCACTAGATGGGAACGACTCAATAGCTGAGCACCTCCACAAGTTCTCAATGACATGTCAAAATGTGCAAACCACAATAGGCTAGCCACCTTGCATTTGGAGTATGCAAGTTGTCCCATACTTCTAATTAACCACATACATGCAAAAAATTCCCTAAACAATAGGGAGTGTCTGAATGTTAAATTAAATAGCCGATGTGAGCGCAAAAGCATCTTAAAATGAACACCACAAAATATTTCGCTTTTACCAAAATAAACGTCAATGATGATCATGCAAAGTTTGCAATCCTTGTTTGAAAGAAGCGGAATAAAAAGAGTATATATATATTGGGTTTTTCTACCACAACCTGGTGTTACATCACAACTTGCGGCTTGAGCTCAGCTTTATCGTCATCATTACCAAAGTGTTATGTGTTGGATCTACCAGTATTCAATTCAAAAAAACCCTATTTTTTCTTTTTTCTTTTTTTTCTTTGCAAAATATATACAGTCAAGACTCTATAAGTGTTACCCCTATAAGCGTTATAATTTCATATATGTTAAGAAAAATTTACTCCCCTACAAAAACACAATTGGTAAGACTAGTGAGTGTTATGTGTTAAGTGTTATAACATGCTCTACTCCCTTCTTTGTTAATTGCACCTCTATAAGTGTTAATTTTGAGAAAATCAAGGTAATAATATATGAGAGCATACATTTTAAACATGTAATCACATTTATCACATTGTTGGAGGCACACAGGTGTTTCTTCGATCTCTATTGAGAGGGAGATAGAGGAAGCTAGGTGCTTGGTAGAGGTTGATGAAGTTGCTACTCTACTTCATCAACTGACGTTGTTGTCATCTGATAGTGAGGTGGGTGACGTGATGAATGTTGATGAATACCTCAATTATGAGATGGAGTTTGATTTAAACAACCCCTATGAACCTACTGATGAGGAGTTGTTGGATATGTATTCCTCAGAACATCAAGAAATTGATGTTGATGAGGTTATGGTTGATGTGGTAGAAGAAGTTGTAGGATTGAGTGTTGCTGAGCGTTCTCTAGAGACTTTGAAGAAATACTTTGAACAAAGACCAAATGATGCCCTATCACACATCAGGAGCATTCAAGGACTCTAGAAGGAAGTTTCATCTCATCATTTGGAAACTTCTCGTCAGATTACTATAGACTCTTTCTTTCGGTTAATTTAGTTGAAAGAATCTCGTCAAGTTACTACTATACAGATTATTTCTTTCAATTAGTTTAGTTGAATTATGTATTATCATTTGTACTTTCATTTTTTATTTTTATAAAACGTTATGTTCTTCATTTTCAGAATTAAGTGTTATTTCTATAAATGTTATTAATCATTGGTATGAATTCTATAAGTGTTACTTGTTATAATTCTATATATGTTATTTTTTTGCTACTCCCGACCTGTAACATTTATAGAGTCTTGACTGTACATATATTCGAAAAGCATTGGAATGGGGTTGAGATGGCATCTCATGTATAAAAGAGAAAAACATCTTAGTTGTTATGGGCACAACAACCATGTGTAAGATTCTTGGGAGAGTCTCTATTTCATGAGTGGAAGATCCAGTCCTTACTCTTGCTAGGCTCATCAACTCATTACCCAATGCTCTAAAATATTATTATTTTTGTTGTATGAAAGCATAAGAGGTTATTAAAGAGTAACCCACTCTAGTATCTGCTTTGATTCACGTGGAGTGACAACCATTGATTAGAGTCAACACCCTCACATGAGCTCCCAACACAACAAAAACATGACCACTTCCCACTTTGACATACGTTCCCACATTCTAATCGTCTCCAATTTGCACGGCTGAAGTGTCTATGGGTAGATACCCATGTTGGCTCGATATTTATAGTTAGTAAGATTGTGGATGAATGAGTTAGGTGGGGTTAATGTAGGGAAGAAATCATCCATCAACCAAAAACATGTTGCTTGGGAAGTTAGGGGTTAAGATGAGTGACCGAATCAGCCTCACCTTATACACTACTAACTTGTTGATTATGAAAAGTAAGTAGCATAATTGTAGCTTAGGTATATACTTTACATAGCCCCATTCGTGGTAGTGTAGTCTACCGCGTTGCTTTGAATACCAATACCATGAGACAGTCATCATTTCGGGAGAAGTCCGTTGGTCAAATGCTTACGTTGGTGGGGAATTTGTGCTCTTGGTTGATGATGCAAGGTACGAGGACCGGGCTAATTCGGTTACTTATCTTAATCAAGTGTTGTGTAGCTAATCGTGGGACTAAGGGGTTGTTTACACCATGGACCATGAAGTTGTCCCAAAGCCCTATAAATTTGTGATTGGTTGTTGAACTCGTCCCATGACCATTACGGTTTACACCAAGGAAAAAAGAAATGTCAGAGTGACCATGGAGTTTGAGGTCCCCAAAAGACATATTTGAGGCCTATATTATCCACTGACATGGTCCAATGGGTTTTGCGGTGGGAGAGGCAAAAGAGGTGCTTTGGTAGAAAAAGGCAGGGGCCCGTGGCAGGGAAATGTTGTTATATTAATATTAATATTTAATGCTTTTTTTTTGAGAAGTGAAGACAAGTGAAGACAAGAGAATGGTCAAACTTGAATTTCTTTCAAAATTGCCCTTTTTGGGTTTGTAATGTTTCATTCAAATCTTGTTGGCGTTTGGCATGTTAACAACCATCTAAACACGAGGAAATAGAGAGGTAGTTGTAGCAACACTAGGGTCAAGAAAGAGCCCTTCGCCTTCCTCTTCTCCTTTATGGTGCTCCCCACATGACTATAATTACCATTCTAAGCAAGGTCCCGTTTAAAGAATGATAAATGTGGAAATTGTGTTAGACTTGGTTGTGTTTTATTTTATTACTATTCAAGTAACGTCTAATTTTATTCTATAGGTTATTTGAATATCAAAAATAAAATTGAAAATTGGACCTCCTTGAATTTAGTTGCAGTTATGAGAAGTGCACATTTGTTGATTGCTTAACTGAATATCAATATTCATCCTTCCAATTGTGTTCACTATTGAGTGTGGAGTATTTGGTAAAATTTGAAGACTTAGTGCAGTCTCTTTTAAACATGTGTCTTTATGATTTGTTTTTTGATCACCAATCAAATACAAGGTGTCCGATTAAGGAAAACAACCAAATAACACCCTCATGCCTCATTGTGAAAGCTCACATGTGTAATAATTCTCAAGAAACCCCTTGGATGAGTCAATTGATAGCACATCTTAGAGAATGTTTCAACCCTCAAGAATGTGAAGGTAGGCGTGCCTAATTCGGTTACTTATATGATTTGGACACTTATATTTGATTAGTATGTGGTTAGGTGTATCTCCAAGAATGGATACCAAAAAGACACGTGTTAAAAAGAAATTGGACTACATACTCAAAACATGGTAAACATTCTAGCCTCAATTAAACATATAATTGGGAGGAACCATTTAATTAGCAAGAAAGTCTTCACTTTGATAATGAATAAGATATTCATATCATATGACTTGAGTGACATACACAGCAAACCAATTTCCAATGAGAATGAGGATGTCGGTGGGACAACGCACATATTCATCCATGGGATGAAACACATCCATTCACGAGTCGTCGTTTTCATCCGTCACGCTCTGTCCCAGCAGGGATTGCTTCGGTCCCTTTGCCTGGTCTTTTCGCAGAGGACCCGATGGCTATGGCACCCTCGCTTCCCCCTCCTTTATCAATCCCACACGCTCCACTAGCAGGCCGCCCTTTGCGCTGGCCGTGCTCTGCCGTTTCTGAATTGGTAAAAATTACATTGGTTGGTTGACCACAGCGGACGCAATTGCGAGGAGCAGCAGCACGTCGTAGGGGTTTGATCACAATTCGTTAGGGTGAGGGTTTCAGCTGATCTCACACCTGCCTCTCTTGCACTGACCGCTGCCAAATTTATCATAATCGCAAGTGGCTGACAACGGTGGAAGCAATTGGTAGTGGAGACAAGGAAGTCTAAGGGTCTCTGATTTTGATATTTTCTGTGTTTTAGTTTGTTAGGGGGAGGGTTCCAGCTGATCCCGCACATGTCTCTGTCGCGCTGACCGCAGTTAAATTGATCATAAACGCATGTTGTTGATGACGGCGGAAGGAAATGGGAGCAGAAGGAAGGAGGTCTAAGGGTTTCTGATTTTGGTTTGGTTTGTTAAGGTGTTGCGTTTAGCTAATCTCGCACTGGGCGCTGCCAAATTGATCATCATTGCATGTAGTTGACAACGGCGGAAGCAATTGGGGGTAGAAGGAAGGAAGTTTAAGAGTTTCTGACTTTGGTTTGGTTTGGTTTGGTTTGTTAGGGTATTGGTGTGAGCCGCAGCCATGGCGGCCCAGCAGGGGACAATTAACGTGATGCTGGCGATACACACGAAGAGGACAAGCCCGGTGGACATGAAGAAGCCACTGCGGCAATACATAGTGCAGCACTACTCCGAGCGGGAAGCGCAAGACATGGAGGAGGATGTGGAGGCTGTGAACGGTATGCGTGGGGAGGTGGAGAGGTCAACTGAGGGTCTAGAGGCGCAGAGGGACCTGCTGCAGCGGTACTTTCGGGCATTATCTGTGATGGAGTCTAGGTTTCCAATTTCGAACGAAAGGGAGCATGTGAATACATTGTACTTTACATGGTACGATGCGTTTAAGCAGGGGCGGAAGGCATCCCAACAGAATATACACTTCGAGAAGGCTGCAATTGCGTTCAACTTGGGTGCTGTGCAGTCTCAGATTGCCCTTTCAGCGGATCGTACAACTGCTAATGGACTGAAGCAAGCCTGTGGTGCCTTTCAGGCAGCTGCTGGAGTGTTTGCTTTTCTGAGGGATCACATATCTATGAAAGCTGCTGGGGCGGGGAACAATACTACCCTTGACATTTCTGTGGAGTGTGCGGGCATGCTGGAGAGATTAATGCTCGCTCAAGCCCAGGAATGTTTCTTTGAGAAGGTGGTCACGGATAACAAGCCCCCGTTGCTTTGTTCTAAAGTTGCGAAGCAGGTGGGATCGTTTTATGAGGAAGCCTATGCCGCCTTGGTGCTACCTCCTTTGAACCAGCATTTCGATCGTACATGGGTTGCTCATGTGCAGCTCAAGTCTGCGCAATTCATTGCGGAATCGTGCTACCGAGCTGCCCTTGACCTCCATGAGAAAGAAAATATACCAGAGGAGATTGCAAGATTGAAAGCAGGAAGCGCCCTACTTGGGGATGCGAGAAAACAAGCAAAAGGGGTGGTGGGACCTCTCCAGGATGTTGTATCAAAGCTTGAATTGAACATTAATCGCAATCTTGAGCGGGCTATCAAGGAGAATGATAGAGTGTACTTAATGCGAGTACCTTCTGCAGAGAGTCTACCTCCTCTCACAGGAGCTTCGCTTGTAAAGTCAACTCCTGTTGCAGATGTTTTGGATGCAAGTAAGGAGAAGATGTTTGCTGGGTTGGTTCCTGATTCAAGTGCCAAGGCACTCTCAAAGTATACAGAAATGGTAGATGACATTATTCGAACACAAGCAGAAAAACTACAACAAGAAAGTGAGATTATGCGCGTGAGACTCAAAGAGATGGATCTACCAGACTCCTTGCGGGCACTAGAAGGAAGCCCCTTGCTCCCTGATGACCTGCAGGACGACGTTGAGGCTGTTCAATTGGACAGTGGCCCTGCTGGGCTTGAGACTGAAATGAGGCAGTTGCGGGACTTGCGCCGGGTGAATGAAGAGCTGCTGGCTCAGACTGAAGAACTTTTGGAGAAAGAAGCCAGAGAAGATGCACAAATTAGGGCTCAATTCGGAACAAGGTGGACACGGCCTCAGTCAAGTACTCTTACCAAAACGCTGCATGACCGAGCGAATGGGTTTGCTGCGAATCTCAAACAGGTATGAAGGCAATTTGAGGCTCATTGTAGACTGTTTGAGAATTCTCCACCTCATGAATCACTGGGACTAGTTTTGAATTGAAATTCACTAACCATGCATAATCTGTTGGGCTATAATGCCTTTCTCTTGTTGACTGATGTTAAGAGGAGTTTAATTGGACAATAACCTGGGACATTGTACAGAGGTTTGTGGCCCTGAACAGTGCAGTTAAACATGATCTCAGCATTGACGATTGTATTGTGGTCTGAATTGCTGCACCTGAGGAACTGTTGAATCACAGAATACATGGGCCTCATTTTGAGGTGGGGGGCTACTCTAGGGCATGTTTGTTGTACTCATAAAACTGTTTGAACTTCACAACAGGCAGGTGATAGTGATGCAAGAATTGAGCGTACGATTCGGGACAACATGCCAGTCATGAGTATCCTTGATGCAAAGCCAATTGAGTCTGCTCTTCCTACTCTGGGCCGACCAATGCTGTCTCTGGATGGAAACGAGGACCAAATAGTGGGAGGGTTACGACAGAAGCTATCGGAGCTAGAACAATGTGCATCACATAGAGCTGGATTAGAAGATATGCTGAAAGATATGAAGCGGAAGGATAACATTCTTCCAAAGTTGATGACCACCTCCGGGTCGTATGAAGATTTGTTCAAGAAAGAGTTAGGCAAGTATGACATGGTTTCACAAGAAGTCAGTCGGAACATTGAAATTCAAGAGAGACTAATTCATCAAATCAAGAGCCAGAATGATGTATTCTCTGCTACGTTTAATGTGGAGGATTTTAAAGCCTCAAAGGAGAAGGCTTTCAATCAGGTGCGGGTAGCAGTTGCTAAGTACCGAGAAATTCGCGAAAACATCAACGAGGGTCTGAAGTTCTATGTCACTTTACAGGTGAGAACTTTTCTATTATATCTTATGGTTGGAGTCATCCATTGAAGTCTTGACTTCGTCAGTCATCTGCGGTTGGTAGAGCTAATTTCTTCTACTACTGTAATGGATGTAGTTAATTATCCTGCATTATGTGCCTGTTCATGATCATAAATGTCCACTTTAAATTCCACTTTTTTTTTCTTTTTTAAACAATCCATTTCCATGTGTCCATCTTGTCTCTTTTTTGAAGTGTATATGTTCTGCTTTGTCTTGCAGGATGCGATCACAAACTTGAAACAGCAATGTAGTGACTACGTGATGACCCGGAGCATCCAGTGCCGGGAAATGATGGACGACCTTCAGCGCCAAATTGCAGGTTTGTCATTTACACATGACAATAGAGCACCTCGATCCTATCCTCCAGTAGGAGGCTCAGCTCCACCACAGACCCCTGCACATGGTTCTCATGATTCTTCTCATCCTCCATACTACCAAACCTCCAACACCGCGTCAGCTCCAGGCTATGCTGGGCAAGGTCCAGCACAACCCCCTTACTATGCAGCATCTGGAATGCCACCTCCTCCTTATTACTCTCAACCCCCTGCACAGTCAGCACACCCTACCCAGCCAACTTCTCACAACCAAACTCAACAGAGTTACAGTCAACCACCATATCCAGGATGGCAGGGTCCTTATTATAACGGACCTCCTGCTCCTCCTCCCACCACAGCGCCTCAGCCTCCATATCATGCCCCTCCATCGGGAGGATTCTTCAATGCAGCAAGCGGGTTCTTCAAGCATAATCAATGAGTTTAAGAAGCAGGTCTGTCTCTTGGGAGGACAATCTGTAAAGCTTCATATTTTGCTTCTCAGTTGCATCTACAAGAGGGTTGTTGATTATGATGTCATGTTTCCTTAGTAAAGTTTTGGTAGTGTAGATGTCAGGAATTAGATGACTGAAGTGGGAGTCTGTTGGTACTTATGGGCTGGTCCATGGTTTTTCATTTTTGATTAAGATAACTTTCAAGGCATGACATTGCCTTGGCAAAACTTTGTGTCTATTTGTTCGACCATTTTAAAGACCTGTCTGAAGTGAAGGTAGGAAAGATGTTGTGTTCAGATGGAGCCTAAAGTTGTATTGCTGTGGATTAAATTTTTAACAGGGCTGCAAAGGAACTGTAGGTCTTCCCACAATGGCGGCTGCTGCATGATCTGTAATCTTCTGTCTCCCTGTATGACAGGCATACAGGCTTCTGTTAAGGTTTTGAACCATGTACATGTGTTTTCTGAGTTTAGTTTTGTGATTCTTTCTCGGTGCAAACCCTGTCCTGTGCTTATATTGTCTTGTAATTCCAGGCTAGGGATCCAGGCAATTGATGACAGAAGGCAACATAGTACCTCCTTCTAGACTCAAAAGTGTAATTAGATGGATGTGGCATCTTCGATCTTTAATCAAAGGCATGCCTCTCATGTTTCATATTAACTTATGCATCTTGCAATTAATGGCCTCCAGGGCAGGAGATATCTGCCACTTGGGGACAAAGCTGTTTGCTGTTGTATTAAATAAATAGTCAAGTCACTTTGTGTAGACTGTTCGATATCCTGAGTTTGTGGGAGTTGCAATCTTTGGAAAGTCTGAAAACAGTGTCTACCAATTAAAAGTAGATTGCTTAACTTACCATGTCACCCCTATTTTGAGTTATGGAGTGCCATAATTTCTCACATGTAATGTAAGCAAGAACGTATTTTATGTTCCATAATGTTCAAACTACATGTAGCACTTTCAATTTTATTGGTGAAGAATGGAGTTCATAGAAAAGTGTTATAGCATTGGGTTACACTGAATAATAAGTGACACTAAGATTGAGGCATCTATAATCGATAAAAGAAGAGAGTTTGTATCTGTTTAGGAGGTGTAGTAGTGGGGAATTATTTTCCTTCTGAAGAGAAACACATTCTAAGGAGAATACAAGAAAATTAATATTTTTTGATAAATCTGCAAATTGCTAAAAATTTCGAAGTGGTAGAGTTAAGGCAACACATAGTTGAACTAAAGGTTAACTCATAACCGCTCATCTAAATTCTAATGCTTGGCTATGACAGTTGTCAAAACTCTTATGAGGGTAGAGTAGAGGGGCACATGATCGATCGCTTAAGAGATTTTTGCGCCAGATCCAAAAAATTATAAGGTAGCGCAAATTTTTTCCATGTAGGTAGATAGAAATAAGGAGGATTGTAAATTTGTTGGTAATTTTATTCCTTAGGTTAAAATTATTGTGAATTTTTTAACCCAAAAGTTGGCCCGAATATATTATCAATGTCTAGAGTTTGTTATAACCTCTCATTTTAACCGCTCAGTCCTCCTCACTTTAATACTCAAAGCAAGGACATGTCTCATGGCACTATTCGTTCCGGCCCAATCAAAATTCAATCTTAGGTGATCAAAATTATGGTACCCTATAGATTATCGATGGGGTCTTGATTGGGAATAGGCACCTCTACTACAATCATTTACAAGCCATCATCACATAATTTAAACCGTACAGTAGTCGTGCCCATTCCTTATCGGGACCTCATCGGCAATCTATAGGGTATCATAATTTCAAGGTTGGGTTGGAATTTCGATTAGGCCGGAACCAATAATGCCATGACACATGTCCAAGTTTTGAGTACTAAAGTGAGGAGGAATGAGCGGTAATTGCAAACTCTATACATTGGTCATATGTCCAGGCCAACTTTTGGCTTCATAAATTCATAGTAATTTCAATTTAAGGAATAAAATTTGCAGTCCTTCTAATTTCTATCTTTCTACACATGAAAATTTTGCACAGCCTTATACTTCTCTAGATCTAGAGTAGAATCTCTTAAGTGATTGGTTATGGGCATCTCTACTCTAACCAGGGATGTACAAATGGACGTGACGCGGCCTAAAAGCGTCACGTCGCGTCACAAATGACGTGACGGCGTCACGTCACGTCACGTCCAGGCTGTGACGCCAAACGGACGTTACTGTAATAAAAAAAACTTTACTAATGGGATTTTTTTTACAGATAAGTAATTATTTCGACATCAATACAAGCAGTCGTCTACCATGGTCGACTGCTATATAGGCAGTCGACCACTTAATCGACTGCTAACTTAGCAGTCGATTACAATGGTCGACTGCTAATGTAGCAGTCGACTAAGTTGTCGACTGCCTATATAGCAGTCGACCATAGTAGTCGACTGCCAATGTAGCAGTCGACTATCTTCGTCGACGGCCAACATAGCAGTCGATCATGGTATTCGACTGCTACATTGGCAGTCGACCATGGTAGTCGACTGCCTATATAGCAGTCGACTACCACCGTCGACTGCTATGTTGACCGTCGACGAAGATAGTCGACTGTAGTTGTAGCTGACCATTGCCGTCGACTGCTACTATTAACAGACAAATGCACTCAACATCATATGTTTGTTGAATTAAATTTTAATGGTTTGGGTATAGTGGAATATGGATGGATGGAAGTAGTTTAGGAAAAATGTGATTAAAGCCAACAATGATATGTAGAAGAAAAAAAAACCGCGTTGTATTAAAACAAATATATCGTAAAGATATCAAAAATATACAAGGTTGTCCATATCAATGACACACGCATACTACCTTAACCCCTACGATGTTACCTAAAGAACTAAACAAACACAACACTATCCTTAACCTCCTGTCTCCAACAGTCTATGGGCTCATCCCACCTCACAAAATGCATCTGTATCCGTAGTTTGGCGATGGTCAATGAAATGCGGTTGGACACGTTCTCGCAGGTCAATGCATTCAAAGTGACGTCCCAAATTTTCCTTCCTTCATCGGCAAAGAGTATTCGGTCATCATCATCATTGTAAAGTTGTCGAGCAAGCACGCCGACCGCGTAACACTCAGCCTCCGCGGTGTAATATACATCGGGATCCTTGTGTCTCCTATTTTGGATGTAAAACAGTTCCGGCGCCACCCAAAACTTCTCCTTCCTCAATTTTTCCTTCGCTTCTATAGTTTTCGCATGCCATAGCGATAGGACATCCTCACCCGAATGCGTTGCATATCCCCAATCGCACACCCCAATCTTCAGGCTCCCGTCCGATTCCCAATGCAACATAATGTTGTCAATGGATAGATCGTTGTGTTGCACATTTACAGCGTGCAAAGCCTCCATGATCCATAACAACGCCCAAACCAACTTTATCCTCTTTGCCCAGAACTTTTGGACTTGGTCATAGAGTTGCCATTCGGTTGCGTCTATTGTCAAAATGTTGGTATTTGGGCGGTGGGCTCTATCCCGGATGAACATCTCTCGTAGAGTGCCCCCGTTCCACCATAGTGTATAGCCCGCATTGGACACACTGTTGATTAATCAAAACTTGATGAAACCTGGATGCGTGCTCTTTAAAACGCATGCCTCCGCACTTACTTGGATACGAGCTTTCTGCCTATCCGACGTCTTAGGTTTGGGGTCTTTTCAGCCCACGTAATATCCGGTGGGAGATGATCGTCGCCCTCGATCCTCACCTTCGTCACCTCCCCATAACCCCCCACCTTCTTAATGCTCCTCAAACTCACGACATTTGCCGTATCGGGAATCCACAATAGTTGGCATGGGCCCGACACCCTTAGCCACTTCTCCAATTTCTTCGCCTTCCAAGAAATTATTTTGGAGGCCGTCTTGGACAATCCTTTGGCCACGGGATCCCACCACAAAAATATTTCCCGGATTCTTACTGCTCAGGGCTCAACATCTCACCTGTTTCGCCCTCCGGGAACATGTTCTCAACCAATTGCTTGAGGTTGAAAATACCATTTTGGGCCTTATTCTTCACCCAGAAATCGAATCCGGCAAGATTCCTATCAACGCTAAACTCGGGGCCATCCACTTCATCTCGAATAGCAACCTCCAGGTCCCTTTTAATTATCTCGACCCTCTTGTGTTTCGGCTGCTCCAAAAAACGGAATTTGATGCCGGCCTCCCCATTCTTCAAATACCAGTCAACTATGGCTTGGTGGACCTTTGCCGTTATCGCATCCGAGAATTTTACCCTTGGTTTCCTGCTCCTACTCGACGACCCTGAGGCCGCAGAAACCCCTCCTTGACCGCTCGTAGGGGCACCGGCATTTGGGCGGACGGGAACGATATTATCTGAACGGGGGGTAATATTTGCTCCCGTTCCCGAAGCACTTCTTGATCCCACATCAGAATGTCGTTGCCGCATAGGGGGCCGTCTGTACACCCTGCCGGGTGCATCCGGCTCGTCCTCCGGCATCCTCCAACTTCGATCCTCCATCGTGTTTAAAAACATGCTATTATTGTATTCACAAACACAACTCAAATGTATTCACAAACACGGCCGTATTCACACCGCTCCACCGCAAAAAATCGGATCCAAAATTGGCAAGAGTTTGCACCCTAAACCAATCTTCCAACCGCCCCCTAGGCCCTCTCAAAACATTAGGCAAAGGATGCTAGGCATGCTTGGTCCCAATGTCCCACTTGAGGAGGGGTGGTTGAAAAATGATGTCAATGAGGCCTCCCCACTTATATATATAGGTTGGGTGGGCCTCACACCGACGGTCCGACCGGACGCCGCGCCCCTGGATCCTGACCGTTGGACCGTGCATCATCCAACGGCCAGTATGGATGCGACGATTGGTCGACTGCTATACGGCAGTCGACCATCCAGTCGACTGCTAATCGCAATCCAGTCGACTGCCAGATAGCAGTCGACTCTGGATAAGGCAGTCGCCAATTAACAGTTGACCGCGGCGTCGACTGCTATTAGGCAGTCGACGTGTGGGCCGACTGCCATGTCGACTGCCAAATAGTAGTCGACCTCCGAAGTCGACTGCCAGTTTGCAGTCGACCACGGCAGTCGACTGCCACGTCGACTGCCAAGCATCAGTCGACCCCCGAAGTCGACTGCGAATGGCAGACATTGGACCTCCACCCCTCCAAATATAAACAAATTGCTTTTGCAATGAATCCTATAGCAGATTACTCTAAACATTTTTAATATCATAGCATCTTTTATATTTAGTGCACGTTCAAGCGTCGGGACTATACAGGGTTCACCTCTCATTAGCATTCATCATTCCCCCTCGCTCTAGTTGACCTTGATTGCTTTTTGGCATTCGTTGCAAGTGGAGAGAGGTAGTCGGCTATATTGAAATAGGCACGCGAAACGAATGGAAGCCTTGGTTTGTGCCCAAGGAGTGGATTCCAACGTCCAAGAAGGTCGAGTGCAAATTTTGCGCGTTGGAATTAGTTTATAAGAAGGACCGTATGGTTGTCCATTTGAGATACAAAAAAAATGACGGCAAGATACGGGGGGTGACATTGTGTCAACGTCAAGGGCCTATTGTAAAGTCTTTATTTTCGAGGTGCGGCGGATCGTGGCCGCCAATTCCGGATGACTTTGGAGACGAGTGCGTTGAAGACGGAGGAGAAGATGTGATCGGGTCCCAACAACAAGCGTCATGCGGTGCATTGTCGAACGCGAACGGAAGCCAAACCGCTCCACCATCTCCCGCACCGTCAGTGGCAAGGGAGTTGGTGTCCGGAACGACTCCCGAACCCCACCGACGTTCCCAACGGCAAATGAGACTAAAAGAAGGGTTGTAAAATTCGACAAAACGAGACTTGGATACAAAATGATCGCAAGCCTTTTATGAGGCTAATATCCCTATTAGTATTGTCCGCCATCCCGCATTCATCCAGGCCGTTAAGGCAACCTCCGAGGCTAGAATTATGTACAAACCCCCAACCTACCATGCAATGCGCAAGAGTTTATTTGACGATGAACGGTTCAATACACAAAAAATCGTGGAGTTGAAGACAACATCATCCATCCACAAATATGGGTGCACTATTTGTTCGGACGGATGGGAGAATGTTGTCCACCGCCCTTTGATGAACGTCATGCAAATTTGTCCGGTGGGCGACGTGTTCCTTGGTTCCATCGACACCACCGGTAGCACAAAGGATGCCGCCTTCGTGGCCACCGAGGTCAAACGCTACATCGTTGGAGTAGACCCCGCGAAGGTTGTTCAAGTTTGCTTCGATAATGTGGCGGCCATGAAAACCGCGGCGAGCAATATTAGCTGAAAATGACCACACATATATTGGCAAGGGTGTGCGGCGCATTGTTTGAACTTGTTGAAGGATTGGGGTAAACAACGATGGGCGAATGACGTCGTAGACAAGGCGAAGGACATTGTCAAATACATCCGGGCCCACCAATATCCGACGGTGGTCTTCCTCACCTACTCGTCCAATTTGGGCTTGAAGATGTCCGGATCCACACGATTCGCCACCAACTTCCTCATGATTGACCGGCTTCTAAAGGTGAGACATGCTTTGGAACAAACGGTTATTCATCCCGATTGGACCGCCTACGTGAATAAATTAAATAGAGGAGGCGATGACCGAAGGAGAAGTGCAATGGAGGCACGTCAAATCAAGACAACGGTTAATGACGATAATTTTTGGACAAGTTGCGATAATTACGCCACATGTCGGAGGAGGTGTTGAAAGCATTGAGAGTGTTTGATGGCGTTGAGCCGGCAATGGGCAAGGCTTGGTTGACCATGAAGAACTTGGAGAAACATGTGCTTAGCCTAAGGAATCCTCCTTTCAACCTAGCACACAACTTCGCTTCCTTGGCCGAAGAAGATTTCTATAGCCGGTGGCGTATGATGATCACGGACCTACACCATGCTGGTGCAATCTTGAATCCCTATTTATTGGACGACAATGTCGTCCACAAAGACGTGGCCGTGAAATCCGGATTCTTAGACGCCATGAGAAGGTTGACCACGGACATGGACGGTCATTACGGTCGGGTTGTGGCCAAATTTCAAGCATTCAAAGAGAGTAGAGGCGCGTTCGCCAATATGCCTCTAGCCATGGAAGCCAACATCCCACCCCACGAGTGGTGGGACCTCGTGGGCGAAGGTGGCAACCACTTGGCCCCTTTGGCAAAGCGAATATTGGCCCAAGTGTGCTCCTCTTCGTCGTGCGAAAGGAATTGGAGTAGTTATTCGTTTGTGCACAACAAGACTAGGAACCGGTTGAGTTCGGCGAGGGCCGAAAATTTGGTGTACATGTATATCAATTCACGGTTGGCACGAGAGAGGGTTGATCGGGACTCGGCCGCATGGTATCTAGTGAACATGATGTCCGAAGACTCCGACTATTCGGCCGACGAGGATATAAATGGAGACCCCCCCTCGGGACCCGGCGGAGATTCCTCGGGGCCTTTGGACAACAAGAGCGATGGGGGACATGATGGAGGGAATTTGGACCTTGACAACCACAATGATCCGTTTGCATTCGATGGACTTGACGCCGAGGACGATGGTGATCTTTACATGTGGGCCAACATAGCCGGTCGGGAGTTTCTCTCCACTACGCATGTGTGTCCCGATACACCGACAACAACAATACCCGATGTATCGGTCGACATTCAACCCCTAGTGGATGAAGATGTAATGGCCGAACCACATGTGGATGAAGCTCTTGGAGCTGCTCCGAACCGGATGGACATGGACGAAGTCCCACCACATGCTTCCCCCATTCATCCACCGACGGATGTTGTCCCCATTCCTATTGCAAACTACACTACCTTTTCCCGAGCCCCACGGAGAGGGCACGTCCAATATTGTCCTTAAGTCCATTGCGAGGTATTGGGCAATGCCCAGCCGTTTCGCGAGCACTGGAATCCGACTCGGATGACACATTGGCGCAACACATTGCGCGTTGGGCCCCAACAATACCACGCATGGGCTCCCGGTTGGTTGGTGCCGCCATCAGCATGCGCGCCCCATGCCCCACACCGGCTAGGCCACCCCGTAATATTGCATTGACAAACTTTGGTCGAACCACGAAAGGTAAAAAAAAATGACAAAAGGATGTGCGAGAATGAAGGATTACCGGGGCCACCCAACTTGCACGTCCACAAATTGATGGCATTATGGATGCAACGGGTTCAAGACCAATGGTATCGATTAGAATGCCAAGGGCTGGCACACGGCTTAGTCGAATTCCCGGCCCGGCAATTGATGGCCACGAGTCCGACGCCCGAACAGATGACAATGCCAGTACAGACGATGAATCCGGCGTAGGCGAAGCTCCCGATGATAGTAATTACCAAGCACCGCCCCCAAGGGTACCTGTGGGAGGGCCACGGAGGACAAGGAATTCTATTCCTCAAGACAACGACAATGCCCCTTCATGAATGAATATTTATAGTAATGTCAAATGTCCTATGGTGTTCAATGGGTTTAGTTGTATTGGTGATCAGTTTTTGTAATATATAATTTTTGGTATGTTTGTTTTCAAAAATAATGTGAATTTCAAATTTGTACGTTGGATGTTGACTAGAAATTGAGCCTACATGTATGATGTGGGAGGATGAAATGAATGTCCAATGTGCACTAAGGTTAGGAGTAGGACACATGGAATTGATTTGGATTGGCAATAGGCCCTATGTCATGTGGGAGGATGAAATGAATGTCCAATGTGCACTAAGGTTAGGAGTAGGACACATGGAATTGATTTGGAATGCCAATAGGCCCTATGTCATGGGCGAGGATGGAATTAATCGTCCTATGTGCACTAAGGTTACGAGTAGGACACATGGAATTGATAGTGAATGCCAATTGGCCCTATGTCATGTGGGAGGATGAAATGAATGTCCAATGTGCACTAAGGTTAGGAGTAGGACACATGGAATTGATTAGTAATGCTAATAGGCCCTATGTAGTGTTGCATTTTTTATTCTAGAGGTCGGAGGCGGCATTATAAAATATTTTTAAAAATATTTAAAAATATTTTTTATGTGTTTTATTGAAAATCATCGAAGACATCAGTCCGTGAGGTCCTTTATGGCAAATCATTGTCGAAAACATTCCCCTCTTCTAGGATTAGGTCTTCGAGATCTTCTCCGCCCAAATATTGATCCAAGAATGAAGACATTATAAATGCAAACCACCGTTCACGACTTGTCCGATGTGCCATGTAGTGCGTTATGTATTCCAATATTTGCCAATTTGTGTGGCAATGCTCAAGGCTCAAACATTGCCATTGAGTTTGAATGTACTAATGCTATATGGTAATATGGAACAATTGTCAAAGTTGAGCGCGTCTATATTTGCCCTATTGCCATGGATTGGCTATAGTCGTGAACTTATAATAAAAAACATTAAAAAATGCCTCAAAATTTGCCGAATATTTTAAAATACATTTTAAAATATGTATTTAAAAAAAAAGTAAAAATAAATGCACCTCTAGCCCTATGTCATTGGGGATGATGAAATGAATGTCCAATGTGCACTAAGGTTAGGAGTAGGACATATGGAATTGATTTGTAATGCCAATAGGCCCTATGTCATGGGCGAGGATGGAATTAATGTCCACACACACACACATATATATATTGCAAATACCCCCAAATATATATATTGCACATACATCCATATATATAGCGCATACGTATAGAACATACGGTATACCGGGAACCCACATATATATTGCACATACACATACAAATGTTACACATACATATTGCAATTTGCACCCATACATGTTAGACATACATATTGCACACGGGTGTGGCTAATAAGGAAGTAATCATTTATTTATATAGCGATCCACTTTTATTTCACATTATGGATCATATCTTTCACATAGTGCGATTATATCCACTAGGCCTAAACACATATACACGGTGTTTGCTAGGATTAAATCGGCGAACTATATAGAACACGAACCGCTACATCTACATAGTAAAATTATCATGGCAATAGTCGCTCCGAAGGACAAATCCAAAAGTTGGTGCATCGACGGTATTCGGCAGAACGTCCGTCGACTTGAAGCCAATATTCTCCATTTTCCACAAGCTTCTCCCGCAAGTATTCAAGTTCCATGATCCAAATATCGTTGAACCGAGCATGCTGAACTTCCCATCGAATTGGGATGGCAATGCGTTGCGTATTACTGAAAATGAAGAGGTTAAGGGTGAATGCTCGCAACAATTCATGGAGCTCCAAACTCCCTCTCACGCCCCTAAATTGATGCCCCATTGGTATGTCCACTCCCAAAGCGACAAACGCAACGCATTGTACACTTCTCCCATACCAAAATGTTCACGCCAAGCTTTGTTTACTTCCATGTATTTATAAATACATATGAGAGTAAAAAATTTCGCCCTCACTTCACACCCCCGCACATAGTCTCCTCGGTGATATGGTTCCAAAAGAGGCTCTACGACCTTCGGCAATATGTGCTCCCCCACAATTTCAGCGGTTAATCCGGGTAAAATTGTCGACGGTGCCATGTTTGGTACAACCCCGAAATAGCAGCTTCTCCACTCCTTCTCCCTTTATTCTCCGTTTGCAAAGCTTGCTAAAACAGGCTATGGCCAATGGAGAACTTCGGAATGAGGGAAATGGGAGGTTGGATTGCTATATATATGCATCCTTTGTCATGATTGTATGCATTTAATGCATGATTTGACTAAGCTAACGCTCTTCCCAAATCCTAACGCCTAATTTTGACTGCTGGGCAACAGTCGATGACCATATTCGACTGCTGGGCAGCAGTCGATTGGCATTTTCGACTGCTGGGCAGCAGTCGATTCGCATATTCGACTGCTAGGAAGCAGTCGATTGTGGGTGGTCGACTACTACACAACAGTCGACTGATAAAATCGACTGCTTCCTAGCAGTCGATTGTGGGTGGTCGACTGCTACACAACAATCGACTGATAAAATCGACTGCTTCCTAGCAGTCGACTGTGGATGGTTGACTACCTTCCAGCAGTCGATTGCTGGAAGGTAGTCGACCATCTTAGTCGACTGCTAGCAAGCAGTCGACCATCCACAGTCGACTGCTGGGCATTTATCAATCGACTGCTGCCCAGCAGTCGACTGATATAATCGACTGCCTTATAGCAGTCGATTTACATAGTCGACTGCTATGAAGCAGTCGATTTGCATAGTCGGCTGCTGTGTAGCAGTCGACCATCCACAGTCGACTGTTGTGCAGCAGTCGACTGTGGATGGTTGATTGCTACACAGCAGTCGACTACCTTGCAGCTTAATTTAGATAACTAATTAGACACACCCTTAACCCAACCTGCCAACTCATTGGATGCCACCCGAGGGCCCACACTGCGATATCCCTATAAAATCAAGTGTGCTACCCACCATGAGGCCACCTTGCCTCGTAGTGATTTTGAGGACCTTGTATGCGTCGCATACATTGCCCAAGATCAACTACGGTGTGGGCAATCCATAGGATTGCGATGGCTGGGAGTGGCAAGATACGGGATGCGGGTGGTTCGGCAAGAAGTATGTATTACAATCCCCGACACGCATGGGGTTTGCCGGACGAACCGGACGAATTTACACCCGAGGTGGTTGCAGAGAACACTTGAAATGAGGACGATTTGCGCAGTGTTTTACGTCCAATTCAAGGGTTCACTGAATTCTATTGGGTTCGACTGCCTAGGAGACAAGTTGATCGTCACCACCGCGGATACTTGGACGCCCAAGAAAGGCCCGCATGCCGCATCGGTTACAAGGAAAACATTTTCCCATGACACTTGTTTGAGGACCTTAGTGACGTTCTCACGAAGGGGAAAAATCAATTGTATTTTCGGGAAAACTATGGGACCTTGTGGAGGTTCTACCAAACCATAAAACACTCGGTGCATGACGCAATTCATTGGGGGTTCAACCGGTGCACCGCGCACCAAAAGGAATACCGGGTGTATGGAGAGTACACACTTAGGTCGTCAATGTAAGATTTGCCCACGAATATGGTGAGAGCGTAGTATCAAGTTTGTACTTGCACATATACTTACGTATGTTGTTAAGTTGGAAATGCGCAATATATGAATTCCCGGCAATATTGCGGTGATGTTTTCCGCTTGGTGTGAACTTATAATCATGCCACATGGAATCATTGTCACAGTTATTTGCATCGATACGTGTTTGATTCAAGTGCAAATGCATGTAGATGCAAAGTCCATGGTTTAATTAAATGTTGGTGGCAACCGATTGTGTGGGCAAATATAAGAAATGATCATTGTGCGACACTTGTACATTACTCCCAAAATTGATAGTGACCAATAATTCATTTACAAACATTTCCAAAATCATGGTTTTTCCCGCATTGTGTACAATTGAGTATCAAATAATGCCTCCTAGTCCAACGCCTATCTCACAAACACTAGCCAACATTCTTAATCCGGCTCCGAATCACTATCCAATGGAATGGGGGGTCCGCGGCTTGAGCTTGCACCGTTCAGATTTGGTGGCCGTAGTGTCCGGCGCCTCGCCTCACGCCTGCTCTCGGTGATGGTCCATAGTTCTTGCGCCGCAGTCTCCCGGTCAGCTTGTGCACGAGCGCGCGCGCGGTCTCCAATGTGCAACCCCCTCGCGGCATTTGGATGGCGCAGGACGTTTTGCATGGTGGGGCTAGAGGCCCCGTCACGGATGTCCAAAAGGCCGTTGACGTATTTCCACTCATTCATCCGGATTTGGACGTCCACCTCATTGAAGCTACCCTCTTGTGTAACGACCTCCTGCCTCTCCATATCGGCCTCAAAACTTGTTGTGTCCAACACGTGTTCCACATCCCAAGTTGTTTCCTCGCCCGGGACCGGTTCCCGTGGCAATACCCCCACTATCACATTGCCGTTGGAGTCATACACGTATCCGTGGGGGTGAGGACCTGGGACGTATTCACCCGTCTCTCCGGCGTGCCCACCCACAACACGGTACAAAAATGCCCTCAACCCTACGGCCTGAGGAGAGGAGCCAGGGTAAAACTTATGAGCAACCCTTGTGTACATTTCAGGCGTGAAGTTTGTCGGGTAGCCTCGGAGGTCCTTCACATACCTCCGTGCACGCCAGCTATAAGCAGGAGGATCGCCGTATTCTACGGGCGGCACACCATGGATTATTGTGTACTCAAAATCGGGAGGCATTCCCCATTGCACTTCGAATTGCTCGTACAACCTTCGATGTAGAGGGGCTTTGCACGAAGGACAACGGCGTGTTTGCAACATGTGTGGCAACAAACAATTCGGGTGGACCATGTGACCGCACGACCCAATGATCCATGCGCCTTCGGGTCCCCAAGGATTGGAACAAATGGGGCACATGCTCCCGTCCTTGATCCAATCGGGGATGCATGGCCACAACAAGGCTGGTTTGGCCGGGGGTATCACGATGCGGGATGATACTGCGGTATCCCATTGGAATTCATCCTCGGGTCTCTTGGTCCACGCAATACTAGGGTAATGGTCGTCATCGACCGGGAGGTTCTCAGGATACATGAAATCCAATGGCGGCCACGAGGTGAAAAGAAGCCGTCGTTCGGGCCATTGTTCGCCGTGGTCCCCATAGTGGGTCAGCTCGTCCATCAATGCCCTCTCACGCACGGCGTACATGATAGTGGCTGTGACCATGCCCATGTAGTCGTCCTCCAACAACCGGTTCCTCCTAATGACCCGCTCGTAATCAACCCTCATTGCCTCCAAGTTTGTTGTGGGCGACGGCTCCCGCCCTTGTCCATCACTAGCAGACATTGCTTGTGGCATTTGTGGCGCATCAGCCCTCGCAAGTTCAAGGTTGGTCAAACGTGCAATCTCGGCCTTCAACCCTTGGACCTCCTCGGCGTGTGCACGTCGGACCATCTCCAATTCCCGTTCGTGGTCCAATTTGCATTTTGCCAACTCCGCCCTCAACGCCTCCACAACGTCGTTGTCGGCAACTACCAGTGGTGGGGTTGGCACCACCGATGCCATCTCCACGTCAACGGGCGAAGATGGAGGACAAACCAACCGGGTACCATGTGGCGGTGTCACGTGGACCCTTTGTCGCCGGCTAGGTGGTTCAACCGGCAACCCTATGACAATGTTGTGCTCGTCCATGTTTGAGTCGGCGGCTAGTGGAGTCCCCACAATTTGATGATCTGGTCCCGCAAGGAAATCAAAATAAGATCGGACCGTCGGAGGATTCATTGGAGTTTGCCATGCCAATGGAATCGGACGGCCAGCGTTCCGGCCTAGCACGGCACTTGGTATGACCGCGACCCGGCGTGCCTGCCTCAAGTCCACGCTCGTGCGGGGTGTGGTGGACCAGTCGATATCCACTCCCAAAATTACCTCCGCGTAGACCATTTGGCATAACTACATTAGCATATGCCCGCGATCAAATTCCCTCGGTGCACCCCACAAGAAATCCCACACCTCCTTACACCGTTCTCCAAATATTTGATGGCTCACCTCCCTCCATATGCCATAGCGTTGTCTAGACATCCGTTCAGCATTCACGCTAAGAACGAACATCCTCGTCAAATGGGTCCACTCTACGTACCTTCGGACCGTGTTATACAGCCATGTGCCCTTCTCATTTTGCCAGCCGAGATTGGCGAGAATGTTCGGGTCCCGCGCCACCTCCAAATTGATTGGTTGCGGCCTACCCCTCGGTGCATTGCCGCGTCTTCTAACACCTGCCGATCCCGGTGTCGATTGCGGAGTCCCCCCCGGATCCAAATCCCCGCCTGTCACCAAAAATCCTCCACCCTTCGATTTCGTCCTAGCCCGAGTGGAAAAGTTTATAATGACATGTAGAGACTTCTCTCTTTGTAACCCAATATATAATTCCAATCTACCCTTGGAATATACACAACTTGATTAACACCACACTATGTAGTTTTACATTCCTTAATGTCGGGCAAGGTTATATCCTTAGCCTTTTCTAATGTCCACCCGGCCGCTTTGGCCACGCATGCCTTCAAAGATATCCCTCTTGTGAATCAAGTCCTTGCCGTCGACTCCACACTACTACATGAGTTTTCGCTTATTGATTCCGTGCTATCACATGTCATCGTGGTTGATTCCGTATTGGTACATGACACTTTGCTTGTGGATTCCATGAGCACATAGGCTTTAAATACAAGTATTAAAAAATACTTATATACTTATCCTTGCCCTTCCTTCTCTAAGTTCTTCTTGATGTAAATCTCTATCAATGTCTTCCTACTAAACTTCAGAATAGTATAACTCCCACCCAACTTATGTTCTTCAAGTGAAATTTGGTACACTTGTTAAGTACCTTATCAAAAATCTCCACACCAAATTTTGGCACAAACAGAGTTCATATGCAAAGTTATGCATGAAATTCTAACTCTAACTACTTAGTATGAATGCTGTGATAAAGCATCCGGTCATTAAAACTCTAATAACTTCCAACTCCTACGTCCAATCAATCTAAAATTTTGACACAAGATAGATATATAAGTTCAGAAAGTAGTGTCAAATTTTGGTATCCATATCTATAACCCTCTAAGAGATACATATTTTCAAACCTTGTTGCTTTGTTCCTAGACACCCTCTCCTTCAACTTTTAATAACTCTTTCATCCCAATGACTGAAGCTCTTAAATTTTTACCACAACTCCCATACTTTATAATAAACAATCCCTCAAATTTTCATACCCATTGAACACTCTGATCATCCATAATTGACAAATCTCTCACTATAAAGTTCTGCTCAAGTTCATAACTAATAAAACACTACAAGTAATGCACCTAGTACAATCTAGTCACTCTAAATGCCACAAGTTTAAACAAGTTTGAACTCTCTCACTTCAATATGAATCTCAATGCAACAAGTTGAAGTTTACAATCAAACTCCAAATTCCTTAAACCCAATCTACTTCTAACAAGAGGTCAATCCCTCTTCAAGGCTAAATAGCCTTGGCTCTTCTCCTAAGAACTAAGCACACACATGTGCTCCTATCTTGCTTCCCACACACCCACACTTATAACCCGTGGGGTGCTTAAGGAGCACGAAGGAAAGAGAGAGTGAGTGAGGGAAGAATGAGGGATTATATAGTGAGTTGAGAGGGAGAGAGGGCATGAGGTAAGGATAGGGTGAGAGGATTAGAGCCTCCAATCACAACCCCTTAACCTTCTCCTTCTAAATAGGGATTCATCCCATCCACAAGGCTCTCGATAAGCCTTCGAAATCTCCTCCTACTTTGTAGGCTCTCATCTAATCTCCTAAGCCTTCCTCCCTCAAATGATCAACAAAGATCCTAATTCAAACATTTAACTAACCTTGGCTTTCTACCTACCACACTTTACCAAGGTATGTCCTCATACTACTTAAATCCACTCCACACAAGCCTAATGCTTCAAACTTAGCTTTCTTCAAGCTTCACTCTTTTTATATTTTTGTGAATAATCATAAATCAACAAAACACTACTTGTAATGTTTTACAAGTGTTAACAACACATGTGGACATCAATTTGGGCTCACACCGCTACGTGGAGGTTCCGGCGGCAAGTTGTCTTCGTCTGCCATCGTTGCCCCTAACCCCTAGCTTTGTATGCCTACTATAAATTAAACCTAATATGATAGCACTTCCAAAATAAGCGCCATCACCCACAAATTTTTTTCCAATCCGCTAAAACCAAATTAAGGCCGTTCAAAGTTCAAACTACACAATTAAATGTAAACCACTTTCAAAATAAGTGTTCACATATAACAGTTTCCGGTATGGTTCAAAATAACCGCAATGGGGTACAATGTAGACCGTATATATGTGGGTTGCAATACACACGTTAGGTAGTAACATTATATCGTATGCACCATATACGTATTTCAGTACGTATGTCCACCTGTAGCCCTCCAGCTCACCTCTATCTCCTAATGGCAAGGGCTGATTAACAACCTAGGCCCAAATGGAGGGAGGTGGGAGTGAGGGAATGAGGGAAGTGGGGTCCATATATACCCCATAGAGGCGTCCTTTCGATTAGATGCCCCCTGGCCAACCCATGGACGTCACGTCTCCATGGGTGTTTCTATGCGACTACTCACGAGCTGTCGACCATAGGGTGCGACTGCCCACCAACAGTCATCCGCACTTTGTCGACTGTTTTTAGCAGTCGACTTGGGTTGTCGACTGCAATTGGGCAGTCGACTGCTAATAGCAGTCGACTTGAATGGCAGACGACTGCTCGTGAGCAGTCGCCCGCCTTTCGTGTCGACTGCTAATAGCAATCGACGAAGGGGTGCGACTGCCCACCAGCAGTCGTCTGCCCTTCTTCGTCGACTGCTAATAGCAGTCGAGGAACGGGTGCGACTGCTCACGAGCAGTCGTCTGCCATTCAAGTCGACTGCTAATAGCAGTCGACCATAGGGTGCGACTGCCCACCAGTAGTCGTCCGCACTTTGTCGACTGCTATTAGCAGTCGACTTGGGTTGTCGACTGCAGTTAGCAGTTGTAAGCAATCGCATCCCTTCGTCGACTGCTAATAGCAATCGACGAAGAAGGGCAGTCGCACCCCTTCGTCGACTGCTATTAGCAGTCGACGCAAAAGGCGGGCGACTGCTCACAAGCAGTCGTCCGCCTGTCGTCGACTGCTCACAAGCAGTCTCCCGCCTGTCGTCGACTGCTAATAGCAGTCGAATTTCCATGTCTAGTCGACGGCTCTTGGATAGTCGACATAGAAATTCGACTGCTATTAGCAGTCGACGACCATATACGACTGCCCTTGAGCAGTCGATTCAGTGTGTCGACTGCCTAGTAGCAGTCGCTCTAACTCGTCGACTGCCCACTAGTAGTCGACATTGTTGATGACATTTTACCCTGTGGTAAATTATTTTACCCCGCCTAAACGGACGTGACGTTTTCAGGTCTGCCGTCACGTCGCTGTCACAAGACGTGACGCGACGTGACGTATAATCCATGCTTCTTCCTATTCAACGCCCACTCGCCAATAGTTTTGAAGGTATGCCGAGGGCGTTTCTCACCTTCTCTGGTGAGAAGACATTGATCTGCTGCCATGTCAAGCTCCATCTCTGTCAAGCCGCGAGTATGCTTCAAATCGTTTTTTACCAATCCCTTGGGTTTAAAACCCTTTGTATCATGACCGAGGATCTTTGTGCCTATATATTCACCCTTCTCAAAGTCCCTGAATATTCGCTTCTAATTATTTCATAGATCATCACTCAATACATGGAAAACGTGCTCCATGATCAAATTGGCCTCTTTCTCCACCCGAAAGATCCACATGATGCACGTTATAAAGTCTTGTGATATCAAAGTCCAAAAATGAATTGTAAATATTAAAATATCCAACATCAACAACACTGATGTAAGTCTTTCATAAGTGAATGCCCATGAGCATCACTGAAATGAAACCTTCAATGGACCAAATTTAGAAAATACCTTATACTTCTTAAAAGCATCTGAGTTGCTTCTCTTCTCATGCACAGTTCGAGGTGGCCTTCCTCGTCTAATCTATGTTTTCCTAACATACTGAATGCACTCCACCCATAATGAAAAGTGTTTTCTGTATTCACTATCCAAATTAAAATACCAAATAGTTGGAACAAAATGTTATCATTACCTTTGGAAGCCCATACCACGTTACATGGCCATTTAAAAAAAAATCCTTCACCTTTTGAGTGATGTTGGGGTTATTGACGTATTCGAGACATGCTGCCAACGTGTATTGTCCATTAACAATGTGAAACGCTTTGTCTTTAACTTCATCAAAATTGGCGGGTTTTCTACTTCTATCTGAAGGACAATTGTGAGGAAGTTGAAATAATTCTTCGGCACGAAGGCATAGTTGAAAAACCAAGTCTTCATCTCTTTCAAATGCGCCTCGGATATTGGTCGATAATTATACCTTGCATCTCCACGCACACAAATCCAAAGACTCATTCGCCGAAAATTCACACCCTATTGTATTTATCCTTAAAAAACTCCATGTCCATCAACTTGTCTTCAACGGATTTATCTGGAGGCCCACCCTTCGACTTCTTAGGAATCTTCTCGACCTCAAGAAAAATACTTGGATCAATTGTCTTATTTTCTCCCTTTTTGGGAACGACATCCTCGTCGGAATTGTCATGTAGAATTATGTCAAGATCTTTGTCAAGTCTCGCCTTTTTTCTTGGATGTTTCTATTCGGACATCATCAACAACCTTTCTCTTTCCATCTCGGATTTTTTTTTTCAATGATGCTTCCAGCCGTATTGCCTTTGCCTTAAAAGAAACTTCAAACAATCTTATCCTCGTCTTTAATTGCACCTATTTATAAGTAAGTTTTGAAAAATTCCAACTTGCCAATTCCAAATGTTGTTGAGACTATATCATATATGTCAAAATGACTTAGAGGACACTACTTGAATTTAACACTTTGTTTAGAATACTTTAGAAATTAGTTGACAAATTATGATGGTTAGTTTTAATGTTTGCAACATGGCTCACGTAAAGGTCTCAAGGAATGAGAGGGAACGAGGAGGGGTGTTATTAGTTCCAAATATTTGTTTTTTTTACATTTTGGCTTGGTGATAGTTGGTGCAGAACCCCTACTCCAACTTTCGGTCGCCTAAGACACCAACTCGTACCCTTCAACCTTGGATGGACAAACATTTTCTTGTAAGGCAACAGACACCTTCTTGCTTGAATGCCCACAACTCTTACTCATAAGCTTCAAATGAAATAATTGTTAGTTTTTTGAAAAGTTGACAACAAAACCTATAACTCATCTAAATATCAAAGCAACTGCGTATTTTGTCTTTTAGATATACATTTGCAAAGTCAGTGCTTATAAATTAAGAGGCAGTTGAGATACCTTAATTTAAACACTCGTAACTATTACACATTAAATTTGATTGCAACAAGTTTATATTTTCTAGAAAACTAACAATAAGACTATAACACATCTAAATATCAAAGCAACTGCATATTTTATCTTTTAGATATGCACTTGCAAAGTCAGTACTTATAATTCTAGAGGTAGTTGAAATACCTCCCTTGAAACATTCATAATGTTTAGTCATTAAATAATATTTTAACACGCTTACACTTTCTAAAGTCTTCAAATCAAAAACTACAACTTTTCCCAAGTATTAAAGAAACTGTTTGTCTCTTCTTTGAAATATGAGCTTACAAAGTCAGTGCTTATGATTTTGGGAGGCAGTTATGATAACTTCATTCAACCACTTATAACTTCTACTCACAAACTCTGATTTTAATGAATTTAGGCTTGTTAGAAAGCTAACTTCAAGGGCAAAATCCACTCAAAATTTGAAGGCTAAGTTGTAATTTATGGGTTCATTATACTCGAATGAAAATAGCGCAGCCACCTAGGAGTGTGTTCAAAAATACATTACCTTACTCTTAAGAATGCTAACTATAAAAATTCTAAGTTATCTCTATACTAAGAGAATGACAATGTTTGATCTTCCTAACTAAAATTCTAGAAGGCTTCGCTCTTTGAATTGAAGAGTTTGAGAGATTTTTTTCTAGCTAGAATTCTAGAGGGCTTCGCCGTGCTAAAATGAAAATTCGGGAAGAGAATTAAGAGAGAAAGAGGGGGTTTTTATCCTCCTTAAAATAAAGGGTTGGGCCTTTTTTCATCCCGTTCACCGAGGGATCTCGTCCCTTGAATTATGGGAACCAAGCCTTCGGTGGTGAATTGGGAGGGAGAACGCCACCTCGCATCTCACTTGTCATAGCTTTAGAAAAGCTTTTCTATTTTGGTCTGAATTTTAAATTTAATTGGCAAGGATGACAACATGGCCCCTTATCGTATGTGGCAAAATCTCTTACGCAGGTAGTTATCGCTTTTTTTTTCCTCCTTGGCCGCTCCCGAAATTTTTTTTTTTTTGCCGCTTGATTTTTGTTTACTTGAATTGGATGCTCCTAACTTAAGCTACCTATTTAGTAGCCCACTACTTTAACATTTTCGATTCGGATAAAAGACATTTCTCTTTTATCCCTTCGGTTTCTAATTTCCTATTTGCTCAAGATTCCTATCTCAAAGGTAAAACACACCTAATCAACATCGTAGGGTCTTTGTTTCTAACCCAACCTAATCTAAATGATCTTTTGGCTAACTTTTCTTGTAATTAATTTAATATTCTTGCTTAAACATCTCAATTGTGAACCTCTTTGCCGTTGGGGATAATTTAGAGGCTCACATTTCATTGTGATTATTTTAAATCGTATAAAAATTAAAATATTTATTTTTATAAATTATATAATCATAATACGCAAAGATTTTTAATTTAAAAATTCACAATATATATTTAAAATATTTTAAAATATGTTATAATTTTTAAATTATAATTTTTATAAGATCCTATCAAATATAAGGATAATATTTTTTTTCTAATTTTATTTCAAAACTAATAAATATATTATTAAAAATAAAATTTTGATTTTATACTGAAGTCCACGATTAGTGAGAGATGAGTGCAGTCATCGAGTTTAGCAACTCTGATGACGAGGTTCAGGACCGTCTCGTCGGCCCAGAATGCCCGTTAACGAGCTTTTCAGCTCGGACGAGGACGAGGACATGACTACTCGTCTATCTGAGCCTCTGGTCCTTTATTCAGCCGTCCACGATTAGAGAGCCTCACAAAATAACTTTCAAGCGCCCACGAACGCCTCGTAAAGTCAGGGTCCTGGTGGTGGGCCAGCAGTTCCGATAACGAACATCAAATGCTCCACCGACCAGATTTGATACCGCTCTGACGACGTCTTTACCCCCGTATATTACTGTCGGAGAAAAGATCTGCGGAATTCGTACGTTTTCCCAGCTCTGTGGATCGCACATATAGGATCCGGAGACGAACGACCCGCAGACTCTTGATCTAGATGCCGCGTGCGTCACGATGTTACAGCTAGATTTCAGCGTTTTTCGACATCACAGTGCAATCGGTGTGTCATAGAGTCTCCGTCCGTAATCTTACAATGCTTGTCGATTGGTTGCACGTGATCACCAGACCCATAGTGGTGAGCGTGATCACGGGCGACACTAATGAAGAGAGGACTTTCATAAGATCGAATCTAATACATGCACAAGATTTATATATTTATTTTAATTTTATTTTCAAACTATTTAATATATCATTAAAAATATAATTTTTACTAATAATCTAATAATCAATATATAACATAAAAAATGTGATCGGAAAATTACAAAAGAAAATAATAGCTTCTAAATGATATTGCATAAAAATATTGCTAATTTGTATGTATTTATGCTGTAGAAAAATATACAAAATTAGGACAGAAATTGTAAAGAATGAACAACCACGTTCTCATCGTCGTCGGTATCAGTGTCTGGACTGTGAAGGCCGGAACCAAATTACTAAGCTCGATGATTTATTTCATCTCACCCGAATCATAATTCAGGCGAACCTTCCACTTCCATCTATTTAATTACCAACATCAAGAATTCATAATTAATTCATTATTACCAAGACTGGGCCTTGTCATATATCATTAAAACTAACAAATAAATCTATTACAAAAAAATATGACTTTAACAAGATAAACTGAAATCGATCCAGTAGTCTCAGTATAATACAGCAATTAACTATATGTGCTCAAACTATGTTTTTTAAATATAAAAATTCATATCTAATTCATTATTCAATAAAATTTATATTTAATTCATTATTCAATCAAATTCATATCTAATTCATTATTCAGTCAAATAAAAATTCTACTTGAAAAAAATATGATATTAATTATTGAAACTTTTCTCAAGCTAGCATGTTTAATCCGACAGCCGTTGTCCGAATGAACATCGTATTTTTTACTTCAACTTTGGAATTTTATAACTATTTGCTATCTCAACCAAATCACAACCGGAAAACGGCTATGAATAACCACAAAAAACTCTACAAAAAATGATAAGTTGTTATTCAATATATTCAGCTGATCATTTATCTCATCAGCCACCAAAGCCTATAATGCCTAAATTTTTAAGTACTTTAATCTACTTTGAAATAAATACGCACTCTAAATAAGAGATGGTAGGGAGAGGGCTTCCTCAAGCCCTACTACTAGGAAAATGAAATCATAAGATAGAGTTTTTTCCTAACTACACAGAGGTAGGGTTTCGCCTAAGTGTTTGTGGAGAAAAAACAGTTTGCAATACGGGAGGAGAAAATTTTTCAACCTTCTAAAAAAAGGTTTGGATCCCTCTACTACCGCTAATTAGAAAAAATATTGTAACACTCTTTAGTTAAAAATTTTACATTTTTATGGCTCCTCCTTGTTATTTTTCCGTGCTTCAGCTTCCTCGACTTCTTTGCCCGTTATAGCGTTTACGCTTAACCCTTTTTATTTTATAATCTTCGTCCTTGGCCTCTTCTATTCTCTTACGATTTCCTTGCCTATTGTTGGCCTCTTCTTACCATCTACGTCAATTTGAAGGTTCTCCACCTCCGTGATATATATTTTTTTTCAAACTTCTCTACGGGCCCTAGATTTTAATACTGAATCATTTTTTTTCACTCCTCGTTGCGTTTATTCGTTACTTGCTTATTCCTCTCTTGAAGTTAGTCTTCAAATTTTTTCTATTTCTATGATAATTTTTTCGTGTCCATTAGTATTTGTAATAGCCAACCTCATCTTTTGCGATGGTAAATTTTTAATTGTTGATCATATCTTCTGCAATACTACTAAATAATGACTACTATTATTCATACAATTGACAAACATGACTACTACGAGCCATGTTCTTCACAAACATGACTACTGGAAGTCATATACTGCACACATTTCAGTGTACATAATATTGCAAGTATAATTGCAAAAAATTCTCCAACCATGTTCATGATTTTTCAAATAACTCTTCTGACAAACCTATCAAATCTAATGAGCTGTAGGAATATTTCTTCTTCCCGAATTGGCTTAAAATCCAATGTTATCATTTCTATGCTAAACACTTCATTCTCTACTACCCTCATATGAGAAGCCTTCTCTTTTTCTTTGTTCGGAGTTCTCATGGTATTGGATAAACTCACTCTCACTTTGATATTGCTCCTTTCCTTGGCTAATCTGAAATCTTTGCCTCACTAGAAGAATTTTTTCAATCAACAACTGTATTTAATACTCTAAAACATGTAATAAAGGACAAGAATGACTATAAAAATGTTAGTTATTATGGACAAGTTGTAACGGACATATAGTGATTGTGGACATGACATGGCTTCCACGTCAACTTCATCCAAATTGGACACACGTGATTCTCATTTGCCACGTGGCTCCGACGTGGTAGCCACCTTCTGACTAGGCATACATGATGGCATCTTTGTCACCATCTATGTGGCAGGGCCTTCGAGGATGTGGCATTCCTATTTTGGCATGTGAGTGTGTGCCACGTGTCATTATGTCATAGTTACATGTGGCGAAACCATTCCAGTCGCATAATGTCACGTGTGAAAATGCGTAGTGATTGTCTAGTTGAATTATGTTTATTTGCCACGTAGGATACACGTGGCGGTTATGCCGTGAATTGCATGCCACATCATCTTTGGTAATTAGGCCATGTCCCACTCGGAGATGCTGCCACGTACATGCCAATAGTGCCATGTGGACTTCATTATAGTCATACACTAGTCGTTGATTATAGTCATATAGTACTATTTGATTATAGTCATAGCGTACTTATTGATTGTAGTCATAGAGTAGTCATTGTTAGTCATAGAGTAGTCATTGATTGCAGACATAAAGCGGTCATTGGGTACAGTTATAAAGTAGTCGTTCATTACAATCATATAGTACTCGTTCATTACATGCATACAATAGTCATTCAAGAATCATAGAACAGTAATTGATTGTTATATATTATTGGTTGCATGTCACATGTCAAATAATCATTGGAAAACTCCTTTTGAGTTGCAACACACGTCATTGAAAAAATCACTATGTATGAACGTTGATAGTCATCAGGGCGTGTTCATTCAACAACTCAAACTTCAGGCAATTCATGTTTGACTACATTGATTCAAAAATAGGGCACATTCATATATTCACTAATCCGCTTTCGATGTCATATGTGCAATAAAGCGTGGTTCGACACTTACAACAAGTGCCACCTGACTGTTCATCTGGCAGTCCTAGCCCCTTCAGTGTAGTACCTTCTAAACATGTTTGCTATGCCCAAATTTTCCTAAGCCTTCAAATACTTCTGGCTCCATAAGACACTGCCTCCTATCACATCACCTACAACTAATTGATCTCCTTCTGCATGTGGATGCATGAGAAGGGCATCACCTACTTGTACTTGTGTAACGTCAACCTTGTAGAACAAGTGGGGAATTGGCTTGAAATGAAATTTATCTACCCCCCACACACCACTAACAGTTCCAAATGCCACTATCTGCCGCGGACTCTTGAAATTCATCAAGTGCACAACTTGGCCAATAGTAAACTGCCCCAGCCCAACATCCGCAACACGCAACATGTCAAGGGGCATGGAAATTATGCAACAAAAACAAATTCAAGCTTTGGAACCTATACATCAATCAAATTGTAGTTGAGTATTTACCCGGTGCACATTGGGTTCTTCATTCAATGCGGCGTCAAGTGCTTTCACCGTCCTTGTTCGAAGCTCCTTCCTTTGATTTACCTGCACACAATCCAACATATAGAGCCCATTAGTGAATTCAATGTCAACATAGGCAAGGGGACATTGCAAAGTGTGAACCAGTAGTTCACAGCTCCCCTAACCTGACAACGGAGGATGTCCCGACAAGGATGTGTCTGCAAGTTTCATCTTTGAGCTCCTCGTTGTCCTCCCACCCGCGTGTACATTTCGCGAATGATCCCCAATTCCCTGCTTGGTATTAGGCAACACACTACCATGTTAGTGAACATCAAGACTATCACCTAGGCCTTTCAGAATAGGCCACAAACCAAATCTCAGGTAATTGTTATCATCTGCAAGCTTTGTGATGTCCTCCACATAGAAAGGGGCGGGATAATGATGTTCGCATCTCGATTGCAATCCACCATAGCTCGGTGGTGGTCGATGATCACTGTATTCCCCTCATTCCATTCTGGCCACATCCCCCACACTTTGGACAATGGTTTTTTCCACTTTGACACCCCATTGTTCCCACTATCTTCCTCACATTCCTTTGCTGACCATATGAACACAGGTTTGTGGCTGCCCAAGCCACTAAACTTCCGCAACATCGAGGCCACAACATCTTCCATGTTTGATGTGCTCTTGATTCCCCAAAATGCAACTCTAAAATTTCTAAAGCACTTGTCTATGAATTCAACAAGCCATGGCCTAAACACCATCCGTCGTGTCGAGGTTCGCGTAGTCACACAGATAGATGTGTTAGGATTACGCTCCGTCAATAGACTGCAATCTAACAGCGTGCCATGGACATTAAAAATCAATAATTTTACTAGAAAGTGGGTACCAATTCTCTCGATGTCACTGCTCACCTGCTCTCTTGGATGAGCCTCTTGACTGCCACTACCACCTACTCTGTTAGGGGAATGGTGCTTATTTTTCCTCCTTGGTTTAGTGGGAGTGGCTCTCTTCCCTGGTGACAATGGCGGAGCCATGTCCACATTCCCACTTCGAATGCACCTACCTTCTCCATTGCCAGACCCTCCACTCCCACCCTCCACCGCCAATGCAATCGCAGTCCCACCATCAGCACTTCCCTCTATCAAGGTAGCAATTCCTGCACCCTTTGCACAAACATCAACCCCATCCTCCCCATTACCACCTTGGCTAGGAGTGGGCTCCCCAACCGCTGTGCCTCCACCTTCCATGAGTGCACCTGCAAGGATCTCATATGCCTCTGTTCCACCTACCTTGCTAGCACCTACCTCGCTAGCACCCTCCGGGCTCCTACCACCCCCCATCACACCCTCCCCATTCAACTTAGCCACATTAGTGGGAGCTTCAGACTCAATCACCTTAGTGACTGGGTTTAGGGTGGTGTCACCTGCACTACCATCCCATGACTTCAACATGGGTTCTGAACTAGGCATATGGGAGTTAGTATTTTGGGGTGTGGCTGACTTGGGCTCGCATACACTCACTGGGTTCCCTAGTTTCTCCATCATGATGGTGAACATTGATGAAAGGTTATTGAGGACCAGGGTGTTTTGTCGAGAAGTGTGCAACACTTCGGATAACTGCTGCTTGAACTCATTTTGCGTGCTCTCAACTGCACTCAACCGTGTTGACATCCTCCCAGAAACACCTTGCTGTGCACATACCCACCAAAAAGGAGAAGGGTTTCAAAACAACAGACTTGATGATGACGCTGACCTCATGATGGCAGCATGGACCCAACATAAACACAAACATGACAGCAGTATGCTAGCGGCATTAATCCAATATAAACACATGCAAGGATTGATGTTACTACATTCGGATGTGATAAACACATCGATCCACTGAAATATGTTAGTAAGATGTTGCAACATAAACCTAGCATGCCACCTAATGTAGACCCAGAAAGTATGACTGTAAACTTACTACAAGAAGAGAGCAATATGACTGTGATGTTACTACATAACGCCAGCATTATGACTATGAACTTACTGCATGGCCCCAGCAAGTGACTCAACATGGAACCCTTGCAAGTGATCTACATGAACCCAAGACAGTAAAATTAGTTGAATAGAGCCTCATTACTTACAGATGTACAAGCTCCAGTCTGCTCAGACTCTTGGAGGTCTTCCGCGATTTCAGTAATCCCTGGGCTCCTTTGCCTCTTTTTCCGCTGTCATTGCAATGCACCTTAGCACCATTAGTTCAATTATGATATAATAAACATGTGAAATGACTTACAAGATATGGAGTTTCAGGGTTACTTACCAATTGAGCTTCTTTTCCAGCCTTTCCAGTCCTCCCAACATTCGACATGTTCTTCACTTGCTGCCTTGCTTTCGCCATCAACTGCGCCTTTTGTTCTGTCTCGGGCGCCAACCAATATTCACATAACCGTGCCCATTGATCCGGTTCAATGAAAACAGGGCATTGTTTTTTGCCGGACATAAACCAACCTTTCATTTTGGCCCTCTCTGTTTTCATTTGTCTTTTGACTGCATCTTTGAAGCCAATATCTGATAGCCTATGTCCCAAGTACTCAAACTCATTGTCTATGGCAGACCTGAGCTTCTCCACGGAGCTAGGATGCTGGAACTTCCACTTTAGCACGCTTACATCCAAAATACGAGGAACGAGGCTGCGGAGCGCCTCATCAAAGGCATTTTTGCCTTCACAGCCACCATCTATGCCACCACCGGCTTTCACTCTCAGTGTGTAAGGTTTTTGGCCTCCAGAGCGCCGCAAGTCCACATTTGATTCTGCCTCCTTCCTATTGGCTCTCCGTGTCGCTCTTGCTTCACTCTCTGCCCTTACCTTAGACTGGTTTTGAAGGTGTTCCGGCAGTTCGGGCGGGGGAATCCAGTGGCTAGGGTATGCTTGGCCCCATGGCCCCAGATGGCTAGGGTATGGTTGGCCCCATGGGCCCATGCCCCCATTTGCTGTTGCATCCACGGAGGCTGCATCCAATTGGGGGGCCATTGATTCTGAGGTTCCCTTGATCCCTTGTTTCCTTGGAACGCTGCAACCTAACCACAACCACAACAAAGGCTTTGTTAAGGGTATATAATTGTGTATATAATGGTTGAATCTAAAATATGGCTTTAGGCACTTAGCTTTAGACACACAAAACTGCATACGTGGTTCACAAGTACTGAAAAAGTAGTATGGCGGAAGTCAGATTGGGTATACTAATACTGCAAACTTACTGCAAACTTACTGCAGAGCAACTGCAAAATAACTGCAAAATAACTGCAAACTAACTGCAAACTAACTGTATAATTACTGCAATGTAATTGCAAACTAACTGCAATCTAACTGCAACCTAACTGCAACCTAACTGCAAACTTACTGCAAAATTACTGCAACAGTAGTGCAGACCCGGGACACGTACCTTTTCCTGTGGAGACTTCAAAATTTGTCTAGCTCATTTTCGCTTTGTAGCACTGGAGCCAGCCAAACCATGAGTGCCTTCGTGTACAGACTCGGAGTCCTCAGAGCAGTCTGCACCATGGAAAAAAAATGAGGGGTTAATTACAATGCCTGGGAATCCGAGGAACCATTCCTGAATCAAACTTTGGGCCAGGTATGCGTTCAATTCAATTATTTATCCTACAGGTTTACAGTGGGAGTTACTTCGATCTGACATTAGGGAAAGAAAGCCCAAGAAGCGAGCAAGAGACGAAAAGGGTGGGGGGTGAAATCTGCAAAGCCATGAGTAACCGGTTGGACCTGCAAACACACTGATCTCAACATATTATGCATCAAATCGAACCCAAACACACCCCCAACCAGGGATGTACAAATGGACGTGATGCGGCCTAAACGCGTCACGTCGCGTCACGTCCAAGGTGTGACGCCAAACGGACGTTACTGTAGTAAAAAAAAATTACTAATGGGATTTTTTTTTCGAATAAGTAATTATTTCGACATCAATACAGGCAGTCGTCTACCATGGTCGACTGCTATATAGGCAGTCGACCACTTAATCGACTGCTAACTTAGCAGTCGACTACAATGGTCGACTGCTAATGTAGCAGTCGACTAAGTGGTCGACTGCTATATTGGCAGTCGACCACTTAATCGACTGCTAACTTAGCAGTCGACTACAATGGTCGACTGCTAATGTAGCAGTCGACTAAGTGGTCGACTGCTATATAGGCAGTCGACCACTTAATCGACTGCTAACTTAGCAGTCGACTACAATGGTCGACTGCTAATGTAGCAGTCGACTAAGTGGTCGACTACTATATAGGCAATCGACCACTTAATCGACTGCTAACTTAGCAGTCGACTACAATGGTCGACTGCTAATGTAGCAGTCGACTAATTGGTCGACTACTATATAGGCAGTCGACCACTTAATCGACTGCTAACTTAGCAGTCGACTACAATGGTCGACTGCAAATGTAGCAGTCGACCATGGTAGTCGACTGCCAATGTAGCAGTCGACTACCACCGTCGACTGCTATATAGGCAGTCGATTACCATGGTCGACTGCCATATAGGCAGTCGATTACCTTGGTCGACTGCCAATGTAGCAGTCGACCATGGTAGTCGACTGCTACATTGGCAGTCGACCATGGTTGATAGTCGACTGCTATGTTGCCGTCGACGAAGATAGTCGACTGCAGTTGTAGCAGTCGACCATTGCCGTCGACTGATACTATTAACAGACAAATGCAGTCAACATCATATGTTTGTTGGGTTAAATTTTAATGGTTTGGGTATAGTGGAATATGGATGGATGGAAGTAGTTTAGGAAAAATGTGATTAAAGCCAACAATGATATGTAGAAGGAAAAAAAACCGCATTGTATTAAAACAAGTATATCGTAAAGATATAAAAAATATACAAGGTTGTCCATATCAATGATACACGCATACTACCTTAACCCCTACGATGTTGCCTAAAGAACTAAACAGACTAAACACTATCCTTAACCTCAGTTCTCCAGCAGTCTATCGGCTCATCCCACCCCACAAACGGCATCTGCATCCGTAGTTTGGCGATGGTCAATAAAATGCGGTTCGACACGTTCTCGCATGTCAATGCACTCAAAGTGACATCCCAAATTTTCCTTCCTTCATTGGCAAAGAGAATTCGGTCATCACCATCGTTGCAAAGTTGTCGAGCAATCATGCCGACCGCATAACACTCAGCCTCCGCGGTGTAATATACATCGGGATCATGGTGTCTCCTATTTTGGATGTAAAACAGTTCCGGCGCCACCCAAAACTTCTCCTTCCTCAATTTTTCCTTCGCTTCTACGGTTTCCGCATGCCATAGCGATAGGACATCCTCACCCGAATGCGTTGCACATCCCCAATCGCACACCCCAATCTTGAGGCTCCCGTCCGATTCCCAATGCAACATAATGTTGTCAATGGATAGATCGTTGTGTTGCACATTTGCAGCGTGCAAAGCCTCCATGATCCATAACAATGCCCAAGCCAACTTTACCCTCTTCGCCCGGAACTTTTGGACTTGGTCATAGAGTTGCCATTCGGTTGCGTCCATTGTCAAAATGTTGGCATTTGGGCGGTGGGCTCTATCCCGAATGAACATCTCTCGTAGAGTGCCCCCGTTCCACCATAGTGTATAGCCCGCATTGGACACACTGTTGATTAACCAAAACTTGATGAAACTTGGATGCGTGCTCTTTAAAACGCATGCCTCCACACTTACTTGGATACGAGCTTTTTGCCTATCCGACGTCTTTGGGGTCTTTTCAGCCCACGTAATCTCCGGTGGGAGACGATCGTCGCCCTCGATCCTCACCTTCCTCACCTCCCCGTAACCCCCCACCTTCTTTATGCTCTTCAAACTCACGACATTTGCCGTATCGGGAATCCACAATAGTTGGCATGGGCCCGACACCCTTAGCCACTTCTCCAATTTCTCCGCCTTCCAAGGAATTATTTTGGAGGCCGTCTTGGACAATCCTTTGGCCACGGGATCCCACCACAAAAATATTTCCCGGATTCTTACAGCTCGAGGGCTCAACACCTCGCCTGTTTCGCCCTCCGGGAACATGTTCTCAACCAATTGCTTGAGGTTGAAAATACCATTTTGGGCCTTATTCTTCACCCATGAATCGAACCCCGCAAGATTCCTATCACCGCTAAACTCGGGGCCATCCACTTCCTGTCGAATAACAACCTCCATGTCCCTTTTAATTATCTCAACCCTTTTGTGTTTCGGCTGCTCCAAAAAACGGAATTTGATGCCGGCCTCCCCATTCCTCAAATACCAGTCAACTATGGCTTGGTGGACCTTTGCCGTTATCGCATCCGAGAATTTTACCCTTGGTTTCCCGCTCCTACTCGACGACCCTGAGGCCGCGGAAGCCCCTCCTTGGCTGCTAGTAGGGGCACCGGCATTTGGGCGGACGGGAACGGTAGTATCTGAATGGGGGGTAATATTGGCTCCCGTTCCCGAAGCACTTCCTGATCCCACATCGGAATGTCGTTGCCGCTTAGGGGGCCGTTTGTGCACCCTGCCGGGTGCATCCGGCTCGTCCTCCGGCATCCTCCAACTTCGATCCTCCATCGTGTTTAAAAACACGCTATTATTGTGTTCACAAACACAACTCAAATGTGTTCACAAACACGGCCGTATTCACACCGCTCCACCGCAAAAAATCGGATCCAAAATTGGCAAGAGTTTGCACCCTAAACCAATCTTCCAACCGCCCCCTAGGCCCTCTCAAAACATTAGGCAAAGGATGCTAGGCATGCTTAGTCCCAATGTCCCGCTTGAGGAGGGGTGGTTGAAAAATGATGTCAATGAGGCCTCCCCACTTATATATATAGGTTGGGTGGGCCTCACACCGACGGTACGACCGGACGCCGCGCCCCTGGATCCTGACCGTTGGACCGTGCATCATCCAACGGCCAGGATGGATGCGACGATTGGTCGACTGCTATACGGCAGTCGACCATCCTGTCGACTGCCAGATAGCAGTCGACTCTGGATAAGGCAGTCGACAATTAGCAGTCGACCGCGGCGTCGACTGCTATGTAGCAGTCGACGTGTGGGCCGACTGCATTTAGCAGTCGACTGCGGGGGTCGACTGCCATGTCGACTGCTAGTTTGCAGTCGACCCTGGAAGTCGACTGCCACGTCGACTGCCAAGCAGCAGTCGACCCCCGATGTCGACTGCGAATGGCAGTCGACGGGCAGTCGACGGGCAGTCGACCGCCATGTCGACTGCTAGTTTGCAGTCGACCCCGGAAGTCGACTGCCACGTCGACTGCCAAGCAGCAGTCGACCCCCGATGTCGACTGCGAATGGCAGTCGACGTGGCGGTCGACTGCCATGTCGACTGCTAGTTTGCAGTCGACCCTGGATGTCGACTGCGAATGGCAGTCGACGTGGCAGTCGACCGCCATGTCGACTGCTAGTTTGCAGTCGACCCTGGAATTCGACTGCCAAGCAGCAGTCGACCCCCGAAGTCCGCTGCAAATGGCAGACATTGGACCTCCCCCCCTCCAAACATAAACAAATTGCTTTTGCAATGGATCCTATAGCAGATTACTCTAAACACTTTTAATATCATAGCATCTTTTATATTTAGTGCACGTTCAAGCGTCGGGACTATAAAGGGTTCACCGCTCATTAGCATTCATCATTCCCCCTCGCTCTAGTTGGCCTTGATTGCCTTTTGGCATTCGTTGCAAGTGGAGAGAGGTAGTAAGTTATATTGGGATGGGCACGCGAAACGAATGGAAGCCTTGGTTTGTGCCCAAGGAGTGGACTCCAACGTCCAAGAAGGTCGAGTGCAAATTTTGCGCGTTGGAATTAGTTTATAGGAAGGACCGCATGGTTGCCCATTTGGGATACCAAAAAAATGACGGCAAGATGCGGGGGGTGGCATTGTGTCAACGTCAAGGGCCGATTGTAAAGTCTTTATTTTCGAGGTGCGGCGGATCGTGGCCGCCAATTCCGGATGACTTTGTGGACGAGTGCGTTGAGGACGGGGGAGAAGCTGTGGTCGGCTCCCAACAACAAGCGTCATGCGGTGCATTGTCGAACGCGAACGGAAGCCAAACCGCTCCACCATCGCCCGCACCGTCAGTGGCAAGGGAGTTGGTGTCCGGGACGACTCCCGAACCCCACCGACGTTCCCAACGGCAAATGGGACTAAAAGAAGGGATGCAAAATTCGACAAAACGAGACTTGGATACAAAATGGTCGCAAGCCTTTTATGAGGCTAATATCCCCATTAGTATTGTCCGCCATCCCGCGTTCATCCAGGCCGTTAAGGCAACCGCCGAGGCTAGAATTATGTACAAACCCCAACATACCATGCAATGCGCAAGAGTTTACTTGACGATGCACGGTTCAATACACAAAAAATCGTGGAGTAGAAGACAACATCATCCATCCACAAATATGGGTGCACTATTTGTTCGGACGGATGGGAGAATGTTGTCCACCGCCCTTTGATGAACGTCATGCAAATTTGTCCGGCGGGCGACGTGTTCCTTGGTTCCATCGACACCACCGGTAGCACAAAGGATGCCGCCTACGTGGCTACCGAGGTCAAACGCTACATCATTGGAGTGGACCCCACAAAGGTTGTTCAAGTTTGCTTCGATAATGCGGCGGCCATGAAAACCGCGGCGAGCAATATTAACCGGGAATGGCCACACATATATTGGCAAGGGTGTGCGGCGCATTGTTTGAACTTGTCGTTGAAGGATTGGGGTAAACAACGATGGGCGAAGGACGTCGTAGACAAGGCGAAGGACATTGTCAAATACATCCGGGCCCACCAATGTCCGACGGCGGTCTTCCTCACCTACTCGCCCAATTTGGGCTTGAAGATGTCCGGGTCCACACGATTCGCCACCAACTTCCTCATGATTGACCGGCTTCTAAAGGTGAGACATGCTTTGGAACAAACGGTTATTCATTCCGATTGGACCGCCTACGTGAACAAATTAAATAGAGGAGGCGATGATCGAAGGAGAAGTGCAATGGAGGCACGTCAAATCAAGACAACGGTTAATGACGACAGTTTTTGGACAAGTTGCGATAATTACGCCACATGTCGGAGGAGGTGTTGAAAGCATTGAGAGTGTTTGATGGCGTTGAACCGGCAATGGGCAAGGCTTGGTTGACCATGAAAAACTTGGAGAAACATGTGCTTAGCCTAAGGAATCCTCCTTTCAACCTAGCACACAACCTCGCTACCTTGGCCGAAGAAGATTTCTACAGCCGGTGGCGTATGATGACCACGGACCTACACCATGCCGGTGCAATCTTGAATCCTTATTTATTGGACGACAACGTCGTCCACGAAGACGCGGCCGTTAAATCCGGATTCTTGGACGCCATGAGGAGATTGACCACGGGCAAGGACGGTCATTACGGTCGGGTTGTGGCCGAATTTCAAGCATTCAAAGAGCGTAGGGGCGCGTTCGCCAATATGCCCCTAGCCATGGAAGCCAACATCCCACCCCACGAGTGGTGGGACCTCGTGGGCGAAGGTGGCACCCACTTGGCCCCTTTGGCAAAGCGAATATTGGCCCAAGTGTGCTCCTCTTCGTCTTGCGAAAGGAATTGGAGTAGTTATTCGTTTGTGCACAACAAGACTAGAAACCGGTTGAGTTCGGCGAGGGCCGAAAATTTGGTGTACATTTATACCAATTCACGGTTGGCACGGGAGAGGGTTGATCGGGACTCGGCCGCATGGTATCTAGTGAACATGATGTCCGAAGACTCCGACTATTCGGCCGACGAGGATATAAATATTGACCCCCCGCGGGACCCGGCGGGGATTCCTCGGGGCCTTCGGACAACGAGAGCGATGGGGGACATGGTGGAGGGAATTTGGGCCTTGACAACCACAATGATCCGTTTGCATACGATGGACTTGACGCCGAGGATGATGGTGATCTTCACATGTGGGCCAACATAGCCGGTCGGGAGTTTCTCTCCACTACGCATGTGCGTCCCGCTACGCCGACAACTACAATACCCGATGTACCGGTAGATATTCAACCCGTAGTGGATGAAGATGTAGTGGCCGAACCACATGTGGATGAAGCTCTTGAAGCGGCTCCGAACCGGATGGACATGGACGAAGTCCCACCACATGCTTCCCCCATTCATCCACCGACGGATGTTGTGCCGACAACATATGCACAACCCATGCAAACTACACCACCCTTTCCCGAGCCCCACGGAGAGGGCACGTCCAATGTTGTCCTTAACACTAGTCCATTGCGAGGTATTGGGCAATGCCCGGCCGTTGCGCGAGTACCGGAATCCGACTCGGATGACACATTGGCGCAACACATTGCGCGTCGGGCCCCAACAATACCACGCATGGGCTCCCGATTGGTTGGTGCCACCATCGGCATGCGCGCCCCATGCCCCACACCGGCTAGGCCACCCCCTAATATTGCATTGACAAACTTTGGTCGGACCACGAGAGGTCAAAAAAGAAAACGACAAAGGGATGTGCGAGAATGGAGGACTACCGGGGCCACCCCACTTGCACGTCCACAAACTGACGGCGTTATGGATGCAACGGGTTCAAGACCAATGGTATCGATTAGAATGCCAAGGGCTGGCACACGGCTTAGTCGAATTCCCGGCCCGGCAATTGATGGCCACGAGTCCGACGCCCGAACAGATGACAATGCCAGCACGGACAATGAATCCGGCGTAGGCGAAGCTCCCGATGATAGTGATTACCAAGCACCGCCCCCAAGGGTAGCTGTGGGAGGGCCACGCAGGACAAGGAATTTTATTCCTCAAGACAACGATAATGTCCCTTCATGAATGAATATTTATAGTAATGTCAAATGTCCTATGGTGTTCAATGGGTTTAGTTGTATTGGTGATCAATTTTTGTAATAACTATTTTTGGGTATGTTTGTTGAAAAAATAATGTGAATTTCAAATTTGTATGTTGGATGTTGACTAGAAATTGAGCCTACATGTATGATGTAGGGTTTAGGAAATGAATGTCCAATGTGCACTAAGGTTAGGACTCAGGAGTAGGACACATGGAAATGATTTGTAATGCCAATAGGCCCTATGTAGTGTTGCATTTTTTATTCTATAGGTCGGAGGCGGCATTATAAAATAATTTTAAGAATATTTAAGACTACTTTTATGTTTTTATTATTGAAAATCATCGAAGACATCAATCCGTGAGGTCCTTTATGGCAAATCATTGTCGAAAACATTCCCCTCTTCTAGGATTAGGTCATCGAGCTCTTCTCCGCCCAAATATTGATCCAAGAATGATGACATTGTAAATGCAGACCACCATTCACAACTTGTCCGATGTGCCATGTGGGGCGTTATGTATTCCAATATTTGCCAATTTGTGTGGCAAATTGGCAATGCTCAAGGCTCAAACATTGCCATTGAGTTTGAATGTACTAATGCTATATGGTAATATGGAACAATTGTCAAAGTTGAGCGTGTCTATATTTGCCCTATTGCCATGGATTGGCTATAGTCGTGAACTTATAATAAAAAAAATTTAAAAATGCCGTAGAAATTTGTCGAGGATTTTAAAATGCATTTTAAATGTGTATTTTAAGATAAAGTAAAAATAAATGCACCTCTAGCCCTATGTCATGTGGGAGGATGAAATGAATGTCCAATGTGCACTAAGGTTAGGAGTAGGACATATGGAATTGATTTGTAATGCCAATAGGCCCTATGTCATGGGCGAGGATGGAATTAATGTCCACACACACACACATATATATATATATTGCAAATACCCCCAAATATATATATATATATATTGCACATACATCCATATATATAGCGCATACATATAGAACATACGGTATACCGGGAACCCACATATATATTGCACATACACATACATATTGCAATTTGCACGTACACCCATACATGTTAGACATACATATTGCACACGGGTGTAGCTAATAAGGAAGTTATCATTTGTTTAAATAGCGGTCCACTTTTATTTCACATTACGGATCATATCTTTTACATAGTGCGATTATATCCACTAGGCCTAAACACATATACAATGTGTTTGCTAGGATTAAATCGGCGAACTATATAGAACATGAACCGCTACATCTACATAGAAAAATTATAATGTCAATAGTCGCTCCGAAGGACAAATCCAAAAGTTGGTGCATCGACGATATTCGGCAGAACGTTTGTCGACTTGAAGCCAATATTCTCCATTCTCCACAAGCATATCCCGCAAGTATTCAAGTTCCATTATGAAAATATCGTTGAGCCGAGCATGCTGAACTTGCCATCGAATTGGGATGGCAATGCGTTGCGTATTGCTGAACATGAAGAAGTTCAGTCGGAACGCTCGCAACAATTCGGCGAGCTCCGAAGTCCCTCTCACGCCCCTAAATCGATGCCCCATTGGTATGTCTACGTCCCAAATCGACATACGCAACGCATTGTAGACTTCTCCCATACCAAAATGTTCCCGCCAAGCTTTGTTAACTCCCATGTATTTAAAAATACATATGAGAGTTAAAAAATTCGCCCTCACTTCACACCCCCGCCCATACTCTCCTCGGTGATATGGCTCCAAAATAGGCTCTAGGACCTTCGGCAATATGTGCTCCCCCACAATTTCCGCGGTCAATCCGGGTAAAATGGTCGACGGTGCCATGTTTGGCACAACCCTGAAATAGCAGCTTCTCCGCTCCTTCTCCCTTTGTTCTCCGTTTGCAAAGCTTGCTAAAACAGGCTATGGCCAATGGAGAACTTCGGAATGAGGGAAATGGGAGGTTGGATTGCTATATATATGCATCCTTTGTCATGATTGTATGCATTTAATGCATGATTTGACTAAGCTAACGCTCTTCCCAAACCCTAACGCCTAATTTCGACTGCTGGGCAGCAGTCGATTGCCATATTCGACTGCTGGGCAGCAGTCGACTGTGGATGGTCGACTGCTACACAGCAGTCGACTGATAAAATCGACTGCTGGAAGGCAGTCGACTGTGGATGAATGACTGCCTTCCAGCAGTCGACCATCTTAGTCGACTGCGGATGAATGACTGCCTTCCAGCAGTCGACCATCTTAGTCGACTGCTAGGAAGCAGTCGATTTTATCAGTCGACTGCTGTGTGGCAGTCGACCAGCCACAGTCGACTGCTGGGCATTTATCAATCGACTGCTGCCCAGCAGTCGATTTACATAGTCGACTGCTATGAAGCAGTCGATTTGCATAGTCGACTGCTGTGTAGCAGTCGACCATCCACAGTCGACTGCTGTGCAGCAGTCGACTATGCAAATCGACTGCTACAAGGCAGTCGACTGTGGATGGTCGACTGCTACACAGCAGTCGACTGCCTTGCAACTTAATTTAGACAACTAATTAGACACACCCGTAACCCAACCTGCCAAATCATTGGATGCCACCCGAGGGCCCACACTGCGATATCCCTATAAAATCAAGTGTGCTACCCACCATGAGGCCACCTTGCCTCGTAGTGATTTTGAGGACCTTGTATGCGTCGCGTACATTGCCCAAGATCAACTACGGTGTGGGCAATCCATAGGATTGCGATGGCTGGAAGTGGCAAGATACGGGATGCGGGTGGTTCGTCAAGAAGTATGTATTACAATCCCCGACACGCATGGGGCTTGCCGGACGAACCGGACGAATTTACACCCGAGGTGGTTGCAGAGAACACTCGAAATGAGGACGATTTGCGCAGTGTTTTACGTCCGATTCAAGGGTTCACTGAATTCTATTGGGTTCGACTGCCTAGGAGACAAGTTGATCGTCACCACCGCGGATACTTGGACGCCCAAGAAAGGCCCGCATGCCGCATCGGTTACAAGGAAAAACTTTTCCCATGACACTTGTTTCAGGACCTTAGCGACGTTCTCACGAAGGGGAAAAATCAATTGTATTTTCGAAAAAACTATGGGACCTTGTGGAGGTTCTACCAAACCATAAAACACTCGGTGCATGACGCAATTCATTGGGGGTTCAACCGGTGCACCGCGCACCAAAAGGAATACCGGGTGTATAGAGAGTACACACTTAGGTCGTCAATGTAAGATTTGCCCACGAATATGGTAAGAGCGTAGTATCAAGTTTGTACTTGCACGTATACTTACGTATGTTGGTAAGTTGGAAATGCGCAATATATGAATTTCCAGCAATATTGCGGTGATGTTTTCCGCTTGGTGTGAACTTATAATCATGCCACATGGAATCATTGTCACAGTTATTTGCATCGATACGTGTTTGATTCAAGTGCAAATGCATGTAGATGCAAAGTCCATGGTTTAATTGGATGTTTGTGGCAACCGATTGTGTGGGCAAACATAAGAAATGATCATTGTGCGACACTTGTTTATTACTCCCAAAATTGATAGTGAACAATAATTCACTTATAAACATTTCCAAAATCATGGTTTTTCCCGCATTGTGTACAATTGAGTATCAAATAATGCCTCCTAGTCCAACGCCTATCTCACAAACACTAGCCAACATTCCTAATCCGGCTCCGAATCACTATCCAATGCAATGGGGGGTCCGCGGCTTGAGCTTGCACCGTTCAGATTTGGTGGCCGTAGTGTCCGGCGCCTCGCCTCACGCCTGCTCTCGGTGATGGCCCATAGTTCTTGCGCCGCAGTCTCCCGGTCAGCTTGTGCACGAGCGCGCGCGCGGTCTCCAATGTGCAACCCCCTCGCGGCATTCGGATGGCGCAGGACGTCTTGCATGGTGGGGCTAGAGGCCCCGTCACGGATGTCCAAAAGGCCGTTGACGTATTTCCACTCATTCATCCGGATTTGGACGTCCACCTCATTGAAGCTACCCTCTTGTGTAACGGCCTCCCGCCTCTCCAGATCGGCCTCAAAACTTGTTGTGTCCAACACGTGTTCCACATCCCAAGTTGTTTCCTCGCCCGGGACCGGTTCCCGTGGTAATACCCCCACTGTCACATTGCCGTTGGAGTCATACACGTATCCGTGGGGGTGAGGACCTGGGACGTATTCACCCGTCTCTCCGGCATGCCCACCCACAACACGGTACAAAAATGCCCTCAAACCTACGGCCTGAGGAGAGGAGCCGGGGTAAAACTCATGAGCAACCCTTGTGTACATTTCAGGCGTGAAGTTTGTCGGGTAGCCTCGGAGGTCCTTCAAATACCTCCGTGCACGCCAGCTATAAGCATGAGGATCGCCGTATTCTGCGGGCGGCACACCATGGATTATTGTGTATTCAAAATCGGGAGGCATTCCCCATTGCACTCCGAATTGCTCGTACAACCTTCGATGCAGAGGGGCTTGGCACGTAGGACAACGGCGTGTTTGCAACATGTGTGGCAACAAACAATTCGGGTGGACCATGTGACCGCACGACCCAACGATCCATGCGCCTTCGGATCCCCAAGGATTGGAACAAATGGGGCACATGCTCCCGTCCTTGATCCAATCGGGGACGCATGGCCACAACAAGGCTGGTCTGGCCGGGGGTATCACGATGCGGGATGATACTGCGGTATCCCATTGGAATTCATCCTCGGGCCTCTTGGTCCACGCAATACTGGGGTAATGGTCGTCATCGACCGGGAGGTTCTCAGGATACATGAAATCCAATGGAGGCCACGAGGTAAAAAGAAGCCGTCGTTCGGGCCACTGTTCGCCGTGGTCCCTATAGTATGTCAGCTCGTCCATCAATGCCCTCTCACGCGTGGCGAACATGATAGTGGCTGTGATCATGCCCATGTAGTCGTCCTCCAACAACCGGTTCCTCCTAATGACCCGGTCGTAATCAACCCTCATTGCCTCCAAGTTTGTTGTGGGCGACGGCTCCCGCCCTTGTCCATCACTACCAGACATTGCTTGCGGCAGTTGTGGCGCATCAGCCCTCGCAAGTTCAAGGTCGGTCAAACGTGCAATCTCGGCCTTCAACCCTTGGACCTCCTCGGCGTGTGCACGTCGGACCATCTCCAATTCCCGTTCGTGGTCAGATTTGCATTTTGCCAACTCCGCCCTCAACGCCTCCACAACGTCGTTGTCGGCAACTACCAGTGGTGGGGATGGCACCGCCGATGCCATCTCCACATCAACGGGCGAAGATGGAGGACAAACCAACCGGGAACCATGTGGCGGTGTCACGTGGACCCTTTGTCGCCGGCTAGGTGGTTCAACCGGCAACCCTATGACAATGTTGTGCTCGTCCATGTTTGACTCGGCGGCCGGTGGAGTCCCCACAATTTGATGATCTGGTCCCGCAAGGAAATCAAAATAAGATCGGACCCTCAAAGGATTCATTGGAGTTTGCCATGCCAATGGAATCGGACGGCCAGCGTTCCGTCCTAGCACGGCACTTGGTATGACCGTGACCCGACGTGCCTGCCTCAAGTCCGGGCTCGTGCGGGGTATGGTGGACCAGTCGATATCCACTCCCAAAATTACCTCCGCGTAGACCATTTGGCATAACCACATTAGCATATGCCCACGATCAAATTCCCTCGGTGCACCCCACAAGAAATCCCACACCTCCTTGCACCGTTCTCCAAATATTTGATGGCTCACCTCCCTCCATATGCCATAGCGTTGTCTAGACATCCGTTCAGCATTCGCGCTAGGAACGAACATCCTCGTCAAATGGGTCCACTCTACGTACCTTCGGACCGTGCTATACAACCACATGCCCCTCTCATTTTGCCAGCCGGGATTGGCGAGAATGTTCGTGTCCCGCGCCACCTCCAAATTGATTGGTTGCGGCCTGCCCCTCGGCGCATTGCCGCGTCTTCTAGCGCCTGCCGACCCCGGTCTCGCTTGCGGAGTCCCCCCCGGATCCAAATCCCCGCCACGTGGAGGTTCCGGCGGCAAGTTATCTTCGTCTGCCATCGTTGCCCCTAACCCCTAGCTTTGTATGCCTACTATAAATTAAACCTAATATGGTAGCACTTCCAAAATAAGCGCCACCACCCACAATTTTTTCCCCAATCCACTAAAACCAAATTAAGGCCGTTCAAAGTTCAAACTACATAATTAGATTTAAACCACTTTCAAAATAAGTGTTCACATATAACAATTTCCGGTATGGTTCAAACTAACCGCAATGGGGTACAATGTAGACCGTATGTAGGTGGGTTGCAATACACACGTTAGGCAATAACAGTATATCGTATGCACCGTATACGTATTTCAGTACGTATGTCCACCTGTAGCCCTCCAGCTCACCTCTATCTCCAAATGGCAAGGGCTGATTAACAACCTAGGCCCAAATGGAGGGAGGTGGGAGTGAGGGAATGACGGAAGTGGGGTCCATATATACCCCAAGGAGGCGTCCTTTCGACTAGACGCCCCCTGGACCAACCCATGGACGCCACGTGCCCATGTGTGTCTCTACGCGACTGCTCGTGAGCAGTCGCACCCCTTCGTCGACTGCTATTAGCAGTCGACCATGGGGTGCGACTGCTCACGAGCAGTCGCAACCCATTCAAGTCGACTGCTGATAGCAGTCGATCATAGGGTGCGACTGCTCACCAGCAGTCGTCCGCACTTTGTCGACTGCTATTAGCAGTCGACTTGGGTTGTCGACTGCAGTTGGGCAGTCGACTGTCTTCGTCGACTGCTAATAGCAGTCGACTTGAAGGGCAGACGACTGCTTGTAAGCAGTCGCATCCCTTCGTCGACTGCTATTAGCAGTCGACGAAGGGGTGCGACTGCCCACCAGCAGTCGTCTGCCCTTCTTCGTCAACTGCTAATAGCAGTCGACGAAGGGGTGCGACTGCCCACCAGCAGTCGTCCGCACTTTGTCGACTGCTATTAGCAGTCGACTTGGGTTGTCGACTGCAGTTGGGCAGTCGACTGTCCAAGTCGACTGCTAATATCAGTCGACGAAGGGGTGCGACTGCCCACCAGCAGTCGTCCGCACTTTGTCGACTGCTATTAGCAGTCGACGAGGGTTGTCGACTGCAGTTGGGCAGTCGACTGCTAGTAGCAGTCGACGAAGAAGGGCAGACGACTGCTGGTGGGCAGTCGCACCCCTTCGTCGACTGCTAATAGCAGTCGACGAAGGGGTGCGACTGCCCACCAGCAGTCGTCTGCCCTTCTTCGTCGACTGCTACTAGCAGTCGACGAGGGTTGTCGACTGCAGTTGGGCAGTCGACTTGAAGGGCAGACGACTGCTCACAAGCAGTCGCCCGCCTGTCGTCGACTGCTAATAGCAGTCGAATTTCCATGTCGACTGCCCAAGAGCCGTCGACAAGCCAAGTCGACTGCTATTAGCAGTCGACTAGTTATGGTAGTCGACTGCTCTTGAGCAGTCGACATGGAAATTCGACTGCCATCAGCAGTCGACACACCTATACGACTGCCCTTTAGCAGTCGATTCAGTGTGTCGACTGCCTAGTAGCAGTCGCTGTAACTCGTCGACTGCCCACTAGCAGTCGACACTGTTGACGACAGTTTACCCTGTGTGACGAGAGGGTAAACTGTTTTACCCCCCCCAAACGGACGTGACGTTTTCAGGTCTGCCGTCACGTCGCTGTCACAGGATGTGACGCGACGTGACGTGTAATCCCTGCCCCCAACCTCAAGAACCAAAATTTAACAGGTGTTGTTTCTTCTAGGAAAACAATTAGTCCAACCTATGATGTGGGAGAACCAGCAGTTAATTACGGATGAACCGAAGGATGTCTTAAGCTTTCCCAATGTGTTGTAGTTTGGCAACCCCATACTCCAAATCTAGATTATGATAGTACAACGCCTAAATAACCACAGGAATTGGCTTAGGTATAGTTCAAATAAGACAAGTGTTTGCTTCTGTTTGATGACAGTTTTCTGAAGTATTGACACTTAATTCTCCAGATTATGAAGCAACATAAAACTTGCATAATGATGAATGAGTGCCCTCAGATGTATTACACTAATAAGGCAAACCCCTAACCACTAATAAAATGGAAATAGAATATAGGCAAGGTTTAGACGCATCAAAAGCCAACCCAACGTTTTTTTCTTCCTAAAATGGATTCATAAAGTCAAGTGTTGCATTCTGCATCTAAAACAGATTTGACACCAGCAACAGAGGGTCCACGAAACAATTACTAATGATTGGTTGGTTGATGAGGGCAAATACAACACCCAATAAACATACAAGTCAAATGATTGTCATCTAACCCACCAGTGTAATCTTAAGAATAAGTTGCATGCCGATGCTTTTAAAGCATCATGAAGAATAGGATCACTCTTTCATTTTGATCACCCTACAGAAGAACCCTGTGAGGTATGCATCAACTCCGTACAGACACAGAGCTTGGAAGTCGAGACTCTTTTGAGGGCAGCTCATCCGAAACAGGCTCACTTGTTTTGGATTCCATTACAGACACTACAAAAAGCTGAGGACACAAGCAGAGAGTTGAAAATTCATGTCTTTTAGATTTGTGATATATACAGACAATGTTCTTTAAACCGAGCAATGAAGCAAGTGACCGCAAGTAAGCAAGGAAGCAAGTATGCAAGCAAGCAAGTATGGAAGCAAGCAAGTAAGCATGCAAGCAGGTAAGAAACCAAGTGTGCACACGACTAGTATCAAGGGAACCCTTCAACAAAGACTAAACCCTAGACTTTGGATTAAACCCTAGACTTTGGAATAAACCCTAGACCAGTATGCACACGAAGTAAGTAAGTAAGCAAGTAAGCAAGCAAGTGAGCATTCAAGTAAGCAAGCTAGTAAATAAGCAAGCAGGCAAGTAAGATGACAACCCCAACATAACCCAGCAACCCCAACATAACCCTAAACCCCAACAAAATCCCTTCCAAGGCAAGAGAGATGGAGTGAGAGACTTACCTGGGACGTACTCGTCCTCGGTCTTCGACTCGTCCGCTTCCTCGGCGCGCGGCATTTCGGACTGGCCACCCCCCTGCGACTTCTTTGCAACACAAGTCCTGTTGCTCCTGCGCGGGGGCTTGAAGGGGTTTGGTGCGGGTTTGCGGCGTCCTCTGGGGTTCTGTGCGGTGACCATGTCACGCCTGCCACCCCAACAAAATGTATGAGTGCACACTAAATCTGCATCATCTACACATATCTACAACATGACTTCCCTAAACCCAGAGCAAAGGAACACACATGCGCGGAGAGAGGTGTTAGGGTGAGAGAGGGACGTGGGTTCGGGACCGTCGAGGACGTGGGTTCGGGACCCTCGAGGAGCGAGCAATCTACTTGATCTCCACCGTCCACGTGTGAGACCATGGAGCCCAACATACGTGGCTCATCTAAATTACCAAACTTCAACTTAAATGCGGAGAAAACCACTTAAAAATGACTCCCACATAAGCAAGCTGGAAGTTAGTGACCCTAAACCAAGAAGAGCATGTAAACTCTACCATGTAAACCCTAAACTAAGATGTGGAATACTGAGAGGATGCCTTCACAACAACCGAATAGTTGGCACATGTTAAGCAGGTACTTAGTGTATGTGATGCATTCGTGTATGTTAAGTATGTACTTAGTGTATGTGTGTGCAAGTGAGCAGATACTTAGTGTAAGTGGGCAGATACTTAGTGAGCGTGTGAATTGAGTATACTACAGTGTAGGCCGACTCTGCAAAACTTATCTTACTCTACCCTACACTAATCCCGCTTTGTCGCAGGAGTACTTGTTGAACCATACGACAACAAATACAAGGGCAAAAAGTTACCACATCACTTACAGTGCTGTGGCGGCAGTCTGCACTGGCTTGAGGAACTCCGCAATTGCTGCTACACGCTTGTCGCGTGCGATTTCGTAATCCCCTTTGAGTGCGGCCTCACCTGCATCTACCACAAAGGTATGGCCACTCTCCCCCTTTTTTGCTCCTTCATTGTGCCGAGGTTTTAAGGGGGATTGCACAGAATTGTAGCTGGTCTCTCGCGCATCTGTTTCACCTTCCATTTCCCCTTTGAATGCAAAATCTCCCTTACACCACCCTAAACCCTCCCCCGACTTGGGCACTCTGAAGTTTTTTACCGCGGCACTCCCGATTTTTACCTCGCCACTCTCCTCCCCACTCTCATCTGACGCTTGTGTGTCTAACACCCCACTTCCCTAAATCCAATAGAGGTAGAATACTTGCTTATTTGATCGTTGAATGCTCACGGGTTCAGAGACGTTGTTTATGTGGTTTCAATCTAAGGCATACCTAAACTATGTTGTAGCATTAGGGATTAGGGTAAACTTCAACGGCACTAAAAACCCAATCATATACGACAACGACTATGGAATGACTACATTCATGTCCACGTGGTCCACAAAATGTCCGTGGAATGACTATATTTTGGTTACCCTAAACCCTAAAATGACGTTGGAATTACTTGATTTCTGTACACGTGGGACTGAAAATGAGTAAACAACAACTACACTTCAAGAGAGGAAGGAGTAAGTTGCAACTACATTATTACTCTGGGACTTCATTAGTATGTGAGATCACATGTAGTGATTGTGTACATTGCCTGTGAAATATAAACACTCGCGTACCTGACACAAAGTAGGAAGACAAACTTACCCAACTTGGGTCAAACACCATCTTGTCAAACAGTTTCTTTGTATGTGGTCTTTCACACACATGTGCGGATCCACTGTCGCACTTGGAATTATTCACACGAGTCTCACCTCGGCTCTCTCCCGTTTTTTACCTTTTTTGCTCCTACCCTGTGACCATCTCACGCTTCTATGTCTAACACCCCACTTCCCTAAACCCCCTACATACACAATACTTGTTTATTTGATCGCCGAGTGGTCACGGGTTCAGAGTTGTAGTTTATGTCTATTCAATGTGAGGCATGCCTAAACTATGTTGTAGCATTAGGGATTAGGGTAGATTTCAACGGCACAAAAAAACCTAGCATATACGACAACGACTTAGGAATTACTATATTCATGTCCACATGTTCCACAAAAGACGGTGGAATGACTATATTTCGGTCAGCCCTAAACCCTAAAATGACTCCGGAATTACTTTATGGGTGTACACGTGGGACACAAAAAGAGTGAACAAGAACTATATGTCAAGAGAGGAAGGAGTATGTTGCAACTACATTATTACTCTGGAACTTAATTAGGATGTGAGAACACAAACAGAGCACCGTAAACACTCTTTAGCCTCTTATTTTTAGAAAGAGAGTAGCCCCAAGTATGCGGGGCAATAAACTTGGTGCGGGGCAGTCTTTCAAGTTCAGGGGTGGTTTTTGTAGTCTACATGTGCAAGTGCACTTCGTGAAGTGACTTGATTGGTGGATGAAGGGTTAGTTAGTAATGCCACAAAAATGAAAGCCCAATTCGAGGCAAAACATGTTTGATTTTCTATTTTGGCATAATCAATTGATATCCTAGCATTTCTAAGTCCAATTGAATATCTTTTGACCTCTTTCGGGCTTTATTTGCTAATTCGAGGTCTCTTCTATAGATTCCTCTAAAATGATGGGTAGTTTTCTTGAAGTCTTGAACTTGAAATGGTTATTTCTCAAACTCAACCAGTTTTAATTGAAACTAGCAACCAATTATCCTTGTTCATTATTGGTAGGTCGCGGCCCTTATCTTGTCTTCAACCTGTTCCCTTAAAAGTGCGTACTAGAAGGGAACATCCCTTCTAGTTGCTCACTAATGGTATGATGCATGTCTGAAATAGGTTTGGAGACATTCTTCACAATTTAACTCCTACTGTCCCATGAGACCACTAAGTGGCCTACACTTTAACTCCTTACTTAGGAATTACTTTATGGTTGTACACGTGGGACACAAAAAGAGTGAACAAAAACTATATGTCAAGAGAGGAAGGAGTTTGTTGCAACTACATTATTACTGTGGAACTTAATTAGGATGTGAGAACACACTTAAAAATGACTATCAGAATCCTCTTACCTATGTAATAAGTGAAACCTACAGTGCACTTAGGTAGGTATGAATTTGGATTATCACGCATTTGGTCAGTAGCATATCACGTACAATATCCTAACACTCAATGTTGATGGCTGGCAATGGAAATTATGTATGTGCTTCGGAACTTAGAATGGAGCAAAGGAGACTACATGTTAGCGATAAGAGGAGGCAACAACTGCGAGATGATAGGCTATGGAAGAGGGAGCAGCAGAGGGCAATATTCTACAACCTGAAACGCATACGTTGTCCATGCTCCAAGTGCAAGGGCCGTGTGCAGTGCTCATTGGAAAAGGTGAAGGAGCACCTCATCCAATATGGCAGAGAACCCACTTTTAGACTATGGAGAGGCCCAGGTGACAGGGATTCGTCTGATGAGGAATGGGAGGAAGAGCTGAAGACACCGCGCATGACACATGAAGATGGGAGAATGGACGTTGGCATCGAAGTGCGCTCAATGGTGGAGGATGTATTCCAAGAAAATGACCAGCCACAACGCCCATTGGAAGAAACAATGGAGGACATCGTAATGGACGCATTTACTGTGGTTGATGGCCTACAAGAAGTTGCATGTGACTCGGGTGATGAAGATGATGAGGAACCAATGGGAGATCTAGGCAATGAGGATGACAAAGAAGATGTCCCGCATGATTTGGAGGAGGCAATCCAAGAACTCTACGATGGAGCAAAGTCCTCAGTATTGGTAGCAACGATTTTGATCATGACCTTGTACACAATCCATGGAGTTAGCAACAAATTCGCCGATCGAGTATTCGCTCTTTTCCGCCTACACCTTCTTCCTGGGGAGAATAGACTACCCAAGAATTACCATGCGGCAAAATCACTAATTCGGCGGTTGGGGCTAAATTACAACACTATTCACGCATGTGTGGGGGGATGTGTGTTGTTTAGAGGACCTCTTGAAAATGATGTCCGTTGTCCTAAGTGCAATGCTCCACGGTATAAAGACGAGGGCCAACATAAAAGACCTTGGAAAGTCCTTAGACATTTCCCATTGATTCCCAGACTAAAGCGCATATTTCGAACACCAGCCATATCCGAACTCATGACATGGCATTCAAAAAACAGGAGCTCGGATGGGATGGTTAGACATCCATGTGATTCCAAGGCATGGAACCATGTGCATGACAATGTGGATGCCACATTTGGACAGGACCCCCGAAATATTCACATGGGACTTGCAGCTGATGGTGTTAATCCTTTCAAGCTTCAACGCTCCACTTGGTCGACATGGCCAGTGATGTTGCTTAATTATAACATACCACCGTGGTTGACAACCAAGAATTTTTTTATCATGCTAGCCTTGCTTATTCCCGGAAAACAATCTGTTACTGGCCAATTTTTTGACGTGTATTTGGCCCCGTTAGTTGAAGAATTGCAACAGTTATGGAGAGGGGTGTTAGCTTATGACATCTCCAAAGAGGTTGGATTTCGGACTTTCAATTTGAGGGCAATACTATTGTGGACAATCCATGATTTTCCAGGATATGGAACAGTAGCAGGGGTTGCACACCAAGGTTATGTTGCATGCCCAGTTTGTGGGCCGGATTTTAGGGGGGAACATTCCATTGAGCTTGGGAAACAGACATACCCGGACACAAGAAGATGGCTTCCACGTGATGACCCATGGAGATCTAGTAGAATGTTGGATCACTTTAACGGCCGCGTGGAAGAACGAGGACCTCCTAGAGTTGTCACTACAGAAGAGCAAGAACTAAGGGGTTTGCAATACCAGGATTGGCTTGGAAAATAGAACAGAGAAGGCAGTGACGGAGATCCATCAAAAATACATGGAGTGAAGAGGAGAAGCATTCTGAATGATTTGCCATACTGGAAGGTATTGATTATTGCATTTCCATTTGAATTATCTGCACCCTAAACCAGCAAGTACTACAATGGAAGCCCAGAGACGCACTTGAATCCATATTGTTGCAGAATGTTCTAGATTCAGATTCCACCTGCATCCATTGATGTTTATGTTGTACTCTGCAATGATGTAATTTTAGGATCCTGAAAATGACTGTGGATTGACTGTATTTATGTCCAGGTGGACCCTTTAACGACTATGAAATGACTAACTTTTTGTGCACGTTGTCAACAAAATGACAAAACTTCAACTACAATTGAAGAGTACATGTCTTTTGACTGCAATTTCACTCTCTTCAACTTAAATGTATGTTCCGTTGTTTTGAATCAGGACCTCCTTATTCGATACACACTGGATGTTATGCATTGCGAACAAAATCTGTCGAAGAACATATTGAAGACCATAACGGGGCATAAGGACACTATGAAAGTTAGACGTGATCTGCAACGTAGGGGAATCAGGAAACACCTTTGGCTAATCAACAACCCAAAAAAAATTGGGAAAATGTTGAAACCTGCAGCCCCTTATGTACTGACCAGCGAGGAGTTTGACATATTTGCCAGCACTATTGAGTCTATGAAAGCACCTTTAGGCCACATATCCAACATGGCTCAATACATACGGAAGAATAACTTTGGGGGCCTGAAGTCGCATGATTACCATGTACTCATGCATCAAATCTTACCGTTAGGCTTAAGGGGTTTGTTGTCCCCAGGACCAAGAATGGCAGTGATGAGGATCTCGAAGGTATTTCGTAGAATTTGCAGCAAAGTGTGGAATCCAGTTGAGTTTCAAGGGCTTCGACTTGACGTTGCTCGGAGCATGGCACTCTTAGAGATGCATTTCCCTCCGTCGTTTTTTGATATTATGACTCACTTGGTGTATCACCTTGTGGAGGAACTGGATGTGTGTGGACCTGTTTCTACAAGATGGATGTACCCTGTTGAGAGGTACATGAAAACATTGAAACACTATGTGCGGAACATGGCAAGACCAGAGGCATGCATGGCAGAGGGATATGTGAAGGATGAATGCCTTGGGTTCATCACGGAATACCTGCAGAGGTTTGAGGTTGTCGACCGACGAGTATGGGACGCAGATGAAGAATACGGAGATGCAGAGGAGGTTCTGGAGGGGGCAGGCTCAAGTTATGTCATGACTCCTCCTTTGAGAGAACTTGCTCATCAATATGTTTTAACAAACATATCTCTCTTGGAACCCTGGCATCGGTGAGCAAACTGTGCAATAGTCGCTGTGTAGTTAATTTTCAATGAATCATGACTGTAGTAGGACTTCATCATCGTCGTCATTCATTATTGGAGGTTCAATGACTGTAATATGACAAGATTATGACACCGGTGTGATTGCTCCGCGCGTCACATACTAATGTATCCATGTTGTGGTCAGGCAATGGAGGGATGCACATGATGCAAATGGCAACATCGAACCATTTGATGTTTGGGTTAAAAAAGCAGTGCACACCCATCCACATGATCCCAACAACGGGGACGACATGGACATGATTTTGTTGTGTAGCAAGCCATCCCAAAAAGCAACACGGTACACAAGGATGCGTGCATTTGGGAACCACTTTCGAGTGGAAGATTCACAATCCGCATTGTTGCAAACATACGACAGTGGAATTGCTTCTATATTTGAAGTACCCACTATTGACTCTCAATCTGAGGTATCCCTAAACTATGTGGGAGTGCTCCAAGATATATTGAAGTTGGATTATGGTCCATTGCGAACTCCGGTAATTCTTTTTCGGTGCGAATGGTTGAAAAGAGAAGATAATCGTGGGAATCCAACTTATGTATGGGACGATGCTGGGTTTATGGTGGTGAATTCTCGGCACAAAGTACCGAAGATGTCGGACCCGTTCATTTTCCCAAGTCAAGCTACACAAGTATTTTTCTCCAATGATTTCAGAAAACCCGGGTGGAAGGTAGTATTGCGAAAGGAAGCACGGTCAAGGAGGGAAGAACAAGACACATCGGATGTTTTCATAACAACTAGTTTAGAATATCAAGGCATGAGTGCTCCAGAGCATGTCCCCCCACCTCCAAGAATTGTCTCCCTAGTAGGGGCCATTGAATTATCATACCAAGATAATTTGTTGGCAGTCGCCAAGTTTTAAGTTGACATTATATTTTGTATGGGAAAATATAGTTTCTGTATTCTAATTCTCAACAATGACTTATAATTTACAGTAGCCATGTGTGACTACACTATGAGTCCAATATGTCCAAATTATGACGTCATTGCGACAACACTATTGCTAATGCTAACCTTGATTACGTGACATGGCATATAAGAATGTACAAGCAATCAATAATGACTAAATTTTCAATTCGGTTGGGATAGCAAATTGTTGTGTAGATGCAATGTTTACGCTCACTGTTGACGTGCCAAGGTTATTGATGATGTACACAATAGTCATGTATGTATGAACGATTAAAACATCTAGGATCTTAAATGCTACAAATGATATTGACACCCTCCATAAGTCCACCCTAAACCCTAATTAATACGATCCATAACCCTAATTCAAGACTAGCCCAATTAATTAAACACGTTAAATATTATTTACTTATAGCACATTCATATTTTTACTAGTAGTATGCTCAAAAAGTTTCGTGCCATTTGGAGGTCAGAGGCATAGAAGGAAGGAATTAAACCACAGTTAAAATAAAAGTATTTTACAATCTGGTAGCATGTTTAATAATGACTTGTCATAGTATGTACAAATTCCATGCCACATGTACAAGAATAACATGAAAATGAGACGGAAACAACTAGTATTGGGTACAGAGTGCAGGGGTCTATGCCACCTCAACTTATGAAACATCTGAAAGTCATTGACGTTGTCAAACTAGTCATTAATATGACACGTCATTATTACTGTTAATGTTGCTCATATGAAATTTCCCTATTTTCCACATCATTCAATAGCCCTAAATGCCATGTTAGAAAAGAATGTTAATACAAAGTTATAGTTCAGACATCGTCGGTGAATGACTAAAAAAAATGACTTATGAATAACTAGATCATGATCCCATATCCACGTCATACACGAGTGGACGGAGTGGATGATATATGGTGGACAGAAAATGACTATGTTGTGAGGTCTTCAATAGAGTTCATCGTCGAGTCAGTTGAATGACTTGAAAATGACAACCATGTTAGACACGTCACCACATGTGAACCAGGTATGCGCCGTAGTCGTTTAATAAGTTGTTTAGGACAAGTAGTCATTGATACCATGGTCGGAATGGACAAGGATTCTTCTAGTGCCTCCACTCTGATGAGCTCCTCGGTAGTGTTGTTGATGAGTTTGATTATGGGACAGCGTAATCCTAAGGTCGTATTTTGTACGGTTGGCCATCCCTTTACTGGTCATGATAAAATTTACTAATATGATTGAAGTTTTTTATTTTATGTAGTCATCCAAACTTGTTATTTCAACCCTTAAAAATTTGATATGGCCGGGTAGTGAATTTTTTTAGCTATTTTTTAAATTAAATATTCTTATTTTTCCAAGAAGTATTTTTCCTTCTTTTCAATTTTGATCTTTCTTTGTTTCCTCATCTCCTGACTTGTGGAGTTCAAAGTTGTATAGTTTTTGCAAAATGTAGAAGAGTCGACGAGGAGAACGCTACCTTGTGTAGTGGTCTCCTCTATTTTCTTGGAATTAGCCTTGTGCTTACCCCTCTAATATAAACCAAAATTAGATATAGATTTTAGTTTTTGATGTGAAGAAACATTTTTTTGAGTTTCTGGAAATAAAATAATTTATTGAATTACGAGGTCAAATGTAATTTCAGCTCCATGAATGACTTTGTAATACTTGTAACTTTTTGGAAATTTTGTGGTTTTTAGTTGGATAATGTCTTTTTGAATGGATTAATGTAAGAATATTTTTCATTCTTGTTGTAAATTCTCGTTATGGCACATTATCTTAATCATGAATAGTGCCCAGATTAGGCCTCATAAGTATATCCATATTTCACATGTGTGGATTAATTTTTTTGTGATTTCTATTTTGTGATGCAAATAATTTGTATTTGCCATGTCCATCACACATGTCTTGATATCATAATTTATTTTTATTTTATGATTATGTAGAACTATATGAATTTGATGTGTATTTCTCCCGTCGTATGTGTATGGGTTGTATTTTCCAATTTTAACTTCCTTAAATCCTATTTTTGAAGGGTAAAAATTTGTATTCACCCTTGGTTTAATTCTTGTAATTGATTCATCATGAGTCTTTTTTCTTAATGGTTGTATAAATAGTATTTAGATATTTTATGGTGTAGTTCGTCATAATCCGGGGATGTCGTTAAAATCTTCATTCCATCTTGGTAAAAAATTGATCCAATCGTGTGGTAAAAAGTTAAACGATCTCCATCGTCCCAAATATTTATGGTGTATGGTCTTGATTTGAATAGTGTCATCATTGTGAATCCTTGTTATGGTATATGGACCCACCCATTTTTGTTGTTCAAAGGATTTTTTAATTTGTTTGTGTGGTAGGCACTTGTTTACTGCTTTCTGTTCCTTATCCAATTTGCATGGTTTCTCCTTATTGTACGAATAAATTGATTCTTCATTATGGTGGTTGGTATTTTGGAATGAAGGTTCTTCCGTATAAGATCCAATTGTTTCCCTTTGTAATGTATTTGCGGTGTCACCAACTTCCAAAACATATGTCTTTGCTTCTTGGGGCTCAAGGTAAGGTTTATTTTTTCTCATATTTACCCTTCCAAGGTTTTCTCATTGTAAGGTTTTTACATTCACAGTGTTGTTGTGGTAAATCTCATTTACTTCGTAAGGTACACTCCATCGAATTCTAAATTTGTCTGGACCAGGTTTGTTCATCCGTTGATGCCATAAAATCTTTTGTCTTTTGTAAAATTTAGGAATTTTATTTCCCTTTAATTCCCCATTTGCTTGATTAGTTTCTCACTCTTTTCTTTAGTGTCATAAGAGTGTTTTTTGCAATGTCTTAGTTAATATTTGGATTGTGTCATTTAGAAAATGACTCCCTTGGTCACTAACTAGTTCGATAGGACATCCAAACTTGGTAATAATCTCCTCGAATATGAATTTTGTTGTAGATGTTGCAGTATTATCCTTAAGTGCCCTTGCTTCCACCCACTTGGTGGTGTAATTTGTGGCAGTGATAATATATTTGTTTTTGGTACCTTTAGATGGGGGATTGGTTGGGCCTATAAAATCCAATCCCCATCTTTGAAATACTTAGGCATTATTAGATGTAGGGGTTGTGACAATTTAGATACTTTTGGTCCCACTCTTTGACATATATCACATTGTTTACAATATATATGTACGTCTCTTTTTATGGTTGGCCACCAATAAAGAGCTATCAATATCTTATGTAAAGTAATATTTGTAGCGAAATGTCCTTTCGCAATGCCTTCGTGTGCTTCGGCAATGATTGCCTTGGTTATTGATCCGGAAACAAATATTTTTTTCATCCCATCAGCCCCCTCTTTGATTAATTGGTCTCCATTAATTAGTTAAAAATGTCTACTCCTTATCGCTATTTGTTGTCTTTAAGAGACTATTGTTGGTATCGTCAATCTCCCATGTGAGAGGTAGTCAATAAATGGAGTTCTCCAATTTTTTTGTGGATCGGTAGTAATTGCCCCATATTGTATTTTAGTTGTTGTCTTCTTCTTACACTTTAGACACTTCCAATTCATATAATAATCAGTATCTTGTAATATGGTAGGTCACCAATAAGGCCCGTTGAGTATTTTTGTATTGTATTGTTCGGGTTAATGTGACTACCATTATGGTCATGTACCCTTTGGATTAGATGTTTGATTTGGTCTCCCGCAATATATATTTTACTTTCTCCATGGTTTACTTCCTTTCGCAATTCCCCTTCTTCCATAAAGCAAGTTTCATTTTCTCGCTCAAAAGTTTGTTGATCTCCGGTTCTTCCATGAGTCAAATATTCCACTATTGGTACCCGCCAATCCTTTATGGTAGTATTACTTCTTGGTGTATTGAGAGTAGTACCATTTAGTTGATTGCATGTGTGGCAATTTTTAACATAATCTTGAATGTCATGATTGATGGTAGGCCACCAAAAAGGTCCATGAAGAATTATTTCTAACATCTCTCTGGTCGTTCGATGTTCTCCGTGAAGTTCGTTAATAAATTATTTTATCCGATTTTCCGGAAGGCATTCTTGAGGCTTTTCACTTGCAACAAATTTCCTTAATAGTCTTCCTCCTTCAATGGTAAAGAATTGGCTCCAGTTTGCAATACGTTCCAATTCTTCTTGGGTTAATTTGTCGTTGATGACTTTGCCAAATATTAAATAATCAATGTAGGGGCTCCTCCAATATGTTGGAGATTCTCCCCTTAATGTATTTGCCATTTCTTCTTTTAGATTCATCTCTTCTTGTTTTGTATCGGTGTCTAACATACATTCTTCATATTCGTACTCAGCATGATACTTGATGTCTTCATCAATTGTTGGCCACCAATAAGGACTAAAAAATATTAATTGCTTAGTCATGGGCAAGGTTAAGTGCTTGCCCTTTCCATTGTGGGTTGCCGCTATTAGTTTTCCTCCCCGACTTCGTGTTACGCATAATTGTGTATCCCCGTTGGGTAGTAATCTTATCAAAGTTCCTCCGTCAATAATGAACCGTTTGCATTTGTTTGCCCATTGAAGTTGTTTTTCATTGGTAATATTTTGTCCAAGGACATGTCCATTTCTCAAGTATTCGAGGTATGGTGTTCTCCAGTTTAGTGCATATTTTTCCTCCTTGGTATTTTCAACTTCCGACCCTGAATCTAATACCAACATATTGTTTTCTTCCTCATGTAGACTCCCTTCATTTTGTAAACATACAAGACACTCCTCACAATAACTTCTTACATCGCGTTTTCTTGTTGGCTACCAATAAGGACTTGTTAATATGGTGAACCATGTGTCTTCAAAAGTTTGGTGATCCCCTTTTTAGTTCCTCAAATAGTTGAACTTCCTTAAATTTTGCAGTGGAACATACTTCAGAGTTTTCAGTTGTAGATGTGATGAACATGCAATCTTTATGGATAAATTGAACAAGATGTCAATTTCTAACATCAACAAACATCGTGAAAAGACAATAGATTCTTATTTTCGTAATATGTGATATTATGAAGACATCATCATATGACTATATATATATATATAACACTCCATATTGTGTGACGATGTGAGCATATTTCTTCAATAAGAATGCTCTATATTACTTATGTATCTTAATTGTGTACACAAAATGATATTTTACATTCAAACATGCCATTTTCTTCAAAAAACCTCAATAGTATAACATTTAAGGCCAAAATGCCATATTATGCAAAATACGACATTCATATAATATGACGCTTTCTTGCGCAACCAAATGTGTCATATTAAAGAAGGAGAACCATAATCCCCTAGAGTGGCGGAATGTAGTAGCCTCCATGAGATTGAGACTAATATTGACTTAATTGAACTACATACCAATTTCATTGAAATGCCCCATAAATAAAGGTCAAAATGGATCCTAAACCCATATCCACACATATTCAATTGCAACATCATAGAACCCGCCAATATACATGATTCTACTCACCCTAATATCACGCATGTGACAACCAAAGTGCACGTGATATTAATAAGTTTTGCAGTGTTAATATAAATGCATGATAATAGCGAATTTGTGTACCATGTGACATTATGGAATAACACAAAGTCAACATTATAATAATGACAATGTTGACAACATGATGCGTGCAAAGGTGTGGTTTGAATTCTTTGGTGGATTATTTTAATCTAAAACCTATGATATATAAGTGGGAAATGTGACAATAAGGAGGGAGATCTAAAGTGAGCACATTTTTTCCTCAAGGTTTCAGGATATAAGAGAGGGAGTGACATTATGGAGATTAGGGTGTACACCCATGGTACCATTCGTACATATATGCTCAAGGGTGGGGAGTGCTATCTTGTGAGCGGTGAGCAGTAACACGTGAGCGGTGAGGAAGGAATTTTTTTGGTAATAGGCCCATTGGTATCCTATAACCGTGGTATTTTGGCACAATTGTAGGGTTAAAAAATAAGAAGGGTGGAGAGAATAAACAACATAATTCTAGATTATGAGTAGTGAAAAATGAACATTGAGAAGTAAAAACGACAATGGGCATATATATGTATCATATATATGCCCATTGTATTGCATCCCTTATGACATGATAATAATAATTTTCATTGACATTCATAGTAAGACCAACTTGAAAAATAAAACACAAGATATTACAAGAAATACTTAATTTTGCAATAAGTCAATAATACAATACAAACATAGAAAATGCAAGGAAGATAAAAGTGGATAGAAAACATGTGTAATTCCGAGATATAAATGGAAGTATATTAAAAAAAAGATGACAAAAATAAAAACCTCGGTTATGGTACTTGAACAAGTGCTACCAAAGAACTAACCATCACTAGAACTTGTTGTGATGGATCCTGAACATGAATCGGCCTCTAAATCTATGAAATCCAAAACCCGCCGATCATAATGTTTAGTGTTTCTATACATTGAAGGGGGGGAGTGCTAAGAAGGGTGGGAAGGATAAACAACATGAAATCCAAATATTTATTCATCGCTAGTAGCATTGGACATGTTACTATCTTTTGCCTCGTCATCTATATATATTTGAACACCTATACATTACGAATTAATTTTGGAACTATAGCAAGATTCTTCATTTGGATCCGAATCTTTGATATTTAACATTGCAATTGGAACATTCTCGGCATATGATGGGAGACACGGGCTACGGCTTGGACTTCGTAGAATTGTCTATGTGCCCAAAATAAGAAACATTTCCTCTAACATGTCGTAGTCCTAAAAACAAATCGATCGAATTTGTAAATAAATTTGAAGTAATAAAAATGAACTATTCAATTTAATGAAATGGATGAATTGAGCCAACAATTATTGTATTAAAACTTACTCACACTCAAATTCAAGCATCTCCTATCCGATAGGTCATCATCTTCTCCCGTAAGATCTTGAATATTTTCCTTAGATGACCCCTCTCTCGGAACTTTTTCCAAAAGTGGTTTCAATATGTGCTCAAACATGTCATTATCACCCTCGAATGCAAGAAGATGTTTGTCACATGCGCGTGTTGCCATAATAGAAGCTCCAGTGGAACATGTCAAATCAACAACGTGTCCATTTGTTGGTGTAAACAATTTAATAAGGTCTTGAAAAAAACGCGGCGATTTTTTATATTGCCCCCTCCAAGGTCTTCTCGATTTATGAAGAAATATATTTTTCTCATCCACAAAATTGAAAAGCAAATTTTTACTTTTCAATCTAGTACCAAAAAACGTGGATTTTGATTGTCTTATGGATTTTGTGGTAGTAAAATCCCTTACCAAGACATGAGCCATAAATGCCGGAATCTGCAAAAAATAATAAATTATGTATAGACTTTATAGAATACAAATAACATCAAAATAACTACATAAAAACTATTGTGATGTGTAATACTTACAGTGTAGGTTGGACACTCTGGAATTTTAAAAACCATGTACGAATTCAGGCAAATAAAAGTCCTGAGAACTTTCATGTTGTTGTTCTTTAAGGTTGAATTCAAAACCTTCTTGGTTTGCATATCGATAGTAGAAAATACTATGAGGACGCCATCATCAGACAATATGGATTTACACAAGGACATTGTTGCAATCATCCATTTTTTGTCATATTTATTCCATAGAGGAATTTCAGTAGGTTTATTTGAGAGGTTGAAGTCAAGACCATCGGGGAATTGGAGAAAATCCAAGTCAATAGCGAAAGGGGTCGGATTTCCTATGACATAAAATTCTTGATTGTCATTGATTTGGAATACCACCATACATCATAAAATAAGTATTAAAAACAAAATAAAATAAAAATAAAAATAAATTTAATAGATAAAATATAAATGAAGATTACTTATGTTTTTAATAAATGCATGCCATTGGATCCACTCAGGAGGGCCGACATCCGCCCCTACATACTTGTTCTTAATAGCAGATGATCGAACAAAAAAAACGTGAGAAAATTCTTCAATATGAATAATTTTTTTCTCAAAACATTCGTTGGTACACGATGAATAGCGTCATAGGTGCTCGAGTAATGAAATTCCAATACATCACACCTAGATTTTGAACTTTCACCTCCGAGTATATTCTTATCTAAATCATTGGAAAGAACAAGAAATTCTTCAGGTTGTAAAATTTTTGATTGAGCCTATATTTTGTTTTCATGAATAAAATTTCTCTTATGACGTTTTGTCTCTTTTGGTTCTAGCTCTCGAAGTTTGAGTTGTACAATTTGCGTTTACATAATTGTTATATCACGACGATCTATTTTTTTTGTATGATTCATCTGATGGATTGCCTTCTCATTTGACGGACATGCATCCTCAAGACAATCAAGATATCAACTACAATTCTCATAGTGTGGGAGCGACCAATCCAACCAGATCTCAGTAGTGTACATACATGAATCTTTTGCACCCGTGTCACGCCAATTTGGGAAAAAACGAGGTTCCCCTGTAACGCACTTCTACGGAATCAAAACATATCGAAAATACCTACACACAAAAATATTATGAGCCAAATATTGGATGATCATTTAACAAATGTAATTAAAGAAATTAAACAAAAAGTAAAGAGTAGGTTGTACATGTATAATACACGTTTCATAGCAAAATCAATATTGGGTTACTCATCCCAAGTGTTGTGTTTTTTTATTTTCCCGCTTTTGAATTCACAATAAAATATTAAATTGAAAGCCGCAAACTTTCAAGTTTGGATATATTTGGAGAGAGTAGAAAATTGAAAATTATTAAATTGATCAGATGATATAATTTAACAAATAGAATATAACCGCAAATAAATAAAATAAATAAATAGTTGCAACTTGCAAAAGAAGACATGCTTAAAGGAAGAGGAATTAGAGAAGGAAAATACCTAAGAGTAGAAAGACCAGTAGAAGATTAAGAAATACAATACCAACAGCAAAAGAACAGCACCAACACCATTAGCAAAAGAACAACACCAACAACAGAAAAAATTAGTAGCAACACCAGTAGCATTATCATTAACAAAAGAGCAACAACACCATCACTAAAAGAGCAGCACTAGCAACATCAAAGAAGTAGCACCACAACATCACTAGAAGATGAGTTGTACAATTAGGATGGCAATTTGACCTAAAGAACTAGGGCAAATCCTATGTGTTAATGCACATGATCTATGTACCTAGCTGGAGGTCTTTCAAAGTTGCGTGCACAAACCATGTGCGTTAATGCACAGGGTCCATACGAGCGGCTACATACGCTCGAAAGTTGCCAGTGCAGACCATGTGTGTTAACATACAAGATCCACATCATTAGAAATGGTGATGTGGACGTTGTACATTAATGCACACGGTCTGCTCATGCCAAAGGTTTTTTTGTGTGCCAAAGTTCCCAGCGCAGATCTTGTGCGTTAACGCACATGGTCCTCATGCCAAAGGTTTTTTTGCCAAAGTTGTCAGCGCAGACCCTGTGCGTCAACGTACATGGTCCACATCATAAAGTCTGGATTTGGTAGATTTGCCAAAACTTATAAAATCTATAAATAATCAAAATTTTGTTCGAAAAAATAAATAAAAATATGTATATTATCTAAATCTCCGTAGCTACAATTATATCTTATATATTTTTTGTTATCATTTTTCCTATTCAATCTTCTATGGAATTCATTATTTTTGGCCACCTCGTAAATTTCGGGTTTACAAACAAAAAAAAATCTACTGTTTTTTATCATTTTTTAGCTCCTCTCACATACTGCATGTATATTCCAACACACATATTTCCCACTTTTTGCATCTCAACCCCATATTGAACGAATTCATTGTTCCAAAATGTTATACGTCGTTTCAATTTCACACAATAGGTTTTTTTTTTAATTTCAGGCTCGTCAAGTCGCCGACAGATACCCTTTGCGTTAACGCACAGGGTTCTGCCTCCTAACTTTCAAGCTCCCTTATTCGCCGCCACATACCCTGTGCGTTAACGCATAGGGTTTTCCTTCCTAACTTATAACCTCTCTAAGTCGCTACCACATACCCTTTGCGTTTACGCATATGATTCTCCCTCCTAACTTTCAAGAACTCTAAGTCGCCGCCACATACTATGTGCGTCAACGCATAGCGTTCTCCTTCCTAATTTTTAAGATCTCTAAGTGGTTGCCACATACCCTGTGCGTCAACGCACAGGGTTCTTCCTCCTAATTTTCAAGCTCTCTTATTCGTCCGCACATACCTTGTACGTCAACGCACATGGTTCTCCTTCCTAACTTTCAAGCTCTTTTACTCGTCCGCACGTACCATGTGCGTTGATGTACATGGTTCTCCTTCTTAATTTTCAAACTTTTTTACTCGCTGCAGATGGTTTTCCCTCCTAGCTTTCAAACTCTCTTACTCGCCCCACGTACCATGTGCGTCAATACACATGGTTCACTTGACTAACATTCTCATCATTTTAAACTACTCGACAAAATTATTTAAATATATATGTCATATTTTAGCTCATCTACATTCAATGCACTATCAAATTGTATGAAGATTAAGATGATTTACCTTTGTGTTTGTTGTGTTTTCTGAACTCGTCTTCATTTCCGACTCCAATATACGATCGTCTGCGTATTTTTTACTCTTTGCACCTTCATCACCCTCCATCGTTATTGTTGTTATTGTATCAAAATTCAGTGCCTTCACAATCTCTTCTATCGTACTCAACAAGTTTTTTTCCCCTTTTTTGCTTGCATTATTCTTTCGTAAATTTTTTTCGTACATTTTCCTACGTCTTTTCTTCGGCCTCATGGGTATTCTCTCTACATCCTCCATCATTCTTCTTCATCTATAGAGTTGACTATCGTTGATGCCTTGAAGCTCTCAGCCTCTGTGAAAAAAACAAACTGGCTAAAAATAGTCATTATGGATCCTATATTTTTTTTGGGTTAAGAATGCAGTAAAACTCAATTTTTGAGCGATCTAGCAATGACACCCCAAATTCTATTTTTAACTAGTTTAGTTTTTGCATGGAAGGTGAGAGCTCACAAAGTCCAGAAAAAAATCAAAGTTACATCTTACATCCATTGATTTTGACAATATAGATATTTGTGATGTCAAGTACTTACCATTTTCTTTTAATGACGACGTTTTGTTTCTTTTGCCCCTGTGGCACATAGAGTTCCAAGTACGTATGGCCGCTTAATGGACGGCATGGACAAGATGTGCGACGGTCGCCCTTGGTGCACCACCAAAACCACGAATATTCAAAATGATTTTGGACTGTCTTTTCGGCGCTCTACTTGTGAAGGTCATCTTCAATGTCATAATGACTACTATGATTATATGCATCACAATGGGGGTCTGCGCAACAACACCGAATGGGCTAGTTCAACTCCTCTCTCATTTGTTGTGGGTAATGTTGCCCCTACTAGGTCTACTATCGAATGTAAGGTATGCCGTTCCACACCTGTGTGTATTGCTTTGTACCATGCTCGAATAATATACATCTATTTCACATCTGTTGGAATGTCCAGGGCTTACATTCATCTTGGTGTACATGATCATCCTGTGGCCAATGGCACATGCCGTGAATCATTGGACATGACATGCCAATGCGTTGCAAATGAAGTATTGGAAACTAAAAAATTCAGTCATAGTCATGGCATCGAGCAAACAATTTCTGGTCAATTACTTTCTTAAATCTCCCGCAAGTGGTGAAGACCATCACTTGGTTGGTTCGTTCTTAGAGGTGGTCATGGACAAATTTAGCATTCTTACGTCCCCAAATTGTTGTAACTTTGTATTTGGATCAAAGCGTTTTTTGCGTAGTGGAATGGGAATTATGGATAGTATTATGGCATTCAAAGATCATTTTGCTTTGAAGTTCGTCCATGGTAGTCAGTTTCTAGGGCAATCAAAGAACAAACTATTTGTTTTTAAGATGTTTGTAGACCTTCCAGGTAATGGTGTGGAGCTTGTGAAGAAGATGCAAGTCAAGGGGAACATGGAGAATTCTGGGATTTTGTTTGACTATGTCAAACATTTGAAGGACTGGACGACAATGGCTTGCCATGTATACGACAGTCAAAATTGTAAAGTGTTGATCATTGTGTGTTGTGACATGCAATCTGAAGATGGTACAACACAAACTCTTTTTTGGGAAAATTTGAATGTTGTTATGGCGGAAAATGGTGTATCAAACGTAAACTTCAAAGGATTCATGGATGACAGTGTTCAAGCTAATTGGAATGTGGTGAAGATGATTTACGGGGACGGTGACCCAAGTCTACCTATGGTCGCAAGTGAGCGTACATGTCTTTTCCACTGATCTGTGAGCTTGGATAAGGTGACCTAAAAGTATATCAAACCATCCTTGTAGTTTCAACACAAGCAAATATGCAAGGATTACAAGGACGCCAAAACAATGGACGATGCCGAGACTAAGTACCATGTGATTCGTTATTGGTGGTTGTCATTCGGAGCTGCCTTAGAAGAAGGCATCCTCGGCCTTTTAGAGTGGCTGGGTTTTTAGCACTTCCGTTACAGACAATGAGGTGGTCATATGCTATTTGTAAGTACATACCAAACTTTATTATTCTATGTCATTCATTTTTCATTGTTACATATATATATATATAATTTTTTTCTTATCTTCATATTTGTGTGTTGTTCATAAGATATGACAATAGAAGAATGTGCGGAAATGCCAACATGCAACCTTGCAGAAACTGTACACAACAAATGAATCTAACAGTCCGGCAACAAGATGACTTGCTTATACAAAGCTACATTGGACGACATGATCTGTGCTTTCATACAAATCGCAAATTACCGGGCATGGTTGAAAGGGGGGTCTGATGATAAAGGTCATGATTCGGCGTCCTTGAAATTCAAAGCGGTTGTCATGTGTGGAGATCCAAAAATGTTGGTTGATGCCATGAAATCTTACCCAAGGGCAGAAGACGTCAACACCAAAGATTGTGCATTGGAAGGGTTCAAGCTCTTTGGTTCCACCAAACGCAAATTCAACCTACCACCAGGTGTTGATTGTGATTCTCATCGACCCGACAAAGTGAACTATTCCATTCCTCACCCCAACACCCGAGCAATTCGTCAACGCATAGAGGAATCCTTGAGTTCTGCAAAGCATGGTGTGGCTCATATTACATCCGTGTTACAGATTGATTGTCTTGCTTCTAAGTAGCACATTGCAAGATTGCCACCCAACTCGGCCAAACAATGTTGGACACTGCAGGCCATTACAGGGACTATGTGCAATGCCAAAGTTAGGACTAGCAAACATGGCACACCTGCTCCAACATACAAAGGGCTTAGGAAGAAATTTCGCTCTCCCAACAATGTGGAGTATGAATTTTGGTTTTGTCCTGACGACATCAAGCGTTGTGTAATGGCAGTAAGAAGAAGTATGTGTTGGATTGGCCTATATTACCCAACACGTGGCCAATGAAGATAGGTACCAATCTATCGAGAGAGGAGGTTTTGGCGCTTGAGGACGCCGGATTTCAACTACAGCAAAGGGAGGCATTGTCCCTTCGTCGTAGACTTTCAACAATCGCAACCTTCCCTATCCCTCGCTTGCATTTTCGTATGCCACCAAACCCGGACGCCCACCCTACATTCAGGTTTGGGAAGACAATGCGTCGCAATCCAACAGCACCGGCGGCGGATCACAAAAACAAATGGGAGAGCACCGAATTCATGGACGGTTACTATGTGGTTGGGGTCACTGCCATTCCATATCCGGGCTTTGGAGTGATAATCAACATTGTCTCCAAGGAGGATATCACATACCGTGTCACAATTGGCGACATACCGCATTGCACATGCCCGGATTTCACGAAAATTTCCTCTCATGCATTGGGAAAGAAAGGCAAATGGTTGTATTGCAAACATCTTTATTATGTGTTTAGATTTTTGTGCAAGGTGGATTACAAGAGTGACAAGTTCATTCATGCACCTACATATACCTACAACGAGGTCATGCGATTACTTGAACTTGCTGGTATTGTAGTGCCCGAGTAGTATTGCAAGTGTTTTATTAAGCCGCATGTATAAGAATGTCAATAAATGACATGTATTGGTTTGGATTGTTATAATAAAAATCATCAATGGACCGAAAGTATTCCAAATGATCCACGGTAATACGCCTCCTTCATTCTTGCTTCATTTAAAATGTTTCCAATTTACAATTAAAAATATGCAATTAATGTGGTACCAAATTTAGTTTATGGACCCTAAACCCGTGCACCTTTACTAAATTTGGATTCATTACTCATGTGTTACTGCTCACCGCTCACTGCTCATCGCTCATAAGATAGCTTCCCTCGGTCCTACTGTGAGGCCAAACCCCCCACCCTTAAGCGTCCGTAGTCCGAGTAGTGGGTTTGGGCTCACATTCCTCCGCGGTATTGGATTTGGACTTGGATGAGTCCATAGTGCAAGGTTCACCCTTCAAGTGGTCTTGGATTTAACTCCTTCATAAACCCAACTCCTTCATGAACCCAACTCCTTAGCTTCTAACTAAATAAACCCAGCTCCTTCATGAACCCAGCTCCTTAGCTTCTAACTAAACAAACCCAGGTCCTTCATAAACCCAGCTCTCTTACTTTCTAACTAAACAAACCCAGCTCCTTCATAAACCCAGCTCCTTCATGAACCCAGCTCCTTCATAAACCCAGCTCCTTCATGAACCCACAACTTTGTAGTTGTAATCCCCAACTACCTCACTAATTATTCAAGCCCTTAACTAATCTTCCTACCTAATTTTCCTGATTCTACTAACAACCCCTTTCTAATCACACAATTCTTCTCTAATCCTAAAATCCTAAAATCCTAGAGAGGAGAGGGGGAGAGAGAATTTCCTAACTTCACTAAGACTAACTAATCCACACAAGTATATTTTTGCACTCATCACAACCTCAAGTGCTCAACTCTTAAACATGGAACTTGCAACCACGTGTATTCAAAACATGAACTTTAAGTACCACAAATTGGAATCATGAATTAACTTTAAAATCCTTCACGTCAACACTAATTCTACCAAGAGGTCAAGCCCTCTTCAAGGCTAACAAGCCTTGGCTCTCAAACTAAAAACTAAGCACACACATGTGCTCCAATATGGCTTCCCACACCCACACTTATAACTCGTGGGGTGCCTTGGAGCACAAAGGAAAGAGAGGATGAGTGAGGGAAGAATGAGGGATTATATAGTAAGCTTGAGGGGGTGAGCACCCTCAAGGCTCACGATAAGCCCTTGAGATTTCCTCCTACTTAGTAGGCGCCAATCCTATCTTCTAAGCCTTCCTCCCTCAAATGATCAACAAGGATCCTAATTCGAACATTTAACTAGCCTTGGCTTTCTACCTACCACACTTTACCAAACTTGGGATGCTTCAACCCAAACTTAGCCTCCTTCGCTTTCCGCCGCCATAACTTTCTCCCCTTACTTTCCCAAATCATTGCTCACCACTTAATTCAAACCACGATGCTTAACTCGTGATTTGATTGGTGCTTTGAGAATTTGCTTATCCTCCACCTTGCATTCTTCCTTGGACCTTCCCCATTAAGTGGCCATGATGAGGTGGTCCACTTGTGCGCTCCATGTGATCCTCCATTCATTCCAATTCGAATGCACTTGCCTCTTGAGTCACTTTGGTTGTCTCCATCCATTTGTACTAGCCTACTCACTAACTACTCAATCCAAGTTCTCCTTACCTATCCTCATTCACTCAAATCCTTCCGAAGGTAAAAACACAATAACAACTCTCATCCTAGCCTCTTACAACATGGTACTTCTAAGACTAACATTTCACTCTTTTTATATTTTTGTGAAGTAACATGCTACTTCAAAGTGCATCAACTAACGTTTCAAGGGTCTAAGACTAAATGTGGGCACCCTTTTGGGCTCACACCTACCCCACTTCCTCTAGTTTTACCCCTAGCTTTTGTACTTTGAATTACCCCCTCGCTTTCATATTTTGTTGCTCTTTAAAGGGATTTCCAAAGTAACAAAACCCAACAATCAAGACCCACATATAACCAAACGCTCATCTAAGTGAAAACCCACTTCCAACATTTTCCACATTCTTCTCTATCCATGAAAGGAGTACATTGTTTATGGTATTTAGTGTCACATGATACCCTATCATGTGACTTACCCTAATTTGTGGCATATGCAGAGTTATAGTTATGATCAACAACTTCACCATTAGTATCACCTCATGACACTTGGCATTCAAGTGTGCTTACTAAGAGCATCTCCACCCTTGCGCGTCAAAGGGTCTTGGCAAGCCCTTTGACGCGGCCTGGCAGAAAAATCTGCCCCACCCCTCTTGCCCGGGCTCTTCAAACTTGCCAGGGCTCTTCAAACTTTCGACTCCACTCACTATCCTCCCGGGTGAGCGTTGCTCTTGCTGCACCCAAATTCCGGGACCTCATCCACTTGCGATCTTTGAATCGTGCCACTTTTGGGTTGAAGCCACTTTACAGGGAATATTCCTGACGGTTTTTCGGGTTGAAGAGCCGGTATGCAAGGTAAGGGTGGGGGAGTGCCACCCTAAAAAAATTTAGTGCATGCTTGGAGCCCTTCAAAGCACATTTCGAGAGTCTGCCTTTCTGCGCAAGGGTGGAGATGCTCTAATATCTTGGCACGAGTATTCTCTAGATTTATCTAGAGTGTTGTCGAAGAAAAAGCTCATGTCATGGGTCCATGCACGGTTCATTACAATTCCACACAGAATTTGATTTACATGTAGAGACACACCTATTCAAATTGTCAATGGTTTTATATGAAGAGCAAACCTTCCTTATGGGAGGAAAGATAAGAATAAAGGTTATCAATGGTTTATATGAAGAGCAAAGGTTTCTTCCACATGTTGTTACTAAAGAATTTCACAATTTATTTTCATGAATGCTTGATTATTTCTCGAGAGGTTGACTTTAGCCTTTACTGCTATCATTCCTCCCAAAAATCCAATTGTCTGCCAATTGCATTGTCAATAAAAAATAAAAAATAACATACCAATTTGTATTTGAAACATGACTGCGATGTTACACATACTTATTAAAAATTATCAATTTTTTAAAAATTACTAGCTATGATCTATTCTTTCATAAACAAACTCACCTACTCCATCATAATTTGAGATGTCAATTGAGTAGTTATGCAATAATCTTCTTACGTAATTGTGGATTATTTGTGGATGAAAATAAAATAACTAAATATTAATAAAACTCAAAAAACTCAATGAAATTGTAATTTTGAAAAAAAATTGTGTTTCAATAAAAATTCATTAAAATTTCCAAGGGATCATAATTGTAAAAAAAAAATCTCATGTGATGCATGCACAATGTAGAACAATTCCGCATGGAATTCATGTGTGCATGCATGGCATGACAATGGATGTAAGTGGACATGTTTGAAAGTTCAACATGGGTATGGAAGATATGAAAGGTCAATAATGAATCATCTTATTAATTGCTAGTCTTGGTTGAATATGAAAGGTTATAAGATATTGATTATTGAAAGTATGAAATTACAAACATATAAAATATGAGAGAGCAAATCATGAATTCACTAGACGTTAGCCCTTAACCAATCAAATAATGTTTATACGTATAAATACCCTGTGAAAAGTAAGTAAAAAATAAATTTGATGAAAAGTAATTGATGAAAGGAGGGAATTTTTTCTTGGAATTTGTGGACGAAAATATTCATATAAACATATAAATTAAAAGTTAAAAAGAGAAGAAGACGTAAAGGCTTGACATATCAAATCAAATAAAAAGAAAAAGAAAAATGATGAAAACATGGCATTTCAACATGAAATTTGTGGATGAAACATCACATCCACAAATTTCACAATCGTACAAAAACAATGTGAATAAAAAGTAAAAGGAGAAGAATAGATAAATCTAAAGCTCCCTTCGTTGGCCACACAGTTCTAGTGTTGAATAGTGTTATGAGGTGTATGCTTATGTTGCACAATGGTCTACAAGTTGACTAAAAAGTGCACAGATGACACTTGACATTCGTGTGCTCGAGAATATCTTCCTTTAGCAAACTACAATGTAAACACATGGCATTCGCTATTAGTATGCTCAATAGTATCTTCCCCTTTCATATTATTAAAATGAAAAATTATCATCTCAAGCATCCCAATGTGCTACGCTAAATGTCACAATGTAAATATTCATTCTTAAGAAAACTACTTATGTTGACAAATATAATCATATTGGCAATTAACAAACGTGACACTTTGAGACCTCTAGACATCTTCACAAATAGTGTACGTGACACTAAATACCATAAATAGTGTAGTTCATTCATAACCTTTGTTTATGTATACGAGCATACGCATTACGTATAAGATAAGGCCCTAGGCATGAGCCTCAAGCATTGTGCAAATAAGGACATGCAACACGTTTTTGGGTAATGATGGGGTCCAAGCGGCCTGATTGAGCATACAGAAACTGAGAAGTAAATTTCTTTTATGAGAGATAAGATGGCATATATGAGTAACGTTTTTATGATTTGGATGAAATTCATCCATGCAACTCACATCCCTCCACGTTAACAACATGTGTAGATTGTGGTTGATTCATCTCATTCGTGCATCATTATTATTACTAGTGCCTTGCAATGGAGGGGAACTCCGTTGTCAAATCAATGCAAGAAAAATAACCTCAAGGATATATCATTTCAAGGCATTTTCAATAAAGTTTAAATGGTAGGGTAGGACGTATGATTGGATACAATAATTCCCCCTCACTCTGCGTGTGTAAGGTGAGAAGGATTTATCGGGAAAGAACGTACTTCTCATCCATCCATGTTGAAAACTTCATCCATCCGTCCATGTTTATGTTATCTCATCTCAAATGTGTTTCACTAGACTTGTTATGTGGGTTTCGAATCATCTTACATAACTAGCCTTTCACCTTCGTACTATTTCAAAGGCATTTATGTTGGATGAATGAGAAGGATGCTCACGTACAATAATTCTCATTCACCGTGTCCATGGGTGGGTGAGAGGAAGTTATTGCAAATGAATGTACCTCTCATCCATCCATACAAATAACTTATTCAACATGGCCTATGGATTTATGGTACCCCTATTTCATTTCAACTTTGTCACACTAGACTAATTGAAGGTCTTTGAGGTTGATTCCAACATCATCCAAAATAAGCAACATCCAACACTCATACTATTTAATGCGTTTTTGTTGGATGAATATAAGGTACTCGTGTTCAGTAACATTCACCCTGTAAGTACATGTCAGTTTGTATATAACTCAACTTAAACCTATAGGTTTATGATAACTTGCTTCATTTCAAATGCATTACACTAGGCTAATTCAATGTCTTCGAAGTTGATTCCAACATCAAAATGTCCATAATATAGTAAGACCTCCCAACACTCATGCTATTTCGAGGTATTTAATATTGTTGGACGAATGAAAGGTACATGCTCGTATTTAATAACATTCACCCTTGAAGTTAGTACACACCTTTAACTTAACCCTTTACTTCCTAAGAGGTCATATATTGGGCTTATGAATGACTCTGGAAGGCAACTTCATCCAAGAGGAAGGTGTTGGGAAGGTCACAATATGTATCACCGTGTTCCTCATGAAACATTCCCACGAATGGCGATGATCCCATTCCAAAATGAAATATGGTTGTTCACAAGAGATTTTGTAAGTAAAAAATGAACTGACTTTTCCCGTTGCTAATGCATTACTATATATAAAAATATGTAGTTATTTTGATTGAATACTGTCAATTCTCTATGGACTCTTTTTCTTACATCAAAGCGTATATCTATTTTCAATGAAATCTTGAAAGTTTGTGGAAAGTTTGAACTATAAATCTATTGCATATATTCATCACAACTTATTGAAGCCGAATGATTCTAAATTGATTGTAAACAAATCATGAAAATTACTAAATATTGCTATATTATCGATGTGATCTTAAAACCATTAGCAACAACTTTTCTTTTAGGTACAATAAGAACTGAGGTTAGAAAACTTAGTTTTTACATGAATTAATGAAACCACAATACGCTCGACAAAGTTAAGGGTTAAGGATTAACAATTTTTAGATCACATCAATACCGCATCAATATTTATTTAATTTAATAAATTGTTAATAATCAACTTGAAATCATTCAAGCTTCAAGAAAGTGTGATAAATATATGCAAATAAAATTATAGTCCAAAATTTCAACATTATATTAAGAGTAGATATGCACTTCGAGGTAAGGAAAAGAGTCCATAGAAAATTAACAACTTTCAATCAAAATGATATGGAATTATTATATATAATACTATATAAAAAAGGGAGAAACCTCGTTCATTCTTGACTTAAAAAACCTCTTGCAAGCAACTATCTTTTCATAATGGGATTAACGTTGGTGCGAAGAAAATTTCACGAGTAGCAACACAACGATGCCTAGTGTGACTTTCCTTGCACCTTCCTTTTGGATGAATTTTCCTTCAAGAGTCATTCATAAGCTGAAAGGGGGGCTGGAGGGAAACAACTTGTACACTAGTACCTTGGAGGCAGGGCTGCAGTCATCAAACAAGGAACCAATGTATGGGACACTCAGGAAGTGTTAATGTAACAAAATACAAAGGAAATTCACAAAAGGAAAAGAAAAGTGCTTCACTGACTCACTGACTCACTCAAAACTCAAGAGTGAAAGTGTTGCAAAGGCAGGTTTCTCTTTCTCTCTACTGTCTCCCTCTCCATCCCTCGTTCCTTCCCTCAATCATCGCCTCCACGTTCCACAACAAAATCTCACTTGCTAAACTTAGGTCTCGCAGGTTTCCCACACAGGTGCCCTCACATGCGGGATCTCTCTCATCTCTGGGAGTTCGATTTATTGATGTAACTTCAACATTTTGATGCAAGTAACTTATTGGAGAACTTCACATGCGGTCGGAGGATGTAACGTAAGGTTTGGTGTTGCTCGAGTTGTGGAGGAGAGAGAGATAGCAGGTAGGTAAGTAGTGGGAGTCCGGGAGAGAAGTTTGGAGATTGTAGGAGTTTGGAGTGTTTGGTGTTGCAGAGGACTTCACATGCGGGATGTAACTTAACTTAGGTCTGTTGGGAGTGTTGGGTTAGGAGGAGACATAACTTAGAGGAGTTTTGGAGGTTGAATGTTGGGTATTTCATTTTCCGGAATGTAACTTATGTCTGTCGGAGGTTTGGGGTAGGAGGAAAGAGACAGTGGGGGTGGAGAGAAGTTTTGGAGTTTGGGGTTAGGAGGGCAGAGTGGGAGTGGAGTGAAGTTTGGAGATTGGAGTTTGGAATTTGGATGTGTCTCGCTATGTCAGTTTGATGTAGTGAACTTTACATGCGGAATGCAACCTAGGTCCGTTGGAGGTTTGGGGTAGGTTAAGACAGTGGGGAGTGGAGAGAAGTTGTGGACATCATAGTTTTGGAGATTGGAGTTTGGGATTAGGTGAGGAAGGATGTGGAGATTGAAGCAGTTTATGCCAGGGAAGGAGGGGGCGGGGGTAAGTTTGGAAGGAAAGCATGTGGACGTGGGCGATCTGAAGCTACAGGTACGCAGCGTCATCGCACAGGGAGGCTTCTCATGTGTGTACTTGGCGAGGGAGGCATCATCCGGGAAGACATATGCACTCAAACACATTATCTGCAACGACATGGAGTCGGTGGAGGTGGTGAAGAGGGAGGTGGCGGTGATGAAGTCTCTACGGGGCCATCCCAATGTCATCTCGCTGCAAGGCCAGGTGGTGTATGACCTCGGGCGCACTAAAGAGTGTTTCCTGGTCATGGAGTATTGCCCCAAGATGTTGGCCCATGTGCTGGAGAATCGCGGCGCGGGTTACTATGAGGAGAAGCAGATCCTTGTCATTTTCCTTCAAATCTGCAATGCTGTCTATGCCATGCATTGCCAGTCGCCTCCCATTGCTCACAGGTTTCCATCTCTCTCACCATTTTAATTGCGATGCATTGGAGGAATTGATGTTCAAGTGGGTGTTAGTATGTATCTGTCTGTATGTGGGGCTTTTATTTCAGATTGCTTGCAATTTTATGCACCCATGGCTCTGCGGTGCATTGTGTTCTGGTCTTACTTCCTGTTGCCATCGCATTTTGGTCTCTACAGGATCTCAATGCACATACTTCTGTCTTGGGTAGAAGAAGCCGATCTTCCTCCAAACCAGGAACCTCTGAGGAATTCTGCAGAATTGGGTTTTGCCTCCCAGAAATTACACAAACGATTTGCAGGGTCTATCTGTTTGTTGAGTTTTGGTGCAGAGTGCTTGCGATGCTGCAATGTTTGTGGATCGATCCCCATCCCCGTGACTGTGGGTTGCGTTGTGTCCCCTTCCATTCCAGGCTTACTTCCTGTTCACATTGCATTTAGGTGTCTACGGGATCTCAACGCACATAATTGTGTCTTGGGTAGAAGAAGCCAAATTTTCCGCAAATTAGAAGCTTTCGAGGAATTCTGGAAAAGTAGGTGGGTCTGTCTGTCTGTAGGGGGTTTTGTGCAGATTGCTTGCAGTGTTGCATTGTGTTCTAGCATTACTTCCTTTTGACATTTAGGTCTCTACAGGATCTGGATGCTCATACTTGTGTCTTTTGTAGTAAAAGCCAATTCTTCCTCAAATTAGGAATTTCCGAGGATTTATGCAAAATAAGGTGAAGGAACATGTCCAAGTGGGTCTGTCTAGTGTGTCTGGGGTTTTGTGCAGTTTGCTTGCAATGTTGCCATGCTGGTTGAGCAACATTCGGTGCTTACTTCCATTGCATTTAGGTCTCTACATGATCTCAATGCACGTACTTTTGTCTTGGGTAGAAGAAGCCAAACTAAAACTACTGAAGAATTCTGCAAATTAGGTTCTGCCTCCCAGAAGTTGTGCTCATGATTTGCTAGGCCCATCTTTTTTTTGAGTTGCTGTGCAGAGTGCTTGCAATGTTGTAAGGTTTGTTGATCGCCCCCCACCCATAGCTTTGCACTGTTGAGTTCTGTGCTTACTTCCTGCTGGCATTGCATTTAGGTCTTTACATGATCTCAATGCAAATACTTGTGTCTTGGGTGGAAGGAATCCATTTCCCCACAAATTAGGAACTTCCACGTAATTTTGCAAAATCAGGTTCCTTCTCCTAGAAATTGCAGACAGGTTTTCATCTGACCCACCACAAAGTGATTTGGTGGGTCTACCTGTCTGTTTGTTGGGAGTTTTGTGCAGATTGCTTGCAATGTTGCGATGTTTGTTGATTGCTCCCCACCCATGCATGGCGTTCTGTTCAATAATTGCATACTTTTAATAATTGGAAGTTTTGAATGTCTTCAGTCCTTATCTTGATAAATCTTTGACTTTCTCAAATGAAGGTTCTCTTGGCATTCTTAATTTTCTGTGAAGTTTTGAATTTGGAATTTTAACTACTGGTTATGCACCAACTCTCTCACGTACTTGACTTTTTTATCCTCCTTTTCTATCAATGAACATCGACTGTTGCTGCCTTAATTCCCTATGTTGATGTGCATTGAGACAATTCCTGAAGAAATGGTTTTCAGAATTCTCTAACAAGGGTTTAACAAAGTTTGTGCTTCCAAAAGCATGTAACGTGGGTAGTTTTAAACTTTGGAGATCTGATGTGTGTCACCTGTCCTGTGCAGGGATCTGAAAGTAGAAAATGTGCTTATGGGTCCAGATGGGTTATGGAAGTTATGTGACTTTGGAAGTACTTCAGTCAATCATAAACACTTTGATACACCTGATGAAATGGGCCTCGAGGAAGATTTTATCCGGAAGTATACGACACCTGCTTATCGAGCACCTGAGGTTCGTCAGCCTTCATTTCTATTGGACGAGACAGTGTTTTCTAGGGATCTGGAGATTTTTGAGATTCATTCTGTTCTTGGCCTTCTGGTTGTTTTCTGGAATTTTTAATTAAGCAGTTCTTATGTTGAGCTTATTGAAAAACTTGTTTCCAATGTGGCATACCAGATGTGGGATCTGTATCAAAGGCAGCTTATCAGTGAGAAAGTAGATATTTGGGTAAGATGGCAACCCTCCTATTATTTTCAACAGCTTTGTCAACTCAAATGATTTTGAAAGAGAAAATCAGCATATGGTTAGGAACATATGTAGCAACATTACATCATATTAAGGAGGCTCTCTCACTAGAGAAGTATTTCAAATTCTCACTATGGACTTCAGTCTAGCAACACCAAGGTATTGAAATCGTGATCCAGGCATTGAAGGGGACCACTCTTCCATGCAAAATATACTCTTAAGTCATTTTAATAGAGCTATCCTCTAACTCAACATGACTTTTGGTCACGGGTTGGTTGGTTTGCATGTTTGTTAAGTTTTTTGTGCATGTTTGGAGGTAGTGTGGAGGTTTCAACGAAGAACATCCTATATCAGTTTATTGAGGATGAAACCCATTTTAGCATATCCAGAGGTGCAAAATGTGTTCGACCCTTGATGAATAAAAAAATAGGTTGCTCTTTGTTCAAATTCAAACAATACCTTTGAGTATGGACCACAAGTGGAAAGATGTTGCCTGAAACCAACCAAAGGAAAATCCACAGCAGACGAACTCCCTATGAAATGTCCCATAATATCAGCTCTATAATGTCATAGAGCAAATTAAGTATCATTTTATTACTTGTTTGGGGTTTCTACAAACTGTGACTCATCCTGTATGAACACACCCCCATTCCTGTAAGGGTAAATGTTAGATGATGTTGTAAGGATGGTTGTGAGAAATATGTTTACATCTGATAACTGTTGTTTATTGTTTTGGTTGATGTGTAGGCTCTTGGATGTCTCCTATACAGGATTGCGTATCTCAAGTCAGCATTTGACGGTGAGTCAAAACTACAAGTTCTGAATTGCAACTACAAAATACCCGATGTGCCAAAGTACAGCAATGTTATAACTGGGCTGATCAAAGACATGCTCAACCCATCACCGGAGGCAAGGCCAGATGTCATGCAGGCAAGGGCTTTGCTGGACTGGGCCTCTCCTTCTACATGACTAGGTTAGTTTTGGTGGCAGCAGCAGCATGATATATAAAAGGAAAATGTTCTTTGGTAGGTGATAAAAGTCCCTGTAGGATACTTATTTGGACTGTTAATTTCCCTCCTAATTTTAATATGAGAAGCAAAGGATGCAGGTGTGGCAGCGAGTAAATGATGCTCTTCCCTCTGACCTTCGGAGATCACACCCAGATAAAGCCGCATCGGCACACACTCTCCTCCCAACACAGAAGAATTTTGACACAGGTTTCTTTCCACTCCAGTTGTTTGAAATGTGCATGTAAATTGCTGTTCAAAGCTGTAATTACTGCTTAAGAGTTGGAGTTACTGAGGGTAGATTAACATTAGGGTCCAGTTCCAAGAAGCTCGGGGTCCAAAACACCCTTTAATGGACCTTGCATTTGGACTCAAGATTAGACCCAAGCTTGAAGATAAATATTTTATGATATTGAATACACAATTAGGATGAAATGATTTGTAAATCCATATCAAGGCTGTAGCCTTTTTTCTCATATTTCTGGGGCTTATATGAATATTTTGTTTATTATCAAAGTGAAGATTCTCTTTCTTCTAAATTGATCATATTGGTCTAATGTTCACTATTGAACCTAGAATAGTTACCAAAATTCAAGCATATTCATTTGTTGATCGTTCTTAGATTCACACCTAACCATCCACCACTCAAGTATAGGGTCTGATAAAGACATGTAACTGAGTTAGGCCTGCTTTCCTAAATGTACCTTTGAGCAGGATTAATCAATTTCACTGTATTCTTAGTGTTATCATCAAATCAGTCTTGGAGTATATTTTTGTTAATTAAATTGTAGTGCTGCTAAGCTTCTAAAGTCTGTATTGTAAGCAGCCTCCCATCTAGTTTGGGCTAATGTTTTTATAATGTGTGCATTATTTTCTTGTAATTTTGTTATACTGTAGGTGGCTTTACCGAAGGAGCAAAAGCATTACCTTCAAAAGATTCTGATCAACGCCCAGTGAGTGCAAGTGCTACGAATAATCACTCACCCAAAGGTGCTTTTTGGTCCACTCCCCATGCTCAAAATTTGAAGGTAGACGAACCTTTATCGAGGCAAGAAAAGAGTAGCAACAACAAAGATGCCACACCCACCAAAGTTGGGAGTCAGCCAACAGTGTCTCGATACTTGAATGACAGTCCTCCAAAAGATTTGACGCCACCGTCAGGGAAAAATTCAAAGGAAAAAGTTCAAAGTCAAGGATCAGCTCCCATTCCTAGGAGGAGAAACTATGCAGACGAGGTTGAGCAACTTGACACAAAAGTGGACAGTGAATCAAGCAACTGGAAGTTCGATGAAGATGAGAGACCGAAAGCTCCAGTGTTATTGTCGCCTATTGGTAGTATGCTGTCAAGGCAGAGGCATTTGCCAGAAAATACAGGTTCACCAAATGAACCATTTGAGGGGAATTCTACGCAAGGAAATTTTAGTAGTCAGTCTCGAACAAATGACCAATTGAAAGCGGAAGTTGATAGGCTGAATGTCGCGCTCTCACAAGTTCTCAATGATAAATCGGCAATAGTGTCCAGGTTTGAGGAGATGACTGCAATTTGTCGTGCACAAAAACAAGAGATTCAGGACTTGAAATCTGCACTTGCTTCTGGTGCAAACAACAAAAACTCCTCCCAACAAGAATTGTTCAATCAGCAGCAGCAGCCGATGAGTCAACGTCAATGGCAACCTCAACAAAATGCAGGAGCTCAGAATTTTGAGCAGGTATGTGAATTTTTGGTGCCAGTTCAAATTTGCACGTATGATGACAACAGTTTTTATCTTACTAAGGGCCACTTTACACCATTCTCAAAAATCGTGACCAGTAAATCTTGAGGGCCCTTGAAATTCCTTAATTCTTCATGTAGGTTCCGTCATCCATTCAAACTGCATGGGGCCCTCACACTCAAGCGTAAATTGAAGTGATACGGTCTTGGCATTTTTGACCAATAAGAAATTTAGATTTCAATGGTAATGGGCCCTCAAGCTCTAGTGCAAATAAGGTTTTGTTTCTCAAAGTAAATAAGCTCTAGTGTAAAAAATTATCAATTTTAACTTTACTTCCAAATACAGGCTGCAGAACAAAGTGGAACAATTTGGGATCTGCAAGAAGGTCTGTCCTCCAACAATTCAAGTGCTCAACAAGGAGGATGGCAAGCATTTGCGAACCCATCTCGTGATGTGGAATTTTCAGGCCAAAATCTTCCGCACCAGTCGACTACAAATCACACTGACTCCATGCCTGTCCGAGCTCCACCGCCGCAAAACAGCAGGAGGAGCACTTTTGGTGGGGAGACTTGGAAACTGGCACAAGAAAGAGCCTCCTCATCCCCATCCCCATTGCCAGCAACAAGTAACAGTTTTTACGGACCTAAAACCCTGATTGGTGGGGCAACTTCAAACACAAATCAATTATCTCCTGCAGGTTGGGCAGGATTTTGAGAGCTGCGTTTTTGGGAATTGTTGCTTTTGTTCAGCATGTGTAGGTAGCTTTTATTTTATTTCATTAAATTATTTTACCAAGTAGGTATGGGAATCACGTGTTATTGCTGAAACGGCGACCCAAGGGTATATGGGGTAGGTGTTTATGAGAGGAATGGACCTAGTATAGAGCTTTCTTCCTCCCTGCCGAAGGTACTCAAGTAGTAGATGTACTGCTAATTAAATTTTTTTCATTGACCTCATCTTGAAATGAGAACCTACTACCTATTTAAATTCATAAGCCACTCGATTGTTCCGGGAGGAGCTTTTGGTTCATGGTATGTGTGTTCTAATATAGGTTATTCTTTTGCCACCTACTTGGAGAAGATTGTATCAAGGTGGCATCAACAGAAATATACCATGTTTTCATGATTCAACGGAACTCATGAGAAGTTTGTGGGACAAGTGCCTATATTGACAAGTGCTTTCTAACAAAAGGTCTCATTGGTAACTCAAAATGGCACATACTGGAGAATCTAACTTACATTGATGTATTTGTTACACATATAAGTTCACTATTGAGCTCTCAACAAGAATAGAGATTGTACCAAGTTTCACAATCTGGACTTTGGATTGACTGTGATGTGCGAAAAGCATCTGATTTTTAATTCACGAGGAGCTTACAATAGAGTTATTCATGAAATCCCTTCTTTGAGAAAACCTTCTGGTAAAAGCTTGTTGGCTTGTTGTGTATCGGAGCCTATTTTGAAAGTTGGATAAAACTTTTGGGATGACCTCTTTCCACCTCTCAAGCTTTGTGAGCATTTTAGGATATGAAATAGGGTAAGCATGTGTTAATTGTCATCAAACTCAGGGTTTGCAACTAAACCTGTGGTTTCATCTGCTTTGCTTTACAAGTTTACAAGTAACTTCAATGCAACTAGGAATTTGTGAATAAGCTTACAATGGTGCTCACTCAGTTCCCAAAAGGAGCTTGTGAATGGAAGAGTGTAGTTGGTTGAATATTGTCAAATTCCAAATTACTAAGTCATTTTTGAAAGAAATGAATTAACCTAAACCTAAGTCTTTAACCCGAATCTCTTTGGAACTTTGAGGTTAGTTTCCCAAAAGCCATAATGGTACTAGGATAGGTGACCTTTCTAGTGTTTAAATTTTCGTGCATTCTCCCATAATGGTTTGCCCATAATGGTTTGCCCTATGGCATCCCATTGTGGGAGTCTGGATGAACTATATAATTTCAACCAACCATGTGGGAGCTTAGTGGTTTATCATTTTGTGGAGGTAATTGTGGGTTGGTTGGTTCTTGTGTTCAACATTTGAAAGGAGGCAATATATTCTTCAGAATTATGAACAAGGAGATCTGACCGCTAGTTAATTACATATGGGTTGGTTGAGTTTGAGAAATGACTAGTTCAAGTTCAAGATTTTTAGACAAATTGCCAATCGTTTTAGAGGAATTTAGACAATATGCCTTTAATTCTTATACAAATGTGTTTCGGGATTACATATAGAATTAGATCCACTTAAATATGAAACAACACTATCATGGATGGAGACATCTCTTCTTCCTTTTTTATCTTTGTCACATGCATTGATTATCCCAATTAGTGCATGTTACTATTCATAGTTAAGCAATGCTATAACTATTTCATGAGAATGTAACATTTTACCAAGTCACTTAAGTTTTATAATGTCCACACAACCTATTGAACTTTCAATAGTAAAAACTGAACTCTTGAGCAAATGTTGAACTTGCCAATTCACCTCTATTAATTTGCCTACACTAGTTACTATTTTTAATCACCTCTACACTAATTTGTCTAAGTAGCGTTGGTTAACATTCAATTGAGAGTATCATTTTTAACTGACTAAGTTATATCATATTCTTTGGTGTGCATACTAACTACTTATATTATTTGGGTAAAAAATGATACTCTTTGTCAAGTGTTATAGCAATGCGTGGCTCCAAATGGTATCCCAGACTAATTAGACAAAATAGTGTACTTGCACGGAAATTGCACATATGCATACCCTTTTAACTGTACCCCGTTTATATCTAGAGAAAGATTTGCCACATTGTAAAATTTACCTTCTTCACTCATATTTAAGTAAATATGGGCATGATTTCAAAATTTGAACTTCTTGGTTATATCGATTCTATGGGTGGATCCATCGATATACTTTCAATATACTTAAATTCCTTGGGAGATATATGAACCCTCAATGAGTACTTGAATGTTATGATATTAAACTACAATAGAAAAAAATGTATTTTGTACTTTTGATCTCATCTATATAATTAATAAGAAAATAATGAAATATATTCAAAACAACCGTTATGATATTATTATAATCACCTCCACATGTTTGGTCTAATAGAGTTGAACATGTAATGATTATTGACTAGGACTCAGTCTAGTTTTACTTAACTATCACTAGTTCCTCCTCCCATCTTTCCTCCTTTCATTCCCTCCCTTCCTAACTCATTCTTAGGGCCTTCCCTGCTCTCATTTACAATTTGTTCAAGTGGGTTATAGGATCAAGTTTTAGGATCAAAATTATATGTTCCAAGGAAAAAGAAAAGGAATGAAAATAGCCCCTCCCCCAAATAAAATAAGAGACTTACAATTACTCGCTAACACAAGAAACATTGTATTAATGAGCTTGATTATCCAACACATCCTGTACTTTCAACGGTTGTGATTATCTAAGGAATGCATACTTGGCCTAATAGGCATGTCCCTACCCCAATTCCCCTAGCCTTATTCCTAGCTTCCATAATCCTCATTGCCCGTTCATCTCAAGTTGCTTCGATTTAATTTCTAAACATATACTAGGCTTCCCAAGTAATGACCCCAAATGGAACAAGGCCCAATTGGTGAAATGGAATAGTCATCCAAAACTTGATGCAATGTCTGATAGTGGGTATGGGCAGGTTCAACACTCTTAGGGCAAGGCCAAGAAAAGAAAAGAGACACAAGATGGGAAAAAATGTGCAGCTACCAATTAACACAAGAAACACTAGAATGTATTTTTTGCAATGTAATTTGAACACCTATGGCTATTAAAAGAGTGCATGCATGACATGATAGGTCCCTAACCCATGTCTCCTAACTGTGTGCTTACCCCATTGCTCCTTGCTCTCATCAGTTGCTGTAGTTTAATTTCTCAACCTTTAGAAAGCTCCCCGAATCAATGACCCCAAATGGAATAGAACCACATACCTTGGGGTGCCAATGAACCATGCATCAACATCTGGATGTAGTGTCTTACAAAGCATACGCGTGGAGATGGTTCTAGGGTAAGATCAACTAATTTTATTCAATTTTTTTAAAAGGAAATACAAGAAGCAGAAAAAGAAGCCCCTTTCCCAAATATCACAATCCTATCCATAGCTTCCATACCCCCAATTCCCTATCTCTAGAGATAATATGTCACTTTTGCTCTTATAATGCAATTGAAATTGGGGCACAATTTGTGTTGGAGTGTCCCCTATATAACCCCATTTGAGATAAATTTTCATCACTATTTGAGAATGTAGTATAAGAGAGCCTCAAGTCTTTCTTTCAATTGGACTAGTAAGTTCCCATTAGCTTCTATCTCACAGAGGCCACAACACTCCACCACTCTAGAAAATTAGTTGTTTTGAAACCATCATGATGTATTCTTAGTCCCATTAGCCTTTTGGCTTTAAGGACTTCAAAATCAATTCCATTTCATTTCATTACCTGTTGCTCTCATCGGTTGCTTCTATTTAATTTCTACACCTTTACAGGGCTCCCTACATTAATGACCTCAAACGGCAGCGGGCCCACACCTATATAGGTGCCAACGAACCATTCCTCAACACCCCGATGCAGTGTCTTATAGAGGGTATGGCTGGAGTTACTCTTAGGGCAGGGCCAACAAATGAGAGAGAGAGAGAGAGAGAGAGAGAGAGAGAGAGAGAGAGAGATGCTCCATTAGGGCAACCAATTCCTCGAAGCTTGTGCAAGAGATCCGATCACTCGTCTCCGGAACCCGATTACTTCCTCTCCATTGAAAGCAAGAGCGAGTGTGCAAGATTATAGTGCCTTGTAGTTAAATCGAAGATTCAATCAGGGTTATTCGTGTGCTTGCAGAATGCAGGCTGTGCGGAGCTCCGTGTTGGCTCACATTCGATTGAGGCTCGCGCCATGGATGCTAGCGCAGCAGCAGCAGCCAATCTTCTCGATTGGAGCTCGGCTCTTCGCAGCTGAGGCGCAGCAGGGCTCTTACTTGGATAAGGTGGATGTCACCAGCCGTGTCCTCAATCTCGTCAAGAATATGCCGAATGTCGAACAAGCCATGGTACGCTAGGGTTTACCTTACTCTCAGCTCTACCGATTTCTCTTTGCTATGGCTCTGGCATTTCTTCGTGATTGCTTTGATTTCCGAGGTCTAAATTAGTGTTGTGGCAAAGTTTTGATCGCTTGCTTGATCTAGAGTGTTGGTATGGAGTCCAGATAATTAGAGGAAACACATCTTATTGAATTTTGGCGACACTGACATAATTTCCTACCTTCCACATCATGCATGCCATTTTGAAGATTGTGAGATTGGTTTTTTAGAATGACATAGATAAAAGGCATATATTGTTGATATAGGTCCACATAACTAGGAAATACCCTTGTACACCTTATTGAAACTTAACGACACTGAAATGAATTCCTCCCATCCTCAATGCATGCCAATTTATGTCTTGAATCACGTCAAGGCAATGCCATTTGTTGAGCAAGCCATAGTAACTTTAGGGTTTTCACTCAGCTCTACCGATTTCTCTTGGCTATGGCTCTACACATTCATCTTGATTGATGTGATTTCCAAGGCCTGAAATAGTGTCGCGGCAATGTTTTGATCGCTTTCTTGACTTAGAGTGTCAGTCCAGAAAATTAGGGGAAATCCCTTGCACACCTTATTGGAAATTGGCGACATTGAAATGGAGTTGTCCCTTTCTCATCATGTATGCCAATTTTTTGTTTTGACTTGGAGATTATCAGATTGTTTGTTTGAATCGCAAAGGTAAAAGACCTAGAGTGGTGATATAGGGTCCAGATAATCTGGGTGAACCCTTGCACACTTCATGGGAAAATTGGCGATACTGAATCAATCCCTACTTTCCTTATCATGTATGTCAATTTTTTTCTTGAAGATTATCAAACTGTTCATTTGAATCGCACAGATGAAAAGACCTATAGTGTCAATATAGGGTCCACATAGTTAGAGAAAAGCCTTGCACACCTTGTTGAAACCAAAATGGACTCCTACCGTCCTCATTATCCATGCCAGTTTTTTTGTCTTCAAAATGATCAGATTGTTAGTTTGAATCACATAGTTAGAAGGTAGACTGGGAGCTCGATTTGCACTTGTGCAGTGTTCTAAACGGCATGCTATGGCTACCCCTTGGTGAGAATTGAAACATCGTGTCAACCTATTTGTAAAGGTATATTCATATAATTTGACATGTGATTATACATGAGGGATCTGAAGTTCTTACTGTCAGTGACTTTATAGATTTAATTCATTAGCTTAAGTCTGCAGAAGTTAAGTGCGTCCATGAGGTTTTAGGATTTTTATGATCGTCTGAATTTTGGCAACCTACAGAAAGTGTACCTAGATAGGATAATTGAAGTTACTGATTGGTGGTATATCTGTTCTCCTGTGGACTCAACAGGTGTCTCCTTATTCAAACTTTCAGAAAGACTTGGATATGGATAGTCTAGACACCATTGAAGTTGTGATGGCAGTTGAGGAGGAGTTTGGCATTGAAATTCCTTATGGTGATGCTGACAAGATATTGACAATTCAAGACGCAATCGACTATATCACCTCTCAACCACAAGCCAAGTAGAAGAATGATTCCTCAAAACTCATGCAGTTATATTACAGAGGTTGTTTTCATTGCTCCTCCCAACCACTCAATTTCCAGCCTGAGTAGCAGTACTGGAAGCCAAGCTTAGAAGGGGGTGTCAGGGCCATGCTTATTTGCATCTCCTTATCATTCTGTGCAACTTGAAACTGCATATTTAAACGAGAGTAACCATTTCCATTGCACTTAGTGCACTATCTGTTATTGATCTATTTGTGTCTGCAAAGACAATGGGATTCCAATCAAGCCTTATGTAATAGGCTGACTACTATGCAGGCAAATGAACTCTCCTTGACCAAAACATGAAGTTACATTTTTGGGTGTTTGTCACAGGATGATGTTGGACTTGCCTTCCAGGTGGAGATGGCTATGACATCCAAGTGTAATTACCCTGCCAATGCCTACAGCTTTAGACAAGCAAGAAGCACAAAGAGACTGCTTACACACCTACTTGTAAAGGCTTGCATAGAGGCCACCAATTAATGTGGAAACAATAAACAATTGATCTGAACATACATTCAAAAGACATTGGAGTGAAATGCTCAGTGATGTGGAATTGTCCTAAATTTGAACTATACATCTTGGAGGATTGCACATTACTAACCAGTGTCCATTCAAGGCTGTCCATCCCAACAAGGCACACTTATAATTCCAGCAGCATGTATTCATGTAGGCCCTTCTGTACATAAGAGCTCGAGTTGAGAGCTTGAAGTTGTAATTTTGGGGATTTTCATACTTGGATTTAGTAAGCTTTCATCCAATGCTCAAAGCTCAAAATATGGAGTGGTTGATCAATCTGCAAGCTCTCCATAGGTATGAGCAAGTGTTAGAGTAGCCATGTTTAAGTGAGATGATGTCAAGGAGGAAATAGTACTAAACAAGAAGAATTCATGACAAGCCAAACTATGTTTGGAAGCCTACTAGCTTGGGAACCACAAAACGAGGGCTTGAACGTTTAACATTTCTAAGTGAGGCAGCTTAGGATTTTGACTGTGAGCTTGTCATACATATTCCACATGGGAGCAATCAAAGGCACCATGTACGTGGTATAAGCGTAGTATGAAGTTCAGTCTTTCAAGTTAACTTGAGTGACAGGCAGGCATAATTCAATTATTTATGATTAATTCAATTACTTATGTTCACCTTATACCTATATTTGAGTGGTGTATGGTTAAGGTGTAAATCTAAGAATGGACACCAAAAAGACATGTTTAAAATATGTTAACAATTGTAGGCTTAATTGTCAACATAATTGGGGACCTATATAACCATTTAATGAGCACAAGAATCTTCACTTTGATAACATAAAAGATGTTCATGTGATCTCCAAAATCTATGGCAAAAATGGATACATGCACGATTTGGATATGCTAACCATCTTGTGCAAATCACATGTTTCATATCCTAGAATGGAAAAAGTAGTGGGGTAGTTATCCTAGTGGGGTAGTTGGAAAAAGTAACCATTTAAGACCCATTCACCAATGAGAAACCTACATTCTTTGAGCTCTCAACCTCTCTAAAGTGAGGGGGGTTTCCACAACGAGAACATAACGCATGCCGAGTAAGACAGTTGTACGAAACTGAGGAAGCTGCTCATTGAACTTTAACCTCAGACATTATTCAAATATCTACAATTGAGTATACAACACACATGACAATGTCGTTTGTTGTCCTAACTAGCACCTAAGATTTTGGCCTTCTACCATGTCCAGAAGTATGGTTCTTCTACAGATACTTCCTCCTACAGAGATCGAGTCAGGACATGGTAAGGAATACTTCTGTAGTTGTCAATAGTAAGGAAAAAAAAAAATTATCCTTGTACTGCTAATCTCTGCAAGTGTTCTACAAATACTTGCAAGCTGACATCATCCGTGAAAATCACCTCCGCATTGTTTGAATGGTCACTGTTATGGGTGATGGATGGATTGAGCTTGGCCAACAAAAACCGGGCCTGACTGCCATGTTGGTCACACTGCACGAGTCGGGGCAGAGGATTCCTTTCTGACAAGAGCGCCTCGGCATCATCCACAGGCGCCTCCAAAAGTTTCTTGAAATTCTCATGCTGTGGGTCCTTGTGGTAACCCAGTTTGCGCCATTGCGCAATAGTCGACCCGTAGTGGACAACCACGTAAAAGTAGGAGTCAAATAAAAGGATGCGATCGGGGACAATGGAAGTCACATCAAGTAACACAGGGACAGGTGGTCCCTCAAACGAATACGAGAATAGCGTTGGCTGGATCATGACAAGAGATCCCACGATTGCCTCCCTGTTCAACATTAGTCTATAAAAAGCTGACTCATCAGGGGTATTGTTGAAGACCTGTAACAAAAACAACCGGCAAAATGAAGTATATTAGCTACAGACCAGCACAAGAAAGTTTTTGATTGAAACCTCATCCCCAAAATACTATTGAGTGCATACCAGGGCTTCAAAAGAATTACTAGAGCCTTCAACACTCAAGTGAGGGGAATCCATTATTACTGTAAATGCCATGTGAGTATACATGCCCTAATCTGCCAATTCTACTGATGACATTGTCATATGCCACTTTGATTATCATTTACCTACCCAATAATCCCCCAAGTCCACTTTATCACAAAAATGGCCTGCACCAGTCCCAGTGGAAATAAAAACAAGCACATCATTTGACAGTACCACCATAATTGACCTTCCAAACATACTAAGGTAAGAGACCAGAAGGTAAGTAGTATACTGGTAAACCCAAAGATTTCTATGTAGTTCTTAGAGCAGACATTGTGAAGAATTGTACAACGGTTCAGTTAATTAGGCCAAATGTAAGTAGCAAGGAAAATCAAAAGGTCTGAAAAGAGTGTTCAACAAAAATGGAGGATGAAAGAGTTTGTCAGTTACCTGCAGAAATTGGGATCGTCGCAGGTGATACATGAACTGAGGATAGAGTGAAAAATTAGATGCTAAACGGAATGACCTGGGATCCTCTTTTTGGTAATCTCCAAATTTTGCAGCTACTCGTATGAGCATACGATCTAGCCATCTCAATATGTCAAACACTTCTTCGTTTTCCGTCTTATATACAGCCAGTCGTGCCATCACGACTGCAGCCGCCTCTTGATCAAACCCAGCCGCCAGGTCTTGAATTTGATCCCCATCGCACCACCTTCTTGCAATCGTACAAACACGAAACCTAAGTTCACCATTCCCATGTTGATATTGCGTGGCAAACTGTATGAAGAATGCGGTCCCTGAAGGAATAGGATTTGAATGTGCATTTACGACCTCAAAATAAAAAGCAATTGATGTCTTAGTGTCCACCGTGCAAAGCTTCCATGCACTTGTACCTCCAATTCCAAGCTCCGTCTCACTCACTGATGCACCTGCATTGGTCTCATCTCTAACAATTTAGTATCTTTGAGCTCAGAGAGATTCCGAACATTTTCAACCTACCAAGAGAAGACTTTGTCCTTCTCAACCAACTTTAGAGAGAGAAAAGTACAACCAGTTCTCTCAGTTGTTGCTACAAGTGCATGGGAGCTTAGCAAGTTGAAAGTGCATTTACACGCAAACACTGGTGTGGTTGATTTAGGGTTAGGCCCATCTTCAACGAAATAGACCCAAAGAAAGTAAACTACAATCATAGCAACTGCTCCCAACTAAACTTGTATCATAGTTGGGCAAGGTAGAGTAGTTGTGAATAAAGTAGGTTCTCATGAATGCACTTATCCCTCCATATCCCTCAAAATAGAGCCAAAGAAAGTAAACCACAACCACTAACCACTGAAATGGTGGTTGTGTGTAACGCACCTTGAGGTTATAAGAAGCATACCTTTTCTTTGCAAAGAACTACAGGGTCCTATTGCACCACAAATCTTCACTTCACGTGTTGTCATGACTTCCACAGAAGCATTAAAGAACATCTTGAGGTTTCCTTCCTCATCTCTGGCAAAGAGTTTCTGTAACGACTTCTTAAATTGATCTGAACTGAATGTCTCTGCCATCACCATCATCCCCCCACTGTTCTCAACAGCAACTTTTGCTTCTGCAAGGCCTACCTGAAACATAGGTCTCCCATATTTCAGTGATTCTTCATGAACAGACTGAGGGGCACTCTACACTAGAGTTTGAGAGCCCGTGACCATTCGAATCTAAAATCTCTCATTGGTGGAAAATGCCAAAACCATCCCACATCACTTTACACTAGAGGTTGAGGGCCTAAGGGACCAAGGAAGTCTGAATGGATGAACAAACCCACATGGAGTCTTACATGGAATGCAATGGATAGTTTTTCATGGTCTACTGGATTTTATGTTAAGCCAACCTCAAAAGAGATGGGTCTAAGACAAAAGCAGGAGACCATGACATTTCAAAATCTCACAACCCTTGATTTGTTTCAACTTACTATGTAGAATGGTGCACATAAATAGAATGGTGATGTAATAGCATTTGGTTGAGAGCCCAGTTGTCTATGCCCTTACACTACCCTTAGAATGGCCCATGACCATACGACTTAATTGAAAAATTCCATGGCACAGCCTTTGAATGAGTTTCAAGGGCCCTCAAAATTTCATGGTCATGGCCCTTGGCCATAATATAAACTGGCCCTGAGTACGAGCAAAAGCGCTTTCTCAAAAGTTCATGGACCACATCGTGCCATTCAGCCATCAATGGTAATGATGACTTAAGACTAATCCCACTAATCTCGTGGCCTGACGGAACTAATTTGGTGTTTCCTCACTTACAATTAAGTCGGCCAAAGTTGTGAGTTGAGCATAGTTCAATGGAGACACTCAAGGGGCTTTTACACACCACCACCTATCCGGTGGTTGATGGTTGACATTTACTCTCTCTGGTTCTACTTTTGAGGGATGAGAGCTAATGTGCATTGATGACAACCACAACTACTCTGCATTCAATCTCAAATACTATGTTCAACTAATCTCAACTTACAACTACTATCTGTTCAACTAATCTCAACTCACAACTAATATTTGTTCAACTAATCTCAATCTATGATTTGTGCAAAGTTGTGAGTTGAATACTCTGTGTTCAACCTCCATGGATTGCACCAATAGGACAGATGATGATTGAGGTCAAAACCACTCCACTTTTCAACTGCAAGTAGTAGTTGTGTGTAAACAATAAATACTGTAGTTGTGGTTGAAAGTGGGTCCAAACCACACCCACAACCACTTGCATAGTTGTGTGTAAACGCCACTTCAAAGAGCTTCAGAGGAGGGCAAAGGAAGATCACAGAACTAATTGAAGATGAAAAAGGAGACCCAACCAACCAAAATGCTCACAACAAGGCACAAAAGATGGCACACCTGATCAAGAGAGCATGCAAAAATATCAAGGACGTGACTGTTGGCAACGAGACGTTGCGACAACTGGGTGTAGAATTTGCAAGCTTTTTTGAAGTACGGTGCACGGTCATTGACAAGATCTTGGTGGGTGCGTATGCTCTTGCCCATATCAATGTCCACAATTTGACCTGGCCCAACTGTAACAGGTCCCCCAACAAATAACATAACACGTGACCCAATATTTGGTACACATCCTTCAAGCATGCTTGATGCAACAGACAACGCAGCCCCTGTTGCACGTTGTGGCCGAAATCCTGGCTTAACAGAAAAAGGATTTGGTTGGAGCTCATCCAGAGCACTTGTCAAGCTAAACTCGCAGTCTGAAACCGGTAACAAAAATCGCCCTATGCCTCCTCCTCCAACCGCAGTACCTATTTGGGCCGGTCCCCCTCCCCGCAATGCCTTGCCTGTGAGACCAAGATACTCATGGACCTGTAACATATTTGGTACCATCACTAGCTAAGTAAGGAGTAGTATAAGGGAAATTAATCACAGCAATCCTTAAGGTTAGTGGGCCTAAAATGGAAACTTTTAGCTCTGCACCCACATCTCCTAGGGTATTAAACACACGAATAGGGAAAAATGATTGGCAAATCCAAATAAGGGTTGTAGCCATTTTCATCATATGAAACACATGGGACTCGTATGAATATCTATTTTCATTATCAAAGTAGCAATTCTCTTTGATATTGAATGATCACATAGATCTCCTGCCCAGCCCCCAACCCTATCCAATTATATTGATGACTATTTAACCTAGAATGCTATTCAGAATGTGAACACATAGTCCAATCTCTTTGATACACATGTCTTTATGGTGTCCGGTTTTAGATCCGCACATAAACACAGACCACTCAAATACAGGTGTCCGATAAATTTAAGTAACTGAATTAGACCCGCTTACTTTCTAAATAGTTCCATGGATTTGTCTTTTACGCATCTATGGCAATCACATGACCCAATGTATCAAATTAAATTGGTGTTCCTCTCAAGTAAGTGCAAAAATTCCCAGGTTTGAAAGATTAGAGAATTCTGCATGCTACTGACAGATCTTAACAAGAGTTAAGAGGTCTAGGAGAATAACCTGTTGTGATGGCACCTCCTTGTCACCTCGAAACACATAGGCTTTGGGACAATCAGCATACCCCAGCTCGTGAACCTGCAACATAGAGACACAATTTTTTTGAAACTGTGTGGATAAGAGTGAGTCTGAACCTCAAAACCAGTGAGGTGGGCCTGTCTAGAAATCTAAATAACCGTATTCATATCAGCATAAGCTGGCCACACTGGAAGTCAGAATGGATCAGATTTGGCAGATTTTTGCAGCTCCATGAGAAATTGGGTTTGGTGAGCTGGTTGCTGTTCACGTGAAGGATTGGATCAAATGACACCTTGCCATTTCATAAAGGAAACAGTGATTAAACCCTAAAACTTCAGCCTCCTGATCTACAGCTCAGGCACCACATGTAGCCATCTTCACAGGCCTTCCCAGCAGGAACTCATATAAATATATTTACAGAAATAAAAACCGACACATTACTGGATACCTTCAAATCCCTCATAACCATATACTTGCTTCAAAATGTGAAAGTGCCTCAGATATATGGGGGTTACAAGATTTGTGATCAAAAAAAACAAAACGACAGGGGAAATTAGGCCATCTTTACAGCTACTTCATCGGGCTTCTACCAGATCACCAGTGAGTTTTTCCCCTACAAGCTGAGTAACGATCTTGCCAATTCCTGTAATTTAACTACTTCGTTGGATTTTAATATATCCCCAAGTGTATCGCTGATTTCTGTAATTTGATTATATATGGAAGGGCAAAAAATGCTGGCTACAGGCAATCATAGCCGAATGGATATGTACAGAAAGTAGCACCAAGATGTCTGAAAGCTCACGTACCATGTGCTTGCTTTGAAAGGCTTTGACTACAGCTAATTTCTGAGGGTTACAAAATATTGTCATAAACAAAAAGCAGTGTGCCAGGGGAAATTAGGGCATCATCCGAGTAAGTATCTCCCTGAATTCTGTAATTTGATTTCATATGGAAGAACAAAAAGCACTGTATACGGGCAATTGGCAGAAAGAATACGCACCTGGACCATGGTTCCATAAGAAATCAATCCAACAAGAGCAGTCTGCGGCATCAACTCAAGCAGCTGCTTCAAGGCGTTCCGCAACCCTTCCAAATCCTCCTCAGTCACACAGGTATCCACCACGAACAAGAAGGCAGGGGGAGTGGCCACCAACCCCCCAGTCTGAGAATACATCCCCGAGGGGGTATTCATGTTGTGTCCAGAGAGAGGACGTGAGAGCACATACTCCACCACACAACTATTTGGAAACAGCTCCCGGGGTAAGCTGGTGGCGCTCATTTGATGGTAACTTGGTGGGAAGTGGTTGCGTTGGAAACAAAATTGGCATACCCATATTTTGGCATCTGTGTCTGTCCTGCAGTATGGGTTCAGCACCCCCCTGCATCCCTTGCATAGGATGGGTTCGTAAGGTAAGAGAGGTAGGTCTGGGATGGGTGCCAGGGGGGTGCATACCACCCCGAATGGTACCACCATCCTTGTTGCCTCTATCCTTGAGCTTGGCCATGCGTTCCATGCCAACCTCACTCCCTCTACCCCTTCCAGCTCGTTGAAATCCATCTCATCAATCAATCGATCGATCGATCAAACAACCTCCCCCCGTCCAATTCGGAAAACCCTAATTCCTCAGCTCTCCGAAAACCCTAAAAACTCCACTTCCAATCAACCAACCTCTACCTGAACTCCACAATCCCCTGACCCTGAACACTCCAAAAACTTTACCTCCGATCAATCCACCTCTCCCTCAATTTCTCAAACCCCTAATTACCCTTGGCACTTCGAAGACTCCAAAAGCTCCACCTCCGAATAAACAACCTCTACCTGAATTCCGCAATCTCCTAAACCCTCAGCACTTCGAATGCTCTAGAAACTCCAGAATCTTTGATCAACCAACCTTTCCCCTTCCAATTGTGCAATCCCTTACTACCCTCAGCAACTCCGAAGACTGCAAACACTCCACCTCCAATCAACCACCCTGTCCACCATGTGATAATGATGCTCTGCACGAAATTGAGCACCGGAAATGAATGAGCTAAGCAAAAGATGGAAACAGAGGATTGCAGACACTTGGAGTTTGTTTACAAAACCTACACATACAAACTAACAAAAGGAGAACCCAAGACAGTGACCCTGCCAAAGCTATTGTACTTCAGACAGAAATTGCACGCCAAAAGGTGCACTAAAATTGAGCACTGAAATTCTCAATAAATAAATTGAGAGACTCGATGGTAACGAATAGGAGGTCGTTGATTAGGTAAGTCTCTTCCGGATTCGGAGCTTACTAACTGACAGTACTCCGAAAACTTCAAAAACTCCACCTCCGATCAGCCAACCTTTACCTCAATTTCTCAACCCCCTAATTACTCTCGGCACTTCGAATACTCCAAAATCTCCCCCTCCAGTCAACCAACCTCTACCTCATTGCGCAATTGCCTAACCCCATGGAGCACCCCGAAGACTCAAAAATACTTTACCTCCGACAACCCACCTCTCCACTTCCAATTCTGCAATACCCTAACTCTTCAGCTCTCCGAAAACTCAGAAAACTTCAACTCCGATCAAGCAACCTCTACCTTAACTCCGCAATCCCCAAACGCCTCAGCACTCCAAGGATTCCAGAGACTCCAGACCCTTCGATCGACCAACCTCTACCTGAATTCCGCAATCCCCAAATTACTCTCGCACTTCAAAAACGCCACCTCCTCGGATGAACCAACCTCTCCCCTTCTTATTCACAATATTCAAAATTAGCCTAGGCAATCCTAAAACTCCAGAAACTTCAGAACCTTCCGATTACTCCAACTCTACGAACTCAAAAACCTCCGTCCTTTCTCATATCTTCAATACGCCCCAAAGCAACCAATTAGAACAAACCTTATGCTGTTCACTGTTGTCAACCCGATGATGATGTATTCTTTCTTTACTCCGAATGGTCGTGGCACCAGATGACCATCCCGAACCTCGAGTGACGAGTTGCAAATCTCTGTACACAATCAACGAACCGAAAAAGGGGATTGTCCTACTTCGAAGAGATTTGTTTTGTCCACCATACGATGGTGATGCTCTGCACCAAATTGAGCACCGGCAATGGATGAGCTGAAGCAACAGATGAAATCAGACAAGTGTAGAAACTTGGAGATTGTTTACAAAACCTACATATACAAACTCTAATAAAAGACTAGTCGAGAATAGTAGCCGTGCTAAAGCTATGTAAGTACTTCGGACAGAAACTGCATACCAAATTGATGCTTTGGTGCACCAAATTGAGCACCGGATTGCTCAATCAACGAAATGAGAGGATCGCGTGATGAATACGTATGAGGTTGGTGATTAGCTTAAGCCGGGCCGGATTCGAAGCTTCATAAGTGGCAGTGTGATCGATCGAAGTTTGAGAGTTCGGCGTGTGTCGAAGCGTGACGCTAAAAGTGCACATGTGACGTGGCCCTAAGTATTTCTTCTTCTTGCCTAATAGGTGATTGACACGTGGACTGTAGTTGTTTTCCTTTCTCCATTTTCTTTCACATTGTTTAATTTTATGAAAGTGGATCAATTTTCATTCCATTGAGAAGATTGCCCACATCCCCTAATTCAGTTATGGTTATCATAAGTGCATGTTTGTTGATTCCTTAACAGAATATACAGGTCCTCCCTATTGTTGTTGTTATTGATTGTGGAATGGTTTGTGAAATTTGAAGACATAGTCCAAATCTCTTTTAAACATGTGTCATTATGGCGTTTGTTTTTTGATCCTACCCCAAACCCTAAACCAATCAAATACAAGCGTATGATTAAGAAAAGTAACCAAATACCACGTGCATACCTTGAAACCGAGACATTGGAACTCCACAACTATAAGTCGTGCTCATAGCAAAATTGTAGATGAAACCAACTTGAGACATAAGTGCACTAAACTAATCCTATAGCTATAGGTGGAAAGTTAATGTGGATATATTTAATATTGGCCAATCTAATTTCTAGTCGGCGTTAAAACAATGTATGCCCAAGACCTCAGGTCTTCCAAAGTAGCAAAAAATACAGAAATCTCTTGGAAAAACAATTAGTGTGGCCCACGATGATATACCTATTTATTGTATTTAATGTGGAGGGAAGGACAATGAATAGGTACACATTGTGCCTTAGAACACTTCCATGTACCATTCACGTCAACAAAAAACTACTAAGTAGATGACAAAAATTCACCTGGGCACCATCCACCTAGAAGTGTGCATGATTTTTCTTTGGGAAATGAGAATCGGTGGATCATAAATTTTTGTGAGAATTGGAAGTTTGAGAAAGGGGGATTTGATTGTCCCTTCATTGCGGAACCATAAATCGATTGCAATTTGAGCCCAAAAAAAATCGATTTGCAAAATCTTGTTGCTAAGGGTCTGAGATTGTTGTATTTTATATTGCAATATTGGACGATGACCTATTCCCATTCTTTAAACATTTCTCAAGATATGTCATTAGATGTGACTGTATTTTCATTTTCTCGTTGTGATAACTTGTACCAAATGCAATTTCAAGTTGAGGGAAGCTAAAACATGAGCGGTGAGCGGTAAAACATGAGCGGTGGCGGTAAGACATGAGCAGTGAACAATAACAAGTGAGTGACACTGCCAAATTTAGAAAATGGGAATGCTTTCAAGGCACATATTCTAAAATTGGCATTCATTTTTTTGTAATCTTTCAATCGTAACGTACTAACATTTTGAAGGGAAAAAAATGATGAACGCCTATTACCATGGATAGTTCCCAAAACTATCAGTTCATTGCTTATTTTTACTATAACAATCCACACCACTACATGTCACTTACTGATATTATTAAACATGTGGCCAAAGATAAACTTGGAACACAACTCACATTCCACAACATCAACAAGTTCAAGTAGTCATATGACCTCATTGAAGGTGTATGTTGGAGCGTGAATGAACTTGTCATTGTCGTAATCCATCTTGCACAAAAATCTAAACACATAATGAAGATGTTTGCAATACACCATTTCCCTTTCTTTCCCAAAGACTAAGATGACATTTCGTGAAGTTAGGGCAAGTACAATGTGGTTGCGGCGAAACAACCCGTACGTTGGTTCCTTGGAGGCAAGGGGTTAGGCATCCAACAAGGAATGAGTGTATGGGTTGGTTCGCCCAAATCATACAATGTGGGATATCGCCAATTGTGACATGGTATGCTATGTCCTCCTTGGAGACGATGTTGATGATCACTCCAAATCATGACAAAGAATGGCAGTGACTCCACCACACAATAATTGTACATAAATCCCACACTCTCCAATTTGTTTTTGTGATCCGCCATCGGTGTTGTTGAATTGCGACGCACTGTCTTCCCAAACATGGAAGTTGGGTGTGCATCTGGATTAGGTGGTACATGGAAATGCAACCGAGGGATCGGAAGTGTCATAATTGTAAAAAAAACCTCCAACATGGAGATAATACCTCCTTCTACTGCAATTGGAAATATGGCGTCTTCGTGTGCCAAGACCTCCTCCCTTGAGAGATTGGTACCTATCTTCACTGGCCACATGTTGGGTACTATAGGCCAGTCCAACACGTATTTTGTTTTGTTGCCATTCACACAACATTTGATGTCGTCAAGGCAAAACCAAAACTCATACTCCACATTGTTGGTGGAGCAATATTCTTTTTTGTATGTGGAGGTAGGGATGCCATGTTTGCTAGTTCCGACTTTGGCATTGCACAAAGTCCATGTATTAGCTTGCATTGCCCAACATTTATTTGGCAAAGTTGGGTGGCAACCTTGCAATGTGCCACTGAAAAGTATGGCAATCAGTCTCCAACATTGATGTGGTATAAGCCACACTATGCTATACAAAATTCAACAATTTTTCTATTCATTGACCAGTTGCTCATGTGTTAGGATGAGGAATGGAGTAACTGAACTTGACTAGTTAATTTGAGTCACAATCAACTATTGAGGGAAGGTCAAGTTTGTGTTTGGTGGATCCAAACAACTCGGACCCCTCCAAGGCACAATATCTAGTGTTAAGATCTTATGCCCTTGGGTAAAACTTCATGGCATCTACAAACAACTTGGGATCTCCACACCTAGCAACAATCTTCAATCTCAAGGACGCAAAATTAGGGCCTTTACTATTACAACCAACCACAACAAGTAATTTGCAATTTGCACGAAGACACGAATCAAATCATCCACTATTGCTTCATACATGCAAGTCATCTTGTTGCCAAATTGTTGTAGCCATTTGTTATAAATTGTTTCTACAAAGTTACACATTGGCATTTCCCCATGCTCATCCATAGTCATATTCTACAAATAATACGCAAATTATAGCAGATTGTATATATACCATAGGTTCTTAGAAAAAATTCAAATTAAAATAGATTGTGAACATGCACTCGCAATGATTATATGACCACCCCATTACCTATAATGGAAGTGCAAAACCCTAACCACTATGAGAGACCAAAATGCCTTCTTTTGTGGTTGCTCCAAATGACAACCACCAAGAACATATCACATGATATTTAGTTTCAGCTTTGTCCATTGTCTTCATGTCCTTATAATCCTTGCATAGTTGTTTGTACTGAGACTGCAAAGATGCAAAGATGTACTTTTTCGTCACCTTATCCAAGCTCGTTGAGCAGTGGAAAAAACAAGTGCATTCACAACCTATCATTGGCAAATTTGGGTCACTGTCCCCATATATCTTCCTCACTACATTCCAATTAACATGAGCAATGTCTGCCATGAATCCTTTCAAGTCCACATGGGACATGTGTGGGTATTATTATAGCAAGCATGACAACCCATGTGCCATAAGTGCGATGGAACCAAAATAAACTAGGCCAATGACGGCTACTACTAAATGACAAGAAACCACAAGTGGAATTCACAACCTTGAACCCAAAACTTAAAAAGGTGTATATCCAACCTTTACAAAAGGAATAAGGGGAAGAGACAAGCAATGCAAAATAAATGTGAAAACCATTCCCAACCCCTTCCATAGGTAGTCTCGTAGATGCAAAAAACAAAACATGGTACACCATGTAGATGTTGTAACAGGAAGAATTATGCTATTTTTCTTTTCCACCAAAGAATTAAAGAGAAAAAATTAAAAAATTAAAAAATTAAAAAAATTGTGTAGAATTTTTGAATGCGACATTGCAGACCCCACATGAGACCAACTTTTGCGAGAAGATGGCAACTCAAAAAATGGATGCATAACCATTATGTGACAACCAAACATTTATGGAATGGAGAATGATGATAGAGTGAGCAATACAAATCAAGACGCACCATCATTTGAAGATTGTGTAGATTCACAACACCATAGTGAGTATGCATCTTCTCCCACACTTGCATTGTGGCATTGCAATTGTATTTTCTCAGGGAATGTGATGTAGGGTTTAAGTGAAGTGGTTTGTTTTCTTAATTGGACCTCTAGATTTGATTGGTACGTGGCTCGGTGAGCTTCATAGAGCAAATCATTTTCAGACACAAATGTTAATATTAATAAATGCACTATATTCAATAGTGACCACAATTGAGAGGACGTATGTATTTAGTTAAAATTTTAACCAACATATGCACTACACTAAACATGATATTTAGTGTGACTTACTATTTGGAATTACAAGATGCTATATATATTTACTGTACATCTCATATTTTACCAACAAATGTTAAATTGGTAGTTTGGACATTATAGAACATTGACAACTTTACTTGGTAGAAAATTACTTCAATAGTAAAAAAAATATAGCACCGTGTAAATCCAAACAATAAGTCACACTAAATATCATAATTGGTGTGCCTATAACCCTGATAAAACTAGGGGAGGTCCAATTTTTGCAAATGTTTCATTGTAGAGTTGCTATTGCAACATGAGTTTTGTTGTGTAAATGTAAATGATGTATAGAAGTTGAAGAAACATGTAAATCAACGTTAATATCACCCCCAAACATTAGGTTAGATGTCTTGAGGGGGGGAGGGAGTGAGGGGCCTATCACAATGCTTTCTACCCTGCCTCCCCCCTCCCCCTTATCGCCCGCCAAATCCTCACCCAACACTTTCGAATCTAGGGCAAATGGAGGGCGACCAGGGGTGCACTACCGATCCTCGCATCGCCGGCGACAAAGAGTGTCTTGCCTCACCTCTCTGCAACCATGAGCACCTTGACGTGCGGGGAGTGAGGCGACGAGGAGTGTCTCGAAGGCGGAGGGGACAATGTTGGAGCCGCTATAGCTCGTGTAAGTTTTTTGGCCCTAATTGCTTGCTCGGCAAGGTTGTGTTCGATGCATGAAGGGGGAGGGGCTGGTTTTTGGCTACTCAACATCCACTCCCCACCCTTATGCTATTCTAGTGAGTGTATGAGCCTTTTTAAAGGGGGTTGGGTTTGGTCCACCAACCCCTCTCATTCCTTTTGTATGCAAACCCTTTTACATTCAATTGTCAATTGCATTTGTTGTATTTTTTTTTGGGGGGGGGGGTAATTTGTTAATTGTTTTCATGTGCATTTCATTGTGTAATTCCATTTTTGTGTTTTAGGATGATGTTGAGATTTGGGAGGAGATTAACATTGAAGATGGCACTTTGGGAATTTGGAGCTACCAAAAAAAAGTTAGAGAAAACAAACTTCAAGTTTGTAATCTCTAGCTTGCAGATGAGTCCTTTCTCGAAGTCTTATTTTTCTATTCCTATCTATTGTTTGGAACCATTACCACTCATGAGGCCAATACTAAAGACTAATGTTCATATTTTTGAGAATGAATTTGTTAGTTGATACATGGAGGGGGACTGGGTGTTGTATGTTTTAGTTGTGAATAACCTTAGAGTGAGTTCAATGGTGACCGAGGAGATGTTGAAAACTTGGAGTCCATTTTGGCAAGAAATAAATAATAAATTTTGAGAAGAGGCACTCAATGGACAAGGATTTGTTGAATTTCAAAGGAAAAATGTTTTAGGTGTGGGAGGGCAACCATAGGGTCATTGCATGGCGGCGCCACATTGACCAATATCATGGGGGTGAGATAGATTGGCACTTCAGTGTTGATTGTATATGCTTGGATCCAATTGGTGCCATTGGTGTTCTCCTTAATGCAATGAATGATGTTAACGTATTGCATTTAATTCCTAGGGCATTTACTTGCAAGTATTTGCATATTGTGATACATGTATGATTTGATTGCATGCTTGCTTAAAATGTAGTATTACAAAGAATGACCATGTTAAAATGAACTTAGTGCATAAAGATACATCGGATTTGCAATTTTAGAGTTTTGAAACTCCAAGAGTTTAAGACTCTTTTAACACGTGGTGATTATGCAAGATGTGAGAAGAAAGATCCAAGGAGTACTTGGTGCTCTCTTACCTTGGATGTATTTGTTGGTTTCATCTATAAGGTGAGGTTACAACCTCTTTTATGTTTGTATTTGTCTACTTACTTTTAGGATTGACTTACATGCACATTTTAGGTTGTCATTAGCGTGATGTGATGTCGGCTTTGGAGGAGGCATCTCGTGAATACAAAGACAAGTAGGTGCATCAATTCATGATTTTCAGCGTAGTGGTCGACACCTTGTTGCATTTGAAAAGGACGTTGTCATTTTCAATACCATATTGGCTATTTTGCGTGATCTCGTACCATGATTGGTGGCTTGCAATCCTCAAACATAGCCGCAGAAGATGACGAAGAGCATGTTCGAAAAGCTCCAAGGAAACCCCAATTGAGTGAGTAAGTTTGGTGGCTTATAAGGTCTAAAAGTCTTGTTTATTGTTGTTTATTGTTCTTCCTTCCTAGTTGTGTCTAACATTCTTGGATGTTATGTGCAGGAAAATGAATAAAGCAATGCCCCCCCTCCTCACATGCTCGTTCTAGATGTTTATGCTGAATATGAGGCGACACAGATGGCAACTGCCATTCCACCTCCAAAGGTGAATTAGATCTTCACATTGTGATCTTTGTGTCTTGCCATTCATTGATATAGAGGTGGAAGAACATAACGGTAGTAATGAGGATGATTTGAATATGAATTTGGGTACATGAGTATAGACATGGTTTCTCCTATTTGGTGTGAGTCACATGTTTTTATTTATTTAGTATGGCAATTGTTTGGTTTTAATAAAAATATCCACTAAAAGTGGTCTATGATTTGTATGACACATTGTCTTATATCCTTGAACTTGAATGCCTTTCATATTGGATATTAGTGGACTGGGTGTCAATGAAATTAATTGAAATTGAGTACTCAAGTAGTTATGTCCAAGTACTTAAATTTAGTTTAAGCTTACTAGTGAACCCTAACATTGTTATTCTTTAGGCCAAAATACCACATTTATAGGGTACTAATGGCCCTATTGCCATATATTTTGCCTCTCTCGCCGCTCACAAGTTACAGCTCACTGCTCACTACTCATAAGATAGCGCTCCCTTTTCCAACTCATAAACCAATAAATTGTAATTTAAAGGCTTGGTGAGGATCTTGTGAGGATCCATAAAGATGATGTAGATATGTTACATAATGGACCCTTAGACCTTTGTTAGACCTTTCTTTTTATTTGCAACTTAGTTTTCCTCATGAGGGGGACTTCAACAAAATTTGAACTACTAGTAAAAGTGTTATTGTTGAGCATTTCGCAACCAATAAAAAACCACTATTAATATCAATCATGTGTGTGGCTTGGACTTTCATAACATTACTCATAACTACTTATATGATCTTTTTTTGTTCATTATACATCACCATGCATATCTCCCGATTCTATGTAAATATTATTTGTCTTCACCCTTGATCTTGTTCAATGAAATCTAGCAAACCACATATCTGACCCCAACTCTTTCCGGTGTACGAGTTTCATGTTGAATAAACAACAAATCACTTGAAAATCATTATTTCATTGATTGAACATGGTTAAAATATTAACATGTATGATTTTATCACACAATCAATCAATATTATGTTTTGTGAAGCATGAAAGTAGCCATAAATGCCCATATGAAAAAAACTAATTGTTTGCATTTGGCATGCATTTTGAAGTACATGATATGAGTCAAATGGCCTATAAATTTTGAGCATATTTCGCTATGTAGTATCAATATGTCTATTATTGGGATTCATAAAATCTTTGCTTGTTGTAAGAGGTGCATGAACCCTCCATCTTCATTGAGAGAAATGAGATAAAATGGTAATTTAGTAATGTATGTACCATCTATATACATGTGTATATGTGTGTGTGTGTGGGGGTGGGGGGGGGTTCTTGTATACATGATGTAACCTTAAAGCTCACCCTTTGGAAGAGGGCAACAACATGCGTGCAAAAGTAATATTTATTCATGATTTCTCTATCAAGTGTTGACGTTTATATCCATTCATTTATCTATTTGTAACATGTATAATTAGATTGACAAACTTGGACATTGTTATGGGCAATGAAAAAACATGAATAAAATAAATGGATATGTGTGCAAATGGATGGGCCATAAATGGTTCTTACTTAGTTGTTAGTAATTTTGGCTTTCAATCAACTGTACCATATTTGCACAACAATTTGATACGAGATTGAACAATAATAACATAATGTTGCATAGAGTTTCACCTTTATATATATATATATATATGTGTGTGTGTGTGTGTGTGTGTGACATTTCACTACATGGCAATGTCACATTGGCTCATACTCACACAAAATGCATAGTTCTTTTCAAGAAAGATGAACCATAAAGTACTCAAAAAAAAAGAGACAATAACGTCATAAATTTAAACCAACATGATGATGGTCCGTTAGCCATCTATATTACATTTCCGCGTGAAAATGTAAGAGGTTGATGGGGTAATGCTTATTCAGCAGGTGGACCCTTGAAAGTACCATATGATAACATCACCACAATTTATAACAAAACTAATCAACATAGAATAGTGGCTCTGATATCATCTTGTGTTAGCTTTAAAAGCATTTAAAGCTTATAGTTTATGTTATCCACAAGTTACTTGTTTAGTTACCTCAAAGCCACAAGCATTTGACCCTCTTTTAGTGAACACGATCAAGTAGTTCACTTTACAAAATGTACATGCTACATAAAGAACATAATATCTAAGGCTTCCATATATTTATGCTTGTGTCAAATATATAATGATGTACATAGACAACAAACTCATGCATGAACAAAGCCCTTCATAACATCAAATTCTAGAAACAATGTTTGGAGTGCTAAGAATGTTGGGATGCAAAATTGTATTGACAGACCACCATTCTAAGTTGTTATGTTGAGTTTTATTCAAGGTTTTCAACCAAAATTTATGGTCACCTTTCTAAAATCTCATAGATGACCATTGAACACCTATCCTATTAACCTCATCATAATCAAGAAATTGCACCATGTTGGTAATATATAACATTGGCACAAAGTGTTTAGAAATTAGCGAAGTTGATCCCTAAATATTGTTACCTCTTAGTGGACAACAATTACCAATGTAGTTGTCTAGTTGTTTCGACATAAATAATACATGTTTGGAAGATTATGGCACATGTCACTATCTCACTTAAGTGGGACGTCCTTATAATTCCCACATTTTAAATCACACTTTGGCACTTGAAGCATTGAACCAAGTAACTCTATGTTGTGTACCTATCGTTAGTTGGCAATGTTGACATATTTGTCAAAATGCAGATATTGAGTGATGGATAGGTATAAGTAACATGTTGCATGGTATTTATTTTGAGGGGGTTGAATACTAACATCTTCAAATCAAAATGTCGGTGTCGCATGAGCTTGCATTGGTCGTAACATTTGTACTTGTTGAAACGAAGTGTTTGGAGGACCAGCTTGCCCATGTGGAAGGTTTGGCATTGGTGGTTGAACCATGCTTTGTGTTCCAATAATATTAGGGGCCGAGGTTGTGGTTGAATTTGCAGCCTGCATCCAATTTGGATTCGGCAATGGACCTTGGTTATGATTTGGGCGCCACGTCAACGGTGGTCCATGAGGCCTTACATGGGTAGCCAATGGCGGTTGTTGTTGCCATCCGCATTGTGTTGGATTCCACATTTGAGGTGGCCTTTGGGGCGGTCTATTGTTCGTTGCAAGATTACCTTGATTCATCATGACTTCATTCAAATTAGGTTGCGGTGGTCCAATATGTCCTTGTTGAGGATTGGATATTTGTCCAATTTGGCATGGTTGTTTTTGTTGTTGATGATGATGACATGAATTGTTCTTAATTAAAGCCGGCCTGGATCCATTTATATGTTGATTATATGAAGGCCTCAAAACACACGTCGGACGAATAATCCCACTTTGACATCTATTCTCTGCCAACATTGTAGGGGGCTTCACGTTTTCAAGTGTTGTGACTATGCTTGGAGTGCAAGTGGTCGTGTTATTATCCACCAATAACGGTCCTCGACACTCTTGTGTGGGAACGAACAAATTGTTTGTTGCCAAATTGGATTGGTGATATCCGGTAGGCACTTGCATTGTATTCATGTTTGTTATGATGACTGGATTGACCGTAGGGCAAGGCCTAGGTTGGTTGTTGATGAATCTCGGCTGCATCGGATTATTCCAATAGCCATTAGTTGGAGGATGTTCAGGTCGCACAATTTGTCTTGGCATGGGAGGTGCATGAGCACCGTTGATTTGGATCGGGGTGAGAGGAGTTGTTGGTTTGGATTGTGGAACAACTTGAGTGCTCTGGTGTGTATTCAAATGTGTGTTTGTGGTTGATGGTCCTACAATACAAATCAATATGTCAATATCAATCAATTGGAGAACAAATAAATAGTTTTGACTAGATAAATGTAAACGTTGACTCCTAGAGAAAAAACTTGGATAAAAAGTCTCTTTGTTTGCATGATACCTCCACCCCATCCTCCTTTTTCTATGGTGCACTATACACAAATTGCTCGGGTGTGCAAATTCACATGATCAACTATTAATTTCATACATGCTTCAAATGCTTGGATTCACATATAAATATGATACAAAATTTAAGCTACATGTTTTCATACATATCATATGCATTATGACAAAGAATTTAAAGTTTATTTGTTGGTAGCTTAGCAGCTAAACTCACTTGGCATTGTGTTCGTTGGTGTTGTTGACGTTGTACTAACAACTCCAAGTGACCCATTATTCAACTCAGCCAAAAAATTCTTATATTCGTTGTCAAGAACTTTACCCTGCAAATGTTCATATCCAAATTCTTATAGTTTATTTTTATTTTTTCGAGGAGCTTGTAAACCCATCACCTTAACTTGGCATTTTTCATGTGGACTCTACCATTATGGTTCATCCAATCATAATGGGGTATTTGTGTGAACCAAATATTTTCTTGCCACCATGTGGGAATTTTGCCTTGGGAGAGATGGATGCATATCAACTTGTTTGCACCCATTCAAGGTGTTCACCTTTGCAATGAGAATATATTATGCGAGGTCAAACTAGTTCTATAGATGCATGTTTCATGATACCGATTTGAAGACACCAACAACGACATATGAGTCGTATCTTTTATTTTTATACTTAGCTTATTACGGGGCGGTTTTCTCATTGTGTCAAGATGCATCGCAAAATAACTTCAGTGGTTGGAAGTTGGGACTTCTCTCCACCATACAAGTGGTGTGGGTTGGTGCCCACCCTGAGAGGGGTTAGTAGTCATGCACAACTGATATCATGTCCAGTGGACTTAATACCAAGGGTGGGTCGAACGGCCATTTCAATCACGCTGATCCCACTAAGGTTAGCGTTTTGTCTCTCTCTGGTGTGGGTTCCAATTTCTACTGAGCTTTATTGGTGTGATTTGCTATTGTCCACCCAATCATAGCTTCAGTGGTTGGAAGTTGGGACTTCTCTCCACCACTGGGTTGGTGCCCACCCTGAGAGGGGTTAGTAGTCATGCACAACTGATATCATGTCCAGTGGACGTAATACCAAGGGTGGGTCGAACGGCCATTTCAATCACGCTGATCCCACTAAGGTTAGCGTTTCGTCTCTCTCTGGTGTGGGTTCCAATTTCTAATGAGCTTTATTGGTGTGATTTGCTATTGTCCACCCAATCATCATGGTGACCACCGACTCAACCAATCATCATAAAAGTTGTGTACATACATAATGACTAGACAACCCTAGTAGGGGGAAGAACAACGGGTGTTGAAGTTGCTTTGGTGAGAACCATTAGGAAGAGTCCACCTCTTAATTGAGACAACATTTTAGAGGTGAAAAGACTCTATAATGCATGGTAGTGTTGGAAAACACACATGATAATTTACAAAGTGTACAACAACGAGAACATGGTTGGAGTTAGACACACACCTGAGCAAAAGTGGAATTGGACATTCTTTGTGGACAATCCATGACTGGATGGCCTCCGTTTCCACAAAGAGAGCATGTAACCTATGAACATATCAACAAACTAGTTTTAAAAAGTACTTGACAAGACAATTAATCTTCTTTCGTTTTGTCATAACATTAATAGTGGAACACTTTATCTTAGGTCTAACCGTTGTTCTAGAATAAGATTTGAAGCTCAACAAATAATAAAATTTGAAAAATTACATTTATTTTATGCTTGACAACCAAAACCGACAAATCGTTTTTAATTGCTTTGACCATTAAAATGTTTCAAGCTACCATTGCATGGCATAAGTAACACTTTGAACAAGCCCCAAGCAAGTTTGTACCAATGTCAATTTTGTCTTGGTCCATAAGATATAAACACAACCTATCACAAATAGGAAGTGGAAATATGGTTATACCCGATTATGGTTATAAAGTACCCATCATATCTACTCAACCCTTGACCCTGCATACAATCTCTCTATAATATCCTTTCATAGATAATGCATTGGTCCCACATGCCAATGTTTGACTATACTTACATAACAAGAGTTCAATGTAATGAATTGGTTATTTTTCACCCCAAATAGAATTATCTATAATTTAAGTACATATGGACAAAATCGTTGTTCAAAATCTGTAATACATTTGAGAGTATTTTTTACCCAGCTAAAATATGCACATTGCAAAACAATTTTTTTGAGGAAGAAATTATAAGATGTGATGAAAACCCTAAATGTACATACTTTGAGAAGCAATATGGTCAAACAATTCCTCTGGGTATGCATTTCCCATGAATATCACAGTGTACATGCAACTAACATGCGCTACAACATGAGATGCATTCTTTAATAGGATTACTTACAATCATTTTATCATAGAGTTTGCCAATAAAAATGCACATATAAAATTTCAACATGTCCAAAATTTATGCATATGTCTAGATTCACTTAGAACATAGTAAATTATGTGGTTGACCACGTGTAACCACCTTAGACTGGAAAGTTGTCACTTCATCTTTTGAGCAATACCACTCACGGTGGCCTACTTCTCCACATATTGTGCATGGTTTGTTGAAATCTCGTATGGTGCCTGGAAGTTAACATAAAGTATTGAAAACAAGTATTTTTTCAAGCTTTTGATCTTCCATAACATTATTCAATTCCATAACAATGTTATATGGGACTGATATATTATGCAAAATATTCCATCATTCATACTGAATATGAGGAATATTCCATATAATATTGTCAGTCCCACATAACACAGTTATGGATCTAAATAATGTTATGTTGACGTTAAATTTGTAAGATATATACGAGGTGACTCCACATCTTCTTGCTAAACCTCATCATTCTAAGGGCCACTTCACACTAGGGCTGAAGGTTGAGAGGCTGTCGATTTCCACCAATCAAATTGCAAGAAACCAAGAATTTGGCCTCTTGACCCTTCACACTAAAGGCCAACGTCCAAAGGCCGTTGCTCTCCAAAATGCCTACATGGCAATACTTTTTGACCAAGGCAACGGACTCTCGATGGAAGTTTGGGTCGGACAAGAATGGAAACCCAAACTATGGTTGAGAGGCCGTTGATTTTTTTCATTAAAAAAATAAAAAACTAACAAGATCTTGGGCGTTAGATTGGAGGGGCTATTTTGGGTAGGGAATAGAGTGGGATGCTCCTTCTTGGAAATGGATAGAAGCCGGACAAAAGGTATGAGTTTGGACTTTGGGCTTGGCCTTTGGAGGCTTCAGACTCTGCCCGGCCGAAGGCTCCAATTCCTATATTTTATCAGCTATTTTCAACTCATTTCTTTGGACTCTCAACAAAGTTTGGCCATTCAATCCCACGGCCTCTCGACTTGGACGGCCATAGTGTGAAGCGACCCTAACTTCAAAGCACCAAGCATCGGGAATTATTTTTGAGTGATGATAGTACCCATGATGTATATATATGTATATGCAATGTCAAATGCATGCACGGTAAGGAACACAAGTACCGTTCATTTCCGCGAGTTCCCGTAGTTGTTTTCGTTTATGCATATTTTGGATTTCCTGCAAGGTCCGATCACTCTTATGATATTTATAACTCCCATTTGCATTCATTACATGACGTGCCATCTTAAGATGTAGCCATTCTTAAATATGCTAATTAATACATTTGAATGGATATATTTACAATGTATCATCCAATGTAACATTATCAAGCAGTGTGTGTTTGTTCACGTGGGCCTTGGAAATTTAACCATGGGATGTCCCAACCTAGTGTAAGTAGACTCACATTCATATTCACATTCACAATCTGATGTGAGTCTACTTGCACTGGGTTGGGGCATCCCATGGATAAATTTTCAAGGCCCACGTGAACGAACACACATTGCTTGATAATGTTACGAGCATCAAGCCATATATAATTTGAGTGAAATAACATAACATTATTCAGATCCATGTGGGATTAACAATAGTCCATGTAATTTCATGGATATTCCCCACATTCAATATGGGAATATTTGGGAATACTACGTGAAATATTGTCAGTCCCACGGAACAATGTGATGGATCTGAATAATGTTATGAACATACATTAGAGATTTTTGTTAAAACATAAAATATCTCTCAAACATAATCATTTCATTTTTTATTCTCAAAAGCATGAGAATGCATTAATGTTCATTATACTTTTAAAGTTGTTCTAAGTATCAAGCAACTTATCATCTTTGAGTATATTAAAAACTAATGTGTGAAATGTGTCATTGGCATTACATTTGAGTGACTCACATCAACGGGTGTTAATAGAGGTTCAATAAGCGCAACGGCCGCATCAACTTTCTCAATGCAATCGGCCGTAATATGCACATGGAGGTCGTCATATGCGCCTTCCGCGTAGTATTTTTCACGAGAACCCAATGGCATGGGACGTTGCTACAAGAAAAAACCGAAAATATATTGGGCTTTGCATTTCAAAAATTTCACTACAAGTCAATTAGATTCTCCTTAGACAACTACTTTTTACAAACACATGTGTTTGTGTTTTTACCTAGACAATTTGTCATGAAAAGTTAAGTTATCTTGACGAGCTCAAAGGTGACACTTTTGATTGGTTTTTTTTAGTGTTTCAAACTTCATATTCAAGTCAACATAACTTAATGTGAAAAATGTCCTAGCATTGAAATTTGAAGGTGTTTGTATTCAATGTCCAATGTTACACCCTCACATTATCACAAACGATAGTTTATCAATTCAAATGCTACATGAAAACCAACAAAATTAATAGAGCATGTGTATTTATGATGTGTTATGAGCAAATAAGCTAAATGGTGAAACTAAATTTGGACATTGGACATGCAATGCATCATTGAGATAACAATACAATTACACTAATTATCCCAATTAGTGCGCGTGGTACTAATTCCAAAACAAACACTACTTTGTCAAGTCTCAAAATTAGTGAGGGTTGATTTTTTTTACCGAGACGATACTAAGTTCATGAATACATGCTCATTTACCATACATTTCAAGAAAATTAGTGCGTGCTCTGAGGTGCTTGTAGAGCGATAAAAATAAATAAATGCAAACACGTGCTTGTCAGTGAATAGTGCCTATACTTTCAATGAATAGTTATTGCTAGTGAATAGTGTCGGGATGAACAATGCTTCCTATGTCTTTTTGGTGGCACTAGTTTCATAGTGTAAAGAGATTTTATATCTTAGCTAGGGGTTATTCTTCTTCCTTGCTGAATTGCTTTGCGACCAAAATGGACAGCGGACCAAACACGAGTCGTGATCAAACTATCACCTTCACTAATTTCCCACGTGCACTATTAGCTCATCCTCACTAATTGGGATAATTAATGTAACAATCATCTATAATACTAAACTTTTTGTAATTATTTTATGCATTATTTTCATATTTATATTGTGATAGCATATAGTAATAAAAAGTCAAACGTGTATCATGCTTACGCTAATTGATTTTTACATAAATTACAACCACTCCACCTTACATACATATCCATATAAGATTACCTTGCCTTCTTTCAATGCACCTTTCCCTCGAATTGCGATTTTGGTACCGGTTTCCTACATGCAACAATGAACATAAAGTTTTTACATAAAAATCTATGAATATTAAAAAATTGTGTTTTAGTAGTTATTGAGTTCATCTTTGATCAAAATTATCATAAAGGTTAGAAATGATAAAGACATGCACTTGTTCCATGCGCTTTTGTGTGTTTCCACGTGGACCAAGGATGAGACCGATGAAGTTATATCCCGGGTACGCATTCACCTACAAATACACACATGATACTAGGCTCATTATGTCTATATTCTATATCATATTTATCAATAGTATAAATATGAAAGTTCACAATCATCATTGAAGTTCGAGTATAGAAGAGTTTGTTATTTCACACCTAAATCGACACTTCATCTTAACCTAATAGTTTTGTGGATATGATTTGAACATGCATTTGACATTTTTACGTTATATTGAATATGCACCATTGACAAATTTTTTGTTTGCAAACATTTTGCATAATACATTGTAGTGTACATATGTGCATTTTAGAATTTGTGATATAATAAAATACATTTCAATTTGTACAAAAAAGAAAGATATAATAAAAAACATAATATGTGTCATAAGCAATTGTGCTCACAGGAATGAAAAGCTTGGCTTCTTTATAAACGGGCTTATATCCTGCTGGCGGTTTATATGCAGCATTTAATTGCATGCTTTCTCCTATAGATTCGTCACACACAATTTACAATTTGAGTATTGTAAACATGAATTTAGTACAAATACCAAATTTTTGTATCATATTGTAATGTAAATATAATATATCAAATGTTTAAGGTTATCATAAACATGTTCATCAAATTTTATTCTTATTTTGCATGCAAATCCAAAATCTACAAGGTGTGGAATTGTATACAAAAAATGATTTCTGAGACATGTACCATATGAAAAAAATGCACCCTAAAATGAAATTGAGGTCTATGTCAAAGAATTTTATATACCAATAGCTTCTCGCCTTTCTATTTCCATTTGTTCACGTCTTCTTCCCTGCATAGTCTCCAAGGTATTGTCATGCATGATTGTAAAACTCTAACACGAAACTTATTTATGACAACATTCACATACATATACACGATAATGTTAACAAACCTAAATGTGCATGCTCATAAATAACATTTGTTCATTTTCAATATACAATCATAACTAACTGAGTATTGTTTGTGTCAAAAGAAAAGCTTTGAGTTTATGTGGTGTTTTGATATGTGACGTTAATTACAATTAGGAAGGTGTAATTATACATCAACATGCATTTATAGTAGAGTATAATGATACAATAATTGTTGAACATCCCACCTCGCGAGTGTTTGTTCTTTGCCCGTTCACATCATAAACCGGAGGTGGCGAAGGAGAGCGTGTTGCCTCGTTTGTGTCAATCTCTAAATAACCAAACTCCAATTGGGAAGCAATTTGCTCTGCTCGAGTCTGCTCAAAACTCGTCACACCAATAAAAGGCATCCATATCACTAAATACCTTCACCTGGAATATGAGCATGATAATTGTTTCCCCCTTCAGGTTGGGTTAGATTATCGTGAGATCTTAATGTATATATATTTGATCATCTTACAAATATACGTCTATATGGATCATAGTTGACCTAGAGAACGATAGATACTAGTCGGCCATAATATAACACATGCATGTTTGGTTCAAATACCCATCAAATTGTCAACTATTATACGATGGTTAATGTTGTTGCTCTTTGCAAGGTTACGCGAGTGAAATTGGGCTTGAATTACATTATCTCTATTTGTGTTAAGAATAAAGATGATTTTGATAACTTCTCAAGGAAACAAACATAAAACAACAAGCCGCCTTCTAATAGTGGCCGACACAATTTGAGCGCCAATTTGAACATTCACATTTTTGAAGCACACACACAATTCATTTTTAAATGCACAAGTTGTTCATTTTCAGACATGCACTACTAATGATGTCAATATGTCTCAAGCAATAAATGCAATCAAACACATGACATACTGGTCAAGATGATGTATTGAAATGCACATTCAAATCAAAATTACGATGCACTCTAACTGCATTTAAATCGATAATCATCGAATCCACAATGTGATTGCAACTGGAGTGCATCATTGAGATTATGTTTCTTTCATTATTTTATTTCAAATGTGTATCTCAACAGTTTCAACAACATGCATAGTTTAAGCCTCGAATACCTAAAGTACATACAATATGAGAAACCAATGGTAAATACATCGAGGCAACAACATTCGAACATGCCTGTAATGCAAGAGCTAGGCCGCGTCTCACAACCGGATCATTTCTTGGATCCGGGCCCCATCTTGTCTTCCTTTCCAGTTTTCTTGCATTGTCGTCTTTTTTACTGTCAGCATCTACATTGGCACTTCCGTCAAGGTCGACACCATCCTCGACATCAAACAAATTTCTTTTGCGTAGAAGAAGCGTCTTCTGGCCTTTAGGTATGATAAAGGACGGTTTCGTGTTATCTCCGGTTTTCACAGGAGGACTTTGAGAGACTGCCACATTAGGTTTATTTCCAACAGACGAGTGCACATCACTTGAAGTTTTGGCTACGGACGAGTTGATGCTTGAGTTCGATGATATCGTTTCTACTTGTTTCTTCATTGAAATTGCAGTAAGTTCGTTCCGTATTTGCGACATCAACTCATCATGAAACTATGCGTCGATGTTCTTAACAGATAGTTCACGTGAATATGATGCTATCAACTTATACCACGTCACAGATGGACATTGTCGTCCATATGAAAGGATTACACACAAAATCAATACCTCGATCAATATAGGTCACACCACTAAGTTGTGAGGTTTTCAAGCTTTGTTGATCATCGTCAAGCTCCAATGCATGACAACAATGTTCCTAAAACCACAAAGTCGTGAAATTTGAGGTGAAGATGGATCGGCATTGAAATTCAAAGTTTTGGGTTGTTAGTAAGTGTATTTTGTTTTGCTCGGGTGGCAACTCAACCTGCAATGGATGCAATGAAACGAAGCTTTTTGTGCAACAAGGATGCGGACATACTAAAAATCGTTGTTTTTCAATATCCACTCCTTACATAACCATCAAATAAAGAACGTTCCATGTTTATAACAAGTAAGTTACCAAGTCTCACATCAAATAACATGCGGTGTTTGGAAAACGTTGCATTGGATGCAACACACAACCGTTTGCATGGACACCTTGAATCATTATTATTGTTCTTTATTTATAAAAAAATTAGCTCACCAAGTTGTTATGCAAACTTAAAGAACCGAAGTTGGAACACCTTGTTTCACATGCACAAGACTCACCATCATGCAATGTCCATGTTCTTACCATGGCATGACATTGTCCATGAGAAGACAAATCAAGAACCACCATAGAAGTAGTTAGGTGCAAGTTTGATTATCATTGTAAATCGAAATAAGTGTATGTGAGAACATTAAGTGATTTATGAAACATTTAAGTAACCAATTGTTATGTCGACATGATCTTATTTGGAATATTATAATACTCCAAGTTTCCATTACTAGCTTACACTTGTTTCATAGCCGTGTTTACATTGTATTGAAGACCATAAATAGTATAATTATGCCAAATTTATGCTCGTAGGTAGCAAAGCAAGCGACACAAACATTCTTCTTTGCACAAACACTTGATACATCACTAAGAAATGAATGCCTTGATGGTTATCACAAGATAAAATGTTTTTGTATGTTTGAGTCAATATTTGATCAATACCATCATAACACTATATTGATCCTAGGGTTATGCTATTCACGATTGAATGCTTTTGGATGGTATATAGACCCGAATGACGCTCGTACATACGTTCAATTATATGTATAATGTATTCATAAGTGTATCCAACCAATTTAGTAGGCACCAAGTAACAAACATCTACTTTTTTGGGGTCAAGTTTGTAGGTACACTAGTAGAAAACTATGCGAAAAAAGAACTGCAACTGTTTCCCATTGCGGTTCTTTTGACCACCATGATATGCAATTGCTAAACGACTACATATTTTTCTTTTTTGTTTTGTGACTGCAATTCTAATTTTTTTGGGGGCGTGTAATATACCGCTGGAAAGGTATTTTCAAGACCTTTCTAACGGTATATTACAAGCCCCCCAAATTCTTAGGATTTCAATTGGTAAACCAAATAAACAAATATGTAGTCGTTTAGCAACTGCAAAGCAAGTTGCTCAAAAGAACCATAATGGGAAAACGACTGCGGTTCTTTTTCACCTTTTTTTTGCATAGTTTTCTACTAGTGGTATTAGGCAAGCAACCAATTGTACATCTATGCACAAACATTTGAAACACTAGTAAGGATTGAATACTTTGGTGAGTATCATTAAATAAGAGAATCTTTGCATTCTCGAGGCACTATTTGGTTTAGAATTCATGGCGTTTGTGTAAGCTTGTCCATTGTAAATGTAGAGTCTCTAGTTCAAACAAGTCCACTACAAGTTGAGGGTTAATTCATTCTAACTGGAATCCCACTAGATTAATTTGGGGTCTTTGATGCTATTTTCGTATAAATAATCCCAAGATATTCATTTATATGCTATTAAAAAATTTCCTACATTTTCATCTTCCCAAAAGATGGGTTCACATAGACACCATGAATCCCTAGTTGTCGATATTTGGGTTGATACCATCCTATTGACGGCTTCGGATTTGTGGTTGTCTATGTAAACTCATCCATTATGGATGAAGGGGCCTTGTGAAAACCATGTCCCCTACATGTTGAGGATTGATCCAATCCAATGAAACTCCCATGAGACCAATCCGAAGTCTTTGATGTTGTTTCCGTGTTCAAATCCTATGAGAATAATCATTTATTGGCTATAGAATAACAATTCAATATGTATTGACCTTCATAAAGGATGAGTTTATGTAGACCTCACGAATCCCTACATTGTTTATGATATTTAGTGTCACATGTGTAACAATGTTACTTACCTTATTTTGAGGCACATGCTAGGTTACACTAACAATCAACAACTTCACCATTAGTGTCAGCTCGTGACACTTGGAGTTCAAGTGTGCTTACTAATATATTGGCATGAGTATGTTTAGTAGTGTAACGAGGCTTATGCATGTGTTACACAATGGTCTACAAGTCGACGAAAGTGTGCACAAATGACATTTGGCATTAGTATGCTCAAAAATATATTCCTTATTGGTTACCACAATGTAAACACACGACACTGGCCATTAGTATGCTCAATAATACCTTCCCCTTGCATATTAAAGCGCAAACTATCATCTCAAATATCCCAATGTGCTATGCTAAATGTCATAGTGTAAATAAAACGTTCAGTTAAAAAAAAAACTAAATGTCATATAGTACTAAATACAATATTTAGTGCAGTGATACTAGGTATTGTGAGTCTATCAAGTGTTGAGGTTCTTAGATGGTATATAGACACGTATGATACCAAACATATACATACGTTACAATATACGTATTATATATATGCAGATTCGTAAATACATTCAGCCACCGAACAATGAATGTGGGCTTTGTCTTTGTCAGGCTCGTAGGTAGAAACAACGTAGGCAACAAATCACACTACATTCTTAAGGCTAAAAGTATGCACGAAGATTTGAAAAAACTTTTGAAAAGTTGGAGAGGGATTTGATCAGTTGCTCCGAAGGATGGGATCAATCTTCGAAGAGTATGTAGTTTTGATGAACAAATATTAGGTATTTGGTATGGTATGGTAGGTATGTGTATTGGCCACGCAGCTAGGGTTTGGTGCTCGGGGAGGAAGAAATTTGGTTTGATCGCATCGGCCGTGGTCGCATTGCATTTTGCGTTGGATGTGATGGAAGGCAGCATCAGATAGATGCATGGAAGAGTAGTTCCTATAAGTGTGGCATCGTGATCGTCATCAAGATGAGTGGTGCCAGGTTGTGCGGCACTTTGGCGGACCTGGGGTTTGAAGGGTGGCAGCTTCTAGACCCGGATAGCTTCGAGTGGCCGTTCCAGTACGAGGACACAAGACCGCTGCTCGATTTCTTGTGCACTAATCTGAGGCCGTCCAATGTGCTGTCGTTGCCGGAGCTTCTCCAGTAAGTGGACGAGGCTGAGCTTCGTTTTTGTGTTTTGCTTGTGTTGCTTTGTTCCAGTTACCAAAAACAGAGTTGAGAAGGAATATGAGACGGCTGGGTGATGGATTACGAAAATGTGGTGGATCCATTTGCATAATAAGTGGAAGGTGGTGGATGGAAATCGACAGCTGCATTGCTGTCTCGAGCTTCTGCAATGTGCAAATGGCCTCAGTTCCGTTCTGTTAACATTATTTTCTCGATGCTACTATGTTGCAATTTCGTGCCAATGTGGAATAAATGTGGAAACCAGGATCTTCTTATACGGTGTAAATTGTCGGTTGACAATCGGCCAGTTACATTTTGACTGCCCGAGCTCCTGCAGTATGTGGATGGCCTCAGCTCCATAATGTGTGCTTTCGATGCTTAATGCAAGAAGTGTGTGCAAGAAAGCGTTGTTAAAGGAATGTGAGACGGCTGAGTGATGGATTACGTAAAATATGGATCCTTTTGCATAGTGTGAAGTGTTGAATGACAATCGACCGGCTGCATTTCTGTTCTTGAGCTTCTGCAATGTGCCAATGGGCTCCTCAGCTCTGTGTTGTTCATGTTTTATTTCTCGATAGTAGAATTTTGTGAGTTCTTGCCAATGTGTAAGGAATGTCGAAGGCCTGGGCAATGGATTACCAAAATTAGGATCCTTTATATGGTGTAAACGCTTCGATTGACAATCGGCCAGTTACATTTTACTGGCCGAGCTCCTGCATTATGTGGATGGCCTCAGCTCCATAATGTATTCTTCTTTGTGATGCAAGAAGTGTGTGGTTCCTTCTAATGTTGAAGGAATGTGAGATGGCTGGATGATGGATTGCTAAAATGTGGATCCTTTACATAGATTTCACATTCGACCAATTACAATGTACTGGCCGAGCTCCTCCAGTATGTTGACGACCTCCGCTCCATAATGTGTTTGTAATTTTCTCGATGTTACAACTATGTGGTTTCTTTGTCTGTAGAGGTCCATGAAAGAGCTGAGTGATGGATTACTAAAATGTTGACCCTCTATATGATGGAAAATATGGACGGAGAACAAACTAGATGCGTTTTCTGTACCCGAGCTCCTGCATTATTCTGCTTAAAGCAAGAATTATGTGGTTTTCTTGCACTATTGAAGGAATGTGAAAGAATTACTGTGTGATAGATTACTAAACGTGAATCCTTTACAGAAAGTAAATTGTAGATTGACAGGCGACCAGTTATGTCTCTGTGCCTGAGCTCCTGGAGTATTTTGGGATGGCCTCAGCTCTGTAATCGTTTCTTAAAATAAATTTCTTCATGAGAGCATATGAGATTTCCTTCCCAGGAGTTTGATGGAATTGATTGTTGGATCATATGATTGTAGGTTCCTTTCCACAAAACTTTGAAATTGGTAATTGACATTCTACTCCTCACTGTCATGTGTCTATTTTAGGTACAATGAGCTCAAGGGAGAGGGCAAACTTCTTGAGGTTTGTTCCAAGCGTGCTTCAATTTGCTGGTTATGTGAATCTCACCTACAGTTACCTATTAGAATAAAGTTATAAGGAGATCCATAGCAGACTTATCTACAGAAGTCAAGAAAGGATCTACTACTGCATCAATTATGCATACAATAAAGAATGTTGTGATGAATTCTCACTGAGAGGTTCAAACCATGACTTAAATTGCCTAGAAGCCTTGAGAAGGCTTCTTTTTACTTTTAGAATATGGACCCTCAGGGTTAATGTAGGGCTATTGCTACAAACAGTCTCTTTAGTATCTGTAAATAGTTTCTTTTTGTAACCATATCATAATATGAGATTGGGTGTATTTTACAGGGGGAAGATCTAGACTTTGCATATGGGAGTATCTCAGCATTTGCAAGCAGGCGGACAAATCAGGAGGCCATATTAGGAGCTGAGGAATCTATTAAAGAGATCAAGTATGTCAGTGCTGTAAAAAAATCCTTTTATTTAATCAAAAGAAACTTCGATCATATTGTCATGGAGCCGTCTTATAACATCTTTCTGCATTTTATTGTATCAATATCTTTTATTCTCTTATGCATATCTTATTTTATTTCTGTTGTGTTTTGTTAGGTGTTCTACTCTCAGTGAATCCTGTAGTATCACTTGTTGCATACAGTGGGTTGTTTATTTTGACAATGGATGTTTGGAACCTCATCTATGAATATTAAATGTCTCACATATGTGTAATTTCTTACCGTGATGATTTCAATCAGAGAGGCAACAGTATCATACAAAGCTGAGGCCAATGCTTTGCAAAAACGATTGCAACGACTACAGTTTCAGCTGGAATCATTAGGTGGCCAGACTTCGTCCCTTATACAGGGGCGTAGAGCTCGAACTGCTGCTGCAGCAGGTGCTGTTGGGAACCTTCAGGTGGTAGAGGAGAAATTGGCTGGTCGTAACTTGGAGGTAGGCTGTTGCAATGGTACCATGATTCATAGAGGATTTGATTGCAAGTTTATCACAAATCCTTGAAGAGAAAACATTTTCTGTTTGAGAGGTACTTATTGTTGAGGCTGTTGCAAATGGGATATCTGTGTTACCTTGGGGCAGCTCAATACTGTGCTGGAAAAATTGTCGTCATCAGCCTGCGAACTCTCATACTACCACTCTGGAGAAGGTGCTTTTAATTGCCATTTGTTTTACTTTCTGGACTTCCTACTTTATCCAAATGTTCTTATCTCTACGTTAGTACTAGAGATGAATGTCTCAATGTTCAACCCTAGAGTCATACACTTAGTTTAGTGTGTTTTAACAATGTTAGTTCTTTAGTTTTTGATCCTTTGTTCTGGTTAATGATCTTCATATGTGTTGGTGCAAAATGAGTTTGACATATATTCTAAGTTTACCATTTCTCCATTCTTGCCCATATGCTAATAATGAAGTTCTGTGACAGAGGAGGGAATTTATATCTCTTTTGCTGACTTGCGGCCTTACACCAGCCAAGATCAAGCTTGTACAAAAGTTCTCAGTGATTGGTTTTCCAAACAGTTTGATGTGGTCTGTAACATTCTCTACCTGCATGTTTTATGATGTCAATTGTATAACACCTTGTTATGCACATAAGCTTGTGTTATTCCTGTAGGCCAAGGAGGTCATGTTATCCTTTCACTTGTACATACTTGCTGGCCTTCTGTCCTCTTCTCTTAATTCTATTCCATGTTTCTGCTTGTCATTTGCTTGTCATTTCACTGTGATTTCAGTTGGTTGTGGCATGGGTTATGTGATAACCTGAGCGTCCTAGTTGTGCTGGCTCCATTTACTGCATTGGGGCTGATTACAGAAATATTTAAATGTGGTTCTAGTCTATATTTCTGTGGCTTTTTAAAAGTTATCCCTATTGGTCTTGGCATGTAGCTGGTTTTTGATGTTGATGTTGTGATTTCAGGGTCCTTCCCGACTGGTTGCAGAGGAAGGGAAATCAAAGTGTGCATGGGTGACACTTGATGATGTGACTAACCGTTTTATTAGGGGTAAGTTTACATGTGGTCACATAATCAGGACAACTTTTCTGATGTGCAAATCTTCAGTACTTTGTGCTGTAAAGAATCACTGTAATCTTAACCTGTTGGAAAATTGGTGGTTGCAATTGAATTGTAGTGCTTTTTTCCTTTTCTTAGACCTTGTTTTAGGTTTAAGTACTGGCTGCTCAATAGTTCCTCATGTACAGGAGATTCAGAAAGAACGTATCATCGTCGGGTAGTGGAGCTCCAGCGTCTCAGATCCATGTACATTGCCTGCCTGTCCTCCTCACATTTGTCACATCTATATATATATATATATGTATGTATTAAACTATATATTTTGTAATTCACTGGTGCTCCACTTTTAGCCCTGGAGTCAAAAATGTGATAATCATAGTGCACTTACCAAATAATTGTGGTTGTGTTATCTCTTGCTTCATGGAATGTAGGTGCTATGGATGTTGTGATTTTGATTTGTTTTTTAGCAATTTTAGGTGTTTATTCATTTATTACTTTTTGTGCTTTGTTGCTAGTGGATGCATCTGTTGTGGAGATTGATGGGGTTTGATATGCAGATTTGGAGTTAGTGAGAGACAATGGGTTGAAGCTCATGCAGAGAAGGCTAAACAACAGGCTCTGCTTTTAACAGCTCAGATGCAATCTTCTGCAGATCAGGCCCATGTCCACTCTGATCTACAAACTCTTAGGTGATGTGCGATCCACTTCTATGCTAACAATTCATGTCGGTTCTTGAAGATTGGAGTTCTTCTCCTTCTTCTGCACATAATGTATACCTTCAGTGGTGCAGTAGTTTGTGCTCTGACTGTTCAATGCTCCAATAGCTCATAGAAAAAAGTCAGCGAATTTGCATACATTGTCTATGGCCAGCCGAAATTGATTCATAGTTCTAAGTTTGGTTGATGTTCTTAAGCTTTGCACTGTGTAGTGTATGTGCTTACAAACTGGAGGGTCAGTGGACAAGCCACCCACTGGATTGTACTTATGCCATCGTCTTATGCCGAATAGGTACGAACTAGAGATGCTATTGCAAATCTTTGATTTTTGGGTGTTGTTGGCATTGTTGCAGGCGTAAGTACACAGAGGTTGGTAGTGAGCTATACACACTTGCACAGAAGGAAGAAAAGCTGCTCACTGAGGTCAGACTTATGCTCTGCAGACTTGCTTTACCTTTGTAGCTCAGCTGCAGTGACCTCACAGTCACATCCCTAAGCTGCCTTTCTTTGTAGAGGAGAGCTCCAAATGGCTACCACAGTACAGAGTCTAGAACTTTAGTTATGCTCCAATTCTTTCCTGTCCTAAGTGGGTATGTTTGTATCTTCGCATCTGCAGCTTAGGAATAATTGATTGGTGACATGTGAAAGGTGTACAGAACTTGACTGAGCACTTCTTGCCATCACAAATAAACTGAAGAATTCATAGGTGAAAGTTTTTTCTTACACTTCCTGGTGTCAGTAGACTTGGGAGTCATGGCTGCTGATTTTGTCATTGTCATTTGCAGGTTATTCCTAGCCTCTGTTGGGAGCTTGCTCAACTGCAAGATACATATATTCTCCAAGGTTACCACCCATAAGCATACTCTATTATTAGCAGATTTGTATTCACCAAAGAGGCCAGCGATAAGCAGCTCGATAATCAGGATTCTACCTAGTTAGAACTTGTGGTACAATAGTAACTTGTGAAAGTGAATTAAGATGACACTTTTGTTTTCCATTGTGATACTTAATTGGTTGAGAATGTTATGGCTGCTCACTATCTGCATCTTCATGAAGATGTAGAGGAGTCTATTGCAGGATAGTGTGGTATGCCTGCAATAGATAGGCCTGATATGATTTTGGTTGTGCTTATTGATAATATATCTTGCCAAACTCATTTGCAGGTGATTATGATTTGAAGGTAATGCGTCAAGAATATTATATATCGCAACAAAAGAAGGTACCTTGTGGTCATAATCCATTGAAGTCTTGGTACTGTAAATTGATTGAATGGTCACTTTTGAACCTGCAATCTTTTGGTCTCTTTTCAGAGGACATAGTTCAAATGACGTATCCAATTTGTGCTTATTATGTGAATTGGTTGAAGAAATTAACAAGTCTTTTTCTGCTCATTGGGTGCCCATGGGTTGAGTTTTGCTAATTACAGAACCTGAAAACCCCTTCTAAGTTTGCTTCATCAAGAATGTGCAGCAGGTTTCTAACTTACTGTGATGGTGACAATGTTTGGGCAGTTCATAGGATTTTTAGTGGATCAATTGGCAAGACACCGCTTCCTACAAGTTGCCTGCCATTTGGAACGAAAAACAACAAATGGTGCCTATGAATTACTACGACTTGTCGAGGCAGAGCTGCAGGCCTATACTTCGAATACGTTAGGTCGCATTGTAAGTATTCTTAGCTTTTTACAAATGTTTTTGTACAGAGGGCTGTTTTGTACTTGCATAGCCATGTTAGGGCCAGGCATCAGGTACCTTGTTTGAAAGCATGTTGGTACGAGTTCGATAAATGGGCTCTTGCTATTGTTATTTTGCTGGAGTTGACAATGTGGTTGTCTGTTGTTGTGTGGAGTAGGAGAGGTGTATGGGATTAATTTTTGCAGGGACAGAAGCTCAAGAACAGGGAGGTGTTGATGACCGGGACACATTCCTTCATAGAGTCCGAGACTTACTCAGCATTCATGCATGTATGTGTCTACACCAATCCCTCTCTGAGTTGTTCTGGCTTAATTGTTAGAATACAAGGAGATGCTTATGTGTGGAATCCTTCCATTTTGTCCCTTATTGAATTTGCTTTCGACTGCAGTTGAGCAGGGTGGACTGCTGCAGTATGTGTCCGCACCAGGTCTGGTGCAACAAATTAACCAGCTGCAGACTGAGCTTCAAACATTACGAGACGAAATGCACCATTCTTTGCTTCAGGACAAACACAAGTGCATCAATGACCTGCAAGTTTCTTTGTCCTTTAACCAGCTCCAATATTAGTATCACTGGTGGATTGAAATTTCTTATTTCGTGCATGGTCATATACAGCCTCATATAGCTAAGATCTGATATGTAGCATGTATGTAACCTTGGCAGGTGTCATGTGATTCATAAAATGCAGCAGCTTCTGTTTGCATCCTCAACAACTGCACAACCAATTCTGAGTCCCTGGGTAATGATTTTTTCAGTCTCTGTTTTCTACTTGTGATGTTCTTTAGCAGTTGTTACCACACCCAGCTCACCGTTCAGAAAACTAACAAAGTGGATTTGTCTTGGTAATTTTTGGACCTATATATATTTTTCCTACCTTTCAGTTCAACCTTTAACGAGAAAGAACAATCTATACCAATCTAGTGGTCAGGCTTGTAATTGTTTTGTAATACTTAGGGACTGACGAGTCGCATTTGATGAAGATTTGGTCAGTTTTTGAGAGCAGATAATAATTTTTTAGGTGGTGGCTATTTGCCGTCCACCTATTCAAGAGTGTACAGGAAGGGACAATGTGTCCAGCAGGAATTTCTCACATTTTTGCCCTATAGGGCAGAGATTACGTGGGCCCACATTTCTAGAGACTGTACATGCTATTGCAAAGTTACATAAACCTTGGTGGAACTTCTGTGTTGGTCAGCCAGAAAGTCTTATGTCAGTAGGATGCCCTTTACTCTCAAGCTTAAATGTTGGTTTGCCAATGTGTTGTAGCCCCTGATGAAGGAGCTTGCTGAGATGGAGAAGGTGAATTCGCTGCTTTCTTCAGCGATTGAAGAGGTTACACGAGAGCATCGGGAAAAGGCAGAGGTAATTTTCTAGTTTCAACTTATCCACTTCCTTTACATGCTACTGAGTTGTATACTGTCCACTTGACAAGGTTTTCCAACTATACAAGTTAAGTACACTCTGTTGAGTCTGCACTGGCCATTAAAACTAAGGAGAAGTCTTTCACTAACGGCTATTTGTTGCAAGCTCAAGGAAGCTTTGTGTATACCAAAAGGTGCCTTTAATATGGGAGGGTTCTCATTTCAATGATAGCAAAAGCATTTTGATGCTGTACAGGTTTGAGGTTTACTGTATGCACGTGTGATGAGTTGATGAGTAATATGCCATGAATGTGAACAAGGTTCCTACAAGTTCTTTCAATGTTGTGCTGAATGTGGTCCTGAATGTGGTGAGTTTGATGGGGCTTATGGTTGCAGATTGTGAAACACCATCCTCATGAAGTAGGGAGAGAGAGGCAAGTTTTTGTGGACTTTTTTTGTGCACCTGATCGCCTACGCAATCAAGTGCGAGAGCTTTCAGCCAGAGTGATGGCTCTTCAAACTTGACATGTCCCAGGATAATTTTGCCTATTTGTACAACATCACCTTTTATGTATATACTGTCTGTATGAACAATTTCATCATTGCTGATTTACTTTTCACCATTCACCAATCACCATTCACCTAGATAACAGCAACATGGCTGCTTTGTTTAATTTGAAGTTGGTTGGGCCCTTTGTTTTATCTACTCAAAGGGGGTAGCCGAGGGTCATAACTTTGTTATGAGAGCTCTGAAGTTGACATCAGAGTTTGTCTCCACAGTAGGGCTTTATCATAGCCATAGTTGACCTTGTACACGGAGGCCTTTCAACCTTTAGTATGAAAAGATGGGCCAGAGATACCGAAGGGTAGTCAAACAGTAAGGGTGAGTTTCCATATAGGCTGTTCGCCTGCTAGATTTTAGATAATAGTGGGTTGGAGGTGTTCTCAAGTACAAGTTGCCAACCAACCACATTCTGGTGGCCTACTAGAATGTGGAGGGCCGTGGACATGGGCCACTAGACTTCCATGCGCCCGCTTTTTAACCTACAAGTGCCAGTCATTGAAGGATTTGAAGACCCATGGTCTAGAACTCCATCCTTGTTAACTTGGAGGAGGAAGTTAGTTGGTGGGCCCGGATTTGAGAAATCCTAAACCCTAAACCCTGAAACCTATGATTTTGTACACATGTACATCTGTATTGAACATTCACTGAACCCTAAACCCTCAGTAGTGAAGTACCCATTTGGGAACCTTGGGGCTTGTCCTTGGAGGAAGACCTGCAAAAGATGTTTGCCTCTTAAAGCATCAGACAACATTCTCCAAGGTCCCTTCAAATTGTCAATTGTGCTTCACTACTATTTGGAAGCTACCACACAATGTCTTCGTGTGCTGATTATATCTCGTATATTTCTGCAAAGTTGGTATGGTCCTTTGGATTTGTAGCCCAACATTGCCCAATCAGTGATGAGGAAGAAGTGATAGGGATGCACTTCCAACCAGATGCGCCTGTGGTAGCACAAGGTTGCATGTCCATGCTTCAATTTTGAGCAATTTCTGACGCAATGAACTTTGCAAACAACAGAGAGCAGTGAAAGGAGGATGACAGAAGTGTATTTGCTGCTCAATCTCCTGTGACAGAATCTTCAGCTCTATTTCGGCTTTCAAAGTAAGGTAGACATGCCTAATTTCAAAACCACAATAATCTAAACACCGACATTTTGAGTGGTACATGGTTAGCTGTGGATCTAAAGGTGGACACCAAAACACATGTGTTTAAAGAGATTGGACTAGTACGTGCTCGGAATATGCTAACCATTCTACTCTCAATGATGAATATGATTGAGGGTACGTATGTGACCACTTAACGAGCATGAGAATCTTCACTTTGATAATGAAGAAAATATTAATATAAGCTCCGTAAATTGAGGCAAATGACTACGGACACAGTTTGGATTTGCTAATCATCTTGCACTAACTGCATGTTTGATATCCTACAAGTAGTTGGTGCAGACAACTAAATCACAAAATATAATAAGTGGCAGGAAGATCAACTTACAATGAGAAGTTGCCTACTGAAGATTGAGTTTCTGCAAGCCGAGAATTTAAACCAAAAGGGAGGTAAGAAGTCCCTGACAGTGACACTCCCAAGATTTTTGCTCACTTTGGGTCTCTTCTCATTCTTGCAAAATTTCAACTAACGCATGTGGGTGTGATTTGGTTCGTTTTTCATGTTGTCCGACTTCTACCAATTAGATTTAAACAAAGAAACTTTGTGTTACATTAGCAAATCTGATGTAGTATCAACAAAAAAAACAACAACCAAAAGGATTGAAAATCATACCTTCCATTATTTAGTTATGTTTAGTGGAAGTGTATATTTGTTAATTCCTTAACTGAATACATAGGCCCTTCCTATTGTGTTCACTATTGAGTATGGAGTAGTTGGTACAATTCAAAGACATAGTCCAATCTCTTCTAAATATGGGTCTTTATGGTGCTTGTTCATTAATCCTCACCAAATCACACACCAATCATTAATAGGTGTTTGATTAGAAGAAGTAACCCAATAACACCCATACCTTAGGCTAGCAAATGGGTTAGAAACATGCCCATCAAAAATAAAATTCAAAATATTTTTGTTGTGGCCCCTATAAAATTGTCAAAGTGTATTGAAACATTGGTCTTTTGGCGTCACACGAGGGTCCCCTTATGTTGGATTGCTAGGTGAAAATACCACAAAATTAGTTTAAATCGTGTGCAGGTCTTGTATTAAATGAGGATATTGTTGAACGTTTGTTGAACAACTTCTTACATTGTCTCATTGAGCAAGTATATCCTAGGTTAGCCATTATGATTAGCCAACGGTGGTGCTCTTCCTAAGCCGCTTCTACTCTTTCTTCCACCACCACTACAATTGGCCAAGGTGGTGCTATTTTGTAATTTATGCCGCATATAATTAGCGGCTTTTAACTTTAGCTTTCTTAATGCACCTATTGCACTCGCTTGCTGGCAGTTCAAGGATGAAAATCCATGGCATTTAATCAGGTCAAGGGACACAATAAGGGCCGCAAACTTTATTTTCTAGGATGTAAGTGCTTTTGTATAGGTTGAGTGACACAAGTTCATGAGTGCTCATCCTCTTCCTCGTCTACATGCACTATTCACCAATAAAGACATATTATACATGTGTTTGTATGGAAGATATGGTTATCTTCCACCAATGTTGGAGTTAATTGAATCTTTAATAAAGATGCGCAAGAGCATCTAATGTATTTGATGACTTTGATATGGTTATGCTTCTCAGGGGTAGCATTGTTCCAGTTGCACACACCATAGATCATGCCATGCGAAGGAGGAGTCATGTCCACATTCTCCGGAAGCACCATTGTAAATGAACGGGCAAGTGCCATTCATTGGTGATAGGGTTCAAAAGTTGGACTATAATGGATGACAACCTTCCCATCTCGTGTTATTGGGCGTTGTGCACTAGGACCACCTTGGTGGATTACAAGGTACATACCAAAATGAACACTTTTAAATCCACTAACTTCCAATAATGAGGCCTTCAACGGAATCAAAGCATTTGTACGTGCCAAACAACAAGCACAAGGGGTTGGACATAACACCATACTCAATTGGCCACCCAGGCACCCATTTTTTTTTTTATCATTAGGGCAAAAGCATAAAGTTTTGCAAGTGGACCTATTCATGTTCTTCGACTTGAAGAGGCCACCATTATAGGGCATAGGAGTGAAAATGCCAACTTTCGTCTTGCAAGAGGCCATGCCTCATGCGTGTATACAATTTTGAAAGTCATTGAAATACATGCAATGTGCCAGAGATCCTGCTACACATTGGTCTTTGCAATTAATCCTTAAGGACATTGGGAAGACTTTTTGGGGATGTTGAAATTCATAGTATCCGGTCTATGATATTCATTCTCTGCACCCACGTCATCAGTCAATCTCCATTTGTTGCTCCCGAATTGATTCTCTCGTTCTAAATGAGGCTCCATGGTTGCGTATTTCCTAATAACTTTGGCAAACATTGCAAGTTACGATAATTGGCATCTTGCAACACAAAGCAACAACTCCAACTTGTTAGGAAACCTCCCAGTTATACCTCTTTCCATGAACTCCGAGAAACGGGACTATTGAACCAATGCTCTGACCAAGTCAATGATAGTTGCCTCAAATAAATATATATGTCTTTTTTACATGACATGCCATGCAATTTATGGTTAATGGTCTTGGCGAGATTGCAAGTGGACATTCTCGTATCCTCCTCCAGTACCATGTTGTCCTTGACAACAACAACAACAACAAAATGAGATGAACGCATATAAAACATGACAAAGTTGTGAATGTTTTATGAATAAAAGTCAGAGACAACTGGTTGTGAGACTTACATATCGAATGCAACAACTTTGGTTCGGATTTATCTCTTGTTTCATATCAAAGCTAGAGATAATTAAGTGGCATTGATGTGACATTACTTTCCCACCAAATCTCAACAGTGCCCACTCAAGAAAATACCCCTACTAGTTTGAAAAACCAATCTTAATTTTGAATATACAATCCATTAAGGGGTAGCTTGGGCCCCAAGTTCCTTGGACCCAGACCTTAATATAAACTCACCCTAACTTCTCACTTTCTTTGTAACTTCCTCCTCCTCCACCTTCCTTCCTACATCCCTTATGCATCCTTAGGTTTTTCCATGCCTTCATGTACAATGTAAGTTCCAATTATTGGCTAAGTGTTGACTATCATGTAATACCTTCAAGTTTTAGAAAGTAATACTATTAGAAGAAGTCATATGATTGAGTGGCACAACGTTGACTTTGAAGTTTGTTTCCGACAAAAGTTTATACTTGCAGGTGATCAATATACAAGCCAAATCCCATAAGATTTTGACTCTCTTTGTGTGAGTTGGATATGTCAAAAGGGGTGGTGAATATAACTAACAAAATTAACAAATTGATGACGTTTATTTATTTATTTTGAGCATGATTACATTGTGAATTGTCTTTCTTTTAAAACAAGTGTCAAACCTTTAAAAAATAGGCAAAAACTAAGACTTTGACTTTGACTTTAACTTTAACTTTAACTTTAATGTTTACTTTTACATTTTCACCCCATTATTTCTATTATAAATAAGTTCCAATCATTCTTCATTCTTGCACCAGTATTCATTTCACGTGAAGACATTGACCACTTATGAGAATGGGTTGACATACTACCAAAGTCAAAGGATTAAAAGTTGAAACCGATACTTTACTTTCCACACCAATTTAACTAAAAGCCAATCGTCATTTGAGCATCAATATTCACTCCATTGAATACATTACATCCTCTCGAATTGGACAAGGTTGGCAAAAATTTAGTCAGTATGGATCCCAATAAGACAAGTAGTGATGAACCTCCCGCAAAGAAGCAGAGAAGACGTGTCGCTCTAGAGCCGGAGGCTTATAGGGACCAACTGAAAACGTGTCCCAAATGTGGTGCAAGTGGTGGAGAAGACATCAAGTTTAAATACTTGAACAACAAAAAGGAAAGCCAAGCACGGTATCAGTGCACAAAGTGCACACACAAGTTCATGTTTAGATATCAACGAAAATCGCATCCGAATGGCTACCCAAAGGTACATCAAAGGCAACAAACAACACCGACTCCTGGCATTGCAATCGATTACAGGCAACCAAATACTTCACTTGCACCGAATGAAAATCTCTATATTGAGCAACAAGGTGATCAATCGCAACATGCATGTGATCTCGCTGCACACGAAAATTTGTTTGTCGAGCAATTTTCAAATGCTCAACAATGGACTGATTTACCTGCACACGATGGGTTCCCCGACTTGGCGCAAGGTGATCAACAAAGCCTACACGACATAGTTACTAAAAGTGTTGAGGACATGCAATCTTCAAATACTCTACCGACGTTCACGGGTCCACTTGCACATGATGTGACCCCCTACGAGCAGATTGATCAACAAAGTTTGTGCAGCATCGGAGCAAACGGCATATCTGATGATGTGCAATCTTTGGATTCAGAAATTGTGTCATCCTTGGGTTCACCTACACATGCTGAAACCCCTTATTGGCAAGTTGACGAACAAAATTTGCGCAACATTGGCGCAAATGACATATTTGATGATGAGAAATTTTCAGATTCTGAAGAGTGGAATTTATTTGCCCACAGTGAGTTCCTTGAATCCTATATAAATGCTCATTAATGGCAAGGTTGACGGGCATCATGAGCGAATGCTTGGTTATCATAAAAACAAGGACGCACGATCCATGCCACATAGAGTCTCTCAGGCTAATGGCGCTAAGTTAATCAGTGCCCAGGAAGTTTTTGGGCATAGTTGGTCAAGATCCTAGTGATTCTAAATCCAGCCGGTTACATGTCGAAATCTTTTCGTTTAGCTTTATTCAGTGAGGCATGTTCTATAGATTCTCAGTTAAACATATGTTAGGGTTTAACATATTCTCAAACTCAACTGGTTCATCCGTAACTAGCGGTCAACTCTCCCCGTTCATCGATGGTTCACCTTTGGTTGATAGTGTCTCGAAATAGGTTTTGAGTCTCTTAAATGCTTGAGAAATCAAACATGGAGATACTTGGACATAAATAAATAAAAGTAACATCGGAGTTTGGCTTGTACTCTGACGTGAATGGGAGCCCGTTCCTCTCTACCGTGTTCATGTTTGACCAAGCGTCACCGTAGGAGTACTTCCTCCCTCTCGGGAGGTGGGCTCCTATATTTTCGAGAGGGTGTAGTACCTAACGTCTAGTGGGGTATATGGGGGTATAGGGGGGTCTAACTGAGGTCCATGGGGGGGTCTACTGGGGGTTGTTTGTTGTCCAACTTCCTTTTGTTTAGTATTAAATATGTGAGGTATTTGATGGCAATTTGGTGTAGGTGTTTCATAAGTGTTTTTACCTTGGTTTTGGGTATTTTTAGTATTTATAGTTCTTTAATTGGTTGTTTGTGAATAGCCCCTCTAACACCTGCTGTAATGGTGATGAGAGGGTTGACTTGCGAGCCGGCTCTTCTAAGTGTGTGTATGAGTGGATTGTATTTAGTAGTTTTTTTACTGTGTGCATTATCTGGGAATCTGTCATGGCAGTAGGTGAATACAATGAATTGTACGGTATGTGATGGGGTGTGCCTTAAAGGAGGTCGGCTGTCTGTGGGAGCGCCTAGTACGCATAATATGTCTAGTCTCAGCCTAGCTAAGCATGTGCATGATGTAGTGGGACATGTGCATTGTAGTAGCCATTGTGGGACTGTGTTGTCTTGTGGTCTAGAGTTTTGGTGGCTTGCATTTACGAGTGTATAGTATCTTGTGTGTTTATTTGATTGAAGCGCATGTGACGATTTGGTGGACTGCTTTATTATGGTGTGCTATTCGCAGTCCCTTTATGTGTGGGTTTGAACATGTAGATAGTAGATGCGGCCATGTACCTATGGTATTGTTGGGGCATAGTGTACAGTTCAAATTTGGGTATAAGTTAGGCCAGAATACATGTTTACGGTGGTTACCCATGTATTGGGCGTATTGGAATTTTAGAGTTTGTGTGATTTGGGCCTCTGTGGTCCCGGGGGTTTTCCAAAATTGGTTGGAGAGTTTGTGGTTTATTTGGTCATTGGACGTCCATTTGTCTATGTATGTGAATTTGGATTGTGCTAATCTTAATTCTTGGTTCCTATGTACTTTGTTGATGTATGTTTGTAGGTTTCGTATGGCACCCATTTGGGTACATGTTGGGACCCCGTTGAGCTAGTACGGCGTAGTATGGGCTATATGTATCCTGGGGATATTGTCATGTTTGTTTAGGAGGGCTCCATCGTTTGCTAATTGATCATTATGCATGTGTGTGCTCTAACTTTTTGAATTATGATTTTGTGCGTGGACCATGTTATTTGATTGACTATAGCGGCTATGAGTAGTTTGTCCGGGTGGTTGTGTTGGGATGATGGGTGTCGTATGTAGTTATTTATTAGGTATATACTATTGAGGTTGACTGTGAAAATGTGGATATCTTGCGTGTGGTGTTGTGCACTTTGGATTGCTATTAGGATGGCGTTTAGTTCGGCTCTGAGGATGTTTTATAAACCTGGGAGTCTTTCCACAATCCTGAGGCTGTTGGCGGGGGAGTATATACTTGATCCGGTTGTGTTGCCTATACCATGTTCATCGGGGGGTATGAATGAGCCATCAATGTATATGCATTGCTGAGGTTTGAATTTAAGGGGGTGGATATTGTATAGTTCTATTGGTAAGGGGTGTGTAAAACCAATTTTTTGGCTATCGCCTAGCCGAAGTAGGCAAATTTTATTTTTTGATGAGATTCATCCGGCTATTAGCCACTGAAGACCATCCAGTGTGGAAAGAAAGGGCTATTGCCGTTGCAGAAGCGGTTAGACTCCTAACCGACTGACCCTCACCCTCGACGCTATGAGGAGGAGGTTGGCCATTGTCAAGACAGGCTATTTTCAAAGGTAGAATCAGGCATAGTCTCGTAGTTGATAGCAATAGACTTTACAGAGCACCAACACTCAGTGATTGAGGTTGGTTGGCTAGTAGGCAGCCCCGGCAGAAAGCTAGCGGGTTTAGACATAGTCTTGGAGTGCCGTGTGATGCGGGCTTCAGTAGATTTTGAACTTTGACATTGACAGTAAAGATTGTGATTTCAAGGCTATTATCTTAATGAATTCGGAGAGCAAGTTTATGTTGTATGTGTGTGTGCAATTATCTTGAAGTGTAGTGACTGTTTGGATATGTAAGAGCAAGATTGGCAAGTGAAAGTTAGGCAAGTAGTCTGTCAAGGAGCATGAATGAGATTGAGCAAAGATGGCAATACGTCAGGTGAGATGTGAGTAAGTTTTGGCGATAGGCCGATCGAGAAAGAGTCTGGGTGTAAAACTCAAGAAGTAATGTCTGCATAGATTAATGCCGTTTGAAGTCGGGCATAGATAAAGTTCTTGAGGGCAATGGTCAGTAGGATATGAATTACCCAGAAAGGCGAGTAAGATTGTGAAGGCTGTGAGAGCTATAGGCCAGTGGAAAAGAGTGACTCTATGACAATAATATGAGAGATGTAAGAGAGAGGTATAAGTCTTTGAAGGAAAGGCAAGTCTTGGCAATAAGTAAGAGTGATTTTTACCTCAGTCCGAGAGAAAGATAGAGAGGCGAGTCGCCGCAAGAAGGGCAATAGCCGGTGTGTAGGTTAACACATATTAGTTGAATAGCCGAAGCTTCAGAGCAGTCAGAGAAAGTAGAAGGGTAGCCTGAGTGGAAGCGACAGAGTCAGGGAGGCTTGAGATGAGCAAGGCCATTACCGAGAGAGATTGAGCGGCCATAGCCATGCTCGAAGGCTTAAGTCTGAGTGTTAAGAAAAGACACTACTGGGTGGCGAACACCGAGGTAGGGGTATAGCCTGGGTTGATTCGTTGTATCTGAAATGGAAGAAGACAACAAATCAGTGGCAGGTAGGCCATAGGCTGACAGGACGTTACCAAGAAGGAGGAGACATTACCGTCCGAGAGTAAGATTATAACCCGTGCAAGTTATTAGTAAAATCAGCAGAATAGAGCCTTAACACAGGATATCGCCTAGCTTGTTATGCTTTGCTTTATGTATTGACGATGTGGATGTTTTTGAGATGAGTTGCCAGGTTTACTGCAAGGCGAAGATGATGGCTATCAGCTCTGCAGTATTGGCATGATGGTTGTAAGTTGATTAAAGGAAGGTTTAAAATGTTGAATTATTGCCAATGTGATTTATAATGAGCAAAGACTATGCGGTTACAAAAAGACATTACCCCGGACTTTGTCCTGACTATGAGCCATTGACCACTTGCCAAGCTTTTGAGCTTCACGACGGAAATAGGTCAAAGACATAGAGTGATAGAGAACTTCCCGAAACATGACGGAGTCACTCACGACGGAATCATCACAAATGAACCCTTAAAGAGCGAGATAATTTAATATTGAAGAGAGTAAAGAGTGGGAATTACTACAAAATGTTATTAAGAACCTTAATCCAATGTGACATTAACCCTTATAGACACTAGCTCAGTCTTCCCTGTGACCTAGTTCCCTGGGTTTTGTTGTTTTAAGTGATAGCAAAAAACTAACTACATTTTGGCGCCGCTGCCGGGGAAGGCTGTGGTCGTCTTTTAAGGTTAAAATTGGAAAGGAACTAATAACAGATGGTCGGTGTCACCAATAATGAACACAACAAACAAATGGAGGTCTAGAGGTCGTAGTAATAGAGATAAGGTACGAGTTCGTAGAAGTCAAGACCAATACGACCCACCTGTGTCTAATTCTACCCTTCCTCCTAGACCTTACAAAGTTTGTCCATTGCAAGAACCCATTGTGAGAGTTGACAACCGAATCTACGAACTGTTAAGCATTTTCACTGATAGACTCACTAGATTAGAACATTACGTTTATAACACGTCGGAGAGATTAAAGAGAGATAAATACCGAGAAGATAATCTCCCAGGTGCGGAAGCACTATGGAGTCAAATCCAACAAGGAAAAACAAGGGAGGTTAGAGAAGATATTAGTGTACCTAGCGACCCAATTAGAGTCCGACCGAAGAACCGTAGAGGATACAATAGAGATGATCCAATAGAGTTGTCAGGAAAACCTAGGACAATCGACATAACCCAATGTCGTTATTGTTCTAGCTAATCCTCGACAAACTAATGGAGTGGTGTTGGCAAGTCCCGGAATCTGCTAAATTAAAAATATACTCGGGAGGGTATTTATTTTCTGCTTTGTATAGATTTTTCCGCTTCACTTATCATGGGAACGGAATCTCTATTGCACCTGAAGTGGCCTTACCCAAGGAATTTATAGAGCGATTTATAGCGTTACCCTTAGATTTACAGTGTAATATTACCAACCGCATTTGGAACCAAGGAAAAGGTTATAGACGAGTCGTTGTGAAGGAAAATTCCCTTGTCTTACCCTTGTCCCTTTGGTTCTTATTTTGTGTCTACGGAAGATTAAAGAGTGTAACGTCGAAAGTAGTACCACCAGTTGACGGCACATGGCAAGGAACTAAATTGTCCAGGACAGAGTATAAATTTGTGTTCGGAAAACCGAATTACAGAGCTACACCTTTTATACCTGATTTCCTGGATCGAAATCCTTTATATTTTAACCCAATTGATTTTAGAACGATATGTTCGTAGAGGGTTAAGTAATTAGAGAGAGGCAGTCAAACTGGAACCTGCTCATGAAAAATCTCACTCTCAATCTGCATCCGTGAGGAGAGCAGCTAGCGATAAAGCTAGAGAAGATAGAGCAGCAGCCAGAGAGTATAGAAGACAATTACTTGAAAAGAGAAGAAGTTGGGTTCAACCATTTTTAGAAGAAGCGAGGGGAGGCTCCGATAGTACCCCGGAAGGCAAATTTGAGACCCCTTTAGGTAAACCTACAGTAAGTGGTGAGAGAGATTTTTTGTCACCCAAAGTTTTATTTGCTACAGAAGACTCACCTACTCCATCGCTGTGGGCTACGGCTTATGAACCCACCCCATCCCCTCATATTAGTTTACAAGGAAACCCACTGTACACACCATATACGCCAGCAATTAATTTAAACGTAGCACCATTATTCAATATGGCAGCTAATCCACCTAGAATCAACAATTAATTTACCCTACTTTTTGGGTAGACCAGGGACAGATCCTGATGTCCATGTGAGGAAATTTGAAGTTGCATGCGGTGCAAATAGTGTTCCACTCAATAAAATAATGGAAGTATTTGCAGCCACTTTGCAAGAAAATGCATTTTTATGGTTTTCCCGTCAACCACCGTTTGCTGACTGGGATGCCCTTAAAGACGCATTTCTTTTATATTTTAGACCCTTGGGATTTGAAAACAGTCTGATGGAAAAACTTAGAACAATCCGTATGGGCATGAATGAGACCGTCGATAATTATTGGGGAAGAATGAGTGATATCCTATTGAGAATGGGAGCTCACCAGATCCCAGATTACTTTTTGAGAAATATTTTTATAGGAGGATTATACCCCTCTGAGTTGAAACTTTATGTAAGAGAACGCACACCAGCTACCAGAGAGGATGCATTTGCATTGGCAAAGGCATGGGAGGAGTCTCGTGTAGAGGATCGATACACCTTTGATAACTACAATTACGACCTCTATGACCAACCCAAGAACGATCAATCATATCAACCAGTATTACCAACCCAAGCGCTCACATATCCCGGTGCTAAGCCAATGATTGATGCTACCCAATTTAGACATCCCAGTGCAAGCTTGTTTGCACCACCAAAAATTATACAAAAACCCCTACCGGTTGTACAACCTACTTCACAAGAATTAGCCCTTATGGACATTACTAAGAAGTTAGCCGACTTAGAAGTCAAAATTACCAGAGGAGCTAATAAACGACCGCAACCAACTGAGGAGAGAACTAATATTTGGTGTAATAATTGTAAGGGGCATGGTCATTTGTCTAATGAGTGTCCCACCCCAAAAGGTCTACGTGTTAAATGTACCTTTTGTGGAGGAAACCATTCGGTAAACGACTGTTGGAATTTAACAAAGAGTCGTGCGGTTAACCAAATAGACACTAACCAGCCGCGACCTTGGCAACAAGAGCGTATGGATAGTGGACCTAATGCAAATTACAATCCCAAAAAGAATTTTAACCGCAGACCAGTACCTCTTAATTTTGGAAATAGACCAACTTGGGGTAACACTAATCAACCACCCAATTGGAATGGTCCACCATATAACCCCCGGACCCAAAATTATAAAACACCGATGCCAAATCAGTATGTCGTATGTTTTCGTTGTGGAGAGATAGGTCACTATGCTGGAGATTGTCCTAACCCCAGAAAAATTCAACAATATATCCCATTATGTGGAAATTGTAAAGAAGCAGGACATCCTACAGTTGAGTGTACCCAAACTAAGAAAGAAGGTCCACCCTCTGAGAGAGATTGGAAAAAAGGTAAGCATGTAACTATTCAAGAAGATGAGAGACAAGATCGTAATGTGCATAGAGTACAACTTTCTAAGTTTGATCCTTTACAAGGAAATCAAATAGAGGCAAAAGTCAATGTTGTCACTACTAGATCTCAAAAGAAACCCACAATGCAACGAGAAGGGTCTAGTACTGAAAGATTTAATAAACAACACAGTGACGAAGAGACTAGTTTCTCGGAATATTCACAAGGTCCTTTGATTAGAGACCCAAAAGACAAACCAACGTTGGAACCTAATTTACCACCGGTAAATGTACCACCTGTAATAGCCCCTGACAATAGGAGAGCCCCGTTACCCACTGTTGTTGTTAATCCTCCAATTTCGACCCAACTACCCACGTTACCGACTAGTAATTTTTATCCTCATCCAAACATATCCATAAGAAATCAGAGGCCGAAGGTTAAACCATCGTCTTCTAGATCATCACGAATGATGATGTTGTCTAAAGATCTTAAACCCTATGATATCATGGAAGATCTAGATAGAATACACCCAACTATAACCATGAAACAATTGTTGGCGGTAGCGCCACAATGTCGTAGTTCCTTAAGTTCATCCATGATACGTAGAAGGTCGAGACCAGTCACAGTGTATGACATCACCTTGAGTCAAGACCCTGGAGCCCCTACAGTTGATGTTATCATAGGAGGTGCTCTTATACCAGGATTTCAAATTGACACAGGATCAAGTGTCAATTTGATGAACGTTGACACGATGAATGAGTTGGGAATATCTAATATAGTATCCATTATCATTGTTTTAAAAATGGCAGATAGCAGTCGAGTTAAGCCATTAGGAGTTTTGGAACAGATCCCAACCCTCGTTGCCAACATTGAGTATAAAGTGGATTATGTGGTGTTTAAAACTATGGACGGTGTACCATCCTATCCAGGTCTTCTAGGACGAACATGGTTGCTAGATGCACATGCCAAAGAAGATTGGGGGAAGGGTACACTTACAATAGGCAAAGGTCCAAAAAAAAAAATCCTGCCTTTGTTTCCTACCCAATACCATGGTGAGACCCAAGATGATGAGACTGAATTTACTACGGATGATAGTTACGAAACCGAGAAAGAAACCAGTACAAGTGAATCTATACATCGCGTAAACGATAAGCCATATAAATATACTCCTGTAGGAATGGGAGAATATTTTTGTGCACTTGGTGATGGGGATTCGGATGATGCTATTCTGGCATGGCAGAATACCATGCCCGTTAATATGATCTCTACTTGTACACCACACCGAGAAAAATTACAAGAGTTGAAATTAGTTTACAACGTACGAGAGGACACTACACCTGAAATATCAGCTAAGGATGACTTGGCTGAAAAATGGGAATCCTCTATGTTTGAGTCTGATCAACCTGCTAAGCATTACGTGGTCAAAGATGTATGTAGAGATATGGATTTGAGTGATGATGAAATACCCCGCATCATCAAGATATATGAGAAAATAACTAAAGATGAGTGGAAGTTTTGGAAGGATTTCTTTAAGAAAAATATGAAAGTCTTTGCATGGTCGTATAAAGATTTGAGAGGAGTTCCCCCAGAGATTTGTGAACATAAGATTATACTAGAAGAAGGAACTACCCCTGTCCGTCAAAGACAATACCGAATGAATCCGAAGTATTCCTTATTGGTTAAAGAGGAAGTTGATAAGTTGTTGGAAGTTGGCATTATATATCCTATCCCATATAGTGATTGGGTATCACCCATTGTCGTAGTGCCTAAGAAAAATGGCAAACTACGAATATGCGTTGATTACCGAAAGCTAAATAGTGTCACTAAGAAAGACTATTTTCCCTTACCCTTTACTGACACTATGTTAGATGAAGTAGCGGGATATGATTGTTACTCATTTATGGATGGGTTTTCAGGTTATAACCAAATTTCGATATACCCACCACACCGTCTTTTGACTGCCTTCACAACACCTTGGGGTATCTTTGCATATGCACGAATGCCTTTTGGTATGTGTAATTCCCCTGGAACCTTTTCTAGATTAGGAATTAATACCTTCCGGAAATATCTTCATCGTACGATGGAAGTGTTCCTGGATGATTTTGCAGTTTACAGCACTCTAGAAAATCATGCAAAGCATCTACAAGAGTGTTTTGAGGAGTGTATGGCAGTGGGAATTTCTATTAACACTGCTAAGTCTGTGTTTCTAGTACCCTTTGGTAAATTAGTTGGTCATATTATATCCAAGCAAGGAGTGGCCACTGATCCTGAAAAGATTGCTATTATTGCTTCACTACCCATACCAACTATGGTTACAGAAGTCAAAGGATTCTTAGGACACACGGGTTATTACCGTCGATTTATTTTTCGTTATTCAGTGATTGCTATGCCATTAACTGAATTGCTAAAGAAAACCGACACACCACCAGTTTGGACGGAGGCATGCACTAAGGCTTTCAACACACTTAAAAAGAAATTAGTGTCTGCACCTATATTAGTTGCCCCTAATTGGGAAAAAGATTTTGAAGTGTATGTGGATGCGTCAAATGTTGCCATAGGAGCCGTGTTAAGTCAAAAAGACGAAAAAGGTCATGACCATCCTATATATTTTGCTAGCCGTCAACTAGTCCAAGCAGAGCGTAATTACACAGTCACAGAGAGAGAAGCCTTAGGAATGATTTTCTCGGTACAGAAATTCAGACATTACCTATTAGGGTATAAGTTCGTATTTCATGTGGATCATGATGCCCTAAAATATATGATAAACAAACCCCAACTAAGTGGAAGAATAGCTAGATGGGTATTATTGTTACAAGAATTCAATTTTACTGTTCAAGTGCGACCCGGTAAGAGTCACGCTAATGCAGACCACTTATCAAGATTAAGTGATGCCTTAGGTACAGAACCCATCGATGACTCTTTCCCTGATGCTAATTTGTTTTTCATAGAAAAGGTGTCACCTGAATATGCTGAGATAATAAATTATTTACAAACCAACACATTCCCTGTAGACTTTTCTAAGAAACAACAACAACGTTTAATATTTAAAGCAGCCCCATATTCTATCATTGCCAATACCTTATACAAGAAAGGCAAGGATGGGGTATTGAGACGATGCATTATGAGTTCAGAAATACCTTTAATTTTACAAGGATGTCATAGTGACCCCGCAGGAGGTCATTTTGCAGGAAACGTCACTGCTAGGAAGGTCTTACAAGCAGGATATTGGTGGCCTACCCTATTTAATGATTGTGTCACCTATGTTAGACAGTGTGACGCGTGTCAAAGAGTTGGTAAACCTACGGACACATCAGCTATGCCACTACACCCTATTCTAGCGTTAGCACCCTTTGAAAAATGGGGGATGGATTTTGTTGGTCCCATCAATCCCCCTAGTAAGAGTGGACGTCATCGTTACATTTTAGTTGCTACAAACTATGCCACTAAATGGGCTGAGGCTGAGGCCACTAAACGTGATGATAAAGAAACAGTTGCTAAATTTCTCAAAGCTAATATATTTTCACGGTTTGGTTGTCCACGAGAGTTGATTAGTGATAGAGGCACTCATTTTGTTAATGACGTCATTGAGTTACTAACCGAAAAATATAAGATCAAACATCGGCTTACCACTCCATACCATCCAAGAGCCAATGGCCAAACAGAGAAAACTAATGGCATTTTATGTAAAATCATTACTAAAACGGTCCAAGGCTCTATGGTTGATTGGGATGTTAAGTTATTGGATGCCTTGTGGGCATATCGCACTGCTTACAAAGTCACTACTAAATTCACACCTTTTCAACTAGTCTATGGTCAAGAGGCTATTTTACCCATTGAATTAGAATTACCATCCTTACGGATAGCCCTTGACGAACGCCTAGATGAACCCGAATCCTTAAATGAGCGCATTGCTATGTTAGAGAAATTAGATGAAATACGTGGACAAGCTTATCTTAATACTGCGGCTATTCAAAAATGGCGCAAAACATATTATGATAGTAAAATGAAAAACAAAATCATTTCGGACAATGATTTGGTTTTGCTATATGACAGTCGTTTCCATAAATTCCCAGGGAAATTCAAAATTCGTTGGCAAGGACCCTATAAGGTGGTCAAAGCCTACGAGAATGGATCTTGTGACCTGGAAGATTTCCAAGGACAACCCTTAGCTACCCGCATTAATGGGAACCGTCTCAAAGTGTACCATACTAACTGAGGACAGTTAGTATCATTAAGTTGGGAGGGGGGTAGTTAGGTAAGTAGTAATGTTTGTAAAGTGAGTAATGGGAAATGATTATGTGATTTGAATAAGTGTAGGGAACTACGTTCAAATTTTTTCGATCATTATGGGAATTTGGCTCTTTAATTAAGATTCACTTTAATAACATATCAATCTTACAATTAAGCCAAAATCTTTAAATGTAGAGTCTAGATAATTAAAAAAATCATAGAATCTGGACATTCGCGGTATTATTAAGATAGAATTTTTGGCCATAATCCAGAATGTAAAGGGATGAGTGCAGATGGCCATAATCAGGAAGAAGTAAGATTGGTAATGTCATGATTAACTCATTACGTCGAAATCTAAGACTCATACATCAATTGTCAAGATCAAAGAAGTGACAACCGATTCAGTTAAGTGTCATCATTATCCTAATAAGGAAGGCAATTGGCAACTAAACTATCATGACAAGTGGCTGTGAAGAGAAGGTAGCCACCATCTCGACGTCTCAGGTAGACTCAACGGCGGCGCAACTCAAAACGTCACATTGCGACGAGCAGGGCCATAGCCAGTGCAGCTTGAGCGACTGCAGCTTAAGGGAGAATTTGAGCGAGTGAGGTTGAGTCTGAGAGAATCAGGTAGAGTCCGAGTGTGCTCACCACTGCTGAGCGTAGAAAGCTAGCGTCTGTACCAAGAGTGATGGGCAATTGCCGAAGTCTGAGTGCAAGAGGTTGGAGATAGATTACAATCAGGAGAGTGTGTGAAGAGATTGCATTGAGTTGCAAGTTGGTTGTGAGTTAGGGATGAGTTCAATGGCAGAACCATCAAAACAAGGGAGGAAGAGAGGAGTCTTGCCCATGGAACCTCTCTCATTCGATGAGATATCTAAAGAGTTTAAGGAAAGAATCAGAGAGAAAGAGGCTCACCTGAAGTCGGCAGGGTTGTGGGAATTTGTCACTCAGTTGGAGATTCCGTGGCCATGGCCTGCTGATCTTTCGGAGTTTGTGCTATCAACCGGAGCGAGCAATTTTCAGGAGGTGAGAGTGTGCAATCAGCGGATCCGGTTTGAGACGGAGGCGATAACCCAAGTGACCACCTTACCTGGCGTAGACAGCGTCTCAGTGGCGGAAGCATGCAGGGCAATTGACGCTCCGGAGTGGGGAGTGGTTTTTGAAAATGGCCAGTTAGCGTTCAACGTCAGAAAGCAAGGCTGGGATTTGCAGAAGGCGCTACCACCTTGGCGGGAGTGGCTATTGCTCGTTCATCAGCGCATTGAGCTCGAGAGGGATGGCAATTTCATGGAGCATTGCGTAGTTTGTGCTGCTTTAGCGGCGTGGATCAGAGGTACCAAATTTAACTGGGCTGAGGAAGTAAGGTTGAGAATTAGGGAAGAAGTTGAGAAAGGCAAGTGTTTGAGACCTGTGCCTTTGAGATCTGCTGGGTATATAGGCATGTTGTGTCAGATGTCGTTTGGCCCTAGTACAACGTCGGCTACTCGTCGGTCAGTTGCCCCTTTCTTACCTCAACCTACTGGGTTTGTCACCGAGGAGTCCATGCCTCATGTCTATAGCCCTCTCCGTAGTCCAGAACCTCCTGTCATTTTGGAGGAGTATGTGCAGTTGCATGGCGAGAGTCCAAAAGAGTCTGAGTCTAGGGGATTCTGTCTGCCATGGAGAGAGGAATCGTCATTGCCAGCTCAGATGCAAGCCATAGAGAAAGAGTGGCAAGAGAGAACGGCAAGAGTCATGCGAGAATTGGAAAATCAGAAGAGGATAGCCGAGAAACAGCAAGAGGAGTTAAACCTAGCAAGAGAGAGAGTATCTCAATTGACTTTAGAGAATTTTGAGTTAACTGGGTCTGTCCAAAAGTTGTCAGAAAGCCTCCACCAGTTGGAGAGTGAAAAGAACGAATGGCAAGTAAAGTGTGGTGAGGCAGTGTCTTTTGCCAGTCAACTAATGAGGGAAAAAGAGGACTGGGAGAGTGGTAAAAATGATTTTGCCAAGGAGAAAACTGAGTGGCTGAATCTTAGAGAGAGACAGGAACGGGCCATAGCCACCAAATCAGCTAAAGTTAGGAGCTAACCTTTTATCTGAGGGCTCTTGACCGAAACAAACAATAAAAACCCTATTAAAATATTTTGGCGCCAAGCCCAGGTACGAGCTTTTCTGATAGATGAGAGAGCAATAATTGATCTACAACAGCAGGTTAGCAGTCTGAAATCTTTGTCAGAAGCCCAGTCTGATGTGGTAGAGTCGTTGAAAAGAAAAGTTGAGAGGCTGAGGTCGGGAATTTGGGCCATAGAGAGTGTATGTCCACCCTTTAACAGCCTATACAAAAATTATGAATTTCAGAGAGACATTTTCTTTATTGTATATAGCCTGAAATCATCCCAAGTATTAGAACCTTCAAAATTTGAGCGGTTGTGGGAAGAAGTTGTCAGTGAGGGCTATGAGCATCTTTTGACAGAAATTCTAGTGAGAGGTGAGCTCAAACTGCAAGATTTATTTAAGGGATTTCAGATTATTGCCGATTTGGGAGTCCACGTCTTTCTATACTACAGTCAGTTGGAATTGTCCCTAAACAACAAAAGGCGCTTAGTCTCTGAGGCGGAGGCAAGTCAGCCTATTCGCCTTGTCGATCTCCAACAGTGGAACCAGGCTGTTATCACTGCTATGGCTATTTGCCCACCCCTACTGCTACAACCAAGGCATACTGAGCTTGCACGGCTTAGCGCAAGTCTGGGGAGCGACACCTACCTTCAGTCAGTCATGGATGCGGCTTCAGAGAGGTTGGCGATCGGCAAACACTTGGACATTGGAGCAGGTCAGTATCAACTCAAATTTGACCAGATGAGCGAGCGGTTGGCGAGGAGTTTGCAGGCTATCGCCCAGTCGAGAGGACGAATCCATGTGCAGTTACAGAATCAAGTTACATTCTTTCTGCCCCCGGCTAGTTTGGTGCAGAGGGCACTAAAATCGACAAAGAGACCGCCCATTTCACCTTTGGCGCATCAGTACTTAGGCAATTATTCGGCCTTGTTTAATTTTGACATTGAGGAGCCGATTCCCAGCTGGAAGGCATTTGACTGGATCTTCGAGGATGTAGGCTTGTCGAGGCAGATTAGCACTCGACCGGAAGAAGCACACGACGTCGTCTACAGGAGTATTTGCCACGGATGGAGTCCGGCACCTCCTGTTACCGTCACTAATGACCCGAGGTTCTGCGATTGCCCTAGGCGTTGGAAGTGGCCACCTCATGCTCTGATCGACAGTTTGGAATACAATTGGCCCCTTATTCCTGGAAGTTTTGTGACGGCTCAAGACTACTACGAATCTTACATGCAATTTTCGTACGAGCATCGGGAGCATCAAGACCCAGTGTGTTTTCGGGCGGCTATTTTCACGGCAATTCTTGGGTTTTGGTGCAAGAAGTATGATTTTGTTTACAATGTGAATTTGCTGAGCAAGGCTAATCGCGAAGCGATGTTCTTGACGAAGATCAACTACAACTCAGCAAGGTGGTATCGCTGTTTGGAGGCAATGTGTGCTACATACTTCATTATCGGGCCTCACCACAGCTTGGTGAATGAGTTTGGAGCCACCCGTTACGGAGTGATTAGCCGAGCCTTGAAGAATCAGAGGCTGACTCTCAACACAATGATCCCACAAGAGGAGGTAATGGCCCCAGGGTACATAGAAGATTATGGGCCATCATCACAGAGACAATACAAACGGCTGGGGCCAGATGGTAAGCGGCTGAAGAGGTAGAGTTTTGCGGGACGCAAAAAGATCAGCATGGGGCTATGTAAAACCAATTTTTTGGCTATCGCCTAGCCGAAGTAGGCAAATTTTATTTTTTGATGAGATTCATCCGGCTATTAGCCACTGAAGACCATCCAATGTGGAAAGAAAGGGCTATTGCCGTTGCAGAAGCGGTTAGACTCCTAACCGACTGACCCTCACCCTCGACGCTATGAGGAGGAGGTTGGCCATTGTCAAGACAGGCTATTTTCAAAGGTAGAATCAGGCATAGTCTCGTAGTTGATAGCAATAGACTTTACAGAGCACCAACACTCAGTGATTGAGGTTGGTTGGCTAGTAGGCAGCCCCGGCAGAAAGCTAGCGGGTTTAGACATAGTCTTGGAGTGCCGTGTGATGCGGGCTTCAGTAGATTTTGAACTTTGACATTGACAGTAAAGATTGTGATTTCAAGGCTATTATCTTAATGAATTCGGAGAGCAAGTTTATGTTGTATGTGTGTGTGCAATTATCTTGAAGTGTAGTGACTGTTTGGATATGTAAGAGCAAGATTGGCAAGTGAAAGTTAGGCAAGTAGTCTGTCAAGGAGCATGAATGAGATTGAGCAAAGATGGCAATACGTCAGGTGAGATGTGAGTAAGTTTTGGCGATAGGCCGATCGAGAAAGAGTCTGGGTGTAAAACTCAAGAAGTAATGTCTGCATAGATTAATGCCGTTTGAAGTCGGGCATAGATAAAGTTCTTGAGGGCAATGGTCAGTAGGATATGAATTACCCAGAAAGGCGAGTAAGATTGTGAAGGCTGTGAGAGCTATAGGCCAGTGGAAAAGAGTGACTCTATGACAATAATATGAGAGATGTAAGAGAGAGGTATAAGTCTTTGAAGGAAAGGCAAGTCTTGGCAATAAGTAAGAGTGATTTTTACCTCAGTCCGAGAGAAAGATAGAGAGGCGAGTCGCCGCAAGAAGGGCAATAGCCGGTGTGTAGGTTAACACATATTAGTTGAATAGCCGAAGCTTCAGAGCAGTCAGAGAAAGTAGAAGGGTAGCCTGAGTGGAAGCGACAGAGTCAGGGAGGCTTGAGATGAGCAAGGCCATTACCGAGAGAGATTGAGCGGCCATAGCCATGCTCGAAGGCTTAAGTCTGAGTGTTAAGAAAAGACACTACTGGGTGGCGAACACCGAGGTAGGGGTATAGCCTGGGTTGATTCGTTGTATCTGAAATGGAAGAAGACAACAAATCAGTGGCAGGTAGGCCATAGGCTGACAGGACGTTACCAAGAAGGAGGAGACATTACCGTCCGAGAGTAAGATTATAACCCGTGCAAGTTATTAGTAAAATCAGCAGAATAGAGCCTTAACACAGGATATCGCCTAGCTTGTTATGCTTTGCTTTATGTATTGACGATGTGGATGTTTTTGAGATGAGTTGCCAGGTTTACTGCAAGGCGAAGATGATGGCTATCAGCTCTGCAGTATTGGCATGATGGTTGTAAGTTGATTAAAGGAAGGTTTAAAATGTTGAATTATTGCCAATGTGATTTATAATGAGCAAAGACTATGCGGTTACAAAAAGACATTACCCCGGACTTTGTCCTGACTATGAGCCATTGACCACTTGCCAAGCTTTTGAGCTTCACGACGGAAATAGGTCAAAGACATAGAGTGATAGAGAACTTCCCGAAACATGACGGAGTCACTCACGACGGAATCATCACAAATGAACCCTTAAAGAGCGAGATAATTTAATATTGAAGAGAGTAAAGAGTGGGAATTACTACAAAATGTTATTAAGAACCTTAATCCAATGTGACATTAACCCTTATAGACACTAGCTCAGTCTTCCCTGTGACCTAGTTCCCTGGGTTTTGTTGTTTTAAGTGATAGCAAAAAACTAACTACAGGGTGTGTTGGGTGGCTGATTTCTAGGTGGTTGTAATGTGGGGCTTGATGCCATGCCCTGGAGTATCTTATTTTTTTCATATGGGGAATAGTTTGGATTGGGTTATTTTCAATTTTAATATCATATAGTCCAAGTATGTTGGATGTGATTGCGTTGGGTATTTGGGGGTTATCTGAGGGAGGACCATATTTATAGATTCTTATTATGGTGGTGTATTGGTTTTCTAATTGATATAGGTATTTTGACCATTCCGTTGTGGGGTTTAATTGTATATCTTAGACTATCTTAGTGCATCTTTATATGTTCTTACGCATGTCAAGGATAAGGTAACTACTCCATTTTCCACACTATGGCCCATGAACTTCGTAAGGGTCAAGGTATATGCATCTGTGGTTTATTTTATATCCTTTGCATTCATACAAAGGTAAGAGGAACCTATTACGATTACTTCCAAGAAGTTTCATCTCCTCTAATGTGCAATAAATCCCAAAATAAATAGCATTCTTGTACAAATCCAATGCCATAAGAACAAGACAAAGGTGACCAAATCTAAATATGTGATCTTTTTGAGTGGTTGTAATTTATATTATTGCCTAAAGTGGTCTATATTGAGTGGGTAGTGAGCAATGACTTTTTGGCTATCCCAAGTAGCCATCAATCCTTGGAACTTGTACTAGAAATGTTTATTTTAGAAGAATATCGAACCAACGATTTGGAATCTTGCGAAAAATAGGTATTTGATGAAGACATGCCTAGCTTATGTTCTCAACCATGTTGAGTCCATGGTATTTATCATTTCCCATACTATGGTGATACTTTGACCATGGCCATGCTATCTCTGTCCAGGGTCTACTAGTACGCCATTATGTACATACTATGTCCTTGACCATGCCAAGATTATGGTACATGTCCCATTCACCATACCATGATACCATCTAGGTCAAGGCCAATGTATATCCCTCATTCACCCTACCATGGTATCTTTCCCCATTTACCTTACCAGGGTACAACCAGGTCAAGGCCATGGCATCTGCCTCTTTCACCTTTTCATGATACCATTGAGGTTAGGACCGTGGCATCTTCCCTCATTCACCTTACCATGGCACAACCATGTTAGGGCCAATGTATGCGCCCCATTTATCTTACCATGATACCAACCATGTCAAGGTTATGGTATCTGCCCGTTTCACCTTTTCACGATACCATCCAAGTTAGGACCGTGGTTCTTCCCCAATTCACCCTACCATGGCACAACCACGTTAGGGCCAATATATGTGCCCCATTTATCTTACCATGATACCAACCATGAGCAACCATGTCAAGGCCAAGGTATTTGCCTACAATCACCCTATTATAATAACATCAGGTTAGGGCCATGGTATTTGCCTTCATTCACCCTATCATAATAACATCAAATTAGGGCTAGGGTATCCGCCTCCATTCACCCTATCATGGTACAACCAGGTCAGCGCTAGGGTATTTGCCTACATTCACCCTATTATAATAATATCATGTTAGGGCTAGGGTATTTGTCTTCATTTATCCTATCATAATAACATCAAGTTAGGGCCAGGGTCTCTGCATTCATTCACCCTATTATAATAATATCAAGTTAGGGCCAGGGTATCTGCCTCCATTCACCCTATCATGGTACAACCAGGTCAGCGCCAGGGTATTTGCCTACATTCACCCTATTATAATAACATCAGGTTAGGGCTAGAGTATTTGCCTTCATTTATCCTATCATAATAACATCAAGTTAGGGTCAGGGTATCTGCCTCCGTTCACCCTATAATGGTACAACCTGGTCAGGGCCAGGGTATCTGCCCCCATTCACTATACTAAGGTACCAACCATGTCAGAAGCAGGGTATCTCCCTCCACCTCATCACGCTCTCTTCGACAATTTCCTGTTCTTCTCAGGCAGACCTCGATTTGATTTTACTCACATGAAGGACAATTCTACACATTCAACTCCACGACAGCTCAAAACCACTCCATTGTTTGAAAAAAATTCATCGGCAACGAAATGCAGAAACCTATGAACTCAAGGCGATGCTTTTGTTGGGCATGGGACCTGCTCCTCTTCTTTTCCCTCCTCGTCTTCCAATCGCTTTGCGGGGTATCAGGTACATCAGGGATTTCTATTCCGTTTCGATCCTCAAACCTATTTCCCGAAGGCTTCGATTGGGATGCATCCCACCACAGGTTTATACTGGGATCCACATCTTCAGGCTCCCTGATCACCGTTGCGGAGGATGGCGATGTGGAGGAATTCACGAAAGATGAGGATTACGCTTCGCAGGCGGGTATCCTTGGAGTTCTAATTGATGGGAAGGGTAATAGAGTAATTGCTGCGGTGCAGAGCATGGGCTCGAATTTCAGTGGAGTTGCGGCTTATGACCTAGACACGAAGAAGAGGTTGTTCTTCACCCGGTTGGACAGGGTTGGTGTTGATGAAGGTAAGTAATAGATTGGCTCCTCCTTTTAGTTTCCGGCGTCTTCTTTTTTTGTTATTGCGAGAATTTATTGTTGGGTGTTTTGGGGTTGAACTGTTTTTATGGCAAGAATAAATTTGCTGGTGCTCTGTTTTTAAAGGTTTGGGCTTTGTTGCCATTTTGATGGGTTGAACAATTTGGTAGTGCTCTGATTTTGAACTTCTGGGCTCTGTCGCCATTTTAATCTCTTGGACAATTTGCTGGTGCTCTGATTTTGAACTTCTGGGCTCTGTCGCCATTTTGATCTCTTGGGACAATTTGCTGGTGCCCTGTTTTTCAACTTCTGGGCTCTGTCCCCGTTGATCTCTTGAGCATTTAGTTGGTGCTCCGTTTTCAATTTTCGCACTCTCGCAACTTCATTTGTTTGAACAATTTTCTTGTGGTCTTTTCTATATGAAAAATACAGCGGAGATGCAGTGCGCCAATGACGTTGCCGCGGACACTGAGGGCAACGTGTATGTGACAAACTGCAGGGCCAATTTTCTATGGAAGGTGACGAAAGATGGGAATCCTTCAGTATTTGTGAAAGATGTAGAATTCACTTCCCAACCAATCATTGTGGACAGTCCTCCGATAGCAGTCATATGTGGGCTCAACGGTATTGTTTTCCACAAAAATGGATACGTCCTAGTATCCCAGACAAATTCTGGCGCACTTTTTCGAGTAACCCTAAACCCTAAAACCGTCCACCTTGTAACAATGGAGGAGAAACTCCCAATGGCAGATGGAATGGCGCTTCGAGAAGACGGAACTCTTGTCGTTGTGTCAACGACGATAGTCTGGCTTCTGAGAAGCACCTCTAATTGGATGACAGCAGAAATTTTGGACACAGTTTCGTTGAATTCCTCTGATATCATCACATCTGTGACTGTGAAGAGAGATTCAGTGTACGTCTTGCCCTCTTTTCTTTCGGACACGTCGCCGCGAGAATCATTCGAGCTGCGTGAAATCGTGTTTCCAACAGAGGCCGGCGACAACGATCCGCTGTGGCTGATTGGGTTGCTTATACTTGCTGTATTTGTCGTCGCAATGTGGAGGCTGCAGATGGGCAATTTCTACACACAATTCAAGCGCAAGAGGGCTTGAAGATGTTCAGCAGATTGCGTACGAATTTTCATAGTTGAAATACGTGCAAAACGAGGCTTTGATGATGGTTTTTGACGAATTGAGTCTTCATTTTCAACCCACTCCTACGTGCATGTGCGTGCAAGAGAGATCACTATTTATTTATTTATTTCAAGATAGGACATGTACATGAATCAGCCTAAAGGCTAGACACGAGATTGCACTTGATGCAAGTAAGAGACCTTAATAGTACATGAGTTGTGGCCCTCATACTTTTGAGTGTGCCATTCTTTGGCAACTCAAAAGTATCTTCGAGTAGGTTGTGACAATAGCAAGACACAACTGTCAGTAGATGTTTTTTCTGACCAAGTGAGTCTGCCAGAGAGATCAATATTTATGAAAATATCTAAATCAATATCAAAATAGGATAGGTCCATAAAATCATCGGCTTAAAGGTTAGACATGAGATTGCACTTGAGGCAACTATGAGACCTTGTTAGTACATGAGTTGTGACCCTCTGACAGCTGACTGCCATTTTTTTGCAACTCGAAAGCAATCCTCCAGGGGTTGTGAAAATTAAAAGACACAACTCTTAGTAGAAGTTTTCTACTTCAGTTCCCCTCTTGTACATTAGCTTTACAAGTGGACCATTAGTACCAAATTCTTGTGAATTCAGTCCTTGTGAAGGTGACTGCAGGAGCTCCAAGTTGCTAATTCTGTACCTATATCCAAATTTCTCTGAAACTACTGTTCTCATGGACAACTAGTCTTTATGGTTGATAGCTTTCCATTTTAATCTGTCTGTAAATGAGGTTTTTGAGGTCGACTTCAGCAGAATTCCAAGTGTTGTAGAAATTGCGTGTCACTGGTCAAAAGTCGAATTGCTAAACCCTAAACCCTAAACCCCAAAACCCTAAACCCTTGTCACAGCTTACAAGGCAGGTGTGATGACTTTGAGCTTTCTTTATTTGTATTTGTGTTGGCGAGCCCATTGTTTTGGAAATGCTTATTTAATTCTTTGCACCATCTAAGGTCTAATGGGTGAGAAACTTGAGAGACCTTTTCATGAGAGGACATTTGGGTTTAGGGTTTAGGGCAACAATTGCTTGGTCATAACAATTGCTAGATTTCATCAACCAAAATAAGGTCCAGGAATCATTATGTAAGATACTTCTCTGTGCGACCAGCTCCAAAAGAAGTTAAAATTTGTCACAAAGTTTGCCAGCACTCCCGGCAATGCATTTTCAGTTTATCCTGTGATATCATCGAGGCTAATCCTGTTCATTCATCGTCATGTTAGTTCAATTTGAGTTCTTTAGTAAGGTCATGTATCTGAAAATTAAACATTGAAGTCACTTTCAGTTGTGAACTTGTAAATAGGAAGCTACTTTGGTTAGATTTTAATATTGATCTCCAGATACTGTATTTCAACTTCCTGTCATTCAATTTACATGCTAGTTTCATCAAGCAATCCTTATTAATATTTGACTTTATTTATGTACAGTTGAGGTTCTAGAGAGGACTGGAGTTTATCATGGGCAGCAAAAAGATACGTGCACTAGAAGGAATGGGGGTCCCTCATGACATACTGCTCTAACACGGAGGGCCCCCCGTGTGGGATATTTTCACATGCTCGTCATAAAAAAACTTTTGTGTGGGAATTTTAAGCTTTCGCTCGATTTTTGAGCTCCGCAACACAAATCGAGCGAAAGCTTAAAACTCTTACACATATGTGTAAGAGTTGTGTCACTTTAATGTCATGCACGAAGTCCGTGAAAGAATGTTCTATCTTTAATTAGGTAAGTGATTTCCTTCTAGGTCTAGATCTAGCTAGAAAGGAGTCACCTACCTAATTAACTATTAATTAAGGTCGAAGAGAGACATTACATGCATTCATCTAACATAAATGCATTAAAATAGCAAATACTTAATGGCAAGGAAGTCCGTGAAAGAATGTTCTATCTTTAATTACGTAGGTGACTTCCTTCTAGATCTAGATCTAACTAGGAGATCTACAAAAGTAAACAAATTTGTTTACTTTTGTAGATCTTCTAGCTAGATCTAGACCGAGAAGGAAGTCACCTACCTGATTAACTACTAAGGTAGAAGATAGTAAATAAAAACAGTAAGTAAAAACAGTAAGTAAATCCAGTAAATAAAACCAGTAAATAAAATAGTAACTAAAAACAGTAAATAAAAACAGTAACTAAAAACAGTAAATATAAAAACAGTAAATAAAAACAGTAAATAAAAAACAGTAAATAAAAATAGTAAGTAAAACCAGTAAATAAAACCAGTAAATAAAAACAATAAATGAAATAGTAAATAAAAACAGTAAGTAAAACCAGTAAATTAAAACAGTAAGTAAAACCAGTAAATAAAAATAGTAAGTAAAACCAGTAAGTAAAACCAGTAAATAAAAACAGTAAATGAAGAGTAACTTGGGGCCTCTATATACAAATCTTTTAAATACTCCTCATATATCATGTGATGAGTGGTGGCTTAGTGGCTAAGGCCTCTACGCGGGAGCCAAGAGGTTCAAGGATCAAACCCCTTGGCCTCCGCCCTTGGCTTAGCCTACCTTGGTAGGTAGGTGGCTAGGCACTTGGAAGTAGGTGTTTTATATAGATAGCTAGCCTCGGGAGGCGAGGAGTGCACTTATTAATGGATATTTCTTTTAAAGAGACATATTATATGAGATTGAATTAATGTACCTTTGGAATTTCCCCATAATCATAAATTACTGCGGCGATCGAGGTCATTAATTACCACGACCATCAAATTTCTTAATTACTGTCGCGGTCAAAGGCCTTAAATAGGACTCTTTTGTGCAAAAATAGGACTGGTCCAGGATGACACTACTTCCACAGGGCTGCAAACCTTCATGACACATGTGGAGGCCCCAAAACATTGTCATTTATGTGTCCTTTTTGTGTTAGAAAGGACCCCCATTCCTTATAGTGGTGTTACCATGAGATTGGCCTGTGCTCAAAATATGTTAACCATTTCGTGTTTTACAGTAACACAAGTGGGAGAGTACATGTGATCAGGCTTTGACCCCTTAAAAAATTTGTATCTCAACTCTGATTTTGAAGCTTGGAATGCCAATTTGTGTAATTAGCAATTGCTAAGATGTTGAGGTATTTCCCAATCCAATCCCACGGCCAAAATTGTTTTTGGAGTTGGAAGTCCCTACAATGGGGCCATGTATGAAAACCATTCTCGACTCAATAGTCAACATAATTGGAGGGGACCTATATGAGCATGCGATATTTTCACTTTGATGACGAAGAAGATATTTATGTGAGCTCCGAAATTATGAGGAAAGTGGCTATGGCCTCCATCTAGATTTGGTAATCATCTTGTACTAATTGTGTGTTTCATATCCCAAGAGAAGTGGGCTAGTAGGAAAAAGTAACTATCTAAGACCCATCTACCTTAGAAAGAACCAGATTCAGGAATGTTCACCCTGCCATCAGTGTCGAGAGATTTTGGGCATAATCTGTCAAAATCCAAACTGTTTCCAAGTCCAACTGGTTGGGCATAATCTGTCAAAATCCAAACTGTTTCCAAGTCCAACTGGTTACATGTTGCGATCTTTCAGGGGTTTCTTCATTAATTTTTAGGTATGTTCCATAGATTCCTGTAAACTGATTGGAAATTATCTTGGAAGTCTTGAACTTCAACCAGTTATTTCTCAAACTGAACCGGTTCATCTGAAATGACACTGATTGTCTCAATTAGTGCTTGTTATTATTCGGAGTTACGCAGTGCAATAATGTCTTAGGAGTTCAGTTTTTACTAACAAAAGTTCAATAGGTTGTTTGGACATTATAGAACATAAATGACCTTTGCTTCGTAAAATATTACGTTCTCAATAAATGATTTTTAGCATTGGGTAACTTTGAATAGTGACACGCACTCTTTGGGATAATTAGTGTAAGGTCAAGGCATCCATAGTCGACCATGTTCATTTAACTACTCATGTAATATCAACATGGATGAGATCTATATTTTTTAGGCGAATGAAGTTAAGGTTTATGTGTTGCCGGCTTGTGATTGATTTCCCTCATAAGAGTTTTCTAACTATCGTAGTCAAAAATTAACACTTATAGATTGACTGTGTGCTACCCTAAACTTTAGTGCTTCTAAATTTGTAACAATTTCCCATATTCATGAAAATAAAATTTGCATTCTCCTTAGAATATGTTTCTCTTTGTAAGACAAATAATTCCCCGCTAATACTCCTCCTAAACAGATGCAAGCTCCCTTATTTCTTATCGGTTATAGATGCCTCACCTTAGTAGGTGTCAGTTGTGCCTGTTCATTGCCTGCCATGCTTGTGGAGTGCCATCCTTGTGGAGTTCAATACGGCTTAGAACAACTTCAATGAGCATCACGCGGCAGCCATTCCATTGTCGAGTCAGACATATTTTACTCTTCTGGATTTGCAGGTGCAGAACACGTGGACACTTATTAAATTCTCGATTGACAAATAAGTACATGAATAGTCACTTGGCAACTGCATCGAGAATTGAGAACTGACAGCAACAGTGACAAGGAAACATGTGCAAGGTAGATGGGTCTTAAATGGTTAGTTTTTCCAACTAGCCAACATCTCCTAGATATGAAACACACGATTAGTATTAGATGGATGGTTATATAGCAAATTCAAATCGAGGCCGTAGCCACTTTTCTCATGATTTCCCACAAGCAGCAAATCTATGATGAAGCGTTAGCAAAAAAAATCGGTTTGAAATTTGGACCATCTTTTGATTTAATAAATGGTCAACATAAGTGCATGTTTGTTGATTCCTTAACTAAATATATAGATCCTCCCAATTGTGTTCATCATTGAATGTGAAGTAGTTAAATTTTTTTAAAGACATGGTCTGTTTTTTTTTTAAATATGGTTTTTGTTCTTTGATCCTCACCTAAACACACATCAATCAAATATTGTTGTCCGATTGGAAAAGTAACCGAATAACACCCGCATACCTTAATGCCCCTGAGTTGCAAGTCGTGACACCATTAGTACGGCTTCAAGGGAACGTTTGAACTTGGAAAGCAGCACAAAGTGATCGTAGAAACAGTGGTGAAATTTAGCATGCTTAGTGTTATGTAGGGTTTTGGATGCAGGTGGAGTTTTTTTTAATGTCTGCAGCCGTGATGCATGTTCATATCATATCGCCATAACATTGAAGAAGGTGGTGACTCATAATTCTCTACAACAATATGACATTATGCCAATTGATTTCATCAATGGGAATATTCTCCAATATAAACCGCATCAATGCATCAAGTGTTTCAATTTCAAACCAGCTTGTAGATGGCACTTGATCAAGTTTTTCTTGGAGAAACCCTTCTCACACTACTATACTAGAAGGGATTACTACACCGTATTTAGTGTCACATACGTAATATTGTCACTTACCCTATTTTGAGGCGTACATTGATGATTAACAACTTCATCATTAGTGTCGCCTCATGACACTTGGTGTTCAACTAGTGCGCTTACTAATATCTTGGCATGACTATGTTCAATATTGTTGTGAGGTGTATGCCTATGTTACACAATGGTCTACAAGTTCACCAAAGTGTACACAAATGACACTTGCCATTAATGTGCTCAAGAATATCTTCCTCTTGCATGCTAAAATGTGAACACTTGACACTTGCCATTAGTGTGCTCAAGAATATCTTCCTCTTGCATAGTAAAACACAAGACTATCATCTAATGCATCCCAATGTGCTAATGTAAATGTCATAACGTAGAAATGTTTTCACTGAAAGAAGTTACTTATGTTGACAAATGGAATCATATTGGCATTTAGCAGGCGTGACACTTTGAGACCTCTAGGCATCTAGTTTAAAGCCTTTGCAAATATTGTACGTGACACTAAATACCATAAACGATGTAGCACTCTCTGCCAAAGTTTGTGCAAGCCAAGCTAATTGTTGAACCACTCATGAGTCATGGTTGCATAGTCCCATGATTCTCAAAGGGACTTGTTTGATAATATCACATCCCACATAGATTCTACCATCTCAAGGCACTCACCTCAACATCTATCCTACTCAAGTATGAGATGACCCTAAACTACCGGGTGATAGTGGAGAGGTACCCATTTCCGAATGGAGTGGTTGGCGGTTCGATTCCCGTTGTGAAATCTTCTCTCTACTTGGCAGAAAAAACTAGCTAGGTAAGTAGGAAGCCAAGAACCCACCCATTGCAAGGTAGGCAGTAAACCCCACCCTGCATCAAGAGGATTCTTGAGCAGGGTAGGGCCAACGGGCTCAAATTCACATCGGATTGGCCAACGTTGGTTATTTATTTATTCATCTATCCTACTCATTATTAGAGACCTCAAACTTGATAAGAAAATTTATTCCCAACCATATCTCAAAATTGCGCGTGTCTCTCCTTTGCATCTCTAGGATAAAAGATATAGACTAAGGGCCACTTTACACCTAGAGGCCGGGCCAATTTACACCTAGAGGCCGGGCCAATTTGTTGTGTAAGAGGCTTGAAATCCTCACTTGTGATTGGCCAAAAGGCTCAAATCGGCCCCAACCCCTTTACACCTAGAGGCCAGGCCGATTTGGTGGTATGATTTTTTTAATTAAAAAATGTATGTTATGACACGGCCCGAGCTCATTGAATTGGGTGCACCCAAAATGGAGGGCCAATTCTTGGCCTCGGGGCCAATGTCATATTTCACTAAAAAAGCCTTCTTAAATAAAGTATGATTTTTTTTAGCGAACTAGATCTGTTGGATTATGTGGAAATCTAAATGGCTCTATGCTAGATTATGCTAGATCCGTTGGATTATGTTAGATTTATTGAATCGGCCTAGCTTCTTGGCCCTAAGACCTTTACATATGGGAAAATTGGCCCCCGTTATAATCTTATTATAATGTGTAGTTGAGGCCGGCCTCCAACCCAAAAAGGGCTGAAATTTCATGCAATCGGCCTCAAGGGGGTTTGGCCTGGCCTCTAGGTGTACAGCGGCCCTAAGCAAACTAAATGCATTGATTGTATGGGTGTCATGATACTTGTCATAAAAACAATCCACCACTCTTTGCACATGCTCCGCTCCAATTATCTGACACTCTTCTATGGTCCCAAGGGGTTCACAAACATGAGCATCATGAAGGTGATAGATTGTTGATGTCCCATCCGCAAGAGGACATACCATCTCCCAAGAAATGTTGAGAAGCCTCCAAATTGGGCCAAGAATCTTGCCCGAATGCTTGGCATCACCCTTCTAGAAAACATCTAGACAACAAGGGGATACAAGTGTTTAAGGTGCCTCCAATCTAAATAATATCAACATGATCGTATTGGAACATCTTGTTCAACTTGTTTAACTCCACCAAAACGTCAAAAAACATCCTTAAAAATATTTGAAATTGGATTGATGTAAGCTTATGATACCATATAGGTGAACTTCAATGCAAAATGCCTCCAAGAATCTTGGCATATGACCCGAAATTCGCTTCATTCAGTTGTCCTCTTGATAACCACCTCACACCACGAATTTGTAGCACATAAGGTGTATGGGTGTTATTCGATTTGTTTTTCATGTTCTCCAGCTTCTAGTGATTAGATTTACACAATAAAACATGTGTTGCATTAGAAAATCTATAATGAGCATCATAAAAAATTGGACTTCCCTTGATTTAGTTACGATGATTATTGAAAACACATGTGTTTTAAGGAAAAAAACCAGGTCCTCCCAAATGCATTCACTATCGAGTGTGGAATAGTTGATAAAATATGAAGATGTAGTCCAATCTCTTTGTGTCATTGTGGTGATTGTTCTTTGATCCTCACATAACCACACATCAATCAAGTATGGTTGATCAATTAAAAAAACTTAACCAAATAACACTTGCCACATGCACCTTAGTGCCCTTGATGCATGAGTCATGACACCATTCACAACATGCCCACACTCGGAAAAACTACTGGCCCACAACAATGGCAAAGTTTCATCTTGATAAGAATTTTGTCTTGTATGCAAAGAAGTAAACGGGTGAAATTATAGTACGTTACATCCAATGAAGTTTTTGTGAGTAGGACGAAAGATCCTTACGGAAGTAGTAAATTTTGGAAAGAAATGAACTTTCCCTACCAAGAGGGACTCCAGTCCCGTTGCCAAGAAGCAGCAATTGGCCTTAGTGTGGGCATGCTATAACTTAGAGTTTTGCTTCGAGGGAATGCTTGAACTTGGAAAGCACCATGCACGAAGCAATGTCTAGGGAGATTTTTGAGCATAATCGGTCAAAATCCCAACGTTTCTAAGTTCAACTGGTTACATGTTGTGATCTTTCAGCTTTTCTTTACTAATTTGAGGTATATTCTATTAATTCCTCTCAAACAATTGGTAATTTTCCCAAAGTCTTCAACTTTAACTGGTTATTTCTTGATCTCAACCGGTTCAACTGTAACTAATGGTCCTTTGATTAGCAGGAAGTCATCATGGAAGGAACCCAAGTAAGTACCACCTTTGACTAAAAGTCCACGCAAAGATCAAATATTTGCACACCACCTTGTGAAGAGCTTCGCCACCTTGAGATTGATTTTTATTCACATGGTTATTTTGATCCATCTAGTAAAAGGTGAGGAATCGCAAGTCTGAAAGTGTTGATGGGAACTTTAAGCAAAGAAGCTGTAGTCGGTGTCACATGTTGGGAACTCAAATCTCACCTATTAAGGGTTTTAGTGCTTCTTACTTTCACGTATGGCACCAAAATTTGGGGAGGCGACTTGAAAAACTCTCATTGGAAAGTCTTTGAGAAGGGCATGAAGATGCATATGATGTCTCACGTCAAAGTGCGTTCTTCAACTACCTATCATATCTTACTGGCCGAATTCGGAGAACTTCCCATAGAAGTATATGCTCTCAAGCTTACTATGGGCTTTCAACAACGGCTCACCCATCTATCCCCTCTTGGCTAGTCAGTAAAGCAACCTCACTATCTCACCACCTGGCCGAACAAGGATTTAACACTTAGTACAAATCTACAACCATGTGGAAGGCATCATGGGGTTTATCTCATGGGAAATCCCATGACAACCCAACCACATCAAAAACAACATAATATGTTGATATGAAGGAGGGTTTTCTTGCTAAAGAGTGGAACTCTTACCATCTCTTTGAGAAGAAACTAGATTACCTTCACCTCAAGGATTTTCTTAAATATGAATGTGAATTGTACTTGAAGCAATCACTGACTCCACCACAACGCAAGATCATTGCTGCCTACCGCACCTTGAACCATAGACTTGTCATTGAAACTGGACAATGGACGAGTACCCCTATCTCTAGAAATACTAGTCTATGCCACTTTTGCTCCTATAATGCAGTTGAAAAATGAGGCACAGTTCGTGTTGGAATGTCCCCTATACAACCCCATTAGAGATAAGTTTCCATCACTATTTTAGAACGTAGTTCTAGGGAGCCTCATGTCTTTCTTTCAATTAGACCAACAAGTTAACATTAGCCTCCATCTCACAGAGACTACCACACTCCGCCACTCAAAAAAATTAACTAGTTTAAAATCATCTTGATGTATTTTCAGTCCCATTAACCTTTTTGGCTTCCCGGACTTTAAAATCAATTTCATTTCATTTCATTATTATCCCGTTGACCAAAACCGATCTTGGTCTCCACCGAGTCTTGCACCCAATCCTGTCACCCGTGCCCAAGACTCGAACTTCTTCAACCTGATCAGGTAACATGCATACATCAGATCTTCTTTAAAAGACATGTGATAAATTAAGGGAGTCATGATGAAAGATAGATCGTTTCGCCAAAATTGATGACCTAGTGTTGCATCATCATCTCGGAAAGATCTTTGCTTTTGCAAGACCGAATGTACAAGTCCAGTTACTTCTTTTAGTGCAGAAAAGTTTCGTTGGTGGTGGAGTCATATATACTTGTCCATTTCCCAACTGAAATCTTCTTCACATATAGTACATAGTTTTCTATAACAACGATCTTTTGGTATTGTGACGTTGCAGCTGACTCAGCTTCGTCATCGATTCTGCTCTTGTAATTAGGTGCTACTTGATGACTACAAGTAGTACTCCATATCCTTCGGTGGAGCTCTACAAATTGGTGTTCAGACGGGATACGTGTGAGATTACAGTCGAACACCGATATAACAATCTGGGAGGAACAAGCGTTATGAAGCAGCAGCAGCAGCAACTTACCGCGAGGTGTTGAATCTGAATTTGGAGATGGTACGCCTCTCAAATCCTGGCTAATTAAGTCCCTGGCTATGGTCCATTTTTTCAAAACTTGATCACATGTTAGCTAGTTTCTGTATAATGATCTTCGGTGGTTTCTCGAGTAAATGGTAACGAAGCTCAAATTCCTACACTTGACAGCAGTGAAGTTGTAATTTTAGTCCTACTACTGCCACACATATCCTTCGGTGGAGCATTACGAAGTTGCTTCTGGTCAGTAAGGATTCATCGGAGATTGCGAAATTCCGATATACTGAACATTCTGGGAGGAGCAGCAAACATCAAGCCGTAACTGCTAGGTGTTGAATCTGAATTTTGAGATGGTGGAAAGCCTCTCGAGTCCTGGCTATGGTCACTTTGTTTTTCGAATCTTGTTCGCATAAGTTAGTATTCTGTATAATGATCTTCGGTGTAGGTATTGCAGCAGCCCCGGCATCTCGGAGAGTGATATTTCGGAGCTCAGAATTTCTATAAGCTCAGATTCAGGGGGAATTGTAAGGTTAGTACTATTACTGTCACACACGTTATCCTTGGGTGGAGCATTACAAAGCCGCTTCTGGTCAGTGAGTGAGGATCCATCGGAGAGTACAGAACACCGATATAACGATCCAGGAGGATCGGCAAGCATCAAGAAGCATCAAGCGAGTGCTGTAAGGTTGTTTCCGAAGTAAATTTGAGATGGCCCCGGAGAATGGGGGTCCTGGAGCTTCGAAATCATGTGAAGAGTCTCCGAAGGTGGTGGAAGGGATGGTCCAGAACTTGCTAGCGCAGGGTGTGATCACTAAGATTCCTGATCGGTTCATCAGAAACCCCGAGGAGCGTATTGTACCTGAAAAACAGATTAAAAACAGTAGTGGCCCGCCTGTGATAGACATGGGAGCTCTTATGGCCTGTGGTGATGACCAAGAGTCGAAGCACAAGCGATCAGTGCTGATAGCAGAAATCTCTGATGCTCTTGAAGATTGGGGAGTTTTTCAGGTAATGCTATTCTAAACTTCGTGGTTCCATCGACATTGCAAGTTTCTCATCGACACAGCATCATGGGGTGATCTGCATTGTTTTTGTTTCTATTTCAAATTTTCGTGCTGCCATTGAAATTGCAAGTTTCATCAACACAGCATCATAGGGTGATCTGAATTGTTGTGATGCCATTGAAATGCAATATTCATCGACACAGCATGATAGGGTAATCTGGATTGTTTTTGTGTTGTTTTTTGGTTTTATTTTAGGGGGTCAACCATGGAGTGCCTGAGTCTCTGATGGACAAGGCGATGGAGATGCACAAGAAATTCTTCGCCCTGTCTGCAGAGGAGAAGGCAGTTTACCGAACCACGACCACAGCCGGGGTTGGCTATGGCCGTCTGTTCGAGATGGAGAAAGACGCCAAAGCAGACTGGCTGGATCGCATCAACATGTGGGCAGCACCGAAGGAGATGAAGGAGAAGGAGCCTCTTAATGTCCAAAACCCCCCCGGTTTCCAGTGAGTCATCAAGAACATTCATTATCTTTCTTCTCCCGAACCATCTCTCTTTCTTCCGAACCTTTCATGTATGAACTTGGAAGCTGCTGGGATGAGAGTTCCATGTATGAACTTGGAAGTTGTTGTGGTGAGAGTTTCATGCATGAATTTGGAAGCTGTTATGATGAGAGTTTCCATGTTCGCATTTCAGGAACCTTAATGATCACACCCTGCTGGTTGTGCAGGGAAATGTTTGATGAGTACGGGGACGCAACCGTTGAGCTGATGTTGAAGGTGCTGGAGCTTCTTTCTGAGAATGTTGGCCAACCTTCAGACTACATCTACAACAAGATTGGGGGGAACAAAGCGGGGATGCGAACCTACTTCAACTATTACCCGCCATGTCCACAGCCGGAGCTCGCCATGGGGCTGAGCAAGCATTCGGACCTCGGTATCTTAACCGCCTTGCAACAAGGCGATCTCCCTGGTCTAGAGCTGCTGAGAAATGGGAATTGGGTCACGGTTCCTTCGATTCCCCATGCCTTCGTCTTTTTTACGGCCGATGCCCTGCAGGCAAGAAAGAAACCACAAACCCTAACCCTGAGTGCATGTCGCAATAATCGATTCCCGTTTATAACATTCTTTAAGTGGCCTATTTAGGTTCCAATGCAAATGGTATGATTCTTAGGGTAATCCGGATAACCTAAGAATGATTCCAAATGGGTACTCATGCACCTCTTCAATTGAATCTTGGTAGATGAGAGTTTGCTTCCTGTGTGAAGATAGGCAACAATGAAGAGTTTGCCACTTGACTATGTTCCATGGCACTCGTGGATGTACTCAAGAACCTCGATTCTTGAGAACTTGTTCCTGAAGCTAGAATAGAAAGAGATCCTCACACATGCTTAAGAATGCTATGTTGTTGCAACGGCGATATTGAACTTAGAAATTACTCCATTAAGAACACACCTCTTCAATTGAATCTCAGTAGATGGAAAGAAGCTTTGATTTCGAAGATATGCAACAATGAGGTTATGTCGACTAATAAGAGTTTGCCACTTGACTATGCTCATGGCAATCATGGATGTACTCAAGGACCTCGATTCTCGGAAATCTATTCTTGAAGCTAGAGAGAGAGAGAGAGATCCTCTTTACACATGCTTATGAATGCCGCAATCATGGCGGTATTGAATGTTTACATGGATTTTTTTTATGACTTTTAGGAGTGCAAATTGTGCAGGTAATGATGAACGACAAGGTGAAAAGCTGCGTGCACCGAGCGGTGGCCACCCGCGAAGGTCGTTACACTATTGGCCATTTCTATTGGCCTGTTTGGGATACACTCGTGGAGCCTGCAACGGAGTTCTGCACTGCAACGCAGCCTCCTCTCTACCGCCCTTACATTTTCAAGGACTTTTTGATGGAGTTGGTGAAAGGCCCCCTCGGCGGCGAACGATTCGTAGACAGGTATAGATTGGTTCAGCCATGAAAGAAAGAACTACAGCTTCAGCTTCCTCTTCCTCTTTCTTCACATAAAAGCAAGTAACTTAGTGTGATCCATCTTTCTCATGTTTATGTGTGAATAAGAGGATTTTACATGCGGCAACCACGGATTGTGAGAAAATATGTATACACAAGCATTCTGTAACTTATCGTACTCTCAGTTCCAGAAGATTATGTAAAGATGATGTTTTCGACTACTTCATGTTGCCTCGCTGGTAATGATACACCCTAAACTTCGGAATATCAACCTCCATAATGTCACACACTCTCTAATATCCCGAAACCCTAGGGAACAGATGTTCGTAGGTCAAATCTCACTCCTTATTGTCACATTTCTCTCCCTTCTATCATGAATTTTGTCTTTGATGCAAACTACCAAAGAAGTCAATCCACACCCTCGCATTGTGCCATGTGTCAATATGTGGAGTGTCTTCTTCTTATTCTTCTTCTTATGCCACTTGTTGAATTGTTGGTGCATGGATCTGCCACATTGCTTGGGAAGGCCAAGTGGAGTGAGGGTATAATATCTTAATTGCCTCTCTAAACCCTAAACCAAAACCCTCACATCCTACAAAAGTACACTAGCTACACTAAATATGATATTTAGTGTCACCAATTCTAATTGTCTTGCTCAATACTAATTGTAAACCGCGGTGTAGTGTCACCAACACTAAATGTTAACCCAACATTATTTGTCATTCCTTGTAAATTTTTGGGGGGGATTCTAGATTTTACTGTGTTGTGATTACTGTCATTTACCAAGTGATTTTTCATCCAGACTTCCATCATCCATGACAATATTTCATCACAAGTTACTGACAAGAGAAGGTAGGGTTTTGGCCAATGGATGAACTCATCCATCATCCACGACAATCTTTGTTCACTTCTTCATAAGAAGTGTCATCCGAAAAGTTACCATAGTGACATAAATTACCATATGACACTAAATATTATTCTTACTGGAGTTAGCACGATCAATGATAAGGTAAGTGGGCCTAATTTGGTTGCTATTATCTTAATTGGACACTTGTATTTGATCAAAGGGTGGTTAGTCGCCAATCTCAGAATTGGAAACCATGATGACACATATTTAAAAGAGTTTGAAATACATGCTCAAAATTTGGCAGCCATTTCTAGATTAGTAGTAAACATAATGAGGAGGACCTATGTGACATTCTTAATGGTTCGTTGCCAATGGACTTTGATAATGCTGAATAATTTGAGATTAGCTCCAAAAATTCTAGGATTGATCATGGCTTCTTCATACACACATGCGAATGCACATGGACTTCAACCTTGCGGATCTAAGTAGTATAAGGTAACAAACAACAACAAAGTTTACTAAATAAGGCCAGTCTCCTTAGACGAGATGCTTGGAGAAAATTGTCTCCATACATATTATATCGGCACGTTTTATTAAAAAAATTCACGTCGTTCGCTTCCAATGTACTATGCAACCAAATTGACGCATCCACACACACTGTGCATAAATAAATAAAATAAAAGTAACGTCGGGGTTTCTTATTACACCGACGTGAATGGGAGCCCGTTCCTCTATACCGTGATCATGTTTTACCAAGCGTCACCGTAAGGGTACTTCCTCCCTCTCGGAAGGTGGGCTCCTTTAGTTTTCACACCCAAAATAAAAAACAAATAAAATAAAATAAAAGAAGAAGAAGAAGAAGAAAAAGCTATCCCTTACCTCTAGGGGGGATCAACTGGGGGTTGTTTGTTGTCTAATTTTCTTTTGTTTAATATCAGGTATGTGAGGTATTTAATGGCAATTTGGTGTAGGTGTTTCATAAGTGTTTTGATTTCACTTTTAGGTATTTTGAGTTTTTCCAAGTCTTTAATGGGTTGTTCATGAATAGCCCCTCTAACCCCGGCTGTGATAGTGATGAGGGGGTTGACTTGCCATCCATTTGTTCTGAGTGTTTGGATGAGTGGGTTGTATTTCGCAGCTTTTTCGCTATGTGCTGTATTTGGGAATCTGTCGTGGCAGTATGTAAACTCAATGAATTGTATGACATTTGGTGGGGTTGGCGTTAGGGGAGGTTGGCTTTCGGTGGGGGCACCTAGTACGCATAGTATGTCTGGTCTGAGTCTGGCTAAGCATGTGCATGGTGTGGTGGGACATGTACATTGGAGTAGCCATGGTGGGACTGTGTTGTCTTGTGATCTAGAGTTTTGGTTGCCTGCATTTATAAGGGTATAGAATCTTGTATGTTTGCTTGATTGTAATGTGTGTACGATTTGATGAACTGCTTTATTATGGCGTGCTATACGTAGGCCTTTGATGTGGGGGTTTGAGCATGTAGAGAGTAAGTGTGGCCATGTATCTATGGTATTGTTGGGACACAGTGTGCAGTTGGGGTTGGGGAATAAGTTAGGCCAAAAGATATTTTTACGATGGTTGCCCATATATTGGGCATATCGGAGTTTTAGGGTTTGTGTAATTTGGGCGTCTGTGATTCCGGGGTTTTTCCAAAATTGGTTGGAGAGTTTATGGTTGATGTGCTCGTTGGATGTCCATTTATCTATGTATGTAAATTTGGACTGAGCTAGTCTTAGTTCTTGGTTCCTATGTTCTTTATTGATGTATGTTTGCAGGTTGCGTATAGCGCCCGTGTGAGTACCTGTTGGGACCCCATTGAGCCAGTATGGCGTAGTGTGGGCCGTATGTATCTTGGGTGTGTTGGAGGGTTTGTTTAGGAGGGCTCCATTATTTGCGAGTTGATCCGCTATTTCATTACCTATTATGCCTGTGTGTGCTCGAACTTTTTGAATTGTGATTTTATGTGTGGACCAGGTTATGTGGTTGACTATAGTACCAATGAGTAGTTTATCCGGATGGTTATGTTGGGACGATGGGTGTCGTATATGGTTGTGTAATAGGTATATGCTATTGAGGCTATCTGTAAAGATATATGTGTCTTGTGTATGGTGTTGTGTACCTTGGATGGCTATTAGGATGGCATTCAATTCGGCTCTAAGGATGTTTTGTAGACCTGGGAGTCTCTCCGCGATCTGTAGGTTATTGGCGGGGCAATAAACTCCCGATCCGGCTGCGTTGCCTATGCCATTTTCGTCTGGTGGGATAAACGACCCATCAGTGTATATGCATTGTTGGGGGTTGAATTTAAGGGGGTGGGTATTGTAGTATTCTATTGGCAAGGGTTGTGTTGGGCGGTTGTTTTCCGGGTGGTTGTAATTTGGGGCTATATGCCATGCATATGAGTATTTCACTTTTCTCTTGAAGGGGGGGTCTTCGTGTGAGCAAGTTTTTGTTTTAATGTTATATAGCTCAAGTATGTTGGTTGTGATTGTGTGGGGGATGTGTGTGTTACTTGGTGGGTCCTGATTTTGTATTTTTAGTATGGTGGTGTATTGGTTTTCTAATTGGTGTAGATATTTTGGCCATTCTGACGTGGGGTTGTATTGTATGGTGTTAGGTGGGATGGTTGCTATTGTATGTATTTCTGAGTGGGTGATGGGGAGGGAGTTTTCTTTATGGTTTATTGTGATGATGGTCATGGTGTTGTGATTTTCGTGGGCTGCCATGCGGGCCCAGTGGATTGCAGTCATGGCAGTTTTGAGGTCAGGGGGGTGAGCTAAGCCCTTGCCTATCCATTTTGACGAGTGCGCAAGTCCTGTCGAGCCGAATATTATGTCTCGGTTGTGTGGGGAGTTGTATTGGGTGAGTAGGGTTGGGCATGTGAGGGGGGATGAATAGTATGAGTGTGTAATATGGAATGTATTTATTAGGGCTTGGAGGGTGGAGGATTGGAGGGTTTGGTGGTTGTTGTTTGGGTTATGTTTTTTGGGTTTTCTTTTTGGAAGGATTGTAACATATCTTTGGGTTAGCCATAGTATTTCGGTGGCAAAATCTCTCGGGGAAGTCACTTAGTGTATTCTTTGGGGACACATGAGCGTACAACACATATTTTTTGGGGGGCTATGTAGCTCTTTTACTGCATTATAGTGGACCCTATATTTTTTAATAATTCTACTTTCTTCAATTTCTTACCACCCTATGTGTAATTATAAATTACAATCTCCATAATATCTCAGACCCTTCATTATTTATATTTATTTGAATTTTCCTTCGTGGACAATAACACTGTACTATAGCATTAGAAATGGAATTCATCACGCAACAAAAATTAAGTTGTGTACACAAGAAGCATGTAATTTACATAATTGGTTATATGTCTAAGCCCATTGATAATGACGTACTCAATTGTTTCATCCAAACATTGAAAGAAGTCCACAAATTCCAAAACAAACCATCATCACTAAAATGTCCATAATGTGTTCACTAACACAGTTGCACTAACATTGCACATGTTATCATGCAAAGTGTGAAGACAATTTGAAATGCCTACTTATGAGTCCTACGTGAAAATTGAGAAACGATCATCACAAAAGATGCCACAGCCTTTCGCCTAGAACAAATCCATCAATCCACCATAGATTCACCAAATATGGTCTCACGGAGCTCTTTAAACGCGTAGGGGTCAATGCATGATGATAGAATTCTTGTCTTGCGTGGGAGGAACAACCAGAGAATTATACAAACGTCAATGAAATGTTCCTCAAAAGTACACTTAATAACCCTCATCCAACGAGTTCATCCGTTTTGTAGATGGATTTGTGATCATTTTCCATCTAGTTCTTAAAGTTTTCCTAAACTCAACCTAAAAATAATAAAAATTCCCTACCAATTACTATAATGCTATTTTAGAAATACTATAAACATAATTTTGGGTATTACAAGTGACCTTATATTATATATAATGTGTTACCTCACATTTCTTCAAGGCTATGGTATATCAAAAAAATATAGAATTTTTATCAATCATGAATAAATGTCACCCTATATTTGTTCTCTCATAGTTATCTAAATTTTCGACAGTGACTTCCCCGGGCAAAATCTTGTGGTGGGGGGTTTAAGAAATGGATCATGGGGTGTGTTTGATTTTGGTTATATCTTTCCCATAGCCATTGTAGTCTTGTGAGTGGCATAGTTAGGATGTATGCTCCCGTTTGGTCATAGATATTGGTTTCCGTCCCTTGTATTTGTATGGTAGGTTTGGTAGCAATAATATCTTTATCAGGATTGCATTCCTTGATGATGAGTGTGAGATTTGGGGCTGCTATTGGGGGGCGCACGAATCTTTGATCTCTGGATTGTAGAAAGTTTATGCATGAGTTGTATGTGGTGAGTGTGTTGGCTTTATGTTGATTTTGTAAGAATTTGTGGAGTATGAATATATTGTGGTCAAGGGCGATATTGTCATGGTGGAGGAGTACTGAGGCTTCAACCCATTTTGTCGTGTTGGTTGGCAGGGTGTTCCATTGGCAAAGGTAGTGTTGTTTAATGGATTTTGCTCCCCATTTGTCTTTATATGTTGTAGTTTTGGTGTTTATAATGGCTTGTATTTGTTTTCCACGTGTGGCTTCTCCTTGGTTATTGGTGTTTATGGATGGGGTGTGTGTTGGTGTATGTTGGGGGGGAGGGTTTTGAGTTGTGGGTAGGTTATGTGGGAATAGTATTTGGGCTTGTGCTAGGGCTTCTTTGATTAATTTAGGGGCAACTTTAAATTTTTGTTTAAATTCTTTGGGGGATAAGATTTGGTGAGTGTGTGGGTTTTGAATTTGGGTTAGAGTGGTGATGTTGTACGTGTGTAGTTTGTCGATATATCTTCTAGTGGTTTGTTTTTGATCTTGGGAGAAGAGTGCGTATCCTGCGGATTGTAGCCATGCAAGTTCTATTGCTGACTGTTTTATGGAGAAGCTTTTGATGGAGGTATGAACATGGATTTCGTATTCTCTTTCAAGTAAGTAAAGTGTGTGGGTTATGGGTGATCTTGTGCATGCTTGGTATTTTAGACGCGGGAGGTGGTGAGACCCTCCATATTTGGCTGTGATGTATTTGGTTAGACCTTGGTAGATTTGGCCTAGTTGGCCTAGGTCATTGAGGGCGTTTAGCAATTGCTTGCCGATACAGTGTATGTAGTCTGGGAGAATGGAGGTAGTGTTAATGCCGAAGTCTTCGTTGGAAAGGTGGGTTAGTATGTTCGCCTTACTATTGGGTAGATTACATATGTCTTTAGTGAGTTTACTAAGGATTTTGTCTAGTTTCTTGATGTCTGGTTTAGAGAATGGGACTGCATAGTATGCATATGCTATACCTGGCTTTATTACTGTGTTTAGGATGTGGATTTTTTGTTTAATTGTGGCCGGGGATGTCATTAGTAGTTTACTTTGATTTTTGGCTTTTTCCATGGTGGCGTTTCTTTGGATGTTCCACTTTAGTGAGGGGACTAGGTGGATGCCAAGATATGTGTATGGTTCATTTTGTGTCAAGGTGGGGAAAGGTTTATTTTTGAAGTGGATGTGTTGGGCCTGTATGTATGCTTTGAAGATGGTGGGTTTCATGTTTGATTTGTTTGGGCACCCGGTAATTGCACATTTAGAGAGGTTAAGATCTAGGTGTGCCCATTCTGAGAATTTTTGGAGTTTGTGGATTTGTGGTTGAATGTGTGTTATGTTATCGGTGAGGATGGCAAGGTCATCGGCATATGCTATGGTGTTACAGGTGGCCGTCGATGTCTTAAAGTGGTATCCTATGTTGTCCTTTTCCAGCCATCGTAGGAGTGGATCTAGGAATATGATGAACAGGTAGGGGCTTAGGGTGTCGCCTTGGATGGTACCTCTATTAATGTGAATGGGTGGGGTTGTCCCAAAGTGGCTCCCATGGAAGGAGGTGGTGGAGTTTTTGTAGATGTTGCCTATTAATTCGACTGCGTCTCGAGGGTATCCAAGATCCTCCATTAGTGCGAGGAGTCTTGCGTGATCTATGGATCCGAATGCATTCCTAAAGTCTATATAAGTAAGGTAGATATCATTATTAGTTAGGCGAGCGTCCTCGAGTGCTGCTATTATCATTTGAATTTGTCTAGTTGTGTTTCTTTGTGGTCGAAAGCCTTCCTGACTGAAATGTATTATTTTGTGTTTTTCACCATAATTGGTGAGGAGGGCAGTGAGTGTGCTAGTGTATAATTTATATATAGTATTGGCCAAGGTGATGGGCCTATAGTTAGCGAGTAATAGTGGGTCACCTTTTTTGTGGAGGAGTATTGTTTTACTATGTTTCCAATATTGGGGTATGTTTTTCTGGTGGTAGCATTGCCGGAAGAAGAGGAATAGCATATCATGGAAAGAGGGATAAAGGGCCTTGAGGATTTCGTTTGGAATATTGTCAGGCCCCGGGGTTTTACCCTTAGATAGTTTTTTGAGACTATTGTCAAACACTTCACAGGTGAAATTTTCCGATATTTTGGGGTTAAAGGCGCCCCGCTTTTCAATGAGGAATCCATCTTGGTCCAGCCATGGATAATTACGGACTGCGCATTGGCATGTTGTGGGGTGATCAGTGGGGTCGGCACACAGAGGGGCTTGCCTGTTGAAGGAATTTTGTTGCGTTTGTAGGATTTCTTGGTTTATATCTGTTGGGTTGGTGAGTATATTGTTGTTTGTGTCTTTGAGGCAATCTAGAGGTGTGTTTATGGATGGTTTGAATAATTTTTTATGTATATTTTTAGGTTTTGTATTTAATAAAAGTCTATATTTTGAGATGGCCTTCTTGCAATTAATGGCGGTTTGTTTGGTGGTGATTTTGTGGGCTTCTATTTTTGCTGAGCGGCCTATGGTTGCGAGCTCTTCGATCCATTGTTTAACCGTTGCATCGTTGACGGGGGTGGGGGGGATGATCGTATTTTTTAGTTTGTACAATTGTTGGATATCTGGGTGGTTTGACCAGGTTGTGTGTGGTATGGAAGATATTGTGCGGATTGCTTTCCTGGTGCTATGGTAGATCTGGAGGTGGTGCTTCCACAATTTTTGTTGTTTGCGTGGGAGAAAGCCTCCCTGTTGGCGGGCTCTATGGGGTAGTGTGTGGGGAGTTTGTGTGTTGAGGCATGTCTCTTCAATGCATGTGCTTAGTGTGGTGATTATGTCATGGAATTTTTTCTTGGGCGTCTCTCCAGTCTGTATGGTGGAGGTGTGGAGTGTGTAATTTTTGAGTGAGTGCTTGTATGGCGAGGTTTGTGGCTTCCTGGAATTGGGTTATTATTTTTTGGATTTTGTCTAGTGGTATGGGGTATGTGATTCTTGGGGTGTGTTTTGTGGGGTTCTCAACCTTCCGGACGAGGGTGTTGGTGCCAAGGTTTAGGCTGACTGGGTAGTGATCTGAATTTTGATTTTGGTGAAGTAGAGTTGTGCAGGTTACGTGTGTGTGATTTGGTATGGTGGTGTAGAATCCATCTATGAGGCTAGTGGATGAGTAGTTGTGTCCTCCTTGTCGAGAGAGAGTTTCAATGTTTTGGACTGGGTGTAGGTTTAGGGTTTGCATACAACGGGCCCATTCTTTATCTTCACAAGTGGGGGGTTGGGGCATGCCATCATGGATACGTCCCCGTAGGTGGATATCTCTGTTAAAGTCCCCTGCTAGTATGATTTTGTGCGTGGGGTGGTATTTTGCAAGAATGGTGATTTGGGTTATAATTTCAGGTATGAGGTTTAGGTCTTGTGGGTGTGATGGCATATATATATTTATGATGAGGATTGGCACTAGTGGTTTATTGGATATTTTGAAAGCTTGTAAGTATGGTGAGATGCGGATTGGGGTGGGAATTTTGGTTATGTTCTCAGAAGTGTGGATTTCTTTGTGGATCATGGCTAGTACGCCCCCTCTTGGGGGTTCGTTTGTAGTATGTTGGCGGTTTCTTCCTGTGCTTGTATTATTGGTGTTATTATATAGTATTTTGTAGTTTGGGAATTTGTTATCTATGTATGTGGTGGATTTGTCTTTGATTAGCTTAGTTTCTTGTAATAGAATAATGTGGGGTTTGTTGGACAAGGTGTTTGTGAGTTCTATGATGCCTGGGAGGCTAGAGCTAATGTGTCATGTGTTCCATGTGATGATGTGGGTGTTGGTATTGTAGATGTGTGTGTGTTGTTGTTGTGGGGGTTGGATGTGTGTGCGGTTCTGTATGTGTGTAAAGCCTGCGATCGGGTGGGTGCGCATGGCAAGCTTTTGGAGGAGTTGTTGAGGTATGAGGGGGAAATGTTGTGCTAGGCTTTGTTGGGTGACGGGTTCCCCAAGGGAAATTTTTTGGTTGATGTGGTCATGTATGGGTATTGTTGAAGGAGTTTCTGATGTATGTGTGTCGAGTATTTGTTGTAGATGGTGGGATCCCGTGTATTGGTGCGGTTCAGTATTTTGGAGTCTTCGTAGTATGGTGAGACATCTTGGATCAAGGTGGTTGGATAACATGGCATTACATTGGTGGGGCACGGGACTGAGAGCGATTATGAAGGCGTACATTTGATATAGTGGGGGGTAGTTTGTTAGTAGGAGGCTGTGTCTTCTGAGATGTGGCAAATTTGTTTGTTGGTGGGTGGGGGTGTGTTGGTCCAGATAAGGGGCAAATTGTTCTTCTAGGTGTTGGTATTGGGGTTTTAGCTTTAGGGTGTGTGCCATGAAGTATTGCTTTTGTCTTGTTGTGAAGACTTTTGGAAGGTTATTGAGGATTTGGGTGAGCGGTCCGGGGTTGGGGTGTATGTCTCCGCTACGGAGTATGAGTGTTTGGAGGTCAATAATGTATGAGGTGGTTTTGTGAAGTGTTGGGTGCTTGAGATGTGTGCGCTTTATTGTGTAGAAAGTGATTGAGGTAATGTGGGTTCGGTGTATGTGGCTATTTCCTATGTGTTTGTTTTGTGGTGAAAGCGGGAAGTATGGTGATGGGGGGGGTATGTGTAGGGTTAGTGGGTGGGTTGTGGATGTGCCCGTGTTGTGGGGGTTTAATGTACCTCTTTGTGTAAGAAGTGAATTCTTATTGTGTGTGGTTGTGTTATTGGTGCTATTGGGAGAGGCGAGTGTATTTTCATATGGGGGATTTGCTTGTTTGAGACCAAGGGGGTAGTTTAGTAGTAGGTATGTAAGGCTTAGTATTATTATTGTTTGCTTTGAGGGTAATTTTGTGTGGAAGTTTGATGTGAATATCATGTTGTGATTTTTTTTTGTGCGGGTGCTTCTTGGATGTGTGCAAGTAGAGACCATGTAAATCAAAGACAAAAGTTTGTACTCTTTATTATATAGAAAAAAGACAATACAACATATAAGAGAAATGGACCATTGATGGTATCCTATATGGTTGCTAACCATTAAATGTGTTAGTTCCTTGGTGGTACATTGGTGGGTTGCCGTGGAAGCCCGGTGGAGCTTGTAGGGAAAGAGGTGGAGCGGTCACGTTGAGCCCTTGTGGTATCGGAGGTGGGGCGGTTCTTTGTAGGAGTTCCGGTGCGGCGGCGGAGAGGCCATTGACTATGCCTTGCATTCGGAGGTTAGATTGTTGAAATTCGTGGGCGATTGTTCCGAAGAGCGCTTGAAGGTTGGTGGTATGTTGGGTGATCGTTGCCGTAGTTGCCTCGAATCTTCGATCCGTGTGGGTATTGATGGTGGTGGTGAGCGTGCCAAACTTTTCTTCCAACTTTTCTTCAAACTCCTTCATGGTTCACACTGTGCAACTAGGGACCTCATTCATATTGGCCTCTTTTTGTTCAATTTCAAGTCACATCCTTCTCCATTGTGCTACCAAATTTGACAAATCACAAGGAATTACCGTAGCTCTCTAGCAGCTTGGGCAGGAAATAAATAATTTTAAAGGTGCCTAAATATTTGGGAAATTAATTTCGTTGAGTGTCCAAAAAAAAGAAATAACAATCAAAGAGTGCCTAAAATCGCAACAATGCAAGTGACATTCGCTGAAATCCAACAAAGTAGCATCAAATAACTTCAACAGTGTCTTCACGCGGCATCGAGCTCACTCATGGTCTAAAAACAATACAAGCATGTATTTGCTCCACAAATCATGCTGACACACTACCATACAAATGGGAATGAGACAAGCAAACGGGAGTGAATGTCTAACCTTTTTTTTTTAAAATTGAATCTGCCCAATTTTAGAATATTATTTTTTGGGTTGCCTAACTTATTTTTGCACTTTAATTAATTATTAGGCAGAAAGGTGCCCAAGCTACTAGAGAGCTACGGTAATCAAAGGAGAGTAATTAGGGTTCATCAATGGAATTATGATGTGGCAAATGGATCGAGCGTCAACAACGGTGGCTTAATAAAATTTCATTGAGTTGAGCAATCTCTTGAATAATTTTGATCGGCTCTCCTCTTCGCGTTGTGGTCGAAGTTACTCGGAAGTGGGCCTCTGCGATTTCACAAGGCTTTTAATAGGTTAAATCTAGAATTCGGGATGCAAACAACCGTAACCGTAAGGTAGATGGGTCTTAAATGGTTACTTTTTTATTTATTACTAAGCCCACTTCTTGTAGGATATGAAATACGTGATTAGAACAAGATTGCTAGCAAATTCCAAATCAAGGCCGTAGCCATTTTCCTCATGCCGTTTAGAGCTCCTATGAATATCTTATTCATTATCAAGATTGTCGTGCTCATTAACTTGGTTGTATAGGTCCCTCCCAGTTACATGTTTAATTGAGTCTAGAATGGTTACCATGTTTTGAGCAATTGCTCCAATCTTATTTAAATGTAAGTCTTTTGGGTATCCATTCTTAAAGCCACACCAAACCACATACCGGTAGACTATAGGTGGTTGATTAAAATAAGTGACCAAATTAAGCATGTCTACCTTATTGCCACTCATACTCACATAATTAATTTTTGTGTGGAAAATAAATAAAAATAACACTCCAACCGCCAACCACTCCATTCGGAAATGAGTACCTCTCCACTATCACCCTGTAGTTTAGGGCCATCTCAGACCAATCTAGCAGTATATTCAAGTAGTAGACTTATTCGAAATTAAAGCAAATGAAACCATGGGTTTAGTGCCACACTCGGATTCTATGAGAATCAACACAAAATCACTCAAGTTTTCTTAATGCTTAGATTATCATATATTATACAAAGAGTGGTGTCGCACTATCAAAAACCGGCTTTCTAGCTGATCCTACTTGGATGGGTGGGCCAAGCTGGCTTTTGCATAGGCCTATCCCGGACTTAGGACAACGGATTCCATGCGCATACCCAACTTTCAAATCTCAAAATGCTCTCAAAATGTGAGAGGTGGAAAGAGGAGGTCCCAAAAAATTTGCCCAACGTCCAAAATAGGCTCCGATACACAAAGAGCTACCGAGCTTTTAAGAGAGAGTTTTCTCAAAGAAGGACCACAACGCCCACGGTTTCTCTATTCATAGCTTTACGGATACTCTATTAATTTAGAAGATTCACGATTGTCCGGTGAAGTTCATTTGTGGCAATCAGTTGAGGATCTTTGAGAAATTAAATTATGTTTTTTTTCCGGGATGCATGCATTCAAGAGTGAGAATTTTGAGAAGTTAATTAGGTGTAGCTTGGGTGCTTGGGTTATATTGTACGCACCCGGCCAAGCTAATCCCGGGGCTAAATCCCAATGTCCCGGTTTGCATGGATCGGGGATGTTGCGGATCAATAGAGGAAATTATTGGACCGTTGTTGTTGTTGTTGTTGTGGTTGTCCCCATTTTGCAGAGCACTATTATTATTACTCCTCTCGTCATTGTTGTTGTATAAGCTCCTTACACCTGACGCCCCAGCGGGAACGTTCGAGCACAATGTACCAGCTTGCACGGCACCTGCAAAACCTCGTAGTTGGGTATAATTAGGTTAAAGTTTTCTCAATTGGACCCGTATGTTTGATTGGTGTGTGGTTAGGTGAGGATCAAAAAAAGACAAACGTCATTGTTAAACACGCGTGTTTGAAAGAGATTGGGAACATGTTTTAAAATTTCTATTAACTACTCCACACTTAATAGTGAATACAGTTGGGAGGATCTATGTGTTTAGATAAGGCATCAACAATCATGCACTTTCGATAAGTGTAACTAAGTTATGGGAGGTCCAATCTCTAAATCCTCGGTCATTACAAATTCGAAATATAAGAAGAAACTTATGGTATTATATTCTCATGGCATATCTATTCAAATAGTTGATAAGTAGTAGTACACAATATGATCAGAAATCGATGTTCTACTGTCATTCTAATCATATGTGCATGTGCAAGTCCATCGAAAGATCTTAAACTCATACAACTCAACCATGTTGTTATCATGGATTTGGACTTTACTAGTCTGATTGTAAGTTTGAAATGATCAACGAAATCTGTGATTTGAGCATGCTCACAAACAGCAAATTGCATTCGAAGACCTCCATTTTTCATGCAATTTTTCTGTCCGAGTTGATAGTATTATCATAACATTATTCAGATCCATAACAGTGCTATGTGGGACTGGTAGTATTCCATAGAATATTCTTCATATTAAGTCTGAATGTGGAGAATATTTTGTGGAATACTACTAGTCCCACATAACATTGTTATGGATCTTTTTTTCTTTCTTTTTTTCTTTCTTTTTGAGACAGAAGGCCGACAGGCCAGCGCCAAAGCACATGAGGGAGTTAACCACCTGGCAAGTTTCTGTCAAGTAGAGAGGAGATTTCACAGCCGGGAATCGAACCGCCATCCTCTTCCTTAAGATTTGGGTATCTCTCCACCATCATCTAATAGTTTAGGATTGTTATGGATCTGAATATTGTTATGATCAAGTGAAAGGTGATGGATGGCATTGTGGGTGATTTACCATGACCGCTGCCAGTGGCGCTGTGTTGATCCATTGCAACGCCCGTGCTTTTATGGGAGACGGTGGCTTCAGCATGGCTCTCTCGATTTCCAAGTTGATTTGTTGCTAATTTTCGATCCCGGTCTTTTGGGCGTCTGCGGCGCCTCCTTCGGGGACGAGGAGTCGCGTGGCTTGATTCCTTGGGTTTCTCGTCCTTCTTAGGCCTTCTCCGTTTATGTGCTACCGGCCTCTCAGCGGAACTCACCTCAGTGGACTCATTGATGATGGCCTCCTCCCTCACTTTGCGCTGCATCGGGAAGGAATTCATAACATAATATTAAACTACATCACATTAGCTTAGGTATTTAAGCCAGTCCTTTTTACATTCTGGGTGTCTAAGAGGTCCAATTTGGGCTTTGACGTGCACAAAACATGTATTTGAAGCACAAACTTTCAATTTTAGGTAATCGTGTCAGAATCTATCCTATTTGAAAATTTGAATCAACTGTAGTTTTGAAACCGATTAAATATCTCAATGATACTAAAAGATTGGGGTCCAAATGCACATCATGGGTGCCATTGGATACAAATACACACTTAGTATATTGATGGCCTCCCTCACTTTGCGTTGCATTGGGAAGGAATTCATAACATAACATTAAACTACATCACATTAGTTTAGGTATTTTAGCCACTCCTTTTACGTTCGAAGTGTCTGAGAGGTCCAATTTGGGCTTTGACATGCACAAAACGTGTATTTGAAGCACAAACTTTCAGTTTTAGGTAATCATGTCAGAATTTATCCTATTTGAAAATTTGAATCAATTGTAGTTTTGAAACCGATTAAATATCTCAATGATACTAAAAGATCTGGATCCAAATGTACATCATGGGTGCCTTTGGATACAAATACACACTTAGTATATTGATCGTGACCAATGTGTCATTGTATTATACTTTGATTTTCTTCCTGAAACAAGATAATGCACTAAATAAATTTCAAGTTTGTGAATATGAAAAGAAGTTATTCTCTTGACTTGGTGAGGCTTGTAGAAATTGAGTATATAGGCCGTACATTCAGTCCTTCGTCCTTGAAGGATTAATTGATTTGGACACCTAAACAATATTTGTGGCGCCATTCATAACCCCACCACCAAATGGCTCCTTGACTTTAAAATCCTCACACAAAGAATATAGACTCATGGAATCCATCTTACAAACGCCATTAAATAATTACCACACATCATCCTCAATATATGTAAACTTGAAGAGAAGCAAGCCCCAGTCCCATTAAATTAGTTTTTCAAATCTCTTGGTCCACCTATTGAAAAATAGGCAATTTGTTATCTTCACACCTCCCATGCCAAGTGGGCATGGGCAGAACGTGGTGAACAAACATCACACAACACTATATAATACATTGATGCTTCTTTTCTTTTCTTTCTTTGGACACTTAGATTTGAGTGATATATGGCAAGATTTCATTTCAAGATAACTTTACATTTCAAAGGCACAATCATTTGAAAGGTGCCAATTGTGGGCACACATATTTAGGCCAAAGCCAAGCTTATCAACATTTGTTCTAGTGCTTGAAAAACCTAAAACCCCAAATGTTCACAATTGATGTGTTATAATCGTGATAACACTCTTAAAACTTGCTCTTTATAGAGGTTAATCATCCTTGGTATCCTAGAATACAAAGGTCTTGACTCACTAGCTTGAAGATGGCACTTCCTACTTCAAATTTAATAAGTCAATAGCACAATCTCCTTATTTGTAGGAGAAATCAAACTTGGGGAGGGAGTTATGACAATGGCAAGCTCGGAGCGCACTCACCAAAAAAAATTGCTACCTTTGGCGTTTGAGGCTTTATAAGGATAACAATGTGTTTCTCTAACTTTATATAAGCAAGATTCCTTATTGTTCATTGATTTTGGCTAAGGGGGCTTCTCTTTGGAGGCAATGGGCAAGAAAAATATGAGAATATTTACCCGGCCAAGACCTTCAAACATAAAAACTTCTAAGCCATAATTGGTGGGGCAATGAAGAATTTCGATTATGAATGGAGAGACACACGTGTTTTGATATCTTATAAAGCTTCAAATGCTAAAGATAGAGAGAGAAGTTACCCACCTTGGTGGGCACACTCTTACTCTATACCAAAATGAAAAATAGTGAAAGGCTATGTTGGTGAAGGATGATGACATAGTAGTGACCCTAGTTCAATAATAAATAACTTTAAATATGAAAACATGCAAAACCTTGGAGTCACGATCATGAATTTATGGAAAATTAAACCTTGACCTAAAAACAACACAATAATGCAATGTCAAGATAGATCTCCCATTTTTTTTTAACATGACACATTCATATATTTAGCACTTTTTCCTTGAATCAATGATGAAATCCTTGAACATTTTCAAATGAGCCTCATGAATTGCTTTCATCCAAACAAATGAATAATATTTCGTCACTCCAACGGTGGAACTCAAGTAAATTGCCTCATGTATGCATAGACCCTAATAATTCCTCAATCATACAGTATGCTAATCTATGCATAGTTGAGGCAATGCTATTACAGAGGCAATGCATTAAGTGGCACTAGTGCTTGATGTTTTCCAAAATTTCTTTCTTTTATTGACTAAAAAATAATGTGAGAAAAAATAAACTATGAAAAAAGACCCACAAGTCTTGTGTCAACCCTACAGTAAGCAAGTAGTAGAACTCATCAAGATAATAAAGTGGTCACCTACCTTGTGTCGGCCAGAGTACTCTATAGACCCTAATAAACCACCGATTGCTTCAACCTCGATAGGTGGACCTGATAGATTATAAGAATTAGAAGATGATGCTAATCAATCAAGCGACTAGTGTCGCTTGGTGTTTTTCAAGTTTTCTTCTATTGAGAGCAACAATTTGGGTAAGATAATGAATAGCACTTTGTGAGAAGAATTCCGTAGGTTTTTGTTGTCACTCCTACAATATGTACTAAGTAGTAAACCCATGAAGATTATAAGGTGGGGTGGTTCACCTTGTTTCGGCCGGCGCGATTTTCATATCGGGTTTTTGGCCGGGGCACTCTACAGGAGGCCCTATTAACCACCGGCTGCTTCTGCCTCGCACGGGCTTTTCGATTCTGAAACCAGTAGTAAACACTTCGATCCGTGATCTCACCATGCTGGCTCAGCTGCATGGTGATCTCTTTAATCTGCTCCTTGCTCGGTGCGATTCCCGCCTGCTCCTCATACAGACGCTCCAGAACTCGCAGCTGCGCTTGGCTGGGAGTCCACCTCACCTTCGTCGACGGCGTCGAGCGAAGGTTGGGTGTCCCCATTTCAACGTTAAATCCTCCTCAACGAGAACGGGGTTGCAAATAACATCCCTCAGAAACACCCTCACCAACTTCACAATGATCCGCACTCAGACTCAGTTTGTAGGTTTTTAAAGTGTATTTTTAAAACATGAAGAAATGCTTGGCCTTTGTAGTAGGAAGTGAGCAAGTGGCACTCAATTATTTTTGGATGAGGGTGCAAGGTTATTGCGTGGAAGAGGAAGAGTGCACGTGGAATTTCGGACTTAGTAACAACAATTCATCAACTGGACGGTTCGTGTCCAGGAGGTGCCATAAGTGGACACAACGGTTGGGAAGGCGAATCATCGTTGAGATTCACGGTCAAGTCTCTGACACTCACCGTTCGATCAATTAAGGTCAACTCAGCTATACAGGTATTATTCAATCACTTTTCTTGATCAGACACTTAAGGTAGAAATACCATAAAGCGTTAACCACCCAATAGCGGTGCACTAGACCGCCTCATAATGGAAAGTGCCATGTCTTAAATGGCGCGGCAACTTCAATGCAGTGTAGCCAATGGGAGGCAAGATCTAACGTACTCATGATTAACGGGTTTAGGTGATAATCTGTATCGGAATGCGGAGAGCCTAGTGAACGGGAAGTGGATTGGACAAACTTTCCACTTTGAAAAATTGTGGAACTTTTTGTACAAGGCAGAAAAATACGAAACAACTTGCATTCTTCGTGAATCCTTCTCGTCTATCTTGGAAAATTATCTCATGATTGTCAGACCAGATCTTCAATGCGAATCGCCTTATTTTAACGGTTTATGGTATTTCTACCTTATATTTGATTGGTGTGTGATTAGGTGAAGATCAATGAACAAACGCCATAAAGACACATGTTAATAAGAGACTGGACTACATCTTCATATTTTATTAGCTTCCCAAGCTCAATGGTGAACACTGTATTTGCGAGGTCCTATGTAGGCATTCAGTTAAGGGATCAACAAACATGCACTTCCAATATCAATAACTAAATTACAGGTGGCCCAATTTTCAATCCAATTCTTGTTGATGCTTCGTCACAGGTTTTCTAATCCATCTTATTTTGTTACATAAATCTTATCGGTAGAAGTTGGAGAACATGAAAAACGAACTGAATAATTCCCACATACCTTACCAATTTCTTGTCAACAGGGAGAAAACAACATTGCAGCTAAACTTCTAATGGCAAGGATTAAAAGTGCATGAATCAAAAGTGGCCAATCCACTGCCGATTCCAGTGCTCAAAGGGGTAAGCTTGAACGAGGTTATCAAAATCTACAAATACTATCAATGTTCACATCTAAGGTAGACATTTGACATGCCTTGGATGATTATTTTTCTCTCTGCACGCTCGCACAATTAGTGCAAGATGATTAGCAGATCCCAATTGCACTCATGGCCATTGCCTCATGATTTTAGGAGCTCACATGAATAACTTAAACCCATTATTAAAGTGAAGATTTTTGTGCTCATCAAATGGTCATAGAGGTCCCCGTAATCATGTTGAACGATAAGCGCATTTTGAGCATGTGGTCCACTCTCTTTTAAATACATCTCTCTTTAGTGCCAGTTTCTAGATCAAATCCTAACCACATCCCGCTCAAATATAATTGTCCAGATTATCGTTGTGTTCAAACTTAGCCGAGTCTCCCTCAGCTTGTGTACACAAAGGCATAGCAAGTAATCTTGTGGACTGCAATTTTTAAGGCCTTCCAAAGGTGCACTCAAATCCAAAGTAGTTTCAAAGTAGTGTTTAATGGTCCAAATTTTGACTTTTTCCACCTGAGGCACAAATTACTGAAAGTTGGCTAACATTATTTCCCTTGGCAAGCCCCACAATTGCAAAATACAGTGTCTTCTGGTTTTGATACAACATGTTGATTGGTTGAACTCGTAATTTGAGCAAATCAAATGACACAAGTTGGGAATCTTTATTGACATGAGGCTCAACATCTCTCACTGGTTTTGTGGACTTTTCTAGTTGGTCAATATTGCAAACTCAACGCCCCAGTTGATGAGCTACAATTCTCACAGTTCCTGCAAATTCTCAAATCAGTCATGCTCTTCGAAAGAAACAGCAGTAGTTGCTGATGACTGATCGCAACACAACTGCATCTGGAGTTTCGAGTCTTGGTGAGATACAATTTGGATCAAAATCACCTGATTCATGAAACATCTTCACAGCTTAATGTGCCAGTGACGTAGGGCCTCAGCAAAACTAATCCAGCTGTAACGGCCAGTTCTGTGAAAGCTTCTTGAAATACAAAAAGCAAGACACATCAACACAACTCTTCAAACTCAGATCACAACTTCCATCAAAAGTTCCTATTTTCACTTTACATCATTCAGTCCATACAAATCAATACAATCAACAAGATCCTTGGAAAGAAACAGCTATATGACTGTATCATTAGGCAATTGGTAACCAGATTAACAATCTAGTTATGTAAGTTTTGTCTGTAAAGACCCAGATAAAATGCCGGAGCCTCAATATATAAGCAAACAAAGCACCAGTAATTTTGTCATCTTCCGACCCAGATCTATCATTGATTCCAAAAAATCATAGAAACCTGGTTTAAATGATGACCTCATTTATAGACCTTTGAAACACTAATTAACAACCCCATACACTAAGTTTACATGGTTTACTTTGCTTTAAATGATACTTACATTAAAGGCTAACCTCGTGTCCAGATCATGTTCAAAATGTGGACTTGTCTGCAGCTGCCCATGCAAGTATACTTGGGCATCAATATGAACAGACGTAGACAAGCTTTAGGCATCTTCCGACCCAGTTCTATCACAGACTCCAAAGAACCATAGAGAACTGGTTTAAATGATGCCAAATCCATTGGTTCTTCTTTTTCACAAAGTCACCAAACAGGCAGACAATCTGTAAGAGCATAATGCACTCAAATTGAGAAGACTCTGATGTGAAGGACAGTGTACAACACAGGAGGACGTGAATGTCCCAAGATGTAATTTTTGTCTGTAGAAAACCAAAGGAAGAATGCTTGACTCCATACAGACAAAAAACCTATGATATTGTCAACTTCCGACCCAGATGTATAATAGACTCCAAAGAATCATAAAAACCTGGTTTAAATGATGACCTTCCTCTCATCAACTTCTAATGCTTTCCAAAATGCACTGATAAACAATACAGTTTACACATAGTTATAATTAAGTCAGATATGCACAAACTAAAGGCAAAAATATAAGCAGGAACAGCGTTCAAGATGTGGGTGCTGTCTGTAGATGCCCATGCAGCAACACTTGGCCATCAACAAATACAAAAACAAGACCATATGATTTTGTCATCTTCCGACCCAGATATATAATGGACTCCAAAGAATCGTTAAAACCTGGTTTAAATGATGACCTTCCTGTCCCAACTTCTTTTGCTTTCCAAAATGCACCGATCAACAGTACAGTCTACACATAATTGTAATTGAAGTAAAACATGCACAAACTAGAGGGAGAAATAAAAGCAGTAACAGCGTTGAAATTGTGGGTGTTGTCTGTAGATGCCTATGCAACAACACTTGGTCATCAACAAATACAAAAACAAGACTATGATTTTGTCATCTTCCGACCCAGATGTATAATGGACTCCAAAGAATCATAAAAATCTGGTTTAAATAATGACCGCCCTCTCCTCAACTTCTAATGCTTCCAGACACATACTGATCACCAGTACAGTTATATATACATGACTCATTCCATTGCACACACCAGAGGCATAATTCTAATGAAGAGAAGCTGCAGAACCTAGAGGGAGAATAAAAGCAGTAACATAAGGGATCAAGGTGCGGGTGCTATCCCATGCAATAACACTTTGGACATCGACATATACAAAATATGACCAAATGACTTTTTTCAACTTCCGACCCAGATTTGTAATAGGTCCAAAGGAATCATAGAACTGGTTTGTATGATGACCATCTAAATCCCTTTTAACTTCAATAACCTTAAAGTCAAAATTGATTTAGTTGCACTTGAGTATCTAATATGCATATGACAGAAGTGCCAAAGAACTGCAGAAGAGAACCAGCAAATCTACAACATGCATGAGCAATGGTGTGGGTGTGCCTTTGCATGGTAGGCAGAAACCTGTTTAAATTAAAAATTAGTGCACAAATCATGCACACAATTTACAATACATTTTGACTCCAAGAACAAAGATTTAATCCCCGAGTTACAACTACTCAGAGCCTCTATTTGATTAGTAGCGTCAAGAGAATTTCGCAAACTCACCTTAAACCTGGCTAGGGTACATGAACACCCTCACTCTGCCACCCTGCACAGAAATCAAAAGCACCTTTTATCAGATCAGAGCGACATTTGAAAAGGACCATAGCAAGAATATATACTCTCCAAACCAGCAGAGACAGTCAAAGGCAATCGAAGATAGATGTAACACAATTCCTGTTACTATTGATGCTTCACAAAACCTGGCATTCATCAACAGCAAGTTCAATCAACATGAAGCATCAACACTAAAAATAACTCACACACTTACCAATGATGCAGGTGGAAGGTTGCTGCGGAATCTAGAACGGACAATTCCACTGTTACCATGTGACCGGGCAACCTTTCCCCAGATGCAGCGGTGCAACGATCCATTTTTCTTGGTCTTCGCCTTGTACACATAGGCTATCCTCTTTCCAAGGTACCAGTTTACTTCCTCTGGGGTGTTCACACCCTCAATCTGAAGAAGCGACGTGCTTGGGTACTGGTTAGACTTTGACCTGCACAAACAGTAATTGATTAGACCACAATGCATTCAGTTCTAAATGTGACTACCGAGTACAGAAACAACTATATCACATAAAAGCAAGCAATACATTAACAAAAACAAATGAGTATGTGACAGCAGCAAAGTCACATTACGACACCCACCTCTTGTATCCGAGGATAGTCCCTCGCACATAGAGCCTGCAAGAACCGCACACATGTGGCAAAACATTTACTCATGTGTAAGAGTGAAACTTAGGTGAAAGAATTGGAAAATAATCATACAAAGATGCGAGAGGCTTCTCTAGTACTGACCCTACTCTTCCCGTGTTGGTTTGTTTTAGGTCATCTACCAATAATTTTTTTGAAACTTTTGCATACGGAGTTCAAATAATACATACTTTGGTGCGTTGGAATTCCCTTTCAATTGCTAGAAAGAAACAGCTAGCAATTTATAGTAATGGATACAACCACGGTTTTAGCACCATCTACCTTAAAGTGCTCAAGATGACAGGCCATAAACCCTAAACCTCAATCAGAAGGAAAGGAAAAAAAATCGGATTTCCTACAAAAGAGCTTAAAAAGAGATCAGTGCTCAAGACATAGAGAGAAGTGACTTCACTCAAGCTAGTAGCAACCCTAACCCTAGTTTCTTGTACATTTGTATGAAGCTGTTGCTCCCTCAAGAAATCGGTGAACAAAATGATGCAATTTGTTTTCCATGAAAACGCACAAATGCAAGAAAAAAGGAACTGTTTGTGCACCTGACGCGTTCTCCTTTGCGTTCCACCATGATGGAATGAAGGGCGTGGCTGTGGCTATGGCGGAGGCGGACAATGTGCGCGTTCGTGACGAAGGCCACAGCCAAAGAGAAACAATTAGGGTTCCTCCCTCCCTTTACCCTCTTCGCTCTCTTTCTGTTCATCCGCTAAAACCCTTCGTTCATCCATGGCGATGACTACGTCGTTACCTGGAACCGGTTATCATCCGGGTATGAACACGTTATCAAAAATCAATTGACTGTCGATTATTGATACCTGCCCATAACATTAAGTAGCATGCTAGGAGGGTACCCTTTGAGTACCCGCACATTTACCTCAACAAGAAGGGAAAAGCTTGCAAAGCAAGGGTGAATGAATGGATAATTAATCAAATATAGAAGCTTCAAAAAGATATCAAAGAGGTTTCCAGTGTGGGTGTCGGGAGACTTTTCCAAAAAGTGCAACCACCTTTTTGACCTCACCAACTTTCCCGTTGCTTTATAGCTATTTAGATTTGTTTAGATCATAATTTAGCCTAGATTAGGACCTTTATCACCACTTGGCATTAGTTTTGTCCTAGAAACCGACATAATTAATTCTAAGCATTGAAAGTAACTATCCAAAATACCCTAAGTAAAACTCAAACTTGGTAGTACATTTGCTCTTGAAAGAACATCAAACCGGCACGCACCAGTTTGATGCTCTTTTGAGAAGGTCAATCCGGGCTTGCTACTTAATGTTATGCCACGTGTGCCATCTCAAATAAAATGTTTGTCATTGATAACCTTTTAAGGGCCACTTCACACATGAGACTGAGAGCCCGTGACCATTGCACTTCAAGCACTCTCATTGGTAGAAAAGGTGGAGTCGGTCCAAGTTCGCTTCACACTACGCTTGAGGGACCAATGGAGTATGTGAATGCAAGATGGATGTAAAGTTTACATGGATTCCTACGTCGCATCGAATCATGTTTCATGGTCACTTGGACTATTTTCAAAAACCACCTCTTGGAGGTAGGCCTCGGGGAAGTCACTTAGTGTATTCTTTGGGGACACATGAGCGTACAACACATATTTTTTGGGGGGCTATGTAGCTCATTTACTGCATTTTAGTGGACCCTATATTTTTTAATAATTCTACTTTCTTCAATTTCTTACCACCCTATGTGTAATTATAAATTAAAATCTCCATAATATTTCAGACCCTTCATTATTTATATTTATTTGAATTTTCCTTCGTGGACAATAGCATTGTACTATAGCATTAGAAATGGAATTCATCATGCAACAAAAATTAAGCTGTGTATACAAGAAGCATGTTATTTACATAATTGGTTACATGTCTAAGCCCATTGATAATAGCGTACTTAATTTTTTCATCAAAACATTGAAAGAAGTCTACAAATTCCAAAACAAACCAGCATCACTAAAGTGTCCATAATGTGTTCACTAACACAGTTGCACTAACATTGCACATGTTATCATGCAAAGAGTGAAGATAATTTGAAATGCCTACTTATGAGTCCTATGTGAAAATTGAGAAACGATCATCACAAAAGATGCCACAGCCTCTCGCCTAGAACAAATCCATCAATCCACCATAGATTCAATATCTACATGTCCTTAATGACAACATCAAACAAACTTTCAAAAAACAGTTTAGCTGCCTCCAGTTTCTTGTATTTGGAACCTACACAACACGAAACAAGCAAGGATGCAATTCAATGTCGAGCTCAAACAAGCAGATCAAATAAGCAAAAAAGCATAGCAGAGGCATGATTAAGATGTGCTTACAATTTTTAAGCGCGTTCTGATTATTGGTGTAGGTAATGTGGAACCAGATCTTCTTCAATTCGAACTCTTCCACCCGGAGTTGGCTTTGTAGCAGCCTTTAAATTCCAACCAGCAAGACGAAGACTTGAATCTTGCAGTGTAGAATTGATTGCCTCCCTCAACGACATGGCTGTGCCTTGAGCTGCGTCTAGCGTCAATAGGGCTCTGTTGATGGACGTGTTCCATTCTGCGGTAAAGCAAGCACCCAACCCTACACCCCAAAAGTTCCTAAACAACACTACATTTTGCTAATAGTGAGTGTCATACTAATTTGAAAGGCCAAAAGATACACCTAATCATTTGCTTACACTAGGAACAAGAACCCATTGCATAGTGACACACAATACAAGATCCAACTATACAAGTACACATCAGAGGAGCACGCATTAAAAACACACACACTATTAGCAAAAAGTAGTATAGTTTGCAATGCAACTACTCAATTGACAATCAAGTAACATAAGTCCGAATGAAATGAAAAGATGTCATTTTGAATTAACAAATTCCTGCAACGAGGCAGCATCAACGTCATCAAGTGAGTAAATTTTTGTACTTGAATTGTAACTCATTGTAACGGTTGAAATTACCGTATCTACATCGATCCATACATAGTCAGAAGCATCATATTTAAACTTCAAATGCCCTGGAGCTTTGCTAAACCAGTTCAACAAAATTTCAGTGGTAGGGGAAAGACCTGATTTTATACCAATTTGCACAGCTCTGTTTTGAAGGTCAATGGCATGTCTGCATGGGCCCCATTTTGGACCATTTCGTCTTCGCATTTTTTGGACCCGCCCGATGTAAAAGATACCTTCATCTACCCCTTGATTGATGCGCGATGGTCTTCCTCGAGTGCGTTTCCTTGCAGCCTGTACTGCGGACGATGTGGATGCTCTCTGAACGAAGTACACACCTACATCGGATCCAAGCCCACACAACATAGTAGTATCCGAAGAGGCAGCAGACAAATAATCATCTGAATTGTTAAAATACATTGAATTCCTAACTCTAGTAAGTCGGTCTTTCGAAAGAAACGGGTTTCCGTTTAATTGAGAGACAAGTGTCGACTTATAAATAGAATGGCCACCATATGTCACTACAGGGATGACCTTTGTTACCTGATCGGATTGAATTTGAACTTCATGTTCATTCATCATCTCGGATAAGATGTCACGAGTCTCTTCTTCAAGCAAAGGTACTTCATCAACTTCATCCACATCATCTATTTCTAATAAATTGGCAAGATTAGGGTTAGGGTTTGAACCCTCTTCAACTGCTCCATTGGACTCTGATAAAGCCTCTCGCAAGACTTCTCCATCGCCATCTTCACCTGCCACCAACCTTTCCGATTGAACGGCCACCAAATGCTTGGGGTCTTCTTTTTCCTCCTTCCAGGGGGCCATGAACCAGTCTTTTTTCCTCGCAACTGACGAAGGAGCCATGCTGAGGCTCCTCAAAATCTTTTGAGCCTCTTTGAGTCCTTCCTGCAAGGCCAAAATAACTTCTCCATCTGATGCTATTCCCGTGTAATTGCCCAAATCACAAGATTGCTCCCCTTCAACAAGTGGATGCAAATCTGCCCACACATTTTTCATCTTGTTGTGCATACGACCGAACTGCAGCCCATTCTCCCCAAATTCGATTCCAGCCAATCTATTGATTGTATTGGCTGTATTGACCAATTCATGAAAATCATAGGCCCTTTCTAACCCCACCATTCCTCCTATTTTGGAAAAAAAAATTTCACAACTATCACTGCCGGTTAAATGCAAAGGGACCTGTAAGTGAGGGTATTTGTCACGAAAATGACAAATCAACAAAACAACAAAATGGCAGGATAGTTGTATGTCTACAAAACACTGCATGCTAATAAAATTCTCCTTAGTTGTAAATGTTTTTGAGCTACTACCAACTCGATGGTCGCCGTGTTTAAACCATAGTTTCCATATTCTAAAGAAAAATGAAACCTTAGCTGCCAATACAATTCTACTCCTCAAATCTAACCTAGGAGATGAGAATATGTCAATATAATCTGCGCAAATGTTCAAATACATTTCTGTTCCAAGCGTTCTCTCTTTATGCACCTCATTGGATGTCCGAAGTTTCTTAAGACAATAACGAGCTTTACTTTGACAAAGGCGTTGAGCGCTGGCCCAATTCTGGCGATCTGTGCGATTGATGTCTTCCAATTTTAGGCCATGGTCATCTAAGGTAAATTTATTGAAAACTTGACCCAAGTGGGTGAGAAGAGCCACGTCTGTGCCAAGCTGCAACACTCTCACAGACGAATCTAACGGATTAACAAGCTTTTTTCCGTTGTGTATCCAATCTTGGTCATGTAAACCCTGAACCTCTCCCGACTCTAGAAATGAACCCGACAACAACCACCCCTCCCAATCCAGCTTAAACCGGATGCCCTCTTGACTTTTGTAGTCCGCTAACATCAATTGTCTCCTCCTACTGTCACCATCACTAGCATGTCCAACCACTGGCCCTACAGCATCGTGACATTCTTTGAGCCATAGCCCATCGATGATTCCCCACTGCCGCCTCACCCACGTAGCATCGAAACAGTTGCAAGTACAATTCACCTGTAACACTAGTCTTGGCAATTTCTCGTGAAGCGGATTTACCATTATAACCCTGGCAAAACCCCCAATTTTGTCAGAACGAAAGCAATCAACAATCTTAGCATACCCTTCTTCACCTGTACCAACTTTTGGTTTGTACTTGGACATACAAACATGATCTTGTTTATGCCCACAAAACCCAGCTAACGAGTCCCATCGTTGTTCGTAAGCAACTCTACCTTTAATCTTTGTCTCGTCTTCAGCGAGGATTACTGGTAAACGACCCTCAATCCCGTTTGCTACCTTTGCATCTCTATAGATCTGTGCTACCGAGGCAAAAATTTCGTCATGCTCCCCTGCCACAAACTGAACGCCCTTTCTATCCTCCCGTTTAGTGGTACACACTGCAGGCCCCCCAAAATTTAATGCAAACAAGTCACACATGCGTCTTCCCCCATAAACTCTCATTGCCTGCCCGAATGACTTAGTATTAACTGAAAATCTATAACCACACTTCTTACGATTTAAATTGCTCGCCACATCCCTCATAAAGTCCCAAAGCGCCGGCTTGCCACCAAATGCCCCAGTTCTATGGGCAGCAATTATATTATTGCAGAATTTTAGAACATTATGTTGTTCTGAAGCTTGCTTAGCTGACTGTAGCAACGAAGGGCGTTTCACTCGGAGCTGAGCAATGCGGGCCTTAGCAACCCAACGCTTCATACGCTCCACGTGATATTTTTTGGTCATAAGCCTTGTGTGTCCAGACAATTCTAACGCAGAAAGAAACCCAATTCGTCTACCTTGCATACTACCACGCATTCCTCGCTTTTCTAACGCTTTATCTTCTCGTAACACACGCAATCTAAAATCACCCTCTGCCGGAATTTTTGTACACATACTACATGCAAAATCAGGAAATGGGTCACCTGAAATTGAAAAGCGAGAACAATTCCTATGTCTAAACATACCCTTTACGAGCACTACCTTCCCATCCACTTCAAATTCAGCTTCTACATAGGGTTCAGGATACCATTGTTGCCCTGGATGGATATCTTGAAGTAGCCCATCAATCACATATGACTTGCCTCCATAATCACAAGTCGGCCCTCTTAGTCCCCAACACATACAAGAAAGCAAAAATGATCTATCCCATGTTTTGGATTCACCTGCTTCCGCACTGCTGGTCGAGTTTTTGTACCAAGAGTGAAGACTCTTCTGGTTTGGAGTCGTGCTGTCTCCAGAGGATTTGGCTGGTCGCCCACGCCTCCCACTCAACAAAGCAGATCCTTGTGCCATCATGCTAGCCTCAAAGTCCTCTATGACTTTATGGTGTTTAGTCCCGTTCAAATGATTTCGTAGATTTGCTTCTAGGTTTTTTTTGGGTGGGCAAAGCTGGAAAATATCTCCACAAAAGCTACATTTAACTTTAAACCAGAAACTCTTCACATCCGCAGACTCAGGATCACCAATCAATAAGAATGGGGGACGATCTGAATTAGCAGAGGTGTTGACAACTTCTAGAGTTTCACCTCCCTCCTTTACTAGTCGCCGGTGATCTTCCACAGTGAGTATTACTGCCTTGCCCTTCACTACAGATTGTGGGTGATTATAAAAATCAACTCCCTTCTTCCGACACCAATTTTTAATGTGAGAGACACTCATGATATGACTGTTTTTAAAGTTCGCAAATAGATTTGTGACTCCAGGCTTAGTGTGTTCCCCAGTATTACTTCCAAAATCCTTTCGGCATTCATCACAGTAAAGCTTTACTATACCCACCCCGCTCTCGTCCCAAGATCGCAACGACCAACTATGATCCTCTAAGGCAATTTGGTTCAATTCTTTCTTGAGTTTTTCTTCGGCTCTCAAATACCAATCCATCACTTCTTTGGGAATAAGAGTGGAGCTAAGTAAGGCCGGAGATCCACTCACTCGGGAGGATTCAGGGTTAGTAGTAACAGGGTCTACCATCACATTGGAAGGATCCTCACTTAACGCACCTTCTGCGACCATGATTTGTTCTGAGTCATTGACAAAGGAGGAGTCACCTACCTTCATGCGCTTTTGACGGTCATTGCTCTCTGTAGTGACTGGGATGACATACATGGTTGGCTGGATTGTATTGAGTCGCTCTAATCTAGGTCGAATTCTGCAGGACTCGCTTGCATCCCAAAATTGAAACGGCCACTCAATAACACCCACCTCTTCTAGTTTTACCCGTAGTTGCGCAAAAGACTCTCCCTCTTCCACGTCAATCGGTCCAAACACCGGTTTCGTTAAAAGTGCAATTCAATATGTAAAAGTGCACATGAACAAATTATTGCAAACGCATAGATTTCAATGAAAATATGACCATATTATAACTATCTTGGTTATAAAAAAAGAAATTATAAATATGGGTACATTTATTTCAATGTGCTTGGTCATTAATCAAATTATAATTTGGTGATTTTTGTAAAAAAACTTGATTTTACAACAATATGAGGAATTCTTTGAGGGTGTGACATATGCCTCACCCCCTCAAACCCAACCAAAGCTAATTACTGTTACAAAGGGTGTGGCATGTGCCTCACCCCCTCAAACCTGAGCAAAACTAATTACCGTTAAAAAGAGTATGGCATATGTTTTAGCCCCACAAACTCGAACAAAGATAAGTATTGATATTGAGGGTGTGGCATATGCCTCACCCCTTAAAATTTGAGCAAAACTAATTATAACTATACAAGGTATGGCATGTATCTCATCTTCTCAAACATGAACAAAAATAATAATTATTATAAAGGGTGTGACATGTACCTCATCCCTACAAATCCGAACAAAACTAATTACTATTATAGAAGGTGTGGCATGTGCCTCACCCCTACAAATCCGAACATAACTAATTACTATTATAGAGGGTGTGGCATATGCCTCACCTCCTCAAACCCGAACAAAACTAATTACCATTATAGAGGGTGTGACATATACTTCACCCCTCAAACTCCAACAAAACTAATTACCGATACAAATGGTATGGTATATGTCTCACCCCTCAAATCCCAATAAAACTAATTATCATTATAAAAGATGTAGCATATGCCTTATCTCTCAAACCCGAACAAATTAATTATCATTATAGAGGGTGTGACATATGCCTCACTCCTCAAACCCCAACAAAACTAATTACCATTATAAAGGGTGTAACATACGCCTCATCTCTCAACCCCGAATAAAACTAATTACCATTATAGAGGGTGTGGCATGTGCCTCACCTCCTCAAATGCGAACAAAACTAATTACCATTATAGAGGGTGTGACATATGCCTCACCCTTCAAACCCCAACAAAACAATTACCATTATAAAAGGTATGGCATATGCTTCACCCCTCAAACCCGAACAAAACTAATTACCATTATAGAGGGTGTGGCATGTGCCTCACCTCCTCAAACCCGAACAAAACTAATTACCATTATAGAAGGTGTGACATGTGCCTCATCCCTCAAATTCCAAAAAAACTAATTACCATTCTAGAGGGTGTAACATGTGCAAGATATGACATGCGCTTCAATCACTCATTCAATGAATTGACAATGAGCAAATGTGGATATTAATGTAGATTTTATTTTTATAGTGTATTTTATAATAAATTGTATTTTAAAGTTTTCTCTATAATATTTATTTTCATAAAATGACATATTTATAGATTTTTTCCAATTTTTTTGAAAACAAGGTTAGGTACGAGTAGAACGGCGCCACCGGCGCAATAAAAAAGGTTTCAAATCTAAATTCTTAAATTTATACATAGTAAAACAATACAAACTTGGTCAACACATATAAAATTAAAAATTGCACATTCGAACTTACCTAAAACGCCGCTTAGGATTTACATCAAGTTCTCTCGCTCTTGTCTACCCGGTTCTCTTCTCCGCCGCCGCTCTTCTTTGACGCTTGTCTTCATTTGTTGCTCATCTAACTTTTGACTCTATCTTCGATTTCTATAGGCGTTCGAATTTACACCCACGCAAGACAGCAACGCTAACGTTAGAGGGACTACCAAAGGTCGTTTTCATATCAAGATCTAAGTAGCATCGCATTCACGCTTACTCTCCACCAAACTCAAAGTGTATTTCAATTCAACATTTTCATTGAGGTGAGTGCCTAGTTCTTGAATTTTCTTTGGATTCAAATATGGATCTAGATCTAGATTCAGATCTAGATCTAGATCTAGATCCATTTTTAAAAAACAATTTAAATAATTAATTATTAGAAAATAAAATCATACACTTATTAGATGTAGTTCACAATCTTAACTTTTAGTTATAAATATCTCATCCTCATTTTTAAAATTCTAAAATATGTGATCTTCACCCTCATTTTAAAACCTTCAAAATTAATATCTCTAATTTTTAATTTCAAATATTTGAATTTTTTTTCTGCATCCATAGTTTAAAAATTTGTATCATCCTTTATTAATAATTTTAAAATTTTCAACTCGTGATTTAGAGTGAGGCACATGCCTCAACTTTATCAACAACCTTGATTTATTTCTACCTTATGGTTTTCATGGTAAGGCACATGTCTCACCCTTATTAAAAATCTATATTATTTTGAACTTGTGATTTTAGAATGAGACATATGCCTCACCCTTGTTTACAAATCTATATTTATCTGAACTTGTGTTTTGAGGGTGAGGCACATGCCTCACCTTTGTAAAGAATACCAAATTTTCTTGATCTTGTGGTTTAAGTACGGGCACATACCTCAACTTTGTTCACAAATCTGATTTTTTTTAACTTATGATTTTCATGGTAAGGCACATGCCCCACCTTTGTTAAGAATTATATATTATCTTGAACTTATATTTTTAGAATGAGGCATAGGCTTCACTTTTGTTTACAAATCTAAATTTATCTGAACTTGTGTTTTAAGGGTGAGGCACATACCTCACATTTGTGAAAAATACCAAAATTTCTTGAACTTATGATTTTAAGGTGAGGCACACATCTCATTTTTGTAAAGAATACCAAGTTTTTTTGAACTTTTGATTTTAAGGTGAGGCACATGTCTCACCTTTGTTAACAAAGTTGATCTATTTTTAACTTATGGTTTTCATGGTAATGCACATGCCTCATTTTTCTTAAAAAATCTATATTCTTTTAAACTTGTATTTTTAGAATGAGACACAAATCTCACCCTTGTTTATAAATCTTAATTTTTGAACTTGTGATTTTAAGGTGAGGCACATGCCTCGCTTTTATTGATAAAGTTGATTTATTTTCAACTTATGGTTTTCATGGTAAGGCACGTGCCTCACCCTTGTTAAAAAATATATATTCTTTTGAACTTGTATTTTTAGAGTAAGGCACATGCCTCACTTTTGTTAACAAAGTTGATTTTATTTTAACTTATGGTTTTCATGATAAGATACATGCCTCACACTTGTTGAAAAATGTATATTCTTTTGGAGTTTTTTTTAGAATGAGGCACATGTCTCACCCTTGTTTACAAATCTGAATTTCTTTGAACTTGTATTTTAAGAGTGAGGCACATGTCTCATCTTTGTGAAGAATATCAAATTTTCTTGAGCTTTTGGTTTTAAGGTGAGGCACATGCCTCACCTTTGTTAATAAATTTTATATATTTTTAACATATGATTTTCATGGTAAGGCATATGCCTCACCCTTGTTAAAAAATCTATATATTTTTGAACTTGTGTTTTTAGAGCGAGGCATATGCCTCACCCTTGTTTATAAATATGAATTTATCTGAACTTGTGTTTTAAGGTAAAGCATATGCCTTACCGTTGTTAACAAATTTGAATGTCTTTGAACTTTGTGATAACAAATCTAAATTTGTTTTGAACTTGTGGTTTAGATGAGGCACATGCCTCATTTCTTTGTTTGACTTTATTGATTTTAGATTTTTAAATATAAGGTGACACAAATATGTCGATATTTTCTTTGGAATCATCAACTTCAATGTTATTGCTTCTATAGTGAAGTATGTGCTATGCCACTTGGTTTCAATTTATTTTCATGTTTTTAGCCAAATGGTGAGGTGTATGTGTTGCACTTCTCATTCAATTCATAAACAATAAATTTTAAGCTATGCACAAAGGGGTGTGTTTTAATCCTTTTATTTATTTCATAACTTAAAAAAATTGATTAACAAGGTGAAACACAATATAAATATGACGGTCATATAGTGTATAAGGTTTGTTTTGGAATTATTTGAAAGTATTTATGCCAAAGTACGAATTCATTGCATATTCATTTCGAAATTTGAGAATAAAATATTCAAAATTAATCCCCCCAAAAAAGTGCACATGCTTATGTGCACTTTTAACGAAACCGGTGTTTCCAATGAACTCTGGGTCATCTCCTTCATTTTCCAACGAAAACAACTTGATCTTTGTCGCCATGATGAATATTTATGAAATCCTCCCGCATCCAAAACCACAACGTCGTTGACTTTTATACCTGCTCAGAAATTCAAGGATGATGACTTTAGTTTACAAATAGTGTAGCCATGAACAACCATGAACAATCATTAGGAGAATGAAAGTCTAGGTGAATAACAACGTCACCTAAATTAATAATTTGCTTATGAGCATAGTTAGCCTGTAAAGAATAACTTGTACATTTTAGCAATACAACATTTGTAAAGGTTTTCAACATAATTTAAATTCCACAAGTACATAGATATTCATGGGATATTATGAATCCAACCCAAATTATGCTAAGTTGCACTAAGTTCTAACTACATCACTTAAACCTGTTAGTATGTGGAAATTCTTGACCAATAGAATGCTAAGTCTTCCAGAACAGTTCGATAATATTGAGGTCAACATTAGAGGCGTGCTTACCTTCTTGAGCTTAGGATCGTCGGCGACTTTGAAGGATCTTCAAAGTGCTGGAAACCTGTCAGATGGATCTCGGATTTGCTAATGCCAAACTTGTTGTTTTTGGAGAACCTGAGGGCTGCAACGTAAGATTTCATCAATTATGAGTTGATTTAAATGCCACACTTGATCGGGGATGAGAATTTAAGGCACCACAATATTATTACAATCTGTGATGATTCTTCCTGCAATTATATGCAACTAATCTGGTCATTTTTTTGAAAATGTGAGACTTACCCGCATCAAACTATGATGTCTTCGAAAATGTAGACGTTCATGTGCCTTGAGGAAGTAGGAGGATATATCCCAGGACGAAGCACTGGTGGTAATGTTTTAGGTCAAATTTTGAGACATGCTTAATTACCTTGAGTCGATTTGAATGCCACACTTGATCGGTGATGAGAAATTAAGACACCACAGTAGTACAAGCTTCAGAAATGATTCTTTCTGCAATTACATGCAACTAATCTGTCACTTATCTCAAGTCTTTCCAGATTGCATGCATGTATCTTCCTTGAGAATATGTAGAGAAGTTATGATTTACAGATATCTATAAGGGGAATGGCAGATACTTACAGCTTGCGGCTGGCGGGGATCCATGATGACATACCGGTTTTGCTGCAAGGTGCAAGCCAATCAGAACTTTAAACAGATCTCAAGAGTAGCTTCAAAGCAAATGCAAAGTAAGAGCAAAGCAAATAGCAAAGCAAAGCAATAGCAAAGTAAAGCAAAGCTCCCTAATAATCTAGCGACCCTCATATCTGTGCCAGCACTCAAATTACAACTCGTCGAGACAAACTCCTCGCCCATGAACATCCTTATGTCAAGCTTGTGTTTTGAACCGGGAGTAAGTCCAAGGATGAAGTTTCCTGCCACCTTGTTAGGTGCTCACAAACAACATTGTGTATGTTCGTAAAGATGCGATCTGCAAGATGACTATATCGTTCCTCAAGACACGGTGTCTTGAACCTCTTGCATAAGCAAATACATCCTAATGATATCCAGTACTGACATTTCCGAACGGAGGAATACCTGTGGATTCGTGAAGTTGCCCCTCGGATCGCTAGCCGAGTCTCTCCCAACCCTAATTGAAGTAAAAAGCAAAGCAAAAGAAGTGACAACAGAATCGTGGTATACTTGAGAAAGTGGATGCGTTTTGAGAAGCGCCGTTAAAACCACAGCCGCAGCTCCACGAAGAAGCGTGCAAGAAACCCTAGCGCCAGAAAGTAGAGCGCATCAACCCCACGAAGAAACAAGAACACTGGTATAACCATTGCGCAACAATAAGCTTGCAGTGAAAATCGAAGAGCATCGGCGACACTGAAACCCTAGCACAGGAACAGAGCAGTGCAAAAAGAAAGGCTCGTGGAGCAGCACCCTATTCCCTCGCAAGCAACGGTGGAATTTGATATTTTTAATTTCTTAAGCATCGAGACTATAGTTACTTGATCATCAATTCTCACATTTTGAAATATATTATATCTTTTTGATATTTTTCTCATATGAATTATTGTAAAACCGATTTATCCTAATTTTATCATTATTATGTAAGTAAAAATCTTGTAAGTTTTTTTTTGTAAAAATCATAGTAATTACAAAAATGCTTTAAATAGTCTGAATTCTTTAGGGAAAATGTAAATAATAGTGGTGAACAACAAGGTGTAGGTAGCATGCTTCTTGAGCTTACATAGAAAGAAATTCAATTAAAAAATAATAATTTTGCGGTGTATATTGGAATTTTAGGGTTTTGAGCTTTAAAGTGCTGTAAAATACGTAATTTTAACAATTTTGAGGAATGGTAGATTGAACTAGAAAGTAGATGATAGCTCCATACTTTCTTAATTTGGACTACTCTCATTTGAAATTAGGAACTAGGTGAAAATTAGTGTTTGACAAAAATACGACCAAATATGGCCCCACGGAGCTCTTTAAACGCGTAGGGGTCAATGCACGATGATAGAATTCTTGTCTTGCATGGGAGGAACAACCATAGAATTATACAAACGTCAATGAAATGTTCCTCAAAAGTACACTTAATAACCTTCATCCAACGAGTTCATCCATTTTGTAGATGGATTTGTGATCATTTTTCATCTAGTTCTTAAATTTTTCGTACCCTAAACTCAACCTAAAAATTTTAAAAATTCCCTACCAATTACTATAATGCTATTTTAGAAATACTATAAACATAATTTTGGGTATTACAAGTGACCCTATATTATATATAATATGCTACCTCACATTTCTTCAAGGCTATGGTATATAAAAAATATATATAATTTTTATCAACCATGAATAAATGTCACCCTATATTTGTTCTCTCATAGTTATCTAAATTTTCGACAGTGACTTCCCCGGGAGGTAGGCCTAACACAAAACCGGGAGACCATGGCACTCCGAACGCTCACAACCATTGAATTATTTTATTTTATCATGTGTGAGGATCCGCATGAATAGATATTCATTGAAATAAAATTTGGTTGAGGGCCCGATCACATATGACTTCACACTACACTTGAGGGTCCGTGACCGCACTACATGATTTTGGAGGTGTCTTGGGACGGGCTTTGGACACTTTATTTTGAGCTCTCACAAATTCATGGTCACGGCTCTTGGCTCTTGTGTGAAGTGGCCCTAAGTTGACCCCTCACTAAGCTCGCAACTTTTATCTCCACCTCGCAACCTTAACACCCATGGGACCGGTTAATCATGTTTATCCTAATTAACCCCTCTTTGTTAGAGCCTACCTTCAAAAGAATGTAGGAAAAGAGGATATTCATTCATGCTTGCTTCCTATGAGTCGGCATTACTACTACTATGGTATTTATGTGCTACTAAACCAACACAAGGATCCAAGTCTTTTGGGAAAACTATTCACTAAAAAAAAATTCTCTTCTCAAAAAAGGCGTCCAATTGGTGTTAAAGGGGTTGGAGGAATGACATGGCAACCACAATGTTGTATCTAGGGATATTAACCCCTAATGTCCTATGCGACCATGATCTGGTCATGAGCAATTTGTTATGACCCCTTTGACACTAGTTTGGATGGTTTCTTGACTGTTTCAACTACTCCTATTATTCATGTTCAAGTATGCTAATTTTTGCCACGTGGAAATGTTTGATTTTGGACACATATATATAGCTATTTTGGGATTAATTTACATGTGGGAGTGTGGTCTCAATCGGTTTACAATGAAAACAAGTTCATGAACCAAAACTTGACATTTGTCACCTTTGTGGTTTAGGGGCAGCATGTCCTAGGCATGTTTTTTTTGTAGATCTCTATGTGCAAATGATTCCCAATTGATTTGAAAATTCGCATGACTCTTAAACACAACATATTTTAAACATCTGCCGTTGGAATTTTTAGTTGGACATTTTTTGGTGGGTGTAAATCCATGTGGAAGGTGCGTAGTGGTGGCACCACTGCTTCAAATTGCAAAGCTTCCCCAAAATTCACAAAATAATGGATTCAAAATTTGTGAGCTGATTTGAGTAGGTATATTGCCCCTCTTTTGAGTGAGGGAAACATTTTATCATTTGACGACGATTTGAGTGGAAGTTCGATAAAAAAAACCAACCCTAATTTAATTTCTAAACTGTTGTCCCTCAAAACCACTATTGACATTCCTCTTACATTATAAAACTTCAACTTTTTAAATTGGGACTGTGAATAATCACCTCTAACCTGCAAACATCTATTTGGTTAGATTTGTTAAAAAAAGCTTTAGATCTTCAGCTACGGTCGCTGAAATCAAAGTCACATTTTCTGGGCAGATTTGAGGGAAATTGGGCGTGGGAAGTTAGGGGTTAAGGGTCAAGGAGTTGGAGAAACGAAAAAGACTCCGTGGGACGGGACGAAGGTTTCGTTAAGCCTTCGTCGGTCTCTGTCCAAGGGTTTTAGCCACCCTGTAAGTAAGTACCTTACACTGCTGGAGCTGCGCGAAATTGTCCCATGATCGCATGATCGCAACCTGCAATTTGCAATGATGTTTGTATCGCACGAATTTCTTCTTCATCAGAATTTGTTCTGGGGAGGCGAGCCTGGAGATCATCAGCTTTAGGGATTAGGGTTTAAGGTTGGGCATTTAAAGTTTGGTAAGATGCAAGCGGTGGTTAGAACGTTGCGGTGCTCGAGGCCATCGCTATTTCAATCGCCATCGTTCCCAACTCCTTCAGAGAGATCCCTATGGTTCAGTTTCACAAATTCCGCTTCTCAATTGCAAGCACTTTCATCCTTGACAGACAGGAGGGCAGATGATGAAGGCAGCGGGGAAGGCGAAGGAGACGACGAGGATCCGGTGGAAGTGAGAGAGGAGGATGATCAATTCTCGTTGCGTGTCGGCAGCATTGATGGATCTTCGAACGCCTGCAAATTGAAGCTTACTACAAATCATCATCATTTGGTGAGCTTCTTCGTCATCATTTTTTCCTTATGTCTCTTGGTTTTTTTGAATTGACGTCTTCTGTTGCCCTCAACTTTGTCTCTTCGTCTTCAAGGCTTAGGGTTTAGGCTTTATGTCTCTTGGTTTTTTGTATTGACCTCTTCTGTAGTCTTCAAATCTAGGGTTTAGGGTCTAGGCTTGTCAAAGCCCTCTTATTAGCAAAGATAGCGTGTTCTCACGAATAAACTAAACTTTTGGCTTTTGTTTACCCCTGTTTTCCCCTACTTCAGGGTTTTCCCCTGGTTTTCTTGTATCGAAATTGATGTCTTAGTACACATGCTATTAAACAATTTGCTTGAGCCTTTCCATTACCTCTCGCTACAAACAAATGCGGGTCTAATTGACACGGTCCGAAATGGCCAAAATGATGTTGTGTCATTTAGAGTGGTTTAGAATGCACACATTATGGCTGTTTTGACTCAAATGTGACGCTTGTGAGCCGGTCTAATGACACAATGTCATTTTGGACCGTGTCATTTCGACCCATGTTTTCTTGTAGTGGTTGGAGGTCATTTGTTATCACCTGGATGTTGGGCCCAAAATATTTTACAAGTTTGTGAGCCTGGTATTGGTCAATCTCAGAACTAGGTGTTAGGATTGTTATTGTAGTACTGTATGATTGATCCTTATAGCCTCGGTAAATCCCTGCAAACAACTATCTTCTTGCCTATTACATCCATGGTTAATTAATCACCAAATAAAACTTCACTTCTGCATTTGGCAGTTCACTGTCAGAGCTTCTAATCAGCTGAAAATTCTCTAAATGTTGAATTTAAAAAATGGGCTATTTTCAGAAAAGAATAATATTACTCAGAAGGAACTTACCCATGCATACCCACTTAGGGCAATAACTATGTAGTTACTATGTTTCTCAAAATCAGGGGTGGCTGAAACCTAAGGCCTTAACCCAGATCCCGTGGGAGTTTCAAGGTTAAGCCACCTAAGGCCGGATAAAGGGGTGATTAAGGTTTTTACAAAGCTAAGCTTTCTCACATCACATTAACAGGACAATTTGTAGGCAATACAAAACTGGGACATCTTTTAAACCAATGTCACTTGTATGCTGTTGCAGTTGTGCAGGATGCTGGAAGCTCAAAGTGGATTTTTCTGGTTTTGCAGCACAAGTAGGCCTTCATTTCGACATCAAAGTGGTGTTTGTACTATGAGCACAACATCTGCAAATTGGGAAAACAGAAGAGGTGAATGGCGGAATGGCAAAGAATGTGCAGAAATAGCTCGTGATAGACGTTCAAGTAGGCAATTGAAAGATACCGAAGCAGCAGACTTGGAATTATATATGAAATCTCGATACGATCCCGAAAGTCTGGAAGGGAGTGAAGAGGACGATGAGACACCAACTCATGATACTGAAAGTCTGGATGAAGAAAGTGAAGATGAGGAAGAAACACCTACTGATCCTGACCATGTTGAAGAAGATGACAAATTGGACGCGGAGGAATTTGGGGATTTGAAGCCGAATGGCGATGGCAAGTTTGAGAATGTGATGAGTGTACTTGCGGATCCTTATGTGCTTGAAGCCGCCTACAAACGGCTGAAAATCAGGCGGGAAAATTGGACACTTGGGAATGATGAACTCGAAGTCTCGCACCTTCCAAAAGATAGCCAAATCGTGCACTCGCAAGACATCAATTGGACATGGTTCGAAGTTGCGGCCGAACAATTGCGGTCTGGGTCGTTTCCATTCAAACCCGTGAGGCAAGTGGAGATTGTGAGACGGCGACGTGGCGAGCCAAAACATTTCTTGGTGGTGAACTCCAAGGATCAGGTGGTGCAAGAGGCGATTCGAGGTATATTACTAGCACAGATTTACAAACCCAATTTTTTTACGAAATATTCGCACGGGTTTGGGCCAGGAAATTGTGTTCACTCGGCTCTCAAGTCCATCAAATATGGGTGGCGAGGAGTGTCGTGGTTCCTCCAGTTTGATGTGCGGAAAGCAGACGACACCTTGGTGCAAAACCGGCTCATGCGCATTCTCGGGGATCGGATACAAGACCCACTTTTCTTGAACACTATTAGACAGATGTTTGCAGTAGGCATAATAAGTGTAGACATTTTTACAGGTGAGAAAATAATACCACAAGGTAGTGTTTTGTCTCCTGTTTTAGGCAATATATACTTCCACCAATTAGATCTTGAGATTGACCGAATTATAGAGGAGGTCAATAGGGAAGAAAATAGTGGTGACCTCACACAAAGGACTTAGAAACAGGAAAAACACATGGGTTAACTGAGGATATACAACACTTAAAAATCCTTGTTAGAGCAAATTTGATTATACTTGTTTGACAATCATTGTCAGCATAGGTATTGAGTGGTAGGCAGCTGGATTCTGTCATGTCTCAATAGAGTGTCCACATCGGATTGAAAATTTAGAAATGTATTCTTAGTCAACATGACAAAGCCCACATCGAGAAAGGTATTCCTTCCACCTTTTTTTTTTATCTGTCATCTTTTCAAACGTCAAACATGTTACAATGGTTGATATATGTAGCAAGAATTGGTGGCCGGCACAATCAAGTACTTAGGGGAGAATGTGAAGTTTGAATTCTTCAGAGGAGTTGACCGCTTCTCTATTCGGGAACCACACATCGACTTTGATTTGGGTTGAAAATTTCGACTTGCATAAATACGTTGGTGTAGATTATCATATTTTACAACAAAAACAAAATCATGGTGGAAAGTTATTTGTTCAAACCTTGCCTGAGGTTTGCATAATATCTGGAAATAAATCCGATTGTCTAAAATCTCAAGATGTGAAGTGAAGTTTAATAAATCCAGTCATCCGACATTTAAAGTGGATAAATGCGTTGACTACCACATTCCAACTTGCAAAATTTTTTGGGGATCAGATAAAGTGGTAGCACTTCCATGTTACCTCTCCTTTTGATGAGCTCTTGTTGGTTGGCTTGTTCTTCTCAGAAACATCCGACACACTATCAGTCCTTTCAATCACTGCTACCAATGCAGAAATCAAAGTGCAGCTACATTGCATAGAAAATGTTGTATGTGACTTTCAAGGATCATTTCAACGTACCTTTTTGGGTTAATGATGTTGACAAGACACTTTGAAGTCACATACGACACGTTCCATTTAATAATGTGCACTTAAGAATGCCACAATCTATAGTTGTAAATGGACCCTTCAACAATGCAACAATTCAAGACCAAATGTAATGGCTACATGAAACCATGATATTGCATATTAGGTAGATGTGTCTAATTCAATTCATTCTTTTAATCAGACATTTATATTTGAGTGGTACGTGCTCATGTGCTTAGGTGTGGCTCCAAGAACGGATATCAAAAAGACAAGTGTTTAATAAAAGAGATTGAATTTTAATGTGACCATTGAATGTGACCATTTAATGAGCATGAGAATTTTCACATTGATAAGATATTGATGTGAAGCTCCAAAACATTATGAGGAAAGTGGCCATAGTCTCAATTTGGATCTGCTAACCATCTCATACTAGTTGCATATTTCATATCTCAGAAGAAGTGGGGTAGTCAGAATCAGTGACCATTTAAGACCCATCTTTCTTACTCTTCACCTCAATGTTCCATCTCCATTTCTTGAACACCTTCAATTACTAGATATCTGTTCTCATCCAGGCAGAAGCCTAAGCCAGTGAAGTTTATGATTGTAATTGAAACCCTAAAAACCTTTTTTCACTGGAATCCTACATATCACTGTGAATTGTGGGACTCGACATATTTCCAAATGGATGCTGAATGAATGGGATCATTGAAGTCATCGAATTACTTGTTTCCAATTTACAAGAGTGCGCATACCTCTGTTTCAGTGTGGAAAATTGCACATCTCTGAATTGTAGGATTGTTGCAGATGCATTTGCACAATGTCATAGCCCATTGTCACTCATCTGAACAATGGAATGTGCTATGAACAACTTTTTGGGAGTAAAAAATGGTCCTAATTTCTTCTGTACGCAATTTCTAAGTCGTAGTGGTCAGTTGATTGTCCCCCAAAAAAGAAGGGTCATGTCAGTCTGGCAAATATTCTACATGTGTTTGCGGTATATTTATACACCACTACATGTTTCTATAAAATATTTGGGGTTAGTGAAACAGTGTGGTTGAGGAAAGCATAAAAAATCGACCAATTATGGCCTTCAAAATTAGCTGAATACGCAAACAGGTGTTTCCAGACAATAATCTTGAGCAAGTTGGAACTCGGACCTCCCACCATACTTCCTGGGTAGGCACTGTTCACCAAATTCTTGTTTCAAAACTCTATACGCCTCGTCATCAGTGAGAAACGTTATCTGCAAACACAAAAAATGCAAAAAGAAGAAGAATATGTGGTGTCAAAACCAATGTTGGACCGGTATATAGGCAAATGCATGGTATCAATAGTCAACATCAATAATTGTATCAAAGAACATACCCATGTGTATCAAATTGTAATACCAGTCAAATATTGACATTTGGTGGGTATGTCAAGGTGAGAGAATCTTTGTATACCCAAGTTATTATTTGGGTCAATACCATTCTAAACCATAATGATACTAGGGCCATTTTACCTAGGTATAAAGGTTCTTGCATGGTATATGGACCCGAATGGTATCGAAATAAAAATGCTGCCAAATACCCATAACTTATTGGTATCAAAAAAGGTGACATTCTCATTATAGATGCCCAAACAGTATTAAAAAAAGACGATACCAGTTCAACACTGATCAAAACCATCTCTTGATTGTGCAAAACAAATATATTTATACAACAAAACAATGTTCTCGAAATGTTGATGAACAAACCAAACAAAGGATACCTACTAGAGTGTAACATAACCCAAAAATCCTGAACATGATTCACCTTTGCTCGTGTCCTTGGAAGTAACGCCTTTGATGCAACCTTCCACACTCCCCAAAATATGTATGGAACGTGAATCATGTATATTTTGGCCAGTCGTTCTGGGTAGTGAGCCTATTGACAAAAAGTAAAACAAAGTCAATACAAAACTTGGTCTCAAAACTACGGAGCAATATGCTTGGCAGAACTTACAATGAGGAATTCTCAATACTTGGAAGTACCCTACCTCCCAGTCATGAATAAATATGGTACCTGGAAGAAGTCAAGAATGACAAATAATGCTGAGGTGTCAAAATTCCTGAGTCCTGTATTTTCCAAATCGAATATACAACAGAACTTGTCTACACCCTCTGGCATGCTGCATCACACAAGAATTCTCAATTAGTCAGGAATCCGCACCAAAAATAATTCATCATTATACTGCACGGTGCTATCCAATTCGACATAAAATAGTTCTTTTTTTCTGAGAAATTCGGCATATTTCATATTCACATTGGTCAAGACCTATTGAATCATACGTGGAAATCACCTGACATCACACAACATTAAGAAGAAGACAGAATACAAAAATGTTGACTACCAAAGCATTTGCAGAGAACCCGCTGCCCTATAAATTTATAATCATGCTTCTCTGTGGGCAAAGTTTTAAAGAGGTTTTAAAAGCCTACCTTGCTATTGTCTTGTCCATACAATATGCTGCATACCCTGCAAGAATGATGCCAAATTCAAGAATGTAAACCCAAAAACTCCGTGTGAGTAAGTTTGACACATTAGAGATATCCTTAAAGTCTCCCAAAACTCATGATTTGGTAGGAAGTTTTGGCTCACTTTTGACACTTTATAATGACAATGGAGTGTTAAAGTGGTGTCGGAACCCCCAAACTTACTGAGATGAATGAGAGGCCTTTAACTTTGGCCAAAAAACAGCTACCGGTATATAAAATTAAACTCACCAAACTTTCGAGAACACCATTTTAGGTGCCTTTCAAAGTAAGTCATGAAATTGGAATGACTCAATGCTCGAATCGGAATGACTTTGATACCTCTCAATATGAAACTCAGATTTATGAAATGCAAGCTTTGATGATTAAGCGATGACATTTTCTTCATGACAAATTTCTTGGAGCAGATTGAGTTCAAATTATTGGAGAAAATTGAGTTCAAATTGTTGGAGCACGTACGTTTGAACTCTTCCATATCACGCTCCTTGGCCAGATGCTTGCAGCCAACAACGATCATGAGGGGTCGACCATTTCTATCCAGACCTTGAATAAATGTTTTTTCAGCAGCCAGCTGATTGGGTATCTGGGACTCCACAATGAATCCCTTGGGGACAAACTCATCCCTCCATTTGCAATGCTGGGCAAACATCTCAGACGCTTTTTGCAGATCCAAATTGCGTGCAATCAAAAACCGCATCAACGTCGCGCTCTCCATCTGCCAGGGTTTCCACTATGCTTGATTGATATATATTACTGACTCAATGATCTCAACTACAAGAAAAATTAACCCTACAATTACAATCTCTCTTTATGTTTGCTTTGCACCACCTTTCCTTGACCTACTTTCAGAAACTCTTGCTTGGATTCTATTTCAAAAGCAGAATTTACCTTCTTGATTTTAATCCTCACAAGTGTCCCACTTTCAATGTTATTTATTAATAACCAAGTGTAATGGGGAGAACAAAATTTGTAAGGTAACCTTGTAATTATTTTAGCATAACAGTCCATGAATGACGATATCTGAGCTTGAACAAGGACATAGATTTCTCGCAGGAGGAAGGAATTCTGTTGAACTTTGGTGTGCCTGGAATGTCCCTGCTCTGACGAAGGGTATCGTGACGAAAATGGAAAGAAAGAGGAAGGGGTAGGGGGTGGGGGAGGGGTTTGCTTCCACTTCCAACTCACCACCATGTATGATGAGATCCAGGACAGAATTTATAGCTCCCAGAAAAGAATTCACTTGACAAGATGATATTTTCCATTCGCCATCCCTTTTCACAGAATTCTACACGCCCATTTAAAAAAACCTACAAACCTTGCGAAGAAGTTGACAATGACAACAACAGAGAAACCAAACAATTCCAGAAATTGCCAACATTGCAAATTCACCAACTGAAACCACCATATATGATGAGATCCGGGACACAATCATAGCTCCCACAACACAATTCACTTGACAAGATGTGCCAAAATCCTCCATGTTCCCTCAACAACCCAGAATTCTCAATAACTCTGAAATAGCAAGCACAAGGAATGATTATACACACCCATCCAACAAAAAACAACCTACAAACCCTGCAAAGAAGTTGACATTGACAAATCAGAGAAACCGAAACAAAATCCCAAACCAAACGCAACAAATTGACCAAAACTGCGACAAAATTCAACGAACCAAAAAAACCCACCCTACCTTGTTTTGGTCAAGCGACGGATCCTCCACAAGAATTTCTCGCATGGCAGCGACCTTCTCCTCATCCACTTCCACCATGTCCCCCGGCAACGCCCCTCTGTGGTGCAAATAGTGGTGACGATTTTTGGTATGCAATTGTGATGAATCTTGTTGTTGTTGTTTCTCTACCACCACCTCACCACTATGAAGATGATTCCCATTCCGAAAACGACTTTTATCACCAGTATGTCCACCTTCAAATAATTCTCCTTTGCCTCCCAACTCTTCAAATTCTTCTTCCGGGGTCATGTCGATGTCGCTTCCGGTGCCATCCGCATCAAAATACTCTGTCAAATTCGAAGCAGATGGCCCAAGGCTACTACTACGCTCTGATTCATCACTCACATCCCTGCTGCTTGAAGTTGGAGGATCAACACCATCATCATGCTCATCTCCTTCCACCAACTGGTGCTTGTGGGAGAAGCAGTTGGTGAGTGTTCCTTGTACCTTGTTTTTCACAGCCGAAGCTGCTTGATGTAACCTCGCCATAACTTCTTTGAATTCCCCTCCTCCAAATCTCCTTCTTCTTCTTCTTCGGCTCCTCCCTCTCCTTCGAGTACTACTTAACCCTCACAAAAATCGGTAACTTAAAAGATGTCCTGGGATGGGATTACCTACGAGAGAGAGAGAGAGAGAGAGAGAGAGAGAGAGAGAGAGAGAGAGAGAGAGAGAGAGAGAGAGAGAGAGAGAGAGAGAGAGAGAGAGATGTCCCAGTAGTAGCAGTAGTAGTACAAGAAGGTGAAGAAGAAAAAGCATGTAATAACTTGACCCTTAAGTGTTAACCCTGAATCCTTAACCCTTAACACTTGCCACTTCTTCTTAGTCAAGTGTTTTAGCTTGAGTTCTTCTTGAGGAAAAAGTTGAAGAAGTGGCTTCTGGGGTGCAACAGGCTCGGATGAAAGTTCAAAAAGGACCAAATGTTCTGTCAAGGGTGTTGTTGGGACATCATAAAGTGGTGGAAGAAGGGAAGGACAACAGCATCGTCATCAGCATGGTGATGAATGACATCAACTCAGAAACCTAATTACATAACAACATAAAATCCAAATTGAAATGGAGGAGGAGGAGGAGGAGGAGGTCGCGTGCAACTTCACCCAATTCTTCTTCCTGACCCTTCTTGTCTGGTGCCCAAAGGAGTGGTGGCTGGGCCCACTACAGAAAGGGTGGGGTAGGACTGATCCGGGAACTGTCCCCGAAATTGATTGAAATCGGTAGTGAAAGTGAGAATGCAGGATGGATGATGGGTCAAGTTACAGATGGAGGCAGCAGACAAGTAATTATAAGTAATCTGTCGATGCTGCTTGCCAATGATGTTAACTTGTGATGTAATTTTCGATCGTGAAGAAGAAGAAGAGGCTGAAACTTGAAGTTAGTGCTCTTGAATATTCAAAGGGAAGGAAGTCAACGAGGGCGGCTAGGCTGGCCTTCAACAAGAATATTTTCTTAACCCGATTATTTCTTCTCCTTGTGCAACCCAACAGGTTGATGATGAAACGAGTACAAATGAGCAAATTTCGATTCAAGGTCGGCGGTAGGGGACTAAATTGAGCGACACCCACAAAAACAAACAAGTTATGCTGATGATTCTCCAACCCAATTTCAATTCAAGCGCCGGTGAGCGAGACCCACAAAGCAGACAAAGAAATTGGAAATCCTCACGATGATTGTCGACAATTCTGCAATGACACCATCCCTCAGAGAGATTCAGCTCCGACAAAGTGCAGGACAAAGAGAAAACTGTGTATGCATGGTGGTCGAATCTACGATGAGCTTCAATGTTAGGTCTCACACGCTTAGAAACACTTCAACCGTCTCGACTACTAACAGACCGGATGAATGAGAGGGAGGAGATTTGGCGAGAAGAAATGGCGACACCTACTCGATCATACCCCAACCCCATCTGAAACACCCATTTCCGGCTCCTAACAAAAATTTCTTCCGTGCAGATCAGAGCTCCGAGGCGAAGAACCAGCCCCCCCCCAGTTTCTAAACCCAAATCCCCAACTTAGAGATTGGAAATGGTGAGAATTGTGATGAGCAATCTGAAGAGATCCGAGGTGGGACACTTGCCATCATGTGTGGGAGGGGAACTGGACGTCACAGGGTTTATTACATCCAGATAGCAACACACTTCCGTCCTTCAAACTCTAAATTCCACATAACTTATCCTAAACTCTCGCACCGCATATATAGTAACTTATTAACTTAGCCTTCATTTGTTGTTGACAAATCGGTGAGCAGCGTGACCATAGCCACAAATTACTGCAAATTTGGAATGAATTCTTCATTTCTCGGCGGTTGTAGTAAGCGCTGAGCTAGCTTCACCGAGAACACGAGGTAAACTTCTGGCCTCATTGCACAGAGATTCGCACAATAACTTAACTCACAGAAGTTTAATCTTTGAAAGCGAGTGTTATTGTTGTGGAAGTTTTGAGCATTTGAGGATATATCTAGGGGTTTGAAACAAAATAAAAAAACTTGCAAAGAAACCAAATGTAAGATAGAGGTAGTGCTAAAACCATGGCTGGAGCGAAACAACCTGTACACTAGTTCCTTGGAGGCAAGGGTCTAGGCATCCAACAAGGAACGAGTGTATGGGATGGTTCGCCCAAATCTAAAACCATCACCTTGGGCAGATTGGTTTACATTTTAAATGTTTTTTTGTTAGTAGTTGAAAGGGGATTCCAATGCACCAAAGTACGCCTTATTTGATCTCCGTGCGCAATAATTATAAAGCTTCAAGGTTTCATTTTAGTAGGTGACCTAAATCTAACAAGGGAGGCTGGTGGCCATTCTCAAAATCAATGTGTATTTATTTGTACAAGGTTTTATTTAGGGTGTTGGTTTTAGCATGCTCTACCTTTCATTTCAAGGGACGTGAGGATTTAGCATGCCATTTTTGGAGTCGAGGTGGACATAACATTACTCAACTGATGAGATGTGTTCATGGGGCCAGTAGTGGATTCGAGAATAAAGACTCCGCATGCCAAAATCCTAGTGCTTCAAACCAAATATGAAATTAAGGCAAGTTGAACACAACTCATCAACTGAGTAATCCTATGAATGTCTTCTAAATTCTTTAGATGAAACTTGTAGATAAATCCTTGTCTCCTAGTAGCCCATCCTAATCCCTACTCTTTTCTACCTCCTATCATTGACCATTTCGGAATATTATGCCATTGTCTGGGGAGAACTTTGGGCATAATTGGTCAAGATCCTCGTGTTTCCAAGTCCAACCACTGACATGTTGCGATCTTTCGGGTCTTTCAGTTTCTCTTCGATTAATCTGAGGTATATTCCATAGATTCCTCGAACATCATGGATCATTTTCCTGCAATCTTGAACTTCAACAGGTTATTTCTCAAACTCAACTGGTTCATCTGTAACTAGTGATCGGATCTCTGTGTTCATTGGATTATGCCCAAAAATCTCCCGGACACTGATCGTTGCCAGCGAGTCTCTCTTCACAGAAGAGACTCCTCACCATGAAGGATGGGACATGCCACAATTGACCGACACATGTTTCATTACATGTAAGTAGTCAAGCTTTGGATGCTACCTCCCTGAATTATAACCCGTCATCGAGGTCTTGACTGAAGAAGGAAGGAAGCTGGGCGAGAACTTTCACTGCAATGCACCTTCATGCTTTGGAAAGTCTACCACTCTAGAACCTTCACGCTTTAATTGGTTTAAATGATAAATACCGTAAGAGCATTTACATTATTCAGTTACTACCACCCGTTCCATTCTACTAATATTGGTGACACTGCTTCACCCGAGTTTACAGCCCTAACCTCCGTAATATCACCTTCCTTAGTGTCAATCCCTCTCTTATATCCCAAAATCCTAGGGCAACATATGTTCTCAGTTTAAATCTCCCTCATTGTTGTTACATTTCTCTCTCATATATCATGTGTTATGACATTAAAGTAATCCACTGAAGAATTCAAACCACAAGCTCACACGCATCACATTGTCATCATTGTCGTTATCGTCATTATTGCAATGTTGACTTTTTGTCATTCCATAATGTCACACACTTCACTAATGCTCTATTATCATGCATCCATGTTAATACTACATACCTCCTTAATATCATGTGCACTTTGGTTGCCACATGTGTGATATAAGGGAGGTAGAGTGTATTAGGCTAAATATGCCCTAATGAGAGAGAAAAATAGTATAATTTGGCTTATTCCCGGCCCCACCCAGCATATAGACTCATTTAGATAATGTTATGAGGAAGGGCTCTCTGTTTTCAACAATAAATATGTAACTTTTTTCTCCTTGTATCGTGCTACATGCCATTCATACATTGGATGAGACCCCTTGTAGAGATGAAATATGTTAGAGCGTCCTCTAGGGTACTAAGGTAGATGGGTCTTAAATGGTTGTTTTTTCTTTTCTTTTCTTTTCTATTTGACTAGTCCACTTCTCCTAGGATATGAAACACGAGTTTAGTACGAGATGGTTAGCAAATCCAAATCAAGATTGTAGCCACTAAATGTCTCATGAATTTTGCAGCTCATACAAATGTCTTATATCAATCTCAATGTGAAGATTTTTTCATGCTTGTTAAATGGTCATAAAAGTTCCCCTAATTATGTTGACTATTGAGCATAGAATTGTTATCATATTTTAAGCACGTAGTTCAACATTTTGAGCACATGTTTTTTTGATGTCCATTCTTGGAGCTCCATTGAAACCATACACCACTCAAATATGAGTGTCTAATAAAGATAAATAGCCAAGTTAGGCACATCTACCTTAGTGTAACTTATAACTTACACTTTGTATATAGGGGGTCTCAATGCGATGCAATTGATTTTGGTTTGAATAGACCGTGAGGAAAATAAATCTATCTATCTATCTATCTATCTATCATCATGTGAACCATGGGGAGCTAGAAAGCACACTTGCATGTGAAAAGTTGCATATACAGTCAAGACTCTATAAGTGTTACCCCTATAAGCGTTATAATTTCATATATGTTAAGAAAATTTTACTCCCCTACAAAAACACAATTGGTAAGACTAGTGAGTGTTATGTGTTAAGTGTTATAACATGCTCTACTCCCTTCTTTGTTAATTGCACCTCTATAAGTGTTAATTTTGAGAAAATCAAGGTAATAATATATGAGAGCATACATTTTAAACATGTAATCACATTTATCCCATATTCTCTCCTAGATAATTTCTCTAGTCATCAAGTGCCAAATGTAGGTTCACGTTTGAGGGTCACACAATTAGAATTTCTACCTCCGAACACCACAAGTCATTTTCAACCCATGGATGCATGCATTATTGCATCTTTCAAGGCACAATACTGAAAGTTGGTGATTCAATATCAGATAGATTGTTTTAGTGCAAACAAGGTGTTTGCAATTGATATATATCAAGATGTTGTTAAGGTTGAGCGGGCATGGCGTGCGGGAGTTACCACATCGACAATTCAAAATTGTTGGAGGCACACGGGTGTTCTTTCGATCTCTATTGAGAGGGAGATAGAGGAAGCTAGGCGCTTGGTAGAGGTTGATGAAGTTGCTACTCTACTTCATCAACTGACGTTGTTGTCATCTGATAGTGAGGTGGGTGACGTGATGTGTGCTCATGAATACCTCAGTTGTGAGATGGAGTTTGATTTAAACAACCCCTATGAACCTACCGATGAGGAGTTTTTGGATATGTATTCCTCATAACATCAAGAAATTGATGTTGATTAGGTTATGGTTGATGTGGTAGAAGTTGTAGGATTGAGTGTTGTTGAGCGTTCTCTAGAGACTTTGAAGAAATATTTTGCACAAAGACCAAATGATGCCCTATCACACATCATGAGCATTCAAGGACTCTAGAAGGAAGTTTCATCTTATCATTTGGAAGCTTCTCGTCAGACTACTATAGACTCTTTCTTTCGGTTAGTTTAGTTGGAAGAATCTCATCAAGTTACTACTATATAGATTATTTATTTCATTTAGTTTAGTTGAATTATGTATTATCATTTGTACTTTCATTTTTATTTTTACAAAACGTTATGTTCTTCATTTTTGAAAATTTTAAGTGTTATTTCTATAAATTTTATTAATCATTGGTATGAATTCTATAAGTGTTACTTGTTATAATTCTATATATGTTATTTTTTTGCTACTCCCGACCTGTAACATTTATAGAGTCTTGACTGTAGCAAGTAGGGCAAACGATTCCCTAGATGTTTGAGAATAGAATAGAGTTGTGTGCACACATGTATGTAAGAGAGCAATCTTCTTCAGAAGGTTATTTCATTTGCACTTGTGCCACGCACAGGGACAAACTGGATGCTAGTTTATAGATGAACCCGGTTGAGTTTGAGAAACAACGGGTTGAGGTTTCAAGGCTTCAGGAAAATTACCGAATGTTTTAGAGGGATTTGTAGAATAAGATACCCCAATTCAATAAAGAACTTCCGAAAGATGTCAACATGTAAGCGGTTGGAAACATTAGGATATTATTGACCAATCATGCCCCAAAATCTCCCCGGGCACTGCACTTGTGTAAGCTTCACAAGTTTACACTTGGAAACAAAAATCATACAAAATATAATATAAGCTGCAGACTCCTTGTCTACGGCCACGAGTCATGTTAAGGTAGAAATACCATAACCCGTGAAAATAAGGTGATTCGCATTGAAGATATGGTCTTACAATCATGAGATAATTTTCCAAGATAGACGAGAAGGATTCATGAAGAATGCAAGTTGTTTCATATTTTTCTACCCTATACAAAAAAGTGGAAAGTTGTCAAACCCCCAACTCGTTCACTAGATTCTCCCTACACCGAACATGGTAATCCGCATTCCATACAAAACATCACCTAAACCGGTTAACTCATGAGTACATTAAACTCGATTCCCATTAGCTACACTAAGTGTACATGCATTGAAGTTGCCGCCTCGCCATGATTGGTTTCATAAATGGCACTTCACTATTATGACAGCGGTCTAGTGCACGGGTAGAGGGTGGTTAACCGGTTTGGGTATTTCTACCTTAGGGGCCAGTTCACATGGGGTCCCAAGTCCCACTCATGTTAGCAAGTCTCAATGTGAAGGCAAAGTCCCAACTTTTTAACCTCAAGAAACCATTAAAATATGGTTAATTATCATTAAAGTCGGATCTTGATTATTTTATGCAAAAATATTCGCGGGACTTGTGTTGAGGATTGGGTCTAGCTGTTTGCTCGACCCAACTCTCAACACAAGTCCCGAGCCTCACCTCCAAAAAGTGTTGCCATGTGGGCATCCATGTCATACTTGGGACTCAGGACTTGGGACCTTGTGTGAAGTGGTAAGTCCCAACCTGCATGCTCTCAACGGCTAAGATTGCACGGATTGACCTCAAGTGACTTGGGACTTGGGACTTGGTACCCGTGTGAACTGGCTTTAAGGACCACTTCACTCACAAGACTGAGAGCCCGTGACCATTATACTTCAAGCACTCTCATTGGTGGAAAAGGCGGGGCCGGTCCAAGTTCACTTCACACTACGTTGGAGGGACCAACGGAGTAAGTGAATGCAAGATGGATGTAAATTCTACATGGATTCCTACACGACATCGAATGGATAATGTTTCATGGTCACTTGGACTGTTTTCAAAAACCACCTCTTGGAGGTAGGCCTAACACAAAACTAGGAGACCATGGCATTCCGAGCGCTCACAACTGTTGTTTTATTCTATTTTATCATGTGTGAAGACCTACATGAACAGAAATTCATTGTAATAACGTTTAATTGAGGTCCCGGTCACATATGACTTCACACTACACTTGAGGGTCTGTGACCACACTATGTGATTTTGGAAGTGTCTTGGGATGGCCTTTGGACACTTTCTTTTGGGCTCTCACAATTTCATGGTCACAGCTCTTGGCTCGTGTGTGAACTTCACACACAAGGCTGAAGGCCCCTGACCATGGCAATGTAAGAGCTCTCATTGGTCGAAAAGGTGGAGACCGTCCAAGTTCACTTCACACTAGGAGGTGAAGGCCTAAAGGCCCAAAGAAAAGTTCGTGGATGAAAAGTCTACATGGAGTCCTACATGGCAGGTTGTGGATAAGGGTGCATGGTCTACCGGAATTTGCGTCAGGCCCACCTCCAAGAGGTGGGCCTGACGAAAATTCCGGGAGACCATGATTTTTTTAATATTTTTTCTAGCATGACAGATTTCAAGGAAGATTCTCTTAAATTGATAAAGTTTGAGACATATTATATTAAACCAAATCCTCCCCTCTTTTTCCGCCAACAAAATATGCAATGGTCCCGCAACATGGTCCATTCTCACTTCACACTATGCTTGAGGGCCCGTGACTACATAAAACGGCTTTCCCAATTCCCATGGTACGGCCTTTGGATGAGAGTCAAGGGTCCTCACCATTACAAGGTCACGGCTCTTGGCTCATGTGTGAAGTGGCCCTTAAAGCCAAGAAACACTGAAATACGGAGACGCAAAAGGGAGGAGATCAGTCAAAAGTTGCGTTGGAGAGTCGGAAGAAGCGACTGGGGAGGATATATATATATATATACACATATGTATTGAAATGCACCTAAGCAACTGGGGAGGGTATATATATATATATATATACACGCACACATGGATGTATTGAAATGCACCTCCCTGGGGTGCTACCGGGGCCACTCCCGGAGTCTGTCCCTTCATCACTCCTGCTCACAGAATACACTTGGACGCTTGTAAGGTGCAGCTGCAGTCCACATGTCGGCTGCAGCTTCGCCATCTTTGAAAGACCCACTTACAAAACTCCACATGGATTTGAATTTAATGGAATATCCTCCACCACATTTGTAGGGAAACGGAATGAACTTGGCCTTTCAATAAAACCATGGTGCCTCTTCGTGATGTTCCCGAGTCCCAGGTTATGTCGATAAGAATCGTTTTGTGAAGTTGATTTTGAAGTGCGGGAAGTACTGGAGGAGGCTTATAGGACTAAGAGGCTAATTTCCTAGGGTAGTGGAGTGCAGTGGCTTTTGTAAGATTAGAGACTAATATCAACTTGATTGGGTTCTATTGGAAGAAAGACTTGAGATTGCATAGTACTGCATTTTGAATTAGGGGAAGAAAACCTATCGTTAGTAGAGTTGTAGAGGGGACATTCCAACACAAAATGTGCCTCATCTTCAACTACGAGATGTATATTTTTGTTAAATGTGGAAACCTTGCTAGTTTATCCATTTGTGCATGCAACCATCGTCCATTTGTACATCACGTATTTGAGTTTGTTGTTGTTGTCACAAATACTCCATGTGAGTCACAAAACGTTGACTTGCCCAAAACCAATTACATCAGTCCATGTCAATACAATTTAAACCCTAATCATAAAGTTATCAATAAAAGATTACGGGTTTCAGGTTACCATTAACTAGGATCTAAGTATATTTGGATTTATGCATGAATTTTGGACAATTTCAATTGCCAATATGACATACACTAGATCGCCAAACTACACAAATATGGTGGTTGGCGAACATGGGTTACAAATATTTTTAGTTGCGGTTGTTATGTCGTTGCTTTTGTTGTTGTCATTTGATGTTTTTGTCCCCACAAGTGCACCTCCTCATTATTTTTGGATGAGTGGTTTGTCCAAATATACTTAAATGTCAATTACTGCATGGGACCTACGTGACAATGTGTAGAAGTTGGGTCTCAACAAGCATGAATTTCATTTATCTAGATTGGCCTATGAGAGTGAAACTATATTTAAAATGACCTATTAGAAAGGGGAAGTGAAAATTTGATTGAATGAGACAATGGTGTTAAATATACGCTACTAGACATATTCAATACCATGTCCTTTGTTTGTGCCCAAATCTCTCTACATTCCTTTTTTATACATATAATGGTCCAAATCCAAAAGAATAAAAGTAATTAATGAGAAAATATTGATTGATTGAATTGGGTGACTTTTGACATCACTAGCTAAAAATATTGGGATAGCATATTATTTGTGAACACTTCACATTCACAAGTGACATTTCTTTTCCTAGGGCCGACTGAGTTTCTAGTAATCTTGTGAGGTGCACTTCAACTTTGGAGTTATTTATTTATTTAATTATTTAATTCATTTTGGAACTAATTTTGTTTGGGAGCCTATGATACATGTTCATAGAGCAAAGAAGAAGTCATTTCATACCATGAATGTTATGTTTTGATTGCTATCAAGAGTGTTTGAAGTAACAATGAAGAACACAACATTCATGATATAAAAAAACTTCTTCCCTCATTATCACTTGCACATGCTACTAGCATTTTGTAAATGCATTTAGATGTAGTTGGCAAAAGTTGCCTCCAAAGACCAATTCAAGCCAACCTTCCTTGTATTCAAAAAACAACATTTCTTGACATTTTGGCATGGCATGTGATGTGTTCACGAATGCCATGTTGGATGTCGTTCTAAACACCTCCATATGATGCCTGGAGGCCCCAAATGAGCCTCTAGGTTAATAAGCTTGCTTCTTGGTTCTTTCGTACATCAAGAAGTTTTGGGTCATTTGAACCACAAGAAGGCATCTCTGGAGCTTCATCTTCAAATATTTAGGGCAACTTAGGGCCGGTTCACATGGGGGTCCCAAGTCCTAAGTCCCAAGTCACTTGAGGTCAATCCATGTAATCTCAACCGTTGAGAGCATGTCATAGTTGGGACATAGGACTTAGGACTTGGGACTTACCACTTCACACGGGTCTCAAGTCCTAAGTCCCAACTATGACATGGATGCCTACATGGCAACACTTGTTGGAGGTGAGGCTTGGGACTTGTGTTGCGAATTAGGTCGAGCAAAAAGCTAGATCCAACTCTCAAACCCAAGTCCCATGAATATTTTTGCATAAAATAATCAAAGATCCAACGTTAATGATAATTAACCATATTTTAGTGGTTGCTTGAGGCTCACAAGTTGGGACTTGCTACACGAGTGGGACTTGGGGCCTTAGAGATACTCTGGTGGCTTCAACAGAAACTTATACAGGAATATACATTAGAACCCAGAAGTATCTTGAGCTCATATTTGTGCCCTTTCTTGCTCTGAGCAATTACTCGTTACATGATTTGGGAGACTCATCATACATTGACTAACTTTCTCGAACATCCTAGGTATTCAATCAAAATTTGGAGTCTTACTAACATAAATATCACAATGTTTGTTTCCGTGGAGCACACAAGATCCAAACTTCTCACGTGCATGGACTATCTTTCCTTACAATCACGTCTGAAACTCTTGGTAGCCGATTGAAGCTCAAAAGGAGCTCACGCAAGCGAGCCTTCTCCTTGTCGAGTTTCTGAAATGCAGATGTTTCGCCGATCCGCCAACCCCAATTCCCAACTTGTGTGGCAGGCGTATTCATGCGTGCACTGTTGTCCAGACCCATCACGTCTTGCATGGAGATAATGGCCGTGCGAGCATTCGAAGTGATGGCGCCCCGGATGAACTCCCAATGGACCTCGTCCTCGTTTTGGAACCGGAAATAGGATTTTGTGATGTCTCGCTCCTTCACACTCGCGTTCTTCCACCACCCGACGCACGTCTCGTTGTCGTGGGTTCCGGGGTACACGACTTGCTCGAACTCATGGTTATGCGGCAAATGCGGGTTCCTTGAATCATCCCCAAAACCAAATTGGAGCACGGCCATGCCAGGTGCATTCAACGCCTTCCGCAGCGCGACGACGTCCCCGGTGATGACCCCTAGATCTTCAGCGACGATGTCGAGCTTCCCGAGCGCCTCCTGCACAACTGAGAAGAACGCCAGCCCGGGCCCCGCCCGCCACTTGCCGCTCTTCGCTGAGCTCGCGGATGCTGGGATCGCCCAGTAGCCTGAAAACCCTCGGAAGTGGTCGATTCGAAACTCGTCGTACAATTGGCTCGCGCGTCGGAGCCGAGTCGTCCACCAAGAGTACCCGTCTTTGGTCATCTCCTTCCAGTTGTAGAGTGGGCTCCCCCACAACTGTCCGGTCGGACTGAACGCATCCGGTGGCACCCCGCTCACCATCGACGGGGCGCCGGTCTCTGGGTCCAACATGAACAATGACCGGTGCGCCCACACGTCGGCGCTATGTGCGCCGACGTACATTGGCATGTCACCCAACACCCTAATGCCTGCTTCGTTCGCGTACTTGTGGACGGCGTGCCATTGCCGTTGGAAGAGGAATTGCACCCCGATGAAGTTGGTGATAAAGTCCTTGTGTTTGTGACGTGCAGCGTCAAGCGCGGCGGGGTTACGGTCCCTCAACGGGACCGGCCAATTCCACCAAAACTTGGCATCTAAAATCGACTGATCGATCGCCGCAAACAAAGCCGCATCCTCCAACCATGCGCAAATCCTCGGGCAATTCCGGAACTTCTCAAAATCATCCCTAAGTTCCGCGGTGCATGAGCATTCGAGCAACTTCTTGGCCGCTTTCGCGACGAGCGGGTCTTTCGTTGCCGCCACCGCGACGTAATCTATCTTCTTCACTGGCATGGTGTTTGGGAGGTCCGCCTTCTCGAGCAACCCTTCCTTCACGAGCTCGTCCAACGAAATCAAAGACGTGTTGCCACAATTCGCGTCGCTGCCCGCGTAAGGGGACCCGTCCTCTCCCCCTTTCCGTCCCGGAGGTACCAAAGGTAGGACTTGCCAAACCGTGCACCCCGTCGACTTCAACCAATCCAAGAAGAAGAAAGACTCCTTCCCAAGCTCCCCGATTCCGTAAGCGCCTGGCAACGACGTGGGATGGAAAAGAATGCCACACCGTCTTTGCGGTAACCGTTTCAAGGGATCGTCATCTTGGTAATCGTCAGGTAGATCTTCTCCCACTCCTACTCGCAATGCCCATTTCCGCCCCAAACCATCATTTGTTTGCAAGAACTTCGGGGAGACGCCACATTTGTGGTTTATGAAACAATCCAATGCTTTCAAAGTCCCCACACTCCGGCAAGCCGCATTCCTTTCGAGATTACTCGTGGAGATCATCTTGATACCATCACATTTTCCTGTCGCCTTGCGGAAACCGGACAAAAAAGGGATGGGTACTTGTCGAACCCTAAACCTTGCCTTCGTACGATCGCTCCCATTTTGTGTTCTCAGGCAATTGTTTGGAGAAAGGCCACATTCAGGGAGAGCAACCGTAGAGGCTTGCATGTTGCACACCGCTCTATCCGTCACCTCAAATTACAAACCCCCTGGCAAATTTGAAGGCTCTATTGTAACTTCTCAACACTCAACTTCTTAAGGCGAACATGAAGATCTCATGAAGCTTGGTAATTGCACAAAAACTCCATACCACCAAAAAAATTCTACCAGCAATCACTCCTCATTCTATTCTGCAATTCGAATAATCAAAATGTCCGAAACGTCATCGTGTACCCTCAATCTTAGAAAACAACTACTAACAACCATCACTCAATCGTTCCCAAATGTAGGCAATTTGATTGTCCCAATCGACATGGAGGCACTTACAAATGAGGTCAAATTGAAGCCGTATTTCTACACAGGCAGCAGCACAACATATATATTGCTACTTGGTGCCAGTCGTCTTGTGTTTGGATAACGATCCTTGTAACAAGAACAACGTAATTCAATCGCAATGTTGTGCTACCCTCATATCTGAATCATGAGCAATCGTGAAACTCTAGACATTATGGTATGAATATTACGTCGAAGAATGAGAGAGGATTGGCATATTTGACCTGGAGAACATTGATGTAATAAGGTCAATGATTTACTACTATTGAGCACACACGTGTGACTATTGAAATCTGCTTGAATCTTGTGGTGCCGAGTCTCACCACAAATCAAGGAAAGCATGCGGTGAACTCACATCATGAAAATGTTTCTTTTTTATGATTCCGAATGCTTATGTGCTATAACTATAATTTATGGGAGTGATGGCAGCCATTAGAATCCTTGAGCACGTACACATGGATGTTGCTGTATGAGAATCATACATCATTCATTCATCCAAGAAATTGATCAACTTATGTATCGATTCATGTATAGAAGATGGTTGAGATTGAAATTGACATCAAATACTGTAGTACCTTTACCACTTTGGCACTTAGTTATTAAACTATTTTTTGGAAAACTGAAACTTTTGGAAATTGTACTTTTTAAATCTCAAAAATTAATATGGGAAATTTTGATTTTTGCTTTAAATCCGAGATTGTCGAATCTACAAATATGATATAATATGAGTTCGCCTATAAAGGTACTACGGTAGTTTATTTTCTTTTTAAAGTAAAATCTTTGAATATTTTTCAGACATTAGAGTTATCCGTAAAGTCTCTCAAAGAGGGACAAACTCATGGGTTTGATCCTTCTTTGAGGAAACTTTCTATTCAGAGCTCACTAGCTCATTGTGTTTTGGAGCCTATTTTCAAAAGTTGGGTGTAAATTTTGGGACCTCCTCATTCCACCTCTCAAACTTTGATAGAATTTAGGATCTAAAAAGAGGTGTGTCCATGGGACATGTTTTCCTAAATCCCGGATACTAGGCCTATGTAAGGCTAGCTTGACCCATCCATCCTAGTAGGACAAGCTAGAAAGCCGGTTTTTAATAGCTTGACACCACTCCTTGTGGATGATAATTTAAGCATTAAGAAAACTTGGGTGACTATGTGTTTAAGACTAACCCCATGGTTTCATCCACTTTATTTTACGAATAACTTTAATAAAACACCATGCCACAACTATATCCCTTGGTGTCATGCATTATTTTCTAAGGCATGTGAATGTTCTTCGGTTCTTTGCGTTCTCAAACTTCTACCAATTGCTTGCGTTAAAACAAATCTCTTGTCGCAACCCTTGCTAGCTTCCCTTAACTATCTTGGCCATTTTCCATTCTAGCAAGGGTCACGAGCGCTAACCCTTTGCATTCCCCCATGCGAATGGTTAGCTCCCCATACCGTGGACCTCTTATCTCATAGGTGGAGGACCAACCCTCCTACACTTACATTCGGGACTCTCCCCTTAATTGGTAACCAAAGGTTAGATGTGGACTTCCATCCATGGAAGTCCAATCTTAAGTTGATCATCGCGTTGCCGGAGCAACACTACAACAACCCGAACAGTACTAGGCAACTATGCCCCCACATTGGGCCAATGCCGGTGGAGGCCGTGCCGTTCAACCTTGGGTGGGTTTGGCCGGCCACGCCACCTCACCCATATAAGCCCCTAGGACTTTGGACAGGGCCCCTACCCCACCGTCAAGTGACCTTTTGTCTCTCTCCCAAGAGTTGGGGCCAAGTAGACATTTTCCCTTAGCTGCTGGGTCAAAATTTCATAGATATGAACATCACCTTGTAAGAGATCTTTGGATGTGTGAGGCCCACTACATAGTGTGTTTCTCATCGAGAAGCAGAAACGGAATGTTGATGTCACCTTCGTCTCACCTTTTTCAAGTATGTAGTGTATTTTTAGAGGTTCATAATTTGTCTTTTCTTCTATACATAGCTTCTTAAGATAAATAGTCTTTTAAAGGACACCCCCGTGGTTTTTGTTGATTTGAGTTTCTTATCATTCTTGGAAAATTTCAAGGAAATTCAATTGGGTTAGCAAATGGGTTAGAAACATGCCCATCAAATAATACTCTTGAAAATTGCTTTCCATAGAGAAAGAGTTGTGCCATAGATTATTGATGACATCAACATTAATTTCCCTCTCTCCATGGAAATGTACCCTAAGCAGAGAATGTCATGACGGTTGACCAAATCGATAATGTGTATAGGTAGAAGACCGCCAACAGAAAGAAAACAAAAGAAAAAAGAACGTTAGAGTCTTTTATCCTGACATGCGATGTCCGTTTACCGCCTCCCATTCATGCTCACGTAGACATGAGACTTAGTGCCTATTTTCATAGGTGGACCGTGTGGTTAGTGTTAGGGCTATGTGTTCTATGTTAGTGTTGGGTTTTAGTGTTAATAAGTGTGTTTAGTCAAGTGGGACTGGGGCTTGTTTCTTTTCTAATTTCGTTTTGTTTAGGATTATGTGTGTTAGGTACCTAATAGCAATTTGGGAGAAGGATTCATGGATTTTGGAGTTGGAGATTTGTAGGTTTTGGAGGGGTTTAACAATTGTTGTATGTATAGTGCCCCTTATTCTTGCCATAATTATAATGGGTGGTAGTACAATCCACCCTTGTTGGGATAGGAATGGGTGGAGAATGGTGTATTTATCAAGTTTTTGGTTGGTGCAGAGAATCTATCAAATATTTGTATTTGAGGTTTGGGATGGGTGTAAGGGGTGGTTTACCTATAGGTGGGGCTCCTAAGATGCATGTTATATCGTGTCTAAGTCGAGCTAGGCATTTGCATCTTGGTAGATAGCATGTGCATGGGAGTAGCCATGAGGATATGGCATTGTTAGGTGTGCGGTCTTTAATGTTACTGGCATTGTTAGGTGTGCGGTCTTTAATGTTACTGACATTGATTAGGGTAAAGCAATGGGTTGTGGGGTGGGCTAGTAGTGTGTTTGTTAGTGTGTGTATTGCTTTATTGTGTTGGTTTGTCCTTAGATTGTTTATGTGTTTATTAGTGCAGCATGATAGTAGGTGGAGGCGTGTGTCATTTAGGTGGGATGTGCATAAGTTACATGTTGGGGATATATCTTGTTTGAGGATGTATTTTTTCGGTAGTTCCCTAAGTATCTTCCATATCTAAATTTGAGGGTTTTTTATTTGCACATTGGTAATCCAGGGGGCATCCTAGAATAGATTTGACCATTTTATGTGTATGTCTGTGTTGGGGAGCCATTTGTCTATACAAGGTATTGTACTTTTTGCTCAAGTCTTCTTCAACTCAAATGACCTTAATACACTCAAATGGGTACAACTTGCACTCAACACCTTCAAATTAGGTCCTCTTCAACTTGAATGACCTTAACATGCTCAAATGTGTAAAACTTGCACTCAACACCCTCAAATCACCTTACTACTCTCAAATGTGTATAACATGCACTCAACACCTTTAAATCGGGTCCTTTTCAACTCAAATGACCTTAACTCTCAAATGTGCACAACTTGCACTCAATATTCTCAAATCATGTCCTCTTCAACTCAAATAACCTACATACTCTCAAATGTTCACAATTGCACTCTACAACCTCAAATCATATCCTTCAAATGACCTTTCAATACACTCAAAGATGTCCAAATGCACTCAATCCACTCAAAGCACCACCCAAATGCATTCAAATAATATAAACACTCAAATCAACACTTACAACCTCCAAATGTGCACTTGTATACATTCAATGCTCCAAACCTCCAGGCCTCCGAGCACCAACCAATGCCCCAAATGTGCTCCAATGCACCTCCAACACGAAGCACCGCAAACACTCCTCTAAAAACAAAACCTCTCAAGATCCATTCCCTAACCAACAAGCCATCGAATCTCTAGCTCTAGAACTTGCGTGAGTGGGCCCACAACCTATTGAAGCATAATAGAACTAGAGATTGCACAAGCAAATACACATACACAAAAGCATATGAACAATGCTTGGAGTAAGATGACCACCTCCACCCCTTGCCTTGCCCTTTATTGTATTTTTCTCCTTGGTTCATACTATGAATATAAGATATCTTAACTCCCACTTTCTTACAAACCATATGGGTTTATTCAAACCTTATTCATTCTTAATCATCTAACAAACACTATCCTAAAACTACGAGCAATCTAATGCTTTATCTTGAACACAATCTAATCTTCTAACTCCAACAATAAATTGTGTACTGGTGCGGCATATTTGGTACATTGAGTGTTGGGGGTATAGAATCCGTCTACAAGGTTAGTGTGGTTATAGCTGGGTTACAAGTTAGTTATTGTTGTATATGGGAGATTGTACAACAGGAAGGAATGTGTTGAACAGTGTGGTATATTCAAATTTTAGCGTTGTGAGTTCTCTTGGTAGTATTGAGAGTGTTTTTGTTGGAATATTTTTGGCATATTTTAAAAGAATTAGTATGTAGGTCATGGATTTGGGGACATATCTCTGGTGAGTAAAATGAGGATAGAGGACTTTCACATGTAATAATGAATAGTTTTACATTTGGATTTCTTAAAGGTATGTGTATGAGATGTGGAGGAGAGTTCCCATGAAGTTTTCTGTTTACTATGAGAGTGGTTAAGTTGTTGTTGTATGTACGTGTGGGTGATGTATATGTATATGTTGGGTGTACTTCATATATATATGGAGTTTGCCTTTGGGTGGTGTGCCAGTGGATGTGAAAGTATAGGGGCGATTTTGGTGATAGGTGGTATTTTCATGGTGTGTGTTTCCCATTTTGTGGTGTTGGTGTTTGAGGATCTTTATGGTTGTTGGATGTTTGTGTGAGGTGTGAAAATAAATTATTAATATGAGGACGTGTAGTATGTATTTGAGGTGGATATATTTGTGGAGGATTTTATTGGGTTTGGGATGGGAATTAGGAGCACGTGTTTTTCCTATTAATATGTTGATATGGTTTTGTATAAGCTCGGGTAATTGTGTTTTTTGTTGGCATACATTTTGGGAAGATAATAAAATTCATAAAAAAACTTGAGTTAATTATTGGTATAGATATAAATAGTACACAAAGCAAGTAGAATGAGCCGATGTGAGCCTGAGGGAGCTATTCATGGTATATGTTGTAGCCTTGGTGAATTTTGTTGGTTGGTGGTGGGTTGTGGAAGCCCAAAATCGCTTGGAATTGAGGTAGTGTTCCTCCATTGTGCATTGCCAGGTGGGTAGTTGAGTGGTTGTAGGCTAGAAAGTTTGGGAGGGTGGCGACCAAAGATTGTGCTATAGCTTATAGGCGTTGGTTTCAAAATTGGAATTCCATAGCAATTGCTTCCATAGCCATAGCGATACTTGTGCTTTGAACTTTGAGTGTGTTAGTTGCCGCCTCCACACATTTGTCCTTGCTGAGGTTGATTGTAGACACCATTGTGGCAAGTTTTTCATCAGACTTCTTCTTCCAAGCATGCATTGTGTGGTTGAAACTCTTCTCTGTGATTGGTGGATCGGTGGGTGCGGAGTTATGCATTCCTTAAAAAAATTTGTGCAATTGTCTCTTGGATTAGGGTTTGGACTAAGCGGGTGGCAGTTTGATTTGGTTCCAAACTGTCAATACTCCCGTAGTGAGGTATAAAGTCAACACACCTTCCAATGATGTAGGCAAGTTTGTTTGACCACTCGGTGTAGACGGCAACGTTGAGACATTGTATGTGGCACCAACCGGCTTGTCTATCCTCCTTGTGCTCGGGGTGTTGCTGGAAAATCACTCCAACGATATTGTCTTCACCAAATGGTTTTTTGATGGTTCTCACTATGGCGGATTGCGATTTCTTCTTGGGGGAAATTGACAACTAAGGTTGTGCTAATGCGTAGCTTGGACGGGTTGCCTGAGTCCCAGTCATATCACTAGAAGGAATCTTGTCCAAATGAACCCTGCAGGGTAGCAGGAATTTCACTGTAAAAGGGCACCGGTATGCGGTGGTAGTAGTCCGTCGGTGCAGTCTTGATGGCCTAGTTAAAAGCACCCAATAATGCTGTTTTCAAACCTTGGGGCTTCTGTGGGTGACGATCCCCATCCTGGGGGCGAAGCATACCCTCTACCCATTCTACCACAATGGGTAGGGCGGATTGGGGTTTGGGTGACATTTGTTCGGTGCCCTCTTGGTAACGTGCGCCGGAATTGGGGTATTTTGTGGTGCGCACCACCTACCGCATCGGTGGACATACCAAGATTGCCACCGTTGTGAGTGCACACATGCCATTCACCTATCATGTGTTGACACGTCCCACATTGGAGTATATTTAGGGTATGACAAGTTACCCGTCCACGGGTGGTGCATACCGGTCACCGACCGATCCGATTGAGGGTGGACATATTGGGCGGCATGGTGCACTATCATGGACCGGGTGGGTGTCGGGTAGGGTATAGGGTACATATGGAGGTGGCATTCGGGTAACTACTCACCCACATGGTCACCACTGCCGGTTTCGCTTCCAATTGACGTATCCAAGCATGCCACGTCAGTCGAGAAGTGACCATAGAGGTGGCGTCCATTACCCATGAGTGGGTTCAATGGGTGAGGGTGGGTCGGTGTTGACTTCGGCTCGAGTGTTCGAGGGTTAGTGTTGGGTGGACGTCACCCGTGATGGGTTAGTGTCGGGTGGGTGTCAGGTTGGCGTTGGGTGGGTGTTGGGTGGGCGTCACCCGTGATGGGTTAGTGTCGGGTGGGTTTGCAATTTGCATTTTACTTGTGGTGATTGTGAGTTTCTTCACTGCATGCCTAGTTGGTGTATGTTGTGTAGAATCTATGCGCTCCAACTGAGCAGTATTGGAATACTAAAGACAAACATTGTAATACTCCCTCTTTTTTGGAATTCGTTATATTACTGGTCCATACAACATGATTGCAAATTCATGAAACTAACAACTATCTGCAAAGATGTTTCTTAAGCAGAAAAATCTCATTCATTACATATACAAAGCACAATTTCCTCCAGTTCACAATGCATTAAACATCCACACAGTACCAGTACAGACTGATTTATCTACCAATTATGTTGGAATTACAACAACCACACTAAATTACTATAATTTTACATTATGATTTACAAACCACACTAAATTATCAACAAGTTCGGAATTAGTATAGCCCACTCAACATGATAAAGTAACCTTGCTTGTCAACGGACACTAAAGGCATTATTCAATGTAGCAAATTTGCTATTATAATCTACAGTTGAATTTGTTATTGCTACATTTAAATATTGTCTATGGCCTCTTTGAGTGTACGTATGTTGAAGTTGCAGTTTGCAAGGCAACAACCCTAAGGAAACATGAGAAAAGATGATGAATTCTGTCTTCTGCACGTTGTCCCTCTGGACAAGACAAATCTGCATTTGTTTGTGTATGCTCACGACCTTAGTGATGCAATGGTGAAGAAAAAATCCTTATACACTGGGGGAGTGACCATTTCCTGTTCACCACCAGTGTTTGCACGTTTCTGCAAGGGTTCCCTCTATACAAATTCAGCTCTGTGAGCTGCTCATCGGCCTAAGTACAAATGGTTCTATCCGATGCACTATCTTTTACTAAACCCAGCAATTACCACTTTATTAATACAAAGATAGCTAAGATCTGACAATAAAATGGTTGGAGGATACCAGCAACTCAATAAATTGGGGGGGTTGTTGTGCCAGCTCAGTGGTGTTGGGGGTTTCTGCCAACTGCAGCCCACCGACCATTCTAGCATACCTTCAATCATGTCAATATTTGCACACGCCTGCACCTGCTCACATCCCAAGCAATTCACAATTGCCATTGATAAAGGTTTGTTATAAAACAAGGACTGTTTATAAGACATCTAACCTTCTGCAAAAAGTTAAGCTACCCAAGTTTCAGTCTAAGGGTGGTGAAATAATCTCATCAGTGCACAGTTTTAAGAGAATCTGTTCGAAAGCTTACCAAGTTGTCAACATTTCCCTCAATTTGGAACAACATGACAGCAAGCCCTTTAGTTTCATCACTTTCAGCCTGAAATTTCACAAAACAAAGAAGGTTAGTGAATGCACTTTTCAACCTCTTTGACACATCTCGTTTGTAAAGCATCACACACATTAGATTGGGAACTATCTCTGCTGCCTTCATTTTTTGAGCAACCGCATAAATGCAGTAAGACTTACCGCACAAGCTTTCATGCGGATTCCTGCTGCACCAAGTACTCCTGTGACTTCTGTGACGGGCACTTCGAGTTTTGGCAAATTGGAGCCATTGCCGATGCAACTGGAAAATTTTCTTGGTAGATATGCCCTGCACATTATGTAGAAGGTTCTGTCAAGCGGCCCCATGGTTTAGAATAGGTTTCTACCATATCCACAAAATGATGATACAAGAGAACTCAGCAACCCCGCCTAGAATTGATAACCCGATGCCCCAAGAAATGAGGTTAAGGAAGTACGCTTACATCATAAGTTAATATCTCCACAACCTCTGCATTTGCAAGGGTGTGTGTGGGTGACACCAGATTTCCATTGACCTGCCAAAAAGTCACCCAAGTTTCATTGTAAATTCCACCAAAAATCTGATAAAAATGTTCTTTCCAAAAATACTGATCATTTCATCAGCTGTTAAAAACAGTATCAGACTACAAGGAGGACAAGGTATTGTTGAAATAACCACCTTAGCAGCCACCATCTTGTTGCCCACATCTGTATGGATTTGGTACGCATAATCAATCACTGTTGCCCCCTTTGGGAGATTCTTTACATGAAACAATGCTTTCATTGTAAGTACATCAACGAGTACCAGTCAATCTTAAGAGATTGTGTAAGCACTTGAAACTTTGCACTGGGTTTTTACATTCTAGAGACAGTCCATCTAGACCCTAGCTATCAACAAAAGTTTGAACAGCATACGTAAACCACAACGCCCTCTTGACTTTTCTAACAGCATAATCAGTAGGACTTCTCTGAACAAAGGTAAAAATCATCTCTGTAGAATCAAGAACTACAAACTCTACAGGACCATGTATGTTCAAATTTGATATCAATTCACTATTAAGTTAGAGACCACACAGAACTCACCTCTCCTTTGGGTGTGAAGACAAAAACACGACTTGACAGTAGATCACCGGTCACTGTATCAACAAACTCTTGGGAGGACATATTCCCAACAAACTCTTCTTGCCAATCCCGAATAGATTTCAGCCAGCTCACCTGCAATCAGTTATCCATTAGAATGCAAAGAGGCTCAAGGGTTGCAACCTCAACCATGAATTAGAGCAGGACCCATGGGCCATCAAATGTTTGACAAGATAAGGTGTGCCTACCCTCCGCGCAATGTCCGCATCATTCAAGCAACTGCTTAATCCCGAAGAATGAGGTGCCATGGTTCCAGCTACAACACCATTTCCACCTTTGCGTGCAAAAGGCTCCATTGCATCTGACTCACGCTCAGCTACCCACCTTCCACTATGATAAGCTGCAATACCCAAGTTTATCGATCTCCTCTGTTCGAATCTGCCACAATGACAATCTCAAGCTTAATCAAGCGAATACAATCTCCTGAAGGTTTTATCATGACTTCAAGAAAATTTTGATCTGAGGGAAATCCTCACTGTAGTACCTCTATGTTGCTTATATTACCTGGATCTCTAGGGGAAAGTAGGTCTTCGTCCCAAATGGAATAACAGTTGTGTGAAGGCTTTGATAACCATTCGGTTTTGGTGTGGCAATGTAGTCCTTCATCTGCAGCGGGGACAAGTACCCATTAGAATTGGTGTCAAAGTCCTCCTAGTTTAATTTGATGAAAACAAAAGGGGCCTTAGACACAGCATCATTGTACGCTTGCCTGTGCCCATAAGCAACACATGAAACAATACAAGTAGAATGCAACGCACTGTTTGAGGAAGAGGAGGCCACATGGCATGCACCAGCCCCAACACATGGTAGCAAACCTGAAAAACACAAACATAACCATCAGTTTCTGAATATGGGCTGCCAGCGAAACCATAGTGGCTCAATTTTAGAATGAGGTTTACCTGCTGCACATTGCAAAGGTGGCCTACAGATGAACTTGGTTTCAGCTTCAGGATAATCCTTAACTGCACACCACAGATAGGTAATTAAGTTCTTCATCACAGTACCAGTATGCCACCAATTTGATTCTTGAGAGTAAACTACTAATAACATGTAGGTGACAAGATATGTGTAGTTGCACAACACAAGAGAAATAATTACAGTTGAGCAAATGGATTAAAAAGCCATGAAACAGTTAGCACCAGACTCGTACCTGTGCAATATCTCGAATTTCATCTGCTGTGATCTTTTGATCCAGAATTTTCTTATGAATACTGCCCCAGCACAGAATAAAAGCACATATAAGATGATGGTGTCTGATGGCACAATAAGTGGTATATGCTCCTACTTTTTTGTGATGCTGGAATTGGATGCAAAAGAGTAGACCACCTTTAAGGTTCACAAGTTTCTTAAGTGCTGTAAATCTTGACTCAGTTCAAACAGATAAGAGGGGTGTTGAGCCCACAACAGCTCTCCATGATACTCGCTCTTAGGTCCATCCGGCATGTATAGAGGACAGAGCTTTGACTTCTCGTGCTTAATGATTGAAGTCTTAGTCGATGGAAAAATCAGACTCCGTCATGTGATTCCAAGATCACTTTGAGTTTTGTCTCCTGATATGAGGATTTCTTTGTGCTAATGCTGCTTCTATGTCAAAGAAACTGCAACTGTAGATTTATAAAATTTCCTTTCCATGTCTGAAGCTTTTTCACAACCACATGTATGACCATGCAGATCTTGTAGCACCCTCTGAACTCTACATCAAGGTGATTGTCACAATCCTGTATATGTACCTGTATAGCTCTTTGCAAAGTGTGACAACTTTTATGTCAGCTGTCATGTAGCCCAAGAATTGATCCCTGGAAATTGTTTGATGCAACACCTTCTTTGCCTGACACCAATATGGAACAGTTTAGTTTGAGCGATAGTTGCAAGGCCTAAACATATGATGAGAAAAAAGCAGAGATTGAGTACTAATTACCTCCAGCACAACCTCTTCTTGTTTTTTGCGAAGAACTTCCACTCGATGCTTCACTTCCTCATACTCCTCTGGATAAGCAAACTTAAAAGAAAATTCCTCCAATTCTGACTGTTACATATTTTCAATGCGCAAGTTAGTACATGATAAATGTCCAACTCTTCACATCAAGTGGAGTGAAACTACTGTGGTCAGCTCAATACATGTAGCAGATTGGAGGACTAGTGACAGATATTGAGCACTCACCTTTATCCGGTACATCCCCAACAGCCTTGCCAAAGGTGCAAAAACTTGCAATGTCTCCATAGCAATGTACTTTTGCACATACATTTGAAGTTAGCAGACTCAAACAGAAGAAAAGAGGTAACTGTCTGTTGCCAAGAACCCCAGAAATGATGGAAAACTGACCTGTTTGTGTGGGGGCATGTGTGACAAAGTCCTCATGTTATGGAGCCTGTCTGCAAGCTTCACTATAATTACCCGTACCTGTCCAAAAATGAAACAGTGGTCCAATATCAGTTACAAAGGAAGAACTAGTAATCACGTAGGCTGAACACAAAAGTCAGTTAACTTCTTTTCAATTTACACCCAGTACTGTAAGAATTGCCAGCAAGTCACTAGAATAGCAGAAAGGAAAATCCAGTATGGGACAAGCTGGCTTAGATTTCCTCACACACCCAGTTATTCCAATTACCTTTACATCTTACATTCTTTAACTAGTCGATGAACAAAGAGCAGCATTAGAATAGTGCATATGTGTAAATTAGGCAAAAACAACAGGGCAGAGAGCACACCTCCTCTGTCATGGCTAGAAACATATGTCTTAAATCATCAGCTTTAACATCCCTGGCTAAAGAGTTCGCATTCTGGCATTGCATTTTACCGAGCTTTGACACCTGCAAGCCAGGCCAAGACATCAGCAGCTTGATTTCAATAATGGACAGAGTGCACAGGTGTCACTTTTAATGTGCACAACTAACCTTTGTTTCACCTTCCACTATCCTCCTCACTGCAGGTCCGATTTGGTCTTCAATCTTCTCAAAAGTTACATGTTCTGTATCCTCAACAGTGTCATGCAAGAGACCAGCTACAATAGTCTCCCAGTCCATTTCCTGCATACGGCCAGTCAAGTGAAGATGATTAATGGACCAAATCTTCCAAGTCAGCAACTCTGCTCACAAAGCCATGTGTAGATATGATCAATTGCTGATGTGCAAATTCTCCGTACAAATGACAAACATGCCATGACAGGAACTGAAGCTGCAGAGACCACACATCCTAGAAATACTCCACAGAAATTCAAAAAATCATGCATTCTCCTTGGATCAAACTGATAAGCAAGTGCAATCATTGAAATGACGAATACTAAAATGCGTGCAACTTCAAGAGGATGTATGATGTATGGTTCCCCACTCTTGCGTTTCTGACCATCATGAGCCTCAAAAACTAGCTGTAACAATGTAAAGTACATTAGACACTCCACATATGTCCAATATAAAGCAAGCATTACAGCTACATTGATGCAGATATAAATTCCAGGCACTCCTGACCTACTTTGGGTGAGACCTTTTAAGTTGCAATGAATGTCCTAGGACCTTCCAATGGATTTTGCAGCGAACACTATGAACAATATACAACCTTTTAAGTTGCATGTACAAAATGAGAAAAGAATTGCAATGACACACACTGAAAGTTCAGAACTTCACAAAAGCTTTTGTTCCTTTTCAACAAGCAAACAAGATATTCGGTTCAGATTTTCCACAAGAAGAAAACAAGATGTTCGTTTCAAATTTCCACTTGTATACTACTGTGAGGCAAAAGACTCAGGGTGACTCAGGTTGTGCTAAAGCATATGTTAAGCTGAGAGCCAAGGATCTTGAAGAGTGTTGTGGACAATCAGTATAATCAAATAAATCCCAATATTTGGCTCCAAATTCTGTCAAATTTCAACACATTGACAACTGACCTGTAATGCATCCTTCACCATGGATAACTGGGATACGGAGAGGTAGCTGATGGTTGGCTTCAAGCTCTGTGGAAACTACCCCCTATCATCATTCTCTAAGAATCCAATCCACATATGAGGATGCCCACACTTCTTCAGCAAGCACTTATCTCTCTGCCTCAAAACCTGTTAGTAGAGCAAATTGGATTAATAAATAAATGTATGATACGCTTCCACAATACTGTGAATATCTGGATGTCCATTCAACCGTTTCTCATTTCACGTCTAATTGAATCTTAAAACCATTGTAGATTGAATAATTAAATATTTTCTCACCTCACCACTCCCATAAAAACTCCAGCTTTTTTCTTAACACTCCTGCATTTCTTGGTTGAAATTCCCCTTGTCTGTTCAGTGCACCCTTAAGAATGCCACCTCATCCCCCATCATCATCAATTTCTGAAAACCTACCTACCCAAAAGTGCCCAAAATTCTTCAGCAAGCACTTCTTTCTCTACCTCAAGACTAATAAAATGTGGATGCAGGACAAGGAAGACACTGTATAAATCTGACACGACCTAAATATTCCACACATTTAGAATACAAACATAGCTTCTTCATGGATAGAGGCAAATGAGAATAGACGACTAAGAAACACATGATATCTATGTAGCTCCTCTTGCCAGAGAAGGATGTAAGCTTTCAGTGCCTGTTCGATATTGACTCAAAGACAACAGAAACACAAGTACAAGTAAGAGTCTTCAAGGAATGTACTAGAAAAGCAACAGTCTTGCCAGTTCCAGTCTTTGCCTTAGCAAGCACATCCTGACCTGCATAACTCAGATATTCAATATCACCAGAAGGTTGTATACAAGGTCACAATCAATAGCATCTCTTTTGAGAAAATATACATATTTAAAGGCTTCTACAAATTCTACAACAATCGATTTCCTCATGCGGATTACATGCCCTTCAAAATGACTGGTAGAGTAGCATCCCTAACCACTGTCATGGTGTCAAATCCAGCCACCTCATGTAGGTTTACTCTTACTATCTCCTTCTCCACAAAATACAGCTGAGGTTGGAAGAGCCTGTTTGCAAGAGAAAAAAGTGGCTTGTAGTCTGCATACACCAGATCGGAGTAAAAATGACTAATGGAGTAATAACAACAGATTTTATTGCCAAGTTCAGGGTTTACAACATGAACGCCTCGCACATGATTATACTTGTGCATCTACTTATATTACTTATTCAAAACTATTACAATCGCATTATTTATTCTGAACTTTTCTCGTACGGTTGAAGATAGGCTCCTGCGCCTTCCCTCGTGCGTTCGAGGATGGTCTCTTCCTCGACATGGTTGCAGTTTTGAGGGCCTTTGCCGGAGGCGAGATTAATGCGCAGTCCGTGCCAGGTGACGTGGATCCCCCCGCTCCCTCATCCGCAGGTGGTGCCTCCACGTTTTCGGATTGCGAGTGTACGTTGTTCGACATTGGACCCTCCGTGTTCAAGACCAAACGTGGGGGGCTGGGTGCTCTCACAACCTCCTTGCCCCGACGTCCGGAGTGCACTCGCATGTAATAGCGACCACGCTCCGCGCCTTCAGGTTCGCTGGTTGATGGAGGAGGAAGATGGATTGTTTGACCAATGCGCGTGTCCGTTGCAGGGGTTTTGTCTACATCCACCTTCGATTCTTGTTGCTTGATCTCTTGGGAATGTTTCAAATTGGAAACCATAGCATCCGTCAGCGCTCTTACATTAGAGTTCAACATGGCCAGTTCGGAGATAAGAGCAGCAAAATCCAGCCGCGAGGGTCCACACTCCGAAATCTTGCCTTCCAATGCTTTGAGACGCGTGGCCATGCTTGTAGTGACATCCTGCAAACAAGCAATGTGCAGAAGACAGAACTTAGAAGTCGGAAGCATCAACAGATGAACAAATCAATGTCAAAGCACTCCAACATCATGCTCACATTTGAGTGTTCGATTTGTTAGTATGATCCAGATCTCATTGAGTTCGAGCTTACTACCAAGCCCCAAAACTTTGTGCTGGACTACAATTGGAGTGCAAAGTTTCAGAATACTGTTAAGATAAACTTTCAATTCTGAAAATACAACTGACAAGGTCCATGAAATTGTGACATATAGAGAGACATAAAGTCATCCCAAGGGAGTTTTGAATTCCATATAACTTTGCAGATAGCAAACATAGATGAACCACTAAGCCACAGAGTAGTAAGTCGGTGTAAGTTCAGGACATCTTAAAAGTTAAAGCTAAGGAGGATTACTTCCAGGAACAACAAGCTCAGTCCAATCTGCACATTCAAGGCTAAACTCCTGAAAAGATGCAAGAAATCCACAATGCAAGTTCTGGTACCTGCAAAAAGAATGTAAAGACTTTATTGGAATCACATCACAAACAGGCACAATCAAAGAAATTGCAAATGAGGATGGGGCTTTTCCCAATACGTTTTCTATGGTCATGAGGCATTGGAGTTGCATGCCAAATTAAGGATTCTTAAGGCTCAAGATGATCAACAGGTCTATGCCTTGGTTAGGTTCAGATATTGTGCACATGTAGATTGGGAGTTTGGCTTTGGAAACGTTTCCTTTTTCACCTAAGGTCTAGATCTCAATTCTTTCTGTATTATTTCCTCTTGTAATAAGTGAAATATGTGTTACATGCAACAAAAATTTGAGACACACTTTCATACAGAAACACCACTTACGGTTGTTTACACAATGCTATATATTATGTAGCATTCAAACACCGAGTGCGGAGAGCCAGCTCAGTCAGATAGATTGTTTGGTACTTTTGAAAGTAAAGAACTCAGTTAAAAATCCCTGCGTTCTGTTGTGCTAGCCAGGCTTACCAGGAATGGCATGTAAACAGCGGAGATATCTGCTCTATCAAAACCGAGAAAGGAACCCGAAGCCAGGAGAGGATGAGAAACCAGTGCTATGTTCGCCCAGCGTCGGGAAAAAGCAGGATCATCCATCTGACTCCACGCAAGTGATACATCTTGGAGTCACGGAAGTTAGAAAAAGAGGAAGCAAGTTACTAGAGAACAGATATGTCTAGAGAATCTTGTGTGTCAAGAAAGTCGCAAACTCGATTTTTAAACATCATAAATAATACCGTATGAAATTTCCAAATCACCCAACCACAAAACGAGGATGATTTATAAGGCAGGCATTAGGTAAGCTCTACGGAAGGCGTCCAGCAACTCCCCGGCAGTAACTGCACAATTGTTGTGAAACTGTCTTGCATATAGTCCTGCTCAAATAAATACAATATACATCTCATGGTATGCAATTGCCACCTGGTCTAAGGTTGACCAACCATTCACCGCTTCATAAGCAATGGTTGGTTAACCCTGACAAGGGTCTGTGTTACTTGATTTAAAATCTGTCACACAATCAATTCCTTTTAGCCTGCCACTTGCAGAGTTATTCAAACCAAGTCTGAACATATTCACCGTAAGGAAATTATGTAGGAATTAGGTACTAAGGTCACACAACATTTGGTGTGCATACTCTTCAATCAAAACATTCCCAAATACTTTGGTGCAACACCTGTAACAGATGGATCTGATAGTTAGGCAGCCTTGACGCTAACTTTTGGAATGACAGGGTTGTCCTACATACTGCACACCAAGTGGTTGCACATTGATGGCACAACAAATTTTTTTGTAGATGATCTCTTTGATGACATTCCCCAATTAAGACTTTTAGACTATATAGCCAACAAACTCGATCCTTGAGTGAATTTTCAGTGAGTTCAAGCCACGTCTTTCACTCTTTGGCTCGCCAACTAGGAAATGATAACATCAATCCTCTAAAGGCAATCTGGAATTTCCGAAAGTGAAGAGAAATCTCAAGTAATAACTCTAGGCATCACTACAGGATCACAGAACATCGGCAATTGTGAAACGCTATAGTATTTCTTCTTGTTATCGCTGATACTACTCCTCAAGGAAGTGGGTGACCTCTTGGAATTTAAGGAAACGGTATTCAAATATATCGCGTGCGAATTCCATATCCACGCTTCGCAGTGCGTCAACAGAAGAAAATTAACAACGTGGACGTACACGGACACGAGCTAAGGAAGAGAAGCACAATGCTACGTACTCAGAGCATGCCTCTCAAAATCTTTCGATGAATACTGGGATCAAGAAGGTGAACAAGCAGACGTGGATGAGCTAAGAAAATTGGCCTCACAGACTACTGTATATTTTGAACACCTCGAATGGCCACAAAAGCTTCGGGCCAAGAGTTTAAAATGTAAGAACAGCCAAAACTATAATATAGCGCTTCCTCGTTCCAGTGCAGGAAATAAGTGATTGATTGATAATTATTACTTGATTATTACTCTGCCTCTAAAATCGAAGAACAGACTCACTGTGTATTGCGAAGACGATGAATAACCGCAGAAGATTCAGGACAGGAACTTTACTTTTAAGAACTGCGACATTACAAAAGTTTCGCGTCCTAATGCATGAGATAATTCTGGGAAGAATTCTCTACAGAATTTTTGATCAAATTCTCTGCCCCGCGAGTAAAGAGTGCCACAGTATCTCTAATTTACCCGGGAATTGATTGATAACCATAACTTGATCATTACTCTGCCTGTAAAACGAGGAACACACTCACTATATATTGCGAAGACGATGAACAGCCGCAGAAGATTCGGGACAGGAACATTAATTTCAAGAACCGTAACATTACAAGATTCGTTCAACGTCTTGAAGCAGGAGATACTTCTTGGAACAAATCCCTATAGAATTTTTTTGATCAAATTCTCTGCCTCGTCGCTCGTAAAAAACTCGCCACAGAAATCTAATGGCTAGACAATTGGAGACCGTTTTCAAAATATTGTCTCTCAGGATAGATCGAAAGATTCCTCTATAAGCAAAAAATCCCATTGGTGTAGAAATTCCCAGTGCTCTATTCGTTCAGTCAACTTTCAAAGCAAGAAAATCACATATCTAAATCCTAATCCCTAAACTCTAAACTGATGAGGTCGAAGGCATTGGCAACTCGAGCATGCGAATGACTCCTTAAGAAGCAATCAAGTTTCAGAATAGGACAATTATCTTGCCAAGCAATGATCGTCAAGTTGACTTAGACAATTCAATACTCATTTTTTCCTCTAAATCCAACCCCCTGAACTTCCTCAAACCTGCATCAAAACCTCTTACGAAAAGCTCTCGAATTTACAATTGAAGGAAATCCTTGTTGCATTGATGAGCCTCATGTCACATCAAACTGCACAGATTCTAATCTCAAGTAGGCTCCTCTAAAATTTATAATCTGGTCATTTTCAAACAATACAATTTGGCCATATTCAAACAGTACAATCTGGCAACTGATGTTCGCTGAAACAGTAAAATATAAAAACTTCGCTGAAACGGAAAGACAGTATGACATCCCTTGACATTGTCCCTTGTAGCTCCTAGTCACTTTCAATTTGAGATGAGATATAAGATGATAGTATTTCCATTTATTTAACTAAGAGGTTAGTGCAAGAAGGTAGAGTGGAACAGGGTCCAGTGGTTACCGGCACGTCCTCGGATGTTGTTGCGGTTTGTGTTGCTGCCGACCGCACCTTCGCCACCTTCCCAAACTCCGGAGAACTCCAGTATGTCTTCAACCTGTCCCACACATCTTGTTGCTCTTTGGGAGGGCACTCACGGTCAGGTCGTGACGTGTATAGTCTGTGCAAACGGGAGCGCTCCGCCTTCATGCACTTGGACACCGCTTTCTTGAAACCTTCATCCGAAAGCGGGTGTCCAATGAACTCAAATTCGGACTCCACCTTTTCACGCAGTCTGCCGTAGTCCTTTATGTTTTGGTCTAGCACCTTTATTATCGACACATCCAAAAATACGATGCACAACGCTCTCAAGGCCTCCAAGAATCTGGATCCAACTCTACCAGATTCAATTGGTCTGCCTGTGCTATTACACTCAATCCTAAACGGTTTTTGCCCCTGTGCGATCCTATCAACCTCTTCCTTCTCATAGATAAGCTGCACACTGCGGCGTCCCTTCGTGGATGACAATGCTGGTTGTGCAATATCCTCTGCATTTGGTATGCTCTTCATTGCGGAGGACTCTGGATTGAAAGACTCAAAGCTATAGACATCCTCAACAATATTTGATGTGGATGGGGGTTGCCGTTCCTTACCGTTGGCCGGTGCTTGCATCGGCCCCGTTGAGGCCAGAAGGTGTGCTTGTAGAGTGCTTGCAGATGGAGGCAGCAAGGGAGGAGCGTTGCCGATAACAGGTTGGTTGTCCACATACCGAATGGACGCCTTGCCATAGTCATGATGCTCGCCCTCCTGGTACATATTCCGCTGTTGCGGTTGTTGGACTTGATAGCCGTCCCTATCAATGTAAACCTCATCCATTATGTATCCGCGGTCATGAGGATATCGCATCCGCGGCACGTTCGATCTTGGAATGGATGCCCTACCTCCCCATGGTCGACCACGCCGAGAATTGGACGGCAATCCGTCGGCCTGCCAATGTGGTGCATTAAAAGTCACATCTTGCCAATGTGGTACATTGAAAGGCACATGTTGCCAATTTTGTGTGCGTGCCCCAACAACATAACCGTCTTCATCATATTCGTTGTCGTCTTGACTCCACTGGGCAGCTGGCGGCCATCTTGCATGCGAAGGGTGGGGTTGGGGGAGTCGCGGCTCTGCCCATCTTCCTACCCCCTCCACACTACGCCTGTGCGGCCTGATGTTGCGAGGAAACTCTTCATCCAGGCTTGCGCGTTTTTTTCTTGGTGCTTGCGAATTTGTATCACCTAAGCATTTGTCTTCCGCTCCACGTTCTTGCAACGATGCGCAATTGCGAGGCTGTTGGGTGTCCTCGACTATAGTATCTACTGCCTCCGCCATGTTTGCCTACATAAACTTGCCATCAAACAAAAGGACAACTTTGGATCAACATAGAGCGCATTGAGAGTTCAACACATCTCTTTGAAACATCACTTTGACACGAATTGATCGAAAATTCTGGTTGCATTTGTTCTTATTTACTAACCTGGTGACCTTTTTGGGTTGCTGAAGAACAACTTCAAAACACTGAACTCTTATGTCGACTATGACATGTGCATTGAAGATAAAAGACTCAAATATAAGCTCCTATGTTCATACTATACTGATGTTGTCAAATCCTAGTAAAGGATGTGCACAGGACCAAAGAATACAAATTCAGCTCAAGGCTTCTGGATGTCCCGTACAAAACTCAGCAGCAGTCAAGTCAATTATGTAGTTTCCGCTCCACAGTCAGAATGTATTTCCTTCAGACTTGCAAAGAAATGAACAAACAGTTGATGTGAAAACCTCGAAAAATTGACAATCTTGGAGACTGTCTGCAGCTAATTGCTCCCCTTGGCGAATCCTACGGTCTTCAGAATCTTATGCCAACTACCATCAAATACCCATGCCCTACTGGTATCAAAACATGTGAAATCATCATTACAGATAACTGAATGGTATTAAAAAAAAGACGATAGCAGTCCAACACTTGCTATAAACATCCTCTTCATAGCCACTAGAAAGATGCCACATCAAAGAGATTCCTCCTCACACCGGTTATGAAACATAATAAAGAGCTTGTAGCACATTGCTAAACCAGTGGGTCAAGCATACTTCAGAAGTTGAATATGTAGTAAAGGCAAATGTATTTTGTACCTGAGTTCTGGGCCAACTGCTCCGATGGTCGCTAATGGCAATTTCACCAGCACCAACAACTTCATCAATTAATTGCATATCTCGGACCAGAGATCCAGTGAGCGTGGGCGAGGGGAGAGGGTGTTATAAAAGTCCCAAGAAGGCGTCCACCTCGGTTCTTAAAGAGAAGGCAGTTATTGGCAGTGGCAGAGCAATCATCAGATTCTCTTTAAGCTCTATTTGAGACTTCAAATGACTACCTCCATCACTGTGATGTCATGAATCTAAAATGTTAATAATATGCACACAACATTTGATATAACAATCCATTATGTCAAATCATCCTCAAAATGATGTTCTTTTTCTTCACCACCAAAAGCAGACTCAGCCATTGCTGAGCTCTGTAGAAGCCACTTCTAAACCTTAGTGTGCATTTCAAGGGCCAAGCACAACTTACTTACTCTAGACTCCATATCGTGTCACGACACACTGCATAGGTATTCTTAAAAGAATCAACACACATGCACTTTTGATAGTTATAATAAATTCAAGGAAAAATGTCATGTTCAATCCGACTCTTGTTGATGCTTCGTCTTACAAATGCGATGCGAATTTCCGTTACATAAATATGCTCAGCAGAAGAATATGGGGAACGTGTAAAACCAACCGAATAACACCCACATACCTTAGCCTGGAACTCGTGTACTTCAACTGAATTACTCTTGATCAGATGACAAAAAGCCCTGCAGGAGAACAACAAAACGCCGCATTTCTGATTGAATAACACCAACAGCCCTGACAATCGGACTCACAGTTCAGCACATCACTTTGAAACATCACTTTGAAACAAACTGATCGGAAGGTGCCTTGCTACTAGCTCAAGAACTCGTCTACTGACAAGAATTTACAACAAGCAGAAACATGCAAGGGTAAATTCCATCTTTTTCCACATGCCGTGGCACATGCATGGATGCCTTGATGCCATTCCAGACAGGTCACTCCCGCTTCTGTTGTCTCAGTTACCTTTTCAACAGAGGTACATTACTTAACTAGGGCCTGAATGGATTACTCATTTTTCATACACAATGGCCAAACCGTCCATATAAAAGGCATATCATTACAATGTTACCTGTTGATATTTAACAATGGAAGTCTATTGAACTCTTCAGTAGAAAAGACACTTAGGAGGCCAGAACTAACCTTGATAAATATGGCACAAATGGCCGAACCAAGTCATAATCTTGTTCCACAATGCCTCTCAAAAAGGGCACAAGACTGTAAACATACCACAAGAGATACAAATCAGCAGTAGGAACTTTAAATAGTAACTACATTGATACACAACAAACTCAATGTGTATGCTCCACTCTTAGCATTCACTTTACACTAAACCCGACAGGTGGATTTTCTTTAAATAACAGCATTAACGAAGTCCAGAAAAATAATGCAGTCACTCTTACCAGGGGCGTTGTAATGTCTTGGGACTGCTCGTATCTAGTCAAGCCTTTTTGAAGCCTCAGCAACTGCATCGAAGACCATAGAACAGGAATTAAAGTCTCACAACACAGTAATGTAGGAGTCTGCTAAGGCGCAGTAGTTTACACATACTGTAAGTTTACACGTGCCTCAAGATTCAACAAACTAATGCCAAAAATAATTACAATCAATAAGTGCTATAGCCCATAGTGACCTACAGTAATCAGGTCAAATTATCTCTTTTGAGTGATTGTTTGCACAGGGAGGCTATCCAAGCCGACAACTGTTTTGTGATAATTACGAAAACTATTTCACCATGAGAATTAAACAAAGGGACAGGACATACGAAGGCTCCAAAAACAGTACAAATGTCCAGATTTGGCTCTGGAAATGTTGAAGTCAGAGGCCCTTCCTAAAGAGAGGCTAAATGAAGAAATGAAGCCATCAAATAGAGGAGAGGCTACAAGGGATTATATTCACATTGGCCCCCTTTACATGGCCTTAATGATTGTCACGAATTCATGCCCATATTACTCTCCATTAGTATATATTAACTGAAAGTCCTGCTGTTGACATGTTCAAAGAAGTAGCCTTGGGTGTGTATGATAAAGTGCATCGTATCCCTCGTGTGCAACAACCTGGTGTTGGCAGTCTTCAAACTCGTGTACTTCAACTAAATTACTCTTCATGAGACAACAAAAAGCTCTGCAAAAGAACAACAAAACACCGCATTTCTGTTTGAATAACACCAACAGCCCTGACAATCAGACTGATGTGGTACAAATTGAGTTATCTGAACAATTAGCACCTGCCAATGTGTTTGGATGCACTGGAAATTAGAATGAGAAAAGAAAATGAATATACAAGGACAAGCATGTCAAGTGCTTGACACAAGAGCTCTTTTAAAATCATATTCTTAAGAAGAGGCTACTTCTTAGAGATTTGATGACCTGAGACACAACTTCTGTGCTTTTGAGATTGATAGCAAAATAGGAAGTGACAATTCGCACACTTACTTCAAAACCTATTTCCAGGTGAGCTGTCGTATATAGACACATGTTTTATGGTTAGTAATCTACAATTGATTGCCTAAGTTATGTACAGTTTCTCAAAGCATGCAAAATCTGGGCACAGACTTGTAACCTTGCATGGAATTTGAACTTCGCAGCCTGCCTGTCAAGGTTTTGAAGCACAAAAACTTGTGTAGGGCTACAAAGTCAAAAACTTGCTTTTGTCCGAGTGGATAAGCCAGACACAAATGAACAAGGGAAGGTGGAAGATGAACGCTTGCCAATAATTTGCAAAGATAGTCAATGACTTGAAGCTATGACCAAGATACACAATACGCGATAACCAAGACGGCCATTACTTACCTCCACGGGGCGTGGCCGCCAACAGTTGAACCGGCAATCGAGGAGGACGAGTTGTGGTGAAGATGTTTGCGCACTACTCCCAATTTCTTTTTTGTCGGATGCGATAACCAAGACGGCTAGTACTGACCTCCACAGGGCTTGGCCACCAACTGTTGAACCGGCAATCGAGGAGGACCACTTTTGATGAAGATGCTTGCGCACTACTCCCAATTTATTGTTTGTCCAGTTGCATAATTTAACATCCCCCTCCAGCCACGATGAGTCTAAACCACTATGACCATGCATGTGTAACTTCAAATAGCAAGTGACACTAAATATCATAAACAATGCAGTACATCTCTCGAAGATGCACTTGAGCTTACCTTCCCCAGCCAAAACAAACCGTCAAGGTATGACGTCCTGCACCTAAAACAGTTGCGCGAGAATGGACCAGATAATGGTTATATGGACTGTATTGTATGACATCCAAGTGATTATCTACAAGCAATGGCAACTCAAACATAAGCAAAATGAAGTCCATGTTTGGAGTAGGTGAGGTACATACAAAAAACCAACACTGTGTACATGTGTTGGTTTTAGGTATGAGCATCTTCGATAAGTGTAACCATGTGTAAGCCTTCAAGTAAGATATGCAAGTGTTATTTGGTAAAGTTTCTTGATCAGACACCTATATTTATTTGGTGTGAGGCTAGGTGAGGACACCATAAAGACGCATAAAGTTGCATCAGACTGGATGAGATTGGGATTTCTTTCAAACACAAGGCGACGAAAAAACTTCAACTTTGAGGGCGACACATCACTTCCTTCACCGTTTCCAATTTCAAGTACCACGTCTTCAACCTTAATTGTGCTTGTGATTGGTGAGTTTACCTGCACAAAGATGAAGAAATTATGACCGACACATGCACGGAGAGCAGTATCAGTAAATTTCTAAAATACGCCTTTTTTCATATTGTTAAAGTAAACTGGCTTCATTAAAAGTACAGCACAACACAATGAAGATTTGTCATATGCAGGTCATACTCACCTCTTCCAAAATTGTTCTTTGATGGACACCATCATTTGTAGTCATGTATCTACAGCCAAAAACCACCACACTCTTGACCAATCAAGCTTGATGTTCAAGGGACAACCATGTAGCCACTTTATTTTGACAAATCAAAAGAACTGCAATATCCTGCACAGTGAAGTGGAGCCACATCCTCTATGTGATCAAGGTAACAAGACATCCTCACACTGATACATTTCATGATACACAGTAATCAAAAACCTTACAATTCATTCTAGGTCCTGCAAAAATTGACAATCTTTAATTAGGATTGAGTTAAGAGCTTACGGAATGTCTGAGCAACCTAATGGCAGGTAATGCTTCAGCACATGAGACAGCTCATCCTGCCATGGGCCAGTGCAAGTTACACACAGCTAACTGAGAAAATAGGGAACCACTGACACATGAACCACAGGCTAGATTACAAACATCTATTCCGTAGGACTACTATGCTAATCAATGGGACCAGCAAGTTGCGAGTCCAAGCTATGTGGGTCTTATGAGGTCACTCTTCTTAATCGGGACACCTACGTTTGAGTGGTATATGGCAAGGCTTGGAGTTAAGGACACCAACAAGACACATGGGAGGATGTGATTGGCCTCCATGCTCAAAATATACACAAATTCTAGGTTCAGCAGTTCACCCACTTGGGAGGCCTATGTAATCTCTTAAAGATGAAGAGAATCTGCACTTGACCTCTAACTTTTGTTTCTCAATGCCAATTCTGATGAAACTTGAAACGACAATCATAGTGATTCGCAATTGCTAACTGAATGAGATAATTCCTGACCCGATCCAACGGCCATAAACATCTGCGGAGTTGAGAGTGCCCACAATAGCACCACATACCTAAATACATATCTGCGGAGGGATTGGTATGGTTATTTAGAATGAATAAAAATTATGGATTGATGCACATGCGTTGAAAAATATGAAGGTATGTACCTGAACAGCAGACAGGCTTCCTGGGTATTGTTGCGTATCGAGCATCACCTGCATGTGCACAGAGCATTAGTACAGGCAGACTGCTCAAACTCAGATAGCAACAACGAATCAATTTCCTCAGAAGTCTCCTCCACTGCCTCATCACTAAAATTCCCACCAGCAAATTGCAGATTGAGTGCGCAATTTGTTCTCCTCTTCAATTACACGTATCACACATCCCATCTGCAAATGGAATGTCTCAGTGAGCTGATAAAAGAGACGTACTTCATCATTCCGGCCAGTTCAAACAGCAGGACATATGTATCAGCTCAGTGAAACAAACTTAGCTCACATCTAATTAAAGTTACGAGTTCAAGAAAAAATTTCAAACATCTTTGCAGGAATGAGAAAGCAATCCAATGAGTAGATACCTCTAATCAGGTAGGAAAACAATGAGCGGCACCCTAACATCAAATTATTGCACTCGTGTAGAACCTCATCATCTATAAAACTAAATTTGACCTACCAAGTGTATTTCTGGTGGATAAACATTATAGATTTCCATTATAGATTAATCAACAACATCAACTCTCGACCCCAATTCTGCAGGGGCAACAGTTCAACATCCAGAAATTCCTCTTATCACTGACTTGTCCAAGGTTAAAATAACGGATTGACTGCAATAGAGTTCAGTACGGTAGTAAAACAAGGGTCACCTGTTCCCCTGAAGAAGTCTTATGCTTAATAATCAAACCACAAAGAATACAGACCCGAATAGACATAGCAATTTTAGGTCCTACGCAAACAACCTGACAAGCTGCGTTTCACCTACTCCAGGTGCCCGCCACTCTATCTCAAAATTCTTGACAGTGAAAAAAAGAGTATGCTAGCTTGGAGCAGTGTCTAATGGAGACTACTCATCTAGCCTATTTCTGAGGGTAGCCCGGGATAAGTACCACTGGAACAGAAGTAGAACAACATAAATTTCCACTACCTTGTCGCCATCTCGATTCAAGAGCTGATGATGTGGTCTTCTGCCAAATCTCTAACCCTATATCTTCTACATGAACCTTTGCATTGAGAATCGCCTTAAATCCTAAGAGTCGTGGTACGAAACAGCATTAAATAAGCTCCCGCAAAGCACTACTGGAACAGTCACAAAGACATGAATTTCCACCACCTCGGAAGGCTGAAACTTATAGGAATTGACGGAAGGGCAGGGGCTCGAAGACGACCACAGACCGTCCTGGTCTCAACGGTAGACGATGCCGCCTATGGAATCGTGGGTGTTGGGGCGACGATCCCTGGAGCACCTTATGAGAAATCAAGTATTTGGGTTCCGGGGGGAGTATGGTCGGAAGGCTGGAACTCACATGAATTGACGGAAGGGCACCACCAGGAGTGGAGCCTGCGGCTTAGCCTGACTCAACACGGGGAAGCTCACCTGCCCCAGCACCGCTCTCAAACCCCAGCCACCCCCCGACTGCCCCAGCCGTCCCTCTTCGACCCTCACCGACCCACGTGAACCCCTACGGCGACCCTTGGCAACCCCAGCAAACCCCCATCCCAACCCACGCCAACCCACCCCAACCAACGCCAACCCGCGCCAATCCCTTGTGTATTTGGAATATTAGTACCAATAACCACATTGCATGCGCAACATCATAGGAATTCCGAGACATATATTTTGGCCTACCAATCAGAAGACCTATATAACGGTGCTTTCTAAGTGCCAAATTTGTCATGTTATGTAATGTCCGTCATTATAAAATATCATACCCAAGCCGGAGTTCAAATGGCGAGCTCATTACAACACTAAAATAGCACAACTTCCTCTCACAATCATATAATTTTGTTGCAAATACATGGAAAAACATGATGAGTTCTTTTAATCCCATGTTTATGTACCCAAAATGAATAGTGTGCGAGTGTCATAAGTATCCGGTAAGACAACATAAAATCTTTGGTACAATTCATCTACTCCTTGCCAAATACTACATCCGAATAGAGTCCTTAGGAACAAACTGGAAAGATCATCGCACTCTCTGAAAGTTGTCCTTGCATTAGAATGCCTCTTATGAGCCCAAATGGTGCACACCTTCGCATTTAAATATAACTTATCAAAAGTGACTAAAATTTTAATACTCATTCTAGATTCTTCTCGTATGGGCGCAAATAGGATCTTGGCCACACCGTCATTCATCGTTTGACATTGAGAAGCGTAATTTGCGGAGGCATGTCATCCTCCACTGTCACAAACAATGGACAGTCATCATAAAAAACATGACCGACGGTGATCTTAAACATTCCAAGCGCAATACTCATGCTATGAAATGGTTCTCCAACACAGCCGAAAACAGTGCAACACTCGGCCACTTTATTTTCCGGTTCGTCGGGATGATACAAATCCACCAGCTCCCCTTTTGACCATGCTCCCTGGACGCATTAGCAATAAAAACGCAGTCAATGTTGAACACAGAGAAAAGTGTTAGAAGAACAATGCCTCGCCACGAAGTTCAATGTTTACATACACCGAGAGAGTTGCAATTCTTACAGAAGGGGTTTTTTTGGGGGGTAGATTTGTCCTGTTGGAAGCCACCTTTGGCGTTGGTCTACACTGCCGAGTGGATGATCTGGTGCCGTGATTTTTTCTCCCTACTTGGGCATTCTGCACATATATAACAATCCACCACAATGGGATGGAGCTGGGTAGGAAAAAATCATATGAAGAGGCAAGGGAGAAGGGATTAAGTGTTTCACAGTGGCAAGGACGTGCAGTGTTTACTTACCTTATTGCAAGTCGCAACAACAAATGTCATGTCGGGTTCTTTCAAACAATCATTCCCTATGTCCAATGCCCTATCATTTGCGATAGTTTTTCCTCGTGCAATCGAAATTGTTTTTTTTCCGGTATTGGGGCAACCTTAATGGTCTTCATCGGAGGCAATACAAACGCACAATCTGAACTAGGCGATATGGATCCATGTGCCCTTTCATCTACAGTAGTTGCATCCTCGTTTGCAGATGACAATCGAACATCAATGGGTAGTGGTGCTTGCACATTGATGTCCAAACTTGGGGGGCTTTGTGCTCGAAGAATCTCCTTGATATGGGTTCCAAATTGTACCCGGGTATTGGAGCGAGTGCGCTCTACGACTTGTGGAACGTTTGCCCGGCTTCCGTTACCTCTATGCAATCCATTATGCTTCGTGGATGGACTAAGAGAGCCAGATGGGGATGTTTTCCATGTTTTCGCGTCCGGGATGCTCGATGCAAGGATTTTATCTCCATCTACCTTCGATTGGTATTGAATATTGTATTGTGTTTGCTTCAAGTTAGAAACCATTGCCTCCGTGAGCGCTTTCACATTGGAATTCAGCACAACCAATTCGGAGACAAGAGCACCCAAATTCACTCAAAATGATTCGAACTCTGGAATCTTGTTTTCTAGTGCTTCAAGGCGCGCTACCATGCTAGCAGAGACATTTTGCAAACAATGAATGTGTGACTGAACATGGGATTGTGATGGGTTAAGCCTGGAATTAAGCCTATGTTTGTCTTTTCACATGTATCAATACGCCAACCAAACAACCTCTTTATAGTATGCATGGAACTATAATACCATGCCACCATGTGGGCTTGGCGAATGACATGATGTTGACAAACGTTTTCTTTTCAAGCAAGTATTGATATCTAGTTGTCTCATGTGCGATAGAATTTGTCCAAAGGAGGGAAGGAACTACAATCATCCCTCCCGATTGATTGCACATATTCAAACATGTAACAAGAGCATCTAACCAATCTTCGAGCTGAAAAATCGGGTGGACAGCTTACGGACACCGAGGTATTGTGCGTGGCAACCTCTGCCAATGTGGGATCTTACATTAAACCCTTCCTCTGCAGCGACGTCGTAGATAAATATTTTAGCATTCTTACACAAGCACATAGAAAACATGGACATGGACACGAACATTTGGACAAGATATCTGCATCGTAGAGGCCTTGCAATACCAGACATGCTGTTGTGCCAGCCTTTCCATGTCGGCCGTGGTGCGAGAGGTTTTTGATGCAACCCCTGGCATCTGCCATAGCCTGGATTCACCCAACTCCCCCCGTGAAAACTACAATGTTGAAATCCAACATCACACGATCTCCAATCACGTGCGCAATTTCCACCACAAAACCATACAAATTAAAGGTAGTCTCCGCAATTTGAAACAAGATGAACTCACTTTTGACACCTTTTCAAATTCGGCCGACTTCCAGTACGTCTTCAACTTCTCCCACACATGAGGCTCTTCCCTAGGGGGGCAGTCCCGATCCGGTTTTGTGAGGTACAACTTATGTAGACGTGACCGTTCAACTTTCATGCACTTTGAGACGGCTTTCTTGAAGCCCACCTCCGATATTTTGTATCCAACCCACTCGAATTTAGACTCCGCTTCTTCACGCAAACTTGCATAGTCGTCGGGGTCTTGCAACCCAACATTGATGATAGATAAATCGAGAAAGATTGTGCAGAAAGCCTTCAGAACCTCTAGAAATCTTGAACCAGGTCTGCCAGTTTCATCCGGCACCCCCATACTGTCATACCCAATGGCATGGGGTTTTAGGCCGCGAGCCTTCCTATCGGCCTCCTTAGCCTCGTACATATGTTGGGCATGTCGTCGTTCTTTTCTGCCCGACAAAAGGTTTTTTGGGTTTGCGTTGTGTGCACGCTATCCTTTGCATGTCCGCACTCACGAGTTGCAGAGTTGTCGGGGTTTAAAGACTCGCTGCTCGGGACGTGGAGTCCTGAAGGCATAGCAACGGGACCTTGGGCTCGCCTATCACTGCTAGGCACCACCATCTGCGGAGGTGCAGCCATGGGGTAAGGTCCACTCATATTGGGCCCCACCCCTTGCAAGGGAGGAATGGCCAATCCTTGAGATTGGGTGTTGTTATATCCAATAGTTGGTCGATCATATCCACAATGGTTGCCCTCGTCGTAGAAAGCCCTCCGTTGCAAAGGTTGCACTTGAAAACCATTGCGATCCACATACACAACTTTTCTTATGCTTTCAAAATCCAAATGTTGTCCTCTACGTTGTTGGATGGGCCTCGCAATGGATGGCCTTGAAGGGTGTGAAGGGTAGCCACTCGATGGAATACGTGTAGAGGAGGCCCTGCCTCTCCATTCCCCACCACGTTGAGATGGACACCTGGGAACATCGTGCTCCCAATGCGCCGCATTCCAAGCCCTTTCCTGCCAATTTTGTGACCGGGTGCCCAACATATAGCCACCTTCGTCATAATTTTCACTGTCATCTTGGCTCCAAGCCGCACGTTGCTGACTTCCTCGATAAGGTTGTCCCTGGGATTGCTGATGGATGTTGGAAATATATGTTTGGTCCCCAATGTTTGCATACGCTAGGTCTGCAATTGTCGCATCCGATATGGACTCTCTATATGCAATGTGCCCACCTAATTGCCAACCTTGACGTGGAGGTGGTCCTTGTGAGAGATGGGGTTCCACCGCCCACGTTTCCATACCTTCTTCCCTTGTGTCATGCCGTTGTGACAACAACTCAGAGCGTGGATGGTTCCTATGCATGGGTTGCTCACATGTTGTTGCCTGTATCTCTTGAGGTTGTGACGTTTCCACCAGCGGGCGCTTTTCCAAAGGAGGCTGCACCAAGAAATCATCGGGAAAGCACATTAAATTGCAAACGCACCTGGACATTACCCACAGTAACTACAGGAAGCACAACGGGCTCCAACCCAAGTGCCAGTTTGTATCCTCGCACCACTATTCTGATCCTCAACACTTTGATCTATTGAACAACCAATTGAACAAATGTATTTATTTGCAAACGCCAACAAACATGCAAAGGAAGTGAATTGGAATGCACATGAAGGGCACATTAAGAGTGCCAGAATGTTCCTCGTGGCAACAAGGGCAAATTTGCCACCATATCAGCCCTATCTTCACCCACAAACTCAAGCGATGGCATATTAAAGCGCCTTAGCGGTGGCCATGGGCACATAGAGCACACTGCCCTAAACCAACACAATCCTCTTTCATGGAGTTTGCCAAGAATATCCAACCATTCTCCCAACCCACTTGAAAAAGTAGGAATGCACATAAAACTGGGGAATAGAACCTCGTGGCCACATGTACAAGCACTATCCTCACATCACAACCACTATCCTTACAACACTCAATAAACATCAATGCACACACAAAATGTTAGACTATGGTTGTGCACAGACATCATTTCGTCTATAACCTGGGTTGGCGATGCTGCAGATTGGCGTTTACGGGTGTCTGTGGTGGCCCCTACAGGCTTTGTAGCTGAGCACCCGACTCCGGCACGGACATGGGGGTCTAGCCCACAGTCTTGTGAGGACGTGCATGCATTTGTCTGTGTGGTATCAGCTAGAGGGTTTGTTGCCTCAACCATGGTAGTTGGTGTTAATTGTGCGAGTCTCAAACTGCATCACTTTGGCAATTCCTGGAACGATGGAGATGAAGGCTTGGGTTTATGGGTTTTTGACTTCTTGGAAACACTGAATCTGCACCTCCATTGCGTTCGTGCATTTCAGAACAATTCATATGCATATTTAATATTCATGGAAGCACATTGAAGGGTTAGATGTCCAAACATGGAACAACCCAATTGTTTGGAGGCAAAACATCGTTGAAGACATTAATCTCCACACAAATATGGAAGTTATGAAGGGGCCCATGTTCCGACATGCAGGACTGGAAACAAAGAGAAGTTTATCATCCACACATCCCTTTCATAAGGATTGGGGGCGGGTGTTGTAGCAATTGTCAATGGCAAGAACTAAACTCCTGTGTAACAATCCTGAACGTTGCACAAGTATATCTGATCCAATACAACCACAAATGCAGGCAAGATATGTGCAACTCTTTTTTTAATGAAGTTGGAATCTAGCACGCACTGGACGAACAAAGAAATACAAGGACACCCTAAAAATTGCAGTCCCCATTGCATGCACTATCCAAAAAACTTGGGAACTGGCGGGGTTTTGCGATGCATTTCTGGGCGGCATTTGGTGACAACACAAAGTTGCGCCTCCATTGATTTGTAGAAGACATGAAGCATTGGGTGGTTGGTCTTTAGGAATTGTGCATTGTCCGTGCGCACGACTTGTCGATGCAAGTCCTCCCACAAACCATAGGGCATGTCCACCTCCATCCCTCCCAGTACTGCCACAGGCACATGCTGGAAACCTATGTGATTGCAAGGGGGGTTGGTTCGGGTGTAGGCATATCTGGGTCTTTTTCCAAGTTTGGCAAAAAATTTGTCTTCTCCCCAGGAAAACATGTCATACTGAACCAAGGGGAGGACAACCGCATGGAGATCTGCCATATTCATGTCTAGGACAACAATGGTTGCAGGAGAAGGGGAAGGAGTCAACATTGGCTGAGCGGGGAGAGGAGTTCCAACGGGGTCGATCCCAGGGGACCCCGATGGAGATGGGAAACCCAAGTAGTCCAGCATTCCCTCCACCACCAAAGAAGCCTCGTACTCATGTATGAGATCTTTCATGGTTTCCAATTGGCTCTGCAATTTGTGGTTGACAAATGCAAGTTGACGGCCCACAATTACAATCTCACGTTCAATCTTGTCACCCTCAGAGTCAGACATCATGAAAGGGGCCTAAACCCTAAACAAGGGTTTGAAGAGGTTGCTTGGAGCTGTACTCCAAAAACCCACAATTTCCTCTCACAACCGGATTCTAATTTGACACACATACAACAATGCAAGCATCAGCTGCACCTCACAAAATAATGGAATGGGGGCTCCCAACCTGGCGGTCCTCCAAAACATGGCGTCGAAATAGGTTGCACATGGGAGGATTAGGTATTTAGATTTAGGGTTTGGAGGACAACAGGGGGTGTGACTGTGCGGGCGACCATTGACCACATGCCATGTTTCCAATTCGGGCGAACGGAAAGAGAGAACACCCACAACCCAAGAATAACAAAAACCCAGAAATTGATCCAACCCACATGTTGGATTTTGCACTTAATAGTAGTTGGAGTCGTTCCTGGACCTTTGCCACGCGTTTGTTGTGCTCAGCCTCGTAGGCGCCTGGCTGTTGCACACCAAAACCTTCCTCCTGAACGCCCCCTCCTTCTTCCACATTCCCTTATGCACCACCTCCACAATCCCTGATGCACTCTTTGTCCTCGTTTCCTTCCACAAACACTTGCCTATGCCTGGCCTCCTGCCTTTCCGCCTCCTCTTGCCCCTAGTCGTTGAAGTTGGCCTCCCAATCCCCTCTCCCCTGGTCGCAATTTTTCCCTCCCACCTTTCCTCTTCCCTCATCTACATGCCTCAATTCCCATTGCCCTCTCCCTTCAATGCATTGGAATATAGGTTGCAAGGAGCCAATGCCAATAAACTCGACCTCTCCACTTGTTTGGACAACTCCAACGCCAACAGGCTGCAATAATTTGGCACGCCCAAACAATCCCAGGCAGGCAGGCGTGGAGGACTTCTCCATGCGGGGGAAGAATTATACGCATACAACTCACAAACCTGGGCACATACAATATCCTAGTTGAGTACATGGGTGAGGTGGGTGCCACATTCACCATGTTTGGTGACTGTCACCCACATGGGCAACCGTGTGGGCGGACAACACTTCACAAGTACTTGCAGCTTGCGAGGCATCTGATCATGTTCATATTTCTTTGCCAATAGTCCAATGATGACTGGACATTATTGTGCAAATTATCCAATGGTACATTTTTGCGTTCAAAGGAATTGTGCCTGCATTAGTCACAATTTAACCAATTGAGCATATGTGGACTTATTAGCATGGTACATAGGTGTGGCTAAAATGGGCTCCCTTTATGCCCGCATACTTAACAATGTTTACAAACAACCAATGCACATGGACAAACAAAAGGGAGAGCAGCAAAAAAAATGCTAGTGCATGTTCTTGGTCCATCCCATTTGAAACTTTGGCACACAACAACCTTCATGGAAACATGTTTCCTGCAATTTCAAAATTGATGCCAACAGCCAGCCATTATTTTTCATTGCACAAACCCTCAAAATAGAGCATGGAATTGGCACACAGACATGTGCACTAAAACATATGGACATCGACTTCTCAGTTTAGTATGGGTAGGACCAATCGCAGGCCACACCAATGTTTGTTGAACCAAGTCACTAAAGTTGAGACTTTGGCAATTGATTGCTCGTGTTCTTGGGATGGCAATATTAATTGGATGGAAACCCTTGCAATTGCGACCACGAGTTGCAAGTTGTACTTTTAAGGGGAAATGGACTATCCATGCATATAGCAAAAATGTATGATGTGCTGCTATAGGGGTCCATGCACATATGCATTTGGAATTTTTATATAGTTCTTCTACATACATTAGGAGGGGGACGTTTTTGCGCAAGGAGGTAGGCGCACCAACCTCGATATTTATGATATGGTAGGGTTTTCATACGAATTGGTGTCAAAAGCCATACATAATTTGATCAAGCCATGGAATTATCCAGCATGCCCGTTTAGACATTTGCATGGCTCTGCATGTGAACATCCTTGCCTCAATTGAATTTTGGTGGCCTCTTTAACGTAATGCATTGGAATTGTCGCAGAAGTACTAGGCACATATAAAACCCAACACAAAGACCAAGCCACCAACATGGGAGACCCAACGCCTCAACGTGACCTACTCGATCCTATATGTGTCGCCATGCAGGATGAGAAGTTATGGCGTCGAGAGAAGGCTATGTACACACAACACCACATAAAAAACATGATTTGCCCTTGTAAAATTTGCACGGGGAGGTCACTGGCGAAAATCGTAGAAACAACGTGCGATAAAAAATAGGGTCTAATATATTCATTGTAGGTAAATTTTGCAAAAAACATACATATAATATAGGGGGTTTTAAAACAATGAAACATGTTTACATGTAAAATACCATCACATATAATGGCCTCTTTTATCTAGTCAGTACATGTAAAATAGCATGGAAACAATTACTAGGGGTAGCGGGTCTAGGGTAGGGTCTGTGCTAGTGGATGAAAAGAGGTAATTTTCTATTGAAAATGCTTGGATGGTTGACTTTGTAGGCTGGCTTGCTTGAACGTTACTGAACCAACGGTTGCAATGTGGAGTTAATGGTCTCTACCCATGTGCCGGGAAGGAAAAAAATGCAGTATAAGTAAAATAGGGTATTTCTAAATGATTCCCCCAAAAAATTATAATTACTGATAGGGTGTATTAAAATACAAGAATTTACCTTTATTTTGAAAAATACCATACCTTATAATCCTTTCTACAAGGTAAATAGCCCCCCGATAAATAGGTCTTGAGCGCACGTGTATGCATTAATTAAAGAGGGAGTGACCTCCCCGTGAAAATTTGCAAAGGGAGCAGGAAATACATGGCAATGGACACGGTTGGAAAGCATCTCATGGAAAATGGGAGACACCACTCCTTCCGAAGATGGAGAGGGCCGGGTGTAAGGGACGATTCCGATGATGAATGGGATGATCACGTTCGTGGCGGTGGAGCCTCCTTCCATCCATGTGCAGTGGACGGGAATGTTGGACTGCAAAGGTTGTTTGAGAATGTGAATGTTATTCAACCCACAATTGTCCCTCCAGCTAGTGAACCTCATGGTGCAGGTCGTGCAGAACAACAGAACCTCGCAGATATGGCGACAAATTGGGAAGATGCAGAATTGGACGACCACATCATGGAGGTTGTGCAACAAATCCAAACCATTGTGGAGAATGTACAAGCAGAGGCAAACTCCATGCAAGAGCATGAGAGAATGATGGCGGAGGCTGCTGCATCTGCACTCGGAGATCCATCTGGCAGACCTAAAATGAGCGACGGGGCAACGGGTCCAGAAGACACACCTCTAGATGTTGTCCATGATTTGAATCTAACAGATGTTTTGTTGTCATGCCACCCCTTGTTTGCGGGGGCCTCTGTGACAAAGCTAGCAGCCACCATGCTTATCATGACTATCTGCACAATGCACGGGGTAAATAACAAATTTGTGGATGAATTGTTGTACTTGGTACATAAATACATATTGCCTCAACCGAATTCTCTACCCTCCAACATGTACCATGTAAAGGTGCTCATGGAGAAAGTCGGCCACAGCTACGAGAGCATACACGCCTGCAAGAATGGATGTGTGTTGTTCCAAGGGGACACATACAAAGATATGGCCGAATGTCCAGTTTGCAATGCAAATCGATACAAATCCTATGGAAAGTCACTAGTACCAGTGAGTGTCTTGAGACACTTCCCTTTAATACCTCGATTGGTAAGGTGGTACAAGTCACCAAAAATAGCAGGATTGTTGAGGTGGGCTCATTTGAACAAATCCACGGATGGTAAAATGCATGGCGTACACGACTCACCTGCGTGGCGTGCAATCGACACTTTCATCCATTTGGATATGGATGGATGAAACCCTTGGATTTGTGGAGATGATCCTAGGTGAGGAGTCTCCTCCTTGGCTTGGCATTCTCCGTATTGTAGTGGATTGTCATGAAGGTTATATGCTCATTTTGCGTCCTAGAGATGAGACATATGCAAAGCCAGTGTGGGTGGCAAGAACTTTATCCAAACCAAATTTTGCAATTTCCAACCCTCATTTTTGACAGATCGAAGTGGAGTACTACCGACCAACAACACGGAATGAAGATGTGATTCGGCATTACACAGGTTGGGATACAAATCATAACTTTCGGTGGAAGGTGGATTTTGAGCACGGTCCATCTTGGATAGATACAGATTCCATATTCATAGCATGGAAACCACGGAAAAATCATAGTAGATCAGTATCCATCCCTCAAAAGTACATAACTTTTGCAAAAGACAACCTTGCTCGGATCACACAAGAAGCAACCCACGTTGAATGAGAAGTTGGTAGGATTGTTTTAGCATGATTATAGTTTCATATGTAAATGTAGCAAACATATATTAGTCATATGTGTACTCTTGAAAATTGGGGTAGAGTTTGGGTAGAACTTACGAATGCTATATTGTTTGGGGTTGGATGAATATCCATATACTATATTTCATAACAAATGTGAATTTCTTTTTATGATTAAGTTTGGGACTAAATTGTCGGGTTGATTAAATATGCACCCTAAACCTTATGCTATGTACGTCGCAATGTCTATATATTATTGGACATGCTAATAATAGCCATGGTTCTATGTGATTTGTTGGGTGAATTTGGTTTGGAGTGCTCTACCCAATTTGATTTGAGCATGTTTTTGTTGATGAAGTTGGTGTCAAGTGTTCTACCCAATTTGATTTGAGCATGTTTTTGTTGATGAAGTTGGTGTCAAGTGCTCTACCCAATGTGCTCATGTCGGGACATCATACATTTTGGGATATTAGGACATATAATATATTTGAGATTGTTGACAATATAGTTTCGGACGTCTTCATGTTGTTTGATCCATATATTAATTTGAGACAAGAGAAAGTCTCAATTTAACGAATATAGTGTTCAATGGTCAACTTGGCCGGTATTTGTATATATATATATATATATAAAACTTGCCTCCTTGGATGACCACAAAATGGTTTTTTGTCATACACGTCCTGCTCATTCCAGGAAAGCATTCTCCAAATGGAGGGAACATCGATGTATACATGAAGCCGGTCATAGACCAACTGAAAAAGTTGTGGTGGCTTGGTGTGTGGGCAGACGACCACAGTATACCGGCGGAGCTTACACGAAGGTTCAGGCTAAGAGGATGTTTGATGTGGACAATCAATGATTGGCCAGGATATGGCCTACTATCTGGAATGGCATACGCCGGCTATGCTGGTTGTCCACCATGCGGGCCCGAAGTGACATCGAGATACTCGAAGGAGCTTCATAAATGTCTGTATACTGGTTCACGGCGCTGGCTGCGCTCAAGGCACCACCCTTACAGAAGACCGGCCTACATTGCTGCATTTGGAAACAAAACGGAATCAAGAGCGCAACCCAAAAGGCCAACGACAACGAAGATATTGGAACGAGCAGCCGAGTACAAGACTTGGCTAGAAGCCGGCAATGTGGCGGGGGGGGGGGAGCTAGATCCATCGAGGTGGCACGGTGTCAAAAGAACATCATGCTTCTTTGACTTGCCATATTTCAAGGTTGGACTGCAACACACACATCGTTATGTACGGTCGAATATAGGGGCTTGCACATGCAGGGATGTTGTGAAAGTATTGTATGCAATCGATATTGACTTGCGAAACAGGATGTGTGCAATATTTTTTGGTGCGGCATTGCACAGATGCTATGCATGTCGAAAAAACGTGTGCGAGAATGTGGTCAAGACAATACTTGGAGAGAAAAACACCATTGCATCCAGACGGGACATGGAAGCAACAGGAATACGCGAGGAACTTTGGTTAGTCAAGACAATCGATGCCCGCGGCAAGACCAAGGTCATAAAGCCGGTGGCACCATACGTAATGAACGATGCGGAACTTCATATATTCATGTCCAGGTTGGCAGAACTTCAGGTTCCCACAGGGTATTGCGGTGCTATCGCCAAGCACATGACAGTCAAGAAGTTAAGTGGCATGAAGGCGCATGATTGGCATGTCGTGATGCAATAATTACTGCCACTTTGCATAAGGGGTCTGCTGCAGTGTGGACCTCGTATAGCAATCATGAGACTGTCGCGCGTTTTCCGGAGAATATGTGCTAAAGTCGTAGACCCCAACGACATGCCTAGTCTCAAAGGGGATGTCGCAGTGACAATGTCAATGTTGGAGATGTACATGCCTCCTAGCTTCTTCGATGTGATGTCACACTTGGTGCTACACCTTGTGGAAGAGCTAGAACTGTGCGGACCCGTGCACACACGGTGGATGTACGGCATGGAGAGAATGAACAAGGTTCTAAAAGGGTATGTGAACAATATGGCTAGGCCGGAAGCATGCATGGCAAAGTCGTATGTGTTGGACAAGGCAATCGGACTAGTGGCATAGTCCATGGCCGAAGAGTACGAGCCACTACATCGCAAAGTATGGACAGAAGAGGCTGCCGCAGGGATTATCGAGGAGGTCCTACAAGGAGCTGCAACCACATCCGTTATCACACCCCACATGAGAGATATTGCCCATAAGTATATGTTGTTGAACCGTACATCGTTCCAACCACTATGCAGGTATTATTCCAACCAGCACGCACAAACACTCGGAATCGTGTATGGAAAACCCTCTCCATACAAGAATTTGTCTTGCAGCCACATTCCAAATCCAAATGCCAAAAAAATGTTTGTCTTATCATGGAAGATTAAATTAACACGTGTTGGTATTGGAGCAGAAAATATGTTGTTGCCCGAGCAGAGTTCGAGGTTGCAGTGTATTTGGAAACCCCAGTTGTGAACCCCCAGAGTGGTCCACTACTCCGCGGGGTCACTTTTAGTTAGAATTTTAGCATTAAAAGTTAGAATTAATAGAGAATTAGGAGAAAGATAGTCCATTTAGTATTTAGCCCGAAAAGGACAAGATGAATTACCGAGGATTTCGGGCCTTCACCGTGAAGGTAAAAAAATCTAGTTTAGGTAGAATTAGTAAAAAAAAACTAAGTAATGGTAGAAATTAGGTAAGTTAGAAAAAATGGCTAGCTAGGAAAACCTAACTTAGCGGGAAAAAATATTAGCTAGTAAAAAACAACTAGCTAAGATAATTAAATTAGTAGAGGCTAGCTAGACAAAGGTTAGTTTATTTAGTTAGTGTGGGCCACGCAAGACAAGTGGAGGCGCTCGGCATGAGAAAATAACTTGGCGTGAAGCTTTTAGAGAAAAAAAAATAGCAAGGGGCCACTTGCTCTCTTGCCTTCTTACCCCTTGCCAACTAGGTGGCAAAAATTTAGAAAGATTTTAAAGGATTCTTGTAGAGCCACCTTGAAAAAAAAAGTGGCAACCTCAACCGGGAAAACCTCCGAGCCGAAATTTGGGAGGGGTTCGGAAAGATGGACACGGTGACGGAGGAGTCCAACCCTTTTTTGAAAGGGTTTAAAAACCCCCTCCTCCCATTTTGTACTTTTTTTTCTTGATATTAGGGCGAAGCCTTACATCTAAGTAATTAGAAAAGACTCTCTCTCATTTTTCTAGAATGTGGGCGAAACCCTACTTCAATGTAGTTAGAAAACTCTCTCATTTTGTTGATTAGTGGGCGAAGCCTTACATCTCTGTAGTCAAAAGGAAAAAAATCATTTCCTCTTAATAGTTGGGTGAAGCCCTACCTCAATGCAGCTATAAATTTTTTTTTTTACATTTCTCCAATAGTAAGGTTTGAAAAAAATCCATTCCTATATTATCTTAGTTGGAATGTGTGTTTTGTAAACACACAAAATTTCTTGTTTCTTAAAGATAGGTTAGAATCCAAATAAAAAATTGAGGCATTACAGACCTTAGCCACTAATGGCATGAATGCTTAGGTTGCCATTTGGAACCAAATGTAGCATTTTTTCTCTTGCAAAGATTTTTTGTCGATGTCTATAGCTAGTCTCCAATTGCAATTTGGTTGAGATAGCAATTAGCTGTGATTTTCTAAGTTGAAGCTTTTGTCTGGCCTCCTAGGGCCGTTTACAATATATGTGCAAAGTTTACGGACACGCGTCGGTATACTTTTAGGGCTAATTGCGTAGGACATGAAAAATTCTCTCGTAAAGTTTCGGACACGCGTCCGTAACCTTTAGGGGTGTTTGCGTAGGATATGAAAAATTCTTCTGTAAAGTTACGGACACGTGTCCATAATCTTCTAGGGGTATTTTCGTAGGACATAAAAAATTCTCCCGTAAAAGTTTACGGACGTGCGTCCATAATTTTTAGGGAGATTAGTGCAGGACAAAGTAAATTTTCCCGCATTATATATGTGCAAGGTTTACGACTGCGCGTCCATAAACTTTTAGGGGTATTTGCGTAGGACAGAAAGAATTCTTCTGCACAATACATGTGCAAAGTTTACGGACACGTGTCCGTAAACTTGGCTATATTTTCCTTCAAAAATTAAACTAAATTGTTGTTCATTTTACTAGGGTTGGTATAAGTCACACCCGGTTGGTGTATACCGAGTCATTTCATTTCATAGGTTAGGATTGCCTTGGTTCCAAGGTTGCTGCGTCTACGTTTAGACTAGGTTGTAGGTCTAGGTTAGAATTAGGTATGAAGTGGATTAGTGGAGTTTAAAGCCACAATATTAAAGACTAAGGTCCAACCTCTGGAGGTATTACGACGCAAATTTAATTTCCCTCCAAAATCTAAGCCCGGGGAGGTCACTCCATTGTCAAGTTGAACACCACGTGCGTTAAAAGTTTGTTACCCCTATATTACATGTCATAGATAATTTAAAAAATTATGATATTTTTTCTACATATACATAACCATTGATAGTATCTTTTGTATATTTTTCTGAAATTTTTAGTCATCAACATTTTTTGTAGTAATTTTTTTGGTTCAATTCTGCGTCATCCTAGTTAAAAACGGTATGTTTTATATAAAAAGAAGATCATCAAATTTGGCTACCATTTTCTACTATGTGATAGATACCATGTATATCTACTCAAGAAAAAATGTGATAAAATTTTGACCCATTTTGGTAATACCCTTTAGAAAAAGTAGATTTTGTCTTAAAGCACGTGGTGTTCAACTTGACAATGGAGTGACCTCCCCGAGAATCTAAGTACTCAACTTATACACCACCATCCGGGTTCGGCTTGGGCACCTACAAGTACAAGCCACCTGCACCAAAGGGCTTGTGTGACACTTTTAGGTTCCCTCGGAGAGGGGTGCCCAAAAACGCCACACTAGTTGTTATATTTCAAAGTTTGTCTGTGTGGGTGAGGGAGGCCATGCGGAAGTTGGGAAGAACGGGAGAAGTTGTGGGGGACACAAATATGAAAAAACTCTCAGTGCCACCAAAATTGGTCACAAAATTATATTCTAGGATGGAGGCGTATGGGCATCACTTTCGGTGCGATGATGGATCTTCAGCTGAAATGGTGAGTTATGATTGCGGTGTTGTATCTATACTGAGTGCGCAAAGTTCATCGATCGGAGAAGTGTTGGGCCAAATACACTATGTGGGCGTTTTGAAGCACATACGAATTATGGACTACGGAAAAGTGGCTACACGCATTGCTTTGATGGAGTGCGACTGGGTAAGGCACAGCGTGGATGACATTGGAGAACCCACATACAAAAGGGACGAATCGGGGTTTTTGTTGGCCAAATTTTCATGCATGGCGGAACATCCGCATGATTATTTCGTGTTGTCATCCCAGGTCCAGCAGGTTTTCTACGCCGACACAGACAACATCGGACCTTGGCGTGTTGTGCTCCACAGCGAGCCGAGGACCAGAAGGTCCCAAGTCTCCGACTACGAAGAATTCATAAACACCCGGGTGTGTGTTCCATCCTTGGAGGCCAAAGCCTTGATGCACCCCACATCCAACATTCCTAACATGGTGGGTGCTATAACGCTGTGCGATAGAGACGTAGAGCTCGCAATAGCACCTTTGCTCAGAGGCGATTTTGGCAACATATCTGATGAAGATTGAGTGCGAGCATTCAAGGGTGGAAAGGACACCAACAAGATAAAAATGAAAATGGAAAACTTGTTGCAATGCATGTTGTGTCTCCCACATACGCCAAGGGCCATAAATTGTTGATACACGATGTATGCATTGGCTATCGTCTCTCGACTCCATGACAGGTGGTCCTTTGCCCGCTAGCAGCACCCCACAAAAGAGCAGGTCAACTCGGGACAGAGGTTTCTGCATATGTACAATACTAAACGCACATTTCGAACTGCAAATTGTGTTGAACCCCACATATGCAAGACCATGTAGTCCATAGAGCACAAACAATGGTTTGAAAAGGCACAAATTGGGTTTTAGTGCCCAAGTTTGAGAATTTAGGCACATTGTAAGTTTTGTATGCTTCCTACATTAATACATATTGAAAATGACAATTGAATGTAATGGATACATGTACATGTGAGCCCAGTAATGCGTGTGTGCAATGGGTACAGAAAAGAAACTCCAAAATGGACGTATAATTGAGTTGCAGTCCATGTTTGGAAGGACATACTAGAAACAAGGGCTCAACATGAACCCCTTTACACAAATATGGGGAAGAATGAGTACCAACCATTTTGACGCACCCAACCATCATGCACATTGAAAAAAAGTTGTATAGTGATGCCCATGGATATGTTTATGGGCGTCTCTTGAAGGGAAGAAGCGGAAACATGGAACTTTAAAGACACTGCAACCACACACTTGGCAGGCAACACTAGTGCAGATATACGCAATCAACATAAATTTGATGAGGATGCTCGTCAATTCATCTTTGCTTCTGTCATTTAGGCTTGGCAGTTCATAGCCTCGGTAGTTTGTCCAGATTGCGCATTTGCAACCCATTTAGACTTCATCTCTACGTCTGAGTTTCTGCTCCACTGCATCCAGTGAAAGGAGGAATTCTACACCCTAGGCTTCTGGATAGTGTACATAATTCTGTTGCCCAAGTGTTTCTCAACTACAATTACACAAGGAGCAAAATATGTGCCACCTCAAACAACAGAACCCAATGGAAGAGACCTGGAATGTAAACTCTCATCACTGCAAGTTCACTTAGCCGATATGGTACACAATATGCCTCCTCCTAGATTTGTGAATCAGATAACTAAATCCATGGTTCTTCCTTTCACTAATAAGAATTACAATAAGAAGCACTTTTATATCCAGATAGAATAGCCTGGATCAACCCCACCATGAGACAAATCCAAGCCCATCTGCAGTGATATCCCCCTGGTAGCATGCAACAAACCAAACAGAAATCCCTTAGTTTGTATTGATCTGCATTGCATAAGAAATATTTTCTCTGAAGTTATTGGAGCACTGAAAAACTACCACTATAATCTTCCTTGGTAAGAAGCCATAACCGTAGAGCAAGTAAATTCATAGTAGATCCACTGGAGCCCCAGAATGAAGTATCAGGATGTAAGTGTCCATGAAATATGAGATTAAAATAGAGCAATTGGAAGATGTAATAAGACTACCAAATAGTAAGTCCAATGAAACATAACAGCCCGAGAAATACAAGAAGCAGTAAAGATAACACCCACTGCCATAATCTTCAATGGAATCCTTGAACTTGAATGAATATAAATCAACCACAAGGGATACATAAGAAACAAAACATTCATTAAAAGTTGGTAGAAACTACAAAACAATGAGCATAAGGAGCACCGTAATAGCCATGGGGGCAAATGGCTTTGCGTTCTTTTCTTGCTCAATAGGAATCTGTGGGTACTTCACATTTACCACCCGAAACCGGACCTGCAAGTGAATGCAAAGGATGATGAAGTGAACAATACAACAATCATCTAGAAAGTTCTTCAGGGTCAATTGGAATGCCCTATCTATGCTAAATCAACCCTCAATTTATTTTTTAAAAGCTACCATAAACTTGTATGTGTGTGATGAAACACAATATGGAGTAGGGAAATAGCAGCTTACATCTTCCTCCATATCCATGAAGACGTCTTGGCCATCATACTTCCAAACCCACAGCTTCTCCTCATTGCTGCAGGCAGATATAGGAATCTTGATAAAAAAGAGTGTCGGATTAAGAAAAACTAGGAGCTCAGTGTGATATAAGAGTTAGTTGAGGAGGAATATATGATGGGGAATGTTAAATCGACCACACACTGGTTAAACCATCCACAGTCGATACATAAGGTGTCGACCATGCTCTGACTTGTCATCCAAGTTGGCCAAGTTTATTAATTCTAACACAGAGCTGATACGTTGCTCCTCTTCATGTGTGCGATGAAAAATCTAAATTTGACAGGCCATGTGACCACACAAGGTGTCTCTGTGGTCGTTTTAACAAACTACGTGGTCGATTTAACAATTCCCTATATGATAGACTACATAGACCATATATCAAAAGTATTTTCCTTGCAAGGATAAGACAAAATGTATGACTTTTCTATGTCCAGCACTCCTAAGCTACACTGAAGTCCAAGAAGTGGTAGATGGTACAGGAGTGCATACAATTCAGATGGATTTCGAAGAAGGTGCTCTGGAATATGGATGTCCTCAAAAAAACTGCCCAAAGACACTGCAGGATTGTCCATACCCTCCAATCAGTGTCAATAATACCCAACAACCATGGCAATTGCAGAAGGATGGAGTTTGTAGGCCAGTAACCACCTAGATGGCAAGAGTACAAAAGAGAAAATTATCATCAAAAACTTCCAAAAGGTGGTGTATTATGTTATTATTATGCTTAAATTAGACCCAGTGGTGTATGATGCAATATCTTCTAACATATGTATTATTCTTATGTAACAATTTGCTTCATAGTATCATAATGCAGCACACATTCAAAGAAAATAAGAGAATAATGCAATTATGTAATCAGGAAATTATGGTGTTATTTCAAAATTTTATTGTTTTTGAAAACCAAGCCATGTACAAGTTTGTGATGCAGAGAAGGTTGAGTCATACAATACAAGCCTGTTTTGTCGCACCGCTTCAGCTTTGCCAATAACACCTCACCCACAAATGGACGAAACATGATCAGCCTGAAGTCCACCTATGATTCACCAGCCCAACCTTGCATTAGTCTTCTAATGTGTATTTATTTCTGGTCATCACATTGGCTACATTGTGAACAATCTCGCATTGGGCGACATGAATTGATCATAGTTACTGGAATACAACTCCAAACCATCACCTAGATATAAGTACATACAGTTGTAATAATTTTATTCATAACCAAGTCTTTTTCATGGAGCCTTTGGCGCCAAGCAATTTGTATTAAGCAAGGTCATGTCAACCAAAAAAAAATAGAGATGAATGAAGTGCATGATCAGTAGACACAAATGGTTCTTCTAACAATGCAGATGCCATAGTAGGACAGGTTGGCATTGCTGAAACCAAGGAATCGATAGCCCGACCATGGAACGCCTCACCTTAAAGGCTAATCCTATATTAGAAACTGAAAAAAAAAATGGCATTACTCTCTTCAAGCAGGACACATCAAGAAATCATCAGAGGGTTAAACTCTAATCCCCAAATTCTACACCTTGCAAGATTTCAATATCGTAAACCCACTAAACCTCAAACTGTCAAGTCTAATGTTTCTCAGTTCTTAGAACTGGCAAGTAGAGGAACTTAAGGTACCAACCGTGAAGTGAGGAGCACCATCTCCAGGAAAGACGAATCCTCCATCTATATTTTTGATGTCATACAATGTCACACAGAGTCCCAGGTCCTTCAGAACCTGTTGCAAGCAGCACAATGTACGATCAAAAGTAAATGCAAACGTTGTTTTCCCCCACCTTAGGGTTTCGCATGCAACAATACCTCCTGTTTGGGCAGAAACCCGTTCACCTGGGAAAATCGGTTGATGCTTGGGTAGCAAACACCCTGCGAGAGTACAAGCCCATCAAGGGAAAGGGGAGGAAATGACCAAAATACAGATGGCCCGGGGGTGCCAATGACACCCGACACGGGTGCCAAGCCACCCACATGTGGCGGCCACCCTCGCCAGTGCATTGTGCAACCCATGAACGGCAACCCGCTTGCAACCCTATGCCCAAAACCCAAACCCGACACACAAAGAACGCCACCCAAAGGCTACCAAAACGGTGGCGGTCACCCGATCAGGTAGACATTGCAACCGTCACCCATGTAAACCGGGTTACACCCAACATTTACCGACGTGTACCCAAACTGCAGTGGCGGCGGCAGTCAGACTGCGGGTTTTAGTCAGAATGGCAGTGCACACAGACCCTGCCATCACCGCAGAGGAGGGTTGATTTGGACATGATTCCTTCTAGTGTCTGTTACACTAACCTTGAGTTTCTTATGGTTGTAGAGTAGGCCATGCTCTTAGATCGAGTACTTTGCTTCCTTAGTAACTAGAGTAAAAAATGTGTAGTCCTTTGATACTTCCGGTTTTGTTAAGGTCAAGAACTCAAGTCATTGGCCTTTGTAATAGCTTTCGTGGACTTGTGTGTTTAAGATGCTATGTGCAATGTCGTCGCACAGTGTATCACCTTTGATGTGGAGTTGAAAGTTTCACACCTTTGTGACCAATTCAAAGCCCTTTTCAACTTTACCCATGACCCGCTCTCCCCCTTCAAGTTCCATATGAATGCATGTTCTCCCTTCAATAGTGTTAATCCATCTTTGATCGGGTGCATGTGATGTAGCTTAAGAAAGCTTGCCCAATCTTGGTGATTTAAGTCAAACCAATATTAATTGGGCTTGAGTAATCTGTACCAAAAAGTTTTTTCATCTTGTATAGACGGTTGAGACATACCCTCTGGACATCTTCTTTGCTCATGTTTTTGAATCCGGTGTCGAAGCGAATAGTGATGTGGAAGCCCTCAGATAGCACGGTATTTGTTTCACCTTTTCATATCTTATAAGTTCTGTAAAATGAAGGTGGTCCCGGAATTGCATTTTTCCTCTCATGTTGGTAAATGCATTGACGTACCCTTGGGAATGCTCGGTGGAGAGTTCAAAAAATTTCAAATTTGGTGAGTGGTGTCCCCATGTTGAAGAACTCTTCATCCAATCAGGTTTCCTTCATGATTGATTTGCCTCGTTAAATAGCCATGGCTTCATGGATGGGATATCCATATCACACTTGTGCAACAATTTCAATGCTAGGGATTGTTGCCTTGTGGCACATCCGGCTTTGTGTGCCCTCCATTTTGCCAAATGGATAACTCTTCTCTCCTTGTTGGTAGCTTGAAGTTGATTTCCCACTAGATACTCTTGAGAAGTGGATAGTTGTAGTGAGCTACCACCGTGTTCACGTGTGACTGCCTGCAATTGCATGTTGATGTCTTCATCTTACTATGGGGTCAGACTGGCGGTGCTTACTTGCTCTTTTTGCATGTTCAACGTTGTATTGTTGTTGGTTGCTCCAGGTTGTTGGGCTCTACTTCCTTGATATGGCCACTCTGCACTTGTCTCTCATAAGTCTTGTTGATCATCCCTTTGTTTGCCATTTTCTGTTGTGGGATCTCTTTTGGTGATGGTGGCTACAAGTGCAAGTCTTATGTTGCATTGTCTGTTGGGATTGCTAATACTAGTCTAGGGATGGTTGCGAGGTGGGCTGATGTTTGAAACTAATGTTGAGGTTGTGGCTGTGAGGGGCCCGATGGATAAATACCGGTTTGCTACTAGTTGTGAGACTTCATTAGTGGAGTTAATGTTGCAGGGGGGGTGGAGGAGGGCTTCGGTACTTTGATGTAGGTCTGTAGGGATGAGGGTTGTGCAAGATGTTGTGGTTGAGGTTGTAATGAGCGGTGAAGTCCCTAGTGCTTGCGGTGACAATGAGGCCAAGAGTGGCAAGTGCACATCTCTATCCCAATCCTTACAGTTGTAAATTGGTAAGCTTGGTGATGGTATTTTGGTGGTTGGGTTTGTTTGTGATTCAGAGTGGCGGTGTGTGGATGGCAGGAGTAGCAATCCATATCAGTTGGGTGGCGATTTTGGTGCCAAGTAGGGATTAAGGTGGTGTGTGTTATGGATGCACTAATTTGTTGTTTTTTGTTCGGTTTTTTCAATTTTGGGGGATGCTTTGCTATGTTATGAGGTGGTTTGCAGGTGTGCAATCGATGGTGTTTTGACAAGCTATGAGGTGTTTTTTTGGTAGGAGTGAGGAGGTTGGTGTGCCGGGTTGTGGGGTTGTTTTTGTTTGTATCAATTGGCGTTTTGCTTCTTTCTGATGAAGTCATTATGATTTCTTCTTCTTCTTCTTCTTAGGCCGCCAACACTGATTATCAAGCACACCATATTGCACATCCCTTGAATTGATTTCACTCAGTAAATAGAGCACATCAAAGCACCATATAAAGCTCATACATTTTCCAAGCAATGTTCATGAGCCTTGAAACCAACCAATGATTTTGCTCAAATCCTCTACTATTTACAAGTTATTACATAGCCAGATCATAAGCATTTTTATGACTTCATTGAGTTATTCCTTCATTAAAGTTATTTGTAAAGTACAGGAGATGAAACTATGGGTTTAAACTTTGAGTTTATGAGAATTAACACAAAGCCACCCAAGTTTCCTTAATGCTTAAATCACCATACATAAAGAGTGGTGTCAGGTTATTAAAACCCAACTTGTAGCTTGTCCTTCTAGGATGGGTGGGCCAAGCTAGCCTTGTATAGGTCGATCCAAGACTAGGACGGCAAGTCCCATGCAGTTACCTTATTTTAGACCTAATATTTTCTCAAAGTTTGAGAGGTGGAAAGAGGAGGTCCCAAAAGTTTCACCCAACTTTCAAAATAGACTCCAATGTATGACAAGCTAACTACACTAAATACGATATTTAGTGTTATATAGCATTTAATGTCAAAATGGTAGCTTTTCGGATGACACTTCCTTTGAATAAGTGAACAAATATTGTCATGGATGATGGATGAGTTCATCCATTGGCTAAAACCCTACCTTCTCTTGTCAGCAACTTGCGATGAATTATTGCCATGGATGATTGCAATTTTGATTAAAAAAAAATCATTTGGTAAGTGACAGTAATTGCAACACTGTAAATCTATAATCCCCCAAAAAATTTATAAGGAATGACAAGTAATGTTGGTGACACTATACCACGGTTTACAATAAGCGTTGAGCAAGACAATTGGAATTGGTGACACTAAATATCATTGTAGTGTAGCTCTTAATAGAAAGTTTTTTCAAAGAAGGAGCAAACCCACGGTTTCATCCCTCTTTGAGAAATTTTACAGATAACTCTATTATCATATCATTAACAACCCAACAAGAGTATGTAGTGCTTTGTATTTTGTAACCTATTTAACTTCAGGCCGAAGTAGCAGTGTTGGAAAACCCATGGGCAAGTTACACAATAAGGACACGCTTTTGAGCATTAGAATACAATAGTCTGTAGAATATCTCAGAAACTGTACAATAAAAAGTGCAATTTCAAGAATGAAGTCAGCAATCTAAGAATTTGTGAGCTCAATATCAACTTACACCATCACAGCAAATACATGGGACAATAAGACCACCTATAATTTGACATGGAGAAATTCATGATTTTTGTTGAGATGTCCTAGGTGCTAGGTGAGTTGCCTCTTTAACAAATTTTGTTGACCAGAAATGTACTCATTCATTACTCTCCTGCAGAGCCATCATAAGGTGTTGAGGTTTTCAATGCATCGGTTGGAATTCTATGAAACTACATATTGAACTTCACTCTTATATTGATGGTCCCACTTGATCAGGCACTAAAGTAACGTGAGCACATTGATTGCACTATTGCCTGACTTTGACCCATGTACTTCTAAATTCTAAATTCTAGTGGTTCATGTGTAACATTCTTATTCTGCATAGTGTAACTCACCACTAGTGTAAAAAAAAGATGTCCATATCTCCAATTGGATCCACGGAAGCAAGGGCAATCATCTGGCAGGTGGCACATAACTATATATGAAGAATGTTAGTAACTTGACATGTCCTAAAATGAGAGTGCACCGCTTGTCAAATTTTGCTGCACTTTTGAGGTGTATAAGAAACTTGTCATGACTCCTGGTTAGGTAAGCAATGTGCTACTACTAACCATCCTAACGTACATGGCTATCACTGATTTTCCAAACATTTACTTTGATAGCAGACATGAGATTTTAGCATCTAAAACAGGTGTCACTCGTGACTATTTGTTACTGGGGACTGTAAATTTCACCACAAGAGCATTTACCTCAAATTGAGGTGGCTATGTATCGATGACTCAATGGTCAGTGAATGTTACACTGCTGGAGGTAAGGGTGTTGGTAATTCACATACTGCTCCCATATGGATTTGTATCTACTCATTGCAAGCTTTAACCATGGCTTCATGTTGCCATTAAAATGAACAACAGCACCCTCTTCGATAACTTTGCTGTCAAGATTCGGGTCATACCCGAGGCCTAAAACATGCCATCTCTGATCTAACGGCTCTACATACCCATAAAAAGTGAGGAGCCCCGGTGGGAGCGTCCCGAGTTTCCAAAGAGTGCGATCCGCATTTTGCTCCTGCCAATAATGGTAGTGGCCGGTGACATTCACTTGTTTCCACCTTGCAAGGTCAAAGACATTCATTCCAAACGCCCATGCACAAGATTTTGGGTCCAAAGGGCGTAGTTTAGGATTTGAGAAGTTGAGATACTTATCAAACCGATGGAAGCTCTCGGCGCACGTTTCCACCGCTCCATTTACATTGCCATGCAAGTTCAAAGAGAATAGATCCCTTAAATCCTTCTGGACGACAACATCGTCATCCAAAAAAACTATCTGCAGCCCTCAACAAAACAATACACGTAACTTACGCTGAGAATTAATTTCGAAAATGCAAAACCGTATCTGCCTTGGATGACAATTTCAGTGATCTGTATGCAAATATATGTCAACTGAAGAAATTGTATCACTGTGAGGCAAGGGTTTTTTGAAGCACCTTGTTTAAAGCGGGAAACACGTCTGGAATGTAAAATCGTAGGTGGTTGAGCATCGACAAGTACTTAGGATTACGAAATTTCAGAGTATCCTTGGCATCTGCCCCTGCACGCTTAAAGTAATAGCTTCGAGTTTGTGGGTCATCAAGCTGCTTTAGAACAGGGATGTAGGAGGAGTTGAGCCATGTGTAGTCATCAATATTCTGGACTTCAATGGTTGCACCCCTGCCACATCATCCAGTGTACACATGAAAATCTCCTTAGTATCAGTTATAACAGCATAGTACAAGAACAAAACAAACAAGACAAAACAAACAAGAAATGCTCACTTAAACGCTTCATTGTTTAGGTAGCTATAATAACACTCACACCGATCCCTATTCAATTCATCCGTTTTCTCACGTTAGCAAATCCAAAGGATCAAAATGGACCTTCCACAAAATGTGATCATAGACTGACACTTAGCTAGTCTGCACATTGATCAAAAATCAAATACTAAGGAAGCAACGAAGTGAACTGAACTAACCTGAAATTGTTTATTATGAACCAGGTCTGCATAGCTCCAAAGTTCATCTGATCAGTCACTATATGTATGACAACATTTTCTGGAGTTTGTGAGTTGTACACAGTCGAGTTTACAGCGACAGAAGATGCCAAAATGTTGTCAGAAAATATGCAGAAGTGAAACAGGTCATTGTCCGTGAGCTTGGGGGACCTTCGAATGTTTTCCACCAGTTGGTGCAACTCAGATTTCTTAGCCCAATCCGTTGTAAGCCTCATACCTAGACAATACAAGCTTTTCGGAGTTGCCTCAGCTGCTAATTGCCCAAATACTGTACTTTGCACTGCAGCTGCGTTTGCTCTCTCTTCCAATGCCTAGAATCAACATAACATAGAAAACAGCACAAGACCCCTTCAGGAAAAAATCATGCCACATACATCTGTCAACTTGTGTAGTTATGAGTATAACAATGCTTCGGCTATCTGTACTCAATAGAGTCATTCTTTGACTCAATGGGACTTTTTGTTGAGAGTTGGTCCCATATGATTTTCCATTGGTTGTTTTGCATATAATACCAATAATTGCTTTCCACTTGTGGTGCATGCTCAGAGGTAGTGTTTGAGTTTTGAATGAAGAGCAACTATTCCGGTTCATTGAGGGCTAAACTCATTTTAGCACCCTCTTGGCATGCCAAATTGAGTTTGACCCTCAATGAACCACCAATATAGACCATTCTTAGTCCAAACCTCCACATTACCAAAAACTTACCAAACATGGAAGGTGTTCTATGCAACACAACCAACTCCCAACTCAAAGGCCATGTTCAAGGATGACTCTAATAATGTAACGATTTTCCACTCAAATGTTGTCAAGCTTTGACTGGCTTATTTGCAAAGAGACTAAATGCAGTATTACATTCATTGAAGCATATGGTGAACTTACAAAGAACACGCACAAAACATGGTGTCGCAGAAACATTCAGAAATGAAATTGAACTGGATAGAACCTAGACCCACATCTTCCAATAGAGAATTTAACATACCAACACCAGCATCATCATAATACAACTGTATCCAATAGGATGTTAAACATACCTGCAGCTGTGCTTTAAGTTTCAAAATCATTGTGGCACTATCGTAGTGAAGCACATGGGCCTGAGCAAGCACTGCTGCCATTTCATTAATTACAGGTGCAGCCTCTTTCAGTTCAATAGTCTTTCCCAATTTGGCCACGGAGAGCAACCTCTGGCACGCCCGAATCTGGGTACCAAGCTCCCAAGCATACACGTAATTACTGTTCTCCTTAGCTATCACTACGTAAGCCTTTGCAAGCGTCATTTGATCCACAAGTTGCCGAACCACAGACCTTGCATTTAGCATCTCGGCTTCTAAATTGCCAGTTCCAATGTCATGTACTCCATCAGTCTGCACAAATTTGCGTTTTACAGTAAGATCCAGAGCCTGAACCCACGATTTTGATGTCTAGTACACAATCAATGCCATTGGACATTAAGCAATAAAAAGAATTCTGCTAATAGGGCTTGAGAAAGTAGTGATTGCTTCTGAAGGGTTGAGTAAATGCTCTTAAGAATCTGCGACACTTTTGAGCTCAGAAGCAACAAAATTCACATAACCCAACTACATACTCCTCTGTCATCTTATATACAAGATAGGTTGCTCTAGAGGTTGTATTGCAACACAGAACCAGCTAATTATTTGACAATTATTTGACAAATAGGGCTTGGGAAGTAGTGATTGCTTCTAAAAGGTTAGCCAAATGCTCTCAAGAATACGTGGCACTTTGAGATCAGAAGCAACATACATTCACATAGGCCAACTATATACTCCTCTGTATTTTACATACATGGTAGGTTGTTCTGGAGGTTTTATTGCAACAGAGAACTAGCTACATCTTTGGTAAACTTCAAAAAAAATTCATGGTCGAGTAAATATAAACATCATCGTCATTTGTGGGGGAAGAAATCACTCACACTGAGGATATTGACCTTCTCCAGTTTCTCCTTGCTGCGACCAAAAAGAAGGTAACATAGAAAGACCGCCACCAAGATCAGGAAGCCCCATGTCATTCGGCGGCTTTGGTTCTCAGGGGGCGACCGCCGGCCCACCCCCAACCTCCTATGCATCTCAAATGAGCTCTCTCACATAGGTATGTATCCCTTTTCAATCCTCCAGCCACTTTATTATCCTCACTTAATAGAAGCAGATGTGCACAAATGACATATATGGCATGTATGGGATCAATCAGTCAAGAATATCCTCCTTGATGATGAACCCTAATGTAACACTCCTCAAATCGCACATGAGGACATCCTCTATAGTGGAGCTTGGGAATTTGAAGCCACTGATCCATGTGCAGTATCTTAAACGGTTACAGTCTGGAGCCATCCATAAAATCATGAAGTCGAGCAGAAAAGGCAGGGGGATGCTTGAGGACTTATTAGCAACATCTCAGCCATGCTCCACTCCATCAAGTGCCCGAGAGGATTTCCTGAAAATAGATAACCACGGCCTAACTTAATAAATCATCAAAAACATTGTATGGTAATTCCAGGCAACAGAACAAACAAACATACATACAGAATTGATCACACTGTATCATGCATCGAACTTGCCATGGAAGTAGACAGGAACCATGTTATGTTACTCCATCCACCTCGCTCACAAAGAAACATTGCTAAGAAAACTCAATTGCAACGTTGTCGAACGCAATAAAATGGGCGTCCTGATTAATCCAATGAATGAGGAACCAAAGTGGAATAAAAAAATACCTTCCCACGCAGCAGGTCCCCGATCGATAGATATGATTCAATCCAAACACATTCCGACATGGGTAGACTGGAAAAGGCGCCACAGGTCACATCAAGGCACAGCACATGCCCATAAACCTAAAGAAAGAGTGTAAACCTCATTCCACTCATCGCCTTCAAAACTTCATATCACACACTCCAATCTAGTGATAAACCCATCATCCGGAAAAACCCATCATCCGGGAAAACCCAATACGACATCACTACACCAGAGGACTTGACTCACACTCAAAATCAACCAAAAACATATGCCAATGCCACGGATATGTATGACAAAGTGGATCCAAAGGATGTCACCGATGTATGTATGTGTTGCCACATCCAGAGAAGAAAAAATCATATCAAGAAAATTGAAAGCAAGGCAAATGTGAAGGAATGAGACTTGTTAGTGCATGCTGTAGGCGATCCGAGGAGCTAAAGGATGAGGGGAATTAAATTTTTATGAGAAAATGCGCAAGTGCTTGCCATATGTGTGAGGTTTGTGTTGCAGATGATGAAGTGGGAGGGAGAGGAGTAAATTAGCAGCACAGAAGGAAGCGAACCGAGGGAAGCATGTGAGCACAGGCAGGCAGGGCAGGTTTCCTCAGTTTCTTTCATTCGTGCTTTGGATGGATTGGGATGAATGTCGTTCGCTCACCCCACATTTGTGTTTGCAATCAATCAAGACTTGGAACCAAAATATGAGAACATTTCTATGACTTACATCCCAATCCCTTACGGAAGACGTGTCTCACTTGGTTACTTATCTTGATTGGACACATATGTTTGAGTGTGTTTTTTTTTTTGCTTCAAATCGTCAAAATTGCACCAAAAATAGTAAGGTAATTTTTTGCTCTTTAGAACTAAAACTTGAAAAAATGGCAGGTCAATGTCAACCCAGCATCAAATGTCAAGAACACAACCTATGTTGTCGCCAACACATCAGCCATGATATCTCTCTCCCTTGTGACCCAACTCCAATTTTTAAGAAGAAGAAAAATTCATCCTATCGCCAACTTCAAATTTGGATTTTAAATTATTAATTTAAACATTCATTTTTTATTTTAAAACCACCAAATGATATTTTTCATTCATAACATTACTCAGCATACAGCTCTTGTTCCGTGAGCCCTCAAAATATAACAGTGAGATGCTCAAAAAGCTACACAGGGAGACTCAAATTCATACTAAACTCCCAACATCTCATTGTAGGTACATCAAGCTACAAAAATTGATAAAAATATGTATGACCATTTCATGAGCACGAGATTCTTCATTTTAAGAATGGGTAAGAGATTCATACGAGCTCTATAGATTATGAGGAAAGTTGATGCAATCTTGATTCAAGTTTTGCTAACCATCTCATATTAATTGTGAGTTTCATATCCTAGGAGAAGTAGGTTGCTTGAAAAAAGTAACCATTTAAGACCCATCTACCTTTACACAATGGAAGATGGTGGTGGTGGTGGTGGACCCTCAAATTTGGTGAAATGAAAGGGAGGCATTTGACTTTGGCCCAATAGACAACTTTATAAAAATGAAGTTCATGGCAGACTTTTGAAGGCGCCTAAAATGGTGCTCTCAAGGCCCCATATGGAGTTCATCGTTATATATTTGTATCTTGGCCAAAGTCAAATTCCACTACTTCAATTCACCATAAGTTGGGCGTTCTACCACCACTTAAATACTCCTTGAGCGTTACATTATGCTAAAAGTGGGGCAAAACTCCTTACCAAAACATGACTCAAAAGGATTTTAATAGAAACTCTGTTGAATCACCTGTAAGCAAAGATGGCCTTATTAACTAAAATGAGCCAATTGGGCCATTATGAGACAAACCGTACATTGGGAACGTGCATTGGGAACATAGTTCACGAGCAAAATCCCGTGAAAATACGGTCATTTACAATGTTATCCACATCTAGAAGGTCATCAAGCGAGAAATTACACATTGTCTCAAAGATCAGCGTTGATTCATATCTGCTAGAAGGGCACATATTGCTTCACAAACCAGCACTTAGGTTTAACCCTAACCACGGGCGAAAGCCCGTGACCAACCAACGCCGTGCAACCAAATTATTGGTTTAATCATAGAAGCCTCAACTAACAGTACTCAAATTACTGTGGACTGAAAGTAGAAGGATACATCTAACCACGGGTGAACGCCCGTCACCAACTAACACAACGCAACACATGCATGAAAATCCATAACACAAGCCTCATTAACCAAACGAAGTTCATGGCTAACTAAGAAGCAACAATGCGCATGACAACGTATGTGTGCTAAAGAAATCATGTGTCTAATCATTCATGCCATAATGGGCACATAATATTACTCAAAGTAGAAGGATACTTGTATCCACGGGTGAAAGCCCGTCACAAACCAACAGCAGGTGTCACATGCGGGAACATTGCACAACACATGCAGGAATCAGGCGATGACAAACCCAACAACACAAATGATAGGTGAACACAACCATGACTCCACCATGCACATGACAACATATATGTCAAAAAATAAATGGTTGAACCATAGATACCACAGTGGGCACATAATATTACACAAAGTAGACGGATAAATGTACCACGGGTAAACACCCGTAAAGTTCCAACACTACGCTAATTACACGGGTGCAAATCTATAACCATAAAGGTCCGCCTAAGCACAAGAGGAGTACGAATCTTTAATCCTTTTCAATTTTTTGTCATGGGGTTCTCTTTGAGCTGCACTCCTTTGCTTGCGCTTTAGCTCTTCCAAACGAAGATTGTCCTTCATCAAAATTGTAGCTTCTCGAAGTTGTTTCACCCTTGCAGCCATGTAATCAGACATTGATGACGCAGTATTGGGAGAACCGCACTTCCAACATCCAGAACTATTTCCAGAACCCATGGGCTCACTGGGGTGAGGCGCTTGGAGAGCAAGCTGTCTCTTCGCCCGAGGGGGTTGATTTGTGACTGGAGCTTCAACCGCAACATCACATGATTGCAGCATCTGTGTCCATGACAACAGCAGGACATGTTGATGTTAAAAACCCTAGGATAAAGAGACAACTGCAAAAGGACATTCAAATGGTTCATGAATTACCTTAGGACATGGTGACAAAACTTCGGCGAACTCCGCATTAGCATCTGCAACATGTTGTCGACGAGGTGGAGTGGGAACATGATTCTTGGGACGTGTATGCAATGGGGAACGCTGTCAGGATACATGGAGGTTATTGCATGCCAGACGGACATTGTGTGAAGCAGGCGCCCACGAGCGATGGCCCGGGGGGAAGTTGAACAAGTGCAGCAAAAATGGAATATAGCCCAAAGAGTCCAAAATATTAAACCCTAATAACAAATAGGGGGACCGTAGACGCAACTAACTAAGTCCAAGTGATCTAACACATTAGTCACATCCACAACATGCTTCCCACGGGCGTTCGCCCGTGGGACAATGAGAGACGATTACCCAATGTTGCAAACTAGTAGACTTACATGACATATATACAGGTTTAGATGACTGTGCCGATACAACAACCTTACATGACCAAAAACAACAACGTCAAAACACATTTCAAGTGAAGTGCGCAGCCAATACAGTTTGAGTTCCACATAAATCCAATGAAATGTACAGCTTGATTTCATCTACACTATGGCAAGACGCCCTTTGGGTGTCTACATGGACAACCGCGCCGCTGGATTTCTACGGTCAGAGGTCAGTTGGCTATGTCTAGCCAACGCATGCTTATATATCTGCGAGTTTGGTAAATCTAGATTGAAGGGTCCCTGGCCTGATGGATAAGGGTTGCTCCCCACAAAATCTGGTACATATTGTTGAGAATTCAAGAGGTTCTGCATGTAATTATGGAGAGTATCCAAGCTCTGGTTCGACAAAAAAGGAGGAGGATTAATGTAGCTCCCTGGAGGGTTCGGGATGCATTTGTAAGGGGAGTCATCAACAAGTAATGTAGTTCTATGAGTGGGTTGCTTTGAATGCGGCACTGGATGCATCCGGCTCCACTCAAAAAATGCGCACAGGTCCTTCATGAAGAAGCTTGAATCAACATTCACAGGACTAGGAAGATTCTTTCCGTTCTCATCGCCCAGAATGTGACACATCTCTTGCCCAAACACAAACTCCGGCTGCCTACAACCTTTGAAGAAGTGATGGACAAGTGGCTTCAGATTCTTCAGAAGCTTCGAGGACCACACGACAACATGGAAGTTTGAGAGCACAAATCGCAAAAAGCGTCCCAATCCTTTCCTAGGTATGATGGCACTATATGGGAGAAATAGTGGAGCCACCTCCCCACTTATCATGGGGCTATGTTGTGATTCCAGAGCCTTCCTGGTGTTGACATTGTCGCACTTTGCTGACCTCACAAGAATCCCGTTGACATCCAGCACTAACCATATCTTCTCTCTCCGATGAACAACTGTACTTGGAGAGGTGAGTATCTGGCGATGACAAAATTGAAAGTCATTCTAAGGTTTATTCATCTAGTGAAAGAATAGTATGGGTAGATATGAGTAATACATATGTAAGATGGAAAAGTTTTGACACATTCAAATAGGTCTGCGAATTCAGACAGAATAACGCACCGTAGGAGGCACTTGATCCTCCGTCACATGACCTGTGACCACATCCACAGAAAGAGTGATAAGTCTGACATGGTCAAACACAAGCTCTCCCACGGGCGTTCACCCGTGGGCATGAGATCAAATAGCCTGAAGGCATAAATAGAAGCATTGACAAAATGATTGGAGTGACAATTGGAAAGCTGAACCAGTGGCCCTGTCAGCCATAAACCCCCACCTCTTTGCGTCTGTAGTCCAGGTGGAGGTCCATGGCTCACATGTCCTAGCTAGCCCCTTAGTTTCGGGAACCTTGTGTGATGTACTGCTGCAGCATACTCATGTAATGCAGTGATGCAGAACCTCCAGTGATGCAGAAACCTCCAATGATGCAGAAATCTTATGTAATGCAGTGATGTAGAAATCTTATGTAGTACAGTGATGCAGAAATCTTATGTAGTGCAGTGATGCAGAAATCTTATGTAATGCAGAAACCTCCTGTGATGCAGTGACCTCCTGTGATGCAATATGCAGAAACTTCTTATGATGCAGTGAGGCAGAAAACTCATGTGATGCACTGCTGCAGAATACTCCTATGATGCATTTATGCAGAGTTTTCACATAAAACACCACTGCAGAGTCTGGTACAAAATCTAATACAGAGGACTGCTGCATGACATAATACAGAAGATTAAGATGAGGACTAATGCAAGATATAATGTAAGAACTAATGCAAGGACTATTGAAGTGAAAGATGAAGCAACAACTTGTATGCTCATGAACTTAGGATCTCAAGATTAATGTCACTAGACAATCAACACAACTCCTTAATAGGGTTCAAAAACCCTGTCATTCAACATTCATAGGGCTCATAAACCCTTTTATCTAACCTTCCTCTTGCTACACTTCTACACACTCCTTGCATCTACCTACCTAAAAAGAGAGGAAAGAGAGATAGATCGTCTTAACCACAAGAAAGAGGAAGTACAAGTGACCTCATGTGAGCCTTGAACTAGTGAGAGAGATCCTAGTGCAAGAGGTCCTAGTGCAAGCAATCCTAATGTGTGAGCTCCTAGTGCAAGAGATCCTAATGTGTGAGAGGAGTCCTAGTGGAAGAAGTCCTAGTGTGAGAGAGAGGAGCCCAAGTGCGAGAGAGAGAATGAGCCTCCGTGCTCTCCTCCAAGGGACTACCCCCTCCAACCACCAAGCATTCCTAACCGTAGATCAAGCCATACCTACATCTAATGGTTGGCATCCACGGCCGTCACAACCCTAGCCACCTTCCTCCAACCCCTAGATCCAACGGTCTTCGCTCGCCAACCTAGATCTGACGGCCTTCATCCGCCCTGACCTCATCCGCTTGACGTCATCCTCCGTTCATCGCCATCCTTCGTTCGTCTCTGTCCGTCTGCTGTCATTCGCAGCAGTGCACTGTCCTCCGCTGTCATTCGAATGTCATTCGCTACCCTTCTCTGTCATTCGCCATTCTCCATTGTCTTCCACTGTCAAACGTTGTTTTCCTTCATACTAACTAATTGACCAAACATGATTCCTACCCACTAACTTCCTCTACTCCAATCCCAACACAACAACCGCTCATCACTTCAAACTAAATCTTAAACTTAAACACAAAAACTTCACTCTTTTTATAATTTTGAATACTTGAATAATTGTCGAAGTCAAGTTTTACGGAACTTAAGGGTTAACACAACATGTGAGCACCATATTGGGCTCACAGGCCCCACGGGCGTTTGCCCGTGGGACCAACATCTTTCACATTACATAATATAGTGTACCTTGGGCTTGGGGGCCGGCAGGATTTTCCGCATGCTCGACGCGGACAGCAGAGCTCGGTGCACAACCATGAGGGCTTGAGGACTCAGCAGCTTCAACATGGACCACACGGATCGGAGATTCCTGTACACCAGTAATGTCGATTATCTCCAAGGTAGAGTCCACCACACTTTGGGCTTGCGCGGCCGTTGATCCCGGAAATTGAACTCGTCCATGACGTTCTCGTGGAGCTTCGAAGGCTTTCCATCTCTTTCGAAATTTCTGCAATGAAGCGGCATGAAGAATATGCTTCACCTTTACTGCTTCACAAAACGCTGGAGTAGATAGATACGCAAACGCCTTGTGGTAATCATATGACTTGTACATGTGGGCCAAGTTCAATCTCACATTCTCAGGAACCTCGGATAAATATTTGTCCACGAATGGAGCAAAATGCACCTTGTCCTTCTCATCTGTTTCTTTGCCTTTGCCCTTCTCCTTGTCCGCTGCATTCGGTGGAGTTCTTCCAGCAAAAACCGGGTGTGGATCATCAACGAAGTTGAGCTTCACCCTGCTGTACCCGGGTTTACCGTAGTCCTCATCTTCCGAATCGTCTGTCATATAGTCGGCAAAGGTTCCACGAACCCGATATGGAACCCGGTCTTTCACCTTAACCCTCACATCCAACTCCACGCGTTTTTCGGGCACATCGTCATCACTGTCCAAGCAAATGACCTCGGTTCGAATGACCACCTCTGCCTCCGTGGACGGTGACGCGGCTGCAGGCTCCTCCTCCACCACAACTGCAGTGGGCTCAACATCGGGTCGCCCTTGTCCCAGAACCTCGAGAATGGCAGCAGCAACCTCCTCCACAGATGAGGACACATCCAAATCCGACCTCCCCAACCCTGCCGGAAGAGGTTCCACATTCTGTGACTGAGTATCAATGTGGGGGACGCCGCCTGCATCTAAATCTGCGCAAACTCCGCCGGACTCACCCTCGCCATCTTGACTAGTAGGTGCACTATCATCCAACGAATGAGAAGCCTCTCCACCCCTAGGAGGGCGTAGGTCTTTTCGCCCCTTTCGGCTAGCCTTCATTTTCCTCCGAGAAGTTGGTTTTGATGTCAAACTTCTACCAGCCATACCCTCTTGCGTGGCCTCTTCTCTAACAGATGGCCGTTGTTCCTCTTGATGTTCTTCTTGTTCTTCGCTTGTTCGTGACATATCATCATGTCGAAACCCGCAACCCGGTGTAGGTGGGACCCCGGACGTAAAAGATGCGACAGGGAGGTGGAGGCTCTGATCCGCTCCTGGACCCACATCTCCCCCATCCCCCTCCGCAACTCTCACGGGCGTTCACCCGTGGGGGAGTACATCTTCCCCCAGATCCTGCATATCTTCCACGGGCGATCGCCCGTGGGGGAGTATATCCTCCCCCAATTCCTGTATATATCCCACGGGCGAACGCCCGTGGGGGACATCCTGAAACTCCTCCCCTTCCTCACCAGATTCCCCTACCTCGTGTAATGGGACATGAGGTGGCGTATGTACGTCGTCATCCTCCTCCTCCTCTTCTTCCTCCTCCTCCTCGACCTCCTGCTCCTCCTCCTCATATGTGACATTCGCTGCCGTGCTTCTCCTCACGCGATCAATATCCGAGTCCACTTCGTTATCACCATCTCCTTCTTCGATATTGTCGTCCGAATCCCGCCCTTCTTCATACCACCTCTGCAGGCTCCAGTCATCAGCTGCAAACATCTTTACCTTGGCGTTCTCAACAACATCCACATGCACAATGTTGACAACCTTCATACCCAGTGCCTGCAAAAATAAAATAAGATCACTATATGAGGGGCGAAAACATACATATAGAGAAGGCATAAATGGAAACCAAAAATTCAATAAATATGAAGGGGGAAATGGTTGCAGATTACTAACATGTGCAACGATATGGGCCTTGTTTCCTCCACAAATATTTAGGAAAATTGTGCGCTCCAGACATGATGGTTTGATGATGTCAATGTACGTCTACATCCTCAACTCCCCCTTGAAAATGGACCTTGACGACTCATTGAGATACGCCCTCTTCACTGAATATCTCCTATATCGCCTCGGGTCATGCATATTCAACATCTTCCGTCCTCCGCAAAGCCGCACAGCAACCTCCGAGGTAGACTCGCCTTTGAATGCAAAAATGCATGTCGTAACCCTAAGAACACTTTCTTCGAAGAAGTTGTCCCGGAATGCGATTTTCTCCTCATTGCAACCATGGTAGAAGACCTCACAGAATCTGACATTCGCCGGGAGGTACGCCTTCAAGACATTGTGTGTGAAGTGTCGATCTGGAAACTCCGAAACGACTGTCCACAATTGCGGGGCATCTAAAATACCGGGAAGATCCCGACGAAGACCTTCAAGAGTGTTTTTAAGAACCTCCTTAATTCGCCCGGCACTGTCGACTCCCGCCTGGAGTCCCGGAAGGAACCGTGTGTCCAATAGAGCATGGGTTATAGGCCCGATGTGTGATTCGCCCACACCACTGCAATGATAAGTGTTGTCGAGGGTCAACAATATATGGTCTTCAGAGACCTCACTAACGGTAGTGACTAGGATATTATTGACTCCCTCTTTAAACCGTCCAGGAATCGGCACTTTCTTCTTGGCTAGATTCAAAGCGGCAGCAAGGTAATCCACTCCCAGCAAGTCTAGAAGTCGTTCTCTCTGCAATCGACCAGAATTGTTACTCTATTTCCACGCTTTCCATTTATCCCGGTCAATGCTATTCTTCTGGTCATGCTGTACAAAAAAATATGGGATGGGATTGAGACACTCTGCCATTGCAATATATGTCTCGTTCTTCTTCTTCCGATTGAACGCCCATTCGCCAATAGTTTTTATTGTATGCCGAAGATGCTTCTCACCTTCTCGGGTGACCATGCATTGATCTGCTGCCATGTCAAGCTCCACCTCTGTCAAGCCGCGAGTCTGCTTCAAGTCGTTCTTAACAACGCTCCTGGGCTTATAACCCTTTTTGTCCTTCATGAGACCGAGAGTCTTAACGTCTATATACTCACCCCGCTCGAACTCCATGAATATCCGCTGCCACTTAGCCCATAGCTCATCATTCAGCACAGGGAATACGTGCTCCATAATCAAATTGGACTCCTTCTCCACACGAAAGGTCCACAGGAGGCACGTCAAAAAGTCCTGCAAAATGGAAGTGAAAGAATCAGTCGCGAACATTTTCATTATTAACGATTTTCACCCTATCCAATTTACAGAGGTGTTTCTCCCATGGGCGAACGCCCGTGGGCTATCCAAATTACAGCGGACATTCACCCACGGGCGAACGCCCGTGGGCTATCCGCATTACAGCGGACAGTCACCCACGGGCGAACACCCGTGGGCTATCCAAATTGGATATGTCATTCTCCCACGGGCGTTCGCCCGTAGGCCGCACTGGTAATACACTTTCCATGCACGAAGGATACAAAAAATGGGTTATCCTAAACAAATATCTAGTTCAAATATAATTCTTCCCGCAAACAAATTCGTTTTTGCAAACATAATAGTTGATACAGACATATTGGTGTATTTAAAAAAGGATGAATGTTAAATACCTTCCACTTCTTGAAAGCTTCACTGTTGCTCGCCTTCTCTCGCATAGTTCGAGTTGGCCTTCCTCGTCTAATCCATGTCTTCCTGGCGTGCTGAATGCACTCAACTCATGATGGAAAGTGCTTTCTATATTCACTATCCAAGTTAAGAACGCCAGAAAGGTGGAACAAAGGGTCATCATCGCCTTCGGGAGCCCAAACCACATTACATGGCCATTTCGAAAAAAACTTCTTAACCTCTTCGGTGCTGCTCGGATCATGCACGTACTCCAAGCAGGCTGCCAACGTATGTTGTCCGTTGACAACGTGAAACGATTTGTCTTTTATTTCGTCAAAATTGGCGGGTTTCCTCCTTCTATCTGAAGGAACAATTGTTAGGAAATTGGGGTAATTCTTTGGCATGAAGGCATAGTTGAACAACCAAGTCTTCATCTCTTTCAAGTACGCCTCCGATATCGGCCGACAATTATACCCGGCATCTCCACGCTCTATATTAAAAATGCTAACGAATCCAGAGACTCCTTCACCAAAAATCCACACCCTATTGTATTTGTTCTTGAATAGCTCCATGTCCATTAACCTGTCTCCCACGGATTTGTCTGGGGGACCATTCTTCGACTTTTTAGGAACCTTCTCTACCTCCAGAAATGGACTTAAGTCGAGGATCTTCATCCTCCCCTTCTTGGGAATCACATCCTCCTCGGGAATTTCTGGCACTGCGGAATCCAGCACATTATCCCGTCTCGCTTTCTTCCTAGAGGTCTCCTCACGGGCACCTTCTCCAGCCTGCCTCTTCCCCTCACGGATTTGCTTCTTCTTTGATAATGCTTCCAGCCGTGCTTCCTTTGCCTCGTCCATTATAACCTTCACCCGTTGCAGAGCAGTTCTGTAGCCCTGCTCGATCATTACAGCTCTCTCCTCCGAGGTATTTCTGTGCTGATTTGTTTCAGTATAGATGATACAGTACGTCAAAAATGTTCCATTCAATAACCGGATATTTTCTCCCTCAGTGTTTAGCTCTTCGTTATATTCCTCATATCCAAAAGAGTCCACATGCCCTGCAACCTTAAAATCCTTCTTCCGCTCTGCAGACTTGCACATTATCAAAAGTCGGCTCCCATCTGCTTGAACATCCAATACGTGCTTTGCTCTCATATACTTTTTCCATGTGGGGTTATTTGCAGTCTTGGTGTATAATGACAACACCGTCGTCTCTCCGTAGCCACTGTATTGCATGAACCATTTGACATCCTCTCCCAGGACCTCGATATCATAATTCACCGCCCTGGACAATCCTCCAGGCACTGTGCAGAAGAAATGGACATGTTAGTACACACAGTACATTTTTGTTCACAGGTTTTCAATGCATGTCATGATATGTCATAGGTCACGTTGTTCTACCTTTACGAGCTGTTTGCTTGGTTCTTACCATTTCTCCCTATATATTCGACCACTGCGATAAGTCTATGTACCTGAATGAAACACCCACTGTCTATTTCAAATTGATTGACTATGTGCAGACTTACTTCAAAGAAATGCAAGAGAGATATGTCATATGTTTAGCCATATTGCTATTGTAGTCACGGCCCACGGGAGATCGCCCGTGGGACGACAGGAAGATGGGGCATGTGCATTTGAGGCCACGGGCGAACGCCCGTGGGACAACCACATGCACTGTTGTGTGGATTTGAGCCCACGGGCGAACGCCCGTGGGCCAAGCCCATTCCAGTGGCTGCGGATTTGAGCCCACGGGCGAACGCCCGTGGGACAACCACATGCATTGCTGTGTGGATTTCAGCCCACGGGCGAACGCCCGTGGACCAAGCCCATACCAGGGTCTGCGTATTTGAGCCCACGGGCGAACGCCCGTGGGACAACCACATACACTGTATGTGGATTTCACCCCATACACTGGTATTGGGATTTGAGGCCACGGGCGAACGCCCGTGGGACAACCACATGCACTGTTGTGTGGATTTGAGCCCACGGGCGAACGCCCGTGGGCCAAGCCCATACCAATGTCTGCGTATTTGAGCCCACGGGCGTTCGCCCGTGGGACTCCCACATGCACTGCTGTGTGGATTTGAGCCCACGGGCGAACGCCCATAGGACAACCACATACACTGTATGTGGATTTCACCCCATACACTGGTATTGGGATTTGAGCCCACGGGCGATCGCCCGTGGGACAACCCCATACTAGTGTATGGGGATTCCAGTTCCTATACTCTAAACCCTAATCCCATAGTCGTGTTTGCTGGAATTCCATATCCCACGCGTGAACGCCCGTGAGACACCCTGGATTCGTTGCTTGTTCCGTGTTCCACGGGCGAACGCCCGTGGGACATGAAAGTCTTCTGTACATTCAAAATAACACTTTTCCCACTGCCAACACTATATATGCACATGAAGAATGGGAACTCACCAGTTTTCTTTGGTCTGCTCATCGCATGAGTTGTTCAATTTCAATTGTTCTGCCTACACAAAAATTAACCCCAAGCACTAACTGTCAGACATTAGAGTTCACATATTGAAAAAATCAATCACCAAAAGCATGTGAATCATTTCAATGCATTCAATTCTTCACACCAACAAATGTGGATTCATTCAATTGAAGTCACCACTTGCTACACTTCATTCAAACATATATTCATTGAAGGAATTCAGACATTCAAACATATATTCATTGAAAGTCTTATGTGCATTCAAGCAATTCAGATATTCAAACATTCAAGCATCAGAAACATCCAAGCAAAACCAAGCAACAGAATCATTCAAGCAAAAACAAGCATCACAAACATTCAAGCAAAAACAAGCATCAGAAACATTCAAGCAAAAGCAAGCATCAGAAACATCCAAGCAAAAACAAGCATCAGAAACATTCAAGCAGAAGCAAGCATCAGAAACATCCAAGCAACAACAAGCATCAGAAACATTCAAGCAAGTCAAACATTCAAGCAATTCAATCATTCAAGCATCAGAAACATCCAAGCATTTAAAACATTAAAACATTCAAGCAACGCAAACATTCGGGCAATTCAAACATTCAAGCTTTCAAACGTTCCAGCAATTCATACATTCAAGCAATTCAAACATTCAAGAAATTGCTACACTGAGGCAATTCAGACATTCACGCTTTCCAACAGTTCACTCCACACATGAAATCGGAAACCAGAACGACTCATCCACAAATTTTCGCATATAAAGAAACCAGCCATGTCCATGCTAGAAATTCCAGCAGCTTCAATTGTGGAAGCAACAAACTTGAAATTCACAAGCAAGTGTGGAATGTCAATGCACAATCCTATCAATCCTCATGCAAGCAAACCAGAATACCAAGCCAAGCATACAAAGTAACCACAAACAATCACAATAGCACAACATTCAACACACAACAATGAATGCACTGGAGGAAGATTGGAGGGAAGTATGTTTGCTTTGTACCTGTGGAGTGCCGTCAAAGAGGAGTGACCTTGTGGAGAGTGGAGTGAGGTATACACAAAGGGAAGAGAAGAATTCAGCTGGGGAGGTGCGACTCCTTGGAGTGAGGAGGTGCGACTCTTGAAAGTGAGGAGGTGTGGACAGAGGAGGAGAGAGGTGCGCCGCTCGTGGGAGGGCGCCAGAGAGTGGGGAGGAAGGGAGGAGTTCAGGATGGGGAGGGTTCGGCGATGGAGGGCGCGGCGATGGTGGAGGGCGCCAGGGAGTGGAAGGGGATGCAGGAGGAAGCGAGAGCGAGGAGCGAGGAGCGAGGAGGGTGGCGACGAGCGAGAGCGATGGAGAGCGGGGGAGGAAGGACAGTACGACGGCGGGAGGACGGGCGGAATTGTGGGAAATGGTTGGAGGTGGGAGAAGACGGCGTTAGTACGGGGCCACATCAGTTTCACTTTCATCATCATCATTAAAACTTGCTTGCCAATGTGCGAGTTAGGTGTGTCGTGTGAGGATAATTATGTTCGGGTTGTTAATCACGAATGTAACCTACCATAATTGTGGTTCAAAAGGCCATCAAACTAATTTAGTCTAAACAATCCTAGTTGACCACAACCCTATTATTAGTTTTCATACTACATTCTAACCTTCATAATATCACACCATCCGTTTCACCAAAAAGTGCGGTATAAGCAAGGTGTGACATATTTGATACTGTCGCATTTGGAAGATTTATGCATAATGTGATATTATCAGAGAAATAGGTGGAACAGCAAATAAAAGTTACAATGTTCAAAAGAAAATAACAAAGATGAAAATTCAATGTTTTTGAATATAAAACCACATCCAATATAAGTACTTCATTTGGTAAGCATACTTTCTTATTTATTCGGGCTTGATTAGGATTAATCGGAATTGCTTACACTTGATTTCATTAACTCGCACTTAATTGGTTTGAATGTGTATGAATGCTTGTGAAAGTACTCGGCATTACGAAAACATACTAAAATGTACATACTAAGTCACCACACTAAATTTTAGTGTCATTTTAGAATGACGAAGACAATTTCAAATGGTAAGCCATAAACATCATAACCTCAATGTCAATAAGGAATTTGCATGTTTGTTTGACATCCGTCATTAATTACGTGCTCCATTGATGGTTTCACTTCCGGAATGAAATCCCAATGAATTGCGGATTTGACCCCCGAGCTCATAAGGAATGTATATTTTCCTTTGACCTCCGTCATTGGGAGTTGCCCAAATGATCATTTAATGTCCACAAGAATCGTAGCATGTTCTAGGTTCGATAATTGTGTGGGGTAATGTGTGTTTTGTAATGTATGGCCCCCAATTATTGTGGAAGATGAGATTGGAAAATTATGAATATCATATTAGTTTACACGCATGAGGAGCAATCATTAGTCATGGTGGTGAAAAGCCCGAGCCAAATTAGTACCATGGGAGAATCTACTTGCCTTGGTAATCTATGTCGTACTTCATGGAATACGACATAGAACTCCACTACCATCGGTCATGGTTGCTAATATGGTAGAGGGTTAGTACATGATGACCTTGTGGTGTTAGGAATTGGAGTGAATGCTTATTATGTACCTTTGATCACATGTACACATATATCGATGCAAATAAATACTCCGTTAGTAATGACCTCCCCACCTTCCAAACTAAGAAATGTCCATCCAAGAAGGGTTTAGGGTTTAGGGTTTTAGGGTTTAGGGTTTACGGATACCCTCCGCGGACACTGAATGTGTAGTTGGTCCCTTGCAAGTCCATCAACGAATATTCAATATGGGATGGTATCGGGATGGTATTGCATGTTTATTCGTATCATATGTACAAACATATTACAATTCCCTCCGTAAGTAACCAACATTTGCCATCTAAGATACCCTCCCATCCAATCATTTCATATGGACGGGTCAAATATATTCATGTCCACATATAGCCTACCCGGACAGAAAACTGATACACAACACTCCATGTGAAACCCATCATAACATTAAGTAGCAAGCCCGGATTGACCTTCTCAAAAGAGCATCAAACCGGCGCGTGCCGGTTTGATGCTCTTTCAAGAGCAAATGTACTACCAAGTTTGAGTTTTACTTAGGCTATTTTGGATAGTTACTTTCAATGCTTAGAATTAATTATGTCGGTTTCTAGGACAAAACTAATGCCAAGTGGTGATAAAGGTTCTAATCTAGGCTAAATTGTGATCTAAACAAATCTAAATAGCTATAAAGCAACGGGAAAGTTGGTGAGGTCAAAAAGGTGGTTGCACTTTTTGGAAAAGTCTCCCGACACCCGCATTGGAAACCTCTTTGATACCTTTTTGAAGCTTCTATATTTGATTAATTATCCATTCATTCACCCTTGCTTTGCAAGCTTTTCCCTTCTTGTTGAGGTAAATGTGCGGGTACTCAAAGGGTACCCTCCTAGCATTGCTACTTAATGTTATGATTAAAAAATGGGGAACATCATGCTTGTTTAGAGTTTAGGGTTGAAGAACATGAAGCCGCAAGACTACTCTAACCCAACAATCAAGCTATCAACGACAATAAACCTCCAGCTGCTCCAATACTCTAAACCAAAATTAGAAATATTTCTCACAACAAATCCTATAGATGCACCAACAATCTCAAGCAAACACACAACCCACAACTACAATGTAGGGAGAACTTGGAAACCCTTTGACACAATGATAGAGGGGAAAGACGTTGGCAACTATGCCCTTGTCATCCACCCTCTGTGGGTCCAAAATGGACAACAATTTCATCTATTTATTTCAATTCAACTCATTTATATTTTCACCAATTTTTTTTCCTCTAACACCATAACATTAAGTAACAAGCCCAGAAAGACCTTCTCAAAAGAGCATCAAACCGGCACGCGCCGGTTTGATGCACTTCAAGAGCAAGGATACCTCTACATTTGAGTTTTACTTAGGTTGTTCTTAATCTATTTGGGTAGTTACTTTCAATGCTTAGAATTGATTATGTCGGTGTCGAGGACAAAACTAATGCCAAGTGGTGGTAAAGGTTCTAATCTAGTCTAAATTACGATCTAAACAAATCTAAATAGCTATAAAGCAACGGGAAAGTTGGTGAGGTCAAAATGGTAGTTGCACTTTTTGGAAAAGTCTCCCGACACCCGCATTGGAAACCTCTTTGATACCTTTTTGAAGCTATTATATTTGATTAATTATCCTTGCACCATTGCGGATACTCAAAGGGTACCCTCCTAGCATTGCTACGTAATGTTATGACTCATTATTGGAGAACCTATATTACTTCTAAGGAAAATATAATTTTCCCACATACTTGCACCCCCTATCTTAATTAGAAGTATGGGCATTACAAAACAAAACAAGGATTGCTTGATGTATGACATATTTTCCAATGAAAATATATGGATCAATTCATATAAATCCATATGGATCAATTCCGACAATATGTTGGATTCTTATGTTACCAAATACATGGTACATGTATTTCAGTCTTCATGTCTCAATACATATATTCCGTCATTATATTAGATGTATTTATACTCCACATACATGATTGAGTACAATAAAACTATACCATTTTTGGTATTTAGCATCACATGTGTAATAGCATGACTTCCCCTATTTTGCGCCGTATGCTTGGTTAAACTTATGATCGAGAACTTCACCATAAGGGTGACCTCATGACACTTGGAGTTCAAGTGCACCTAGTAATATATTGGCATGAGTATGTTCAATAGTGTTATGGGGTGTATGCCTATGTTACACGATGGTGTACAAGTTGACTAAAGTGTACCCAAATGACACTTGGCATTAGTATGCTCAATAATATCTTCCTCTTGCATACTAAAATGTAAACACATGACAATTTCCATTAGTATGCTCAATAATATCTTCCCCTTGCATACTAAAATGCAAAACTTTCATCTCAGGTATCCCAATGTGCTACGCTAAATGTCTTAATGTTTTCTCACTGAATAAAGTTACTTATGATGACAAATAGTAATGATATTGGCAAACCCTAGATGTAACATTTTGAAACCTCTAGGCATCTAGTTTAGGCCCTTTGCATATATTACTGTCTATGACACTAAATAACATAAACGATGTACAAGAACTAACCTCCAAATATAGCAATCGTAAATTGTAATAAGATAGTATCACTAGGTATATTTAAATGTCATTAGGTAATTATACATGATATATTTAAATTAATAATCCTTAATCTATTATACATATATGTAGATATAAAATATATATTAATTTTGTGCATAATGCAAAGTATGCTTGCATACATGCTTGAGGTTTGTGGCATGTGTGTAAACTCATCCATTATGGACGAGAGAAATCCAATAAAAGCATGTCCCCTAAAGGTTGAGGGTCAATTCATTCCCCCTAGACTTCATCAGACTGATTTTCGGTTCATGATGTCATTTTCATAACCAACAAAAAATAAAACATTTATTAGCTACCTAAAGTTGGAAATAATGTAATGACATGGATTACCATCCTAGGGCTTGATTTCCAGTGCATTCTACCACTATGGACCATTCAATCGTAGTGGGGTATTTAGGTGAACTGTAATAGACTACTTTGCAGTGCATGACCGTACCAAATGGATTTGTATATTACTTTTGACAAGCCATGTTGCACACCCAGTCAAAATAAGGAGTCCTCTCCGATAACAATAATTTCAACTAAACACGTGTGAACTTAAGGGCTTGCTTGTGACCAAGATTTACATGTGCCTCGAGGAGGTCACTGGCGAAAATCATAGAAACAACATGCGATAAAATAATAGGGTCTAATATATTCGTTGTAGATAACATTTTGCAAAAACTATACATATAATATAGGGGGTTTTAAAATAGTGAAACATGTTCACATGTAAAATACCATCACATATAACGACCTCTTTCATCTAGTCAGTACATGTAAAATAGCGCGGAAACAATTACTAGGGGTAGTGGGTCTAGGGTAGGGTTTGTGCAGCGAGGATGAAAAGAGGTAATTTCTTGTGAAAAAGCTTGGATGGATGATTTCGCAAGGTGGCTGGCTTGAACATTATTGAACCAATGTATCCAATGTGGAGTTAATGTTCTCTACCTATGTGCCAAGAGGGAAAATTTCAATGCGTTGTTTGAATTGCATTCTTTTTCTCCAATTTTCTTTGGCAGTATGAGTAAAATAGGCTATTTTTAAATGATTCCCCCAAAACTTATAAATATTGATAGCGTGTATTAAAATACAAGCATAAGATCATGTGATGTGCCCAAGAATCGTCGCATAATCTAGATTCGATAGTTGTGTGTCATAATGTGTGTGTTGTGGGAGTCATACTCCAATTTTTTTTTTAGAATAAAGGTACACTATGTCAATTGATTTTCATTTTTGTCACCTATAACATCATGTGCCACTTTGGATGTGAAGTTGAACGTCAAATGAAGGCGTCCATAAGTTCAATGATGTGTTGGAATTAAACATGTCTATGTTTTGCTATTGGAGACGTGCCTAAGTGGGGTTCTAAGCTTTATAGGGTATCAATATGAATTAGCTTCACTATGGGCTATGAACGGCCAAATTATGAAGATCATATTAGTTTACATTCATGAGGAGCAATCATTAGTGGTGGTGGTGAAAAGCTTGTGCCCAATTAGTACCAAGGAAGGATCATCTTGCCCTTGTAATCTATTCGTACTTCATGGACATACGACATAGAACTCCACTACCATCGGACATGATTACTATATATGGTAGAGGGTTAGTACGTGATGACCTTGTGGCGTTAGGAATTGGAGGGAATGCCTACTATGTACATTTGAATTTGGAGGGAATGCTCACATTGTATATAAGGCAACCATTTGGAAGCTCATTTCTTTCAAGGCATTGAAGCCCATCCCCTTGACTCTTGAGGATCTTACCATGGAGAGCATGCCACACATGGATGCAGAGGTTAGTGCACTTTAGCGCGCTAGTGAGCTCGTGGGGTCTCCCACGGTTGCACCCGTGGTGATATGAAATCGCACTGGGCACATTAGTAGCAACATCTCACGGGTGCGCCGGTGGTGTCCCCAAATTTCGAAGAGTAGTAGACACGGTTCACGCGTGCGCCCGTGAGAGGCTCCCACGGGCGATCGCCCGTGGGTGGCGCCGCCCAGCAGGTGGGAGCTCCCACGGGCGATCGCCCGTGGGTGACTCCGCCCACCAGGTTGGGGCTCCCACGGGCGATCGCCCGTGGGTGACTCCGCCCACCAGGTTGGGGCTCCCACGGGCGATCGCCCGTGGGTGACTCCGCCCACCAGGTGGGAGCTCCCACGGGCGATCGCCCGTGGAAGTCCCGGGATGTATTTATGTTCTGCTTAAATGTCTTTGCTTATGTGTAGAAATAAGCTACTGCATATGTCTGGCGTGTTTCTTCACGGGAGTTATAATTATACTTACATGCATGTTTGTGTAGGACTAAGAATTAGGTGTTCGTCTGTAGTCCATGTGAAACTTGGACATATGACTATGAAGTGGGAGTTGACCCTTGTATTACAATGTTGGTTGAGAGGATGTCATTGAAACTGGAACTTAGTTCATATAGTGAATGTAAACTAGAAGTTTCAAGTCAATGTGACCTTCATATCCGCATGTCAGAGACTCCGCCCACCAGTTAAGATCCCCCACGGGCGATCGCCCGTGCGAGACTATGCCCACCAATTGGGAGCCCTCACGGGCGTTCGCCCGTGAGAGTATATGGGTTGTATGTTTACACTACGCTAAAGCTCTTTGCTCGTGTGTGGGAATAAGTTACTTCATATGTATTGAATGTTTCTTCGTGGGTGTTATAATATTACTTCCATGCCTATTTGTGAGCTTCAATATTTACGTGACATTTTGTAGGCCATGGTTATTTAGGACATGTGACTATGAAGTTGGAGTTGACACATGTATTACAATGTTGGTTACGATGATATCATTGAATTTGGAACTCAGTGCATATAGTGAATGTGACCTAGAAATTTCAAGGCAATGTGACCTTCATATTGACGTGCACCTGCATTAATGACCATTCATGAGTATGGGAGTTCTGACTAGAGTGATATGTGTTCTGCTAGAGTGATATGTGTTCGGGCTAGAGTTATATGGTGCACTAATATACATTAATGTTTACATTCAGATTCCGCATTACATTGGATTGTCGAGGAAGGACTTGAAGGGTAAGGCGGTTGTCCTCTTTGATGATGAGGATCGTGCGTTGTGTGAAGGGTTAATTTGCAACACCAATCCGCTAGATTGTGTTGACAATCACATCCTTGGCGATGAAGATGTTGGAGTTATTATCTTGAACCCAACTGGCATTGTCATTTCGATGGATTGGGAGAATACTCTACACCGCTGGCCCCTTTCACTCACGAAATTTGAAGGACACACATTGGCGGAAATATTGTGGGTCCATCATAATGCGACATGCGAAGCTGAGAGTCGTCGGCGTTTGCTTGGAAAGCGCCGATACAACACTGTGAGGACATGTGCACCTCGGGCACCTGGGAAAAAAACTTGGGGGGCCACTAAGGAGGCAGCACGGATGTTATCCATGGTGGATTGCTGCAAGGAGCATTGTTGCCAGGTATTTCCAAGGCCTTTGTTGATGAGTATTCGGGAACACTACTTTGCCTTGCCATTCAATGCTCGGAAGCTCATGGCCCTTGCAGTGTTCCAAACGATCCAGAAACAAGAGCACAACGGTAGGGAAACGGTTGTTGTGGAAGGAAGAACAATTTGCACTCGTGCATGGATGAACATCTATATGATATCAAGGGCACAATTTAATAGGAACAAGGCCGACAACTTGATGGGGGTTAGATCTCGAGATCATGGAAATACAGGAACCAAAAAGCCCAGGGCGAATACAGTGTAGGTACAAGTGACTCTTGGAGTATTGATTGAGGGTAGAGCGGACTCCATGCCCCATATGACTCGGACTCTTCCAACTGGTGAAAAGATAGGTACGGAGATGCTCCCTGTCGGAACAACTTGGTCAAGCCTACTGGAGGAAGTGAACAACTTGGACAAAGACCTCGGGTACACGCCTGTGTCAATGTCAAGTTTTAGCCGCTTACATCGACAACATTTCAAGCAATATGTTGTGAAGAGCCCTGGTGACAACTTCTCGCGTTGTGGAACTTGCGCAGCTTTCAAGGATTTGTTGCGAATACACACAAAAAACACTACTGGGTACTTGGCCATCTCGCAGGCTAGCCATCGGCATTTAGCATTGCAAGAGGCTCATCGAAACAATTACTATAAAGATAGGATCATGTCAAAGTACTCTCCCAAAGAGGTCCTTTGTATCATCCATGACAAAATGGATTATGGGAAAACGGCGCTTCCTGTTTTTGCGCACAAAAACAAACGTGTTGACAAATATGAACGTTTCCCAATATCCATTGCGGGAATGATTGCGCATGGTCACTCTGATGTGAATTATGCGCATTATGTTCTTGATATGTACCCATCCGATGCGAACTTCACTATCACATCCATAATGAAGTTGTTTTGTCAACTTGAGGTCCCGCCTGTCTGCTCTAGTCGACACATTCCTATTTCTTCCATAGGTGACCCTTTGCACGACGCATTGGTGGCTGGCGTAGAGAAATGTTCAGGAGCACTTCTTTTGCCACCGCCCGAAATTATTCCACCTACGGGGTTGCCACCCCTCTTGCTTATTCAGATGGACAATTGTGCGAAGGATAACAAATCAAAATACAACATGTTGTTTTGGTCTGCTCTGACCGCAAAGGGAATCTTTCGTGAAGTCCGGGTGTCTTTCCTTATTGTTGGACACACGCATGAGGATGTGGATGCAATGTTCGGCCAGTTTGGACAAAGGTTGAAGATTGAGGATTGCCATACACTCCCGGACCTCATGGCATCGTTCATGAATGCTGGGGATCCCACTATTGTCCCGTCCTTGATTCATGAGGTTGTTGATTTCAAGGAATGGGTGAAGGGATACTACCATGAGTTTGGTCAAGACCGACTTATAGGGCATTCGAAGGCACACCAATTCCGTTTTTATGTAGACTCTCAAGGAGTGCCATTGATGCAATACAAAGTGTTTTGTACAGATCCGAGTTGGGCGCCAGAAGCTCGGGGAGATCACTCCCTTGTAAAGTTGAACAACCACGTGCGAACACTTTACATCTAAAAAATCCTATTTTTTACATAAAGCATCACCAAAATGGGTCAAAATTTTATCAATTTTTTTTATGAGTAGATATACACGGTATCTATTATATAGTAAAAAATGGTAACTAAATTTGATGATTTGTTTTTTATTATAAAACATACCGTTTCTAACTAGAATGACGCAGAATTGAGCTAAAAAAATTACTACAAAAATGAAGATGACTAAAAATTTCAAAAAAACATAAAAAAGATACTATCAATGGTTATGTATATGCAGAAAAAATATCATAAATTTTAAAATTATCTATGGCATTAATATAGGGGTAGCAAACTTTGTTCGCACGTGGTGATCAACTTGACAATGGAGTGATCTCCCCGAGGCCAGAAGGAGGAATTGCTCTATGGAATGTGGACCTTGTCACAAAGAAAACCATGTTCCCACCAGGTTAGTGGGTGTCTAGTTCGTATTGCTTTGGAAGTGCACGTCCAAATACAAGGTGTGATGTACGTGGCCCACGGGTGATCACTCGTGGGCCATTAGTCCATGGCTTTGCTCTAACCTGAATGTTTGTTTGTTTTGTTAGGTTGTCCCCGTCCCGTTCCAAAAAGGGAGATGAAAGATTCCGTGAACATAAAGCTTGGACTGAAAGGGTTTATTAAGTATTGGAATGATACGGCAGATCAAGATAGTTCCGGTCAATATAGGGAGTCCATTGCGCCAACAATTTTATATTGGGAGAAGGTGCTTGCGGCTATGGATCATCCTTTATCCCCAACTCCATCTGAACTTAGCGAGCCCTTTTGGCCTTCTACACGGTTCTCCATTGCAGCTACCTTACATGTGGACAATGAGCATCTATTTGAGGAAAACATCACTGACTATGCTTATGTCGGACCAGCTAGTTCTCGGCCTGTTGAGACCTTCCGTCCCGGCACACATATCAGGGTCGGCCATTATGTGTTACTACGTCCTAGTGAGGATTGTCCTAATCCAGTGTGGATGGGACGAGTGATTTTTGAGCCGAATTTGGCACATATTGGTCCTAATCCTCGTTCCATTGAGATTGTCTATTATGTACCGGTCCTTGGCCAAAGGAACAAGAAGACCTTAGATGAACGTTATGAGGAATGGACACGGCAAAAAAATTTCGATGGACGAGGCTCAAGGACTATGCACCAGCTCATCAATCCCTAGATTGTGTTGTGGCATCATGGGCAAGACAAAGGAATGCGTCCGATGACAATGTACTCATCCCAGCTCGGCAAATTCTTTTCGCAAAGGATAATTTAGATCGATGCACCAGAGGTGAGAAAATGACTGATGGAGATACTTTCGAGGATGGGGTACCAACAGAAGACCTCTAGATTAAAGTTGCATTGCTCATTCCTCGGTATCCATGGGTGGACTCTCGTGGGTGGGCTAGACACCATCTAGCATGTTTGGTGCTCAATTTTAATTTTGTGAGCATTAATTAGAGAGCCATACTTGGTAGAGACATTGACATTTGTCCCACGGATGTTCAAATTATCACCTTTAAAGGCATCTTTTTTTGTGAATTTTCATGTGCATTGTCATATTTGCCAACATGTTTAATATGTGGGAGTCCTCCAATGTGCATGGTGGGAATAAATTATCCACGGGTGTTCACCCATGGAGTGTAGGCACAATCCTTTTGTCTTCCTTGATGGGATCCTCCATATTCCAATTGATTGTTTGCCCGGTTTCGTTTGAACACTTTGTTTGTGGTCCCTAAAACCTCTACGGGTATTCTCTCGTACAAAAAAGCAATCATTACGTTCCCATCACGTTCCCCACATTAAAATGAGCGGACCATTTGTCTCATTTTAGTTAATATCCCCATAAAGATGATTTTTGAATGTACAAATTATTGCATATAGTCTCAAAATTCTCAGGTCATCTATAAAGTTTGTTTGTCTATTTTAAGCCTTGAACACTTAGATTACACATACCTAGGCTCTTGCTTATGAGGTATTTTTCAAGGAATCAAGACCATATAAGTGGGTTTTATAGGCGAAGATAAGTTTATCCGGAAAGATCCGGTGAAAGTTCAGCATGTTCTCTTCCTTAGGGCATGACTTGGAGGTGATCCTACCACCACCAAAGGTACTCCCTCCGTCCCAAAGTGATTGTCCTACTTCTGGATTTTTTTGTCCGAAAATGATTGTCCGGTTTATCTGCCCGGCTAGAATTTTGAGGCTCAAAGTCAAATATTTTCATGTCAAACTTTCTATATCAAGAAGTCTTTCGACACCACAACTTCCAGGGGCGTTTTGGAGTAGTTGTTGTATTGTATTTTAAGAGTCGTGCTTACAACTACTCGGTCAATGGTCAACGGGTTTTAATCTCACCAAAGTTAAAAACAAGGACAATCGTTTTGGAACGGAGGGAGTATTGTTTACCAATATGTATATTCATTTAAGACATGTACATTGCAAGTGGCCTAGAGACCAAAAAAATGCAACACATGGGTATTATGGATATTAAGTATAGCTATCAACTTGCTACATATCATTTTTTTCTTCGATTGACACGTGTGACATTTTTTCATTTTTGTAAATATCGACAAAGGAAAGGGGAATGAATGATAGTCTACCATGCAGCATGCGCCTTGGTAATCAAGGAGAGTCAAGGAAATTGTTGCATCGAAACTCAAAATTGTACTACCTATTTGTTTGTGGTTAATTCAATTCAATTAAGTATTAGTAGACTAATTCCGGGTCTTATAAGTTAATCTGAACATTAGATAACCTAGAAAGGAAAATTTACTTGTTGCAAATGATTCCCAAACTTCTGCTTCTTCTTCTTTTCGACAAATAAATGGACATTCTTCCATTCCAAGTGGGCCCCAACATTTTCGCCGGATGAATGAAAGGTACGTGCATGGTGCAATAAGCCCGACTACCAAAGGGAGAAAGGGACTTGACTTATTGCATGCAAGTGTACCTCTCATTCATCCAACATAGAAACTTGACCCCTGTAGGCTTGTTACCAATTCATCTTAAATGACCTTGAGTGGACTAATTTGGTGTCTTTGAAATTGATTATGGTGTCAAATCAACTAAGAAATTTAACCTCCGGGTTGCATACCAGTTTAGGGTTTTTTTGTTGGATGAATGAGAGGTACGCTTGTATACGATAGGTCTCTCTCCCTACCAAAGAGAAGAGAAGGGGAGGACGTGATGATCAGTGAGTCACTTTCGACCATCAATTTGATAACAAATCAAGGGAGAGAAGGTATTATCGCATACAAGCGTACCTCTCATCCATCCAACATAAAAACTTAACCCCCTATAGGTTTGTGGTTGATTGATCTCAATTGACTTGCACTAGATTTAAATGGAGTCTTTAAGGTAAATTTTAGTGTCAAATAAACTCAAAATAATAACCTCTAAGTTGCATACTATTTGATGGCTTTTATGTTGAATGAATGAGAGGTATGTTCATACGTAATAATTCCCGCTCACCCAAACCAAGGAGTGGGTGCATTTGGGATGAAAGTAAATTGGCTTCCAAGGTCACTCATATTTCAACAATTTAGGTGAGGTGGGCCATTCCTTAACCAATCAATGCTCTCCAAAATAATAATAAAAATTGCACTACTCATTAATGTACTTGTACAAACCTATTCAACTCCTATATATACTCCCTCCGTCCCAAATTGATTATCCGTGTTCCTAACTTTGGCGAGATTAAGGCCGCTGACCATTGACCAAATAGTTGTAAGTATGACTCTTAAAATAGAAAAACAACAACTACTCCAAAACGCCCCCCGAAGTTGTGGTGTCGAAAGACTTCTTGATGATGAAAGTTTGGCACGAAAATATTTGACTTTGAGCCTCAAATTTCTTGTCGAGTAGATAAACTAGACAATCATTTTGGGACAAAAAATCCCGGGAGGTAGACAATCATTCTGGGACGGAAGGAGTATGGAAGAACATCATTTAAGGCAATCTATGAACAATACGTCAATAAAGGAAAACCAACATTCGGCAATCTGACATGAATTTGAGCCCATTGGCCCTATCATGTTCATAAGTCCCCTTGGTGCAAGGTGGGGTCCACTGCCTACCTTGCAATAGGTGGACTCTTGTTTGTGTGCTTCAGTAACTCAACATATATCTATCTTGAATCCCAAGATAACAAGTTCAACTCCTCATGTTCATCATTTGGATTGCTCATCAACATATATTATCAAAATTCAAGAGCCAATCCATGGCCACAAGCAAATAGTGTCAATTCAAAAGCCTAAGGTAGAGGGTGCTAAATCCAACGCCCCATCCAAAACCAACACCTATAAACGCCTCCCAATTGCCAACACTCTACAACCTTGAACCGTTACCCGGCGGTGTAAGAGTGTCTGGGCCCCACATAGTGACGGTTTTAGGCACCATTAGTGGTGCCACCCTCCACTACTTCCACATAGGGTAGGTAACATGCTCCACTCTATCTCGGGTTGGTTCAAGGTGGGATTAGGGTGGCTTGTGAATGCCTATTCTAGCCATTCTATTCACAACGCCAAGGAGGTAGGCTCACAAAGCACAAAAGGGTCATTCCCCGGGATGCAAGGGGGTCGGTTCCAAGGATGCAAGGTGATGGTTTTGCAAGCGAACCGGGTGGGATCATGGAGGTAGTTGTGTGGCTTTGCATACCATTACTACTTGGGCTTTGATGTAGTTTGGGTCTAGTACCCAAGTATGTTGTGATGGTTCTAGACAATGAAGGTGGGGGTCCTCATCATATGCAAGGTTGCCACACACGGGGCCTATGGATTGGTTTAAGGAAGCTAGTAGTTTTGACTTTGAATATTCATCAAATATTCAATTGAGACTAAAAATATTTTTTCTTTCTTAATACCTATGTTTAGCCCAAAGGCTAATATGAATATATATTTTTTATATCAACCACATACGCATATGTATGTGCAATAGCTTAAAGAGTTGGTTTAAGCACCCTCTACCTTAGTACTCCCTTAATCTCACATTGACCCTTTCCACTCTCATCCATGACCCAACCATGGCCATGGACAAATAAAACAAAATGCAAGTAATTGGTTTTCAATTCAAATATGGTATCCATTTTCATTTTATTTTAAAAAAATCCTCTTTCTTTGGAACAAATGGTAATATATTGTTGCACATAGGGACAAGTTATATGTGAATGCTATCATTAATTGCTATTAGCAAGGGAACCCAAATAGAAGCACCCAAAAATAGACACATAAATCAAATATATTACAAGCATTTCCAAACTACATTGATTATCCCAATTAATGAGGGAGGGCTGACAGTATGTGTAGGAAATTAGTGAAGGTGATACTAAATTTCTTCACATTAGGAAATTAATGCCATCAAAAGATCTAGGAAATATTGGTTATCTCGGTACCATTCATTGAATATGTTACTTATAACACCACTATTCACTGAAAGTACTAGCACTATCCATCCTAAGTTATTCAATAACATGCATGTGTTTGCATATAATGTTTTTTTTTACCACTCTACAAGCACCTTAGAGCACCTTTGACCAAACTGCTTGGACACTGAGCTGTGCACGTCTAATATGCCTAGATTACAAACTAAGCAGTAAAAGGATGAGAGTTTGAGGGATTTATACCACTATGAAGGATCTTTCTCCAATTAGCCCACTGTTCCTAGGAGCTTGATCTTGCAATTAGTATGAGATGATTAGCATACCAAGTTGAAGGCTGGAGTCATTTTCCTCATTACTTTTGGAGGCTCATATGAATATCTCACTTGTTATCAAAGTGAGTATTCTCTTCCTTCTTCAATGATCATGTAGGTCCCCCAATTATGTTGGCTATTGATTCTAGAATACTCAACAAATAATAGTCCAATCTCTTTTAAACACACGTCTTTTTAGTGGCCATTCTTAGATCCACACACCGCTCATAGCCACATACCTTAGTGCATCTTTCACAGCGACCATGGTGGCCAGTCAGATGATCAGAAAGGTATGGAGGAAAGAAAAATAAAAACAAAAAGCAAAGACAAAAAAAAAGGAAAGTATACTGAGGTATGCAGAGAAATTGTTTCTCTTGTCTCCTCTCCAAAAGCTTGACAATGTCCAACACTGTCCACAATGGACTCTTTTATATAACAATTGTGGTATCCAGTTCTCAGTTTGAATAGCTCCTTTATAGGCAGACTTGGTTCTGTCTAAATTCTGTATACATTATTTCCTGTTACAACATATATGATACATGTCAGTCATGCTTCCAATGTGCTCTTCACATAAGCCACACAGTAGCATATTTTCAAACTGCCAAATTCCAATTCCTACCTACCTCACTACTTAACAAGAAAAAAATTGACCAGAAAGGATATATGATCTAAAAATTGAGTAGAGAAAGATATATTCTGGTTTCGGCACTTCCAATACAACTAAGAAGATAGATAGATAGATAGATCGATCAAGATTGGTTGATTGATTGCAGACTTATTTTTGACATGGAGATTTGAAATCAAGTTCGCCCTGCAACCATTGCAACCATTATCCAAATGATTATACAACCTACAATCAGAAGCCGCAACGTACTCATGTGGGACTGCTCTGTCGCCAAAAGATCCTTGTTCGAATCAACTTCCTGTGATGCTCGGCCTGCATCTTCAAGTTCCCTTTGCCGAGCTTCCGCTTGTCGTTCCACAATTTTATGTTGCTCGTCCTCCGAGATGACTTTGGTGCTACAAATCTGACAAGTGCATGTGCCACCAAGAAATGGAGGAATACTTCCACTTGCACCAAGGTGTGTAGCTAACAGTCCCATGTAACGGCGATAACCTTTCAAATGCACTTTCTTCTGCGTCATGGGACTCGCAATCTGCTCCCAACACCAAACCTCCCATCATTTATTTCTTCCACTATTCTTGATGGGGAAAAAAGAGAGTAAGATTTGGAGTCTATTGAGGGCCATTTTACAATATGGCCAAGGGCCATGACCATTTAATTTTGAGGGTCACTGAAACTCATCCTAAGGCTGTACCATGGAAATTTGAAATTGAGTGGTCACAGGCTTTCAAGTGTAGTGTAAAGAAATATGCGACCAAGCTCTCAACTGAATGTTGTTTCATTACCATCCTCTTCACATGGGCCCTTCTACACAATAAGTTATTATAAATCAAGAGTTGTGAGATTTTGAAGTGTCATGGTCTCCCAATTTTGTGTTAGACTCACCTCTTTGAGGTGGGCTTTGACCCCAAACCTTGTGGACTATGAAACATTATCCATGGCATGCCATTTAGGACTCCACATACGTTCATTCATTCAAACTTACTTGGTCACTTAGGCCCTCAAGCTCTACTGAAGTGAAGTGGGACAATCTCAGCATTTTCCACCAATGAGAGATTTTAAATTTCAATGGTCACGGATCCTCAAGCTCTGGTGTAAAGTGCCCCTGAGGTTCATCTTCACAATAAACTCCTAAACAGGATTATGGCATTTCAAATAAATAATAACAAAAACTATACCTGTAAAGCCTCCAAGGCAAATCCACGCATTTCGGGCGGGAGATTGACCACCAGGAGCACTGCCAATCGACCCGGGTAGTGGTCCTGAAGTAAGCGAATTCGAGCCTTCAGTCTCTCCAAAGGAAAACCCAAAGGATTCTCACATTCGCAGTCCATCACCACTGTAATTGTTGGGTCGTCCTTGTTCACCACCAACTTCAAAACTCCAGCTTCCACCTGTGACACTGCAACCCAAAATGCAACAATATATTCTGAGAGGTGACTGTAAGCTAAGCAAGCGTAATTTGGTCACTTATCGTGATCAGGCACCTATATTCGAGTGGTGTGGGGTTGGTTGTGGATCTAAGAACAGACACCAAAAAGACACATGTTTCCAAGAGATTGGACTACGTGCTTAAAATCTGTTAACCATTCTAGGTTCAATAGTCATCAACATAATTAAGGAAAGGCACATGATTAATTTAAAAGAAAGAGAATTTTCACTTTGATAATGAATAAGATATTCAATTGAGCTCCAAAAAATATAAGGAAATTGGCTATGGCATTGATTTGGAGTTGCTAATCAACCGTATGAATCATCCAAAACAAGTTGCAAGGTGTCGTCCAGCAAGAATATGGGAGCCAGCAATAAAATTTCTTAAACCCAATCAAAGTACAAAAGCACAAAACAAAAAAAAAGACTTTATGCTCGTGTTTAATCAAAATCAAAATGCTAGGTTATTATCGAGCTAAAAGTGAGCAAAAATCTTCACATACCAACAGCTTGGGCGAAACCGGGATAATCAGTAGGATCAAGGTCAGTATAGGCGAGGCCGAGCCGTACAATAAGCGTTGGTCTGCCTTGCGAGTCTTGTCCGTGCCAATAAACAAGATGTTCCCACCGTTTCAACTCAGCTTCGGAGAAAATGTGATGCCTTTCTCGCCACTGCACCGTTTTCTTCACCCTTGCTATGAAGTTGGTGACGTCGCCATGGGCGGCTACAAGAAACCTTCCAAGCTCATCATTATCCATCCTGTATACCCAGCCCAAGCCACCCTCCAGGACCTTCCTTCAGATGTTGCCATAAGAACTGTAACAGACGAGAACTGTCAACAGGTAAAAGGGCTTTCCAGAAAGCAAGAAAAACTAATAAAACAGGCAGTTGTAGTGGTCAGGGTGGGTGATTTTGTTGACATGTCTATTCCTGATTAGATACGAAGATTATTATCATCCGTAATTCATGACTTTGCCATGGCTTGACCACTATGTCATGTAATGAACATGTGTCGCCCTGTCATCGACTGTAGTAGGCACCAATTGTGGATAGCTATCATTCTTTTCTTCAACCTGACTTCTAACAACATTCTTAACCTGGCAGGAGGCAGATCCTGTGAACTTCCAAATAGTTCCCAAAGTAGTCTAGAATGTCAGACCCTTCAATTGAAATTTAGAAGAGGGACACACCCTTATGCAGTTACTTTTCTTAATCAGACACCTAGATTTGAGTGGTGTGCAGTTAGGGATGGCTCCAATAACAGATACAAAAAACACATTGTGCTCAAGAGAAATTGGACTGCATACTCAAAACATGATAACTATTCTAGGCTTAGTAGTCAACATAATTGGAGGGACCTATATGACCATTTAATAAGCACAAGAATCTCCATTTTGGAAATGAATAAGATATTTATATGAGCACCAAAATTATAAGGAAAGTGGCTATGGCCTTGATTTGGATTTTCTAACCATCTCGTACTAGTCGCGTGTTTCACATCCCAGGAGAAGTGGACTAGTCTGAAAAAGTAACCATTTAAGACCTCATCTACCTCACACTATCTGTATGTGCAAGCCTTGCACACATGCACCCAAGCTTAAGATGGAAAGGAAACATTGTTCTTGTATGTAAGAAGCTTATGTCAGCATTGGAAATCTATGACCATGTTACATCATTTTTGTTTGGAAGGGTGTTTACCTCTCAGGCAGAGTGATGCCTTTATCCTCCAACTCTTCTTTGAGAAGATGTAGAGTTAGTGCTATTTGATCTGTAGAAGGAATTGCCTCCTCACTACCTTCACTATCTTCATGAGTGGGATCATCTAATGCAGCAAGACGATTAAGTGTTCTCTCCTCCGTCGCTTTGTTTACCTCCTCAATTGCACTACTTACAGCGGTTGCAATTGACAAGAAAACAAGGGGCTTGGAGAAGCTCTGCCAAGCAAAATCATCATCAAATGATTTGATCAGAAAGTTGAGGTGTGCAAGGCTGGGGAACTGTGAAGCTAAAGTTTCAAATCTCATGTACCTCAGGTGAATCAACCTTAAATGAGCACTAGCCCTACCATAACACATATATTTGCCCCTCAAAGTGTGTGATCTGTATATAAAACTCAGGAATGCAAAGTCAATCACATTAGAGTGCTAAGTGGTTGCGGTTGCAGAATTCAATCATAGTTTCGGAGCTTAGTCAAAAAAGTTGGTCTCACATACATCCAAGCTTACTATAATATACGAAGATACAAATCTAGAATACATCTATGCATTTACGTGCCAAGATTAAGATCATGGCCTCCTCACTTTACATATGGTATCTTGGCAATTTTCAAACCTGCATATAGATTTATCAAATTACCTTCTGCTCAGAAGATTGGGATTTACAAGGCTGGAAACTGTGTTGTTTTTATGTACTGATCTAAACCACCACCTCTGGTAGTCACCAACATTTTGACAAAAACTTTACTGAGATAACCACATGCAAAGGAATTGTTCATAACAATACATGTTGGAAAAGGTGGAAAAAGGGTTATTGACGCAAAAATCAAAGTTCCGCTCAGAAGATTGGGCTGAGGTTAATTGCACATCAAAAGCCTCAGAAACTGTGTTATTCATGTGCAAGGTTTCCATTCTTATGTACCTATCAAAACCACCATCTGTGGCATTCACCATCACTCTAGCAACAATTTGCTCAGATAACCAACCATATGTACAGAACTATCCATAGCAACACATAGTTAAGAGGTGGAACAAAGGGCTCAAGTGATGCAAAAAACAAAAACAAAAACAAAAAAAAACCTCTGAGCATAAATCACATGTAGCTGAAATAGGAAGAGACTTACCTGTGTAGCTTCAGCAATTTGTTGGAAAGGAGACCATCGTTGCAGCCAATTGAACGGTGGAGCCTGCAGAGTGAAAAGACCTTGCAAACCCCACCAAAGAGGCCGACACCTTGCTTGTGAAATTCTCCGAATCGCTTCCAATGCTGCCACTTTGGCACCAAACAGAACAATCTGCCCTGCCGCACTTGCCAAGTTCACCCGTTTCAAAGACTTCACCGGAGCCATCGAATTCTTCCATAGCTTTTGAGGTAAGCTGGACTTCTTCTTGGTGGTGATGGTAATGTCATCATCGGAAACCATCTTCACATCCTCATCCTCCATTGCACTGCTCATGTTCTTCTTCTCTCTCAATTTTAGGTTTCAGACGTACCAATACTTTCAGAGCAGCATTGGGGTCATCCCTCTTACATCCAAAATCTGAAGCTGCAAAATCCCCCCTGCAAAAAATCACAATGCAGGTGGTATCGAGGTTTAGGATGTGCACTTACTTAACCCCAGGATTGAATGGTCCATGAGAAATTTCAAAACAAACCATATGCAAAGAAATTATCCAGAACAACACATTGTGGAGAAGGTGGAACAAAGGCAACAACAACAAAAATGCCTAAAATTAGAGTATCATCAGCATCGCATGGAGCTCAAATAGGAGGAGAATCACCTGTGTAAGTAGGTTTCAGAAGCACCAACACTTTGAGATGAGCATTTGGGGTTAACCCTCTTGCACTCCAAAATCACAATGCAGATGGATGCTTGGTGCAATGTCCTAATGATGTCAATGAGGTTTTTGATGTGCAATATCTTAACCCCGGGATTGATTGATCCATGTGAAATTATGCAAAACAAATTTACCACTTCCTAACCCCCGGGGGCTTCTTCTTGCCCTAATTTCTTCTCATTCTCCAATTCTGGTCCCATCAACACCATTCTGGTTCACTGCCAGGGATTTCCGAAATTCTCACATGCAACATGTTGATTGATTGGCTCGCCGAATTTGGTGCAAACAAATTTCAACAGAACCCAGCACCCAAAAGTCGAAGTGGAGCTTGGTGCAAGCGCATCTTGTAGTTGAAATTACAAAACTCGATTCCAGAAACCACTAAGCTACCGAATGTGTGCTACAAAAACACATGAATGTAAGCTAGAATTAGAGCATCAAAAGCGCAAGAACAAACTCCTCCACATCGGAGGGGAGTTTCACCAAGACTGTAACCTGAAATTGCACCAAAAACCAAAACCCCAGATCCACATAGGATTCAGGTTTTTGGGTGGACGCATGGGCCAATAACCCAAACTCAACTTCAGGTTTTCAAAAACCTGGGGTTTGGACCTTGGACCTTGGACCTTTTGAGTGTACAAAAACCTGGGTTTCCCACTTGCTTTCTCACTTAGGCTTCAACTTTTGGAAGTCAGGTAGATGGGTCTTAATTGGTTACTTTTCCAACTAGCCCACTTCTCTTAGAACATGAACACACGATTAGTTTAAGTTGGTTAGCAAATCCAAATGGAGGTTGTAGGCACTTTCCTTATAGTTTTCGGAGCTCATATGAGTATCTTATTCATTGTCAAATTCAAGATTATAGTGCTCATTAAATGGTCATATGGGTCCTTCCCAGTTATGTTGATTATTGAGTCCAGATTCGTCATCATATTTTGAGCATGCAATCCAATCTTTTGTAAACACATGTCTTTTTAGTGTCTTTTTTTGGAGCCGCACCAAACCATATACCACTCAAAGTGTAGGATGCCCTAATAAGAAAAGTAATTGGATAAGGTTGTCTATTTACTTCATCATAAATTGATTTTTGGGTCTTGAAAAGTTTAACCCCTAAAAGACTAGGAGGTCACATATGACTTTTTCGACAATTTTGAGGAGGGCCACAAAGTTGGGATCAATGTGAAATTGAATGCGTGAAGTTTGGGGGTTCCATCTTGTAATTTTTTACCTCGTGCCCAAAATTGGTGTTTTGAGGGCTTAATTTGATGTTTCAATGGGAAAAAACATGGTGACATGTCCATATTTTCACCTAGCACCTACTCGGATGTGTTTAGTTTGGCCAATAGAAACAAGGCCGTGCAATAGTGTGGGCAACGGGTGTGGATTGGTTTGAATGAATGACAAATAAAAGTGGAAAGGCTACAAATTAAAACGTTATCGTAAACCAATAATCGGGGACTCAAGAGGAACATGTGATAATAAATGAGAATCTTATAAGATGGTTATTATGCATACCGAGAGTGGATGCATGCTTGTCAATCTTTTGCGCAAACAATGGTACATACCAAGGGATTTTATTGGTGGAGGGTCTCTCTCTCTCTCTCTCTAACATAAATGAATCCACCTAGTATCGAAAAATAACCCTAACAAAATTCATTGCTTTAGGGTTAGGTAAAATTTACCTAACAAACATCCACCGTAGATCCGGTTTTGTGAATCTGTAGCCAAGGGCACTTACCTAATCCTATAATAAATAAAAGGGAAACCATGAGAGCCCTCTCTCAAAGGTTAAGCAACAACGGTTGTTTACCCTAAGTAACCCGCGAGATTAAGATAAGTAGTGAGGACTAAGTAAAGATGAAAGGAGTGTGTAACCTACCACAAAGCTCAATCTCACAAGGTTCAAATGGCTAAAGAATAGGTAGAACACTCGATGACAATATGTGTATTTGGTGATACAAAACGTATGATTATGTTATACATGATTGTGTGACATAGATAACAATTGGTATCTGTTATTATTCACCTCGTGTATGTTACTAACCCTCTCCGTGGATTTGGTTGGTGGCATGGGCACAAGTGAGGCAAACCCTTCACAAATTTGGCGGCACTCTTAAGTTTTGTATTTCATCTTTCCTCAAATATAGTGTGTGTATGAGGTTTAGATATTCTTCTATGATAATTTGGAATACAAAGCATTTTGATTTGAGATAGACTTTTGAGGCTATTTGACTATGTCTTGTACTCGATTTTGAACTTGACAATGTAGTGTAAACTTTGGATATGTAGCAATGGTTTCACCTAAGGGTAAAAATGGTAGAACCACATTAGTTTGTTGATCGAGTTTATTTTTAAAAGAAAATTTACTTTGAGAAAATGAGCCTACAAAGGAAAATACCAAATGAGTGGAGATGGTTAGACAAAGATTTTCCTTGAGGGATGGTCCCACCCACCCTCTCGGGTGTTGAGGGATACACAAATATGTAAGGAAATGAAATGGCCTCTGGAATGGTCCGAGACGACCCTAAACTACTGGATGATGGTGGAGGGATACCCAAATCTCAAGGAAGAGGTTGGCGGTTCGAATCCCGGCTGTGAAATCTCCTCTCTACCTGACGGAAAACTTGCCTGGTGGTCAACTGCCTCCTGTGCTTTGGCGCTGGCCTGTCGGCCTTCTGTCTCAAAAAGAAAGAAAGGAAATGGCCTCTGAAAATGAGGATGTACTAAAAGGCAATTAAACTTGAAAGTAAGCATAGACCTGCTTAATAAATGCCCAACTCTCTCTAGATCATCCATTAGTAGTGTAGAAATTGCTACCATCCATTATTATACATATTTATGAAACCTTTAATTTTGATAAATTATGTGCATCATATGTGCCACAGCCAAAACAAAATTCTCTGATCTGGTTCGATAAACTTGTGGATTTGGGATATGGCCCTCCGCTATCTATACCAATATATGTTGTGCAAATAATTCTTGTAGCAATCGATATGCTAAAACTCCATTCATACATTCAAGAGACTAATCTCACATCCATAAACAAAGCTGACGATGAAGGTGTGCACACACCTCTTCTCCTTGATTCTTTGGACCTTGCATTTTGGACGTCATTGTTCGTAACTGCTACTATAGATTCCGCTCGTACCTTGGCCAAACTTAAGACAACTCAGACAAAATTGTCCGAGGACAAGTTGGATGTTATGCAGTTAGTCCTGCTGGCCTAAAAGGTGGAGGATGATATAAAACTAACAAACAATGACGCCCTCAAAGTCGAAGTTGCTCGTATGAATATAAGTGTTGAAACAAACTCATGTGTGGACACTCTTCCACTGCTGGCCAAATGCAAAATCTCCTTTGCAGATCTAAGTGTTTTTGAGGATTCAACAAGAACATTCAATCTTGCTAAATGAAAAAAATAGAATAAAATTATAGTTGTAAGTAAGGGTCTAGTAGTTCCAATCAAACCATCCAAGTGTGTAGAGGTGATGGTAGCAGATTTCCAGCATAGAATGTGGGCAATAGACAATACAAATATAATGACACGCATTTCGATCCCAACATGGAAGATATAGGCTGGTTTTTTAGATCAAGAAATTAAATATTACAAAATATAAACATTAAATTACATAGGAGTTTTAAGAGCACATATTGACCTAATGCATACTTTTGCACTCACAATGTTTGATCATGCCAAACGTACTACCTTGGAAATGAAACTTCATACCAAGCAAGATCTACCTACTAGCCACAATCGCAAAGACTCACATTTGTCAGAAATGCGAAATGTAGAGATGCTATATATGCGATGTTTTTGCAATCTTAGGGTCGCTAATGGATGCAAGGGATCCATAATTTGGTTTGATCATACCGTTTAGACAATGATGAATAAGTTAGAAATATTTTTCCCTAGTTGCCCCACTTCCGTTGCAAGATTTGCGGCATTCATAATCTAGCTACGAGAATTGACAAGAGTAGCAGTGAAAACAATAATTGTCTTCCACACATGAAAGAACAGATGATCAATGCAACAATCCAACTTTCTGAGAGTCCTAACCAATGTTTGCTCATGAACATTACTGATATTCTTATTGCTAGCAAGATTGAAAAGATTGCTTAAGGGACCTAAGTTCCCTCCCCTCCTTTCTACCTTTTCTATTGCTTGGGTCTTCTATTGCTCTTATATACGTTGTGCTTAAGTCAATTGGATAATAAGTTGCAAGATTATAAAAATATGTTGTAAGGATAAATAAAAAACATACAAAATTAAAAAAAATGATGACATAACCAAAAAAACAATAAAACAAACAATACAACCACTACTTAATCATACCTTTCATTGCCCCTTTCTTTCATTGGTCATTGCTATTTCATTTCTAAAATGTCTATGGAGCTTCCCACAATAACAACCCCAATTGGGAACAAGGATCAATAAACAAGTGAAAGAGAACATTTGAATGCCCAACAACTACAACAACATCATAACTATCATCAAATTTTGTAGATCTCTTGCATATCAAAGTATGTAGTAGTGGGTTATTTTCCATTATGGGAATTTTTTTGAAAAATTTGACAAAAAGTCAAAATTTAAGAAAGAAAAGCAAACAGAAAAAAAATTAAATTAAAAAAAAATGAAGAGCATGAGTCAAGAGAGTCTTTTCTTTTGTGATGAGAAACTAGTCAAGGAGTGACAGTTGGAGCTTTACAAGAGAATTGATAGCGCACTTGGGATCACACACTCTCAAGGAGGTCAGATTGATACTTGCATTTTTTGGTCAATCCTTGCACAAAAAATCAGAGCTCACCTGAGAGCTTTGTGTTGTATGTTCTTCGTTGATTTTGGGTTGTGGGTTGGAAAGTAGGAATCATATTCCTCTGATCTCAACCTCCGGGGGACAACAAAAACACTTTGAAGGTAGAGCTTCTGGTCAAGATTTCTCACCTTTGTTTCTGATGTTTTGGGTTGTTAGGGGTTTTACAAGGGTTTTTGAAAGTTTTGAGATTCTGAGGCTTCAGATTTTGAGGCTTTAAGAAGCTAGAATCTCGGCAAGTGATCTTAACCTCGGAGGGTAAAAATATGGCTCCCAATTTTATCGTTACATTCTTTCTAGCTTCAAGAATAAAATTTTCAAGATTCAATGTCCTTGATTGCATACATAAAGCATAGTTGTATATATCAAGCTCACATTAGTGGACATCTCATTGTTGTCTGCCTTTGGACATGAAGCCTTCTTCCATCTACCAACATTCAATTGAAGAGGTGCGCTCCAAATGGAAGCATTCTTAGGTTATTCAAATTACCCAAAATTATTCCAGCGGCTACTCAAGAATGTTATGATGTTTTTATGCATTATCCTGCTATTTCTCTTGAAATAACACTCCCACCTCACACTAGCTGGATTATCCTCACTACACTTGTGTTTTTGGGTTTTTGAGATTTTTGAGATATTTGGACATGAAGCCTTCCTCCATTTACCAAGACTCAATTAAAGAAATTCACTCCAGATGGAATAATCCTTAGGTTACCCGGATTACCTAAGAATCATTCCATTTGCATAGGCTACTCAAGAAATTTCTGATGTTTTCTGCATTGTCCAGCTCTGTCTCTTGAAGAAACAAATAGTCACACCTCACATAGCTTTTGGGTTTAGTCTATGTCCCCTCAGTTTTTGGGTTAAGGCTTTATGAGCTCTACAGTTGTGTTTTGGGTTTTTGAGGTTTTTGAGGTTTTTGGATAACCTAAGAATTATTCCATTTGCGCCCCGGGAGACTACATAGGCTACTTCAGAATGTTATGATGTCTTTTTGCATTGTCCTCCTCTGGCTTTCGAAGAAGCAATCACACCTCACATAGCCTTTGGTTTAGTCCTTAGTTTTTAGGTCAAGGCTTATCAGCTCTTGTTGTGGTTTAAGTTTTTGAGATTTTTGACGTTTTTGGGACTTTTGGATCAGGAATGGCAATGGCTGCCATGTGCCGCCCTGGCATGATGGTGATGATGATGACAACTTCAACCCCAACCTCGTTCTCCAGCACACCAAATTGCAATGCACTCCCTGTTTTTCGCCCATGTGCAGGGTTAAGGATTGATTTGAGAAGTGCTATATCTCAAAATCATCGCAACGAAATTTTGCAACAACAAATTCGAAGCTTGGGTGGTAAAAGAAGAAGAAGTAGTAGGAGTGTGGTGAGGGCAGGATTACCGGTTGTCTCAAGCATTCCAGTAGTTGGGCCTCTGGCGAACGCGATTTTCAATCCTGTCCTTCTCTTCATTGTTTATGCTGCGGGAGGTAAACTCTTTCAATCACCTACAATGCGTTTTGTGCATTTTAAGCAGTTTTGAATTTGGTTGTCTTCTTGAAATCCTGAACCTAATGGGTATGAATTTGGCATCTTAAAACTCATCCCATATGGAGGCAAATAAGGGAAGTGATCAACTTGAATTAAGCATGTGTTGATGCATGTAAGAATAAGGATAAGAATTGGGCCTTCTGAATCCTGTGTTTGAAGTTGAAAGGCGTTGCAATTTGAAATGTTCTCGACTGTTTTGCCAAATAATAGACGTGACTGACACTATGAGTAGCAGTTTTTGATACTTCCACACATGCGTTGATTCGTGCATGTCCTCTTGCATTTGAAATGCCCAAATGTTGTCGTAGAGTATCTTACCTGATATCTGGAAATTACGGTCCTTAGGATTTCAGAAAACTACACTAAACATATGATTTTGGTTGGCTTGCACTATTTCTCATTGACCCACATCAATTGTCATGCAATTATTGGGTTCTTTGCAGCCTACAGGTTCTACTCCGGTTTCCAAAGAACAACCTATGATAACTCTCCAACCACCAAGCTTAGTATGACCGCTCTTTGGCCAGGTTAGTATCTCAATCACTTTGTATCCATCACAAACCTTTAAATTTTATATATCATTGACACCGATTTCCCATTGATTCAATCACACCAAACTACATTAACATTGAATCAAAGTCTACAAAACATAGGGGTGCAGTTTTCATCTTTTGTTTCTATATTTTATAGGTGCAAGACCTCAAATGTTGAATTTTAAGCTCAATAATTGGTGAATGAATCATTAGCTAAATGTTGAGTTAGCACTGAAAAGATATTAAAACCTGAAGGGCTACCTATGCACTTTGTATCCATCACAAACCTATCAACACTGATTTCCCATTGATTTCAATCATATCAAACTACAGCAACAATGAATTAAAGTCTACAAAACATAACATTGTAATTTTCATCTTTTGTTTCTATATTTTGAAGGTGCAAGACCTGAAAGGTTGAATTACAAGTTGAATAAATGGTGAATGAATTGTTGGTTAAATGTTGACTTGCCATCTGTGTGTGTTGTGTTGCAGTACTATTTCTGGCATCGAAAGCTTATCGTAGCAACTTCAAGAAAGCTGTTTCCTAATTTGCAAGGTTTTCTCGTACTTGAAGTTGCCATTTTGACATCAGGCCCCATCGCAAGTAAGCCTATTGTCAAACCAGGAAAAATCTTTATTGGCAATGACAATATTCTTGCACCATGTTGTATTGCTCCATTTGTAGGCGCAAGAATTACTGCATTCATGATGTAGAATGAAATCGTGACTACTGCACAAAGTGTAAAACACTGTAGTAAATGGCCCATTCTTGGAGATTCTTTTCTTACAAGTACTTTGTTTCTCGCTATATCGGCCCTCCTACAAAATGCACAAGTTACACTACATAGTCCATTAATTGTGGACTACAGTAATTCTCTAGAGCCCACATTGATTTTCAGCTCGCTTCAAATCTCTAGTTTAGAATTAGTGTGGGCACATTCATTGCTTTTCTAGGAAACTGATGTGGGTGCATCTTTTGTTTTATGTTGCTTTTGATGTAAAGTGATTATTTTACTGTACGTAAGGTGTTAGCCGGAAGTCTCGAGGAAGACTGAGGCGAAGACCTAGGATCTTGGACTCACATTATTATCCATCCGGATCAAACAGTTAGAGTGGCCCACATTGATTTCCACACACACTAATAGGACTATTTAGTGTACTTCCCACTCAATGGCATTAAGTGCTTGAGTATTTGGAATCCATTGTTTGTTCACTCAAATTGAAGTTGTGGGACTTCTCAACTTCAACTCATGTTAAAATAGGGATGCCCATATATGTTTTGGAAAGCTTGAACAGCGATTGCACAAGTTATCACACACCCGCCATTCCAATGGCAACATGTTGAGTGGACAGTGTGGGGATGATCCAGGAGTTTCATTTATATGCATGGGTGTAACGGGCTGGGACGGGCATGGGCCCATACGAATATTCGTACATTTAACTAGCTTGTCTACAACATTTGTATGATTTAAGAAAGTTGAGTGCTTGCAAAGTTGTGTGTTGTGTACATTTGCTTTAAATTTCTACTCAAAATATAAATAAATTTGGATAATGGCACGACAGGTTTCTAAGGTTAGTGTGTTCTATCCAATTTGATTTCTTGAGCATATTTTTAATTTGATTCCTCTTATGTGGTCAAAATGACAACATTCAAGGGAAGGTCAAAGTGCACTGACCCAATAAAATTTTCAGTAGAGTTGACTCGAGGAAGTTTTCACTAAAGATCCCAATGGACGTTTTTGTTCAAAAGTTGGTAAATTTGGCCCCAAAACAACTAATTTAGGATCTCCTGATGTTCTAAGTCGTCTCCAACTAATCGAATCCAACAGCATCACGGTTGAACAAAATGTGAGTTTCGCTCCGAGTCATCAATTTGTTTCATATTCCCCACATATTCTTAGGGTGGGTTATGACCAAAGGGACTCTAAACCCAAGCAATTTTATTGGTCAAGAGCAAATAATTGGACCCAAGCAATTTAGACTAGAATTTGAGACCAAAATATGACAATATGAAACGGCATTAATGTGGCATTGTGTTTTGAGCAAATCTTGTTGGCCCTAACTCAAGAAATTACTCCACTTATTAGAGAAACCAAACTTGAAGCTTTGCATCTGAGAGTAAGATACATGAAGGGGTGTTTTGGACCCCAAGCTTCGTGAATCATAACTTAATGTAATCCCACTTTTAGTGAATTCAACGCTCTAACGTAACCCCTAATTTCCCAAGCGACCCATTTTGGGTTGATGGATGATTTCTTCCCTACATTAACCTCACCTTACTCATTCACTTGCAATCAAAATAGCCATAAACATCAAGCCAACATGGATGTCACGCATAGACACATGAGCTGTGTAGTTTGGAGATGATCAGAATGTGGGGAAAAATGTCAAAGTGGGAAGTGTCATGGCTTTATTGTGTTGGGAGCTCATGTGAGGGTGTTGACTCCAATCAACGGTTGCCACTCCAACACAAACTTTGCATGAACATCAGTAATGTTTATTTTGGTAAAACTGGTTAATTATGTTCATGTAAAAACGGCCTTTGTGCTCACATCAACCGGTTGGTTTAACATACGGACACTCTCTAATTTATAGGGAATTCGTTGCATATATGTGGTTAGAAATATGAGATAGTTACATGCTCCAAATCCAAGATGACTAGCCTCTTGTACTTTGCACACGTTGGCATGGGAATTTATGGAGGTTCTCAACTATTGAATTATTCCCATCTAGTGGATCACACGAACATTCCGCTCAATTTTCAAGTAACTTAGTATTGGTCAAAGGACCTTTTTGGGGCATAAAACATGGCGTTTTCTTGTGCATCCTTTCCTTCAATCGTAATAATTTTAAAATCCAAGGGGTTATTCATGCCCAATTTTGTCCCTCAAAACAACTCATCTCCCATGTTTCAAGATTCTACGGATAAACCCCGATTTAACCTAAAAACTTGTCCATGAAAATCCCACGACCAACATCAAAGTGAAATGCACTCAAAACAACCCTCTCATAGGCTTGGGAAGTTAAGGGTTCAATTTGCCTTTGTCTCGATCCAATGTTTATGCCTTCGACCAACAAAGAGGGGATTTTAGAACTGCTAAGCAATGACCAACGTTGTCCAAAAGCTCAAGAAGACTCTCCATCTTAAAATAGTTTGTGTTCAATACAAAACTTGATCCCATGATGATGTCAGTATGCACATAGTGCTAAAAAATGACAGTGCTATATTATTATTATTATTATTATTATACACAACACCTTAACCCACCAAGAGTTAGGTTAGGTGTTACCAAGATGACCTCCGAGTCAAGCCCAAAGGAAGTTTGCAATGTTGGACTTTCACCAGTTCATGAGCAGGTTTGAACCCATGACATTGTGGCACCAAACTAAAGGGACGTGTATAAAAGGAATTGTCATCCTTGGATTCAAAGACATTGATGCTACATTGAACGCATGGTATTTACCTTTTAGTATTGTCACATTGTACAAGAAATGTGGCCTTTGTGTTCACATATTGGAAGGCAATGCTTATCAAAAGACAATACATTCTTGATTGTTTGGGACATAGTTACCTTTTAACAATATTGAATGTTTACAATATCATGTTTATTGTGTGTGTATCTTGTGTGTGGCATATCTTGTAATGATAAACTCAACATGTTATGGCAACTCATACTTGTGCTTAAGGTACAAAGTAGGGATGGTTTGGGTCTTAGTCATGACATTGTTGTTTTAAAATACATAAAAATAAACAGTTATTAGACGACATGCAACCTCACTTGGCCTAATGAATCATCCCAAGGTCCGTTAATTTGGGCACTAATAACTAATTGGTTCAATATGCAATCAAACTCGCTAAGACTAAGGGCTAAGGCCAAAGGCCAATTACCAAAGTGGTGATTTATCTATCTATCTATCTATCCGGCCTTTTTCATCTAGCCAATGAAACTAATCCTGAGCGTTTAACTCACACCTAAGGCTTGAATATTTTATGGGAGGTTCAATCGATTATAATAATGTTGAGAACTCTCCATTCCAACAAGGAACAATTGTTTTTCCCTCAAATTTTGTCACATGACATGTTATGTTGGTTAAAACCCATTTGAATCCTACGTGAAAACTACATTCATGACGTATTTAAGTAAATCTAGACACATTTTTCAAAATATGGACTTTTTGATTGCTTCAATTTTGTGGGCCAATAAATGTTGAATATTGAAAATACAATCAAAAGAACTACTATAAGATTATCATAATCAACTTTGCACGTTCTGTTGGAGGATCTTACCATATAATTTTATTGTAAGAACCTATGATAAGATTTAGCATGTTGTAATTCTGGACTTGGATTTAGTCTAGTTTTACTTAAATATGAGATATTCCGGCACTACAGCAAATATGATATTTAGTGTCACTTACTATTTGGAGTTACACAATGCTATATCTTTTTAATACTGATGTAACGTTCTACCAAGTAGAGTTGTTAATGGTTTGTAATGTCCAAACAACCAATTTGACATTTGGTGGTAAAATATAAGATATATGGTAAATAGATATAGCATTGCGTCATTCCATATAGTAAATGACACTAAATACAATATTTAGTGTAGTAATTTTGAAATAAAGCACCCTCTACGATGCTTTTACATAACTTGAAACTTTTAGTAACAAATGCTACTTTCTCTTGACTTTTGAGGGGTTGCAAATCATGCACATTAGAGTTATCCTTTGAGTCAATGAAACTTTATGTTGGGAGTTCATAACATTATTCAGATCCATAACAGTGTTATGTGGGACCGACAATATTCTATGGAATATTCCCATGTTAGTATAATGCGGGGAATACTCTGTGGACTATTGTCAATCCCACAAAACATTGTTATGGATCTGAATAATGTTATGTTGGCCTCTTGTGATCTTCTATTAATTGTTATGCATAGAATATCAATAAATTTCTTCCACTCGTTTTGCTTGCACGAAGGTAGTGTTCAATCTTGAATGAAGAGCAACTTGTTCTAGTTCGTTGAGGGCCAAACTCATTTTTGCCTTGATCTTCACATGCCATAATGATGCCCTGATCACACCAAACTGAAAGTGCATTTTATGTAGGTGAATTAGTCTCCCATAATGACTTTCATGGTGGGCCATTAGTGTCCGACCTATATGATGGCACCGGAGATCAATGTTCAAGATTGAAGTCTTCAATGCCCTTCAAACGCGATTTGGCCCTTCAAAATATACCTCTCTCAAAACAACCCTTCAAAATGCAACCCCAAATTGAAAATGAAAACGTCACTTGAAATCCTCAATATAATTTGTCCGCCACAAAAACCAACAAGTGTAGGGCATTGTCACTACAAGAAGTGGAGTTAGATGGTTGATTCTTAATTCTTCACTTTGTATTGGAAACATGTACCATATAATTCATGCACAAGTGTAATATGAGTTTTGTATTTCATTTCTATATTCTTGCATTGACGTCTTGGGTTTGAACCAGCCCTTCATTTGAAGAGCTAAAATTTGAGAGCCCTTCAAAATGAAACTCATATGAGGGCTTCAATCTTGAACACTACCGGAGATGGTCATAACATGCCCTCTAACGTCCACGTTTGGATGCGTGTCCGACATGTGGGGCCCATGCCCAAAACTTGTGGTTTGTCCACATGGCCCAACTTTGATGCCCCGTAGCTCTTTTTAGCCACTGGGGAGGTAAGGCAGCCAAGAGAGTAGTTGTACATCACAACAACAAAATGTTGAGTAAACCGAGATGTTGATGTGAACAACTTGGCATCCGGCTGTGGTGACATCCCCAACTATTTCACATCCGAAAGTTGACGGAAAGTTGGTGTGATCGGGGCATGAGGTTGACCCTCAATGAACAAAAATAGAATGTCATTTGTTCAAACCTCCACATTACCTCCAACACATCCACCAAAAGCTTCCCGAACATGGAAGATGTTGTATGAAATGGGTATGAGATACAACCTACTTCCGACAAAAAGTCTTGTGGAGTTAGAGGATTAATGTTATAGAGTACAAAAACGCTTTCCAAAGCACCATCATGTAGGAGTCATTGACCACTACTCCGAAAGCATTGATTTCATAACCAACTTTCAACTAAAGCTACACAATGTAAGGATCACCCGTGAAGAAGCATCAAAAACCATCCATGCGTACAAGCGCATTCTCCGGAATCAACGGTAAATCCATAAGACTAGAATGACAAGCTTGAAAGATTAGAAATAAAAGGACAAAACAAAAGAACATCACATGCAGAGCCTTGCATTGGGCGCCCATACCCATGCCCATGGGTTTAATGTGGGCATGGGTGTCGATAATATGATAATGGGTGGCCATGGGTGGGCACGGCATCCCAGTGGGTATGGAATGGGCATTGCTTCCAAGTGGGCATGGGTGGGAATTTGAAAGGGGCCTTGTCTTTCCTAATCATGTCATGCGTAGCACATTCAATTTTGTGTATCCCAGCATCTAGTTCAAAATCATAATGCAATTTTTCCGATGCTGGCAATACTCTCACCCCAAAACGCTCGGGTTGAAGCATGCGATAGTCAATGACCTTTTATTCCTACGATCAAATCAAGACTTGTAGTCCTCATAAACGTAATTCCTTCTCCCAGGCACACATCCTTAAGTTTATAGGCACAGGCTTGGCACTGGTGGGCACGGCATTGGTATGGGTTGGGCATGGGTGGGCAAAGGTCGTAGCTGATATTAATGGTCTGGGCATGGGTGGGCAAAGGTCGCAGCTGATATTAATGGTCTGGGCATGGGTACAACTTCAATTGACAATGCAGGGCTCTGATCACAAGTATAACTGCAATCCCAATGACAAGGTTATTGGGGGGGGGACAAATAAATCAAAAATAAATCAAAAAATCCAATTTTAAATTTAATTTTTTTAAAAGTTTATTGATGTAAGATAATTTGTTCCACACTAATTTATTGACATTTCACACTACTTTGAATAGATTACCACTACAACAAAGTACAACTTCTTCTTCTTCTTCTTCTTTCCTTTTTAATTTTTTTTTTTTACTTTGGTTGCTATACAGATGAATAAATAAAATCATGAGTGCTCATGCTATGGTTTTAACTCATGGTAATTTGCATGAGTAGAGAGGTAACCTATTCCCAAAGACAACTTGATTACACGTATTCGTGTAGGGGGAGTCAAGGATGCAAAAATCAACATTGCAAATAAGGGCCTTGGGCTCGAACTACATGATGTCATTTTAACATTCCACACCATATTCTATCATAGTGTTATACCCTTGTGTTAGGTAAATAATTCATAAAAAAATCTTATGGCTCATCAATATTGATGAGCAGTTCACTTTTGAACATCTTTGAACATCTTGGAAGCATTTTATAACATTGTTAAGTAGTGTACGCACTAATCCTTTTTCTGATTCCATCTATAAATATTTTATATGAGTCATATTTGACCTAGCATTTCTAATATGGTAATAAATTGTCCTTGGTTTTTTTTTGAGACAAAAGGCCGACAGGCCAGCGCCAAAGCACAGGAGGCAGTTGACCACTTGGCAAGTTTTCCGTCAAGTAGAGAGGAGATTTCACAGCCGGGAATGGAACCGCCAACCTCTTCCTTGAGATTTGGGTACCTCTCCACCATCATCCGGTAGTTTAGGGTCATCTCGGACCAATTGTCCTTGGTTTTTGAAGATGGCACTTGTAGGTGAAACACGTAGCCAGCAACCCACTCAACTTGGTGTCAAGCACAGACTGCGTTCAGGATGAACCATGTGAGCTCGGGGCGATCACCCCCCCTTACGTTTCGTAACCACGTGCGAACAAAGTTTGCTACCCCTATTTTATATGCCATAGATAATTTTTAAAATTATGATATTTTTCTACATATACATAACCATTGATAAGATCTTTTGCATGTCTTTTTTGAAATTTTTAGTCATCTTCATTTTCGTAGTAATTGTTTTAGTTTAATTCTACGTCATTCTAGTTAGAAACGGTATGTTTTATAAAAACAAAAGATCATCAAATTTGGTTATCATTTTTTACTATGCAATAGATACCATGTATATCTACTCATGAAAACAAAATTGATAAAATTTTGACCCATTTTGGTGATGCTTTTTAGAAAAATTAGATTTTTTTTGTTCGCATGTGGTGTTCAACTGGACAATGGAGTGCACCCCCTGGACACGTGACCTACCGCAAACTTAAAACTACCTAGAATGTAACATTGTGAGCCCACGGCGCTCATACCTTTCAAGTCATTGATTGCCATGAGTGTTGGAAACGACTCAATCAAGAAGGCGACAACACGGGGGAGGGGTCACTCCATTGTCGAGTGAATACCATGTGCGAGACAATTTTGCTACCCTATATTATATGCCATAGGCAATTTTTAAAATTATGATTTTTTTCTACATATATATAACCATTGATAATATCTTTTGTATATTTTTTTGAAATTTTTAGTCATCTTCATTTTTGTAGTAATTGTTTTAGTTCAATTCTGTGTCATTCTAGTTAGAAACGGTATGTTTTATTAAAAAAAACAGATCATCAAATTTGGTTACCATTTTTGACTATGTAATAGGTACCGTGTATATCTACACATGAAAAAAAATTGATAAAATTTTGACCCATTTTGGTGATGTTTTTAGGAAAAAGTATATTTTTTTGTCTTGCATGTGGTATTCTACTTGACAATGGAGTGACCCCCCGTGGGCGACAATAGCTTGGTAACAACATGGACAAAGGTCAAAATGGAGCTTAAAGAAACCCCAATTCAACATTCACATAGCAAGGCCCATTGCATACAATACATTTGATTTGGTTTTGAGAATAATCCCCTATTTATTTTGCAAAAATCTCATGTAATCATACCACATTCGACAACAACTTTGTCCCAAATCTGATGGTTTCATCCGTTTTTGTGATTTCTTTTGGGATTTTTTGACCATTCTATCCACAGAAATACAATGAAATGTTTTATTTAAAAAAATCATAATCGCAATTTGATGACAAATACTCGAATAAAAACAAAGAAGAGCTCCGTAATGATGAGAGAACATAACATTTGGCCCATGGGCATTGCTCATGCTCCAATCACACCAAACTTTCTGTCCAATTCTAGCCATGAAATTGCTGGGGATTATGTTGAGAAATAGATGTTGGCCCACCACTTTTCACACTATTACAGCCGGAGATGCCGACGGATGGTGCCAGAAGCGGTCAGTGTGATCAGCCCCTCAGTGTGGCCGGCACCTAGGGGCAAAGATGCCATCACTACTGCAACATGTATGAATCAAGATATAACTTCATACTAATTTTGACAAGGTGGAAAGCGATTAGCATCGTTGTAGGTGGTAGTAAGGGCATTAATTAGCCTTGATTTGTATTGGCCCGACACCCAAACAATAAACTAAGCCAAGCCAAACAACACATTGTCGGTGGCCTTCTATCACTAGGAATTTGACTCGGTCAATGCATGCTCTAACGCATTCACATCAACGGTGTGGAGCCGGGGGGGGGGGGGGAACACACCCCCTTGAAAAATGTTATGAATGGCTTCGGCCTAGATTTGGACTTGTTGATCGTCGTATACTAAGGGCCGGTTCACACTAGGTCCCAAGTCCTAAGTCCCAACTCACTTGAGGTTGGTTCATGTAATCTCAGTTGTTGAGAACATGGAAGTTGGGACTTGCCACGTCACACAAGGTCCCAAGTCCTAACTCCCAAGTACGACATGAATGTCTGCATGGCACCACTTTTGGGAGGAGAGGCTTGGGACTTGTGTTGGGAGTTAGGTTGAGCACAAAACTAGACCCAACTTGCAACACAAGTCCCAAGAATTTGTGTGCATAAAATAATCAATATCGGACATCAATGGATATAAACCATACTTTATGGTTTCTTGAGGCTCGAATGTTGGGACTGTGCCTCCATGTTGCACTTGACATGAGTGGGACTTGGGACTTGGGACCCCTTGAGAAGTGGCCCTCATTGTGTGTTTAGGGCCACTTCACACACAAGACTAAGAGCCCGTGACCAAATCACTTCGAGCACTCTCATTGGTGGAAAAGGGGGAGCCGGTCCAAGTTCACTTCACACTACGCTTGAGGGACCAACGGAGTATGTGAATGCAAGATGGATGTAACGTCTACATGGATTCCTACATGGCATCAAATGGATCATGTTTCATGGTCACTTGGACTATTTTCAATAACCACATCGTGGAGGTAGACCTAACACAAAACCAGGAGACCATGGCACTCTGAAAGCTCACAACCGTTGGTTTATTCTATTTTATCTTCTTCTTCTTTTTGACACAAATTAACATTTATTCTATTTTATCATATGTGAGGACCCGCATGAATAAAAAATTATTGAAATAACATTTGGTTGAGGGCCTAGTCACATATGACTTCACACTACAGTTGAGGGTCCATGACCACACTACATACTTCTGGAGGTGTCTTGGGATGGCCTTTGGACACTTTCTTTTGGGCTCTCACAATTTCATGGTCACGGCATTTGGCTCGTGTGTGAAGTGGCCCTTAGTATCCCAGGAGATGTGGGTGCAAGGCTAAAAACACCCTATTTAGGCCCACTTACCGTTAGTTGCCTTAGTTTTGAAAGCAATGAACCAGTTGAGTTTGGGAAATGACCGATTGACGTTATTGGACTTTAGGAAAATCATCTATCAATTTGGAAGAATCCATGGAATATATCTCATGTTAACACATGAAAACTGAAAGATCACAACTTGTAAGGTAGAAATGCCCAAACCGATTAACCACCCTCTACATGTGCAGTAGACCACCATCAGAATAGTGAAGTGCCATTTCTGAAACCGATCATGGCGAGGCTGGCCACTTCAATGCGTGTACACTTAGTTTAGCCAAATTTAGTCATGTTTAATGTACTCATGAGTTAACCGGTTTAGGTGATGTTCTATATGGAAATGCAGATTACCATGCTCGGTGTGAGTAGAATCTAGTGAACGAGTAGGGATTTGACAAAAGTTCCACTTTGAAATATTGTAATTTTTTTTGTACAAGGCAAAAAAATATGAAACAACTTGCATTCTTCATGAATCCGTCTCTTCTATCTTGGAAAAATATCTCATGATTGTAAGACCATATCTTCAATGTGAATCACCTTATTTTCACGGGTTATGGTATTTCTACCTTAACCGGTTGGACTTGGAAACACGAGGGTTTTGACCGACCATGCCCAAAAATCTCCCTAGACATCGTTTTGAACGCTCACCATTTCTGAAGCAGCCGACCGACACCAAGTCCGTGCTTATCAAAAGCCAGCTAGGGTCTCAAGACCGGCGTGACGTGGCAACGGCATCACGGTTGACTAATCCAAAATTAGGTAGAAATCGGCTATCGCCACATGTCAACTACCTCCACTCATTATACCACGTAGAAGTTAGACAGCATTTATGATGCATTGCATGAAGCCAAATCAACACACGAAAACTTAGCAAGTTCAACACATGACACGTTGCCCTAAACACCTTCTCACCGAGGGGCCGTTGACATGGACTAATTAATATCTTTTCCCTTTTTCTTTTCTTTTTATCCCCATTCACCTAACCCCGGGCGGTGCCACCTCATCACCAACGAGGTATGTGTGTCCCTCCTATTTCGGGCACTTCCAACTCCACATAAGGTAGAAGCGCTTACCATGGACACTTTCGAGAGCGCTATGGCCCCTTACCTACCAAAACAATTTACCCAATATTTTATTTGGAATATTAGTTACGTTATGAGTATAACGACATTACAATCACATGAATTGAAGCATACTTTATTTCTATAGAATTGTTCAAAGTTGCAAACTTCGTTTGATCCTTCCTAGTTATATAGGTTCCTCCCAAGTGGACAATGTTGATCGTTAACATTTTGTCACTTTCAACCGATGAACTGTGTTTTTAATCCTTAAGAATAATAGGTTTAGTATTCACGTTGAAGTGCATTGGTGTCAGAATTGGGTCAGTGACGGAACTGGGACATTTTTACCTTACAATTGTCACCTTGGATCGACTTTGGATCAAATTGGGAATTGGCTCGTCTGGTCAACAATTGTATACAACATGAATTATTATTTGAAGTTTTGGAATCGAAGTGAAGATACAAAAATTTACAATAGAGCAAGGCTCTCTCTCTCTCTCTCTCTACGACACCTCGACTATACGACGCATTTCCCGTCGACCAAGATTTTTAGTGTAAATTTATCTCCATGATACAATTACGATGTTTGTAATACGGAAATTTTTAGACCCGAATTTCCATATAATAGAGGTAATTAATGTGCATAAATGGTGGGACCCATACTAGGATCCGCCTTGGGATTGGAGATTTGTTCCAAGTACATAATGAATACATGAATGGGTTAACTTACCTTACTTCACGTTAATTGTTTAAACCTTCGGATATCCGAATGTCCAAGGTTCAATGTATATTCATTCGATTTATCCATAAAAGGTTCAAGGTTTAATGTCCGAATGTCCAAGGTTTAAACAATTAACGTGAAGTAAGGTAAGTTAACCCATTCATGTATTCATTATGTACTTGGAACAAATCTCCAAAGTTCAATGTATATTCTGGAACCTGGTTTAAACCTTGGACATTCGGATAATACAACACTTTCTTGCATGACCAAACATGTCATATTAAAGAGGGAGAACAATAGCAAGGAAATTAAGAACTATAAATTAGCATTGGATTACGGTCCAATTTTTGTGTTGATTCTTTCTCTTGACCCTTCTCTCAAGCATGCCTTGGGGTCGATGAGGTGTATTATCAAGTGTAGTATGATTGTTATCAATGAATAATTGTCATTTGAGAATAAAAATAAAAACATAGAGTGGTGTCTATAATTTGAGCACGTAGTCAACTAATATTTTAAGTAAAATTTGGACCAAGTCCAAGTCTAGAATCACAACACATCAAATTCTATTGTATGATCCTCCAACAAAATTGTATAGTAGGATCATTTGATAGAATATGTAGAGCTAATTTTGATAGTATTATAGTACTTTTGTTATTATATTCTTGTTACATATCATTCTAAATATTCAACATTGAAAAAGAGATATTTGATATTTTTCCATCATACTTTAATATCATAACTTTCAAGCAGTCATGTAGAATTCACTTATATGTCCATAGAATTGAAACACCCAAAGAGTCCAGATTTTGAGAATATGTCCACACCTACTTAAACACGAATCAATGGATGGGGAGAACTAACCCACTAGTTACAAATGAACTGGTTTAGTTTGAGAAATAACTTATTGAAGTTCAAGACTTCATGAAAATTATCAATCATTTTAGAAGAATCTATGGAATATGCCTCACTTGAATAAAGAAAAACTAAAACACCACAACACGTTACTAGTTGGACTAGGAATCACTAGGATTTTGACCGATTATGCCCAAAAATCTCCCCACACACTAAGGGTCACTCCACACACAAGATTGAGAGCCCATGACCATTACACTTCAAGCACTCTCTTTGGTGGAAAAGGCGGAGCTGGTCCAAGTTCGCTTCCCACTAAGCTTGAGGGACCAACGGAGTATGTGAATACAAGATGGATGTAAAGTCTACATGGATTCCTACATGGCATCAAATGGATCATGTTTCATGGTCACTTGGACTATTTTCAAAAACCACCTCTTGGAGGTAGGCCTCACACAAAACCGGGAGACCATGGCACTCCGAATGCTCACAACCGTTGGTTTATTCTATTTTATCATGTGTGAAAACCCGCATGAATGGATATTCATTGAAATAGCATTTGGTTGAGGGCCCGGTCACATATGACTTCACACTACACTTGAGGGTCCGTGACCACACCACATGATTTTGGAGGTGTGTTGGGATGGCCTTTGGACACTTTCTTTTGGGCTCTCACAATTCCATGGTCACAGCTCTCGGTTCATGTGTGAAGTGGCCCGGACATAAATTTATCCAATCTCTTCATAACATATATAAATATTTTTGGTACCCGTTCTTTCGAGACTACAAATCTTATCGGTCTTCGGATTAAGAGGAGTGGCCCACACAATCTACGCATGCATGAAGGTGCCAAAAACACAAGACAAATGAGTTCAATACGCGACACCTTGCCCTTAAAACCTTGTCAACAACTCACGAAGGGCCCAGAGTCACATGACTTGTTTAAGCTACACATTTAGTGTATTTTTCCTTTTCTTTAAGTTCGTGCAACTAGCCACCTCATCGCCATTATCTCTGACAGCCTACTACGGTGGTTCCAAAGAAATGCACATGTGGTGAGTTGAAAGTTATGGAGAGTCATCCAACGAGCTCAGGACGCTGAGTCATTGGGCTAAGTTTTCCCAGTCATGACTTTCCACCCGCGCAACTAGATGCATAATTATCGCTGAGGTGGCATGCCCTTCCTGCCAGCCATCCCGTGACTCACCAAAACCTTCGAACCCCCCCCCCTTCTTTCCTAACCTAATTCGGGCCGGTTTAGGGCCACTTCACACACCAGCCAAGAGCCGTGACCATGAAATTGTGAGAGCCCAAAAGAAAGTGTCCCATGGCCGTCCCAAGACACCTCCAAAATCATGTAGTGTGGTCACGGACCCTCAACTGTAGTGTGAAGTCATATGTGACTCGGCCCTCAACCAAATGCTATTTCAATGAATAGTCATTCATGCGGGTCCTCACACATGATCAAATAGAATAAACCAACGGTTGTGAGCATCCGGAGTGCCATGGTCTCCCGGTTTTGTGTTAGGCCTACCTCGAAGAGGTGGTTTTTGAAAATAGTCCAAGTGGCCATGAAACATGATCCATTTGATGTTATGTAGGGATCCATTTGATGTTATGTAGGAATCCATGTAGACTTTACATCCATCTTGCATTCACATACTCCGTTGGTCCCTCAAGCATAGTGTGAAGCAAACTTGGACCGGCTCCACCTTCTCCACCTATGAGAGTGTTGGAAGTGAAATGGTCATGGGCTCTCGGTCTCGTGTGTGAAGTGGCCCTTAGACTACGGTGAAGAAGTGCACCGGTCAGTCAAGAATTCGAGCCCAAAACAAGGTTATTTGAGGCAACAATTTGTATGATGGACAAGATGGGGGAAAAAAATTAATTGCCCTTCCAAAAACTCCCCTGGCAAAAAGTGTTGCCATGTTGACAACCATGTCATTTTTTCATCCATGCTTGAAATTCTCCATTGGAGAAGTCTTGGCCGTAGTGTAAACCCTAGTTGGTGAAGAACCCCTTGTTGAAGCCATTCATGTTGCTCCATTCCCCTAAATTCTTGACTGGTGCACTTCTTCACCGTAGTCTAAACCGGCCCTTACTGACTTCATTGCAAATTATGTAGTTTTATTTATTGGCTCTGCCCTGTGAAAAGAGACCTGGGGGTGATATTGGAAACGGGCCAGAATTTAGTGGCCAACCGTATTTGGCCACATATGGTGTTAGTAAGTCGCTCTCCAAGTGGAGTCCAGTTGCAAGTGGTTGTTGATGTAAAGTGGTCTCTAAATTGAGGCAAAGTTTGGGTCTTGAACATTAGACAACCAACTAGATCGGGCCACGTGTACAATATAATACTAGGGCATAACACTCATGTGATTGGCCACTTGTTGTCATATGGTAATTTTATGTCATTGTGGTAACTTTTCTGGTGACATTTCTTATGAATAAGTTTACAACTCACATCTTTGTAATGAAATACTTACAAAGTTTGGTATATTTTGAACCCTACCTATTCTATAATGAAATATTGACATGGGTTATTGAAATTTAGATGAAAAAATCACTTGGTAAGTGATAGTAATTGCAACATTGCAAATCTATAATGCCCATATTTGTTTTATAAAGAATGACAACTAATGTTTGGTTTACATTTAGTGTTGGTGACACTATACGGGCGGTTTACAATTAGTATTGAGCAAGACATATAGGATCGGTGATAGTAAATACAATGTTTAGTGTAGTGTTGCCTAACTTGGGGTGGGTTTACACTAAGGTAGATGGATCTTAAATGGTTAAAATTTTCCAACTAGCCCATTTCTCATAGGCTATGAAATGCATGATTAGTATGAGTTGGTAAGAAAATCTAAATCGAGGCCATAGCCATTTTCTCATGATTTTTGGAGTTTATATGAGTATCTCATTCATTTATATGAGTATCTTATTCATTTATGTGAGTATCTTACTTATTAACCTCAAACCCTAGGACAAGAAACTTGGCTTTTGGAGAACTCCAACACGAGGCACATTTTTTCATTGTTTTCCCAACTTGTCCACCGTATCAATTGTTGTCTTAAATAACCGTGTCTTGGGGGCTGAAATTCTTGACCAACTCGTGTACTTCTTCACCGTAGTCTAAATCGGCCATAAGGGAGACGTGTCTAATTCCAACCCGACAATGATACGGACAACTGTATTTGATTGGTATGCGGTTAGGTGTGGATCTAAGAACGGACACAAAAAAATGCTTGTATAAATGAAATCAAAGCATGTGCTTATTTTATGGTAACCATTCTAAGCACAACAGTCAACATGACTAAGGAAACCTTGTATGACCACTTGATGAGCATGAGAATCTTCACTTGATAATGAAGAAGATTTTCATACAAGCTCCAAAAATTAAGAGACAAATGGCTACTGGCAAGATTTGGATATGATGATCATCTCACACTAATTGTGTGTTTCATATCCTACAAGAAGCGGGTGCAAAGAGAAAAAATATCCAAATAATGCACGTCTACCTTAAAGGTATGATGTTAACCTATTATGTGGGGGGGGGAGCTTTCTCATGGCACATATAATTTTACTTTGGAGTTTAATTCACTATTTATCCCAAGCCATAACCCCTCGGGCATAACAAGTTTATTTTTTGTTTTATTGACTTGGGTTTACTTCAAATTCATCATGTTGATGATGAATATCTCATTCTATATAATAGTAGAAAAAATAAAGCTAAAATCATGATTAATTAAAAAAAACTAAAAATTAAAAAAGATTGGATGACAAAAACATTACTTATGAATTCTCAAAACATTGTTACTAACATCTTATGTTATTTGTGATGTACATTTGAGTTGGTGAGAAGGCACATCGGGATGACTCGTTAGGGGGGTTGTATGGCCCTTGCAATCAAGGGGTATTTTTTCTAGGGGGTATTTTGATGGAGAGGAGATATTACATAAACAATTTCATTACCTGATTTTCTAATGAGTCATGTTTTAGAATACCATACCACACCATTACTCAAGATTGAGGGAGGACAATAATACTTTATACTATTCCTTTATTATAATTAAAAAACATAATGTAAGGGATAAATGAAAATATCAGCAGTTGCACCAATCATGACAACTATAACCCTACCCAAACGACCAATCAACACAAATGACAGAGATAGAGAAACGTCACGGAGCAATGGATGTATAACATGTATTCACAAAGTATTCGTTTTTCGTCGATCCATACAGGGTGTACTACAAGGTGCATAGTACATTCTTTATTATGAAGCATACTTTAGATTTAAAACAATAGAATTGGTCGTTATGCATACCACTTCATTTTATTATGATTTGTCAAATCTATTTGTCAGCGGATTTTGTTTCCCTACACATACCACGAGAGGTGCATTAGAAGTATTCTCTACAAGCTTATACAGAAGTAAACTCGGTAGATTGATTCAGGGTCATTGATCCCAATTCACGTGTTAATTTATCTTCAAATAACAAACACCAAATTTTACGTAGAAATCGTCAATTCCAATCTCTCCTATGGCATTAGGTATTACGAACATGTACCATTTGTCGGCTTCACGCATAAGACTAGCTCGCCTTTATGAAAGAGTGTGACCCTTAGGGATGTTAATGAGATGGATGAATGCATGCATTGTAGATAGTCCATCCAAAAGGATACACATCGTTGGACTACGGCTCATAATTATTGGACCTTTCATTGATAAGACATCGGTAGAATCCTCGTGACTACGAAATCTCGACTCGGATTGAATTGAATTGTGTTGAGAACAAGATGAGAATTATTTAGGCAATCATATTATAGGAATCGCTACTTCCAACATGTCAATGATCTCTTTAGGATGAGTGAGCATTAAAATCGATCCCGAGCGTTCAACGGCCGGAGCGGTGCCTTTTCGGGAAATGAGAGGGCACCATCATCTTGTTTCTTTTCAAATAGAAAAAAGCAACTTTAATAAGTCCCTTTTTCGCCCCCTTTTTGCACATAGAATGCCACCTAGGAAGATAGTGAGTCCCTTTCCCTTGGCCCGGGCTTTTGTAAGTTCTTTGGATCCAAAAGGTAACTTACCACATCATGGCCAAGAACATTGTACCACGTGAGATGCCCCTCGCAAAGGCACGAGATAGTCACTTAATTAGGGCACACTTCCACGTGCCGGCAATTCACGTGAAGCACTACACTAGATATTGTATTTAGTGTCACTTATTACTTGGAATTATGCAATCCTATGTTTATTTATTATATATCTCATATTTTATCCACAAATGTCGAATTGGTTGTTTGGACATTATAAAATATTAACATCTTTACTTGGTAAATAATTACATCAACAACATTTTATTTTTATTTTTTGTAATTATGGATAGTAAGTGGCACTAAATACAATATTTAGTGTAGATTGTGCTAGTATTTTCAAGCATCTTGTTGGCCAAGCAATTCATGTAGGGGGGATAACAAATAGGGTACATTTTTATTGTTCTCAAACACATGGCAAGTTGACATGTGGTCAACATCTTGTTTATTCATTTTGAATGTTGCATGGCAAAATTTACTGGACTTTATATTTGAAAAACTGAGAATAAATCCACATAGTGTGATGTTTTTTTTAACAAGGTTTGCTTAATAAGAGTATGCCAGCTTGAAGAAAGTAAAAGTAGTGTAAAATAAAATGATGACATGTCCACACCAACAAGTCTATGCAATATTGGTTATTTTGTTCACTCAAATGAAAGTCAATCCGAGATAGGGAGGTGGTCAAGTCCCCCTACAATTGCGCCAACTACCAATTCTCGTTTTCCAGGGAAAACTAGTGCACATGTGGATTGGGGGGGAGGTCAAATTTTCGTCATCTAGTGATTCTCACCGACTTTGAAAGCACATGGGGGTGTGCCTTTAGTGGATGCAAGATAGAGTGCATGGGTGCTAGAGCACCAGACCAACAACCCAATCGATAGACTCTATGAGGTGATGTTGCCATGTGTGCTATCATTTGATGTATTTGATGATTCCAAAATTGTGGTCAACCCACACTTGTTACTAGATAACGTTGGCCTTGTTGACCACTTCCAACCCTCTAGAGTCTAGACATTTATGGGCATCAGATCAATGAGATGAAGAACTCATGCCTCTAGGATTTAGCAATGAAAAAGATTGCAAACGAAAAAATTGCAATCAAAGTTTGTATGCTCTTGAGCTCTCCAATCAAAAATGCAAATCTCATCATTCATAATGAGGTCATGAAGGGGAGGTTGGGAGATCAAAAGTCCACTTGTAAAATCATGTATCCCATACCTAGTATTTTAAAACAAGGAAATTGTCACATTCAAAGAAGCATTGTGTGTTGTTTTTAAAACCATGCACATGAAGCACTTGTAATATGCATGGAAGTGGTCCCAACTTGATTAGAAATCAATAGCAATGCAATACGACTTTGGCTTTTGTTTACAATATAAATAGCCCATGTTAAATATTCAATTGCCTTCTTTAAGCTTCGTGAATGATAGTGTCATCAATTATATGTGAAGAGGCTCTACTTGCATGCTGGAATAGCATATTCACAAGCAATATGTACAAAATATAAATCTTGTTTAAAGTTCAATTAACACCCCAAACTAGCTAGCCACATAAGACAAATGGCCTCACAAGGCACGCATATCTTGAATTGGAATGGCATGTGCAAGCTCACAACTTCCCCAACAATTGTGATAGATGATGACAAGTGCTTCGGTGCCCGACACCTTATTGATTGGATGGGTGAGCCTAGGAAACATGAGAGAATTGTGGCACAACTTCCATTGCTAGAGTGAAGTTGTCTCATGTAAAAGAGATTCTTAAAGTCTCTCAAAAACTCTTGGTTTAGTAGGGAGTTTTTGCTCGCTTTTGTCTCCCCTGGTAATATATGCTTGAAGCCCAATAGTCCCTAAACTTGGGTTAGAGACCCCCTCTAGTCGAAATGAAACAACAACAAACTTGGGAGGGGCATGTCCTCCCCCCCCCCCTCGCGGACAATAGGTGTTGTGAACAAAACCATGAATATGTGGTAGATTATGAGTGTCACTGATGCACACTAGTTTTAACCTAGCAATGTTATTCATGGAGTGAAGGTACTTGTAACATTGAGTCTGAAAGCAACCTCACTAATGTGCCTAAATTATACGTTTGGGGGTTGTAAATGTATGGTTGTGGTACCATTGTGTTATTTTGGTTAATTTGGTAAAGACCTTACATTAGTAAGAGAAATATTGAAAAAATGCCATCTTTAAGGAATACATAAAGACAATAAAACCACTCCACACCAACTCCTCCAATCGCTTTACACACTCAACTCCTTGGTTGGTTGTTGTAGTGTTTGGGTGGCCATGCCCATGCTTTGGCCATTATTGCCCAAAACTATATGAAAATCTTAAAGAAATTGTTATGGCATGAGTGGAAATCACAACATTTGTTTGTTTGTTTGTTTGTTTGTTTGTTTTTTTTGTTTTTTTTGTTTTTGTTTTTTGAGACATAAGGCCAATAGGCCAACGCCAAAGCACATGAGGTAGTTAACCACCTGGCAAGTTTATCTCAAGTAGAGAGGAGATTTCACAACCGGGAATTGAACCGCCAACCTCTTCCTTAAGATTTGGGTATCTCTCTGCCATCATCCAGTAGTTTAGGGTCGTCGGACCAAAATCACAACATTTGTCAAAATGATAAAAAAATAAAAATCCTTCTTAAATCAAATCTCGGTTTCAAAAATTGGAGATAAAAATTGGCCATGACGATGCAGTTGTCATTATAAGAATTAAAGGAACCTCAAAGACTATTGCCTCCTTTTCAAGGTGAATCTCGAGCTCAAAAGTCGTCAAAGGTGTCATAATTGCTTATTCCAAGCCACCAAAGCTGAGCCCTAAACGGCGTGCATGCTAACTTAGAGAACTAAATCAAGACTTTGAGAAGGCTATCATTGAAGCCTCAACCTAAATGGCCTCAGGTGCCTTTAATTTTTGCCATTTGCAAGCATTTCATGAGAAGTGGACGGCACATCTTGAGTAGTACCTAACTTCGATTAAAAAGATTCAAGTGATTCCATTAGCAATTTGACAACGGATTCCAAAGCAATTTGAATTTTATATGCAAAAGTTTCATTGGTAGATGGTCCAAAACCAGCGTGCGAACTTGAGATCAAGGTGGTGGATATTCTCATAATCAATATGTACTCATTGTAAAAAAAAATTTGGGCTCATGGTTATGGGTGGGGTGTTGTTTTGAGCACCATCTACCTCATATCATGCTACCGTAGGCTGATAGTAGGTTGGGCAGAAAGTAATTTGTAATAATTAAGCATAGTTTTAAGGAAATTATTGGGCCAAATGGCCTAAATAAATGAAAGAAAAATAAATCATCAAAGTGCCTAAATTTTAGAAAATTTGGTGCACTGGGAATCTTAATTTAAAGTCATAAATGAATGAAAATAAGTTATAGTACATGGATTTAAATGTAGGATAAGCTATCTGCATAAATGAATAAACATACATATACATATACATATTTGCCTAATCTTTCAACAATGTTTTTACGGACCGCCTGAGCCTTTTTTGGAAATATATTATTTACTTGGGCAAAGTCTACCCAACGTGCTATCAACCTACGGTATTGTAGCTCACTACATGGATTACTTCACACCGCAATTGTGGTCTACATTGACTCCTAATAAGGGCATGGGAGAAACTAACATCTAAGTAGATTCGGACAGTAAAGTTGTTAAAAAAGAATGATGCATATTGGAGTAATATTGGATGCATACTTGCGCCATTTGGATGTGCACATTTGTTTGGGTGAAGAAAAGTAGAAAATTATGATGGAATCCTTGGATTTTCATATTTTGAAAAGCAACGTGGTCAACACATCACTCTAGATGCTTATTTCCCACAAACATCACAATGCAAATGCGAGCCAAACGTGTTTACAACAAGAGACATAGTTCACATGTAAGGCTAATTTTCGGCATTTGCCATTGCCTTGCCATTCTATCATAAGAGCATAGCATGCACCAAAAGAACAAGTATGCAATCTACATATGTTCATAATTTATAAATGGATCTAGATCAACTTAATGCCTAGTTGAGACCAAAACATGGTTCCAAGATTTAATTACAAGTTATTTGTGTGGAATATGTATGTATGTATGTATGGATGGATGTTCATATTATGCATATACATACACTTGTATATACACACACACACATATATAGATATATATAGATAGAGAGATATATATAGATATATATAGATATATATAGATAGAGAGAGATATATATAGATATATATAGATATATATAGATATATATACACATATATATACATACACACACTATTTTCTTATGCTAACAACATGTGTTAAAGCATTCCCTAGAAGAATTTTGATTTCATTCCTTAGACGATAACTATTTTGACAATTTTGTTCTTCTCCATCTCCCCTTCAACAACCTACTAGCGTTTCTTTGTTACAATATTTACAATAGGAAGGAAGGGATAAATTTCAAGAGGTGATAGTTTTTTTTTCCAACTTCGACCATGTTCTTGGACAAGAGTATGAAGGCCAAAATGAGACAAATGATATAGAATTTCATGGGGTAGGAGAAGTTTCTTCACTACAAGCATACCGACTCTTGGGCAATACACTTGTATCATTGAGAAATTGTCCTACGTCATTTGAAACTATGAAAATCTACCATGAGAATAAATTTGCATGTTTCTTCCACCAACGCAAGATAATCGTCTAGGACTCATACGCTTGTAAGACAAATGTACCCAATTCCATGTATGATCTTAAACACACACCTACATTTGAGTGGTGTAGATTGAAAAGAATTTGGCATGGGTGCTCAAATTTTGTAACCATTCTGAATGCAATAGTCATCATATCATTTATGATCATCAAATAACTCAAATACTCTTCACTTCGACAACGAATGAGGTATACATGCTCCAAACAATGTGAGGACAGTGGATATGGGCGTGAATTGGATTTTACTAATAATCTTGCACGCACTAATTTACTTTGCAAGAAAGTGTTTGTTTAACCCTTAACTTCCTAAGAGGCCATATTTGGGCTAATGAACGACTCTTGAATCCAGAAGGAAGGTGTTGGGACGGTAACAATAGGTACTCTCATGTTCCTCATGAATTTTTCTTGTCCATGGCAATGACCCCATTCCAATATGTAAAAAATGGTTGCTCATAAGAGATTTTCAAAGTCAAGAATGAACTAACTTTTCCCATTTTTGTTGATACATATTTGTATATAACAAGTTGTCATTATTTTTCATTTTTTGTGGACTTTTTTTTTCCTTACCTCAAAGTGCATGTTTTTTTTCTTAATATAATCATGAAGATGTAGACTATAACTTTATTGCATACATTTATCACACTTTCTTGAATTTTAATGTTTCTAACTTGCTCATAAAAAAAACCATGAAAAATCACTAAATATTGCTACCATATCGATGCGATCTTTAAAAAAATCATTAGCAACAACGTTCCTTTTAGGTACAATAACAATCGAGGTTTAGAAAGTACAGTGTTGAGATGATCTAGTGAGACCACAATACGCTCCGGAAAGTTAACATTCAAAGACGTTTACTAAGTGCATTGAGGGAGATGTCTAATTGAAGAGTTTCGTGACGGGCAACACTCTCAAAACTCATACAAAGCAATGCACGTGTAGAGTCTCTTTTTAGAACGTTTCAACATGCGAGGTCATTGTACTAGGGGGTCCGAGCACGCATATGATATAATATCATATAAACACAAAAGGGCCCTTCAAGGTCCTATGACTACCATGTTTGTCTAATTAGTGTGGGTTACCATTTGGAGTTATGTGTTGCTCTAACTTTTCTACCGACATCATCATTTTTTTACCAACTAAGTTACATCATGTTGTTCAGTGTGCATACAAGAAGTACACTAAATATGATATTTAGTGTCAATGATTCTAATCGTCTTGCTCAATACTAATCGTAAACCGTGGGTGTAGTGTCACCGACACTAAACGTTAACCCAACATTATTATTCATTCCTTGTTAAAAAAAATTTGGGACGATTATAGATTTACAGCGTTGCAATTACTGTCACTTACAAAGTGATTTTTTCATCCAAGTTTCAATCATCCATGATGATATTTCATCACAAGTTGCTGACAACAGAAGGTAGGGTTTTGGCCAATGGATGAACTCATCCATCATCCATGACAATATTTGCTCACTTATTCATAAGAAGTGCCATCCGAACAGTTACCGTAGCAACATAAAATGCCATATGACGCTAAATATCATGTTTATTTAGTGTACTTGTGTTGTTTGGGTAAATATGATACTCTCGGTAAAATGTGATAGCAATTCCTAAAACCCACACTAATTAGGGCAAATGGTGGACTACTACTATTACGATAATTGGGGACGGTAACAACAATAATGAGGCCAACGTTGATACCGATGCCACTTTGCGCAAGTGGTTCGGGCCACCAACTGACACACATGTGGACCCCCATGTGGGAAACCTTCTCCCGATTCAACCTAACTTCCTTGTCCGTAAGCACACTAACTCTAAGGGCGCTTTAAGTAGTTCGATGGGGGGACCAAATGGAGCAATCCTATTGGCCGAGAGGGTGTGAATTGGACGGATGGTCTCTAGGTGAGGGTCCAAGACCAAGAAGAGGCATAGATGAGGTGTCTTTCCGTGGCGACATTTTGAAGGGAAACACTGATGGTCTGAACGAAGAAATGAAGCTCGAAGAATAACTCATGTTTTGGAGAATCGTTCTGAAAGGTAGGGTCCGGTTCAAGGGTTTAATTTGTCTCCAATTGCTTCAAATTGGTTCCTATGTCCTTGGACGTTGACACCCCATCTAAAGCGTACATAAATAGCCCTGTTAGTATGAGTTAAAGTACACTAAATATGATAGTTAGTGTCGCCAAATTTTAATGTCTTGCTCGATACTAATTGTAAACCGCGGTGTAGCGTCACCAACACTAAATGTTAATCCAACATCGTTTGTCATTCCCTGTTGAATTGTTGGGGGGATTATATATTCAAAGTGTTGCAGTTATTGTCGCTTACAAAGTGAATCTTTCATCCAAATCTCACACTCATCCATGACAATATTCCATCACAAGTTGATGACAAGACAAGGTAGGGTTTTGACCAATGGATGAACTATTCCATCATCCATGACAATATTTTTCACTTATTCATAAGTAGTGTCATCCAAAAAGTTACCATAGCAACATAAAATACCATATGACACTAAACATCGTATTTAGTGTAGTTATTTTGGAGCTCACATTAAGTTTCAACCACGTCAAATCTTTAGTATGAAATTAGTGTGGGTCACATTGATTGTTTTTCTAGGAAATCAATTGTGGGTGGACACCTTGATTTATGTTACTTTTAATGTAAGGTGGTTTTTTTTTTACTTTTTTTTACTTTTTTTAGTATTTCTATTTTTTAATGTGAGTTGTTGGTCAGAAATCTCAAGGAAGAGGGAGGGGGAGACTTGGGCCTTGGACGCACATTACTTCCACACCCACTCGACATTTAGAGTGGTCAAGTTACTTGTTCTTGCACTCCTTTTGCATCCACAACAATAAGACTATGGAATGTGCTTCCACCCGTTGCATTTGAAACCACAAATTATGAGGTTGTGGAGAAAACTGATCCCGAATCCACCTCTGCCCCCTCCCCTTCTTCATCCTCCGACCAAGCGAGGGTTTACATTAGGGTCCAAGACTATAAAAAAAAGCCCTGAAATGAGCAATCCTATTGGTCGTGAGCAACACTACGGACCCAAGGAGTTTCCACTGCGGTTTAGGTCTGAGGTACGAAAAACAAAATGGTATTATTTGGACATCACTTTTCCATCAAATCTCAACGGTCCTCACTTATGAAAAACACTCCTCCTAGTTTTAGAAACCAATTTTCAAGCTTGGGTCCAATTTGGAATCCGATAGTAAGGTCCACTAAGGGGTGTTTAGGACCCAAGTTTCTTGGACCTAGACCCTAATATAAACCCTAAACCCTAAATACCCCATATTGATGAGTCCCCACCATCTATGCCCTTGCATTGCCTTTGTATGATGATTTAAATCAATGACATGACTTCATATTGTGTGTCCCAATGTGATATGGGGATCGATGAATGGGGGGCACTAAGCATCGGAGAAGACGATCTCCTATTGGTCGTTTGTTGGTTGTTGGTTCATTTGATTGGGTGGACCATGAGGGTGAAGTGTCACTTGTAGGGTCAACATGAGCCGACATGTGGATGCTTATCGATGGCGAGTTAGTGGATTTGAGTCCCAAGGAGGTTAGATAATAAGATACCATATGGTATTTCGTGTCACTATGGTAGCTTTCCGGATGACACTTCTTATGAACAAGTGAGCAAATAGTGTCCATGGATGATGGATGAGTTCATCCATTGGCCAAAACTCTACCTTCTCTTTGTTAGCAAACTTGTGATGAAATATAGTCATGGATGATTGAGATTTGGATGGAAAATCACTTGGTAAGTGAGAGTAATTGCAACACTGCAAATCTACAATCCCCCCCCCCAAATTACAAGGAATGACAAATAATGTTGGGTTAACATTTAGTGTTGGTGACACTACACCACGGTTTACAACTAGTACTGAGCAAGATGATTAGAATTGGTGACACTAAATATCATGTTTAGGGTAGTGCTAATGAGTGGAGTTTCAATAGATGTGTTGTGTTACAAGGGCGCTATTTTTTTGTTTCATTTATCATTCATCATCATGTCATCTTAAAAAATATATAAAAATCTTTGTCCTCACCAATTGCACCCACTTGAAAGCTTCAACTTTGCAACACTTGGAGATTCTTCTCAATGTCTTGTTGAATTGGAAACTTTCTTCTTCTACGTTTTCATGATGAAATTGGTTTCTATAGATGATAAGAGAGCCTTAAAAAAAGAGAAAAAAAACTATGGTTCCAAATTGGTCAATATCTTTCAAAATGCAGCGTGTCTCTTCATTTAAGAATGCAAATGTATGAGTATTGTACACTAGCAACTGTTGAGTTAAAATACATGTAGGCTCACATACCGTTTAGGCTTACAAGTAAATAAATAGATAACCAACGTCGGGCAATCCGACGTGAATTTAAGCATGTTGGTCCTACCATGCTCAAGAATCTTCTTGGTGCAGGGTGGGGTTTACTGCCTACCTTAGGGTGGGTGGGCTCTTGGCTTCCTACCTACCTAACTAGTTTTTTCTGTCAAGTAGAGAGAAAATTTCACAGTGGGAATCGAACCGCCAACCACTCCATTCGAAAATGGGTGCATCTCCACTATTGCCCAGTAGTTTAGGGTCATCTCGGGCCTTTTAAGCTTACAAGAAGGCGAATTCAATACAAATGTCGATAAGCTAGATGACACCTAATTAACCTGGCAAGTATCCCAATACCAACATTTTTTTTTTTTTTTTTTTTTGGTCCCAAAGTGGACAACTACACTTCAAAAGTAAATACTACTCGGATTATTTGAAAGCTTGGCAACACAACGCATGTTGTGGAGAGGGAGACACAAAATCAATGCTCAATGCCATGTGCTTTGAGGGAGCCTATGTAAAACCACTTTGAATCGCAAAAAACCTCAATGTTCATGAACCATATCCAAATGTAAGGAAGCGTGAAATTTATGTGATATCAATTGCATTGACCTCCTTATGGTTTTGTTTTGTTTTTTAATAACATTTTCCGGAAGATATTTTGTACACGCTAACAAGGGCCTCAAGTGCTCAAAGTTTCCATGTTTGGCCACTTCTACCTTAGAAGGTGGGCCCCAAGCCACAACCCAAGTGTAAAAATGCCAAAAGTGTGAAAATGACGAGGACCCAGCTGGGAGATATCTTGGCTTCACTACTACAATAGGATTGTGGGACCTAGAACATACTTCTCATTTGACACATGCCTTGTTTACATGTGTCGAGTCCAATCTATGACAATTGTAGGGCTTTTGCCCCTAGTTACTCATTGGCCAACAAGCTTTGCCCAAGTTTTGTAAAAAAATGTATGATCTAGGGAGTCCCTTTCTTACGCCATCTGAACATCCTAGAATCTACACAATGCGTAGATTCTGCAGTGAGTGGCCTTGGCTTTGACCCTAAGTAAAAGTAAAAGCACAAGATGCAGGGTGAGCATTTCTTACGCTATGTGAACATCCAATATCTACAAAATACGTACATTCTGAGGTGGTGGACTCGGTTTTGACCCCTATTGAAGAAAGCACAAGATGCAAGGGAGGGCTTTTCTCACACCATGTGAACACCCCAGGATCTAGTAAAATCGTGGTGGTGGCCTATGACTTTGAACCCTTGGTGAAAAAAAAACCAAGATACAGGGGCACCTTCTCTTACGCCACGTGAACATCATGAAATCTATCAAATGGGTACATCTGAGCTGGTGGCCTTGCATCGTCCCTAACTCCCATGGAAGGGAGGGACATGGCCGCCCTGCCAGGCGGGCGGGGCAGCCTGTTGCCTGCCCGGACGGGCCCGCCAAGGATTCGTGGCACTCACTTAAAATCATCCATCCTAGATATCGTGGATGAAGTGGCTCCAATAAAAAAAGCCCCCTATGGGGTTGAGGGCTGATTCATTCGAATGTGACATCACTAGACTAATTCGGGGCCTTTGACTCTATTTCCAGAATCAAATTGCCTTAAAATAATCATTTAGATGATTCCTGCATTTTTTTCATCCGCATGGATGATTTTAAGTGAGTGCCATGAATCCTTGGCGGGCCCGTCCGGGCAGGCAACAGGCTGCCCTGCCTGCCTGGCAGGGCGGCCCTGTCCCTCCCCTGTTTGGGAGTTAGGGACGAGGGTGGCGTTGTGAATGAATACAAAGCCGTGACCAACAATATATCCATGGAGGCCCTTTTACTTACAGCACGTAAATGTCTTCAGATCTACAAGACGCGTAGATTTAACGGTGGGTGGTCTATGACTTTGATCCGTACCGAACAGAGAACCAAGATGCAGGGACACCTTTTCTTACGATATGTGAATATTTCTGAGATCTAGGAATGTAGTACATCTGAGGTAGTGGCCTTTTGAAGACAAAGGCGTGACTAACAATATAGGCGTGGAGGCCTTTTTGCTCACAGCACGTGAACATCCTCAGATCTACGAGATGCATACATTTGGAGGTGGTGGTGGGCCTGCGCCGCCTGCGGCTCCTTCTCTTCTCTTTCTCAATTCTCTCTCTCTTTTGCTTTCTCCTCTTGCTGAGTTTTGCAGCAAAATACTGTAACTCCAGGGATTTTAGAAGGGAAAGAGCATCATGATCCGGGGACGATGAAGGCATGATCCATCTTTTGGCTTTCAATGCCCGCTCCTGCTCCCCCGCCGCCTCCGCCCCTAATCCTGCACCCAACCCACATAACCCAGAAAATAAACTCACAGAATTTCGGCGAGGCTACTTATACATACACGTGGAATACCATCACAGTTAAGTTATATGATATGTAATGAGCCTGTAACGTAAGTTAAGCCTCACAGCCACCATCATCAATGCACTTGTTCTCTCTCTCTCTCTGGATGATGATGATGATGTCTTCCTTGTGTCAACAATAAGATTGTGTGTTGCAGTGGTGGATACCTCCTTTGCGTGAAGAAAGATTGAGTGAGAGCCAGCAGAGTTTTCTGGTGGGGAAGGAAGGAAGGAAGGAAGGAAGGAATTCTATTAGCCAGCCTTGGGAGGAGGATGAGTGTTGTTGTTGTTGCTGCTGTTACAGTTGCAGTTGGGGACTTTTGTTTCATGATTGAATTGGTGGCATGCCGAGGATGGCATTGCGTGTAACTGTGATTTTTGGTGTTGTGGGTTAAGCCATGTGGGTTCCGATCGCCCCCTGTGCATGTGCAATGCGATTTTCCACATAGCTTTGGAGAGGAATTTGGAGAGGAATTGTGTCCCAATTGCCACAAATTACCAATTTTTTCCCCAAAGAAGTCACCGAAGGTTAGGTAGGTAGGCTTTGTGGTCATCGAAATCACATCGGAGGTGATTGGGTTACTTGGGGAGTTTTTTTTTGTTTTTTGTTTTTTGTTTTAGTGTAGCTGGGAGGGCTGCTCGGAGAGCTTCTTTGCGTATGTGTAACGAGGTTGGAGAAGGAGAAGCAGCATCGGCAACTTGTAGTGGTTGTAGTAGCTTGGAACCACCTGATCAGGAGTCCTTACTCATTTCGTTTTTATCGGAGCCTTTGGTTTTCTGATTTTGGGTTTACGAGGAGGAGGAGGAGGAGAGGAGTTCTGGAATCAATTGGCACACATAAGCTGAGGCTGGTTGGTTGGCTTTTTTGGTTTGGATGACGATGGCGACACGATTGATGAGGAGTTGTCCGTCCATGGCACGCATCGGGGTGATGGTGTTTGCACCCCGGCCTTTGTCGACTGCCGTAGCCACCACCTCACTGGCTGCTGCATCTTCCGTTACTACAATAGTTCCTGCACCACCTGGACACTCACCATCCACCGCACATGGTACCATCCCATCCCATCCATTCTAACCCTTCATCCGGAGAATGTCCTTCTTGAATTTAATTTGCAAATACCTTATTTAGGCTTGAATTGGGCTATGTAGGCAAGCTCCTGACCCGCATCGATCACATTTTATAGCTTCTGATTGATTTTGTGAAACTCACTGGCTTCGCCTTATTTCAAGATCTCTGGTTTTTGGAATGCCTAATTTCTTGCTACTTTGTGACCCATGGTCCACATGTGCTCCGGCAAGTAAGTAGTTTCCGGAACCTTCCCTTGCTAATTCGTTATTGAGATGGTACCATCCCGTGTCATCCCCTTCACCCTAAACCTTCATCCGCAGAATTTGCTTCTTGATGTTATCATCTGAGTTTCCAATTGCAAATTCCTTATTTAGGCTTGAATTTGGTTATATTTGCAAGCCTCCTGACCCATATCGACCACGCAGTACTCGCCTCTTCTTACAGCTTCTGATCGATTTTGTGACACTCACTGGGTTCGTCTATTTCAAGATCTCCATTTGCAAATTCCTTATTGAGATGGCGCCAGTTCTTCTTTTCAGGCTGGAATTTAGTTACCAATGTCAGGCTCCTGACCCACATCGGTCACATGCCACTCAGCTCTTCTTACAGCTTCTTGTTGATTTTGTGAAGCTCACTGGCTTCGATTCTTTCAAGATTTCTGGTTTATTGGAATGCCTAATTTTTTGCTACCTCTGTGCCCCATGGTTCACATGTGCTCCAGCAAGTAGTGTTTTCCCAAAACCTTTCATTCGCAAATTCGTGTTTGAGATGGTGAGCCAGTCAGTCTTTTCAGGGTTGAATTTATTTACATGTGTTAAGCTCCTGACCCACATCGAACACATGCCTCTCGGCTCTTCGTACAGCTTCTGGTCGATTTTGTGAAACTCGATGGCTTCGCCTATATCAAGATCTCTGGTTTTTGGAATGTCTAATTTCTTGGTACTTTGTGACCCAGAGTCCACATGTGCTTTCTTAGGGCCAAGCAGGGACAACATCGGAGCAAGGGAGTGTAGGATACTTGTTGAAGAATAATTTATAGTTGAGATATGTTCAAAGCTCATGCAATTCGCCTTTTGTTTTACTGCGATCTCAAGCCGAATACCTCCGATCTTTTGGGTTCAGGTGATCCGTCATTCTTGGAGTCTGTGGACATCTACTTCGACAAGGCCGCAGCCATTGCCTCCACTACTCCAGACATTCTTGCCCAAATCAAGGTAATTTAACTAAATGATTCTGTAGGACGATATAAATTATTGTTTAAGCACGAGAAGAAATTCTGGCTTACCAGAATTTCTTCTCATGGCCACTGGAAATCACCATGTTGCTAGAAATCCTACAATTGCTGTTTTGAATATTATGTTTGGAAGTGGAGTCTAGCAACCTCGTTCAAGAGCTATTGGAATTTGTGGGTCAAGAGAAAACAGACTTAAAAATTCTAGATGGGATTGTTGAGCAGGCTTGCAACAACATTCTGAAAGTGCAATTCCCTTTGAAATGTGCCAACGGCGCTGTGGAGCTCATCGAAGCTTACAGAGCACAACACTCTCACCATCGTCTCCCTGGTACCAAAAAACGGCTCCCTAAGATTTTGAATCATCTTCAATTCTGTGCATGATCCATAGAACCATTTTGTGCCATGACGTTTAAACTAATTAAAAAACTTGTTGCAGTGAAAGGAGGAATTCGGATGGCCCCAAACGTCGATGCTGATGAAACAATGGCTCTGGCAGCACTGATGACGTTTAAGTGTGCGGTTGTTGATGTTCCTTTTGGTGGAGCCAAAGGTGGCATCAAAATAGGTCAGAATAGAATTTCTCCTCTTTGGAATTCTCTTGCAATGTGTGTTCATCCTTGAGTTTTATGGTGCGGAACTAGAGATGATTTTAGCTTGTTTCTACTTTTCTGTTGATCACTCTCTTGCATGTTTTGATTAGGTTTATGATACCCAGTTTCTCTCTTGGAATTTCTTCATTGATCTATATAGTTTTGTTGCAGATCCCACAAAATATTCTGCCAATGAGAAGGAGGCAATCATCAGGCGGTACACAAGTGAGCTTGTGAAGAAGAATTTTATTGGTCCGTCCATTGTAAGTGAGATCATTTTCACATGAGACCTTTTTCAACATTTGTAACAATCATTGGATTCCCTGAGTGGTGTATTTTAACAAGAGCAGAAGATTTTTGTGGAAGATGAAAGTTATTGCAGCTTTGTTGCACTGGAAACAAAAAATAAATACTCTGGATGGAAGTTGGGAATTGTTGAGTCAATGATGTTTTTTTTGTGCAGGATGTCCCTGCACCTGATTATGGAACAGGTCCACAAGAAATGGCTTGGATTAAGGATACTTTTGAGCACTTGCAACCGACTGATATTAATAGTACCGCATGCGTGACAGGGAAACCCTTGGAGGAGGTGAGAAAGTTTCGACACATCTTATATAAGGAGTCTAATCAGCATCAATAAACCAAGATTGTTACAGCCATTTAACCATGTCATTATGTTACTTGAATTGCATTATTCATGTTTAGATATTCTGAGCTGGCAGGGAGGTATCGATGGAAGGCAAGAGGCAACTGGGCTCGGTGTCTTCTTCTGTCTGCGGGAGTTTTTGAATGATGAGGTAAAGAAAAAACTCTATTAAAATTGTTTTCCTGTTCTCCTTGAATGTAGTCACGAACTTCAAAAGTTTATGAGTAGGTTATAAGAGCTCCAGTGGATCAAATTCAAGGGCCTGTGAATTGGAAATCAATATTCTTATGTCTGATATCTAGCTATCCCTATTTCTTATTGCAGAATCTGGTATCAAAACTGGGCTTGACTCCTGGAATTAAAGGCAAAACCTTCATCGTGCAAGGGTTTGGTAACGTTGGCCGCCATACAATTGATGTAAGTACACATTTAATTTTGGCCGTTGGATTGGATCGGGAATTGTTGTCTGATGTGGTTAGCAAGTTGTGATGAGTCACATTGATTTTCATTTATAGTATTATAATCAGAGTTCCACAAGATACAAGCATTAAGAGAGGTCAAAGTGAAGATTTTTCTATCTCTTAAGTGATCACATAGGCCCTCCCAATTGAACCTTGAATGATGATGTCTATAGTTTGAGCACACAGTCTAATCTCAGTGAGACACATGTCTTTTTGGGTGTCCGTTTTTTAAAGATAAGCATTCCCACGTACCATTCACATAAAGGTCTCTGATTAAGAATAGTAACCACATAATTAGGCTCACATAATACCTTAGTAGCTGACACACTTGTTGACATGGGAATTCAGAGTATCCACGGTGCTGGAGGCAAAGTTGTTGCAATTGCGGAGGCTGACGGAGGGTTGGTGGACACGTCATCAAACGGGCTGGACATTCCTGCTCTCAAGGTCTACCACAAGAAGAAGGGCACAATCACTGGGTTCCCTGGTGCCAAAACGGTACATTAACATCAAACATGCATATATTTCTGACATTTTCTGCCGATTATGACAACCATAGGGTTTCCATTTACATTATAAATACATAATTGCAAATGTGCAGGTTAAATTTGCAGCTGGGATTTTAGAACTCCCCTGTGACGTGTTGATACCTGCTGCCTTGGAATCACAAATCCATTCTGGAAACGCTGGAAACATCAAGGTGTGTATGGGCTAATGAAATCATGGTAGTAGTTTTTTTTTATTTAATCAAATTTCCACTTTAACGTGACCTAATTACTTCAATGACTATAAAGTTAGGGAGCTTGGCAGCATGTGAATTTGGATGTCTTGAGAATTTTTTCTGAACCTCAATCTAAGGCAGTTGGCCCCTTCGTAAATGGCAGGCAAAAATTGTAGCAGAGGCTGCAAACGGTCCAGTCACACCTCTGGCGGAGACAATTTTGGAAGACAATGACGTTGTCATTCTACCGGACCTGTTATTAAATGCAGTAAGTATTCTAGACTTCCACCACACACATTTGTGCAAGTACAGTCGATTTTTTGCCAATGGCCAATTGCGCGACTGAATTGGCAGGTGGGCTTTTGTACATTGCCACGTACAAAGCCACATTCCTAATTTTATCATTATTGATAAGTAAAATAATGTATTTTTTACAGGGAGGAGTAACGGTATCTTATTTTGAGTGGCTGAAGAACTTGAACCACATTCATTTTGGACGAATGAGCAGGCGGATGGAGGAGCGAGGAAAAAGGGTAAGATGGGCTTATCGACTTGTGTGATTTTTTCATTACCTCTAATATGTAGGAAGTTATTCTCTAGAAACTTGATACTTTCTATAGACCTGATTTTGTTCTATAAATGTTCCAACAATTGTATCTTGTTGTTGACTGAAGGTGCTTATTGATGCTCTTGAAAGTGAATTCGGAAATGGCCACCGGTTCTCTGATGAAGTGCGAAGTCAAGTTGTCAAGGGGTATGTTTTCCAAATTTCATACCTTATGAGTATTTAGTGACTTATTTTTTTTAGTGGAAAGTGATTTAATGTGACTTTATTATATATGCAACAATTTCATAACTTGTATACTTATTTGCTGTGCAGGAACACAGAGGTTGATTTTGTTTGGTCTGGTCTTGAGGAGACCATGTTGATGAGCTGGGAAAATGTCAAGCGCACAGCTCATGAAAGGGTATGATCATCCTCCTTTATTTTTGACTTCATATTTAGATTCAATAGTTATACTTATAGTTACATTTTTGACTTCATGGTTACATTTAAAAACATTTGCGAGTTCATAGGTACAATCTACGTTGCACATTTTAAATGTTTCAGAGTGTTCATTGCATCTTCTGAATAGAGCCACAAGTCGATACTGTAGAGTGACTCAGGCTTTTGCTTAGAATGTGTACTATTGTGGAAATTAGCTACATGGCAAACCCGCATTGATTCCACTTGGAGAGTTGTTTCACCAGAGGCACCTAATTAGGTGATTTTGTAAAATTTTGCAGAAGTGCAATTTTAGGACCGCGGCATACTTGATTGCTATTGAGAGAATTGCAACATGTTATCGGGTGAGTGGAATATTTCCTTGATTCCGCAATCGAACCCCTTCTAAGGTTCTGTAGTGCCAACATCAGCAAGGCCCTTCCATGTAGGATTGGGGCATGTCTTGATTAAGACACATTCTTTTTCATTATTAATTATCAATGAATATCACCATCTTGGCAGGGCCAATTTGTGCTGTCTGCCAAAATGTCAGGATATTTGTGTTGGTAGCTTGCTAACTTAGCTCAAAACTTTTATATCTGTCACTACCAGTAGATAAGTAGGTACTCTGGGTTCAGTGTGGCTTTCCCATTGGAGGTTTGAACCTTGTTACGACTGAATTTCAGTCACACAATTTTATATAAAGCATCGAATCTCAATGTTATTGGTTTGAAGCTATCAGGGGTGCTTGCTTTGGTATATACGCACCTTCAAAGGATTTCCTAAAGGTTGGAGAACACTACTCATGTTGTGGTTATATCGAGGGAGAGAAGCATGCATGAACACTTTAAAAATAAAACAAATGTATCGTATATTAATTTTGAAAGTTGCAAATGAGTGAAGATTATTCTACAAGTGATGCACCCAATGCTAAATATTGAGTTGTCTCATGTTTGTTGATCATGATTGAGTTCAACTTCAGTACTTCCTACTGGCGTCCATCCTCTTGAAGTTAGATGGATTAAATGAAATACATGATTACAATTTCTCATGAAAGTGCTGACATTAATATTCATGGAAGTTTTGACATCAAGCTCTCTAACATCCACTGGCAATATACCATATGGGTGCAAGTTTACAAACCAAGATGACTTTGAACATGGATCCTATGGTAACTCTAAGTTTAAGTTGCATATGAGTGGAATAGTGCTAGGATTGGGCGACCTTCCCAACACTTGATTTCCTATTCACCCTAGCACTATTGGTCCGCCCAATCACACTGGGGTTATCCAGGTGAACTGATTTTTTCAACCAACTATGTGGAAACCCATGATAGGTGAAATATAATACTGAGGTTTTAAATCCAAGTGCTCGTCTTTCATGTTCCTGCAAATTCAGAGCAAACAGATGGTCTTCCATGAGTGTGTAAGTTTTCCCATTAATATGTTTGTACGGATTTTGACTGTTGACGGGAAGCTCTAGAAATTGTCCCTGCGCACAATCGTACATACACGGAGATAGAGCAATATTTAAAGGTTCGAGGGGATCGTCTGGATCTTCGAGTACCTCCCATGGATCAGGTCCCCCCACTTGTAATGAAACCCAAAAAATATATCTGATGATGAGCTTGTGGAGGTCCACATTTGCGGCTCGGAATGGAATAATTCTATGACAAGACGTCCAGTTTCGTCATTGCCAACAACAATCACTTTGTAAGATTTCGCATTGGGGTTCACCATCAGTTGCATCATCTTGGGCAAAACTTTGAGAGAATTCAAAGGAAGTTGTCTTACATGTCCGGTTAACGGATTGCATACCGTTATAGGTGGGCAGTTGAAAGACTTGATTTCTGTGCAAATGAAGCACACTAACCCCATCAGAAGCCATCATTGTGTGAAATGACCTGTCAAGTCCCATGGTGATCTCGAATGTTGTGCCATTTGTTGAGTTTCAATTTGCAAACTCTGACCAAGACTTGCCCATGTGCGCAATGATCCGAGATGACTGCAAGACACTTCCGAGGAACGTCTGCGCACACATCCTTGAAGTCGGAGTGTATTGATCTCATCATCCAGTTCCATTTCTTGGAAAGACACGGAAGACGATTGATATCCACAATGGTAGATGTGCAAAGACAAGCCTCACTATTTCTTTCAGCAAACTGCCCCATATTACGGGATCCATCAATGCTACATGGTGCAAACAATTGTGTCTACAGATGGTTGTTGTTGTTGCTGCTTCTTCAATTCTTTCCATACAGTCCCTTGGTGCATTATGTTTTGAAGGTCCAAATGCTGTGCTGCAAAGCCAAGCACTTGCCTCATCCCTGGAGTTTCTAATTGGGTATCTGCAATTAGTTCGTTCAGTGTATTCCACAAGGCAAAGGTGGTCTGAAATAGATTCAACCTTGATTAAGTATGCGTTGGCACTGGAGTTGATGATCTCTTGGTTATTGAACTCCATTGTGGTGAAGCTCAGCTCACCTACATTCCTGGAACTTTTCTGCACAACAATTTTCTTCCGATTTCTCATGAAAATGCTTGGGAAGGCGTTTATGCAATTACTATGAAATTATGCGAGAACCAGCAAGTTGAAGCATATGAGGATCCCTTAACACCAAAAACTAATTTACCTGCAGTGCAAAATGTTGCAAGAGAAACTGATAAACATTGTGATATTGTCTGTTGAGATTCCCAGAAAAATTTCAATAAAGCTTGAAAGTGCCACCAGATTTTGGAGTACACAGTAAAAAAGAATAGGATGAATTGGCAGAAAATGGGTTTGCTTAGGGTTTAACCTTCAAACGTCACAAGGTGCTTGTCCTCACTTAGGGAGCTTCTTTCTCCCAGTTCTCAGAAAACCATTTTTGTTGAGAATATGCACTCAGCAAAAACTCAAAAATAGCACAACAAATAGACTTGGGGAAATCAATTCTAAGAAAGATCCACTGGTGCAGTGCCAATTCTTCTGGGGCTGAAACCACTCACTCACCAAGGTATTATGGTGCTTTTCACAAGATTGAATCCGTATCAGGGGAAATGACACCGACTCTGCCAGTAAACGAGTGTGAAGAAGGTGCCAGAAGATCCATTGTAGAATAAATGTGAAAGAAATTACAAAGAGGATGCATTATGAACATTCCCTCATGTCCTAAGGTAGCAGTGACCAAGCAATCCACCATAACCTAACGCTTTGAGTATTGTGGTGCCTTACGAGCTTTATGCAAACCATATTTCTTCCTCTCAACGATTCTAGAGTCTCGTGTCAACAACCCTTGCTTCTTCAGTGGGTCACGGTTGGCCTGGTTCGCTACAATCAAAGCCCTTGCAATTCCTAGCAAGATGGCCTGAGCTTGGGCAGATAAACCGCCACCCTCTGCTCTGACAACAATATCGTATTTGGTTTCGTAACCTAGACTGGCCAGTGGGTACTTCACTGCTTGCAGCCACATTGGGTTTCCCTGCAAGTAATCCTGCATATCAAACATCACCTGTGTCAGCAAACAGACATTTCCAGTACCCTAATCTTGCCATTCTTGAACTCGGCCACAATAATATTGCATTACTCAATGAAACACTGCAGTTGGGGATTTGTGACCTTTGGTTGCAGATATATATCCCCAGCAGAAACAACAATCACATTACTCCCAATGAGTATTCAATTCCAAATGTGATAATCACATGTTGCACAAGGACCAATTTGTTTCTGTGAACTTTTTCTCAGACACATGAGAATGTGACCTCACTTATTATGGAATGTGGAACAAGAATGACATATGCAAACTTTCTCCACTAAAGGAGCTTAGTTCTTTTTATTCACTAATTCGTTCACTTCTTCTTGGTAAGGCATATTCATTCAAGATCAGTATCAAGGATGCCGTGATCAATCTGAGCTAAGACCTCTACAAAAATGCTTTCCAATGTTCACTTCTGCTAATTGACCTGTACCATCCACTGCGAGAGTTTCAAGGGAGAGTTTGATTCTAGACTGTCAAGGCAACTAGAAGATCACATCATCTGCATTGTCGTTTCTTTTACTGTTGTCTACTCCCAATGTATAAATACGCACTCCCGAAGCTCGTTGAGTGAAAATTGAAATCAATGGCGTGCAATGACAATCTGAGACACCTAAACCCTGAGTTACAAACACACGAGGTACAACAGGAGGTAGAATCCCAGCAAGAACATGATTTTCCAGAGTACTTTCACTACATACGCCCCCAGAAACAAAGTTACATCCTTCAGACCCCCGACCAAAGAAGGGATCACACTGTGATCATTAGAAAGACATTTCCTATGGACAAGCCCGGTCGAGATATTTACCCTCACCTGGCCACTTCGGTTGTTGATAACAATCGACGACAATCTGACACCTAAACCCTGAGTTACCAAATCACGAAGTAGGGTAGGAAGAGGCAGAATTCCCATAGTAATTTCATTACATTTTGCCCCAACCGGAGAAAACTTCTCACTGCGATCATTGCGAGGACATTGTCTATAGATAAGGCCACAACGAGCTGGGACACGGGCCGAAGAATGAAGTGTTCACTCACCTGGTCAATTCAATGCGAGACACCTAAACCCGGACATACCAACACATGAGCTACCATAGGAGAAGGCAGAAAATCAACAAGAAACATGAATTTACATCATAATCTCACTACATTTGCCCCAAACACAACCATTATCGTAACCATCATCCAAACCACCAACACATGAGGTACCATAGGAAGAGGCAGTATTCCAACAAGTTACATGAATTCCCATAGCAATTTCACTACAGTTTCCCCGACCTACACAGCATCATCCTCCAAATTCCCGACCAAAGAAGCCTCCTCCGTGTGATGACTACAAGAACATCCTACGGATAAGGGCACATCGAGCAGAAAATTCACAGGGTCCGAGGAATGAAGGATACAAAAATAAAGAATTGAATTCTCACCTGGGCAGTTCGGTTGTTGATGATAATCTGACCAGTGCCATCCAACAGCACAACCCTGGCAACCGCGGTCTTCCTCCTCCCAGTTCCCATCAACCGCTGCGCGGCGAACCCGCCGGGCATGTTCTGCTTCACCCAGGCCTCCAAATCCTTGCCCTCCGACACGCTCTCGGCGTCCATTGCGCCCGCCATTGCAGCCCTGACGATGGGAGTGGTCCTTGCGGAAACCCTAAGAGGTGCGACCTTGACGGCCGAGCGCAGGGAGACTCCAGAGAATGTGGATTTGGCCATGCGGGCGCTGCTGGCCGTGGTGTCCTGCAGCTGGAGCGAGGCGAAGGAGGCGGCCAGGCCCGCGGTGGCTGCCATGGCGGCCATGGGGGATGGGAATGGCTATGGCGACAGAGGGTTTATCTGGAATTGCGACGGAGACGACGAAATCCTTGAGACACAATCCCCCTCTTGTTGAAGGCGAGCTCACCAAGCTCTCATTTCCTAAGCTCTGGTGCTTCTTCTTCCTCGTTCCTCTTTGCCAGTGGATAAGGCGATAACCCCCCAGCTTCATTCATCCACATCCTCCATCCATGTTTTCATCTACGATTTCTCATCCCTCTTTTCATCACATTATTCCAGCCACTTTGGTAAGGTATGTGGGTGTTGTTTGGTTCTTCTTTTTTTCTTCTTCTTATTTTTTATGTTCTCCAACTTCTACCAATTAGATTTACACAACAAAGCCCGTGTTGCATTAGGAAATCTACGATGAAATATCTGCAAAAACCAGATTGAATATCAAACCTCCCCTGATTTTGCTATGGTTGTTGGAAGTGCATGTGTTGTTGATTGCTTAACTGGATACATAGGTCCTCCCAATTGTGTTCACTGTTGAGTGTAGAGTAGTTATTAATATTTGAAGACATAGTTCAATCTCTTTTAAACATGTGTCTTTATGATGCTTGCTCTTTGATCCTCACCGAACCACATACCAATCAAATCTAGGGGTCCGATTAATAAAACAAGCCACTTAAGACCCATCTACCTTACACTAAATTGACCTTGTAGTGTGGGTGGAAGGTTAGCGTGGGCCATACTAAATTTCTAGTCAACGTGGAATTAACGTGGGCCCAAGACCCTAGGTCTTCCTTTAAGTCTTCACGAAGACTTCCAACCAACACATTCAACATTAGTTATAAGGACAAAAGTAGCACAAAATAACATAATTGCCCACGTTGATATTCTAGAAAAAAAAAACAATTAACGTGGCCCATGCTAATTTTCTACTAGAAATTGAAAGTGGGTTGAAAATAGATTCAGCCCACATTAATTCTCATTGTCGGAATCAGTGTGGGCTAGAAAACTACTGTGGCCCACAATATTAGGACTATTTAATGTAGTGACCTGAAGAGCTCTTGGTTACATTGGCATTTGAGACCCATCAGGTAGGCAACCCTACTACAGTTATCTTTCTTATTATGACACCTATATTCCAGTGGTCTATGGTTAGGTGTGGATCCAAGAACAAATATAAAAAAGACACGTGTCTAAAAGAAATTGGTTTGCATGCTCAAAATATGATAACCATTCTGGGTTCGGTAATCAACATAAGTGTGTGTGTGGGGGGGGACCTATATGACCATTTAATGAGCATGAGAATCTTCACTTTGATATTGAATAAATTATTCATATGAGCGCCCAAAATTATGAGGAAAGTGGCTATGGCCTAATTGTTCTCATACCAATTGTGTTTCATATCCTAGAAGAAGTGTGCTAGTCGGGAAAACTAACCATTTAAGACCCATCCACCTTAGTGGGTCCTAATGTGAGAAAGGGGGTTACTAGAATGGGGGAAGTAATGTAGATGGGTCTTCAATGGTTTCTTTTTACGACTAGACCACTTCTCCTAGGATATGAAACATGCGATTAGTATGAGATAATTAGCAAATCCAAATCATGGTTGTGCAGCTCATTTGAATATAGTTTTCATTATCAAACTGAAGATTCTTTTGCACATTAAACATTTGATCGTATTAGTGCCCCCCCACCCAATTGTTGACAATTGATCCTAGATTAATTATCAAATTTGAGCTTGTAGTCCACTCTCTTTTAAATGCATGCCTTTTTGGTATATGTTCTTGGAGGCACACCTGACCACATACCACTCATATACATGTATTCAATTAAGTAAAGTAGTTGAATAAGGGTTGTCTACCTTAGAAGTGAAGAAGAAAAAGAATCTCCTATTGGTCGGTAGTTCATTTAATCATGTGAACCACTTGCTGGCAAACTAGAACTGACATGTGGATAGTTGTTGTAGCAGGTAGGAAACATAGATCCCAAGAAGTTCAGGTAGTCATCGCAACATTTACTAGTTTCTTCCAAAATAGAAGGTAGTTGTGTGCACGCATATGAGGACTCACCAAGCTAAACTTTCCAAGGGTCATCATTTTTGTTGTTGTTGTTGCCAATAAAGTTTAACATGGCGATAATTCCCCGCCTTCATTCATCCGCATTCTCCATCCACGTGATGCCCCCTTTTGTGCACCCACATGCTACACCCAGGGGGTGGACTCTTCATTGGGAACCTAAATGACGTGTGTGGGTCACTACAAAATTAAACCCCCTATGCATGAGAAGTTTATAAAGCACTTTAATTTGAAAAATTCCCCCACTACATATACACAATATAAATCATGAATTAGATATGCCTTCATTACATGTAAAATCCATGTTCAATTTCTCATGAGAAATTCATTGAACATTTTTTCATCCATAGCATGTAACTCAAATGATTGCATCAAACAAAGACAAGAGCACCATAACTTAACCACAGTCCTAAGAGCAAACTCAAGGAAGCCCACGAGCACTCCAAGCTTGTTTTATAACCCAAATGCAAACCCTGACAAGAATGGACGAGGGAGTCATTGAAGACTATTACCATATGACAACAATGGATGAAAATGCGAATTAGATGAAACTAACAAATTTATTGTCAAAAAATTCTTTAACCGTTAGGGCCCCCTTTTGTACATCTACCTTTACTGCAAAATGCCTGATGGCCTTCTTAAATGTACATACTAGAGAAAATTAATACCTCTCCCTTATGTATACTATGTGCACTAATACCCCTTCTTACACTCACGTTAGTTCGTACATGGTATGAAGAGTCCCCCCCTTTTCAGGGCTGCTACATATACGGAAGTCTAGAGAACCCCTTAGGAATTGACCTTGTGAATCAACCTTCGAATATGGAAATAAGGTTATGTTGATATCAACAGTCAGGTGGCTCAATGTGGACGCATGATTTGCCCGAGTACATCATGGTAGACTTTAAAATAATGTTGGCTATGAGGTACATCCAATGAATGATAGAGTCTTCCATGACTTCATTAAGCAGTTAGGAAGTTATTCTCTATACAAATATTGGAGGCATATTTTTAGCTAGTTTTTTCTTTCTTTCATGAATACATTGGGTACAATGGTGTTATTTCTTTATTTAATTTTTGTATTGCATATACACTTTTTGCTATTTCTTAGCTTCACTTTGTATGTATACATTGTTTGTTGTCCACCAAAGAACCGTATATAGAGGTATTAGAATGAAGGCAAAGCACATGTGACATATGCTTCTAGTGAAGGGTACACCCCCAGAGGATCAATTGAGTCTCTATACTCTACCCACCTATTTGCTATCTTCTGACACGTTCTAGTATATACCTTCCCCATATTCAAATTCTTGGTGACTACCTAATGGCTCTGATGCTTCATGATGAAGGGCATCACATGGGCGAGCAACAATAACTACATTGAATATCCCAATTAGTGTGTGTTACTATTCAAAGTTACGCAGTGAAATAACATCTTACTCAAGAGTTCAATGTTTATTAATGAAAGTTCAATAGGTTGTTCGGATATAATAGAACATAAATGACTTTGCTTGGTAAAATATTACATGCTCAATAAATAATTAAGGCACTGCGTAGCTCTGAATAGTAACACGCAATAATTGGGATAATCAATGTACTTACTTACAAACGAATTTCCATGGATTTGATTCTCATCGTGTGAAGTAAGGTAGATGGGTCTTAAATGGTTACTTTTTCCGACTAGTCCACTTCTCCTAAGATATGAAACACACGATTAGTATGAGATGGTTAGCAAATCCAAGTCGAGGCCATAGCCACTTTCTCATGATTTTTAGAGTTCACATGAATATCTCATTCATTGTCAAAGTGAAGATTCTTGTACCCTTTAAATGGTCATATAGCCCCCCCCCAATTGTATTGGCTACTGAACCTAGAATGGTTAACATATTTGAGCACATGCTCCAATCTCTTTTTAGCGCAAGTCTTTTTGGTATCCATTCTTGGATCCACACCTAAGCACATACCACTCAAATATAGGTGTCTGATTAAGATAGGTGACAAAATTAGGCATATCTAAATAAATAAATAAATAACCAATATTGGGCAATCCGACGTGAATTTGAGCATGTTGGCCCTACCCTGCTCAAGAATCCTCTTGGTGCAGGGTGGGGTCCCGGGTACGCAACTCTTGTATTCTATGGCCCTGATTATAATCACTTATAATGCATTTTAGTCCAATCTTGAGTAATATAAAAAATTGATGTAGGAAACTCTTGTAGCCCTTCTAACAAGGAATCCAAAAATATAATTATATATAAGAAATGAATATTCCTTGAAGCATATAATTACATTAAAACCTAATTATATGAGTTTTTAATACAGGTTCCATAGGCCAAACCACCCAGCTTTTTGGGTTTTAAAATAAAAAATATTTTTTTAATAAATAAAGCATTGCCAATGACTTTTAATTTTAATTGGAGGCAACTGCTTGTGTGGATCTTTTAGAATTAGACACTCTACAAGGTTCAAAAAATAGGTGTTTCAATTCTTTATATACATTGTGGAGTCTTAAAAAAAATGCAATCCAACTTTTTCTACATCTCATTTTATTTAATGTGGTCTTCACCCAACTTTTTGGTCCTTTTATTTTTGTACAATTTGATATAATTTTTACAAAAGCCATCCTCTAAGCCCTTTTAATGCCAATGCCCCCTGCGTATAATATGGGAGTTGCGTACATGGGGGTGGGGTTTACTGCTTCCTATCTACCTAGCTAGTTTTTTCATAGCGGGAATTGAACCGCCAACCACTCCATTCGGAAATGGGCACCTCTCCACTATCACCCAGTAGTTTAGGGTCATCTCAGACCTTCCCAGCTAGTATATTATATGCATTTTGAATTGTCTCCCAAGTTCACTTTACAATTTATGTTTGGACATCTTGAAGGACATGATTCATTTGCTTTTATCACAATTGTATCAAAATTAATGAATAGGGTTGAGATTGTTGGTTGGACATGTATGCTTCATGAACAATGCAATGCATCACCAATGTTTGTAGCCACTCTGACACTACAAGGATCACGCGGTTAAGTCATTTGTAAATCAACCAATTTTGAAGGTGGAAATGGTGCATATCTGTAGTAGTAAATTTTGAATTTTCTGGCTCATTTCTGAAACAAGTGAAAATAGAGTCTTTATTCACTTAAATATTGCCTAAAAGGACTAGTAGGAACGGACAATAGTCTTGTGAGATTGGAAACAATTATTAGTAAGGACAATAGTTTGTTTGTAGCCGAGGTAGTTACGGGGACTCGGCTGGCTTTCGGGGCCTATTAGGAAGTTGAGAAAGATAACTCTCTCTCTCAGAAGTTGAGCGAGGTTGCGAGAGCCGAGGAAGATAGATACACTTTGAATTTTCTGCAATCACTGACAGTTAATTTTTCCTTCGAATGTTTTTATTTGAATTGAGACGCAAATTGTTGTGACTCTAGGGTGTATGTACTGGAGTGAGTGGAATTTTGGATTGAATTGGGTGTATCAGCACTGTTGCGTGAGATAAATCTGTTGGAAGTGGCAATTACAGTTATATAAAGTTGAAACAAGAGTTATAATTCAAGTCTATTGTCTTAGGGGTGTAAGTGGCTGGTATAAGTAATCTGTGTAGCAATTGAAATCTGGATTTGCTTGCTTCCTGAGCGAGTTGTGATAATGTTAGATACTTGTGCATGAATCTGGCTGGTAAGGTTGATATTGGCTCCAGAAAGTTACAAGTCTATGGTCATGTTTGCACGTGGATTAGTAAAAGTGATTCAGTGTATTTCCCCGAGAGAGAATGGGCGAAGAATCGTTGCTGCTTTTGATTATAATTACTGAGATGCTTGAAATCATGTTGTTGTGAAATCTGACCGTGATATATATTATCTAAATCTACTGATAGGGCATGGAAAGTTATCTCAAGGCCATTGTCTGTGGGTAATAAAGTTGGAGAGAATTTGTTTAGATCCTCGTAATAATTACAGTGACTCACATTTGCGAGTTAAGGCTGGTGAGTCTATGGTCTTGTGAATATTGAGAGTAATTTACCTGGATATGTGGCCTACTTGAGAACAGAAAGGAATCTGAAAATATAAATACGGATCTATTTTTTGCACTGAAATTACGGATAATAATTAAGGCCTTCCAACATGCAACTTAAGTAAATTACCATACTCAATTCTGAAATGATTTGATCTCACATTAATCAAACTCGAAGTTAATAGAACGAATCAACCTCGTACAGATCAATTTAATTCTTCGAGGTCATGCTTAATAAGCAAAAAGATTTGAATTGCATCGCATTGCCTTATTGAACAAGAATTAAGACTATAGTCGTTGTAGTGTAAATGGAGAGACTGTTTCTTTCTAATCTTTGGTGGAATGTGAAGCGTCAACCTGTTGAGTCTATTGACTGTGAAAGGTTAACCAGCCACGGGAGAAGATAAAAGGACGTGCCGCTTATGACACCGGTAAGTATTGATTATTAATTGCAATCTTAAAATGAATTAAGGCTAACTTAGACTTTCACCATCTTTAAGAATTGACTTGCTTCAGTATTATTTGTAAGAATGATAAACGAAATGAATTGGTAAATTAAATGTCTTAAGATCCAAGAATGTGAGATTGGAACATTAAATAAACCCAATGAGTTTATGAGTGATGTGAGAATATGTTAACACGCATAAGTGGTTTTGACCTATTGCCTTGAGGAAAGAGATTATGATTGCCTTGGCCAAGACTAGGTAAGAGACAATTGTCGGACCGCATAATTAAGATTGGATTTAATCAAAGAAGACTGACTATCCTGAAAGGATTACCGCACTGCCTTTTCAAGTTACATTAAATGGGATTAATGAATGAAAGACTATGGACTATGCCAAAGTGCCCTTGGCTTCGGTAAAGAGACATAAATGGGTTACTTATGCAAGACCATTGACTATGGTTGTGCCTATGCTTGTGCACCGCACTTGGTCCAATTAAAATGAACTCACTGCCAGATTATTGTCTGGGAAATTAGAGTGAGGTAAGAGACAATCACGATTGCATGTACTGACATGAAAAGGTTTTTAGAGTTTTTTTTCCTTACCCATAAACCAATTGTCAGTCTTAATCCAAAATAAAGTGAAATAACCTTGTGTTTTCCCTAATAAACTTTATCTAAGACACCTAGATGATATACAAATCACCTTTTAAGTCTTCCCTAATTGTTTCCTTGGATTTGTTTGTAACCAAAAAATACACAACAATATCACTAGTCCATTTCTATGATATTATGTAGTACATTGCGACGGGACGGATCTAGTAATGGCGCCCACCCACAATGCAACATTAATTTGGATAAGTTTGCATATAATCAAAATAGTTGCATGCATTGAACCTACCCACTCAAAAACCCCACCAATTAGTACATTTGTGTCCACCTAGGCCTGTCACTACACGATGTGGGGTCCACTTAGGCATGCATGGCTATGTGAAGGGGGCCAACCAAGAATTTCAAACTCGGCACTTTACCACTCCCAAACAACGCATGATCTAGCCACCAAGTCCATGCATGCACACATTGAGTTCATTAACCAATTTAGTGACCAACTTTACAACAGTCATGCTTGTGTCATGCTTGAATTGAGGTATCAAAGGGGGGCACAAAGTGAGAGGATGAACTCAATAAGGTGTAATAAATTCTCCTATTAGTGTCGGTCACAATAATGCTCCCCCGGGAACATTCTTTGAGCTCACTTGAGCTCCTCAAATGAGCTCAAAAACGATTCATCGCTGCGAAAACTATTTGTGAGCTCACTTGAGCTCCCCAAATGAGCTCCAAAGTGATTCCCCACCGCGGAGACTCTTGTTTGAACCGTCTTCAAAGAGTTTGTGTGGATTCATAACATTTTTTTTCTTTCACAGTTTCATTACGTCATGTAAGTCAAAGCGTAATTTCATTTCAGCACTACTTTTATGCATGCATTAACATGCTTGTCCTCATTGGAGGGCTGATTAGAATAGGTTGCCAATTACAGTTGTGCCAAACGCACGTGGACACAATAATGGCTACGACCACTTTCTCCCACTTTTGTGTGAAAATATGTGAAACCCAGTGACATGGTCTAGTAGAACAACCGACATGATCCTTGTAGTGTGAGCTACGATCGATGTCACTATAATTAAAACACAACTTGCAAACAGATCCAGCAGATGATATTGATGTTGGTGAAACATTCTAATCCTGTAGACCATTCCTCCGACTAACTTGGCAATCTACCTGCTGGAGACAAAATGTCTCACAGAATTATGTTGCTAACGTCATTCGGTGTCAATGCTGAAAAGGCTCAACATCCACTTTTCATACATAAACAGTTCACCTCTTCGAATGGCTCTCGCACAATTTTCAACGATGTGAAATTTTGTCAAAGATCATTGATCAAATTGTCAAACATCACACATAACATTACTCAACTGTCCTGCCTTCAAATTCCGTTTGAAGCACTAGGATTTTGGCATCCGGAGGCTTTATTCTCGAATCAACTGCGAAGCCCATGAACACAGTTGAGTGATGTTATGCAAGGCACTCATCCTTGCTTAACATTTTTTTTTTAAGTTCTCAGATTAAGCATAGTGTCCACTGGCAAATTGCATTTCAAAAAGATAGAGATTACAATCCTCTCCAAATAAATGCAAGCTAATATACTTGTTATTTATTTGTTTTTCCATCATTTTAGATAATTGAAAAGAATTATAATACAAATGTTATGTGATGAAGGAACTAGAGTGGCGACACCCATAACCAATCACTTGAGAGATTTTGCACCAAATCTGGAGAAGTATAAGGCGGTCCAATTAGTCTTGTTGAGGAAGATATATTCAAGGGAAATGCACATTTTTCGATAATTTTATTCCTTAACCTAAAATTATTGTGAGCTTTAAGCCAAAAGTTGGGCCCAACATATTACCAATGCCTAGAGTTTACCATAGCCGCTCATACCTCCTCACTTTAGCATTGAAAACCAAGAATGTGTCGAGGCACTATTGATTCTAACCTGATCGAAATTCAATCCCAACCTCATTGAGATTCAATCCCTAAAGATTGCCGATGGGATCTTGATCAGGAGTAGGCACTCCTACTACACATTTCCACTAGAATTTTGTGGGTCTACAACCTACATGGAAACTAACCCTTAAAAATTGTGAAACATAGGATCTTATTTGAACTACCCACAAATAGAAATTACCAAAAACAATCCCACCCTCATCAAAATTATGATACCCTATAAATTCCCTAAAAAATCCTAATCAAAAATAGATGATCTTACTCTAGCTCAAATGTGGAAACAAAAATTTCATTGTTTTCAATTGGACCAAGTTACATTAGCTTCTACTTTATCTCTCGGCTAAATAGAGTTACCACACTTCGCCATTCTAAAAAATTAGCTAATTCGAAATCATCCTAATATACTTTCAGTCTCATTAGCCTTTCTGACTTCCCAAACTATAAAATCAATTTCATTTCATTCCATCATTCCAATTTATCACAAGAGCCTGTTAACATTGGATTAGGAAATTGCAAACTCATGAATGAAGTAATTCAAAATGAAATGATAATTTTCTTCAAAAGCAAGCTAATCAGGACACCCACAAACACAAATTTACCTTTATATTACATTTACTGACTCTTAACCTGCTCTAACTTCATCATGATCAGTATCTCGCACAATACTTTCCAAACAAATGCAAGCTGATACATCTGTAAAAATGACCTCCACACCAATTCGAATAATAAGCAACAGCATTGTAGATGTTTCTTGAAGGAACTGACAGATCAAATATCACCAAAAGAGAAATTTGATTCAAAATCAAATGAGAAATTTGATTTCATCAATGTAAATCATCACAAAAGCCTCCTATTCCGATAGGAAACTGCAGAGGCATGAGTATAAAGTATCCATCAGAGGGTAAATTACAACTCTCTTTTTCAAAGCAGAAATCTGTTGTAATTAACTTTGTCTATACATCCAACACATTGCACAAGACTAACTCTCTTGCTCTTTCTTATATTCACACTGGTACCCACTCTAATCTTCATAATCAGTCTTCAACCTATCTACCTTCTCGCATAGGGCTGACATCATTTCACCCCAAATCCAATCAATCATCCTCCAAATCATTCAAGATTCACTCATCTTGCACCTTTGTGCGCAACACTGACAATTCAGACTCATCGACCTTCTCATCAATGAAGAAACCTCCCAATCCCATCAACCCGGTGTGGGGACCGTTCACCTTGGAAGATTGCACAATATATTTCAACTTCTCACCCTTTACGATCTTCAACGCATTTGGAGTTCCAGGGTTGCCGTAACATCCCTTGATGCCCACCACATATCCTTTCTCATTTCCAGCTTCATTTCCTTGTCCATAAATTGGAGATGTTTCACAAAGTAGACGGCCGTCTTCTCCCCATAAGGTAGCATTCAAAGCGGCCGCGTGCAAGTGCGAAAGTGCGTGCACCACATCACCTCCCATGGGCGCATCGAGGTATGCGACACGCGTGTCAACGCATTCGTCTGAATTGGGATCCGCATCTCCACAACCATCCACAGTAAATTCCACAAGATTCTCTTCGTAGCCATTGTGGTTCGTGATGTCCAAGCCAAACGTTTTGACAGGTTTGACACATGAATCCCACTCCACATACTCCCATTTGTACTGCAATCATCACCAAAAAACATCATGTCATTTTACCGAAACTTTATTCATTATCAGCAATGATGCTCCGTGCTTTTCTTCCATGCCAATAAGAACTTAGCAGAAGGGAAGAAAAATCAAGAACCCCATCTCATGATAGAAGTGAAGAAATCCAAGGTCACATGGCTCAAGCACAACTATGTACTTATACTAGTGCGAAGGAGAAGTCCTATTAAGGGAACTGATCTTTTATATTCATGCACATAAGCACCTTCACTTTCTCAAGCATCTGAGTGTTGCGATGACTAACCTAATTAGGAGTCATTTTCCCTAGCGAAAAGTTCACATGGCAAATTGAACTGACAAACAATAAGAGGTTGATTTTTCCTCTGCTTCTTGTATTGGGAACCCCTATCGAAGTCTAGTAGACTTACTATACTTCAATTACTTGACATGTCAAAACTGAATTTCAATCACGCTCTAGCATATATAGATTAATGCTTCAGGTGGAAATAATCAGGTGCAATTGCCCACCAGAGCTGTACATCAACACTCTTGAAATACAAGTTATCAAAAAGGTTTAAAGGTTTAACCTGGTATACCCCAAACAAAACATTTCAGATTTCTGCAAAACGTGTCCAATGTTTTATTTCAACAAAACTTTAGGAATTTACCTCCAAGTGAAAGCTAATCTCTCCTCCATTGAAATCATCCTTCACAGCGCAGCGCATTTCGTCACCGCAGCAACGAAGACCACCGATGTAACCCTCTGGCAGAGGCTTGCCCTCCTCATCAGCAGTAGCATTGAACAATGCGCACCTGTAAACAGATTATGATCACATATCAGACAAAGTTAGCCCAAATTTGCGTACTACATTGCGTTATAGAATTTTAGGCCCCAATAACCTCTTAAATCCGCCTTAAACGGCTGTCCGATGCTTACATCAAACTACCTTTCATTCTCAGTCTCATGGAACTCTTGAGCTTACATGGCTAATTAAAACTTGAAGAAAATGCCTGTCGTTCTCGACACTCCGGAACACTCTTCTGAAGCTAAGCAATGTATTATCCATCTAAATTGCTACTGAAAATTCACTGATCCTCGAAGAAAGAATTAAGAGGGTAAGACAAACCTGCACTCGGAGCATCCCATTGCATCCACGGCGCCACGGGCATCCAAACCATGCACATTCAGGATCCACGCATTCACAAACTCCTCCGTAACAACGTTAGGGTTACCACTCTCAACAACATAAGGAGCAGGTAACGCCGACACCGTCTTCCTGGTCTCCCCACCCTTACCGAAGAAATTTAACACCTTCTTACGCCGCAGCCCAGCTCCAATCTTCCGGTTACCCGTGGGCGCTTCGTAACTAGCAAAACTCTTCGCGTGGTGATCATGCATGTGGTGCATCATCATACCATCTCGAGCGGTCCTCTTCTTCAAGTGCTTCAAGAAATGGTGCAGATGTCTCTCAGAGTGTTTCTTAGGCACCAAAACCTCCAACATAACCCAGTGATGTAAATACACATCGGAGAGCGGCACCTTCTCCCCGTTGTCGTAGACAAGGTCTGCCACAAAGTTCACAATCCCTATATGCCCCTTGGGTGCTTCCCCTACGAAATACTTGTTGTTCACTTCCCCAGGTTGGGCTGTAAGTATAGGAGATCTAAACGAAGCTGTCTTCACGGGGTTGCAGGTGGTCCCGGCCGCTGCAGCAGTAGCCGCCATAGCCACGATGCACAGCACCATCAAACCCCATACCTGCACTCGAGGACTGCAATCCATAGCTCAAATTCTTCTCAAATTCTCCTCAAACTCTCCAGTCGTCTTCTTCTTCCTCTCCTTGCAGCGATTCCTGATTACTGCAGATTCCCGACTGCAAGGGGGTGGCGATTTTGGAAGTTGGAGGGAAGGTATGTATAGGATTTGAAGGGGAGCGGCACCTTACATCTGGGTTTCCTTTGGATTTGGGGTTGTGTGATGGCCAAGGCAACAGAGGTGTAACTCCAGCTTGAGGAGCGGTAGCATCGGTGTGGACTGAATTTCCTCCCGTGCTTCCTAGGTCCTTGCACCGCGATGGATGCAGGTTGATGACGGAATCCAATCAAACATAGAATAGATCTATGAGTGAGCGGGCCTTCTAGATGGAGCGAGCAATCCATCGAGAGGATGGCAGGTGGGAGATTTTTGTTTTACACGGCGAGGATGATCGCGTCGTTGCAGAAACTCCGGGGAGGGAGAGAGGGAGGGAGGAAGGGAGGGGTTTGACCGACTTTCCCTAGCCCTGCAACTAAACTTAGTGGTGTGGGCCAGTGGTGTTCTGACACGTGGCGGTTGAGAAGACCTCCTTCTTCGTGGTGATGGTGTTGTGTCCAAGTCGATAAACTCATCCATTGGGAAGGTGAAACTAGAGTGAGGGTGAGCAAAACTAAGGAGGTGGACGGGTGGTTTTCAACTTACATCTTCACGGTTATTTTATTTCCGTTGGCTATGAAATATAACTCATGGATTGGTGAACTTTAAGTTGTGGTGGATTCGTGAATGCAGATGGAGAAGCCATGTTCTATTGTAGAGGCATTTGGAGTTTGTCCTAAATTGATATGAAGTTTCAAAGGTGACTCCCAGACTTAGTCATATATTACACCCACACCCCCCCCCCCCGACTCGCCATGGAGATTCTTTAATGTTTCAAGATTGATAATGATATAAATGTTGACTCCATATGGAGCAATCATGAATGAAAAACCTCTTCATCCACAAGCTATTTCCCCCTTTCAGGAGTGGGCTCTATCCGAGGCAACTATGTTAGAGGTAAACTATGTAATTGTGAAATTGTGACAGGGGTGGGGGGGTATTTGGGCGAACCAACCCATACACTCATTCCTTGTTGGATGCCTAAACCCTTGCCTCCAAGGAACCAATGTACGGGTTGTTTTGCCCCAACCAGGGGGTGGGGGGAGGGGGGGTAAAGAGTATTTTGTTTAAACATGACAATGGGTTGTGGCATTGCCACCTTGGAGTTTTGTGGGTCAGTTGGTCGGTGCCCACACTTTAGATTTGTTTGAAAGCTCGGGTTCAAAACCTTGTGAGGCCATTTTGAGAGTGATTCATACATCCATCCCCCCACCATGATTGAGACATTAGTGGGGCTCACTTGCTACCCTCACGGCTCTAGGGTTTTGTTTCAGACTAGGAAGTTGGATTGTTAGTTGTTGGTCTATGGTGGGTGGTCAGGTGGGGGGTTGAGTCTAGGGGGATCTGGTGGTATGGCAACTTGTATTCAAATTTTCTTTTGTTTAGGATGAGGGCAGAAAGGGAGTGTAGAGCCATGGTGTGTAATTGGTGTTGTAGTATGTTGATTTTGGTTGGAGGAAGTTTGAATTGTTGGGGAGAGGTTGTGTGAGGTGTCGGCATGGATGCCTCCTCTTTGGCCAACTGTGAGAACAAGTAATGGTTGGACTTTCCAGTGTAATGCTTCAACGACTCTTATCTTTGTGCAACTTTGTATGTAAAATAACAATACAAGGTCTTTAATGTGAGGATGGCCTCTTTGAGTGGTCTAGTGAGTGTGCGGTATTTTTGTTTGAATGTGGTAGGTGCTATGTGTTCGGTGCTAGACCCATATGTGAGTTGTGAGAGGTGTGTGACATGTACTTGCTTGAGAGTCTCGAGTATTTTAGTTATGCATCATGTGTCCTTTGGGTCTAGAAGTTTGAGGTGTGGGCTAGTGTCCCATAGTTGTGTTAAAAGGCCAACTTGGTGGGAGGGAGTGGATCGTGTGAGGGTTGGGAGAGGATTATGTTCAAGGATTTTGATCGATATGTCCATGTGGTGGAGAATTTGGAGGTTGCAAGTTAAGGAGTTTTTGCAGGTGGGGTGTGTTAGGAATGGGAGGTGGTCAGGGCTTCCTAGTTTTTTGGCCATGTGGGAGATGAGTCCTCTATATATAGCACCACTGTTGTTAAGGGCTTTGTTGAGTTGGGTGCCTATTGTTTGAGTGTAGGATATGACTAAATTGGTGGTCCCAATTCCATATATATTTTGTGAGAGGTGTGCTATGAGGTTGGGTGTGGAGTTGGGATGCGGCATATTTGTTTTGTGAGTCTTGCAAGTTGCCTATCTAGTGTTGCTATTTGGGGGAGGGAAAAGGGAGCTACATGAAATGCATATATGATGTATGGTATTATGACAGTGTGGAGCGCATGTAGTTTATTTTTAAGAGAGGCTAGACATGACTAGAGTGCGGTGCATTTTTCTTTGACCTTGTGGAGGATGTGGTGGAACTAATGTTTCCAGTTCAAGAAGGTGGATGTTTCAAGAAGAGATATGTGCAAGTCTCGTTTGTTTTCATTTTGATTCTAAAAGAGAATGATGCTCCAAAGTTTTTCCTAGGCTTGTAGAAGGTCACTAAATTAAGACTTGAAGGAGAAAGTTGAGTTTCATTCCCACGGATGTTGTCCGTTGCAAGATCAACCATCTCTAGTAGTGTAAGCAATGCCCTCGACCAAACATGTTCCAAAATTGGCATCCAAGCTAATAGTGAGAGACACTCATCATCTAGTCAATGAACTTTAACCACCTCCAAAATTAGCATGTGGACTCCAAATTTGAAAATTCAAATCCTCACATATATGTATTCTAAATATGTACATTTCTTTGAATCTCTACATCCATCACGTCATCTAATTTTTATTTTTTATTCAAGAACAACGTTACCAATAGTTGTCCCAATTCAAGAACTTCAACTTTGCGGCATAATGAAGTTGGTTTCCACATCCAAGTGATCGATCATAAAATATGTCGTTGATAGTGAGCTGAATAACCCTCAACACTAAGGATGATGTGAATACTCCGAGTTCATTGGAATCCAATAGCATTATTCAGATCCATAACAATGTTCCGTGGGACTGACAATATTCCACGAAATATTCTAGGATAGTCCTCACATTCCACCTAAATAGAAGAATATTCCATGGAATATTGTTAGTCCTGAAGAACACTATTATGGATCTGAATAATGTTATGCCACCTTTTAACAACAACAAAATGAAAGAGAAAGATAACCTTCAATTTCGACCCCTCATAAAATTTACATCTCAACCAAAACGTGAAACGACAATCTCGACAATTTGCGATTGCTAATCGGATGAGATGATTCCCGAGCCCTAGTACTCCAAACTTGGTATGTGGAGTTGGAAGCCCACCATGGGGCCACATGGTGCCTTCGCTTATGACCACATCTTTTGGGATGGTTTTGTTGGGACTTGTCGATGTGGTGGCCAGTGATGTGAAGACAAGTGGCAGCTGCTAGCAAAAAGGAACATTCCAAACATGTCAGCCTCTTTGTTTTGATCTAAGTGTTATCTAAATTTTTATTTACGGGCAGCAGCAGCGCTTGCCCTGAATGTCAACCACCTCCAACATTTTGGGCTTATCCGCTAACGTAAACCGCAATTTTCGTCACACACATATCATGCATGCCTCAATGATCAAATTCATTACTATTTCCCGCAAGATCGCATTATTTAGCTGCTACCCGTAGCTCTCTAGCAGCTCGGGCAGAAAATAATTAATTTTAAAGGTGCCTAAATTTATGGGAAATTGATCCGTTGAGTGTCCAAAAAAAGAAAGAAATAACATTCAAAGAGTGCCTAAGATCATAATAATGCAAGTGACATTCACCGACATAGCATCACAGTCTCTCACAAAGACCACTCTGTAACACTCTCACACGAAGCAAAATTTGTTGCCAAGCCAAACCCTGATATACAAGTAAACGACAAACTTTAGGGTAAGGAATGTGTGGTGAAGGGAAGTGTTTAAGTTAATCGTAGCCGCCATAGATGAAATTAGGAAAACCATCCATGAATTATAGAAATGACTTGGATGAATGTCCAACTTATTTAAAATTACTTTTTGAATCTGCCCAATTTACTTTCGCACTTTAAATAATCATTTGGCAGAAAGGTGCCCAAGCTGCTAGAGAGCTACGGTATTAGCTGCTCCATTCTAATAATATCAATATATTGCTTCAACCGAGTCTTTCAGTATGATTTTGATTGCAGTGCTCTGATGTGAGAATAAACAAAGTATAATTTTGAATACGATTTGGCTTATTCCCGGTCCTACCCATCGTATGGACTCAGTTGAATAATGTTATGAAAAATCTCGCGAAAATCTAATGTAAAGTTCAAAGTGAGAACATTGGGAAGTCCTTATAGGTTGGAAATATTCATTCAAGCGGATTTGACCCTAAATAACAATAGAGATCTCAACTCCACCTACGCGGTTATGTGCAATTAGGTCGCCTTTTCACTCGATACAAAATACTTTCATGGGTCCAAATTCGATTCCGTAAACTTATAACTTTGTTCACTCGTCCGTATAGAAACCCACAATGTGAATTTTGTTATTGTGGTAATGAATATTGAAAATAGTGTTGAATATTGGTATATTGGTGTGGTGCAACCTGATTGCACATATTGGCGTAGTGAGATTAAGTTGGGATGGATCAACCAATAACATTTATAAGGGTAAGTTTTATTGGACTTGTAACATGTTCGTCAAGAATCCTATCGAGTCATGCTACACTATTTTTTCAAGATCTCTTAATTGCTATTTCTAAATAATAGTATTATTTTGTTCATCCTAGGTTAGATTGATTACCAACTTGTGCAATAATAGCATGGTTACTAAACTACGGATAGAAAAAATACTTGAACTATAACTCTTATTTTATACTCGTATCGAAATTGAATAAAAACACTGTAACTATTTATTTAAATGCCTTTAATTTTTTAGTTTTTTAAATTACTATTTATGTTAGTTGTCGCACTGAATCAGAGATGCTATAACTATTATGAAGGTCACTAAATGTCTGTTGATTAAAATGTCATGACACGATAATCATCAAGAGTCTCATGAGGATGCCAATGATTATTATATGAGATCTTAACTAGTTATGAAGGGGGAAAAATGTGCACAGGGTGGTTGCATGGTTTGGTGTCTCACTATCGGCATGCATGGAGTCACTAAAAGAGCCATTATAGGGACCAACTCATTGATGTCAGGCTATGTGTACAATTATGAGTACAATTTAGTTTTTTGAAAAAGAGGCCCATGTAGAGGCTCAAATACCATATGCAAAGGGAAAAAAATCAAATCAAAATCAAAACGTATCATATCAAATAGTACCTTCAAAAACTAAACACCATTTTCACTCTATAAAAGTCCATTTCTACATATATAACAATAGTTCCACAAAGAAACCCACATTTTTGAATTAATAATGAGGTAGTCCATCTTAAATGTAGTCACTATCAAGCATTTTGACTTGACGACTTTGTTTTAAAAGTCCATATTTAAAAATTTTGACAGCTGTGACAAGTCCATACATTAATGTTTGAAAGTCCATACACCATTGTTTCAAACCCTTGTGTGCCTAACACACTACTTAAATGTCTTTATAGCAAAGTTTTCAACTATTTCACAAAAAAATTGCCAAAGAAAGCATAGTAGTTTGTGATATATGGACCTTGCAATACATACCCCTTCCTGAAAATAGTATTGTGACACCGCTATTGAGACAACAAACCATGCAACCACCCCACATACTTATCATTACTCCTTTAAGTTTCAAAACAAAGTGTGATAATTGTTGGAAATCAAACTTGGCATGTCAACTGCATAATTTGGAGGAGCCATCAAACCTTGACAATAAATAAATAAATAAATAAATAACCAATGTCAGGCAATCCTACGTGAATTTGAGCCTGTTGGCCCTACCCTGCTCAAGAATCCTCTTGGTGCAAGGTGGGGTTTACTGCCTACCTTGCGGTGGGTGGGCTTGTGGCTTCCTACCTACCTACCTAGTTTTTTTCTTTTTCTTTCTGCCAACCATTCCATTCGGAAATGGGTACCTCTCCACTATCACCCGGTATTTTAGGGCCATCCCATATCTTGACAATGAATTAAGGTACGTGGCCACATTGTGGGCATATGATCCAGCTTTACAAACCAATAAGACCGTTGGATTGGCTTGGGAATTGCTTGTATGGTTAGCACTTACAAATCACAAACTTGATTGCCACTTTGGCAAGTTTTGAAGTCATAGTAGAGGTGCAAAATATCAAGAGTCCAAAGTGAAGATTCTTTTTTTCTTAGAACGATGACATAGTGTGTCCTAGTTATGCTTCTTATTAAACCTAGAATGATGGATGCATTCTGATCACATCGTCCTGACGCAGTCCACTCTCATTGTAACACGTGTCTTTTTGATGTTCATTCTTTTCTACAAGCCTTGTCCTTTACCACTTTATGACGTTATATAGTTGAGTTAGCTCTCATTCTTTTTCTAATTCTAGTCACATCGAGCATGACTTCTCGGGTTTAGAGTGCGAGCAAGACAATGTTGGCATCAAAGAATGTGGGACATGTCACGTGTCTTATTCAAACACCTACTATTTGGGTGCACAATTGTTCAATGTCCTCCTAAAACAAACACCTGTAACATTATTCTAAGGATCAATATGACATTTCATCGGTTGAGAGCGCCAAAAAGGCAATGCTCAACACCCACTCAACACTAACCACTTTAAGGACACTTATGTAGGCATGCAAGAAGATTGCATACATCATCTTTAGAATTCATTTGATATTGAGGTTTAGTCACCTTAGCTCCCCCCCCTTTGACAATGTATACGTGCAAGATTTGTTATCAATTTAAAAAAAAAACTTTGTTCTTGGTTTTATTGTACATCAAAAGAGAGCAAACCACCTTGAAGTAATCATAATAGACTCATCCACCTTAGGTATAATTCAAAGTTATTAGTTTGTGATGTGCGGGGCCCAGGCCCCACACACATGACTATAATCTTGAATAATGTAGACCTTGGACATCTAACTAAGTGGGCAGCTATATAGCTAGCTAAAAGCTACGCAGAAATTCGGTGCCTCAAAATAATAGCTAGCTAAAACTAAGTGCCATAATCCGGGTGAGGAAAGTTAGCTAATAACTAGCTGGAATCTAAAATATACACTAATTTTTTAATATTAGGGTGGATCCCATATAGCAAAAACCTTGTTGTCCAACTTGACACCCATTTAGTTAGTTGTCCAAGAAGATGATGATGATGATGATGATGATCTATCACCAGTGCCAGTCGAAAGTGAGGAAGCCGACTATACGTCTTGATTTTAAGCCTTTCAATTTCCTTGTGCAACAACATGAAAATACAGAGCCAACCGAGAGTAATACAACTAAATATATATTGTTTGGTTTCGTTTGAATGAATTTCTCTTTGGTTTAGAATGAATATGCATGTCACACAACTTTTTAGCTAGTTGAAGCTGCGTGAAAATGAGAGTTCCGGAAAAGTTAGCTAGCTAAAGCTAAGTAAGAATCCTAGGTTTGGTGAACCTAGCTAGCTAAAGCTAAGTGACAAATAGGGGCCCGGAAAATTTAGCTAGGTGATGCTAGTTGGCCAGCTGTCCAAGGTCTGGAATCATATTAAGGCAAGGGTGGGTTTCCATGTACGTTGCTCACCCACTATACTCTAGTGGGAGTAAGGACAAATGTAGAGGAAATCTAGTGGGATAGGGCTCATATGTGCCAGCCAACCATTGTTATCATTTTCTTGCTAAAGAGTGGAACGCTTTCCATCTCTCAGGGAAGAAGCTAGATTACCTCCACCTCAAGGATTTTCTCAGATACGGATGTGAATCATACTTGACGTAACCATTCACACCACCACAACAACGCAAGATCATTGCAACTTACCGCACCTTGAATCATAGACTTGCCATTGAAACTAGACAGTGGTCCACTATCCCTATCTCTAAAGATAATTTGTGATGCCCACTTTTTACTCGTATAGTGTACTAGTTGAAAAGTAAGCAACCAACATGTGGTTGCTTGCTTACTTTTGTTACCTTCGTGAGAAACACATCAAACCCACTACTATTAAGAATCTAACGGATCAACGATGGACATGGAAACCCACCCTAAGTGCACCTATCATCCATGGACAGTCTACTCAAAGTAGACTCAATCTATGACCTTTGTAGATTCTAGATGCTAGGTTTAAAACCAATCTTAGATGGTGTCCATTTTAGGTACATTGCTCATAAGAAGTGCACATACCTTATGTCAAATATACGTGTCCGATCAAGAAAAAAGGGACCCAATAAGGCCTTCATACTTTATTAAGTAAGCAGCACTTGTAGATTGTGTGAATCGTATGGCCGTCTAGATGGGGATTTACGGATGTTTAACTATTAAATTGGAAACTTCTTGAGGAGCTTCAAGAGGAATAGTGTACATTGAATCGGGGACAGGGTTTTAAACGCGAGCAACTTCCTTACGAGGTTGCGTAACATTACTCCGTGCCTTCATGGTGTTATGTGGGCCATGGCTAAGATTTTGGAATAATTTTTGTGGGTTTGGACTGAAATTGATGAAATGTTTCAAAATTTCAATCCTGGCCCACATAGTCACCACGAAAGCGATGAGTAATGGTACATGTTACACTGGTTATCCCAACTAATGTGTGTTATTGTTCGGAGTCACGCAAATGAAATATTGTCTTACTCAAGAGTTCATTTTTTTATCAACAAAAGTTCAATGGGTTGTTTGGACATTATACTGTAGAACATAAATGACTGTGCTTGGTAAAATTACTACATTCTCATTAAATTTTTATAGCACCGTGTGACTCCGAGTAGTAGCACGCATTGATTGGGATGGATATAGTAGCTCACTAGCAGCTTGGGTTGAAATATAATTAATTTTGAAGGTGCCAAAATTTATGGGAAATTAATTTCGTTGAGTGTCCCCAAAAAAAGAAATAACATTCAAAGAGTGCATAAAATCACAATAATAATGCAAGTAGCACTCACTGGAATCCAACAAAGCAACATCAAATAACTTCAACAAGTGACATACAAGTAAGCGACAAACTTTAGGGCAAAGGAATGTTGGTGAAGGGAAGTGTTTAGGTTAATCGTAGCCGTTGTAGATGAAATTAGGAAAACCATCCATGAATTATAGAAACGACTTAGATGAAATGTCTAACTTATTTTAAATGACTTTTTGAATCTGCCCACTTTTAAAATATGATTTTGTGGGTTGCCTAACTTACTTTCGCACTTAAATTAATTATTAGGCAAAAAAAAATACCCAAGCTGCTAGAAGAGCTATGGTAGTGTACTTACATATAAGTCAAGGCTCGTGGGAATAAGTTGTACCTTGAGGCGGTAATGTAAAACACCTCCAGGGTTTGTGACAGGGTAGTAAGATTTCGTGACACCTATGACGGGGGAGGCTGAAAACGAAGAGTAACATTAAAGTTGTATGTGTTGCCTGGGGTTTTCTATTGTAAAGCCTGGAGACGTTGATTTAGTGCATTCATATATAATTAGGACTGCTTTACACCTAGAGGCCGGGCCAATTCCTCTTGAGGCCAATTGCATGAAATTTCAGCCCCTTTTGGGTTGGAGGCCGGCCTCAACTACACATTACAATAAGGTTATAACAGGGGCCAGTTTTCTCATATGTAAAGGCCTTAGGCCAAGAAGCTAGGTCGATTCAATAAAACTAGCAAAATTCAGCCATAAGAGAGGAGAGGATGAAGTCGCGATGGACCATAAGAGCCGTTTATATTTCCACATAATCCAACGGATCTGGTTCGTTGAAAAAATCATATTTTATTTATTTATTTATTTATTTATTGAAATCTGACACTGGCCCTCCATTTTGGGTGCACCCAATTCAACGAGCTCGGGCCATGTCATACCATGCATTTTTGATTAAAAAATTCATACCACCAATTCGGCACGGCCTCTAGGTGTAAAGGGGTGGGGGCCGATTTCAACCTTTTGACCAATCACAAGTGAGGATTTCAAACCTCTTACACAACAAATTGGCCTGGCCTCTAGGTGTAAAGCAGCCCTTAGGGCCGGTTCACACTATGGCCGTCCAAGTCGAGAGGCCGTGGGATTGAGTGGCCAAACTTTGTTGAGAGTCCAAAGAAATGGACTGAAAATAGCCAATAAAATATAGTAAGTGGAGCCTTCGGCCGGGCATAGTGTGAAGCCTCCAAAGGCCAAGCCCAAAGTCCAAACCGTTGGCCATGAACTCCCATGGCCTCTCAACTTGGACGGCCATAGTGTGAAGCTTCCAAAGGCCAAGCCCAAAGTCCAAACCCAAAGGAGCATTCCACTTTATTCCTTGCTCAAAATAACCCCTCCAATCTAACGCCCAAGATCTTGTCAATGATTGATTTTTTAATGAAAAAAAAGTTCGGCCTCTCGACGGAAGTTTGGGTTGAGCATTTTGCTCGACCCAAACTTTGCTCGAGAGGCCAAACTCTTGGCGCCAAAACTTCCTAAAAGTGCGCCACCTAGGCTCGTTTGGAGGCGACGTCCTTTGGACTTCGGCCTCTAGTGTGAAGGCCGAGAGGACGGCCTTTGGACATTTCTGCATTTTCATTGGTCCAAACGCTTCTCCTCTCGAAGTTTGGCCATAGTGTGAACCGGCCCTTAGTCTATCAATTCATCCCAATTGGTCTCAGTATATGGTTTTGGATATATTTTGATCTATTAGTTACCATTTCTAAGAAATAGTGTGATTAATTACGGGTCACAATAATTTTCAAATTGCAAGAAATTAGTGTGACTTAAATAATGGTAAAATCCTTTTTATAATGCTATCAATTTTGAATTGAATTATTCTAAACTTAGAATTGTGGTAGAATACTACTATGATGCTAGTAATCACACTCAATCTTAGATGTTAAAATTGATTTGAAGATCACCAAATCTGTGTTTTTCAAATTATTCATAATAATGTGACAAAATCATTACTGTGGGTCACTAAATGTGTACATATAGATATGTAAGCGAGATTTGTCCTTGATTTGGATGTGCTAAGCATCTTGTACTAATTGTGTGTTTAATATCCTACAAGAGGCGGGTGCAAACCTAAGAGTGTCCATTTTAGGCACACTTAACTTGGTACCATGGCGACCTTGGCATTAACTCATTCGTTAAGAGCATACCCACAAGCCACCCCAAATGCCAACCCTATTATATCATTATTTAATGGTTTTGGGGTGGCTGCCACTTGGCCTAGTCCAGCCATCAAACCCCAAGTCCCAACTAAACCAATGGGTATTGTCACATTGGTTCCCAACGGGGAAGAGTTCCCACGTAGTGCGGGTAGGAAGACCAGGCAGTGAAGGAGGCGTGGGAGGGACGGCCCCCAGCCGAATGAAGATGTGATCTAGCCCGGGGCAATAAAGCTAGCTTTTTGGATGTGAAACTGATGTGGCTTTTTGTGGGTTGAGCTTTAAGTGGGTTGCCCAACAAGATGATGCTATTTTAATACAAATGTGAATAAGTAGTTGGAAAAATTCTATGCTCAAAGTGAATGAGGGTGTGACACGTACACTATGATATGAAAGAATTAAATATTTCTCATTATAAAAATCTTGTATTGAGCCGGGGGTTGGGGCTAGGGCTAGAGCTCATGTCAATCTACATGGGTCCTATTTTACTAAGCCATGAACCCATCATATATTTACGAACTTCCAGGGCAAGGGTTGTTAGGGGTGGGGCCCACAATTTGGTACCCCTGGGCAACCTAGCTGAAAAAAATTCAAAAATTTCTTATCCCGACCAAAAATTGTTGTCCGCCCCACCCAACTTCCAAAAAAACATTGCCCTTGCATTCTTGAAGGTTACTTTTCCACAAAACTCATTATTGAGTGGACTTCACCTTCAAGGTTCAAAATCCAATGTATATGTTCACCTCCCCTAGTAAATAAACAATTGACTAGGATTTCATTCCCAAAGTGAAACTATCAATAAAAATGTAATTAACTTGGAAGTCAAAAATATTACAAAATCCTCATTATCATTGAGAGCCTTATAACCTATGTGACTTACCGTTTGAAAGGGCCTTTGTCGTTCTAAAACAAAACTTAAATTAGTGTGATATTTTTAGTTTGTTTATTTATGGTAGTTTAATTAATCCTTCTACTTACACAAGTATTCATACACATTCAAACTAATTAAGTGTGATTAAATTGAATTAAGTGTATTAAGCCTAATTGATCGTAAAGAATCTAATTAAGCCTAATCAAATCATAAATTATGCTTACCAAAGTAATTAAGCCTACTTAAATCTAAAATTTGCTCACTTTAATTAATTACAATTTAATTCAGATATGAGAATTGATGTGCTTAATTACACTTGTTTAGGTTTCATTATGCTAAATTAGGTTTAATGTCCATACTTGGACTTAATCGGGCTTAATTAGTTAAAATGTCTATGAATACTTGTAGAAACTCATGCCTTGCGCTCGTTTACATTCAATTAGGCTTAATACACTTAATTAAATTTAGGGTTTGCAGTTGGGTTATAGAACAAGCCAGAGGCTTTTGGAGTGCTTGTGGGCTCCCTTGAGTTTTGCTCTCTGGATCATGGCTAAGTTAATGTGTTCTTATCTTTCTTTGTTTGATGCAATCGTTGAGTTACATGCTATGGATGAAAGTACATTCAATGAATTTCTCATTAGAAAGTGAATGTGAATTTTACATGTAATAAATGCATATTTAATTATTGATTTATATTTTGAATATGTAGTGAGGGAATTTATCACATTAAATTGAAAAGCTTAGTGTAAATACACGAGTCCATTTTTCTAGCCTGCCATCAGTATGTATACATTTTTTTCTCTGTAAACTTCTCATATAGAAGGGGATTAATTATATAGTGACCCACACACATCACTTAGGTTTCCAATGAAGACTCCATTCCCCTGAGGTGTAACATAGGCACAACCTCATAACACTATTGAACATACTCATGCTAAGATATTGATAAGCACACTTGAATGCCCAGTGTCATGACATGACACTTATGGTGACGTTGTTAATCGTCAATGTGACCTAGCATACGCCTCAAAATAGGGTAAGTTACACTATCACACACATGCCACTAAATACCATAAACGGTGTAGCCCTTTTGATCGATGCCAAAAATTGAAAGGCAAATATTTCAAACCACAAATTTGAAAATCAAAATGTAGCAAAGAATGCTCCAAATATCTTAATTTTCAATTTCGACCATGCGACCTTGATCTACATGCCTTTTCATGTGGTCATTGTTTAATACTAACCCACTTGAACCGAGGTAGACTACAAAATTATGGTAAATATTGTGGGTTTATATTTTTAGTGTGACTTGCCCTTCGTATCCCTACACTTTGGCCCACAATATACACCATCAAGCATGAAATATAATGTGCAACACTAGTTGCACTTGAATCTTCAACCACACACTATGTTGCCATTCTTTTATTGTTAGTTGTGGGTATGGATATTATTGAAAGCAATTGAGAACATGAATCCAAAGCACATAAAATCACTTCCTACGTCCAAGAATTGGAGGAGAAAAAGATAAAAAATTGACATGAAGGTGTTTCTTGAAGGTACATGCAATTGATCATGGAAGGTCAATGCAGCCAAATAGCTAAGAGGTAACAAATGATCTTTGTATCTTTAGAAAGCGCACAAGGAACTTTATAAAAATAGATTATTTGTCTATGAGAATAAGTAAAATTTAAAGGAGATATCATCATTTGTTTCAAAGATCTTCATTGTTACATAATGTGGTTTGCTAAATAGTTTGGAACCATAGTATTCTTCCCAATATTTTTAGTGTGGATTCCTCTTCATTAGTGTGGCCCACATTATTTATATACAATGAAAGACGTAGTGATGATGAGGCCATTGCCCTGCCATTCCCCACCATTCTTGCCAAAAACACCCCCAAAAAAATTCCAAAACAAAAACAAAAGGTCCACATGCCAAAAGAACCCCCAACCCCCCCCCCCCCAAATAAAATAAAATAAAATAAATAAAACTAAAGAAAGAAGAAACAAATGTGAAAAGATGGGGGGATTACTGTACAAATGCAAAAGGCAATTGTGGTGGGGAAAACCATGGAAGGTGACAAGCATGGATCCAAGGTGGTGACGTGCCATCGGGGGGTTTACGGGCATGGGCATCCATGCATATGGCAGGATATGCACGAGCATGGGCATACATGCATATGGCAAATATGCATGGGCATGGGCATATGCATATGGGCATGGGTGTATAAGGTGCAACAGGCCGGGATGGCACGGTCCAAGCTAGTTTACCATAATCAGTGTACTGTAGTTGAGTTTGGAAGTAAAGACCACTGACCACAATTTTGATGAGGTTGGTTCACTCCGCACTGTAAATTTTACATCCTTTTAAGTTATTTACATTAGTTTTAACTTATAGCACAACTTGCATCATCTGGGTTTCAATCTTAAACTGACCCAGAGTTTACAATTGATTGGTTTTCTGCATATTCAAAATTACATTTTCATAGTTTTCTCACCCATGGTTCTTAACAGTGTAGAAAGCATGAGGTTTCTCGTGTTTCAGTCTTCAACTTTGCATTCATCAATTATCAACAGTGAAGACCACCACTGGAAAACATAAAATTTGAGTTCCAATGCACCAATTATAAATCCACAACATACAGATGTGTCAAAAACTCTCGACGGCCTCCTCAACACCCAGAGGCGCCTTCTGTGGGCAAAAAGTAGCACTTGATGTGCTGATGAAACAGAGATATGTAGGGCGTGCATGCAAAAAAGACTGGGAAAGAGAAATCTCCTTCTACGAATCATGTCAACAACGGTTATAGATATCTACAAAGGAATGAAAGACTGATTCGAAAATAGAGAACCAATCTACAGACCAAAGACTCGATCTCTGCAAAAGAAAATGAGGAAGTGGAATGGGAAAGAGAAAGGGTGAAGGAATTGCTCATCTAGGCATGGTTGAAGCCACTGATACCAGTGTCGCTGAGCTTTGAATTAGAAATACACAAGGTTAGTACTCATGTCCAGGACAAATGGGTCCATCAAAAGGCGAGCAAGGAAATAGAACAGCACACCCAAGGAGATGGAGATGGGCAGAGCGGGAAGTGCCCTCCTCCAGACAGCAAGAAGAATCAGTGTTGCTGCGAGACCTGCCACAATCGCAAGGTAGCAAGCATACACGGTCATCAGGTCATACATAGCTGCTCGTCCCACCAACACACTGTAGAAGACAAAGTCCCCTAACCCCAGTTTGATGGCACCGGAAAGCCCAAGGCCAATCCCTTCCTCATCATCCTCTGCCAATTCCGAATTTCTGATCGCAGCTGTTGCCGGCAATTCCTGTCCTTCTTCCAATCTCTCTAATGAGGTTGAATTGCCTGATGACATCTGTGAGTGCCGTTGAACCAAAGGTACTCTATCATCATCCAAATGGGGCTGGTCGTCGCTCAGAATGGTCGCTGCGGCATTTAGGGCTCCCGCCTCCCCTGTGGCAGAGACTAATCTTGAGCCAAGAATCCCCACTTCGGGTGCCATGGGAGGCTGAGTGATCAGGTTGTTATGAGAGTCACCTGCACCTGTCGTTGCAAGATTTAGGGTTTGCTGATTGTTTGGTGATCTGGAGCTTCCCTCGGGCTCCGTGGTTGGAGAAGACTCATTTGATGCGTTTGTCGTCTGGGAAGCTCGTCTTCGGCTCCATCTTCGTGGCCGGGGACCGTCCGCAGCCGAAGATGTCATCTGTGCTTGAGTGGGAGGTATGCGAGCTGTGCTCGAGACGTTCGGGCGGGCTTCGTAAATCAGTGCTGGGATGTCTTCGTCCCGGGCGATCGCCATCTCCACCAACATGTTGAGGGGACCCCCTGGGGTTAACACAGCAACGACATCGTAAGCCGCCATAGCCAGGAGGAGCACCCATGTCGTCCATTCAGGCAGCTTCGTAAACCAGAACGCCACGAGCATGCCAATGAAGATTAAATACCCCTGAGTGACCACAATCGGCATCCGGCAGAAGAACACAGCTGCAACGCCCACGCTCGCGAAGTTTATGGTACAAATTGTGAACGTAATCACGTCGACAGGAATTGAGTACAACTGAATCAGCTGGACAGCAACAATCCCTCCCATCCATGCCAGGACCGTGAACGCGGAGATCCCCATGTACACACGGAGGCACTTGGTGCATCGGTAGTAAAAAAGCACAACTAACATGAATGTCACCACCGTGACGATGACGACAAACACGAGCGCATTCAGCAATGCTCCCCCAAGCTTCTCGGAGAACGAGTCGGACGGCTGCTCATTGTACACCATCATGGCTATGTTGGAAACCGGTGCTTGGTCTCCATGCGGGTTTAGTACTTGGACTAAAAGCACAACCAGGAACATGCATATCGACACTGGGGTTACGATGCCGACGATCTCACTGCCCACAATGTCCAAAATCCCCTTCTCCATGGCTGTGGTCCTTGTTACGATGAATTTCAGTGCACAAGATTAAACCTCCTTTCCAATTCCACAATGGAAAAAGAGTTCTCTTATGATGGCTGGATACCGATACAAATAGATCAAGCTCGGTTAAAATCTGACCCCTGTCTGCCCTTGGTCAAGTGTTCACCCATAGGCATGTTTGCCAAGCTTAACCCTAACCACCTTGTCTTGAATTTCCAGCATATTGATCATCCTTTCTAACATGCTGGGCATTTCACCAATTGCAAACCTTAGAAGGTTGATGCAATTAAACCTTAAAGCCTTAACTCCATGAGCCAAACCCTACATGATGAAGTCCATGATGGGGTTTCACCCCCTCAATCTTCAGGCTCAAATTCTCAAGAGAAACTGTCACCTGGAAGCTCTGCATAACCAATTGTCAAGCTCAATCCAACCAATTCCAATATCCTGAATCCTATAGACACGATACTGCATGAAAACCACGACGTTCAAGGTTTCTTTCCAGTAGAGCCAAGGACAGCTTACCTCTCCTAAAAGTGGCCAATTCTGCTCAAACTTTTCTCCTTTGTATCCACCACGATTCCACAAGGGATGAGTGAACCTCGAAACCCTAAATTCACCGTGACATGCGAAGCATGCTCTGGTTTCCAGCCATCGGTTTTGTCACCTACAACCACACGAAGAACATGGAGAAATGGAATACCAGTTATGGAATGTAATGAGGATGGTGTAAGTAAATTAAACACAATGCATGAACAGACATTTGAATTACAATTTTATCACTTGTGATGTTTCACGGCACTTAACCTACCTGCTTCAATTGAAGTCGTGTGCTCTGTTTTCCAGCCACCGATTGTCATCTACTTACCAAAAAATTCGACATGAAAAAATCGCAGAGAAATTACGTGAATGTGAAGAGGGTGATGTGAATAAATCGAAAGCAGGAAATTGAAGCAGGTGATGATGCAATTCAAGCGTCCGAGACGAGAGTTTGAATCCGAGGAGATTTTTGACGGAGAGACCCAGAGAGAACAGGACATTGCCTCCAAGCCCTAAGCAGCTCTCATCCAGGTCTTCGTTGACTAGATGGATGAAAGTCATCGATATGGATGAGGAAATGGCTGAGGAGTTACGTCAAAATATTCCAACCCCAAGGTTGGAGAGAGAGGGATTATCGTATACAAGTGCACCTCTCATTCGTCCAACGTAAAAGCCCGTAGGTTACACTTTTTAGTTGATTTGACACTAGAATTAGTTTTCAAGACCCCAAATTAGTTCATTCGAGGTCATTTAAGAAATTGAGATGAATCGGTAACAAACCTGTAGGGAGTCAAGTTCTTATGTTGGATGGATGAGAGGTACAATACATTGTATGAGATCTCTCTCTCTCTCTCTCTCTCTCTCCAATATGCAGGCCTTATGTGGTAACTTTTGTTAACCCCTAGGTGTCAAAGAGGCCTTATAAGTTATGTGCCTTGACATTGCACAAAAATGTGTAATTTTGTGTAGAATAAAGGCATGCCTCAAGTGGATTTCATAAGTTGGTTCACTATACTTAGACATTTTTGGGCACCCCTCAAACTTGGGCCAAGGAGATCATCATCCTAAGTGCATGATGTTCTACAACTTTAAAACCTCATAACTTTTGCATGCAGTGTCCAAATGATTTGTTCTTTAGTGCATTGGAGTTCTCTTTGATCTTGATGTAATTGACAGTTTTAATAATAGAAAGTATGCTCAGCCCTTATTATGTCGATTTTAGGCATACTTACCTTATGTGTTTGTGAGCAAGACATCTTTTATAGATGGTCACTGTGATCTCATCAGATTTAGAGGCAAAGTAAAGGTCACAACAAGTAAGAAGCTCCTCCATATTAGAGTTAATCCATAAAGTAAAACAAATGAAAACCATGGGTTTAGTCCCAAACCTTGAGTTTATGACAATTTCATCCTTCTTTGAGCGACTCTACAAATAACTCTAATGTAGGGAAAATTTTCCAAACCAAGGCCACACATGAATGGCATCATTCGGTTGGAGTTTCAAGCCATTTGTGTCCTAATATGGGGCCGTGAGCTCATTTTGAAAACATGGATTTCATGAGGAAATAGGGTTTAAAAGAAGTCAATTTCCACTAAGCTTACCTAGTTTGTAGAATTTAGGTCACATGTGCATTGTAAGATTGCAGTCTGCTGAAATAACCCCAAATTTTTCAAATCCTCTCAAGCCATAGATGAACATTAGTCTTAGATGCAAGCCTTAGATAAACATTAGTCTTATGCAAACACCTACATTTGAATGGTTTATGGTAAGGCTACCAAAATGACATATGTTACAATGAGATTGGACTATGTGCTTAAAAGATGGACACCATGCTATGTTCCGTAGTTAACACAATTGGTTGAGCCTATGTGACCACTTAAAGATCATAAAGAAAAATCGTCATTTTGACCTTTTATAACTTTTGCATCTCAACTCAAATGTTGACACGTGTGACAACAATCTACAAGATCCTCACAAGCTAACCAAATAAACAACTCACAATCCCATCCATTGTCCAGCGTCCAAAAAAATAGTTTTTGGAGTTGGTAGTGTCCATTATAGGCTCGCATACTATTGTTAAAGAATGTCTCATTCTACCCTTGGCAAAACCAGACATTCTTATTGGACCCTATTTCCTACTTCCCTTCTATTATCCTATCACACTACTAGTTCTGGTAAAATATTGGGAATATTATCTCTACCACTTCATTCCTTACTATGACCTACACTTTTTTTTTTATTATGCATGCTACCAGTTCTAGCCTAGTACCAAATACCACTGCAGTGTCACGACCCTTGTTAGCTCCCCTTAACTTATCTTCACCGTTTTGCAACTCTAGCATGTGTCACGAGTGCTAACCCTACACATCCCACACATGCGCATAGTTAGCTTCCCATACCAACCTCCAAATTCATAGCTTGGTTACCAAACCCTCCTACACATATATTCGGGACTCTCCCCTCAATTGGTAGCCAATGGCTAGGTGTGGACTTTCATTCATGTCCATCCAATGTTGAGTTGATCATCGTGTTGCCGGAGCAACACTACAACAACCCAAAGCATACTTGGCAACTTCACCCTCACGTTGGGCCAATGCCTATAGAAGCCATGTTGTTTTGTAGTGCGTGGATCGGTCGGCAAAGCCACCTCCCCATATAAGCATCTGAGACTTTGTGCAGGGCCCCTACCCCACCATCAAGTAACATTTTGTCCCTTTCCTAAAAGTTGGGGCCAAGTAAACGTTTTCCCTTAGCCGTTGGTACTAGAGCCCTCTAGTAGCTTCAAACCTCCATAACTTCGTTATTGGATCTCTAATTCTATCAAACAACTAGTCCATCGATATCTACTCTTTGCGTAGATGTTAATAGACTCTTCACTTGCCCATTCGAACAAGTATTATGAAAATTATGGTTGTCCTAACCTTGGTAATCTTGGGCGCCCTTCCCGGATCATTGTTGTCCCACCATAAAGCCCCCTTGAGTGTTGGACGTTGTCCCTAGGCAACGCCCCACTCAAATTGCCACATCTCCTAGCTCACACCTCCAATTGGAAAGTTCTTGAGCATTCTAGAATCCGGATGCCATAAGCTACCCACTGCTCCTGGCTTTATTCTTGTGATTTCTAGTCTCCGTGAATGGGAGGTGTTCTCAACACCCGGGGCCCTCACCCACACTAGGATCACTTGGGCCCTCTCACCTATGGCGCCATAAGTCCCGAATGTCACTTTGAGGTCCCCTTTGTGCCCATGGTGTTGCAGGTACTCCTCATGGAGAGGTGCACGACATGTAGCTACTACCTCTACCAGTTTTGTCCCATTACCAGTTGACCCCATTGCTACTGTATCCATCCATGATTGAGACTCTCTCCCGGGAGCCCTTCATTATTGGTACTACCAAACCCTTGCCCTCTACTGGCACTAATTCGTCCACATCACCCTGCCTTGGTTGTCTTCCTTGTTAATGGAAGACGTCATCTACCTTATCATGATAGTAGCTTAAGCTCATCTTTTAGTTCCCTCACCTACCCAAAACTACGAGGTCATAGGCAATACTAAATTAGTTGCCCTACTTCTGACCTTCCAAGTAGTACTCAAGTTTCCAGTATCTAATAGTGGTTTTCCTCTTAAATATTTTTCCTAAATCTATCTTAAATTCCCTCCCACAATCCTAACCATTCCTTCAATATTGGTTCTTTGTTGGAACCTTCCACCTTATCCTTATCTAATCCTCGTTTCAACTAATCGTTATCCCTTTTCATTTTCACGTCTACTTGGTAAAGGTAACTCCTTATTAAGTAACAACCATATCAATAAAAAAGTTATTCAAAATTAGCAAATTTGGTATTTTTAGAATCAAAGTATATTCTTAATGTCGAATCCAAAACTACACATTGAGCACCACTAAGGCCAGGGCTAGACACCCACCTCTTTGAAAGCCCAGCCACACTGAGAGGTCCAGTCGGGGCCTTGCCAACCCGCCCGATGCGGGGGGCCCCGACTGAACAGGCCAATGTTGCCCTCGTATGAGTTGGGCCCGTCACTATTACCAAGGTAAAGAAGGTCTAGAAGGTTTAACTCCCATTATTGTGGTAAATTCATCTCAAGTGAGTTCATCTAGACTAATTTAAGATCTCTAATATTAATTTTAGGGTCAAATTGTCAAAAATAAATAAATTGATATGCTATAATAGAATGGCTTGCGTTTTCATCTCAAGTAATCATGCTAGGGGTCCAACTCAAAGAGGTGGATGTCTAGCCTTGGCCCACAACTAAGTGATTGCATTAACATAGTAGTGACTAAATTTGAGTAGTAACTAGGTATGTAACTTGGAGCTGTGATTGTTGAATGTATCATGTTAGTATTTTCCACTAATCAACTAAGTGACGGCAACATTTGACATGAAGGTTTGATGCATTGGTCATTTCGAGCACGTTGGAAGTTTCACTTCAGTGAGTGGAGACTCATTTCAAGGAGTGATGAGATCACTGATCGTAATGTATGTGTATAGACAGTCAAATTACAATGAAGTGATTCGCTTCCATCACTTTCCACCTCAGAGAGGCTTTCATTCACCTGTTCTAAGGTTCTTACAAGAAATCTTAAGGATTGACTTAAGTTTTTTATAGCCAAACTAGAATATAGTAGAACCATAGCAGTAGACATTCATGTTCGAATTGATGTGATTTTACTTTAGCCTCAAGCACTCCCAACTCAACAGAGGAATTCATTTACATGCTTTTCAGGTTCTTCCATGGAATTTCAAGAGTTGACTTACCTTGTTTGAGCTTCTTATCATTAGAATAGACCAAGTGGAAGATGAGCAGTACGGACTCCGGAGGTACAGTACACCATTTAAGGTATTTAGTGTCACGTGCATAATAGTGTCACTTACCCTATTTTGAAGCGTATGTTAGAATACACTAATGATCAACAACTCCATAATTAGTGTCACCTCATGGCACTTGGCATTCAAGTGCGCTTACTAAAGTCTTAGCATGAGTATGTTCATAGTGTTATGAGATGTATGCCTATGTTACACAATGGTCTACAAGTTGACTAAATGTGCACAAATGACACTTGACATTATTATGCTCAAGAATATCTTCCTCTTGCATACTAAATTGTAAACACATGACACTTGCCATTAGTATGCTCAATAAAAAAATTCCTTAATATACTAAAACACAAAACTATCATCTCAAGCACTCCAATGTGCTATGCGAAATGTCATAATGTATATAGTTTTTCACTTCAAAAAGTTCTCTATTTTGATGAACAGTATCGTGTTGACAATTAACAGAAGTATCACTTTGAGACCTCTAGGCATCTAGTTTAGGCTGGTCGCCCATAGTGTGCGTGACGTGACACTAAATGCCATAAACGGTGCGGTGAGATAAGGAGGTTAACTTACAGGCGGCAGCAACTACAGGAATCTCTGCAGCACTTGTCCCAGAAAACCATCGTCAATTTAATTAAACGACATCCGCTCCGAGCTGGATACATGCCATGGAATTTTACCACCCAGAGATTAATTTGCAAACTTTGCATTGTAGTGATCAGCTTCAAACGTCATTTTGATCACCTCTAAGCATGAATTCGTCAGAAACTGACTCCAAAAGTAAGCTTTCTATAGCGGCATAAAGTTTGATTGATGAGATAACCTTGGAGTTAGTCAACTTACCGAGACATGAACTCGTCATCAGGTATCATTGCATCTCAATTCTTCAACCCCCACCATGCAGCTCTCAATCAAGTCCCAAATGGCAGACCATCGTCTCCAATTCGAAGAACCTGCTTGTACATTGTCAACGTACAGAAAAAGTCCCAGATGCCCACTTCTCAATCTCTGCTTCTTCTGTCTTAACGCTGACAAATCTTTGACACTGGCTTCTCGGAGTCCAAGTATAAGTACCGACCAAACATCCCATCTTAATCCTCACCTCCACATCTGGGTCTCATGGTTCTGAGGAGTCAGTAACTTCTAAGTCGGTGAAGCCATTTCCTCTATCTATTCAGCCATTCGGAGGAATTTGGAAGGAAAGATATAGACAACGTTGAGCAGATGATTACCCCAAGACTTTGGTAGCACTTTTGAGTTTCATCAGCATATTCATCTTGAGTTCCTTGGAAGCTAATTCTTGGAGAATTTGAGCCTTTCAAGAAGTTTATCACGAACATTACCAGTAGCTAAGTCAGTGAAGTAGGCTTTCCTCTACCTATTCAGCCATTCGGAGGAATTTGGAAGGAAATTAGATATAGACAACATTCATGTGCACATAGCCCTGCAAGACTTGAGATGCACTTTTTAGTTTCATCAGAAAATTCTTGATGACTTCTACGGAAGCTAATTCTTGCAGAATTTGAGCATTTCAAGAAATTCATCACGTACATTACCTTGGGGTTAATAAGAGATGGCGATGGCGATGGGCATGGGTGTTGTGATGATGGTAGCCATGGCCAGCATGCTTGTGGAGAGTGCACAAGCGCAGAACGGGATGGTGTTCGCTCACTACATGATCTACCAACCGGTGGACATCAGCATCTACAAGCAAGAAATCCAATTAGCTCAAAGCAAAGGCATCGAAGCATTCGCACTCAACACAAACGTGTGGAGAAAGAATCTTGCAGACCAAATGTACCAAGCTGCGCAAGAGTTAGGATCAAATTTCTACCTATTCTTCTCAGCAGATTGCCATACAGACACAGATGGCACACAGCTCTCCATCTCCGACATCGTTGCCATGATTCAAACCTACTCCAACCATCCGAACCAGCTCAAGTACCAAGGCAAGCAATTCTTCTCAGCATGGTTAGGTGAGAATGATGCATGGTGGCAAGCAAAAGGTCAAGCAGATGCTGCCACTGGATGGCAAACCGTATTTTCCCAAGCTGGAGGTAGAGACAACATATTTTTCGTCCCATTCTTCTCCAGCGCAGATGGATCATCTGTTGGAAATGTTGACAACGTTTTGAACAAATTCGGGTCAGTTGTGGATGGGTTGTATGCGTGGGACACATCCGCATGGCCATGTTACTCCAGCCCTTACACAAACCCTACAGATTCTCGTGACCTAAACTTCATAACCTCCTGCTCATCACATGGGAAGGTTTACATGGCAAGTGTTAGCCCATGGTTCTACAATCTTTACATCGAATGCTCATCAGTGAAGTGTGACTACCAAGGACCTAACCTCTGGATACAAAGATGGAAGCAGATCATAGCAGACCAGCCCCCTTTGGTGGAGATTGTTACCTGGAACGATTGGGTGGAAAGTACGTATGTCGGTCCCCAATTCAGTGCCTCCGGAGCGGCCTATGATGTGACCAGCTTCCCGCACCGTGCATATTTGGAGCTCGGACAACACTACATCAATTGGTACAAGGCTGGTGGTGGAAGTGAGCCCACTCCGGATGGTGATTCCTTGTACATGTTTTACTATACTAATCCGCCTGCGAATGGTGGATGTAGCATACTGAACAGCGACCAGGTTTTTGTTGTGGCTATGGTGGCTTCGGATGCTGTTGTTACTGTGCAGTCTGGAAGTAATTCCAATACTTGCAATGCTTCGGCAGGTGTCACCGTTTGCAGTGTGAACTTTTCGGCAGGGTCACAGGTTGCGACCCTGACTCGAAATGGAGTGGATGTCATCCCTGGTGGGGTCACAGGGGCAGCAGCTATTGGTAGTACACCAAACAATTGCAATAACTGCCAGCAGTAGGTAACATACTCGAGAAATGGTGTTTCCATAAGTATTACATTCGGTAGCATTCATTATTGCTTCAACACTCTTGAGAATCATCAAGAATCTGTTTCAGATTAAGCTGGTCCTGCCAATGAGGAACATCATAATAATACCTAAGACTGGAATTTGTGAACCGGAATTTTGTCAGTTTCGTCGCACATATTTTTCACATGCGACTTTGACTGTGTGTCATGCCCAACAATCTTACATAAATTGTTGAGGAGTACTATCGCCATTGGCTTCATCACAACATTAGCTCCAAACAACAAAAGCATGTGATCAATCACAAGGAAATACATGAACGTAACGTCTGAATCTGTTCAAACTGTCTGAACATTCGACTCATTGGATAGCACTGAGGGTCATCCAACAATGCATGCTTCGAGAGTACTACCTGCTGCCCTGCTCAAATTGTTGAGCAGGACAATCGCCATTGATTTCAAGTCCTTAGCTCCAAATCACAAAAGCATGTGATCAATCACAAGTTTAAGGATATACAAGTGCACAAGTGATTGGTTTCGAAGTGTTTCCACATTTGAACCACTTCCTGCATCACAAAACTTGTCAATCGATGAGGGACATCTAACAATGCCTGTAAAGCGACAACACTTTTCTCCATTGTAGCATGTCTTTGCATAACACTTTGAATGTGTCATCCCCAGTAATCTTGAAATTCCATTAAGCAGTACTATCGTAATTGAAGGCATGTGATCAATCACAAATCTAAGGAATAGAAGAGCACAACGGAGTAGTTTCAAACTGTCTACACATTCAACTCACGTCCTGCATAATAGAAGGACATCTAACAATGCATGTAAGCAATGTCGGAACACATCACACCAGCACTGCCATCTGAGCATCATTGCAACCACCGGAATGTAGATTAGGTGAAACACCCAACCACGTAGCCAGGCTATCATGTAACTATCAGAGAGGTGTAAAGAAACTCATATGTGAGCCAAGATGACAGGTTGCCACTTACTTTGACCAATTTGTATCAACTAGAAGTAGCAGTCTTAGAGAAAATTGTAGCAGCAACCTCAAGTGGCGTGCTCATGTAAATATGTGCAATTTCAATGCACCCAACAATGAAAGAAACCATTTATTCCAAATCTGTATCTCAGGATGTGACCTGTTTTGTTCCAACAAGCAACAGACTCATCTCCATTGCAACAATGGCCAATAAAGACATGAATAGGTCTGTAGGTTGAAACCTTGGGGTGAGGTACTCCCATCATCCACAAGCATATCGATGTCACAAAAACTGATGTTGAAACTTAGTACGACTTTCCAGTTGACAAAACTTTTATTCAACGAGAAACTAGTGAATTTGTCTGTCATTTAAGATTCACATGTAAAATCCCCTTCAGAGGGAAGGAGTGCAAAACTCAGTCTCAAACTTCTTGTTGAGAATGTCTGCCATAAGCTCTGGCCACAGCAGGAGTGAATTTGCTCTCAGTTCTAAAGCTGGCCAGTTTGACCTTATTTATCTATGGCCCTGCAATTTGGCATCCGAATTGGGATACAATCTCTCAACATGGAGAGAATCTCTTCATATTCTTAAATGCCACATGCATGCTGATGTGGTAACAACTACAAAATGGGCTATGCACTTGCATGTCTCCTCCAGAGTTCACAAAGAAATTGGTGAACATGGTACTACTAGACAGTACACACCACATTGGATTGGACATTGCAGAAAGTCACAGGAACTCCGTCTCCACCCAGATTTTACTGGGCCACATAGGTCCTCGCTTTGCGAGTTGTCCTCCTAGATTTAGGAGTAACTACCCACATGCCAATGCTTCACCTCCACATCTTAAAACTCCATGCTCATGGCATGTATCACCTGAACGTCTTCCGAAGAATAGTGCGTCCGGAGGAAAGCTCCGAACTACATTGCGCCAGGCGTCTCTTCTTCGAATTCTGTTCCACAGGAGCAGCCCGCCTTCTAATTCGGCCGTTTTCGGTGCCCTGATGCACAACTAGAATCTGGTCTTCAATCTTATCGTCAGAAGAGATAACCTGTCATCAAAACACTACATCAGCTCCATGTCCATGAAGCAGCAGAAAACAAATCCCAGGAACTTAGGTTCACCAGAGGCTAGGAACATCATTCTATGGACACCATTCTCCATTCAACAATTCAACAAGGTTGGATGTGACACCATCCTATGAACAACGATTCACCATTCAACAATTCACACCATCACTTCTCACCATTCACCATTCAACGAATTCAACATTCTATGTTTGCGACAACACCAGTTCACACCAATCAACCCTCAATGATTCAAGATTCTATGTTGTAACACCATCAGCTCACACACCATTCCCACCATTGAACAATAAGATTCTGGAGGCTAAATGAAGTATGATGAGGACAGAAGCTCACATTGCCTGGGAAGAGATGGGTGATGTCCCGTAATGGAATGCGAGGCTGAGGTCTCAAAGGATTCCGCAGCATGCTTTCCTCATCGTTCTCCCATCCAAGGCTCAAATTCTCATCGTTCACTAGAGTATTTGAGTGAACCACCACGAGCCTACGCCATGTGACTCGTCGACCAGCCATTCTAATATGAATGTGAGAAACTGAATCTCCTTCGTTCAAAGGTAGAGCCAATATTGGTTTCAACACTCAACCAGAGATTGCATAGTGGGATTTAGAGGAAACACAAACAACCCAGCTCAAATCTATACAGCTTCTTCACCGAAGTGTGACACCGAAAACACCAAAATTCAGCACTGTACTCTGGACAGGCCCGGAACAGAGAAGATTCAGAACCAAATGAAGCTCTCAAAATCTCTGTAAGTGTTGAGACGGTGAATTCTTGAGAGATTGGGAGAATGTGCGACAGGAGAGACACCGATGGTGATGTCGGAATCCATCGCGAGAACTATGTATGTCACGGTGAACAAGGGAAACCCGTGCTGGAACCCGTGCTCTGGGACCGGGCCGGGAGGGCGGGCAACCCCGGGAACCAACCAGATCGAGGGCGGGCCCGCGCTTTTTGAACGAGTTCCCCTTGTGAAAAGAGCGCGAACCCCATCGCGCGGGCCCGGGCGCCCGAGCACGGGTGAGGGTTTGGGCGGGGCCGGCCCGCGAACGCGATGGTTTGAAGGCCTTTGGTGGGATGGCGTCGTGGCCGTTCGATCTGAGATCGCACGGTCCTGCTTGGTCATGAGGTTTGCGCGGCGAAGGGGCCAGGGTTGTGGCTATCCTCGTAGAGAAGCATTGATTTGAATCTTTTGTGATTTGAGTTACACCGGAAGGTGAAGGGTGGGTTTACATTAGGGTTCGGGTCTAAAACACCCATAAAACCCCATGTCCAAATCTCCCCAAAATTGCCTAAAAAGTTCATTTCAATTTATCATCTTAATAAAGAAAACATGTGACTCTAATGATGGACTTAACCATGTTCATAAAGTTAGGATTGTTCAAATACATAAAAATTCAGTTGTTTACATGTCTCGATTAGACAATTTCACAGCTGGGAATCAAACCACCGATCGCTCCGTTCGGTTTGGGTACCTCTTCACTATCATCCGGTAGTTATGCATCATCTTGGACCAATTATCTTGGACTTTAAAAGTTGATGGGTCAATATTTCAAGTTCAAGATTGGACTCGAGCTTGAAGATTAGTTTCTCAAATGAGGATGACAATTTTCTTGAATTGGGACAGACAAGTTTGGTGGCAAAGTGGTGTCACAATAGTGCCACTTCAATTTCTCACTCTTTAGACTCAAAACCTTACTTTTAAAGGCTTTGAAGGGTAAAGCATTTTCTAAGATGTGTTTCAAATAGAACATATCTAAGGGTTTTTTTCATAATTACCACATAAGAGAATTTGTGAGCCACCATCAAACGAATGTATCCATATAAATCAAACAAACAAGCAAGAACTTCAATTGTCCCACTTGATGAACATTAATCACAAGTCGCATTCTTTTGATGAGCAACTTTATAAGATGGATTGGGATTAGAGTTACTATATATCGGTGGATTGTTGCAAGCATGGTATGATTGTAAAGGGATCAAAATGCCAAAAAGTATGACTTAAGCACTTGACTTGGTTCGTCCGACCCAAAATGAGTTGCATTCTTATTACTTATAAGAATATAAACAATGGTAGTTTACATGTTTATCTTGGCAATATATGGCTTGAAGAGGTGAACCTATTAAGGATCGTCCCAAAAAGCTCGCTTGCCTTCCTAACATTGCTAATCACTTTCTATCCATTGTAAGGTGTGAGTTGTGAGCAAGTCATGGTTGTAGATTTAGGATGATTCCTCATATATGCTAACACAATATAGGTTACTTCGGGTCCACATACAAAGAGGACCATGCTTAGTAATGTTATGCTAGGTAGTGCACTTGCACTACACCATTTAGGGTATTTAGTGTCACTTGACTGATAATGCCATTTGCCCTGGTATGAGGTCTACTCTCGATTACACTAATGGCCAACAAGATTGGCCATTAGTACAACCACATGATACTTGTCATTTGCATGCTCAATAATACCTTCACGTAATGCAAAAATTATCATCTAAAGCACTCCAATGTGGTACGCTAAATGTCACAATGTAAATAACTTTGCACTTCAAAAAGTTACTTATCTTGACAAAAAATGTCACGTTGATAACTAATGGACGTGACACTACTAGAATTCTAGGCATCTAGTTTAGGCTCTTCGCAAATAATGCACGTGACACTAAATATCATAAATAGTGTAGTCGCAATATTAGCAACTTAGATAACATGAGACATAGTATTACTACGAGCCATATTGATTGCGAGCGGTAATAAAATAGATAGAACATAAGTTATTTCATTCATTGACATCAATGGGAGACCATTCCCCTTATACTAATCATGTTTTATCAAGCTTCAATGTAACGCCTTCTTATCGGAAGGTGGTCGACTATGTCATCCTGAAGAATGAAGCAAACAATCAAAACTAAACTCTCAAATCAAGTGATTGCACTAGTAGAAAACATGGCAAAAAAGAACCGTAATCGTTTCCCATTGCGGTTCTTTTTACCACCCTGATCTGCAGTCACTAAACGACTGTAGATTTGTTTTTTTGGTTTTCCAGCTGAAATTTTAAGAATTTGGGGCTTATAATATACCGTTGGAAAGGTATTGAAAATATCTTTCCAACGGTGTATAACATGCCCCCATAATCTCAATATTGTAGTCGTAAAACCAAAAAAACAAATATGCAGTCGTTTAATGACTGCAGATCAAGGTGGTCAAAAGAACCGCAATGGAAAAACGAATGCGGTTCTTTTCTACCATGTTTTCTACTAGTGTTGCAGTTAAGGAAGAAACTTGAAGGAAATGAGATCCTTACATTGAAGATGAAGTTGACCATCAAATCTCTAGTAAGTGGGTACCACGTCTTCTTTGACTTCGTGAGGCATGATTTGATCTGGTCCGGAGTAAACATGGGCTTGAAGTACTCAATGTCATACGATCCGTATTTCCGAATACGGTGAAGAGTATGAACTAAGCTAGTATTCACATGTGCCGTTTGATTGGACCTGCACAATTGGCATGTGAGATTGCATAAATTGTGAAGCGCCAAATAAGAGGAACAAAAGCAATACGAGATCAGCAAGAAATTATCTGTTGATATCGTGCATGGCAGTGAGAATATCTCCAAAACCTCCAACGGTGTCAAGTACAACGCATTCGGGATTACCATTCTTTGAAATCCAATGTTGATCTTCAGCATGAAGAATTTCAATCACCTCCTTCCAAGCTAAGAGCCTATGATTACCATCATAAACAAAGAACATTGAGCCACTTAAGCCCACGAGGTCAGGATCGGATTTCAAACAGTTTTCGAATGCATCATTTTCTTGAATCCAACAAGGGCTCCATTGCTACACATCCTCTTGAGTGACAACCCTGCTATGACCCTCGTCATCCGTCATGAACACATACATAGCACCTGAATGGGGCTTGTATCCATAGCGAAACGCTCCCATCAACTTAAGAACATCACATCGAAGTGTAGGTCTAACCATGGGCATGTCAATCATCCTACATAATGGAATTCGAATGACTGCTTTTGAGACGGGCTGCCGCCTCATACGGTCAATTACCTCATACATATTGCCATGGAGCAATGTGGCTTGCACATTGTTCCCAACTTTCGTCATGTCCTTAACTTGCCTTCGAGCACGCTCCATGGGTGATTCAAAATGGCCTCCAACACCACTACTATGGCCTTGACTAGAGCTACCAGGAGGATGGTGACTATCGTCCCTTACTGAGTCCGTCCCAAGCGGAGGCTGCGAATCATCACCGCGTAGAAATCAAGAAAAAATCACCCACAACTGAATGGCCTCTCCCCTCTTCCGAGTTTGCCCTATTTTGTAACTACTGGTTTCCTCCCAGCCTCTCTGTTGATGTCTCCTAAAATCAGGCTATAATCATTTCCTACTGGTTTTTCAACATCCCAAGTCAATAGCCTCATTCATACCATCTAGTTTGAGATGTTTGGCTCAAAAAAAGTCTCATTCACATTTAATTCCTATTTAAACTAACCAAAATTAAAAATTGACACCACAGTGGGCATCGATCGGATGAATGTAGAGTCGTTGAGTTAGTCACACAGAATGCTCCTTCACCTGGCATAAACACCTCTACAGGTTGTTCTAATTGATGGCTCGATCTCATTGCATAGAGTTTTAGGCCAACTCGACCTGATTTGTATCATAGCTTGTATATAGTTGTAGATTCCGGTAGGCAAGATACATTTTTTGTTGAAAACAGAACCTCAAGTGGATCAAACCATGGAGTTCTCAATTTTCAAAATCAATTTTGTATTTTAATACTCAATACTTGATGGCCAAATATATGAAGTTCTTACAAATGTCTTCCTAATTTTTTTTAATTTACAGGTCCGGTCAATGACTTGAATGATCCTAGTACATCTTTCCTTTCTCCGGCTCCCAAAATTCTTCTTGCACCACCATCCACTAGTATAGAAGTACCGATTGTATCTTCTTTTGTTAACGATGACACGTCAATTAAAGATGCCAGTTTTCTAGAAGTGGGGATTCCTCATCCGTCAACCCTCTTGGAGAAAGGGAGAGAAGTGCATGATGTGCCCTCACAATCACAAGTATGAAATGTGGTCTTACATTCTCTGCTTGTATTCAGTGATTATCTGGGTTGATTCGCCTTCTTCTAAAAGTGGTTGTTTTCTCTAAATTATTCGGTGAAGTTGGAAAATTTCTCTAGGTAGCATAATAACTAGTTTCAAATTACCTCATTTGATAGCATGGATCGGATCCTCTATGTGTTTGTGGAGGAACATCGAAAAATGTTGCGATTCCATTGAGGTTTAGGGTGACCGAGAAGTGGCTCAACATCGTCTTGGACCTCAATGGAATTTTATGTGTTTGTGAAGATGCGAAGTTGAACAGTTGGTCCAGGAAAATTGCGGATGCAAAGCAGCCGCACTCTACAATTGTTCTGGCACTTATGGGACCAAAGTCGGTCTTTGTCCGAACGTAGTGCGAGCAATTTCCTCACGAGTTAGAGCAGATAGCATTTGTTTAGGTGTGGAGCTCAATGAAAAATTTCCATAGTCGAAGTAGTCTGCGACTATCTTTTTCGAGATATAAGAAAATCATTTCTCGTGCTCGGACAGAACTCCTACACAACACTAAAGTGCAGGGAAAGTTCGGGGGACTTGACAACATTTAAAGAGCTCAGAACAAACAAGGATCTCTTCCTCAAAAATCTTAATACCTTGTTTAATGGATATTGTGGGAAATTCACGCCTGACAATACTATCACAGTGGACAACAACCCAATTAAGCACATCATGAACAAGTCAGAGAATGTCGTTCTCCCCGACACATGGACTTACAGGGGCAACGGTCCGAAGGACACATGTCTCCTGGATGTCCTTCTTCCATGGTTAGGCGTCTTCATCTTGCTTGGGGCGAAGGCTTGAAATCTTTCCGTGGGAACAGTTCAGGGAAGATGGGGCGCCGGATGCTCTGCGACAAGTGAAATCATCGAGAATATAACATGCTTATGGGAGTTGTCCAACTCTCTGCAAGCTTAGGATAGGTCCTCGCTTGGAGATGTTTTGATTTTAAATTATTCAAGCTTCAAGGAAGTTCGACATTGGCCTCTTCTACCTCTTTGCAATTGAGGTCACTTCAACCTCGGATGTACATACAGTTGGCGTGATGTCGTTTTCCATCATGTATAAACTTGTAATTCATGTAATATGCAAACTCAATGCATTATGACTTCAAAACTTGTGTTGTTGATTAGGTTGGCTCGATATCATATGTTATTCGTTTAATATTGCGGGCATTTTCTATTTGTGTCCAGTCAATACTTGATGTGCGATTATTCTTTGATATTTGTTTGAATTCACTATAAATGTATTATTTTTCTAGAGTTTTCTTTCATTGACCTTTGTTCCACATGGAGCCATCCTTCCATGTGCAGCATCGGATGATTCCTTCTTGGAGTATGGCCAGAATGCAATTCTCAGTACCGGAAACTTTCTTTGCTCCGTAGCAACTGCCAATTCTACAATAGTTTTTTTCACCAAACCCGTGGAAGATGGTGTGGTGGATAGTCCACCAAATGGGGCTCCTTGTTTGCATAAATCTTGTTCTCCTTCGCCTCTCCGGTCTAGGGATCCCATTACCTCACGTATGTCGCCTTCTGCCTCTTAGAGAGTACCGCAAAGGAAGTTGTACAAGGATTTTGGAAAGTTGATTTCTTTGGCATGGATGAAATTTGCCATGCCCAAAGGGTCACATGAAGATATGGTCCAAGTCCCTTATCATGCACCGGCACTTCCACATCCACGTGTCCAATCCTTAGGTGTACGGAAGACAAAGACTCACAAAGATGGACCATCGAGCCAATGCGCTCCTTTACGTCTTGACGCATGGGACCGAAAGTTCATACAAATACAAAAGCTACAACAGCTGCACAAGTACAAGAAATTTGATAATGGCTACAATAGAGGGCCGAAGATTTTGAAGGCAATGGAGATGCTCAAGAGTAAATCACACATGTAGTGTTTGTTCAAATTGTAGAGTCTACATATATTCTATGTAGATAAGAGAATTTTGCAGATACTATATAGTATACAATGTTGCCATGAATCCTCGGGGAGATCACTCCATTGTAGAGTTGAACAACCACGTGCGATCATTTTAGATGTAAAAAATGTAAAAAATGTAAAAATCATCACCAAAATGGGTCACAATTTTATCAATTTTTTTTCATGAGTAGATATAAATGGTACATGTTACATAGTAAAAAATGGTGACTAAATTTGATGATTTGTTTTTTTAATAAAACATACCGGTTCTAACTAGAATGACGCAGAATTGAACTAAAAAAATTGCTACAATTAATGAATATGACTAAAAAATTCAAAAAAATATACAAAAGATACCATCAATGGTTGTGTATATGTAGAAAAAATATCGTAAAATTTAAAATTATTTATGACATGTAATATAGGGGTAGCAAACTTTGTTCGCACGTGGTGTTCAACTCTACAATGGAGTGATCTCCCCGAGCATGAATCACACTCATGGCAACTACAATACACCCGTCATGATATTATGTAAGCTTTTGAACCAGTCAATGTAGACTATAAATAAAAATTTGGTCATTGTGATCTTTCCAAGTGATCTTTCTTGATCAAATGTTATCATTAGGGGAGGAATGGACTCAAAAGGTTGCCGCCTTTGTAATATCCCGAAAAATCCATTTTGCCTATTTAGGGTACCGAGGTACACGGGCGTGTACCAGTTTGCTCACATGGCACATAAGGTGCCATGTGGTTTTGGACCTAGGTCCGGCCAATGGAGTGATGCTTGGGTGGATGCACCTCAAGTGGGAGTTTCCTGGTACAAGGTAGTGGGTACATTGTGGAGGCCACGGCAACATCACAAGTACTAGAGGACTACACCATGACGAGTCCACACCCTAACGTGTCAATAGTTTAGTGGTTCCGATTTATGGTACCTTTGAGGCGTACCTCATTATCCATTGAGTTTTGAGGACTTTATATTAGAGAAAACCCATTTTTGGGACCAAACTCGCGGGCACCTTTTGAGTCCATTCCTCCCCTAATGTTTTTTACTTGACCTCTACAACTCTCCAATGGTTTTCACTTCATTCTTGGATTAATAGTTTGCTTTATGTACTTTCAATTCACTGGAAAACTCTCATTTTAATGAATATTGTGTTATTGTAACTAATTCTTTATGTCATATCTACATATTTGCCAGTAGAGTGGTTATGTTCCAAGATGTGTTACAATATCAAGAAGCGGTTGTTTTATGCTACAACTGACAAACAGGGACTCACATCTCTGGCCAAGTACATCCATCATTTATGTGGCATGTTGCTCAAACAGTTGTGGAGACCCTTGCACATGTTGCTTTAGCTTGTGGTTTGAATCAATCTCATGGGCATTGGTTGTTGATTGATGCACTAAGTACTACAATCATAATGATCTTGAAGCTTCAAGGAGAAATAGATAATCGTGTGATACCAAACACCTTGGGTGATGAAGACATGGGTGGGTATGATGATGAGGTGGTTGATCTTGTTGTGCATATCAAATGCGAGGTAGTTGCTACTCTGAATCCATTCTTATCTTTCTTGTAGAAATATCAGCCACACAAGCTCACAACTTGTTATGTCTCATGTTCGATCCTCGATTCAAAAATGTGCCTTGTGTCTTCATACATTTGTTGTGAAGAAGGCATCAAGATAGTTGAAGAATATGATCAAATTTCATTATTCCCCATGTTGCTCAAGTGTTATGAACACTTACATCATATTTTAGGAACCCCAAGTACTTCATAATCAACTCAAATTGATCATGATGCAAGGTGTGCCTTGGACATTTGTGAGATGGCTAGGAGTGTGTAAACCGAGAGTTGATGTCATTGAGACGATGTAAGGTTGGTGTTCACGAAAGACATTAAGTGTCCTTTGCAGTGGTGGAGAAAAAATGAATCCATGTTTCCAACTGTAGATCTACTTGCATGTCAAATTTTGGGCATTGTAGGGTCTCAAATTGAGGTAGAAAGAATGTTTTCTCTTGTTAGTATCTTGACTAATTTATGATGATCAGGTTGCAGATTGATAATCTTGAGAGACTAATATTTCTAAACAAGAATTGGACCCTAGACATGATTGTATTGCTTCCAAAAATATGACAAAGTTGATTGACCTTGAAGTAGAGTTGGCTTAAGAATTGTAGAAGAATTCGAAAGTATTTTGGAATGCAAAGACAATCTTGATTGATGTGGTAAATAAGAGTTATTTTAATATGAGACATATGTGACATTTTTTTATGAAGTTAAACATATCTGTTATTTGATTTAAATCATATTTTACTTGTACAAATATGAGTTTGTTTGAATCATGTGTGAATGTTCGTTGATGGCTTTGAGATTCTTTGAAATTATTGAATGTCTTTGTAAATGATGCTTGTTGTAAACATATGGTAGTACATCCAACAACAACCATGTTGAGTACTTGAATACATGTGTAACATAGTAAGGTTCTTAGGATTAAAGAACTATTGCATATAGCAGTTAGTTTTTGGGTTGACAAGTATCCGGCCTTGTAAGGAACCTCTACATTTCAAATATGACATAGCTACAACTAGGAAAGGTTCTTTAAGATAATAAAAACAATTTATTTTTTGGTGACTTCAAGTTCTTAGACATATAGATTTTACAAGACCCAAAACCGCGATTCTAGATCATTAAAAAAAACCTCCCAACAATGGTGCAAACATGTATTGTAGAATTAAAGACCATACCATATAGGTTCTGTGGACACAAATGAGACAAAGCAAGCAATAATTGTTATCCATGTGAACAAAATGTCGGCAATCCATACTCAACCCCTCCACCATAAACCCTACTGGAATTTATCACATCTAGAATAAATAAATAAAAACAACGATGAATGAAAAGAGAGAGTTTAGACACATGCCCCTGGTTGCCTTCCCAAAGAGGCCAGTAATGCATGCGCTCACAAAAGCGGTGCGGTCGAACTTAGCCAATCTTCTCCTCATCCTCTTAAACCACAAGGCCATGAAGAACTCCTGGCAAGAGTTTCAAATGGATCCGTTGATTAAGCAATTGCTATCTTCGGCAAGGTGCACTTTGCAAGCGATTCCACCACCGCCATTTTCAAACTCATCTTTAGCTTCGTCTATTCCCCGTTTCATGATCACAATTTGATGCACTTAGGTCTTATGAATGGTACTCGAATACCAGTTGCAATCGAACTTAACCAATCATCTCCTCATCCTCTTGAACCACGAGGCCCTGAAGAACTTCTGGCAAGAGTTTCAAACGGATCCGTTGATTGAGCAATTGCTATCTTCGGCAAGGTGCACTTTGCGGTTGATTCCACCACCGCCATTTTCAAACTCATCTTTAGCTTCGTCTAATCCCCGTTTCGTGATCACAATCTGATGCACTTAGGTCTTAGGAATGATTCTCAAATACCAGTTGCAGTTGAACTTAGCCAATCATCTCCTCATCCTCTTGAACCACGAGGCCACGAGGAACTTCTGGCGTGAGTTTCAAACAGATCCGTTGATTGAGAACTTGCTAATTTCGGCAAGGTACACTTTGCGGGCGATTCGACCACTGCCATTTTCAAACTCATCTTTAGCTTCGTTTAATCCCCATTTCGCGATCACAATCTGATTCACTTAGGTCTTAGGAATGATACTCGAATACCAGTTGCACCTAACTGCTTCTAAACCCCAAAGGCCGAATACTAATTAATCGAATGAATCACAATCTACCGTTGCCTGCTGCAGGTGAATGAATTGTATCACATTCACCCATGAAACCTAATTGTCCATGTACAATGAGTCCCATTTTGTTTGATTGGAGCTCTCTCATTTTGTCACGGTTCCAACAATTCTAGATCTTTGTGCATGAACGAGCATTGCAATATAATTGAGCTCATCCGACTATGATTACATAAAGCAGGCCAAGTGGCTTCTTGAACAATCGACCTGGTAATTCAACATACGACAAGTTTAGATCCACATCGTTGTAGAACACGTTCGGAGATCTGGTGCAGAATCAAGGAGATGGCATTACTTGTTATTCAGATAACATTATTCAGATCCATGTGGGACTGGCAGTATTCTGCGGAATATTTCCTGATATTTCCCACATTCAGACTGAATGTGGGAAATATCAGGGAATATTCCGCAGAATACTGCCAATCCCACAGAACGCTGATATGGATCTGAATAATGTTATGTACCCATGCAATTTGCCTTGGGCCAAAACCCGGATCATAAAATCTCACACATTTGCTTAAGGCCCTTCTCCACTTGATGCTAAATAGAGGGTTTTCAACCGGAAGAAGAGTTTTACTTGCTTTGTGTTCCAGCCTACTACCAAGAATGCTTGCAGATCCTAGGTGGATGTCCATGTGGCAACATTTGATACTTGGTTTAAGCTCAAGTAAAACGTTGACCTTATAGCTATTAAAAGATGCCCTCAAGGTTTTATGTAGTAATAGCTTAGCCACTACCCTTGACACCCATTGGTTGAAGCCGTAATACTCGAATTTTATTATAAAGTCACCCTCGCCACATTGTTGGCTTATAAGAACAACCCAATATTACATCTATAGTAAATGGGAGGTAAATGGACTTTATTTGGTCAATGGCCTTATTTGACAACCTACATTTGAGTTGTGTGGTTAGGTGTGGATCTAAGAATGGACCTCAAAAATACATGTGTTCCAAAATTTGTTAACCATTCTAAGCTCAATAGTCATTATTGTTATTTTTTATTTTTTATTTTTTATTTTTTTTGGAGGGGGTCAATAACAATCTCTTTTAAATACATGTCTTTTAGTTGTCCCTTTTTAGATCACACCTAACCAACTACTACTACTCAAATATAGGTATCCAAATTATTGTTATGTTGTATTTAAAAAAAAAACCATTGTGGTTAATTCAAGGCCAAATAGTGCAATGATTCTTAGGCAAGGTCATGTAGGGTATAGTAGAGGTGCCTATTCCTGATCAAGACCCCATCAATAAGCTATAGGGTACCGGAATTTTCGATCAAGTCGAAACCAATAGTGCCATGACACATGTCCTAGTTTTGAGTTCTAAAGTGAGGAGGGATGAGCAGTTTAAATGAGCGGTTATGGCATACTCTAGACATTGGTAATATGTTCGGGCCAACTTTTGGCTTCAAAACCTCCAAGTATTTTTAATTTAAGGAATAAAATTACCAAATAAAAATTGCAATCCTCATGATTTCTATCTTCCTACATGGGAAAATTTTGCACCGCCTTATTTTTCTCTAGATCTTGCGCAAAATCTCTTTGGGCTGGTTCACATGGAGTCCCAAGTGACTTGAGGTCAATCCGTGCACTCTCAACCGTTGAGATCATGAAAGTTGGGACTTACCACTTCACACAAGGTCCCAAGTCCTAAGTCCCAACTATGACATGGATACCTACATGACAACACTTTTTGGAGGTGAGGCTTGGGACTTGTGTTGAGAGTTGGGTCGAGCAAAAAGCTAGACCCAACTCTCAACACAAGTCCCGTGACTATTTTTTCATAAAATAATCAAGGATCCGACTTTAATGATAATTAACCATATTTTTAATGGTTTCTTGAGTCTCAAAAGTTGGGACTCTACCTCCATGTTGGGACTTGTTACAATGAGTGGGACTTAGGATTCGGGACCCCATGTGAACCACCCCTTACGTGATCGGTTATGGGTGCCTCTACTCTAGATGGGTCTTGAATGATAACTTATTTTGCTGAGCCCACCTCTCCTCAGATATAAAACACATGGTTAATACGACATGGTTAGGAAATCCAAATTGCTGCTGCAACCACTTTCCTCATTATTTTTGGATCTCATTATGAAAGTGAAGATTCTCGTTCTCGTTAAATGGTCAGATAGCTCCCTCCCCAACTATGTTGACTATTCAACGTAGGATGTTGGGTCATATTTTGAGCATGCAACCCATGAAGTTTCGATGATGTTGCAGTTTCTTTGGATAAAAACCCACAACCACCATTGAAACTGTCAAAGTTTGTTGTAAAGATGCTGGATTTAGCTAGGGCCAAGTGGAGGGAGCTAAATAACCACCGTATTTGTTACCTCATTTGTCTAAAATATTGTGAAATGTGTATGGGACAACCTTATTTCACATATCAGTTTCAATGAAGCAGTGGATGCCTCTTTCCATGAATAATATGGTGATCAAACTGTTTTCAGTGAGTAGGTGTCACAATCAACTATTTATGGTATTTTTGTATCCAACGAGTCTTTGGGATTGGTTACCATGTTGATATGGAGAGTTCAGTATATTTTGTACACCCTAAATATTAAGTGTTCAATGTTCTATAGTGCAAGTACTCTCCATCTAATGTACACTCTAACCTTCCAAAATGGGAAAGGTAACAAGAATGGGTGTTTCCAGTAAAGAAACCCAGACAACTGCTAGAGGGTCCAATGCAGCAAAAAATGTTTATAATCACCACAAAAGAGCTGCAAGTAACTGAAGTAGGTACGCCGCTTGCTTGTGGAGGCATAACTGAGGCAGCGGCAATAGAACTTTACAATGAACCTAAATGCCAAGGTAAACCCACAGGACTGCTATGATGAATCGAGACTCTAGGAAGACTCCCCATGTTCACCTACTAGATCATGAACCGGTGTGTTTCTATATGTGATATATCACTGTTTACAGTCCAGAAAAAACAGAGAAAAGGTCCCCATGGATGTAGTCGTTGTCTACCATGCTGACAAGGAAGTATGAGTTCTTGATCTGTAGCATACAACCAAGGTATTTATCAGATACAACCATTTCAGAAAAAAAATTAAAAACAAAATGCACTTGAAATTGCAGGAGCCTTGTTTTATGAAAACATTTATGGGGGAAATGCTTACTTCCTTTAGTAAGGGAGGAGGAGGCATGCAAGTGACTAGTTATCTACTTATGTATGTATTAGAAGTTAGAATTCTCACTCCACAGAGAACAGCATGTCAAAGATTGGACAAACCACAAATGTACTTCTATATTTCCAAAGAGCTCAAATCACAAATTTCTTTTGGACGGGATCAATTGCAGTCCATAACTCATCTAGACCTTTACATCTTTCACTCTTGACTCATGTTATGAGATAAGACAACCCTTTATGGATGATTGAAAGTTCTAGTTATCTTCTCCTAGAGTAAAGAGACTTGTAACCCTCACAACCCTTCACTTTACATTTGCTTCATATTATCCTCCACCATGCTCTTACGCCTATTACAACCCTGCTTAGTACATTCTTCTTATTATTACTTTGATACCGTAACCTTTATATGTATTACATAGATATTGATATAGATAGATAGATAGATACACACAGAAAACAATTAATAATGCAAATCTTCGAACACCCTCAATCTCAGAGGAGCAAACAGTTTTCCCCGAAGATTCAGATTTAACTACATCTAGGCGTCCATCATTGCAGAAAGAAAAGAATGCAAGACTTGACTTACCGAAGCAAGAACCTTTGTTGAGGCGTCACCTTCTGGATACAGAGAGGCCCATTCCTGATCCCAAGTCTGGAAAGCCTCATCCTTCCACACCATGAAGCTCACTGGGTCGACGACTGTTGGCTGGATCACCTCCTTTCCAGGGAACACACCCCATGTCACAGCATTCACATTCGAGGGTCCAATATTGGACCGAGTTTCACCCTTAGAGTTCACAGCAATGTAAGTCAAAGCCGAGTTTGATGCCACCTTCTCAACAACAGTCTTCAGTTTCTCAGGAGAGCAGAAAAACTCCACATATGCCTTCTGGTAAACATACCCACCAGGGCCTCCCCAGCCTGCACAAAATCATCCACTGAAAATTAAGCCCTTGCCATGATTATATCAGGAAAAAAGTGGCACATTCCATAACTTCGGAACCATAAACTATTGTATACTGAATATTTGATTAAAACAGTTTAGCCATCTCACCAACCCAACAGAACATTAGAACTTTACTTACCGACGCTTGAGGAGTCTGACTTCTCGCCATTGACGGATGGTTGACTGTTGATTGTTAGAAAACCTTGCTTGTTGAGGGCCACCAATTTCTCATTGATTTGCACAGACTCAGGCTGCAGACCCTCCAACTCTGACCAAGGATGGGTGCTCATTTCTCCTGCACAGTATTTGGCAAAGACCTGGAAAGAGCAATGGAGAAAGTGTCAACAGATTATATTCATTCCACTCAAAAAAATTACTATTCTTAACATATGAACAGAAAAATATAAATTTAATAAGGTAAATAACCAAGTACCTCATGAACATCTTCAGTTGTTGTCAACGGTACAACCCACTCCTTCTGCATCTTCTTGCTGCGTGTCTTCTTCCTTAGGAACTGCAAAATGGTTGGAGCAGAGACAGAAGATAAACATTTGACAAAATGTGAACATCAAGACATAATTTCAAGATCCCTTGTGCTGTATGGTAACACAAACCTGGTGGTCAGTCAGGCTTCCATATGCAGGGCTCCTAGCGTCTCCCCATCGGCCTCTGGGGAACTGATCCCAGCTTGTAGTTCGTGAAATGTAACTTCTAGGTCGGTTTGCCCTGTTCATTTTACAGAAACAACATGAATTTCTCAAGACCCCAATAAACTACAGCAGACAAACGTCCATATACTTTTCAAAATAAACTGATTTCTTGAACAAACAAGACATGTGAGGGCTCCATGTGAAAAAAAAATACCAAAAAATGGGACGCACGTCCTCCTTATTGCGCCTTGTGTTGGTAGGAGGCCTCCATGGTAGAGGACGGGTCACCTTGGTAAAGTCGATCAGCCCCAAGTTCTGCCAAATTATTTTGCCAAGGTTATTACCAAGTTATACAGTGTATACAAATATACCAATGTACGTTATCAAAATGAAAACAAACACACATCAGAAACTACAGTTATAATTCATGTCTGCTTACAGAACTCTTGAATGATGTCATAATGATGATCTCTATTATACTCTGAAATATAATCTACCTGCAAGATGCCGAGAACAGACTTCTCCAGGTTCAGGGAGTATAGATGCAAAGTTCTGATGTCATGAGCCAGAATCTTCTTGCACATTTCTGTGCCCAAGTGGATGCCATATGCCCTGACTGCTTCCTCATTGTCCTTGATTGGCTCCAAAGCATCCATGATTTCAGCTGGCACCTGCAAATATTCCATGTTTCAAGCCCAATCAGTTTTTGACCTCTTCCTCAGCACCATCGTCATTATTGACAAGATACAAATGCGGATCAGATTGAGTTAATCATTTCACTTTAATCAAAGCAGAACATGCTTGGAGCGTGAGAATAAACTGTACCTTTGTTTTGCAAAGCTGGGTCATTCGTATGAACCCCCTGTAGTTCTGAATGGGCATGATACCAGGAACAATTGGAACTGTGATTCCAATTTGACGGCAGTCATTCACAAACTTGAGGAACACATCAACATCGTAGAAGAGCTGTGTAACAATGACTTCACCTCCTGCATCAACCTGTTCCAAAACAGAAGCTATTAAATCCATCCAACATATGCTGATTAGGGATTCAATGTATGCACTAATTAGCAACACTCCTCTGTCAAGGGTGCATTTTGTAACACTAAAACTCAATAGAAGGATCATATCCAATTCATCTCACTTGAATTAAAGTGTCATAGCCAAGGCCCAGGCAAAAACATTGCAACTTCTTACATAATTTTAACACACCTTTTCCTTCAGATAAGCAAGGTCCTTCGCATAAGCTTCTTCTGTTGCCCCACCCTCACTGATAACCTCAGGGTGAGCCTCTGCAAATACAACCCCGTTCAGCGTTTAGCAATCACTACAACGCTCCAAAACATCCCCGCTCATAAGATATATGCTATTTTTCAGGAGACAGCTAACTCTTAGAGAATCTTGTAGCAAAGATTTTCCAGGCTGAGAAGGAAGGAAGTCTTTGGCAGCAGAGGTTGTTACCAGGATAACCAGCAACGGTGATTCCAAAGTAGTCTCCATACTTGGATTTGATGTGCTTCACCTGTCACAACAAAATTCCACAGTCAAACCCAAAAACCTTTAAACAGGGATAATCCCTACGTTTTAGTTCAACCACCACAACTATGTAGTGCCAAATTCCTCAAGATAAACTCCATGCTTTACAGCTAGGTTTGTCACTTACCAAATCCAGGGCGCAGGAGAAGCCTCCTTCAATAGTCACAAAATTCTCCTGCCCATGTGGAGGATCACCTCGAAGAGCAAGGATGTTTTGAATGCCATTGGCTTTCACATTGTCCAGCGCATCCTCCAGCTTTTCCACTGGCATGTTTGTGCAGGTAAGATGCATCATGGTTTCTACACAAATCTGCACAAACCATGTCCCGTATTTACTCCAATGAGAAGACAAAAACAAAGAATTAAGAAGACCTTCAGGTCCTTTGGCAATCAATCATGACATCAAACCAATTAAGACACTTGTCTCCATCCTTCCTTAGAAAGAGGAAAAGCTACTGTGGAGCTAAGTCCAAGCAACATCATAAATGCACGGTATTAATCCCCTGATAGGGTTCGAGGCAATCAAATTTGTCCAAAAGACTCTTTCAGATTGTTGTTTCCTACCTTGGAACTTTACATGACAAGAAGTTCAAAAAACAAGAAAAATGGCCATGCCAAATTCCACTGTGAATGAAACAGTTCATTAGCGAAGCATCCTAACAAAGACACACATCATGGAATGTCTGTTCTGAAAACAACTTCTGCTGAAGGATAAAAAAGAATTGCTTCTCCTTCCTATTATGTGACAACCGCCAGACGATACGATTCTAGTTCATTCATTTCCTTTCACACTTCATAATTGTTTGGGATAAAACTTAATTAATTACAGAACCTCACCATGTTTTGCATCTTGTTGGCAATGTCCAGGGTCAGAGTAGAGGTCGTTCCTCCAGCTCCCCAGGTAATGTCACAAAAAGCAGGCTGGTGGGCTACCATGCGGTCCATTCGGTCATAAAGATTCTCCACTCCCTCCTCGGTCTTGGGAGGGAAGAACTCAAAGGAGAACACCACCTTGTTGCTCTCCAACCCATTCTTGATCTTGTCGCTGACCTTCATGGTGACAGAATTTGGCTTTGCCTAGCTCCAAATCCTGCACATGCCAGGAAATCAACCCGTTAACTCAGAAACACAAAGCAAAACAAAACCACATCACTTTCATAGCAAATCCGACACAAACTCCTTCCAGTCTGCTGGAACAGATGGCAAGAATAGTCTAACAGTGCAATTTTAAACCCCATCTGTTTCACATACCGTGTTTGCCATCGAAAGTCGTCCTACCTTAACCCTACAAAGAAAAACTTAACCCAAAATGAGATCCTTCATTCCCACGGCACGCCCGTGAAAATAAACGTAACCCATAAGATGCTAAAGAAAGTGCTTTCAGTTGCAGATCACCGACCATTGGCAGCAGGTAAACATGATCAACCAAATGCGGGCACCTCAATCCTATGAACTTCTATGTATAAAGCAATCTGAAACTCCATACGAAGAAACAGAACCCTACAAAGACTAAATAGGTCACGCCACTCAAATCTCTAATCAACATAAAACCCCGACATGTGCAGGCACGGGAACGTTAAATCCCAGTTCATCACATGGAGCCATATGAGGCGTTAAACTTTCAAAATCATGAGGGAAAGTAAATAAGCGACAATGCAGGAGGTACTCAAAAAAGGATATCTCACTGCATTCCCAGGGGGTTAAGGTACGGTAAAGGTGACAACAAAAACCCACACGATCTTGAACAACAACGATAGAATAAAAGGTGAATCTAGCATTGAGAAGCCTCCAACTGCACCTCACTCAGATCTCAAACCTCCTAACCTCGCCACAACAGACAGTACTCATCACAACAAAGCGACCACTCACGCAAATGCGAGATCCGGGCACAGACAGCTTCCCCAAACCCAATCTGACGCGATTCCATACAGAACTCTCACACACATCGAAGGCAACAGAAGATCACCAGAACAGAGCACCCGGGATAGTGGAACAAACCTCACCTGCCGGAAAAACGAAATGCAACACGAATGGCAGACGCAAACTGCTCAGAAAACAATTACAGAATGTGGGTTAAAGCACTACGAGAGGAAAATGATGATGGAAAACATGAGACGCACCTGGTGGACGAGAGATTTCGGTGAAGCGAGCGACGAAAGATGCGAAGTGCTCGCAGGGCTTTTGGTTTTAGTCTTCCCACGTACCTATGTCGTGTATGTATTCGTACTCGTATTCGTATTCGTAAACGGTATAGTGTAGTGTATAATGGTTCATGAGATCCTCATGGGCCACTTGGGGGTTTTTAGGGGGTGCCCTCCACAAGGGCGGGTTTATAGTAATCTCCCGCTTAAGTATGCATCCCGGTTAAGTGTGCAATTTTTTTGACAAAAATTAGGGTTCATACTTTTTTGTTTGAACATGTCATGCAGAGTTATTTGTTGCGAATGCATATTTTTTACGCAACAAATAACTCGAACAATCAAAGTTTGTTCGAGACGTTTCAACGAAACTTTAACAAACTTGTTCAATACACTGACATTGAACGTCTTGAACAATCGTCGCAATTCATCATACATCTTTCCAGCTTCCGTTTGAACATCGGAGCAAAGCAATTGGTCATCGATGTCAAGGACGGTGTTGTGTAGAGCTTCAAAGCCTTCAAGTGACGTCTTTATTTTCAATTTGGGGGTTGCATTTTGAAGGGTTGTTTTGAGAGAGGTGTATTTTGAAGGGCCAAATCACCTTTGAAGGGCATTAAAGACTTCAATTTGGAATGTTGGCAATATGAGTAAAGTACGCACCAATGGCTCCGGTTCAAAGTGCATATTTAAGCGGGAGATCATTGTAGTAGGGTCCAAGACCAAAGAAACTCCAAAATCAAGCGATCTTATTGGTCAATAACAACATTTTGTTCCCAAGGAGTTTACACCAGGGTGTGGATCTGAGGCATGGAAAAAAAACAAAAAAACAAAAACAAAAACAAAAAAACACACTAATGTGACATCACTTTCCCAATCAAGAAAATACTCCTCTTGGTTTGAGAAACCAATCTTCAACATGGAGCTAAATATTGAGTTCAAAAATAATGTCCATCGAAGGTTTTGGATCCCAAGTTTCTTGGACTTGGACTTTAATGTAAACCCACCCCAAGTTAGTGGTTGCATGTCATTTCACTGGTCATTTATATGGTTAGTGTTCTTGTATTTCAAGCCTTGCTCTCTATATATTTGAGTTATATTTTTATGTATATTTATCAAATGCAAAAAACATGAATAAGATCAAGAGAACATTTGGTAATAGGCTTGAGAATACACTCAAGGATAATTTCTTTGAACCAAAGGGAGTGATGTTTCCATGGTTTGGGGTTGTAGTAGCAATATTATAAGTTGTAGTTTTAGCTTAGTTTAGAAGGGAAATTGTGCAGTCTTGAGGATGCAATGCAAGGTTCCAAGGGGAAGGTACATGCAACATTGAATGCACGTGAGAACTAATAGGATGCCCACATGTATTGGTGTGGGGGGGGGGCAGTGGACGGTTCTCACCAACAAACACCATTTTAAGCTCATTTTTTGGCCAGTGATGGGCATTGGAAGTAATGAAGGTCAATTTTGAGCGTTCGTTGGTGCCCCACACCAATAAGTGTGAGCATGCTATAAACATCGAAGGTTTACCAAGTTATGTTCATTTTAACCCCTAAAAGCTCAAGTCCAAATATCTCAAATATCGCCTCTGAAAGGATATCCAATTTCAACAACTTAATACATACAATTTTTACCCCCAATGGTGGGCATGACCATATGGATATCATGCTTGTGAAGCTAGGATTGCTAAATATAAATAAACCGGTTTATTCGAAAACCTAACCACTTCTTTAGGGCCTACCACAAAACTCGTATTCTCATATTACACTTGTAAGCTTCATACAAATATTTCCTAGTCGGTTTTGGTCCGCTGCATTAAGTTAAATACTACTGGAGCCCACCTCCCAAAGGAGGCATAACACCTTATGTCACATCATAATTAATTGTGATTAACATAAGGTTAACATGCTCACATTCATGTTGGTACCTGGATACGGGCGTTACTTTTACCTAAATATTTGTACCTTACACTATCTTCAATAATTTGACCCATTTGTGTTACACTTCCTCAAAAGCATGATTGGTGTATCATTAGAATGTGTTGGCATGATTCAAAATCTACAACAAGTATCACAAAGATCCAAAACAATAGACGCATCAACAATGTACATTGACTTCAATTTGATAAGTGGCCATAGGTTGTTTCTTATCCCTTCTTTCCCTCACAACATGCACTTCACATTACTCTTGTATAATGCTCCTAAAAGGACAAGGATTGTACTCCATATATGATATTATGTACACTTTGTTTGTATTTTATACACATGCAACCATTTTGGCCCCCACACTAATTACGGCAAAGATCTTAAATGGAAATGTCGCCCTAGTTTTATTTGCATTTATATTATATGGTTTCTATTATAGGCACATGTAATCCAAAATTATTAGTCTTGACTTAAAATGCAACAATCTCACTATTTGATTCAGTGGCATGTTCATAGACATTGCAAACACGTGTATTAAAACAATTCCACAATTAAGGTAGGAGTACTTTAAACCAATATAACACCCAAAACCAACACCCTCAAAATCTTGTATAATAAGTTCATGCTAATTTGAGAATGTTCACCATGTGAACATCAAGGCCTCCTAATGGTTTTGGGCGCGAACATAATTTTCACTTCAAAATTATGTATTTTACTCTATATTGAGTGGTGGGGGGGATGCAATACACTTGGGTTTTTTCTATTTAGAATTTTTTTTGGGTTTATATGGCTGCCACATGTATGCCAAATATCTTAACTTCTTGGTTTTAAGGTGCTCCTTTCTTGAGACCTTCATCATAAACTATGGTGGGGAATTTAAGTACACTTGTAGGGTTATTTGAGGTTTGCCATGAAGGATTTTAAGAGCTCTTCTATTGACAAGCGGAAATAGACATTCATGTCATCTCGATACCACCTTCTCTAGGTACATACGTGTATTCTTAGGGTGGTCATAGTTGAAGCTTCCATTTTCTACTTTGTAAAATTCATATTACAATTGACAAGGGTGTAAGCTTCAAGCATATTCAGTCAATGATATTTAGGAGTTCCATGTTCTCCCTGAATCCATAACCCACTGCACGGTAAAAAACAAAAAAACAAAAAAAACCGTTTAAAATCCAAGGCAAAATCTAGCTAGACTTATACGTTGATATTATATGCAAAATCCATGAATTGAGCATGATACAAAGACAATTTTTGAGATGAATTTTAATATAGAGATAGTACTAGTCCCCTACTCTAAACACTTTCATTCCATTCTTTTATTGACATGTGATCTCCCAATCCAACATCTCAAAGGATTTTGCACATACAGTCAATACTCTATAAGTGTTACCCCTATAAGCGTTATAATTTCATATATGTTAAGAAAATTTTACTCCCCTACAAAAACACAATTGGTAAGACTAGTGAGTGTTATGTGTTAAGTGTTATAACATGCTCTACTCCCTTCTTTGTTAATTGCACCTCTATAAGTGTTAATTTTGAGAAAATCAAGGTAATAATATATGAGAGCATACATTTTAAACATGTAATCACATTTATCCCATATTCTTTGCAAACAATTCAAAATTGTTGGAGGCACACGGTGTTCTTTTGATCTCTACTGAGAGGGAGATAGAGGAAGCTAGGCGCTTGGTAGAGGTTGATGAAGTTGCTACTCTACTTCATCAACTAACGTTGTTGTCATCTGATAGTGAGGTGGGTGATGTGATGAATGCTCATGAATACCTCAATTATGAGATGGAGTTTGATTTAAACAACTCCTATGAACCTACCGATGAGAAGTTTTTGGATATGTATTCCTCAAAACATCAAGAAATTGATGTTGATGAGGTTATGGTTGATGTGGTAGAAGAAGTTGTAGGTTTTAGTGTTGTTGAGCGTTCTCTAGAGACTTTGAAGAAATACTTTGAACAAAGACCAAATGATGCCCTATCACACATCAGGAGCATTCAAGGACTCCAAAAGGAAGTTTCATCTCATCATACTACTATAGACTCTTTCTTTTGGTTAGTTTAGTTGGAAGAATCTCGTCAAGTTACTACTATATAGATTATTTCTTTCAATTAGTTTAGTTGAATTATGTATTATCATTTGTACTTTCATTTTTATTTTTATAAAACGTTATGTTCTTCATTTTTGAAAATTTTAAGTGTTATTTCTATAAATGTTATTAATCATCGGTATGAATTGTATAAGTGTTACTTGTTATAATTCTATATATGTTATTTTTTTGCTACTCCCGACCTGTAACATTTATAGAGTCTTGACTGTAACACTACTTTGCAAAGTAAGGGTCTTCCTACATCGTCAAACTAACTGTAGCACGGAGTGCAAAAATTTGCAAGATGTTGTGATTATACTCTTAGGATTACGTGGTCCAACTCATGTATGCCCTGACTAATGTTATGCATGTCTCCCTTGGAAGGAATACCATTGTTTTTTTCATAATCGTAATAGAGGCATTATGCTACGTGGTAGTGGGTTTAAAGGTATGGGGGTGTTATTCAATTTGTTTTTCTTATCCTACACCTTCTATTGGTTGTATTTACATCTTCAAAATTGTGTTGCATTAAGAAAATTATGATGAAACATGAACAACCTCTCTCTCTCTCTCTCTCTCTATATATATATATATACTTTGTTCTTACTTTGCCATAAATAAAATGCACAAATAATAAAATATGACCCCAAAGGACTAATTACTTTAGGGTTAGGTGAGTGTTACCTAACAATTGTCCACCGTAGATCTGAGGATATGTATCTACGGACAAGGATAGTTACCTACTCTTATAATAGATGGAGGGAGACATGAGAACTCCCTTTCAAAGGTTAAGCCGCTTTGGCAGTTTACCCTAAGTAACTTCTGGGAGTAGTGTAAAATGTGCGGGCTTGTGGGAGGTGTAGGCTAATTGCCTCAGTCTTCGATCACACAAAGTTCAAATGGCTAAGGAACATGTATAATACTCAATGATAGGTTGAGTATGCAATGATACAAAACGTATGATTATGTTGTATTTGATTGTGTGACATAGATAACAATTGGGTTATGCTGTTATTCACCTCGTGTACGTTCCTAACCCTCTCTTTGGATTTGGTTGGTGGCATGGGCATAGGTGAGGCAGACCCTTCACAAACTTGACGGCAATCAGATTAGGTTTTGAACATCATCTTCTTTCAAAAATATCGTGGGTATAATGCGTAGGTATTCTACAAAATTGTGAGGAATACTTAGCATGTTTTGGTTGATGATTGAACCTGGAAGTGCTTTTTGAGCATGTCTTAGATACTTTTTTGAATTTGACGATGTAAGCAATGGATATTAATCGCAACAAATGGTTAAAGGGCACAAAGAATACAACTTTGGGAGATTGGATGCTCAAAGGTTGTAACTTCTTAGATATCTACCAATATGTAATGGTGAAAAAGGTATAGGAATAGTTTTGCAATGATATGGTTATGAGGGATGATCCCACCCACCCTCCCGAGTTTTGAAAAGTACATAGATATGTAGAAGAATGGTGTGGCCTATGAATAAGAGGATGTATTAAGAAAATACTATGCTTGAAAATAAGCTTAGATCTATTCAAGAAATGCCCATCTCTCTCTCTCTCTCTCTCTCTCTCTCTCTCTCTCTCTCTCTCTCTCTATATATATATATATATATATGGATGAAAATAAGATCTCTCATGATTTAGTTATGGATATCGAAAGTGCACATTTGTTGATTCCTTAACATAGTACATAGGTCCTCTCAAATGTGCTCACATTTACGTTTGGAGTAGTTAAAGTAAATTTGAGGACGTGATCCAATTCCTTTTGAACATGTGTCTTTATGAACTGACGTTTAAGTATATTCGGACAAACCACTTGTCCAAAAATAATTAGGGATGGACAAAAACATCAAACGACAACAACCAAAGCAACCACAACAACCACAACAATCACAACTTTGAATGTTTGTATGCCATGTTTGTGTAATTTTGTGATGTAGTGTACGTCATATCAACGATTGGAATTGTCCAAAATTCATGCATAAATCTAAATATACGTAAATCCTAGTTTATGGTGTTTGTTCTTAGATCCTCGCATAACAAATATTCGAATATAGGTGTCTGATTAAGAAAAGTAACCAAATAACACACACGTACCTTACACATGAGAGAGTACAAGACTTATATGGTAGTGGTGTTTGGTCTAACATGAGTGGCATTCATAGGGCTCACACTATATGTTTGTAGAGTGGCATAGATTTGTGCCTTTTTGGGTAGGACCGTCTCACAACCGAACATTGTTTACTTTTTCTTCGACTCTTAGTATATGTATCATACGACTACTATCCTATGCAATACTAGTGGTGTGTTGTCAATGTTTGTTCATGCCAAAGGCTCATAGGGTCATTTTAGGCGGCCACATCTTTGGTCAAACATCTAAAAAGGTCTAGAACCCACTTAATCCTCGAATCTTTAAAAGGTCACAACTTACCATTGCATGGTCTACATAACAAATTTGTATAAGTTGTCAACAAACATTGTTGTAAGTGGGTTTACTTCAATTACTTAGGGCATGTTTATCCTACACCAATTATCCCAATTATTGCATGCTACTACTCAAAGTTATGTACTGTGAGAACATCTTTACTCGAGAGTTCGATTTTTTAATAACAAATGTTCAATAGGTTGTTTAGACATTGTAGAACATTAATAACATTGCTGGTAAAATATTACATTCTCATTAAATAGTCATAGCATTGCGTAACTCCATATAGTAACACACGCAAATTGGGATAATCATTGTAGTGAGCATTGACCTTGGCCACCATATTGTAAAAAAATCATACATTGAGAAGTGAGTGGTGGTCCTGTCTTGGTTTTGCACAAGTTTCTCAAAACTGAAACTTAGTGTGTCAAAGAGTGGATAGCAAGTAACATGGATTTCCACGTGTCCCAAAATGGATAATGTTTGGTGTCACCCAAAATTTGCAAAAAGCCCCCAAATAGGTTGTCTCACACTATAATGCAATCATGGGGGCACGGGGAGGTCACTGGCGAAAATCGTAGAAACAACGTGCGATAAAAAATAGGGTCTAATATATTCATTGCAGGTAAATTTTGCAAAAAACGTACATATAATATAGGAGGTTTTATAATAGTGAAACATGTTTACATGTAAAATATCATCACATATAATGACCTCTTTTATCTAGTTAGTACATGTAAAATAGCATGGAAACAATTACTAGGGGTAGCGGGTCTAGGGTAGGGTATGTGTTAGTGGATGAAAAGAGGTAATTTTCTGTTGAAAATGCTTGGATGGATGACTTCATAGGCTAGCTTGCTTGAACATTACTGAACCAACGGTTCCAATGTGGAGTTAATGGTCTCTACCCACATGCCGGGAAGGAAAAAATATGCAGTATAAGTAAAATAGGGTATTTTTAAATGGTTCTCCAAAAAATTATAATTACTAGTAGGGTGTATCAAAATACAAGCATTTACCTTTATTTTGAAAAATACCATACCTTATAATTTTTTCTGCAAGGTAAATAGCCCCCTGATAAATAGGTCCTGAGCGCACGTGTATGCATGAATTAAAGAGGGAGTGACCTCCCCGTGCATGGGGGACGATCGATTTGTAATATAACAAAATTGTTTCTATATATTATATATATATATGTCTATATATGTCTCTATATGTCTCTATATATATGTCTATATATATCTATATATGTATCTCTCTCTATATACCTATATATCACTACCTCATGTACTAAGTATGCTTGCATTATGTCATGTGACCAAGGCTTTTATAAAACAATTTTGGATTTCGTGGGGTCATGGCTACTGCCAGCCATGGACACAAGAAATCCCAACTCAATATCTTCACGGCCTTTATCTTATAGAATCGCTCTTATATGATTGGTGTATGTTTAGGTGTGGATCTAAGAAGGGACACCATAGAGACACATGTTTGATAGAGATTTGCCTACGTGTTTAGTTTTTGTTAACCATTTTTAAGCTTAACAATCAACGTGATTGAGGGGAGAAGGGGGGCTTATATTATCATTTATAAGAAACGGGGTATTCTCTTTGAAATCAAATAAGACATTCATACGAGTGCCATAAATAACGAGATAAATGGCTACATCCATGATTTGGATGTGCTCCTCGTTTCGCATTGATTGCATGTTTCCTATTCTAGGAGGAGTGTGTGCAAACTTCAAAGAGTCTATTATAGACCCGCCCGCTTAAGAGTCATGTTTTGCTTGATCTACAAGATTGTAACTAAGTTTAACACAATGTATTACAAAGAAGGAAATCATCGTACATGTAATATGTGTTTAAATCTAGGTCATTCGTAGAAATGCAAATCTATAGATTTTGTTAATTTTGTTTTTATGGGTGTGTGTCCAATTGGTATAGTGAAATTGAAAGATAAGTTCATTTAGAGGGTGTCACTTTGGACCCATCATCAACTTAAAAGTACACTAAGTCATTTTAAACACCTCCATACGACTCCTCGAGACCCATTATCAAGGGTCTTTGATAGCTTGAATGCTTAAGTTTGAGTCGTGTCCATGAAAGATGATGCTTATTGAGTGGTTTGAATTGCCATTCTTAAGCTCGATGAAAACCAAAGTATTTTGTATGAATATAATTTTGTTTTGAATTGTATGTGTTCACAATGAAGGTAGTCACTCCTTTGACTTCGTGTTGAGCTAATTTTGATCACTTCCAACATATTTGAAGACATTGGATTAGCAAATCGTAAAAACACACACATACACACACATTGATTTGAAGAATTTTTATACTAAGTGATGGACATAATGATGTAACAAGCATATAAATTAATGCCATAATGATATAAATAACCTTCTTTCTTAATGAAAGCATCTTAGTTATCATAGCTTAACCTTTAAAATCCAAGTGGCTCATTTTTGGTCTCAAAACATTGCGTGAAGGTGTTAAGTATTATATAGAACTAATTTGAGTCGTGTATGTCAAAGTGACGGATTTGCCTACATCTCTTGCAAAATTCAGGTGTGAATATATGACACACAGTAAGTATATTCAATCAAATTGTTACAAATGATTATAGATTTCATTTTGCATTTGAGATAGAATGTGATCAACGCAAAATACATCTCATATAGCTTTCCGATCATATTTTATTTCAATTACAAATGGGTAGACTAGTTGATTGGGTTCTTTCTATTGTTTCTCAACCCACACAATGTCACGGCTTTAGCAAAAAAATCACATGTAGCACATTTTTGTCCTAAAAAGTTTATACAATCAAAGTATATGCTCACCCCATTATTCATGTAGACCGCTAGTATCTTCATGTACACCCAAAGACTATCTATTATCTGCTCGTGAAAGACCAAAACGAAATGTTAATTGAAATCGTATTGTTGTAAAAAAAAAATTGGAGAAATTATTGTCTTGGAAAAACTTCAAATATGTTTCGAACTCCAATCTCCATTCTTCATATGTGCAACCAAAACATTGAGTATCATGAGACATGAATCATAAAAATTGCACATAATAGAGTTATCCTTTAACTCAACTGGAGTTTTTGTAGGGAGTTGGTTGTTTCGCATGCAAAACTTTCCATGTTCGGTAAGTTTAGGGTGCATGCTTGGAATCAATGCGGAGGCTTGAAAGAGGGACATTCCATATCGGTTCATTGGGTACCAAACTCGTTTTGGCATGCCAAGGCATGCGAAACAACCAACTCCCTACTAAAACTGCGGTTGAGTTAAAGGATAACTCTAATGTAATAGAAAGAACTGAGTAATCAAATGAATGTAATGTTTCATTCCACCACGGCATCATGTTAGGAATCAGGTAGGAATCCGAAGTTCGAAGTGAAAATTGAAATGTAATTGGACAAATATGATGATATCGCATTATATCATTTCTAGACACATGATAACGAATGATATTTGAATGTCATGGTCCTTGACTACTAGAATCATCAAATGGCGTAGTTCAAACCTATGTTAGTTCTTATATGGTCATATTTTGTATACATGCCTTTCCTTTTGTTTCATCAACGCTCTTTTGCTTAATTATGCATAAACGTTAGTTTCTATTCCTTTTTGGGCATGACATATGCTTCTTGGAAACTACCTTGCCAACAAATTTTGGAATAAAAGTGAGATGGGAATGAATGTATATAGTGAGATGGGAAGATGGATATAGTTGTGAGGGAGGAAAAGTCAGACATGACTGGTGAGTGGTAACACATGAGCAGTGAGTGGTGACATGTGAGCGGTTAGCGGTAAATGTGAGCGGTGAGCAGTAACATGTGAGTAGTGAGTGATAACATGTGAGTGATAATTCCAAGTTCATGGAATCAATTTAGGGGGTTAGGAAGACTCCTCGCTACCACTTTGGGTGACAAAAAAATGGATGATCATTATAGTGGTTGTGAATGCCATATCAGGGTTCTCAATCCCCAAGCTTTAAGGTTTTTTTGGATCAAGAAGGAGAGAAAATCATGTTGCTCATTGTGACACCATAGTTAAAATGGCTATGGAACCTAATGCTTGGATCATTGAAAAATTATTTGTAGAATGGACTTAGTAAACCCAATTTGGGTTCACATATGAGCTCAAGGTGAAGTGTCCTTCATTGACACTAGCGGGTCTTTGTATATATTTCTAGGTAGAGAGGCTTGAGTATTTCAAGGACAATGTGTTTGGGTGGTATTTCTCAAGGTAGCAAACATTTGTTACTTGTGGATGGACATGCTAGCCAAGTAATCTTCACTATAACACCTTCATACGGGATTGGTAATGTCTTGTTACAAGCTCGGAGGGGGGACGCTTCACTGGAAACCTAAATGATGTGTGCAAGTCGCTATAAAATTAAACCCCTATATAAAAAAATTATAGCAAACAATGAATCTATACATGTTAACAATAGACTAGAGAATGGATTAGTGTATATAGATTGAGCGGTTTAATTTAATGTGATGAATGCCTCTTGTATATATACAAAATATACACTATGAAATAATGAAGCCTTTATTACATAATAATCTACTCTCACCTTCCAATGAGAAACTTATTGAACGATTTTTAACTCATCAATAGCATCAAGCAAAAAAAGACAAGAGCACAATAACTAAGCCATAATCCAAACTTTGAAGAGCAAATCTCAAGGGAGCCAATGAGTGCTCCAAGATCTATCCTCCAGTTTGGAAAAAACTTAGAACCCGTGAGCAAACCTCAAGAAGAATGGATAGGGTAGTCATTGGAGACTATTACAATATGACAACAAGCATGAAATTGTAAATTGGATGAAACTAGCACATCAATTGTCAGCCTTTTCTCTAAGCCTTATGAGCCCCTTTTGCATATCTATTTTTACTTCAAATTTATTAATAGGTTTTTGCAAATGTACACACCAAAGAAGAACGGCTGGGGATTCGTGGCACTCACTAAGGAACATCCATCCAAGATATTGTGGATGAAGTGGCTCCAATAAAAAAAAGCCCCCCTATGGGGTTGAGGGCCGATTCATTTCAATGTGATGTCACTAGACTAATTTGGGGCCTTTGACTCTATTTCCGGAATCAAATTGCCTAAAAATAGTCATTTAGATGATTCCTGCGTTTTTTTTCATCCGCATGGATGATTTTACTCGAGTGCCACGAATCCCCGGCCAAGAAGAACAAATAAATACCCCTTTATACACTCACGTTAGTTCTACGTGGTATGAAGAGTCCAACCCCAAGGTTATAGGTTCACACCTCTAAAAAAACTCCAACCATTGGATGTCTATGTGTTTAAATCCTTCAAATGCAATTGTTTTGCCATGAGAGATGAAATCATTCGAAGTAATCGTGCTTGGAGTAATGGTGATTTGAGGAATGGTTATCTTGCTCAAATTGTTACGCTCTCTATCGATAATATTCAGTTGTGATCGAGGAGATGGGGATTTATACTTTTAATCGTAGTGCAATAGACAAAGATGTTGGTGCTAGTAAGTTGCAAATGGCAAGCATGACGGTGATGTTATTTTTTTAAGTAAAGGTGAAGGTGAAGGTGACTTCTTAGATGTTCAAGTTGAACGTAAAGCAATTAAAGATGATCCTTTAGCAATTGCAAACCTAAGGTAGAGCCGCCCATAACGGATCGCTTAAGAAATTATGCTCCAGATTTGGAGAAGTATAAGGTGATGCAATTTTATCTATTGTAGGTAGATAGAAATCAGGAGGACTGCAATTTTTTGGGTAACTTTATTTCTTAGATTGAAATTATTGTGGATTCTTGAAGTCAAAAGTTGGTCCGAAAACATTGTCAATGTCTAGAGTTTGTCATAAACGCTCATTTTGGAAATGAAATCCTCCTCACTTTAGCATTCAAAACCAAGGAATGTGTCATGGCAATATCGATTCTTTTGTGATACCATAACTGAAGTCGGAGACTTAGAAACCAAGAATTGTTGGTGTACAAGTTGGAAGGATGTGCATTGTTGTTGATCATTTAAAAAAAAACTTTCATTGTCACTAGAAATTTCTTCTTCAACCTTGGAAATTGCATGCAATCCTTCTTCGTATCTATAGCACCCGCAACCATTTGGAATTTTGGAGTTGAGCATAGAAAAGTTTTAAGTTCTAAACACTCTTTTGGAGTTGCTTCATATTATAAGCATATGTTAAAATATGAAAATAAATGCCTTCTTGGGGTCTAGATTATGGCCTAGAGACACATGCTTTTTTGGGAAAAAATGCTTTTAATTGATGTGACAATTGGCAATCATTTTTTCTATCCACAAAGGCCCAAGTTGTGGAACATATAGCCTTATTTTAACCACCCACAAAAAGAATTTACTGAAATCATTTTCAACATGATCAAAATTCATGTGCCCTACAGATTACCGATGGGGTTCTAATCGGAAATAGGTGGTTCCACTTGGGGGAAGCTATCTCATGAGTGACGAGCAGTGAACGGTGAGTTGTGAGTAGTAACACATGAGCAATGAGCGGTAATATATGAGCAATGAATCCAAATTTAATACATGTGCACGAGTTTAGGGTTCATAATGTAAATTTGGCCCTCTATTACTTGCATATTTTCATTGTAATCTTAAAATATTTTGAATTGAGCAAGAGTGAAGGGATTATTACCATGGACATCTAGAAGATGTTCGGTCCATTGCTAAAATTTATTATAACAATGCAAACCAACAAATGTCATTCACTAACATTCTTAAACATGCAACTCAACACAACACTTGTAACACTACTCACACTTTACAACACTTGCAAGTTCAAGTAGTTGCCTGACCTCATTGTAGGTGTACGTATGTGTGTGAACTTGTCACTCTTGTAGTCCATCTTGCACATAAACTCTAAACACATAATAAAGATGTTTGTAGTACTTACACCTATTTCCCCTTTCTTTCCCAAAGCATGAGATGACATTTTTTGTAAAATCTAGGCATGTGCAATGTGGAATGTAGCCAATTGTGACATGGTATGCAATACCCTTTTTTTTGGAGCCAATGTTAATTATTGTAGTTATATTTTTTTCCTATGTCCCAATAAAATAAAACCCGGGGTATAGACTCTCAAGGAAGGCTTAAACTATTGTCTATTACAAGCTTTATAATTCATTAATTAGACACAATGATTGTTATTCCACTATGGGAACACAATTAACATGACTTACACTCTTCTTTCTTTCTTTCTTTCTTTGGTTCCACTATAGATATACCTCTCTTTCAATATTCTATTCAATTTTGTATGTTGACTACGGTCTGTGAATTCCCATTTTCTTATCTAAAGTGTAACCATAGTCTTTGGTAATATGATATTTTGAGTGTAACAATTGTCTCTGTGTAGCCATTGGCCAATGCATCTTCAAATCATAACAACTTCTTTCATTAGTTGGTCAATGTTAATTCCAATGCAAGACAATTGTTTATTTATTACTTCCAACATTTAATCATTACTCACAACTTATGCAAGTAATAGCTAAAACTATGGTCAAGCTTTAGTCTTGATTGCCTTGCACAACATGCAACAACAACAACCAAGGTAACACACAAGACCATAGTTAATCAAGTTTAACTTGTGATTAATTTTCATAGATCAAAGTTGTCGGACTACGTATCTTCCTAACACCACAACTCAAGTTCTAGGATGATTCATGCCTAATTACTCTTGATAAATTAGAGTTCACTTTCCTAGTATTGAAATAGATCATAGTTCTACCATCTACCATCTCCACAGTTATACAACCTTTACCGTGCTTGCACCCCATTGTCATATGAATAGTGGTCTGTTGAATGGAAGGGATGAGAGAAATTCCCTTTACCAACCAAAGATGATGAGAACAACGTTAACTCGCAATTCTTGCCTAGCGTTCAGTAAAAGTGATTCAAAACTATACATTAACTTTGAATTTTGTGAAGAAAAAAGTCATAGATATTTTTAAAACATATTGATCTACACAGCCAAGCAAATTATGATGATCAACAAAAAAATCCAAGAAAAATCTATATATTTTAGAAGACGGTGCAAGTGGTGTAGAAGTAGGTGATATTGAACAAGTGACTATCTAAAATTTGTTTAAAGTACGATAAAATTACATTAAATCAATGGTTTACCACAAAGTTTTGTGATGATGTTGTAGATAGGTTTTTGGATCGGGTTCCGATCAACAAATCCACACATGGAAGACTAAATAAGTGTCAGATGGGGCTCTAGGTGTCACAATTAGGTTAATTGATAGGTCACAATGACTTTAAAGTGAATTTAGGGTGTCAATCCTAGGTAAGATATTGTTTGATGTGGATTTTATGATATTACAAGATTGAAGAGGGGATTATTAGGGTCACTCAATGCAATACATGCATATGCGCAGTCTCTCCCTTACAACCAACCATTCTCATGTAGTCATAACTCGCTATACCATTTGTTTGTTTTCAATGCAAGGAGTCATTGTTCATCAATAATCTTTTCAAGTATCCAGTAACCACATTTAATCAGGACCAAGGGCACCCTAACATGAACAATAGCCTCTCCTTAATTAATTGATAACTTAGTGAATTAGGAAATATTGTAGAACAACCCCATGGGTTATCGGCATTCATTTAATTTATCTTTCATTTAATGATGTAATGCGTCCATTGTCCTTACCCGGACTAACTAAAAAACTTCCTCTTGTAAGGTTTCAGGTCCATAGGCCATAACAATTTAATGCGCACATCTATGTCATGGTTCATTAACCCTTTATCGAGATTTAATTTGATAATATTTCATGTACAAGTGCATTTTAGTAATGTTCATGTAATTTCTCTATTCAAAGTTGATATTCTTAATGTAATGTAATGTTAATCCATATTATTTCTAGAGTTCATTTTACAATTCATGAATCAAATGTTCCAATATCATAATCAATTCCTTGATTTAAGGTCCAAAATATTTCGTGAATTTGCAATACCATATTTAATTACTCAATGATACAATTACACATACTATTGTTTTACTCCCAACAATGGTTCGCGAGCGATTTGACAATGACAAAATTCAATTCCCTTCCTGAGAACTTGAATTCATGATTCACAAAGCATTCACAACCAATCACCACTGACAACCATAATTCATTCAAAACAACTTCACAAAAAGATAAGTGGCTTCACGCCCAATTTTTTTGATAAGACTATGGCCCTGTCGAATTTACAATTAGAAAGAGTTCCTCTCTCTTCTTGAGAGGGATTCTAGTTCTCCTCTATGTTGGTTCAATATATCGTTCCCTTGACTATGGCATGCAAGGAGATTATATCAAAACAAAGTGTAGGGGCGGCTATCATTAGGTGCGTTTGTCCATAGCCTAGTTCAGAAGGGTTCTCTCTAATTTCCCACATGTCTATAGCCAAGGTGTTTTCTTTAACAACTACTAACTTCTTGCGGGCTTAACACTTACTAATTTCCAAGTTTTCTCACTATATAAGTGTTTAGATATGAAATTTGAATTAATTAATCATCCAAATTCAAAATTGAGCTAAAATAGGTAAAAATATGGATGATAGATGCCCTCAAGTAGATAATGAATTCAAGGAATATGAAAGGAAATTCCAACTTCAAAATAGTTAAGGTCATGAAATCTACGTCCAAAACCATACTCAACCATTTGCTTTTGCGCATGACTTTTAATGACAAGTATTGAAGATCTCATCTTGATTCTCTACATTTGAGTATTCAGCACAACAACAAAGATCATCATGAAAAGAAATCCAATTAAACAACGTTTTGCTACTACTTTTAGGCCTTTGACCAAAATAATTATGGTTTTAGGATACTGGAACATTTTTTTGGTCCACTTTACCATGCTTGCACCCAATGGTTGTTCTTTTTAATTGTTATGAATTTAATAAAAATGTTCATCCTATTTTCCGGTTCACCTTTCACAAGTTTCAACAATAATCAATAGTTTCCTCTCTCTCAGGCTAACTCTTGTCCTTTCAGTTGCTTCACATATCCTTTGCCTCTCACACGACTTGACTCTTCAAGTGGCTTCTTTCTCACATAGCCCTTGAACATTCTATTCCACCCTCTCATAGGGTTACTCTTACTCTCGCTCAACAATGTTCTTTCTTTCTCACTTGTCATCGGACAATCTCTCTACTTGCTCTCATTCTGTCACTCGGGTTTCTCCTCTCAAGGCACTAACAGACTATAGTTTCACTTTGTTCTTCCTCTAGAAATAGTCAGTTCATCACTCTCTCAATTTCCAAGTATTCCACTAACACACTGCCAATAGTTTTATTTTTCTTTACTCATGTTAAGCCTCTCTAGTCTACCTCTCACTTATGTTGAACTTTGAAAAGGGTCTTGGTTCTTGGATGATTGTTACACAATATTCAACCTCTTCCAACAATACGCTTAGCTTCTAGATTCACCCTATAATTTCACCCTATAATTTCTTATACATTTCCATTGTTTCATCTTTCATTCACTCTTCCATCATTTGTTTCTCTTTCTGATTCATATCCTCTTTCCCTCAGAGGTTGATCAATTCTCTATCAATTTCATATTGCTCTTTACAATTCTTAAACGCTCACATTCACATTTTTAACTCACTCAATTCCACTCACAACTTCGGACTCAATCAAGTGCAATTACATCAACAAACAATGGTTCACAATTTCACATTCACTCAATCAAGACAAGGAAATAATTCAACTAGACTTCACCCATTCGGTGTAACTTATATTCAAAATGAACACTATGCGTCATCACAAAGCGGTAATCCCACAATCACTGCGGTGATTACTCCTAGTTCACAAAATATAGTTTAGCTATAACCTCACACACTCTTTGAGTCGAGGGATACAAAACTGCTCAATTCAACAATGCTCTGAAGTGTCATGAAGAGGTGGTAGAGAGGAGGACTATGAATCAATGCAAATTTTGGTTGAGGCTTTAACAACTCCTTCTTTTGTTGTCTTTGATGCTTACGCATCTACAAGTTGGTTACCTCTAAAGATTTGTAGGCCCTATGATACTTATTTTGGATAGGTTAGTGGCTTATCAAAAAACTTGTTTTCTTAATGTTTTATTGGCATGGCATCTATCCAAACATGCAAATGTAGTGGGCATCATTTAGTTACGCATGAGGGAGACTTTGTCTTGTTTGATACCATCTTATCCCAATTATGTGATACAATGTCTACTCCTAATGCATAGACCATCCCCCTAGATTCCAACCAATAACTTTGTAAAGAAGGTTGCTTGCAAAAATCATTTGAGTATGCACGTTCACGATTTGTCTGTATTTTATGCACACTAAAATGCTAATGCATTATATGTGTATACTTAAAATCTTACAATCATTCTTTTGTTTTGTAGAGTGAGAATAAACATGAGTCTCCTTCATGCTCCAAGATGATGCCTCCCTATGCAGAGAGTGTCGCTTAACTAATGGCACAGATTGCATCTTCACATGTTCACTGTCATTATGCACGAATTGCTTGTAATCCATATATAGATGATGAGGCAGTTGATATCAATGGGTTTGATGAATAGGGTGATATAGTGTAAGCACATTTAGACTATTACTAATACCATCCACTATATGTCTATTGGATTGGATATAATTGGAGGTTTGTCAATGTTTGAATTATAGTTTTATTTGTTATTTTGCCCACATTTGTAAACTTGGATCATTTCAAAAACTTAATTTTCTCAAAAATCTATTCCAAACCCTTATGCCACCTTCAAGTTGTTGAATTTTAGTTGCACATGAACTTGGACAATTGCAATGTGTTCAAACTTCCCATTCACATCATATGATAAAGGCCACGGCCATGTGGATTTGGTGACCTTGGGGATGAGTTAGGTGGTTGGTGGTTGTCACATTGTAATGTTTGTGAAGGTCCGGGTTTGAAACCATGTGAGATCCCTTAGGAAGCCAATGTCGTAGGAAAGTGCTATCCCTTAACTGAGACTAAATGGCGGCATCACACCAACTACTTTCACAGTTTCCACGTTTTGTTGGGAGTTATTACAAAAATGTAATTTTTTATGCTAAATTACCACAAATATAGGGTACTAGTGGTTGTATTCCCAATATTTCCAACCTCATCGCTCATGTGTTACCGCTCACCGCTCAAATGATAACACTCCCTAGTTCAACTCTCCATACAATAGAAGACGCGGTGGTGGTGAGGCCATTGCCTCACCGTTTTTGCCTAAAAAAATAAAGAAGAAAGGCCACATGTCAAAGATCACACCCCTCTCCCCCAAAAAACCACATGTAACAAAAGAAAGAGGAAACAAATGTGACATAGAGAGGGGATATACAAATACAAAAGATGGGTATAGGGGGAGGTGGCATGCATGGCATGAGTTGGGGGGGGGGGGCATGGTGGTTTTTCATAGCGGGTTTTTGAACATGTGCATGAGTATGGGTATGCATGCATGCATATGAGGAATACACATGGCGCATGGGAAGCATATGGTTGCATGGGAATATGGGATTGGGTTGACCCGAGATATAAATTCATATGCACGGGTGCAACGGGGTTACATATCATTAGTCAACTCCTTGGTTGCATTCCATGAGGCCATGTATCAAGCGAGCATAATTCTCCTTTAATTTGGAATTCCCCATTGTCGCATTGTTAATTCATGCACATTGTAAAAATAATAACTAGTGTTGTTTAGAATGTTCGTTTCAAATATAAGAAGCGAAGAGTACGGGGTGTGTAATTAATAAGGGCATTGGACAAAAATGGGAGGGTCATGGTGAAACCCTTAGTTTTATTTTGTCACATCAGGGGTCGGTGGGAGATTGGCTTATTATTCCAGTTTGCTCACTAGAAATACCAAATTGCATGCCCCACAATTCCGTCAACGAGCTCGGAAGGTTTGAACCCAAACTAGCAGCGTGGTGTGTGAAATTACTTTGCTAACCTTATTCCTATATTTTGGCGTTCAAGGTGCAAGTTGCGGTGGTTTTAAACCCTTCATTTTATTTATTTCTTGTTTAATTGAAAGGTTTCTATTAAATTTTGTTTGGTTTTATTTCTTCTTTCAGATTTTAGTTTCAATTGAGCTAAAAACTTTATTTCTAAGGTAAAACATAAAGTAAACGGGTAGAAGGTTTGCATTATTTTTTGGTGGCGATTAAGTCTAGATGAAAATTAGTCAAACTAATGTAGAAGTGTTGACATAGAAAGTTGGAAATTATTGCCAAACAATTAATGCGGCTGCCCGAAGGAAACCTCTTGTGCGACTTCTTGGAGGAGAAAAATGTGGCTTAATAGTATGTATTAGTTGGAGATTGTGTGGGGAGTTGAAAAAAAGGAGCAGTATTGTAATAGTTATGATTGCTAGAATGTGTGGCAATATTTTAATTTTTAATTTTTTGTAAAATTTTGTGTCGGATGGTGAAGTTGATGTGCTAAAATAGTAAATAGTGATTGGGTATACATTTGATGTGTTTGAAATCATCACTTGATGTTTGAAAAATAGCATTGGGTTGAAATTTCATTCTTTGATATGTAGGAATACGGTTAAACATACAAATGAATCTAGTGAAGCTAAATAGCAAAGAAGAGAAAACAAAGTTGTTATGTGATCCATAGAGTGTTGAGTGATGTAATTTATGATTGTTAAGACCTTTAACATCTTTGAGGAGCTAGACAAATTGCAGCCAAGTACCCCGTGTTTCCCTAAAATAGATTCTCTCCACCCGACACCATTTATGGGGGCAATCATGTTGTGCACTATACAATTTTTGACAAACATTTATAATTTATCATAGTGTTTCTTAATTGTAGCCTCTTTCTTTGGACAGAGACCATCATCTAGCTGCTTAGTAATGTTATGGTAAGATGAACATAGGATTGCCGGATTATTAATTCATATGTATGGGTTGAATGACACATGTCCAAGCTAATAATACTATATGAGGCGAAGGCAATAAGAGGTATTCCAACTCCGAGTTTATATATTTTATAGGCAAATATTCACAACCACATCATGCAAGTCTATAATTTGAGTTGGTTTTATATTTTGCATTGGTTTAATATTTGTTGTAACTTTGCATTGTCATAGTCTTTGAATAATATGTGTACATTGAATGTGTTGCAGGGATCATTTGGGAGTTGTAGAGTTTTATATCACCCTTGACGTTGAGGGCCATTGAGCTCACTATCATCAATAAATTTTGTGATCAATCACTTGTATGTGAAAATCAACTCAATAATGAAGATATGAGAGGGACAAATTCTTCGTTTCAACAAATTTTGAGAAGATCTATGGTCATCCCACTATCACAAAGTTGAAGTTCTCAAGTTGGGGCAATTAGTGAAAATATAGATTTTCTTTTCTAACGTGCACTACTAATAGAGAGGATTGTATGTATTTTGAATATGCATATGTGAGAATTTGAATTCATAAATTTGTAGTTCGTCCGCCTATTCTAGAGGCAGTCAAAGCTCATCGACTAGATGATGGGTGTCTCTCACGATGAACTTGAATGCCTATTTTGAAATATATTTGGTTTGGGTTGTTGTTCACATGACCAAAGATGATTGATTTTTGCAATTAGCAACACCTTGGGCATGAAAACTCGCTTCCTCCTTCAAGTCTTGGTAACCTTCTATGAGCTTCAAAACAAACTTCAGAACGTCATTCTCCTTCATATTAAAACGAAATCAAATGAGGTTTTTACACTTGTCTATTCTCAAAACATCATAAAATCTTCATGCCAAATGGGGACCCCATATGAAGACATGAAATGGCTCCTCATCCACTTCCCTTTTTGAGAGAGTGCCCTTGGGGTTCTCTATGGCAACAAGGGATCAAAGCACGTGTCATTGACCATGTGTATTGATGCTAGGTTGTGAGTGTGACATGGGTGATTTTACTTGTCCACCTCTTTTTAATGCACCCAACAATCTATTTGTGAGAGTTGATAGTCAATATCTTTCAAGTTTTGGCTTTTGGTTTGTTAGTAGGGTAGGACTCATGTGGTGACATTGCACTCAATGTCAAGTTAAAAAACAAATTAGGGTGTTTTCCTCCTTATTTTCCTCCCAACTTTGGCTTGGGATAAATGGTGCATGTGTAGAATTGTACTGCTTTGAATGGAATCATGGCCAATTGAATATAACCCCTAAATGCATGGTTCTATTTTCAAAAAGTCAAAGTGTTGCATATGAGTGATTTTTATTTTTTTGAAGGAGAGAAATTTTTAAAGTAAAACCCTTCATAAATAGGCAAATGTGTATTGAACATGCTAAAACCAAACTTCAACATGATTGGATCATTTTGAATTAGTTGTGATTTTTTGCATGTACAAAAGACAAATATGAAAATAAATATAAAGTAAACATCAACTTTCATCCAATTTTTCATTCTTGGTAGAGACAATATGCTCGGGGAGATCGCTCCCTTGTAAAGTTGAACAACCACGTGCGAACACTTTACATCTAAAAAATCTTACTTTTTACATAAAGCATCACTAAAATGGGTCAAAATTTTATCAATTTTTTTCATGAGTAGATATACACGGTATCTTTTATATAGTAAAAAATGGTAACTAAATTTGATGATTTTTTTTTTTAATAAAACATACCGTTTCTAACTAGAATGACGCAGAATTGAGCTAAAACAATTACTACAAAAATGAAGATGACTAAAAATTTCAAAAAATATATACAAAAGATACTATCAATGGTTATGTATATGCAGAAAAAATATCATAAAATTTAAAATTATCTATGGCATGTAATATAGGGGTAGCAAACTTTGTTTGCACGTGGTGTTCAACTTGACAATGGAGTGATCTCTCCGAGACAATATGCATTCATTAGTAGGTAAGAAGTTGGAAAGAAAATAGTTACAAGAGGTACATGATCGAAGCATCCCTAGAATTCAAGTTGCAATTTGAGAACTTAAATTCCAATCTTCTTAACAATGTCAAATCTACAAAAGAGGTCTTTTGCTCAATCCCGATTGTCAAAGGATGCATCGTAACAACACTTAAACATCACAAAAATAGGTTGGGAAATTGATAATTTGGCTCTTTGACCAAAAATCCACCACTTTGTGGTTGCCCAATCATTTAGGGGATAACAAATTAACTAAAGAACTTTGGGCTTGCAATTATTTAACTTTGGAGCATTTAATTAGAGCCTAAAGTTGACAATGTGTACAATAAAAAATGTAGACTTGGTTAATTATGAGACCCTTCCATAAGCATTTAGTTTTATCCTTGAAGCCCATAGCTGACAACAAAGAGTAATGATATGTTAGCCACTAAAGGAACATAAAGAGCATATTCTATTTTTGCAAAATTTAGATTACATCTACAATTTTGTCTTAAATCCATATAAAATTTCATAAAAATGAATGAGTTGGTTATGTAAGGCTTTTATCTCATGGTAGAAAATAAGAACACTTGATGGTAATTTATACTTTTTCTACTCATGAAAAACATCGCAACATTTGGTTTCTTTGACATTTTGGATGCGTTTTGGCATGGAGGCAAGTTTATGTGGATAGGTACACTTCGGCACCCTCTCTAGACTAGTTGATTGTTGAATTTTCAACATAGTCTAGACAGTCAAAATGCTCTCAAATGCTATAAGAAAGAAATCTCAAAGCCCTTGACTATTGTATTCAATCCATGGGGATTATATCCAAAAATATTTCTAAACTAACATCCATTTTAGCATCCCAAATTAAAAGCATGAAAATTGTTGTAGATTCTACTTTGCTCTATGCACCATCCTTTACGGGTTAATCATTTTGCGAAGGCCCATCTCGACCTATGGCAATCATGAGTTTTCAGTTCCAAAATTAGTCAAGTAATGGGAACTCAAAAGGTGTGCATACTAAGGTAGATGGGTCTTCGATGCTTACCTTTTCCCATCTAGCCCACTTCTCCTAGAATATGAAATGATACACGATTAGTATGAGATGGTTAGCAAATCCATATTGAGGCCGTAGTTGCTTTATTTCAAACTTTTTGGAGCTCATAAACATATCTTAGCCATTGTCAGAGTGAAGATTCTTGTTGTGGGAGTCCGAAAATCCACGGAAGTACGGATTGGCTTCCGAACCGGGTTAATATCCGGATAATACCCTGAGAGTGTTATTAAAGTAGGGTTTCCTAGGGTAGGTTAGTTGTTTTAGAAAATAAGGTTCTAGGCATCCGCCTTACGCGTTAAAATGGTTAAAACGGATACTTTGGCCGGACCGGAAATTAGCCTGAGAAGACCGTTTGGGAACGGTCCGGTCCGGAGCGTCCGGACCGTTAAACGGTTACAAACGGAATCCGAACGGTTACAAGGAGACGGTTGAGGAACCAGACCCGTTGGGAGAGAGGGAAAGTACTTAAACGAGTTTTTCTCCTTCTCCGGGCCATTTGCGCGAGCGGCATTGTTGAGAGAACGAGTGGTGAGTTGCTTTTTCGAGTCACCAGCAGTTGGATTGCTGGGATTCTGTAGTGGTTAGCGGGCAGAGTTCCGGAGGGAAGAATCCGGGTATTGTTGAGAGCTTTGTGCCGCGACGTAAAATGCCGGAAGCAAGAGAGGGAGATGAGAGGGAGCAGGTCCCCATTCCAGTGAAACCCGTGTCACCAGCCGTCCCAACGAGAGAATCGGAGTTAAATGAGCTGGTAGAGGATCTTAGCCGGATGGGTTGTGAGGGATTGCTCTCCAAGCCCTGGAATCTCAGGGCGGAGGCCACTTTGCGGGAATTCTTGTTCGAGAGGGGCAACCAATGGTTTAGGACAGTTCGGCAGGATCCGGAAAAGTGGACATCAGAGGTATGGGCTGTAGTTTACGGATTTCCGCGAGGAAAGGGTGAGGGTTGGGCTAGCCGCAGGGATAATTTTTATTTAGGGAAATTCCGAACGGAGCCGGACCCAAAAGACGGATTCCATCCTGGGAATTGCCGGAATCACCGAGAGCGGAGAGTCATAGAATTCATCCTGCCCATCCTTAGTCCGGAAAAGCCTAAACGTCTTAGCATCACCATGGCCAACACCCTGTTTGGAGCAATGTCAGGGGTCCGAGCTGTAAATTGGGGTCGCTTAATCCAGGAATACGTAGAGAAGTCCATCCCCCACATTGGCCGGAAACCCTCCTATCTCTCTCCCTACATCCTCCATCTCTACCAGCACCAGGGCTGCATCAATGAAGCGGAAGAAGATATGCTGACGATTGCAGAGGACGAGGTGGCGTACAGGATCGATCCGGAAGCAGGGGTTGCAGAAGCCGGAACGGAAGATTCCAGTGACACAGCGGTTCCGGAACCGCCTTCCGCTCCGTCCCCTCCAAAAGTCCGGAAGCCAGTCTCACCACCACCACGACAGGAAGCCGGTACCAGCCGGGAAGTGCCCTGGAGAGACATCGACCTCTCCACGTTTGAGTTTCCGGAATCCCCCTTCAAGCGCGTCCGGGGAGAGTTGACGGCACTCCAGGAACAATATTTCCGGATGGAGCACATCATTCGAGGAGTGAACCGGGCCTTGGACCACTGTGGACCCGGAAATATCCTTCGGGAATTGGCCAAGCGGACGGACCGGAAACAGGTGGAGACCCTGGAGACGGAAAAGGCACAGCTCACAGCACAGGTGGCTGCTATGACCCGGGAGCTCACCCAGAAGAGCGAGGAGATCCGGAAGCACCAGGCAGAGCAAGCAGTAGTCCTGAGCCGGGTCCGGGAGTTGGTGGGTCATCCGGGAGAGGTCGTCAACAAGGCGCACCTCTATGACCAATTGATGGAGTCAGCGGATCCGTCTTCTGCCCGTCAAACACTGCAGATCCTAGTAAAGTACTCCCGCTCGATGAAGGACCTGCTCAAGGAAATCCAGAAGTTCCTGCCCTCAGGTGGGACCCCCAGGCGGGTACTTTATCCGGGCCCACCCGGATCGCCAACGGGCACCTTGTACGAAGTGGTAGGGGAGGTGGAGTTAGTTCAGGCCTCTCCAGTAGGTGTGGGACCCAGTCAGCCAGCCGGAACTCCCCAGCCACCGGAATCCGGAAGATTTCCGGATCGGGAGAAGACCCCTGTTCCGCAACGGACACATTCCTCCCAGGTTCGACGGAAGAGCACAGAACGGTCGGCTAGGTCAGGACGAGGGCAATCACCAAATCCGGATCGGGGCAGGACATCAGCTCGGTCCAGAACACCGGAGAGGGCCAGGACTCCAGCACGGATGAGGACGCCGGATCGGACGAAGTCTCCGGATCGGGGTAAGGCACCCATGTCGCCGGCCGCTCCATCACCTGCTCCGGAGTGCATGATCGTGGAGCAGTGGGCGCCTGCACCCTCACGAGCAGTGTCCGCCAGAGGTCCACGAGCGACTTCAGCTTCCACCGGCCGAAACAGGGAGGGAACCACCGGAGGCGATCCCTCAGCCGTCCAGCGCCCTCGGAAGACGAAGAAGGCTTCCAGACCAGCGCGATCCGGATCGGGTGACGGATCGGAGGAGGATCCGTCCACTGCAGGAGACTCTGAGGAGGAGATCGCCCCTTCCCCAAACATGCGAAGGGTATTTACGAGGCTGCAAGAGCGTCGACTTTTGACCCCCGGGGGAGGTTCCTCCGCCATCAGCGGACCCGCGAGTCACACCAAGGACGAGACGGCTTCGAAGAAGCATCGCACCAGCTAGGGTAGGCTTAGGCAGACAGCTGTAGGTAGATCAGAATTAGGAAAAGCAGGAATAGGCAGATTTTGACTTTTGGCGAACTTGTAATTCAAAATTCTGTCAGCGCAAAAAGCGGATCGAGATCCGGAATTTCCGCAAAGGGCGAAGTTCCGGATTTCTCGTAGTTAGGGGTTTTCTGAGGGCGGCCAACTTCGCCGCCACCTTCAGTTAGGGATTACAGCCTCTACTTAAGGCTGAATAAGGGACAGGAGAAGGGTTCCCTTCTCCATTGTTGTATTGTGTTGCTTCCCACTCAATAAAGCTCTAGTTCTCAATCTATTCTGACTTGTTTTGTGCACGGACTGTTAGGAGAATGTTGCAGATCTAGAGGGAATGAATGAGTAGGAAGTACGGATAGAACAAAGGAGAGGAAACCCGGATCGGATCCGACTGCAGTACTATGGCTCCTTTCTGAGTGTAGTGGGAAGGAAACCTCATTATTCCGGATGTTTGGGTAACGCCCATGTGAGATAGCCGTTGTTAGGACTGGGTAAGATCAGGGAGGTGCCGGACTTACGCCATCCGATCTTCTGAAGAGGTCTCACTGTCCTTGGGCGGGACAATCCGGAAAGTGGTACGGATCGCCCAGTTATCTCAGACTCAGTAGAGCCTAAGTTCGCTGTAGCCGGATCGGTCTGTCGGAAGGAGGAGAGAAACCGGAACGGTTAGGATTCCGGTCCGGAGGATCTCTCCGGCGTGTAGTGGGAAGGAAACCTCATTATTCCGGATGCCTGGGTAACGTCCATGTGAGATAGCCGTCGTTAGGACTGGGTAGGATCCGGAGGTGCCGGACTTACGCCATCCGATCTTCTGAAGAGGTCTCACTGTCCTTGGGCGGGGCAATCCGGAAAGTGGCACGGATCGCCCAGTTATCCCGGATTGACAGATCTCCGGCCGAAGCTTGACCTTTCTGTCGTTGTAGTTCCGGTTCACCATCCGGGTTCTCTGTGTGACCTGCCAGGAAAGATTAGGCCGATCCGGACTGGTTGTGAGAGAATCCGGATTATGACCATACAGGGACGTCTTCGCCGGATGAACCCAATCATCATTGGAGGTAGGATATAGGTAGGTAGATATTAAGGAGAGAGTTATGTAGGAGTAAGACTTATTGGTAGAGGTTCAATCCGGAAGGCAAGTCCCGGGATAAGGACTTCCAAAGGGCCATCCGGATCCGGAAAGCAGATCCGGCCGGTGGTCGACCTTCGAGCAGGAAAAGAGGGTCCTTGACATCCTGCACTTCACAGAATCCCTGGACGATACTCGGATCATCCGGACAGACCGGATTAGGCACTGAAAAGTGCCTATCCGGAACTTTTGGTGTCCGTGTGCTCCCACACTTGTGCTCATCAAATGGTCATGCAAACTGCCCGAGTTATGTATTCGAAGTTAATAGGATTAGAGATGAGAATGCACAAGCAAGAACACATACACAAAGGCATATGAACAATGCTTGGAGTGGGATGGTCTCATGCTCTCCTTACTTTGTCTTTTATTGCTTTTCTTCATTTTTTTGGTTCATACAAACAATATGGGATAACTCTTATCCCTCTCGGACCAACGTTGTGGCCTTATTCTAACCTTATTGTTCTCATGCCTCTTCCATTACATTTCTATTGACTATGAGCAATCTAATACTATGCCTTCTACAAATCCTTATAGTATTACATTTTATTTGACTACGTGCAATCTAATGCTCCACCTTCAACATTATGTTGACTATTTGAGATTGTAACGGTTATTATTTTTGGAACAAGTCATCCAATCTCATGTACAGACATGTCTTTTTGGTATCCATTCTTGGAGCTACACCTAACCATATACCAATCAACTATAGGTCTTTGACTAAGATAGTAACCGAACACCGTCTATTGCATCTACCAGACCACCACCAACAAGCTACCAAATCATGGGTGAACATGGAGAGAGGGAACTATCACATACAAGCACACTCCTTATTCATCCAACATTTAAACTTGAAATAGATTGTAACCCAAATGTTAGTGTTTTTAGTCGATCAGACACCCAAATTAGTCTAGCCCCAATGCATTTGAAACAAATCGGCAACAACCCTTTAAGGGGCCAAGTTTTGATGTTGCATGGATGAGAGGTACAGTCATATACGATAAATTCTCTCGTTTTGGAGAACATTCATAACATTACTTAGCAATGTGGGATGTTGGGAGCTTAGTATTGAATATGAGTCTCCATGCATAACATTATTCAGATCCATATAAGCGTTCTGTGGGACTGGCAATATTATGTAGAATATTCCCTGATATTTCCCACATAACGCTTGTATGGATCTGAATAATGTTATGTGTGCAACTTTTCGAGCATTCGACTATTATATTACGAGGGCCCACCGAAGTATTGTTATGTTGGGTGCTTGCTCACCACATAAGCTTAAGTTAAACTAACCATAGAATTGGTCTTCGCATGCAATTTACATGGGCAATGCAATCTAAGTTAATGGAGGCAATCACGGTATTACTAACTTACATGTTGGTATTGAGTGGTGGAGATTCCCCCACAATGGTTGAAATATTCTTCATCACTCCCGAACTTGGTTTGATGAGTATCATAGATTTACAACATGAAAATACTTGAACATCTATTTGAGAACACGGAGATTTTGAAGCAACACACCATGATATCTCTTCATCCTTAATAAAGAAACAAACAACAATTAAAGGGCATTGCCTAGTACCCAACGAGGGTCCGTGTTCATTTCCACTCCCACATAAGTCCATTGATTAAGGAAAATAGTGTCTCATACACTATTTGCGAAGAGTCTAACAAACCGCCGAGAGGTCAAAAAATGTCACGTCCGTTAATTGTCAACACAATATTATCTAAGAAGAGTAAAACATTTGAATAAATGTTTTTCCATAACATTGGTCAACATGCGGTTTGAATTTGGTGGGTGGTGTAATTCCAAGCATCGTTGTTATTGGGCATGGAAGCCTCATTCAAGAACCACATATTTATTAATCAACAATTCTAAGTTGTTGTCTTTCCATCATATAAAGAGGCTGGATTTCATAAGAAAAATCATAGCTGGTAATAAAAACTCATGCTTCTAAGGGCCACTTCGCACACGAGCCAAGAGCCGTGACCATGAAATTGTGAGAGCCCAAAAGAAAGTGTCCGAAGGCCGTCCCAACACACCTCCAAAATCATCTAGTGTGGTCATGGATCCTCATGTGTAGTGTGAAGTCATATGTGACCGGGCCCTCAACCAAATGCTATTGCTTAATGATGTGCTTAATTAGGCTGAATGCACTTACTTGCACTTAATTAGGCTTAACTAGTTCAAATGTGCATGAATACTTGTAGAAACCTAGGCCTTGCGCTGAATTACCTTCTAATACGGCTATTTAGACTTAATTACATTTAATCACACTTAATTAGTTTGAGTGTGTATGAATATTTTGTGAAAGTAGAAGGTACTAACTAAAATATTATAAAATAAACATACTAAAAATGAAATACTAACTTTAGTTCTGTTTTAGAATGACAAAGACCCTTTCGATGGTAAGTCACAAAATTTATAACCTCAGTGCTAATGAGGATTTTGTAATATTTCTTACTTCCAAGTTAATTACATGCTTTATTGTCAGTTTCACTTCGAAAATGAAATCCCATTCAATAGCTTATTTACTCAATGGAAGCGAACACATATATTGGATTTTGAAGGCATCCAATGACCCCCCCCTCCCCATGTAATGCCCCTACAAAAAGGGCTCTAAATTCAAGTGGAATCACAATCATACTTAGCTAGATAACCTTTTTCCAGTTTTTTTTCTTATTATGACACTATATTTGAATGGTATGTAGTTTTGTGTGGCTCCAAGAATTGACACCAATAAGACACATGTTTTAAGAAGATTGGACTGCATGTTGAGTATTTAATAACCATTCTAAGCTCAATAGTCAACATAACTTTGGGGGGGGGGGTTGATAGACAAACCCATTTATGATAACCACCCCAATCTTGAGTCTTCTAATGCCATGAAGTTCCACACATGTAATTGTCATTCTTTAATTTGGAATGTTGGAAATTGGTAGTGATCATGTGAAAGAGGAATTATAGGCATTGAGGAGTTCAGTGTGATGGAAAAAATAAGTTAAAAGGACACGAATTTGGGTTTTTCAAAAAGGGCACCGACTGTACTCAAGTCTTCATCTACCATTTACCAAAATTAGGTTGACCTTAGCTATGAATATGGGTTGGGAGAGAATCTTGCCTTCGGAAATTTAGTATAATTTAATTCTTGCAAAAGAAATTGTGATTTTTTTTTCAACATCATGATATCAATTTCAAGGTATGAAAAAAATCTACTCTATTATCACACATGTAGCAATCTTACATGAAATTGCTTCACTTATTGGAAATGGGTACGTCTACCTTAAATCACCATTTGATGAACACAACAATCGTCACTTTGATAATGACTAAGGCATCCATACGAGCTCCAAAAATCACGAGGAAAGTGGCTTTGGTCTCAATTTGCATCCACTAACCATCATCTTGTCCACACTAATTGCGTGGTTCCATATCCTAGAAGAAGTGGGCTTGTCGGAAAAGTAACCATTTAAGACCCACCTACCTTAAAGAGTCTTGAGGATGAATTGGCCTCTTGCATCTAGCTTCGAGCTTGACAAAAGGCTATCTACGACTTGGACAAATGCGGTTGGTATATGTTGTTTCGTCACCATTATGAGCCATGAATAACGGCATGTTTTGCTTGTTTGTCGTATCGGGCCGACCTATTTCAAGGAGCATCCCAATAAGTACACCTTGAGTTCAAACTTTGGACCCAATTTCTTGGCCCAATTGGGCCCCATCATGCTTGCTAATTATAACAACTTAAAAAGCTATTACACGCCAGCCGCCAGCCGACCTTTACCATTTGTATTTACTTCCACTTTCATAAGTGGTCCACTGAGGTCCATAGTTTTTATGGGAAAGCAAGTTACAAACTATGAATCAATACACCCTAAACTCCGTAATATCAACCTCCATAATGTCACTCACTCTCTAATATCCTGAAACCCTAGGGAACGGATGTTCATAGTTCAAATCTCACTCCTTATTGTCACCTTTCTCTCCCTTATATCATGAATTTTGTCATTAATGCAAACCACCAAAGAAGTCAACCCACACCCTTGCATTGCGCCATGTGCCAATATGTGGAGTGTCACCTTCTTATTCTCAATCTTCTTCTTCTTCTTATGCCACTTGTTGAATGTTGGTGCATGCATATGCCATATCGCCCGGGAAGGCCAAGTGGAGTGGACCACACCACACCATTTAATATGTTGCACTTTGTGTTATTCCATACTGTCACATGCTACACTAATTCACTAGTATCACGCATCCATGTTAACACTACAAAACTCCGTAATATCACGTGCACTTTGGTTGCCACATGTGTGATACTACGGAGTCTAGAGTGTACTAATGTTCTCCCTCTTTAGTATGACACGTTTGGGAAACACAAAAAAAAATTGTATTATCGAGGTGTCCTCTTCTCATTAATATGACAAATGGCATAAAGTTGTTGTATTATTGAGGGAATACAAAAACATAAGTAATATGAGCTTAAAATATATACAACGAGTTTAAGCAATATAGATGGTATGAAACAATAACTTATAACTCCAAACAAATACAAATATTCTCAAGAACTTTTGAAATAGGAGTTCAAAGATCTTTGGTGTTACCTACCCAAGTTAGCAACTGTCATCTTATCTAAACTCACTACTAGCTTTTGAAAACTAATATTTTCATTAACACCAAAATATAAAGAGTTTTCTAATAAGAAACTAGACAACAATGATGCATGACGTTTAGCATCAAGATACTGGTGATACTATATCATCATGAGTACAAGGCAACATACTAGGCATGAGGGCACTCTAACCCTAACCATGTCCATTCTACACTAGTAACCCTAATTATCGATAAGTTCCCAATGATAAGTGAAGTTCCCAAGTAGTTCCCAATTGAAAATGGATGTATTTTAGATGTACATAACATAGATGAAGGGAATTTTAGTATTAACTACCTCTTTTAATATGACAAAACGGAGATTCTAAATGTTGCATTATCGAGTGTCGTAGTCGTATAAAAGAGGGAGTTTTGAACTAAAAAGTTTGGTCTCGCAAAAATATGTCGTAATATTGAGGGCGTCGTATAAACGAGTGTTGTATTAGCAAGGTTAGACTGTAGACCGTCTATGGGTTTTTTTGGGGGGTCACGTACACTATTTGCGAAGGGCCCAATAATAATAAGATTTCCGATTTTTTGTATGCAAGTCGGAGTGAATAAAGCGTATGTTTGGAAAACATATGTGGCCACGTTCTAAAGGACAATGACTTTGGGTGTAGAATTACTTCACCCTTTACAGGGAGTAGACACTATATTTGTAACCAATAATCATTACCAGTGACCAATAGCTTGTAATTTTAGTGGGTGGATGTTTGTCCAAAGGCGTGCCATCATTGGAGAGTAGGATACAATGTGTATTTCGGGAGATGATGGACATTGGATCATTACCTCCATGCTAGTTGGGAGTGAGCATTTGTGGCCTATATCTCGTCCGGGTTCGAATCCTGGGAACATCTTTGAGTGGATATGGGTGTGAAGTGACTTCACACTGCTAGGTATGATATATGCAAGAAATGTGTATCAGCTAGTGGCCTATCCCCAAGCAATTGCTGGTTGAGCAACAAACGGTTTTGTACAACTACCAGTATTTTATTCTCGTGTTGTTTTGCGGTGGGATGTGATGGGTTGATAGTGGGATGCATATTACATTTTTTGCTAAGTTTGAGGATTTGAATTATGGTGTTTAAGTCGCAAATGCTTTGGTCTATGGTGGGTCGTGGAGATCTACAATGGTCTGATTTCTAGTCTTCTTTTGTGGACTAGTACGGAGTGTGCGTATTATATGGCTATCATGTTGATTTGTTTAAATGTGCTGTTGATTTTTGTGATGGGGAGTTCTAGTGTAGTTTCCTAGACTTTTCATTTGACGGAATGCATGAGGTGGCTCTAGTTCATGAAGTTAAGACTATGACCAAGGCTACATTCCATCCTCTTATTGCGATGTTGTTGATGAGTGGTTGGTATTTTGTGGGTTTTCCTCTGAAGGATCTATCAATACAATATATAAATTTGATAAATTGTATGATGAGTTATAGTGGGGGTGGTTGTATGCAGGTGCATGGAAGTAGCCATGTTGGTGTTGTGTTCTCTTGAGTTTGTCCATTGCGAGTTCTTGCATTCATTGAGTGTGTAGTGTCATGATGTTTTGTTTGATATAAGAAGCTTACGTAGTTCCCATACCCATTTGTTGCGTCTTTTGGTTATGAACGCATGGATGTGTTGTTTGATATAAGAAGCTTACGTAGTTCCCATACCCCTTTGTTGCGTCTTTTGGTTATGAACGCATGGATGTGTTGTTGTGTTGCATTTGAGGAGTGCATGTAGCCACGTATACACGTCCATTGACTCGTATAGAGGGCATGTGTGTGATGGGTAGGTTTTTGTGCCAAAGAACATTTGTTTGTGGGCTTGGCCCATATATTGTCAAGTTTGGAATTTAATTAGGCATGTTTTATGTTTGTACATTATAGCGGGGTTTTTCCAAAATTCATTCGATAAGGGTTTGTCTATATCTTTGTTTCAAGCCATTTGTGTAAATGGTGGGTTTGATCAGCTTTAGTTGCTAAGGTTTTGTCTTTTGTTGTATTTGAGGATATGTTTTTTGAAGGTGTCTATTGGGGCCTTTGTTTGGTGTGTTTTGCATTGAATGGCACCAATTTTTTTTAGAGGTATTATGGTGTAGGGTGTGCATGTTCATTTGGTGCAGCGCCATTCCTATGGGTTAATTTGCATCCCCTCTTGGCTAGTGCATCCACTTGTTCATTACCATTTATATTAACATGGGCTCTGATTAACATGCGTATGGTGATGTGATTTGTGTGCGGGCTTGTAGCATTCGGATCATGGACTCACGGATAATCTTATCATGTTGGCTTTTGTATAGAGTGGGGCGTTTGATTTGGGTGTTTAGTAGGTATAGAACGTTTAGGCAATATGTGAATATATGTGATGGTTCATCCCAGTATGTGGCAGTGAGGAATAGAAGGGTGTGGTGTATGGCCATCATTATGCTCATAGGATGTTTCGTAGCCCCGGTAGTTTTTTGGCGATGTTGAGGTCTTTGATGGGATTGTGGATACCATAACTTGTTTTTTTTGCGTTTCTAGTGACCTCATGTTATTTCTTTTGGTGGTTTGAATGAGTCGTCTATGTAATAACAAATTTGTGGCGGATATTTGACGGGGAGACAACTTTCAAGGTGGGTACTTGGCGGGGTAACTGGGATTTGGATGGTTGGTGGAGGGGATGGGTTTATGAACTTAGACCATTTTGTATTGCGGTTCACTAGGGTGTTTAACAATGTAGGTGGTGCAACTTATGTGAACAATGTGGGGATTTGAAGGGTGTTAGCAATGGTGTTTATTCGTTGTGTATGTTTGTCGAATCCAATGAATGTATTCTTATGGTGTATGTAAAGTATTTGGATGGCATGGCTTTATGTTTTGGGTTTGATTTGTAGTTTTGGTGGGATTGTTGGGTTCTTTATAGGTGATGGTATCGGCTTTGAAGTGAGTGATGATATGGGAACCTGGAAAGGGTCCTTCCTAGGGGTTGGGGTTATGGTACCAATTCGGTCTAATGTGACTAGTATTGTAACAAATTTCGGGTTGTTTTGTGTTGTGAGGTGTGCCGAGTGGAGGGTTTGTTGTGTGTTTGTCTTCGTATGTGGGTGGGCATATCCATTCCCTTGCCATTTATATTGGAAAGTTGTTCCAAGTGATCCAAATATCACATCTCTAGGAAATGGTGTGTAAAATTGTTTGAGTGTGTGTGTGTGTGGGGGGGGGGGCGCATGTTATCGGTGATAAGAAATAGGAATGGATGATTTGTAATGAGATTGCGATTTCAATTGGGAGCCTATATTGTGAGAGTTTCAAGGGGTCATTTTTTGGGATAGCCTTACTAGTTTTGTTTCCAATGGTTAAGTAGGAGGTTCAAGGTTGTATGATTTGCTTAGTGTTGCATGGTATTGTTTCCATAGCCATTAAAGTCTCGACTTTGGGATGATGATTGGGTGTCAGATTTCGAAGGTATTTTGTGTGTGGGCTATGTCGTTTTCATTGTTGCAAACATTGGTGTGTATGTGGCATAGAGATATAGTTTGTGGTGAGGGGATGTATCTAGTGTCCCTTATTTGTTCATGGTCAAAGTTAAGTTGTAGTATGTTGGTATAGTGTAAGTGTTGCTTGTGAGTGCAATATTGTGTTAGGAGTATAATGTTGTGGTTTATGGTGTCTTGGTTGTTCCAAGTGAAGAGGTATCTTTGTGGTAGCCATTTGTTATAGATTACTACATTTACTTCATTAGAAGGAAAACTTTGCGTTGGTCTACTTACTGCACTTTACACTATGTCCATGACCAAAGCCTTCAAAAAATGAAGTGGAATTCTCATCGTCATGGTCTTCATATTGTCGTGAATGACCACAACCCTTAACCTATGTGGGTGTTATTTGGTTTGGTTTTCATGTTCTCCAACTTCTATCAATTATATTTACACAAAAAATTGAGTTGCATTAACAAATCTATGATGAAACATATGCAAAAACTGGATTGAAAATATGACCTCCCCTTATTTAGTTATGATTATTGGAATTGCATGTTTGTTGATTCTTAACTAGATACATAGGGCCTCCCCAATTGGGTTCACTATTGAGTTTGTAGTTAAATATTTGAAGACATAGTCCAATCTCTTTTAAACATGTGTCGTTTAGATGTTTGCTTTTTAATCCTCACTAAACCACATACCAATCAAATGTAGGGATCCAATAAAGAAAATGAGTCACTTAAGACACATCTACCTCATTCATGTGTTTAAAACAACCTTCATGCAAGAGCATGATAGAGTAATTTGTAACAAAATGACACACCAATTTTCAAGAGTTCTTATTTTACTGTGGCTTGCAACAAATATGTTGCCCATTAATACGCTTACTACCAAAGAGGGCTCTCTACTTCATCTTACATGTGGTGGAATGTAGTTTCCACGTGGGATACAAGTGGGCATTGGCGAATGTGAGCATGACATGTAGCAAAAATTGAGGGGAAAATAATTATTTTTGTGTCGAAATAGAAAGCCATGTACCATTAACATAGCGCACTACTCTAAATATGATATATAATTAGCATAGTTGTAATTTGGATTTTACTAACGCATTGCCTTTAAGTTACCTTATTCTTCATAAGTCATGTCGGGCGCAACAAGGAAGACTTTGTAAGGGTCCAACCGCACGTCCCGGTTAAGGCTTCGGTTAGAGTAAGTAACGACTCAAATTAGTTAAATATTGTGTTCACATTGGATGATTAAGAGAATTAGCTAACATTCGAGGTAGCTAACTAATGTGAGAGCTAATCTATCTCGTGGCCGCACCACCTAGTTAAAATTAAGGATTAATTAAAAGTCGTCAAACTAGAAGTTACCTAACTTTTGGGACCTTGCTTTTGTAAAGAAATACTAACTCATCCATACCCTTCATGCTAACTAACTTCTACAAATGAGTAGCCCGAGTTTTTTTCTTGAATATCCACCTTTCAGTTTCCCCATATCTTCTTTGTTCCATTGCAAGGTGGACTATGCTATTTCTTTTGTCATCCTAAATTAACATATATTTTTAATGATAAAATATTATTGCATGTCAATTCAATGTCTTATTTTATTTTATTTTAATCATATTGAAAAACAAATGGTGTGGGCCACACAATTATAATGTATCACAATTAGTGTCATGCTCAAAACTTGGGCAAGTTCAACAAAACTTCTCTGACCCTAACTCTCTTAAATTGGTCAACTTTTGATTAGTGGTAACCAAGGTGTGGGGTTGTGTGACCAATTAACTAGCTTATGAGTTAGAGCATTGCCACCAATAGTGGACTGAACTGCAAAACGGATGTAGAGTAGTTCAGTTCAGTTTGGAATTGCCCAACCCATCTGAAAATTGGATGAATTGAACACTGAGGGCAACCTCAGTGTAGTGATTGTCCTACAAAACGGAGCAAGTTTTAAGTGCACCCAGCTGACCTGAACTCCAATGAATTGAGAATAAGACAAGAGTATTATACTCTTCCAAAACTTATTTCCTAGTAAAAAATTTATTGGGTTTGAGGGTGCTCGTTGAAGTCGGACTCAAAAGCAAATTTTCATATGCCTCCTACCCAAACTGAACCTGGATGAATCTATGTTTTTTGTTTAAACTTTTGTAGTTCAGCTTCATTCATGGGTGGTGATGCTCTTAGTTGATTCCACTAACTCATATCGTTAGTTGATTCTCTAAACTGGGTGGTGCGACTAATAACTAAGTTATATATCTCATCCATGTCGGCATTAGTACACAACCCTAGTGAGCAGTTCAAATGGACCTAGTCAACTATAGATGCCCTCGACCTTAATTCTCTTAACTAGGTGGTGCGGCTCAACTCTAAAAAGCTTAATAGACTAAAAGCATCGCAACCACCAAAAAGTGAGTGTGTGTGTGTGTGTGTGGAGGTGTGAGCTTTTTCCCTCAATAATTTGCCTTCCATACCCCAGGCTTTGTGAGTGTCAGCCGCGGCCACATTTTGCTCATAAACACACTTGTCAGGTGGCGCAGCTTTTGGAGCAAATATCTAGGATTTCGTAAGATTTAATGCAACTATTGTGCCAGGCCCAAGACTCCGTGTCGATTTTGGTGACGTGGCCCGACACACCAACGGCATTATAAAGCCGACATGCTCGAGGATAGCCAGACGGAATTATTGAGTACGAGCGTACCTTTCATTCATCCATCCATCCATCCGCAAACATCATAAAAATAAACCATGGACTAGTATTGTAGGGTTTCGTGTGGTTCGATGGAAGATAATACTTTGTTGGAAGAACATTGACACGTGTCATGTGAATCTTATGGCGGGACACCGGTGTCCCAAATAAATCGGAGCCTCCTGAATGATCGGTTTTGTGGTTGTAAGTGATCGAAAATAGAAACCAACTTCGAACATCAGAGCGTGTAAAGGACGTCGAGATAATCTCAACGCCGCTTTGATCGCCTTCAACTGACCATTTTTGACGTCGACACGGGCTTTAGGGTTTAACCAATGTATTATTGGGACACCGGTGTCCCGCCATAAGGTTCATATCCACATTGGTCAAGATTTGTTTAATCCAATGTGGAAATGAGTGGTCAGTAATCAAAGTGTTGAATCAAATAGCACCTTGCGGTGTGTGGTTTTTGGATTTTTTTCAAGGTTGATTTGACACTGGGAATACAAAGGCATTGAATTCATCCAGTCAAAGACATTAGTGATGAATAGACCCATAAATGCATAAGTGGGGGGGGGGTTAAGGTATAATGTCGAGGCATCCATAGTGTATTGTGTCCATTGAACTGCTCACCAGGGTCATGTAATGCCAACGTGGATGAGATCTATATTTTGTAGACGAATGGACTCAAGGATTATATGGTGGCGGCTTGCGATTAGTTACCCTCGTAAGAGTTTTGACAATTGTGGAAGCTCAACATTGGAGTTTAGATGGGAGATTATGGATTAATCTATAGATTGACTGCGTGTTACTCTAACTTTACCGCTTCAAAGTTTGAAGCAATTTCCATAATCATGAAAAAAAATGAAAATTGCATTCTCCTTGGAATTTATTTCTCTTTGCGAGAAAAACAACTCCCTACTATTACTCCTCCTAAACAAATGCAAACTCTCTTATTTATCGGTTCTAGATGCCTCAACCTTAAACATGGATAGATGTTGGACCCAAAACGATGTGTCGGTTTTCTTGATGCGGTTCGATGCCCAACGGACTTATACAAAACCAACATGCTCCAAGATAACTATAACATATGAACATATTTGTCATTCATCTAGAAGAAGAAAAACAAAAAAATGTGGTATGGGTTGATTTAAAATTCGAACTAGTTTCAAAGACCCAAATTACTATAAACATATTGAGATGAATCAACCACAAACTTTATTGGGGGGGGGGTAGTCAAGTTCCGAACAAGGATAGATTTAAGGCATGCACACATGCCACAATGCCTTCTCTCCCTAAAGTATGAAAAGTTGGAATCCTTCATCCATGATCTCATCCATCCTATTCCCCGCCAACAAATGTTACACCGGGCTTCATGTGATGCACTTATTAAGTTGATAGCTCTCATGGTGAATGGGTTCTCATGATGTTGCATACGTGGTCCTCGTAAAAAGGACCCCAAGAGCCAATCAAAACGCGTGGGGGACCGGGCCTTTTATTATTGCAAATCTTTTGGCAACGGTGCAAGGCTACTTAGGCCCTTGCCACACGAGAGCCGGAGGAAGTTTCACAACTTCCTCCAACATGGCACTTTGCTTTTGAAAAGTCTTCCTTTCCTTGTTTTTCTCCTTAAACTGTGGAATTCCGGGCACTAGTGCCCGGAAGTGTTGAACTACATTTATTGTGCCATGTCACTCTACTTTATTGCCAAGTAGATCCCAACCCTAAACCCAAAGCAAAATCCAAAGCTAAAAAGTCATTGTTGCCACTCCCCATACTTCCTCTCATGTGGCAACCACTTGCTCATTTGAACCAATGCTATTCATCCAACTCACGGCCGTTCATGGAAGTTTCCTCCCGTGTGGTTTGGGCCTTAGGGTGAGTTTCCATGTAGATGGCTTGCCCACCATATTCTAGTGTGAATAAGGACAAACCCATCCAATTGTAGAGGGAATTTGGTGAGGTAGGGTTAGTATGTGCCAACTACAATGGCTACTCCCATCTTCTCAAATCCAGGTGCACCTACTAACCTCGCCCTCCAGGTTATCACCTCCTCCTCTAAAATCGGTCTTCAAAACCTTCGGTGACCTGCACTTATAGGCTGAAGGTTCTAGTAGATTGCCATAATGTGGTTGGATGGCGGCTACGCTTAAGTACATGGAAACACCTCCAATCCATTATTTTCTAAAATATAGTAGTGGACAAGCAACCTACATGGAAACTCACCCTTAGGACTTGTGCCCCACCAATCTAACTTAAAAGAAAATGTAAGTAGCTTATCTTATAACACAAAACATGGCTTATCATTTTTGTGTTGATTTGACTCCGCACTTCGAAATCTATTGGGTAAGGGTCCAATCCTAGATAAATGGCTCTAGTGGGAATTCCTCTCCATAGATTGGTGGTTCATTCATCGTAATCGGGCTATTTTAACACTAATTTGATAACAATCTAGTTGATATCGATTTTGCCTAAAGAAAAATTGGTGGGTTCCAACTCAAATAACAATACATCCAACATGGACCAAAATTAGTGTAATCGGATGAGAATGGGACCCAATCGGGGTGTATGTGCCCGTGGGGGGGGGTATTTCCACTAGACCCCCTTCTCATGAGTTAGCAAAGGCTACATAAGAAAATGGTAGTTTGAGTGAGAAACATGCTATTTTATATAATATAAATAATTATAATTTATACGGCACCGATAATGACACTAATATGATGTATACCATACTCTATACAATTGTAAATTGATGCAATTTTCTAATTGTAATTAATTATAACTCGATTTTAGGACATAATGAGGTCCAAGTAAGATGTCAAGTGTCTAAAAATCTTCCATGACAACTTCCGTGCACCTTTAGTTTCTTGAAATGTAACATTCGTTATACAAGCCCAAGAGGAACCCCCAAATACTTTTGTGTTTCGGCTACATCCAACCAAGAAGAACATTCATTAATCAAGAGCAAAATTCCGCTGTGACCGTAATTTTGAATAATACTTTCGTGTGGAATTATGTGTTTTAAAAAATTGGCACAATTTGAAAATTCGATTGCAAAAAGAACTCAAAATACAACCAACCCGGCCGAAACATCGTAGCCTGGGTGGAAATCAAGAAATAATGCTCATCTGAGGCCTAACCTTCCAAGTAACGACTGAGTTACTCCGGGTCACAATAAGACCTTTGACCCCCCAGGTCAAATCAAATTTGTTGACGATATCATGATAGGCCACATCCGGGGCCTTTTCCAAGTCCCTAAGCGTCCATTTCCATTCGATCCTCCCATGATCCTGCAAGGCATCCCAAATGACTTGACATGTTTTCTCAATGGGCCATTGCAAGTTATTAAAAACCAGATCATTCTGTTGCCGCCAGATGATCCACGGAAGACCACTTAAGAAAAACCAAATACGACTAAACCGTTTAAGTGTTTTGCACAAAGGTTGATCAAAAAGACATTGCAACATGGAAAATGACTTGCACGGGCCGAGATTCCCTTTTTTGGCGAAGAGTTGCCAAATGATGTTGGCAGCGTATCTCCACCCATGTTGAGCAAGTAGACAGTTGAAGAACTTGTGCTCCACCGATTCCACCAACTGAGGGCCGCAATGGGGACAACTTTGGTCAATCTCCACCAAAGCTGACGAAGTTGATGAGTTGTGTTTCTTACATTTGGTGGGCCGTAAGAAAACCATAGTTTCACATCCTAAACTAAACAACAAGCATCCCATTAATACTCCACATGCTACATATGTTAACCCCTAAAAACATTTCCGCTAGTACCAAACTTGTAGAATAGAATGTGAATCAAATACCTCATTTGTAGAGTGGGTTTTGGACCATATCCATACGGTTGCAATAAGGATAATTATCCTTGATCTCCACTAGTTCATTTTAGCAACATAATTATCCTTGATCTCCACTAGTTCATTTTAGCAACATAATTCTTCATAAAATAAATTTAAAACTCCAAGATGTATCAAAACCAATTGAGATTTGGTAATGTTGACCAAAAGGGCGAATTTGCATTCTATTCTACAAGTTTGATACACAATTTAATTCACCCTGAAGGCATGGAGGGAGAGCCGATTAACTATATGCTTGAGGACTAGTTGAGGGGAGCTTCAACTCTTATGTATAAAAGGCTCAAGGTTGGGTGGATTGTGCCTCTTATGTATTCCATTTTGTTGGGAAAGACATTACATTGGTATCAACACTCAAAATTGTTGTACCTTGGTGTTTTGGGTGTTGTTACTTTTCCACTATGTAACATTTGTGTTTCAAGTTCAAGACACAATTAGAGTTATTTTACAAAGGAAGGAAACGAGTTGGTTGCTTTCTGAAGTATAAGGTATAAAGTTTAATTTTGTTTGTTTTTAAAGATGCGAGAGGAGCATTTAGGCATGCTTGGTATAAATTTTGCTACAAATTTTGGTGACCGGACCAACATGATTTGGGTTTTCTACAAGTGTTTTTCAAGGTTTTTTTTAGGAGATTCGATTGCTTCCTTTTGAGTTTTTTTTTTCTTGAATATATTAGGGCTTGTCAAGCTTTTGAATTAAGTCCTAAGGCTCTTTTGTGTTAGGGTATTGTTTCCATACATGGTGTGGAACACCATGACAACAGAAATGGATATCTTTGCTCCTAATGATGAGGCCTCTCCTCCCATGGTTGATCCCGTTTCTACCTTCCCAACAACTGAGGAAATTGTGGACAAATTACTCGCATGGAAGATACGGGAATATTGTGTTAATGACCATGATCAATTTGCAATGTTGGAACTAGATCATGAGAAGCTCAAGACCTTCATTGGAAAACTCGGGTATGGCCATATTTCCCAAGGATTAAAGCTGAATTTCTTGGAAACATTGCAAAAAGTTGAGAAGGGTAAATTTGTTGATGCCTCGTTGTAATTGGGACTTGGTCATTAACTATTGCCTCATTGGAGGATCTGCAAAGTTTATTAAGGGCATATTTGCATGGTAAAAAGGAGGTGCCCTATGATACCAATGTATGTTTTGTTGTTGAAAAACATAAGCCAAAATACCTTAAGAGAACGTTGACAAGGTTTAAATTGTTGCATCAATTTGAATATAATTCAAAATTATGGCAAGTATATATGGATGAGGCGAGGGCACATGTTTTGATATAAGCTCACTTTGTCATCCCAACCGATGATGAACTTCTCAAGGCAAGTAGTGTATAAGGATGCGTTTATTTTCATGGATAGTGTAGCATCACACTGCTTTGTAGGCTTTGCTTTTGCTAATACCTTCAGGTTGAAAGTAAAGAAAGGTAGTTACACTTTGGTATTAGGCAATGGTGATCAAGAGCTTACGGACAAGCATGTTAAAGTCCATGTTAAGATACAACAATATCGTACTCAAACTAATTGCCTTCTCTCTAAGTTGAGCGATAGTATTGACTTGATATTGGGCAACAATTGGCTAGTACAACATAAGGCACGCTTTTATTTTTTTAAATTTGAATGTTGTGTGTTTTATAAGGGCCATAGATAATGATTGTGTATGTGAACCCAATACAAAGTTAGAGTCCAAATCCCCATAGACTCACCACCATGGAATTCAAATGTTCAATTTGGAAGGAAACAACTATAACCCTAGTTCAATTGAATGAGGTTGGAGACGACGTAGAGGGCACAATGGCACCACCTTATGTCACATTATTAAAGGAAATTATTCATGTGTTTCAGACTTTACCAAGTGGATTACCTCCGTGGAGGAAAAGGGCCCATACGATTCATATTGAGCCGGATTGGAAGCCATTTTTTAGGCCAAGTCCTCTGGAGTTGTTGGAGGCCAAGAAGCAAATCAAGGAATACTTGGAAAAAATAACGGATTGAGCCTAGTTCATCACCTTATGGGTCTCTCATATCATTTGTCAGGGAAAAGGACGAAGCGCTGCAAATGGTGGCCGATTATCATGCATTCAATAAGCCAACAGTAAAACATAATTATTTGTTACTTCGTATTGATGATTTATTTGATCAATTGGCAGGCGCTATTGTGTTTTCAAATCTAGATTTGACACAAAGATATCACCAGACTTGTATATCAAAGGAAGATGGACCTAAACGGCATTCAAAACATTGTTTGTGCATGATTGGTTTAAGGTCTTAAGCTTTGGACTTACTTATGCCCCAATTATTTTCCAAGGAGTGGTGAACCAAGTTATTCATAAGTTCATCAGGAAGTTTGGGTTGGTATATCTTGATGGTATCTAATTTTCTTAAAGAATGAGGAAGACCATGTACAACATTTAAACCCGGGGAAGTCACTCCATACACATTAGGCCACTACGTGCAATAAAAGTTTGCTACCCCTATATTATATGTCATAAATAATTTTAAAAATGATGATATTTTTACTAGAGATACAAAACCATTGATAATATTATTTTTATATTTTTTCGAAATTTTTAGTCATCTTCATTTTTGTAGTAATTGTTTTAGTTCAATTATGCGTCATTCTAGTTAGAAACGGTATGTTTTATACAAAAAAGAGATCATCAAATTTGGTTACCATTTTTTACTATGTAATAGATACCATATATATCTACTAGAGAAAAAAAATTGATAAAATTTGACCCATTTTGGTGATGCCTTTAGAAAAAGTAGATTCACTTTTATCGCACATGGCGTCAACTTGACCAATGGAGTGACTTCCCCGGGCATTTAAAGCAAGTTCTCCAAGTTCTAAGAAATAATTAGTATTATGCCAAGATGGCTAGATGTCATTTCAGGAAAGATGAATTGCTCCACTTAAGCCAGATTGTCGGCAAAGATGGCATTAAGGTGGATCATAGGAAAATTGAAATTATTACAAAGTGGCATAAACCTCTTGAAATCGGACAATAACGGTATTTCTTGGGGCTTTGTAATGATTTTCGCAAATTCACCCATGGATATTCTACTTCAGTGGCACTTTGGACATCTTTGACACGAAGCAAATTCAGTTCATTTGGACAAAGGATTATGAATGTGCCTTTCAAAATGTTAAATTTGCATGCGCCGGTTTCAACCTTACCCAAGTTAGGGGAGCCATTTGAGGTCATTAGTGATGCCTTAAAAAAGGAGGACTTTGAAAGTAGGGAACTCTCCCATATTGAGTGGAATTATATCATTGGAGAGAGAAAATTTAGCAACAATTGTGGACAACATGCAAACTCAACGGTGTTATTTAGAGGGGTTTGACTACACTGTGGTGACAACCCACAACCCATTCATGTATTTATGGAAGACACAACAAAATTTATCAAGGTGTCAATCTCGATGGTTGGGATTATTGAAGATTTTTTTGATTTATAAGTGGGTATACTGCCCAAGACAAATCAATATGGCTAATCCCTTGAGTAGGAATCCGCTAGACATAGGTGTTTAAAAGGCCTTGTTGACACCCAAGGTGGCTTCAAATGATTTGGTCCTTCAATTAGTGGTGGTTGACACTATGCGAGGAGATTCCGGAGAGCTAGACAATCAACATAAGGGGTATCTTGAGCTCGTCAATGATTCTAAGTTATATCATGCAGTCGTTGCAAGGTATGCTCTTGATCTTTGGTTCTCAAATCCGCACAATCTTAAGCATCTTATTTTTTACAATCACATATGGTGGCATGATGAGGCGATAGTAGTTCTAGATGTGTCCTTCCAAGGGTTGAACATTAGGTATTTTTTGCTCTAGGAACATCATGATGCAATGTACAGTGGTCATGTTGGGGTAACTAAGACTTGGAAGAGGGTGCACGTAACCTTCAGATGTCTTGAGATGTAAGGGGCCATCATGAGCTCTATAGAATCTTGTGAGATTTGCCAACGGAATAAAACTCTTACTTTGAAGGCAATATGCTTGTTACAACCATTGGAGATTTCTGACATAAATTGGGAGGTGGTCAACTTGGATTTTATCTTTAGCTTGACATCTTTCACTCATAGTTATTTTGCCATTATTGTGTGGTAGTGGATAAGTTGTCTAAAATGGCCTACTTTATGCCAACCACAACACACGTTACTACTAAAGGAACGGCAAAGTTATTTCGTGATCATGTGTATAAGCTTCATGGTCTACCCAAAGTAATCCTAAGTAACAAGGATGTTAGATTCACGAATAGATTTTAGAATGCGTTGCACAATCTTTTGGGGACAAGTTTGGCTATGTTCACCATATTTCATCCTCAAACTGATGGACAGACGGAACAAATAAACTGTGTCATTCATGACATGTTGCAACATTATGTAAATCCAATGCAAATTTACTCTGATGAATCCCTTGCTATGGTAGAATTTGCATATTGTAGCTCTTGGCAAGAGTTCGTTTGGAATGCTCCGTTTGTCTTGAATACACGTCAAATAGTAAGTGACACTAAATATCATATTTAATGTAGTTGGAGGAAGCTTCAACTCTTAGTTCCTACAACTATATAAGGCTCAAGGTTGGGTGGATCACACCTCTAATTTTTTCAATTCTTTTTGGAGAGACATTACATTTGGTGTTACAAAGTGCAAGAAAGAAAGCCAAGAAAGAAACAAGTTTGCCTTGAGAAAAAAAATATTCAAAAAATACAAACACTTTTTGGCTTCTTAGACACATTTAAGGGTTAATATTGTGGGTCCTAGCCTCTAGGTCGTTTACCTTACCGGAAATGGTTGTATGGAGCCGATATTCCGTACAAAGAAGTTTCACAACAATCAACTTTCATTCTTGGGCCCAAATCTAGCACCACACATTGTGCGTTCAATATAAAATGCCCCATGGACATGGACATGAGCACCATATGTCAACAACTATCACATTTGGGTGGAAGATAAAGCATGGGCGGTGGTAGCAAACCCAAGTACGTGGTGTTCTAGTAGCAAGCCTTTTGGAAACCACTAGGCAACCGGCTACAAAAATGTGGGCTTTGTTCCATTTGGGGTCACGAGTTTTCAAAATCTTATGACTATTTAGATGTTAAAGAATAGCAACAACCAACGAGGGCTAGGGGCGATGCCACGTGTGTAGCTTCGTATCGGGCTACAAGAATCGGAGCATGGACTTTTTAGGTCACGTGCATGCTTTTGGGACCACAATCGTAATTTTAACATAGTAGAAAGAAAGAAAATTTGAAAAGGAGAGAAACGCGAACTTGTTGAGGAAGTGAGCATGAATGAAGAATCTTTTAGTCCATGGGCTATTGCCATCTTTTGATGGTGAACACAATCCGTATGAGGATAAGAGAACATCTATAGAATGCATAAGATAAGAAAGAAGGGAGAGGACGAGATAATTCCAAAGTGGAGGAGAGAGAAAAGGAGAGGAAAGAATGAAAATTGAGAGAAACATAAATTTGCGTCATTTTATTTGATTATACGTGACGATCTTTCCCGTGATGAAAGATCTCTATAAAAGTATCTTTCTATAGACATTTATAGTATCATATTGGTTGAGGGTGTGGACTATTCTCACATTCAGTTTGAATGTGGAAAATATAATGGAATATTCTATGGAATATTGTCAGTCCCACGGAACATTGTTATGGATATGATTAATGTTATAAAAGCAAAGGTGAATAAGCTCAGACAAGTAGAGATAAACTAAAATTGTGCAGAATCAAACATGCCCCGTGGACATGTATCACGTGCTAACGAATTTCATATTTGGAAAATCGAAAGCATGGATGGTTGTAGTAGATCCAAGTAAGGTTGTTTCTAGAAACAACTAGGACACCAACTACAATACCTATAGTAGTAGTTCGTACAAGCTAGTGACACCCTTCACGTTAAGTAGACGAAGTTGCAATTCATGTGGGCCTCGCCCGAACGATCCGGGAGATTTTTGGACGAGGTGACTAGGCTAAAGACAACTTCTCTTTAACGGCACAAAGCTCTAGTAATAAATAAAAATTACATTAGGGGGCAAATATCTCTACATTCCGTCCTTGGTGTTGCATACCTCATGTTCACGATTGTTCAAGCATAGGTGGACACATTTTCCCTAACAAGATGGAGTCAACACGAAATGATAGTTTCCTCGAGCGAGGCTACACAGATTATGGCATTTAGTGTCACATACACTATTGGCGAACAATCTAAACTAGATGCATGGAGGTCCAGTAGTGTCAAATTTGTTGATTTTCAACATGACGCAATTTGTTAACATAAGGTATTTTTCTAAAGTGCAATTTGGTTTAGTGTAGCAAATTGGAGTGCTTGAGATGATAATTTTATGTTTTAGTATGTGAGACGGAGATATTATTGAGCATATGAATGCCAAGTGCCATGTGTTTACACTTATGGTCAACTTGTTGATCATTGTGTAACCTAGGCATAATCCATATACACCCTAACCTCCGTAATGTCACTCCCTCTCTTATATCCCCAAACCCTAGGGATTAGATGTGCTAAGTTTAAATCTCCCTCCTTGTTGTCACATTTCCCTCCCATATATCATGGGGTTCAACATTAAAATGATCCACCAAAGAATTCAAATCACGCACTCACACACATCCATGTTAACACTACAAATCTCCTTAATATCACGTCCACTTTGGTTGCCACGAGCGTGATATTAGGGAGGTTAGAGTGTGTTGTTATTGAGCAAATTCGTAACCCAAGATATTAGCAAGCACACTACCATCAAGTGTCAGATAGAGCACACTAATGGCAACCTAGTAAAAAGCTTAGTTTTACAAAAGCCCGCTCATCCTTGATGGGTGACTTTACTTAGATGTCTTGAAGCCCAACAATTCAATTTTACATGGAGTGCCTATGTAAGGCATTAAGATAATGTAGATTTTTCTTTATATATACATACACATACACACACACATCAACTAATTGATGCAATCGATGCATGTTTAGTGAAATTAACCCTTATCTTTCCAAGCCCATGAAAGGGTTGTTTTGAGCACATTTCACTCAGTGTTGGTTGTGGAATTTTCATGGACAAGTTTTGAGGTTAAAATATGATTGTCTGTAGGACCTTGAAACATGGGTAATGAGCTTTCATGGAGAAGAAGATGGGAACAAATAACCCTTGGCATTTTTAGATTATAACAATGGAAGGAAGTCGTGGTCGAGACAAATGCCATGTTTTATCTCCCCCAAAAAGGACCTTTGACCCATCAAAATCATTTGGAAAATGAGCGGAAGGTTTGTGTGATCCACTAGATGGGAACAAACTCAATAATTGAGCATCTCCACAAATTCTCGTGCCAAAATGTGCAAATCACAATAAGCTAGCCACCTTGCGTTTTGGAGTGTGTAAATTGTCCCATATTTTTAACAACATATATGCAAAGATTCTTCAAAAATTTGAAATTGTCCAAATGTTAAACTGAATTGTCGAAGCGAGCACAAAGTTCATTTCTACATGAACAACCAAAAAACACTTCTACCAAAATAAACATCTTGGACGTCCATGTAAAGTTTGCATTGCAGTGGGAACTATTGGTTGGAATTGATACCCTCACATGAGCTCCCAACACAACAAGAAACGCGATCACTTCCCACTTTGACATATTTTTAAACATTCTAATCATCTACAAATTGCATGGCTCATGTGTCTATGCGTAGATATCCATGTTGGCTTTATGTTCATATTCATTTTGATTGCGGATGAACGAGTTAAGTGGGACTTAGTGTAGGGAAGAAATCATCCATCAACCAAATGTTGATTGCTTGGGAAGTTTGGGGTGAATTGTACGGATATGAGCTATTTGTAGTCCATAGGATTCTTGATTTTTTGGGAGAGGAGACAAGGCTACCGACATTATGATGAACAAATTTTAACTCGTATTTCAATGGTATAAAGGAAATATGAGATGAGGCAACCTTAGCAACTTTGTGCTCCACCTCTTGCAAAAAGCTTTTGTCAAAGATGCCCAAGTTCTTGCGCCCTCCTCATCACCACCCACCGCTATGCCATATCACATGTAATCATGCTATCTTTAAGACAAAAAAAAAGAAAAAATATATACATTGTTGGGTTTTGTTGGGTTTTTTTTAGGGTTGCGACTCCGAAGTGATTAGTATCATGCCCATTGGCTCTTGTAGTTGCCTCCTTGACCTTTGCGTCTTGGTGATCAACCTTCGATGCCTCTTGCATTTGGGGGCAAGTGATCTTGCGGGATGTGAGGACCTTCAACGGAGGAGTTTCAATGGCCTTTTAGCCTTTCGATCAATCCACATGCAACTCCGAAGTAGGAGGAGGACCAACCGTCCACTTTCTCATCAATTTGAAGATGGTTGCAAATCAGAGATAAGTTTGCTAAAAGGAATCATCAATGTTTGTATACAAACAACTTCTCCACTTTTTGATTGTAGAGGTTGTGAGGCGTCGCAAATCACATCATCACTCGTTTTTCCTTCCTTACTTGTTGAGCTCACCGGTCACCTCACAACAACCTACAATTTTTGCGATTGCCGCCTTCATATTCCTCCACTTTGTTCATAGCGACCTCGTAGGTCTTTCCGCTCCTCTCTCCGGCTTGCGTTTGGCATAGTGATGTGCGACATTAGTCCAAAAAACCCATTTTTTTGGGTCCAATGTCCCCCTTATTGTATGAGTGGAGGTGTGCATGAAGCTTCAACATGTTTGATCTTCTTCTTGACATAAGGATTTTTGCCCTTGCCAGGCTTGGAACATGTGATGGCGCACGCCTCTTCTGCACTTGGCATGGTCAAAGACAATAATTGCGTGTAATAGTGGTAGTGGGAGGGACAATGCCAATAATAGCTCTTCTAAACCTCTAGTTTACTTAACCCGCTTGGTCTTATGATGAAGGGCTGGAGGGTGGCTGAATTTGAAGGTTTGCCCTCTTAATCCGCGGGTTACCATTACCTACCGTGGTGGCGGCTTTGGTGTACACTCTCTAGATAACATTGTTGTCTGCCTAGGAGATTTGATGACCAACATGCCCAAGCTCACCCAAGCGTAGGCTAGTGATTAGTGAAGTAAATTTACCCATACATCATTTATGGCATTTAGTGTCACATAATTTTTTTGCAAATGGCCTAAACTAAATGCTAGAGATCTTACATTGTCACGTCCGCTAGTTGCCAATACAATATTTAATTGACAACATATGTAGCTTTCTTAAGTGAAATATTTTGTACATTATGGCATTTAATGTAGCACGTTGGGATACTCGAGGTGATAGTTTTTTCATTTTAGTATGCAAGGGGAAGATCATATCAAGCATATTGATGCCAAGTGTCATGTGTTTACATATTAGTATGCAAAAGGAAGACATTCTTGAACAAAGTAATGCAAAGTGTCATTTGTGTACACTTCAAATGAACTTGTAGACCATTGTGTAACACGTGCATACACCTCATAACATTGTTGAATGTACTCATGCCAAGATATTAGTAAGCGCACTTGAACGTCAAGTGTTACGAGGTGACACTAATGATGAAATTCTTTGATCATTAGTGTAACCTTGCATACACCTCATAACAAGGTAAGTGACCACTACATAAATAGTGTAGTGTAGTCGTATATACAAACTAATAACGTGCGAGTGGAGGAGTTCATTTATTGACAGGACGTAAAGTTCTAAAATGAAGAACATGCTATCGCGTGGTTGGCTTTAACCCTTAAATCCCCAAGAGATCTAGAATGACCATTTTTTTGATGGTTTTTGTTTTGAATGATCCCTTGATTTTTTTAGATGGAGGTGATTTTTTTTATTAGAATGAATGAATTTCATTTTGCATCCAACGCCCCAAATTTCATTGGATTTGGACTAACCTCAGCCTTGTGAAAATTTTCAAAGTCATTCAACGCTCAAATTCCATTGGATTTGGACTAAACCTTGTGAGATCCTAGTTGTTTGCACAATTGGGAGGGCCCATGTGATCACTTGTAAACTTCACTATGACGTTGTTTTGACCTCTTATAGATTTTGCATTTCAAGTCCAATGTTTTTGAAATTAAATTGATAATATGCACAACTCATAATTGCAGAACTATGAGACAATTCATGATTTGATCCAAAGGTCAAAATTGTACGTGGAGTTGGAACAACCTATAATAGGGCTACAATACAGTTGTAGGAACAAATAATCATGAAGAATAGGTAAGACTATAATGACATGGTTTAAATTGTGAGGTTTTAGATGCCAAAGTTAAAAATCATGGACTAGAGGAAAGATTTAACCTAACCTCAATGCACACCTTCATTATGAAGCCTTCTAAAAAACCCACATGGCTCCATCCCTATGAATGCACATCACACTTCTAGCAACCCATGATTTATCAAAATGCTCATGATAACCCGACGTTCTTCTTTGAAAATGAATTCTTTTGGGCAATGAAGAGTCATAACATTATTCAGATCCATAACAATGTTCCGTGGGACTAATTGTATTAAATATAATATTCCCGAATATTCCCATATTCAAACTATCAGTCCCACATAACACAATTATGGATATGAATATTGTTATGATCCTAAATACAAGGTGGGATTATGAAAACTCGGGGGTTTAAGATGTGAGAGTATTTAGGGCGGGAGGTAAGGAGGAAGGAAGGAGGAAGGGAGGGGGAAGGTTCTTGTTTGCAATTGTGGCGCCGTCTCTCTTGCAATATTTGCTCTTGCTGGCTCATCCCCGCACCATTCCGCCGCTTTTTGCTCGTGCACTTTGACTAATACAACCAAGTGAGCTCACATCCCAATCACAACCGCAACATCAACGACCACCAACTCCCTCATCACGAATCGAATGTTGAATACCGTAAGTGAGGAAAACATTTCGATACAAGTTAACCAAGTGACACGTGTCGCTTTTCTCTTTCTATCATTCGGAAGCTCTTAAAAAAAAATCTATGCGTCACCTCAAAAAGTAGTATTTTGACACCAAAGTGCCGAACATGTGTATCACCTACTACTAAATCAAAAGAAGGACACATCCACATCGAAATCCATGTTACTTAATCTCCAAAAATGGAAGGGATGTAAAGAAGAGGTGTGATTAGGGACACTTGGGTTAATTAGTGGAAGGGTTTAGTGAGGGGTCCACTAAACTTAGTGGAGGAGGGGGGGAAGGGGGAGAAGGTTCTTCGTTCGCAGCTGAGGCGCCGCCTCCCTCGCAGTCTTCGCTCTTTGCTTGCTCGGCTTTCTACTGTCTCCCGTTTTGCCTGCACTATTTGCACCGCTTTTCGCTTGCGCACTTTGACCCAGTGGTGAGAGCCAGCCTAGCTCGCACTTCATCTTCATGCCAATCCAAACTTTTTTAATACTTACCCACATGTAACTTCACCCGCTGTTGCTTTGCCTCCTCGCGCTGCTCCCATTCTCGGTTTGGAGCTTCGAATCTTGGGGTGTGAGCTTGCTCTTGGCTTTTCTGTTTTCTGTTTCTGTTTTTTTGTGGGGGATCCCAAGAGTTAGCCGCGTGGTGGGTTGGATCATCATCAGGAGAGAGAGAGAGAGAGAGAGAGAGAGAGAGAGGTTTGGTTGGGGAAAGATTTCGATCTGGACTGCGGAGAGACAGATTTTGCAGGTTTGGAGATCAGGTTACACTTTCGGTTAAGATTATTGTTTTCCAATTTTTTCTCTCTTTCCGTTCTCTTCCTTCACTGAATCATTCTTGCAGCAGGTTTTTAAGGAGATTCAGAAGACTCGATCTGTGGGCTCGAGTCTTCTAGGAAAGATGTCACAGTCTGAGTTAGTAAATCGTGGCCAATTCGACATCATCGACTTAGGTTAGGTGCAGTCGCAGGAAATATTTCTTGCAGGAGTTTGCTTCGATGAGGTTAAGCGTTGATGTGGTGTTGAAAGGAAGAATCTTGGAGTGTGACGATGGATCAGGTTTACTCATTGGAGAAGTGAAGCAAAGAAACGTCACAACAATCGGGTTCTTGCTGATATAGTCGTGCACTGTCTGTCTGTCTGTCGATTGAGGTTTTGGCAATCTGATCTGATCGGAACTTAACTTAACACACATATGCCAAATCCTTAATAACAATCACAGTGGTCGGATCAATGCCAGGAGGTACTCGTGCTGATGTTTTTTTGTGATCTCGATCGCCGGCAGTGTAAAATGGTAATTGAATGCTAATAGTCATTACTGTTTGCGAGTGGGCTGGTTTTCTTCCATGGTGCCGTTTGTTGGGGCGAAAAACAAGCCGGATCTTTCGTGGGGGATTGGCCCACGCATGCCCACAAGGATTGACTTGCTCACTTCAAGTGTGAGTAAATGGAAAGAAAACCACAACCGTGAGTTGAACGTTGTGGGTGAAGTTTCACGGTTAAGTTAACCGCAACCACAACCATCTTTGTAGTGTAAAAGATCCTTGATAATTTAATGCGAGACATAGGGTCCTGAACAAGCGGCATCTCGGAGGAAGTTGACTTTAATCCTGGGATACGTGTTGTGATGTCGAGGTCTGTTGCACGCATGCAAGTTTTAGTTTTAGTTTTGTCTGTTCAAAGCTACCACTCGCAACTTCAGGTTTGGCTGCTGGAGTTGAGTTGGAGTAGGATTGAGCTGAGTTGATTGGAGTGGAGTGGAGTGGAGGTTTTGAGCTCACGGAATTGCTCTTACACAAAGTTTGTCTGTGTCTGTTCAGGAAAAATTGAACAGTTTCCAATCCTTACCTGACGTTGTGGACTCGGAGGGGAGAGCAATTTGTCGTCTTTTCTGTGTCTGTGCTGTCGGAGTTTCGGAGTTCATCAGGTTGTGGAGAAGCAGGGCTTCGATTTGGTGAGGGTTTCGGGATGGAAGGCATTTCGAGGGTGGGAGGATTGAAAGAAGACAGGAGGAGCGTATCATCAGGTTGTAGGAAAGGATTAGGAAGATAGGTAGGTAGGGAGGGAGGGTAAGGCGCATGCATCATTGCATCGGGAGCAGGTTTGAGCATCAGGAAGAAAAACAATTGGGATATAAGGGGTTGATTAGTCCGATTGGAGGTGGTTATGGAGATTGGATCGTCATCACTTTCGAACCTGAAGAAATCGAAGAAGGATTCAAGTATGCGGTGGTGCGTGAACCCACCCCCCCTCCTCCTCCTCAGAAGGCAAGACGAGAATGAAATTTGAGCATTGATCAACAAAGTAGGGTTACATGGAGATCTTCAACAGAATGCGGTCTCTGAACTTGGCGAAGCCTACAAAGCAACAAGCTCTGTGGTTAGTAGGTGCTTTTTTTCGGCTTGCAAATTCTGTGTCTGGACGCAATTTACAAGATACAGCAGGGATGGCACAATCTCTTCCCAATGCACCTCCAGAATCACCATCTTCTTTTTCAACCTCAACCTCAGCCTCATCCTCATCCTCATCCGGAAGCCATGCTTGGATTTACGTGGTAGGGTTTGGATCTGCACTCTTTTTGATTGTCACCATCTCGGTGGTGGCAGTTTTGTATCTTCGTCTCAAACGGAGGTTTACAGCAGTTAGTCCATGGAAGCAAGGGATGAGTGGACAACTGCAACGAGACTTAGACACAGCAGTCCCTCTATTAAAGAGACAGGAAGTTGAATCTGCGTGTGAAGATTTTAGCAACATCATTGGATCCTCATCTGATAGCGTTGTGTACAAAGGGACTTTGTCAAATGGTCAAGAGATTGCAGCCACAAGCATCCGTGTTGCGGCGACAAACTGGACACCGAGCAGTGAGCTTTCCTTTCGGAGAAAAGTGGAAGCATTAGCGAGGATGAAACATCCACACTTGGTGAACCTGGTAGGGTATTGCTCCGAGGAGGATCCGTTTACAAGGATTTTGGTCTTTGAGTACGCCAGCAACGGAACGCTTTACGATCATTTGCATAACAAGGAGAGTGAGCATCTGGATTGGGCAACAAGAATGCGTGTCGTGATGGGAGCTGCCTATGGGTTAACATACATGCACCATGAGCTTGTTCCACCTGCAAGCCATCTCAACTTCGATACGAGTTCTGTCTACTTGACGGATGATTATGCTGCAAAAGTGGCCAATTTTGGAGTAACCAAGACGCCGTTGGCTAGGCAAGAGAGGCAGAAGAGTGGCTGGCTTACCCAACGGTCTTCCATAGGGTATGACGACATCGAAGGCTCCGATCGCCATAGCCCAGATTTCGAGAGCAACATGTACAGCTTTGGTGTTTTCCTGTTGGAGGTTATCACCGGAAGGCAGCCGCAGAGTGAGCTTACAGGCTCTCTTGTGGATTGGGCCAATGAATACATCAGTGACCCTAAAATGGTGTGGTACATGGTTGATCCTACCTTGAAAAACTACAACCATGATGACTTGGTGACGCTTTGCAAGATTGTCACCATGTGTCTTGCTTCGAGAAATCGACGGCCGTCGATGCGGAAAGTCACCAGTATGCTTGCGGAGGTTCTTAAGTTGTCTGCTGAATCTGTGGGGCCGAAATCTACCGCATTGCTGTGGGCGCAGCTTGAGCTTCAAGATGATGATTCTTCAGAACCCTAATAAGCTGGGAACCCTAATAAACTGGAAACCAACCCCAACTTGTGCAGAGTTTTCCTGTGGCATTGATTTTGCCGGGATTGATTTGTTGACATGTACAGTAATGCTATCGATCATCACGAGGTTTGTCTTTGTTTCGCAACGAGAGATTCTTTCACATAAGACAGGAAACAAGAGATTGGGGTTTGGTTCACTGTGATCGATCCCCTTTCAGAGTAGTGCAGTTCCGTCCACCCCTTGTCACTCTCGGTGATGACAAGATTTGTACCATAACATGATGAGGTCTTACAGAATTCCATTAGAAAAAAAAGAAAACCCACATTGTTTAATCACTACTCTTCTTCCTGTGCTTGTTTTACAAGTGCCAAAGTTTCTTGTCAGGAGTACTGTGCCCGGCAAGACAGTGAGGTGGAATACTTGTAATCAGGCTGCTGGATCCAAATAAACTCTTGCTGCTATGAGAACAAGAATCTTGTGCAGATTAAACTTCCGGCAGTTTCAGGTTTACAGATATGGGGTGTTTTGGGGACCCCGAATTGATTGATTGGCATGTACAGTACAGTAATTCTCAGCTAGTATGACTATGGCTACACATCACGAGGTTTGTTTTTGTTTCGCAACTGAGATTCTTTCACTTGTGAAAATCATAACAAAGATTGGGTTATTTCACTGTGATCGATCGTCACCAGTGCAACCCCTCTTGGAGTAGCTAAGGAGTTCCCATGTCATGCTTGTTGACAAGGTTGTACCTTACATAAGGTCTACAAAATTCCATCAGAAAAAAGAAAACTACTCATGTATTGTTTGATCTCTATTCCTGCTCTACTGTACAAGTGACAAACTTCTTGAGGGGAGTGCTGGGCAAGGACTGGACCTAAGTAACTTTTGCTGCTGGTTCTAATATGGGACCAGGAATGTTGTGCAGATGGAGTTTTGGGTCAAAAATTGCATGTTGATAGGATTGTGGAGCAATTTCTCCTTGTGGTTACTGGAAGTTTGTACTAAGTGGTCGAGTAGTTCTTGAGATTAATGTACAGTACTGGTAAATCTTGGATAGAATGTGTGGATTTCTGGATGTCAAAGCTTCCCGTTCTTCAGAATTCACTTGTTTCAATCAATAAGGGCTCAAGCAGAGGGGAGGAGCTTGCAAGTGTCATCTGACCCAGGTAAGGCTACTTCTGATCTTTGTAGAATGAGTTTTTGATCCAGTGAAATGTTTTTGAAATTTGAAGAAATGGGGCCATATCAGTTGCTCAAGTGCTTCTTCTGGAGGGCAAATTCTTCAAGGCAATCAGCACAACTGAAAATGTGAACTGTTTGTGACATTTTCATTCATGCTTCAAGAGCATATTATGGTCAGAGCTATCACTTGGTTAGAATGTGAATCTGAATCTGCAGTCAGGAGTTTTGTACAAATCGACATTTCAGACACTTGCGGCAGAAAATGTCGATTTCAGTTTCCACTCATGTGTGAAGGTCTCTGGTGGGGGGTGTTCAAATTTATCAAAGTTTTGCAGAGGATTGATGAACATGATGTTTTTTTTCTTTCTTCTCAAGTTTCGGGTTGAATAAAACTATCTGGTATCATACATTGAAGTGCAGAAAATGCAACAAGCCTTTGATTTCATCAAGCATGCTAGCTCACTTCTCCTAGGATATGAAACACGTGATTAGTACAAGATGGTCAGCGAATCCAAATCGAGGTTGTAGCCACTTTCCTCATAATTTTTGGTGCCTATATGCATATCTTCATTATCAAAATGAAGATTCTTGTGCTCATTAAATGGTTATATATAGCTCCCCCCAATTATGTTGACTATCGACTTTGAATATTTATCATATTTTGAGCATGAAATCCAATCTCTTTTAGACACATGTCGTTTTGGTATCCGTTCTTGGGAGCCACACCAAACCACATAATGTACCACTCAAAATATAGTTCTAATGTGAAAAGAGACTGAATAAGGATTGTCTACCTTAGAGAGGTAGGAGCCTCTTACACATGCTTTGTTCACTCAAGTCCACTTTACACGCCCACTTTATACTTGGGCTTTCCACTCGAAAACTTGAACTTTTTACAATGCTTAGATGGTGCCTTCATGGATCCCATGTTGAACAATTATGACAAGCTCTCGATCAAGATCCTAACAAAGGTATTTGGCCTTTTTGTGGGCACTTCCAACTCTAGAGACAATTTTGGCCATTGGATCGGATCAAAAATTGTCTCATCGGACTATCATTTCAAGATTCAGAATTGGAGTTGAGATTAAAGGAGTCAAAGTGAGGATTCTAGGTTTCTTTGGGTGATGAAACATAGGCCCTCTCAATTGTGCTCACAATTGTCATTGTACTACACCCTAAACTCTATAATATCAACCTCCATAATGTCACACACTCTCTAATATCCCGAAACCCTAGGGGACAGATGTTTGTAGTTCAATCTCACTCCTTATTGTCACATTTCTCTTCCTTATACCATGAAATTTGTCATTAATGCAAACCACCAAAGAAGTCAACCCACATCCTCGAATTGCACCATGTGTCAACATGTGGAGTGTCACCTTCTTATTCTTATTCTTCTTCTTCTTCTTATGCCACTTGTTGAATGTTGGTGCATGCTTCCACCACATTGCCCGGGAAGACCAAGTGGAGTGGACCACACTAGTGTAGATGACATGGATGAATTCAAATTGTCCTCACATCTCCTTTGTGTTATTCCATAATGTCACATGCTACACTAATTCTATAGTATCATGCATCCATGTTAACACTACAAAACTCCGTAATATCATGTGCACTTTGGTTGCCACATGTGTGATACTACGGAGTTTAGAGTGCATATGTCTATTTAATGTCTGCTCTACATACAAGCCCCTTCATATATATATATAGCACTCAAATTTCGGTGTCCACATACATATAAGGTAGAAATACCCAAACCGGTTAACCACCCTCTACCTGTGCACTAGACTGCTATCATAATAGTGAAGTGCCATTTCTGAAACCAATCATGGCGAGGCTGCCAAGTCAATGCGTGGACACTTAGTGTAGCCAATGGGAGTCAAGTTTAATGTACTCATGAGTTAATCGGTTTAGGTGATGTTCTGTATGGAAATGCAGATTGCCGTGTTCAGTATAGGGAGAATCTAGTGAACGAGTAGGGGGTTTGACAAATTTCCACTTTGAAAAATTGTAGGATTTTTTGTATAGGGTAGAAAAATGAAACAACTTGCATTCTTCATGAATCCTTCTCGTCTATCTTGGAAAATTATCTCATGATTGTAAGACCATATCTTCAATGCGAATCACCTTGTTTTCATGGTTTATGGTATTTCTACCTTAAGGCCGACACACCTTACCTCATGGAGGTTGTTTAGAAGAGTCGAAAGTTTGGAACACTTGTTTTTGTGGGTCCCAAGCCAACGGGTTTTCAAGCATTCTTGGGCTTGTCATCAATGCTCCCTTGTTTAATATCATTATCCCCTTGATATCTCACTTTGAGCATGGCCACTTTACACTTGCTCAACCTATTGAGAGCTACCAAGAGGATTTTCATCATGAAAGCTTTCAATAAATTGAGCTTTGGATGAAAGCTTGTGAAATCCAAGTATCAAACATTTGAAAATCATTGCAAGTTCAAGCTCCCAACTCAAGCCCTAGTGGAAAGGGGGCACTAGATTTGAATGCTTGTAACAAGCGACGTGCATAAGATATGTGGGTGTTATTCGGTTACTTTTCTTAATCGGACACCTATGTTTGATTGGTATGTGGTTAGGTGAGGATCAAAGAACAAACACCATAAAGATACATTCTCAAAAGAGATTGGACTATGTCTCCACACAATAGTGAAGAAAATTGGGAGGACCTATGAATTCAATATAGAACTTAACAAACATGCACTTCCAATAATCATAAGTAAATCATGGGAGGTCCAAATTTCAACCCGATTAGCTAATGCAGCACAAGTTTTGTTGTGTACATCTAATTGGCAAAATTTGGAGAGCATGAAAAGCAAGCCGATTAACACCCACATACCTAAATTGAACTTATTTGGGGAAGGGATTAACTTATGATTCTGGTCCACAAGGTTTTGTCCATGTAAAGCTTTGGAAGAATGAGTTTTCCTGTGCTTTAATTGCCTCAGGGTATATGCTATGAAATGAAATCGATTTTTAAAGCCTGGGAAGCCCAAAGGCTCATGACTCTATAAGTCCATTAGGATGGTGTCGAACCCGCTAATTCCCATATAAAACCAAAAATGTCCTAGAAATTGTGACATTCGTGCTTGTAATTGATTGCGAGGAGCATATGTTATTATGATATAAATAGAGCCTCCCAAAGGACATGGATATTCATCTATACTAAACATGTTTCTTATGTGCTCCATGTACACTCTAAACTCTGTAGTATTACACATGTAGTATCACACACTTTGTAGTGTTAACATGGATGCGTGATACTAGTGAATTAGTGTAGCATGTGACACTATGGAATAACACAAAGTGCAACATATTAAATGGTGTGGTGTGGTCCACTCCGCTTCGCCTTCCCGGGCAATGTGGCGGATGCATGCACCGACATTCAACAAGTGGCATAAGAAGAATAAGAATAAGAATAAGAAGGTGACACTCCACATATTGACACATGGCGCAATGCAAGGTGTGGGTTGACTTCTTTGGTGGTTTGCATTAATGACAAAATTCGTGATATAAGGGAGAGAAAGGTGACAATAAGGAGTGAGATTTGAACTACAAACATCCGTTCCCTAGGGTTTCGGGATATTAGAGAGTGAGTGACATTATGGAGGTTGATATTACGGAGTTTAGGGTGTATTATCTTCCTAGTGAATTTAGTTGAGAAATGTTCATCTCTTGTTCTGTGGGCCCTCATAATATAACAATGGGATGCTCAAAAAGGTATACAAGGAGACTCAAATTTAGACGGAACTCCTAGCATCCCACTGCTAAGGCCCAAACCACACGAGAGGAAACTTCCATGAACGGCCGTGAGTTGGATGAATAGCAATGGTTCAAATGAGCAAGTGGTTGCCACATGAGAGGAAGTATGGGGAGTGGCAACAATGACTTTTTAGCTTTGGATTTTGCTTTGGGTTTAGGGTTGGGATCTACTTGGCAATAAAGTAGAGTGACATAATGTAGTTCAACACTTCCGGGCACTAGTGCCCGGAATTCCACAGTTTAAGGAGAAAAACAAGGAAAAGGAGACTTTTCAAAAGCAAAGTGCCATGTTGGAGGAAGTTGTGAAACTTCCTCTGGCTCTCGTGTGGCAAGGGCCTTATAGTCAAAGGGCCCACGTCAATGACTGATACTATGAAATACACCTCAATTTAATAAAGAAAAACTGAAAGTTGTCAACATGTAACCATTCGGCTTGGAAACACTCGGATCGGAACCAGTTATGCCCAAAAATCTCCCCGGTCACTGTTTCATACCTACTTCTTGTCGCCTTTCAGCGCTAGATATTAGAAGTCAAGCGACTCAAGTCAGAGAAGGATGGCCGTAATTGAACTAAAGATTTGTTTTTGGGAATATACGTTGATAACTATTTCCACATTCCCCCAAAGTTGTTGACCAATACATTTCTACATAATTTTGAAAGGACGAGCATTTATGTGCTCTCATTAAATGGTGTACACCTAACACAGAATGTCTGCCGCAAATTCCTCAACAACATGTTCAATAATATTGTATGTATACAACAGTAACTCAACATTGACTTCTCGGATGGGGAGTGAGGGGATCGTTGAAAATGAGCATATATACCAGTGCCCGGGAAGTTTTTGGGCATATATAGTCAGTCAAGATCCTAGTGATTCTAAATCCAACCGGTTGCATGTTGACATCTTCCGGTTTTGCTACATTCATTTGAGGTATATTCTATGGATTCCTCTAAAATGATCAGTGATTCTCTTGAAGTCTGCAACTTCAACCGGTTATTTCTCAAGCTCAACCGGTTCATCTGTAAGTAACCGCCGGTCACTTTCTCCCCGAGCACTGGAGCATACCTCTCGTCCATCCGACATAAAAACTCGGTCCCTTTGTTGCCGATTCGGATCAAATGATCTTGAGGAAACGAAGTTGAGGGTCTTTGCAGCTAATCCTGGTGTCAAATCAACTAAGAAAAGTAACCTCTGGGTTGCATACTATTCGAGAGCTTTTATATTTGATGAATGAGAGTTATGCTTGTGTACAATAATTCCCTCTCCATCGGATGGCAGCCAAGTGGTGCGAATATACCAAGTGACATCGTTTCCGAAAATTCTTATGTGAAGCATAACTTGGGTTGTGCTATTCCAACACTCTCAATTATCATGTTCCCACAAGGACTTGTTATTGTCACCAAGTTCCAAAGTACAAGCAAATTTTTATGCCTACAAATGCTCCCCCTCCCCTCGTCCCAATCCATGCCTTCAATAGCTCTCAGGGTGTTTCCATGAGAGAGGTGAGAATTTGTGCAATGTTCATTTTCTTGTCAAGTTTCTCCGTTCACACAATAGGGTCCATCACCTTTTTATTTAACTTCTAAGCTATGCTCCAATCGAAACATTTCATGGGTGACTTTGGGTGACGAACCTCATAGATGGGGACCTTCGTATCCAAAGGGAGTGGGGAGTGGAAAAGTTGTAAGGTTGTAACCAAGGCCACCCTAACCTCAACCCCAACCTCAACACCTCAATATAGGTTGGGGACGGCCACATACCCCACCCCAACCCCACCCCTAACCTCAACTGCAACCTCAATAGTCCAACATCACAATATGAGGCTTTATATTCAAGCTGGAGGGGGCTATTCAAGCCAACCTCAATCTAGTTCATTCCATTCGAGGTATTGAGGTTAGGGTTGATGTTGGGGTGGGAATGCGGCCTTTCCCCAATCTATATTATCATCCGATATTATGGTATTGAGGTTGGGATGGCCTTGCTCTAAGTCTTTAATGAACCCTCAATGACCACACTCTCAACAATGGAGCCAAAAGAGTACTTTGGAACATGGTCTCCACTCCGCTCCATGGATTTTGACCTACATGGTGGAAAACAAATTCTGTATGCGTGACCCCTTTGTCCCCCATTTGTTAGGTACCTGTTGGAACTTGATCAATCAACACTTTAGTAGATGGTGGTAAAACCCTCACTTTAAGTATTGGGTGCATCTACTACTGTTATATTGTTAAAGTTTTAGATGTCACTCGCCAGCATGGAGAAGGAAATTCCAATGCATTCAACTTGTATGCCTTGTATTCCATGTGAAAATCTAAAAGGGGTTCAAAATTCCATTGGTAGATGATCCAAAACTAACATGGACATCCTCAAAATGGATTAGTGCTTTTAGTGCAATATTTTAGGGCATTGATTTTGGGTGGGTGTTGGTTTTAGCATGCTCTACGTTAAAATGATTGTAGAATCATTTCCCTACTCACTACAGACAACCATCTACAAGTTATTCAACCTCACTTGCAAAATGCAACCCACCCACCCCCCCCAGGGGGGGGGGAGGGTTTACATGGTTACATGAACCAATAACCAATATTTGAAAAATTCTTTCCCAATCTCCGCCCCATATTGAAAATACCCAATCTTATTGGTTTTGTGTCTTATTGAAAAAAACCAATATCATAGAGGGCTCTCTATTCCGACTCAAAATAATGATTTTCCCTCAAAATTTGCCATGTGTCATGCTCACATTCACCATGACCCACTTGTATCCCACAAGGAAATACAAATATAAAGATGAAATAGGAAGCCGTCTACGGTAATTCTGTGAGGTTCAATTCACCGCTGCATAAAGAGATGGGCCTGAACTTATTCAGTTATAGAGTTTCCAAACTCCTTGAGGCTTGCAGTATCCTTGCATTCATTTTGGGTCTTGCACTTGAAGCAAGTGATTTTTAAGGACAGAGATTTAAGGTGATGCACAGAACTTGGGAACACTGATTTAGGGCCACTTCACACACGAGCCAAGAGCCGTGACCATGAAATTGTGAGAGCCCAAAAGAAAGTGTCCAAAGGCCATCCCTCCAAAATCATGTAGTGTGGTCACAGATCCCCGAGTGTAGTGTGAAGCTATATGTGACCGGGCTCTCAACCAAATGCTATTTCAATGGTTGTGAGCATTTGGAGTGCCATGGTCTCCCGGTTTTGTGTTAGGCTACCTCCAAGAAGTGGTTTTTGAAAATAGTCCAAGTGACCATGAAACATGATCCATTGGATGCCATGTAGAAATCCATGTAGACTTTACATCCATCTTGCATTCACATACTCCGTTGGCCCCTCAAACGTAGTGTGAAGCGAACTTGGACCGGCTCTGCCTTTTCCACCAATGAGAGTGCTTGAAGTGTAATAGTCACGGGCTCTCAGTCTCGTGTGTGAAGTGGCCCTTAATGAAAGTTCAGAACCATTATTGAGCATGCCTTCAATTCCTGTGAAAAAAAATTGCACGGCCTCTGTCGAGAATCAAAGCGAGGCCAGTGACAGTCCTCCAAATTCCGTACTTACAAAACTAAATATTGTATTGAGTGTCATATGGTATTTTACGTCAATGTGGTAACTTTTCTTAATGACACTTTCTTATAAATGAAGTTTTACAAGTACTGTCATCCCGACTTAATTTTAGTTCATCCACTTTTGGTTTGGTATACCGTACTTGGACGTCAGGGTCAACATCTCATGCCGAATAATTAATTAAAGTGGAGAAAGTGGGTTAGGCATGGTAAAAATAAATTAATAAAAATTTCAACAATTTCAAAAAATATTTGTAAAAGATTCAACGCTTTAATACAAAGCTAGTTCACAATAATGAAAGATTTCTTCTTCTTTTTCACCCTTTTGTGGCGGCCTTGGTGTGTTTAACCTAATTGAATGCCCTAATCTCAATTAGTGGTCCTTTGTATGTGTTACTTTTGGATCCTAAAACACCACTGCAACCTCTGGGTTTGCCATGATTTTGGCCACAAGCTCTTTAGGGTTTAATTCAATTTGCTCTGCAAACAACAGAAAATTCGGGCTCATAATGTCCGGTTTTTAAAAAAAAATTGCACAAACTAGTTATGATGCTACGATATGCAATATTTTGGGATTTTACTACATGAAGTTGGCTCAATTTTGTAATATTCGGCATGCTCTTCAATGAATAACTTTTCTTTTCAACTCTCTTCTCCAATAATTTCCGATTTTTTTCAACTTCTATTTTTTTATTTAATTTTTGCCGACCTTGACGGCCGAGTACGGTATTCTGCATCCTAGTTACTATTGCTGCAATGAATCATTGTCATGGATGATTGAATTCCAATGAGTAATCAGTTAACAAGTGATAGTAATTGCAACGAATGTTGTGAAATCTAGAATGCCCAAATTGTTTCTTTACAAGGAATGACAAATAATGTGAGGTTCACATTTAGTGTTGGTAACACTACACGAGCGATTTACAACTAGTGTCGAGCACGACAAATAGAATTGGTGACACTAAATACAAAAATTTAGTGTACTAAACCAATCCTATTACTTAGGAGGTACAAGTACTTAACTCTTAAATGGGACCTAGCTTGTAGGGGCTCAATGTACGACCTATACCTATCTATACACAACTTCCTATGAGCCTCACCATTGACCAAGCCTTAAAATCAACTAAAAAATCTTTATGGGTTTGGATATTTATTTAGAAATAACCTAATTTTAATGAGAAAAGAAAATATTCTCGTATGTGACAATGATGATCAAGATACTCAATACTTGTGCATTTGCATCCAAGGACAATGGCGTTCTATATATGAACTCAAACATTCAACCTATTTTAAGTTGGAAATGTGTTTGAAGAATGAGTTAATTTTAGACACTATCATTTTTGACACATTTAACGAAAAATTGGAAGTTTGTAGTTCAAATACACATTTTTTTTAAAATTTTGCATGGAGAGGTCCATATTGGATCAATTTGAACACTTAATATCATGCCCACACTAGGGCCAATTGTTGCTCCTTAGTAGCAGAAGGAGTCCCTCTTGATGTGGAAAGTTCTTCTCTTTCAAAAATTTACTACTCCCAGTAAGGTTTTTCATTCTACTCACAATAACCTGACTAGGTGTAATGTACTAGAGTTTTGCATGTTCACTTCATTGCATACAAGACAAAAACTACTACAAAAATGGATTGCACTATTTTGGGGAAATTGTTGGTCCTAGTGTGCACATGGTAGCAAAGATTAATGCATTGTTACTCGGACTTCCATGCATTGAGAAAGCAAAGAATATTCTGCGCTATTCCTCAAAAATGGTCTAATTTTTTCCGTGAAGATAGAAATTTGAATTGGTCTTTTTGCAAGATGTACGCAACAATGAACAGGGAGAACCAACTGCTAGTTACATATGAACCGGTTGAGTCTGAGTCTGATAGATAACCAGTTGAAATTCAAGACTTCAGGAAAATCACCCATCATTTTAGAGGAATCTATGGAATATACATCAATTTAATAAAGAAAAACTGAAAGATCACAACATGTAACCGGTTGGACTTGGAAACATTAGGATTTTGACCAATTATGCCCAGAAATCTCCGCGGGCACAGATACGCAAACAGTACGCCAGACATCTCATTAGAAACGTGTCTGCAATGACTTCAATGAGTAAATGCGAGTAATAATAAATGTGAACACCACCTCAGGGTCTCAAGCATCAAGGGTCAAGGGCATGGATATCTATTGATAGTCATTGGTTTCTGTGCACTTTGTACATGTTCATAATTCCATCATCTTAGACAGTCTTGGAAAAAATTGACATTTGAAAATTGCCGCTCAATCATAGATTGCACGTGAATTGTTCAAATTTTCAAAGGTTTCATGCTCAACAATGTTTCAGCATTGTTTAAAAAATGTCACCAAATTTCACGACTTACAACCAATTTCAGCATCCCCATAGACTATGCCCATTGTCAACAATCCTTCCCTTTGATCAGTCATGATCATGTCTTGGAAAGAATTGACATTTGAAAATTGCCGCTCAATCATAGATTGCACGTGAATCGTTCAAATTTTGAAAGGTTTCATGCTCAACAATGTTTCAGCATTGTTTAAAAAATGTCACCAAATTTCACGACTCACAACCAATTCCAGCATCCCCATAGACTATGCCCATTGTCAACAATCCTCCCCTTTGAGCTCCTATACACCTTTTGAGAGTATTTCATTTATTGGAGGACAAGCAATTTGTCTGTGGAGGCCGCAGGGACACACATTTCGAGGGATAGACAGCAAAGGTCAGAATCCCATCACTTACGGTATTTGTCATTGTTGTGAATGGCAAAAATAGTACATATCACAGATTTCTGAAGGTTGCCGTGAATCGAGGGAGTGGAATTCAAGCGACAGCATCCAAGCGAGGCTCGAAGGAAATACCGTCGAGAAGACCATCTCGCATGCGTTCCTCGGGTAGTGAGCACCGTGGCAGGCGTCTCCACAATTTCTTTGACAAATCGTACAACAAAACCAGCCGGTCGCGCAAACCCCCGGTGATGTAGAGCATCACGAGGTCGCTGTAGCCTGTGCAGCTGAAGGACGCTCCGTCCCTCAAAAACTCCTCGCACAACATCGTTGGCATCGAGTCCACCTGAGGTGCGTGACAATAGAAATTAATCACCACACCTCAGATTATTGGAGACTATGTACTCCTATCACAGTGGTTGCAATCATGTGGAGTTGGTAATGTAGAGATCATACACAGTAATATGGGTAAGATGATTGGGAGGTAAACTAACATTACAGGTGTGGTTAAATCCTGGAATTGGATTCATAGATATCAGTACCCCAACTCAGATTACCGAGACAATGCATCTTATCACAGTGGTTGGAATCATCTCGAGTCAGTAATGTAGTGAGTATATGCAATAATGAGTATAGGATAATCCAAAGGTACACAACAATACATGTGCCTTAGGATTAAATTAATGTTACCAGTACCTCCACCTCAGATTACCAAGACGAAGTATTCCATCATAATGTTTTGCAGTCGTCTTGAGTCAGTAATGTAGTGATCATATAAAACAATATGTATGAGATGTTCTGTGAAGGTAATCCACAATATAGGTGTGACTGAACCCTAGAATTGGAGTGATATTATCATTTCCTCCACCTCAAATTTTTGAGACATTGTATGCCATCACAGACGTGGTTGCAAGCATCTCGAGTCAGTAATGTAGCGATCATAAGCAATAATATATATGAGATGACAACAATACAGGTGCGGTTAAACCCTAGAAAATGGATTGAAATTGTCAGTACCTCCACCTCACATTACCGGGACAATATCTTATCACAATGCTGCAATCATTTTGAGTCAGTAATGTAGTGATGATATGCAAATAGCATGTATGAAATGATCCGAAGGTAAACAACAATACATGTGCGGGTTAACCCTAGATTTGGATTGATGCCACGAGTACTGACCTCCACCCATTCTAATTTGGTTCTTTCAAGCTGAAGAATACATATCCTTTTCGTAATGTCATTCTTCAACTGCCCGCCGATGGTGAAAATGCGGCCCTGGCATTCCACGAGAGCGTGGTAGTCGAAGGCGTGGGGCATCGGCGCTTGGATTTGGCTCCAGACGCCTTGCTCCATGTCGTAAGCTACCAAACCATCAAACTGGAAGCGCCGGGAATACAGAAACCCATTGCACAATATGCCGTGGTGCCATCTGTAAAAGCCAGGGGGAAGAATGCAGGTCTTTTTCCAGCAATCGGTGGCTGAATCGTACACCTGGTAACATCTCAAGTTTCACCAATTCACTACAGATTCTTCCCAACATAACTTCGAAATTCAAGAAACACAAGCCTGTACAGAACCTCACGCTTTCAGACAGAACCCTAATGCAGTTTCTTGATTCTGGTTAATTTCAAGCTTTTATGCACTTGATTGATGAGATACAGTCGGTTAAACCCTAGTATTGGATTGGCATTACCTGTACCTCCGCCTCAGATACAGAAACAAAGCATTTCATCACAGTGTTTGCAGTCATCTTGAGTCAGTAATGTAGCGATCATATGCAATAACATCATGTATGAGATGATCCGGAGAGGTACAACAAGAATACAGGTGGGGTAAAACCCTAGAATTGGATTAATTTGATCAGTCCCTCTACCTCAGATTACCAAGACAGTGTATCTTATCACAATGGTTGCAATTATCTCAAGTCAGTAATGTTGTGATCATATGCAATAACATGTGTGAGATAATCCGAATGTTGTTAATCCGAAGGCTATCAATCCAAGAGCTGATGATTTTTCCTTACTGAGATATGCTCAAAACAATGTGGAGTGGTTTCCTACACTGAATGAAAGAGTGCCGACATCATTTTGGTTGCACACCTCATAAATCTCACAGTTGCCGGCCACCAGGACTTTGTAGGATTTGGTGTCTCTGTCCACAACCATTCCCACGGTGTAGAGGCGAAACGGGGGGTTAAGCATGGGAGGAAGCTCCCGCCATGCCTTCGTCAAAGGGTTACACACCACAAAGGTTTTCCAACCATCGGCATAGCATCCGAAACACACCAACCCTCCAGCGGCAGCTGCAGGGAAGAATGTCTCGTTCTGCGGGAGAGAAGGGAATGGAATGTGATGCCATTTGTTCAAGATGGGGTCGAATGTCGATCCGTCTCGGTAGTCATCATCTGTGAACATGAGGAACCATGGGCCTTGCGTGGGAGCCTCTGCGTATGCTTGAAGAAAGACAGGGGAGTAGAGCAGGTTATGCCAGCTTTTGCAAACACATCGGAACTTGAAGAAGATTGCCACCGGTAGCCGAGTGAGCACTCTTTCGATGAGATGGTCTGGCAGGTTGCTCCATAGTGAGGGTTTCAATTCAACATGAGAGGTTTGGTTTTGGACTGGATCCTCTTTCTCGCAGTCCACCACCTTGGCCATCTCCATTGCCCTTGCCTTCGCCCTTGTCATCGCCATGAATGCACTAGGGTAAGGCGCCTGGGCACTAACTTTCATACTTTGTAATTCTTGGAGCTGGAGTGATCCTCAACTTTCCACCTCGGGTGCTTCCGCATGAAGTGCATCCAATCAAGACACTCTTCAACATTCGGTGTAATTCCGCAGGATTGACATAGGCAGAAATAAAGCAATGCGAGTGGACTCCTTGCGCACAGGTTATTAATCCACCAGGATTAGCGGTGGCACTAATTCTCATAGTTTGCAATTCTTGGAGCTGGAGTGATGATCCTCTTCTTGTCACGTGGGGTGGTTCCGCATGAAGTGCATCCAATCAAAATACTCTTCAACTTTGGGTGCAAGACCATATGATTGACAGAGGCAGAAATAGAGCAATGCGAGTGGACTTCTTGGACACAGGTCAAGAAACGCCCTGTACGAGGAGCAGACCATCTAAACAGATGAATGTGATGAATATCAAAAGAATGCTAATAATAACAGGGTTCAGGATGATAAGAGGAGGAGGATGCAGACGGTGAGAAGCGCACAAGAGGCAACCCTAGAGTACTGAGCACTCCAGAACCGGGACATGGCCGGGATGTCCACTGACATCACATCCATGAGCAGAGATGTCGCCAATGACAAGAGAGACAACGAAATGGACATGAAGAGTGTCCAAATCAAGAGGACTGGCTCGTGGAGTCGGTACAATGAGATCAAACATGGTGGCTGCAAACTGATCACCGGGTGGCGTCTCTCGAATACAAGTGCAGGATGATCCACCTCATAATTCCAGTCAGTGTGTGCCATCATGAGTCCCAGCTGATCATGCAGGTGATCGAGTTGCCGAGGTTAAGCATTCACAAGATGAATTTCTGTAATCTCATAAACCGATCGTGCAATCATGGTTTTGCATACTGCTCATGTTCATTCACAATTAAACTTGACTTATACAACAATCTGCGTCTCCAGACCGAAAATTCCCAAGGATCCCGAATAAACTTTAACTACACAACAATCTGGAGAAATTCCATTGTTGATCCTGATGCATGGCCAGACTCATACAGTAGTGATCACAGCTTCCGCAGTCACAGATCATTCCATCGTTTCCTCACATCATCAACATTCTGCGCGCATCCCCTACAGAATCCTGCAATCTCTCGAGAAATAATCAACCTGGAGACTCCGGATCAGGTAAAGCATGAATACATGTGATGAGAAATTCTGTGAGCTAACAACCTGACGATGGGTCTGATCAGGAAGAGTTGATAGATTCGGTGGTTGCACAGTGGAAATTCAGGAACTTTGACTAGCATCTAAAAAATCTGTGTCTGCTGCATCAATATGGGCAGAGCACTGACGTAGAGAGATCAGCTTCCACAACGTTCAGATTTTTCTTCTGACGAAATGGCTTACTTGCAACATTGAATTAGTAGCTCTGATCCAATCTGTTGAGGGGTGGAGGGAGATTGATTATGAAGATAGTGGCCCTGATTGTGATGTTGATTGATTGGATTAGATCAGCGTGGGATTGTTATGTAATGTTAATGTTATGACTGTTGGCCACTCCTTGGCCAATGCACGCATGGATCAGAAGAGTCGATGAGAAGAGGGGAGACGTGGCTGTTTGAAGGATAAGGAAGGCAACCTTTAAGCTTCTGTATCTCCACTCATTGCTCGCCATGCCGTTTCCCATGGATGCTTCACCACTCCACTACTCACTTGAGTAAGTGGGCGTAATTTGGTTACATAACTTGTCTAAAATGGACACCGATATTTGAGTGGTGCGCGGTTAGGTGTGGATCTAAGAACATACACCTAAAATACATGTGTTTAATAGAGATTGAACTACATCTTCAAATTTCGTTAATGTTCTAGACTTAAAAGTGAAAATAATCAAGCTCGGGTGGGGGGGGGAGGTGAGTTTCCATGTCTGTTGTTGATCCACTGGATTCTAGATGATAGTGGGTTGGACGTCTTATCAGGAAGATAAAAAAAAGCAACTCACCAACCACATTTTGGTTGCCTACTAGACTTCCATGTGTGTCCACTAAACACTTAAAGTAAAATGGTTGGTTGGCTTATACAAACTCTACCCGATATTTCATATATTTTTGTCTTTATTCCCACCAGAGTTTGGTGGGCAGGTAGCATACATGGAAACTCACCCTTACGTGACCAAGTTATGGCACTCTGGCTATCTTTTTTAGGCATTTATATCAATTTGGGGGCGGTTTTCAACGATTGACCTTGGTTTCTTCATCCACATTCTCAGGTCAATCAAAATTTAGAGTTTGTAATTTGGAGGTATAATTCATAATCATGTGATCCAGTGTGAGATGGGGGCAGTGGAATTGATGTGATGTTTTTTGGAGAAACAAAATTGCTATTGGTTGTGGGTTCATTCAATCGTGTGAATGGTGGAGAGGAAGCATTGCTTGTGGACGACACTTGGACTGACATTTGGATAGTTGCCCATAGTGGGTAGGGGACAATGACAACCAAATATTCTAGTCATTGCTCCATTGTTGCAATATTTATTAGAGACTTAAGAAATGAAAGGTAGTTGTGTGCACACATGTTTTCTCATCAAGAGCTAAAGTTTCTTTGTGCACTAATGCAAATTTGCACTTGAGCCAAGTGCCACTAGGGAATACCTCACATTTGCCATGAATTTGAGTTTGTTGGCCCTACCCTGCTCAAGGATTCCCTTGGTGCAGGGTGGGATTTACTACCCGCCTTGCGATGGGTGGGCTCTTGGTTTTTCCATCAAGTAGAGAGAAGATTTCACAGTCGCCAACCCCTCCATTCGAATTTGGGTACCTCTCCACTATCATCCAGTAGTTTAGGGTCATCTCGGACCCAATCATGCATTATATATGGTGTACAACTACAGTGTAAAGAGTCTCTTTGGTAGTGATTGTGGACAGGTGTTGTTTAGAAGGCGAATGAACCTCTCACTTTGTTGTGATGGGCTAGAGCAAGGAAGCCAACCGGTTACAAATCAACCAATAGAAATGAAAAACAATTAAAATAAAATTGGATCAAACTTTGAAACTTTAGGCAGAAAAATTAATCATCTTAAAATACTGTTCAAATGAAAATCGTAGTCTTCTTGAAGCATAACTGATAAACTACCATAGGTTGATAGCCAGTCCGACACAAAATAATTCTAAAAATAAATGTTGAATTACTTTGAAAATGATAAACATAATTTGTTAAAATTATTTTAAGTTGTCTTACACTTTTTTAGTGGAATATGGTAACTTCTCACACTGCACAAGCTTATGTAGTGTTAATAATCCATTGTAGGTTAATACATAGAGGAGGGGTTCACATTATATTCCATGTCATCCTCAGTCACCGCAAAGAATATGGATTAACATGAAACTGCAAGACTGTGTACTAAGAGCTTGGTCTATGTCCTTAATAAATTTTTGGACCTCAATTCCACATAGAAGATGCACTTATTTGGACCCATGTCCAACTAGAGAAGTTGGTACATGAAACAAAGTACTACGTCCAAGAGTAACTTTGTGATTTGAAAATTTCGTGCAAAAGATATGAACAAATTTTAGCAAGCATTTTCAACTGGCGAGGAGGTTTGAAGAGAAATGTGTTTAGAACATATTTTCGTAGCTTGATTGTGCTAAGATGAAAACTTTTCATTAGCGTTGTCTTAAACTAAGAAAACATAGACAATCACTTAACATTATTCATTTGAGTTGTACATTGGGTGGGACCGAGAATAAGCCAAATTCTATTTCGAATTATACTATGTTTATTCTCATAGCAGAGCACTACATTGGCATATTTAGGTTAAAAAACTCGGGTGAAGCAGTGTATTGATACTATTAGAACGAGATAGCTGATAGTAGCTGAATAACGTTATGCAACCCATTAAAGAAAAAACGGACTCTCGAAGTGCCCCTTCAAGTTGACGCGCACACCTAATTCAAGGAGTAGGTAATGTACATTTTTGGGTGTGTGTGGGAGGTCACTACACTGTTTTTTGCATTTAGTGTTGTCAACAGTAATTACGAACCACAACACTAAATGCCAGTGATGCCCTTAATGTTTACATCTCCACAATTAGTGTTATAATATTTTTATGTTTTGTGTTTTGTTGCCGCATGGTTGCACCACCACCATCTCTACCACCACTACTTGAACACTATTTGTCAAGTGTTTGGTAGATAATGTTGCAGGTAAATGAATAGTAACAACATTAAATGCCACACAACACTAAATGCAAAAAACAGTGTACCTTGTATGGTTTTACCCCATGGTAAATGCATGTGGGGGTATGATGAATGAAGCTTGGCCAATGGAACCACACATGTGGTGCACTTGGCGAATACATTGACATGTAGGTGGTGTAGGGTAGGGCCAACAGGCTCAAATTCACGTTGGATTGCCCGAAATTGGTTATTTATTTATTTAACTTTATTAGGTGTTGCATATAGACTATATCAAAATTTAAGATCCGTCATTGTTCTTGTGGACAAGAGATGTGCCCAAAAATATACAACTCACACATTTTTTGCAGACATAATTATGATTACTTAAGAACTTTCCGGACACTAATTCCGCCGGTTGTATTGGTGGTGCCAACCATGCATAACCAATTTCTATACCTAATTGTCAACTATGTGCCAAAAGGAATATTGTATGTTAGAAACGTACAATATCAAATTCTTAGTCTAATTGCCCAAAAACCCTATTTTTACTTGAATCTTGGGTTTTGGATCCCAGCTCACTCATTGTGTTACACAATTGTTTTTTTTTTTGGCACAAATTGAAAATTCAATTGCAAGAGAGTAACCAAAATTGTGTTACACAATGTTGGTGACTGGAATAATATCACAATTACCCAATGTATGTATGTCTATTATATACATGAATGAGATGGAAGTGCCCAATTCAACCAATACTCCAATTCCAACACCTACTTTTCCTCTAAGTTGGACAACTACCCTGGCGGGTGGACTCTTCATTGGAAACCTAAATGACGGATTTGGGCGAACCAACCCATACACTCGTTCCTTGTTGGATGCCTAAAAACCCTTGCCTCCAAGGAACCAGTGTATGGGTTGTTTCGCTCCAGCCCTAAATGACGTGCATGGGTCATTATGAAATTAAACCACCTATATATGAGAGTTTTATAGAGTAAAACACATGTATACATACTAACGTCATGCTAGAAAGTGGACTCATGTATTTATACTAAGTTTTCAATCTAATGTGATAAATGCCTCCACTACATATACAAAATACAAATCATATATTAAATAGGCCTTTACTACACATTAAATTCACTTTAACCTTTCCAATGAGGAAGTCATTGAACATTTTTTCCATCCATAGCATGTAACTCAATGAATGTATCAAACAAACAAAGACAATAGCACAATAAAGTTAGCCGCAATCCGGAGAGCAAAACTCCAGGAAACCCATGAGCACTCCCAAAGCCTCTAGTTTGTCAAAAACCTAGAATCCAAATGCAAACCCTAACAAGAATGGACAAGAACTATGACCATATGACAACAATGGATGAAAACATGAAGTGAATGAAACTAACACATTTGTTGTCAATTTTTGCTCTAAACCTTACAACCCGGCCGGGGATTCGTGGCACTCAAGTAAAATCATCCATGCGGATGAAAAATGAAAGAATCATCTAAATGATTATTTTTAGGCAATTTGATTCCGGAAATAGAGTCAAAGGCCCCGAATTAGTCTAGTGATGTCACATTCAAATGAATCAGCCCTCAACCCCATAGGGGGGCTTTTTTTATTGGAGCCACTTCATCCATGATATCTTGGATGGATGTTCCTTAGTGAGTGCCACGAATCCCCAGCCTTACAACCCCCTTTTGTACATCCACCCTTACTTCAAAAATAAGTAATAGCCATTCTAGATGTACACACTAGCGATAAATAACATCTCTCCCTTATGTATACAGTGTACGCTAATGCCTCAAATAATACCCCTTCTTACACTCACGTTAATTCAAACATGGTACAAAGAGTCCAACCCCTGAAACAACTACATATTTCATCAAAACATTGATTATACTAATCTAAGCACTAAAAATGCCACTCATTAATTGAAGGAGACATAATGTCAATAATTAAAATTGCTCATTTGGGGGGGGGCCGCGGTGCAAAATGAAGTTTGTGACTTTGACATTTTTATAGAAACTAGATATGCTTTGTTTCATGTGATCTTAACAGTGCTCATAACATAATTGTTCAACAAAAATAGAATGCTAGAAAATATGTGTGGGTGAAGTAAGGGAAGTACACTACACTAAATATTGTATTTAGTGTCACTTGCTATTTGAAATTACACAAGGCTATATCTATTTACTGTATATCTCATATTTTACCAACAAATCTCAAATTGGTCGTTTGGACCTTATGGAACACTTAAAAAAATTACTTGGTAAAAAAACAAATTAATGGTAAAAAGACATATCACTGTGTTAGTGACACTAAATAGTGCTCAAAGTGTCCGCAATAGGCGCTTCTACCTTAACATACATATATATGTGTAAACATTCTTGGACCACCTACCATTATTAGTTCACCCGCCCCCGAATAAACCCTCACATACTATTTGAAAAAATCATTTTTTTTTCCATTCACGTGCCTTGAATTGATGCTCTAGAATACATAGAATACTTAAGATACCGATGATGTAACTTCATAAACGTTATTAAGCAATGTGTATCCGTACATGTGGGCCCTAAGAACATAGCGGCCATGGGATGCCCGAACCTAGTCCAAATATGAGTCTCCTTGCACTAGGTTGGGACATCCCATGATTATATTCTCAGGCCCCACAGGAACGAACGCACACTGCTTAATAAGGTTACGTTGTATGGGCGCCCATAAGTGAAACCCCATGTTGAAAGTGACTCACATGGCACATATTGTCTCCTAAGAGAATGTTTGACTTTGAGACCATGCAATGTGAGGAGCAAATGAGATTAGCTTAGGGTACCCAATTAGTCACATGTTAAATGCCTCCAAAGTTCCTTCTCCACATATACTATGTCAATTTGGTTGTAGTGCCAACATATATAGCACGTGATTAGGTCCCAAGAGCATCCCTTGACCATGGTAAGGGGGCTTGAGCCCAGGCGGGACCTCATGGATCCCAAACCAAGCCCTTAGCCATCAACTCCACTCACATCACATGTGCATATAACTATAGTAATATGAAATATGATTAATGGGTAAAGGAGTTATTCACCTACTTATTGCACATATTTACTTCACATAGTTAATGTATATAGTTACTGCACAATTACTACATAGAGTTACTATATATTTTGCAAACTCTTGTAGGTTGCATACGAATTTACTTTTGAAAATAAGTTTGTAGACTCTTTATAGATTTTTAGATCTATAGATTTTTTGAAAATTTATTAAATTTAATTAACTTGCCTAAAAGGCCCATTTCTTAAAATACTTTGCGAATTTTTGTACGTTGCGTCGTTGCCTATGAATTTTGTATTTTCTTGACGCAAAATTGTAGACTCTTTAGCCTTTACCGGATCTATACATAATTTTTAGAATTTTTTCAAGCTACCTAACATCTTGAAAGTTTGTCTTAGGCTTTTAGTTCTCATTACTAGCTTAGGCTCTGCGAATCTGCCATGATCAACAAGGAGCTTACAAAGTGACCATTTCTATGCACGAGTGGGCAAATCTTTTTATGACTTAGCATGGTGGGTTCAAACACACACATGCAATTGACTCAGTGGTCCTTCGGTGTAAAAGTGACCATTCAGCAAATGGCTACGTCATGATATTGGCTACAAAGTGACCATTGTGACACATGCAAGTGTGTGGTAGTACCCGCAATCCTAGTAATGATTGCTTGTCTTGGGAGGCGGTTCTATGTGTTGCCCAAATGTGGGAGCCATTATTTGTCACATATGATGCCAAATTTAGGTGGCATATTTTCCCCCTTAGAACAGGGTGACGGTTGTGCACGACTTGACCACCATATGGATTTGGAAAAAAATTGAGTGCTTGCTCCATGAAAAAGGGGAAATGTCCCAAAATGACCTCATGTGGCCCCTCCAACTGTGAGGATGACAAGCTTCATCTAAAGTTTCTCCAAAAACCCCAAATTTTTGGGAGTACACTATTTTATCTAATTAGTGTGGGCCACACTAATTCCCAAATACCCACACTTTTTAAATATATAATTTAAAGTGGCCCACAATAATTTTCATTGTGAAAAATTAGTGTGGGTTTTTTGTCTAAATATTTGGATGAAATTTGAAGGCAAGGCAAGTAATATAAAATTGATATGGGCCACACTAATCTCCAACCCACATGAAGTTCCCGCCCACAATGTAGCTCATTTGTCGTCCACATAACAAATTATGGCAAAGTTTCCAACTTTCTAAAATTTGTGGCATGACCAAAATGGTCATGAAATAAACAAATCAATCAAATTTTCTCTAGTTGCTCCTCGGATAAAGGCCTTGTTCATATGTCAATTTGGCCTAGCAAATGTGGTCCAATTGGCTTCAAATTTTCTCAGAAAGAGTATATGGTAGTCTAGTTTACATCCATACAGTTGGATTTCAAGAAACAAAGTCTATGTTGCTACATAACACAAATTTTCGGCATTGGTGCTGGAAATGCCTTAAAATGGAATGTGAAGGCTTGAGCGTTTAGGGGTTACGGGTTATGGGTTATGGGTCAACTGCATGTTGAAGTGAAACATCATGTTTCTCCAAATCGTGGGGCTTGACTTCATAATTAAGCTTTGTAAACTCTAAACATTGTGGTATAATGGGCAATTCACATGGGGTCCCAAGTCTCACTCATGTCACCAAGTCCAACATGGAGGCAAAGTCCCAACTTTTGGGCCTCAAAAAACCATTAAAATTTGGTTTATATGCATTAAAGTCGATTCTTGATTATTTCATGCAAAAAATCTCAGGGCTTGTGTTGAGGATTGGATCTAGCTTTTTGCTTGACCCAACTCTCAACACAAAAGTCCGAAGCCTCACCTCCAAAAGTGTTGCTATGTAGGTATCCATGTCATACTCGGGACTTAGGACTTGGGACCCATGTGAAGTGATAGGTTCCAACTTTCATGCTCTCGACAACTAAGATTGCACATATTGACCTCAAGTAACTTCGGACTTAGGACCTGGGACCCGTGTGAACCAACCCTAAGTAGTTCAAACATTTTCATGTTGTTCGATTATCTACTTCCGAAGCTTTTGTTTTGTTTTTTCTGAGACAGAAGGCCGACAGGCTAACGCCAAAGCATAGGAGGCAGTTGACCACCTGGCAAGTTTTCCGTCATGTAGAGAGGAGATTTCACAACCGGGATTCGAACCGCCAACCTCTTCCTTGATATTTGGGTATCCCTCCACCATCATCCGGTAGTTTAGGGTCGTCTCGGACCTACTTCCGAAGCTTTTGGATTCATCTTCAAGTTGGACAAGGTGTGTGGCTCTAGTGTGGGCACTTCAAACTTCAAATTCAAATTTGATCGTTGGATTAAATAATGGAATTTCTCATTTAGTGTACAATTGTGAATAATAATCATTGTTATTTCATGTTTTAAAATTGGGAGATGAGATGCAAAAGATATAGGAGGTCAAAGTTAAGATTTTGTTTCTCTTTGAGTGATCATATAAACCCTCCCAACTTTGTTCAAAATCAAACTTAGAAGAACTAATAAATTTTGAGCACATTGTTAATCTTATCGTCACATGTGTCTATTTGATGTATGTTCTTGGTGTCTACAACCTTGCCAAATAGGTGCCACATACTTTATCTTTAACATTTCTCCCGAGGTGGTTGTACTTTGGTTCCTTTCTTGCAATTTATTTTTTCAATTTGTGCCAAAAAAAGATACTTTATCTTTAACATGGCTCAAAAGGTAGTCAATGTCCAACTAATGATTGCAAAGGAGACATTACACCAATACCTTCTCACTTCAAATTGTCAAAATAAGACTAAACTTAGAGTCTAAAGAGATTTGGAACATAAATTCGGTCGAGATCCAAGTGTTGCCAAGTCCAACCGTTTAAATGTTGATATAGTTCAATTTTCCTTTATTGGCTCTACCTAGTGGGATAGACCTAGTGGTGGTCTCTGAAATGGGCCAAGGTTTTGCAACCAATTAGCACTAGTCATGTATGTGATGTGATTTGGAAGTGTTAGTGTCAACAACTCATTCTTCAAGTGGAGTCCAATTGCAAGTAATTGATGATTTCAAGTGGTCTCTAAGATGAGCCAAAGTTTTGCCTTGGTCAGATAGCCAACCATAACCAAACATGCGTGTAGGATAATATTAGGGCATAGCACTCTTGACACTACATTGTTTTGTGTAATTAGTGTGGGCCACACTAATTCCCAATTACCCACACTATTTTTTTATTATAATTTGAAGTGGTCCACTATAATTTATAGTGTGAAAAATTAATGTGGGTTTTTTCATTGGCATGTTTGGATGAAAATTTAAGTTTCCATCAAATTGTATTTTGCAATTATCCACAATCTAACATTTGCAAGAAATGTTGGAAAATCAAAGATGAGCAATACGAATAACCAAAATCTAGTAATCTAAAATATCCCAACGGACAATCCAATAACCGACCTTCTTATTTATCAAAGACCGAAATTACAAGTGCAACCTAGCAATAGATATGAGTTGAAAGACCAAAAGTACAACACTAAAGATAGATACCTAATTGCTTCAATCGGTGTAAAGCGGCTCCTCCTCCTCCTCTGTTAGCTTGGCAACAAAGAAAAGATGGATATTAATGCCCGTGCTCAAATTGTGCTCCAACCTAATTTTTGTCCAATGGTGCACCGCAAAGAACCCTAACATACATGGATGAAGTGTTTGGGATGACAATACAAATTTCATCCAAATTGATGTTAACCAAGGCAAGCACTAAAAATATAATGTGGGCCACACAAATTTCCAATGCACATGAATTTCCTACTGACACTAATTAGACAAAACAACGCAGTTGCTTGTTAATTTAATGTATATTCTATTGCTTTCCCTAAAGTGATTGCAATTCTGTAAAAGGCAATAAGACTTTGTTTTAAGGCCACTTCACACACGAGCCAAGACCCATGACCATGAAATTGTGAGAGCCCAAAAGAAAGTGTCCAAAGGCCGTCCCAAGACACCTCCAAAATCATGTGGTGTGGTCATGGATCCTCAAGTGTAGTGTGGAGTCATATGTGACCGGGCCCTTACACCAACATTTACTTTGCTGGTTTTACTGGTTATCGGTCACTAAAGTGTCTATCCTCGACAGAGGAGAGTAATATTGTTCCAATGACCCTTTGTCAAGCGGGCACTGGGCCATTAACATTACGAACAAACACTTTATTCACGCCGGCCTTGCAAAAGGTCCAGAGTTTTTATCTATCTGACCAAGCCCTCAACCAAATGCTACTTCAATGAGTCTCTATTCTTGTAGGTCCTCACACATGATAAATAAAGTAAATCAACGGTTGTGAGCGTTCAGAGTGCCATGGTCTCCCGTTTTGTGTTGGGCCTACCTCCAAGAGGTGGTTTTTGAAAAATAGTCCAAGTGACCATGAAACATGATGCATTTGATGTCATGTAGGAATCCCATGCATTTACATCCATGCATCCATGCAGAGTTTACATCCATATTGCATTCACATACTCCATTGGTCCCTCAAGCATAGTGTGAAGCGAACTTGGACCGGCTCCTCCTTTTCCACCAATGGGAGTGCTCGAAGCGCAACGGTCACGGGCTCTCGGTCTCATGTGTGTGAAGTGGCCCTTAGCATGTCGATGACTTAGGACTAGGTATCAAATGAGGCCAATTTTCTTCTCTATCTTTGAATATTGGAGGTAAACAAAGATGGAATTTCTCGGACACATGCAACCTCACATTGTCCTTACTTCAAGTACCTTACAAGATCCAAGCAATCTACAAAAGAAAATGGAGAGTTTGATTGATTGTGAGTGAGCATGTTGACTAATTGCTCATATAGTTTAAAAATCAAAGAGGATCATCTAGTCACGCCCGAGTCATTTCAACACACCGTACTTCCATCTTAACTTAGTAACTTAAGTATATGCTAAAGGCCTTGAACATGGTATCATCGTGATGGAGAAAGTAGTCGGGTGACATGTGTGCCCTAGGGTTTCATGGTGTCTATGTAACAAACGTAGACATTCTTAATGAACGTGAATCTATTCTATAGCATGCATATGATGGCTTTAAAGATTATATGACTTTGGAAACAACGTCGGAGATTCCGATCTACTCTACACCGTTTATGGTATGTACACCCTAAACTCCGTAATGTCAACCTCCATAATGTCACTCACTCTCTAATATCCCGAAACCCTAGGGAACGGATGTGCGTAGTTCAAATCCCACTCCTTAGTGTCACCTTTCTCTCCCTTATATCACGAATTTTGTCATTAATGCAAACCACCAAAGAAGTCAACCCACACCCTTGCATTACGTCATGTGGCAATATGTGGAGTGTCACCTTCTTATTCTTACTCTTCTTCTTATGCCACTTGTTGAATGTTGGTGCATGCATCCGCCACATCGCCCGGGAAGGCAAAGCGGAGTGGACCACACCACACCATTTAAAATGCTGCACTTTGTGTCATTCCATAGTGTCACATGCTACACTTTGTGTCATTCCATAGTGTCACATGCTACACTTTGTGTCATTCCATAGTGTCACATGCTACACTAATTCACTAGTATCACGCATCCATGTTAACACTACAAAACTCCATAATATCACATGCACTTTGATTGCCACATGTGTGATACAACAGAGTGTAGAGTGCAGTGTCAATGACTATGCGTAGTTACACATTGCTATAACACTTTATTGTTAATGTAAATTCTTATTACCAAGTGAAGATGGTAATGTTATATTATAGTGTGCAAACAACCAACTTGACCTTTGTTGGTAAAAAATGAGATCTATAGTAAAACGTCATAGCACAACGTAACCCTAAATAGCAAGTGACACTAAATGCCATAAGCGGTATAGTGACATGAATTTTGAATGGATGGGCCCTTCCAATTTGGGGACTTGTTTTCACTAGAGCCCCTTCCCGGCCCCTTTCATCTACAATGGATGAGATTTCCGATGTCACAACCGCAAGCCAAAATGCATGGTCGAGTTCTTAGCAATTGACAGCTAAGGCTGACGCGGCTGCAAGTTGGAGTAACAATTGGTCAACAAGCCGGCGTTTCACCCAAAAAAAAAAGGATTTTACACAAACTTTGATCATGAGTCTCAAAGTTTTTATTTTTTATTTTTATGTTTTTTAGTTTTTAGTTTTGTTTGAGTCTCGAAGTTGAGAAGCTTTTTCTCTACTAGAGTTATAGCGGGTTGTTAGATGGCCACTTTAAGCTTCGGTGCCTTTGCACTTTCTTGTAGGTTTCAACACATACAATGAGCGTGAAATGATTGCCAACTCTAGGTCATGCCCGCAACCATTTGCCTCGTCATTGTTGGAGCTTATTTGATTACCTTATCCATTTTGAAAGTGAGAGGTTCTTGTGGGACATTGAATGGTCGTATAGGTCCCCCTCCCAATTATGTTGACTTTAGAGTCTAAAATGGTTAACACATTTTGAGCACGTAATCCAATCTTTTTTAAACACATATATTTTTGGTGTTCGTTCTTACATCTGCATCTGACCACACACACTCACCACACACCACTTGAATATAGCTATCCGTTTAGGAAAAATATGACCATTGTAGACGTGCTGACCTTGTTTCTTTCAAGTTGATTACAAGTCACACGTTAAATTGGAAGATCTAACCAATTTTATGAGTGTCGTTCATGTGTTTCTTTCTATCGAGTGGACTTATTTAGATGTCCTCCATGCAAGTAATCTTGTGATATGTACTAATCTAATACCAAATACCAAATATCAAATGCTTTAATCCTTGAGTGTCTAAGAGGCTCAGATTGGGCCTCTCCATGCATAAAAACATGTATTTGAGCTACATGTTTCCAAATTTTAGCCAGTTATGTCAAAGTCATCATATATAAAGTATGGTATTTAGTGTCCTTTTTACTATTTGAAGTTACATTGTGCTATAACTTTTTACTATGGAGCTCATTTTCACCAACAAAAGTCAAAGTGGTTGTTTGAACACTATATAGCATTAACATTTGTAATTGGTAAAAAGAAAACATTAACAACAAAATTTTATAGCAATGTGCAACTCCAAATAATAAGTGACACTAAATTCCATAAACAATGCAGTAAACTAGTAATATTCAAATATTATACAATAACATGTTTAAGTTTCATTGATGTCTTCCTTTTTCCCACCATTTATGGTATTTAGTGTCACTTACTATTTGGGCTTATGTGCTATAACTTTTTTTACTATAGGCTTGTTTTTTTACCCATCAAAGGTCAAATTGGTTATATGGACGCTATAGATTATTATCATCTTTACTTAGTGAAAATTTACATGAACAATAAAATGTTATAGCAATGGACAACTTCAAATAGTCAGTGACACTAAATACCATAAACAGTGTAGTGTAACAAAAAGTAGTAACGATGTAGTTGTGTAAGTACTCTCTTGGACTTTAATCCTCAAAAGTACCATGTGTTAAGGTTGTGTGAGAGTGGTGGTAAGCTTAGGACTTTACATCACACATGCATAAGGTGGGGCATGTAAGTGGATGTAAAACCCAAAAGAAAATGCAATTGCCATCTACAAAGAGATTCCGCCCTCCCTTTCGTTTTTTGTTTGTTTGTTTGTTTTTTTTTTGAGATAAAAGGCCAACATGCCAGCGCCAAAGCACAAGATGCAGTTGACCACCAAGCAAGTTTCTGTCAAGTAGAAAGGAGATTTCACAGCCAAGAATCGAACTGCCAACCTCTTCCTTGAGATTTGGGTATCTCTCCACCATCATCCAGTAGGTTAGGGTCGTCTCGGACCATTCCGCCCTCCCTTTGAGGAGTTGTCAAAGAGGACTTCCAAATTGTATTTTCACCTTCCAAATCAATGGATTTACGTAGATCACATGAAGCTCTACCACCTACACAACATTTGAACATAACATTACTCAATTGCATGGTTGTGTTCCATTCTATATTTAGAATTGAACATGGGCCTCCACTATCTTACCTTCATGGGAAGATACTTAGAACTCAAGAAAACATTGATGCGCGTACGAAAAATGAATAGTGCAAGTATGAATAGTAAGAATATTGTGAATAGTGTTGGTATTTTTCAATGATGGTGCTGCTATGAATAGTATTTATAGCGAACAATACCGGGATGAACAATGATTCTTGTGAATAGTGACAGGAGTATAAGTCGACCCAACTTTCCAAGTGTCAACCTGAATGTATGAATAACAAGTAAATATTCGTACTTTTGTTCAGGGTCCATAAATTATAATTGACATATACCCGTGGTCATGGAACCGACCGACATGGTTGAATAATGTTATGACATTGACACAAAGTGATTCAACCTACGTAATTCGTGTCTTCCAAGCAACGCATTCCGACCCGTAACAATGCACGCCTTCCTTTTTTTTATCACTAAACTCCGTGTAACCAAAAACAAGTTTCCAATGTACTTTTTTGTGATGACTCTCTTGGACTTTTAGTCCTCAAAGGTGCTATGTGTTAAGGTTGTGTGAGAGCGGCGATACGACTTTCACGTTACACGAGGTGGCGCATGCGAGTGGATATAAATTCATAGAAAACGTAAGTGCCACAAACGAGAAGATTCCTTCACCCCCCCCCCCTTGAAGGAATTGACGATGAAGAGCCTAAGCGTAGAAACTTATCAACCTCATATGAAGTTACCGCTTCCAAATCGGATGTCTTGACTTGTCTTTGTGTAGTTGCATCACTAATTTTAGATGTAGTGACCTCACATGGCACATTATGGTGTGCGGCGATATTAATAGACCTAATTCCATGGCAAGCTTGCTGAGATTACGTTTGTGGCAGTGATCGGGGAGATTTTCGAGCATAATCAGTTGAGATCCTAGCATTGTTCAAGATTGAAGTCTTCAATGCCCTTCAAATGCAATTTGGCCCTTCAAAATATACCTCTCTCAAAACAACCCTTCAAACCGCAACCCCAAATTGAAAATGAAGACGTCACTTGAAGTCCTCAATATAATCTGTTCACCACAAGAGCCAACAAGCGTAGGGCATTGTCACTACAAGAAGTGGAGTTAGATGGTTGATTTTGAATTATTCACATTGTACTGGAAACATGTACCATACATAATTCATGCACAAGTTTAATATGAGTTTTGTATTTCATTTCTATATACTTAGATTGACGTCTTGGATTTGAACGAGCCCTTCAATTGAAGGGCCGAAATTTGAGAGCCTTTCAAAATGAAACTCATATGAGGGCTTCAATCTTGAACACTGGATCATAGTGTTTGCAAGTCCAACCAGTTACATGTTGACATCCTCAGGGTTTTTTTCGGTCTGAGACGACCTTAAACTACTGGATGATGGTGGAGAGATACCCAAATCTTAAGGAAGAGGTTGGCAGTTTCGATTCCCGGCTGTGAAATCTCCTCTCTACTTGATAGAAACTTGCCAGGTGGTTAACTGCCTCCTGTGCTCTGGCGTTGGCCTGTTGGCCTTCTGTCTCAAAAAAAGAAAGAAAGAAAAAGACATCATTCAGTTTTTCTATATTAATTTGAGGTATATTCCACAAATTCCTCTAAAGCGATCGGTAATTCTCCTGAAGTCCTAAACTTCAACCGGTTATTTCTCAAACTCAACCGGTTCATCTGTAACTAATTGCCGGTTCTCCCCGATCATAGGATCCCGCACTAAACTATTGATGATGTTTAGTGTCACCTATGCTATTTGTGAAGGGTTACACTAAGGGGTACGGCTGCACGTTATGCGCTTTAAGATGGGTTGCATGCAAAATATTACCAAGGGTAAAAGGGGTCTAGTAAAACTTGACATGTATAGGGGGGAGAGAGAATTATCATATAAGAGCATGCGTCTCATTCATGCAACATAAGAACCCTGAAATAGTATGCAACCCAAATGTTCCTTTTAAAGTTGATTTGACACCGAAATTATCTTTTAAAGACCTTGACTTAGTCTACTTGAGTCATTCGAGATGAATCACCAACAAACCTCTAGGGGGTCAAGTTTTTATGTTGGAATGGTGAGAGGTATGCCTGTAGCAATACTTCCCTATCATGCCTATAGGTTTGTGGTCAAGTAGATTCTCTTAAATTTTGATTTAAGGTCATTGTTGCGAATTTCAAGGTCAATTCAATTTTAATAAGCAACATACAAGTTACAATGTTATAGACTACATTTTAACCTTGGGTAATATTGGTGGGGGGTCCAACTCAAAGAGCAAGGCATAAAGCCCTGGCCTTACACTAAGGGCCACATTATGCTTGGAGCAAGGGATATGACCATGAATTTCTAAGGGCCCTTTGTAACTCGATCAAATGCCGAACCATTGTCCGAGATGACCCTAAACTATTGGGTGATAGTGGAGAGGTACCCATTTCCGAATGGAGTGGTTGGCAGTTCGATTCCTGATGTGAAATCTTCTCTCTACTTGACGGAAAAAACTAGCTAGGTAGGTAGGAAGCCAAGAGCCCACCTACCGCAAGGTAGGCAGTAAACCCCACCTTGCACCAAGAGGATTCTTGAGCAAGGTAGGGCCAACATGCTCAAATTCTTGTCGGATTGTCCAACGTTGGTTATTTATTTATTTATGCCGGCCCATGCAAAAGAGAACTCCACTTTACATAGTCACGATTGTTATTTTTGGAACCTTCTTTGGTCTCATTCCTATAATTTGTACACTAGATGGTGATCATGCACTAGTAATCCCCATTATGGACATTATAGAGTGGTGGCTCACCAAAGAATTCATTGATTCTTACAGTGCACTATATACAAATGATTTAGTGTAACCAACTTGTTGGCCATTTTGTAATCTAGGCATAGACCTCATAATATTTCAACTACTAATATCAAGATATCAATAAGCACACTAACGTCAAGTGTCATGACGTTACACAAATGATCAAGTTGTTGGCCATTAGGGTAACCTAACATAGGTCTCATAACAGGGTAAGTGACACTATTATGCATGTGACACTAAATACCATAAACGGTGTTGTTGATGCCATGTTCGTAGAATAATGTATTGAGAACCTTCTCCGGTGTCTTTGCTCTAGCTTCCTTACTAGACGGTGATCATGAACTAGAATTTGCATTAATCTTAGGGAACATTGTACTCTAGTAGAGTGGTAGCTTGCCTAACCATTTGTCAACGGTGTTAATGGTCACTCCATGTGCATGTTTTTAAAAAAACAATGAAGGTTGTGTATTTACTAGTGTTGGAGTCATTGGTATATAGGTAAATGCATGTATATCAATAAGCGATGTCAATAGTGGAATCAAAGAATCTACTTATGCATATCAAATGTGTGATATTATTCAGCTATTGATACTCGGTGGATAAGTTAAAGTGAGAGAATCTTTTTATACTCCAGTTGTTATTTGTGTCAATATAGTTATGAACCATGGTGATTTTACCTATGCATGAGGGTTTTATAGGTTATATAGACCTCAATGTATTAAACAAAAATAACCCAAAAATATCCGTGCCATATACTTGTATAAATAATTTAATATCCTTATTATAGGTATCCAAATGATATAAAATAAAGATTATACCAGCATGATATGGACTATTTTTACTCTTGGTTAGTTTACGAGTGAAACTTCGCTAGGGCTTTATGGTGAGAGTGAATTTATCGCATACAAGCACTCCTCTCATTCATCCAAATTAAAAGCCTTGACTTAGTAGGTGCATAGTTTGGATGTTACTTTCTATTCGTTGATTTCATATTGGAAAGAGCTTCAAAGACCTTGGATTAGTCTACTAGTTGATGTTAGTTGAGATGAATCAACCGTAAACTTATAGGATGGATGAAATTCACTTTCGCATGTGACAATCCCCTCTTGACGAGCTTTGTGTGTTGTGTGTAGGTAAGCTCTATCGTTAGAAAGGGGAAAACGCAATGAACAATCCATAGCATGGACGTTCTATTTTAAACCATTCAACTTCAAAAATGGTATTAAAGACCTTGATTCTACTAGTAGTACCTAGTGCGGCCTAGTTACTATTTGTTGCTCCTCAACCTAACCCATAGGTGGCTTATTTTGCTAGAGCTCCTTCATCCATGATGAATGACTTGATGTAGACACCATGAAGTATGACCCAATACGGTTTCTAACACTTAAAAAAGATGTATAAGTTGTTGTGAAGTAACATTTATGCACAAGTGACTTCATCCGGGTGGTAAGGTTTACTTGTAACTTTTTTGTGAGCAATGTGGACTTTAGAAGATATATCTATATGCAAGGGTGAGCCCCTTGTTCAAGATTTGCTCACCACCATTCCAAAAAGAACATGCCAAAATAATTGACATCATCTTAAAAGTAACAAAATCTAAGGAGATATGTGGGGCCAAGGATAGGGGGGGGGGGATAAATTCTTCCTTTTTTAGGTGTGAATGTTCGTGCATGGTACTATTCTCCTGCTTTAGTATGACACGTTTGGGAAAGACAAAAAAAAGTTGTATTATCGAGGTGTTGTCTTGTCATTAATATGACAAATGGCGTAAAGTTGTCGTATTATTGAGGGAGTACAAAAACATAAGTAATATGAGCTTACAAATATATACAACGAGTTTAAGCAATGTAGATGGTATGAAATGATAACTTACAACTCCAAACAAATACAAATACCCTGAAGTACTCTTGAAATAGGAGTCCAAAGATCTTTCGGTGTTGCCTACCCAAGTTAGCAACTGTCGTCTTATCTAAATTCCCTACTAACTTTTGAAAGCTAATAATTTCATTAACACCAAAATATAAAGACAACAATGATGCATGACGTTTAGCATCACTAAGCTTTACTGTAGGTGGAGCTCCATCAACCACGTCTATTGAATCTAGATCAACATTAAGATCAAAGTCTTGTGCATAATTGGTTCCCAAAGCAGCATCCACCAACTCATTAGTACTCAATTCTAACTCTAACCCTAACCATGTCCATTCTACACTAGTAACCCTAATTCTCATTAAGTTCCCAATGATAAGTGAAGTTCCCAAGTGGTTCCCAAGTGAAAATGGATGTATTTTAGATGCACATAACATAGATGAAAGGAATTTTAGCATTAACTACCTCTTTAATATGACAAAACGGAGATTCTAAATGTCACATTATCGAGTGTCGTAGTCGTATAAAAGAGGGAGTTTTGACCTAAAAGTTTGGTCTCGCAAAAATGTGTCGTAATATCGAGGGTGTCGTATAAACAAATGTTGTATTAACGAGGTTAGACTGTATATAGACATGAATGGTATCGAAAACAAAAATGTTGCCATATTTGTGTCAAAAACTGTGAAATCGTCATTATAGATATCCAAATGGTTTCATACAAAATACATTACCAAATCAACACTGGTGTGCACCTTGCTTGTTGTGCGACATAGATAACAATTGGATGTAAATTGGTAACACCTCGTGTACATCCATTGATCCTTTTTTTTTTTGATGTTGGGGATATGGGCATATGTGAAGCACATCCTTCATGAAGACTCCCTCATGAAGCATGAATGCTCAACTTTTCTACACACATTTATGTATAGGTCTTTTGTGTTCTTAAAAAACTCAAGCTAAGAAAAAACCTAATAATACGCACGTCTTTGCATTTACCCCGGGGGATCACAAGCTATATACTTTTGTAAACCATGTGCGGTCGGGGATTGATTAAAGATGGGCTATTTATCTAAATTTCTTGAATAATTGGCACCCTATTATTAGATAAATGGTACTTTGAGGTATTTTTCAAGATGCTTTAGGTAAACATAATTTACACAATGTTATAGTATCAAAACTTCATTGAATGTTTTTGAAATTGACTTGAGGATTATCTTAGTAAGTATGATGCATTAGTCTTTCCCTCAAAGGGTGCATTTGCCTTCAACCCGGGGGCAGGGGGTGACTTTGAGAAATTTAGTTGTGATGATGTGACCAAAGATATGGTGTATTTTAGTATTTGTACTTAAAATTTTGATTTTTTAAGGAGGTAATATATACAATGTATAAATTATGTGATATTGGATATAATATACCATGTGGGGTAAAGGGTTTGGGTGAAGATTAAAACATGGTATGTACATTGGCAATCAAGTCGTGGATGAAAGTTGGCCATTTACATGGGTTTTGCTAGCAGTGGATGGAATGTTACCCCATCAACATTTTCAGCCATAGGTTTCGTGTGCATTAGATATGCTAGGGTTCTTTTTGCAAGCGAACATTGTAGCCGTGCATGTTGTTGGAGTTGAGCAAGTCTTAGTTTTGGCACTCAAACTATTAGACCATCTATGTTTTTCATCTTTGTATTCATTCTCCTAATTTACTTTTAAAATATTATAGTAGATTAAAGGGATAAAAATTAATCTCATAATTAACTTCATAATTTGTAAGTAATTATATGGACCCTTAAAACATCATGAATTAGTTATTAGGTGATTGAATGATCCATATAATTAGTCCGGGCCATCAGAATACTCCTTACACACGTGATATACAACCCTCCCTAAGGAATCACCCCTTGAAGATTGTTAAAGGTGATTCTTGCCACAAGCCTCTTGCTTATGGTTTTCCCCTTCTAAATTGGGTTCCTCGCCTCCTTACTGCCCAATCCAGGTCGTTGGTTTTCCAAAACATAACTAGATTTGGTTAGAATTAGTTTGTTGCCCCATTGTTCCCAACTTGATCTACTAGGATCCACAACTCCATCTTCTAATTTGAATCACACCTAATCATAAACCTCTTTTCTTCGTCCCTGGTTTTCCTAGATGGTTGATTGGGAAGTGTTATTTTTCCTTAAGCTACGCCTCGTCCTGATCTATCCATCTCAATTGTTGTTGATTTTGGATTTGCTATAATATGGCCGAGATCCACATTCCTAGCTCTAACTTCATGTAACCTTGGTTAGACAACTTCTACGACTACTATACCACAATCTAAATCACTATGACCTACACACCATCATAATGATCCAAGAAGAGAGTTTGCTAATCCTAAGCATCAACCATAGGCCTTGCAAGGATACTACCACTAGGAGAATGCCTCATATTTGGTTTCCTCAAACCTTTACTTCCATACTCAACTCAAAACCTCTTACATGGATATCAAATCCTCTCTCACAAGTATCCTCTAGCATCTTCATTACCAAGAGCTAAGAGCCTAACTCCACTACTTAAATTCAAGACTACTTGAACTAACTCCAACAACTAACTAAAACTACTAGCTCAAACAACTACTACTAACTCCTCCCAACTCCTTTGCCTTGACTTATGTAGCAAAACCCTTAACCTAACCATAACTGGAAAGTACCCTTGTTACTAGAACTTACCTCAGTGAAACCAATAAGTTGTTGTTGGTCATAAAACACTGATTAGGCTACAAATTACTCATTGGTCCAAAACTTGCTAATAAACCATACATTAGCACTAAGTAGAAGCCAAAAATTCTATAACTATTCCACCCTTAACATCAATGTTTTTGTCTAATGATGATTTTATCATGGTAAGACAACAAAATCTCTCTCTCTCTCTCTCTCTCTCTCTCTCTCTCTCTCGCTTTGCTCTTAATTTTGCCTTTAAATTAAAAAATAACATTATTGACAATCTAATATGAGCATTCCAATAGGGCTAAGACACCTAAAGGGAATCCACACCACAGTTAAGAGGTTGAACTGAGCTTAACCATGGGTTTAAATACTATGGTAAAGAATAGTTACCATGCTCCGCGTTTTTAGGGTTTCTGTGACCTAAAACAACCTCTTTACCTGACCACACCAATACTTAAGCTTCTCATTCTTCCATGTGAAAACTCTTTTACATGCGGGAAGGAAAACGCTTAACTTTAAGTGTGAGAGCAAGGTTGGAGGGGAGGTGAAGAGACTGACATTTGGTGTACTAAAGATTGTTACTATCAAGTTACACAACATGGCAAAAGAGCAGGTAAGTATACTCATTGATTTGTAATGAGTATTGATGTTGTAAAATATCAATGGACTTAACAGGTGAGGTTAATGTGTGACATGGATAGCAACTGAGCTTAGCTAAAGACACCTGACACACGCCTTTCTAACACACATTTGTATGTTTGGGTTGGCACGGGTGCAGGTGAGGCTAGCTCTTCACATTTTCTACACCAACAATAGTACATTGTTCAAGTTTGAATACTCTTTCACCTTATTATGTGATAAGTATGAAAGCTTATTTACTGCTTTGAAAAGAGTATTTTGATTAGCACACAAACACTACAAAGTAGTTGAGATAGTATGGATACATATATGTAAGCTTACATCTTACATACTCAACATATTACTTGATGATAACATTGGTAACATTAGTTACATTGACTACCATGCACAATGCATTGCATAGCTAGATTCTATTCCAGACTATGCTACTACATACAAAGTCATGTGATGAGCATATCATTACATTCTGGTCACTTATACCTCACAGCTAGGATTTCAAAATGATTTGAGTTGATTTGATTTGAGGAAAGCATGATGATGAGGATACATGTTCCTCCTTGAGAATGCAAGCTATTGCAAGTTGTTCCATGTTATACAAAACTTAGCAACACAAGCATAGTTACATTGATGAGTACTATGATTTGATAAGAAAACAGATTTGTGTTGAATGAAAATCCCACCCACCCACCCTTGCTTTATTTTGATGAAGAATAGAAAGGAAAGGGCCTCTGAAAAGAGGAAGATCAAGCTTTGAAAAAAGCTCTGAAAAATACAACTCTCTCTCACTCATAGTTTTCTAACAACCAACAAAAATAGTAATGAATTGCCACCTCTAAAGGAAAATTGATTAGTAGGATGTATCCTATTTTTGCCATTTGGGTACTTTTGGTAAAAACTTTGAGGAAACTAAAAACTACCAATGTACCATCCCAAGTACCATTTGGTTCCCATGGTCATTAATGACTTGTGAATGCGTCCCAATCATGGCAACAAATCTAGGAATGGTCACTTTATAGGATTGTTATGCACCACATGCATCATAGAGGTATTTGTTTAGGGGCTATTACTTCCAAGGCATGAATTAAAGATTCCTTATAATTACTTAATTCTCTAAAACGACTTATTTGTTTGCACCCTACCATTACTTATATTTCCCATGCCAGTGTAATTTAGTGTAGTTTATATTCTTTCTAAGTAATAAAAAGTAATCCATGTTTGTACGTACTATTTCATACATACAAAAACCGTGTCCATACTTACTATTGCAAACACGGTTCCATACAAGCCATTGCAAGAAACTTGTGCTTGAGGATCATGTTACAAAACACAACAACACTATTTGACCACATAACAATCCTAGAACAAAAAAATGTTGACTCCCATGAGTTTACACATCAGATCTAATAAATTGTTTCACCATGAAGACTATAGATTCAATACTCCCAACCAACTAAAATTGAAGCATATAGAACACAAACCTTGCATATATCAATATCTAAAACATCAAACAAACACATCTACAAAACACTTATGAATCATACACAACTAAACCAACAAATAATATATTATACACCACATGCATTCCAAAAGTACAAGTGTATTCACCAAGAAAACAAATGATTGTGTGCTAAAAAAATACAACACCTACTCTGTAGGAGTATGTGCATGAGCACAAAGAAAATTCTATGTGGGTACCAAAGAAAATAACAACCTAAACTTCAACCCCTGTATTAGTTCTACTAAAAAGTAATGGCCCACATTTTATACCTATCTACTTTACTTATAATGAGTAGTGTATTTTTAATGGGCCCCTTCGTTGTTTGTAATTCCTTAATAATTTTTATTTCAAAAGAATTTAATCCTCCCTACGTTATGCCACACATTGTTGATTAAATGTAGTAAGTGACCCACCCGCGAATTAATCACCACAAATATACATGGTCTCACATGTTACCGACTCTTTGACTTTAGTATAGAAGGGTACAAAAGCACAAATAGTGGAGGATAATTAGTGGAACTTCTTCAAAGGGGCTTGGGGCTTTGTGGTGTCTATGTAAACTCTTACATTATGGGTGATGTGCTCTAGTATAAACAAGTTCCCTATGGATGAAGGGTATGCTCATTCCAATCCTAGACTAATTTGGGGTCTTTGATGCAAATTTTAGATCAACTTAATTGTTACTCATATACTCTATATGTTCTTTGACCTATACTCATGATATAGGCTAGCCTATTTTCATTGATTGATTGTTTTACAAAACAAAGAACGCTAGATTCCTGCAATCGATAATTGTGACACGTAAATATATACTCGCAATCTAAATCTAGTTGTCAACTTAGCCGGTGACATTTGGTTAAGTTGGATTTCAACCATGACATGTCAACACCAGTCAGGGATTGATATTGTGCTACACGGAAATAGGTTGGCCTAATACCCATGCCTACACTAGGACCAGTTGTTGATCTTGGGTAAAGGGAGGAGTCTTGCTTGATAAGGAACGTGCATCTCTTTCTGAAATTTACTGCTACTAGTAAGGATTTTTGTCCTACTCAGATCGTAATCTCAGTGGATGTAACATACTACAATTTCGCCAACGCATACACGACTAGAACTCCTATCAAGATGGAAACTCTCCCATTGGTGTGGGCTAGTCACTGGTCCTCCCAGTGTGGGCAACATGATATAAGCTACGAAAATGGGGTGGTGGTTGAGGATGGATCGGCTACCTTAAGTACCACCCAATGACGGCACGGCAATTAACGTGGGCCGTCGGTCAATAATAGGTCATGGGCCACACTATTTAAATCACGTGTTTAGGGTACAAGCGAGCGAGCTTGTGCATGTCAACGACTCGGAGAAAGACACGGGGGGAAATCGTAGCCGTGCAAGCAATAACAAAGGCCACCCCCGGAAATCCGCTTGGAAACGTAGCTCGCGCCATTCAATGCGGTGTCAACAAAAAAAGAGACAAAAGGCACGAGGCTAGCAAGTTGGAGCTTGGATCATGACCCCAATGATGCCGCTACAAAAGTTATGGGCCAAATAAGAAAAACATGGGTCGTGGGAATCTCACGAGTCACCACGGAACCGCTCATAGTGTGAACGGTCACAAGAATTATAATTATAGTAAACAACAACAACAACAACAACAATAGTAGTAGTAGTGTGCCCTCGGCTGCTAGTTCTAGGTTGCGGAAAGTAGTGCCCTGGAAGTTTTTGGGCAAATGGTCCGAGATGACCCTAAACTACCGGATGATGGTGGAGGGATACCCAAATCTCAAGGAAGAGGTTGGCGGTTCGAATCCTGGCTGTGAAATCTCCTCTCTACTTGACGGAAAACTTGCCAGGTGGTCAACTGCCTACTGTGCTTTGGCGTTGGCCTGTCGGCCTTTTGTCTCAAAAAAAAAAGTTTTTGGGCAAAGTCGGTCAAGATGCTAGTGATTCTAAATCCAACCGGTTAGGTTGGGGCGAACCAACCCATATATTGGTACCTTACCGGGGAGGGCGAACGGCTAGGGATTTGTGGCACTCACTTAAAATCAACCATCCTACATATCGTGGATGAAGTGGCTCCAATACAAAATGACCCCCTATGGGGTTGAGGGCCGATTCATTCGAATGTGACATCATTAGACATCCGGTAAGGTACCAATGTACGGGTCGGTTCGCCCTGGCCCAGCCGGTTACATGTTAGATATCTTCCGGTTTTGCTTTATTCATCGGAGGTATATTCTATAGATTCCTCTAAGATGACCGGTAAGTCTCCTGAAGTCTCCAACTTCTACCGGTTATTTCTCAAACTCAACCGGTTCATCTGTAACTAACCCCTGGTTCTCCCCGAGCACTGGCGGAAAGAGCCTTTTTCTGTCCAAATATTGTTCTCCCTCTTTATTCATACATGTTTGGTTGTGCAAGAAGGAGCATTGTATCATCCCAAAGTCATATTCTCGGTAATATGACATTTCGGCATGTTTTAGTATACCATATTATCGAGGGTTTTCAAGAAAATGGCCCATTTTAATGTAGAATGCCTTTTGTATACTTAACGAAGATACCTAAGTACAACGAAACATTTTGTATTGGAAGAATATGCTCACAAGATTCCCCCTCCCCAACTCCTCATCAGTGCCCAACGTTCCCCAACGTTCCCCAATGCTTATAATATTCCTCAAGGTTCCCCTGCATGTTCCAAAGTGCTAATTGCAAATGAACCTTGAAATGTATATGGGTCCTACCACGTATGCACATTGAGTACCTCTCGTATATGACAAATTAGACCTAAAAAAAACGATGTTGTATTAAGAGCATCATAGTCGTGGTATGGAGATCGGAGTATTTAATACATAGTCGTAGTATGAACACCACAAAGTTTGGTTGACGGAAGATGTGTCGTATAGTTTGAGGCGTCGTATAATCAAGTGTCCTAATATGGAGGGTAGCCGCCCATGTTATTTGATAGCAACTTTCTCCCACAAGTGTGTGTTTTTTCTTTCATGAAAACTTTATCATCCAGATACCCTTACTTCATCCAAAGTGGATTCCGAATTGGACCACGATGCCGCTAAAATCTATTGGGTGCGGTCACTGCATCACTACATAGTATAGTAGTATAGCAGACATGCCTAAATACCAACATAGGAATACAGCCTAACCTCCGTAATGTCACTCCCTCTCTTATATCCCAAAACCCTAGGGACCTCATTGTTGTCACATTTCCCTCCCATATATAATGGGTTTTGAGATTAAAATAATCCATCAACGAATTTAAATCACACGCATCACATTGTCATTATTGTAATGTTGACTTTGTGTTATTCCATAATGTCACATGCTACACTAATTCTCTATTATCATGCTATCATGTTAGCAATGTATACCTCCTTAATATCACATGTGTGATATGAGGGAGGTTAGAGTGTAAATTGAACACCTGTATTTGAGTAGAAACTTATGTGGGTAGGTGTCGTTTTAAAAACAAGAGATTGGATTGTGTGCTCCAAATATGCTAACCATTCTAAGTGGAATAGTCAACATGATTGGGGGGCCTATATGACCACTTTATACGCATGAGAATCTTCACTTTGATGTATATGAAAAGAGAGATATTCATATACTCCTTTGGTAAGATGAATTCACAAAAGTGCAAAACCAATTTGCAATAGGTTCTACCAATTTCATTCGAATCATGAACGAAGCTCACTATATAGACAATCACTTGAACTTGAACGTTCAACCAATTTCACTACATGTTGTGAACATTTTCATGATTTGGTACCCATATTCATAACTTCACAAAATCAATTTCATGAAATGTATAACTTTATTTCACAATGAACGGTACATCATGTATGGTTTGTATTTGCTAATCATCTCACACTAAGGTAGAACCACCCATAATTGATCATTTAAGTGATTTTGCGTCAGATCTAGAGAAGTATAAGGTGTATAGAGTATGCCATAATTGCTCATATTAAGATGAATTCCTCCTCACTTTAGCACTCAAAACCAGGGACATGTGTCATAGCACATCAATTCCCTAGTGAAAACATAACCGAAGCTAGAGACTTAGAAACCAAGAATTGATGGTATTTAAGTTGGCATGGAGAGTTTAATGTAACTACATTTGTGTGAACCTAAATATGCTCATCCAATTTGCCATCAACATCCATGAAAGTTGTTGCCTACATTGTGGATGCCTAGGGTCAAACATGTTGTGAACAAAGTGGCGGTGAGAAGCGGGTTGTGGGAATCATGTAGGGATTCAACATTGATTGTGGTGCCAATGGCAACGTAGAGTGTATTGTAAATAGGAGGTGTAGGGTGGGAATGGCATGGTTTTTTTTGTAGTGGCTGGATTGCAAGGGCTATTCTGAGCATGGAACAAACCCACAAATCTACAAGACATATGGAGTTTGGAAGAAGATGCGGATCCTTGTCTTTCTCGTTGGAAGGGTGTGCATTGTTGTTGACCATCATCAAAAAAATTCTTCCATTGCCACTGGATTGTGAGATTTATTCTTCAACCTAGGAAACTTCATACAACCCTTCTTCTTGTCTCTAGCACCCGCAACTATTTGGAATTTCGAAGACAAGCCTCAAAGAGTTTTAAGTTCTAGACACTATTTTGGAGTTGATTTCAGATTATAAGCGCATGTTAAAAAAATTCATAGAAGTAAAAATAAATACCATCATGGGGTCTAGATTATGACCTAAAGACCCATGTTTTTTTGAAAATGTTTGCTTCTGATTAATTATGAAAACTTTGACATTCTCATTAACTCGTGCTTTAATTAACATGACAACTAGCAATCATGTCTTGCTATGCACAAAAGCCCAAGCCGTGAAACATGGAACCTTATTTTAAGCACCCACGAAAATAAATTACCAAAATCAGTCCCAACATGATTGAAATTCCAGTACCCTATAGATTCCCAATGGGGTCTTGATCGGGAATAGGCGGTTCCCCTCTAATCACATGTTTCACATCCTACAAGAAGTGGTTGCAGAGAGAGAAGTTTCTGAATAACTCGTGACATCTACCTTATCTCATTAGTATGTCCAAAACCATATTTGCTTCATCAAAAAAAGAAAACATCAACGTTTCGTTCACTGATGTGAATGGGAGATTGTTCCCCTCACATTGATCATGTATTATAAAGCTTCAACTCAAAAATAACACTAATATTGGTCTAGCATCCTCTCTTTTTTATACCATTTGAGTATCAAAATAATAATAATTCAAGTACAGTGTACAAAGATTCTTTCACCTTGACAAAGATACCCACCAACAATTTTTATTTGACTGGTATTACAATTTTGATCCACATGGATAGTTTCTTTGATGCCATTATTATTGACGTTGATTATCGATCCCATGCATTCACATATCTATGAGACCAAATTACTTCCTTTCAAATGTCGTCTTTGTTATCTTTTTCATTTACAAATTTACCATCTACACATATATGTGCAATTAGGTCGACGTAACAAATAAGGTGACTATTTTACCCATGCCAATTAACTTGGGTCAAAACCATATCACTAAAACCTATGATTTTGTTTATTCATTTGCATAGCAACCGCATGAAAAAAAACCATGTTTTCTGGTAATATTTTTGTAACTCGGGTAGTACGTATTCAAAACAATGTAAAATATCATTAAATTGGCGTGGGTCAACCTAGTTGCACCAACTCTTTCTAAATATACAAAAAAGTTGATGATTAATGAGAATCTAATCAAAACAATGGATCAATGTTACTATAATCGTCTCTGCATATTCTATCGGACCCTTCTATACTATTCAACATGTTGTAATCCTAGATTGGACGTTAGTCCAACTTGACTTAACAACAAGTTCATGGTCAAACCATGTTCATGTTAGGCAAGAATCTCTAGGGCTTGGTCCGAGACGACCCTAAACTATTGGATGATGGTGGAGAGATACCCAAATCATAAGGAAGAGGTTGGCGGTTTGATTCCCGATTGTGAAATCTCCTCTATACTTGACAAAAACTTGCCAGGTGGTTAACTGCCTCCTGTGCTTTGGCACTGGCCTGTCGGCCTTCTGTCTCTCTCAAAAAAACAAAAAAAAAGAAAAATCTCTAGGGTTTGCTTTTGGGTAAAAGTCCCAAATAGGTGTAGTTACCAAATTCTTATAGGAGGTGACTCTTGCTTCTCATGCATTACAAGAGAATTTTATTTTTTAATTTATTTTTGGCACAAATTGAAATTTCAATTGCAAAAGAACCTAGAATACAACCAACCCGGTTGAGCCAACGTGGCCCGAGTGGAAATCATCATTACAAGAGAAACCATTGCATATAAGGGAGTTGTTGCGTAAGTCTACTTCTTAGTCATCCAATCGGAAACGCCAATGATAGAATATCATATAGGCCAAAGGTTAGTTGTTAATAGATAATTGAACATTGGAATGAGCTTCAAAGATCCGAACTACACCGTTTATGGTATTTAGTGTCACGTACACTATTTGCGAAGGGCCCTAAACTAGATGCCGAGAGGTCTCAAAGTGTCACGCTTGCTAATTGCCAACACGACTGGACATTCGTCAACATAAGAAACTTCTTTAAAGTGAAAAATAATCTACATAATGACATTTAGAGTAGCACATTGGGATGCATTAGATGATAGTCTAAGTTGCATTTTTGATATCCAAGGGGAAGATTATTTTGAGCATACTAAAGGCAAGTATTATGTGTTTACATCTGAGTACACTTTAAGCTCCATAGTATCACACCTATGACAACCAAAGTGCATGTGATATTACAAAGTTCCATAGTGTTAACATGGATGCATGAGAATAAAGAATTAGTGTAGCATGTGACATTATGGAATAACACAAAGTGCAACATTGTAATGTTGAAATTGATGATTTCATACATGGGACACAAATAATCTCCCAAAGTTGCACACATAGGCAAAGCTTATGGTACAGTTGGCAATCCAAGAAGTCAAGAAACGCTTTGTACATGACCTTGGTGCAAGACCCCAATGTGGAGCATATTAGGAAGATTATAGAGAAAGAGGCATTTAGGTAGCAAAGGCATTCAACGCGGGCTTTATGAAGATGACGAAGAAGAATACAAATTTGGTGATTTTTTTGGTGAAGAAGAAGTAGAAGACACTCCACATATTGACACGTGGTGCAATGCGAGGGTTGGGGTTGACTTCTTTGGTGCAAAACACGTGATAGAAGGGGGAGGAATATGACAATAAGGAGTGAGATTTGAACTAAGAACATCCATTCCCTAGGGTTTCATGATATTAGAGAACAAGTGACATAACGGAGGTTGATATTATGGAGTTTAGGGTGTACACAATAGGAAGATATTCTTGAGTATAACAATGGCAAGTGTCATTTGTGTACACTTTAGTTAACTTGTAGAGCACTGTGTAACATAGGCATGCACCTCATAACATTATGAACATACTCATGTTCAGATATTAGTAATTGCACTTGAACGCCAAATGTCATGAGCTGACACTTATGGTGAAGTTGTTAATCATCAATGTAACCTAGGATACGCCTCAAAATAGTGTAAGTGGCACTATTGTGCATGTGACACTAAATACCATAAACAATGTACTAGTCCAGCGAGACACATTTGCAATGAAATAACCACGAACCTAATATAGGCAACAAAAGTTTTAATTGGATGGATGAGAGGTACATTTGTATGCAACAATTTCCCTCTGGCTAAGGGCTCTCATTCACCCATGTTAAAAAATTCCATGGCTCTATAGGTTTGTGGTTGTTTCATTTTAGATTTGTAGATATGCTAGATTAGTAGTTCAAATCTTTGAAGCTCACTTTGATGTTGAATCATCTATTAAAACTAACCTCCCACCTACATAATATTCCAAAGTGCTTCCATTGGATGACTAAGGGCCGGATCACATGGGGTCCCAAGTCCCAAGTTCCACTCATGCCAACAAGCCCCAACATGGAGGCAAAGTCCCAAATTCTAAGCCTCAAGAAAGAAACCATTAAAGTAAGGTTTTATATCCATAAAAGTCAATTCTTGATTATTGCATGCAAAAAAATCCTCGGGACTTTACGAGTTGGGCCTAGCTTTTTGCTCGACCCAACTCTCAACACAAATCGCTCACCTCACCTCCAAAAAGTTGTGCCATGTAGGCAACCATGTCATACTTAGGACTTGGGACCCATGCGAAGTGGTTGGCGCCAACTTTCATATTCTCAATGGCTGAGGTTGGAAGGATTGACCTCAAGTGAATGGGGACTTAGGACTTAGGACCCGTGTGCACCAACCCTAAGAGGTACACACTGCTTATGGTATTTAGTGTCAGTTACTGTTTGTTCAAGTTACACAATGCTACAACTTTTTACTAAGAACGTAACATCATTTTACCAAGTAAAAGTCATTTATGTTGTATATTGTTTTTATAACCTATTTAATCTTTGTTGGTAACAAATGAAATCTATAGTGAGACTTACGTAATTCCAAATACACTCTAAACTCCGTAATATCAACCTCCTTAATGTCACTCCTTCTCTTATATCCTAGAACCCTAGGGAATGAATGTTCATGTTCTTAGTTTAAATCCAATCGCCAATCGTCCACACATTTCATCCACACATTCATCGGTGGACGAGTCTCATCTCATCCAAACGCACCACGTGCATGGAAGGCGCGAAGGCCATGCGAGCTCGCACGACTTCGCTGCATCCGGCAGATTGCGTTCCGACAAATCCCAATCGCCAATCCGACGCAAAACTAATAAAAGCAGCGACATCATGGACAACCAACAGAGCCGAGGATTTCACCATCAATCGATCTGCTCGCTCGGTGTCATCCTATCACGCTTTTCTCGTGTCTGGACAAAAGTAAATGCATCGCGCGCACCATCCTCACGTTAAGAAGATAGATAAGTTCTGTGATGGCCCGATGTCGGAGTTATTAGGGCTTTGTTGGAATAACTGAAGTAGTAGCCACCGAGATGATGATGGGTCTTCACTTTGTTGTACTCCCAATTTCCCTTACACGTGCTCTCATCTAACCACCATTCAGTTAATTACTCGGCGCCTCATGACTTCCGATTGTCAGACTTACGGTACCTGCAATTTCTAAGCAAGTGTGGCTGCATGACTATCGACCACATCCGAGTGCGACGTGTTGCCCAAGCTAAATTGCGGTCCGAAGAAGAAGTTACAAGTGGTTCGAGATTTGCCGGAGACTTCAGCAGTATATAAAGTCGAAGCTAGACTAGATTTTTGTGCATTGGGTTGAGTGAAGATCCAAGAGTGGAGGTTTTGGAGGTTTGGAGGTTTGAAGCGAAGTACGGTCCGAAGACTCAGGGGCTGGGAGAAGTGGTCGACTATATAAAGGAGCAGGGGTTGATCTAGCGTTAAATTTTGTGCAGGTGAGTTGGATGAGAAGTGAGAGAGTTTTGTGTTAGTTGTGAATGCATGCATGGTTTTGAAGTGGGAATCTGGGTGAGTGAAGATTTTGAGTGGAGAAGAAGAAGAAGAAGCTCCCAGTGGGAGTGGTGAGTGCCATTTTGGTTTGGAGGTTCTTTGAGGTTTAATGTGGAGGTTTGTAGAAGGAGATTGAAGTTGGGAGTGTCGGAGAGACTTGGGTGCAACTGGTAGCTAGGTGATCGGGAACAAGAGTTTGGGGTTTGGGAAACTTTGGAAAGGAGTTATTAAAGGTAGGAGGGCCGAAGTGACTAGACCTTTGAAGTTAAAGTTGAGTGAAGGTCATTTTCTTCGAGGGTGCATGGTGAGGGCATGTTAGGGAGAACGAAACATCGAGAGGTCTTTTTGAGGTTTGGGAAGGTAGGAGGAGTGCAGAAGTGACTAGGCTTTTGAAGTTATCATTGAGTTGAGTGAAATTTTCAACGAAGGTAATATAACCATCCGTCATCAAGAGTGCATGGTGAGGGGCAATGGCAAGGTGAACAAAACAAGAAAGTTTTGAGGTTTGGGACGGTCTGGGAAGGAGATTGAACTAGTCTACTTTTCAGCTTATCATTGATTTGAGTCAAGTTATTGAGTGAAGGTTATCAACATCAATAGTGCATTGTGAGGGCAATCAATTGGCAGGGTGGACGGAATAAGACGTTTTTGAAGGTTTTTGAGGTTTTGCAGGGAGTTGGTAGCGATGGCGGTTCCGATGGGACCAACGCAGGTGGTGGAGACAGGAAGCAAGGTACCCACGGTGCAAGTACCGCAACAAACCCGTGGGTACTCCATGTCGAAGCGTGACCAGATTCTTTTGTTTTCGCGTGACTTGCCGTTGTCGAGGCAGCAATCTGCGATTCCACAGCAAGCCAACCCGCAGGGAACGGCTCCGTCGTGGGCGAAGTCGTTGAACAATCTGGTGATGACGACCACGACTGGGATCAGTGACATTACTCATAAGGTGGAGAAGATTGCTCACGATCTGGTGCCGGCTAGGGCGGGTTCTGAAGATGATTTTGTGCACTTGAAGGCTGAAATTATCATCCAGAAGAAACTCCTGGTGTTGGATTTGACGGACCTCATTGCGGATAGCGGAGACGATCTCGCCGAGGTTTTGGGACAACATGTTACTGTGCAGCTGGTTGGCACCACCATCGACCCAAGTAAGCTTCCGATCGAAATATTATTAAGTCCTTCAAAACAATCCACTTTTTTCCCTCTCTACTACCCTGATGACAAATAGTGTACCATACATAGCAAAATATGTTCTCTATCATAGCAGAATATGCTCGGAGAAGCTCGAAATCTGTGTTCCGGAAACAAAGTTAATCTGCATGAACGAAGATTTTGAGAGTAACTTACAAGTATCTTCTCCGCATGGCGTCTGGAGCCGTGCATCTGTGGATTGGTGCTCGTGAATTCCAAGGTCGCAGCAAGTGCAAAAATTCTACCATGACAAGTGCAAAAATTACTGATGCACTTTTTGTTCATTGGTTACTTAGAAAACTTCGGAAAAGATTAGATCATATCTGCAACAGATTTGCGTTTCGGAAGCAAAATAATTTGAAGATGCTTCCACATGAACGAAGGTTTTGGACTCGTACAGTAGTATCTTAGGATCATTGCGTCCTGTGGATGTCTGGATTGGTGATTCCAAGGTCGGAGTACCAGCTTCACCTGTGGAGCACCTGATTCTCTAGCTACCATATGATATTGTCAATGCAACATTATGAACGTACCATTTAACATCAGATAATCCGGAGGGAAAGTGCGTCAATCTCGGATCAAGAGCACCCCGTAAAGACTATGGAAATAGGAAATCATGCACCATGTTTTTCAATGTCTAGAGAAAGGAATCAAGCATAGCAAGATTCTACCGAGAAAAAACTCCGACCATATATTATCTCCAACAAATTTTTTGCTTCGGAAACTACAATCTTAATCAAGCATAGCAAGATGCACCAAGAGAAACCTCGGAAAAATATCATGCCTGCAACGAATTTATCTGTCGAAAACAAAGTTCTTAACCTGCATTGCCAAACACAGTTTTTATTGTTGGCGTCCGGAGCATTTCTCAATTGGTGATCATCAATTTTAAGGTGAAGATCACGGGTTCATGTCTAAATCTCATTTCTGGGATTGATGTTTGGGCATTGATGATGATGATGATGATGACTTTGGGTGCTTGGGAATCAGAGACCGGGAAGGGAGCGGTGAGCTCCGAAGTGGCGATCCAAAACTGGGTTACCACCGCCGACGTGCTGGTCCCCGAGAACTTTAAGTTCAAAATGGACTTTAAGGTACCCAAGGACTTCGGCACTCCGGGGGCCATCATCGTCAAAAACCGCCACGTCCACGAGTTTCTGCTGCAAGCGTTCGCCATCCAGACACCGGATGGTAAAGTCACCAGCTTCGTGGCCGAGTCCTGGGTGTACAACACCAATCTCCATGGGGGACGCATTTTCTTCAGCAACCAGGTAAATCATTCGGAACAATTGAGTGGCTCAACTTATTACAACGCATTTGTCTCAAATAAGAAGAAACAATCTGTTTGTACAAAACAGAGTTGGCGCATCATCATGAAAAAACATCACCCGAAGTAAGTTGGCAGGAATCAAAGCATGTTGTCAGCATTTTCTGAATTGGTGATTGTGAATTCCAAAGGTCTGACTAATCCGGAGCACTATAAGTCGCTCAATTAACCCACTTTGCTCAGAAGTGAAAAACAATTATCTGTCTTTACAAATTACAGAAGTTAAATCGTGTTGTGAGCATTTGTCAGTTGGTGATTGTGAATTCCAAGGTCTGAGTAAGAAGCTTCCCCTACTTGAGCAATTAAGTGGGTCACTAATTCAAGATTAAAAAAACAGTCTGTCTGTACAAACAGAAATCAAATCATGTTGTGAGCATTTGTGGATTGGTGATTGTGAATTTCCAAGGTCCGAGTAAGAAGCGTCACCTAGAAGCAAATTCCGAGCAATTAAGTGGCTCCTTAATTAACTCACTTTGTGTTCAAAAGTCAAAAAAACAGTCTGTCTGTACAAACAGAGATCACATCACCTCATGAGCATTTTCTGAATTGGTGATTATGAATTTCCAAGGTTTTGAGTAAAAATCGTCACCTAGAAGAATAATTGGACCAATTAAGGGCCGGTTTACACCATAGACCATGAAGTCAGATCATGGAAGATGGCCTTTTTCCATGGTCCAACTTGATGGTCCAATTTTTAAAAAATAAAATTTACAAAGTCTTTGGGCCCCTCACTAGGTGTAAAGTGAATGTGGACCAAGAGGAATGACCATGCACTAAAATGAATTTGTTGATTTCTTTAATATATGTTCAAAATTGGTAGTTTTGAAAGAAATTCAAGTTTGACCATTCTTTTGTTTTCTCTTGTCTTCATTTTCTCTTCCCAAAAGAAAACATTCATTAAAAATTCATTATAAAAATATTTCTCTGCCATACGCCCTTGCCTTTTTCTACCGGAACACCTCTTTCACCTCTCCCATTGCAAAATTCGTTAGACCATGTAAGTGGATAATGTAGTACTTAAAATATGTCTTTTGGGACCTTGAACTCCATGATCACTCTGACATTTTTTCCTTAGTGTTAACCGAAGTGGTCCTAGGACAAGTTCAACAGTCAATCACAGATTTTACAGGGCCTTGGGACGACTTCATGGTCCCTAAGTGGCTCTATCAACTCACTTTGTGTTTAAAAGCCAATATACAGTCTGTCTGTACAAAGATTGGCAGGAATATACATCATGTTGCAGTACAGATCTTAAATGTTCATCACGACAGAAATTAATGGGACTGTAATTACTTAGTCAATTATAAATTGTATATCAATTATTTGCTGGCGGTTGCAGATGTATCTGCCTGGAGACACTCCGGCGGGTCTCGTGCCCTTGCGACAGCAGGAGTTGCAGAACCTGCGAGGCGATGGTACCGGTGAGAGAAAGTTCCAGGACCGAATTTATGACTACGACACATACAATGATTTGGGCGACGCAGATTTGAAAGCAAGCTTGAAGAGGCCGCCGTTGGGAGGATCCCAGGAGCTACCTTACCCTCGCCGAGTGCGGACTGGTCGGCCGATGTCGAAGAAGGGTGTGTTGTTACTTTGAACCTGTGATTGGATCGATGCATGTTGGAGAATTTGGACATTGTGTAATTCAGAGGTCAATCATCAAGATAGGATTTTGATGAATTTTTAAAAAACAACAACTTTGGTTGAAGCAGAAGTAATGGAAACTTCTTTGGGTGTTTGGATCTCCAGGTTTGTTCTAAATCGATGTGCATGTTGTAAGCCATAAAAGCCCATAAACCCATGAACTTATAAACTGAGAAAACACTTTGGGTGTTCGGATCTCCCTTGACGTTTGTTCTAAGTCTATGTGCGTGTTGATCTTAAACCCACGAAACGAGAAAACACTTTGGATGTTTGTATCTCCAGGTTTGTTCTAAGCCAATGTGCATGTTGATCTTAAACCCATATACCTATAAACCCGAGAATAAACTAAATGGATGTTTGAATCTCCACGTTTATTCTAAGTCTATGTACATGTTGATCTTAAACCCATAAACCGAGACTCTTTGGATGTTTGGATCTTCAGGTTTGTTCCTAAGTTGATGTGCATGTCGATCTTAACCCCCACAGAACTGAGGAAACACTAAATTGGATGCTAGAATCTCCTTAAGGTTTGTTCTAAGACCTCTGTGCGTGTTGATCTCTACAGATCCTAAATCGGAGAGCCGGGGATCGGTGTTAACGCTCTTCTACCTCCCGCGCGACGAGCGATTTGATCAGGTGAAAGCCTCCGACTTTGCAGCCGACGCACTCCGGAGCCAGCAACACAGGCTGCTCCCCACGGTGAAAGCCCTCGGCGAGATGGAACAAGAATTTGACAATTTCGCAGACATCAAATCCCTGTACTCCCCAGAAGGCAAGACAACGAACGGAGTGAGCAACTTGTTACCTGCTGCCACTGATTCTTCCAAGACTACTCCCAACCCAAAAGTGACTGTCCAGGATCCCCTAGCCTTCGTGCACGAGTACGCATTCCCTAGTGGGCCGGACACCAGCGGAATCACCTTCCCTTTACCCAGAGTCATCGAAGGTGCGTGTAAAACCCTAAACCCTAAACTCAACTTTCAATCACCAACTTTTCAGTACAATCATCCATCGAGGATTGTGCAATGTGAAAATGCGCACTTCATTGGGTCCTTGAACAAGAAAAATCTTCTCCAAGGCTATCATATATCTTTGTCTGTGAACTAAGTGGTATGTTTGGGGTTTTGTGCAGTGGATGACAAATCGTGGTCCACAGACGTGGAGTTTGCCAGGGAGATGCTTGCAGGACTCAACCCCATGGTGATTCAATTAGTGAAGGTAAGAATTAAGTACATAATCTGATAATAGCAATTGATCATAATTAACTTTTAGTGATTTCAGGTCTAAAAAGTTAGTAGAAGTTATAACAAATGTTTTTTTGGATGATCACAGGAGTTTCCCATGACCAGTAAGTTAGATCCTGCGCAATTCGGCGACGCCTTGTCTGCCATTACTGCAAAGCACATCGAAGACCGACTTGAAGGTCTCACGGTTGACCAGGTTAGTTAGAACATTCGAGAGTCTCCGAAACAAGTGATTTCATGTCTTCTCTCAATAGACATTCATTTCAAATTCATGAAATTATCTCAATTTAGTTATTCATCAACTTTAAGGTCACAAAGCTCAATGCTGATAAATTTGACAACAGTAATTCAAGGGTTCTTCAGTTGTGGACTATCTGATGAAGTCTTCAATATTGAAATGACTAAACACAAGTTGGAGGTTTGATTTGTGGGAAATTTCAACAATATATATTCAACATGACAAGTAGAGATGCTATGATAATCCTGCTAGATCCTACCAGCTAGTAGCCAACTCCAGGACTAATCACACTTGGTGTACTCGAAACTACAGGGAGACAAGCGTTGAGCAATGCACGCAATTGTAACCTTTTGTCCTTGATAATATTGCTTCATGTAAACAACTCAAGATTCCATTCCAGTGGAAGAATGATTTCTCTAAGAAATGACAAGACAAGCTTTTTGTTGTTGTTGTTGTATGCAGGCTGTGGCCCAGAAGAAGCTCTTTACACTGGATTACCATGACATCTACCTGCCTTATGTGACTCGAATCAACGCTCAAAAGTTGGGTTTGATGTATGCTACCCGAACTGTATTGTTCCTCGGCAAAGATGGCACCCTGGCCCCGCTCGCAATTGAGCTGACTCTGCCACCTACAAAAGCAGGAGGGAACAAGATCAGCCGCGTGTTCACCGCACCGAAGCCAGATCAGTCTGAGACAGACCAACTCTGGAATCTTGCCAAAGCCCATGTCCTGTCTAATGATTCTTCCTTCCATGAAGTTATTAGCCACTGGTAAGTATGTATCATGAGTTTTCTATATCATTACTTACACAACAAAATCATGATGATGAAGCGGTCTTGACAGCATAGAATTCTTAAGTAGCCCATAAAGAACTAGGGTATAATACAGATGGAGTAATTCTTAGGTAATCCGGATGACTCAAGAATGATTCCATTGGTGATGCCCTCTTCAACTGAATCTTGGTAGATGAGAAAAGGCTTTGTGTCTGATGATATGCAGCAATGAGGTAGTACTCGAGGACCTGTATTATTGAAATTTAATTCTTGAAGCTAGAATTCGAAGTCCTTCATGTTTAAGAATGCTATGAATGATGGGCAATGACATTGCAAATAATTTACTCTGAGTAATGTCGGTGGTTTGTCACGCACCATGTAAAGTATGCCACATCACGTCTATTTTGACAACCTTGTGATTTCTGGGTTTGATTTGGTGTGCAGGATGCGAACACATGCAGCCATGGAGCCTTTTATCATCGCCACCGCGAGGCAGTTGAGTGCACTTCACCCAGTGCACCGTGTGATAGTGCCTCACTACAAGAACACCATGGACATCAATGCGGCGGCGAGGAAGGCTCTCATCAATGCAGGTGGTATCATTGAGTCCACCTTCACCCCGGGCGCCTTTGCCATGGAGCTCAGTGCAGTGGTGTATAAATTGGACTGGCGGTTCGATGAGCAAGCCTTACCCGCTGATCTAATCAAGAGGTGAAATACCCAACTCCAACAATATAAATCTCCTAATTCCATCTCTACATCCACTTGAGCCTGCCTACTTGAAAAAAGGAACCTGGGTTGTCTGGGGTCTCGCCCTAAACCCTAAGAAATTTCGAAATGGATTTTCGTGTTGTTGTCCATGTTGTGGAACATTTACAAATGAAACCTTAAAACTGACTCAATTAGGGAGTCTTCCATGTCCATGTCCATCCCTAATTAAGTGAGTTTGTTATAAGGTTACAGTTGTAAAATCTCCAGAACATAGACAACAAGAAGGGACCCATGAATGAATGAAAAAAAAAACACATGATGACACCTGTACTTCAACGAGCTGAAATGAATCTCCCTTGTCCATGTCCATCCCTGATTGAGCGAGTCAGATTTGAGGTTACATTTGTAAAATTTCCAGAACATGGACAACAAGAAGAAATCTATTTTGTAATTTCTAATGATATAGGGTGAGACCGTAAGAAATAATCAGGAATATTTATTTAAATGCGCCTGATGTTCATAAAATTTGACGAAAGCGGTTCTGCCAATGGAAAGGAAGATAGCGTTGCCATTCAGCAAGAATACGAAGGTGATCATAGGCGAATCTATATAAAAGATTCACTTGATGACACTAGTGCTTCGACGAACTGAAATAAATCTCCCTTGTCCATGTCCATCCCTGCTTGAGTGAGTCAGTTTTGAGGTGGAGATGGACAACAAGAAGAAACCCATATCGTAATGTCTAAGGATTCAGGGTGAGACCCCAAGAAACAATCAGAAAACATCGATAAAATGCGCCTGATGTTTGTAAAAATTGATGAAAGGGGTTTTGTCAATGGAAGGAAGATAGTGTTGCCATTCAGCAAGAATGCGAAGGTGACCATGTCTTTGAGAATTATGAAATACCTTCACGTTCTTGTATGAATGTATAAGAGAGATTCGCTTGATGACAGCAGTACTTCAGAATTTTTTTTGTCAAACCGTGAATATTGATGTATGTCACCTGTGGTTGTTTGAACAGGGGAATGGCGGTGCCAGATGCAAATGCTCCACATGGGCTGAAGCTGGTCATTGAGGATTACCCATACGCAGTGGACGGGCTTGAGATATGGGCAGCACTGAAGACATACATGACAGATCACCTGCAATTGTTCTACAAAGACGACTCCGCAGTGCAAGATGATGTAGAGCTTCAAAGCTGGTGGACTGAGCTTCGGACGGTTGGCCATGGCGACAAGAAGGATGCGGAAGGTTGGCCCGTCCTGAATTCGGTGGAAAATCTGGCTCAAACACTGACAACTATCGCATGGGTGGCCTCATGTCACCATGCGGCAGTGAACTTTGGGCAATATGAGTATGCGGGGTTCATGCCCAATCATCCATCCATGACACGCAAATTCGTTCCCGAGGTGGGGACCAAGGAATGGGACGATCTGCAGAAAGACCCGGAACGATTTTATTTGGACACCGTGTCAAACGAAACCCAGGCCACCACCGTCATGTCCACAATTGAGATTCTGGCCACGCATGCACTTGATGAGGAGTATTTGGGCCAGCGATCAAACCCCAACTGGAGCAGTGATCCAAAGGTACACTACTTATACACTTCTTTTGGTCTTCGATCTACTCTTCATGATCAATAGGTTTTCAGAGCATATTGTCATAAATCCTAAACTCTAAACAAGTGATTATGTGGCCGGAAATAGAATGCAACCCATGGACAGGGCTCTCTCTAAGTACGGTTTGCTTGAGATGAGTGTTTTTAGCTGCTGCAGCAATTGGACGTCATGCTATGGAAATTAAAGTTGGAAATCACAGATACATATGAAAGATATTGACAACCTAGTGTTAACTCTTACGGTAAAACCCAATTTCCTAAACATGTGATCATGTAAAACCCTAAACTCTAAAACCTGTGATTATGTGGCTGGAAATACAATGCAACCCATTGACACTAGGGCTCCGTAGGAATTGTTCACTTGAATTGAGTCTTTTTGCTGGCAACAACAATCGAAAGTCATGCTATGGGAAAATGAAAGGTGGAGACCATGAACACACGAGAGATATTAGGAGCTTAGTCCTAACTCAATATACCCTTAAACCTTCAACCCTAAACCTGTGGTAATGTGGTCGAAAGTAGGATGCAACCTATTGACAGGGCTCTGTAAGAACTGTTTGACTTGGATTGAATCTTTTGCCGCCTACAACAATCGGACGTCATGCTATGAAATTGAAATGTTGGAAGTCATGGACACATGAATTCTCTGCGAGCCCAGTAAGACTGACTCCCAACCTTAACCTCCAAACAGGTACTCTCAGCTTTCGACAAGTTCACAAACAAGATTGGTGACATTGAGAAGCTCATACAATCAAGGAACGCGGACAAGTCGCTCAAGAACCGATCCGGACCAGTTCAGATCCCGTATGAGCTGCTCTTTCCCACTTCCGGACCAGGCTTGACTGGCAAGGGTGTCCCCAACAGCGTGTCGATCTAAAAACACATGTATGTAAATGTGTGCAGAAATCAAGAATTAGTTGCAGCAAGTGGGACCAAATATCCCTGAATATCAACTATCAACATCCTGGATATACGTAACTTAATTAGTAGTGTTTGAGTTTTATAGGAGAGCTTGTAGCAAGAGATTTTTGAGGGAATATGTAAGTTAGTATAGGGATTGGAGTCAATCCTCTTGGCTTTAGGTTGTGAAGCAATTGTGTGCTAAGTTTTCCAGTACAGAAGGGTTCGGGTTTTAGGTTTAGGGTTTTAGGCTTAGGGTTCATGTCTTACATGAAGGAAGCATGGACCTGCTGGGAGATTACTACACTAAATATTGTAATTAGTGTCAGCAATTATGTTTGTCTTGCGCAATAACTAATTGCAAACCACCTGTGTAGTATTAGGAACACTAAATGTAAACCTAGTATTATTTGCCATTCCTTGTAAAAGCAAATTGGGCATTATAGATTTACAATGCTGTAAGTATTGTCACTTATAAAGTGTTTTTTCATCCAAATTTCAATCATCCATGACAATATTTCGTTATAGAAATGTTAAGATGCAAAATTTGCACTTGGTTTTGGGCAGTGGATGAACTAAAAGTAAGTTGGGATGGTAGTACTTGTAAACTTATTCTTAAGAAGTGTCATTAGGAAAGTTACCCAGTGACATAAAATACCATATGACACTAAATACACTAATTAGTGTAGGCTTTTGATCCATTACTCTGAGAAGAAAATCTCTTTAAATTATGTTTTTGAGTAATTTGATCACTGCATATTGATGTCAACCGTGGCACAAGAGTAACGTGATTGCATACATTAATAATGATTGTTGGGAATTGCAATGATTTGTTAATTTGCCATTGGAAAATTTTGGAAGTCAATTCCATGGGAAGTTTTGGACTACAATGGAGCTTGTTTAATAACCCAAAACTTGATGTTGTAACTCACATTCCAAAAAAACCCCTTCATTGAAAGATGTTCTAGATTGGATGGTTGTAAAGGTTATAAAATACCATTGGATGGCCTAACTTATGTGAAAGTTTGTACAACCCCTGTAGTTTAGGTTTTTGCTATCACTTGACTCAAACAAAAGAAAACAAACTAGGGACTAGGTCTCAGTGAAGATTGATATAGTGTCTATAAAGACTATTTGTCGCATTGGAATAGAAGAGTTACAACAATCTACGGCTCTTCACTCTTGATTCCCTTTTACAAGGTTAATTATGCACTCCTTTCGTTTTCGAAGGTTCATTTGTACTTCTTATAGTTGTGCGTGATTCCGTCCTATATGTGGAGTCCTACATGTTTTATTTGCGTGCTTCTATGTCAATCGTGAAGTTCAATAGCTTTTGGCAATAGTCTTTGTATCTTGGCAATGGTCTTTTTTCCTTTTTAGGAGGCAATAGTCTACTCAAGACTTTTGCCATGAGTTTTTGCATTAGTCCATTCCTTAATTACTTCATGTTTAATCATTGTATTTCAACATAATATTGCATTGATCAAACATTCACTTACAACTTAGTTTCCGCGAAAAGACAAGGCCAACAACCTGCAAGATAAGAGTATTGCCTTGGTCACATCTCATCAGAGTTCATACACAAAACCATCATTACATATAATGAAATGGTGTTAAAGCTATAGCCTCAATGTATGATTACCGTCATGCGGGTATATCCTACTTTAGTTGCTTGTCAAAACAACCTATAATTACTGTGAGTTGGTGGGCTGGTGAAAGGACTCCCTAGCGTGCAAGTAGACATTTTCGCCACTACTTAAGAACTATAGCCTTTTAGTTGCAATCCACCTTTCTAGCTATAAACTCATCTCTCTAATTCATTTATCCTTCACTTTGATTTGTGCTTCATGATGCTTAATTGTGATCACTCAACCCCAAACACAAACTCTATTCATTCATTATTTGCTCTTCAAGTCCTCACTCCCTCCTCTTTTTGCTTAAGTGATTCTCGTGCATCAAACCTTCTTTCTCAAATATGCTTAATTTGTCGCATGCAATGACTATGCTCATTCATTTCTACAACCTCTCTACAAGGTCAATCTTTTTGATGGTGCATCAACTCCACACATTCAGGTAAGCACAACATACCACATCCTTGATATATTGTTTACTGGTTGTAATCTGTAAATAGTTTGAACATCGTCTTTTATCACTGAATATCAGAATGCTTGACTATAATCTCACATGCATTGTCTACCAACTTATGGCTATGCCTATCTTCCAATCACCCGATCACTGAAGATAGGGACTCTCAATTTACTCTTCGCCACAACCTATAGCCTTCCGTTGTTTCAACAATTTTACAATCACAACAAAATTATAGACTGTTGCCCATGCACTTTCTCGCGCTATCCTGCACTCCCCGATCTCACCAAGCTACCTCTTCCCTATTGTGCTACCTTCTTGTAGCCATGCTCGGCGGCTTGTGCCATGAGTGGTTAATATTGTTTTTACTTGCCTATTGCTTCCTATTCTCACCTAACAACCCTTTTCACATTCTATCAATGTTCTTTTAGTGGATGCTAAAGCTTATACACGAAAAGAAAAGACTATGGCCGAAATTTTTTGGATTACAAGTCCCCCAACAAGTATTATAACCATCTTTTGCTTGGGTTAACTAAACTCCTTAAATCAATATAACATCATACCTAACCATCCGAGTGCATGTAAATTGAAGCATTTAGGATGAGATAGGCATGAAGTGGACATTCCAAGCCAGAATCAAGGAGCATGCTACGGTGGTACACTCTAAACTTTGTAGTATCACACCTGTGGCAACCAAAGTGCACTTGATATTACGGAGTTTTGTAGTGTTAACATGGATGCGTGATACTAGTGAATTAGTGTAGCATGGGACACTATGGAATAACACAAAGTGCAACATATCAAACGGTGTGGTGTGGTCCACTCCACTTGGCCTTCCTGGGCAATGTGGCATATGCATGCACCATCATTCAACAAGTGGCATAAGAAGAAGACGAAGAAGAATAAGAATAAGAAGGTGGCACTCCACATATTCACACATGGCGCAATGCGAGGGTGTGGGTTGACTTCTTTGGTGGTCTGCATTAATGACAAAATTCGTGATATAAGGGAGAGAAAGGTGAAAATAAGGAGTGAGATTTGAACTACAAACATCCGTTCCCTAGGGTTTCGGGATATTAGAGAGTGAGTGACCCATTATGGAGGTTGATACTACGGAGTTTAGGGTGTACTCTGAACTCGTAATTTGTTACTTTTGGATTGGATAACCAACGAGAGGAGAATGGCTGACGAGCCGCGGAAGCGGCAAGTCATCCACTGAGTCATGCTAGTTATCAATCATAACTGATTAAGTTATGGACTTAATTTGAGAATGATGGATGATAACATACTTCCATGGATAAAAAATTGTGACGAGTTATGATAACCCTTACGCTCTTGGATGAGCGGTCGGTTGCAATAAAAAAAAGTGCAGGCACATGTATTACATAGACAGTCGAGAAGGAAGACAGGTGCTCAAAACAATTTGTGCACCAAAACCGAGAAAGTGCTCAAAACAATCCAGAAACCAAAACACAAAAATTTGGTCTCTATTCCTTGCCCTTCGGAAAGGCCTATCAGTTTCTGAAAACCATCAAACAATCTGCACCCAGAACAAGAACCACAGCAGCCACTCCTCCACCTCCTCAACTACTGAGCAGATCAAATTCTAAGTAGCTCCATTTCTTGTCAATCAATTTGCGAGTCTCTCATGATGCGAAAAAACAGTTGAAAGTATTTCAGTGACCTCCGACCCAACAAAAAGCTAATCTTGCAATATGCATATTGATGTAATTTGAACCAAAATATTGAAATAAGAATACGCATGCTTTATACAAAATCCAACCCTACCAATAATATGGCTTGTTATTAGAGTAGGATGATCGACGTAAAGGAAAATGCACTCTTCTTCATCACACTGGCAGTTGAACATCCCTTTTCTTGAGTATGACTAGATTTCCTTCTTTACTTTGAAGTATTTGTTGATCAAATGAGCATCATATGCATAATTCAAGTGATAGGAGTCATAGATTTTCTTTAAAAACTTTTCTACTGAAAACAATACTAGAACAACTTAGGATTTTTTGCACCAATATAATCTTATCATCATATGATTACACTAATTTGATACTTATCATTATTTAGCGCTACACTAATCAGCGTTGTTCTAATTATGGTCGGATGATTACTGCCAACTGAAACTTACATCACAAAGTGGACCACATTATTTATGAACTATACCCAACATTGGTCTTTTCAATGTCTTCTTTGTTGAATCAATATCATAACATAACCTCATGGTCCATATTTGAAACAAATCATATTCTATGTAATAAAAAATACACAACTCTATATTAATCACAAAAAAACATTTGTAGGCCACACCATCTCAATGGCATCTATTCCCGCAATCTTGGTGTGAGAGTTTCCACTTCTTTTTAGGTCTTTTGGAGAACAACAGCTGTCAACAGATGTGAGGTTGTTCCCAACGACACATTTGAGGTGTGAACATAGAAAGGGCTGGAAATGGCGCAAATGACATCGGGAATGGTCCACCGTCTTTGTCTCTGATCTTTGGTTGCAAAGTGGCCTTAAGCCATTCCCAGTTTCAACATTCCAAGTTGAGCGAGTCATCATCATTCAGAGAAGCAAATCTCTATGGGTTACATTCTTACATGCGATCTTTCTTGTAGAAAATTTGGATCTAGATCAATGTGACTTGATGATTGGACATGTGTACTCAAATAATTCGCTTGCAAATAAGTTGGATATCCAAGGCCCATTGGCTCATGACCATCAGTAGAGGTGAAGTATATAGGAACCTGAGACCCACTTTATACTTGGGGTTGGATTGAGGGCCGGCCCGAACTCTTAAAATTTGGCCCAATAGGATCACTTGGTTTTATCACATCTGGCCCAAGGGCTTCATACTAAGGGTGGACCCATACACTCACTCATCCCATGTGGCGTCCTAGGTGGCACGATTTTGGTGCCAAAGCTTATGGCCAACTTGAAGAAATCAGGACGAGCCTTTCTTTGGCCCGAACTCTCAACATGGGCCGGATCGGGCTCACTCATTGGGTAATGAATATCTTATCCGTCGGTCCATGGAAAGTTGATTCTCTTCACTACACTTTCCCCCTCAAGAACATTGGCACTTAAAATCGGGCCTCATCACTTTACATGTGACAAGATTGGGCCTGCAAAAAGTTGATAAAGTTGAGCCGGATTGAGGGCTTAAATGCTTGAGAATCGGGACGATGCTCAGGCCAACCCTAGGCCGTGTATGAGGTTCACATGAGTCGAAGTTCACATCGTAGTTTCCCAATACTAAGTACTCATATGAATGTATGTTCTGGGGTGACAATGTTTTTCTTTTTGTGTGATCCGATCGATGGTGGGGGTGTTTCTCATTCGGACTACTACACTAAATATGATATTTAGTGTAACTTAGTATTCAAAGTTACACACTCTTAATCTAATTTCTTACCAAGTAAAGATGTTAATGTTCTATAATGTCCAAACAACCAATTTGACCTTTGTTGGTTAAAAAAAAAGAGATGTACAGTAAACAATTCTAGTGTTGCGTAATTCCAAATAGTAAGTGACACTAAATATCATATTAGTGTAGGATATTACCCTAACTTCAGACTCCTGCCATTAATTACGATGAGGCCACCACGCAAAGTGGCCATGATCAGAATGCGCAACACGCTATTTAGGAAACTGATAGCCCTGATAATAATAAAAGTTCTCTTCTGGATACCAACATTTTGTACCATCTGGACAGAGCACGATGTTCAGACTAGCATAAATTGGAGGGCGCAACTTACTAGGATTGATTTGATTGATTGAAATGTGCATGGATATGGATGATGGTTCAAGTGAATTAAGGCACTTGAAGTCCGAATTAATTATAGTGCACTCCAAGGTTGATGAATTCCTCATCGGACATGAGGAGATTCGCAGGGCCTTAATATTAGATCCTTACTTTTGGGGATAATAACAATGGGACGAAGGACTATCCTGCACCGCTGGGAGGGTAGATATGGCTCAGAATTTTGCCACGGCTATTCCAGATCAATATTCCCCAACCCATGCAGCAGGTTAGCGGCCAACCCATCAATTAATTAACGACTCTTGGTCCAGATTGCCTGTCCAGAGTTCCGTTACAGATCACATATTAGAATATATAACCTGAGCTGGCCTGGTAGATATGTATATCTTCAATTGGACTTGCAAACCTCCCAATCAATCGACAGACTCTCTGATTCAGATGGGAAGTATAATTTCAGTGCGTATTTCTCGAATGCTCTTTCACTAGAATTTCCAAGACTTACTGTTAACACCATTCAATTGATTCAGAATACAAAGAATTAGTTGATCTGGACACCATGGAAGCACACCGTCTGATTTTGGATTACTTTCACGTTATACCACATTATCTTCATATTCTTTAGCCTGGAGATTCAGAAGTATAAATTCGCTCGCTCCTGAGGTGCCCAAGCCGCTTGAACAGCTACACTAAATATTGTATTTCGTGTCAAATGGTATTTTATGTCACTGTGGCAACTTTTCTGGTAACGCTTCTTATGAATATTAAGGTTACAAGTACTGTCATGGATGATTGAAATTTGGAGGAAATTCATGCCAACTAGCGAAACAAAGTTTGGTAGGTATACTGTTTATTCTGCATCTTGATATTTCTCTAAAGAAGCATTTTCATGGATGATTGAAGTTTGGACGAAAAATCACTGAGTAAGTACAGTCTCTGCAACTCTGTAAATCTATAACATTTCACAAGGAATGTTTTACAAGGAATGACAATAATGTTAGATTTACATTTAGTGTTGGTGACACTAGACGGGCAGTTTAGAATTAGTATTGAGCAAGACAACTACAATTGGTGACACTAAATACAAAGTTTAGTGTAGTTGCAAATTTCCACTGCAGGAAATTGCAGGAATATTGACCTGTACACACAGCCGTGAGGGCATATTCAAGTCTAGTGTTGGCGTGGCTTGCATGGTTCATCTGCCATGGCATTTTGAGTAGATGGTTTAGGCAAGTGCTTAGGTGTATTAAAGAAAAACATCCTGAAGTTGCAAGCAGATGCGTGCTTCACTGCTTGTATTGACGGACCTTATGATTGAAATGGCAGAAACTACACTGTTTTGTCTAGTTAGTGTGGGCCACACTAATTCCCAATTACCCACATTATTCTTTGATTATAACTTGAAGTGGCCCACTGTAATTTCCAGTGTGAAAAATTAGTGTAGGTTTTTTCATCAGCATATTTGGATGAAAATTCAAGGCGAGGCAAGTACTATGAAATCACTAATGTTAACCAAGGCAAGTACTATAAAATTAATGTGGACCACACTAAATTCCAACCCACATGAATTTCCTACACACACTAATTAGACAAAACAATGTAGTCTTAGATGTGCATTGTATCTCTTGTTGTTGACACGTTTTATTTGCATGCACACTGTGTTATTTTTTATTATAAAAAGAAATATACATCTTTTAGAATGATTATTTGACCACACTACTTCTCAAAGCATGTATGCATGATTTCCATCATATTCTTCTACTTGATCTTTTCCCATATTATTTTGTTTTGCTAATTAAGTGCATGTCTCAATAGCGCAAAAGATACTCTTAGATGTGTTATTACTTTTGGACAAGTCTTTTGTTCATTTTTACTTAAATTTTGGTTTTCTATTCCATGGCATGGATTGCTCCCTGGAAAGAGCATATTATAATTCGATAGCCATACATGGATTTTTCTCGATTTTGGAAGAGTTATCATATTTCTGTATGAAATGTTAATGTAAGGACAACTCGAAGCAACAAATGACGTAGTAAATGCAACACACCAAACTCTTCCACAACGTAGAACATTAATTAACTGACAGTTAAGTATATGTGAACAAACCACTTGCCCAAAAATAATAAGGGATGTGCACATGTTTAATTACACCTTGAATCATTGCACTAAAATGCATTAGAATCCATTAAAATCTTGCATTCTAATTCATGGAGTTGCCACCCTGGAATGATAAGATTGGACTATGTGCTCAAAACACAAACACCAAATATTTTAGGTTTGACAATATTTAACACAATTGAAAGCTTGCCAGCCTATGGGATTGTAATACACTCACAAACATAACCTCTCCACATTCCTCACTTTGACATCGATCTCCACTGCAACTTTGAAAGTCGAAATGTCAAATCTTTGGCAATCTCACATTTTGCAGGCAACGCACTTCACAAATCCTTTGACAATTGCTTACAATGTGTTCCTGTATATTAGGTACAGCCATCTAGAGAATTTGAACCACCTTCTTCAAGTTGAGCACAATGATTGTAACATTCAAGACAACACAACCTGCCTAAACAACTAGAGATCGAAGAGCCTCATGATGATATTCAGAACATGAGTAGCAACGTTAATTGTTGAATTTCTGGAAGTAAATTCACTGAATCCATGATTCAATAATGCTTCCAATGCATACAATTAAATAGTATATCATTGTTACATGCACTTTTCTTGATCATATAATTGTTTGTTCAAGTTCTAGGCATCGTAAGATGATCATGCTTTCAAGAGCGTTTACTTGCTCATAAATGTCAAATAAGGATCCAAGCGCCAAGTTTCATGACTTCAATGAAGGTTCAATCTGTACTCATCAACTCTTGGTAATCTGCTTGGCCTCAAACTAATGTTTGTTCCACAAGGAGCTTTTAGTGCTTTCCGTCAAGGGAAAAGCAACCTAATTCCTGTCTTGTCAATAGGTACATTGGTTCTTTTTGTTACAAAAGGGAATTGTGCCACAGAGGGAATTATTTTCATATTCCATCCCTCTTGAGAGGGAAAAATAAAGAGAGAATATCAATAAGGGAATTCTCTCAAAAAACCATCAAAAATTCCACATGGGAAAACCACTTTCTATTCCTTCTTCTCATCAATAGTGAGTATGTAATCAACCAGGATATAACGTCAAAAATTCCACATGGGACAAATCACCTTTTAATTCTCAACAATGAATATGCAAGAATATATGTTTCTTCCCAAAACAACCTATCTTTAGCTTGTATGGCAATGCACTATCTTCAACCTGTATGCCATATTTACAATATGCATGTAAAACACAATTAACCTACATAATTTAGTCTTTCTACATTCCAAAAATCACTAAGGCTTTGACATAGACTAAATTCAATTTGTACAATCACTACAACTACTAAATTGATAGACCCAAATTATTTCATTTTCACCGTTGGTAAATTGATTCACAGCTGCTAACTTCATGTTCACTACTCCACAACTTCTAAATTAAACTTCAAAGCTCATGACTTTCAACTTCACCACTCCTAAATGTCTTCAATTTCACCACTCCTGAATGTTTAATGTACTAAGATGGAGGACCCCACCAGTAGCCATGATTTGTTCAATAACAACCAAATTCACTCTCTCCTTCAACGCCTAGTCAACCACAATGTCTAGATCATCCATCTATTGTTGTTGCGGTGTTGATTTTTTTGTCTTTTTTATGGTTATCTTTGGAAACCATGCCAGCCATGCCGCTAATACCAAGCATGACTTCGTGTCCATTATGGACAACCATAACCTTCATTGCAATGGTTTTTTTGGCTGTCAAAGATAGTCTTGGTATTATCTGCAAGTACACACATGACATGCATGTTAGAAATAATTCACATGATAGTTTTAAAATGTAAATATGCATTTCTTCATAGTGAATGTACTTCTTCAGGCATGAAAAATTGATCTTCTATGGTGATTGTGCTAGTTGTTTCTTTGGCACATGGTTCCTGCATATTTTTAAATTGCAACCTTAACCTGTTTCCATTCAAATTCAATCATTTCAATATTAAAATGATTTTATATTTAAACTTTTACTTTTCCAAAAAATCCAATATATAACTAAACCGCAATATTCTATTCAAGATTCAAGCTGGTAAGTGGTAAAGAAGTGTCACGGCACACAAGCATACAAGTGGCATGAGAAGTAATGAATCATGAAGGATGCCCTCATGACACAAATTGTACATCGTCTCAAGCCGCATCATCACAAAGGAGTAACGGAAGAAAAAAATATTCACCTTAAAATTTCTTCATGCAACTCCAATGTGTTGACATATGTTTGCTGAACCTTCGATTTGTTGACTAATTCTTAAGTGATAAATCTAGATTATACTAAGAATATAAACTGCATCTCACACAAATCTAAATTGGCAACTATAATGTTCTACACAGTTAGTCGTTGCAAATTGACTACAAAAAAATCTAGCAATGAGATAACAACAACCAAGGAGAAGGACATAAAAGAGGAGATAAAAGAGAAAAAAATACAAGGGGTAGATGTAACAGAGGAGGAACAAAAAAATTGGGTGTCATAACCTCCGTGTATATGATACAATAACAATTCCAAAAAATGAACAAAAAATATTTAATTCACCCTTCAAATAACACTCATAAGTAAAGTTGCCAAATTAATGTTTTATGTAAGTGTTTCTTACACTGCAATGAATGGTTTTATTGATTTTTTTTTCCAACAAATATGTGCATATAAGTATGTTCTAGGTCATCATACAAAAATTCTAATTTAATATATTTTTATGAGAATACTTATATGTCATTTTCAAACACTTGCAAATCTTGACATATTTACGTAGGTGTTAAAAAATGGTATATAGATATTCTAAAATACATGTTTTCTTCATTTTTTTCATTCACTTGATTCCTATATTGGTGTACTATAAGAACAACATTTTTATATTTATAGATTAATCACATTTATATTTAATAATGATCAATTTTTAATGGCACCTCCAAAACACTTTATTATACTTGCATCCCAAGCTTTCACGACGTGGAAGTAGTTGATAAAAGTTTATAGAGGCCTAAGAATAGTAGAAGGTAAAAAATGACAACTTTACACTACACCTATTATCTAAATTACTCCGACTCGGACTAATAATGAAAGCTCGGACTAATTCTGGGATTAGAAGAAAGCCCGAGTCGGAGTAATTTAGATAACTCGTAGTAATTGTGGTAATGTAGATATAGTGTGGCCTATAGTAATAGATTGTTATGTGTATTACTCCGAATTACAAAGGTACGTAGTAATTTTTTCCAACACAATTCTGGTGCAGATTTTGGCTCGAAGATAGAGGAAATGAGAGGACACCAATAATCGGAGTGCAAGGGAATAGGAACCAACGCTCCAGCCCACACAAAAATTGCGCACACCATGATTATGGTGCAGATTCTATCTGCACTTTAGATCAGCACTACATGAAGGTCTTGCTTCCATGCTTTATTTGCAAAATTATCATACCTTTACAACACTGATTCCATTTGTTGAAGGGCTGGCAAACTTGGGGATCTTGCAAGACTTCTGTCAATACACATGTATTAATCATCTTGAGTAGTATGGCTTCTGCAAATCCCAATGTTGAACACCCAGATGTGCATGTTCTTGTACACACATCTATGATTTAAGATTCGATGTCAAAAAGAAATGCAATATATGCAGCCCCTTGTTGTTCACAGTATTCTGAAATGAATATTTGTGAATCATTCCCGGTGTCACGAGATTTTTGTAGCGTTGATCTAATTCTCTAACTCTAGCAGATTTTCTCTAAAATGCCCCAACTAACCATGCACACAAGCCCAGACACCAAATCATATTGTACAAGAAATCTTTGGTGTGATGCCAAAGGATGTTAGGAATCCATGGTGTGCACACTGGTGAAGAATTTGATGCTGCAAAAGCTCAAAATCAGTACACAAAAGCAGGGCTCCTGGGCTTCGCAACCAGGTGAAGGGCTTTCTTCCTGCATACTGCCAGGCCAAAACATTTAGACATGTCGAAAGACTCTGCACTTTCTCCCTCAGGCATGGCCCACTCAAAGCTGTAGACGAGGTGGGCTAGCAGCAGTGAGACCATCACATTGCCCAAATTGTGCCCTGGACACATTCGACGGCCGGCACTGAATGGGATGAGCTCGTACGAATCATAGGCCGATGTGGTGCTTACTTCTGGATGGTCCAGAAATCTCTGGGGATCAAATGTGTCTGGGTTTGTGTACATGTCTGGATCGCGATGGATAGCAAAGAGGTTTAGGATAAACTCTGTCTGTGCAGGTAGATGAAACCCTAGGATGGATGATGCTCCAGTTGATAGTCGTGGAAGATGTAAACGGAAAACTTCCTCACAAAAAACTACGTCGAGCACACAGCGCCTGGGGAAGTATAATTGTCCTGATGATGCTTGTTGCTCCTGCCGTTGGCTTCACCTGCCGATCTTTGCTACTGCTTAGGACTCTCGGACAGTGGCACCGTAGGGCCAGCTGAGAATGAACACACACACACACACACACAAGAATCTTGTTTTGAGCCCCGAAGAAACGAAGAAACCAGATTGTAGGGGCAGCTGAGAACGAACACACACACACAAGAATCTTGTTTTGAGTACGAAAGAATCTTGTTTTGAGCCCCGAAGAAACGAAGAGACCAGATCGAGAACAATGCCTCCTGTGCACGACGAGCAGGGCAAGCCCTCTTCTGGACGTGCTAAACAAAGAAGGCGTGAAGCTCAGACTAATTTCACCCCTGTTTCTAGAATTACTCTGATACTGTGCAGTAAAAAGTCAGAGTAATTGTTGGTCTCAGAGTAAATACGATAATCGGTGTAGTAATGATGTAGCAAGTCAAGCCCCAACTGTATTGAAATCCCATAAAAAATTGTTTTGATTAGAAGTATGATTATTTTTTCAATTCAAAATATGGTGTTAAGCATAGATGGAATTGCCCTAGATGTTGCTAGAAGTATCCAATATGTGATACAATGAGATAAAATATTCTATTATTTCAGTATTTGCCTATAATTGATATTCTGACTTTCATGTGTTTGAATCGTACCTTATGTCATGATTTTTTGGAGTTGTGGGGAAAAAAAGATACATGGAAAAATTAACATGAGAATTTTATACTAAAAATAATTCAGAAGTTCTGGGATGGTTTAAAGGTCAAAGAATATACAACATTTTGGGATCCTCAGTTGGAGTAGGAAGTTCCAAGTGTTTGTCCCAATCATATATGAAAAAATAATTTTTAATTTTTTTAGAGTCCTAGAGATATGAAAAACTATGTGGCGACAGTTAGAAAATGACCTTGACTTGTATTTATTTTCGTGTTCTAAATGTATTATTCTTGTGAAAGTATCAAGATGGATACAGAAGGTAAGTTTGTGGTTTTTATAAAAAAATTAAATATCATCTTTTACATTATGAATGTTTATACTATCCAAACTACATTTAAAATAGAAAAAAAGTAGAGAGGACATGTAGGGTATCATGATATTCGATTGGCGGCCACAATATTCATATGTTTTTTATATCTCCAAGGACTTGGTTTACAACGTAATGCATATCATGTCTCTTTATATGATAAAGAAATATGTAATATTATTAGTTGAGAGCATGATTGTAGTGGTTCAAATGGGTTAATTTAAAAAGACATTGATGATAGCTACAATAGTCACAGAAATTCCAATCATTGGAACACTCAAGGCAGATGAGTACCAACTGTTTATAATGTGGTGTTGTGAATGTGTAATTTGATTATTTTATCAAATAAATTTAATATTATTATTATTCAGTTTATAAAAAGTTATAAATTTGATTATGATTTTTTAGTAATAAAAATTGGCTTAGATCGATAAAGACCTAAATAATAAATGTTGATGAATTATTAATTGATTATTTAAGGGGAATTAATTTATATTTAATTTATATTATGAGAGGATTAAATTAATCGGATAAGACAATGAGTTGGCTTGGCTATAATGGCTTAAAAATATTTTTTGATATGAGGTGAAGATATCTAAGACGGTTGGACGAAGTGGGTGGCAAATTGATTTTTATATGTATAGTTGAATTTTTTTTATTAAGTATAGAAATTTTTGAAAACAGAAAAGTCTATTGATAAGAGTTTTTTGATACTACAAAATTAATAGATAAATAAATATATTTTTAAATATTATAAAATCAATAGTTTGGCTTGTAATTCGTATTCTTAAATTTTAAGATGGTAATTAGTTTTTAGAATATATTTAAGTGTTTGATTTTTAGAGTTGGTAGAAGAGTAATAAAAAAATCTTAGACAAGTATCGAGTAGTTTGAAGCCTCTGGTTCATAAAACACAACTAACTTCAAAGACTTATTACAGGTTGTCATAGTGTTCATTTTTTTATCGATTTAATCTTACGGATAGGCCTTAAAGTCTCCTTTACAATCTAAGTTATCTTATGGTAATCTAAGATTTTATATAGAAATTTTAGATATTATCTAATTAGTCTTCTAGTAATCTAAATTTTTATCTAGAAGTTGTAGGCATTTTTGTGAGGCAATTATAAAACCTCATTATTTTATTTTTTCTAGAAAATCTTCTTATATTTATAAATGATCAAAATGGATTTTCTGCCTCATTGGGTTGTATTTTAGTTATAAAAATATATATTAGAAGTTCTAAGTTTTTTATTATAGAGCAAATAAAATTGGTTTGGAATTTTAGCCATTTAGTAAGACCGTCTAGGTCTATTTTATTTATCAAGATTTTTAAATATTAATATTAATTTATTTGTAATTAAAAATAAATACAAATCATCTCTGGTTTGAAAAGCCAAAGGGTCTCTATTTTAGCTTACATATGTCTCCCATATATTTTGGATCATCTCGACCTTAAAAATGGTACTGTCATTGATGGAGTGGAATTAATTTTGATTGAGATTTACATGTTGTTTCATTCGCATACACACTAATTTGATTGGACAGAGGTTGCTATTATACAACACGAACCCTTTTAGTAGCATGACGAGTCAGACTGGAAGAAAGTGTCGGTCTGAGATCTTCAACTTTTCAATGTCTTGTTGAAAGTGGAGAGCTTTTGGATGATGTTTTGAAGCATGGTTGCCATGACATTTTCTTGTATTACGCATTTGAAAGAGAAGTTTCCAATTATATGGCTATTTTTACAAATCAAAAGTCTAATGAAGTGCCCCACTAGAATTATTTTAGACGTTATTTTTTCATCAAGATTTACAAAGATGGCATGCTAACCCAGGGAAGATCTTCGAAAAAATTCATAATTTTTTATTTAAATATCAACTTGTATACACTCCAAAAATTAAAATTGTACCGGATTGTAAGGATTGGCATAAGGATCGAGTCATTGTGGTTTATTTTTAAAAGATGGCAAGAAATTTGGCTAAAGTCGCTCGAAGTTTGAAATCATGCTTATGCGCAAACTTGATTGCTAAGTTAAAAATTCATGTAGGTTTCAGATGTCCGGTTGTTAAACATGCAATTCGTGTGGTGGCAGTTTATTTGGAAGAATTTTGGAGGAAACAAAAAATAATGAACAATGAAAATGCAAGTTTTTTCAACTTAGATTTATATATACTCAATATTATGTTGATATAAGGTGTGAAATATTGGATGATTGACATGATTTTAGTTGAACCGGATTTGGGAGCAATAGTGCATTTTTGGACGTAGAAAAAAAATCTTAACATTTTTTATTTATGAATTCTAAGGAAATATACAAATATTCCTTGAAGCTACCTACCTTGAACAACAAATGGAAGATTGTGGTTCAACAATGCTCCTAGTTCATCAAATTATAGGGATGCAAATCTTGAATGCTCAACCAAAGGAAACCATTCTCAAGCTGGTACAACAATTCATTTATAAGTATATAACTTTTTCAATTCCCAGATCAAATATGTGGTGGCATATAAGCTTGAGGATAAAACACCTAGGACTCGTTTGCTAGAGGCTAGACAACCAAAATGTATCCTACATTTCCTAGAATTGGATGACATCGTGTTTGTTAACTAGGAGGAATGGAAGGATGGGGATCCATTTTCATATACTATTGTTCTTGAAGTTTATTCACGTGATGATAACATGGAAGCGGACAACAATGAGTTTGTTGTGGCTGGGATTCCAATGGAACTGGATAGTTTGGTAGGCACTGTAGAACTGTGCCTACTAAATTAGGTGGGTCCCTGCCTGAGAAAGTTTGTGGCAATGACCGATGACAAATATAGTTGTTCATGACACAAGTTGATCAAACAGATGGTCAAATTTAATGTGATCAAGTGTCTCCGTGGGTAACCCATTGAGTGGAGAATATTTGACAATTTGAAGATGGAGGCATTTAGGTGAGACTTTTTGCACTTGAATGTTTTTCAATTACAGTACATGACTTGGTACATAGAACAGTTTTGCCTGTTTCTTTAGACTGCACATTGTGTTGTGAAAAGGACTGGCAGAGAAGGTCTATGAGAATAATAGAGGTAGCTGGTCATGTTGGGATCGAATGCTGCAACGTCTGTGGCGATGAACATTCCCACTTTGGAACAATTCCCTCCTTTTTAAAGGAATTCTTACATTTTTCCCATACACAAGAGGGAATTGTGCCAAGAGGGAATGTTGTAAATCGGGGAGAGGACGAATCGGTTGGAGAGTTCCATGAGAGGATGAGTGGTGGCCATTCAAGGGCGCAGGAGGATGCGAAGAAAGCAGGTTGAATTAGAGAGATCAGAGCTGAGAGTGAGCCTCCGAAGTTGCCTGACATTCCTTTGATGGACAGTTCGTACGACTTCAAAAGCAGGTTACGAACATTTCATTCTCCAATCTTCCTGGTAATTTTGAATGCCTTCTTTGATTGTTCTTCATAAGAATTTGTCCATGGCTACGCAAGATTGATTGGCGGTAGCGCAACGAGCAAGACAAAAGAGTTGTCTCTTCTGTCGAGTGTGAATCAATAGCTTCGGATATTCACTTATGAAATGAAGCAGCGAGTAGCCAGTTGCTATGCACTCTCTTATAAGGGTGTGTGTGAAAGATTGATCATGGTTGGGTGATTTCATCCAACGAACAATAGTTCAGGATACAATGAAGATGATGAGTTTCGAGAATTATCACAAGAGCTTCTCAAATTTTCCCTCTTGGGAAAAGGGGAAACATGGCCTAATATCCATGGTTTACATCAAGGAAAAGGGAGTTGTTTGTTTTCCCTTTGAACATTCCCTATGTCACTTGGAAAAGCGCTCTCATTTCCCTCTTGGAATTTCTAACATGGGAAAGTTTCTCTGATTCCCAACATTCTACTGAGACCATTCTCTCACGCTGAAGACTACATGAAGACATTGTTTCCATCTCTTTTCCATGGAGGATGAGCGCTAGCTGCTCTATACTAAGAATCCGACTGGGTAACATAAGAGAATAATCTCTTGCACGACACAGAATTTAACCAGAAAGTGCCTAGCGGTTAATTACCAAATATAGACTCTATCAACTGAGGTTGATGTTGTTGCTTTATTCATTGGCACTCATCTGCGCTACCGGACTCTGTAGACTTGCTTGCATCTTCATCAAATGTAATGCGGGAAAATTGACTCATGCACTCCTCTAAACGCTCTCCAGCACTATCTGCAACAAGATAAAACAATGGGGAAATATCCTTTGAAGCGTATCCTGTCAATTCCTCACGAGCTAGCCTCAACAGCTGCAGTTCCACCTAAAAGCTGCTACTTTCCTATCAATTTAAAATTGGGACGTGTTGCAGCAGTGTACCAATCGTTGCACCACCCGAGGCTAAGTACATGGATGTGTGCAGTCTCGACGCTCGGGTTCAGCCTACCATCCATCATCTTGTTGAGACACCACGCGATGAGACTCAGCTCTCACCCCCGGGGTGGCAACTCAAACAAATAATTACAGGGGGCTCGTCCAAAAATTTCACAAAGGCATAGATTATGTACACATAATCGTACATATAATCTAGATTATGTTTCAAATAATCTACAACTTTCAATTATTGAAGAGGGGTTGAAGAGACACGGGAGAGAAGCCACCGAGAGAAGTCGAGAAGGGAGTTAGGGTTAGGGCTTACAAGCCAAAATAATCTATATTATCTTCAAATTTTTGTAGATTACCTAAATTATAATTAGGTATGATGGAGACTAGATTATGGACTAGCCCCCCTGTCCAAGAGAAAGTCCACATTATTTTTATATTCTTCATGTATTATAACACATAGACATGTTCAAATCAAAAAATTATTACGTATTATGGACGGTCTCAATGTGCACTACATCTCTCCATTCTAAATTCTGTAAAATTGTTCTTTCGTATGAATGTACAAGGACAATATGGATGGATTATCTGTTACGAATTATTTGCACTAGTTGCCACCCCGGGCTCTCACCTGTCGATACAGCCAAAACCAAAAAGTAAAGATACCGTGGTGATCGCTGCTCATTAAGGTTTGGAGGTTTGGAATGGCAGTGTAGCCTAGTGATCCTCAGACAAACAAAAGACAAAGCAAAGAATCACTTGCCAATGTGAATGCCATTGTTTAATTGCCTGTGTTTAATTTATGATCACTATAAATCATTGATCTCGTCGCCTGTGTTTGATGTATGATGACGTGTTCAGTTCCCAGATAACTCGCCTTCCTTAATTCAAAAACATCATGTAAGAATGTTACAAAGTAGCAGACAGGAAATGACTGTCAAGCAACGGCTATCGGTGGTCGAATATTAACCGACGAGAATTGCTGGGATCCATGTAGTATGGCAAGCCAGTTTTGTGAAGACGGCGCCCCCATCCGCAAGGATTGCTTAGCATGTCAAGTCGACGAGGGCAATACTGGAGGATGCTCATGGGAAAGTCCAGGAGCCGGGTGTTACAGGTACTTACATTATGAGAAACCTTACAATCAGGTTCCATTAATTGAGCAGCCGAGTGCTTTCCTGATTTGGTGCCTTTCTTCCACAGGCGACTTGAGCTTCTGGAAAGCTTAAGCGTCGATGAATATCGTGAAGACGTAAGCACTGTTTCTTTGACTTTTAAGCCCACAAGGACATTTGTGGTAGACTTTGAGTGTGGGGGAATTCATGAAAGATTCAGTCTCTGCATGGATCGACACTAGTTGAAGCGAGTCATCCGACTGATCGACCTCATCTTATTAGACACTTAGACACGGCCATATCAGCCGTTACACATTCTTGAGGAAATATAGCATTTGGACTAATCAGTTCAAATCGTAATTTCCTAGTGCTACTCATTTGAATGTGTCTGGGGTGGCGACGTTCCGCAAATTATGCAGGTCTTCAATTCCAGATTGAGTTCTTGCAGATTAAATGTTTAACCCAGTGCTTGTCTAGGCAAAATGCCTGCTCACTGAACATTACTGATGCTTGTAAGGATTGCGCTAAGTGCAATGCAGGATATGGTCTCAATACAGAACAGATTTGGGGAGTTTGGAATTGGAGTTATTTGAGTGTCGAATGTGGTGCAAACCTGGAGATTTATTTTTTGCATGCGATGGATGTCTCCGAACTCCTATACTGCATGTATATATATATATAATCCTCCCCGTTGTATTCCACATGTTTAAGAAACCCCTCCTCTTATTATGAGAATTGCCAATGTCAAACCGACCAAAAAATGTCAAGTAAGTAAAGATGTTTATTCGACATTTTCCCAAATATATATGTCAAGTGAGCGTCCATACTTGTGAAAGCAAGTGATGAAGTCGCATGAGTTGTACATCTGCTTCAGATTAGCAGGTCTTATTTTATCACAATTCGGTTACATGTCTGACACGTAGTGTTGTTGGAGGTGCAGTGTCTGTAGTGAAACTGGATTTGGGAAAAGAGTAATCAGGCCCCATAGCATCGTTTATTTTGGAATGGACAAGCTTGCTCGGCCAGCAGATCACTCAGTGTGATTTTTGAATCCAACAACTATAAGATAAAAGACAAGAACTCAAATTTCTAGCGGGAGGAACGGGCAGGAGGGTGAAGCCAGGAGAGTAATTCTTGCAGAGTATATTTTTGGTCAACTGTTTTTGGGGTTTAGGGTTTAAGGCTTAAGGCTCTTCATTTACTATGGGTATGTGCACCTCTTCATTCAGTGGTAAGAACAGCTCTAATATAAGAAGTCGGGAGAAAGGAAAAGAAGGCAAGTAATTAGACGGCGTGGTGAGTAATTTCTTCTGACAATATGAATGATGATGCAGATCGCCATCTCGCTGCTGTGAAGGTGGCCAGAATCAAGAAAGAAATTAACGTCGATGATGTTCATTCCAACATTAACTCGGAATATGAACCTATAATATCTGGTTCCGTGAGAGTGTGCAACTCCAAGGACGAATGGATGCCATTGGCGACATTATCCTCCAGCAACAACCTCACATAATCTAGTACTATAAGTACTACTTATTCTTCTCCCAGGTACTTCTTGCATCTTCTGGGCTACTAAATCCCTTCAATATTTTGTGAAGGCGTGGCTACCTAATGTTTTGTCCATTACTCTCATATAAAGCTCCGAATAATTTGCAGTGCGTGTTTCTCTAAATTTTTAGACAGGTTTCTTAGAAATCCAAGTGTAGGGTAGCAGCCAATTTATCACTCTTTTTGGGTAATTTCATGATTTGGCTGGATGCACAAGAGGTAATTTTAAGTATACCACTTCTTTGTTTTCGGCGTTAATAACCTTGGATGTGCGAATAGTAATAATTTGTGGGAGAATGTTTTTGCATTGTGACCAGTGCAGGAAGTAACTTAGAACATCTACAACATATTTAGTCAAGCTACTGTAGCTGGTGGAAGTCATGCATGTGTTCCGTAAAGCCTGGAGAAGCAGCTGGACGAAATTATTTCTGCATCCAGGGGAGTCAGTCAGTCGGTTAGTCTTTGTTTTTTATCCTCTCCTAAGGAGTTGAAAAGTATTGGAGGTTCAGTCTGTGAATTATCAGTTTTAAGGTGTAAGGTATGCGGCTCTATTGTGGGAACTTCCAACTCCACATTCAATGTTGACTGCTGGTTCAGATTGGAAATTATCTCATCCAGGCAGCAATTGCAAATCACGCGGAATGTCATCTTAAATTCCAGAATCGAGGTTGAGATGCAGAAGTTCTAATAGGTCAAAGTGGAGATTCTCATTCTCTTCAAGTGATGATCACATAGGCTGTCTCCATTGCGTTCACGATAAACGTAGAATGATGTCTATATTTTGAGCACATAGCCCAATCTCATCGTAACATGTATCTTTTCAGTGTCCATTCTTAACCACAAACCTTGCCATACTTCACTCAAATACAGGTGTCCAATTGAGAAGGCTGACCATATACGGCCCACGTCCCTTACATCAATGCAAAGAGGCTCCAGAGAGATACAGCACATGTGGAATAAACACAGAAACCCTCAGTCAGGTTTTCAGCCATGAACCATTTACAAATAAGGATGCAGGGAGCAAATGAGATTAGGTTTAACAAGAGCCTCACTAGACAGGGCATTATCAAGCCGGTTGTATATATTATGGACAGTTTATGCTAAGTGATGGTGTTTTGGGTACATGTAGCTTCTGACCTGACAGTATATAATCATGTAATTTTTAATTTTGTGCAGTTAACCAAGCTTCCAGTAGTGGATTTCCACCAAACCCCATTTCGGAACTCAGTGACGGGCCGTGAGCTCTGCTTAGCAGTGCTGAAAAGCAGGTATGGTGCAAAATTAATGGTGGCTACATCACACTTGGAAAGTTCATGCCCAGCTCCACCAACCTGGAACCAAATGTTCAGCCCAGAGCGTGTTTTCCAGGCAAAGGAAGCAATGGTACTTTTAAATGATTCACCAAATGTGATCTTTGGAGGAGACATGAACTGGGAGGACGAGCTTGACGGTCCGCCGCCTCTACCATTAGGACGGTTTGATGCTTGGCAGCAATTGCACGCCGGCCAGGTGTATATACTATCACATATAACAAATTCAATCTTGTCCATGACCTATTATGATGCACTTGTAAGTCTTGTACTTCATTTTCCACATGTACACGCTTCGTACTTAAGGTACATTGTGGGCACTTCCAACTCCACAGACAATCTTAGCTGGTGAGTCGGATTGAGAATTGCACTTGTCCTTCATCTGGTTAACAATTGTGAAGAACTACGAGTTTCAGAATGCGAGTTGAGATGCAAAAGTAATAAGAGGTCAAAGTGAGCATTAATTTTCTCTTTAAATGATTGCATAGGCCCTCCCACTTGTGATGTTTACTATTGAACCTAGAATGGTGTTTTTATTTTGAGCACATAGTTCAGTCTCATCGTAACACGTGTCTTTTCGGTGTCCGTTCTCAACTACGAGCCTTACCATAGGTTTCCAACCAAGAACAGCTACCACATAGGTCCCACAAATTTTTAGTAGAAAGAGAAATCTGTTGATGTTTCGTAATTCGCAGGCAAAAGATTTTGCAATCCTGATATTGGAGTGGTAATGGTAGTGTTAATTGGGAGAATTGCATGCAGGTTGGGTTCACATTTGATGGCTAGGCCAACCTTATGCTGACAGACAGCCATCTACAAAAGTGGATAGACCGTCCTTTTCTGCAAGCTTCATGACTTTGAAGCTATCAGCAGTGAAATTTTGGGAACCACACCAATTCCAGACCTAACCTATCTAGCAGAAAAGAAAGTGAAGGGACAAATGCAGATGTTGAAGCTTCCTGTGTGGCCAACTGACCACTTTGGCGTCCTTCTCAAGGTGTGTGTGAGAAACACATGTGAGGTATCTTCACCATTGGATCGGATTGGGAACTGTCTCATCCGGTTAAGGTAGACGTGTGTTCTGTGAATACTTTTCTCTCTGCACCCACTTGTTGGAGGATATGAAACACACAATTAGTGCTGCGAGATGATTAGCAAATTCAAATCGTGCCTATAGCCATTTGCCTCATAATTTTCAGAGCTTGTATGAATATCTTGTTCATTCTCAAAGTGAAGGTTCTCGTGCTTATTAAGTGGTCATGTAGGACTTCCCAATCATGTTGACCATTGTCAATCTACAATTGACAGGATCACAATAAATATGGCCGTCATTTTTTGCGGTGGTTGGACGTGTCCTAGAGAATGATTTGAGAGGCCATGAAAAAGCCAGAAATTGTACAACCAATGATAATATTGGTTCCAAAAGGCGATACGTGCTATCATGTTCATGGCGTTTGATGAATTATATGACAGTCCACATGGTGGCTGTGGCGTGCCATGGAGCCATGTTCTGAAATGCTGGAATAATTAAGTAATTAGACAAGTTATCTCAAACCAACAGGTTCAAACATTGCTCAGAACAGTGTCTGGGGAGATTCTTGGGCATAATCGATCGAGATCCCCGTGTTTCCAACTTCAACTGGTTACATGTTTGGCATCTTTCGGATTTTCTTCATTGATTTGAGGTATATTCTAGTGTTGGGCAGGTATTTGATTTTGTTACTAACCTCCATTTCCAGTTTTTGAAGGTAAATTAGAAGCAAATAACCTTCAGTTGCAAGGTTTTGAGAGTTTTCACAACAAAAGAACCTTCGGTCCCATTTATTTGAAAAAAATTCAATGATCCCGCAGTTTTCATGAAAGAACCGGCAAAGGACCGACGGTTATTTGATTGGAGTTTGGTTTTTGTGAACCCATATATGGTTATGAATCGAGTCCAGTTATTTGAAGATTTGAGAACCGTGGTTAGAGATTTAAAGAACCACCCTGATAACCAACGGGGGTTTGGTGCCAATTTTAATAGCCGCCAACGCTGGTATATTCTCTAAATTCCTCTGATATGATCGATAAATCTCCTGAAGTTTTGAACTTTAACCAGTTATATTTCAAACTCATCTGTAACTGGCAGTCAGTTCTCTCAGTTCATTGGCTCAGAAGATCCTGTTAATCCACCCTTGTTCCAAGATTCCAGGTTGAATAGTAACAGAGAATATTTTCGCCCCAATGCTGCTTCCACTGACAAGAGTTTAGCGTTGTGTACATTCAACTTAGCTGCGCTGATATGTGCAATTCGGTTGCCTCACGTCAAATTATCGACATTCCACACTATTTTGAGTATTTATTAGTACAGCAACAAAATCCAAGAACTGTTTCTAAATTGCGGTTGCTATAATGGATGTATAAACAAAGACTCATAAGTTTTTGTTATTCGATTTTGACCCAAGGTAATTTGCATGGATAAAGAGGTAACCTATTCTCATGAGCAACCCAATTGCACATATTGATGTAGAGTATAACTTCAAAGCCAATTTTTATATGTCGCATTGTTTGAGATTATGTACCTTGAAAGGAGTGCGTTTTTACTATACCGTGCAAAATTTGCATTTGGTTTTGTATGGCGTGGGTAGACATAGAAAAAGTAGGTTTTGCACCTATGTCAAGAGGAAAAGATCTACCTAGAGGCCATAACATTACACAGTTGATGAGTCGTGTTTGTGGACCCCGCGATAGATTCGAGAATAAAACCTTCACAAGCCGGAATCCTTGTGCTTCAAACTAGATCTAAAGACATGATAGTTGAACACAACTCATGGACTAAATAATGTTATGGCTCAAAAGTGGTCAATTTACAATGAAACAATAAGGAATTTATAAAACCTCCCGTCCATTTCCAATTCACGAATCATCATACTTGCGAAAGAATGAGTCTCTCGCAATATAACTTACATAACTTATATGCTCTTGTGAGGCCCAAAAAGCATGTTATCAAACCTGTTACATTTTGTTAGGTTTGATAACAAATGCATTTGTGAGTGGAAACAATCAATGCATCGGTATATTTCGAACGAATGAGACTCGAGAAGGGATAAGTTGTGGTCCTAAAGCACGGCATCGTGCTGCTACGAATAGTACTAAGTCAGCTGATCGTCTTCATCGCAATTTGTGTTTAAAAATCTTTACTTCAATTTATTATGCAATAGAATATGGTGCCGGTGCTGTTTGACACGGTGGTGATGTCATTTCGTGGGCATGAGGAGGTGGCACCTTCATCCGCTTTCATGTTGGGTAGGGATCCGGCCGCGCTTTCTTGGAGACCACCATTGATAGGCTGCCAAGTGTGCTAAAAAGGGAGGACTTCCCAATATGTTAAAGGGATCTGTATTTGAACCTTATGGCGGGACACCAGTGTCCCATAACACACTGGTTAAACCCTAAAGCCCGTGTCGACGTCAAAAATGGTCAGTTGAAGGCGATCAAAGCGGTGTTGAGATTATCTCGACGTCATGTACACGCTCTGATGCTCGAAGTTGGTTTCTATTTTCGATCACTTACAACCACAAAACCAATCATTAAGGAGGCTCCGATTTATTTGGGACACTGGTGTCCCGCCATAAGGTTCATTTGTTGTTCAGGCCGATTAAATGGCGCAGAAAGTGTGGTGAAACATCTTTACATGTATTTTCTGATCAAATTGATTATGTGAAAGCACAAGCATCTACTCCTTTTGGGATTTTAGGTGTCAAAGTGTGAGTTTCATATTTTTAACACAAAAAGGATAAATTGTGCTATATCCAAAACATGCAAAATTTCATAAATATCAATAAGGCAGATTTAAGGGTTGCAAAGCAGACGCCCGAATCTAAGTCATCCTTTGGAATCATATAACTATCAAAAGTTAGTGTTTGTTCATCAAAATTGTTATAGTCTGAATACTCATAAGGTTGGGCCAACAGTTAGTTCTTGTTCCCATGGCCACCACCTGGGAGAGAGGGAATTATTGCATATGAGCGTACCTCTCATCCATTTAACATAAAAGTCATGAAATAAGTGTGTAGCTTGGAGGTTCCCTTTTTTTGGGTTGGTTTGACACTAGAATTAGTTTTTAAAGATCCCAATTTAGTGTACTCGAGATCATTTGAGATGAATAGACAACAAACCCATGGGGAGTCTATTTTTTATGTTGGATGCATGAGATATATACTTGTATACAAAATTTTCCTCTTTCCCACCTGTTGGGTGATGAAATTATCTAGTGTACATTCTAATCAGTAGATTGGGATTTTGTTTTCTAGCACCTACCATGGGGGGTACGGTAAAAACTTGCGACCTTTAAGGTTGTTTGTTGATTCATCCTTATTTAATCCCACTCCAGTAGACTAGTTTGGGGTCTCGAACCCCGATTTGGATGTTGAATTTTTTGGGGATAAAAATGGTGTGGATTCTGTGTAGTACTTAGCATTTTCCACTCCCATCTTTGGTAGGTGCAATGAAACATCACCAAGCATATTGGGCAAGTTTTTGCCTGAAATCTAAGTTTCTTGAGACTTGACGCCTCAGATAGTTCTTAATGGAATGCCCAAAAGTTTGGGCACACTGTGAACTTGGATTTTTTTAATGTATTTTCAGCACTTCAAATATTATTGTAATATGTTGAACATAATGTAATAGTCTTGGACATAATGAACATATGTAGTTTGAAGGTGAGTTGTTTTTGTTAGCAACACTAAATATGATATTTAGTGTTGCTTACTATTTGGAATTACACAATGCTATATCTATTTACTGTATATCTCATATTCTACCAACTAATGTGAAATTGATAGTTTGGACATTATAGAACATTAACAACTTTACTTGGTAAGAAATTACATCGATAGTAAAAAGATATAGCACTATGTAAATCCAAATAATAGGTGGCAATAAATGTCATTTTAGTGTAGGAGTTTACTTAGGGCACATTTGACCAATGACCACGACCACTACTTTTCAAAATCTCTCATTGGTTGACAAATGATTGGTAGTCCCACTTCATTTCACACAACGTCACCAAAAATGAAAGTGACCATGGGTAGGCATGTCAAAATGTGGATGAGAAAGCGACATAGAATCCTACATGTCCAAACATGGATAATGTTTGGTGGTCACTCGAATTTTGTGGCAAAAGAACCCAAATAGGTTGTCTCAATGAAAAAGGCGACCATGGCCATAAGAACACTACCTCCTAGTCTAAGTCCGCTTAATACTATGTCTTGTGACCAAGGCTATTGGAATGCGGTGTGGATTTCTCTTGATCATGGTCTTCGGACTGCCAACCATGACCACAAGAAATCCTACATCGGTTGTTTCTTACGACCCTTGGTCACCTGTGTAAAACATGCCTAGCATGTACTTCAATCCCATGTGTTTGTTTGATACATGTTTAATACGAGTAGATATAAATGTTGGCTCCTGGTGGAGCAAGCACGAATGAAGAGCCTCATTTGCCCTTATGTTGCTCATGTTTTTACATAGTCATAGACGCTTTGTTCGAAATGTGAAAGAATACTCTTATTACTACTCTACAATTTCTTCATATCTTCAACAAATTTATGGAAGTTTCCCAACGATTTTTGGAATGTAAAATACCTATTTTGACCCCACTTACAAGGCATCGACACAAGGCGGAAGGTGAGGAAAACAAGTGTGCCCGAAACGCTTCAAAGTGAAAAGTAGTGAAGTTTGCATGTCCTTAAATTCCATCATAATTGTTGAATGAGCTCATTTTTGGCTAAAACCCGCCTCGGGTTCTTGATGTGAGCACCATGGTTTGGTGCGCTCTAAGCAACTTGTTGCAAAGACGTGTGAAGTTGCTTCTTCTTTGGGTTGTGTTTTGGGATTTCGTGTGTAACATTGGACATCGGACTGATGGAATCTTAATTTTATATGACTTTTGGACATTGCCATGTCACACGATCCAACCCATTTTTCCAACCACGATAGAGTTATTCGTAAAGTAAAGTAGATTGAATCATGGGTTTAGTCCCAAACCTTGAGTTCTTGAGAACTAACACAAAGTCACCTAGGTTTTCTTAATGCTTAAATTACCATATACAAAGAGTGGTGTCGGGCTTTTAAAAATAAGCTTTCTAGCTTGTCCTACTAGGGTGAGTAGGCCAACCTAACCTTGCATAGGCCGATCCAGGATATAGGACAGTAGGTCCTATGCACATACACTATTTTAAATGCTAAATTTCTCTCAAAGTTTGAGAGGAGGAAAGAGGAGGTCTCAAAAGTTTCACCCAACTTTCAAAATAGGCTCCAACACACGATGAGCTAACGAGCTCTTAATAGAAAGTATTTCAAAGAAGGGTCAAACCCATAGTGTCATCCTTCTTTGAGGGACTTTGCAAATAATAATAATAATAATAATAATAATAATAATAATAATAATACACATAAATATTTTTACAAAGCATGATTTATGCCGGATGGATGAAGTTTAATTCATCACACAATATAAGAATTAATAGAAGTATAAGTTATAAAACAAAAAAATGATAAAGTTAGAATTAAAAAAATTATCAACTAAGAAAAACATGTTCTCTTTTTTTAGGAGTAAGCAACTTAAATTGGGTGCACTTTTATTTTAGCATATAATGCATATCGCAAAATCTTAATCCAATTTCCAACATGAACCCGAAGTGGATGGAAGAGAAGAAGTAGGCTTTTACAAGGTGTGAAATTGAAGCTTTGAAAAAGCAAGCACGCAAAAAGGGGTTGAAAGGTGAAAGGATGTGGCAAGCTGCCCATGAATGGAGGGCGGTGAGTTCGGAAGGGCTCGATAAGGCCAGCATGGACATTGGAAGATCATAAAGCCACAACATACGATACTCCCCAAAATGCCCTTGAAAATCCCCCCAAAACCCTGAAAAACAAAAAATAAAACAAAACAAAAAACAAACAAAGCCTGAGAGGGAAGACAGATGATGACTCTGAGGAGATAAAACTCCTTACAGTCTCTCCGACTCTCAGACTCCGAGGCAGCAGTAGTGACTCGGAGGTTGCAAAAAGAAAAACACACAAAAAGAGATAGAGTAGAGAGAGAGAGAGAGAGAGAGGTGGCTCATTGCCATTGATTCTGTTGTTGTTTTTATAACATATAGGTATACACTTATCATTGTTGTTTGGTATTGCAATTGCATGCCTGAATTTGCTGCTGCGGCTGCTAAAAGTTATCCAAAGAGTTTCGGACTGACTCACTCAAGCGTTGAAGCAAAGCTGTATGTATGTATGTAACATAAGCTTTAGTCTTCCTTCTTCTACCATATCCTTTTCGTCTGTTGCGACTTAAGTTCCTAGGGGACGCCGCACTGACACTCGCAAATCCAAACTCCTTGCCTCTTCTTCTTCATCTTCACCTTCATCTTCATCCACCGAAAGCTGCTGATCCTTGCAGGTACCAACCAACCTACCCACATTCTCTCTGTGCATCTGTGCTTGCAAAACCCTCAAGGAGAAAGGAGTTCTTACATTTCTACAATTTGGGGTTTATGTACGTATGATATGCACACCGCTTCAATAGACATACATACGAAAGCTTCGGTGGTTTTATTTGTTGATGGGTTGCCGGACCCCTCTCTTTCCTTACATTTCTACAATTTGGGGTTTTATGTATGTATGATAAGCACACCGCTTTAAGAGACATGTGACATACGTAAGCCTCGGTGATGGTATTGTTGTTGACGATGGGTTGTAGGAATCCCCTGTTTTCCTATGGGATTGGGTTGGGATGGGTTGGGTCATCTCATCTCATCTCCATTGCGCTTGGAACCGTTTTTTGTTTTCCAACCTAAGCGCCATTTTGCCATGGCTTAGTAAAATTTTCGCTCCGGCCGACATTGAAGGCTTAAAGTAGGGTCCCACGGGATAGTTCCGAGATCGTACCACCGGGTTTTTGCTTCTGGGTTTTGTCGTGTGAACAGCCTCTTTTGTGTCTTTGTTTGCCGACAAACAAACCGACATAGAAAGGGGTGTCATTAGGTAGCTTTTCATCCAGCCACAAAGTTTTTGGGTTTTGCATTAGGTTAACCCCTCACCGCCTTTCTTCTTCCCTTTCGTACCTCTAATTCCCTTTCTCTTGGCCCGGAATTTACAGTACCTTGTGCATGTCACTGAAGATTGGGTTATGTGTCTGGTGAGGGTACAATTCGCCGAGCTGACATGTGTTTTATCCAGGTCGAGGCAGAAGAAGGAAGACAGACAGACAGAAGACAGAGGAGGCAGGGTTTGCGGCAACCTCACAAGGAGCATTCCTGAGGCGGCAGGAGAGTTTTGGGGTTTGGTGGTGGTCTATGCAAGTTGCAGCAGCGTCTTCTAAGTTGATTGCCATGGGTATGTGAAACACCTCTCAACCCCAATTCTTCACTCCGTACTTGGGGTTTGGTGTTCCTCCAGAAGTAGGTTAGCAAAACCCAACTTGAGAGTCATCCGAAACATTGAGATAAGGTTCAGGCAAGTTTATCTCGGGGCTTGTGAGTGCAATAGGGAATAAGAGGATAACTTACCTTCCAGCTTGGTGAGGAATGACATTGGTAGGAATTTGGTAGATTGGAAAACAAATTATGGCGGTAAATTTCAGAGGTCTAGGATGTTGGGTCAATTTGACAAGCATTCAATCTCGGTGCCATTTGTGAGGTTTGGTTTTCGTCATTCCAGAGTGCATGGTGCTTCAATGGGAGTAGGTTTTGTGCTTATGTATCTGTTGCAAACCAGAAGTAGGGTAGCAAACCCAACTTAAGAAATCATCAGAAGCGAGGTTGGGGTGGAATATTTAGATAAGATTCACGCAAGTTTTTCTCTCAGCTTATCAGTGAAATAAGTAATAGGGTTACATATCTTCCAGCTAGGTGATGCATGACATTGGTATTACCTCGGTGAATTGTATACAAATACGGCGGTAAATAACACACGTCTAGGATGTTGGCTAAATTTGACAAGCATTCAATCTCGTTACCGTGGCAGATTGCATTGGTGGTCCAATGGGAGCAGGTTTTGTGCTTATGTGCTTTTTGCAAACCAGAAGTAGGTTTGCAAACCCAACTTGAGAATCATCTGAAACAGAGGTTGGGATGGACTATTTAGATAAGATTCAGACAAGTCTTTATTTGAGCCTGTGAGTGGAATAAGGAGTAGGATAACATACCTTCCAGCTTGGTGACACATGACATTAGTAGTACCTTGGTGGATTGTAAACAAATCTGGCGGTCAATAGGGGAGGCCTGGGATGTGGGTCAATTTGGCAAGCATCAATCTCGGTACCATTTTTGGTCATTCCAGAGTACATGGTACTTCAATGGAAGTAGGTTTTGTGCTTATGTATCTGTTCCAAACCAGAAGTAGGCAACAAAACAAACTTGAGAATCATCCTAAGAGATGTGGGGACGAAACATTCAGATAGGTTCAGACAAGATTTTCTCTCAGACTATCAGTGGAATGAGTAGGATTACATACCTTCCAGCTTGGTGACACATAACAGAGGGGGTACCTTGGTGGATTGTAATCAAATCTGGCAGCAAGGAACGGAGGTCTAGGATGTTGGGTCAATTTGACAAGCATTCAATCTCAAAACCTTTTGTGAGGTTTTGTTCTTGTCATTTCAGATTTCATGGTGCTCCAATGGATGTATCTGTCCCAACCTCTTTTTTGTCATAGGTTAGGTTCACATTACAGATTGTTGTGGCAGAAGCGTCAGAGCTTCAGTTTATTTAAATTCATAAACTCCACACGCAAATTTTTTTGAATTGACATTGTGATTCTGCCATCAAGCTCTGTGTTGCGAAATAGGACACATCTTACTGGGTGGGTTGAAGTGAAATCTGCTGTTGCTTTTATCCATAGCCAAAGTTTTGTAGTGTTTTGTGAATGTCTAAAGTTCCAAAGTTCTTGACAGCTGTGGTGCTTGTAAATTGTAATTCCAAAGCATTCAAGGTTGTAGAATTCCAAGCCTTAAAATTAGACAGGATTCAATGCTACTGGATAAGATACTTTCCATGCTGTTTCTTTCAGGAGCAGATCAAAGTTTAGTAGCTTCTGCTGCCCAGTTAGGTCGATGTTGTTTTACAACAGAATCATATTGACATATCAGAGGTCACTCATTTGGCAAGCTTGGACAGTGTAGAGTCATAGATTCTGACCTCTATCAAAACATCACAGTACAAAGTGTGAGGGTTGGAGTATAGTTGTAAGGATGTGAGTGGATGTTGAGTAAATTGTGAAAATCAAGAAGCACCTGCATTTTACTTCTGAAAGGGTGTAACACATGGTGATTCTCTGTGGCTCAGAGTGTAATCGAAAATACTTGTTTGAATAGAGGTCTAGCAGAAAATCAATGGTCGCTTACTCTCTTAATCCTTTGGCTCTCTTTAGTACATGAGTTGAGCTGAGGGTTTGAATCAAGGATCCAGTGTAGAAGTTGCTGCACTTAAATTGTTAAGCTTAGGGGTTATATTTGGTAGGGGGTTTAGATCTGCATGAACTGCAGTGAAGAATATTGTATCATGTGCACGTTTTATAAAGTGTACATCTGTATCTTTTATGCCTGAGGAAGTGTCTATGGAATCAGGGCTATCGCCTTAGGCACAATGAGAGTGTCTGTCAGTGTAATTAGTAGGTGTCAACATTGGGTATTATTGAGAGCTGCACTTACAATTTGTGCCTCCTCCAGGCTTTCAGCAGCTAATATAGGCAATGGTGTAAGAAATGTGCAGTTTTAGGGTCAGACACAGTGGTTGCAACTTACTTTTTGATGTCTCTGCACCTGCTGCCAGGTAAATGGTCATGTCACATAGCAAGTCTTGGCAAACTCTGTAAGGGCGATCTATGTTGACTTACACTACACATTGTTTTTCCAGGGGCAAGGTAATGGGAGCTAGGTCTCTAATCGGCTACACCACAAATTCAAGGATGGCTTCTTTAAATCTTCATGCAATGGTGTGTGACCCTCACATCATGTCTATTGAAAATCGTTTTTTGTTGGACCTTGGTGTTGCCAATGTCTAGAGTCAAGTTATTCAAGTACTTGGACACTTGAATTGTATCCTTTAAAGTAAATAAAATCTTGTCCTCCCCTTAGACAGGCTGTATTGAAATGAATCTTTGGAATGATTGCAGGGTACGAGCAGTTTGCAGCCTGTGGCATTAACAGCGAGGGTGGGTCGGGGCCAAGCTCAAATTGCTTCTTCATGTACAACTTCTGATGGTTTCAGTAGCAGGCCTGGAAGGCTTTGCAGACTTCAGCACCTCTCCTGGTCTGAAACTCTTTATCTTTATCTTTACCCTTTCTGGATTTTATGTTTCCTTTCTGCAGAGCAAGAGTTTGGTGATGTAACTGGAAAATGGTGGGGCTCCAAGAAGTGGGACATCTGGCTTTCTTTTCGAAGGGTTTGGGGAGTAAGGAAGTCACTACCTGTGTTGGACTGGTATCACCTTTTCTTGATACCACTGGGGTATTCATGATGAGGATTTTTTGTCCTTTTAAAAAAATACTGTTAGGGTATGGGTATTTGAGGATATCTTTGTTTTTGATGCCGTTCGGGTCTATGTACCATGCAAGAACTTTCATACCTTAAGTAATGCTACTTTGGTATCAATATGGTATTTGCATGGTATTAATCCAAATAATGTCGTAGGTATACAAAGGTTCTCTCATGTAGTGATACCCATCAAGTATCAATATTTGATGGGTATTATAATCTTGATACAGGTCGGGTAGGTTCTTTGATACCATTATTGATACCTATTGTGTATTGATACCATCCATTGACAACATTGGTCATAACCTCTCTTTATTGTTCTGCGTACTTGATACCATCAACTTACAATGTCTCTATATGCAGCCGTGGCAGTTTTCTGAGTTCTGGGAGCCGGAGTCCATTGCGATTGCAAAGGCTACAAGCTCTTTCATTTCAGATGGTTACGGCCGACCACGACAATAGTGGAGAACAAAATCCTGGGCCCTCAGCAGCCGAACCATCAACTCAAGCAATAGATTCAGCATCATCATCATATACATCTTCATCCGAATGGGAAGGAAGGGAAGATGTTCGTCAAATGCTCGTTGATTCATGGCAAGGACTTCAGGAAGGTGTTACAGAGCTTCGCCATCGAGGAGTTGTCGAAACGGCCAAACAAGGATTCCAAGAAGCAAAAGAGAGAGTTTTAACTCTTGATGCAAAACAGGTGGTCACCGATTTCCGATCCTCTCCTTTGAGCATGCATGGAGCCAGGTGGTGGCGAACGTCAGATCCATGGATCAAATGGCCTCTTGCTATATTGTAAGCACTCTCAATCAGCTTTTTTTTTGTATAGAGTTTGTTGTGCCAGATGTCATGCTATGGTACCAGCGCTATGATGTTTATTCTGATGTGGATGACATGCATGCTTGTATGTGGACTCTTTCTGTATATAGTTTACGTATAAGCTAGATGGTGCTAAAACTGTCACTTCAACCGCTGAGTATAGCTACTTTTATAAAATTACAAAGATTTAAACGATTCCCATTAGTAATTGACAGGGATTTTAACACATTTACATTATGTCTTGTTTGAATTCTGTATGCAAAGGCTGCAAGAGTGCAAAGTGTTATTGGTAGATTACCCAAAATTGTCACAGGAGCCTATTATAAGGTGTGGGACATTACTTATTGTGCAAGATTTTAGGGTGTTGGTTTCAAGTGGGGTTATGGTGTTAGCATGCTCTACCTTATAGCCCAGATCAGTCTATACTTAGCCGCAGGTAATTTGAATAATAGTTATTTTTTGGAATTGCATTCCTGTTTTATCGCAGATGTGGATCTCCCAGAATGGCCATTTTCATCCATTCACGGGTAGCCCCCTCCCGGGGATACTCACAAAAGTCAGGTTTCCAGCTTTAAATTGGTCATAAAATTGAACGAGTTGAAAGTGTAGTTGGTAACTGAAGGGGCTTATCTTCGAGTCTTAAAGCTGCTTCTATAATAGGATAAAAAGTTCTGAACATAAGTTTTGGAGATATTCCTGTTTTACTTATTGACAACAAAACGTTTCTGGTGTTCCTGTGCAGTATTCCTTTCTACTTGCTGGTGACAATAATATTTGGGGTAGCAGTGTCACAAGATCTGCTACCATTATGGATTTTGGGTCCAGTGGGTACTAGCATTGTCATTCGACAGGTTTGTCGAATAGCAGATTTAAGTCGCGCTGTGATTGAGAAGACAACACCACAAAGAGAACAACTAACTGCCACAACCTTAGCACTTTATAGAGATGCCAAAGAAGGGACACTACCCGAACACGCAAAGTTACTGGTGGAAACTAAGTTAGGCGAATTGAAAGAGAAGGTAACATTGAAAAGGTCCGAGATTACCCTCTGGGTGGAAAGTGGTCAGGCAGCCACAGATACCCGGAGTTACCTAGGAATCAAGTTACTTGAGTTATGGGAATGGTTGGCGGACATTTATGCGGATTATTTGGATTGGTGGAGACCAAAGGGACGCACCCTTGGTAGGGTTTTCAAGAGAATTTTCTGATTGTTTTCTAGTTCTCGGTAGGTTAGTTTGCCAGTCACAAAAATTTATAGATCATCCCAAGTGAGTTTCCTGCATTTACTGCAATACCTCTCATGCAGACTTTAGGTTGAAGGTTTTAGGTTGCTGGAAGGCTTGATTGTAGCATCTGGAAATTTTTCTGGCTCTTAGTCCATAAGTGCTCCTGCACAGAGCTACATGAAAAAGGGCTGTGAATCTTTGCCCTCCTACCAGACCAAGAGTTTGGTGGCATTACCACTTTTGCAATGCAAAACACAGTTCTCCGGTGACAACGTTTGCAAAGGTTTTTGGTTCTTGTGAGATTCAAGTCATGTTGTCATGAAGACGGCCAAGATGTTTGCAAAATGTAAGTTTGTTGAGTCCAGCATTGTTTGGGGTTCTTCACATTGTGGCATGACATAATTCTTCACACTAACAATGGCGACCCTGGCCATCAGGTCGTCCTGGTTTCAAAAAACAAAGTAAAGCTTGCAGGGAATATTGGCAGGTAGGTTTGTTATATTAAGAATGTATCCGATAACACCTCTGGTTCCTGCCTCTTTGATGGTGGTGACTTCACCATTCCTTTAGAAACCGATTGCCTCAAATGGATTCATATATTTTGCATTGACTACTAATCAAATGAAAAGTTGCAAGGCGATACAGTATCCTAGTGAAGCAGCACGGTTGACCTTAATTTCTAAGTTCACATTTGAACAATTAGTGTTTCAATTTTGGTCTACATCAATCTAGTTTGATATGTACATATCTTAAAGGAATGTATTATGGGTCATCTATAAGTTCCACTTCAAGAGCTCATAAAGAGAGTCACATGGATTCCAAATATAGAGAGCTCAGCATATCATGAAATGCTCAATGTGCCCACAATACTTGGGTACACTAATGGGAGATCAAAGTGAAGATGTTCTTTCACTTTAATCCCTAAGCGGCTATGGAGCCTAAATGTGCCGAAATGCATGTTCTTCTTTGTGGGTTTTGCTAATTGAATTTGATCTATGTTTCTTGATATTTTAGTATGTTTAGGTGCTATAAGTATGTAGGTGATTTGTTTTTGCAAATTGGACCACATGTGAAACCTAGAGAATTTTTCAAATGCACTTCAGTTGGGATTAGCAGTGTACTTGCTCTCCCTTTCAGTTGGTGGTTTAGGGTGTTAATTGTTTGGGGCCATATCTTCCTCTAAATCTAGATTTAATTTGGCAATTGTTCTTTGAAACTTTGTTTTAGAATTTGTATGTCACATCTACTGTTGGGATTTGGATTTTGAGGTCCACATGTACCCATGTCAAAAGATTGGGATTTGATCCAACAATGTCAAGTTTCCATAGCAAGGGTCCTCAAATTTCCAAAATATGGAAATTGTGGGATACAAGTTGCATGTGATTGATAAATTCAATAACTTTGTAGTGAAGTATTACTGAACTTAATACACCCAAACAAGTATAGATCTCGATAAGAAATCAAGATGGAAAAAATCTCCCTCTTTTGACACCTCATCACATAAATATTAAAATATTCTGGCTAAATATACTTGAACAACTTAACTGTTTGAAGTACTCCTTGTTGACACGCTCTAGTATAGATAGATACATCGATAGATAGATCGATAGTTGGATTTGGGAGTTAACATATCAAATGCGGCTATAAAAATCGTCAAAATTTTGATATCCACAAAGTGCCTTCCAAAGGTCATTCTGGGACGGCCAACATGGTAGGCATTTAGGAGTTAAACATGGTATTCTTGAAAACATCACTTGGCACGTAAAAATGTCACATGTTGTTTTCTCGAATACAAGGAAGGCCAGTTTGAATTGGTCTTTGGAGGTGGCTTTTGCCAACAACACAAGTTTTTGACAACTACAGTTTTTTCCAAAATTCAAGTGCACTTCACAAGACTAGAAACTGAGTCAGCCTTGAAAAAAAATCGTCACATATGAGTGTGATGTTTTCACGAATACTATGTTTAACTTAAATGATCATATAGGCCCTCCCAATTGTGATAACTATTGAACCTATATTGATGTCTATATTTGTAATGTCCTCTTGTCAAATTCTAATGCTTGACTCAAGCCAAAAGTCACCAACTTGTGATGCTTTTGTGCCTTTTGTGGCCACTCCCAACTCCTCATATATATATATATATATCCAACATTTGTGATCAAGAAGAATGCTACATCAAATATTGTAGTTAATGTCACTGTGGTAACTTTTCTAATGATACTTCTTATCAATAAGTTTAAAATAGTTGTCATCCCAAATTACTTCTAGTTCATCCAAATGCCATTTATTGAAACAAAGTTTGGTATATTCTGCAATATTTTATTCTATGTTGCCCAAAAAATTAACGAGGAATGACAAATAATGTTAGGTTTACATTTAGTGCTGATGCCAGTACACGGGCGGTTTACAATTAGTATTGAGCAAGACAAATAGAATCGGTGACACTAAACACAATATTTAGTGTAGTGAGAAATCTATGATCAAAGTTCATATTTTCATAGAATATCCACTCAAAGTGCAGTTTTCATGATTCATAAATTGTTCTTGTGGGTGGGGAGTGGAGAGCAATTTCAAGGTTCAAATGTCCTTGGAATGACATTTTTGTGTGCCTAGGAGGTGGCACATGATGCTTTAAGAAGAACTTATGCCACATTCAAACAAGCAATTTTTGTGTTAGACACTTTCTTTATGAAGCACTTCACTTGTAGTACGCATGGAAGTGTTCTCAACATGGTTACTAAAACGAAATCGTAGTGGGTCTTCAACCTTGTTTACAAATCAAGGGTCCATGTTTCTACATCTACCTTGTTCAAGCTTCATGAATGAAGTGATCATTTTGTGAGATGTTCTACTTATATGTTTAGAGTGACTTGTTCACATGTGATATGTACAAAATATGAAATTGATCAACTTAAAAAATAATTCATACTCCAAACTAGCTAGCCACGTATGACAAGTGACCACATAAGACACACATACCTTATCAGTTGTCATGACAAACAGAACCCCAAACCATAATACCACAAAAATGGTTAGGTTTTCATGGTGTCTACATAAACTCATCCATTAGGAAGGTCAAAAAAGCAACGGACTATTACATATCTTAAATAAGGCTCCAAAAATGACATCAAGTATCCCGAATTAGTGTACACCCTAGCCTCCATAATTTCACCCTATGTAACGTCACTCCTGTTGTTATATTTCAAAATTCTAGGGAATGGATGTGATCAGTTTAAATCTCCCTCCTTGTTGTCACATTCCTTCTCATATATCATGGGTTTTGACATTAAAACAATCCACCAAAGAATTCAAACCACATGCTCGCACTTAGGGCGATCACACCCCCTTACGTTTCATAACCACGTGCGATAACGGTTTGCTACCCTATATTATATGCCATAGATAATTTTTAAAATTATGATAATTTTTCTACATATAAATAATCATTGATAATATCTTTTGTATATTTTTTTGAAAATTTTAGTCATCTTCATTTTTGTAGCAATTGTTTTAGTTCAATTATGCGTCATTCTAGTTAGAAACGGTATGTTTTATAAAAAAAACAAATCATCAAATTTTAATACTATTTTTTACTATGTAATAGATACCATGTATATCTACTCATGAAAAAAAGTTGATAAAATTTTGACCCATTTTGGTGATGCTTTATGTAAAAAGTAGATTTTTTTTTAATCGCACGTGGCGTTCAACTTGACAATGGAGTGCACCCCCTAGGTGCTCGCATGCATCGCATTGTCATTATTGCAATGTTGACTGTGTTTTGTTCCAAAATGTCACATGCTATGCTAATTCTCTATTATCACACATCCATATTAACATTGGAGACCTCCTTAATTTCACGTGCACTTTGGTTGCCACAAAGCGTGATATTAGGGAATTTAGAGTGTAATAAGATCTAATAAAAATGAACCCACTGTCAACTTACATGAGACTTATTGTTTATTAGAGCCGCTTCATCCACAATGAATGAGGTTACATGGATGCCACAAACCCCAAGCCACAAAATTGTGAAGTACACTACCTAATGGTGTATAGTGAAGCCCTTTTTTCATGCGACATTTGTGCGCACCTTCTAATTTGTCCCACCTTTGAAACGTACTCATCCTATAACTGAGGGCCACTTCACACACGAGACTGAGAGCCCGTGACCAATACACTTCAAGCACTCTCATTGGTGGAGAAGGCAAATCCGGTCCAAGTTCGCTTCACACTACACTTGAGGGACCAAACGGAGTATATAAGTGAATGCAAGATGGATGTAAAAGTCTACATGGATTCCTACATGACATCAAATGGATCATGTTTCATGGTCACTTGGACTATTTTCAAAAACCACCTCTTGGAGGTAGGCCTAACACAAAACCGGGAGACCGTGGCACTCCGAATGCTCACAACCGTTGGTTTATTCTATTTTATCATGTGTGAGGACCCGCATGAATAGAAATTCATTGAAATAGCATTTGGTTGAGGGCCCGGTCACATATGGCTTCACACTACACTTGAGGATCCGTGACCACACTACATGATTTTGGAGGTGTGTTGGGACGGCCTTTAGACACTTTCTTTAGGGCTCTCACAATTTCATGGTCACGGCTCTTGGCTCGTGTGTGAAGTGGCCCTTTGAACCTTCAACAATTTCTCATTGAAGCACGACTACACGACCGAGCCGGGCATGGAGTTGGGAGTGAGAATCAACCTATTGATAGTTGATAGCGAGTCTAACTTGCGACCTATTTGGCAATCTTTGAAGAATATTTTAAATGGCACAGTTCAACTTCTGCCCCTTCAAGATCATCTGCCCCTTCAGCCTCCAAACGGAAATGCACTAGTCCGCAAATTAGGGATCAAAGTTACAGTTACTTACGTCGATTGAAGCAGCAATTTCTTGTGTCTCTTGTAAATATACAATCACCACAAGAACAAGCATTTTTGAGTCCTTGGCAATTGTCCTCGCTCACTTGGAATTTGTCCTACATCACTTGGATTTTTTTTTAAATTTACTATCATGGTAGATTTGTATATTTTTTCTACCGACACAGGATGATTGTTTATGACTCATGTGTTTGTAGTGAATGCAGTGTTCATCACAATAACAACTCTTGTGATAAGATCATTGGTGACATATTTTAACATCTTGTTTGCTTCATAACATTATTCAGATCCATAACAGTGTTCTGTGGGACCGACAGTATTTTGCGGAATATTCCTTGATATTCCCACATTCAAAATGAATGTGGGAATATCATGGAATATTCGGGTGCAAGCACGGTAAAGTGGACAGCTCTTGATCCTTGCTCAGGTTTAAGTGAAAGTGATCCAAAACAATATACTAACTTTGAATTTTATGAAATAAAAATTCATAGACATTTAGAAAACATATGAATCTACAAAGCCAAGCAATTTATGTTCACAAAAAACAATTTCAAACAACGTATATGTATTTTAGAAGACGGTGCAAGTGGTGGTGCAAGTGGGTGTCATTGAAAAGATAATTGTCAAAAACTTGTTTAAAATACAATTACATTACATTAAATTGATGAATTTTTGAAAAAAAAAATTACGATGACCTCAAGTTTATAATGAATTCAAGGAATATGAAAAGAAATTCCAAGTTCAAAATATTTAAGGTCATGAAATTTACGTTCAAACTATATTTAGTCAGTTGCTTTTACCCTTCACTTTTGATGATAGGTTTTGAAGATCTCATATTGATATTCTATATTTGAGTACCTAACTTAACAATAGAGGTCATCATGAAAAATAATCTATTTTAAAAAACATTTTGCTACTACTTATAGGCGTTTGACCAAGAAAATCATGGCTTTCATATACCGGAGCACTTTTTTGGTCCACTTTACTATGCTTGCACCCATTCCACAAAATAATGTCAATCCCACAGAACACTCTTATGGATCCGAATAATGTTATGTTACTCTTGTAGTGATCATAATAATATTGACACATGTTGCCAGTGCAAACTATAACTTACTACATGTAAAACTTCTTAAAGCCAGTGCTAAGTCACCCCCCCCCCAAGAACAACAGTATAATCAATGTAACAATACACTACTTAACATATATACATTTCCTTGTACAATACCGTTAGAATCCTGGGAGTATGTACCTGTGTTTGGTCATGTATCAAGTTTCTATACTAATCACATTAATAAATTACAAAACAACCTAGAGAAAGTCAATTCAACTAATATTATGAAGTTTGTTAGACAAATGTTTATTTTGTAACATTATTAAGGCCAAGAGGTCGTCTTTCCCCATCTCAGCTATCACTCTCAAATCTTATTTTTATTGTTGTTGATGGTAGCCTCAGTTTTAGGTCATTGAACTAAAAATCACCCTCAGTCCGAGACAACCCTAAACTACTGGATGATGGTGGAGAGATACCCGAATCTTAAGGAAGAGGTTGGCGGTTCGATTCCCGGCTGTGAAATCTCCTCTCTACTTGACAGAGACTTGCCGGGTGGTTAATTGCCTCCTGTGCTCTGACGCTAGCCTGTCGGCCTTCTGTCTCAAAAAAAATAAAAATAAAAATCACCCTCTTTAATTAACATTTAAATCACTGAGATGTCACTGAAACTCTCATATTCAACCTTTTGTTTAGTCTTAAAATTAGAGGTCTCCATTATTGGCATTTGTGTCTCTACAACTACCTAAGGGCCGCTTCACACACGAGCCAAGAGCCGTGACCATGAAATTGTGAGAGCCCAAAAGAAAGTGTCCAAAGGCCGTCCCAACACACCTCCAAAATCATGTAGTGTGGTCACGGACCCTCAGTGTAGTGTGAAGTCATATGTGACCAGACCATCAACCAAATGCTATTTGAATGAATTTTTATTCATGCGGGTCCTCACACATGATAAAATAGAATATATCAATGGTTGTGAGCATTCGGAGTGCCATGATCTCCTGGTTTTGTGCTAGGCCTACCTCCAAGAGGTGATTTTTGAAAACTCTCCAAGTGACCATGCGACATGATCCATTCGATGCCATGTAGGAATCCGTGTAGACTTTACATCCATCTTGCATTCACATATATACTCCGTTTGGTCCCTCAAGCATAGTGTGAAGTGAACTTGGACCGGCTCTGCCTTTTCCACCAATGAGAGTGCTTGAAGTGTAATGGTCACGGGCCCTTAGTCTTGTGTGTGAAGTGGCCCTATTATGTTGTCAACAACAATACTTAAGTTGAAATGTTTAAGTGGCAAATATCAACATAACATTCCTCAATGCTTGTAGAATGTTGAGTGGGCCCCATGCATCCCATAAACATTTCTTTACAAATAATTTGTGTTTGGGGTGCAAATATCATAACATTATTCAGCCGCAATGAGCCATTCCATTCTAAAATAAATCAACCATAGCCGGGGCTACTACACTAAATACGATATTTAGTGTCATATGATACGGCATTTTATGTCATTGTGATAACTTTTTTAGTGACATATGAATAAGTTTACAAATACTATCATCCCAACATACTTTTAGTTCATCCAAATATCAAATATTGAAACAAATTAGTATTGAGCAAGACAATTAGGATTGGTGACACTAAATATCATATTTAGTGTAGTTTATTATGTTGAATCTACTACTGACAAACATCCCGGAGGTATCATCCTTGCACCTTATGTGACAAATTCCTGGCCCCACCCAACCCGGTCACTCATTTGGATCATGTTATGATTATGCTCCCCTAGACTAAATTCATGCGTGGAGATAGCCATAATTCCGATAATTTCAACATGAAACCCATAAAAGGCCTAATTGAAAAATAGATTCCAACCATTTAAAAAAAAATCAACCAAATTGGAAATAATAATTTCTCCAAAATTTCCTTGTTAAATGGAAATGTATTAAACTAAGAATTCCACCAGCTTTGAGCACGTGGAGAGATTGTTGTAAAAATAATACCCTCAAGTATAAGCTTCCACAATATTTGGATGTGTATTGGTGTATAATGTGGGCCAAACTATGGTGCATCAAAGGGTAAGTCATATCATAAGTATGCTCACAATATTTACCATAAATGATGTAGCTTGAACCCCTGCTATCCTGGCCCGTTGCACATGTGGTTCCCCGCCTTTTTGGAACGGTGGGGAACCGTGAGACGACATCCTCACCACCACCATGTTGTTTGTTATATATAGAATTAGCACCAACCTCTGATGTCCTGTTGTATTGCACCCATGCATATGAGTGAATGCTCAAACCATCTGCTCAACATCCCACCGTGGATAATTGATTGTTCTTGGAACGGCGGGGTGACGGCCTCAATACCACCACGTTGTTCATTGTATATACTGTAGCTCTCTAGCAGCTTGGGCACCTTTTTGCTGAATAATTAATTAAAGTGCGAAAGTGAGTTAGGCAACCCAAAAAATAATATTCTAAAATTAGGCATATAAAAAGTAATTTAAAATAAGTTAGACATTCATCCAAGTCATTTCTAAAATTCATGGATGGTTTTCCTAACTTCATCTATGGCGGCTATGACTAACCTAACCACTTCTCTTAACCAACATTCCTTACTGTAAAGTTTGGCTTTTGCTTGTATATCAGGGTTTTGCTTGGCAACATATTTTGCTTTGAGTTTATGCTACTTTGTTGGATTCCAGTGAATGTCACTTGCATTATTGTGATTTTAGGCACTCTTTGAATGTTATTTCTTTTCTTTTTTGGACACGCAACAAAATTAATTTCCCAAAAATTTAGGCACTTTTAAAATTAATTATTTTATGCCCAAGCTAGAGAGCTACGGTAGAATTAATAGCCGAGTGATAACCGGGTTGATAACTGGCCAACATTGGCATTTATTATTGAATCTCTCGAATTGAGAATCTGCCGTGTAAAAAGGGGGTTCTTATAAGGCATCTCCGCTGCCCACATTCACGTGGGGCCCACCCAACACACAATATACCAGCAAAAATAGAGAAACTATTTGATATTCACTGCCCACATTTTGCGTGGGGCCCACCCAAGTCCCTGGTTGAGGCATAAAGCAGGCCGGGGGTGGAGGGCAAGCGAATCCGAGTCGTCCTCTCTGGACGCACGAGATTCAAACGGCACTTTCACTTTTTGGGTCGCCCGAACGCTTGCCTGGCTTGCTGCCCGATTTTATATAAGACCAGTGATCCGGGAGATTTTTGGGCATAACCGGTTGAGATCTTAGTGTTTGCAAGTCCAACCGGTGGCATGTTGACATTCTCCGGGTTTCTTTTATTAAATTGGGGTTTATTCTATAAATCCCTCTAAAAATGATCTGTAATTTTCTTGCAATCTTGAACTTCAACCGGTTATTTCTCAAATTCAACCGGTTCATCTATAACTAATTGCCGGTTGGGCTAGGGCGAACCGACCCATACATTGGTACCTTACCGGATGTCTAGTGATGTCACATTTGAATGAATCGGCCCTCAACCTCATAGGGGGTCTTTTTGTATTGAAGCCACTTCATCCACGATATGTAGGATGGTTGATTTTAAGTGAGTGCCACGAATCCCCAGCCGTTCGCCCTCCCCGGTAAGGTACGAATATAGGGGTTGGTTCGCCCCAACCTTGCCGGTTCTCCCCGATCATAGTATAAGACAGGTATGTGGCCACACTAGGGGAACTTGCAGCTCCACAAGACAAGGTGGACGGGTCTTAAATGGTTACTTCTTCTCCGACTAGCCCGCGTCTCCTAGGGTATGGAACACGCGATTTGCACGAGATGGTTAGCAAATCTAAATCGAAGTTGCATCCACTTTCCTCATAATTTTGGAGCTCGTATGAACAAAGATAACAGTATCAAAGAATATTTTTTCCGCGCTCATTATATGGTCATCCCCCTCACCCATACACACACAAAAACAACCGTGTTGACTATTGAGGTTACAATGGTTATCCAATTATTTCGGACACATGTCTTCTTGGTATCCATTTTTAAGGCCTCATCACACCACACTGCACCGCATACCATTCAAATATAGGTGTCCAGTTAAGATAAGTAACCAAATTAGGCACGGAAAATGTTTAATCTGGTTAACTATCGTGAGTCATAAAGGTTGTCACTTTGATTCTCAACATCGGATTTGACATGCAAAAACTATAAAATCTCAAGTGAAAGCACACTTGTCTTTAAATCTCAGAGAACAATGCATTGCCAAAGTTTAGTCGACCTCAAGACATGAATTTTTCTCATTTTTAGGGTTATTTTGACAACGTTCTTCTCATTCTTTTGAAAGTTGGCTTCTTGTACATTATAGTGTACTCCCAAATGAATCAAAATATGTAATTTATTATCTCTCGAGGTGAATAGGAATGTTCAACCTACATGTGTGGATGGGGCAAATGGATCTTTCATTGGTTGTGCAGTAGAAATGTATTTCACATATGAGGATAAATGGTATCCAGGAAAATTAGCAGATTTCAATTATGCCACTTCAGGTTAGCATTGTCAATCATATAGGATTGACTTCAAAAATAGAGTGGTTATATGAGGGACATGATTATTAAATGAAAATGTACGGTACTAGTGTACAATGTAACCAGTTTCATTCAACACCATTTTAGAAAAAAAAAGTCAAGAATTTGTTTTGGACATTGTACCTAGAACAATACATATTTGAATGTTGTATATATTAATTTCTAAATAAATAAATAAATATTTTACATGTACTTTTATGGCATATATATGATCATGTTGATTTACATGATCAATGCATAGATTTTGTAGTGATGCATAATTGTGTAAAGTCAACTACCCTTTGGCAATCCATTGTTCCCGAGGTTTTGTCAAATCATGCTATTTCTTTTCAAAAATGTGTCACATGAATATTTCTCTGTTCATACGAGCTCCAAAATTATGAGGAAAGTGACAGATCATTTTTAGAGGGATTTATAGAATAAACCCCAATTTAATAAAAGAAAACCGGAGAATGTCAACATGCCACCGGTTGGACTTGCAAACACTAAGATCTCAACCGGTTATGCCCAAAAATCTCCCGGATCACTGGTCTTATATAAAATCGGGCAGCAAGCCGGGCAAGCGTTCGGGCGACCCAAAAAGTGAAAGTGCCGTTTGAATCTCGTGCGTCCAGAGAGGACGACTCGGATTCGCTTGCCCTCCACCCCCGGCCGGCTTTATGCCTCAACCAGGGACTTGGGGGGCCCACCCAACACACAATATACTACCAGCAAAAATAGAGGAACAATTTGATATTCACTGCCCACATTTCACGTGGGGCCCACTCAACAGACAATATACCAGCAAAAATAGAGAAACGATTTGGTATTCAGCCCTTCACTTGGCCCCCTAAAACCAGCTCGAGGCAGATTCCACTTTTTATGAGTTGGAATATTCTTCAACATTCCCCAAAACCTATGCGGGGCCCGGCATGGGCCTCGAGCCTTGTGCTCTTATCAAATCACGGGGCCCACCCGATAACCCGAAACCCTTATTAGGTGTTCTTTAGGGCCGCATCACACTATGGCCGTCCAAGTCGAGAGGCCGTGGGATTGAGTGGCCAAACTTTGTGGAGAGTCCAAAGAAATGGGCTGAAAATAGCCAATAAAATATAGGAATTGGAGCCTTTGGGCGGGCATAGTGTGAAGCCTCCAAAGGCCAAGCCCAAAGTCCAAACCCAAAGGAGCATCCCACTTTATTCTTTGCCCAAAACAACCCCTCCAATCTAACGGCCAAGATCTTGTCAATGATTCATTTTTTAATGAAAAAAATCTGACGGCCTCTCGACCATAATTTGGGTTTCCATTCCCGTCCGACCCAAACTTCCTTCGAGAGTCCGTCGCCTTCATCAAAAGTAAACATGTTAAATTGCAACAACCTTTGGACTTTGACCTCAGTGTGAAGGGTCGAGAGTCCGAACTCTTGGTTTCTTGCAATCTGATTGGTGGAAATCGATGGCCTCTCGACCTTCAGCCATAGTGTGAAGCGCCCCTTAGGAGTTATGACTACGGAGGCTAGAGGACAAAGTTCAAGTTGGCAATTATGGTGTGACAATGAATGAATGGCTGGACGGACGGATGGATGGATGGATGAATGAATGAATGTTTGAATGAGATTGATTTTAAGGTTTGGGAAGTCAAAAGGTTTTATAGGATAAGAAGTACATCAAAATGGTGTCAAACAGGTTGATTTCTTAGTGTAACGAAGTGTAGCAGTCTATGTGAGATAGAGGTTAATATCAACTTTGATGGTCCAATTGGGAAAAATAATACTTGAGACTATGTAATACTACTGTATGAAATAGGGAAGGAATCCTATATTTAACAAAGTTATGAAGGGGACACTCCAACATAAAGTGTGCCTCATTGTCAACAATGTCAAGTTAACAATACCTTGACATGTTATGTTTTAAGGTGGGTACGTCTATGTTTCAGATAATAAACCTTGATGGTTTCTAATGCGGAAGTGCATATTCATGTATGGAAGGAAAATTAGTACATGTAATATGTGAGTTTCAATGCAAGATCTCATAAAGATGCGTATGGATTCCAATTTAACATAGCAATGTTAAATTTTGCGCTCCTCGTTTGGTTTTGTTAATGTGCTCGTGTCGGTTTTATTTTGTGATTGAATTCATGCATGTTTACGAAGCATGTTACAATAGATGCCCTCATCTTAAGGCCACGACTAGATGTAGATTGTTCTTTGACCCCATCCATCTTATTGGTGGAAAAAAGTATATGGTAAAAGCATGTTTGTCATATGTTTGTGGTTAATTTGTTGCAATTGGGTCTCGATAGATGATGAAATTTGGAAATGAATAAGCTTATACGAATAGTATTTTTTATTTTATAATATAGTTGATTGCATTTTGTGGGGGCTCAACTTAAAGAGCAAGACGTCCGGCCATGACAATGTCATAAAATTTGGAACTTGAGAATACCTCATGACCTTATTTTGATGGCTTATGAGCTCATTTTTTCACTCTTGTGTGACGAGTTTGGTGAGAGAGAATCATTGCATACAAACATACGTCTCATGAAAACGCCTTGAGATATTATAGAAGGTGCTCATTCGAGTTGAATTGACATCAAAACTAGCTTCAAATACCCCGAACTAGTCTAGTGATAAATGAACCACAAATATATTGGGGGGGGTATGGTTTTTAGCATTGATGATGGAAAGATATGCTCATATGCAACAACCAAGCTTCTTGCCAACATGTATCAACATCCAAACCCAATCATTCCAAGAATTTACTGCATTTTTACACATAGATGAACCATGTTGCACATTAAGTTGTAATCAATCAATTGTATACCATATTAGATTAAAAATTTCACAGCAATTTCCAAATGTGAATGTAACGTGTACCATATCAAATATTTGTATATAAATTGCAATGAGACTCTTCATGCACGCTTGCTCCATTGAGACGCCGTCGTGCTATCTATCTATCTATCTATTTATTTATTATAAACCCATTCCATGTCTTCAATTCATTACACATCTTGGACTCGAGAAGAAATTAGAGTGATTGTTCTCCTTATTGGGCCTTAACACTAAAAGATCTAGAGTCCATTATGAGCCTCTTTGGCATTGTACAATGTTCAATGGCTTCCGTATGCTAAAAAGGTGTTTTACTTTTCTTGTTCCTATACCTATCTACACAAGAACATTCCTTCGAAACCTCTATGACACACCGTGAACAATGAATATGTGAGCCTAAAACCCGTATTGTATATATGATGACACCTTGAGACAAGCTCTTTGCACGCCCAAAAGGCCAAATTGAGAGTCAAATTGGGAATCAATTCTCAAGACAATGTCGGCCAATGAAATTTCTTCCATAATCTCCAACTAAGTCTAAATGCCTTGACCATGTCTTGTTGTGTACCATCATGAACCCAAATCCCAATGACATTAGAGTTATAGGATTGATCCATGCACTACTTACATGCACCATAAAACCATAGTTGATCCATTTGAATTGTTTAACACGGTCTTGAGTGAGAAGTGCCGTAAATTGTTACATGGTTTTCCTAGTCCAGAGTGACATTCATAACATTACTAAGCGACTAGATGATGGTCTCTTTTCAAAGAAAGAGGCTACAATTTTAAAACTATTAATTTACAATTGCTTGTCAAAAACTCCACAATCCAAAGCCTGAGTGCTTTGCATAAACATGGAATCCTGAACTTAAAGGATAGTTATTCTCGCCCAATACATGGTCCCACGGAACATAGCCATGGAGTTGAGTAATGTCTTTTAATATGTATAAATGATATATTTTGGTCATCTTAAGACCTAGTACCCCGGGTGTTGTTGTGAGTGCTAATAATAACCATATCCACACATTTTGACCCAAAAATAGAATTGTTTGGTGTATTCATGTCTAAATCCTACAAATAGCTTGTATATCACACAAGAGTGTACCAAAGAGATGTTACAATTTTGTGTTGACAAGCATTCTCTCACAAATATACTTGCAACATATTAGGATCACATTTTATATATACTAATTTACAAAAAATAAAATAAAATACTGAGCAAATTGTTGATGCATCAATGAAATACTATAATATGTTATTTTAGATATCTCCGCATTGTTAAAGAAAATCTTCAATATAGATGTACACTCATAAATTTTGAATTTCCATCTAACGTACTAAACACTTATGTACATATGTACCATATACGACAACCACACATAGTGATGCACTAAAAACACTTCAAAAAACACTATGTGACCTTTCATTACAACTATAACCCATTGTAAAATAAAATATATTATTCTATGCACATGAAATCCAATATGAAATAGGCTAAATTAGGGCAACTCTCGAGCCCTATGAGGTCCATCGTGCTTCCCCCTCTCTATGGTATTGTACTTGCCAACAAGTGCAACCGTGCACTTCTATGACAAGTACCAAAAGTGACACATGAAAGCACATGGATCTTCTCTAAGCGGATCGTTATCTCGATATTATAGAGTGGGACCTAATTGGGATAAATTGGCCATAAAATTGGGGAGAGAGTTTTCAAATCGCACCCATCGGTAGCCCATGTCACTAGGACGCTTCATAATAAATTTAATTTTGTATTTAAAATAAAAAGGTTATTTTAAAATGAGCCATAGAAGCGCACATGGGTCCTAGTGACATGGGTTGGTAGCTGCACCGACATCACTTATGACCATGGGTTACCATTTGGAGTTATGAGTTGCTATAGTTTTTTTCTTATCAGAATCATCATTTTTTAACCAAGTAAGTTACATCATGTTTCATGAAGTGTATAATAGTTGCTTGTGTTACATGGGTAATCTTTAATCATATTTCTTGTATAAAAATATAGTCATAACATTATTAAGCAGCTAGACGATGATCTCTTTCCAAAGAAAGAGGTTGCAATTAAAAATAATTTTGAATTTATAGTTGCATGTCAAAACTTAACACTACACAACTTGAGTGGTCCTCATAAATGGAGAGTCTTGAAATTAAAAGACAATTACGCTCGTTTGATACACAGTCCCACAGAACGCAACCAAAAGCTAAGTAATGTTATGGCATTGTGCAACATAATTCCAATTGTTGAACTTTAACCCATGAATAACAAATGACTTAGATAGATAGATGTTTAGGGTTGTCAAAGTAAACCTTGCGTACCTCGTAAACCAAGGTACCTTTGTGGGTTTTAGAGGTCCTAGACATTCATTTCTTCTATGTCTACATTATTTTTTTGATATAAGAAATAGAGCAAGGGCAGTCATTTTGGAGTTTGTTCATGCATTTGGGAATGAGTACATGTAGTGAACTTACACCAGACTACAAATGCATAACATGGAACAACCCCTCCCCCCTACATTCAAGTGCACTAAATAGTCCTATTAGTGTGGGTGGAAATTTAATGTGGGCCACTTTAATTGTCTAGTTATGATGAAGATAATGGTTGCCCAAGACCATGCCACCTTCCCTAAGTCTTTTTAGAGACTTTAGACTAACATCTTACACAAATGAAATAGTCATCTTACATTATAAGTATCATAACATAAAATAGTCCACCACATTAATTTCCTGGAAAAAAAATTAAGTATTCATGTGATCCACATTTATTTTAGACTGGAGATTTTTGAGATTATGGATATGAAGCTATTGATGACTCTTTTCCTAACACACAATTATTTTACATGGATGTCATTCCATAGGAATATGCAGAGATTATTGAATGTTTGCAAAATAGTAAATTCCTTGCGGATTTTAATGACAAACAAAAGCATCAATTCACTTTCAAAGCAATGCCTTATACTATCATTATTGATACTTTATATAAGATGGGGAAAGACGATGTTTCACTAGAAAAGATGATAAGCACGTGGTAACTATATTTTTTAAAGAAAACAAATCTATCACGATATAAATGCCCAAAAGAATTGGTTAGTGATCGGGGAACTCACTTTGTGAATGATGTTATCAAAGAACTAACATAAAATATAAAATTAAACATTGGCTCACTTCACTATATCACCCATGAGCAAATGGTCAAACCGAAAAACTAATAAAATTTTCTGTAAGATCATCACCAAGACTATTTGAAATTCCATGACTAATTGGGATAGTAGATTGTTAGATGCATTGTGGGCTTACCACACCGCTTACAAAGTGACTACCAAATTTACACCTTGTAATAGTAAATTTTGGACTTTTTGACTCAATTCTGAAAAATGTGGAAACAAAGTCTTTAGTGAACTAGAAATTCCCTTAAAAGACCAGTGAGAACAGACAATAGTCTTGAGATATCAGAAAGAGGGACTAGTAAGGACAATAGTCTGATATCAACCATGGTAGTTACGGGTGGTATGAAATCTGTTTTTAGATATATACCAAAATATTATGAAGTTACATATAGTTTTTTTTATCGAATGCACTTGCTGTAATTGTGAAGTAATCTGATATAACTCCAGGGTGAATGAACTGGAGTGTATTTGAATTTGATTTGTTTTTGTGCATCATCTTTGATTCAGAATTATTACGTGAGGCAAAGTAAGTTGGAATTGGAGATTATAGTTATAAGGAAATAAATCAGGATCCGTATTTCATGTTTATAGTCTCAAGATTGTAAATTCTTGGAGTAAGCAAGTCTTGCAGAAATCAAAATTTGAATTTACTTGAGAGAATTGTGATATCATTAAGTAAGTATGAGTTGCCCTATTGGTGTGGTTGATGATTATTAGAGAAATCGGGGAGTCAAACTAGGAGACTCACATTTATTATGAGACTATGGTCTTGACTTAATTGGGTTTTTCATATGTAAATCGGGCTCTATTCCATATAAGGAACAAGTAAGGAATTTTGAGTGATCAAATCTACAATGTCTAAAAAGCTTGGAATAATATTACGGCCTGCCATAACATTATTCATACCCATGACAGTGTTCTGTGGGATTGACAATATTCCAGGGAATATTCCTAGAATTTTCCACATTTCGCCTGAATGTGAAAAATTATAGGAATATTCCCTTGAATATTGTCAGTCCCACAAAACATTGTCATGGGTCTGAATAATGTTATGGCTATCACTTGATCATATTATTCAAATAAGTCGTTAGGGCAACGTGAAGGATTGCAAGTCATCGTCTGTGAGTGATAGAGTCTGATAGAAGAGGCTTGGATCCTGGTAATAATTATCGAGAATTAAATCAGAGTGTTAGGGATGGTAAGTCTATTGCCTTATAAATATTGTGAGTGATTCACATGAACATATAGCCTACTCAGAAAGGCCAAGAAATCTGAGAGGAAATCAAAAAATGCAAATTTAGATAGACTTTAAATAATGAATTTACAGACAATTGACTGATTTGCTCAAGTATGATCGGCTAATAATCAATGTCTTTAAGCGTGTAACTTAGGCAAATCATCAACTTTAATTGTGCATTGATCTATACTTGCATTAATCGAATTTGAAGCAAATATAGTGAATCAACCTCGTACAAATAAATTTGACTTCGCGGGATAATCATTTCAAAGCAAAGAGGCTTAAACTGTCAGTGAATTGAAATGTCGTATCGAGCAAATATTGAAACTATGGTCTTGATAGTGTAAATGGAGAAACTATTTTATTTTGACCTTTGACAGAAAGTGAACCGTCAACCTATTGAGACTATTGACTGCGAAGGGCTAACAGGTAGCTGAGAAGACCAAAGGACATGTTGGTCACGAAATCGGTAATTATTGATTGCTAAGTAAAATCTCGGTTTGAATTAAGGATAACTTAGAATTTCATCAACATTAAGAATTGAATATCCTAAGCAATATTTTTGAGAATATTAAATGAAATGAATCGGTAAGTTCATTGCTTTAGAACTAAGAGTGTGAAATTGCAACACCAAATAAATAAGATAAATTCATGAATTATGTAAGAACATGTTAACGCGCGTACATGGCATGACTTATTGTCACAGTTAAAGAGATTATGATTACCTTGGCCAAGACCAGGTAAGAGTGTGAGCCCAAAAGGGTGCCCACATTTAGTCTTAGACCCTTGAAACGTTAGTTGATGCACTTTGAAGTAGCATGTTACTTCACAAAAATATAAAAAGAGTGAAATGTTAGTCTTAGAAGTACCATGTTGTAAGAGGCTAGGATGTGAGTTGTTATTGTGTTTTTACCTTCGGAAGGATTTGAGTGAATGAGGATAGGTAAGGAGAACTTGGATTGAGTAGTTAGTGAGTAGGCTAGTACAAATGGATGGAGACAACCAAAGTGACTCAAGAGGCAAGTGCATTCGAATTGGGATGAATGGAGGATCACATGGAGCGCACAAGTGGACCACCTCATCATGGCCACTTAATGGGGAAGGTCCAAGGAAGAATGCAAGGTGGAGGATAAGCAAATTCTCAAAGCACCAATCAAATCACGAGTTAAGCATCGTGGTTTGAATTAAATGGTGAGCAACGATTTGGGAAAGTAAGGGGAGAAAGTTATGGCGGCGGAAAGCGAAGGAGGCTAAGTTTGGGTTGAAGCATCCCAAGTTTGGTAAAGTGTGGTAGGTAGAAAGCCAAGGCTAGTTAAATGTTCGAATTAGGATCATTGTTGATCATTTGAGGGAGGAAGGCTTAGAAGATAGGATTGGCGCCTACTAAGTAGGAGGAAATCTCAAGGGCTTATCGTGAGCCTTGAGGGTGCTCACCCCCTCAAGCTTACTATATAATCCCTCATTCTTCCCTCACTCATCCTCTCTTTCCTTTGTGCTCCAAGGCACCCCACGAGTTATAAGTGTGGGTGTGGGAAGCCATATTGGAGCACATGTGTGTGCTTAGTTTTTAGTTTGAGAGCCAAGGCTTGTTAGCCTTGAAGAGGGCTTGACCTCTTGGTAGAATTAGTGTTGACGTGAAGGATTTTAAAGTTAATTCATGATTCCAATTTGTGGTACTTAAAGTTCATGTTTTGAATACACGTGGTTGCAAGTTCCATGTTTAAGAGTTGAGCACTTGAGGTTGTGATGAGTGCAAAAATATACTTGTGTGGATTAGTTAGTCTTAGTGAAGTTAGGAAATTCTCTCTCCCCCTCTCCTCTCTAGGATTTTAGGATTTTAGGATTAGAGAAGAATTGTGTGATTAGAAAGGGGTTGTTAGTAGAATTAGGAAAATTAGGTAGGAAGATTAGTTAAGGGCTTGAATAATTAGTGAGGTAGTTGGGGATTACAACTACAAAGTTGTGGGTTCATGAAGGAGCTGGGTTTATGAAGGAGCTGGGTTTGTTTAATTAGAAAGTAAAGAGCTGGGTTTATGAAGGACCTGGGTTTGTTTAATTAGAAAGTAAAGAGCTGGGTTTATGAAGGACCTGGGTTTGTTTAGTTAGAAGCTAAGGAGCTGGGTTCATGAAGGAGCTGGGTTTATGAAGGAGCTGGGTTTATAAAGGAGCTGGGTTTGTTTAGTTAGAAGCTAAGAAGCTGGGTTTACGAAGGAGTTGGGTTTATTTAGTTAGAAGCTAAGGAGTTGGGTTCATGAAGGAGTTGGGTTTATGAAGGAGCTAGTTAAATCCAAGACCACTTGAAGGGTGAACCTTGCACTATGGACTCATCCAAGTCCAAATCCAATACCGCGGAGGAATGTGAGCCCAAACCCACTACTCGGACTACGGACGCTTAAGGGTGGGGGGTTTGGCCTCACATAATTGGTGCGTCCGCCGGGAGCGAAGTGGAAGGTAGTTACAAGACTTGGAGGCGACTAGGAGACTTGGAGGCAACTAGGAAAAATTGGAGACACAAACTTGAGAGAAGGGAAGGAGCACCCGAAACTCGGTAAGTATTCTCTCTTTGGGTTACATTTGAATTCATTGTATTTCAACTATTCCTTGGAATGAATTGCATTGTCAATTACGCAAATTCATTTTTGAGGAAGGAGCGCGGCGAAGGTACGTCCTCAACCTTTTTGGGGATTTGCTAAGAACTTAAAAGGAACCTATAACCGAGTAGCTCATTAAAACATTAGAGGGTAAATTCACCTTAGGACATTGAACTTTGACACTCACCTCGGGGTGAGTCTCAAAGTTTTGGGAGTTGTCATTTCATGCTCTAGATTAAATTAATATTTCACAAAGTTTATGGTGTTGTTACATTGAGTCACGATTGAGGGGAGTGCTAACTCACAGGGGGATGCGATTGCTCAAGGTATGTTTATTTCTTCAAAGTGAACTCATTAACTAATTAAGGAATGCCTTTTGTACTCGTGATTGTTGTTATCCGTTGTAGAGGGTAATTCCCGAATTGTGGATGGTGTGAGAAGTTGAAGGGTGAAGCCTCGACTTTTAACATAATCTACTCGGAAGGTCACCCCCTCACAATCGGTATTGTGGTGAGTGTTAATTTGCGGGAAGGTGCGGAGGTGATGCTCCGACTTAACCAAAAATTTAACATGAACATGCCTATCCCCTATTGGGATTCTTTCACCTAAGTGGGCTTGCAGGTTCTTTTCCTCACCTCCTAAAAAAATTATAACCACACCAAGACAAGTGAAAATATTAAGAGGGGAATTGCTAGGATTATGTGTGGTCAAGTGAGGGTCGATCGATTCTTATGGAATGCAAGGTAGGACTCGCTCACAAAAACCAAGTTTGATAGTAGGACTAGAGAAATCTACTCGAAAGAGGCGGTCCTCTAAAATCAGTGATAGATTAGAACAAGATAATGTTAGAATAGAGAGTTGTTTGAACGTCGAACCTAGGACTAGGTCAATTCTAGACACCTTAGAACTTGGAGCTCAACTTGAAGAGGAGATCACTCCCTCCAAATTGAGTGGTGAAACTTCTTCGGAAAATTACACACTTAGAGAAGAATTCCCGGTAGAAGTTGATAGGGGATTGTTGAATAGTTCACCGGTCACCATGGCCGAGGAACGGGGGATGGATCCACCACCCATACCCCCAATTCCGCCCATACCTCCTATACCTCCAATAGACCCATTGGTTAGGCCAAGAGGCCTACCAATTGTGGTTCCACAAAATTTAGCGGCGATGGATATGCCATCTCATCTCCCTAAATTTTATGGGACCAAGGATGAGGACCCCTCTCGGCACATGGAACGGTATATCGAACGGTTGGCTAGCTTCCTCATAACCGACCCGGGTTATTGGTTAGTGTGGTTTCCTACCACTCTAGAGGGGGAAGCCTATGAATGGTATCGGGATCATGCCGAGGGACATTTTAGGGGATGGGAACAATTACAAAGGGAGTTTCTTAACGAATTTAGGCCGGAAGTGGGTCAAAGTACCGCATTAAGGGCATTGTCGTCATTGAAGCAAGGAAGGGAGGAAGAAATTTCGGCTTACATTAGGAGGTTTGATTTAGTGTGCACTAGATTTGTGGGTACCATGCTCAACGACGACACGCTAAAGCAATTTTTCATTCAAGGGTTTTTTAAGTCCGGAACTATTAGGGGTGTTCTAGAAAGGAATCCCTTGACCTTGGCGGATGCCAAGCGTGCGGCTAGAGATATTGAAAACTTGGATAAAGATCACGAAAGGCTATGGAGAAGGGAGGATGAATTGATCCCACAATTCATCCCCATACGCCCTAGGGTGGTAGCGGTAGAACCCGCTAAGTATGAGAACCAAATTCCATATGCCATTGTGGACACCGGTCCCCGACCTTTAGCGGTTAGGGAACCGGCACCTCTTTTGGCACTACCGGCCCCTAGAACGGATCCACACTTGGAGGAGGTTGAGAGAAGACTAGGTGCTAGCCAACTAGGATTCCAAGAGGCTATGATAAAACAAATGCAAAGCCTCACGGATCAAATGTCATTAATGATCCGGAGTCAACAACCGGGGCCTCCACCCCCGGTTGAGTCGGGTAGGCATTCTTCCGGATTATGGTGTGTCCAATGTGGCCAACCGGGCCACACGCGTCAATTTTGTAGAAGTGGACAAAACCGTGACCAAAGAGGAAACGGTAACCCACCTCAACAAAATCAACGAGGTCAAGCGCCACCTCACTATGGAAATGGAAGCAATAGAGGACCACAACCTAGAAGGCAAGGTGGCCAAAATTTAGAGAAGAAGGAATTTCATCCCTTTTGTGGAAGGTGGCACGCTCAAGGACAATGTTGGTCCGAAGGTCAAGAGTTTAATTGTAGCAATTGTGGAGGAAGTCATCCCTCGGATACGTGTCGCCAACCGGACAAAATAATTAATGTCCCTTACCCGGTGGCTAATCCACAACAACAAGCAAGGGATAATATGCGAGGTGCTAGGCCACAAGGAGTACCGGCCAATGAACTTAGGCCACCTAACTTATACTATGACCATAGTAATGCTAGGCAAACTTTTCATCCACCGGCGGGCTTGCAAACTACAACCGGTTACATTCCAATACAAAATAGACAAGGAGTTCCACCTAATGGTAGTAACGGGAGACAAGCGCCTCCAACGGATCCGGGACCATCTAACTCCCAAGATGTTAGGTTCATGGATGGAGTGTTGGAGGCCACATGTGATGACATGCTTCCTCTCCCAACGAGAATTGGAGAGGAGCAAAGTCAATGGCCTCCTCACACCAATGCTATTACATATGAGTTAGTGAAGGGTAAGGGTGTGGTTGAAGAAGCACCTGCACTAGCGGTAACTACTAGGGCTAGGAGAGGGGATGCCCCGTTGGAGGTAGGAATAGGAGAGCAAGGAAATTACTCTTCGGATGAAGAGATTAATCTCTCCGAGTTGGATAGGGTAGCTAGAAGAGCTACTAAGGATGTGGAGAGGGAAAATATAATTTTACAAGATAGGGAGAGGACTAATGCGGTACATGACTTGGATAATAGCGATGTGGGTGAATGGGAAGGACCGGGGGTTCCCGTAGACGAATTCGACGTAGTGGGTAATTCTAAGGTGGAAAGATCTACCGGGTACGACTTGTGGGCGGACCTTAGTACACTCAAGGCGGATATTACTTTCGGCCAACTATTGGAAATTTCACCCACGGCAAGGAAAACATTAAAGGAGGGAATGCCGGTACACAAGAGGATGAGGAAGGTGAAAGCTAAAATAGCCGCTAGGATCCAATCACAAGGTGGAAGAGACGTGAAAGCTATAGAAATAGAAGTTGTTATAGTAGATAAGGTGGTTCCTAATGTGCTAGTCGACGGAGGGAGTAGTCTAAATATACTACCGGAGGATACTATGAAAAAATTGGGACTTGGACTCACGGGGCCTTCACCTTTGGTCATAAATATGGCAAATCAAAGTTCGACTACGCCTTTGGGGATGATCAAGGATTGTAGAATGACTACGGGAGGCGAGGAGCACTTGGTCACCTTCCATGTCATTAAAATGCACTCCAACAAGGACACCTTCCCCATTTTGCTAGGTAGGCCTTGGTTGCGGATGGCGAATGCTATGGTCAATTGGGGTGGACCTAAACCATCCATCACTTATGGTCCGGAGGGTAATAGGGTCATAGTGTCCATTGGTTCATTAGAAGGATGGATGAAGAAGGAGATGTATTTGCCATTGGAGAAGGAAATTGATGACTTAAACGAGAATGAGATTGGCAAGGCATTGGTGGGAGTCGTCCATCCCGAAGGTCAAAGGGTTGTTATAGATTCGGGCTCGGGAAGTCTAGGTCCTAATTTTTACAATTATGGGGATAATGGGGATTATGCCCAATGGCTAAGGGAGTACCCCGAGTCCGAGGTTGATGTAATGGTTACATTTCACCAAGTAGGCTTAGGGAGTGAATTTCCTAGTGTTAGTTTAGGAGAGGGCTCATTGTTGGAGCCATGTGAGGTGCTCACCGAGGAAGAGTGGGTTAGCGGTGGGTTAACACCTTGGGTAGATGACGTGGAAGAGGGTGAGGTTAGTTTAATTCATGTAGATGGGACTCAAGAGGAGGATGTGATTATTGAGTCATCGAAATTGGAGGAGCCTTTACATTTCAAGACCACGTCTACGGGGATAGTTGTAGGTCAAGATGTGAAAGATTACCCCAATGTGCCTTCCGATTGGTATCGGAACAAAGAGGAACAAGCACATGTGTCGGAAGCGGATTGGCGGTACGTGGATGTGAAATTAAAGAATGGAAAAACCCGACAAATGAAGATGGGTTCCAAATTGGGGGAGAAAGAGGTTAGGGAGTATAGCAATTTGGTGGATGAGTTTAGTGATACTTTTGCATGGTCCTACGATGAGCTTAAGGGAATTCCTAGGGAAATGGTAGAGCACCGGATTCCTTTAATTCCGGGGGCGAGGCCAATTAGACAAAAGGAGAGGAGGATGAATCCTCAATTGCAATTGTTGGTGAAAGCGGAATTGGAAAGGTTATTGAAGGCCGGGTTTATCAAGCCGGTGGAAATCACGGATTGGGTTTCTCCTATGGTCTTAGTAAAGAAAAAAAATGGGAAATTAAGGGTTTGTGTCGACTATAGGAAATTGAATTCGTGCACACAAAAGGATCACTTCCCCTTACCTTTTATCACCTTGTTGCTTGAGGAGGTTGGAGGTCATTCGCGATATACCTTTATGGATGGGTATGCGGGTTATAATCAAATTTCCATAGCCCTCCAAGATATCCATAAAACGGCTTTTACTACACCTTGGGGTACTTTTGTGTGGGTAGTGATGCCATTTGGGTTATGTAATGCCCCGGCTACTTTCCAACGATTAGTAATGTATATCTTCACCGACTTGTTGTTCAAATCCATGACCGTCTTTGTGGACGATTTTAGCACACAAAGTAATGTGGACGATCACCTACATTGTGTTAGGGAGGCATTGGTTAGGTGTAGGAAGATGAGGTTAGCATTGAACCCGGATAAGACATTTTTGGGAGTGAATAAGGGAGTGTTGTTGGGTTATGTTGTTAGTGAGAAAGGTAGAGAACCCGATCCGGATAAGATTGCGGCCATAAGCGACTTGGCAACTCCAACCAATTCCAAGGGGATCTCTAAGTTGTTAGGACATGTGGGATGGTACCGGGAACTTATTCCTAATTTTTCAAAGATAGCGGTGCCCATTACCCATTTGCTCAAAAAGGATGTCAAATTCGAGTGGACGGATGCTTGTCAAAAAGCCTTTGAGGAATTGCGGGATAGGTTGAGCACCTATCCGGTGTTGATACCACCCAATTGGGGTAAACCTTTTCACGTCTATTGTGATGCTAGTAATGTGGCAATAGGGAGTGCGCTTTGTCAAGCAACGGGAGAAAAAGAGAAGGATCAACCCATAGCTTATGCGAGTAAGCAATTGACCCCCGCCGAAAGAAACTACTCTACAACGGAGAGGGAGTGCCTAGCCATGGTGTTTTCCGTTAAAAAGTTTAGGCATTACCTCATGTGCAACCCGGTTGTATTTTTTGTTGACCACATGGCTATCAAGTATCTAGTTAACAAGGCGGAGTTAAGTGGTAGGTTAGCTAGGTGGGTTTTGTTATTAGAAGAATTCGACTACACGGTGGAATATAAACCGGGTCGTATGCATTTACAAGCGGACCACTTGTCTAGGTTGTCGGAGGAGATAGGAAAAAATCCGGTAAATGATATGTTAGTAGATGATAGCCTCTTTGTGGTCACTTCTACACCGGAGTGGTATGCGGGCATAGTGGAATTTCTAACAACCCACAAGTTGCCCAAAGAGTGGACAAAAGAAGAGAGAAGGAAGGTGAGGGTAAATAGTAGGCAATTTGTTGTAGTGGGCCATAGGTTGTTTAGAAGGGGGTCCGATGGTATTTTACGACGATGCGTGTCAAAAACGGAGGTTGAAGCGATTTTAATCGCTTGCCACGATAGCGCTTGCGGCGGTCACTTCTCGGGTCAACTCACCGGGCAAAAAATACTTAGAGCGGGCTACTTTTGGCCTACACTATTTAAGGACGCCCATGACTATGTAAGGAAATGCGACGCTTGCCAACGGTATGCCCGAAACGACCTTAGAATGGAGATGCCTTTACATGTATCATTACCCTTAATTCCTTTCGAAAAATGGGGCATCGACTATGTGGGTGAGGTCCATCCCCAATCTTCAAAAGGAATGAAATATATTGTGGTGGCAACCGAGTACCTCACCAAGTGGGCGGAAGCCAAAGCGGTGAAGACCGACACGGCGGAACACGCGGCAACATTTATGTACGAAAACATAATTTCGCGGTTCGGGGTGCCGAAGATCCTAGTAAGCGATAGGGGTACTCACTTTTTGAATGACTTGATTCGAGAGATGACAGAGAAATTTAAAATTGATCACCGGAAGACTACTCCCTACCACCCACAAACCAATGGACAAACGGAAAGGGTTAACGGAATTTTGGTGAGTATACTACGCAAGACGGTTATAGACTCGAAGCGGGATTGGGATACGAAACTAACGGCGGCACTTTGGGCATACCGTACAACCTATAAGGTAACTACGCGTGCTACACCATTTTCCTTAGTCTATGGTCTTGAAGCGACACTACCAATCGAATATGAAGTCGAGTCACTTAGGGTGGCTGTGAGTACGAGACTTACCGAAAGTCAATCCTTACGAAATCGACTAACCGATTTGGAAGCACTTGACGAAGGGAGGAGAATGGCGGCTCAACATATTGAGGCAATCCAAAGAAGGAGAAAGATTACTTTCGACAAACGACATAAGAGAAGGGCCCTAACACCAGGAATGATGGTCATGATTCAAGACGCACGAAAGCTTGAATTTCCGGCGAAATTCGATGCAATATGGTTAGGACCTTACCTTGTCTATGAGGTCTTTCCTAATAATTCAATTCAATTGGAAACGTTGAATGGTGAGCTCTTTCCTACCCGTACATCGGGAAGTAGATGTAAGGAGTACCGAGCTTGACTAGGCAACTTACCCTTGGAGCAAGAGATGTTTGGATTCATCCCCCGATGGTCGCCAATTATGTGAGCCCAAAAGGGTGCCCACATTTAGTCTTAGACCCTTGAAACGTTAGTTGATGCACTTTGAAGTAGCATGTTACTTCACAAAAATATAAAAAGAGTGAAATGTTAGTCTTAGAAGTACCATGTTGTAAGAGGCTAGGATGTGAGTTGTTATTGTGTTTTTACCTTCGGAAGGATTTGAGTGAATGAGGATAGGTAAGGAGAACTTGGATTGAGTAGTTAGTGAGTAGGCTAGTACAAATGGATGGAGACAACCAAAGTGACTCAAGAGGCAAGTGCATTCGAATTGGGATGAATGGAGGATCACATGGAGCGCACAAGTGGACCACCTCATCATGGCCACTTAATGGGGAAGGTCCAAGGAAGAATGCAAGGTGGAGGATAAGCAAATTCTCAAAGCACCAATCAAATCACGAGTTAAGCATCGTGGTTTGAATTAAATGGTGAGCAACGATTTGGGAAAGTAAGGGGAGAAAGTTATGGCGGCGGAAAGCGAAGGAGGCTAAGTTTGGGTTGAAGCATCCCAAGTTTGGTAAAGTGTGGTAGGTAGAAAGCCAAGGCTAGTTAAATGTTCGAATTAGGATCATTGTTGATCATTTGAGGGAGGAAGGCTTAGAAGATAGGATTGGCGCCTACTAAGTAGGAGGAAATCTCAAGGGCTTATCGTGAGCCTTGAGGGTGCTCACCCCCTCAAGCTTACTATATAATCCCTCATTCTTCCCTCACTCATCCTCTCTTTCCTTTGTGCTCCAAGGCACCCCACGAGTTATAAGTGTGGGTGTGGGAAGCCATATTGGAGCACATGTGTGTGCTTAGTTTTTAGTTTGAGAGCCAAGGCTTGTTAGCCTTGAAGAGGGCTTGACCTCTTGGTAGAATTAGTGTTGACGTGAAGGATTTTAAAGTTAATTCATGATTCCAATTTGTGGTACTTAAAGTTCATGTTTTGAATACACGTGGTTGCAAGTTCCATGTTTAAGAGTTGAGCACTTGAGGTTGTGATGAGTGCAAAAATATACTTGTGTGGATTAGTTAGTCTTAGTGAAGTTAGGAAATTCTCTCTCCCCCTCTCCTCTCTAGGATTTTAGGATTTTAGGATTAGAGAAGAATTGTGTGATTAGAAAGGGGTTGTTAGTAGAATTAGGAAAATTAGGTAGGAAGATTAGTTAAGGGCTTGAATAATTAGTGAGGTAGTTGGGGATTACAACTACAAAGTTGTGGGTTCATGAAGGAGCTGGGTTTATGAAGGAGCTGGGTTTGTTTAATTAGAAAGTAAAGAGCTGGGTTTATGAAGGACCTGGGTTTGTTTAGTTAGAAGCTAAGGAGCTGGGTTCATGAAGGAGCTGGGTTTATGAAGGAGCTGGGTTTATAAAGGAGCTGGGTTTGTTTAGTTAGAAGCTAAGAAGCTGGGTTTACGAAGGAGTTGGGTTTATTTAGTTAGAAGCTAAGGAGTTGGGTTCATGAAGGAGTTGGGTTTATGAAGGAGCTAGTTAAATCCAAGACCACTTGAAGGGTGAACCTTGCACTATGGACTCATCCAAGTCCAAATCCAATACCGCGGAGGAATGTGAGCCCAAACCCACTACTCGGACTACGGACGCTTAAGGGTGGGGGGTTTGGCCTCACAAAGAGACTATTGTCAGACCACAAAATTAAAATCATATTTAATTAAAGAAAACGGTATATCCTGAAAGGACGATTGCACTGCAGTTTCAAGTTACACTAAAGAGGATTAATCAATACAAGATCATTGACAACACCAAAGTGCCCTTGACTTTGGTAAAGAGACAAAAATGGGATACTTTATGCAAGGCAATGGACTATGGTTGTGCCTATGCTTGTGCACCGCACTTGGTCCAATTAAAAGGAACTCACTGCCAAACTATTGTCCGGGTAATTAGAGTGAGGCAAGTGACCATCACAATTGTATGTACTGATATGGAGAGATTTCTAAGTTTTTATCCCTCACTCATAATCCAATTGTCAGTCCCAACCCGAAATAAAGTGAAGTAATCTTGTGTTTTCCCTAATAAACCTTATTTGAGACATCTAGATTATACAAAAATCACCTTTTAAGTCTTCCCTGAGTGTCTTCTTGGGTTTGTTTGCAACCAAAATCTAAACTACACACCTTTCCAATTAGTTTATGGGCAAGAAGTTATTTTACATGTGGAATTGGAAATACCTTCATTACGAATTGTCATTGATGAGCGGTTAAGTACTGAAGAATTCCTTCAAGAAGAATTGCAATGTTAGAACGTATTGATGAAATAAGTAGTCAAGTTAATTTAAACATGGCCACAATCCAAAAGTGGCGAAAAACATATTATGACAATAAAATGAAATCTAAAACACTTGTTGCCGATGATTTTGTTTGACTTTATAACAAACGCTTTCAAAGATTTCCAAGCAAATTTAAATTACATTGGATGGGCCCTTATAAAATTAAAATTGCTCATGACAATGAGTCGTTTGATTTGGTGGATTTTGAGGGCACATCCCTTCCCACGCGCATAAACGGCTATCGTCTGAAGAAGTATTATATGTAACTGAGGATAATTACTGGTATAAAGTGAGGGGGGACCCTCCTATGATAAGTAATTATTAAGATTTCAAATTTTTACATTTTTATTTATATCCCACAAATGAATTATCATGTTCTTAAAAAGGGATATGAATCAATGAAATCTAAATTATGAAGGATGGTGAAGCCAAAAGTCATGAAAATGGCAAGTCTAAAATACTCGGATTAGACTAAAACTTCAAATTAATATTTTAGGCAATAGACTTAAGTAAAATCAGTACATGCTAGTTGAGAGAACAGAAGGCCAACGGACGCTCGGCATACCATAGGCTAGGTTTTCATTCATCCCATCTCCGCTGTCACAAGATCTCAAAAGGCAGGGAGTTTAGGAAAGAAAGCAGTCTAGCAAAGCGTCAAGGAGGGAGTGCGGCAAACTGACACATTGCAGAGCACACCATGGCACACAAGGAGTACGTTTCACTGAAGATTACTAGGTGAGCTTTTGTTTTTTTAAATGTATGCTTTCTTTGGCAGTAAGTAATGCCTTGTGCAAAATCTTAATATAAGTAAACCAAGTATACTCAAGCTATGGTCTAAAAAAAACAAATGGTGATGTTGGGTTCACTCAAGACTATAGTCATAAGAAGGGTATATTGAGATAGGTTGATTGAAAGCTTAGAAACAATGAAGATAAGAGAAAAAAATTCCTGCTGAAAAATAATGTCAAGTGAAAAAAACTTGGGGTTCTTTAAGAAATTAGAGAGAGTTTCAAGAAAAATGATTTTAGTGATAAGTAGAACTTGCACGACTGAGAGAAAATATGAAATAAGGACACCAATTAGGTTCTGAATAGGGATCGACAAGAAGGATACCCTTCTGAAATCATGAATAGATCATGAAAAAGAGAATAGAAGAAAGAAGAATCTTTTGAGAGAAAACTACCCAAAGAAATAAGTATACAATATGGAAAGTATAGCAGGTGTAGACAAAAAATTGTGTGGACGCTATTTGTCAAAAAGAAGACAGTAATATCTAAAGAAATTAGAGTGGAGCAACATGAATGTTTAAGTAAAACTTGGACTCCTAATTGGCTCTTAAGACAAATATGATAAACTCTTGGAGGGAGTAGGAAATTTAGCCCTTAAAATAACTCAGATAAGTTGTGGAAAACCACGATGGAGAGTTGAAAGTGCATGATTTGAGAGGAGGTAAATAAACAGAATGTTGAGTGAAAAATAATTGAAATGTTTCTCTTTTTAGTCACACAAAGTGAAACCTGGAAGAAAAAAAGATTAAAAATTATTAAAAACTTGAGAGGAGTAAATAGCCAAAAATTCTCTTGAAAGTAAGCCAAATCCTTGAAGTTGTAAGCAATAGTTTGGATAAAAATGACCCCTAGAAATCACTAAAGTTCAATTAGAATGTGGTTCATACCATTATCTCAAGTGAACTTCAGTTAAAATCAAAAGGGGTACCTCAAAATGAGAGAGAGTAAATTTATCCTCAAGTAGGACCAATTGCTGCCAACTAGGAGATTCCTCTTCAAACTCTAAAATCTCCTTTATCTCAGAAGAGTGAAAAATAAGGAGGAGGCAATGACTGACGGTCTAAGTAAAGCTAGTATTCACGTATAAGTAAAGTGGAGGTCAAACTTGAATATGGTGGGACAGCTATTGGGAAACTTTTAATTTGACAATGGATTGATGATCTATTTTGCATTCATAGGACTAAACTACCCAACAATTTAGATTATAGGCTAAGGGTGAATTTTTCTCTTGTCAGCTAGAAATTTTTAAGTCATTGCTCATGTCATCCCATCATGGTTTTACATAGCTACGTAACCAGGGAACCTGAGAGGTTGGAAGAGATAGAGAGGGCATTAACCTTCAAGCCAATAGTCCTACTCCATGTGACCCTGGCTCTGAAGAAAGCTAGGAAGGCTAATCAAGATAAGTTGGAAAATGCAAGAATTTTCAATTTCTTAATGTTGGATTCAGAGTATAACCAAAATGACATATGTTGAAGTGGTTACTCAATTCATTCAGACTTATTCTCCGGGAACTAAGATTGCTCAAGTGAAATGCAAGACAGTAGACTTCTCAGTACATGCAACGGGGAGACATTTGAGGTTAGCCACTGATGGATTGATGTTGGAATATATGTCGGGATTAAGTAAGAAGCAACACGAGGATATGTTTGAAGGAGACTTCCCTCGAACCCCGAAAGGGTGTCAATTAGAGAAGGCTAAACATCAGTAGAGGGCATGGCTCAAGTTCGACAATGACTATTTAGTTTTCAGACCTCAAAAGGATATGATGACTCAGCAAATTGTTGTTGCTGCCATGGACACGTGGAATGGGAAGCGAGTGAATTGGGCCCGAATGGTACAACAAAAGATAGGGAAGAAATTAGAAAGTGTCCAGAGGGAAACCCTAAGACTTGGGAGTTATTCTCAGTCTTTTATATTTTGGTTTGTTGCCATGAATTACCTCTGCCTGCAATTGTAACAAGAACACCCTCGAGTTCAACTCCAACTCTGAGTCCGTCATCTAGTCCTAGGGATTCTGTGGAGCTAATAGAGGAAAACCAAAGACTGAGGCTAGAAGTGCACAAGTATAAGGCCATGCTTCAAGAAAAATCAAAGTAACTATGTGAAAAAAAATGAATCAATGATTGCCTTCCAATCAACCATAGTGAAACACATTTTGGACTTGGCTGTAGCATTAAAAGACAAGCTTGATCAACAAGTGGTGTTGGACGAAAACAAAAAGGCTAAACAAGTAGTTGAGAAGGAACAAAAAAAGTGATCCTTTGGTAGTTTAGATTTTGGTTACAAACAAACCCAGGGAAACACTTAGGAAAGACTTAAAAAGTGACTTGTACATCATCTAGGTGTCTCATATAAGGTTTATTAGGGAAAAAACAAGGTTATTTCACTTTATTTTGGATCAGGTTTGACAATTGGTTTATAGGTAAGGGATAAAAAACTCTAAAAGATCTCTCCATGTCAGTACATGCAATTGTGACGGTCACTCACCTCACTCTAATTTTCCAGGCAATCGTCTGGCAGTGAGTTCATTTTAATTAGACCAAGTGAGGTGCACAAGCATAGGCACAACCATAGTCAATGGTCTTGCATAAGTAACCCATTTTTGTCTCTTTACCGAAGCCAAGGGCACTTCGGCGTAGTCAATAGTTTCATTAATTAATTCCATTTAATGCAACTTGAAAATGCAGTGTAGTCATCCTTTCAGGATTGTTGGTCTCCTTTGATTAGATTTAATCTTAATTATACGGTCTGACAATGGTCTTTTACCTGGTCTTGGCCAAGGCAATCATAATTTCTTTCCTCATGTCAATAAATCAAAACCACTTATGCGTGTTGACATATTCTCACCCAACTCATAAACTTATCTTATTTATTTAGTGTCAAAATTCCACACTCTTAGTTCTTAAAACATTTAATTCACCAATTCATTTCATTTATCATTCTTACAAATAATGCTTAAGCAATTCAATTCTTAAAGATGGTGAAATTCTAAGTTTGCCTTAATTCCCTTAAGGTTTTAAATTTTAATTAGCAATCAATACTTACCGATATCACAAGCAACACGTCATTTTGTCTTCTCCGCACCCGGTTAACCCTTCACAGACAATATCCTCAACATGTTGAAGCTTCACTTCCTATCAAAGTTAGAATGGAACAGTTTCTCCATTTACACTACAAAGACCATAGACTTGATCTTTACTCGATAAAACAACTCAATGCAATGTCAAATCCAACATATTTGCTTTGAAATCATAACCCCGAAAAATTAGATTGATTGGTACGAGGTTGATTCATGATATTAACTTTGAATTAGATTAATGTGAGTACAAAGCAGTATAGAATTAACATTGATGATTTGCTTAAGTTGCATACTTGAAGACAATAATTAACATCCGATCATACTTTAGCAAAGCAATCGATGGTCTGTAATTCCAGTACATAAAGGAGAACCAGATTTACACTTTTTGATTTCTCACCTCTCTCGAGTAGGCTATATATATATATATATATTCGTGTGAGATTCTCCCAATATATATACGAAAATAGACCCACCAGCCCTAACCCTCTGGTTTATTACTTGGTAATTATTACCAGAATCCAAGCCAAGTTTATCGACCATCTCTTTCTCAAACAATGGCCTTGCAATCAATCACATCAGCGTGACATTTACTTTAACATGGTGCGCATACGATAGCATGCGGTAATATTAATTCAGATTTTCTATATACTGCAGAGTTCAACATTCAAGATTCTATACGATATCCCTCACTCGAGAATAAACTGATTGCCAATCAATGAATCCAGATTTGGAGAATATAATAATCCCTTGACAAACTTGAGCCTCTTTAGTTATCTCACAGATTACAACAATACATTTCCATCATTTCTACATATACCATACCCTATGGATTAATAGCCTTACTATCCTCTCAGGGATCAAATAAATTAAGATGATGGTCGATACAGATATATAACTCCAACAATAATAACCACGAGACGATAGACTCAAAATATAACTTCTGATTTGATTGTATATTACTGTAATTTCCACTTTCAACTATTTTGCCTCATGCAACAATTCCAATACAAAGTTAATATACCAACTCAATCCAGATTCCCAGACACTCCAGTACATACACCCTGGAGGTACATCAGATTACCATAGATTGCAGACAATTTCATGCGAAGGAAAATTCACTCTGTATGACTGCAAAACAATTCTTATATAAAAACCGTTTCAGAAATCTTTTGGCTCTCTCAGCCTCGCTCGTCTCTCCGAGAGACTGCCTTGATTTCTCAACTCCCTCATATCTGAGAGCCTGCCGGGTTTTTGTAACTACCCGGGCTACCAACAAACTATTGTCCTTACTAATAATTGTTTCTGATCTCACAAGACTATTGCCCGTTTCCACTAGTCCCTTTAGACAATATCTAGCTTACTCAAGTCTCTATTTCCACATTTTTCATAATTGAATCAAAAAATCAAAATTTTGCTACTACAACGCCCATAGACAAGTACAAGAGCAATTGGAAATGTGCCAACATGAGGTGAAGCAAGTCACAAACGAGAATGGACAATTAAAAGAAAAATTGAGGTTGCAAGAGGAGGAATTGGCCCAACACAAAGCAATGACCAGTTACGTTAATGCTAAACAACCATCCATAACCACTACTGTGTCAAATTTGGACACAACTTCTCTCGTACACAAGGATATGTTTTTGAAATTGTGGAACTGGGAATCTAAAAGTCCAGTACCCAAAGACCGTTTTCAGATGTTTGAGGGTCAATGTCAATTTGTTTTGTTAATTACGGGTCTCAAAAAATCTACATGGATAGAGCATAATCGCTTTTTGAAGCTATAGCAACAAAGTGTTGAGTTGGGAGTGGAGAATTTCTTTGTAAAAATCCTTGCTCAAAGACAAATCAACTTATCATACTCTTATTCAACTTTCATTGTCATTGGAGATTTCAAAGCTAGAATTCTTCTTTATTACGCGTCTTTGGAAAACTAGTGGCTACTAAGATCTCAATTTCCAGTTAATGCTGAGCGAAAAGAGGTGTCCGAGAAAGAGTACGGTGTTCAAATATCTTCTCAATTTTGTGGTCATCCCTTAAGTAATTTATAGTAGTGGCAAGAGACTTTGCAAGTTTTGTTAGCTTTAGCTCCAAATTTTATGTCTAATATTTTGTTTGCCAATATCCAACGTCTTTCGTTGTCTCCAAGTATAGATTTCTCTAGTTTCCATTACTTTCTTTAGTTTGGGAAAGTAGTCAATAGGCTAGAGAGATCGATGAAGGATATTGCCATTGAAAAAAAACCAGTGCTCGAGTTACATGGACATGTTCAATTTGATCTACCATCCACTAAATTTGTTCAAACCTAACAGACTATAGACTTACCCTTCGTAGGGAGACCTCTTACTCTCAAATACGACAGGTAGTATACTCATATGTTCGATTCACCAGGCAAAAAACCAGTTTTGACTCGGTCGGCCATCTCATGGCTGCTTGAAGACTATGGTCTTTCACGTATAGAGGATGTACCTGCCAATATCCATTACAAGAGGATTTCAAAGCAATGGTTTGAAGCTCCTCCAATGGCAGTGATTATTCACCCGCATTTATGCGAGTGCCCTCAAAGGTGCAAGTGGAATTCCAAAGCCACATTGTCGAGTATTGAATACAACTGGCCCATAATCCCAAGACCAAAATCTATTGCAGCCGAGTGCAAAGCGACGTACCTGCAATTTTTTCAGAAACACATTCACCACAGAGACCATGTTTGCTTTTGAACGGTAGTTTTTGCAAAGGCTCTTTCAGACTGGTATGGGCTGTGGAATATGACCATTGACGTGAACCAGTTTCACGACAACCATCACGAATTCCTATTACAACTCAAGTTGCAATACCGACCCACAAGATGGATGAGATTGGTTGAGGCTATGGCCATCAATCATTTTATTGCAGGTGCTCATAAGTGCCTCATCAACGAATTTCCACACACGAGAGCGGGACCTTTCGAGAGATTCTTAAAGTGGCAGAGGACGAAGGCACATGAATTGGTTGCAAGAGATGAGGATTTACAAAAGGCAATTGAGAAGATGGAGAATATGGAGCTCAAACGTGCAACGGAAAAAACAACTCAACATCAAGGGCGTCCACTAAAGCTGCTTCAGAAAGCAAATTGCTGGAGGGCCAACAACTAGATTAGTGAGGGGCTATATGGTATTTTATTTTTTTGCTTTCTCTTAAAACAAGTAGGATTCCAGTGAGAACATGACTTCACATGAACTAGAACTTCCTAATTCAGCATGTGTGAACAGGCTATGGTCCCGAGATATCATAAAGTAAGGATCGTAAGGGCCATAGTCTAATAGAAATGGGCAAGAACCTTCATATCTACATAAATATATAAGGCCAATAGTTTTAGTAGAGGGGGGCCCATGACATATTTTTTTACCGGAACTCTGCCGGATTTTCTAAATGCTTAATCGAAATTGAATATCAACGACGACTGGTGGCTTGAAGCATTTATGCGTGATACATATTTGCCAAGTCAATAGTCTGAGGTGTGAGAAATTAAGTTACATCCCGGGTGAATGTATTGGATGGTGTGAAATCTTATCCAGTTTTAGAGGCATAGTTTAAGTGTGAGTGAATTAATAAATTAGCCATGAGTGATTCCATGGCCATATTTTAAAAAATAATTTGTGAGAGTTTCTGTTTTGACTATTTTCTTAGATACTTCATGCGTGAATCAACTTTATATCAGCCTTTGTCTTGAACAAACTTAGTATTATACCTCAATGAATGATTTGCTTAAGAAGCAAAACAATGGTCTGGGGTTGTGAGGGACTTAATATATTGAGTTGTTCACATGCATTGAATAAGTATAATTAAATAATAATATAATTGAAGTCCTAGGAAGGATTTATCGGTGCTACTGTAAGACTAAAGGTTGAGGATCTCAATTAAGTCTATGGTCTTGGAGCCTGTAATTTGAGTAAAACATCATTTTACAATTGGAACCATAGTCTGAGGAGAACGAGATTGTGTGGTTCATTATTTTGTGAGTTGAGCCAAACCGATTGGACTGGCAATTTAAGTGCAAATATTTTGGAGGACCGATCCTTTGTTTTTTGTGGCTTGGGGTATAGAGACCCATTCCTAACTAATTATGAAAACTAGGGGAGTTGTGATGATTTCAGGAACTTTAAAAGAATTTGAGAGGTGTGAGTCCTCCAGCGAGAATCTGGTTGTGACTTATGTCTAGCCTATCAGTTGAATTGAATGCCAATATTGAATTGTCTAAACATATTAGAAAACTTGTTTGACCGGAAGATAGTCTTAACATGCCATGGTTTGCCCACAAACACGCACTTTAAATCTTATGAACTCCCATGAGTGATACTTGAATTGAAAGACAAATTTCCGTAACCGGGATTAATCCCTCCCTGTCAAACTGAGGGAGAAAATATTGTCGTTGTAATATACCTGGATGAAGGAGTGTCTCAATAGAAGACATCAGGAGATGAGTGAACAAAAGCTAGTAAAGATTATGGTCTCTATAATGTGAAGCGTGTCTAGTTGGCCTTTCTAAACCTTTGACAGAAGACGAAGGGGCAACAATCAAGACCATTGACTGTGAAGCCCGAAAGAGCAAGAGACTAAGAAGACATGTAAGTAATTGTTGATGTTGATTCTATTACAATAATTTCACCTGCTTAAATAATAACTTCAAGTGAATTAAAGAACTGTCAACTAGAGAAATTAGTCAATAATCTTGAGATAAATGAAATAAACACTTCAGTGTATAATTGCTGTAAATAATGGAGAGTAGAACAAGGCCTTCAAGAAAAGTAGATTAAATCAATGGATTATACCATGTTCGTTTAACCATGTTGTGGTTTGGCCTATTGATGCAATTCATGGCTACAATGATAACATTAGCCAAGACCAGGTAAAAGACCATTGTCAGACAATGTAATTAAAATCATATTTAATCAAAGAATACTGAAAATCCTGAAAAGATGACTGCACTGCAATTTTAAGTTACACTAAAAAGATTAATTAATACAAGACTATTGACTACACCAAAGCGCCCTTGGCTTTGGGAAAGAGACAAAAATGGGATACTTATGCAAGACAATCGACTATGGTTGTAACTATGCTTGAGCACCACACTTGGTCCAATTAAAATGAACTCATTACCGGACTATTGCCTGAGTATATAGACTGAGATTGAGTGATTGTCACAATTGCATGCACTGACATTGAGAGATTTTGAAGTCTTTACCCCTAAATTATCACCTAATTGCCAGTTCAAACCTGAAATGATATGAAATAACCATGTGTTTTCCCTAGACGAACTTATTTGAGACTATTAGATGATACACAAATCACCTTTTAAGTCTTCCTTGAGTGTTTCCCTGGGTTTGTTTGTAACCAAAAAACTAAACTACATTTCGGCACCACTACCGGGGAAGGCTTCGGTCGATTTTAAGTCTAGGAAGGTAAGTCTATTAGGAAATATTGATAGGTTGAATCTTGAGCGAGAAACTTAAATTAATTCTTTAGAAAATTCAAAAACTAAAAGAAATAAGTTAATAACTATTGTTTGAACTTTTCAATATTCTAAAGTAATAATTTAAATTCCAAATTGCATCAAAGATCAATGCCTAGATTTAAAATCAAATGTCCATTTAATGGGTCAACCCCTAAGGTATGGCAGTCTAGAGGTCATCGCAATTCACTAAATTATCGTTCTAAATACAAACCCTTTGGACTTTCCAAAACTAACTTGGGAGAATTAAACCTTATAGGCTTCGAGGAAGCCGTTGAAAGAATTGTTAAACGAGTACGACTTTGCATACGATATTCAACAAATGTCTTGTGTATGCATGCACGGCTACTCACAACTAGTATATTCCTTTGGCTGCAATTGAAGGAGGCACTTGCAACATTAGTCATGGGCCCTAATCAGAGGGAAGCTAGCATGTGAGCGGTGAGCGGTAACAAGTGAGCAATGAGCCATAACATGAGAAATAAGTTTTGCATTTTTAGAATATGTTCTATACAATTTAGATAGTTTGGCTATAAATGGAATGCAAAGGGGACATTTGATATTTTTTAAACCCTATTATTATGGGATTCATGCTCTACATCTTGTCAAGGGGTCTATTATCATGTAATCAACCAAGCATTTGTAGATCTAGAAGTAAGCCTTAATATATTATTGTAGTTTGAATGTTAGTAAATGGAATTTGAAAATAGCTACAAATACCTACATATATTGAAAGTTCATAAAATTTACATATCAACAACGTCCTAACATCACATCTTGATTATATATTATTGATTATTAATGCTCGACAATAGTTGCGACCCTATACCATTCGGGTATGATGTGCATGACCTTGTTGTAGTTCAAAGTTACAACTGCATACAGAAGGTGTTTGCCATCATGTAGTCAACCTTGCCTATAGATACATGAATGCATGATACACATGTGTTTGTAGTATAATTCATTGACATTTTTTTCCCCACTGTGGTATATGTTGTAAGTGTCATATTCTCCCATTTGTTACTATGCTTTGTAGTATGTGCATTTGGATTGTGCCAAGTTTTTGGAGTTGGAAACCAATATCTTTTAAATTAAATGTCTCATCTCAAGGTTCACTTACAAATTAAATACCTCATTCCGATTCATTTTCGCTTTTAAATTTGAGAAAAGCTTTAAAGATGTTTTCATCCTTATGATGAAGCTTATGAGAATTTGACCATGCAACATGTGTCATTGAAGCTAGGGAAATGATAGAATCTAGATTTACCAACAAATAATCATTTAAGTCATAAGGTAACTACATATACTATCAATTAAAAAAAAATTAGGATTGCGATTTGTACATCTACCTCCACTTTAAAATTTTCAATAGCCATATATTTGTAAAAAACAAAAAATATAGTAAACAAAAAATCCCCTTTACATATAAGTTATTGTGGTGCTAATTTTTTTGTTTCCTTAGTCTACTGAGAAAGTAGGTGGAAATAGAACTTGAAAGGAACTAGAGAGGTTTGATCAAGTAGGTATGAGTAGGCTATGGACTTGAGATTTTAGAAAGTAAAGATAAAGAAAGACCATAGTCTGATAAGAAAGGTTTGAACTTTGATATCTACACATGTTAAAAAATACATATATGGAGGATATCCTTGCAAGATGAGGAGGAGACCATAAGTTTATATAACCTCAAAACTTTGTCAAAATTTATCACGGGGAGATCACTCCATTGTAAAGTTGAACAACCATGTGCGCTCATTTTACATGTAAAAAATGTAAAAAATGTACATAAAGCATCACCAAAATGGGTCAAAATTTTATCAATTTTTTTTCATGAGTAGATATACACGGTACCTATTACATAGTAAAAAATGGTAACTAAATTTGATGATTTTTTAAAAATAAAACATGCCGTTTCTAACTAGAATGACGTAAAATTGAACTAAAAAGAATACTACAAAAATGAAGATGACTACAAATTTCAAAAAAATATACAAAAGATACCATCAATGATTATGTATATGTAGAAAAAATATCATAAAATTTAAAATTATCTATGGCATGTAATATAGGGGTTAGCAAACTTTGTTCACACGTGGTGTTCAACTTGACAATGGAGAGATCTCCCCGAGGAATTTATGTTTTTTTTAAAGTCAAGCCATAATTTTTTGCATTTAGCAACTTGTGAGTGATTCATAGTTGCTAGGCCATTATATGATTCATTTTAAAATAAAATAAATTAGACCAGAGCATTTGTGTTGGTTATATCTATTCTAAATTATTTATCATGTAAATTTTAGTGTTTTCATAACATTATTCAGATCCATAACAGTGTTATGTGGGATTGACAGTATTCCACATAATATTCCCCATATTCAGACTGAATATTGTTAGTCTTATGAAACATTGTTATGGATCTGAATAATGTTATGGTCTGAGGATGTTGAATTTTTGACGTTCTTTGATTGAGTGAGGAGAGACAATAATCTTGATATATCTAACCTATGCAAGAAGGGTCATTGACATGTAGAGCAACTTCTTTATGGTAAAGGATCAGAAATTGATCCTTTGCTCAATAGACTGTGCCCTAGTTGTGACTGCTAGTAGTCTTATCGAATGAGGAGAGATTCCTCAGTCCTTTGCCTTTGTCTTTTAAGGTAGAGATACCATAAACGTGAAAATAAGGTGATTCGCATTGAAGATATGGTCTTACAATCATGAGATAATCTTCCAAGATAGAAGAGAAGGATTCATGAAGAATGCAAGTTGTTTCATATTTTGATTCCCTGTAAAAAAACAAATTCTACAATTTTTCAAAGTGGAAAGTTTGTCAAACCCCCTACTCGTTCACTAGATTCTCCTTACACCGAACACGGTAATCCTCATTTCCATACAAAACATCACCTAAACCAGTTAACTCATGAGTACATTAAACATGACTAAATTTGGCTAAACTAACTGTACATGCATTCAAGTTGCCAGCCTCGCAATGATCGGTTTCAGAAATGGCACTTCACTATTCTGACGGAAGTCTACTGCACGGGTAAAGGGTAGTTAACCGGTTTGGGTATTTCTACCTTAGTGCATAATTGTGGATTTTAACTTGGAGTGTTCTTGTTAAACGTGAATAAATGTCTATATTTGAGGACAATGGTCTTTGAATATTTATGTTGATTCACTTGATTTATGTCTCGAGATAGCAAGAAGGTCATTACATGCAATTCAGTGGGAGAGAGTATGCATGAGATTTGTTAGGAAGTTTGCAACCGTTTTCAATTGAATGATTGAATGACATATAGTCAAGGAGGTTGTGTGGATTTGTCTATCATCTCGTGCGATTTATGTGAGTGAATTGCCGAAGTGCAAAGTACGAGTACCTAAATGCATAACTTATCTTATTGACATTATTCAAATCATGCTTAAACGGAGCTCAAGAGATATTCTAGGTGTGTTATAGTGTTATTAAATAGAGTGCCTCCTATGCTAGTTTTTCAACACATTTGGTATTTTTCCTTTCATTTTGGTATCTTGCGTAACGTGCAATGGCCAACTATAGATATGAGTACTATCAAGAACGATTAGAGAATGCTCATTACGATGATTCCAATGAGGATCAAATTGCACAAGAAGTAATAGATAACTCATGGGGGGGGGTAATTTACCTTGCTTTGTTGAATACTTTTCACCCTATAAGTAGCTAGATTTCTACTAGTTGGTATTTTCTAACACCCCATCATTATATATATATTTTAGAGTTGCATAATTATAATCATCCTATCTTATTTATAAGTAGTAGAAATTTCTTGTGAACAATCTACACATACATTACGCATATAATACACTACATTACATTACGCAAATATTACTTTGTACATTACACACATACAACCATCATTACATACATTCACCCCTTAGGATGTTTGAGCTGATAAAGCTCAAACAATTTTTGAATAATGTCTTCCTCGCTCGTGCTGCTCTCAATAGGTCCTTTATGGGGAGGTAGACACCTTCAAATTTAAAGATAACATATTTAATACAACCCCATTTGGTTTCAAGAGTGCAAGTTGTTCTTGTTGCAAGAGTTTGCAACCGATTTTGATCGAAATGCTCAAGCAAAAGCACCCAAAACTTGTCCCCTTTTTGTGTTGTTGTGATGGGATCTTGCGATATGGACATGTGTGAGTGGCACAACAACGACTCTCTAAGGCTACAAGTTCTTTCACTTTGTTCTCTTCACAACATCAAATATTGGCATTGGAGCATGAACGGACATAGTGGGAGCCATAAGGTGTTGCAATAGACGTAGAGCTCTTTGATAAATTAGGGCCATAGACTTGAGAATCCCATGTTAGCAATGTTGAAAACCATGTTGGAAAAACATCTACCTACTACAAAGCATGTGCATTTGATGCGGCCTACGAATGGAGCTATTCCATTAATGGAGAACGCATGGAGCAAATTCCGACTCTACCCCAAGATATTACCGTTGCGTGAATGGTTGGGTATGCTCTAGGTAGCCGACGAAATAGAACAAGAAGTAGAGCAATACTACATGGTGTAAGTAAGCAAACCGCAATTAATAATGCCTTTGAAGCAAGTTTAAAGTGTAAGTATCCTTTGGAGGGCATTGGCTTCAAGCGAATTGAAGTTATTATGTACATGTGAACAAAAGTACCGTAGTACCATAGCAGGTTCGTCCTAAAATAATTCTAAAAATAAAAAACGTACAAATTAGAAAATTCTGAAGACAAAAAAACGAAAATAGAATAAATTAGTTTTTGAAATATTTTGCTATTTCTAAGCTATTTAGGGTCATTTTTACTTATTTTTTGCTAAAAAACGAAAATTGAGAAATTCAGTTTTTGAGAGGCGAACCTTATTTTTTCAAAAAAATTAAATATTCGTTCGCCAGGTGGCGAACCTGCTATGGTGTTACGGTATGTACTAATTTTTGAGAAGATATCAAATGGAAGGCATTTATTTTGAAAATGAAAACAAATCATTGTGTGGTGCTTGGTGGCTACATGTATTCACAAAAATCGATACAAGAACAATGTAACTAATGGGCTTAGGTCAACATAGGTCCAAGGCTTACCATTTTATTTTATTTTATTTTATTTTATTTTTGAGACAGAAGCCGACATGCCAACGCCAGAGCATAGGAGGCAGTTGACCACCTGGCAAGTTCTCCATCAATTAGAGAGGAGATTTCACATTCAGGAATTGAACCGCCAACCTCTTCCTTAAGATTTGGGTATGTCCACCATCATCCGGTAGTTTAGGGTTGTCTCGGACCAGGCTTACCAAAATTATCATTGCCATTGTTAATGGCTCATTTCACGTGCCCCCCCCCCGGCCCCCACACACCAACCCTAAAAAGTATGTATATTCTCCCTGCCTATCATAATAGATTGCATTTGAATAAATATAACAAAAATATATAATATGAAAATGTAAAGATATCAAAATGTAAATATATAAATAATAAATATGTATTTGAGTATCAACCTTGCCTTTGGCTAGGGCGATTAAAAAAAAGGTTGTCCCAAGGACTTTCCATGCATAGGAATGACGACTAAGGTAGGAGCACCTTAAACCATGACATCCCCAAAACCCACAACCTCAAAATTTTGCATAATAGGTACATGCTGATTATGAGAATGTTCACCATGTGAACATTAGGCTCCCCTAACAGCTTTGGGTGACAACACAATTTTCACTTTTAAAATTTTGCATTCAATTAAAAAAAAACTTGCTGGTAAACCCAACTTTTTTTTTCTACATAAAATTTTCAAAAAAAAATCGGTTCATACAACTATCTACATATATGCCAAATACCTTGACTTCTCGGTTTAAGGTGCTCCTACCTTAAAATATTCGGTGGCTACCGACATTTACCCAAAAGAAAGGAATATGGTAGAGCAATAGATGGGTAGCTTAAGTCAACATAGGTTTTATTACTATCACGAGGATAAGCTTACCAAGTTGTCACTGCCATTGTTGACGGTTGCGTTGCGTGACTCTTTAAACATATGAATATATAAATAGAATATATATATATATAATCTCAATAGGGCCTAGGTAGATTCCAAAATGCGATTCATGTAGGAATAATGAGTAGTGTGGAGCGGCAATTTGGTGGTTGTTTGTAAGAGGAAAATACTTTGAAGGTCGAGTGGCAAGTGAGGCATCTTAAGTCCAAGGTGATTTTATGACACTATTGTGAAGAGAAAGTTGCTTACCAAGTTCGTAATTCCTTGCTATAGACACGGGGCTTATTCACACTATGTTTTGACAAAGTTTGGGTTGTTGAAGAAAAGGCTTTGACTACATAGCCGAACAAGTTTTAGTTCGTCAATCCGAGAGTGCGATGAAATGCTTGAGCCAACAATTGATTTTCTTAAGGTGAATCTTGGGATGTTCTCTTACTTAACCCTTAAAAAGTCAAGGAGATACGGCATAACCTAAAGATGTATTATAATGTATGAAATAAAGACCTCCTTTGAAGTTGACATATGAAAAGAACTATGACAGGTGATACATAGACTACATCTATACAGTTGAAATTGCACTTTGTATATATGGTTTTTACATAGTATTTTTAGAAGCATTTATCTTCCAAAATTGATGATTAGTTTATGTTTGATCAAAACCTCTTGCAATTTTCTCTCTCTTGGGTTAAAATCTGAAGTTATGTAATGGAGTGGAATAAAACAACCTTCCTTTTTGCCAATGCAAAAGATCTTGGGTCAAAATCATATCACAAAATTATAACTTTGTTTATTTGTTTGTGTTGTAACAACGATTTTAAGAAATACAATTTTAAATGTGGTAACAAATATTCAAAATGATGTGGAATGTTGCTAAGTTAGTGTGGGGCAATCTAATTGCACGTATCAATGTAGCTTCCCTACCTAGCTATTTGGATGCCTACCGCCAAATTGGACGTGTCAATATGGACATGGAACTCCCTATCCCAATGCAGCACAATGAGTGTGGGAGCATTAACATACCGAGATTTTATGTCCTCAAACTATGGCGTCCACAAAAACTCCTCCAATTGTCGCATTAGTTTGGTTGTGGGCACCATCATGAAGGCAAAGTTTTTTATGAAGCACCAATAGAATTGGGCAATACTATTAAATACTTGAATGTCATGAGGGTTTATGGGTGTTGGCTTTGACACCAATGTTGCCACCTTCTTTGGATCCAGCATTTTTCCTTCCTTGGAAACAATGTAACCCAAATCAATTCCGGAAAAAACAAATAACAAACTTTTTTGGGGGGTTAAGGTTGATACCTTGATTGATGACATTTGAGGAAGCGTTGCCATAGCTTGTCCAAATGGGTCGCCCCATCTAGCTTGCAATAACTGTTGATTAATGTGATGACCATAAAAGAATGTGACAATACTTCCCTCCATGTGTAAACAACACACCAAAGTTGACTGTGTGTCCACTAACACTTTCAGTAACTTAGGTTGGTGGGGCCCACAACACATTTTGGCATGACAATTAAGAAGGCTAAGGGCCACTTCACACACAAGACTGAAGGCCCGTGACCATTGCAATCTAAGAGCTCTCATTGGCCAAAAGGGTGGAGACTGTCCAAGTTCACTTCACACACGAAGGTGAAGGCCTAAAGGCCCAAAGAAGACTTCATGGATGAAAAGTCTACATGGAGTCCTACATGGCGGACTATGGATAAGTGGGCTTGACGAAAATTCCAGGAGACCATGATTTTTTTAAAATATTTTTCCAACATGACAAATTGCAGGGCAAGTTTCAAAACAAATTCCAGAATAGATTCCAGGACAAACAAACACCACCAAGTAATTCTCTTGAATTGATAGAGTTTGAGACATATTATATTAAACCAAATCCTCCCCTCTTTTCCCGCCAACAAAATATGCAATGGTCCCGTAATATGGCCCATTCTCACTTCACACTATGCTTGAGGGCCCGTGACTACATAAAATGGCTTTCCCAACACACATGGTACGGCCTTTGGATGAGAGTCAAGGGTCCTCACCATTACAAGGTCACGGCTCTTGGCTCATGTGTGAGGCCCTAAATGGGCTCCCAATAGACTAATGAGAGCATCTCCACCCTTGCGCAGAAAGGCAGACTCTCGAAATGTGCTTTGAAGGGCTCCAAGCATGCACTAAATTTTTTTAGGGTGGCACTCCCCCACCCTTACCTTGCATACCGGCTCTTCAACCCGAAAAACCGTCAGGAATATTCCCTATAAAGTGGCTTCAACCCAAAAGTGGCACGATTCAAAGATCGCAAGTGGATGAGGTCCCGGAATTTGGGCGCAGCAAGAGCAACGCTCACCCGGGAGGATAGTGAGTGGAGTCGAAAGTTTGAAGAGCCCTGGCAAGTTTGAAGAGCCCGGGCAAGAGGGGTGGGGTAGATTTTTCTGCCAGGCCGCGTCAAAGGGCTTGCCAAGACCCTTTGACGCGCAAGGGTGGAGATGCTCTAAGGGTCGGGCCGCACTTGGGGGGTCCAACCCAGTTTCGGCCTTGGGACCAGCCCATATCTGCTATCTGACGCTGCATGTGAGGGGTCCAGAATGGAGCCAAAACTTCGCTGTTAGAGTTGGTTGGGGCGTCCTTCTTGCCGGAAAAAGGCACCTAATAAGGTGTTAAAAATCCTTGTTTCTTATGCCCCGATCACACCAAACTTTCCGTCCGGTTCCGGCCTTGAAATTGCTGGGGATTATGTTGAGAAATAGATGTTAGCCCACCACTTTTCACACTATTACAGCCAGAGATGCTGACGGATGGTGTCAGAACTGGCCGGTGTGATCAGCCCTTCACCGTCACCAAATACCAACATTTGCGAGTAGGGCTTGGACGAGCAGATGGATGGCGTGGTTGATTCATCAGATGAGACTATGTTGGCGTCGTCAATTGTGGAGGAGATGCTTTGCAAACCCAACCAGCTATGGCGAGTTGCATTTCGCATCAGCTGCAAGGCACTGGGAGCAGGTTATGGCGAGTTGTTTGTTGTTGATGCTAGCTAACTCACTGGGAATAGAGGGTGTGAAGTAGGGGAGTGCCATTGAAAATTGCAGCTCAGTCTACGGTATGCACAGTGCCCACCACACAAGATTGGTGCGGGAGGAGTTCGAAGTTGCAGCTGGACTGGGGTGTGCGAGGAATGAGCAAGAGTCGAAGTGTAGAGTGGAGGGGTCGTAGCTGATCGTGGCTGGTGGGAGGCTGATGAGGGAGGTTGCGATCAAGACCCAATAGTTGCCGCAGTGTAGGTAATTGAGCCGGAATTCTTGCATAACATTATTCAGACTAAATGTGGGAAATATCAAGGAATATTCCGTGGAATAATGCTAGTCCCACAGAATGTTGTTATGGATTTGAATAATGTTATGTGCCACCCCCTCTTGCAACTCGTTTCTTTAAGTTGTCCACTTTTTATTTGGCATGGCGATCAATTTAGCGTGCAGGGGGTTGCTCTTGAGGCCGGTGTGCCAAAACGGCCATGTGAGTTTCTTTGTAGCGATATTTGGTTGAGTCTGTTGGCCTTTCTTCCACCGAATTTCTAGCCATGCACTTAAAGAAGACAATAATTGGCATTGTTGAAATGCCAAATGTTGACTTCCTTTGTTGTTGAATCCTCTTTTTTAAGAGCATGTACTACTGGGATCGATCCAGCTTAGAAGGCTCCTGATTTTGGCACCCACTACTGGAGTCCAGTGGATTTAATGTCGTGTTCGTTTGTCAACTTTGTAACATTCTTAGTTTCCACTGAGAGAAAGTGTCATATTTGGGACATTATTGTGCTCAAGAAGTTGACATTACTGCAGTCAAAATGCATTAGTGACCTTCCTCCAAGCTTTGCCTTTGTGTACCAAGTTGGAGTTGCATTGTGCATGAGCACTCTCCCGTGCACCCACTTTTGGTGTGGATTGACTCTTCCCATATCACAGTTGGCCTCCTCTTTCAAGCCAACCACTTCTGATTCAATACATGCTTGGTTTGGACATGTGAGCTCCCATTTACTGTCACATTGCCAATTATGGTAGGACATGTGAGCTCACATGTATATTCGCATGCCAAATCTCTTTATTTCTTTCTTGTGCCATGAATTGTGATTGGAAAGAATCTTCATACTGCTTGACATATGTACTATGGTCTGAAGTTTCATTTTCGTTTCACATGAGGATTCTAGAACCATGTAGGCTCACTTGTTGGTGCATTGGTTTCTTGCAAACTTAGTAAATTTTGGACCTAGGTTCAATCTCCTTTCAATATTTCACATGGAGATTGGGGCGACATGTGAGCTCCTGTGTAGGTTATTGGGGATTTTGCTTGCTTGATATTATGAATGAGCTTGATGCCTCTTTCCAACACCACATGAGGCTTGAGGCAATCTCTGACCTCATGTGTAGCTCGGTGTCGAAATTTCTTCGTTGGTGCTCGTGATATGAATTTAGGCTTCCTCAAATACTTTGGTTGGGCCTTGTGGTGAGGTGGGAACTCACATGCACATGCTTGAATTGTTTTGGGGGTGTTCACACTAGAGATTGGACTTTAAGCATCTTTCAAACTTATGGCCATGTACAACAAGGACCTCCCCAACTCACTTGACCGGAGCCTCAAGCTCAGAGTTGAAACGGAGCATGAGGCGGTGAAGATTGTTGCATTCTTCACCCCAACTCCAACCGACAGTACGTGTCCACAAAGGGGATGAGATGGATGCATGTGGAGCGATCCTCATGTGGTGAAGAAGTCGGCCCATTGACATGATGACGGAAAACAAGTTGTCCTGACAATTTCCAACAATTTTGAAGGTCACAAACCCAAAAGCACCGAACACACATGCACACAAAATTTGAAAGCAATGTTGCATTGAAATAGCAATTGACTGTGTGATAGGAACTAACCCAATTCTGATCAACGGAATTCGGCCTCATGTCTCAAGAGTGTGAATAATAAGCATAGCAAAAAAAATTTAACCTTGCCAATAATCCTCAACCTTGCATTTGGGATCCGAATGGTGAGGAAGCCAATAACAAGAGAAGGCAAACAAATTGAAAATTACAAAAATTAGTGCAAAATTGTGACACTATCATGCAACCAACAAGTAGCTGCCAAGTAAGGACCCATGCCATCAAACACATTTTTTAGTGTACATGCTTGCTCGCATCTAAAATACATGCAAAGAAGCCACCAAGAGATCTAGAACTTTCAATCTTGAAATATTCCACACCAAAAAAGCCAAAATTGGCTTGTGAATGCCTCCGAAGTTGGGGCCCTAAACCCCATAACCGGGACAAGATGTGCATTGCGAGCCATGGTGGTTGGAAATTCAACACAAATACAAATTGGAAGTGCAACAATATTCAAAAATTAAAATCAAGAATATGTTTGGAATTCACCCAAAATGGAGCAATCGTAGTTCATGGTCCATCCCTCTACCAAATTTGGCTGCCAACACCCGTTAATCCTTGCCTCTAGCCAACATATTAACCACTTTACCTCACAATTTTCGGCTCCCAGGTGGCAAATTCAAAGTTATTTTGTAGCAAGACCACAGGCTGCAACACCCAAAAAACACCCTTGGATGTAATCCAATACTTTGTGCCCAGATGAGATGGCAAGTCATTGTTGGTACAACCCCGCTAGGTGCAGCCTCTAGGTCCAATCCATGCCTACTCTAGCTACCGGAGTCTTTACCCAGGTAGTTGCATTTTAAACTGACGACAACTTATCATTTCCGGCCTGGATCCCATTGGTGTAGCGAGACCCTAACTTAGGAACAACCATACTAATTATGGCATGGAATCACCTAAATAAATCAACAACAACTCCCATGTTGTAACAACATAGTTGATTGCTTTTTGTCAATAAGAATGATTAGTTGTAGGCAATTCTCCCATATGGGTAATGCTCGACTAACTTGGACCCCTCTCATGTTAAATACGGGTGTCAAATCACCCAAAGAAAGGAACAATAAATTATGTGTTACAATAACATAGTCGATCATGTACTTGTGGCAAGTAAAAATCTAGATTGACAGTCCCCTAGTGGGGGCCCATATGCCATCTAGGCTTGGCCAGTGGGAGCACGAAATGGGTGCCACAAACATAGGCACACGATTTGCCCTTCATCAATGCTTATCAAGGTGAAAATAACCAGTAAAAAAAAACATCCCCCGAAGATCTGTGGTAGATACTAAATTCACTCCACACATGTCTTGTGGCTCGACTAACTTGGACCCCTTTCATGCTAAATCACATGCAAAAGGGCAATGGGAATTCCTATGTTACAATGTTAGAAGAAAGGTGATTGCTTGCGTGCTTTTGGTAAGCACCCACCATGGATCGGTAAGGGCCCATAAGACATTTACATTCACGCATGCAGGTTGACTAAAGGATGCGAAATCATAAGGTGCAAGATTCGGGCACCACAAACCTTACCATGGTTTGTGTTGACTTCACCCCACATGGGGTTCCGCTCACCCAACTCGGGCCTTTCTCGTGCTAATTTTGGGGTTAGATCGCCTACATAAAACAATATCATATCCCGAGTTAGTGATATAGGAACTCGTGTCATGTGTGGTCACGTCCTTTCGATAACTAAAGTGATACCTTATCACATAGATGGGGCCTAGTTGAAGCCATGTAGGCTTGGCTATTAATCAAACGAAAGGGGCCCAAATGAACTTGCACACAATACGACTCCCCCGCCAATCTTAATCTAGTGACCCCCCCTTCAAATAGGTTTATAGTATATTCATCTCACATGGGTCCCACATTGGAGCTCTTTCATACTAATTACAAAGTATAATCACCCTAAAGAAAGTAATAGCAATACTCATGTTACATCAACACAGTTGATCGCATACTTTTGGTAAGTAAAGTAATAAAGTGATTGTGTTGGTATGCAAACTTTCAACATTTAAACACGTGTCAACAACTGATGACATAATAAAAAAAATTGCATGAGCACATTAGCAAGTTCAAAGGAGGGAAAAAAGAAAGTTAATTGAGCTTCATTAGAAGATTTCTCAGGTGTTAACATCAAACCTTGGACAACTAATCAACTAATTCAACTTTTAGTTAACTACACTATTGTGTCTAATTAGTGTGGGTGGGAAATGCACGTGGGTTGGAAATTAGTGTGGCCCACACTAAATTTCAAGTGTTTGGGTCACTTTGGATGAAAAATGTAATGTCATCCATCCGTGTGTGTTAGGGTTCTCCGCAAACAACCTCCGTTAGGTCAATGTGGGGAGAGTCTTCAAACACAATTGGATGGAATTATGAAGTTTCATCCAATTGTGGAAACGACAAAACCCACACAAATTTTTCACCTTTGAAATTAGTGTGGGCCACTCTAAATTATAATTTGAAATTAGCGTGTTTTATTAGGAATTAGTGTGGCCCACACTAATTAGACACAATAGTGTAGTTGCCTTTCGTAACTGTAGTTGTCTTCAAGTTCACTAAAAGGGTACACAATGACACTTGACATTAATATGCCCAAAAATATCTTCCTTTAGCATACTAAATGTAAACACATGACACATGCCATTAATATGCTTGATAATATCTCTCCCTTGCATATTAAAACGCAAAATTAGCATCTCAAGTATTCCAATGTGCCATGCTAAATGTCATAATGCGATCGTCTATTACTTCAAAGAACTACTTGTGTCAACGAATAGTATAATGTTAGCAATTAGCAGATGTGTCACTTTGAGACCTCTAGGCATCTAGTTTAGGCTATTTGCCAATAGTGCGCATGACACCAAATACCATAAATGGTGTAGTGGTCCTTGGCCATGTATTGTACACATGTACTCCTATGGTACATGTACCACTCCGTTCGCACATGTTCCAATATTTTACTATATTTTGGAGATTACCATATTACGAAAGTGATGGTACCATGTGAATGAGTATCATACATCCCAGGTGATGTGTTGCCACACAAATATTGGTCGAGACCCAATCCACGAGTGACCTGGCAGCCAAATGGCATGTGGGGTTCCAACCACTTGAAAGGCCCATATCTTAGAGTCATTAATGGTAATATTTTTATTGGGCTTGGTTTGGATGGTTGGGCCGAAACAACCCGTACACTGGTTCCTTGGAGGCAAGGGTTTAGGCATCCAACAAGGAACGAGTGTATGATTTAGTTCACCCAAATCGGTTTGGATGGTGTGAAACTTTGTTGGTTCAAAGTGCAAAGAAAACAAACTAAGGGAAAAAAACAAGTTTGCTTTGAGAAATGTATCTTCTAAAAAACATTTGCAACCACCTTTTTCGCTTCTTAGGCATTCTAGGGGTGAATTTCTTTTCTCTTTTAAGGGTCAGTTGGAGACCCCCCCCAAAAAAATCCTCTATTGTTCGTTATTAAAGTCAAAGTGAATATCCTTCAAATAATTGGAACACACATATGATCAATAATAATTTTCTCCCATACATGTAAACCTCAAACTAGGGTATGTGCCCATGCTTTAGAATCCCTTACAAGTCGTAGTTCACGATAGGTGCACTCACCTCAAGGCAAGCCATGCCCATGCTTACTAGTGGGCATAAGCCAACAAATGACTTCCACCAATATGGGGCACTTTTCCATTGTTTTTAGCGAGCAAGTGGATGTAACGTACTTGAGTTTCAAATGTTCCTTGGTTAAAAGTGAACGTAAAAGTGCCCCATACTCGTGGAAGCCGTCTGCTGGCTATGCCCACTAGTAAGTGTGGACGTGGCATCAGTTGACGGGGGCCTAAACTCAAACAATGAACACTAGCCATTAGGAGGTGAAAGGGGTGCAAAATGAACATATTTGCAAATCGACCTTCCCCAAACCCCACTCCTGATGCCTGAACCATCAATTTTGTGAAGTTTATTGGATAGAAACCTACCCTAAATAGGTTCATATTAGATTCACCTCACACAAGTCCCGCTCTGGGCCCCCATCCCATGCTAATTCCAGAGGAGAATTGCCTAAAGAAAGCTATAACAATACATACATCCTCATATTACATTCAACAACACAATAGATCAATGGCTGGGGCGAACCAACCCCTATATTCGTACCTTACCGGGGAGGGCGAACGGCTGGGGATTCGTGGCATTCACTTAAAATCAACCATTCTACATATCGTGGATGAAGTGGCTCCAATACAAAAAGACCCCCTATGAGGTTGAGGGCCGATTCATTCGAATGTGACATCACTAGACATCCGGTAAGGTACCAATGTATGGGTCGGTTCGCCCTAGCCATAGATCAATCCAGTGTCTGAGGAGATTTTTGGGCATAACTGGTCGAGATCCCAGTGTTTCCCAAGACCAACCGGTTACATGTTGACGCCTTTCAGCCTTTCTTCATTAACTTGAGATGTATTCGCTAGTTTCCTCTAAAACTATGGGTAATTTTTCTCAAAGTCTTGAACTTCAACCGATCATTTCTCAAACTCAATTGGTTCATCTGTAACTAGCGGTTGGTTCATTAGGGTTGGGGCGAAACAACCCGTACACTGGTTTCTTGGAGGCAAGGGTTTAGGCATCCAACAAGGAACGAGTGTATGGGTTGGTTCGCCCAAATCGTTCATTGGTGCGGCTAACAACGTGCCCACGCTTACCGGTGTGGACGACCAACAAACAAACAACTCCTAACCAACATGGGTCATTTTTACCTCCAAAGCGATGACCATTGAATGTAACTAGTGCAAATAGAAACCATTCACTAATGGTTGGTCTGGTGCACACTAATTAGATAAAATAGTGTAGTAAGTGTGGGCATGCTATAAGTTAACCCCAGGGACAACACACCCACTTATCGGATTGATCGCGTGCTTGTTGTGGGAAGGTAAGTGAAGTGAAGTGAAGTAAATAACTGAGATTGATGGGGCCCAGCTGGAGACCGACTCAAAGCCAGTGGCCAGTATGAAGGCGAAAGGGGTCCCCAAATCCAGATGGCCAGGATTTCGGGAGCCTGAAGGAGCAGCAGCTGTGGCCCAACCCAACACAGCTCAGCCAGCTCCTAGCAGAAGGCAAGAGCTAGCTTATCTCAAAACCCACCACTCATCATCATTCCGCACCCTTGCATCACGTACCCTGACTACTAAGCTTCACGTAAGCTCCACTAAACCTAAATCCCCACAGGCGAGTGAGATCCGACTCCAGAGGTGCTTCCCGATCCCAAACTCTCCTACTTACAGCTATCATTGTAGCTCACCAACAACCAACTTGAAAGGTTAATAGTGTTAAGTATATGGACAATCAGGTGTACATACAGACAGAGTGTAGTTGTGTGAATCAGAACTACCCGTATATGGGAGTCTGAGGTATATGTATTTTCACAAAATAATACAATAATACATGATGCCACGTGGCTGCACCTGAGTGGTCCTTTAGACCGGCCATACCTACTAGGCTGATACTTAGCCCGATACCCTCGGGATATCCGGGGTTAAACTGTCTTAGTTAGCTTAATCTCTAATTACTCCTCCATACCCTCGGGATACCCGGCAGAGTTCCCTTAAGTCTATCTTGATTACTTGCTGGTACCCGGGTCTAGTATCCAGGGTATCTCCTTACTAATATACCCTGGACCCAGGTTATCAACCCTAAGCTCAAATGGTTGTTTACACCTTAAGCCTCATCTGGTCAATTCTAATGAATCAGATTGCTTCTAATTAGTTCAAGACTAATTTCTACAACAAATAGCATGCCCACACTTAGGGCCACTTCACACACGAGCCAAGAGCCGTGACCATGAATTTGTGAGAGCCCAAAAGAAAGTGTCCAAAGGCCATCCCAACACACCTCCAAAATCATGTAGTGTGGTCACGGATTCTCAAGAAAGTGTGAAGTCATATGTGACTGGACGATCAACCAAATGCTATTTCAATGAATTTCTATTCATGAGGGTCCTCATACATGATAAAATAGAATAAACCAACAGTTGTGAACGTTCGGAGTGCCATGGTCTCCCGATTTTGTGTTAGGCCTACCTCCAAGAGGTGGTTTTGAAATAGTCCAAGTGACCATGAAACATCATCCATTTGATGTCATGTAGGAATCCATGTAGACTTTACATCCATCTTGCATTCACATACTTTGTTGGTCCTTCAAGCGTAGTGTGAAGTGAACTTGGACCGGCTCCGACTTTTCCACCAATGAGAGTGCTTGAAGTGAAATGGTCATGGGCTCTCAGTCTCATGTGTGAAGTGGCCCTTATGCCCTTGTCCCACCTAACCCTAACTCTTGGATTTTTAGCGGGGCCAATAAGTTTAATCACCTCCCTTTCCCCACCTACATGGGTATCTTGTGTTGAGCCTACCTGGTTGAGGATGTGGCAAGGACTAAAGCCTTGTTTTAAATTTCAAGCTTGCGAGTCCGCTTACAAACCCCACTTCAACTGGCAGCTCCTGGGGCTCCTATTGTTGCTAACTAATGGTGAGTCAAACCTTGCATTAACTTAAAACCATGGCATTTGTGAATTTGTAGAGCTAACGGTATGCTTTCAACTAGCCGAGATTTTGGCCAACATCTTCACAATGGCACCACTCCGGTAGCTACAAAATGTTGTAGTCAAACTTGAAAAGTTCATCTGCACATATGAACCATATGGCGGGACCCCGGGGTCCCATTGGCCCCTGGCTCTCACATAAACTTTGTAGCACTGTCAATATAACTCCGATTGTTTCTATGAAGGCGGCAATTGACTGCTCACATCATGAGCTACACGGGGACATTCAAATCAAAAAAATTGAATGGTGATGCAATTAGTCATTTTTAGGGGTATCATGCTCATTTTTTAGATGGATTTTTAGATGAAAAATAAGTAAGAACAATTTTTTTAAGTAAAGTTATTGAAAGGGAAACTTAGCTGAGAGCAAGAGAGATCCAATGGTACACTGCGAGATGTAGTAATGACTTCTATAGGTTTAGGTTTATGTTGCAACATAAGCACTTCAACAAAATAAATAATTAATGGCATTTTGAGACGGAGTCTATGTGGGACCCCGGGGTCCCGCCATAAGGTTCATATGCTCAACATCGACAACCTTAGGTAAGGCTTCTTCCCCTGAGCTCAATTTCATGTTCAGTCGCCTCCCCATCACATGCACTCATCTATAGCTACGAGGTTTCTTGTTTGGGCACCTTGTCTCATGTCTCCAACTTTGTGCTTTAAGTAGAAACCTTCCGAAGAGCTTTACAGGTTGAGTTCACTTCACATAGGGAGTGGAACTAGAATTCATTCTGCAAGCTTGTTTTTTGGTTTACATATTGCCAAATGAAGAACTTGGTTTTGGCAAAAGTAGGGAGCATTCAAATTTTGCCATCATCATTTGAATATATGGCAACACACTAGCAGAAATCAATCATCTGGCAGCCAAGAGTGATTAGGTTTTTGGGATAGCATGCTTCAAGAGTGAGTGTGCAGGGATGAGGGAATTAAAAATTTTAAAAAACCAAGTGCCAAAGTCTAACCTCCCGAATTGTGTATGAGTTGAGTTCTTGGGCTCTTGCTCATAGAATATCAGGGAGCGGTATCAAATGTAAATCACAAAGAAGTTGTGTGGAAGAGTGTTGGGCCTCCAAGAGCAAGAAGGCTCACCAAGAAACATGCTAGATGAAAGCTAAGCCGCATATGGAGAAGGTATGTTGAGTGTGGTCCCATGTGAGGGGATGTGACATAGTCGTGGCTAAAACACATGGGAGGTAGGAAATGCCCTTAAAAATAAAGATGGAATTAAATCCCACCACTAGGGGAAATCCATAATTGAGTCTATGCCCGTGTGAATGGGCCCAACCCTAGAAACAAGGACAATTTAGAGTATAAGAGCCATGGCCACGAAAATCAAGTTGGATTAGGCCTTTACTAGTGTGGGCGACCAACGAACGGCTTCTACTAGCAGAGGCCACTTTTAGAGTTGGTTTTGGCCAGTGAGAACCATTGGATGTAACCAGTGCTGATAAGAACCATTCATTGGTGGCCCGTACTAATAAGTGTGGGTGGGCTATAAGTTAGAACTCTAGTAGTACTACATTACAAAAACATGTACTACACTATAAAATGATATTTAGTGTCATATGGTATTTTATGTTACTATGGTCACTTTTTGGATGACACTTCTTATGAATAAGTTTACAAATACTATCATGGATGATGGATGAGTTCATCCATTGACCGAAACCCTACCTTCTCTTGCCAGCAACTTGTGATGAAATGTTGTCATGGATGATTGAGTCTGGATGAAAAATCACTTGGTAAGTGACAGTAATTGCAACACTGTAAATCTATAATCCCCCCAAAAATTTACAAGGAATGACAAATAATGGTGGGTTAACATTTAGTGTTGGTGACACTATACCGCAGTTTACAACTATTATTGAGCAAGACAATTAGAATTGGTGACACTAAATATCCTATATAGTGTAGTCTTTAGAGTCGAATCATCCTCACTTACAGCCATCCAACACTATTCCAAACAATGATACTTTACTAATCACATGCTAAAGTAACCTAATGCTACTTTCACGTGATGGTAATGTCATCATCGTAAGTTGACACGAGAAGATGATGAATGGTCTTTCGGCAATAAGGTACTAACAGACATCCGCTGCAGAAGAGTCAAGCAATACTCCATATGATGATGATGCTTTACTACTAATGACATGTTACTTTCACATGGTGATGATCATGGTTTGACGTGAGAAGATGATGGTGTTTGAAGCTGCATAGGTGATGATATTCAATACATCGGTAGAGTAGAGGTGTCCATAGCCGACCACTTTAAGAGATTCTGCGCTAGATATGGAGAAGTATAAGGTGGTGCACAAAATTTCCATGTAGGAAGATAGAAATCAGGAGGACTGCAATTTTTTCCCCTTAAAATGAGATTATTATGGATTTTTGATGTCAAAAGTTGGTCCGAACATATTACAAATGTTTAGAGTCTGTCGTAACTGCTCATTCTTTCTCACTTTAGCACTCAAAACCATGACATGTGTCATGGCGCTATGGCTTCCGGTCTGGTAAAAAATTATGATACTCTATAGATTGATGATGGGGTCCTGATTGGGAATAGGCGCCTCTACTATAGTGCTTAGAAGATGAAGAAGGAGTTGGTTTGGATGGTGATTAGTGTGTATGTTTGACAAATTTCATTTGACGTTCAACTTCAAATCCAGAGTGTCTCGTGACGTTTTCAAAAACTAAAATGAATGTCAATTGACATCTACATTTTCTTCTAGAATGTCACCTCACATGCCTAGTAAAACGTGTCCTTTCAATTTCTAACGCGTCAATTGACGTGTGGCTTATTCCCTTCGCAAGCCCCACTACATGTCAAAATTCTAGACTGCGTGTCAAATGTCCAAAGCTTTGTCAAAAATACACGCTGATGGTTGGTGACGACGATGATGTTAGGCTTGTCCTGCAGGGAGATCATCAAGAGACGGCGACGACCTGGTAGCGGAAGCACTTGGGGAAGTACTTACGTACTTGGATTGCAAGGGTGGGGGAACAAAGGGGGAGTGATTTGGGGGGCTTTTGGGGTTAGGGAGAGGCTTAAAGATCCGGAGGACGAAACAGTGCGAATGGAAGTCAGGGGGGACCTTTTGTAAATTGAGGAGCCAGGACCGGATAGAAGTAGTCTAGTTCTGCTGTAGCCTGGTGAGGGCAGGCGGACTCGGTGCATGTTTGTCAAGTGTGTGCAGGTTTTTGTATTTTTGTTATATTTGTAATTTATTCCTTTCCTGTGCATGCATGCTGGGTGCCGGGATAGTGACGGTGATGATGGTGGTGGTGATGATGATGATGATGATGATGTGGAGCTAGGTCAAAGATTCAAGGAAGGGAAGGGGAGGATGCCGGTAAAGGCGGCAGTTCTGGGGGGTTTTGTAAGAGATTGGAATCCGGAAAGGAGTTGCAGGATGCAGCTTCAGAGTGTGGATGATGGGATCCGGGTAGCGTAGATTCCACCACGTACGGGAAGCAGCTAATAATTAAGCGATCTGTGGGGCACATTGTGAGATTCTGTTGGGAGGGGAAGCAGAGAGAGTGAGAAAGAGAGAGAGAGAGATTCTTCCCAACTCTTTTTCCATCAAGATCCATCCCCGGGTCCCTTCCTTGAGTTGTGTGATCCTCCTCTTAATGTTCTGCCCTCTCTCTGAGGGTTAAGTAACATCATCATAACAACTCCGCGAATCCTTCTTTCCGGGGTTGGGATTGGGGTTGCCGATCCCGGCAGGTAGGGAAGTGGTGGTGTCTGCATTGGCATCTTTGTGAAATAGGGTTTGGGATACATCCACCGCATACCGGGTTTGAGGGAATTGGGAGGCAGGACGGTGGTTTGGGTTAGGGATGCGACCACCCCATCGCTGTGATCTATGTCGGGATCATTTTGGAAACAATTCCCTTCTAGGTGTAGAGTAGCATGGTTGGTTGCGTGGGTAGACGACGCCCAACCCCTTGATTCTTCTTCTTGGTGCACGAATGTCGATTGCGTTAGAGTAGGGTTTGGTTTCCACTCAAGATCACGAGTGAGGCAGGAGGAGGACGAGGAGGGAGGAGGAGGAGCCTTCTTTACCCTAACAAGCTACTCAGGTGTGTTTGAGAGATTCCTTCCTCATGTATGTGCATGTAGTGATGCGAGAGGATCAATTGTGGGTAATCTTGTAAATGTTGTGGGGGGAGGTTTTCATCGGGAGATTAGATTCCTCTGTTTGCAAGTACCTCTTGTTATATCCGGAGACGGCAGAGTTGAGTTTGAGATGACGATGCCCAATGCAAACCTTCGGAGCACAGAGTTTAGGGTTTCGGGCTCAAGGATTGAGAGCTTGAAGAAAGGGACCCTTGTCATTGATTGCGTTTGTGCTCACTGAATTATACTTTACACTTGAGCTTTCAACTTGAGAGTTTGGACATTTTAGACAACCCTTAGAAGATGGGACCTATAGGGATTCCATGTGGGATGACAAGCTTTCAATCAAAATCTTACCCTACCTCAAAGAGGTCGTGTTGCGACGCTTAGGGATGTTGAGGGTTCGAGCTCTTGTTTTGTGAGCTCAAAGTCAGGTCAATGCGCTTTCAAGTATTCTTTGGCTTGTCGTGAATTCTCCTGCATTTAGTACCATTTCCTGTTGGTATCTTCCTTTTAGCATGGCCGCTTTACACTTGCTCAAACTATTGAGTGCTTGAGGAGTCGTCAAGTGCTCTCCCTTTGCGCATGGCCAGTTCACACTTGCTTAACCTATTGAGTGGTTGAGGATTGGTCAAGTGCTCAATAGTTAGAGCTCTATCTTTGAGCTCTCACTTTCAGATGGCCACTTTACACTTGCTCAAGCCATTAAAGGCTTGAGGTTTGGTCAAGTGCGCAATAGTTTGAGCTTCCACTGGCTCAAACTATTGAGAGTTTGAGGACTGGTCAAGCGCTTGATAGTTTGAGCTTTCGATGAAAGCTTGTTGAATCCAAGCATGAAACTCTTAAAAACCGTTGCAAGTTCGAGCTCTAGTGTAAAGGGGGCCTTATGTGGAATTGAGGTTTGTGAGGTGCTCATTATTGTTTGGAGAATCTGACCATATATAACCTTGTGGTTTAGTCATTTAGGTCGTCCTTGAGCTGTTGTCATGGGCACTAGCAAGGGCTCTTATGCAACCAAGGCCCTTCACAGAGGAACTTCTCTTGATGAAGAAGAGATTTTAGAGCGCGGGTCCCCGAGGAGAGAGACGACATGGGAGGATCTGCCGGAAATCGTACAGGATAGCATTCTAGCAAAGATACCACTTCGGGATCTCTTCCGTGCTCGACTTGTGTGCAAGCGTTGGGACTCTCTCATCCATTGCTCTAGGTTTCAGAAGACATTCGATGAGGTATCCAAGGGACTCTCTCCTTACCCTCTGCTTTTGAATTACATCGGCTCCGACATTGTGGCATCCTTCTTCGAGACGTCATCACCGACATGGATGAGGTTGCCTTCGACAAATTTCTGCGGGGGCGGCACTCGGTATACGAGCGTCCGGGCCGGAGCCGGCGGGTTGTTATGTCTGATCAAGGCGAGGATATACGACGACGAGTCCTCCTCGTCCGACGAGGACGAAGATGTGGAGGACGACTCGATCATTGTCTGCAACCCGTTGACCAAATGCTGGAGGGAGCTTCCTCCCACGAATTACAAATTTTACGATTTCCACGTCACCCACATGGTGTATGACGAGAGCACCAAAGTGTACCAAATCATTCTTGCGGGTGTCCAAAGCGGCGCGTCCTACACGATCTCTGAGATTTATGATTCATCAACGAACGCATGGAGGATTGTCGATACTAGGTTGCCTCCGAACGTGCAGCTAGCCTCGTGCCTGAGGTATAGCAGCGCATACTGTGACGGAATTTTGTACTGCGTTGCTTGGGACGAGAGGAACAAGGGCGCCGGCGTGATTGCGTATAACATCGATACGGGCGAGTTCTCCGACTTTGTATACCGGACCCCGGGACCCCAATGTTTGCAGGTTGTGGGGTGCGGCGGGAAGCTGTTTGTCGTGGTGAACAGCAGCTCGATACTGGAGCTTCTTCCCGGATCAAAGAGTTTTCAGATCCTGGCAAGGAAGCCACAGCAGGTTTCGGCGGGCTGCTCAGGTGAGCAATTCCCGTGCAAATGCGTGGCGACACAGGACTCGATTATGCACTTTCCAGGCAACAATCCGTGTCGGGAAATCGTCGTGTACAGCATTCACATGAGACGATGGAGTACTGTCCCGAACTACCACCCGTTTTACACTCTCCCCATTGCAACATTCTCCTTCAAGCCCAGTTTGGGTGCCACAGTCTAGCTCCCCTCATTAGGTCACTTTTGGCAGTGAAAAGTGAAGGGACTTAGATTATGGTGGACTTTTACCCCTCCAAGAAGAACTTTGTGTGATATATGGAATTAGGCAGTTGAAGAAATTTAGCAGCAGCAGCAGCTGCGTGGTTGCAGGAGTCATAATCCGAGGAGGCGTTGTACAGATGGTTCTGGATTCTGAGGCTAGACATCACAGATATCTTGCAGCTTTGGAGTCTTTTTTTATTTATTAGGATTGCAACCAATTACTCAACATATTGAAACCAAGTGCTCTTTTACAAGATGAGAAATATCTCTGTGGCCATTGCAGTGGAGGGAATTTACTATACAGATAATGAGGAGAGGATGGTTGCGGAAAAAGCACATTTCATGAGTATCCAAAAAAGTCACATTCATACATTCTTTTCAAGTACATTCAATCTGTATAGAGTAGACTAGGAAACAGATTCAATAGATGTTTTATCATTTTTGAACTGTCTACAAGCTTTGTGTAGGTCCTCAGAATCTCAGGAGTTTTGTATCATTCCTGGAATTGTGCTTGACGTTTGCAATGAATCTCACTTTACAACTATTGTGTGCACTCTCCATTTGTCTCTGCTTGTCACATGTATCCACATGTTGCATGAGGCTTTTTCATTGGTCAAATGTCTTTACTCTGATCTATCTTGTTTATTGCATGTTCTTACATATATTGGAACTTCCAACTTTGCAAATGTCGAATTTCATGTTGCAGATACTGTCTCTAACGCATCATCAACATTTCAATTGCCAAGGCTATCTCATATACAATATGTGTCCTACTGTAAATTGTTTTGGTTGGTGTGTGGCATGAAGCTTGGAGCACTGGCTAAGGGAGGTTTCTCTGGGATTGTAGGAAGTATCCTCAGCTTCCAATGAGGGGTACATTACTTAGATTATGTCACCGTGTTAAAAGTTCAACAGGTGAAGTTCAAAAAGAGATGTAAAATGGACACATTGAAGTTTTGAAATAGTTCCTGGACTGTGCTACTGAAGTTGCCAATATGTGGGGATGCGAGGAACAGATCAGGGAACCTCTTGCCTCTTGTTGAAGACATGTTGCTGCATCTCTTGCACGTGGAAGTACATTGACAAGTCATATACTTCAAATGAGGAAATATATCCCCTTAAGCAGGTATGAAGTAAGAGTCTTCTTGAATGGCCATCTTCTCTTCTGCAATTCTGTGGCACAACTCTGCAAGGACGAAAATCTTGGTGAATCTTTCAAAATCTTGGTGAATCTTTCAAAATATAGCCCTCACTCCATTTCATATGTCGTCGTCTAGATTTGAATCTTATCATGATGTTATGATATCACTTGTGGGTAATCCTCCAAGTGGCTGAACTAATTAGGGGAATCTACTGTTTCTATCAGCAGTTGAGAGTGTCAAATTTGCCCATTAGTAATATAAACTACTGTACCTGTTGACTTGAAAGCTGTTTGAATTGCACATCTGCTGTGTGCAATGGAATTTCAGTTTGTGTCAAGGAAGTGAACTGAGCTTACTCCCCCAGCATATGTTATTCATTCATGCTACTCGTACAATATTTAAGAGGTGTGGGCTTTATGTTGGTCACTCTTCTTAGTTGGACACCTTTATTTGAGTGGTATTAGGCAAGGCTTGCAGTTAATAACAAACACATGTTACAATAAGATTGGACAATGTGCTCATAATATAGACATCGTTCTAAGTTTAATAGCGAACACAACTGGGGGTATCTATGTGATCATTCGTAGAGTAAGAATCTTTACTTTGGACTATCATAACCTTTGTATCTCTACTTGAATTGGGAAATTTTGCAATTGCTAACTAGATGGGCCATGAATGTCTATGGAGTTGGAAGTGCCCACCATAGGGCCACGCACCTCATCATGCTCCTGATTGTGCTGAATTTGTGTTCCTTTAGAACCCATGAGCCACATTAGCGCATTACTGACAACATTAAAAACACTGCAACTGGATATGGTCTCCAATCATGCCTCTCCATTTCAGTCCTTTTATTACCACTTCAACATTGCATTCAAGCAATGGGTTCTTTGATTCCAAATTGTTGAGTGAGTGATTGGGTCCAACCCATATCATTGGTATGTTCCTTAAATTGCCACCACTCTTTTGATGAGGGATTCAAAGGCATTTTATCAAGAATAATGGGCTGATTCCATATGCAGCAAGGTTGAATTTGGTTCACCTGGGTTTCTAATTACCCTAACTATATTAGGTTCCCAATTAGGCAAAATGTTAGTATACCCGGGCCTTAGCAATATATTGAGTGTCATAAACATTGTTTTGCTAGTAGTCATGGAGTAGCAACTTAACTTCAATTGCAATAAGGGAGTCAAAGCACAAACCCATTTCAGATGCAATTTAGTAGGTTTTTCAAAATGTTTGTACCAAATTTTGACCCACGTCCCGATTTCTAGTGCAAACCTATGGAGATTTCAAGATATTGAGTGAATGATTGGGTTTAGCCTAGCATTGTTAAGCTCTTTATGGAGTGCCCCTACACGAGGAATCAAATTCATTGCAACAAGAATCATGTGTTGATTCCATACGTATGAAGGTTGAATCAACTGGGTTTCTACTTGCCCCAAATATGCTAGGTTGCCCATGTTGACGAAGTGGTTAGTAAGCCCGGGGCAAGAACAATGATATGAGTGTTGCAATCAATAAGCTAGTAAAGTACGGTAGTTACTTTTTGAAATTGGACATCAAGAATTGAATGGTGGATGGTTAGGTGTAATGAACACCACAAAGACATGTGTAAAAAATAGATTGGATTGAGTCCTCATTCTATTAACCATTCTAGATTCAATGGTCAACACAATTTAGAAGACCTATGTTTTCAAACTAAAAAATTAGCAAACATGCACTTTTGACATTCATAACTAAATCAAGGACGGTTGATATATACAATCTAACTTTTGCTGATGCTTCATAATAGATTTTGCTAATGCAATGCAAGGTTTGGTACATACTAATCAATATCAACATGAGTCCTTGGCAATCATCTTGCATCATTAGAAGAAATGTGCAAGTTGATGACCTTCATGGTAGATTTGCAAATTTTCTAGTGACGTAGGCCAACTTTCTAATGATGTATGTCAATCACCCATGATTTGTATGCTTGTAGTGAATGTTCAATTCAAGATGGAGCACAAGAAAAATTAACCAAATAACACCTTCACATCTACATAGTTATGGGGTTGCAACTTAATATCAACTGCAACAAGGAAGTCAAAGCATGAACTCAACTTATGTTCTATTTTGGTGGATTGTTCACCATTGTATTATTTTACACCGAGGCTCCAACTTCCAATGCAAGCATGGTTTTGCCAACTTGACTTGTTTGGTCCTCCTTCCCCACATAAGAACTATAGGTAGACTTGAAGAACTGGGTCCTTCAACACCAAGGTCAAGAAAACCATGATGCTGAGATTGTGGATCATTGTAATTGGTGGTGGCCCCAATCTGGTCCCAATGGGTAACACATGTCAAGTGAAGGGTGGTCAAGGGCCAAATTATAACACTATGTTTTGCCAATTTGTGACTTGGTCGGGGTCATGTATTTGGTCCTTGATTCCTCCTTCCCCACATAATAACTAAAGGTATACTCGATGAACTGGGTCCTTCAATGCCAAGGTCAAGAAAAACATGATGTTGAGATTGAGGATTATTGCAATTGGTGGTGGCCCCAATTTGGTCCCAATGAGTAACACATGTCGAGTCAAGGATGGTCAAGGGCCAAGTTATAATGTTATGTTTGCCAATTTGTGACTTGGTCATGGAATTCCTAGATACAAGATTTTGTGAATATTATTGTTATACAACAATTTTGAAAGAACTCCTTGAAAGTTGGAGGCATTATTAGTGATTTTTGGTAGGCTTTTTGCATGGTCGTCTTACCGCTCATTTTTGTAGATCGGAAAACCACATCTACGTAGTGCATGGGACCCAGTAGTAGGACCCATTGAACTGGGAGAACTGAGAGCTAGTTACAGATGAACCGGTTGAGTTTGAGAAATAACCGGTTGAAGGTTGAGACTTCAGGAGAATTACCGATCATTTAAGAGGAATCTATAGAATATACCTCAAATGAATAAAGCAAAACCGGAAGATGTCAACATGTAACTGGTTGGATTTAGAATCACTAGGATCTTGACAGACTTTGCCCACAAAACTTCCCAGGCACTGGTAGGACCACATGATCCTTGAAGTAGTATTGCATGTCCATTATATGACTAAAATCAATCATTGGCCACACATGGGACCTCACTCGATGCTGGAAATTGTCAACCTCATCTTTATTTTTTCACTCAGTGATGTGGCAAGGATACTGTACTCCATTGCAAAACAGCCGCCATTTCTTGCCCCAAGGTGCATGATGGTGTTAAAGCTAGTGGCAAGTTGCCTCACACATTTCCAAGTGGCAAGCACATTCCTTCTCAATATGCTGCTGGGTCCTGCAAGAGGGTTTGGAGCTTTTGTAGGTTGACAACCGACATCTTAAGAGTACCTTCTCAGTTTCTGAAAAGCCTCGTCTCTCCGTATCGAATAGCTTGTCAGTAGAATTGTGTGGAGTTTCCACATAGTTGACGAAAAATCATTTTGAAAAACTAGGAGATTGGAAATGTTTCACGTTCAGAGGCATAAGGTAGGTTGTGCCGAAACCAACACTTTTAAGTGTTGAGCATAGATACTATTATTACACTTGAAAAAAAGTTTTTGTGAGCAATCGACATGGGATTCCAACAAACCAGAGTATATCATATTTGAATTCTCGCATGCAAAAGTTAGAAGTGTTCAAAGTTTTATTGGATGGATGACTCCAAAAATCAACGCAAAAGCCGGATGTTGAAGGTGATGACATTCTCATATTCAATATGTATTTATGTACTTATTATTGTACAAGATTTCAGGATGTTGGTTTGGGGTGGGCCCTGGGATCCGGGCTGTTGGTTTTAGCACCATCTTCCTTACATCATACACTGGATGGCCTAATAGAGTTTTGTGTTTTTGTTTCTTATTTCTCGATTTCTCCTAACTTTGTGACAAACAGAACACGATTTCACGAGGCGACCATCAGCATCAGTATATGACTTGGCTTAGTTATTAAGACTTTGTTGTTGGAATTCGGGATTTTTGGTAGTTGATGTATGCTCTTCGTTGCCTACAGTGATGATGATTTAAAAATTCCCCCAAAAAATTCTGGCCCATGCAATCTAAGAGCACGTTCAATCCATGGAAATATCAAGTTCACACATCAACCCATGAAATTGTCGATTATGCCGCCAAATAGTAGCATCTAAGTTCTGTATATCAACTACAGAAATGTCCAGAAGAGTAAAAAATTGCACATAATCTTCACAAACAGAATAAAGTCTGTGGGCCTTATGCGGTCATGTTTCTGAATTGAACACTTCTATTTCAGTGGTGATTGGCAAGGTCTGTAGTCAAGAAATGGACAGCAAACAGACATGTGTTACGCTGAGATTGAATTCTGTATCCAAATTGTTCAATTCTTAACAGATTTGGGAGAGCTTATGTGATTGTTTCAAGAGCAAGTCTTCCACTTTGACCTCTTATGCCTCTTGCATCTTAACTCTGATTTTGAAACTTGAACTGGCAGGACTAAGTGATCTGCAGCTACTAATTGAATGAGACAATTCTCGGTTTGTTCAAGAATCAAAATCGTTTGTGGAGTGGAAAATGCCCACAACGGGGCCACATACTTACCCCATATGGTTAAAAGGTGTATGTACACTCACAATCAAAACCGAGTACAACTCTGACTCACTTCCATTTGAAAAATCATACCATAAGCATGAGTGGGCGAGACCCAAGTGCATTCAAATGAAAGTTGTAGTACATGATGTACTACATAGTGCCAAAAAGTTTGAAGTGGATTTTAATTAGGGTGTGAAAGATATAAAATGTCAAAATTGGCTCTTCAAATACTCAGTATTGTTTGAAATTGTCTAGAAAGCCTTCAAAACATAAGTGTAAGTGAAAAAGGAAAGACAAAGAAAAACATTCAACCATATTTTCATTGATGTGAATTTGAGCTTGTTAACCTTCCATTGTTCAAGATGTGCCCTTGACAGATACTCGTGGGGTGGGGGACTCAATGTAGCTTGTACGGTAACACATGGGTGTACAAAGAGGTATTTGATTAAAATTTGACATATAAAGAGTGCATTTGGGAGGGGTATTGTTCCACTTAATTTTGTACAATAAATAGGGGTTACGTACTATAAATTTGCAAGGAGGAGGTAAGTATACTCTAAGGTTTCATACAAGGGGAGTTTACTTCATCCAAATATACCTTATATCCTCCAAAAATCCACGTGTCCATAAGTCATAAGGAAATAAATCCAAAAATCCAAAAATCCATAAGGAAATACATGTCATCCCCCCAACGTCTTACTTCAACAACTTTATCAATCTAAAGTGATTTATAAGCATACATTCAAGGATTGTCAATTCTTTTAGTAAATCCTTACACTTTGTACACATAATTGAGGCAATTTGCTCTAGGACTACAAAATTTCCATATACATACAAGAGACCATTATGCAATCTATGTTTTGTATGTATACTCTCCTTTTTTATTCTAAATATTTTCTTAGTACATAGGGGGTTTCAATAAGAGGTCATGCATGCACTTAGTTCTGACTCTCAAAGAAGAGCCCCCCCCTCTAACTACATCGTAGACGTCTAGTGCCCTCATTTTGAATGATGGACTCTATGGTGCTATAAGGGGGCTTAATTAAGTGTTGTCAAAGGGGGGGGGTGTGCTAGCAAAATAAAGTCCCCTTTATTGTTTCAAAGTAACTTTAAAAAAAAATAGTAGGAGATTGTTCAATAATAAAAACACATGAGACATTCACCAAGATCATTCATGTAATAATACCCCATGAATATGCTCACTACTTCATAGTCCCTTTATAAATACCCCTTCTTGCATGTGGTTCATATGTCTACAAGGGAGTTTATCCCATTTGTTAGGTAAGGTCATTGATTCTTGTTTGTTTTCCAAATTTTGTTTAGTGATTTTTAAAACCTTTAAGAGGGAGGCCATGGGGGATTGGATTTTATAAAATTTCTAGTTCCATTGATACTTTGGTGAAATGCATTGCTCCTCTAACTCCTACAAGTGTTAAGAAGAAGGGTGCCTATCAATCCTCAGTGTACGTAATGTTCACAATGCTTTTGTGACGCATGGTGCACTCGCCACCACAAGGGTAGGCAACTCATGACACAATAATACGCCCGTTCCACGCAGTGTTCGGGGAGATTTTTGGGCATAATCGGTCGAGATCCCAGTGATTTCCAAGTTCAGCCGGCTACACGTTGACATCCATTGGTTTTTTCTTCATGAATTTGAGGTATGTTCGATAGATTCCTCTAGAATGATGGGTAAACTTCCCTCAAGTCTTGGTGAACTTCGACCGGTTGTTTCTCAAACTCAACCGGTTCATCTGTAGCTAACGGTCGGCTCTCCCCATGCATCGGTTCCATCCACACTAACCTCAACTGCACGAACAGCGTCGTCACGCTGACGACCACTGACTCTGATGTTTATAAGTTAGCAATACCTCATTATTATCATGTACAAACCCCAACGACACGCGCTAGATTCTTATTGCATTGCGCATCGCTAGCACTGCGGCGTGAGAGTGGAGAGCAGCGGTTCTCCCGTCTTGCTCAATCAAAATCGAAGATAGGTTCTCCCCCATGCCTCGGTTCCATCCACTCTTACCTCAACTGCACGAACAGCGTCGTCACGCTGACCACCACTGACTCTGATGTTTATAAATTAGCCACACCTTATTATTATCACGTACAAAACCCTGACGTCGCAGCGACCCGACACGCGCTAAGTTCTTATTGCGTTGCGCATCTCTAGCACTGCGGCCTGAGAGTGGCGAGCAGTGGTTCTCCCGTCTTGCTCAATCAAAATCGAAGATAGGCGAGTCCTACACCTTACAATATTGTATGTAAGTTTAAGTACGTGAACAATCGGCCCATGCCACATGACAGGCTCCTCTCACCTTCACCTTGTGACGATCATGCACCCGTTCCCGCTGCCGTAACGACAGGTTCCGTATGAAATTAAACCCATTTTTGTAAAGAAATTTTGCCACATGTTGTTCTCGCGTTGGTGGCCTTGAAGAGTCCCATCTTTCGGCACCGGATGGCTTGGTGTTCATAGCATCTACATGACAGGCTCCTTTCACCTTCACCTTGTGACGATCAAGCGCCCGTTCCCGCTGCCGTAACGACTGGTTCCGTATGAAATTAGACCCATTTTTGTAAGGAAATTTTTCCACATGTTGTTCTCGCGTTGGTGGCCTTGAAGAGTCCCATCTTTCGGCACCGGATGGCTTGGTGTTCATGGCATCTACGATATGTGGTTGTTATTCGGTTCATTGTTCATGTTTTGCAACTTCTGCCGATTAGTTTGACACAAGGAGACTTATGTTGCATCAGCAAGAATCAGATCTCCCCTTATTTAGTCATGGTGATTGGAAATTGAGTATAATGGTCCTCCCAATTGTGTTCACTATTGAGTGCGGGAAATTAATAAAATTTGAAGATGCAGTTTAATCTCTTTTTATCTGTGTTTGTTCTTTGATCCTCACCCAAGCACACACCAATGACCAGTCAAATACAGGTGCCTGATTAAGAAAAGCAATCAAATGACATTGATATAATTTATGTAAACTAATCCATCCATGGATGAAAGAGGATCCAATTAAAAGAGGTTTCATCCATGTTAAGGACCAATTCATTCAAATTAGACCCCAGTAAGAGCAGTTCGCGGTCTATCTGATATTTTCGTAATCAAGTTTTCAAAGAATAGTCCGTTTAGGTTATTGAATAGTTCATTGTGTTTTCGACTTCCTCATGGATGAGTTTGTGGAGGCACCGCAAATCCTTGGCCCAACTAGGTACCCGCCTACAACATATCAACAATATTACAACCTTACTATGGAATATCCAATACTGTCATGAACTAAAAACTATCAATGTGGATGTCTAGTGAGAACTAAAACAATATCAGTTAGAAAAAAATTAGTGCAAATAATCAAAGATAAGTTTTCAGAATAATTAGTTGAAGTTGAAGAATACATAAAATCAAAATTGCACAAAGCCTCATTGAGAGGTTGCGCTCTTATTCAAGATAATGATTATTATTGTATAAACTCACATGTAATAATGTATTTTACAAACGTTTTGATTTTCCCTCTTTACAATCTGAGTTCTCCTCCAGCATCTTGTATACTTTGTATATAATAACATGTAATGAATGCATGATCAACTTCAATACATAGTTATTATCCGAGGACCTTTGCAAACAACATAATAGTTGCTGCCCCAAATTTGATACAGTTTTCCCCTCCAAGTTCATGATTTCAAACACATCCAGAATATTAAAAATACATGATTGCAACACAAATATGTATATCAAAAAGTGTTGATTTTCTCTCTTTACAACTTGAGTTCTCCTCCAATATCTATCTATCTATCTATACACATATATATTGAATGCATAAAAATACATAATCGGCTCCAGAACATTGTAATTTACCGAGGACCCTTGCAAGTAATATAGTGATTGCCGCCCCAAGTTTGGGACACGGTTTTTTTCCCTCCAAGAGCATGATTCCAAACACACCCCAAATATCATCTACGTGGTTGCAGCACAAAATTGATGCACTACACAAGTGCTCGGGTTGCCATCAAAACGACTCCCAACCCAACTTCCCACAATGAGCGAATGTAACTGGTTTGTTGCAAAATCCGACCTAAAATCTGGTACACCTCGAAACCAAGCGCTTGTACGTTGTGTGCCACATGGATCGATGGCGAAGCAAAATTATGGCAACGCCGTTGCCGTGACACTAGATCACTGCGAAAGCAACAATTTTAAATTTGTCACCGTCCGATCACGGAACCTCATTCCATCGAAGAGGAAGGACAATCTGTTCAGCGTGAGTTGACGTTGCACGCCCCACTTGCATGTTGAGCAATTATAATAATATCATCAAGTAGTACCAGCTGGCTACGATAGTAAGTGGAGGATCGATCAGCTCCCCCGGTGACCTGATTGATCTGCCACATTGCATATCATATACATTCGATCCTGCAGTCGAAGAACCTCTGCAATGAACGACTAGCTTTTGCATTGTGTCAGTCGGCCTTCCTGTAAACTCTCAATACTCAACCACAAGGAGACGAAGAAGCCTCCGTTGTTTGTGAATAGGTAGCCATTACTGCAACCTATCCATCCATGAGAGGAGTTGATCGAGCAGCTCACTTATTGCTGTGCATAAGGTGATCCGCCACCTGATTGATCTGCAAGAGTGCATATCATATCACCCACTCGTGCACCGGAAAGCTGCCTTCCTCATCATTTTGAGCAATTTATGAACTACGTGATGAATGCGAGGGGAGCTTTGTCACGGCATGTATGTAGTAGGCATCGGACCTACCGAATTTTGGCAGCGGCGAGGTAAGGTGGTGGGTGCCTACTGCAATCGATGGCACGGCGATAGGTGCACTTTCATAGCCGGGCGCGGTGATCAGCGGATGGCAGCGTCTTCGGTTATGGGCGATAATGTGCATGCTCGTATTCAATCATGGATACAAATCATGTTTGGATTTTGTTATTGGCACGACCATTATAGAAGTTCGTTGTCATAGAGCTCGTGTTGCATTTTTTATTCTAGAGGTCAGCGGTGGCATTATCAAATACATTTTTAAAACATTTTAAAACATTTTTAATGTTTATTTTTGTTTTGAAAATCATCGCATTTGAGGTCGCCGTTTTTGGGGATCCGATGAAACTCTCCAGCCAAAGAATGGGCAGGGCAACCACGCTTCGAAGACACTGTGAGGGTGCAAGCATGGTAAAGTGGACAGCTCTTGATCCTTGCTCAGGTTTAAGTGAAAGTGATCCAAAACAATATACTAACTTTGAATTTTATGAAATAAAAATTCATAAACATTTAGAAAACATATGAATCTACAAAGCCAAGCAATTTATGTTCACAAAAAACAATTTCAAACAACGTATATGTATTTTAGAAGACGGTGCAAGTGGTGGTGCAAGTGGGTGTCATTGAAAAGAAAATTGTCAAAAACTTGTTTAAAATACAATTACATTACATTAAATTGATGAATTTTTGAAAAAAAAATTACGATGATCTCAAGTTTATAATGAATTCAAGGAATATGAAAAAAAATTCCAAGTTCAAAATATTTAAGGTCATGAAATTTACGTTCAAAATTATATTTAGTCAGTTGCTTTTACGCGTCACTTTTGATGATAGGTTTTGAAGATCTCATATTGATATTCTATATTTGAGTACCTAACTTAACAATAGAGGTCATCATGAAAAATAATCTATTTTAAACAACATTTTGCTACTACTTATAGGTGTTTGACCAAGAAAATCATGGCTTTCATATACCGGAGCACTTTTTTGGTCCACTTTACTATGCTTGCACCCGTGAATGCAAATCACCGTTCACGACTTGTCTAGTGTGCCGTGTGGTGCGTTCCATATTTTGATATTCATCAGTTTGTGTGGCAAGGCTCAAGGCTCAGGCACTGCCGTTGAGTTTGAATGTACTAATGCTATATGGCAATATGGAACAATTGACGAAGTTGCGCGTGTCTATATTCGCCCTACTGGCCTACACTGACTATAGTAGTGAATTCATAATTAAAAAAACTTGAAAAATGCCTCAAAATTTGCTGAGTATTTTAAAATGCATTTTAAAAATAAATTAAAAATATATGCACCCTAACATAGAGCCCTTGACCACAAGTTGGGGTAAAGGGGCTCTTCATCTATGTTTGCTTTCACACGAAGCCGGCATTTAACCCATTTGTATGTATATCTATCTATTTATCTACTCATTTCAATACATTGAAGCATTAATGATGTGTAGAGTGGCCATCACCTTCTCTCTCCCTTGTTCTTCAAATGCCTCCAAAGGTCACACTCATGCATGGGATCACACTAGCACCCACATTTGAATGCATGCCAATGGTAGTCACAACAATGCCCGGTGGCTTGCATGTGGTTTGCTTATAGGATGCATTTGTCACCAACATCGGTCGAAGGGTTGAATCAAGTTGTAGTGAGCAAGTTGAAATGCATGTTGGTGCTCAAAAATTCGTGTAAATACAATGCCATAAATCTTCGGTCATGTTGGAACCAATCATTGTTGGTTGGTTATCAAGTTCTTATACTAGCTAGTGATTCTAGATTGTGGAACTTGTGGAGAAGTCAGTGGTTTCAAATTATAAATATTGCTTGGAGAACAATTATTCCATAACCGTAGTTGACTTATCCTCCAAATATATTGATATGAACAGAATGTACGGGATCGTATTATGTCAAGCAACACTATATTCAAAATTTTGGGACTTTAGTGTTATTTTGGGACTATTAAATGGTGTGTGGCAGTGATAGGAACGCAAAAGGAACGCAATGGGAACGCAACGGGAACGAGATAGAAGCAATAGGAACGCACATGGGTACCCAATGGGAACACAATGGGAACGCACATGGAACACGCAGTGAACGCAATTGGGAACGGGGTGTGGACCCATTGGGAACAGGCAGTCGTACAAGGGGGACATGGTTTAGGGAACACATGGGGAACGCAGAGTGCATTTTATGGGGCTTAGGGTAACAAATGGGAAACAAAATACATATGAATGTATGGGTTAGGGTTATGGAAGAAAGGGAACTCCAACCACTCGATCGAGTGGAAGAAATGAAATTCGACACCGGGGACGGGAAATTGTGTACTATGACACAGTTATAGTTAGGTCCACTTCCGCAATGTTGGAATTGATGGAATGACAGAATAGGTAGTAAATGAAGGTACAATATCAACAGGAACATGTGACATTCATAGAAAAGAAACACGACCAAGGGCACACAAAAAGCGTGGAGGATGAACAATGGACTGAATTGAATGTGTGCGGAAGCCACGCATATAAAGGCAATGAAGAATGGGATGTGATTTTATTCAAACATTTGGTGGGGCATGGGCCTCACTACAACCAGGAGAACGAACTGACAATTTGTGAACCCACTCAGGAAAGAAACGTTGCAATTGGTCTTCGGTCCAATTGTATCTGGTAACTTCCAAAGGGAGACCGAGCTTGGTCCAGGCCGGGGGTGGCACGGGAGGTTTAGCGAGGGAGGCCAAACCAGCGCGCAGAATGCGATGGGCTCTTGAGTTAGGGCCCATAGATTCGATGATGGAGAATTGGTATTCGCGAGTCGAGATGCGGCGACGGCGTGATACTTGGACGGGAGTTGGAAAATATTCGGGGGGAGGGCCCGAATTGAGGTCAAGACCCTGCAGGAGGAAACGTAAAGAAGAATTAATTCCAGAAAGAAGAGTGGAAAACATTGCAGGGGCCAAAAATGAAAGTGAAATTGGCGAGTGGTCGATTATAAGGTACATGAGAAAACAAGGAAAATGATGGTTAGGAAAGAGAAATGAGAGGTGGCAAAAAAATACCAGAGGGAATTCACGGGTCGGGGTGGCCATGGCGCGAATAGCAGCAGAGGAGGGCATCTCTGTAGGCACATGTATTGAAGGCGGGGAAGTGGTTTGGCGCGCCACGACACGATGCTGTGAGTAGGGACCGTTGGGGCGTCTGAACGCAGAACGCCCAGAGGTGGGCAATGTGCGTGAAGGAGGCGGAAACTGGAAGCAGCAGAAGATATGGACACGGTTACTTTGGAGCATTCCATATGCAGTGAATACATAAGCTGATTGTGCAGACACTACCGAACGCCCTTACGTTCTAAGAGGCCGGTTGGTTTTAATTTCCCTTTAATGTTGGGTCTGGCAGCTACGTCGACAGCCTTCCTGATGGGGTCCGAGTGGTGGAGTGGGGGCTGTCCAAACCTATGGATCACAACGAAGTCTCGTATGTCTTGCAACGGGCTGTAGAAAAGACGTTCGAACCAAGGTTGGAAATGTTTGATCATGTCGGCATCAGGGGAAGCGTTGGTAGAGAAGGAGGGGGGGAAGACGGCATTCTGGTCGGGGTTGATGGCACTCTTGTAGGGGCTGTCGTCTACGAGAAGGGTGTTTTGTTCAGTGGCAAACAAAGCGTCAGAATCAAAGGAACGAGGGGGCCACCACATCGTAAGGCCCAAATTCTTCTGGAACAAAGTGGCGTTGGGGTTATCCGGGCTCTTCAACTCGACGCCATGGGAGTCCGCATATTTGGAGCAATGTTGCTGCGCGAAGAGGTAGCGAGGGCGGGTTTCTTCACTGAACAAGAAATTGCCAATGGCGATAACATTGCTCATTGTCATGGAGGACCAAACGCAGACATAGAAATGAAGGCAACAGAATCTCCAAAACATCCTGTATCCGAGTCTGGGAACGACAAACTTAGATCCAACCATGGTGGGTTGGCTGTGGGACTCTTGAGGTCCAAGAAGCCAACTCGGGAGGATGGTTTGGCCTCGATCAACGTGATGACATTTGCAAAAGATGCCATTGAGATCGAAGACAAGTACAAATCTTCTGGTGTTCCGAGCAGCAGGGTCCTGCCCACAGGAACATAAGAATCAGGGCCAGAGAAATAAGCACTTGTGTGATTCACAGAGAAGCAAGAAATACACGTGTATAGTAGCTGGAAGGGGTGAAGAAGCCCAGAACTGCCTGTACCTCGATTCGGAAGGGTTCGAAGAGCCACGACCGGGAATCGCGCAATTCTACGGAAGAGCGTGGCCCTTCACTACACAAGAGTCTCTTAGCGGCAAGCACGCCCATCTCCCTGGTGAAAACTTGTCTACCTTTACTAAGGGGATTGTTTGGGTACACGAAGAGCCTATTGAGAACGTCTTCGACAGTGGCCTGCACAACTTAAACGAACAACAAGGATGAGAAGTAGAGGACCACAAAATAGGGGAGAGAGACGAGGAAGATCCTGTCGATCGAGAGGAAGATTCTAAGAGGGTTCACTTACAAGAGGAAAGGGGCGAGGAATTGGGGGAGGAGCGGCGGCGGAAGGGGCGTCAATGGCATGACGAGAATCGGAGGCGGTGAAGGCACCGGGAGGATTGCGGACGTCGACGAAGCCACGGTGTTGCACCCGCCACATATGGGCAGGGTCATCGACTTGGCCATCCGAAGCTGCGGCGACGGAGAGAGGGGCAATGGGGTCGTGGGGGAGGACGTCGGAAACAAGCTGAGAAGGCACAGAGACCAAAGCAGTGTCGGAGTCCACCACAGCAATGGCTGGCAGAGGCTGGGGAGCCTGCAAGAGACATGAATTTAGAATATACCACAAGAGGTCTCACCTCCTACAAAAATAGGAACGTTGTACAAAGAGAAAATAAGCGGGAAACAGCAAGGAAAAGAGTAAATGAAGGAAATAAGGGATAATAAGATAAATCACTTACGGGAGGGTGCGTAGAGGAAAGGAGACCAGGGTTTTGAGGAGCAGGGACAACTTGGGGGGGGTCAGGGTGTGGTGGAGAAAGAGTAAGGTCCGCAGCAGTGATTGAGGAAATGACATGCCCCGCCACAGGGTCGGCATCTGTGGCGGGGGAAGAGAAAGGAGGAATGGGAGAGGGTGCAGGAGAAACAAGATCCAAAGTAGCATCCACATCGGGCAGGGAAATCTCACGGGCAATTGTTGGGATACAAACACTCGCATCAGCGGCAGGCAATCGCAGGTCAGTGGTAACATCCACGGAGTCTTGAGATGGGGGATCTGTGCAGCCTGCTGAGGGTGTGGCGACAGAGGCGCCGTGGTCACTGAGAGGTGTATCCTCTAGAGGAGAGGAGGATACGACCGGGGAGAGTGAGGGATGGGCTGGGACGAAAGGGAAGGGTTGCTCGTGGACGTCGACGTTGCCTTCTTGCATAGACTCGAAAGGGTGAGGAGTTGCATCTGTAAGGGAAGGCGTTTCCTCCTCCATTCCGGGAAGTTGGAGTAGAGGGCTTTCCTTTGGGACTCGTAATGACGAGGGACCCTCCATTTGAAGCAGTGGACTGTGAGATTCAGAAATAGACAAGTGTTGATTATCTTCACCGTCGACAACCACATCCGAGGGAGAAAACACAAGAGGGGCGGGGGCCTGTGTAAAGAGTTCAAATCAAAACCAATCCAATCTTGGAGCAAAGGGTATGAGAGAGATGTAAGTTGGGTGGAGACGTCAGTGAACAACAAAGTTCCAGCCGCCCAGCAGGAACAGTTAATAACATGGAAGTTGACGCAGGTGTAGGGGAGGATTCCTGTCGATTTACATGAAAGCACAAACTGATCCCACACCCTGTCCAATGTTCTAAGTGAACAAGTACGAATAAAAATAGTTTTGGTCAAGTTCCTGTCGATCGAGAGGAACTTGTAATCGTGGGGATAACAAGTTCCAAGCGACAAACAGGAAACAAGGTTCCCTTTCGGCAGCGAGTAACATATTATGTGGAAGCAGAATAAAGATATGAAATTTGATTAAAACCATGCCAACAAAATACACACGAACTTGAACTCGAGAGGGGATGAGAGTTCCTGTCGATCGAGAGGAACTTGTAATCGTGGGGATAACAAGTTCCAAGCGACAAACAGGAAATAAGTTTCCTTTTCGGCAGTAACATATTATATGTGAAACAGAATAAAGATATGAAATTTGACTAAAACCATGCCAACAAAATACACACGAAATTGAACTCGAGAGGGGATGAGGAGAGTTCCTGTCGATCGAGAGGAACTTGTAATCGTGGGGATAACAAGTTCCAAGCGACAAACAGGAAACAAGTTCCCTTTTCGGCAGTAACATATTATATGTGAAACAGAATAAAGATATGAAATTTGACTAAAACCATGCCAACAAAATACACACGAAATTGAACTCGAGAGGGGATGAGGAGAGTTCCTGTCGATCGAGAGGAACTTGTAATCGTGGGGATAACAAGTTCCAAGCGACAAACAGGAAACAAGTTTCCTTTTCGGCAGTAACCTATTTAAATGTGAAACAGAATAAAGATATGAAATTGACTAAAACCATGCCAACAAAATACACACGACTTTGAACTCGAGAGGGGATGAGGAGAGTTCCTGTCGATCGAGAGGAACTTGTAATCGTGGGGATAACAAGTTCCAAGCGACAAACAGGAAACAAGTTCCCCTTTCGGCAGTAACATATTATATGTGAAACAGAATAAAGATATGAAATTGACTAAAACCATGCCAACAAAATACACACGACCTTGAACTCGAGAGGGGATGAGGAGAGTTCCTGTCGATCGAGAGGAACTTGTAATCGTGGGGATAACAAGTTCCAAGCGACAAACAGGAAACGAGCACACAAAAAGGAATGCACTCAGTAGGTCGTATAGTGGGAATAGTAGGAAATGTGATGTGACTTTGCAGCCTCGGAGAGGAGAAGGCTATTGAAAGATTAACGTAATAATTTTATTGAAGTGTACAGAATGTTACAATGAACATCGCCACGGAAAGTGTGGGAAGGTGTAATATTTACGCTAGATCAAGAGTGAACCTCTCGGTCGAGTGCAAACTAACTACTCCTCCGGACGCTGTGGACACTTGTCTGATAACGCGTCTCCTTCCACATTCTGGACCACAAATCCAGGATGTGATTCAGAAATCCTAAAAAATATGAAGAGCATGTGAAATCATGGAAGTGAATGAAGGAAAATGGAATGTGAGGGGGACTTACAGAGGATGGAGGGGCAGTGGCGGCGGTGGTGGCCGGCGCGACATTGCGGTTGGGGCCGACACTTGTCTCCTGGGATGGTCCCATTTGTGACATCTTCACAGCCTGGAGCTCGGCCATGAAGGTCTTCGTCACATTCGCAATCTCCGCTCTTGTAGCCTCCGCATTCAACTGCAACATTTGGGAAAGGATCTCGATTGTAACGCCCTGTTGTTGTGGAGGAGGAGGAGGCAAGAACGGAGGCTGCAAACCCCCAAGGGGTTGGGGAGGTGGGGGAGGACTGACTAGGACGTCCTCCGCATGCAGGACTGGACCTCCGACAACGTTTTCATCCTCTCGAGCTCGGCTGGAAGGGGTCGCCAACTCGCAAGGAGTGTCTTGGTCACCAGGAGTGACCCCGGGGGAGGGGAGATCGGAGGTTGTAGTGTCCGAGTGAGCACGCCGTGGCTGGGACCTAAAATCCAGAGTTCGCGCTAGAGGTGGCGAAGACATGGGAGGCGGCGTATCTCGAACCGGAGACGTCGCAAGCGGAGTACACAAAGACTCGTCGGGGGTGCCATACCGCCTGGGTGGGGAAGGAGGAGGAGAAGGCGGCTCCTCTTCGTCAGAGGAATACACCTCAACATCGTCTTCCTCCTCAGCTTCGTCTTCCTCCATAGCGTCGTCATCATCCTCCGCAGCGAGGTCCACCACTTGTTCGTCGTCGTCGTCGTCTGCTACAACCTCCACATGTGTAGCTTGGCCCTGCGAGCTCTGGACATTTGCGCCCTCCTCCATTGCCTCCGCCTCGTCAACACCAAGATGTTGAGACACTCCAAGGGGCTCCGTGAAATGATCTCCCTGCAATAAAAAAAACATTATGCGCATGTAAGTTCCAGTTGATCGATTGGAATAACAAAGGACGTATACAAACACAAACAAAATAGCACTCACGTATGCGATTTGGGGAAGCGGCGCATCCATGTCCTCTTCCACGTCGGCGTCATCGAGTGGGTCTATAAGGCCGTCTTTGTCCATGAAGTCGCTTCTGCTCAGGCAGAAACTCTTCTCCACCATAACCCCGTACTCCTCATTATGCACGATGTTGACGTAGTTGAGAACGTTGCTTTTCAACATCTGCAAGGAGAAAGAGGGTGAGTTCCTGTCGATCGACTGGAAGTGATAAAATGAAAGTGAGTTCCTGTCGATCGATTGGAAGTGATAAAATGAAAGTGAGTTCCTGTAGATCGACTGGAAGTGATAAAATGAAAGTGAGTTCCTGTCGATCGACTGGAAGTGATAAACTGAAAGTGAGTTCCTGTCGATCGACTGGAAGTGATAAACTGAAAGATGAGGAAGGTGACACCTAATGCAAGGGGAGTAGCTTACCAATGCGGCAGCGGAGGCCTTCAGACCGCCGAAGAAATTCACAAAAAGCCTGCCCCTCCCTCCCCTCAAGTCGAGAAACTGAAAGTATGTCTCCATGCGCAGCTCTCCTTTGTGAAGCTCGTAAGAGCGCTCCGACCAGAGGTGCTTCTTGGCAAAATAACGGGGGAGGTCAGGCGGGGAGAAGGCTCCTGGGAGCTTGCAGGGTTGGTGAAGTTTCTTGTTGACGACGAACCAGATGTGGACGATCGGGTGGGATCTCCACTTTGACAATTCTGGCACTTCGGGGAGGTCCTCAGCAGGGCATGGTGTGTAGTACGATGGCACAGTGACGAACGTGTCCGGATGTCTTGAGCACAGAAACTCCATGAAACGCAAGACACCATCGTAATTGATCTCGTCGGAGACGAGCATGAACACAGGCACACGACGGAGACCCGGGTACCAGGAAGGGTCGTTCATGTACCTCGCCAGTGAGTCCAAGACTGGAAAAGGTGCCTTCACACCAGATTCAAAACCTGGAATAAATCTAAAGTCTACGAGGCAACCTGCAACGATGTTGCATCCCAAATACTCCTTATCAGACGTCCGCTGCCTACCAATAACAAAATCTCCGGAAGATTCAACTCTCGTGCAAATGGAAACAAAACGGCCAGGCTCCAGTGGACCGTCCTTCCTCAACCAAAACTCGAGCATGCGCTGGAGAGCCTCAGAAGGGGCGAGGTTCTTGTGGTTGTAAATGCGCTTCTTGTTCAACCACTCCGTAGTTGCCACTTCAAAAATGCTCGCCCACTTGGCCTTGGTCACCCTTGTGTCCTTCTTGAATTGCACCCACAAGGGCCGGTTTAGTACTTGCTGGCCATCCTCTCCATCAAAAAATTTCATCTGTGGGTCCGTCCGCGCGAGCTCGTGGATGATTATATTCTTCCACTTCCTCTTGTTCGCCCAGGCAGGAAGGTGCAAGACCGCATTGTTCGCCCTAGGTTGGCGAAAGCACACTCTGGGGAGACCCTTGGAGTTCAGTTCTGTGAGCCTCCTCGCTGCTGTGTGGAGGTCTTGAGTTGTTATCCCAGAGAGGGCTTTGAACGTCTCCCTGCTGAGTGGCTTTGCAACGTATTTCCTCGGGACGAATGCAGCAGCAGTATTCTTCTTGTAATGAGCTTCTCTCCTCACATCTTCAGCGTCTTCGTGGTCCTTGATGAATTTCTGATGAGTATCAGGATTCACTAGTTCTCCATCCTCGTGCATTGTAAAGGCTTTCCTCCATGAAGAGTAAGTGAGATCGTCACTCATGATGATGGCGAGCTCGGCTGCAAGGTGCTCATGCGTAATCCTCGGATTGATTCCAGAGAATTGTGCCTCTGCGCTGAGGATAAAACTCTGCAACAACAGCCACATTTGTTTAATACCGTAGTTTGTCATATGAATATTATTGGAGGGCAATGGTCATGAAGTGGGTTCCAGTCGATCGACAGGAACCCCAAGGCAAAAGTGAAAGCATATGGAAAAGGGTGGGTTCCAGTCGATCGACTGGAACCCAAAGGCAAGAGATGGGGTTCCAGTCGACCGATTGGATCCCCTTGGAAAAAGGGGGAACCCCATGACAAAATTGAGGACATCATATAACATAGCATTTACTGAGTTTGGAATGACACCAACCTTCCAGTTCTTCACATTTTGGTCTTCCGCATTCGATGCATTGATCCTCACCTTGGAAGGCTTATGAGTTGACAGCCATACCCTCCTTACATTTACAATGGTTGCTGCCCAGGAAGGAACCCACGCAAACATCTTGTTTGTTCTATTCAGAGTCAAGGACAACCTAGTTGTGTAATTATACTCTTGTGTGTACACTATGCAACTAGGCCAAGCCTTGAATTTCCTCTTTGTGATGCTATCCGTATCCTTGTGGCCCACAATTGTTCTTGCAGCAGCCACTGTGTGCTGGCCACCGATTATGATAAAGTCCTTGTCCTTGATATCCTCCCACCTGTAGGGAGGTTGCCATGGCTTGTCCTCGGGAAACACTGGCATGACGCAAATGTTGTGTTGCGTCCAGGTTGGCTCTACTTGTGACAGGTAGGCCACCATCTGCTCCTTCAGTTCCGGATCATACTTTCTCGCAACCTGCAGCAAGAAATGTGACGGTTAGTGTTCAGGAGTCCTTCACATCAACCACAGTTCAATAAATCGAGTTTAGGGTTTAGGGAAACCTGATGAGACTGTCCCCGCTTAAGCTGCTGCAAAGGTATTCGCACAATGAAGTCCATACCCAAAACATAGAGGGGTCCGTATGCCTTGACAAACACCTCCTTGTCTTTCGCAGCCTCCGTTAGATCCAAAGTCTCCCCAGGCTTGACTGTTGTCGCCGCTTTTTCAGACCTTGGGATTAGCTCCTCCTCCTTGGGCTCCTTCTTCGACTTTTTTGGCGCCCGTTTCTTCCCTGAAGACATGCCTTCTTCCTGTGTCTTCCTTTTTGATGCCCTTGGTTCATCATCATCTTCTGCCTCTTCCATTGCGTCGTCTCCCTCGCGATACATGGTTTGTATTGAGACGTCCTCGCTTTGCAGAGAGCTCCTCGAACGACCCTGCACATCTGGAGCGGCCACACTCTGCAGAGGCACGACATTGTGTGCTACTTCTTCTGCTTGTCCGCCACTGCTCCCCCCCGCATTTTGTCTTCTGTTTTGGGAATCACGGCCAGTCGATCTGGACGAAGGTCTGGAACTTCCCTCTCCTGATGACCTCTTCTTCATTATTTCGACTGCTTGCTTCTTCTTGGTGGCGTTCAATGCCTCTCTTGCCCTGTTTTCACTCTCACTCATGTCATCTGCCACCCCAAGAATGCACACAACCGCCCTCTTGGATATACCGTTGTGAACAAGTCCCATCAGCGCCATGCGGTCGTCATTATTGATTGACTCTATGCTTTTGGCAAATGGTTCTTTACTGAAAATATGCTTTTTGGTATCCACCACCAGCGTCCGCTCCTCCACCCCCTCCAATACTTTCAGCTCTAATATGCTCGCTTTAGCCCCTTGCGATGCTCCCTTGATAATTGCGTGTGGCATTTGAATCCAGTCCTCCTTCACCTTCTCTGTCATATACAAGTCATACGGGTTGGAAATGTCCTTCCGTCGGAGCTCGAATGACCACTCCCGCATGTGCGTCGACTTGACAACCCAAACAGGTCCTTCCTCCCTGGCGGTCAATGCTCCAACCATATCTGTCCACATCGCACGTTTTCTGGGGGCCATTGTTTGTGTGTCCTGACACATTCAGTTTACAATGTTATCAAGCCTGAACTGTCAGTCTATTCCACGTCATGTCTCTTAATCTTGGTGCAGTCCTAGGCTTGTGAGGTATGAGGAACTTTACCTTATAACTTGCCCACATCCCATATTTGTTCAATTCATTCATTGTCTACTGTGTTGGTTCAAATGGCCAAAAGTTCCTGTCGATCGACAGGAACTGCAGCCCTCAGTGGTGGGCTAGTGCTTCCTAATTCTCACTAGAATTACTTACAAGTACTCTGCTGGACGCTGAAGTTCCTGTCGATCAACAGGAACTGCAGCCCTCAGTGGTGGGCTAGTGCTTCCTAATTCTCACTAGAATTACTTACATGTACTCTGCTGGACGCTGAAGTTCCTGTCGATCGACAGAAACTTCAGCTCTCAGTGGTGGGCTAGTGCTTCCTAATTCTCACTAGAATTACTTACACAAGTACCCTGCTGGACGTTGAAGTTCCTGTCGATCGACAGGAACTTCAGCCCTCAGTGGTGGCCTAGTGCTTCCTAATTCTCACTAGAATTACTTTCACTAGTACCTTGCTGGACGTTGAAGTTCCTGTCGATCGACAGGAACTTCATCCCTCAGTGGTGGCCTAGTGCTTCCTAATTCTCACTAGAGTTACTTTCACTAGTACCTTGCTGGACGTTGAAGTTCCTGTCGATCGACAGGAACTTCAGCCCTCTGTGGTGGCCCATTGTCTCCTAATTTGCACTAACAATGCTTAAAAGATTTCATGTCTTTGTAGTTCCAGGTTGTAGTTCCTGTCGATCGACAGGAACCACATCCCCTTCGAATGTCCCACTTTTTTCGGTGTACGGACGCATTCCAAGGCCCACTCTGGTCTTCTAGTGACTTGGTTTTCTTTCCTATGCCAATGTGTGTGGTTTTCATGTGCAATTGTTTATGGCTATGTTTCCATGTGCAATTGTTACTCCCAATTGATTGCTCCTCCTTTCTTTGCACCTTTAAATTTGATTAACTTGATCTGCCTACATTATCTGAACATTCCATATTTGTGCTGGATTGGCTTTTGTATAGAGTTTATATTTCCTGCATTGTCGCACACAATTTGCAGATCCCTTCAATGACTACTTCAAATTGGGCTAATCATTAATGTGTTTTCCTCATGCTCAATTCCTTCCCTCTCTCAATTCTCACTGTTATTACCTCCCTCACCAAAACATGCATTCAGCCCTTCCTGCCACTACCTCTCTCCCCAGCATATCATGCACTCTCTCATTGTCACACTTTTCCCAGAATACTATAACAACCAGAATTCTGTTGCACATATTATCATATATGCTGACGTGAGCAAACTAACTTCTTTGCTTCTGACTTCAACTCATCTTCCACAAAATTTCACATCCTCTACTATGATCTTCCACCATTCTTCTGCCTCTCCTTTCCTCTCCTACTTCTAGTGCTCTTCTACCCTCACTTTGCCATTCAAGATTCTAGTGTTTAAGCAAGCATGCTGGCCATCCAATCCACTATAAATTCTACCTGTATTCAAGTACAAATGACTGCTACGGGTAGTATTGCCTCCTTCCTCCTCTAACGCTGCAGATCCTCTCTCGGCCTCTCTCCACCTACCACTCGGTGACCTCTCTCGTTCTCTCTGCGCGTCCCTCTTCGTTGCTCGCCGCAGCAGCACTTCGTGGAGAGCTAGAGCTTTGCAGGAGCAAGACACAAATGAGTGCCTCTTTGCTCCCAAGTGTCTCCTCTACCCCTCCCTCCCCTCCTCCTCCCCTCTGCCCAAATCTCGCCGTCCAGATTTGGGCGGCCGCCATCCAACGGTGCCACATTCCCGCCCCCCCATCGCACGGTCGTTGTGCTTCCCTCCCTGTGGACGGTCCAGATGTTCAGGGCTTCCACTTATTAGCCGTCATGTGGTACTTATGTGTGCCAATCATGGTACGGTTCAAATCACATCCCACCCACTCACTAATGGTTAAGTACTAGGTTCTAATTGTGAATTTAGTACTACACCAAATATCATGTTTAGTGTCACGAATTCTAATTGTCGTCCTCAATACTAATTGTAAACCATGGTGTTGTGTCACCAACACTAAATGTTAACCTTCCAGTGACATTTATTGCAACACTAAATGTTAAGCTTACAATTAACCTTAAGTGGTACTAAAAAATTTATTGCAGTGACATTAAATGCCATATGACACTAAATATCATATGCCCTATGACACTAAATATCATATTAACCCTGTTGTGGTGTCACCAAGTTGAACAGTAAATGTTAACCTAATAGGATTAATTTTGTCATTCCTAGTAGAAAAAATTGGGCGTTATAGATTTTACAATGTTGCTAGTACTATCACTTACGAAGTCATCTCCCATCTACATTTCAATAATCCATGACAATATTTCATCCCAAGTTTGTTGGGATGCAAATTATACCAAATTTTGTTTCCATAATTGGTATTTGGATGAACTGAAAGGAAGTTGGCATGACATTATTTGTAAACTTCTTCATAGTAAGTGTCCCTAAAAAAGTTACATCAGTGACATGAAATGCCATATGACACTAAATACCATGTTCAATGTAGTCTTAACCTCACGGTTCAAGTCTACATGTGAAGTCAACTAACGTTGCAATAATATTAGTATTTGTTCCATAACATATGTTCAAGGTTTAGATTTAGGCTTGACAACATCAAATTTGCAAATGCACGTTGTCATTGTTGTCTTCTAGTCATGATTATCTTGACAATGCCTGCATTGCGCACATTGACTTGACCAACTTCCATAAATAAATTTGTCGAGTAGGGTTTAGGGTTTAGGCTATGGGCTTTGGGGTGTTCCATTGTTTGGTGACTAAATTAATGTTCTCTGTTTCAACCTTAGTGGCTTGACATATGGTTTCACAACCCATGTCACGCATCCCACAACCACTTTCATTCATGTAATCACAAATTTGTACCCTAAACCTTAGTGGCTCATATGGTTTCACAACCCATGTCACGCATCCCACAACCACTTTCATTCATGTAATCACAAATTTGTGCTCAAACCTTAGTGGCTCATATGGTTTCACAACCCACACGCATCCCAAGCCCACTTTCCTTCAATAAATCACATATTTGTGTTCAAACCTTAGTGGCTCATATGGTTTCACAACCCATGTCACGCATCCCACAACCACTTTCATTCATGTAATCACAAATTTGTGCTCAAACCTTAGTGGCTCATATGGTTTCACAACCCACACGCATCCCAAGCCCACTTTCCTTCAATAAATCACATATTTGTGCTCAAACCTTAGTGCTTCATATGGTTTCACAACCCACACGCATCCCAAAGCCACTTTCCTTCAATAAATCACATATTTGTGTTCAAACCTTAGTGGCTCATATGGTTTCACAACCCATGTCACGCATCCCACAACCACTTTCATTCATGTAATCACAAATTTGTGCTCAAACCTTAGTGGCTCATATGGTTTCACAACCCATGTCACGCATCCCACAACCACTTTCATTCATGTAATTACAAATTTGTGTTCAAACCTTAGTGGCTCATATGGTTTCACAACCCATGTCACGCATCCCACAACCACTTTCATTCATGTAATCACAAATTTGTGCTCAAACCTTAGTGGCTCATATGGTTTCACAACCCATGTCACGCATCCCACAACCACTTTCATTCATGTAATCACAAATTTGTGCTCAAACCTTAGTGGCTCATATGGTTTCACAACCCATGTCACGCATCCCACAACCACTTTCATTCATGTAATCACAAATTTGTGCTCAAACCTTGGTGGCTCATATGGTTTCACAACCCACACGCATCCCAAGCCCACTTTCCTTCAATAAATCACATATTTGTGCTCAAACCTTAGTGCTTCATATGGTTTCACAACCCACACGCATCCCAAAGCCACTTTCCTTCAATAAATCACATATTTGTGTTCAAACCTTAGTGGCTCATATGGTTTCACAACCCATGTCACGCATCCCACAACCACTTTCATTCATGTAATCACAAATTTGTGCTCAAACCTTAGTGGCTCATATGGTTTCACAACCCATGTCACGCATCCCACAACCACTTTCATTCATGTAATCACAAATTTGTGCTCAAGCCTTAGTGGCTCATATGGTTTCACAACCCACACGCATCCCAAGCCCACTTTCCTTCAATAAATCACATATTTGTGCTCAAACCTTAGTGCTTCATATGGTTTCACAACCCACACGCATCCCAAAGCCACTTTCCTTCAATAAATCACATATTTGTGTTCAAACCTTAGTGGCTCATATGGTTTCACAACCCATGTCACGCATCCCACAACCACTTTCATTCATGTAATCACAAATTTGTGCTCAAGCCTTAGTGGTTCATATGGTTTCACAACCCATGTCACGCATCCCAAGCCCACTTTCCTTCAATAAATCACATATTTGTGCTCAAACCTTAGTGCTTCATATGGTTTCACAACCCACACGCATCCCAAAGCCACTTTCCTTCAATAAATCACATATTTGTGTTCAAACCTTAGTGGCTCATATGGTTTCACAAATTTGTGCTCGAAGCTTAGTGGTTCATATGGTTTCACAACCCACACGCATCCCAAGCCCACTTTCCTTCAATAAATCACATATTTGTGCTCAAACCTTAGTGCTTCATATGGTTTCACAACCCACACTCATCCCAAAGCCACTTTCCTTCAATAAATCACATATTTGTGTTCAAACCTTAGTGGCTCATATGGTTTCACAACCCATGTCACGCATCCCACAACCACTTTCATTCATGTAATCACAAATTTGTGCTCAAACCTTAGTGCTTCATATGGTTTCACAACCCACACGCATCCCAAAGCCACTTTCCTTCAATAAATCACATATTTGTGTTCAAACCTTAGTGGCTCATATGGTTTCACAACCCATGTCACGCATCCCACAACCACTTTCATTCATGTAATCACAAATTTGTGCTCAAACCTTAGTGGCTCATATGGTTTCACAACCCATGTCACGCATCCCACAACCACTTTCATTCATGTAATTACAAATTTGTGTTCAAACCTTAGTGGCTCATATGGTTTCACAACCCATGTCACGCATCCCACAACCACTTTCATTCATGTAATCACAAATTTGTGCTCAAACCTTGGTGGCTCATATGGTTTCACAACCCACACGCATCCCAAGCCCACTTTCCTTCAATAAATCACATATTTGTGCTCAAACCTTAGTGCTTCATATGGTTTCACAACCCACACGCATCCCAAAGCCACTTTCCTTCAATAAATCACATATTTGTGTTCAAACCTTAGTGGCTCATATGGTTTCACAACCCATGTCACGCATACCACAACCACTTTCATTCATGTAATCACAAATTTGTGCTCAAGCCTTAGTGGTTCATATGGTTTCACAACCCATGTCACGCATCCCAAGCCCACTTTCCTTCAATAAATCACATATTTGTGCTCAAACCTTAGTGCTTCATATGGTTTCACAACCCACACGCATCCCAAAGCCACTTTCCTTCAATAAATCACATATTTGTGTTCAAACCTTAGTGGCTCATATGGTTTCACAACCCATGTCACGCATCCCACAACCACTTTCATTCATGTAATCACAAATTTGTGCTCAAACCTTAGTGGCTCATATGGTTTCACAACCCATGTCACGCATCCCACAACCACTTTCATTCATGTAATCACAAATTTGTGCTCAAGCCTTAGTGGCTCATATGGTTTCACAACCCACACGCATCCCAAGCCCACTTTCCTTCAATAAATCACATATTTGTGCTCAAACCTTAGTGCTTCATATGGTTTCACAACCCACACGCATCCCAAAGCCACTTTCCTTCAATAAATCACATATTTGTGTTCAAACCTTAGTGGCTCATATGGTTTCACAACCCATGTCACGCATCCCACAACCACTTTCATTCATGTAATCACAAATTTGTGCTCAAGCCTTAGTGGTTCATATGGTTTCACAACCCATGTCACGCATCCCAAGCCCACTTTCCTTCAATAAATCACATATTTGTGCTCAAACCTTAGTGCTTCATATGGTTTCACAACCCACACGCATCCCAAAGCCACTTTCCTTCAATAAATCACATATTTGTGTTCAAACCTTAGTGGCTCATATGGTTTCACAAATTTGTGCTCGAAGCTTAGTGGTTCATATGGTTTCACAACCCACACGCATCCCAAGCCCACTTTCCTTCAATAAATCACATATTTGTGCTCAAACCTTAGTGCTTCATATGGTTTCACAACCCACACTCATCCCAAAGCCACTTTCCTTCAATAAATCACATATTTGTGTTCAAACCTTAGTGGCTCATATGGTTTCACAACCCATGTCACGCATCCCACAACCACTTTCATTCATGTAATCACAAATTTGTGCTCAAACCTTAGTGCTTCATATGGTTTCACAACCCACACGCATCCCAAAGCCACTTTCCTTCAATAAATCACATATTTGTGTTCAAACCTTAGTGGCTCATATGGTTTCACAACCCATGTCACGCATCCCACAACCACTTTCATTCATGTAATCACAAATTTGTGCTCAAACCTTAGTGGCTCATATGGTTTCACAACCCATGTCACGCATCCCACAACCACTTTCATTCATGTAATTACAAATTTGTGTTCAAACCTTAGTGGCTCATATGGTTTCACAACCCATGTCACGCATCCCACAACCACTTTCATTCATGTAATCACAAATTTGTGCTCAAACCTTGGTGGCTCATATGGTTTCACAACCCACACGCATCCCAAGCCCACTTTCCTTCAATAAATCACATATTTGTGCTCAAACCTTAGTGCTTCATATGGTTTCACAACCCACACGCATCCCAAAGCCACTTTCCTTCAATAAATCACATATTTGTGTTCAAACCTTAGTGGCTCATATGGTTTCACAACCCATGTCACGCATCCCACAACCACTTTCATTCATGTAATCACAAATTTGTGCTCAAGCCTTAGTGGTTCATATGGTTTCACAACCCATGTCACGCATCCCAAGCCCACTTTCCTTCAATAAATCACATATTTGTGCTCAAACCTTAGTGCTTCATATGGTTTCACAACCCACACGCATCCCAAAGCCACTTTCCTTCAATAAATCACATATTTGTGTTCAAACCTTAGTGGCTCATATGGTTTCACAACCCATGTCACGCATCCCACAACCACTTTCATTCATGTAATCACAAATTTGTGCTCAAACCTTAGTGGCTCATATGGTTTCACAACCCATGTCACGCATCCCACAACCACTTTCATTCATGTAATCACAAATTTGTGCTCAAGCCTTAGTGGCTCATATGGTTTCACAACCCACACGCATCCCAAGCCCACTTTCCTTCAATAAATCACATATTTGTGCTCAAACCTTAGTGCTTCATATGGTTTCACAACCCACACGCATCCCAAAGCCACTTTCCTTCAATAAATCACATATTTGTGTTCAAACCTTAGTGGCTCATATGGTTTCACAACCCATGTCACGCATCCCACAACCACTTTCATTCATGTAATCACAAATTTGTGCTCAAGCCTTAGTGGTTCATATGGTTTCACAACCCATGTCACGCATCCCAAGCCCACTTTCCTTCAATAAATCACATATTTGTGCTCAAACCTTAGTGCTTCATATGGTTTCACAACCCACACGCATCCCAAAGCCACTTTCCTTCAATAAATCACATATTTGTGTTCAAACCTTAGTGGCTCATATGGTTTCACAAATTTGTGCTCGAAGCTTAGTGGTTCATATGGTTTCACAACCCACACGCATCCCAAGCCCACTTTCCTTCAATAAATCACATATTTGTGCTCAAACCTTAGTGCTTCATATGGTTTCACAACCCACACTCATCCCAAAGCCACTTTCCTTCAATAAATCACATATTTGTGTTCAAACCTTAGTGGCTCATATGGTTTCACAACCCATGTCACGCATCCCACAACCACTTTCATTCATGTAATCACAAATTTGTGCTCAAACCTTAGTGCTTCATATGGTTTCACAACCCACACGCATCCCAAAGCCACTTTCCTTCAATAAATCACATATTTGTGTTCAAACCTTAGTGGCTCATATGGTTTCACAACCCATGTCACGCATCCCACAACCACTTTCATTCATGTAATCACAAATTTGTGCTCAAACCTTAGTGGCTCATATGGTTTCACAACCCACACGCATCCCAAGCCCACTTTCCTTCAATAAATCACATATTTGTGCTTCATGTGGCATTGCTCATTTTCTAATTGAACTTAGGATGTAGTGCAATCATGATTGAACATAAGATGGAGTGCAATCAAGATTAAGGGTAGTAACCACTTATGTACCTCAGTACTAATAGCATGTCGCGTTCGGGTTAGGATTGTCTTACCAGCGTACAATTAGTCCTATTAAATCAAGAACACATTGCAACATAAGTGCCCCCTACATTTCAAAGATCTAGTAGACGGGAAGCAAAGAAGATCGTGAATTCAAAACTCCCACCAATATTTCCCACAACACACCACCGCCTACTATAAATGCACAGGTCTCTTTATGGAAGGTCTTTTATTCATTCGACCTCTTCACTTGACGTCTCTCTCTCTCTCTCCCCCTCTCCACGGGGATAATCCAGGTGACAAACGAGGTTCCGATTGATGTGACGAACGAGGTGCTGAAACAGGTTGGATATGTATGTAAAATATATGCGCTGAAAAATGGGATGTGATCGTATCCGTACATTGTACGGCTGTCGTACGGATTACAGACGTTGGCAGGAAAGTTCTTATCGATCGATTGGAACATCCCCGGTTTAAAATTTGGAAGTTCCTGTCGATCGACTGGAACTTCCTCGGCAAATAATTTGAAAGAGGTTCATGTCCATCGACAACTCCTAGGGGAAATAATTTGATAAAAGTTCCTGTCGATCGACAGGAACCTGTAAGGGAACTTCTGTTTATATAAGTTCCTGTCGATCGACAGGAACTTGTAGGGAGATTCTGTTTATATAAGTTCCTGTCGATCGACAGGAACCTGTAAGGGATCTTCTATTCATATAAGTTCCTGTCGATCGACAGGAACCTGTAAGGGAACAACTGTTTATATAAGTTCCTGTCGATCGACAGGAACTTGTAGGGAGATTCTGTTTATATAAGTTCATGTCGATCGACAGGAACTTGTAGGGGAGATTCTGTTTATATAAGTTCCTGTCGATCGACATGAACTTGTAGGGGAGATTTTGTTTATATAAGTTCTTGTCGATCGACAGGAACTTGTAGGGAGATTCTGTTTATATAAGTTCCTGTCGATCGACAGGAACCTGTAAGGGATCTTCTATTCATATAAGTTCCTGTCGATCGACAGGAACCTGTAAGGGAACTTCTGTTTATATAAGTTCCTGTCGATCGACAGGAACTTGTAGGGAGATTCTGTTTATATAAGTTCCTGTCGATCGACAGGAACTTGTAGGGGAACTTCTTTTTATATAAGTTCCTGTCGATCGACAGGAACTTGTAGGGGAACTTCTTTTTATATGAGTTCCTGTCGATCGACAGGAACTTGTAGGGGAACTTCTAGAACTTCTGAGGGAAATTTTGTGGGAGAAGTTCCTGTTGGTCGACAAGATGTTCCGAAGGAAATTTTGTGGGTGAAGTTTCTTTTGGTCGACAAGAACTTCTGAGGGAAATTTTATGGGTGAAGTTCCTATTGGTCGACAGGAACCATTGAGGGAAATTTTGTGGGAGAACTTCCTGTTGGTCGACAGGAACGTCTGAGGAACATTGAGTTCATGTTTGTCGATATGATATTGTGAAGTATGTTCATGAGCCTTACTCCTGGTCGACGGTAAGTTTTCAGGGAGTTCGTTGTGCAACTCGTTCTTTTGTTCAACATTAGAATTCAGAGAATGTTAGGCACACAAAGTTCCTGTCGGTCGACTGAAATTTCTGAGGACCACGTTGTGTTTGTTCGTAGCCTATACCATGTGGGGCTCCCCTCCCCATCAATAGTAGCTATGCACCAGGACAGTGATAAAGTTCTTGGCTGGTGTATGAAATTGGTTATTTATTTTTTAGAATCGTATTAACTACCTGATATTAATGTGTGCGCAGCGTAGTACTATAAATGGAACAACACCATGATCGCAGCAGTGATGAGGTACCTACGTGAACCTCCCTATGTTTGAGTTTTTATGTATTGTTGCGATCATTCATTCTGAATTTCACATGGTCTTTCCCTTGCAGGAATCGTCTGCCTTGGATGTCATCTTCACTGAAGATGAAGAGGAGTTTCATTTTGGAGAGATTGATGATACTTGTAGTGGCCTCTCGAGAGAGGACTGGATAAATATTCCTTTGTTGCTTTTCAATGAACAAGGTGAGGAAGTTGCTGGAGGGATTTGTAGAAACTCAAATCCAATTGATTGTATAGATGATAGGGCCCTTGGGGAAGACGACGTTGGGGTTCTCATCATGGACCCTGTAGAGGGAATGATGGATATGGATGTCATTTTCTCTCTTCGACGTTGGCCCATATCTCGTGCTTCTCACGATGGATGCACTCTCCTACAACACCAACATGTGAGCATTTCGAGGATGCGGGACCACAATAGATTGCTTGCCCAACGTTTGAAAGAAGGCAAACGGAAATACGACACCACCCGAAAACCTAGAGACCTGGATGTCCTGCCCAAGAAAATGGTCATTCTCAACGCAGATTCTGTCCGGCAGCTGTCTTCCATTGATTGTTGCAACAGGGAGTGTTTAAGGTACTTTCCGAGGGAGGAAGTACTAGCGTTGCGCTCTGAGTTCTATGGTTGCTCTCCTAGAATGCGACACAGCAAACGTATACATGTGCATGGTGAGGTCCACTGTTCGCGTGAGGGAGGGGCCAAAGTGGTGACCTTGTGTGGACGGGACATATGCCTTCGGGCATGGCGTGAAATATTTGTGGTGTCGAAATCGTCGTTTTATAGAAACCGGGCAGAATTCTTGGCTGGTGTGCGTCCCAGAGATCATGGAAATTTGAACATGAAGAGACATCGAGTGGCAACTTTGCAAGCAACATCTACTCTCCAAGAACTCCTACAAGACAAAGCAGACATGATGCCCCACAAATCGCGCACTCTCCCCAACGGCCAGCGTGTTGTTGAGATGGTCCTTCCCCGTGGCACTAAGTGGAACAAATTGCTAACCACCATCAACCAGGTGAGGGTTCTACGTGATTCATTTGTTATTATTTTCCGCATGCTTTATATTGAATTACTCGAATTGCTCTACACGACCAACAACTTCCAATTTCATAACATGTCAATCTATGCAATGCATTTATACATCTTGTTGTTCTTGTCTATGTGATGAAGGTGAACCAAAGATGCGGAGTTAAAGCCATTTCCCTTTCAAAACTAAGCGACATCCGCCAAACATTTTTCAAGCAATACGTGACGAAGAGAGCAGGAGACAATTTTGCTCGTTGTGGGAAATGTGATTCCCTTCAAGCAATTATTTCTACCCATGTGCGCGGATCTGCAGCCCATACTGGTTTCTCCAAACAATTGCAGAAACACCTTGCACAACAAGAGGCAGCACGTAATGCTTACCGGTGCATGAGGTCCATCTCCATTTTGGAACCCCGGAAGGTGTTGTCCATCATTCATGATAAAATGGACCATGGGAAGACTGCTTCTCCTTGTTTTGCGTACAAGAATAAAGACACTGACATGTTCACGAAGTTGCCTTTATCTGTGACCGGTATGATAGCGCATGGGCATGGAGATGAACGATATGCACATTATTCTCTTGATTTGTATCCAGGTGATTGCAATCATACTGTTGGTTCATTTGCCAGACTTCTTCGTGATTTGGAGGCTCCGCCGGTTATGTCAACTCGAACACTTTTCGAGGGTGCCGGTCGGTCGCCTCTTTACAAAGCCATATTGAATGGGAAGGAGACTTGTTTGGAGGGACTGAAAACCCAACCTGCTGACCCCGTGCTTGCCATGCCCCTCCCACCCGTTTTGTATGTTCAATTGGACAATTGTTGGAAGGACAACAAATGCAGATTTGTGAAAGCATTTTGGTCCATGCTAGTAGCAAAAGGCATATTTAGAGAGGTATATGTATCATACCTTCTGGTTGGTCACACACATGATGATATAGACGCTTCGTTCGGGAGATGGAGCATGGAGTTGCGCGAGAAGGACTATCCTACCATCCCCCTCTTGATGAAATCCTACATGCAAATGGAGAAGGTGGCCACCATTCCACATGTGATCGAAGAACTCCCTGCCTGGAAGGGCTTTGTTGAGCCCTTCTTGCCAAGTGGGAACGATATTTTGTTTGGACATACCAAAGCCCAACAATTCAAATTCTTTGTAAGGGATGATGGGTGGCCGGTAATGCAATATAAATTGGTGTGCAGTGATGTGGAGTGGCTTCCGGAGAGAGGTATACTCATGTGGAAGGAGAACATCAGAGGAGGACCATCAATGCCAGAGGGCGAACCTGCACCCGCCCAACCTCGCGCAATGGGAAAACTAGAGGATGTTATCAATGGGTTGCAAGGATATATTGACCACTGGGAGTCAAACTCCAACCATGACAATGTGGGGGGATACAGTAGGGTGCATGGCCCTCTCATTGCATATTGGACTGATGTGAAAGAAGCGTTGTCTGCACCTCTCTCGGATCTATGGACGGAGGGAACCCGCTTGCAAGAAGGATTTTGGCCCACAACCCGAGTTACGCCCAGTTCAGACACTCCATTTCTCCAAACGGGCGAGCTTCGAGAGGATCATGGAGCCGACGCACATTATGTGGGGCCCAGAAATCGGCGACCCCCGCCTTCGTTTCGCCCTGCACACGATGTGTTCACAGGACATTTCATGATCCTTAGGCCGCAAGAACAAGATATTGCTCGTCCCATTTGGGTGTGCCGCGCTTTAACACCCCCCAATTTGGAGACTACTGGACCGCATGCGCGTCAGATTCAAGTGGAATGGTTCATTCCCACCTCCACTGCCAGAAACGTGCTGGAGAAATACAGCGGGTGGGACACCAAGACAGATTTCAAGTGGAAACGTGACTTGAAGTACTCAACTCCAGATTGGCAACCTCTTGATTGCATATTGGCAGCGTGGCCTCCAGGCCCACGTGACCTTGGGAAGTCGCCAAAGATTACTATCCCCAGCAACCAAGTACAATTTGCCAAAGACAACCTCAGGCGGTGTGAGTTGGCTGAAGGACGAATGGGCAGTGCGTCAAATGCCCCACCCACAACAAATCGTGGGCACATTCGCGCTCGTTGATATCAATTGTGGGCACCATCGCCATCTTCATGGGGATTGGTTTTATATGCTTGGGGTTAGACGAACATTGTGCAATAGAAATGTCAATTAGTATTGCATCATGACAAATTTTGGATGTTTGCACACATGTCCGTTTCGCATGTTAATTATCAAGAGGTAATTATACCCTTGTCCGCATACTTAATGCAAAGGAATACCAAGTTACTTTTCACTACCATGGGTTTTGTTGATCTTTTCACACTTCTCGCATTTTGTGAATGGAAGATTTTCGTATGGTGTACCACGTCGTTCCCATGTTCCCAATGCAGCGTTCCCACGTTCCCACGTTCCCAATGACATGTGCCAATGTTCCCCATCATGTGTTCCCTCTGGGGTTCCCATTTTGTTCCGGAGCGTTCCCATGTTCCCTACAATATACTTTTCCAACTGGATTCCTTGATTTTGGGACTCCTTAAAGTCCCAAAATTATGAATATGGTGTTAAGCATTACTTTGCCATTTGAAATTATCTATCAATGAAATTATTGACAATACTTCACCCCTAAATCCCTAAGCACCATTCTCCTCAAAATTGGCTTCACATCACTGATTTTAAGAGAGATAATTTAGGACACAATTTGTAGGTGTTTTTGAGCATCCTGTACGGATATGGATATGATATCGGCCTTTGTATGAGCTATCCAAAAATATCAACCATCCACGTGGCAATATGAATGACAAACTAGTACATAAGTGAAGGTATAATGGGCGGGGTAGATGATTGAAAACAAACTTTAACCGTACGAAGATCATCAATGGAAGATGGGATGAGACCCAACTGGGATGAAACTTTTTGCACAAGATTTCCAACTAAATTGTGAAACTTTGAGGCTTGAAATTTTTATGTTTGCACCAAATGTGAATTTTTGAGAGCCCTTGCAATGTGTAGCACTCCGTTTTACATCCAATCTTACATAGTATTTTTAAGTGGCTTCAAAACTCCAATTACCAATCCCAATGGTAGATATTTGAAACATAAAATAAGATAAATTCTTGCAACTTTTCATAGCTTTCCAAGTACATATGAATGTAGTTTTCCCATTTGACACATTTCCTAGTGTATCATGAGGTTTGGTCCAAATCCAATGGAATTTGGGGCGTTGGAGGATAACTGACATTCATTAATTTTGATAGAAATTTCACCTCCATCTAAAAAAAGTGAAAGGTCTCATTCGAAACAAAAAACAATAAAAAAAATTGGTCATTTGGGGTCTCTCATGGATTTAGGGGTTAAGGTCATCAAGGAAAACATTTCATTCAAAATTTCTATGTACTGATATGAATAACAATTAGTTATTAATTTTTTTTGAAACCCACAGTCCATACCTATAGTCCATAACTAATATATATTTATTAGGACCACTTTACATGAGGAGTCGAGGCCTTCATAATATGAAGCGAGTTCACATGAAATATTGACTCGGGCCAAGAAGGGAGGAAGCTTTAACACAACCCCGAGGCAACAAATTGGCTGTCCATTTTGGTCCGACCCAATTTTCTTCCCTCGGGTTGTGTCAAATTTTGTCTTTTGTGCATTAGAATATATTTTCACCTCGTTAGAATATGAATTTCAGAAAGATTGCCTCGACCCCGGGGAGTGCACTTAATGCTAAGACTAGGAATACACGTGAGTGCGTTTTAATAGCATACCCCCCTATGTACTTGACCTTGAAATAGTTTTTAAATTAAGATTTTTTAGGTGCTAAATCATTACGTATATATCTATCATTTGGTGTAAATTTCAGGACCAAAAGTTTTTAAAATCTTATTAAAATTTTTATAGAAGTTTGAACTGAAATGTGTTGTTTTTCGCTTCAAAAATCAATTTAAAAATATTTACAAGTGAGTATTTTTTTGAAATTTATACAAGAAGAACTTTAGATTGTGTTTAACAACTTCATATTATTTTTTAAAAAATTAAATGATTTTTTAGTACATACATAGGGGGGTCGAAAGTACGCACTCACGTGATTCCTAGTCTTAGCATTAAGTGCACTCCCCGGGGCCTCGACTCCATCATGTCAAGGTGTTGGGGTTGATTTAGTGGATTAGACCAATCATGTACAAAGATTTATGCATGTCAAAGCCCCCAATTGGCCTTGACTCCTCATGTAAAGCGGCCATTGCACTATGTTTTACATGTCAAGAATCCTTGAGAAGATGAGTGTTAAGGAGTACGACCCATACGCTTGGGATCCATAAGGTTGACAAGGAGATATATACAACTATGATTAAAGGGTTTAAAACTCGTAACGACATTGATATGTGCAACTAGGTTGCCCCATGCTAATTTATCGACATTTCACACTGTTTTAAATACTTACCATCACAGTAACATAATGCCCTTTTTTTTTAGTTTCTATATGGATGAATAAAACAAAGCTATAAGTTCTTATGATATGGTTTTGACCCAAGGTAGTTTGAAAGGGTAAAGAGACAACCTATTTGTGAAGGCAACTTAATTGCCCATATCGGTGTACAGTAAAAACTTGATTAAATCCCATCCATAATAATTTCCAATAGCGGTTCTTTGGTCTCCTAGCAATTTCAAGTTCCTATTCGTCCGATGTTTACAATGTATATGAAAGCAACGCAAAGGGAGTGAACAAAAGTACATGAGAAGGATGTTTGATCAATTTATGATGTTGGTACAAGAAAGGCTTAAAATTGTGGCTTTCGACTTAATTCCACATACATAAAAGTTCTTTTGGTCCATCTCTTTGTGTTGGTCAAATGTTGACATGAGTGAAGTCTTACGAGATGCAACCACGTCCGGTGTAAGGTCCATAGTTAATGGTGCATTTTGCACTCTTGGTTCACATCAAGGATACCTAGTTAGGTTGGTCCTTGGTCCCTTTGTCCCTTGTAGTCCTTGTAACCTTTTGAGGATTTGTACGTTTAGTCTTAGAAGGAAAATAGGGTTGAGAGCAACTAGGAACTGGACATTGAAAAGTGGTAATAGTTGTTTTGGTAAAAGTTCGCTATGCCACATTTCATTCAAACATATTCAATTCTTTGTCAATCCTTCTTTGACTACTCACCACATATGTGCCGGAATCCATTAGAATTTGGACTCACCACCTAATGATCACCTACGGAGCTCGGAGGACAATGCCGACGAATTTGTGAATAATATGGAATACTTCTTGATTGTATATATGAAATATGGAAAGAATTTTATTTCAATGACCTTCAATGGTTATATGAGGACATTGATTCCAAGTCATGCATGAGTTCTAAATGATTGAGCCTTTTGCTCCATTTAGCAAACGGGCCCTTTTTTCTCTTGGGAGAAAATGATAAGCCTTTATTCTAAGTGACAAGTACTTATTATCCTCACAAATTATGGTGTCCATTATATGTCACCACCTAACCACCCTCACAAGATTGTCACCCTCATTGAGCAAATTGAGAGACAATTCTATAGGTGTGTTCTTGAGAATTGAGGGAACATTCTAGAGTTATTCATAAAGTCCTTCGAAGAGGGACAAAACCGTGGGTTTGATTCTTCTTTGAGAAACACTTCTATGAAGAGCTCATTAGCTTGTTGTGTTTTGGAGTTTATTTTGAAGGTTAGGTGAAATTTTTTGGGACCTCCTCTTTCCAGCTCTCAAATTTTGAGAAAATTTTAGAACTTGAAATAGGGTATGCACATGGAGCCCGCTATCTTAAATCCCAGATTGGTCTATGCAAGCTAGCTCGGCCCCACCATTCTAGTCGGAGAAGCAGAAAGCCGGTTTTTAATAGCCCGACTCCACTCTTTGTGTATGGTAATTTAAGCATTAAGAAAACTCAGGTGGCTTTGTGGTAAGGTCAAGGCATCCATAGTCGACCAAGTTTATTTAACCGCTCACTAGGGTCATGTAATGCCAACATGGATGAAATCTATATTTTTTAGGCAGACAGAATTAAGGTTTAGGTGGTGGCGGCTTGTGATTGATTACCCTCATAAGAGTTCTGATAATTGTCATAGCCAAGCATTAGCATTGAGATGAGTGGTTATGACCTAACTTATAGATCGATTATGCGTTACCCTAAACTTTACCACTTTGAAATCTGTAACAATTTCCATATTCATAAAGAAAAAAAAATTTTAAATTTTCATTCTCCTTAGAAATTGTTTCTCTTTACAAGAAAAACAATTCCTCGCTATTACTCCTCCTAAACGGATGCAAACTCTCTTATTTTTACTGGTTACAGATGCCTCAACCTTAGTTTCTCATAAACTCAGGATGTGAGACTAAACCCATGGTCTCTCTCTCTCCAATGTTTTTCATCATGGAAAAATCAAAGAAATGCACACGTCACAACCATGTGAGATGACATAATTCACTCTAGAATGGGTTTGGACTTTCCATGCCTAACTAGTAGAGAGCACATTTGAAGTACCGGCATGTGAAACAAATTTTATTGGGTCATTGACTAGATAGGGTGTATTGATGGGTGAGTCGTGGGTGCTACTAGGTATTGTTAAAAGGATGACAAGCCTAAATCAAACGCGACAACAATTTGGACACATGTATTTGATTGGCATGTGGTTAGATGTGCATTTAAGACCCAAAAAACATGTGTTTAAAAGAGATTGGACTGTGTTTTCACATTTTGAAACCATTCTAGAGTCAATATTCAACATGACTGTTGTTGCTACTTGGGGGGGGGGGGTATATGACCACTTAATGAGAATGTCATAAAAATTTGAATGAACACCATAATTTATGAGACAAATGGATGTAAGGGTCACAATGTGGATTTGCTAATTCATTTTTCACTAATTGTGTGTTTTTGTGTCCTACGAGAAGTAGGTGCAGAGAGAAAAACATTCATTTAAGGTACGTCCATCTTAAGGCAAGTTTTGTTTAGGATCAACGTCTTACCTCATATTTTGGTTGGGCCATGTGTCGTTACCACATTGATTGAGACAAGTTTAAAATCCCATGTGGAAGTTGTATTGCGATGCAATACTCTCAATGAAGTACACGTACATGCATGTAGAACCCCACCATGAACAAAAAGGCTCTTTGACCGAAGGCTAGTGCTAGTGCCCTTCCAAGCGTGGTACTTAGAACACATCCAAAAGAGGAGAAAACGTGATCATAAGCCGGTGCTTTCCCATCGCCCCATACACGCTAGCCCATTGTTCTCCGATCGGCAATTTGTAGGAAGTCTTATAAAGGCGCAAAGTGTCACATGGTTGCATATTTTGGAATGAAGAGGACCCAATTCTCAATGCGCGGACCAACCTTAAGATTTGAGCCATACCACAAACTACTATGTGGCATTTAGCAACCATAGCTATCAATAAAAGCACGAGAATCTAGGACATCTTAGGTCTTTTTTGAGTCCTTAGGGAAAGAACAATAACTAGCTATGTCTCTCCAATTGAATCCACTAGAAAGTGTCGATCTTCTACTACAAGTAGGACACTTTCAAATCACAACATTTTTGCGGCCCGGCTTTTGTAGTGCCCATGTGGCACTACCTCTTGAAACACGCGACTCTTATCATACTAAGCTAAGGTCAGCCTGCCTATTCCCGTCCGTTTAACCAAGTTGCCCACTTACACATAGAATCAGACTGTGAATTTTTTCCCCAACTTAGCAAATGGAAGAGGAAGATAATGTAACTCAAAATTTTTATTTTCGATAAAAACTCAATTTACAGTGAATTTTTGAAGTCTGGATTAGTAGATGCCTGTAAGTGGACATAGCCTGCCCTAGAAACGTGAAAGTGTCAAGCTATATTTGAGATGCTCCTGACATAGTGCCAAGATGACTAAACCTATAAGTAGACAAAATCAAGTCTAAAACCAGCCTGGGCATGTGATGGTCACTGAGCTGTGAAGTAGCAAAACTATAGCATGGCGAAGCAAAATTGGCCTTGAACTCTGGAAAAACACCCCAAGCACAATGCGAAAGCACTCCCATAGCAGCTGAAACGCATGGCAAGAGTTGTCTAAAACCGGCCTTGTAAAGCTGGCGTCACACTAGGCCACCAACGGACCCCGCCAACAGTCAAAGCTCTTGGTTAAGAGGCTCCTGCATGAATCTGGGATCGCACTTGTGCACCCATGATGGAGGTGTTGCTGGATGGATTGTTGCTGCAGCCGCAGAGTTGCCCTCCTTGGAAGCCCTCCGTTTTGCAAGTCGTCGTGCCATGTTCTCTTTACAAACAGGAGGGAGGATTCCACATAAGGGCGCGACGTTGGAACTTGGAGGCGGGGGAGGCGCGTGCTTCATGAGCCACTGCAGGCGCTCGCCGGCCTCTCTGATTGCATCCGCCGACCACTGATGTTTGAATGCTTCACGCGCTCGCGCATCAGCAACTCGCTGGAGCTTCTCGGCCTCCTTCTTGCGTCGATCTGCGGCGCGGGCCTTTTTTTTTTCTTCAGCCTCCGCCTTCCTACGCTCAGATTCTAGCCTCGCGTCTTCTTTGCGTTGGGCCTTCAGCTCCATACTGCGAAGATACTCTTCTGACGTCATCATAATGCTCTTGCTATAGTCTATGAGCGGCTCTTCCCTGGTTCTTTCTTCGCCGAGGATTCACTGGCACCTCCGGCAGTTGGAGGAAATTTTCAATAGGAGTAAGGGCAGTGTTCAGGGATGTACAAATGGACGTGACGCGGCCTAAACGCGTCACGTCGCGTCACGAATGACGTGATGGCGTCACGTCGCGTCACGTCCAGGGTGTGACGCCAAACGGACGTTACTGTAGTAAAAAAAATTACTAATGGGATTTTTTTTCGGATAAGTAATTATTTCGACATCAATACAGGCAGTCGTCTACCATGGTCGACTGCTATATAGGCAGTCGACCACTTAATCGACTGCTAACTTAGCAGTCGACTACAATGGTCGACTGCTAATGTAGCAGTCGACTAAGTGGTCGACTGCTATATAGGCAGTCGACCACTTAATCGACTGCTAACTTAGCAGTCGACTACAATGGTCGACTGCTAATGTAGCAGTCGACTAAGTGGTCGACTGCTATATAGGCAGTCGACCACTTAATCGACTGCTAACTTAGCAGTCGACTACAATGGTCGACTGCTAATGTAGCAGTCGACTAAGTGGTCGACTGCTATATAGGCAGTCGACCACTTAATCGACTGCTAACTTAGCAGTCGACTACAATGGTCGACTGCAAATGTAGCAGTCGACCATGGTAGTCGACTGCCAATGTAGCAGTCGACTACCACCGTCGACTGCTATATAGGCAGTCGATTACCATGGTCGACTGCCATATAGGCAGTCGATTACCTTGGTCGACTGCCAATGTAGCAGTCGACTACCACCGTCGACTGCCTGTATAGCAGTCGACCATGGTAGTCGACTACTACATTGGCAGTCGACCATGGTTGATAGTTGACTGCTATGTTGCCGTCGACGAAGATAGTCGACTGCAGTTGTAGCAGTCGACCATTGCCGTCGACTGATACTATTAACAGACAAATGCAGTCAACATCATATGTTTGTTGGGTTAAATTTTAATGGTTTGGGTATAGTGGAATATGGATGGATGGAAGTAGTTTAGGAAAAATGTGATTAAAGCCAACAATGATATGTAGAAGGAAAAAAAACCGCGTTGTATTAAAACAAGTATATCGTAAAGATATAAAAAATATACAAGGTTGTCCATATCAATGATACACGCATACTACCTTAACCCCTACGATGTTGCCTAAAGAACTAAACAGACTAAACACTATCCTTAACCTCAGTTCTCCAGCAGTCTATCGGCTCATCCCACCCCACAAACGACATCTGCATCCGTAGTTTGGCGATGGTCAATGAAATGCGGTTCGACACGTCCTCGCATGTCAATGCACTCAAAGTGACATCCCAAATTTTCCTTCCTTCATTGGCAAAGAGAATTCGGTCATCACCATCGTTGCAAAGTTGTCGAGCAATCATGCCGACCGCATAACACTCAGCCTCCGCGGTGTAATATACATCGGGATCATGGTGTCTCCTGTTTTGGATGTAAAACAGTTCCGGCGCCACCCAAAACTTCTCCTTCCTCAATTTTTCCTTCGCTTCTACGGTTTCCGCATGCCATAGCGATAGGACATCCTCATCCGAATGCGTTGCACATCCCCAATCGCACACCCCAATCTTGAGGCTCCCGTCCGATTCCCAATGCAACATAATGTTGTCAATGGATAGATCGTTGTGTTGCACATTTGCAGCGTGCAAAGCCTCCATGATCCATAACAATGCCCAAGCCAACTTTACCCTCTTCGCCCGGAACTTTTGGACTTGGTCATAGAGTTGCCATTCGGTTGCGTCCATTGTCAAAATGTTGGCATTTGGGCGGTGGGCTCTATCCCGAATGAACATCTCTCGTAGAGTGCCCCCGTTCCACCATAGTGTATAGCCCGCATTGGACACACTGTTGATTAACCAAAACTTGATGAAACCTGGATGCGTGCTCTTTAAAACGCATGCCTCCGCACTTACTTGGATACGAGCTTTTTGCCTATCCGACGTCTTTGGGGTCTTTTCAGCCCACGTAATCTCCGGTGGGAGACGATCGTCGCCCTCGATCCTCACCTTCCTCACCTCCCCGTAACCCCCCACCTTCTTTATGCTCTTCAAACTCACGACATTTGCCGTATCGGGAATCCACAATAGTTGGCATGGGCCCGACACCCTTAGCCACTTCTCCAATTTCTCCGCCTTCCAAGGAATTATTTTGGAGGCCGTCTTGGACAATCCTTTGGCCACGGGATCCCACCACAAAAATATTTCCCGGATTCTTACAGCTCGAGGGCTCAACACCTCGCCTGTTTCGCCCTCCGGGAACATGTTCTCAACCAATTGCTTGAGGTTGAAAATACCATTTTGGGCCTTATTCTTCACCCATGAATCGAACCCTGCAAGATTCCTATCACCGCTAAACTCGGGGCCATCCACTTCCTGTCGAATAGCAACCTCCATGTCCCTTTTAATTATCTCAACCCTTTTGTGTTTCGGCTGCTCCAAAAAACGGAATTTGATGCCGGCCTCCTCATTCCTCAAATACCAGTCAACTATGGCTTGGTGGACCTTTGCCGTTATCGCATCCGAGAATTTTACCCTTGGTTTCCCGCTCCTACTCGACGACCCTGAGGCCGCGGAAGCCCCTCCTTGGCTGCTCGTAGGGGCACCGGCATTTGGGCGGACGGGAACGGTAGTATCTGAACGGGGGGTAATATTGGCTCCCGTTCCCGAAGCACTTCCTGATCCCACATCGGAATGTCGTTGCCGCTTAGGGGGCCGTTTGTGCACCCTGCCGGGTGCATCCGGCTCGTCCTCCGGCATCCTCCAACTTCGATCCTCCATCGTGTTTAAAAACACGCTATTATTGTGTTCACAAACACAACTCAAATGTGTTCACAAACACGGCCGTATTCACACCGCTCCACCGCAAAAAATCGGATCCAAAATTGGCAAGAGTTTGCACCCTAAACCAATCTTCCAACCGCCCCCTAGGCCCTCTCAAAACATTAGGCAAAGGATGCTAGGCATGCTTAGTCCCAATGTCCCGCTTGAGGAGGGGTGGTTGAAAAATGATATCAATGAGGCCTCCCCACTTATATATATAGGTTGGGTGAGCCTCACACCGACGGTACGACCGGACGCCGCGCCCCTGGATCCTGACCGTTGGACCGTGCATCATCCAACGGCCAGGATGGATGCGACGATTGGTCGACTGCTATACGGCAGTCGACCATCCAGTCGACTGCCAGATAGCAGTCGACTCTGGATAAGGCAATCGACAATTAGCAGTCGACCGCGGCGTCGACTGCTATGTGGTAGTCGACGTGTGGGCCGACTGCATTTAGCAGTCGACTGCGGGGGTCGACTGCCATGTCGACTGCTAGTTTGCAGTCGACCCTGGAAGTCGACTGCCACGTCGACTGCCAAGCAGCAGTCGACCCCCGATGTAGACTGCGAATGGCAGTCGACGTGGCAGTCGACCGCCATGTCGACTGCGAATGGCAGTCGACGGGCAGTCGACCGCCATGTCGACTGCTAGTTTGCAGTCGACCCTGGAAGTCGACTGCCACGTCGACTGCCAAGCAGCAGTCGACCCCCTATGTCGACTGCGAATGGCAGTCGACGTGGCAGTCGACCGCCATGTCGACTGCTAGTTTGCAGTCGACCCTGGAATTCGACTGCCAAGCAGCAGTCGACCCCCGAAGTCCGCTGCGAATGGCAGACATTGGACCTCCCCCCCTCCAAACATAAACAAATTGCTTTTGCAATGGATCCTATAGCAGATTACTCTAAACACTTTTAATATCATAGCATCTTTTATATTTAGTGCACGTTCAAGCGTCGGGACTATAAAGGGTTCACCGCTCATTAGCATTCATCATTCCCCCTCGCTCTAGTTGGCCTTGATTGTCTTTTGGCATTCGTTGCAAGTGGAGAGAGGTAGTAGGTTATATTGGGATGGGCATGCGAAACGAATGGAAGCCTTGGTTTGTGCCCAAGGAGTGGACTCCAACGTCCAAGAAGGTCGAGTGCAAATTTTGCGCTTTGGAATTAGTTTATAGGAAGGACCGCATGGTTGCCCATTTGGGATACCAAAAAAATGACGGCAAGATGCGGGGGGTGGCATTGTGTCAAAGTCAAGGGCCGATTGTAAAGTCTTTATTTTCGAGGTGCGGCGGATCGTGGCTGCCAATTCCGGATGACTTTGTGGACGAGTGCGTTGAGGACGGGGGAGAAGCTGTGGTCGGGTCCCAACAACAAGCGTCATGCGGTGCATTGTCGAACGCGAACGGAAGCCAAACCGCTCCACCATCGCCCGCACCGTCAGTAGCAAGGGAGTTGGTGTCCGGGACGACTCCCGAACCCCACCGACGTTCCCAACGGCAAATGGGACTAAAAGAAGGGATGCAAAATTCGACAAAACGAGACTTGGATACAAAATGGTCGCAAGCCTTTTATGAGGCTAATATCCCCATTAGTATTGTCCGCCATCCCGCGTTCATCCAGGCCGTTAAGGCAACCGCCGAGGCTAGAATTATGTACAAACCCCCAACATACCATGCAATGCGCAAGAGTTTACTTGACGATGCACGGTTCAATACACAAAAAATCGTGGAGTTGAAGACAACATCATCCATCCACAAATATGGGTGCACTATTTGTTCGGACGGATGGGAGAATGTTGTCCACCGCCCTTTGATGAACGTCATGCAAATTTGTCCGGCGGGCGACGTGTTCCTTGGTTCCATCGACACCACCGGTAGCACAAAGGATGCCGCCTACGTGGCTACCGAGGTCAAACGCTACATCGTTGGAGTGGACCCCACAAAGGTTGTTCAAGTTTGCTTCGATAATGCGGCGGCCATGAAAACCGCGGCGAGCAATATTAGCCGGGAATGGCCACACATATATTGGCAAGGGTGTGCGGCGCATTGTTTGAACTTGTTGTTGAAGGATTGGGGTAAACAACGATGGGCGAAGGACGTCGTAGACAAGGCGAAGGACATTGTCAAATACATCCGGGCCCACCAATGTCCGACGGCGGTCTTCTTCACCTACTCGCCCAATTTGGGCTTGAAGATGCCCGGGTCCACACGATTCGCCACCAACTTCCTCATGATTGACCGGCTTCTAAAGGTGAAACATGCTTTGGAACAAACGGTTATTCATCCCGATTGGACCGCCTACGTGAACAAATTAAATAGAGGAGGCGATGATCGAAGGAGAAGTGCAATGGAGGCACGTCAAATCAAGACAACGGTTAATGACGACAGTTTTTGGACAAGTTGCGATAATTACCGCCACATGTCGGAGGAGGTGTTGAAAGCATTGAGAGTGTTTGATGGCGTTGAACCGGCAATGGGCAAGGCTTGGTTGACCATGAAGAACTTGGAGAAACATGTGCTTAGCCTAAGGAATCCTCCTTTCAACCTAGCACACAACCTCGCTACCTTGGCCGAAGAAGATTTCTACAGCCGGTGGCGTATGATGACCACGGACCTACACCATGCCGGTGCAATCTTGAATCCTTATTTATTGGACGACAACGTCGTCCACGAAGACGCGGCCGTTAAATCCGGATTCTTGGACGCCATGAGGAGGTTGACCACGGGCAAGGACGGTCATTACGGTCGGGTTGTGGCCGAATTTCAAGCATTCAAAGAGCGTAGGGGCGCGTTCGCCAATATGCCCCTAGCCATGGAAGCCAACATCCCACCCCACGAGTGGTGGGACCTCGTGGGCGAAGGTGGCACCCACTTGGCCCCTTTGGCAAAGCGAATATTGGCCCAAGTGTGCTCCTCTTCGTCTTGCGAAAGGAATTGGAGTAGTTATTCGTTTGTGCACAACAAGACTAGAAACCGGTTGAGTTCGGCGAGGGCCGAAAATTTGGTGTACATTTATACCAATTCACGGTTGGCACGGGAGAGGGTTGATCGGGACTCGGCCGCATGGTATCTAGTGAACATGATGTCCGAAGACTCCGACTATTCGGCCGACGAGGATATAAATGGTGACCCCCCCGCGGGACCCGACGGGGATTCCTCGGGGCCTTCGGACAACGAGAGCGATGGGGGACATGGTGGAGGGAATTTGGGCCTTGACAACCACAATGATCCGTTTGCATACGATGGACTTGACGCCGAGGACGATGATGATCTTCACATGTGGGCCAACATAGCCGGTCGGGAGTTTCTCTCCACTACGCATGTGCGTCCCGCTACGCCGACAACTACAATACCCGATGTACCGGTAGACATTCAACCCGTAGTGGATGAAGATGTAGTGGCCGAACCACATGTGGATGAAGCTCTTGAAGCGGCTCCGAACCGGATGGACATGGACGAAGTCCCACCACATGCCTCCCCCATTCATCCACCGACGGATGTTGTGCCCACTCCTATTGTGCCGACAACATATGCACAACCCATGCAAACTACACCACCCTTTCCCGAGCCCCACGGAGAGGGCACGTCCAATGTTGTCCTTAACACTAGTCCATTGCGAGGTATTGGGCAATGCCCGGCCGTTGCGCGAGCACCGGAATCCGACTCGGATGACACATTGGCGCAACACATTGCGCGTCGGGCCCCAACAATACCACGCATGGGCTCCCGGTTGGTTGGTGCCACCATCGGCATGCGCGCCCCATGCCCCACACCGGCTAGGCCACCCCCTAATATTGCATTGACAAACTTTGGTCGGACCACGAGAGGTCAAAAAAGAAAACGACAAAGGGATGTGCGAGAATGGAGGACTACCGGGGCCATCCCACTTGCACGTCCACAAACTGACGGCGTTATGGATGCAACGGGTTCAAGACCAATGGTATCGATTAGAATGCCAAGGGCTGGCACACGGCTTAGTCGAATTCCCGGCCCGGCAATTGATGGTCACGAGTCCGACGCCCGAACAGATGACAATGCCAGCACGGACGATGAATCCGGCGTAGGCGAAGCTCCCGATGATAGTGATTACCAAGCACCGCCCCCAAGGGTAGCTGTGGGAGGGCCACGCAGGACAAGGAATTCTATTCCTCAAGACAACGATAATGCCCCTTCATGAATGAATATTTATAGTAATGTCAAATGTCCTATGGTGTTCAATGGGTTTAGTTGTATTGGTGATCAATTTTTGTAATAACTATTTTTGGGTATGTTTGTTGAAAAAATAATGTGAATTTCAAATTTGTATGTTGGATGTTGACTAGAAATTGAGCCTACATGTATGATGTAGGGTTTAGGAAATGAATGTCCAATGTGCACTAAGGTTAGGACTCAGGAGTAGGACACATGGAAATGATTTGTAATGCCAATAGGCCCTATGTAGTGTTGCATTTTTTATTCTATAGGTCGGAGGCGGCATTATAAAATAATTTTAAGAATATTTAAGACTACTTTTATGTTTTTATTATTGAAAATCATCGAAGACATCAATCCGTGAGGTCCTTTATGGCAAATCATTGTCGAAAACATTCCCCTCTTCTAGAATTAGGTCATCGAGCTCTTCTCCGCCCAAATATTGATCCAAGAATGATGACATTGTAAATGCAGACCACCATTCACGACTTGTCCGATGTGCCATGTGGGGCGTTATGTATTCCAATATTTGCCAATTTGTGTGGCAAATTGGCAATGCTCAAGGCTCAAACATTGCCATTGAGTTTGAATGTACTAATGCTATATGGTAATATGGAACAATTGTCAAAGTTGAGCGTGTCTATATTTGCCCTATTGCCATGGATTGGCTATAGTCGTGAACTTATAATAAAAAAAATTAAAAAATGCCGTAGAAATTTGTCGAGGATTTTAAAATGCATTTTAAATGTGTATTTTAAGATAAAGTAAAAATAAATGCACCTCTAGCCCTATGTCATGTGGGAGGATGAAATGAATGTCCAATGTGCACTAAGGTTAGGAGTAGGACATATGGAATTGATTTGTAATGCCAATAGGCCCTATGTCATGGGCGAGGATGGAATTAATGTCCACACACACACACATATATATATATATTGCAAATACCCCCAAATATATATATATATATTGCACATACATCCATATATATAGCGCATACATATAGAACATACGGTATACCGGGAACCCACATATATATTGCACATACACATACATATTGCAATTTGCACGTACACCCATACATGTTAGACATACATATTGCACACGGGTGTAGCTAATAAGGAAGTTATCATTTGTTTAAATAGCGATCCACTTTTATTTCACATTACGGATCATATCTTTTACATAGTGCGATTATATCCACTAGGCCTAAACACATATACAATGTGTTTGCTAGGATTAAATCGGCGAACTATATAGAACATGAACCGCTACATCTACATAGAAAAATTATAATGTCAATAGTCGCTCCGAAGGACAAATCCAAAAGTTGGTGCATCGACGATATTCGGCAGAACGTTTGTCGACTTGAAGCCAATATTCTCCATTCTCCACAAGCATATCCCGCAAGTATTCAAGTTCCATTATGAAAATATCGTTGAGCCGAGCATGCTGAACTTGCCATCGAATTGGGATGGCAATGCGTTGCGTATGGCTGAACATGAAGAGGTTCAGTCGGAACGCTCGCAACAATTCGGCGAGCTCCGAAGTCCCTCTCACGCCCCTAAATCGATGCCCCATTGGTATGTCTACGTCCCAAATCGACATACGCAACGCATTGTAGACTTCTCCCATACCAAAATGTTCCCGCCAAGCTTTGTTAACTCCCATGTATTTAAAAATACATATGAGAGTTAAAAAATTCGCCCTCACTTCACACCCCCGCCCATACTCTCCTCGGTGATATGGCTCCAAAATAGGCTCTAGGACCTTCGGCAATATGTGCTCCCCCACAATTTCCGCGGTCAATCCGGGTAAAATGGTCGACGGTGCCATGTTTGGCACAACCCTGAAATAGCAGCTTCTCCGCTCCTTCTCCCTTTGTTCTCCGTTTGCAAAGCTTGCTAAAACAGGCTATGGCCAATGGAGAACTTGGGAATGAGGGAAATGGGAGGTTGGATTGCTATATATATGCATCCTTTGTCATGATTGTATGCATTTAATGCATGATTTGACTAAGCTAACGCTCTTCCCAAACCCTAACGCCTAATTTCGACTGCTGGGCAGCAGTCGATTCGCATATTCGACTGCTGGGCAGCAGTCGACTGTGGATGAATGACTGCCTTCCAGCAGTCGACCATCTTAGTCGACTGCTAGGAAGCAGTCGATTTTATCAGTCGACTGCTGTGTAGCAGTCGACCAGCCACAATCGACTGCTGGGCATTTATCAATCGACTGTTGCCCAGCAGTCGATTTACATAGTCGACTGCTATGAAGCAGTCGATTTGCATAGTCGACTGCTGTGTAGCAGTCGACCATCCACAGTCGACTGCTGTGCAGCAGTCGACTATGCAAATCGACTGCTACAAGGCAGTCGACTGTGGATGGTCGACTGCTACACAGCAGTCGACTGCCTTGCAGCTTAATTTAGACAACTAATTAGACACACCCGTAACCCAACCTGCCAAATCATTGGATGCCACCCGAGGGCCCACACTGCGATATCCCTATAAAATCAAGTGTGCTACCCACCATGAGGCCACCTTGCCTCGTAGTGATTTTGAGGACCTTGTATGCGTCGCGTACATTGCCCAAGATCAACTACGGTGTGGGCAATCCATAGGATTGCGATGGCTGGGAGTGGCAAGATACGGGATGCGGGTGGTTCGTCAAGAAGTATGTATTACAATCCCCGACACGCATGGGGCTTGCCGGACGAACCGGACGAATTTACACCCGAGGTGGTTGCAGAGAACACTCGAAATGAGGACGATTTGCGCAGTGTTTTACGTCCGATTCAAGGGTTCACTGAATTCTATTGGGTTCGACTGCCTAGGAGACAAGTTGATCGTCACCACCGCGGATACTTGGACGCCCAAGAAAGGCCCACATGCCGCATCGGTTACAAGGAAAATTTTTTCCCATGGCACTTGTTTCAGGACCTTAGCGACGTTCTCACGAAGGGGAAAAATCAATTGTATTTTCGAAAAAACTATGGGACCTTGTGGAGGTTCTACCAAACCATAAAACACTCGGTGCATGACGCAATTCATTGGGGGTTCAACCGGTGCACCGCGCACCAAAAGGAATACCGGGTGTATAGAGAGTACACACTTAGGTCGTCAATGTAAGATTTGCCCACGAATATGGTGAGAGCGTAGTATCAAGTTTGTACTTGCACGTATACTTACGTATGTTGGTAAGTTGGAAATGCGCAATATATGAATTCCCAGCAATATTGCGGTGATGTTTTCCGCTTGGTGTGAACTTATAATCATGCCACATAGAATCATTGTCACAGTTATTTGCATCGATACGTGTTTGATTCAAGTGCAAATGCATGTAGATGCAAAGTCCATGGTTTAATTGGATGTTTGTGGCAACCGATTGTGTGGGCAAACATAAGAAATGATCATTGTGCGACACTTGTTTATTACTCCCAAAATTGATAGTGAACAATAATTCACTTATAAACATTTCCAAAATCATGGTTTTTCCCGCATTGTGTACAATTGAGTATCAAATAATGCCTCCTAGTCCAACACCTATCTCACAAACACTAGCCAACATTCCTAATCCGGCTCCGAATCACTATCCAATGCAATGGGGGGTCCGCGGCTTGAGCTTGCACCGTTCAGATTTGGTGGCCGTAGTGTCCGGCGCCTCGCCTCACGCCTGCTCTCGGTGATGGCCCATAGTTCTTGCGCCGCAGTCTCCCGGTCAGCTTGTGCACGAGCGCGCGCGCGGTCTCCAATGTGCAACCCCCTCGCGGCATTCGGATGGCGCAGGACGTCTTGCATGGTGGGGCTAGAGGCCCCGTCACGGATGTCCAAAAGGCCGTTGACGTATTTCCACTCATTCATCCGGATTTGGACGTCCACCTCATTGAAGCTACCCTCTTGTGTAACGGCCTCCTGCCTCTCCAGATCGGCCTCAAAACTTGTTGTGTCCAACACGTGTTCCACATCCCAAGTTGTTTCCTCGCCCGGGACCGGTTCCCGTGGTAATACCCCCACTGTCACATTGCCGTTGGAGTCATACACGTATCCGTGGGGGTGAGGACCTGGGACGTATTCACCCGTCTCTCCGGCATGCCCACCCACAACACGGTACAAAAATGCCCTCAAACCTACGGCCTGAGGAGAGGAGCCGGGGTAAAACTCATGAGCAACCCTTGTGTACATTTCAGGCGTGAAGTTTGTCGGGTAGCCTCGCAGGTCCTTCAAATACCTCCGTGCACGCCAGCTATAAGCAGGAGGATCGCCGTATTCTGCGGGCGGCACACCATGGATTATTGTGTATTCAAAATCGGGAGGCATTCCCCATTACACTCCGAATTGCTCGTACAACCTTCGATGCAGAGGGGCTTGGCACGTAGGACAACGGCGTGTTTGCAACATGTGTGGCAACAAACAATTCGGGTGGACCATGTGACCGCACGACCCAACGATCCATGCGCCTTCGGGTCCCCAAGGATTGGAACAAATGGGGCACATGCTCCCGTCCTTGATCCAATCGGGGACGCATGGCCACAACAAGGCTGGTCTGGCCGGGGGTATCACGATGCGGGATGATACTGCGGTATCCCATTGGAATTCATCCTCGGGCCTCTTGGTCCACGCAATACTGGGGTAATGGTCGTCATCAACCGGGAGGTTCTCAGGATACATGAAATCCAATGGCGGCCACGAGGTAAAAAGAAGCCGTCGTTCGGGCCACTGTTTGCCGTGGTCCCTATAGTGTGTCAGCTCGTCCATCAATGCCCTCTCACGCGTGGCGAACATGATAGTGGCTGTGACCATGCCCATGTAGTCGTCTTCCAACAACCGGTTCCTCCTAATGACCCGGTCGTAATCAACCCTCATTGCCTCCAAGTTTGTTGTGGGCGACGGCTCCCGCCCTTGTCCATCACTACCAGACATTGCTTGCGGCAGTTGTGGCGCATCAGCCCTCGCAAGTTCAAGGTCGGTCAAACGTGCAATCTCGGCCTTCAACCCTTGGACCTCCTCGGCGTGTGCACGTCGGACCATCTCCAATTCCCGTTCGTGGTCAGATTTGCATTTTGCCAACTCCGCCCTCAACGCCTCCACAACGTCGTTGTCGGCAACTACCAGTGGTGGGGATGGCACCGCCGATGCCATCTCCACATCAACGGGCGAAGATGGAGGACAAACCAACCGGGAACCATGTGGCGGTGTCACGTGGACCCTTTGTCGCCGGCTAGGTGGTTCACCCGGCAACCCTATGACAATGTTGTGCTCGTCCATGTTTGACTCGGCGGCCGGTGGAGTCCCCACAATTTGATGATCTGGTCCCGCAAGGAAATCAAAATAAGATCGGACCCTCAAAGGATTCATTGGAGTTTGCCATGCCAATGGAATCGGACGGCCAGCGTTCCGTCCTAGCACGGCACTTGGTATGACCGTGACCCGGCGTGCCTGCCTCAAGTCCGGGCTCGTGCGGGGTATGGTGGACCAGTCGATATCCACTCCCAAAATTACCTCCGCGTAGACCATTTGGCATAACCACATTAGCATATGCCCGCGATCAAATTCCCTCGGTGCACCCCACAAGAAATCCCACACCTCCTTGCACCGTTCTCCAAATATTTGATGGCTCACCTCCCTCCATATGCCATAGCGTTGTCTAGACATCCGTTCAGCATTCGCGCTAGGAACGAACATCCTCGTCAAATGGGTCCACTCTACGTACCTTCGGACCGTGCTATACAACCACATGCCCCTCTCATTTTGCCAGCCGGGATTGGCGAGAATGTTCGGGTCCCGCGCCACCTCCAAATTGATTGGTTGCGGCCTGCCCCTCGGCGCATTGCCGCGTCTTCTAGCGCCTGCCGACCCCGGTCTCGCTTGCGGAGTCCCCCCCGGATCCAAATCCCCGCCACGTGGAGGTTCCGGCGGCAAGTTATCTTCGTCTGCCATCGTTGCCCCTAACCCCTAGCTTTGTATGCCTACTATAAATTAAACCTAATATGGTAGCACTTCCAAAATAAGCGCCACCACCCACAATTTTTTCCCCAATCCACTAAAACCAAATTAAGGCCGTTCAAAGTTCAAACTACATAATTAGATTTAAACCACTTTCAAAATAAGTGTTCACATATAACAATTTCCGGTATGGTTCAAACTAACCGCAATGGGGTACAATATAGACCGTATGTAGGTGGGTTGCAATACACACGTTAGGCAATAACAGTATATCGTATGCACCGTATACGTATTTCAGTACGTATGTCCACCTGTAGCCCTCCAGCTCACCTCTATCTCCAAATGGCAAGGGCTGATTAACAACCTAGGCCCAAATGGAGGGAGGTGGGAGTGAGGGAATGAGGGAAGTGGGGTCCATATATACCCCAAGGAGGCGTCCTTTCGATTAGACGCCCCCTGGACCAATCCATGGACGCCACGTGCCCATGGGTGTCTCTACGCGACTGCTCGTGAGCAGTCGCACCCCTTCGTCGACTGCTATTAGCAGTCGACCATGGGGTGCGACTGCTCACCAGCAGTCGCAACCCATTCAAGTCGACTGCTGATAGCAGTCGACCATAGGGTGCGACTGCTCACCAGCAGTCGTCCGCACTTTGTCGACTGCTATTAGCAGTCGACTTGGGTTGTCGACTGCAGTTGGGCAGTCGACTGTCTTCGTCGACTGCTAATAGCAGTCGACTTGAAGGGCAGACGACTGCTTGTAAGCAGTCGCATCCCTTCGTCGACTGCTATTAGCAGTCGACGAAGGGGTGCGACTGCCCACCAGCAGTCGTCTGCCCTTCTTCGTCAACTGCTAATAGCAGTCGACGAAGGGGTGCGACTGCCCACCAGTAGTCGTCCGCACTTTGTCGACTGCTATTAGCAGTCGACTTGGGTTGTCGACTGCAGTTGGGCAGTCGACTGTCCAAGTCGACTGCTAATAGCAGTCGACGAAGGGGTGCGACTGCCCACCAGCAGTCGTCCGCACTTTGTCGACTGCTAATAGCAGTCGACGAAGGGGTGCGACTGCCCACCAGCAGTCGTCCGCACTTTGTCGACTGCTATTAGCAGTCGACGAGGGTTGTCGACTGCAGTTGGACAGTCGACTGTCCAAGTCGACTGCTAATAGCAGTCGACGAAGAAGGGCAGACGACTGCTGGTGGGCAGTCGCACCCCTTCGTCGACTGCTATTAGCAGTCGACGAAGGGGTGCGACTGCCCACCAGCAGTCGTCAGGACTTTGTCGACTGCTATTAGCAGTCGACTTGGGTTGTCGACTGCAGTTGGGCAGTCGACTTGAAGGGCAGACGACTGCTCACAAGCAGTCGCCCGCCTGTCGTCGACTGCTAATAGCAGTCGAATTTCCATGTCGACTGCCCAAGAGCCGTCGACAAGCCAAGTCGACTGCTATTAGCAGTCGACTAGTTATGGTAGTCGACTGCTCTTGAGCAGTTGACATGGAAATTCGACTGCCGTCAGCAGTCGACACACCTATACGACTGCCCTTTAGCAGTCGATTCAGTGTGTCGACTGCCTAGTAGCAGTCGCTGTAACTCGTCGACTGCCCACTAGCAGTCGACACTGTTGACGACAGTTTACCCTGTGTGACGACAGGGTAAACTGTTTTACCCCCCCCCCAAACGGACGTGACGTTTTCAGGTCTGCCGTCACGTCGCTGTCACAGGACGTGACGCGACGTGACGTGTAATCCCTGGCAGTGTTTACCTCACGATCTGGACGTGGGTCTCCGCCTTGCTCATCACCACTCCCTGCGACCGGGCGCATGACGACGTCACCATCGCGGTCATGATCTGAATCGGAAGCGGCTCTGCCCAATGCGTCGTCACTGCCGACATAGAAGTGCTGCCGAGATGGTTGAGAGGGGGGCATTCGGTCGCCTGCGATCTCGTCGAGGACGTGATCTTCACCGCCGTCGTCTTCGGGCTCCTCTTCCGAATCGGTTCCTGCATTTGCCGCCTCTCCATCGACCTGGACAAACTGCTCCGAAGGAGCCAGGTACTTGTCAACTGCCCGGGGGTTTAGGGGCCAGATGCCGGTGCTCCGAAAGCCTGCCTGGATGTTACTTACTGTCAATGCCCTTTGCAACCCCGCTGAAACCCACTGTGCTAATACTTGTTTAGTAGCACCTCGTCCTTTGTTTCTTAGTGTCCATGCATCTCGATATCTTTTGAATGCCCGCTTAAAAGGTCCGAAAATGCTAACATCAAGGGGTTGCAGGCGGTGACTTGTATGTGAAGGCAGCGTTATGATGTCAAGGCCAACGTCCATCGCCTTTTGGACAACCTCTAGCGTCACATGGGAATTATGGCCATCAACTACCAACAAGTGGCGATTAGATGGTGAGACTCCTCCCCTACTTTCCAACGCCCTTATGAAATGCGAGATCCAGTGCGAAAATAATTGTGTTGTCATCCAGGCCTCGGGTTGCATTGCCATGCTTGCTCCATCCTCACACTTAGCAATATAATTCTCCCTCATTCGCTTGCCTTTGAATATGTAAAAGCTTGGGATGCTCTCTCCACTAGCATTGACGCAGGAGAGTACTGTTAGCCACTCACGTTCGTTGGGCATGAGAGAATGCACCGTTTTTGAACCTCTTTTAGCCCATACCAGCCCACCTCCATTTCTACCTGCTTGAGCGCCACTTTCATCACAGTTCCAGATGCGCTCAGGTGGGTAGTTTTGAGCTTGATAGGCCTGCTCTAAGTTGTTGTAAAAAGATGCCACATTTTCAGCACATAGCCCCTTGGCCCTTGCAAACTCTAATCCCTGTGATTGTCTCATTATCAGATCTGAATGGCGCTTTTTGAACCACCTCACCCAACTGTCGCCTGGAATGCCATCCTTGAAAGGAGTCACTCTTTCCTGTGTTATTAATGCCACTTTGAGACGGAGGTCTTCCATGCTCAAAGGATGCCCACAATTTTGCATTCTTTCCATATATGTCTCCAATGCACTTTCCTCTTCTTTTTTTAAAATAGTAGGAGGTCCTTTTTTTCTACTCAAAAGGCGTCCATATAAATGATCAGTGAGGGAGCTTGCAGGAATATCATAGTACCTAGCGGTGGTCTTGATTTTGGCACCCGCCTCGACTGCCACTATTGCTGATTCTAACGCCTATGTCGACCAAGGGCCTGTCTTTCGCTTTCCTCTTGCAAATTGTCGCTGCCTTCCAGAACTCTGATTGGGGTAGGGGCTTCCGAGAGCACTAGACGCTGCAGCTGCCTCAAAGCTTGGCGGATTCGCCTCTAGACCAGCTCCCTGGTCAAGGGAGGCTTCGTTGAATTCCTCGCAAAGCTCTTGCATCACCACCCCCTCGTGATCAGGTGCTGGGACCCCCAAGACGTTGCCTCCCGCCGGCAGTGCCGCTGCGATGGTGGTTTGGCGCTCGCCCAAGCGAGACAGTCCACACGCCCGCGGATCGAAGGTCTGCGCAAGCCCATGCGCAATCGGACGGACCAACGTCGCCCAAACGCCTCCTCCATGTGCTGCAGGTGGCGTAGCCAGAGCTCCAGTGGGCGCGTCGAAGGCTGACCTCGGAGGTAGGCGCTCTGCAGGATAAGCTACAGCGGCAGCTGGAAGGTCGAACGCGCTGCCCATGAAAAGAAGCTCCTGCATTTGGCGCCGAAGCTGCGGTGTCGAAGTTGCCGGCCCTGCAAACACATTCGTACCCACAACAATTCTCCTTTGCTGCCTCACCGCTCCTTGGGCGTTGGATTCGGCGATGAAGCTGCCAACACCGGCATCTGCATGTAGAAAATTCACTCCTCTACACTGTTAATACTGTACTGTATGTGAATAAAATTCGAACTGATTCAAGTTACAAGTCACGGTAGTATCAATGTTCAACAATGGACTTAAGCTCTCACAGTCATGGAATCCGAAGAAGTTCTCTCATCAAAGCTCCAGTTCACTCTCAATACTCAACAAACTCTGATCTTGCTCATGCACACAAGAATCTGATTTTTGGTGGAAGGCAGTGTTTTTTGAGTCACATAATATATGCAACTACAATGCTCCCCTCATAATCATGTGAGTCGGCTACATTAATCCGTCCCTTACGTGTCCAAAACTGGCTTGTTAGCACCCCTTAATCTTGAGTTTAACCACCTAATCTCAACTGCAAAGCTAACATATAGCTACCATATTAACGTCCGACGGCATTGTTATTGCATGTTGTGCACAATCAAATGGCGGTCATTTTTCATCTAAAACCGTCCGTCTCCCTTCATTCATCCGCGCTACTTTCCCCTGTCACCGGCCATTTCTTATCAGTCACGGTTTTGCACTGTAGAGTCATGGTTTTAAGCTGGATCCTAGGTCCCGGGAATGGGCAGGCGGACGGGAATAGGCAGGCTGACCTTAGGTTGCATGGCGAATGGTACGCTCCGGAGAAGAAGTTAAGTTTTTGGTCAACTCGAAACTTCTCCTACACTTGACATGACTTTTGAGAGAATTGTGAGTGCTCTTGGCATCCTTGTGATGGAATTGTACACTCAAATAATAACTTTAGAAGGACTTATTTGTAATAGCATAGGCATTGGGGGTTGTGTGCTATATGAAAAGGATATATATAAATATATATATATAACATTCAAGGAACATTGTAATAATAGTCTTGTTGTTTTTCTTATATGATAAAGTTTTGAGAAATCTATGTACTCCAAATATAATAATATAAATGTGTAAAAAAAAATTGTTTGGAAAGAAGCTAGGACATGAGCAATGGGCAATGAGTGATAATATTTGAGTAGTAAGTAGCACCTTGGTTGTGAGCAATGACCGTCAACATGTGAGCAGTGATGTTCAAATGATGGAATTCACATGCTTGTAAGCTTTACATCAAAAATAAATCATGAGTTTTTTTTTAGTTTTTTAGGTTTTTTTGTGAGAGAGAGAGAGAGAGAGAGTTTTATTGTCCTTTTCACGCATGAAAGGGGCCTATTACCATTCAAAATCAAATATTTCTAGAGCATTGCTAAATATTGTTATTTAACTTTCAAGTAAATTGTGGCTAGTAGCTAATGTACAAGAAATGTATATAATGTCATATATTGACATTCTCAAATATATAATTCAATATTGGACAGCCATAACTATTTGAGTTGATCAACTCCAACAAGGTCAAGTAGTCTCATGACTTTGTTATGTGTATATGTTGGAGCGTGAATGAACTTATCGTTGTCGTAATCCACCTTGCATGGAAATCTTAACACATAATGAAGGTGCTTGAAGTACACCCATTTCCTTTCTTTCCCAAAGCCACATAGAACATTTTGCTGAAGTGCAGGGATGTGCATTGTGGGTTAATGCTAATGAGTTGTCCTCCTTTGAGACCTTTGTACATGTTTAGATGAATTTACCTATGGTAGAGGCGATATACATATGCTTATGTTGTAAGGAGGCGTGGACGATTAGTCTTGGACCTTCTCTACCTCTACAATAATCATAAGGAGGTCCTATCTAAGCAAACATTACTTTTTTCTAATATTTAATATGTACTTATTTATCTATAAATATAATAAAATGAACCAAAAAACCAATTTGGAGCTAGTGATTAATGTTATACGTAAAAAGACTAAACGCCCAATAAATTGTTGAATATAAGGTAGAGGACCTAATTCAATTATTTTTCTTAGTTGGAGACCTGCATTTGAGTGATGTGTGCTAGGTGTAAACCTCACCAAAAATATGTGTTTAAACATAAAAGAAAAGATTGGATTACATGCTCAAAACCTATTTGCTATTCTATACTCAATAGTCAACACAAATTGAATCCAGGGGGGGCATTGGCAGTATTAATGAAACAACGTGCGATAAAATATAGGGTATTTAATCTTCATTTGAGGTAAAATTTTGAAGAATTCTATATAAAATATAGGGGGCGAGTTAATGTTGGAAACCTCTTATAAAAACTACCATGCAATATAAAATGTGTAATTTTATTATATTTTTATTTTAAATAACCTTGAATAAGGGTATCCTAAGTTAAAGACTATGTCGGCTCAAATGGGATGGATGAAAATTACGTTTATCTAGTCTATTTTTGTAGATGAATTATGGTTTTAGGGTTTTGGGTGAGCCAAGGGGGTCGGCTGTCTAGATAGTGGTCTTCTCTTCCATGGAGCCTAAGCTCATCTTCTGTTGTAGCCATTGGCGTGCTTGGTCTGCCATTCTTAAAGTCATTGCATTCTCCATTACAATCTTGTTCGTGTAATTAATTTCTATTGTGTTTTCTTCTTGCCATACCACAACAATGAATTCTAGATTTCTAATTACCAATAGTGCATTAAAAATTTTAGCTCAACAAAAAATTTCTACTTTAAGGACTCCTAATATTCTAATTCCCAAAGATAATACCCCCCTTGAAAATAAGTGATTATTGTAGGTGTCTCCAAAAATTTACTATGAGTGCCCCTCCCCCGGAATTTGAAAGGGGGGGATATATGACATTTAGAAGAACATAATATTTGGTTTGTCATGAAATAGGTATTCATATCATTTCAAAAAATCATGAGGAAAATAACTAAGACCTCGGTTGAGGTTTGCTTACCATCTCACTCATTGCACGTGTTGAGTGTCTAATGTGGGCGGGTGGAGGAGAACCAAAACAATGAAGGGTGGTTAGGTTGGTGGTGTGTTCTCAAAGTGTTGCAAAGCAAAAGGGTAAATGTCGGGGTCGCCACCTTCAAACCCTCGGCCTTAGACGGTGCAACCTGCTACTAAACCAGTTTACATGAATGTCACTCCTACCAAAATTAGACTGCTATGAGTTTCCATTTTCTTGAAGGTGGTCCTATGTATGTTAGTATCGATACTTAGTTCTCTTTAAAAGCTCTCAAGAATTCTTATGGGGTTAGGTGTCCTAGGGTTGCAAGTTTATGTTCCCTAAATCTTAATGTCAAGGTTAAGAGTCTTTGTAGGGAAATTCATTCTTATGCCCTATATCCAATAACGTGTGTAGTCATTCGTATATCTTTCATGGTTTGAATGACTTAAACCATATTCATTTACTCCAATTCCAAAGTGTTGACATCTTGTCATAAGCACCAATTAAAGGTAAGCATACTCCCTCGCTAATTCAAACCTACTTCGGTTGATGGGAAACACTTGATGACATGGAATCCTTACTCATTCCATTATTCACAAGTGCGTAATAACCCGATTATATGTTATTCCAATCTCTAAGGGTGCTTGATTAATAATCTCCTACATTCCCAAAAGAGATGTTCCAATACTTGGTCAAGGCTCAAATATTCCTAAGTATTCCCCTTAATCATCTCAAGTTATCCTAGGTCGATATGAGGCTTGATATGATATGCAATCCGATGGCAAGGTGGCGATTTAGCTCACTTGATGGCCACACCTTAGTCCATCACTTTCATGATATCCTCACCCTTGATGGTTTCATTCTTGTCGATTAGATTTCATACCGTGTCTCGGTACCAACTTAAGACTTCAATTCCAAGGCTTACTTGAGTGTATCACATCTTCAATCATTAGTGCTCTTGTGTGAATCCAATAACCTTTCCGTAAGTCACATAGGTCTTTGAACTTGCAAAAATCCTTACTTTCCTTGGTTCCTAAGAGTCTCCAAATTTTAATATATTATCTTTTGCTAAAACCTTTGTCTTTCCACTTTGCTTGAACGTCATAGACCTTTCTCCAATATCATATAAGTCTTCCGCGGGTATTAAATCCGACCCTAATGCACCGCGGGTGCCTATCACTTTTGTACGGATTTGATTTGCACCGCGGGTGCCTAATTTTCAATAAGGGGTCCGAGTGCACCACGGGTGCCTAACCCTAATATTTGCTAATACAAGCCATTAAACCCCTCATGAAAAACATACACCAAAATGCCATCAAATACCTCACATATCTCATCCTCAACAAAAGAAAACTTGAAAACAAACAAGCACATGTCCCCCCTCCCTTATGATCTGGAAACTAACTTGGCCCAACAAACGAGCCCACCTCGCAAGAGGCATCACACCTATTGCTACATCACGGACAACCAGGATCAGCAATAGGCTAACGGGCTCACAATCACACCGGTACCTAGATATGGGCGTTATTTATTTATTTATTTATTTGCTAATGCACCACGGGTGCCTATTAGGGTTGCTAATGCACCACGGGTGCCTATTAGGTTTGCAAATGAACCACAGGTGCCTATAAGAAAGCTTTGCAAGGCTAGGTAGTCTTGGACACTCATGTGGAGTCTTCGGGGCGAATGAAGTGTATTATGGCCTCAAGTTGGCCTCTTTAAATAGTTTTTCGCATCTAGGTATTCGTAGATTTTTGTAAATGTTAGCTGCAGCTAAAATTAGCACTGTACATCTAAATATAGTCTGAATTTAGAGTCCTAATTCTATTTCTATGAATCTACATTAATTGAAATGTCTTGCCTAGCTACATATCCCTTGGTATCCTATTGGTTACTTATTCATTGGAAAATACATTCATCCCTTGAATTCGGCCACATGCCCTATAAATAGGGGCGCCTTGCCTCTTTAGTTCTCGGCTCGGCCCTCGTTTCCACTGGCCGGACCTTTCACCAGCTGGCACGCGTTCCCTTGGCTGCGCTCGTTCCCTTGGCCGCACGCTCGTTCCCTTGGGTCGCGCACGTTCCCTTGGCCGCGCGCTCATTCCCTTGGTCGCACGCTCGTTCCCCTGGGTCACGCACGTTCCCCTGGCCGCGCACGTTCCCTTGGCCACCCGCTCGTTCCCCTGGGTCGCGCACGTTCCCCTGGCTGCGCACGTTCCCTTGGCCACCCGCTTGTTCCCCTGGGTCGCGCACGTTCCCTTGGCCGCGTTCTCGTTCCCCTGCTAGACCACGTTCCCACTGGGCCGGGGGTCTAAATTCCCGCCCCCCGGTTGCTTTCTTTCCCCTGTCTCCAGCTTGCTTCAGCTTCTTGCGCTCAACCTTCTGTGGCTTCGATGGTTGCGAGCTCTACAGTAAAACCCAATGTTGGACGCGTAACGTCCTTTTTGTACCATTTGGGTAACTATAATGAGAATTTCACTTTTTCTTTTTTCTTTTTATACCAGTGTGGTCTAGGTATTTGACGGTATTTGTGTTTTTGATCCCACTCGGGTCTACACACTAGCAAGAGCCTTCATACCTAGGCAAAATTACCATCGTATCCAAATGGTTTAAAAGGGTATTGACCCATATAACAACTCGAGCATACAAAGATTCTCTCACTTTGATATACCCACCAAATATCAGTATTTGATTGGTATTACAATTTGATGCCCATGGGCAAGTTATTTGATACCATCATTGATGTTGATTCTCGATACCATGCACTCACATGTACACCAAACCGACACTAGTCGAAACCTTTACATTTGACAAATTAACATTACATACTCGGGATTCAAAGAACCCCACGTGAACAAAAGCCTTTAGTTCCAAAGGCTATTGTCCTTTGATGATGGGCTTGTTTAGAATCGAATATTTATAACATGTCCAAAAAGGGGGGCACATTAGTGGTCATTGTTGTTTTCATTATCCCACACATCGTAGCCCGTTAAAATTTTTGGTGAAAGAATCTTGTAGGAAATTTGTAAGTGGAGGGAAGGGTTGGAGAGGATAATAGGTAGTAGAGTCGGGTTTTGGAGAAGAAGGCACTAGCCTTCACAATGAAGTGGCTCCTCTTCCATCCACCGCTTTTGTCGACTTTGAATTTATTAGGGTTGCTTATTTGTGGATTGCAAATTCCACATATTCCCTACTTTGTGGACCAACATTTGGGCCTTAGCCATGCACTATTCCATGCCGCAAGCTTTGAGTGGCTTTGGCCATAGACATCGATCATCATCACATGAGTGGGAATCTATAGAGTCTTTTGATTCCTTAGGAACAAGAGCAAAGGAATAGTGAGGTTCCTCCCATTGCGTCCACTCGAAAGCGTCCGCCTTGGAAAGGATCTACTACTCGTAGGACACTTTTATTTTGCAACATTGCATTTGGGACCACTTTGTGATATCCTTTGGGTCTTTATATCATGTTTATTTGGCACTACTCCAATCCTACTTAAATAGCTATATTAAATGTGAGCTTTTGAGATCATGACATTCTAGTCCACTCTAACTTTCAACACTATGCCTTTGCAATCCCTTTTAAAACGATTGGTAGGTTTCTACAATCCTCATGATGAAGAAAATTCTTGAAGTTAAAGGGCATACTAGGTATATCTATACTACATGAGACCAAATGGGTTTTAACATTTGAAATGCACTAGGGTTAGTCCAATGCACCGATATAAGTGTACCATGTACGAGATAATGTCTTAGTAAAAACCTATGTGGAAACCTAAAGTGTGCTATGTAGATCCCAAAAATGCGGTGGTAATCGAGGTAGAAGTAACCCTTATTCCTTGTGAGTTTGTAAACCTCTCAAATGAGGCTAGAAATGGGCAAGTGTGATTCATGGATTCCCATGACTTGAAATGTGCCGTTTAGGCCTCCCAACCATAACTACATGAATGTCAACGCCTTCAATGATACACATACAATCCATTTGTCTACTTTCATGAAAAATTTAAGAAAAATCGTAACATTTACTCATGTTGTTGGACATGTTTTCATTATGCAATCATTTCACTTTTGTATTGAACTATGTTATTGATTTTCATGCTACTAAACTATCCACCAACTAAACTTTGGTTTATAAGATGTAGAAGTATTGCTCAATTCACTTGGAAAATATTCTTGACATCATGAGTTTTCATGTTTAAAATTAAAATGGAACGTTCACATAGAAAACTTGTGAGTTCAAGGGAAGATCTAATGACAGTCGTTGGTCAAAATTGTAGAGCGACAACATTCAGAGAGGTTATACTAGAATTAAAATTGGGAATAAAATAGTGGTCTTGTATGAATGTTTTGTTGCCCTAAACAAAATTTGTTTCATGTTTCAATATATAGTATGAGGCTTGCAATGTAGATGTCCCACAAATAGGTCTTCACTCAAACTAGGAAACTTTCAAAATGGACTTCGAGTTATAAGTTTTTTGTGGCAATTGAAAATGTGAATGGGTCAAGGGTTATGTTACACAAGTCTGAGCCTCTGTGGAATCTGCCAATGAACGGGTAGTGCCGGCAGTTAGTTACAAGCTAGCCGGTTGATTTTGAGAATTTCCGAATGAAATAGAAATGTTTAGGAAGGGGTTCCGGAAGAAATTCAAGGTTTTCGGAAATGGGCCGATTAGAAAATAAAAATGCCGGCATTTAGGCAAGCTGCCCCAGAGTATCCACAGCAAATTACCGATTGAAAGGTATTTTTCACGGCGGGCAGCCGACCAAACATATATTTTTTAGGAATCTTTTTAATACTATGCAAACTTGGAGACTTGGAGACTTGTAGACTTGGAGTTACCATTGCCTTGCTAGCTTGTGGTTTAGGGTTAGTTGCTTGCCGCCGCAGCTTGCATTTTCGTTTCCATTCCGAGTTTTTGAGTGTTTGACTTCTTGAATCGCTGAATCGTTGAGTGACTGACTATGTGCCACTCCGACATCTCTTGTTTCGCATCTGGAGCTCTCAGCGCACAAAGCCACCGTCAGAGTCCCCTTGCATCCGGTTAGCCACTGTTTGGCCTTCTTGCAAAGTATTCTTCTTGGTTTCCTGTGATTTCTTGGTTGTGGCTAAGGATGTTTAGGGTTGCATTTCCCAAGACTTTTCTTAGAGTTTTGAGATCGTACTTCGAGATCTCTAATGCGCAGTTAGCAATCTTAACACCAGTCTGAAAGAATGGCGCACTTTAGCACGCGAAAGATCTTGGTTAGCTTGTGATTTCTTGGTAGCTTAATGTTGTCACTTCACATATGCATGCAATGGCTTCATGTCTATGATCTAATCTAAGCACCAGTCTAATACTAATCGCAGTTTGTAATCTAAGCACCAGTTTAAAAGAATGGCACACTTTAGCACGCGAAAGATCTTGGTTAGCCTGTTATTTCTTGGTTAGCCTATGATGTCTTGGTTGTGGCCGAGGATGTTTAGGGTTGCATTTCCCACGACTTTTCTCAGTAGTCTTGAGGTCGTACTTTGAGATCTCTAATGCGCAGTTAGTAATCTAAGCACCAGTCTAAAAGAATGGCGCACTTTAGAACGCAAAAGATCTTCAATAATATGGACCACGTGATTAAGAGACAAAATAGCTAATCAGAGTTGCACTTGACTTTTTGAATCGTTGAGTGACTGACTTTGTGTGAGTCTTCTGTGCAAAATCCCAGTCGCGGGAGTTAGGGTTGTGTGCCACTCCGACATCTCTTGTTTCACATCTGGAGCACTTAGCACACATAGCCGCCATCGGAGTCCCCTTGCATCCGGTTAGCCACTGTTTGGCCTTCGTGCAAAGTATTCTTCTTGGTTTCATGTGATTTCTTGGTTGCGGTTGAGTATGTTTAGGGTTGCATTTCCCACGACTTTTCTCAGTAGTCTTGAGATCGTACTTTGAGGTCTCTAATGCGCAGTTAGTAATCTAAGCACCAGTATGAAAGAATGGTGCACTATATGCTAAGTTGTTTGGTATGTAAGTTGACAATGTATGGGAACGTTGTGGTGGATCTGTGTGATTAGGGTTTTAAATGTAACAAGAATGTCAAATCAATACTTGTGATTACATCCTTCGTGAAACAACTAAAACACAACTATTGGAAAGCATGTAGAACATTTGTTAACTTTACTTGGACCCTTTGTGGTGCCTGTATTTTCTGAAGGCTAAATCCTTAGCCCTAAGTTGGTAGGGGCTTTGCCAAGTTCAACTCCTGCTAAGGATACTATTTAGACCAAAAAAAAGAGACTGAATGCCAACATTCTTTAACCATGAACACTTGGAAAAAAGAAGGAATAAATGACAATGAAACTTAAAGGGAAAAAAATAAAGAGGGAAAAAACATCCACCACCAAAATACAAAACCGGCCCCATTTTAAACATTTAGGAAATTGGATAAATGAAAAAAGAAATGTCGGCTAATTGCCTAAATACATTAGGAAATGGGGGATATCAACCGATAAAATTTGCACTCACTAGGCCCACTTCCGGGTAAAATTTGAAAAATCCGAGCCACCTCCTAGAAGCTAGGAAATTATCCATTTTTTCTACAGAACTCCCCGGACTCTGGAATCTGCAATCAAAGAACTTTTATACAATAGTCAATACAGGGGGCCTAACACTTAAGTGTCGTTGCTTGGGCATGTCACCTTTAAAATTTAGCTTAAAAAATTACGGGGAAAACATTCTTTTATTTTTTAAATTAATTTTTTAAATATTATTATTAAAATATTTATTTTAAAAACATACTAATTGAGTTTGATATGACTCTGCTGGGCAGCAACAAAATTGAACATGGTCCACTGCCCTACTGTAACCTTGGCCTTTCCGTATTGAGGAGTACTAACTTATATAATTGAGGAGTTAAACATGAATGAAATGACTTGAAATTGATCTTAAAGTCCGGAAGTCAAAAGGCTAATATCAAAATGATTTCAAACCAGTTAATCCTCTTAGAGTGGTAGAGTGCGGTAGCCTCCATGAGATCTAATACTACATTCTCAAATAATGATGATAACCTATCTCTAATAGGATTATATAAAGGGACACTCCAATGCCCAGGCTAGATCACATCTTCATTCAGCTGGGCCCCGCCCCTCCCATGCCTCCTTCACTACCTTGTCTTCTTGCTTGCACCTGCATGGGAACTCTTCCTCGTTGGGAACCAATGTGACAATACCCGGTCAAAATTACAAATATTCAAGTTGACATCACTTTCTTTATTCCCAAGTTAATTGATGGAGTTCCTTCACATGCCAAAGGAGCTTAATGGCTTAAGTGACCGGGTATTGTCACATTGGTTCCCAACGGGGAAGAGTTCCCACACAGGTGCGGGCAAGAAGACCGGGCAGTGAAGGAGGCGTGGGAGGGGCGGGACCTAGCCAAATGAAGATGTGATCTAGCATGGGGCCGCTCCAACACAAAATGTGTCTCATTTTCAACTACATTATAAGAGCAAAACTAGCACAAATTGAGTCAAGTCATAGATTAGAATAAGGTATGTGGCCCACTTCTTAAAACCACGGAAAACTCTAGCCATTTGATTTGTGTCCTAACTATTTTCATCCAGCTAGCCATTGCCGATGACAGTGTGAGTGACAAGATTGAGTGAATTTGGGTTTAGGGTCAATTTTTGACATACATGTGTTTGTTTCCGTCCATGGCGAGGCTCCGTTCGGGCTCTTAGAAGCTTATGGATGAATGTCGAGATCACGTTAAGATTGTAGCACCGGAGACCCACAACCTAACATTGTTTTTGCGTTGGCGTCTATCACATCAAGTCCACAAACAATGACGTTGTGGTAGATCTAAATTTGTCACATAGACATAGGGAGTAAAACAGATTAAGGGCCGCTTCACACTATTGGCCGAAGGTTGAGAGGCCATCGATTTCCACCAATCAGATTGCAAGAAACCAAGAATTCGGCCTCTCGACCCTTCACACTAGAGGCCAAAGCCCAAAGGCCGTCACTCTCTAAAATGCCTAAATGGCAGTACTTTTTGACCAAGGCGACGGACTCTCGAAGGAAGTTTGGGTCGGACAGGAATGGAAACCCAGACTGTGGTCGAGAGGCCGTCGATTCAAAAATCAAACATTGCTAAGATCTTGGCCGTTAGATTGGAAAGTTTGTATTGGGCAAGGAATAAAGTGCGATGCTCCTTCTTCCTTTGGACTTTGGGCTTGACCTTTGGAGGCTTCACACTATGGCCGGCCAAAGGCTCCAATTCCTATATTTTATTGGTTATTTTCAGCCCATTTCTTTGGCCTCTCGACAAAGTTTGGCCGTTCAATCCCACAGCCTCTCAACTTGGATGGCCATAGTGTGAAGCGGCCTTAAGTCTTTGAGAAATCGTGATTTAAAAAAAATTAAACCATTGCAAACAATTGATAGGACCAATACACTGCCATTAGGCTGACTAAATAATTTAGTATCTCGTGAAAAGTGAATTGAACCGATAGATCTAGTCAACTGCGGAATCAACCTAGGTGATTTATTTTTATTTTTTTGAGACAGAAGGCCGACAAGCCAGCGCCAAAGCACAGAAGGCAGTTAACCACCTAGCAAGTTTTTGTCAAGTAGAGAGGAGATTTCACAGCCAGGAATCGAACCGCCAACCTCTTCCTTAAGATTTGGGTATCTCTCCACCATCATCCAGTAGTTTAGGGTCATCTCGGACCTAGGTGACTTTCCTAGCACTTGAATTACACTGCACCTTACCACATATGGTCACCCAATCATGGTGGGGGTATTAGGATGAACTTCACTAAATATGATATTTAGTGTCATATGGTATTTTATGTCACTATGGTAACTTTTTGGATCACGCTTCTTATGAATAAGTTTACAAATACTGTCATGGATGATGGATGAGTTCATCCATTGACCAAAACCCTACCTTCTCTTGTCAGCAACTTGTGATGAAATGTTGCCATGGATGCTTGAATCTGGATGAAATATCACTTGGTAAGTGACAGTAATTGCAACACTGCAAATCTATAATCCCCTCAAAAATTTACAAGGAATGAGATATAATGTTGGGTGAATATTTAGTGTTGGTGACACTATACCGCGGTTACAATTAGTAATGAGCAAGACAATTAATATTGGTGACACTAAATATCATGTTTATGAGGAACTCTAGAAATATATAACTTTTGTATTTGTATGGTAGGGTCTGTAGACTTTATGGGATATGTATTTATGGGATATTGGATGAAAGTAGGATGAACAAATCTCTAATTTCCTTATCTCATCCATGTATGTATGGAAGAGACATGAGATAAGAACAAGGCCACTTCTTGCTTAGGGTTGCAAGAAGAACAATTGGCACTCCTTTGTGGCACTCCCTTGTGGCTGATGTCTTTGGTAGATCATGGGCAACATTGAAATTGTGAAGGTGTTGATTCCAAGGTGGGTTTTCACTCAATCATTTTCATATCATTGGTAAACCTCTGGTGTGTGCAACAATTTGGATCAAGCATTTAGGGATCACAATTGTTGCAAGTTCTAGGATGAAGCACGGAGATCGGTTTATGTTGTTGTCAAAAAGGAACCAACAATAAAAGGACTTACGATCTTATGGATCATTTGATGGTAGATTCAGAAATAATAATTGCATTAGCTTCTATGACATATATTGTAGACTTAGATGCTTATGAGTTACAAGTGAGGGATGAGAAAGTCTTCAAGGACTTTATTAATGAATGTTGGGGTTTTACATTATATATATAGGGGTTCATTATTATTCAAAAGTATATTTTATACTTCTGTTAATGACTATTTATGAATATAATTTTTTTTCCGTATACATATTGTCACTTGTATTTTTATCATTGAAATTGTATGTGTATTGCTTGATTTTTTAAATAAAAATTGTATATAGGGGGTTTTTAGAGTATGTTGCAAACGCACGTGGTTCTTGGTTTTTAATGAAAGGTGCACCCCCTGGGCATACAAATAACCAATATTTTGTGTGGAGAGATCTAGGTTGGTGTACATGACCTAGATTCAAGTGCATACCATGTAAATTTTATCACTATTGCTGCATATGATTGTTTGTTTACTTCCTCTTCAGGGTAGGTTGTGTTTTATATATATATACACACACTATCCCTTAGACCTAGTAAATGTAACTTCAATACTTGTTGAGGACTTGTACAAACTATTGTGTAGGCCATAAATGTATATTGGTGCATGTAAGGGTTAAAACACTTTTGGATGCAAGTTGACATATGCTTGGGGGGGTGGTTGGGAAAGAAAAAAAGAAATAGAAACATTGTTATATTGTATGCCTCAAATGGTTTTTTATTCCATCCGAATTGACCCTTAATTCAAGGTCCAAGGCCATGATTTAGTCCAGTGGGAACCAATACACATGCTAAACCCCCCCTCCCACCACCACCAAATGACAGGTATGTGTGATCCCATAGATGACCTCTGAAACATGTCAAGTTAGATGGTGCTGAAAATAACACCCTAAATATCATCTTGTGCAATAAATACACATCGATTTTGAAAATATCAACCACCTTAGCACCATCAGACTCCTATATTACTTTTAGCTCATCTATTAATAAAAACTTCAAACCCTTATAACTTTTGCGCACAGAATTCAAATAAACCAGAAAGTGATGCGTTGGAATCCCCTTTCAATTTGCTAACAAGAAGCATCTAAGTGACGGTTTCAGCCACTTCTACCTTGAGGGTTAACCCACCTTGCCCATGGGTAGTTGAATGGGAGACGTCCTAGGATATACTTCCTTTCAAATGATGCAATGGTGCAATGCAACCTATTGGTGGGGAGAAACCGCTATTGTCATTCAACCCCTTTCCTTAGCTAGTTATGATAATTGATGAAGTGCTTTCAAAATCCAAAACCATTCCGACACTTGTATAGGGTCATGAAGAAAGGCCAACCCTTGCATAGACACCTAGAGTGGTACGAGCCCTACATAAGAATACACATATATACATACATACATACATACATACACATACATACAAATGAGTGATCCGTACTTATCGCATGAATTTATAAGCTTGTCCTTCCCACGGTCCACATGGGCAAAACGGGACAAAAAGGTGTAAAAATATCTAGCGCATGGGGGCGGTATGGGCTATTGTTGGCCTGCTCTATTTTGAGCTTCAAGTCAAGCCTTTGCGTTTTGACTTCTCGAATCCAATTACTAACCTCCCGCACCCCACCTCAGCTAACAACTAGGCGTCTAGGTGGCTGCCCCCTTCTCCACCTCAGCTTTACGGTGGCTCCAAACAAACGGCCCTTGTCCTCAACCGGGCCAATTGGAAAAGGAAAGGGCCTTCGTAAGTAGTGGCACGTATGGCCGCCCTCGTGAGTCATGAACGAGAGTTATTAATTGAGGATATTGCAAAATCATTTGGATCGATTCGATTCGTGCGCCTGCTCCAATTGTTTTTTTGCAATGAGAATGAGGTGTAGGTGATATATAGGAGGTCGAGGATGGGCCACCTCATCACAAGTTGGGTCCAATATATTTCGCACACTTCCGATTGGTGTCTTTGGGACTCGGTTTGGTCCAATTTGGTCCAATTATGAGTGGCGTAAGTTAGTGGTTGCGGAAGTATCATAGCAATGTATGATCAATAATGTTCGACTTATTATGGGCATTGTCATTTGACCACATGTAACATGACGATCCGATACCGTGTCCACACTAAGGCCAATCGTTGGTCATGGGCAGCAGTTAGTCATGGGTAGTAGGAGGAGTCCTTCTTGATAGGGAAAGTGCATCTCTTTGGGAAATTTATTGTTACCTAGTAGAGATTTCTTTGCCCCACTCATAGTAATCTCGCTAGATGTAATTAATTATAGTTTCACCAGTGCATACAAGACAATAACTCCTATCAAGATGGGTACTCTCCCACTAGTGTGGACCGGTCACTAATCCTAGTGTTAGTGTGGTATAAGGTAGATGAGCTTATAATAGTGACTTCTAGGAGGGTTGACAAGATCTTTTCTTGTGTGCAGTAAGAAATTCAATACAAAATTGAGTTTGTTAACAAGCATGCATGAATCCAATGCCAAAAGAACGAGACGAAGACAACCAACCTTCACTATGTGACAAAGTTTCAAAAAGCGATCTTCTCAAGTGGTCACACAAGTGTGTCTAAAGTGGTTGGTGTTTAAGGATTTGGGCGAACCAACCCATACACTCGTTCCTTGTTGGATGCCTAATCCCTTGCCTCCAAGGAACCAATGTACGGGTTGGTTCGCCCCAGCCGTGTTTAAGCGGGTGTTCAGCATTGGCATTTTGACTATCACAACCAATGAGATGTTGCATTGACCCTTAGAATAATACTACTAGTGCTTGTTTTAGGAGGGTATGGAACCACTTTGCACCCGAAGTTGATTGTTCGAATAAGGTTGATGTTTGATCAAGACATGTCCCCCTTAGGATGGTAAAATGAACACAAAACCTTGTAAACAACTTCCTTGTTACTCACCATCAAAGCATATGCTCCACTCTAGTGAGACGATATTGTTGGATATGGTTCTACCATGAAATGTTAACCCAACATCCTTGTAAATTTTTTGGGGGGATTATAGGGTTACAGTGTTGCAATTACTGTCACTTACCAAGTGATTTTCCATCCAAATTTCAATCATCCATGACAATAATTCATTACAAGTTGCTGACAAGAGAAGGTAGGGTTTGGGCCTATGGATGATCTCATCCATCATCCACAACAATATTTGCTCACTTATTCATAAGCAGTGTCATCCGAAAAGTTTCCATAGTGACACTAAATACCATAAACATCACATATAGTGTACTTTCTTTAGGTTCACTAGACTAGTAGAAATTGAAGCTTGAGGGGAACTTGTCATAGGTGACCAAAGGCCGATTAACGTACTTATTGAAGTGATCCAAGTTGTGGATGACAAAAAATGCATCGTCCTCGCACTTCAAAAGTGAAAGTTGCTAAGATGAAACATAGCTCTCTAAACTTGTACATGTTCATTGCTATCTTCTAAGGAAAATGATTGCAATACCACATTGCTCTCTAAAAAAATTCATCAAGTGCTTAGCTATCAACTAAAGCATTAACCCCTAAGCGTCTAAGAAGCTCAATTGGGATCTCTCCATTTACAAAAGGTGCGCATGTTTTCATCTCTAGCCAAATGTGTCAAACATGATCCTATGTAAATTAACTCATTTTTTAAGTGAAAATTTCAAATTGGTTGGATATCTCAATGCTAATAAAAATATAAATTAAAATACACAACACGGGTGTCTTTTGATGCAAACACATGGTTGGTATTTCTGGTCATCAATGTCACATGTGCATAACATTAAGTAGCAAGCCCGGATTGACCTTCTCAAAAGAGCATCAAACCGGCGCGTGCCGGTTTGATGCTCTTTCAAGAGCAAAGGTTTGAGTTTTACTTAGGCTATTTTTAATCTATTTGGGTAGTTACTTTCAATGCTTAGAATTAATTATGTCGGTTTCTAGGACAAAACTAATGCCAAGTGGTGGTAAAGGTTCTAATCTAGGCTAAATTATGATCTAAATAAATCTAAATAGCTATAAAGCAACGGGAAAGTTGGTGAGGTCAAAAAGGTAGTTGCACTTTTTGGAAAAGTCTCCCGACACCCGCATTGGAAACCTCTTTGATACCTTTTTGAAGCTTCTATATTTGATTAATTATCCATTCATTCACCCTTGCTTTGCAAGCTTTTCCCTTCTTGTTGAGGTAAATTTGCGGGGACTCAAAGGGTACCCTCCTAGCATTGCTACTTAATGTTATGTGAGTTTATTTTTGTGTATTCTCCTGTTGCAAAATGATGTATTTGATTGAGTTTACGACCCAAAAGTATAAAAGAAATAATGGAATTTAGATTTGTTAAGGCTTATAGAAATTGTGTATGTGGCTATAGATTGAGTCCCATGGTCCTATAAGTGTTAAGCACAAAGTCCTTGACAAAATAAGATATGGAAAATACTCTAGTTTGAATATTCATCAGTACAACCACAATTTTGTGGTGAACTCACCCACAAAGGGGGGGGTTTGCGCACTCTTCATTGGAAACCTAAATGACATGTGTGGGTTACTATAAAACCAAAAAACCCCAATATACGAGAAGTTCATAGAGAAAGAAAACAAATGTATATGTATTGACAGTATGTCACGTGAGGTGACATCGGGGGCTAAATCACGTCAAATTAGAAGTCAATGGACTCCATTAGGAGTCCATGTGTGTTTGGATGAGTAATGGACTCCATTGGAAGTCCTAGATAGTTGTTCATCCACTCCATGGATGAAATCCACCTAGACGGGGGGTTATGTGGAGAGGAAGGCATCTTGACTTGCCATTGTTGTCAAGTCAAGTCTTGTGAGTGTGTTTTGAGAGAGAGAGCTTGTTGTTGCTATCTTGTGGCTATGGTGTAGTAGATCATGAGTAAAGCCTTTGCATTCTTTCTCCATCACTTGCACTCTTGGATTCTCCCTTCGTGGAGTGAGAGATAGCTTGACTCTTGTGTGTGAATTTCAGAGTTTCTTAAGCTTTGTAAGGAGACTTCTTAGTTTCTTGAGCTTGGAGAGAGAAACCCTCATACTTGACAACAATTTCTTCGAATTTTTCAATTTTAGTTTGTATTTTGAGTTCAAACAGCCAAGAACTCATGAGCAACTGAGTAATACATGTGTTGAGAGGCTTAGTTTGCAATTCATTATAGTTTGCAAGACAAATCTTGCAAGGAATCCCCTTATCTCTTTCTTTCTCTCTTCATCTTCTTGAGAGAACAAAACCAACAAGAAGAATTTATTATTATTATTATTATTATAATAGTTAGTTGTTGGCAACTTGCAAACTTTTGTTTGCAAGCTTAGGAGGTTGGAGGCCAAAATCCAACACTTATTTCTTGCAATTTGCAAGAAGAATTTTTTTTATTTTTCCAATTTTTTTTTCAAATTTTGGGAGAGAGCTTCAAGAGCTCCCTCCCGGAGCCCCTGGAATCCATGCCGGGCGGGGCGCAGGCGGCCAGCTCAAGGCAGCGAGGGGGGGCCAACCCCCCCAGGTAAGTTTTTTATTTTTTATTTTTTATTTTTTATTTTTTTATTTTTATTTTTATTTTTTATTTTTTTGGTTTTGACTTTTAACTTTTTAAAATTTTTTTTTTTTTTACTTTTTTGACTTTGCCTTTTCATTTTTCATTTTTACCTTTTACCTTTTTTTACTTTTACATTTTAGCTTTTGAGTTTTCAATTTAACTGTTACATTTGACTTTTTACATTTTGATTTTGACTTTTGATTTTACCTTTTCACTTGCTACGTTTTACTTTTCACCTTTTTACTTTAATTTTTAGGTTTTTGTTTTTACATTTTTACTTTCACCTTTCAAACTTGGCATTTAATTTCACAAACTTTGAGGTTCAAATTTGGGGGCATACTAGCTCCGATTGGAGTGAAATTTGAGCCTATCTTGTGTGAAATTTGCCAAGGAATCCAATGGTGTAATTGGATTGTTGATTGGAATTCAAAATCATTGCTGAAATTATTAATTTCAACGCTGATTTTTGTTTTTGGGAGCAAATTAACTCCGAACGGAGTGAAATTTGAGCCTAATTTGTGCGAAATCTTCCTAGGAGTCCATTGGTGCAATTAGTTTGTTGATTGGAGTCCATAATCACCTTGGAAATGAGCATTTTCAACGCTGATTTTTGATTTTAATTACCAATCTCAAACCTTTGCACAATTTTGGAATTCTGGGGGCATAAATAAACACTTGGCATTTGGCAAGGGATTGCCATTTAGATAGCCCGCAACAGGTGCAGGTTGCCCATTACCTTGTAGATAGTTACAGGTACTCAAGTAATTATTTTATGGTGCAAACTAGGAGCCGATATTATCGATCTACATCACCGGATTACTTGGAGGACGTGCATACCACAAATCTTGAGCCAGAGGTAGATACCAACGAGGCTTTTGAGCCTATTTCGGCGTTGGACACTACTAGTAGGCTTCGGATTTGGAGTGTGGGCACGTTCGACGAAATGGAGGACGATCACCACGGTTCAGTGCGTGATTGGTTCTCAGGTCGAGCTGGGGGCATTTCCTTGCCCGATTGGAAACTCCGGTTTCGTACCTGGATTAAGGAGAAGCGTCAAAGGTCTTCCAATTTTAATGATTGGTATGCCTTTGAACTTCTGCCTCAGCATTTGGAGTATGAGGCACTCCAAACTTATGAACGTTGGACAGAAGGTCATCAGCGACAACTTCGGGAGGTGGAGCAGTATTGGGAGGCGCGGGTTGAGCTTATTTCAGCTCTTAAAGATGGGGCGGTTGCCACCTTGGCTCCACCCACCTTAAAGGAGGAGGAACCACTGGAGGAGTCTAAGGACAAAGAATTGGCACTTGGGCCAATAGTGGCTAGCAGTAGCACGGCTACCCTTTCACGGATGGCACGTGCTACACAGGCAGCATTGACGGCTGTTGGTCCACCACCTCCATTTAATCCCCTTGCTGAATTTGTCGCACATTTGGAGGTGGAGTATGGTGGGTTTAGGCGAGACCAGATGCAGCGCATCCATAATTTTCGCCGGGAGAAGGATGACACTCCACGGACCACGTACACGCGACTCGCGCGATTTGCTGTTGAGTCGGGAGGTGTTTTCGATGAGAGCCAGCTTGTCAAAATCTTCTTGTCTAAGATTGATAAGCGGCTACTTGAGTTGGCATCACCTCGGATTATTCTGGACTACGAAGGCAGAGCTACGCTTGCACAAACGTTTGCCGTGGTTGAGAGATGTGATCGGGCCCTCTGTCAACACGATGCCACGGATATGGTATCTTGGATGACAGAGACTAGCAAATCAAAAAAATTGTCACAGCTACTAGTAGTTTAGCTGAGACTCAACATGTTAAGGAGCAAAGGATTTTGTATCGTTGGGGTTGTGGAGAAGCTGGTCATTCGAAGAATGATGCTAATTGTCCCAAGAAGAAGAAAAACCAGCCTTTGGGAAAAATAAAACAAAAAGATAGAACCGGCAAAGGCGGGGGAAAATTCTAAGAAGAGGCAATTGAAATGTAACCATTGTGGCGGCACCAACCACGATGTGGATCATTGTTTCCAACTTCATCCTGAGAGGTGGCCTGCCAGTTATGTGACTGGCAAATCTTCACGGGAGCAGACTCTTGAGGCTAAGGTTGCAGAGCTTGAGCAAAAGCTCAAATCTTCTGCATCTTTTGCTCAAATTTCTGAGCCGCATGCAGGTGTTGGTAATTCGGGTTCTGACATGTATATGTTCGAAGCATCTGGAGAGGTGGTAGCTGCAGCTTCTACCCGCGCACAGACATTGGCAAATTCAGTGGCTTCTACAAGTGCTGGTAGCAACGAGGCTTCACGTCCTCGCCATATCGGTCCAGCAGACCAGGTTGGTCAAGCACGGCTACCTCTATCATTTGGATTGGTAGACACTACTACTGCTGTTGGGGCTAAAAATTCTTTACCTTTGAGAGATGGAGATTCCATTTCAAAGGACGTTATGCAGGTATTGGCACATAAAATTCTTCATATGCCAATTTTCTCGGGTTCGGAGTTGATGGTTCCGGATTTCAAACCTGCTGGAGTTTTTCATTTAGCTGGGAGAATGTTAGAAGGCAAGGCGGATTTGCCATCCCTTCAAGTATCCCAAGCTATTGTTGACGTGCCTGTGGCTGAGGAGGTGGAGGACTTAGCCAATTTACGAGCGAACCTTGCAGATGCGGCAATCATTGCTTTTGGTAAGCACATTGATATTCCTCCTCCAATAATTCCATCAATGGACACGTCTTTTTCACATTGTGCAGCAGGAGCAGCCTATCTTGCAGATGTTTCTGCAAGATCTGCTCGAGAGCGGCATAATTTACAACCTGGAGTCGTACGTCTGGTGAACGACAAAGCTTTGTTTGTCGTGTCACGCACGGATAATCCCGCTATTCGTGTTACACCACTGAGAGTTATGATGGATTCTGGTGCTCAACCGGTTATGATTGGCAAAGGACTTGCTGACAGTCTGGGGTTGATGCCAACAAATTTAGATCCTTGTCCATTCACAATTGTGACTTCAGTGAGGGGTACTGAACGTGCAACAGGTTACACCAAGGCACCTCTCCGTTTGATTTTTAACGTGGGGGCAGGACCTACCTACACTCATTTAACAATGAAGTGTGTTGTTACCAATGCAACCAACTATGATATACTAGTTGGTCAGCAAGCTCTTTATCCACTTGGCTTTGGTTTGGATAATTGGACCGAGGAGGCGTGGATTAGACCGGGATGGTCTACTGGTGATGGCAGGAAGGTATTTATTCCTGTAGCATTTGCAACTACTTCTATGACTATGGTTGCGGAAGCAATATTTGGTTGTAGTGGTTTAGTTTCAGACTTGTCTTGTTCACCAATTTTGTTGGAGGAAACATTGGCCTACACTTGTAATGTAGCAGAGCAACAAATTTTGCCATGTATCGAAATTCCTGCTCGACATTTCAAGGATCCATCTCCACCATGGCGTACTCCTAAGGAGTTATCTGACCATTGTCGACACATTGTAGCGGCTTTGGAGCTTGGAGAGGCACCTCCAATATCATCCTCATTTTCTTTTGCCCAACCCATTCGTTGGCAACCGTCACCTGAAGGTATCATCCTTGTAGAGATCTTTGGGGGCATTGGCACAGGTTTGGCTGCAATATTGGAGGCTGGGATTACAGTTAGGCGGTATATTCATGTGGATAATGGATATGCAGCCAACAGAGCCGTTCAACACCACATCCAACAATTGTTGTTGAGGTATCCCACACAATTGTCAGCCTCTGCTATTCATGGATGTTGTGGTCAACTCCCTCAAGACGTCATTATGATTAGTGATGAGGATTTGAGAAGGTTGGGCCATGTGGATTTGATTATTGCAGGATGGCCGTGTCAAGGCCATTCGCGTGCAGGAACTGGCCAAGGTTTGGATGACCCTAGGTCTGGTTTGTTTGCGGATTTGATGCGATTGATACAATGGTGGTTTGCCCACCAATCAACTCCGTCAGGGTACATTTTAGAAAATGTGCCATTATTGGGTGATACACGGCACAAAGTGGTGAAGGATGGTGAGTATATTAACCAACTTCTGGGTACTCCAACATTTCTGGATGCTGCATCCTTGGGATCCTTTGCTCACCGGCCTCGTTGGTTTTGGACCAATTTGGTATCATCTCAGGTGCTTTCAGCGGCAGTCGCTCGAATTCCTCGGCTTATGAATCGCAAGGTGGATGACATTTTAGATGATCATCGTGTTTCCTTGGCTGTTACCAATGATGACATCTTGCCACTTGCAGTAATTAACAAGGTGGGAATTCCGCGAGGTGCACTACCGACTTTTGTGACATATCCACGGTCTTTTGCATTTCGATCTCGTGGACCAGGCATGGTTTGGGATTAAAAATCCCAAACTTACGATGAGCCTACGGCAGTTGAACGGGAACGAGCCATGGGTTTTGCTACAGGTACCACAACTGCTCACGGGCTTCAAGAAGGTCAGAGACGTTTCCTATTGGGACAAGCTATGGATCTCAATAGCATGGTGTGGATTATTGGAATTTGTCTTGCTGCTCAACAATATTTTCATGACCAATTGGTTACTCTGAGGGCAGAGGACAATGGTCAGGGGGCAATGGAGCTGCAATCCAAATTTCACATGGAGGTCAATGATGCTGAGGTATTATTTTCTTTGAAGCAGCATGCTGCAGAAGAGCTTCGAGCTCAACGTGTTTTTGCTGCTTTGGCCCAAGATTTTGGTATGTCTGATTGTAGTGGAGAGGATGCGCATTTGATTTCAAGTGCAGATGATGGGGGCAAAGGTGTTGCCCTCTCCACGGACTAGCAATTACAGGCTGTGCTGGCACCAACTGGCAATCCTTCTATGAAGAAGGAAACCACGGAGTTTGACGATTGGCCAATTGAAGTGGGGCCAAAACTTACTGGTGCCGAAGCACGAAAGGTACGGGCATTTATTCGCTCTTACCGTAATTATTTTGCCTTTAGTCTTCATGATCTTGAAGGATATAAAGGTAAACCTGTTCGTATTCAACTCGAGGACGACCATCCTATTTTCAGACGGCCGTACATACTTAGTACATCTGAAAGGTTGGGTGTTCAAACTCGATGTCAAGAATTATTGGCAGCGGAATTGATTGAACTCTCCAATGGAGAGTATGCTTGTGCCACGGTTATGCCTTCAAAGAAAGATATCTTTGGCAACTGGACGGAAAAACGGATGTGTGGTGATTATCGTCCAGTCAACCGCAAGACCAAGTCGGATCGATACCCAATGCCGATGCCAGAGGAGTTGTTTGATGCATTGGGATTTGCTAGAATTTTCAGCACTCTGGATTTGAGGTCTGGTTATCATCAATTACCTTTGTTGTTGGGTGATCGGGTGAAGACCGCATTTTGGGGAATTGATAAAGATGGCAAGGATCAACTTTATCATTGGAAATTTTTGCCATTTGGTCTCAAGAATGCACCAGCTGAATATCAGCGGGTGATGGACCAATTATTGGCTGGTTTACCGTTTGCTAGATGTTACATTGATGATGTTATCATCTTTAGTAATAGTCCACAGGATCATGTGAGACATTTGCAAGCTTTATTCGAACGGCTACAACGGTGGGGACTCCGTTTACATCATGGAAAATATAAGTTTTTCTATGATCAACTGCCTTATTTGGGCCACATGATTGTTCCTGGCGGTCTTGGTGTGCAACAGGCAAAGGTGGATGCTTTGCACAAAATTCCCGCACCTAGTGATGTACCACGACTTCGGACATTTCTAGGATTGGCAAATTATTATAGAAGGTTTGTCAAAAACTTTAGTTTGATTGCCAAACCTCTCACCATTCTCACGGGAAAAGACCAACCATGGATTTGGAGTCGGGAACAACAACAGGCATCTGATACATTGAAGCAGAGGCTCGGTTCAGCGCCAGTGCTTCGACGCCCGGATGTGTCTAGAGCTTTTCAATTGCACACGGATTGGAGTGCAGTGGGATTGGGAGCGGTATTGACACAGAAAGATGAAGAGGGAAAGGAATATGTGGTGGCTTATGCATCTCGAAGCAATAATAGTGCTGAATCTAATTATTCTTCTTATGAAGGCGAGGCCTTGGCGGCTGTTTGGGCCATTGCACATTTCCGACCTTATTTATATGGGCAAAAATTTACTTTGGTGACCGATCATCAGCCTTTAAAATGGCTTATGGAATCAGATAAACTCACCGGGAAACTTGCTAGGTGGGCATTGTTACTTCAAGAATATGACTTTGAAGTTGTCCACCGAGCAGGAATTGCCAACTTGGATGCAGACGGATTGTCTCGCAATCCAAGTTCTTCAGATGAGGATTTAACTGGAGCCAGGTGGCATGGAGATTGTGATCGTGAGGCGGTGCCGGGTTGGCATGCTGCCACATATCTCACAATTATGTCAGGATTGGCTGCTGAGATCCTTGTGGAACACCAAGATGAGGAGATCGATAAATCTCTCATTGTTAGTGATATGTGGGAAGACCATGCGGTCTTGCACAAACTTCAACAAGGGACATATCCCCTTGGACTATCCGCTATGGAGCGAGATAGAGTTAGTCACCGAATAACAAGGTTTCGTTGGACAAACGGCTCGTTATTTCGTGTGTGGCCGGACGGAACGAGGCGCATCGTTCCAAGGCCAGATCAAAGAGCTTCTTTAGTACGGCAAGTGCACGAGGAGCTTGGACATTTTGGAGCACGAAGGACACACTCTATGTTACGCAACCAATATTGGTGGACTGGTATGTATCAACAGGTTGCCACTTATGTTTCCCGGTGTGAAGTATGTGACCGAGTCAGGTCAAGTTTTAATACTTTATCACCTCAACTTCAGCCTTTACCTATTATGGGCTTGGGATATCGTTGGTCTTTGGATTTTGCCGGACCGCTTACTGTCACTCCACGTGGGGCAAAGTATGTACTTGTGATGGTGGAGCATTTTAGTAAGTGGATTGAACTTGTGGCTCTTCTCCAAAATTCCTCAGAATTGGCAGCTAGGCATTTCTTGATCGAGTTTTGGCACGGTTTGGAGCACCTGCAGAGGTGTTGACGGATCAAGGGAGAGAATTTCTTGGATCTTTCGAGGCTTTGTGTACCAAGGCTTTGATTGATCATCGAACAACCTCCAGAGATCACCCTGAGGCAGATGGCTTAGTTGAACGAGTTGTTCAGACTATCAAGCGCGGTTTGCGGAAGTATGGGTTGCTTCATGACAACCATCGCGATTGGGACTTGATGTTACCATGGATAGCAATGGGTTACCGTTTCAGCAGATGTTTGGGCTCAATGTCTTCATGATCGAGCAGTGTTCTTTCAGAAGGCCATGCCTATGGCCATGGAGAACTTAAATATAGCTCAACATCGTGATACATTACGGTATGCTCGGATCCGCAGTGGTGCTTATCGACCTCAGGTTCGTAGATTTTCCAAGGGGGATTATGTTTACTTGCAACGAGAGGCGCCTACGACATTGGATGTCAAGGCTGGGCGCACAATTTTGCGGGTAAAAGATGTTTTACCAAGTGGTATATTATTGCTTGAAGGCAAGGATGGACGGGAATGTCGTGAGCATTCAAAGAATTGTGCTCCATGTCACCTTCCCATCGACGGCTCTGTGCATCCCGAGTTGGCGGTTGTACCACAGGGTCTGCCTTGTTATGTGTGTGGAGAGAAGAAAGGAGTTGCAACAATGTTATTGTGCGACCAATGTCAACGTGGATGGCACATGGCATGTTTGACACCTCCCCTTTTTACTCTTCCTTCTGGCAATTGGATTTGTCCTCGTTGTCGGAAATCCTCCCATTCCATGGCCGTTAATGGTCATGATTGAGGACTTTGTGGATGTTTGCCACATGTCTTAGTGGTGTAGTTGTTATCTAGTTGGTCGGTAGTTTTATGGAATTGAAAATCACATTGGGAGAGTTATCAAAGAATTCAACATAAATTGTTGAAGGCGATTAAGGATGGGGCTCACATTGCACCCAGCCTACAGTTCTTGGGTTACTTCCTCAACCATGAGTTTAATTCCTTAGATTACCACTACACCAACATGGATATGTACAGATGTAACAACAACTTCATCATGTTCAACACCTCTACCGATGAGTGTGTTTGTTCCTAGCTGATTGGAAAGGCTCCTTATCTGTTAAGGGGGGGCACTTGAAGAGGTGGTTGTTTAGCATATTAGTTTGCTATGTTTATTTTGCTAATTGATGTTGATGACGACACTCGATCTGTTGTGTTTAACAATCTTAGTTTATACGACAGCTGTCACGTGAGGTGACATCAGGGGCTAAATCACGTCAAATTAGAAGTCAATGGACTCCATTAGGAGTCCATGTGTGTTTGGATGAGTAATGGACTCCATTGGAAGTCCTAGATAGTTGTTCATCCACTCCATGGATGAAATCCACCTAGACGGGGGGTTATGTGGAGAGGAAGGCATCTTGACTTGCCATTGCTGTCAAGTCAAGTCTTGTGAGTGTGTTTTGAGAGAGAGAGCTTGTTGTTGCTATCTTGTGGCTATGGTGTAGTAGATCATGAGTAAAACCTTTGCATTCTTTCTCCATCACTTGCACTCTTGGATTCTCCCTTCGTGGAGTGAGAGATAGCTTGACTCTTGTGTGTGAATTTCAGAGTTTCTTAAGCTTTGTAAGGAGACTTCTTAGTTTCTTGAGCTTGGAGAGAGAAACCCTCATCTTGAAGAGGTGGTTGTTTAGCATATTAGTTTGCTATGTTTATTTCGCTAATTGATGTTGATGACGACACTCGATCTGTTGTGTTTAACCATTTTAGTTTATACGACAAGTAGGCTAGAAAATGGACTCATGATTGCCTCCACTACATATAAAATGTTTATATCATGATTTACTAAGGCTTTTATTACATAAAAATCACTTTCTCTTTCCAATGAGAAAGGCATTGAATTTTTTTTTCATCCATAGCATGTAACTCAACGATTGCATCAAACAGACAAAGACAAACTCACAATAACTTAGCCACAATCCAAAGAGGAAAACTCAAGGGAGCCTATGAGCGCTCCAATAGCCTCCATTTTGTGAAAACCTAGAACCCAAATGCAAACCCTAACAAGAATGGATAGGGTAGTCATTGAAGACTATTACCATATGACGACAGTGGATGAAAACATAAATTGGATGAAATTAACACATCTACTATCAAATTTTTCTCTAAATCTTAGGGCTCCCTTTTGTACATCTATCTTTACTTCAGAGTCTTAATAACCTTTTTAAATGTACACACTGGAGAAAAAGAATGCCTTTTCCTTATGTATACTATATGCATTAATGCCTCAAATAATACGCCTCTTTGCACTCATGTTGGTCCGTATGTGGTATGAAGAGTCCAAACCCCCCCCCCAAAGCATTGAAAGAAGAGGAGGAACGTGTAAAGAGTAAGGCTTATTAACATGGAGTATTATAATTGGTCAAGAGAGGGTTATAAGTATGTTAAAAATGTAGTTTATTGGTTCCATTTTAAGTCATGGACATAGAAACCGTGTGTTCATACTTTACATAGCTAGAAGGATGTGAGAGGAGATTTTTGAATATGAACACATCTCTCATTCATCCAAAAAAACACATTTACAATAGTATAGAGATTGGAGGTTACATTTTAAGCCACTTTGAAACTCGAATCGGTGTCAAAGACCCCAAATTAGTTTAGCAAGACATATTTAAGACGAATGACACCAAAGGTGGGGGTGGAAGAGGGGAGGGTGGGAAATTTATCATGAACGGGTTTCAACAAACTAACCCAAAATTTCCAATGCTAATTCTATGATCGTGTACATCATTTTTGTGTTCTAAATTGTATTATACGAATGATCTAGGTCTGAGATGACCCTAAACTACCGGGTGATAGTGGAGAGGTACCCATTTCCAAATGAAATGGTTGGCGGTTCGATTCCCGCTATGAAATCTTCTCTCTAATTGATGGAAAAAAAACTAGCAAGGTAGGTAGGAAGCCAAGAGCCCACCCACCGCAAGGTAGGCTATAAACCCCACCCTGCACCAAGAGGATTCTTGAGCAGGGTAGGACCAACAAGCTCAAATTAACGTCGGATTGCCCGAAGTTGGTTATTTATTTGTTTATTTATTTATTTACTTACGAATGAACTACATGATAAATACCATGTCATATTCTTAACGAACTTTGGTTTTTGACTCACGATTGGACCCAAGCTTTCTAGGGCGGATTCTCAAACTCTAGGGAATGCTTTCTTTAGATACGACCAACGGCATTTCTTGGGAAAACAATGTCCCAGAACATCACTTCCAATTTGTCGTACATTGCACTTCGACCCAAATGTAACTCCTTGGTTCCAAGTTTTAGCTCTCGAACCAATACAATCGCTTGATTTTATAATTTCTTTGGTCGTGCCCTAATATAATACTTGAAAATATTGAAATGCATGCCCAACATGCTCCGTCTACAATAAACTAGGATGTAAGTATATTTGGATCTATGCACGAATGTTGGACAATTCCAACTGCCAGTATGATATATAAGGTAGATATACATAAACCATGAAAATAAGGTGATTCGCATTGAAGATATGGTCTTAAAATCATGAGATAATTTTCCAAGATAGAAGAGAAGGATTCATGAAGAATGCAAGTTGTTTCATGTTTTGATTCCCTGTAAAAAAAATTCTACAATTTGTCAAAGTGGAAAGTTTGTCAAACCCACTACTCGTTCACTAGATTCTCCCTAAACCGAACACGGTAATGCTCATTTCCACATAGAACATCACCTAAACTGGTTAACTCATGAGTACATTAAACTGTGATTGATGGTGGTCAAACATGATTAAATTTGGCTAAACTGACTGTACATGCATATCAAGCTGCCAACCTCGCAATTATCGGTTTCAGAAATGGCACTTAACTATTATGACGGAAGTCTACTACACGGGTAGAGGGTAGTTCATGGTTTATGGTATTTCTACCTTACACTGGATTGCAACATTACACAAATATGGTGGTTGGCAAACATGAAATACAAATAATATTCGAAGTTGTGGTTGTTGTGTTGTTGCTTTTGTTGTTGTCATTTGACGTCTTTGTCCCCACAAGTGCACATCCCCTATTATTTTTGGACAAGCGGTTTGTCCAAATATACTTAAATGTCAGTTAATGCTTCATAAATTTGAGATTGTTGGTGCAACGATTTATCCTTTTAGGGTTGGTGACCACTTGGAGTTACATGTTGCTATAACTTCCAATTGAAAATACTATCTTTTATCTATATAACATAAAGATCTACACTAAACATTTGAGTTAGTCCGGCACTAAAGTTGGTGTGTTATGTTAATTATAGTGGTCTTTGTGACTTGCCATGTACCACCAAGTGTCGTGTGACACCTTCTCTAGTTGCCACCTAGGGATGGGCACTGGCGAAAATGTAGAAAACCACGTGCGAGAAAATGTAGGGTGGATTTTATTCAAGACACATAATTTTTACATTTTTTTAGATATATGATAGCGTTCTCTAAATGTGAATTTGGGAATTATATATTGTGTACATTGTGGTTTAAGTTGTGGTATTTTTTTATTTAGATGTAAAGTAGCATAAATAAAATTAAGTTTAGATTTTTTATTTATAGGTTCAACATAAATATCTGCCATTAGTGGCATTCGATGAGAAATAGGCAACATGTATGTGAATATGTGGATGAATTTGTTGAAAAAGTCGCCTTTGGATGAAAAATATTGTCATCTGGCGATGGAAGGGTTGGCTGGCTTATTTAGGGTCTCCTGGGGGGTTCAAGAACCATACGCAATATGCTAAAGTTTATAGTATGATGGTCGTATGTGTGTAATGTGCATAGTAATATCTGTGCAGTGTAATGTATGCATAATGTACTGTATGCGTAATGTATGTGCAGATTGTTGACACGAAATTTGTACTACTTATAAATAAGATAGGGTGATTATAATTATGTGACTCTAAAATTTATATATAATGATAAGGTGTTAGAAAATACCATCCAGTAGAAATTCAACTACTTATAGGGTGGAAATATTCAACAAAGGAAGGTAAATACCCCCCCCCCCAAATAAGTAGGGGGTTCTCACACACGTATATATACATAAATCAAGTGTAGGTGCACCCCTTGTGGTTGCCACCCAATGATTCAAAGACAATTAATGTGGGTCTATGATAAATAATGTGGGACATGGGCACACTAAATTAGGTGTTTTGTGTAGTATGGAGGGACTTATCACATATGAACATACCTCTCATCCATCTAGGATAATAAAACCTAATCCCCTATAAGTTTGTGGCCAATTCATAGCACATGACTTGAACAACATAGATTTGAAGCTATCCCAGTGGCAAGCAAACTTTGTAAAATCACCTTTAGGATGTATACTATTTTAGGATATGTAGCCCAATATGTACACCAATGAATAGGAAATAATGAAACAACTTGGTAAAAAAGGTGATGTCAACAAGGTGCTACGCATGTAAGGCTATGCTCATTGGATGAATGGATTGGGTGAAAGTTGTTGTGTTGTAGTACATTAAGGAGAGAGAAAAAGTGTGATGTCTCCTCAACTATAGCTTTCCCCATGCCTTATCTTAAGAGTGGGAGTTAACTTGGGTTTTAGATAGCTTGATCTGATTTCTCACATGACTTTCTAGTCATCTAAGGTTAACTTAGTTTCATCCACGTTAATTATCTACAATTTTTATGGTAATGTATTGTGGGCCACACTATATTCGAGGAAACCGACTTTAAAAACATCAAGGATAAAATTGTGGTTGCACACTATATTCCAACCCATAGCATATAACATTGGAGGCCTATGTTGTAGGTCATACTATTTTCAATAGGATGGAGAATAGTGTGCATTTCAGAGACTTCCAACAAAGTGAGATCCAATCATACCCATCCTACATAGATGGTCTCAAATCTAAAAATAGAATACTTAAATTTTCAAATTTTGATTTCAGCCAAATTGAAAATATTCACTTTCCCAAAATCTTCTTTGTGAGATGTTAGTGTCTAAAAATAAAATTCCTATGAATTTCAGGCATGTGGAGAGATTGATGCAAAAACAATTGCCTCAAGTATGATGTTCCACATTATTTTGATGTCATGATGGTGTATATTGTAGACCACACTATAGTGCATCAAAGGGCGAGTCACACTATAAGTATTCCTTCAATATGTACCATAAACAATGTCGTTTCCACATTCCTCCCCTTACATTCATTCAAGGACAAACTAACTGGGGAGAAAAAAGAAGCAAACCAAGAGCTCTACTGTAGGGCAAAGCCAATAAAAAGACGTAGTAGTGTGTAACTCTATGTGATAACTTATACTTTTAAGACAACCTATATGTGTACACTGATACATGTGCAATTAGGTTGCCCCACGCTAACATATTGACATTCCACACTATTTTGAATATTTACTATCACATAATAACAAAATGTAGTAAATATTATTTCTACCATGGTAGCTGATACATAATGAATAGAAAAAGTTGTAAGTTTTTGTAGTTTGATTATGACCCAACATAATTTCCATGTGTAAAGAAGCAACCTATTCGCAAAAGGACACCTAATTGCACATATCAGTGTAGCTTGGAGTGGAAGACACACAGGGCTTGCAAATGGAGAGAGGGAAATTCTTTTACATACGAGCGTACGTCTCATCCACTCAACAACATAAAAACTTGGCCCCCTATAGGTTGGTTGTCGATTCATCTCAAAGGACTTCGATTGAACCGATTCAAGGTCTTTAAAGGTGATTCCGGTGTCAAATCAACTTAAAAAAGCAACCTCCGGGCCGCATACTAAGGTAGAGATACCATAAACCGTGAAAATAAGGTGATTCGCATTGAAGATATGGTCTTACAATCATGAGATAATTTTCCAAGATAGAAGAGAAGGATTCATGAAGAATGAAAGTTGTTTCATGTTTTTATTCCCTGTAAAAAAAATTCTACAATTTTTCAAAGTGGAAAGTTTGTCAAACCCCCTACTTGTTGACTAGATTCTCCCTAAACCGAACACGGTAATGCTCATTTCCACATAGAACATCACCTAAACTCTATGCAAGACATAACTACACAATATGATGGTACTGTAAGAGATGGTAAAGACATCATACAATTCTGTTACGGAAGAGATAATTCGGATAATAGTAAAATATAGAGTACACAAATGGATACGATGCTTGTAATAATAAAATATAAAAATATATATTTCTATACTAATTTTTTTTTAATCATAGTATGGCAACAACTATTTTTCTTTTAAGAGCTTTGTTAAGTGCTAGACATGCCTTGGGTATCATATCTAAGGTAGAGGGTGCTAAATCCAACACCCCATCCAAAACCAACACCTATAAACGCCTCCCAATTGCCAACACTCTACAACCTTGAACCGTTACCCGGCGGTGTAGGAGTGTATGGGCCCACCGAGTGACGGTTTTAGGTGCCATTAGTGGTGCCACCTCTGTTAAAGGAGGTTAGTAGACAGTAATTTTTAGCAATATCAGGTTGAAGTGGCTTTTAAGTTACTTTTGGTAGTAGTATCAGAAATAGCAATTAGGGATAAGATTGTGCCGTAGTTGCAGATAAAGAGTAGAAGAGTAGTGGATAGGGTAGTCCCAGTGAGTGGTTAGTATGGATTTAAAGAGATGAGGAGAAAGTACTTAAGGAGAGAGTTGTCTCTCTCTCTCTCATTCTTAAGGAATGTGTACTAGGATTCATATATATAGAGTATTGGATTGCTTGAGTAAGATACTGTTGAATCTGATGTAAGGAACTTGTGGTTTTCTTATAGTGGTAGTTGCCTTACCTCTGGTAATTGTTTGTTGTATGAAAGAGAAGTTGGCAATGGACTACTTATGTTGGCAAAAGAGTCGTGTACAAGTAGCTAACGCATGGATGGGGGTATCTTCAGAAAAGTCTTGTGGAACAGTAGTACCAGATGTATACACTGAATGAAGGGAATGGTATTCTCTTAGCCGAGTTTTCATACTACAACATTGAGTCCTGGTAGAAGAATGGATTGTACACTGACTATGAGAGTGGTAGTATAAAAGAGAAACAGTTCAGGAGTGCTAATAAGGAGTTCGGTAGGATGTATAATCCATCCTAGTAATAGAGCAAGTAATACTCTAACAGTAATACGGGTATAAAAACCGGTTAAACCCATATGTGAAGTGGGGTAAAGGGGAAAACTCGTGGTAGGATGTTAGAACTCATGTAACCACGTTATTGGAGGTAGTACGGCTAAACCGGTAGATCTCAGGAAACCCGGTTAGGAACCCGGTAGTGAAACCGGTAGATTCCCAGGGAACCTGGTTACGAATCCGGTAGAGAAACCGGTAGATCCCCAAGGAACCTGGTTACGAATCCGGTAGAGAAACCGGTAGATCCCTAGGAAACCCGGTTGAGAACCAAGTAGGAAACTTGGTAGATCTCCCGAGAATTCGGTAGGAGAACCCGGTAGGGGTACTGGTCGACTCGACTGGCATAAGGGGTGTACCAACCGTAAGACCAGTAGAAGAATGGTATACCCCAAAGAGAGGCAGGGAGAGAAAGAAGGATGTATGGAGTGAGACTTCCAACAAAAGCGGTAGCGGGCAGGACCTTAGGATGCCGGTAAGGAAAACTGGACTAAGTCTGTTCGCGTACCGGTAAGGTACTACCGGAAGTAGGGTGGTACCGATGGAAAGGAGAGAGGAAATCCTTTAACATTTGGCGACCATGCAGTGGTTTGACAATGGACCACGGACTGGGTTCCGGTAATCTTTCCTCGTCATGACACAGGGCGATCTGTTCTCCCTTACAAAGATCCTTCTGGACCGACACCAACCTGCAGCTCTTATATCATTCATCCCCATTATCGCCATCGTAGATAACGGTTGCCGCTGGGTATTGGCAAATACCTCTTATACCGGCTGGGTTCGGTACTCTGTGAGTAAAACCTTCATAGAAGGAAAACTTTGCAGTTAACAACTGGCACTCCACGGCTACGATCAGCGATCAAATGGCGGTGATGACAAGGGGGCTACGGCAGCGTTTGGCTACGGTCTTGGAAACTGATCTCGTATCTGAGACAGAACAAACTCATCCGCACGCGGGACAACCGGACAAAGAAACATATTGGCATCACGTTGACGGACCAACTCCCTCAACAGACGACGATCGGAATTCTACACACCCATGGAAGGAATGGAACTTCAACGCACCTATCCCAGCGGCAACAACAACGGACTCTCCTCTTCTGTACATGCTTGACAAATCAAGCCACATGGAGGAAAGACGCATCAGGAAGGAGAAGAACATAAATGACATCCACGATAACGACGAGGTCAACATCGTCAATTCTCTTGGAGGCAGCATCGGTCAGGGTCGACCAGTCGATTCCGCTCACCCCGACAAAGTGATGCATGCTACAACACCCTTCATCACAATTTCATCAACATACAACCATACCAGCACTCCCGAGGTCAGTATGAGTTTTAGTAGTGAAGAGGATGATAATCAGATAGCTTCACAGCATTCCGGTCAACAACCTATACACCCTACACGGCATCCTCCACCACCCTGGTTTACTATGGAAGACATGTCTACTCAGGAACCCTCTCGTGGCGTTTCTTCCAGAGTTCAACAACTTCGGCAACTTCACGAATTCCAAACGATGGCGCCGCCTACGGCGACCATTCCTACAGAGCAACGCCATGTAAGATTTTCTACTCTTCCAAATCTATGGGACGATGAATTTGGTTCTCACCATGCCCCCCCATATTGCACATACTGCAATCTTCCGGGTCATAGAGATACTGAGTGTTATTTTGTCAGATCCCTCCTAAATGATCATCATCTAGGTACCAAGTCGTTTCCTCACAACGACTCTTCAAAAATCCCTACTACAATTGTTCCAACTACCTCCATTATTCCAAACACACCGATCATTCATTTCTCTAATCCTTATTATACACCCCCTGTGATCCCATACAGTTCCCCACATTCTCTCCCAGGTGGTAGATACGGTTTTCAAGGGGGGATGGATAGGTCGTCATACTATCCGAATGAGAGGTATATGGGAACCATAGCTTCTCACCAAAGGGGAGAATACAATGTCCAAGGGGACAATCCAGAAGTAACACGAAAAATGGAAAAAGGGACGAACACGTATGGTAAGGACACAATGCCATCACAATCACATGGATATGAATCGATGGGCGTAGAAGGAGTGAAACATTATCCAAACAGGGGACAAAACGAGGATCAGCGAAGTTTTCCAGGATTGGAGAGGAACATGGAACAACAATATACAAGAAACAAAACGGTAGCAGACACAGGAGGCGGTAGAAGAGGACCACCTATCGAACCACCAGGAAAAGGACCACCAGAAGGAGGATCGGATGATGATCAAAAGGATATGGGAAGAAGAGGAGCCCAACGGAAGGAGAAGGGGACTTCGCGAGATCGAGAGGACGAATTCAGACGAGGCCAAGGAAGACCACCTGCTGGACCACCGGGAGGAGAACCACCGGACAGAGGACCGGGAGGTGATGACGGGGAAGAAGATGACGACAACAAGAATGACACACCACCTTGGATGCGAACCGGTTACTTTCCACCATGGTACACCACAATGCCGCCACCTGTTCCGGTAACACCTACGCCCTTACCATCTCGTAAATCATTGCCATATCCACTGTATCAGTCGGGTGCAGATCCAGACGCTCATATTAGAGTGTTTAGGAAAGCTATCAAAGCGAATCGTGAAACAGAGGATGAAGAGATGATAAATCTGTTCTGTTATACATTGAGGGACAAAGAATCAGAATGGGGAGAGAATTTTTTGAACAATTACCCAGATAGTAATTTTGAATTATTGACAAAAGCGTTTTGTAAACGCTATAGGAAAGTGCAAACAGATGAACAAGTCTATATGGCTCTCCGAAACATTAAACAAGGGGAGACAGAAATGGTAGAGTCTTATTTTGAAAGGTTAGTCAAATTGGCAAACTGTTTGCAAGACCCTCCACAGGACGCATTCCTAACTACCTTTTTCAGAACGGGGTTGAAATCATACTTACGGCTACTTACAGCTAGGGAAAAGGGCTCGTTAGTAACCTTGAAAGAAGCGGCAGTATTATGCGAAGAAAATACTGCAGATTCGGATGGGCATAAAATCATTAGTGCCTTTCAACCGGAGGAGAAGAGAAAACAAATCTTAAAACCCAATGAGGAGGTGTGTGCTTGCTGCAAACGGAAGGGACACACCATGGAAAAATGTTTTTTCAATCCAGAGAATCCGTTAAATAGACTAAAGGAAAAAACCACGGTAGCGGTTAATGAGGTAGCGGCACAGTATAATCGAGGGATACCGGCAAGACCTCCCTTTAAGCAGAACGACAGGCCTTTACCTTGCTACATTTGTGGTAGGACAGAACATAAGGCGTATTTTTGCCCTTACAAGGACGAGGCTCAGGCCATGTTCAGAAATAGGCAAACCCAACCACCGCAGCAGGAACCTAGGAATCCGCCTAGAGTGGAAGAGGCAAATGTCAACATGGTTCTAGCGGTAACCACTCGAAGCAAAGTGAACGAGGAGGTAGCATTCAAGGAAAAGGAACCCTTGAAGACAAAATCCCCGGAAGATTGGAAAAAAGAAGAGCAATTGAAGAATGATTTCATTCAAACCATTCATCAACTTCAGGACACACCAGTAGTCAGCCAATCCACGGAATTAGGGCTCCCTAAGATGGAATCACCCAAGGTAATCTTGCAAGCCCCGTCTACTGAACTGAAGGATGTATTGATGGATTTGGGATCCCAGGTCTTGGATAGTAAGTATACGCTGACATTGAAGCAATTGATGCAATTAGCTCCCGCACTGCGTGAATACTTAACAGCCCCAGGTACGTCACGTCAACAAAATGCAGACCGACTTCCTGAAAGTGTTGTAGCTGCGGTAGCCATTGATCATCAAATGGCAGTCATACCGGTTCAAGTCGGGAGAAACACTGTGGAGGATGTTCTTCTGGATGGAGGATCAGGTGTGAACATTATCACGGAGGATTTACGAAAACGGTTGGGATTACCAGCCCCAAAACCTGTACCTTACAATTTAAGAATGGAAGATCAAACTACCACTAAACCGGTAGGGTTGATCAGAGATGTTCGCATAGGTATCCATGGCATATCTTACATGGTGACATTTACCGTCATGAATAGTAGTGTGGTGGATGATTCCTATTCAATGTTGTTAGGAAGGCCATGGCTACGGAATGCTAAGGTTTTCCATGATTGGGGTAACAACATGGTGACCATTGAAGGGAATGGCACTACTCGGATGATCCCAGTAACCAAGAAATTAGGACTTAATACCATGAGACCGGAGGTGCTCATTTGCTATGACTTCCAGGAAGGGGTGACGGACGAGGAAGAAGATACCCTGTTTGAAACCGAACCTCAATTGTTTTCGATTGGCACTGTTACTCTACCCTGCTTACTGGATCAGGAATCATCGAAAAACTACCCAAGCCATTTTTCACAGCCAATCATAGGGGACATTGATGTGGATGATACACCAGCACACGAAAGGGTTAAAAACCTGAAGATTGCAGGCTGGACGTTACCGGAAACAGAGCAGATTCGGCAAATCAACTTGGGAATAGAAGAAGAGCCCAAGTGTGTCAAATTGAATGCAGCTCTGGAACCAAGGTACGCAAAAGAGGCTGAGGAATTATTAAGAGAATTCAAGGACGTTTTTGCATGGTCTTATCAAGAACTCAAGGGCATTCCATCTTACATTGCAGAACATCGGATCGAGTTGGATACCTCGATGCCACCAGCTCATCAAGCACGCTACAGAATGAACCCCAATTATGCAGTCATAGTCAAACATGACATTGACAAACTATTGGCAGCAGGATTCATTGAGCCAATAAAGGAAGCCACGTGGTTGTCCCCCATTGTGGTAGTTCCAAAGAAGAATGGGAAACTACGAATATGTGTTGATTTTCGGAAATTGAACGCCGCGACTAAGAAGGATCCTTATCCTCTTCCGTTTACCGATGAAGTCTTGGACCAGGTAGCTGGACACGATGCAATTTCCATTTGCGATGGATACTCAGGATATTACCAGATCAAAATCAGGAAGCAAGATCGTCGCCATACAGCATTCATAACCGAATGGGGAGCCTTTTCGTGGATCAATATGCCATTTGGCTTAACTGGAGCACCCTCAACATACCAACGCGCTGTGGACACCGTCTTCAAAGAATTTCTCAACAAATTCATGAAAATCTTCTTAGACGACTTCAGCATCTACAACGACATGGATTCCCATTTGGAGAAACTGAGGCAATATTTCGAAGCATGCCGACAGTCAGGTATCAGCCTCAATCCGGAGAAAAGTTTATTTTTTGTATTCTCTGGTATTGTGTTGGGATACATCGTCTCGAAGGAAGGAAAAATGCCCGATCCAAGAAAGGTGGAAGCATTAGTATCGATGCCAGCACCTAAAAATCCTCATGATATTCAAGTTTTTAACGGAATTGCTCAATTCTACCGTTGCTTCATCAAGAACTTCGCGTTCATCATGGCTCCAATTACCAAGCTGATGCGGCAGGCCGAAGAGTTCAAGTGGACCGAAGAATGTCAGACGGCTTTCGATCACATCAAATCCCGGTATGTCAATGCCCCAATACTAATAGTACCGCATTGGGAATTAGAGTTCCACGTTCATACGGATGCTTTTAATTTAGCAGTAGGAGCTATGCTAACACAAAATGTTAGTGGAAAATGTGATCAGCCCATAGCTTACGCCTCTAGACTGTTGAATAAGGCAGAACGAAACTACACAACTACCGAGAGGAAAACTTTAGCTATGGTTTATGCGTTGCATAAATTTCGCCATTACCTACTGGCAAACAAGTTTGTATTTTATGTAGACCACATGGCCTTGGTACACCTTGTCAACAAACCACAGGTCTCAGGACAAATTACTAGATGGTTACTTCTCTTTCTAGAGTACGACTTTACGGTTGTATACAAACCCGGTAGAACCCACACGGTAGCTGACGGTTTAACACGCTTAGCAAAGTCTGAACCTCCAATAGGCGTTCCGGATCAACCTACGGATGCCACACTTTTCACGATATCCGTTCCGTGGGACACAGATCTCAGAACGTACTTAGCTACCGGAGAGTACCCACCTCATTTATCAGAAGAGCAAAAGCATCGATTAACACTTCAAAGTTTCCGTTTCTTTCTGAAGGACGGGGTTTTGTTTAAACAAGGGCAAGATCTGATACCAAGGCGAGTTCTTGATCCAAGGGAAGCTAGAGCGGTACTGGAACTGATACACAAGGGGGTAGGTGGCGGACATTTGGCATCCCACATCTCGATACGCAAAATTTTGGATGCCGGCTACTGGTGGCCTACCTTACACAAAGATACTATTGAGTACTGCCGTAGCTGTGACGAATGTCAAAAAACGGGAGGCCTGAATACTCGATCGATGGCCCAGTTAATTACGAACTTGCCAGTGGAACCATTCATGAAATTGGGTTTGGATTTTGTGGGACCAATTAAACCGGTAGGCAGATATACCGGCAATAAGTATATCCTGGTAGCAACAGATTACGCGACCAAGTGGGTTGAGGCCAAGGCATTACGAACAAACACGGCGGTGGTCACCGCCCGCTTCATATACGAAAACATTCTGACCCGTTTCGGTTGCCCTCTGTATCTGGTAAGTGATCAAGGGACTCATTTCATCAACGAGGCAATTCATTACCTCACGGACCATTACCTGATAAAACACCGTACATCCACAACTTACTATCCTCAAGGAAATGGCCAAGCAGAATCTTCCAACAAGTTTATTGGCACATTGCTCACTAAACTTATTAGTGACCTTCGCAACGACTGGGACGAACACTTGTCCACGGTACTGTTTGCATACCGAACTTCTTTCAAGGTAGCTACCGGTTTCTCACCCTTCCAGCTGGTCTATGGGATGACTCCGTTAATGCCTACCGAGTACATTCTGCCTACAGTGGACAGGAATCGGGAGGAACAACCAGCACGAATCATACAAGCAAGGCACCGACAATTGGAACTGCTGGACGAATCAAGAGAACAAGCTCGACAAACTCATACTCATCGACAGTGGGAGCGAGCACTTTGGAGTCAGGATCACTACCGGCCTAAACAATTTCAACTCGGAGATAGAGTCATGTGGTTCCCCAAAGGCGCAAAGGACCATCCCGGTAAGTTTAAACAACGGTGGCATGGTCCATTTCGTGTGCAATATGTCTTACCAAATAACACTATACTGCTGGTGAATGAAGAGACTTTTGACCCTAAACCGGTGCTGGTAAACATTAACAAACTGAAACCCTATAGGGTCTTGGAGACATCATCCAACGGAGTGGATGAGCAGTACCCGGTAGACAAAGGAGGTACCGGTAATCTAAGTGAAACCAGTAGCAAAACCAGTAGCAAAGTTAACCTCGACCCGGTTACCCGGGACCTAGAAAGAGGTAGTAGGGGTAGCAATGGTAATAATGACGACACCATTACCCTAGACCTAGCAAGAGGTAGTGGGGGTAACAATCATAACAAAGACGGCTTCCCAGATGTGGCCAGCATGGGTGATAGGCAAGAAAAAATAGATAATATACACGTCAGAAACCTAAAAAACTTTAGCCGTCATAATAGCACGGAATATGAAGAGGCAACCCACAACGGCGGCGGAACTAATTCTGTTGAAGCGACGTCAGTTAGTTGTCTCATTATCACGGCAGTTATGACGAGATATGAGGGGGAAAGACCCTCAGACGATCTATTTAAACCGTTCATTTTTGCAAGCACACAACGCAAGAAGTGTAAGGAAAGGGCGAAGCGCTGCAAAAATTTCAAACGCCATTCAAACCTTCAGATTTTAGCAACAGAAGCAGCAAGAAAAATGGCAGGAGAGGATGAGAGAATTATAGTCAGCGGAAGTGAGCAGAGCGGAGAGGAAGTAGTGTTGGATAGGCGGTTGAGAAGGCCGCAGAGGCAAACCAACACACCGCCGCAACCGCTACAGATGATAAGGCCAGCAACGCCGAAGAACTACGTTATTCCTGAGGAGTTCGAGATAAGGATGATGCGGAAGTTTCATCAGTGGGCAGCGATGGCAGAGGAGGATGAGTGGGCCAAGAAGGTAGGATTAGATGGGTTCAAGCATATCAGGTGGGGAAACCTGAGGAGGGATTTGGTTATAGATTTTATTAAAGGATTAGACTTATCGTTCGATAAGAAATCCATTACGTCAATAGTGAAGGGGAAGATAATCATGATCAACCAGGAGTTGATAGTAGAATTTTTGGGATTACCGCACAATTTTAGCAGCACGCAGATTCTAGGGTTTGCAGCAGATGAATGGGGCGAACAGGTATCGCACATTTCGGGAGCAAACTCACTGACCAAGGAGGGATGGTCAGTTATCAAGTTCGCGGGACCTTACATTCCGAGGATCTACGCTATTTTACAGGCGATAGTATTCAAGAAGAAGCTCACATATGCAGCTCATAATTTAGTGAAGTGCGTATGTTTAGCAGAAGGGATGGGTAGGGAATTCAATTGGGCGGCGATTCTCTACAGGAATTTAGTGAAGGAATTAGAAAGGTTGTGCACACCGGTAAGAGTTAGGACCGGAGCGGAAACAGGACAACCCGTGTTGGTGGCCGCCCAGGTGATTGATGTGCTCCTGCGAAAATGGTTTCCGGTTACCATTTCAACACCACCCTTGTCAATCAGTGGACCAGGGCAGAGTTCGAGAGCCATCCAGGCCACGGAAGGACCGGCAGATGATGATGAAGAAACGGAGGAGGAATCGGAAGGTGAGAAGCAAAGAAGGAGAGAAGCTGCCAGGATAGCATTACGGGGGAAGAGGAAGACAACCGAAGGCGAGAGTTCGAGGGGACAGAGGAAGAAGAAGAAAGCAAGCCCCGCTCCCATCGCGCAGATGCCACCCTCAACCACTCCGGTGAAGGAAAGCCCGGGGAAAGGGAAGCAGATGGTGGTTCACAAGACACCACCTTCGGGGACGAGGAAACCGCTATTCGAATCACCGGGATCGAATAGAGCAGCATTCCATTTGGAGCCGCCAAGCGAGTTGATACCGGAAGCAGCCCTAGAACAACTAGACAAGGTCTTAGGGTCGTTAAACCAGTATCAGAAGGTGGTCCAAAATGTGAGCACGGCCACAAGGGAACTTAGGGAGAAGCTGGAATTGGAGACAGCCCTAAGAATGTCGGCCGAAGAAGCTCGGGATCGTTTTCGCAACGATCAGAAGGAAGCAATCGACAATGCCTGCCAAGATATCAAGAAAAGGGCGGATCGGAATATGGTAGGGATGAGTAAGGAGGTCGTGAAGCTGCAGCAACAATTGGCCCATAGAGATAGGTTGCTGGAACAAGCTCGAGGATCCGAAGAGCAACTCAAAAGGGTCATCAATGCACGAGAAGCGGAGAAGAGGACGCTGGTAGGGCAAATGGCTGCATTAAACAGGGATGCAGATCTTGCAGAAGCAACAAGATTGGCGGTGGAAAGGGAGAAGGATTATTGGAGGTCGCAAACAGAAAGTCTCCAAACAGCGTTGCAGGCGGCGAATCAGCAAGCTGCAACTCGGGAGGCTCAATTAGGCAACCTCGAAACCGCCAATCAGAACCAGCAACGGGCAATTCAATTGCTGAACACTCGATTGACGGAGAGTGAAGCTGCATTAGCGGAAGCGGTGGGCAATACAGATGGATTTCGAGGGCGTATCGCGGAGCTGGAGGAAGAATTACGAGCAAGCGCGAGGCGACGTTCGAAATCGCCAGCGGAAGGGCAGACCCAGCTCGAGATGCAAAGGGAGATCGACTGTCTGCGGGATAGGATTAGGCAGTTAGAGGAACTTGAGAGCGTGAGGGTATTGTACAAAAACCGCTTAGAGGAATTCCACGAAGTAGTTCAGAATTATACTACTTTGTTGGCCAGGCAATTAGCGGTAGAAATGAGTGGGGAAAGGAAGAAGAAAGCTCGGGAGATTGAAGATAGTTACACTGAAATCTACCGGGAGCTTTTTGATTCCTTTAAAAGGGATGAAGCGGAGTATGTTCGTCAACTAAGAGAGTACCGCTTAGCATTTCCGGGGTTCGAAATGCCTGAAGCACCTCTTTCCGACCAGGAAGAATCAGATGACGAAAAAGCAGGTGACGGAGCTGGTCCATCGAATTCCGCACCAACCGCCCCAACTAATCCCACACCTTCCTCACCACCGGTTCGACCTCGAAGCAGAAGTCGAAGTCAACCGAGGAGCTCTCCTCGTTCTTCTAGAGCAGACCGTCGCAGTCGGAGCAAGACAAAATCTCCTCCTCCTCGACCAACAGAAACTCGGAGCCCCAGCCAGCCCCGAAGCCCGAGACCACCTTCTCAAGGTAGAAGTCAAGAGCGGCAATCAAGTCCGGTAGCAGCCACGGAAGAAGACAATTCACTCGATCCGGAAGAAGACCCAGCAATTCGACCTCCGGTGGGTGATAGGACGTCACGATCACGATCAGGGACGCCGGGACCTCGACATGGGTCACCATCCCACTATGGCAGGGGACCCACCGTGGTATCAACCGTAGATCAGGGCACATCGACAATTCCCAGACAATGAGAGGGCTGCCGAGTCTTCAGGAGCGCCTCCAAGCCGGTCTTCCCAGCATAGGCATTAGGTAACCGGTAGCAAGAACTTAGAAATTCCGAGGGCGGAATTTAGATTAGAAGGGGGGCAATGTTAAAGGAGGTTAGTAGACAGTAATTTTTAGCAATATCAGGTTGAAGTGGCTTTTAAGTTACTTTTGGTAGTAGTATCAGAAATAGCAATTAGGGATAAGATTGTGCCGTAGTTGCAGATAAAGAGTAGAAGAGTAGTGGATAGGGTAGTCCCAGTGAGTGGTTAGTATGGATTTAAAGAGATGAGGAGAAAGTACTTAAGGAGAGAGTTGTCTCTCTCTCTCTCATTCTTAAGGAATGTGTACTAGGATTCATATATATAGAGTATTGGATTGCTTGAGTAAGATACTGTTGAATCTGATGTAAGGAACTTGTGGTTTTCTTATAGTGGTAGTTGCCTTACCTCTGGTAATTGTTTGTTGTATGAAAGAGAAGTTGGCAATGGACTACTTATGTTGGCAAAAGAGTCGTGTACAAGTAGCTAACGCATGGATGGGGGTATCTTCAGAAAAGTCTTGTGGAACAGTAGTACCAGATGTATACACTGAATGAAGGGAATGGTATTCTCTTAGCCGAGTTTTCATACTACAACATTGAGTCCTGGTAGAAGAATGGATTGTACACTGACTATGAGAGTGGTAGTATAAAAGAGAAACAGTTCAGGAGTGCTAATAAGGAGTTCGGTAGGATGTATAATCCATCCTAGTAATAGAGCAAGTAATACTCTAACAGTAATACGGGTATAAAAACCGGTTAAACCCATATGTGAAGTGGGGTAAAGGGGAAAACTCGTGGTAGGATGTTAGAACTCATGTAACCACGTTATTGGAGGTAGTACGGCTAAACCGGTAGATCTCAGGAAACCCGGTTAGGAACCCGGTAGTGAAACCGGTAGATTCCCAGGGAACCTGGTTACGAATCCGGTAGAGAAACCGGTAGATCCCCAAGGAACCTGGTTACGAATCCGGTAGAGAAACCGGTAGATCCCTAGGAAACCCGGTTGAGAACCAAGTAGGAAACTTGGTAGATCTCCCGAGAATTCGGTAGGAGAACCCGGTAGGGGTACTGGTCGACTCGACTGGCATAAGGGGTGTACCAACCGTAAGACCAGTAGAAGAATGGTATACCCCAAAGAGAGGCAGGGAGAGAAAGAAGGATGTATGGAGTGAGACTTCCAACAAAAGCGGTAGCGGGCAGGACCTTAGGATGCCGGTAAGGAAAACTGGACTAAGTCTGTTCGCGTACCGGTAAGGTACTACCGGAAGTAGGGTGGTACCGATGGAAAGGAGAGAGGAAATCCTTTAACAACCTCATAGCGGCCTCCACTACTTCCACGTAGGGTAGGTAACGGGCTCCACTCTATCTCGGGTTGGTTCAAGGTGGGATTAGGGTGGCTTGTCAATGCCTATTCTAGCCATTCTATTCACAACACCAAGGAGGTAGGCCCACAAAGCACAAAAGGGTCATTCCCCGGGATGCAAGGGGGTTGGTTCCCGGGATGCAAGGGGGTTGGTTCCCGGGATGCAAGGGGGTCGGTTCCTGGGATGCAAGGTGATGGTTTTGCAAGCGAACCGGGTGGGATCATGGAGGTAGCCGTGTGGCTTTGCATACCATTGCTACTTGGGCTTTGATGTAGTTTGGGTCTAGTACCCAACTATGTTGTGATGGTTCTAGGCAATGAAGGTGGGGGTCCTCATCATATGCAAGGTTGCCGTACACAGGGCCTATGGATTGGTTTAAGGAAGCTAGTAGTTTTGACTTTGAATATTCATCAAATATTCAATTGAGACTATAAATATTTTTTCTTTCTTGATACCTATGTTTAGCCCAAAGGCTAATATGAATGCATATTTTTTATATCAACCACATACCCATATGTATGTGCAATAGCTTAAAGTGTTGGTTTAAGCACCCTCTACCTTACTCTTTCTCTCTTGAGGATGTGGGTGTTTAACTCAGTTGGGCTTTGTGTCAGAACTTTATTGCCAATTTGGTAAAGGAGATTGAAGGAATGTTCTTCTTGATTATACTTTTGTCATAGAATTTTGAACCATATATGTTTGGATCAGTATCAACAATATCATTAATAACTCATGAGTACATTAAACTGTGATTGATGGTAGTCAAACATGACTAAATTTGGCTAAACTGACTGTACACGCATTCAAGTTGCCAGCCTCCCAATGATCAATTTCAGAAATGGCACTTCACTATTCTGACAGAAGTCTACTACACGGGTAGAGGATAGTTCACCGGTTTGGGTATTTCTACCTTATTTCAAAGCTTTTACGTTGGATGGATAAGAGGTACACTCCTACACGATAACTCCCTCTCTCTACCTCCCTTCCAAATGGCTGACGGGGATTTCATATGTGCTTGGAGGGACACACAAGTAAGTTCCGACACTCGAGCTCAATCATTTGGGCCACTCCCGTGGTGACACACGGCCCAAGACCCAAGACCCAAGACCCCATTATTTGGCCACAAAAAGCACAAGGACGAGCCACTCACAGGATGCCATGTAAGGCTTCCCCACAACAACTCCCCACCCACACAAAACCTAGCTGGCACTTGCCATGCTCAACACTACAAACTCGAGGTCTATTCTAGTTACCTACAATGAAGTGTACTATTAGTGTGGGTAGCCATTTGCATTTACGCTTTGTCATAAATAATTTTTATCATTGTTAACCTAGACAACGTATATAGTTGCATTAAACATATGATTCAGTGTGGCATTAATATTGGTCAGCTATGTGAAATAGAGTTGTCTTCGTGATTTGTCATGTAGCGCCAAATGTCGTGTGACGTATGGTTGAGGCATCTATAACCAATAAATTAAGAGAGACTGCATATGTTTAGGAGGAGTTATAGTGGGGAATTATTTTTCCTTGCGAAGATAAACATATTCTAAGGAGAATGCAATTGTTTTTTTTTAAAGTTCATGAATATGGAAATTGCTACATATTTTGAAGCGTGAATTTTAGGGTTACACATAATCGATCTATAGGTTAACCCATAACCGCTCATCTCAATGCTACTCCTTGGCTACGACAATCGTCCAAAAACTCATGGGGGCAATGAATCACAAGCCGCCATCACATAACTTTGACTTTGTTCGCCTAAAAAACATAGGTCTCATCTATATCGGCATTAGATGACCCTAGTGAGTGGTTAGATGGACCTGGTTGACTATGGATGCCTCGACCTTACACTCTAGTCGCCACCCAATGATTGCCAGACAATCAATAGTTGGTAAAATAGTGTGGGCCACACTAAATGAAATGTTAAAATGGCATGCACACCAAGGAAAAGAGTAATACCCTACTTGATTGAAAGCATTGATAGTGAAATAGTCATAGCAATGTGTAACTCCAAATGGTGACCCGCATGTGTGTGGTGTTGTGTGTTGTAGGTGGATGTCATGGTTAGTCCTCTCCTTTCCTTTCTCTTGGCACTTTGGCTTTCCAAGACATCTTCGATTCTTGGATTTTGGTATTGAAGTGTTTTGAGTGTGCTCTTCCGCAACGTGCACAACATTAGGTGCCATAACTTGTTGTGAATGTTGCGAGCTCTTTGTGTGTGTGTGTGAAAGAGAGAGAGTTGGAGGATACTACTTCCCTTTACCGGCGAGACATCTTCCAATTGCATGTCTATGTCTTCCTTCTCCTCTAGCTTTGGAGTTATGTCGCTTCCCTCCCTCGTGTTTGGGCTAATGTGGTTCTATATTCCTGATGGATGGACTCTTCATTAAAAACCTAAATGACAATTGTGAATAACTAGGAAATAAAAAAACCCCCTATATAAAAGAGATTCATAGAGATCAACAAATGTGTATATATACTAAAAACAAGCTGGAAAATAGGACTTGTGTGTTTATACTAAGTTTTCCATTTGAATGTGACAAATGTCTCTAGTACATATACAAATTGTAAATTGTGAAATAAATAGGTCTTTATTACATATGTAATCCACTTTCACTGTCCAGTGAGAAAGCTATTGAACATCCATAGAATATAACTCGTAATAATCTAACCCCAAAATTCACGTCGTTTAGATGAAATAAGGTAGATTGGATTAAACTAGCACATGTGTTGTCAATTTTTTTCTCTAAACCTGAGGACCCTTTTTTGTACATATAAAATCACTTCAAAATTCTTAATAAAAACAATACATTTCCCTTATGTATACTATGTACGCTAATGCCTCAAATGATACCCCTTTCTACATTCACGTTAGTTTGTACGTGGTTTGAAAAGTCCTCTCCCCGGGGTATATATTTCACTTTGGAATTGTTGGTATTCTCCGTTTAGCGATTGAGCTCTCCCATTCTCTTCACATTGCTCTTTGGGAGCGTCCATGTGTCTTGTACACATGTGGCTATGTTGTTGGGTGCAGGCTTCTTCTCCCTTGAGTTTGGCTCCTTAGATGCCTACCGACGCGGTGTGTTGGGGACTAGAGTAGTGGCGCCCATAACCGATCACTTAAGATATTATGTGCCAAATCTAGAGAAGTATAAGGCGGTGTAAAATTCCGTGTAGGAAGATAGAAATAAGGAGGATTGTAATTTGTTTTGGTAATATTATTCCTTAAATTGAAAATATTGTGAACTTTTGATGCCAAATATTGGCCCGAACATATTACCAATGTCTAGAGTCTGCCATAATCGCTCATTCCTCTTCACTTTAGCACTCAAAACAAGGGCATGTGTCATGGTACTATTGGTTCTGACCTAATCGAAATTCAGTCCTTAGCTTGATCAAAATCATGGCACCCGATACGTTCCCGATGGGGTCCTGGTTAGGAATAGGCGCCACTCCTCTAGTTATGTTGCGCTTGTCTCATGTGCTTGGTCAGGAGTAAGGTTGAGGCTCCCATAGTTGACCATGGCCATTTAACCACTCACTAGGGTACATGTGATGCCAACATGGATGAGATCTATATTTTTGAAGCAAACAGAGTTAAGGTTTATGTGGTGGCACCTTATGATTAATTAACGATGAGGCATCTATAACTGATAAAATAAGAGAGTTTGCATCTATTTAGGAGGAGTAATAGCATGAATTGTTTTTCTTGCAAAGGCAAACATATTCTATGCGGAATGTAATTTTTAAATTCAATGTTACATATACATGGAAATTGTTGCAAATTTGAAGCCATAAAGTTTAACGTAATATACAATCGATTTATTGGTTAACCATAAACCGCTCATTTGAATGCTAATTCTTGACTACGATAGTTGTCAAAATCTTATGAAAGTAATCAATCACGAGCCGCCACCACATAAAAACTTTATTTGCCTAAATAATATAGATCTCATCCATGTCAACATTACATGACCCTAGGAGAGTAGTTAAATGGACATGGTCAACTATGGATGCCTCAACCTTACCCTCATAAGAGTTTTGACAATTGTCATAGCCAAGAATTAGCATTGAGATGAGTAGTTATGGGTTAACCTATAGATCGACTATGTGTTCTAGTAAATTTTACTGCTTCGAGTTTGTAGCGATTTCCATATTCATGACTTAAAAAAAAATTGCATTCTCCTTAGAATATGTTTCTCTTTGCAAGAAAAATAAATCCCCGCTATTACTCCTCCAAAAAAATATGCAAACTCTCTTATTTTTTTCGATTATAGATGCCTTGACCTTGCTCCATTTCAACATTGGTAAACGTAGATGGTAGAGTTTTGCTTGATCCCTAAATCCCAACCCTATGTTTAGGGTAGGAGCATCTTAAAGTGAGAAATTAAGGTATTTGGCATACATGTGGCAACCATATGAACCAAAAACATTTATTCCCAACTAGAAAAAAGAAACCAGATGCACTGCAATTTTTTTTGTTTTGTTCTTTTCCCAATATTGGAATAAAATTCATTTTTTTTGAAGTGAAAATTGTGCTGGCACCCAAAACATCAAGGGGCCATGATGTTCACATGGTGAACATTCTCAAAATAAACATGTATTTATTCTGCAAGATTTCAAGGGTGTTGGTTTTCAGTGTCGTCTTGGTTCAAGGTGCTCTGACCTTAAATTGACAACAAACCTAGAAGGGGTAGGTTTTTATTGCACCCCCTTGGTGGGTGCTGGGAAGCAAAATTTGTAGTTCATGGACCTTAGGACTCCATGGCAAAGAAAGACATTCTCAAAGGAACCGCTTCAAGAGGAACTTACGGCATGTTCACACCGATGACCGGTGACCATGATCACCACTTTCTAAAATCTCTCATTGGTTGAGAAATGAGTGTCAGTCCCATCTTTGCTTTACACGAAGGCAACCATAAAGAAGAGGAACTGTGGGTAAACATGTCATGAAATGGAGTAGAAAGTGACATGGATCGGGCAATGATCCTACATGTCCAGGATTAGATAATGTTTGGTGGTCACCCATATCATGTAGTGAGAGAACCCAAATAGGTCGTCTCAGCGCAAAATAAGGTGATCATGCGTTAAGAATACCTACATTCAATAACTTATATTGCTAGAAATGTTTCTCTAGTCAAGTTCATTTTAAAATATCTTGATTTGTTATTTTAGATTTTCATCATAAACATTGTGTCATGGTCTAAGTCCACTTTACACTATGTCTCGTGACCAAGGCTTTCTAAAATGTGATGTAGATTCCTCTTGGTCATGGTCTTCAAACCGCAGGCCATGACCACAAAAACCCCTAAATCATTGTTTCTAACGGCCCTTGGCGACATGTGTAAATCCGCCTCATCTATATATGGAAGAAAATACATAGTATTGTATCTATGTTTTAAGTTGGGGAGCTCTCCCTCTAGGAAAGGCTAACCGAAGAAGCCCCGGACCTTCGAATTCAGTGAGGCCTCCTCCGGTTTACGGGAATATAGTAATGGTAGCTTAGCGTTATCCGAACGGGTGTCAAATGTGGATCGGATCTAGTTTCCAATACATCATAGTCCAGGTTGACCAATTTTTTTTAAAAAAACAACAAAAGGAACAATGAAAGAATAGCCATGCTCAAAGATATTTTGTGGAAAAATATCCACAAATAGTTAAAAAGTCATCTACATTGTGTGTATTTTAAATACTTTTTAGTACAGTAGCTTCAACCTTGTGGATATGTTTTAAGAATATCTATGATGGTTAGTGGCAAGAGTTTTATGATAGATACTCAAAGAGATTAGAACTACACTACACTAAAAAGGACATTTAGTGTTTGATTATATTTAGTGTTGTTATCACCCTACCCTGTTCAACATTAATTTTCAATTCCTTGATAATTAGTGTTAGACATAAATGTGCCGCTGCCTTCCCTACTGCCACCTCTCTTCCTCTGAAGCATGAATTTCATTGGACTTGTGATTTTAGGGATGGCGCCCCCACCTTTCTACTCGCTGATCTCTCATCTGCCGAAGTCGACGGCATTTTTCCCATATCCTTACTAACACTAAACTCAAACATGTAACTTCCACATATTACCATAGTTGATATTCAGTGTTTGAGTTTACATTTAATGTTACTGGCTTTCATAGGGTTATTGACATTTAGTGTATGCGTTCGTAATTAGTGCATCAAAACTAAATATCCTTTTTAGTGTAGCTATTGTATTTAGTGTCAAATGGTATTTCATGTCACTGTGATAACTTTTCTAATGACAGTTCTTATGAATAAGAGGTTTACAAAGTATTATCATGGATGATTGAAATATGGATGAAATCCATGTCAAGTATCGAAACAAAGTTGGGTCTTTCCTGCATCGTAACAACTCTTTAATGAACACATTGTCATGGATGATGGTCATAACATTATTCAGATCCATATCAGCGTTCTGTGGGACTGGCAGTATTATGCGGAATATTCCTTGATATTCCCAATGGCAGTATATGAATGTGGGAAATATCAGGGAATATTCCGCAGAATACTGCCAGTCCCACAGAACGCTGATATGGATCTGAATAATGTTATGGTTGAAATTTGGGTGAAACGTCACTTAATAAGTGACAGTAATTGCAACATTGTAAATCTGTAATGCCCAATTATTTTTATTTAATTTATTTAATTTTCACAAAGAATGGAAGATAGTGTTGGGTGTACATTTAGTGTTGGTTACAACACTACATAGGCGGTTTACAATTAGCATTGAGAAAGACAAATAGAATTGGTGACACTACATAGAATATTTAGTGTAGTCCCGGGGCACTTATGTGAACAAATATTTCATGTTGTGTGTTTGTGCAACCGGTGTGTGTGTTGAATTTGAAGCCACTCTTAAGTACATCTGCAATTTTTATTTTTTTTGAGACAGAAGGTCGACATGCCAACGCTAAAGCATAGGGGACAGTTGACCACCTAGCAAGTTTCTATCAAGTAGAGAGGAGATTTCACAGCCGGGAATCGAACCGCCAACCTTGAGATTTGGGTATCTCTCCACCATCATCTAGTAGTTTAGGGTCGTCTCAGACCATATACAACTGCAATTTGAGTACCCTATGGGAAGACGGAATTAAGAGGTTGGAGTGTCACAAACTTATGGAATATTATCAATTAAATATGTTCCCTTCCTATCTTGGGGCTTTCAATTACACATGCCGGCCCCAAGATTAATATATGGAGATATTGATATATTTCGAATCTACAAATTCTATAAATATGGACTTGGTTTTTTTTATTGTAGATACCACTTAAGTTGGTTATATTTGAATTAACTCGAGATCTCAGTGTGAGTTCAAAGTCATCAAAGATTATAAATTTGTTCCAAAAATAAAAAACCAAAGATTATGGTAGATAATTTGTAAGATTATCCATAACAAACTATTCAGGGCCGCTTTCCACACAGACCCAAGGAAGGGGGGGGGGGGGGGAATGACCGCTTAGTTACAGATGAACCGGTTGAGTTTTGAGAAATAATCGGTTGGCTGGGGCAAACTAACCCGTATATTGGTACCTTACCGGGGGGGGGGGGGGGGGGGCGAACGGCTGGGGATTCGTGGCACTCACTTAAAATCATCCATCCTAGATATCGTGGATTAAGTGGCTTCAATAAAAAAAAGCCCCCCTATGGGGTTGAGGGCCGATTCATTCGAATGTGACATCACTAGACATCCGGTAAGGTACCAATGTACGGGTTGGTTCGCCCTGGCCTAACCGGTTGAAGTTCAAGACTTCATGAGAATTACCGATCGTTTAAGAGGAATCCATAGAATATACCTCAAATCAATAAGGAAAAACCGAAAGATCACAACATGTAGCCGGTTGGGCTTGGAAACACTAGGATATTGATCGGTTATGCCCAAAATCCTCCCCAGACACTCCACAGACCAGGAACCAGGAACCGTGACCGTGAAAATCTAAGGGGCCTTGAAAATCATCTAGAGGTTGTACTGTGGTAGATAGAAGTCCAATCTTGCAGTTGATGAGCCTTCAAGCTTTAGTGAGAAGTGAAAGCGAACCATGGTGAGGGACCACCATGGTCTCATAAATGTTTCTAGGAGCCCATGATAATTTAATTAAATGTCAAGACCGACGTCATTTTGATGGGCCTAACCTAATATGTAGTAGACCATATAATTATATCCACTTGCTGCCACTTAAGACATCATGTAGGATTTTCATCAATTCGGATTTCTTTGGTCCCTCATGCAAATAAGGTCTAGTGTAAAGTTCATTACCAAGCACATTACCTAAAGTCTCCGGCTTCTCGACCAAGCACATTACCCATATATCACGGGGCCAAGGGCCCTCAAGCTCCAGTGCTACAAATTGGCCCGCAACCTCTAATGAAGGGCGTTCTCTTAGGTGCTCTCAAAAATAGTCAAAATTAATGAAGTCTCGGGCCATCCGTCCCACCACTTGTTCCGGTTTGTAGAAGGGTAAGTTGCTAGAAGAGGTAGGTTGTAAGGGCCCTCCTAGTAAATTGGTTTGGAGGTCATGAAAAAATTGGAGAGGTTGCACAAAGAGTGAACGTTGGCATTGGGGGATTCAATGCTCAATAGATTCCCTCGTTTTCGGTATGGTGTATTAACTAACAAACAAACTTGGATATTGACCAATGAGCCACCCCCCCTTGTAAGAGGCATCAACCCCTGAGGGACGTGGGGTCTCGCATAACATTACTCAACACTTAGTGCTTGTTCAGTGGGCCCTCATAATACAACAATTGGATGCTTGGAGAGTTGTGCAGGGATACTCAAATTTTGACTAAGTTCTCAACATTCGATTGTTATACTTCGAGGGTCCACATCGCTGAGTAATGTTATGCAATATATGGCCATACACATAATTTATATAGGCTTCACCAAGTTCATAAATCATATTTTATTTGTTTATTTGTTTGAAACCTTGTTATATACATTTTTTTATGTTATAGAAATATACTTATACTAGACATTGATGATAAAAAAATTACAATGTTTGTATTTGCATTCAAGGGCACCATGCTGCATATTGGAACTTAAATCTTCAATAACATTAAAGTGTCTACCTTATTCAAATAATGCACTTCAAGAATAAGTTGATTTTACATAGGACCACTTTTGACAGGATAAGCTAAAGATGAAAGTATGTAGCTCAAATACGCTATTCTTTGCTTGGAGAGGTCCAATATGAGCCTCTTAGACGCTTAGGGGTTAAGCAACATAGGAGCTATCAACATGATGGAGACTTTCACATGGGTAGGGAACAAATCCATACTAGTAGCAGGTGCTCATGCATGACCCTACCTTTATTGTGAGTACGATCTAACACCTAAATGGCTATAAACACCATGGTAACCCTAACTACACTAAATTGTCTCAATACTATGGGCCACAATAAATTTCTAACGCACATGCTAATACTCTTAATGAGAATTAGTGTGGGCTACATTAATTTTCAAGTCACGCTTAATTTTGGGTAAAAAATTAGCACGGGCTACATTAATGGCTTTTCTACATGTAATTGTATGTATAAAATGTCATTCTGTCCATATTTTATGCACAAGTCTAGATACATTTGATGCCTAATTCTAATTAGTCACAAGCATTGATGTGTAATTTTCTTTTCCTTTAAAATATTAAAATGTCCTTCAAAAATTCAAGATAGGCAAACTAATGACAGTTACTAGAGAGATGAAGACAATTCTTGCATGAGAATTCATCTATTGGTGTGTGTACATACAATACATCATAAAATTGGCAAACTCATCCGGTTTCAAGTATTTTTCTTTATTGGCTTTGTCTGTAGGACAGAGACTATGCATCAATTTCTCTGTTTCAAGAGCAAATTTCCTAACCACTTTGCGTTCACACTTGGACGTTACTTGTTCTTGATATCTTTGGTTTAGTTTATTTAATGTGGATGCTAACTATAGTTATATAGTTATATATATCTAGTTAACTATAGTTGCTCCCTAAAATGTATTGAAAAAATCTAGTTAACTATAGTTATTTTGGTAATTATTTATTTTTAAACTTTTGGGTGATAAATGAGTAGCTTTAGTCCTTGACCTGTATTTGAGAAGAAGGTGCACAAAATCCAAGAAAAGTTTGGTTATAGGCATAGTAAATAGCCATGGAATGGCATGAGCAAAGTGGACAGCTACAATTGTAATCTTTCATAGTAAAGGACAGAGCTTCACGGTTCTACCATTTTCTTGTTTTACTTTGGTAATTTTATCCATGAAGAAGCAAAATGTGCCATAGAATATTCTATAATATGACCTTTTCGCCACAATTAGTTCCATTGTGAATCACAAGATCTTGAGATGAAACTATGCTTGGGGCATCAACCATTTTAATCTACTTGGAATTCATAGATGATCAATATGGAACTTCAATCTTAGAGATATTATTATTATTATTATTAATATATAAGATAAAGTTCATACATAATATTAAACTTAACTTTGAGCAAGTTACTGCACATAACATTACTTAGCGTTCAACTCTCACTCTGTGGGCCCTTGGAATATAACGGTCAGATGTTCGAAAAGCTGCACAGGGAGATTCAAATTTAGACTGAGCTCCCAACATCCTATATTCTCAAGACCTGTGTCGCCGAGTAATGTTATGCCCTCCAATGCTACAAAGTATAGATGATATTGCATGTCATAATTAGCATGTATGATGTATTATCTCCATCTCATGTTATTAATTATATGAAACTTCAAGTCCATCTATATTGCTAATTAGCGCATCCATATATATAATATATAAAGGAAGAGTTGACTTGCGGATTCAAAGCCACGAGAGACCTTGGGAGGCGGGAGGAAGTCAAGGAAGCTCATTGCCATCAAGACGCACATACTCGCGGGAAGACTACGTGTTCAAGATCAGAATTGATAGGTAAGTTCATTCATTTGGAATTTGATTGTGAACTGATTGTCGACTCTGATTGTGAACTGTGACCTTAGATTGAATAGCACGCGTGATTGAAGAATTGGAGTTAGAGTGTTGATTCCCAGTGTTGGCTTTTGGTGTCCAATTGTCGAGTCAAGCAAAGAGCGCATCGCTTCATGAGTGATGCCAAGAGGGTCCGGTAGAAATCTAGACTTTTGTCGATTGTGGAGATACAGCATTGTTGCGATTGAGAATGAGATTCTCGCATGCGTGAGTGACCGCAGAAATTGCGAGTGAAAGATTCTTATGATTTAGTGAGTCACACCACTGCGCACCTGTGAAATTAGAGAGTCGGAACAAAAATCTGGGAGGCTTTTCGGTGCATCGTCAATTGTGACCAAAGATAGACACACGCATTGCATGTGCGCATCATTGTGTGCTTAGGACTAAACCAACCGGACTACCCAAAATTTTTTTTTTAGGACCTTTCAGGACGCCGCGGAGTTGCAAAATCAAAACTATTGCAGGCGCGGCGCCCACAGTAGAGATGAATTGGAATAAAAATCTCCACTTAACTTACTTGTCCATAGTGATACGGAATTGTGAGCGCGCACACAAAGTCTAGTCCCAAACGAGATCCGGTTTGCAGGTCTGATTAGCTAGACAGTAAAAAAGTCTGTGCGTGACCTCTTTTGTCCATTCCCAAGAGGAAATTGCATGGTTGCCAGTGGCAGAACGCTTACGCGGAACAAAAAATCTGCGGTTTGTCCCTTGCGTGGATTGGAACAAACGGAAAAGAGAGAGAGAGAGAGAGAGAGAGAGAGAGAGAGAGAGAGAGAGAGAGAGAGAGAGAGAGAGAGGAAAAAAGAGTGTGCGTGTGACTTTAGTCCGTTTCCAAGTGAAAATGCACCGTGGGTCAGGGTGGAATAGTTTGTCCGTTGCGCGAGTTCGAACGAAGCAGAGCAGGGGGGAAATCAACACTATCGCCTACCGGCATTACATGGGCTGTTGAGGAGGGAAAATCTGATCATTTAGGAGGCTGCATTGAGAAAGCGGTGATGACGATGGAAGGGGCAAAACCGGGGGCAAGGGAAACCCCCTCCCTCCGGACCGCTGCTTTTCAGCTCTGTGCAATAAGTAGTGTGTTGTTTTAAAGGCTGGGGCTACGGTGCACCCAGGGAGTCGCCAGCTTTTCTGCTCCACTCACTTGCAACAATCCTAGTCATACTAGGCCAGTAGGTTAGGTTCAGTTAGTGCGTAGCTGCATCCAGTGCCTTAGCTGGGACGCTTTGGGTCGAGCAAGACCATGATCATAGCATGAGACCTAAATAAGTAGTAGCTGATCTATAGCTCCTGTTTGCAAGTAAGCAATTTACAACTAAGTTTCAAGCTTACATTACATTATCCAGTCTTGTAATTAATTACGTTCCGTATCAAAACCATGATCATAGCATGAGACCTAAATAAGTAGTAGCTGATCTATAGCTCCTGTTTGCAAGTAAGCGATTTACAACTAAGCTTCACGCATACAATTACATTATCCAGTCTTGTAATTAACTATGTTCCGTGGGGTCTCATGAGAATAGTCTGCAGATCGTGTCGGCACAACTCTGTGTAGATCTATCTAGTTTCCACACTGATTATGATTATGCCGACACGATCATAATCATAATCACACTGATTATAGAAGTTGGATACGCCGTGTCATGAAACTAGTCCCCTCCCGCCCGCCTGTAACCGGATAAAACTCAAACATACGGCTTGACTAGGTGGTGGGAGAATACGCAAGGTAATGTAGTGGCACGACTTTAGCTAATGACGATGAGGCAATAACCTCCACAACTCTGGTTATTGTCGTGTCGCTCGAATCCGTATAGATTAAAAGTAACCATGTTTTCAACGGCTTAGCCCTGTCATGTTCTGCAATTTGTTGGCTGGGGGCTACTTCAATGGAAAGGGAATTCAATCCTTGCTCTGAATAATGTTATGTGAGGTAACAAAGCGAGATGTAGCCGTAATCAACATTGTCTACTGTTAAACAATGATATATTGAAGCCCCTAGATGTGTGGTTGTGGTACATAGTGTTGGGTTTAGGTTTGGTGTTGTTTTTTGGGTATGCGGATCTTATGTGGTCCCAATTCCACAGACATATTTGATTGTTGGGTTGAATAAGTTAGATATTTGTATTAGGTAGGTAGGTAGTTGCATCCATGATAAAGTTAGCATGATAGGTAGTTGCTAATTGTTGTTTGTGTCTGTTGGGTTCCCTATGAGAACTTGGTTCATTAGTACTAGCTTGCTGCTTCGTACTAACTACTCTCATGTTCAAAGGATTTAGCAAAAGGAAGAGAAAAACATTGTTGGGAATGTTTTGGTCTTGCCAATGGTTCTTGCCCACTAGATGGTTACAAAACCTACCACCTTCATCTAAATCATAAGCATGTTTCGTGTCTAGTGTCTAGTGAACGATAGGTAAGATCACATGAGCCATTTAGTGAAACAATGGATGCACATTATTGGAAAAAAAATGAAATATTCTCTGGCCACATGTCTCAAGGGCACACTTGTGATTGCACAAAATTAGTGCAATGGAGGAGTCCTCTTGACAAATGTGGCTTCTCTTATACACAACCAACTGCCTTCTAGTTCTCAAAGCACCTAAGTGTAGTGGGAACTAGGTTAACCTACTTGGCAACCACCTTCCATTCCATTCTCAAGCATCTAAATGTTGCGGGGTGATTGACCTACTTGAGAGTCATTTTTTCTCAACTACCCACATATCAATTCATTTTCATTTGCAAGTGGAGTTGCATCTTCGTAGTGCATGACATGGGTTTAAAAATGTACTGTTGATGACGAATATAATCCGAGAATGTGTTTTGTCCTCCACCCCTAGTGCTCCCACCCACTTGCCGCTCCCAATATTCCTCATACACCTACTAGCTCCATCCCACTCCTAGCAAAAACCATGACCACCAACACCTAGGCAAGCTTGTTCAAGTCATGTAACCAACAACAACTACTAAGTTTTTCATCAAAACATCACTTTTTAGCATTCATTTATTTAGGATTTGGCCCAAACTGTTTGGTAGATTCCCACATGTTGTGCACCCGTTCGCCACTTTGTTTTCGCATTGACTCAATATTCTTTTCTTTCTTCTTCTTCCCATAGCTGTAACTTTTAATTCACTATGCTACAGTAAGTAACCTACTTGGGAATCGTTTTCCTTCAATTATCCATATGTCAATTCATTTTCACATGCACCTACAGTAATGGCGTTACCTCCCCATGATGAATCACATCGCATGGGTAAAATGAACCCGTCAACAACGACGAATATAGAAGGAGATTGTTTTTTCCTCCGCCCCTAGCTACTAGCGCCCCCAACCCATGACCCACTCGCTTCCATATTATTCCTCACACAAACTACTAGCTCCATCCACCTCCTAGCAAGGACCACCATTATAGCATGATACACCTAAGTAGCCTGGCTATTTCAAGCTCCATAACCACCACCAACAACAACAACAAGTGAGGACGTTTTAACTCTCCTTTGTTTTCTTGTGTGCAGCTTTTGATTCGCCGTGGCTGGTTCTCCGGCACTCTCCGGTGTACGAAGTCCGGTATACGGCGGTTTATACGCACCATAGGCAGAAGACCCGGAGCCATGTTGGTATATAAATACGGTCATGTAACCAATTATGTACGTGTATATACTATGTGGTATTTATACGAAAATACTGCTAGCTTGGTGCGTCATATATGTCAGACGGACTCGGGGTATCGTATCGCCGGAAGCTTCGGTTCGCATTTCATCAGGTTGAGCGGAGTCATCGACATTCCATTCCGAGTCGTGAGTCGCGGGTGTTGGATTTTTTTGGTTGGTTTTGTTCTGTTGTGCATCACCATTGGGCTGATGAATTCAAGCTCAGGCATCGTTAAGGTAGTTTAGAGCTTATTATTTTCAAGTCGAGGATTCTCTGGTGGAGGAGAAGAACATTGGTCGACGTGGTTCTCGAAGCTTTCGCAAGTGATTCTCTCGGTTTCTGCGACGTGACGGTGGGGTCGAAGTGTTCATTTTTTTCTCTCATTGTTGAGGTGGGGGAAGAAGAAGAAGAAGAAGTGGTGGCATTTGCTGTGTAAGTAAGTGTCTGTTGTCGGGAAGGTTTGCTAGTGAGTGGAGGATGGCGACGAAGAGGTTAGTGCGCTTCTGGTTTTGGTGAAGCTAAAGCAGAAGAAGAGAGGGTTTGTTTGTTTTGTTAAGGAGAAGGTTTGGTGTTGTGTTGTGTTGTGTTGGGGTGAAGGTTTCGGTAGGTGAGAGACAGAGAGAGAGCGAGAGAGAGTGCAAGTCGGAGAGATTTCTGTGGCAAAGCTCAACGTACAGAATTAGGTAGATTGTGAGAGGGAGAGATTGAGAGAGATTGATTGTTTGTTTTTTTAGAAGTAGGAAGATATGCTGTGTGAGGCAGCGGTGTATTCAACCAGGCGATCATCCAGCATGGCGGCAGCACACTCCGCAACGAGGCATGCAGCCGCATCGCTCGACCTGATATCGGAGGAAGGCAGGACGGTGTTATCTCGCCAAGGATCGTTGGCTCCAGCTTCTCCACAGCTAGACCGGAGGAATCGCCAGCAATCTTCCAATGCTAAAGTGGGGGGCCTCGGCGGTGGTGCATCGACAATTCGCCGCTCGGTGTCGCTAGGGTCCGGCTTGTCTGGTTTCCTTGGTGATGTCTCCTCGAGGAAGATGTTGGAGGAGAATTCTTCCATGCGGAGGTCGGGGAGCAGAGGCTGTTTAGAGAGTCTAGAGTCCAGCAGCAACTTGAAGGCCATGCTGGACGAGGTTGGAGACGAGGATCGCCATGAGAGGGAAGAAGAAGACTCGGCCATGGAGTGGGGTTTGAAGTCTCTTGAGAGTCCAAGGCGCAGAAGTGGGAGCGTTATACAGAAGGATATGAAATTCTTCCCTACGCAGTTCCGAGCTCCGGAATGGCAGAGCTTTGGTAGCGGTGGTGGTGGTGGCCGTGCTACCAAGGGACCTGATGAATTGCGATGGAATTCATCATCTGAAGGTAAGAAAATGAAAGGGGAGGAGATGAGGTCTGTCGTGGCGGAGGAAGCTAGGGGAGCTCTGGATTCTTTGAAGGATAGGTTGAACTCTTCGCTCAAGATGCAACCGGAGTGTTCCTACTACAACTCTGATATATCATCATCTTCATTATCCCAAGGTCCAGCTGCAAAAGAGTTTTTTGTTCACTCGACAGCAAAACCGGGTGGTGGTGGTGCTTCGATGATGACGATGGGGGGTGGGGCGAAGCCAGTAGTCTCTGGTTTGGGCAGAGAGGTGGACTGCGTGAGTTTGCCTATATCTTTACGGAGATTAAAGAGGCGGAATAGCCATGGGAAGAAATTAAGTGCGATGATTTCGCCATCTCGAACGTGTGGCATCCAGATTGCATTCTCCTCCATGGTGTACATTATCAAAGCCATGCATGGCCATGCTTTGGAGGCTCACCAATCTGTTTACGGAGATAACCTGGGGCGGTTGGTGACCCCAGTGCACAAGGAAATGCAGTTGTCTTTCGTGTGGCTATTTCAGCAAGTGTTTGCTCGCACCCCGGAGTTTATGCTTTCCACCATGGTACTTCTGGCAAACTTCACTGTGTACTCCTTGGGTGAGAATGTTGCCTTGGCCGCTGCTGCTGCCATGGCCACAACCTCTCCAGATGCAGCAGGTTCATCACAACCTGTCAAGCTCACAAGCCTTCCTGCTGACGGCGAAGAAATCCATGTGAAGAGTGTTGATGCTCCATTTCTTGGCCGAGAGGGATGTTACAGAGGCCAGAAGGAAACGCAACCCCAAGTGGACAGGAACTCCAGTAGTAGGTCCGCCAAGGGATTGTTAAGGAGTCAGTCTATGAAACAGGGGAGAGATGCAGAGCACATGTCAATGGGGAATGGAAACCTTGATGCTGCAATGCCTGCGGCTGATGACCTGGTATTGAGGGCATTCATGAAGGAGTCTTTGAAACAAATGGAATCTTCCTCCGGATGGCTCGCTCCGGTGCAAATCGACAGGGAGGTCTCGAGAAAGTTGGTTGCCCCAGTTCAAGCTTCCATTAGCCCTGACAATTACATTTGCTACGACCGAACTGATCTGGAGTACCAGCATGCCCTGGACTTGGAGCCAGACAACGTCCTGCTGCTTGCAAACTTTGCACAGTTCCTCTACCTAGTCCGCCACGACAACAACAGGTACTGCCGCCACGGCCTCAAATTCTCGTCTCTTTAAACAATTCTCTCAATTGTTCATGTGGTGAAGAATGCTCGAGTTAAGATTTGTGCACCCTTCTTTCTTATGGCTGCATTCCTTGTTCGGAAGGGGCTCTTGTTCTTACCACAGAGTCTCATTTCACATAATTTCTGCCCAAGCTGATGAGGGTTTGTAGATATCTCGTATGCATTGTTTCAATCTGTCTATGTGAAATAGCATTGTGCGCTACTTACTGGCACTTGTTCTCACCATAGCCTTATTTGCTTGAATCACAGAGCTGAAGAGTACTTCCACCGCGCGATGCAAGCGGATCCTACTGATGGAGAAGTGCTTGGTAAGTATGCAAACTTTTTGTGGCGTGCACGAGGTGACAAGGTGGCAGCAGACAGGGCATTCCGAGCTGCTGTTGCCTCTGACCCGGACAACCCTTACCATGCTGGCAATTACTCGCATTTTACATGGCACGAGGGAGACATTTTCGACTCGCGTTGCTCACGCCCCACCGGTTTGGTTTGAGCAAACCGCACCTGACCTCACCACAACCTGGTGGCAACTTGTGCAGTAAGTAATTGAGAAAGATTTCTAGTAGAGATAGAGTAGGTTATGAAAACGTTTTTCGTATGCTTGAGAAAAAGAAATGGCGTATAAAATTGATGCACCGATTTCAGATGCAACTGATAAGGTGTCATCAGAGTTTGGTATTGGTTGTAGAAGTAAAGATCCGATGCAGGCTGTTTCTGCTACAGCCCACAATTTTGCACTCTTCTATAGAGGTAAGATTAGGTGATTAGGAGGAAGGTTTGAGAGTGGTTAATATACTTGTACTGTAACCATGTTCGTAGGTAACTTTAGCGCAGACGGGCAAACAAGGCATCTCTGCATTGTGAAATATCTTATACACTGTTACAGCGAACTATTACAATAAAACTTCGGGTGATGGAATGATACATCCCGGAGTTTCAGTGGAAGCATCGTTGTTTTCTTTTTGTAGATCTGGAGCAATAAATTTTTGAGAGAAATGATGATGCTCGTTCATCTACCTATCTTTGTGTTGGGTGTACCGTTACATTTTCGCACTGCTTTTCAAACTGATATTTTTGTTGTTCTGGAAATTGGTGGCCCTGGTATTCCTGAGCAGATGCTCACCCTTCACCATTTGTGATGAGACTGAAATATCTCAATATTGTGCCTTGATGCCGCATTTAGAAACTCCGTTAGGTGGTATTTGGGTGGACAAATCATACTTAAGACAAGGGTGTGGATGGGGTTGCTTTTTCCCCCAATCGAACTGGCCATTGATCGTTGAGGATAATTACAGTATATACGGTTTCTACACATTTATGTTTCTACTTTTAGAAATAATACAGCAGTCTCGAAATGGTTGCACGGCTCCATGAGTGATGATGAGTGGCCTGCTTTGCTGGGCCTACCCAATCAACCTTCTAATTCGAATGATCACATTGAACTCCAATTCCAGGGTGTCTTCAACATATATAATCTCCACAACTGGCTCTTATTCTGATTCGCCACTAGCTACAATCTTGACACATACTCACGCCCGTATTTTCAGGCTAGAATTGCGAGGTGTTTGGGTAATCTCATCCGTCTGGAAGGTGAAAATCGAGTGAGTTACTTATCTCGTGGAAATCATCGTTTGAAGATCATTTGACTCCAAAAATGGCATCAAAGACCCTGAATCAGTCCAGCGTCACCCAAATTGACCCTTAATCTTGTAGATGGTTTGTTTTCACCAGAACTAGTTGTATAATGAATGAGTTTATCTAGACACCACGAAGTTCTAGCAGACACCGACTAGGTGAACTCATCCATTTGGGAAGCCTGTAAATATAATGAGATTTTCTATAGATTCATCTTTCTACTATCGGTTAATTTGACTTTCATGATGACAATACAGATCCCAAATTAGTTGATTGGGCCATGTCCACAAGGTGTAGTGTTTTTATTTTTATTTGTAATTTTATTTTTAATAATAATTAACTAAACCAACACGCCTCCGTCCACCTGTATTAAGGGTAAAATGTTGAAGGATTCTTACAACTCAATAACTTATTTTTCAAAGAAAATATGACTCTAGGGCTACGCTAAATATTGTATTTAGTGTCACTTTCTATTAAGAATTACACAATGCTTTATCTATTTATTGCACATCTCATAGTTTGTCAACAAATGTCAAAGTGGTTGTTTGGACATTACAGAACATTAATAGCTTTACCCAGTAAAAACATTACATCAATAGTAAAAAGATATAGCATTGTGTAACTCTAAACAGTAAGCAACACTAAATATCAAATTTTAGTGCAATATCAAAGACTCTACATTAGTCTACACCATTTATGGCATTTAGTGTAACTTACTATTTGGAATCACGCAAGCCTATAAATACTCACTATAGATTTCATTTGTTACCAACAAAGATTAGATAGGTTGTATATACAATGTACAATATAATTGATTGTACTTGATAAAAACTTACATTCTTAGCAAAAAGTTATAACAGTAGAAACTCCAGTTAAGTGAGTGACACTAAATACCATAAATGGTGCAGTGAGATTAGGTTGATATAAAAATACCATAAACCTATAGGTGGTCAACTTTTTTGATGAACCCCTAACATAGTTTTTTTTTACGGACCCCCAAACATGGTTGGCACGAATCCTAAGCCGTTATGCTACCGTCATGACAAATTTACGGTCCATTCAAAGAAGATACCACGTAGCTTCATGAAATTGACTTGAAAGAGTAGTAGCTCCATTGGACCCACCCGAGTGCCCACCCACGTGGTAAAATTCTCTTTGCGGATAAAAACTCTAGACATTGGTATTGCTCGAACATTTTTGCATAAGCTTGACTTCTTTGATGTTGTTGTTGACTTAGAGTGAGCTAATATGCTATGATGTCACCAACTCTCTAAGTTGCATCATAGTGAAATAAAACATCACGGGTGCAACACCACTAAATTAAGAGTCCTCTATCCTAGTCGGACCTTCACAATTGTTTCAAAAGGACTTTGATGGTTACTTCATCAAATTTGACACAAAGCATGTTACCTTCCTTACGGATATTGAGACTAGAATATTAGGGCATGTTTACACTAGTAGTGATTGGTCACCATGACCACTACTTTGTATAGTTTTCCATTGGTGGAGAAAAGAGTGGAGTTCTTGCTTTGTTTTACAAAAGGTCGTTAAAATAAGAGTGATCATGTTAGAAAATGGATGAGAAAGTGATATAGAAGTGACATGAAATCTTACATGTCCATAAATTTATAAACTTTGGTGGTCACCCAAATTTTTGTAGTGAGAGAACCCAAATAAGTCGTCTCATCAAAAAATGAAAGCGACCATGTCAAAAACCTAGTTTAAGATATTAATTTATGTCTATAACAATTCATTTTAGCCATGCGTGTAAGACAACCCTTACATATGATAGAGCAATCATAGTGCTAGGGATGGCCTACCCAATGAAAAGCCCAGGTTCCATCTCAGTCGCCAAAAGCCTTCCATTTTGGATTGGACAAACATGAGAAGAGTGCACAATGTAGACACTCTTAATGCATGTGAGAAACATTTGTGTGCCATAGATCTGAACATTCTTTCCACAACTTTTTTTTTGTGACGAATATACTCACTAGGGGAAAATTTGTCCACTGCAACTCATGGCAAGAAAATGCATAAATAAATCATTTTTGTTGCCAATGTCGTAGACAAGACATTTCCAAGTTCACTTGCTTAGAATGACGGCTTTGTGTGCCTACTCGAGTGACATATGGAGTGTACGACAAAACTTTGCCAGATTCAAACAAGCATATCAGTAAGTGTTCAACTCTACTGCTCCTGTTAGATATATGGAAGTGGTCCCAAAGTGGTTATGAAACAAGGCTCCATTTCCGCTCCTTCTTCAACTACCAACACCAAGACCCCTAAACAAAAGTGGATGTATGCTCCAAAGTGTGCAAATATGCCTAGAATGACATGATATACCAATATCAAAATGCGGCGAATATACATGCCCTTAAAAGTCCAATCAAAACCCCAAACCAACTAACCAAGTAACCAAACAGAAGAACTCTGGTCTCATTTTAAATGGGACCAGAGTGAATAGAGTGTATGTTCATAGAACATCCACAACCATGTCTACGGGCAGTGACATTGAATGTAAAACAACAAGTGACCACATAAGTGAAGACACATATATACCCACCTTATAGTTTGGTGCACTTAAGTTAACATTAGGGTTCATTTCACGTGGCTGCTTCTCGAGGACCACCCAAAGTCGCACATGACTCCTGAAACTTTCAAAAGTGTTCACACAACATAACATCACTCATCTAGTGAGCTATGTTCAGCTGCCTCGACTTCAAATTGGATCTGAAGCACTAGGATTCCAACATCTGGAGGTTTTATTCTTGAATCTATTGCGGGGCCCATGAACACAACTCATCGGCTGAGTAATGTTATGAAAAAGTTCAGAATTCCTCACTGCCTGATCATTGGTGGGGGGGGGGGTGGGGGGGGGTATTTCACACATTCAAGACACTCATATTTTCTTATATGCATAAATATAGATATAAAGAGAAAGCTCTAGAGACTCCTAGTAGTGTAGGGAAAGCATGATTCCCTGGAATGTTGAGCCCAGGGGCCAGCTACCGTAGCTGCAGGAAGAATGTTAGGGTCAGTTTATGCATCATTGCAGCTCGTGGCCGTTTCCTCCTCGGTTGTATCGATCCCGCCTGCGGGTGGTCCCAAGGAGCTACGCGGGCCTAGCATCACAGCCACTTCCAACTTCACATGCGTTTTGGGCCGTTAGATGGGGATCACAAATTGTCTCTTCTTCCAGTTACCAGCTTTGAATAATAAGCGTAAGATTGTCGTTTCAAGTGTAAAGATTGACGTGGAGATGCAATGGTTGTAAGAGGTCAAACTGAAGAATTTGTTTTAAACGTTCACATAGATCCGTCCAACTGTGTTAAACTACACAACCTAGAATGGTGTCCTTGTTTTGTGCACATAGTCCAATCTCATCGAAACATGTGTGTGTGTGTGTTTAATGTTTTTATTGGTGTTTGTTCTTAACTACAAGCCTTGCCATGTATATTCAAATATAGATGTATACATAAGACTACAGTAATCTCCCGCTTAAGTACACACCCATTTAAGTACACACCCATTTAAGAACGCATCCCGGTTAAGTGCGCAATTTTTTTGACAAAAATTAGGGTTCATACTTTATTGTTTGAACATGTCATGTAGAGTCATTTGCTGCGAATGCATGAATTTTTTTATGCTTGACATTAAATGTCAGTTTGTTAACGTTTCGTTGAAACGTCTCAAACAATCATCGTAGTTCATCATACATCGGTCCAACTTTTGTTTGCATATCGGAGCAAAGCAATTGGTCGTCGATGTCGATGACAATGTTGTGTAGAGCTTCAAAGCCTTTGAAGTCGGTAGCACTTTCAAATTCAGCAAATGTCTCAATAAGTTGGATTTCGTTGCAGTATGTTCTCCAAATTGTCCCAGACTTTCCGGATGGTGCCTTCACTGACTTCATACTCCCGCACCCAACGCCTGCTTGCTCGGCGCGTTCGGCTTGCTCAACATTGCAATGATTTCACATCATTGGGCTTCGGTCAAGCAGATTGCCTCAAGTTTCATCCGTTTCCCATTGCGATTCATCGAATCCGAGGGTCTAGAAAGCGATATGAGTAAAGTACGCACCTACCAACTAAGTGCGCACCAACGGCTCCGATTCAAAGTGCATACTTAAGCGGGAGATTACTATAGTGTCATATAGGCTTCATTTCGTAAATGTCAATTTATGGCAACTACCATGGGGGGGTGCGGTAGTTTACCACATGCCCCTCTCAAGTTTGTTGTTAATTCAGCTCAATTAGGTTTCACTACACCATTTAGGGTATTTTGTGTCACTTACTATTTGGAACTAGGCGCAATGCACAATTACGTGGGCCATGGAGATGTTGAATGACTCGACATTGCTGCACCCTAGTCAGCTTGGGATTCGTAGTGTCTATGTAAACTCATCCATCATGGATGAAGATGCTCCAATACTTTATTATTAAAAAAAACCAAAGTCCCCTACAAGATTGAGGGCCGATTCATTTCATTTGACTCCACTTGGCTAATTTGGGGTCTCAGATTCTATTTCCGGAGTCAAATGGTCTATACATGTTATAATACAATTTACTACATTTTCATCTTCCAACGGATGAGTTTACGTAGACACCATAAATGAATCCCTAGCCATCCCTAGTCTAGTTTATAACTCATTCATGCGTACGGAGTGTATAAGTGGTGTATACTTATAAGGTACACGGTTGGTGGCGCCCTAGCTTCGCTCATGGGAAACACTGAGAACTGTTTCCGATGCTGCTAAAAAGTGGCACAAGGTATGCTGCTATAAAGGGTTACTTAGACCATGACTAGGCCGAAAGTGCCACAAGGTGTGCTCCTTGGTTGGCTTGCCTACCTCCTACCGAGGGGGTCATTGTAAAAACATGTTCCCTATATGTTTGTTGCTTACGTACTCATGCCAATTTAAGCTTGTTTTTATTGATTTGGGGTTTCTAATCACAATTTAGGAGTTATTTTAAGAAGAACATAAATCTTGTGTAAGTAGTCTCATTAGTGTTTCTCGTGTCATATACAGGTATGGTTTGGTGTCCTAACATTCACTGAGGGGGTAATAGTATAAATATGTCCCCTTTAGGTCGGTTGTTGATTCATCTAAATTTAAGCTCACAAGACTAATTTGGGATCTCTGACGATGAATCAAGGGATAATTTGGTTTTAAATAATAATATATGCACTCTACAATAGTAAACAAGGTTTTCATTCTCCCCCTCCCCTGGTTAGCCCTCTCCCTTGGTAGGTGTTGTGATATTCACCCCATGAGGTTAGCTGGAAGCTCATCCATTGTAGGGAAAGTGAGAATATGGTGAACTATTTTATAGCCCATAAATAGTTTTTTTTTCCCATATATGTTGACTCCAAAGTTGCCATTAGAGACCCCAAATTAGTGTAGGTAAGGTAGACGTGCCTAACTGAATTGCTTATCTTAATTGGACGCCTATATTTGAATGGTATGTGGTTTCATGTGGCTCCAAGAACGGGCACAAAAAAGAGACGTGTTTAAAGGAGATGGGATTGCGTGCTCAAAATATGATAACCATTCTAACCTGAATAATCAACATGATTGGAGGGACCTATATGACCACTTAATGAGCACAAGAATCTTGACAATGAATAAGATATTCACATGAGCTCCAAAAATAATGAAGTGGCTACGGCCTTGTTTTGGATTCGCTGACCATCTCGTACTAGAATCGCAACTTTCACATCCTAGAAGACGTGGGCTAGTTGGCGAACTTAACGATGTAAGATCTGATCTATCTACATTAGTTGGTTCTTGTTTGGAAAACAAATCAGTCCTCAACATGCAAGGGCCTTGATTTTACTAAAGCCCCTTCATTTGCAATGGATGAGTTTACAAAGACGCCACAAACCCCAAGCCGCCTATACGAAACGGCTACATTGTTTATGGTACCCGGTGTCATTCACTATTTGGAGTTACGTTTTTTTATTGAGATAAATTAGGTTTTTTTATCAACCAAAGTTGGTAACGCTCTATAATGTCCGCACAACCTATTCGACCTTCACGGTCACTAAAAAAATGTAGTAAAAAATCAAGGCATCGTGTATTCCAAATACTATGTACGGAGTTGTACTACCACGAAGCTACTTGTAATGGTAGATATTTGTGGTGTCTAGAAAAACACATCCATGGGGGAGGCGAATATGCATTGAAGCATTCGATAGCTCGTTATTTTCTATGTTTATTTGACTTCAAAATAGTGTCAAGAGACCTCACATTGGACTGGCATGGCCTAGTTGGAATGAATTATTCCGCAACCTAAAAGAGGGTTTGTTTTATACTAGAGCCCTTTACCTACGGAGCCCGCATTGAGACATGTTAGAAGCTACATGTATACGGACATATTCTTTTATCATGTACTAGTACATCTTGTGCTTTGAAAGACTATAAAATACTATTGATACAAAAGAACATATTGTATACACTTACGTAGGGGGGTATGAAGTAATGTGCATGTTCATAGGACACTCCGTATATTTGAGAAATATTTCTTTGTATGTAAGACTAGTATATTCTAAGAATGATTTCTCAATATCTTGTATGATTCCGTTTCTTAATTTACTTTACTTTACCACGTGACACTTGAGTTCAACCCTAGGTTCACATGTCCTTACTTAGCATGCCATGCATCTTCTCTTTGTAATTTGGAAACTCAAGTGAATTAGAAATTCAAGGGGGAGGGGAGGTGAAGTAATGTGCGTATTCATGGGATATTCTGTATATTTGATGAACATTCCTTGAAATTATGCTTTTCATATTCTCAAAATGGATGTTTAATATCCTAATGCTTCTAGGATATTTCTTAATACTTGAAGGAAAAAAAACACTTTGAAACACTTCATAAGATTTTATCTTATATATCATGTTGCGTTTTTGAATGGAACCCCACCCCCCTTACCCTTGAGCCCAAGGGGCTGCTGTTGTCGCGTACCTCTCCATGAGGAGTGCCTGAAACAACTTGGGCACAAGGGGACCCTAGAGTGACATCCGGGACTTGTGGCGCCGTTGGTAAGAGGGCCCAAGTGATCCTAGTGTGGGTGAGGGCCCCGGGCGTTGGGAACGCCTCCCACCCGGGTAAGGCCATAAGCTATGTGTGGCTTATAGCATGCCGATTCTAGAATGCTCAAGAACACCTCAATTGGATGTGTGAGCTAGGAGATATGGCAATTTGAGTGGGGCGCCGTCCCGGGACAGTACCCTGATACAGCAGTGGCCTGGGAGTGGTTCCCGGGACTGCCAAGGTTTGAACAGGCATAACTCACTCAATACTTGCCCGAATGGGGCAAGTGAGTAGTCCATCAGCATCCGATGGAGTGGTTGCTTGTTAGCATCAAAAATCATATGAAGAAGTTATGGTGTTATGAAACTGCTGGGGGCTTCCTACCCCAGCGGCTAAGGGAAAATATCTACTTGGCCCAAGTATTGGGAGCGAGACAAAAGGTTACTTGACGGTGGGGTAGGGGCCCTGCCTAGAGTCCTAGAGGCTTATATGGGTGAGGTGGTGTGGCTGAACCCATCCGAGGCCGAACGGCACGACCTCCATGGGCATTGGCCCAATGTGAGGGCATAGTTGTCTAATATGGTTCGGGTTGTTGTAGTGTTGTTCTGGCAATGCAATGGTCAACTTAAGATTGGACTTCCATGGATGGAAGTCCACATCTATCATTTGGTTACCGATTAAAGGGTGAGTCCCGAAAGCAAAGTAGGAGGGTTGGTTCCCCTCCTATGAACTATAAGGTCCGTGGTATTGGGAGCTAACCATTGCATGGCGGAATGCGAATGGATAGCACTCGTGACCCTTGCTAGAATTGAAAAATGACCAAGTTAGTTAAAGGGAGCTACCGAGGGTTGCGACAACTGCATAAAAGAATTCATACATAGAGAGGACCAATAACATGTGAAGATCTCATCATAACTCCCCCAAACCATATTTTCAATTTAAGCTTGAGTGTGTTGAGGTGCTTGAATAATTCTCATGGGGTTTCCTTTGGTTCTTGGACCCATATAGTAGATGGTCATTATTGAGTAATGTTATGCACTCAAACCCATATTGGCAGAACATTATTCAGCCATGTGATCGGTTCCATGACCCCGGAATATGTCAATTATATTTATGTGGGTCCCACGAACAAGTGACAATATTTGTTTCCTATTCATATAGTCATGCTGATACTTGGAAATTTGAGTGGAGTTATAATCCCGACACTATTCATAGGAATCAATGTTCATCTTGGTATCATTCACTAGAAATACTATTCATAGTGGTACTATCATTGAAAACATTGACATTATTCACAATATTTTTACTATTCATACCGGCACTATTCATTATTTGTACTAATGTCAGTTTCGTCCCATGAACGTAAGATAGTGGAGGGCCATGTCATGTGCTAAATATAGAATAGAACACGACCATGCAGTTTAATAATGTTATGAGGTGAAAGAAAATGTATTGTCCTTTGCTAAGTACCAAGTTTTGTTGGGCCCACGTAACACTATGAAAGAGCTGAATAATGTTATCTTTATCGGTGGCGTGTGTGTAGTAGCAATTTAGGGGGCTACACGATAAATTTTGGACCAATGAATGCTACTTAAAAGGCTCTTAAGAAATCAATCCCTGAGAAATGGCGGAACGAAATTCCTCCCTCCACTTCTCCAAGTTGGAATATCATTTGGCACAAACACAAGGCACAAAAGGAAGTTGTTTTCCTTTGGTGAGTTAATCACAAGGCGGTGGTGGTAAATGAATGGCGCAGATGAATATTGACGGCGATTGCGGTGATAGACAAGAGTTGTCCCCATTGTGGCCAATAGTCGGTGGTGGAATCAACACATGTTCATCAATTGCCTGTTGACTCAACAAGGTTGGCGCTATGCAGCTGACATCATTTGGCAACTCTTAGCCAAAAGAGGTAACCTTGGTCCTCAAAATTCTTTTTCTATGATGCAACACCTCTTTCATCAGCCTCTTAGCAAATCACCGAAACCTTTCAATCGCATTTGGTTTCTTGAGGAGTGGTCTCCTGTGAATTATATGGCGTCAATGGAATGACTTGGTTTTTAATGCTATCCAATGGCCGGTGGAGAAAACCCACCAAATTGTGCGGGACTCTTTGCTTGACTATGGTAGACTTGAGTGGCAATGTACCCTCCAGGACTTGGAAAATGCTCTGGATGTTGCTTATGAGGATGTTCTTAGAGAGTTTGACAAGGTTTGGTGTGTCCAAGGCCTCATTGTTACTCACAGCAATTTAGTGGTTACTTGGAAAGTTAGGCACCGGATGAGCATTATTACATGAGTCCCCTCGGCTCGTAGCTTTTCCGAGGTGATCGTTCCTTCTTCTTGCAATTGAATTTTGTTTCAATTTGTGCCAAAAAAAGAACAAAAAACAAAGTGCAAGTTGTGTTGGGCCCACATAACACTACGAAGGAGCTGAAGAATATTATCTTCATTGGTAACGTGTGTGTAGTACACTGAATATCATATTTAATTTCACTATGGTCACTTTTCGGATGACACTTCTTATGAATAAGTGAACAAATACTGTCGTGGATGACGGACGAGTTCATCCATTGGCCAAAACCCTACCTTCCTTGTCAGCAACTTGTGATGCAAAAATTGTCATGGATGATTGAAATTTGGATGCAAAATCACTTGGTAAGTGACAGTAATTGCAACACTGTAAATCTATAATCCCCCAGAAATATTTACAAGGAATGACAAATAACGTTGGGATAACAATTAGTGTTGGTGACACTATACCATGGTTTACAATTAGTATTGAGCAAGACAATTAGAATCGGTGACACTAAATATCATATTTAGTGTAGTAGCTTAGGGGGCTACACAGTAATTTTTTGGACCATTAAATGCTGGTAAATCTTAAAAACCAGCGGCATTCAGTGGTCCCCAAAAAATAAGGAGCTGCATGAGATGCGCCGGCCTACAAAGGAATCTCGAATCCAAAAGCGAAAGTGGGTTCGTCGGTGGGTATTCACTCGGGCCATAGTGAAAGGACCTTCTTACAAAAACTCTGATAAACTTACCCCAAGACAAGCGACACTCGACTCGCTTCGAGGACATTCTTTGGAGCTTTGGCACATACATCAACGTTTCGTGGATGCTTTTTGTCTACCAAGTGCAGGGCCCCATTGAAAATTTCAACACAAAAGAACAGTGGAGTTTATATGTGCTAATAACTTATATAAGCTACGTCCACCGGTTGAACTCAAGGGGGGAGGCCACACAAGTTCAAGAACGCCAGTTTCGAAACGGAGTTTGGTGAGCCAAGGCAAAAGAATTTCGGACTTGACATGTGCCTAACTTCGAGGAGCTTGGTTTCAAGGTTGGTCCCTTTTTTAGTGGGTAGCATTTGTCTGTTTTCAACTCCGATCCAAGACAACGTTTTTTGCCAGGCTTAAAAATCTCCGTTTCCAATCGGAGTTGGAAACATGCAGTTGTAGCCCAAAAAAAGAGGGACCAACCTTGAAACCCAGTTCCTCAGAGTTAGACACATATCAAGGCCATAATTCGTTTAGCTTGGCTTACCAAACTCCATTTTGAAACCAACGTTTTTTGAGGGTTTTAGGGTTTGGGGTTTAGGGGTGCTAGACACACATGTCCTGGTTTTGAGTGCTAGAGCGAGGAGAAATGAGTGGTTATGGCAAACTCTAGACACTTGTAATATGTTCATGCCAACTTTCAGCTCCAAAAATTCACAATACTTTCGATTCAAGGAATAAAATTATTGAAATTTTTTCTTTCTTCCTATGCAGGAAAAATTTGCACCGCCTTATTCTTCTCCAGATCGAGCAGAGAATCTCTTAAGTGATCGGATATGGGCACCTCTATTCTAGATTAAAATATTTGACATCGTATTGGGGAGCATTCAAGATAGCTCTAGCTTTATAGTAGAGGCGCCTATTCCCGATCAAGACCCCATGGGCAATCTATAAGGTACCGGAATTTCAATCAGGTTGGGACGGAATTTTGATCAGGCCAGAGCCAGTAGTGTCACGACACATGTCTTGGTTTTGAGTGCTAAAGTGAAGAGGAATGAGCGGTTATGACAGACCCTAACATTGGTAATATGTTCGGGCCAACTTTTGACTTCAAAAATTCACAATAATTTCAATTTAAGGAATAAATTTACTGAAAATTTTGTAGTGCTCCTGATTTCTATCTTTCCTACATGGGAAAAAATTTCACCACCTTATACTTCTCCAGATCGGGCACAGAATCTCTCAAAGTGGTCGGTTACGGGCACCTCTACTCTAGAAAGACACTCAAGACCTGATGCATGCGGGCCTACTTGTAGAGACATTCTTGACAAAAGAAAATGAAATTCATAGGCCGGCCCACCTATACATCCATCATGACCAATGGGTGTGGGGATTTTCGTGATATAACGCAAAGGATGTCCGGACACTTGTCGCAAAGACACCGATTTGCTCATTTTGTTTTGGCCTACATCATGATGTGGGGCTTTATGTGGGCACTCCTCTTAATGGACCACCCAAATCCAAGTTGGTTAGTACATGACAAGGCTTGTAGTTAAGAGCGGACACGAAACATGATGTCATGTGTCATGATGAGTTCGACTTATGTGCTTTGGATCAATGATCGGGGAGAACCGGCAGTTAGTTACAAATGAACCGGTTGAGTTTGAGAAATAACCGGTTGAAGTTCAAGACAACAGGAAAATTACCGATCGTTTTAGAGGAATTTATAGAATATACCCCAATTTAATAAAGGAAAACCGAAGGATGTCAACATGTAACCGGTTGGACTTGCAAACACTAGGATCTCAACCGATTATGCCCAAAAATCTCCCCAATCACTGCTTAGGATGTACCAATCATTTTATGGGCCAAGGATTTGGTGTGTCTACGTAAACTCGTCTATTAGGAAAGTGAAATGCGGAGGACTATTAGAGAAAGTTTGACATTATGAATTTTAGAGACCATTCGACTTTTGCAATAGCATCGGAGAGCCCAAATTCATACAGGAGGATCTATCTAATTGGATAGTGACTCGGCCTTCAATGGGAGGGGAGGGGAGGGTGACAACGTTGATAACTATTGTAAACCAAGGATTACTTTTTTAAGCTTAGAAATCTTTAATGGAGGTTAAATACCCCGAATTAGTCTAGTGAATTTTAATTGGGATGAATCAACAACAACCCACTTCTAGGGGGGTTCGATTTCTACTATTACCCCCTCGGTGGGTGTTAGGAAACCAAACCACCTTACAATCGGGGCAAAGGTGAGCAGGACTTGCCAATGAATGGGGAGAACCAGCTGCTAGTTACAGATGAACCAATTGAGTTTGAGAAAGAACCGGTTGAAGTTCAAAGCTTTAGAAAAATTACTGATCATTTTAGAGGAATTTATTGAATATACCCCAATTTTAATAAAGAAAAACTGAGAGATGGCAACATGTAACCGGTTGGACTTGGAAACACTATGATTCTGACCGATTATGTCCAAAAATCTCCCCGGACACTAGGACTTGCTACATCCAGAGTGATCAGAACTCTGATACCCTACACAATTTTGCTGATCAAGTCTTAGGGCCACTTCACACATGAGACTGAGAGCCCGTGATCATTACACTTCAAGCACTCTCACTGCTGGAAAAGGCGGAGCCGGTCCAAGTTTGCTTCACACTACGTTTGAGGGACCAACGGAGTATGTGAATGCACGATGGATGTAAAGTCTACATGGATTCCTATGTGGCATCAAATGGATCATGTTTCATGGTCACTTGGACTATTTTCAAAAACTACCTCTTGGAGGAAGGCCTAACACAAAACCGGGAGACCATGGCACTCCGAACGCTCACAACCGTTGTTTTATTCTATTTTATCATGTGTGAGGACCCACATGAACAAAAATTCATTGAAATAGCAGTTGGTTGAGGGCCCGGTCACATATGACTTCACACTACACTTGAGGGTCCGTGACCACACTACATGATTTTGGAGGTGTCTTGGAACGGCCTTTGCACACCTTCTTTTGGGCTCTCACAATTATTGGTCACGGCTCTTGGCTCGTGTGTATAGTGACCCTTAGCTTACTCATACCTATACCGGGTACTACATCTTCTTCAAAGATTTTTAAGTAGGTTTGGGGCATACTCTTGTCTCTACTGCACAGTGCACACTAGGTGAACTTGTTATCTTTGTCAGTGAACAGGGAGAACCGACCGCTACACTGAATATCATATTTAGTGTTATATTTAGTGGTATTCTATGCCACTATGGTAACTTTTCAGAGGACACTTCTAATGAACAGAGTTTGTCCGTTGGCCAAAACCCTACCTTCTCTTGTTAGCGACTTGTGATGAAATATTGTCATGGGTGATTGAAATTTGGATGAAAAATCACTTTGTAAGTGACAGTAACTGTAACACTGTAAACCTATAATCCCCCAAAAATTTTACAAGGAATGACAAATAAGGTTGGGTTAGCATTTAGTGTTGGTGACACTACACCGCGGTTTACAATTAGTATTGAGCAAGACAATTAGAATTGACTTATTTTGAGGTATCTTCCATAGATTCCTCCAAAGTGATCAGCAATTTTCCTGAAGTCCTGAACTTGAACCGGTTAGTTCATGTATTGACTGATTGCACTTCTTCACTGCATTCATGAATTAAGAGGCAGGAGTGGTTGCAACATGCCTCGAGTCTGCAGCCAGGCCCTTCAGTCTTCACTTCCCTCATACCAGTGAGTATAGATATTATTATTAGATCAGGACGAGCCTCAAAATGATTCTCGTTAGCATTCAAAAGGGGATTCCTTCGCAACCAAGTACGACTTATTTAAACTCTGTATGCAATAAAAACTTATGAGAGTGCAAAGTTTTTCTTGGACAGATGACCCCAGACCAACACGGGACATTCTCATAATCAATATTACGCAGTATTTTAAGGTATTGCGTTTTGGATTGGGTGGTTGGTTTTAGCACCATTGAACCGAACCTTATGTAACCAGATCATTAGAAGTGTCGTGACCGAAAGCCGCATTGTACCTCGTGGACTTAGGATGATATTTGGAGGGTAGGCTTATGTGTGCACTGAAATATCTTGTGAGCTTTGAAACCAGCGCCTGTTGGGAGTGTGGCAATAGTTTTGTCTCTATCCAGTTTATCCATGCAGCAGTAGGTGTGTTGTACGTCTAACTCTTTCATTCAATGATCTGAATGAGAACTGGAATCTTTCTCTTGCGTTTGTTTGCCTGTGGACTATCTGAGTGTTGACTTGAACAACACGGTGTTGGATCAACAAAGTTAATCCTCCACCATGTACAGTACAACAACCATATGGGGTACTGGCGTTGAGTTCTCCTCACGAAAGCAATCCCAAATCTACAAAGGGGCTAGATTCGAAGATCCTCCAATGGCAACAATCCAGTGCCAAGACTCTCACATGGTTGTATAATGTTTGGTGGCCTGCATGTGAACTTGAGTTTCGTGGCATGTGAAACCACCTACTTGAGTGTAGCCGGCATCGTGTGTTGAAGGGAGGGCATTTTCACTTCTTTGTTTTTTTTGTTGAGACAAATGAAACAAAGATTTTAATTGATTGCCACAAAACAAACAAGGTCATCGGGACCCGAAAAAGAGAGAGCAGGGTAAGGTGCTATTCGCATGCAGGACCGGACCTGAGGTGGAGCTCAAGCTGCCAAGTTATGCAGATCGGGTCCATGTAACATCAAGCATCCGCATGTGAACCGGTTCTCCTAGCAAAATCTTTGCAAATTTGTAGGATTGACTGGCATGTGGCAGAGTTGTGGTAGAGATAATCATTGGGAACAAGGCAAAAAGTTAGGGAGATATTCGCATGACATGGGACAAGGAGACATGTGGAGGATAATCTAAGTTTTTATTAGTAAGTCGGGTTTATGGGAAGGAGAGCGGGTTTGCAAATCCTAAATTCAAGGATGGAAGAGAATAGATGGACCGGAGCTCCACATCGGAAACCGGGTTGCCAATTTAGACATGCGAACCCCCCCGGGCCCGGTTGGAGATCCGGTCCGGTCCTGCATGCGAACAACCCCTAACTCTCTCAGGTGCATCTGGTGGAATCACAAAACTCCAAGAAGGTTGAACAACTTAAGCATGACCAATCAAATCGACATTGGATGTCTGATTGTTTCACGTGGTTTTAAAATTTTGACCTATGATAGAGGAAGTAGTTGTTGTTGCCCCATGTAGCATTGTACTTAGCAAGGACAACATCAAAGATGGCCTCACTTTTTGAGTCATTGAAAGCTATATTTCCCCAGGATAGGACACCCTCGTGTGGGCATGTTGTTATAGGGTTCTCCCTATTATGGTGGCCGGTTGGTTCCTTGAACGTTTCATCAAATGACATGATATGTGAGATATTATAAGATGCCATTGATTTGGTGATCATATTACTTGGTCTCCACAACCCTCGATTACCAGATGAGTGTGAACATGAGAATCCATGGTTGCTTTGATTGCTGCATTAATTATCCCAATTAGTGCTTGTAGTACTAATTCCCAAAACACGCGCTATTTTGCCAAGTCTCAAAATTAGTGAGGACTAAATTTTTTACTAAGTGATACTAAATTTATGAATACATGCTCATTACCATACATGTCAAGAAAATGAGTGCGTGCTCTAAGGTGCTTGCAGAGTGATTAAAAAAGGATTTATATGAAAACACATGCTTGTTAGTGAATAGTGCCAGGATGAATAGTGTTGATACTTTCAGTGAATAGTGTTGATATGAATAGTATTTGTAGTGAACAGTGTTGGGATGGATATCGCTTCCCAAATCCTTTTGGTGGCACTAATTTCATAGCATAAAGAAATTTAGTATCACCTTCACGAATTTCCCACACACACTCTTAGCCCTCCCTCACTCATTGGGAGAATCAATGTAGTTTACTGATGGTTCCTTGTATTTTGTGCCTTGATGCAACCGTGTTGGGGTGTAGTTCTTGGCTGTTGTCATCGAGGCTAGTGAGCTTTGGTTTGTAGCTACTTGTTTTTAGCTATTTGACACTCTCCCTTGTGTACTCAATGTTACTTCCACTTCTGTTACTACGTTTGTAGTTGAGTCTGATCATTGTGTGGGTTTTTTCCAGGCATGAGGTCATTGAAGAGTTATGAGCTGTATTGTTTTTTTATCATCACTGGTTTAAGAAAATGGAAAAAAGAAACCTATTAGGTTGATGTGCACCAGTATGGAGTGTTAAGGCAGAGATACCATAAACCATGAAAATAAGGTGATTCACATTGAAGATATGGTCTTACAATCATGAAATAATTTTCCAAGATAGAAGAGAAGGATTCATGAAGAATGCAAGTTGTTTCATATTTTTATTCCCTGTAAAAAAAATTCTACAATTTTTCAAAGTGGAAAGTTTGTCAAACCTCCTACTCATTCACTAGATTCTCCTTACACAAACACGGTAATCCTCATGTCCACACAAAACATCACCTAAACCGGTTAACTCATGAGTACATTAAACTGTGATTGATGATAGTCAAACATGACTAAATTTGGCTAAACTGATTGTACATGCATTCAAGTTGCCAGCCTTGCAATGATCGGTTTCAAAAATGGCACTTCACTATTCTGACAAAAGTCTACTGCATGGGTAGAGGGTAGTTCACTGGTTTGGGTATTTCACCCTTAGTTCCCTGTTGTTTCAACCATGCATGTGCACATTTAGTCCTGAACTGCTGCAACGACCATAAAATGGTCTATGGATTTTTTGAACACATGTTTTCATCGACCAGGAAGCTTCAAGGAAGGTCCCACATGGGTTCTTCTGATACACAAAAACATTTCCTATGAGATGGCACCATTTTCAGCATGCATAACATTATTCAGATCCATATCAGCGTTCTGTGGGGCTGATAGTATTCTACGGAATATTCCCTTATATTTCCCACATTCAGTCTGAATGTGGAAAATATCAGGGAATATGTAGAAATATCAGGGAATATTCCGTAGAATACTATCAGCCCCACAGAACGCTGATATGGATCTGAATAATGTTATGTGTTGTGAGCCTATATGAAAATTAGATAATGTTACAAAGATAATTATGTTCTTTTTCTATGTATAAGCGAATACATGCAATCAATGATGTGTTGCCACATTAGCTTGTAGGGGGGGTTTTTTTGGCACACGAACTACTATTTCACTGTGAAGTGAAGGAAACCTCACACCAACCAACCGCTTTCATGAATTCGCCATCCAATTCAGACTACACAACTGGTGAGCGCCCCAATTTCCCTCCACTCAAACTCGATTCGACTGCTAATGTTAGGTGCGAACACTTCAATGTTCATCCGGCCAAGTGAGACTGACTGAATTTGATCTTACTTTTTCTATCTGCAAGGTTCTTGTGAGATCACAATGGCAACTCAACTGCCGGCTACGAGGGACTGCAAGGATTGTGAGGTGGTCAAATGAGGAGCAACATGCCACCCATGTACAAGTGCTTATGGTCCTAGGGTTATTGAACAAGAATGACTTGCGCATACGATCTAAGTTGCAGAAGTGTGCAAAATTCTCACGTCGCCTTGGCCCCCCAAGAATTGGAGGCACAATCGGCAAGTGGATGCTATTTTGGGGTGGACATGCAGAGAGTTGAGTACAATGAACACGGCTTCAACGATGATTTCAACTGGCATGTGAGGAATATTTTGTGGCCGGAATGCGAGAAGGACTACTCATGTCGAGCGTAACGAGCACCATGGACCAACGAATTCGTTAAGCCAACTATGGACAAAATTTCTAATATAAGGTGGTTGTTGGAGTTCATGAGGGATAAGTGGAAAACCATTGTGAAATCTTGGATGCAAGGTGACAGTTGATAAATGATGGGCATTTTGTAATATCAGACAATATATCCCCTCCAAGCTTGTAAAGTGATGGATGAAGCTTTGGTGCTTGGTTGATTTCCTCACTAAATATGTTTGAAACTTTTCAGTATACTATGGGAAAAGTATGGGTGAAGATGGGGCGAAAATGTTGGTGGCGAAGGGGAGGGGCAACCATGTAGAAATGTATTGAAGCATCTTCTCATGCATGTTGTCAATCGTGGCCACATCTACGTCATGGAAACCTCTTGTTACTTCAATGGAGCTATTTGAGCACCTTCTGATATTATAGACGCATGCAACTGGCAATGTTAGAGGGAATCGGCTTGGAATTCCAAAATTTGTGACTGCCAAGCGAGCTTTTGAGAAACTACCCCAAGGCACTTTGCATTGGAGAATCCATGAGAAACAACAAATGGCATATGTTCAATGGAAAGATAAAAAAAACGAGTGATAATATTATCTACATCTGCATTAGCGCATACTATAGATGATATTCATATGCAATGTTGGCGAAGTGTGAAAGGTGCAAACACCCCAATTGATACTAGTCCAATGCACATTGTATTTACTAAGCATATGCACAGAGTTGATGTCATTGATCAACTCTGCAGCACACACACAACAATGGTGCGCCCCCACAAGTGTTGGCATTATTTGATCTTCCTTCTTGATACTACAGTGGTCAACTTATGGATCATTTGCAATTATGCTCTTGCATCCAAGCACAATGGGGAGAAGAAAATGTCTCATCTTGAATTTCATCAAGATCTTGCTATACACTTGATATCATGCTATACACCAATAACGTGTCAAATTTCAGAATTTGGCATCCAATGGTTTATTCTATCTATGGAGCCAAAGATTGAAGAGCATGTGTGGTCTGCGGTGTGAGGGTGAAGTACATGTGTCCCCATTGTGAGGGAAGGCATGAGCACATTAGGTCATGCATTGAGAAATGTCACAAAGTGTGCAATCGCTAAGATTTTTTTGCTGCTCACATGTGAATGTGCAAATGCATGGTATACATCTACTGAAGGAGGCATATCCAAGGTGGAGCAAAAGGAAGACTTGTTGTGGCGATTGTTTGAGCTTAGGATGGGTTGGTGTATAGTTGGTCAAGGCTGAGTCTACTTGATAATGGTAGTTGAAGGGCTAGTTTTTTTGAGGTTGCAACAATGTCCTAAACGGTAGTTCATGTGGCCATTTTGTAACATTGGCCTCACTTGGAAGGCTAATTTCAAAAAAATGACGTCTTTTGCAGAGATTTTATCCCATTACAAGAATTCTTGGGCCTCTGAATTCAACATGTATACTTGCATAGACTCACCATACAGAATATCAGTTGGTTATGTTTATTGTAATGTGCGTGATATGAAGACTTTCGGCCCAGTTGTTGTCATGGTTGGCATATCAATGGCCATTTGAAGAGCATATGATTTTTGTTGGGGACCAGGCTTTGTCGGATAACATTACCCAACCCAAACGTCTTAACTCCGGCACGGAGTTCGATGCGGCTCCGATGCGGCTCCGGGGAGGTTCGGATGCCAGCTCCGGTGGGTTCGGGTGGGTTGGGGCAAAAATTGCCCCCTATTTTTTTGATTGGGTGGGGCCTTACTTGATCTCATAAGGGGCCTCCTAGAGTAATTTGGGGCCGTAGAACCCAAATTTAGCAAAAAAAAACCAAAAAAAGTCATCAAGGGGCCAAAACGGGGAGGGCCAGAAAAATGGACCCACCGGAGCTGGCATCCGAACCTCCCCGGAGCCGCATCGGAGCCGCATCGAACTCCGCGCCGGAGTTAAGACGTTTGGGTTGGGTAATGTTAGGGGGCTTTGTCCTATGACAAGTACCTTCATAACAAACATAGTGGTTTGTAAAGTAAGAAATTAAATCACAAATTGCATTGTGATTGGTCAAAGTGTGAACTCTACAATTTTTTACTGGGTCAACCATGGCACAAACTCCAACAAACATGGCCAAGTATGTCACACGTGAGGTGACTTTGCTTTACACCCATTGGGTGATTAGCTCACTTTCTTTATTTTGAAGATCTGACGTTCTAGATGGCCAAAAACCTTGCCAACAATGGGTACAAATTCCAAAATTGCGTATGACTATGTCCTAATAAATATAGACATTGGCAAAGTTGCAGCAACAAAGTCTTATGATAACCTCAAGATATGGCTTGCATCTACCATAGTTTTGAAAATTGGTGGAGATGTTTGTTTGCATTGTAAATTAAACCAATTTTTTGTTTATTTATTTATTTTAAAATCTTGCAGGAAGTAGTTATAACATTGTTAAGCCCAATGAAATCCCTTTCTAAGGGAGAATGGGCCATTCCTCATAAGGTTGACCTTGTTCATGCCTATACTCAAAAGGATAAATTCCCTACTATCTTAGCAATGTTATGGTCTCTTGTACCAGGGTGAACACTCGATCTTGCAATGTATACAAGTCATTGTGAAGGTTGAGTTATTCTGTGGCTAAAAGGAAGGTTGAATGTTGATTTCACACACACACACACATATATGGATGGCTTATAGCATAGTCATTCAGAAGCTTGAGTTAACCGTGGGACATATTTGTCCAAATTTTCTTATTTTTAAATGTATAGGACTGCAATAATTGACATGTGAGACATCTGAGTGATACACTAGCGCCAAATTATGAGTGCCAGATGGAATTTCAAGATTGTGAAACACATTCGGCATAGAGAGTACTCTTCAGTTTTGAGCCAAATGGTCCACAACATTCTATTATCTTGAACCATTTTTCATAAAAAAGGAGTGCCTGCGCTTACGGAGTGACAGGTTTAGGTGTCATTAGTGACGCCACCGCATACCGGCCTGCACTACCTTCATATAGGGTAGGTATCATTCTCCACTCTATCTCGGGTTGGTTCAAGGTGGGGTTAGGGTGGCGTGTCAATGCCTATTTAGGCCCACAAAGCCGAGGGGTCAGTTATGGGTACAAAGGGGGTCGGTTTTGGGTTGCAAGGGGGTCGGTACTTAGGATGCAAGGGGACAGTTCTCCAACCGAACCGGGTGGGATCATGGAGGTGGCTATGTTGGGTGTTGATCTAGCCTGGGTCTAGTACCCAACTATGTTGTGTGGTTCTAGGCAACGAAGGTGGGGATCCTCATCATATGCAAGGTCGGCATACATGGGGCCTAGGGATCGGTTTAAGGAAGCTAGTGGTTTTGGACTTTGAATATTCATCAAATATTTAGTCGAGGCTAAAAATATTTTTCCTTTCTTTATACCTATGTTTAGCCCAAAGACTAATTTGAATTTTTTTAATATCAACCACATATCCATATGAATGTGTAATAACTTAAAATGTTGGTTTAAGCACCCTCTACATTCAGTTGTTTTTCTTAATCAGACACCTATATTTGATTGGTATGTGGTTCTGTGAGGATCAAAGAACAAGACATCATAAAGACAAATGTTGAAAAGAGATTGGACTACGTCTTCAAATTTATAACTACTCAATAGTGAACATAATTGGGAGGACCCATATATTCTATTTAAAAAATCAATAAACATAATCATAAGTCTGATAACCATAATCAAATAAGAAAAGCTCCAATATTCAATCCGATTTTTGCTGATACTTTATCATAGGTTTGCTAATGCAAAACAAGCTTCATCGTGTAGGTCTAGTCGATAGAAGTTGGAGAACATGGAAAATCAACTGAGTAACACCCTTACAACACCCACATAACATTGCCAATGGCAGGCCACGGATGAAGCATGAATTTCTAAATGCTCCTTCAATGTGACTGCACACATAACATTATTCAGATCCATATCAGCGTTCTGTGGGACTGGCAATATTCTACGGAATATTCCCTGATATTTCCCACATTCAGACTGAATGTGGGAAATATCAAGGAATATTCCGCAGAATACTGCCAGTCCCACAGAACGCTGATATGGATCTGAATAATGTTGTGCACCATATTTTCAAGTTGAGATTATTCTCGGTTGTTGGAAGTCCTCCTCAATCATTTCTGGTGCCCTTAAGTCGGATGATTGTTTTGGTATAAACCTCGGTGCCTTGCAATATGTATTCCTCATCAAGTAGAACAAAATAACCACAAATTTTGTACGAATCAAAGTCACTGGTGATCAACTTCCACTGGCATATAACACGATGGAGAATTTTTCAGTTCATAAAAAACACTTAAGGTAGAGGGTGCATGCTTTAACCAACACCCCACCCAAAAGCCACACCTATAAACACCTCCTAATCTCATATTCCAAGCACTCCTTAATCCATCCAAATGTCTCTGGCAATGCCTGGGAAGTTTTTGGGCATAGTCGGTCAAGATCCCAATGATTCTAAATCCAACCGGTTAAATGTTGACATCTTCCAGTTTTGCTTTATTCATTTGAGGTATATTCTATAGATTCCTCTATAATTATTGGTAATTCTCCTAAAGTCTCCAACTTCAACCGGTTATTTCTCCGGTTCATCTGTAACTAACCGCCACCCGGACATAAGTCTCTGGTGCAAAGTGGAGGCGGATTCAGGTGAAAAGCAGGGTGATTTCGGGAAAATTCGGGGTTGGTTTTGGGCGAAAGTGGGATTGGATTTGAGCAAGCATTGGAACATAGCTAGGGGTGGCTTACTTTCCTTGTAATTTCAGAGTTCACATGAATATCCTATTCATTATCAAAGTGAAGATTCATATACTCATTAAGTGGTCATATAGGTCTCCCCCCAATTATGCTGATTAATGAGCCTATAATGGTTATCATCCTTTGAGCATGTAGTCCAATCTCTTTTAAACACATTTATTCTTGGAGCCACACCAAACCACATTCCAATCAAAATATAGAATTATAGATACATAATAAGAAAAGTAAGATTTGTATAAGGGTTGCCTACCTTATCCCCTATATGGTTTAGGGTTGTTTCATCCCAACTTTATCTCACTAAACTATTCCCTATAGGTTTATGGTTGATTTCATCCCAATTTTATCTCACTGAACTAATTTGTGGTCTTCTCTATTGATTCCAAGATCATATGTGCTAATAAAAGAAATCTCCGAGCTATAAGGGATTCTGACATTTTTACATTCAACTTACTTGAATGGCACAAATCCTTGGCCGATGTAGCACAATCAATAAAGCATTGTGTTCAAATTACATAACATTAAGTAGCAATGCTAGGAGGGTACCCTTTGAGTACCCGCAAATTTACCTCAACAAGAAGGGAAAAGCTTGCAAAGCAAGGGTGAATGAATGGATAATTAATCAAATATAGAAGCTTCAAAAAGGTATCAAAAAGGTTTCCAATGCAGGTGTCGGGAGACTTTTCCAAAAAGTGCAACTACCTTTTTGACCTCACCAACTTTCCCGTTGCTTTATAGCTATTTAGATTTGTTTAGATCATAATTTAGCCTAGATTAGAACCTTTGCCACCACTTGACATTAGTTTTGTCCTAGAAACTGACATAATTAATTCTAAGCATTGAAAGTAACTACCCAAATAGATTAAAAATAGCCTAAGTAAAATTCAAACTTAGTGTTACCTTTGCTCTTGAAAGCGCCAGTTTGATGCTCTTTTGAGAAGGTCAATCCGGGCTTCCTACTTAATGTTATGTAAGTCTGAGGACAAGAGCATGAGGGGGCTCTTACATATGGAATCCACTTGGGATGGTGGATTCTACCACATGGAATGCACCAACACACCTTTGTGAAACCCAAGTGCGCATACAGGCTAGAACATTCCATGCAATCATAATTCTTTGTATAAGACTAGTATGCTCCCATACTGCCCTGACATGTTGCACCCATGCATATCAATCAATGTCGTGGGTCATCCCTACACCGTTCGCTCAATATGCCATTGTTGATGCCTGACAATTTTTGGAACGGTGAGGAACGGTGACTATTCGCTGACTACTTGAACATTTTCATTGTATATTAGATAAGGCATGAGGCCTGGGGCATTTTGCAAATCAAGGTTTTATAGCACAATCAATGAAGCGTTGAGTAGCCATGATGGCACAACTTTCTGTTCAAGTTACATATATTAAATTACATTACTTTTACAAACAAAAATCCACCTACCGCATGATAGGCAGTAAACCCCACCATGCACCAAGGGACTCTTGAGCAGGGTAAGGCCAACATGCTTAATTTCACATTGGATTGCCCGACGTTGTTTTTTCTTTTTTATGTCCATGTTCAATACATTGGACTGCAATGGTGCCAAATGAGTGCATGGTGGTCTTAACTTTGTACAAGGGTTTTCTCGACAACTTCAAGCCGCCTAAACCCTGCCACACTTGAAGTGGCAATTGTCAGTCTTCAAGAAATTTCCAAGTATGTATTTGGTGTTTGTACGCTTAGGGTTTGTTTACACCATGGACCATGAAGTTGTCCCAATGCCCTGTAAAATTTGTGATTGATCGTTGAACTCATCCCAAGACCACTTCAGTTTACACCAAGGAAAAAATGTCAGAAGTGACCATGGAGTTCGAGGTCCCCAAAAGACATATTTTAAGGCCTACATTATCCACTGACATGGTCCAAAAGGGTTTTGCGGTGGAAGAGGCAAAATAGGTGCTCTAGTAGTAAAAGGCAAAGGGCCCATGGCAAAGAAATATTGTTAAAATAAATTTTAAATAGAAATTTTTTTGGGGAAGAGAAGATGAAGACAAGAGAAGACAAAAGAATGGTCAAACTTGAATTTTGTTTTTAAAAAAACTGCCTTTTTTGGACATATATTAGAAAAATCAACACATTCACTTTGTGGTGCATGGTCATTCCTCTTGATCCACATTTGGTTTGCACCTAGTGAGAGCCCAAAGGCTGTGGAAATTGATTTTTTAAGAAATCAGACCATGGAAGTTGGACCATCAAGTCGGACTTCATCTCGGCCATCAAGTTGGACCATCAAGTCGGACCATCAAACCATGTGGTGGCCTACTGCGATGGTTGGATGTGCCCTAAAAATCTGAAAAAGAAGAAGAGGAAAGAGATTAGGGTTCACATTCTCCAGCAGTGATTGATGACCCTCAAACAATGAAGATAGATCTTCAACTGCACTTTGGAGGTGCTGCAAAAGGGTGACCCTTGGATTGGTGTTGGTTTTCTGATGAAGTAAGGATGAGCATCAAAAGGTGAGTGGATATTGCCATCTTATGAGTACGATGGTGTATGTGTTGTATGCTTTGGTGCCTATGTGCAGGATAAAATCTCCTAATTCTCTAGCAGGTTTGTTTGCAAGCGGGAAATCATAACCACTTTCCCGTTTATTGTGCCCCTTATTTTTAATCAAATCTTGATTATTTACATTTATACCCGTCTCCCATACCAGAAAGAAGAATAATAAAGATATATATATATATCAAAAAGGAAAAACAAATGAGATGTCCATGTCATGACAAAGGTGAAGTACTCCTAGGTCACATGGCTTAGTGCAAACTTGTGATTGCACAAGCAAAGGAGAAGTCTTCTTGAAGGAGGTACCTTTGTTATATTTGTGCTCACAACCAATCGCCTTCCATTTCTCGATTGTCTAAGTGTTGCGATCAATAATCTACTTGACAGTTGTCTTTATTTCTCAAGCATCTAAGTGTCGCAATGGATAGTGTACTTAGGATTCATTTCCTACTCACTACATGCAACTATCTGTATGTTGGCTCAAGTTCACCTATGATGTGGTGTTTCCTCTCCATACTTAAATGAATTAACAACTAATAGGCCAAGAGTTTTATTCTTTTCTTGGGTTTTTTGTTTTGTTTTATAATTAGGCCACCCTAGGAATGACATATTAGAGCAAGCCCACTCATCTTGGATATTGCATTTGGGAAACTCATGAAAGAAGGAAAAGAAGGTGGTTTTCAAAGGGAAAACAAGCCGGTATTTGCAAGAAGTATTTGATATCTCATGGGTTGCAGTCTACTTTTAGGATTAGTGGCGCAACACCTATTTTATGTAGTATGTTATCTCCTTTTGAGCTTGTCAAGATATGGACTATAGAAAGGATGCAAGATGCAAAATGAGTGATGAGTGGGCTTGCTTTTAAGGTTAGCAAACCTAATTCAATCACTTATCTTAATTGAACACCTAATTCAAGTGGTGTGGTTAGGTTTGGATCTACGGACAAACACCGAGAAGACAAGTGTTTAAACGAGATTGGATCATGTACTCAAAATTTGTTCACTATTATGTGTTCAATAGCTAACATGACAATGCAAAGAACCCATCATTTACCATGATGGGGCTTCCCTCCATGTCTTGGAACACAACCTACTGATTTTCTTGTGCCTCTTGTGGGTTTTCAACACAGTGCCAAGCACTGCAAGCTATCAAATGGCGTTGTAGTGACTAACCTATTGGGGGGTCATTTTCTATGCTCACTACAAGCAACTATCCACATGTCGGTTCCAGTCCACCTGCAAGTGACGCTTCATCATGTGGTTAATATGCTTAAACAAACAGACATTCAAAAGGAGACTTGTTATTTTGTCTATGCTTCACATAGCGCCCTTTTGTGGGTTTTCCCCTCCATGTCTCATACCATAAGTTGATCTACTTGTGCATCTTGTGGGCTTTTGGCATAATGTCGAGCACCATGAGCTGCAAAATGGTGTTGTGGTGATCAACCTACTTGGGAGTCATTTTCCCTACTCTCTACCGACAACTATCCACATGCAAGTGGTGCTTCCTACCCATAATGGTTCGCATGGTTAAATGAATTGACGAAACCGATCAAAGAATGTTCGCTCCGCTTCTATTACGGTTTTGGTTTTTTTTTAATAAAAAGAACCCAGGCCTATGAATGATAGATTAGTGAGATTTCCCCTCTAGGTGTTGGAACATGAGGCTGATTTTCTTGTGAGTCTTGTGTGTCTCCGAAACGGTGCCAAGCACCGAGAGTTGCCAAATGGTGGGGCTGAAGCAAAACCGTCGCAAGGAGGAGCTCCCGGATCTCCAAGCTTTGGAAACTTGTTGCCACATCGAAGCCCCGCCGTTTGCAGGCTCTCGGCCTCCCACGCGCCGCCGTTTCTCATCTTCCTCCTCCGCTTCCTCGAACCGCATTTTGTACCACTCCCACGCGCTATACCTCGCCTTCATTTGCAAGTGCCGCTCGACGTTCCCGCGCATGAGCCCAACCGCCCAAATCCTAACGTACACAACCATGAGGACACCGCCGAGCGTGAGGCCGAGCGACGTCCCCCACGAGTCGAGGACCGCCCAGGCGCTCGCCATATACGCAATGTAGAATGCGACAAGGCCGAGCACGACAGGCACGGAGCCTGAGAGGAAGATGGCGCCCCATTCTCCCGCTGTTCCGTAGATGGGGATGAAGGCCGTCATGAGCACCACTGCTAGGACCGACGCGTAGAATGCAAACGCGTTGAAGAACATGAAGACGGTGGGGAGCGGCATGCGGGAAGCGATCGCAACCCCTTTCCGTCGGGGGTCGGCTTCCGACCCCCGGATCGGGTCGACGCTCGCCAAGTAGGCAACGTTGGCAATGAGCGTCGCAACGACACTGATCAAACTAATCCCCTGAATATATACCTCTTCCTTCTCCTCCAGTCGTTCTGTGGGTTGTTCCAAATCCGTGACCTGCACAACCAAAGGAAAAGTTGCAATTGAAAAGGAAAAATTGAGGGCCTTTTCGACACGATCCATACTGACACACTCTCATTTAGGGCTTGTCGAAAACAACACATTTTTGTTGTCAAAACGATTGATTTGACACACGTCTAAGACAAAGTGTGACCTTTCTGATGGGTTTCGGTTGACACATGCCAAATGGGTTGTGTGAATACCCAAAAAAACGAATGCCTTTTCCTACTAGTGCTTTGCCTTCGTGTGGCTTTGGAGCATGCTCAATGAAGCTAAATGAAGTCACACGAAGTAAGATCTTCAACACTAAGGATCAGATCGACCACTCGCAGATTGAATAAGCTTGTTCATGTGCACACCATACTTACTTATTTCTACTTTTTCAAATATGCAAAACATCAATTACCTTAAACCCCTAAGCTCAGAATTGGCGTTAGGGGTGAGAGCATAAATTAAGATCTTGAACACCAACTTGCAGAACGAATTTTGTGACGTGTACATGACAATTCAGACACAGAAGACATCAAGCGCCTTAAACCCTCAACGCTAAACCGATCCTGGTTGAAACTAATTGCAGAATATGTTAAAACCTTCAACACTGAGGATCAGATTGAGTAAGCTATGCTTATGTGCACACGATACCTATATGTAATTTCTGAAACATGTAAAACATCAAAAAACCCTCAACCCTAAGCTACTACTCGCGGTTTAGAGTGAAAGCATAAATGAAGATCCTAAGCACCAACTTGCACATTGAATGAGCTAGTTTCACATCGAAAGAATTTGTGATATCCTTCAGAAATCATCAGAGCCTCCATGGCGGTATGATGAACATTCGTAAGTTCCTTTCCTCCAAACGAGGGCTACACCATACGCTGTTCTCTGAAAACATGTACTTGGGCTTCTCTGAAAACATGTACTTGGGCTTCTCTTTCAGCTCTGGAACCTTGAGATTTAAGTCTTTTTTTAGTAAATCGAATCAATTGCGCAAGTAGATCATTGAGTAAAAACAAAGAAAAAAAAAAAAAAAAAAAAAAGTAAGATCATTGAGTGAAAGTACTGTGAGCTTATCAGGAGGGATTTTATAGTTTGCAGGTATTAGAACATGGGTGTTGCATGCATTTGCGAAAGAATTTCGTGTCGAGCTCGTCATAATAATTTACTCCTAATCCAGCATTCCTTCACATGAGTGAAATCTCACAGCAACATTACTGTATGTCTTTTGTTGATTTAAAAAAACTTGCTTCGAACTTAAAATTGACTTGCTAAAGTATCCACTGAGAATTATGGTGTGACGGATTAGTGGGTTACTAAAGTAATTCATAATAATCCGTCACACGAAAGCCATACGTAATGGGCTCTCAACCATTCTATAGCTTGCCATCCTTTTTGTTTTGTACTATTCCCCCTTGATGTGTCACTTGATGTGTCACTTTGAGCATGGCCACTTTACACTTGCTTCAGCTATTGAGAGCTTTGAAGAGGATTGGTAAACCTATCAGTAGTTTGAGATTTGGATGAAAGCTTGTCAAATCCAAGCATTAAACTCCCGCAAATTTCATGTTCAATCTCTCAACTCGCCGAACTCTATAGTAATAGTAAAGGTGGCCTTACTCTGGAGACATAGTCTGGACACAGGATTTGCAACCGATTATTTTGGTGTGGAGCTTGCTACAATGCTTCTCCTAACCCAGCATTCCTTATCACGAGTGAAACCTCACAGCGTGATCACTGTATGTCTCTTGTGGATACAAATCTGCTTCGACCTCAAAATTGACTTGCTAAAGTTTCCGCCGAGCACCCCACCACACATACAGTCAGACAGACAGACAGACAGACAGACCTGGCTACTCAGAAGCAGTTCATTTGTGGGCAATTGCAACAAGAACACCAACCGCAGGTGCGGCATCGCTGATCCTCCAATTTCTCCACAAGGCTGCTGCATCCACACAAAGCGCCCCACCACCTTCCCGGGTGTTCTCACATCGCAGTGGCGGAAGTACACCGTGGATCCCAGCTGCCAATCCATCCGAAGCTCCTCCAGGTCCGGGAACCGCACCAAACCAGGCTCAGTCACCGGGTTAGGCTTGCAGCTGAAAATCTGGTCGTCCAGGAGCAGCTTGAAGCTCTTTTGAAGCTCCTTGTGGCTGCAGAATGTGAGCCGCGGCCAACCCCTCGCCTCCGGATAGCAAATGAACCTGCCTCCTCGCTGCTCCACCACCCTGTAGAGGTAACACACATTCTTGGCTGCCACCTTGCTGTAATAGTACCTGCAATTGTTGTATGTGAAACCAAGAATTCGGTCATAATTTGTGTCAGTGCTTCCCTCATAACCAAGTATAATCCCACTATGTGCTCACGATCATAATCATAACGGGTCATAGAATTCTAAAGCTTGTGTAGGATGTTCTCTCTCTATTCTAGCCTCAAGAATAAATCCAAGAAGCAAGGCTCTTGGTTACATGCATGAATGTCAAGTGGCTAGCTCACATTAGTCGACGCCTCATTGTTACCTATCTTCGGACAAAGCCTTCTCCCATCTACCAAGATTCAACTTAAAGACCTTGCCAAAATCTATGTAGTTGAATCTTGGTAGATGGGAGAAAGCTTTGTCCGAAGATAGATAACAATGAGGTGTCGACTAACGAGAGCTTGCCACTTGACTGTGCTCGGCATTCATTCATGCATGGTAATCAAGGACCTCGATTCTTGGATCTCTTCTTGAAGCTAGAATAGAAAGACAATTACGTCCTTACACATGCTTAAGAATGCTATAACTACATACATGGACGTGGATTGTCGAAAAATCTTTCACAAACTCTTTGCCAGTGGAAATCCCTTTACAAAATCCCTCCACAGTTATATAATAGGGTTCAGCCATCGACAAACACTGCCTGTAGCATTCTTAGCATTCTGAAGTGGTGTAGTGAGACTTGAGTGTTCACCCTAGATAAGCATCTTGGGAGGAGAGTAGATACTCAGTAAGACTCTTTTTGGCAAAATCCATGTAGTTTCGTAGCCACCTTCAAAGTCTGTTCCAAGAAAAGATTGGATGGCCAGTTAATTCACATATCAAAAATTCGAGAGAGCCATCATAACAGACTGGTACCTGATATCAGGAGGGGGAGGGGGGTCGGCCGGAATGAAGGACAGGGAAGAATCATGAAGGGAAGAAGGAATGTGTAGGGACAGATCCGGCGAGTCGATCGACTCAACTCGGGAGGATTCCATCATGTGTAAGTTAGGTAGCTCAGCACTCACAACACCAATTCAGGTGATGCCAGATCCCCGACCGCCTGCACTGCATGAATTTTTGAATCCGAGATCGGTATGTTGATATTGTGCTACTCCGCTCCGAAATTACTATACCTGGCCTTCCGAGCTCCTTCAGAACTTGTGGGTCTTGGAGCATCGACTGTGATTTCTGTAACATAACCCAGAGGATGGCTATAGCGGCTCTCTTCGGCAGATGCCTACATAGATTCAGTTGTGTAGATATCTTATTGCTTCAGTTGTTGCAAGCTCCTTCCTCCCGTCTCCTCTAGAAAGAAGCTTTTGTTTTGTCCTTGGCTGATCTGGACTCGCTGTTGTTGCGTGAAAGGCAGGGCAGCAGCAGTGCAAGCTACTTACGGGATGGGCAGTTGAGAGTTGGGAAAAGTTGATGGTTACTAATGGTGTATATTTAAATGAATGTCAAAATTACCTTCCAATTTATTATGAGTAATGTCTTTACAGCAGACTACTAAATGATAATTTTGAATTGCGGAGTGAAATTTGCCAATGCAAAATTGTGAATGAGAACAGCTACACTTGTACCGGAGCATTGAGCAATCCCATCAGGTGGACGAGGTGGGCGTTGTTGCGTGCTCGTCTACCAACGCGGTCATGGGTTTTGTGTCACAGAAGTCTTCTTCCACATGGAGTTGCTACCCATGCTTTTGGGGATGGTTTTGTTGAGTGAGTGAGTGTATCTTGTTTCTTAGAGAAGTAAAGGCTTTAACGTAGGAGTACGTAGCACCTTTGGAATTTATTGCGAAATCGATTGACGAAGACATTTTTAAGCAAGTCATTTTCATAGCGACGACGAAGTTAATCAAGGACAGGGTTAGGACGAACAGGAAATATAAGGATCACTGCATGCAACGTCGCATGTTGGTGTATCGTGACACGCTACCCATATATTACCGATGGCCAGGAAATTAGGGTTTCGATTCCTATGTGGGCACAGTGTGTTTTGATCATTATTCAATTTTGAGCTGGTCCATACAAGATACAATTCTGCATGAAACTGTTATTCAAATGATTTACGGCGGGGATTACTTCCCAATAACCTTTCTTTACGCAACACGCAATCAAACTTGAAGCAAAACCCACAAAAGCATACTGAAGTAGGATTGAAACTACATACGTGGATCGATTTCTCTTGTCTTAAACTGCCGGCATCTGAAGAGAACAACTCAGAGGGTGGCGAGGGAGTTTGTCTGCGATGGCTGGCGTAGCTTTCAAGAAAACGAAAACATACAAGCAACAACTCGCCGGCCCATGACGAACTCCAAAAAGACGCTACGTTTTCTATCTCTACCATTTTAGAAGTCTCAAAATAAATAGAAAGGCGGCCGATGATCTCACCCAACTTTTAAGAAATTTGCGGGAGAAGTTGCTGTCAGTAAGAACTCGGTACTACCTCGCTCGAATTGAAATAAATCTGGAATAGCTTTACAAATGTTGAGGTGACCTGCAAGATTTTTGAGTAATCCACCTGATTTAGAAGCAGGAAGGATGTGTGCTAGGCCATGTCAAAGGTTCGAGGATCATCGACAAGAAAAACTTGGGAAACTTATCCGTAACTCCAGTTCTTGCTGAGTGATGCAAGATAAGATTAGGAACTGTGAATTGTGCTTTTGTCAATTGCTATTGCTGCTGCTGCTGCTGCTGGCTTCCAGGGTCATCAACAATAATCTCCCTGTACACCGTTGCTTATGGTGAGTTTGCATTCAAGCGTAACCGACATTCAAGATGTGTAGATCACCTGAAGATTAAGGATTCTCAGCTTTCTTCTCACCATTTAATCATTGGTGTCTTTCTATTCTTCACTCAAAGATGCACATGAATAGTCGACATACTGGATCCTGACTGGTATATTACGTCCGCAGATGAGTAGCATCTTACCATATTCTTGATGATCTCTGTCGAAATCATAAGAGTAATAACGAGGGTGATCTTCCTCTGACCAGGAGTGATCAGTCCAGAGGGTGCTTGCTATTTTGGCTCTCTATGATCGTGTGCTTAGTGCACATTTTTTAGAGAAGATGGAGCCACCGGCGCCACCGCCAGTTAGATACTTCTACAGCAAGACATCGGCACAGAATGTGTGCTTCTTGTATCGTGTAATCAAGTCCCCGAAGAATGGCACCTACAGGTAAAATGATTATCATCACCAACACTGCCCTGACTTATTTCATTAGCAGATTACACCCTCTGGAATGCACCACATGAATATCCAAGTTCTAATGGTTAAAAATCAGCGACCGAGCTATTGGCGAAGGATGAAACGTTGACGTTTGGAACAGTGGATACATGAAAGCATTTCAGATTTTCATTGAAACTCGTGGAATTCCTCAGGATTCTCGGAATCGTAGCATTACATTCAGAAAACTAACCTTCTCTCCTTGAGTTCTTCAATCTACCACCTACCTTGTTAGCAAAAGAGGTAGTGATGATCAATGCAGTGCTATTCATTGAGACTTGGGAAGATGATTATGATAGAATCTTGAGAGTTAGCATGCATGAAATTGATGTGCTCATCTATTAATCGCAGGTGCTTCCCCGAGGCAAGGGGCTGGCCACCACTGACCATGAACGAAGAGGATCTGGAAAGAAACTTCGTTCTCCTCCAATCAAGGAGCATCTGCATTCACAACCCGGAAGAATGCTCATCTGCAGGTGACGTCAAGTTCCCAAACTTCGATCAATTCAAAGAATGGCAGCTCGGACGCAGTGTCTACTTCCGTCACTCTGGTGAACGCACCTATGGCATCGTGGTTGGCAGGTTCGTCTGGCTCTCATCCCTGGTTTCCACCATCAACAACAACAACAACAACAACCTTAACCCCAACCCTAACCTGCGGCTCCTGGTGCTTATCCAAAAACGCACCAACAAACTCATCCTCAGCAGCGAGGTTACTGACCTGGAGTTTGACAATGGTGACATGGCGAAGAACAGAGAAGATGTGTACATCCAAGGCATTAGCTTAGTAGGAATTGTTGCAACTCTGATTGCAAATGTGACATATGTGGCAAGCGTAACCCCACCTCGAGGGTTAGACGCAGAACGAGACGGTGTGGCATTCGCATCTCACCTTTCGGTGCCCACCATCTTCCTCTTCTTCAATGCAGTTGCATTTTATGCTTCGGTGCTGAGTGTTGTGTTGATGACTGCTCTTATTCCAATTTACGGCACCGCAGGGGAGTGGGGGGCTATCTTCCTTTCTTCATCTCTCCCCGTTATCCTTAGCCTTGTGAGCTTCTACGTTGCATTCATGGTGAGCTCATGGGCTACCATGGACTCTTGGGGGGGACCTTTAGGGATGAGCATCATGGGGGTCATCATGGTGCTTTACATCCGCTTCTGGGCTGTGGAGCTCATGCATGGACATGTTGACAGATCACTACATATTTATCCCAAGAAATCTCCATGGCGATGGTACCTCGAAAGAGGAGGGGATGCTCTCTGGCAACGCCTCCCAGGGCGTCTAGATAGGTTTAGAAAAAGCTTCCGAACTCTCACCGAGGTTGTGGAGCCGGGGATGTGGCAGCACCAGTTTTTAGGGTTGGGTTTACGGTCTCGAGGTATTGCAAATCGGAGGACAAACTATTTGTTTCGAAAATCGGCGGAGAGTCTGGAGGATGGTTCGATTCAATCTGCATAGAATGACCGCGGCAACTTTTTATCAGCATAAATTACTTGTTCAAAAATTCTGATGCTGCAAGTTTGAAGGATCCTAAATTCAATCAAAGTAGAATTGAGTCCTCACAGCATTAGAACATGTTACTTGTTCAGAGATTCTGATGCTGCGAGTTTGAAGGGAGGGTTCAATTCAATCTGGGTAGAGTCGAATTCTTACAGCATCTTTCCAATCTTACATTCGGTTGCTGTGCGCGTGCCATACCTTAGTTTTTCGAAAGGCTTGGAGTTTGGAGCAGGCACAATTAGAGAGGATCGGATACTTTGCAACTTAGGTTTTTGGAACTTATATCCATGAGTAATCAAAGAGACTGAGAAAATTTTGCAGCAATAAGTTCGCAGAAGTTTGAGGTCGATAATTCAGGAGGATTGGATTGCGAGTGACGATAGACACATGCAATCGTTATTAGTGCGAGGGGGAACGCAGACGGAGTTCAAATGTAGGTTCAAATCCAATCTTGAGAAATGGATTACAGTTCCTGATGTGATAATTTACCGGTTTTGCACAATAATATTTGCACAATTGCACAGCGATTGTGATGAAAATCTGCACAGGAAGTGTGTCGATAGGCAGAAATTGTTAGACATGCGCAATCCACACCTAAATAAATCGAATACCAAATAAAATGGGTCATTACCCGACAGCTTTCATCTCCCAGATTGCTCTACAAACGCACTTGTAACGTAATGTGATCCGTTCAGTCCAAATTAAATGGAAGAGTTGATAAAAAATGATTGCGCTAAACTAAATACAATCTGGAAAATGAGTCCTGCACATAGAAGACAAACGAACCCAACTTTTTGGAAATAAAAAGGGCTTCTAATCTTCGGAGCGTGCTTGTTTGCCATTTGTCCTTTTGAGATTGTAGACCGCAAAAAGAAGTGGACCGCAGGTAAAGAGGAAATGCATGAACCTCTCTTAGATAAAAGTAAAGATGCTCATATTCAAATATAAGGCCCCAAAACCTTAAAAAAGAATATGCTTGGTTCACCGAAATTCATGGACCTCTAAACCTCGCTCTCAGCCACCTTAACAGATCCTGCTATGGTCTCCAATTAACAAAAAATCAACAAGGAAGCATGAACTGGTCCAACTGTTGAGCTATCAATCCATGACCAGTCAGTTTGATGTGTTCAAAACATCGGCAGCCTCAGAAATGCTCCGGATTCACTACTGAGTGCTAATCCAAACTAGAATTCAGGGACGCAGTTGTGCAGAAGGATAATCCACCTCACACAAACAAATCAAGTTCACATTGAAACAATGATGAATGTTAAAATCATGCCAGACTTCAAATGATGGTGCTCCGAACACCATTGAAGGAGCAAAGCTAATCTTTATACAAATATGTTCAAAATAAGGAGGCAAGGCAAAGGTAATCTAGTAACCACAACTTGGGTGAGCAATTGCACACACTTTACATGCGCCCTAGTAAAATTCAGTGACTACCCTCACCATGGTTGTCATCATCCCTACGCTACAGTTCAGTTCAAATGTATATGTGAGGGACCTTCACAAATAGCCAGAATGCGTGCTCAGATCAAATTAAATTCGGGAAGCAATCAGAGGTGTCTGCTTGGCCAGATGTGCCTGGGCTGCAGCCACACCGCTTCCAAGAGTGACAGGGTATCCAACCTCCCTCAGTGCAAGCTCCACTCCTGCCAAAGCTCCAAGCAGTTGCAGCTGCAAAAGACACAAAAAGCACAATACATCAGTTAACCCTAATTCATACAACTAGCGAAATTCATGAACATGAAGGTCAACCTCTTTGTCACATAAACGAAGAATGCGTGGATACAGAAAGCATCATACCTCGTTCAAGTTTCCGAGATGTCCAATCCGGAAAACCTTCCCAGAGATTTTGTTGAGTCCAACACCCAAGCTGAGGTTATACTTCTTCCATGCAATCTTCACAATATCATTGCTGTCGATCCATGGTGGCACAACAACGGCGGTCACGGTGTCACTCTTCCACTCCGGCTTCTTCGTACATAATGTCAATCCCCAAGCCTTCACTGCTTGCCTGCATCACCCATGCATCCGTCAGCGAAGAAACAACATTAAATTCACAAAATCATCGAGTTCAGAACACCGATTTGAAGGCCGACCACATCTTCCAGTCTAAATCTTCCAGGCTGTGCGCTTCTGAAGGGTAGTTAATTCCATGTACAATGGAGATTCTAAGCAAGAAGAATGTACACATCAGATTGTGAGAAAGGATGGTGATGTATGCGCACCTCGTGGCTTCAGCGAGACGACAGTGCCGTGCAATGACATTGTCGAGTCCCTCCTCCTTCAGAATCAAATCGAGAGATGCCCTAAGCCCATACAGCATTTGGCTGGAGGGAGTGTAGGGCCAGTAGGATCCGGACTTGTAGAATTTGATGTAGTCACCCCAGTCAAAAAAAACTCGGGTAGACTTCGCGTACTTGGATGCCTCTAGAGCTTTCGGGCTTGCACACACAATCCCAAGACCGGTGGGCAGAGACAGGGCTTTCTGTGATCCAGTCAAGGCAACATCAACTTTCCAGTCGTCCATGCGGAAATCGATAGCGCCAATCGACGAGACTCCGTCCACCAGGAGCAATGCAGGGTGCTTTGCGTCATCTGTTACCATCCCAAATCAAAGTAAGACAAATGTCTCAGAACAGTCAATTTGCTTCCCCTCTTTCACGTTGAAGAACTTTTAAATTGTGCAATTCAAGGAGATTCTTCAGTATGAATCCAGGATCAAGCTCTGCAAAGAAGGCGGAACGTGGAATTTCTGTTCATGATGGAGTTGCCCCACACACACACAACTTCGGCTCACGCTTAAACTTGCAAGTTTGGTGGCCCAAGGTAAAAGAATTCGAGCCCTTACATGTGCCTAAGATGGTGGAGCTTTGTCTCAAGGCTGTGTAAGTCCCAACTTTGTCTGGATTGATTTTCAAGTTCAAGCCCGAACTTGACTCACGTGTAAGCATGTCAAGTCTGATGACTACAAGTTCAAGTTAAAACTTGAAACCTGAAAATCAATCCGAAACAAAGAGGAACTAGAGCTCCACCGTTTTCGGCACATATTTGGGTCCAAATTCTTTTACCCTGGCCCACCAAACTGGCAAGCTTGAGCTTGAGCTCAAGCTGTGTATGTGTGGCTGGCCCTTCAGAGCTACGAAAATTCAAGAACACTGGGGATGGGATGGGGTGAGGGGAATTTACCAAGAATCTTACGAACTGTACCGATGTTGTTTGTCACTCCGGTGGAGGTTTCGTTGTGCACCACGCAGACAGCCTTTACGGACTTAGAGTAATCGGACTCCAGCTTCTGCTTCAAGACATCTAGGTCAGCCCCTGCTCCCCACTCGCAGTCCACCACATCGACATCGAAGTTGAGCCGCTGCATCTGGTCGATCCAGAGGAGACTGAATTGTCCTAGGCAAAAGGAGATGATCTTGTCGCCCGGTGACAATGTATTTGTCAGCGCGCTCTCCCATGCTCCGGTACCTGAAACATGGCCAACCACCAACATCCATCACATGCTTGAGTCAGGAATTAAGCCACACGAATACAATTACCCACTTGATCAATAAGGGATGCGTTCATAAGCAGTCTAGTCTATTTTTCCAGAGCAAATGCTCAGGAAGTCGAATTCACGAACAAAAAGGTCAGCAGTGGATACATTTGTAAGAGTTGGAGGATACTCAGGCGGTAACGAAGATATGTACATGGAGTAGCTGCAGCAAGAAACTCGGATTTCGCAAACAAGTAAGGATTTAGAGAGTGGAGACCCCCACAAATTCACAAACTCTTCTGTGTCAGCCACGTACCTAGTGTACAAAAGAAATATCTAATACAGGACTAACTCGCATGGGAGGGCTTGCCAACTAGAAATGGTGACGTGCGGGTAAATGTTACCCCAAATCAAATCACCATCGATCAAAAACAAGAAGAACAACAAGAGTCGAGCATTAATTACACGTTGGTCTCCATTTCGAAATTCACGACGTTCTTGTGTTGAGTACTGTATGAGGAATAGTAAAATTACTCCAGCACAAGAGACGCAATTACCTTCCGGCCAATTTCCATGACGAACAAGAGAATTGCTTCTGGAAACGACGAGAGCTCTGTTGCTGAGCTAAACGAAGAGTGATGAATAACTCTCCCCAAAAAAGCAACAACAGACGACGCCAATTGATACCTGTGGTGGGGAAAATGAAGGAAGTGGCTGTGGTGGTGCGAAAGATTTGCTTCACGTCCTCGATGACGGACGCTGACAGCTTGGGAAACGCGGGCGAGCGGTGGTCCTCATTGCTGCGGTTCATCGCCCGCAAGATTGACTCCGGAACATTGGTTGGGCCTGGCACAAACAAGTGGTTCCTTCCTGGCGCTGGGTAGTACTCCATCGCTCCCAACTTCCAAACCTTCAAATCCGCTCCAATCCCCCTCACTACACAAACAATTTGCAGGCGAAACCAAAATTGACTACAATTGGCGGATAGGATAGGCAAGGGGGGATGAGGGGTGAGGAGTGAATGAGTGACGGTAATCCACAACCCAGCAGCGCCAGTACGTACTGAAGCTGCGAAGCTCGCAGATGCGCAGGAAAGATTGAAATGCTCGCTGCAGGTGATGCAGTTGAAGGGAATGGGATGGTGTTGGGGTGGATGTGGATGTGGATGTGGGAGGGGAGGGGATTGGAATGGGCGGCGGAGGGCGCAAGAGGGAAGTGTGGGGTGGGCCTTCGCTTCCTCCTCTGCGACCAATGCCTCCAATTCTCCTCACTATGTAGTCTGTCAACCTACTTGCACAAAAAGAGCAGCTCTCTCTATCTCTCTCTATCTCTCATCTCTCTATCTCTCCTCTCTATCTCCTCTCTATCTATCTATCCCTCTCTCTCATCTCTCTCATCTCTCTATCTCCTCTCTATCCATCCCTCTCTCTCATCTCTCTATCTATCCCTCTCTCTCATCTCTCTATCTCCTCTCTATCTATCTCTCTCTCTCTCCATAACATTACTAAGCACTTACATGATGGTTTCTTTCCAAAGAAAAAGGTTGTGATTAAGAAACTCCAATAATTTACAATTGCTTGTCGAAAAGTTCACAATACACAGCCTTGAGTGCTCCCCATAACCAAGGGATCCCGGCATTGAAGCAGAATTATGTTCACGTGATATTTGGCCCCATGAAACGCAACCAAGGAGTTGTGCAATGCTATGTAATCCTTAAAGGACGTGGGGTCTCAATGTACGGCCATACACACAACTTATACGGTCTTCACCAAGTTCAGATTCATATTATATACATTTATGTCTTGGAAGTCACATTATATACATTGTCTTATGTCAAGGGAGAAAATCAAAATAAAGTCATACCAGACGTTGATGATCAAAATACAACGCATGTATTTTTGCATCCAAGGGCACCCATGTTGCATAATTGAACTCAAATCTTCAATAACATCAAAGTGTTTAACTTATTTAAATAATTTACTTCAAGAATGAGTTGATTTCAAATGGGGTCACTTTTTGACCTGGGGGGGGGGTGACCGGCCGAAAAGTAGAAACCACGTGAGAACAACTATAGCGTGATTTTTATTCATTGGCAAGAAAATTTATAGAAACTTTGGATCTACCATAGCCTACTTAAATTGCGAAACATGTGATTATATATGAGGGGAAAACCTACACTTTAGGTTTGAGATAGAAAGAGATTAGTATGACAAAAATGATAAAGGGATTTTTAAAAAATAGAATGAGCATATTCACATATAATACATGCAAAATGGATGAAAATTGAACGACTAGGTTATGATGTTTACACTCTTCTTTCACCAATATATAGCAACGTGGATATACGCCATGCCATATTGGAGTCTTAAGTTTGCCTTTGTACAAAACGAGTAAATCAAAATTTTATAAGTAATTTAGCATCATTTGAAATAGTCTAGGTTTTCTTTCATAATTACCTATATAGGGTGCTGAATATTTGGTGAAGTTGTTTTTTTTCTACTTAAAGGGTTCCCTAAAATCCAAATGAGGAGGTAAATAGCCCTCGTAAAAATACCCTTTGTACGCACGTGGTTACATAACACAAGTGTTTATATCTTCTTGACATAAATTGTCTTATGTCAAGAAGGAAAAATACAAAATATACTCATAATTGACATTGATGATCATAATACAAGGTATGTATTTGCATCCAAGGCCACTAATGTTGCGTACTTTGAACTTAAATCTTCACTAACATCAAGTTCTTTAACCAATTCAAAAGATCATTTGAAGAATAAGTTAATTGTAGATAGGGTCCCTTTTGACATAATTGATTGAAAATTACATGTATGTAGCTCAATTACATGTTTTTGTGCATGGAGAGGCCCAAATTGTTGGCCTCTTGTTGACTCCCTCCAACTCTACCTCCAATGTTGTCCCAAACGCTTGTCTTTTATAGAAGGCCCACACCCCCACACTTCATTGCAAGACACGAGACATGATCATGTAACAAATTTTTATGATGTAACTCCCATCAGCATTATGAGATTATGGGTGACAAGGAGTTATAGCATATATGAGTGTACCTCTCATTCATCCAAAACAAAATGCCATGAAAGAGTATGTAGGTTGAAGGTTGCTTTTCTTGAGTTACTCTAACACAAGAATTGGTTTCAAAGGTCCTAAATTAGTTCAGTTGAAGTGGTTTGAGATGAACAACCTACAAACTTATAGGGGTCAAGTTTTTATGGTGGATGGATGCAAGGTGCGCTCATATGCAGCAATCTCCTCTCGACCACCAGTTCTTAGGTTGAACCACACTTTCAAACATACACACCACACACGTTTCAGGTACATGAGTCTATTACAATTACTTCCAAAAGGTTTCGCCTCTTCTAATGTGCAATAAATCTAGGGAAAACCTATGTCAATTAGCAAATATTGTATGATTCCAATATCACAAGAATGAGATTATGTTGGCTAAACCTCAGTTTAAGATAAATTTTCAACCATCACATATGCAATCTTCTTAAGTGGTTATATAGGTGTGCCTAAAGTGGTTTGTGTTGAGTGGGTGTTGACTCAGCATTGACTCTTTGGCTATCCCAACCAACGAGTCATCATATAGATCCTTAGAATAATACTATAAGTGTTTGTTTTAGGAGAATATCAAACTGTTTAGCACCCAAAGGTGTTTGATTAAGACATGTTTACCTCGTTCAATAACGTGGACAAACCCTCCTTTCTATTTGTAGTTACTACCTATCCTAAACATTGTACATCTATAGCATCTACACTAAAAAAACATTAATTGCTTCACTTAACAAGCAAATCCGTACACATGTTTGTGAAATATGTCCCTTTCCAGCAGAGAAAAATTTGTCCATCACAACCATCCTTTGCAGCTTGTCATTGCAACTAATGTCAAAGAAAATACATAACAACCAAAATAGTTTAATTATGCATTCCTTCAACATCATTTGCAATGGATAAGTTGCAAAAGATGGTTGTAATTACAAGGTTTTTTTCCTAAGTACACCGTTTATAATATTTAGTGTCACTTACTATTTGAAATTACGCAAGACTATAACTTCTCACTATAGATTTCATTTGTTACCAAAAAAAGTGATAAGTTGTGTGGACAACATACAACATAAATAAAGTTACTTTGTAAAAAGTTATATTCTTAGCAAAAAGTTATAGCACTTCGTAACTCCGGATAGTAAGTGACTCTGGGGGAGGGGGAGGGCCTAGCCTACCGATCACGATATGAATGGCATGCTGCATCACCTCCACGTCAGCGCCACCTCATCATGGCGATCAAATTACAACCAATCTCAGGCCACGGATCAGGCACCACAAAGAAACGAGGGGCACAAGCAACTGTATACTATTAACTTATAGCACGGCACAGCACGCTACACTGAATAGGATATTTAGTGTTTGATACACTAAATACGAACGCATACACTAAATATCAATAACCCTATGAAAGTAAGTAACATTAAATGTAAACTCCAACACTAAATATCAACTATGGTAATATGTGGAAGTTACATGTTTGAATTTAGTGTTAGTAAGGATATGGGAAAAAAAATTAACAATGAGAATTCCAACATATCTTCTAGCATATCTTTTAACACTAATTGTCAAAAAATTGAAAATTAGTGTTGAGTAGGGTAGGGTGGTAACAACATTAAATATAATCAAACACTAAATATTCTATATAGTGTACTAGGCATACTTAGTGAATGTTTATTGACATTGTCAAGTGGGAAATCATCAAGTGATCGGAGAGGGGGAATTATCGTATACATGCGTGCCTCTCATTCATCCATCATAAAGCCATGAAATCGTATGCAGTATGGAGGTTGCTTGTTTTTAGTTCATTTGACACCAAATTCAACTCTAAAGACCCCGAATTGGTTTATTTTGAGTCATCTGAGATGAATTGGCAAACAAACCTGTAGGAGGTAAAGGTCTTATGTTGGATGGATGAGGTATGTTCATATAGTACGATAATTCCCTCTCTCTCTCCCAAGCGATCGTAGTGGAGAGTCAAGTTGATGTCTGAGGTGGATGGGTCTTATGTGATTACTTTTTTCTGACCAGCCCACTTCTCCTAGGATATGAAACACATGATTTGTATGAGATGGTTAGCAAATCCCAAATCAAGGCCATAATCATTTTCCTCCTGATTTTTGGAGCTCATATGAATTTCTTGTTCATTATCGAAGTGAAGGATCTCGTGCTCATTAGATGGTCATGTATGTCTACCCAATTATGTTGATTATGGAGTCTAGAAATGCTTATCCTATTTTGAGCATGCAGTCCAATCTCTTTTCAACACATGTCTTTTTGGTATTTGTTTTTGGGGCCACACCGAATCACATACCACTCAAATAAGGTGTCTGATAAGTAACCAAATTATAGACCGATAGATAGATCAATCGGCTACTAGAAGAATCTCTTTCGCCCACCAAATATTGTCCTCTTTCGAGGGTGGGCTCTAAGTTACGTGGTAACGAAATCGAGAACCATGTTGCATGCAAGGAGCATGTAAGGTGGCCCAAGATGACCCTAAATTACAAAAGGATAGTGGAGAGGTGGCCAAAACCGAATGGAATAGTTGGCAGTTCGATTCCTGACAGTGAAATCTTCTCTCTACTTGACAATTGAACTAGCCAAGTGCCCACACGCCTCTTGTGTTCCAAAAAACAAAAAACAAAAAAAAAACAAAAAAGGTAAGGTGGGTTAAATTTGGGGAGGGGGGAGGTGAGATGTACTCTAAAACTAATTCGTAACCACAGAGATACATGGGTCAGTTGGTAACTTAAGGCGAAACTTACATATTACTTTGAATGTCCGAATATGAAACCGGGTAAGACCCCATAAACTTAAATGGAAGTTAGGGTTCCATAAAGAAAGAGCTCATCCCCTACCAAAATCGAAACACTACACTAACATGTGCAATTAGGTGGCTTTTTCGCAAATAGGTTTCCTCTTTACCCATGCAAATTACCTTTGATCAAAACTATATCGAAAATAACTTTGTTTATCAACTCACATAACAACCATAGTTTTTTAAATAATAATATAAAATAAATATTCCATTAATATTGTTATTGTGATAACAAAAAAATCAAATTAGTGTGGAATGTCAATAAATCAACATGGGGCAACCTAATCGTACATACTATTATTATAGATAATCACAGCTCAATTAAGACATGTCATAAATTGTATTTGGTAATGGCCAGTGACTAGGGAGATTTTTGGACATAATCAGTCGATATCCTAGTGTTTCCTACTCCAACCAGTTACATGTTGACATCTTTGGCTTTCATTTATTAAATAATGATATATTCTTTAGATTCCTCTATAATGATCGGTAATTTTCCTTAAGTTTTGAACTTCAATCAGGTATTTCTCAAACTCAACCGGTTCATTAGTAACTACACTAAATACTCCTATTACTATGGGCCACAATAATTTTCTAAAACCCACTCTAATTCTCAGAACAAGAATTAATGTGAGCCACATCAATTCTCAACCCATCCTACATTTCTAATATAACATTGGCATGGACCACATTAATTGCATGTCTGGAAAATTCATGTGCACAATTCTTTTATTTTGTGCTATTTATGTCTTATAACTAATGTTCAAATGTATTGGTCAAAAGTCCTCATGAAGACTTAAGGGAAGACCCGGGATCTTGGATCCACGTTAATTCCACCCGTGTTCAAGATTGAAGCCCTCATATGAGTTTCATTTTGAAGGGCTCTCAAATCCAAGACGTCAATCTAAGAATATAAAAATGAAATACAAAACTCATATTAAACTTGTGCATGAATTTTATATGGTACATGTTTCCAATACAATGTGAAGAATCAAGAATCAACCATCTAACTCCACTTCTTGTAGTGACAATGCCCTACGCTTGTTGGTTCTTGTGGTGGGCAGATTATATCGAGGACTTCCAAATGACGTCTTCATTTTCAATTTGGGGTTGCATTTTGAAGGGTTGTTTTGAGAGAGGTATATTTTGAAGGGCCAAATCGCGTTTGAAGGGCATTGAAGACTTCAATCTTGAACACTAATTCCACCGCGACTAAGAAATTAGTGTGGCCCACACTAATAATAGGACTATTTAGTGTAGCCGTTGGTTCTCCCCGTTCATTGGCAATGGCCAGGTGCGTGATGAGGCTCTTGTAACTTTTGGAGGCTCCTCTCCTCCTTTCCGAAACGAACAAGTGTCGTGGCTAAATACCATGCGTGGGAGAGAAAGTAGCCTTGGCTGTCCACGTTTTTGTGGTGATAAGTTAGCCCAGCCCATCCAAGGATGTGGGAGCCTCGGTGGAAAGAGTTCTTTCGCCAACTAACCCCATCCATACCCACCATTCAAAGGCAACAATAAGCTTAAGGCCCGGCCCAGCCCCACCTGCCTTTTGGACGTGGTGATTTTAAAGGCTAAGGGCCACTTCACACATGAGCCAAGAGCCGTGACCTTGTAATGGTGAGGACCCTTGACTCTCATCCAAAGGCCGTACCATGGGTTGGGAAAGCCGTTTTATGTAGTCACGAGCCCTCAAGCATAGTGTGAAGTGAGAATGGACCATGTTGCGGGACCATTGCATATTTTGTTGGCCGAAAAAGAGGAGAGGATTTGGTTTAATATAATATGTCTCAAACTTTATCAATTTAAGAGAATTATTTGGTGGTGTTTGTCTGTCCTGGAATCTATCCTAGAATCTATTTTAGAATTTTCCCTGAAATATACCCTAAAATCTATCATGCTGGAAAAAATATTAAAAAAGTCATGGTCTACTGGAATTTTCGTCAGGCCCACCTCTTGGAGGTGGGCCTGACACAAATTCCAGTAGACCATGCACCCTTATCCACAACCTGCCATGTAGGACTCCATGTAGACTTTTCATCCACAAACTTTTCTTTGGGCCTTGAGGCCTTCACCTCCTAGTGTGAAGTGAACTTGGACGGTCTCCGCCTTTTCAACCAATGAGAGCTCTTACATTGCCATGGTCAGGGGCCTTCAGCCTTGTGTGTGAAGTGGCCCTAAATCTTACCTTACCCTACTTGTAGGGTTGGGGCCGTTCACACACCATGTGGTTCCGTTTGGGCTATTTTGTGGCTCTGGTATGGTATCCTAGCCTATGACCGAGAGCCACACATTGGTGGATTTTCACAATGACCTCTTCTATGGTAATGAACGATTTAAATTTTTTTCATGCAAAGTAAAATGAAATATTTGTCTATTTCAAAAATTTGGAAAATTTTAAAATTAATTTTGAATTAAATATGATTTTTTAAAGATGTTCCCTAGGGTATCTTATGATAGACCTAAAGAAGTTTGACGTCAATGCTAATACAACTTATGAGCATTCTATAATTATCCACAAGCAAGTAAGAGGTTGTAAGAAATCCAACATATAAGAACTGTAGACTAACTTTGACCTTACTATGTCAAGAGACATCCTAAACGAACAACTAATCTCATCCAACACGTTGTGGCAAGGTCTCATGTGCCTTGAACCGAGACCTATGTGCCTTGAACCGAGTCCCTCCTCCTTCCCCCTCTTCCTCCTCCTCCTCCTCCTTCTTCCTCCTTCCCCCTCTCTCTCCTCCCCTCTCTCTCTCTCCCTCCACGTCAGGGTGGATGCATGGTTGAGTGGACCAATACCGGACCATATCCATTTCTTGAAGTCCATATCCATTTTTTGTATATGCAATTGATTATTTTTAAATTTATTTTACACACATTCTTTGAAGCATATAAAACTCAAATCAAAAGAAAAAAATTGGAATACCTTCATTTTATATTTAGTTATAATATTTTGAAAAACTGATCAAAATTTGCTTTAAATATATAAATAATTCTAAAGACAATTAAGTATTTCTAAATAGAAGCCCACCTAAAGCTTATAGATCTTAACACTCATAAAAAAACTTGCCTCCGCAAACCTCTATTATGGACCTATTATGGACTTCCAAAAATATGACCACATTCAGCCTCTTCAAAAGTCCATAACTATCATTTTAATAGAAATATTATTAAAAAATGCTTTAGCTCCAAACTATTCTATCTATACTACAACACATAGTGAGTCACTACCATAATAATGTAATAATATACTTATTGAAAAAGCTACATTCATAAAAATATTTACTAGTGACCATAGTCCATACTTTTACTTTAAAAGTCCCATATTCTTTATTTATAGAACAAAATTTAAAGACAAAATTTTATTTGTAAAGACACTTAAGTTAACAAGCTATGCCCAAAGTTTCAAAAGGATTTATCAGGTAGATTTTTTTAATTCAACTTACAATACAAAGAGGTATCCTGAAAAATGGTTGTGACACGAAAAGTGGTCCACTCAACCATGCATTCACCCGTCATTAAATGCATTAATATGAGTTAGTTGAGCTAGGGACATGTCATCCACCTAGGGAACATTATTTCTAATTTGTTCCCTAGAGCTCGGTTTAAGGTCACATATCGGTAATAGGCTAGGATACCATACTTAACCTTGGCTTTTATTTTAATGTCTATTCCTACTTGTGGGTCGTTTTAGTCCAAGGCTTGTCAAGGCACTGTTAAAATTGGCATCTTCTCCCAACCTTCTCAAGTTTTTTATTGGTTATTGCTAACTTAATTTGTTCATTTGCTACTCTACCGAGTTGCTTCACTTGCTTCGGAACCCCTGAAAATCGAACCACCTCCAATCGTAGCACCTGCAATCGCACTCATTCGGTTAGTTATCCCCCCCCCTTCCTTATGTCACCCTCATTTGGCAGTTTTTGGTTTATCTTGAAGCCGAGAAGGTGGATCATTTGGCATAAGCACAAGGCACAAAAAGAGGCGGCCTTCCTTTAGTCAGTCATTCATAAGGCAATAGCAGTGAACGAATGGTGTGGAACATTTCAACCTTCTAGCAAATCATTGAAACATTTCAGTCGTATTTGGTTGTTCTTGAGGAGTGGCCTTTTGTGGATTATTTGGCGTCAATAGAATGATCTGAGTTTTAATTCTCTTCAATGGTTGGTGGAGAAAACACACCAAAGTTGTGTGGGATTCCTTACTTGACTATGGTAGACTTGAGTGGCAACAGACTCTCATGGATTTGGAAAAAATATCAGATGTTGCTTATGAGGATGTTCTTAAAAGTAATTTGACAATGTTTGGTGTGTCAAAGGTCTTCTTGTTACTCGTAGCAATTTAACGGTCACTTGGATGGGCATTATTTCTCAAGTCCCCTCGTTAGCTCTATTTTGCTCGAGGTGGTTATACTTTCATTTTGCAATTAAATTCGCTTTCAATTTTTAAAAAACAAAGAAAGCGGCAAAGTTTAGTAGTTGGAGTTTGTTGGTTTAGAGTTGGCAGATTCGGCAATGTCTTGCAACTGCCAAATGTTAAATCCCTCAATCTCTACATTGCTCTTAGCGATCCCCCCATTATCCTTAAGCCGTTCAACGGTAGAGTTTGGCATAGAGATATGAGCTCGAAGCACTCGAAGCTTGTTGGTTTACAGTCAAACAATTTGCTTAGTTAAACCCTCTATCTCTATGCCATTTTGCACAAGTGGATTGATAACTCAATAAGCAACAGTTGCCATGTGTGCACAGAAAAACCAATGCTCAAAGATATCCATTTTGGATGTTTTATCTCATAATGTGCCCAACAAAAAAACAAAAAACAATCCAAAAACAAACCAAAAACAAACCAAAAACACTTCGGCCCTGTTGGATTACTTTATGGAGGCCCTTCATTGAGAATCCATTCCCAAAGCGCCAACATTTTGGTCCTAGACCACTTGCAACATTAATTAAATTTGAGCTCCTCCCATTCTAGAACAAGCCTACCTATTCAACACAAAAGCTTACCATAATGTTAATATATTCAAGGAACCACATGGCATTTTCACCATACCTATAGTGTCATATGAACTACCATCATTGCCAACAATTGCCTCACCTACATTGTACTTTAATTTAGCCTTCTCACATCTCATTTCTCAATTCCAATGTAATCATTTTAAGTCAACCTCGTTTGAATTCTTTTATTTCATTACTACTTAATGTTGCACTTCTAGATTCCCTTCATTGGGTGCTTGCTTTACTTATAACCATATTGAAAACCTCCAAATATTGTGTGCAATGTCAATTACATGCTTAACGTATAAATGATTGCATATTGTCCTTCATATTAGAATTAGATGTATTATACATGTTCTTGCTAAATCCATAGTTATTGTTGCAACAATGGCAGGGCTTGAATACCCTCAATAGTTCTTGGCGTTCGTGTCTTGTTTCTTGTTCCTCTTGTTAAATGTGCATGACTCCCTTTGCAAGTCCTTGGAATTGATGATTGGACAACCAAGTTCTTCAAAGACCATCCCTAGAGCCATTCACTTGGAAAGACATGTGGAGGGTGCATATGTCACCGCATTCACGACTCTTCATACATTTCAATTTTGCAACTCAATCCTTTTCATTGACCCCAAGTTAGGATTTTGGGATAAACCTAGGTCCACTATATGGTTTTCACATTTTGCACTTCACAAGTACAATGGTACTAGATGGATAGCTTGCTTACGTATGATTAAAACAAGTGTTTTTAGGTTGTCTGAGCTCCTACGTCCTCATATCCAACGACGAAGCACTCATTATCGTTATGCAATTCCTCCCCTTATTAGAGTGACATGTACTTTCCTGAAATTAGTTCAAGATTCTTGTATGAATATATGCTCGGAATTGTTCGCTATACGAACATCTACTGTATCTTTTGTGATACATGACACATGTCATGCTATCAATGTCGTACTTAGGCATGAAATTAGTTGGCCCACTAGCGTTAGGTTAGTCCAAACACAACTTGACTTTAAATGTTTGTGTTGTCTACCTGCGGTAGTGGGGGCCATAGACGGCAATCATATTTCAATTGCTAAACTTAAAGTGGGCCCGGAAAATTATATTAACTTTAAAGCCCATGGCTACTCCATTAATTGTCAAGCAGTAGTAGATAGCCGTAGGAGGTTTCTGGATTTGTTTCTAAGTATGCATGTGTCAATAAATGATGTACAAATATTATGTCGATCAAGTCTTTATTACTTAGCACAAAATAAGGCGTGCTTATGATTCACTAGGAATAGAAGGGTTTTCCCCATTTCTTTTAGGTGACTCGGGATACCCTTTGATGCCGTGGTTGGTTGTCCCTCACCGCTCTCCAAATCCAACAATCCTATAATCTCTCTACAATCGTACATTGTGGAGAGGACAAGGAGTAGTTGAAATGCATTGGGTATGTTGAAGGAAACTTGGAAGGAATCACTAGACAAAACCAAGTTAAACATCAAATACCTTCTTGATGTCAATACTAGTTGTGCAATCTTACATAATGTGTTATTAAAACAAGGTGAGAATGATGCCGACTGTCTACATGGGCTGATTGATAATGACAGCTTGGATGATTTCAGAGGTGAAAACCTCGGGGAGGAGGTATACAATGACGTCCAAAATGTCTCTCACCAACATCGCGGTGATGAGCTTCGTAGACAACTTGCATCTTTTCTCAGCTCTGAGAGGGGATTAGGCCTTTGATTGAAAAAAAATTGCAATTTCAATTGATTATGAAATATATTTTTAAATATATTTGCAGTATTTTTGTAGTTAGTTTTTTGCTATCACTTAAAAACAACAACCCAGGGAACTAAGTCACAGGGAAGACTGAGCTAGTGTCTATAAGGGTTAATGCCACATTGGATTAAGGATCACAATAACAATCTAAGTCTTTTACTCCTTTGTTCCTTCATTACTCTGCTTATTCTCCACTCTTATGGTTCATTTGTGCTTCTCCAGTCGTGAGTGAGTTTTGTCTTATGTGTTGTGTAAATTCCTATCACTCTATGTCTTTGACCTATTTCAGTCGTGAAGCTCAAAAGCTTGGCAAGTAGTCATTGGCAATTTGTCAGGTCATAGTCTGGGGTAATGTCTTTTGAATGCCACATCATCTTTAAATGTCATGAATTATGCTTTGCAATAATCTCAAATTAATTCCTCTTAATTCAACTTACAATCATTCGGCCATTCTTCCAAGAACTGTAATCACCATCTTCATCTTCCACTAATCTGGCAACTTATCACAACAATCATTCACAAGATCATGTATAATCAATGCATCAACAACTAGGCTATATTCCTTGATTAAAGCCTTAGTTCATTTTAATCTCAAATTGAATTGCCTCTGGTCATGTCTTACACCAATCAGGCAACTTCTCCTATTCGGAATGGTAATGTCTTTTGTAGCTTATAGCCTGTTGCTAAGTATCTCCAACGTCTGCATTCCTATTCTTGGCCTTATGCCAACCATGTAATGTCTCGCAGTTGCTTCCAAGCCATATTCTCTCTAAGTGGCCTCTCTGTACGCTCTCTCTCTTAGGATTGACTCCTGTAAGCCTATAGCCTATTCGGTCCTTTCTCTCATGACACTACCGCATACGTTTCTCTCTTTCTCCACAACGCTTTTCTTTTACTAGGGTTAATCGCCTCCCTCATACGTTTCCCTCCTAACTTTCCCTCTCGGACTTCTCCTCTCTCGTCACCTAATGGCGATCAGTCTTACGACCCAGGCGATAGCCCTTCCTTGATGTTTCGGCTTCCTCCCTCGGGTAGGCAATCGCCTTCTCTGTGGCTAGTTGCCTTTCCCACTGCCTATCTTAGGTCTTTCCTCTCTTTCTTATCACACATAGGCGATAAGCTGACAATACGGACGATAGCCCTTCTTCAACTCTTTGGCTTCACCTTGCTTCAGTGGGCGATGGCCTCTACCAGACTAATTGCCCTGGCCAACTTCTCTCAAGGCTACTGGATTTCTCTCGACTCCGGCCTATTGCCTAAGATTCCTCCTTCTTGACTCTCCATTTCGCACAACATTACTGTATCCTCTTGCCTATTGGCTTACACTCTGTGTCATCCCTCTGGCCATTGCCCTTTTTCTCTCCCTCGGCAATTAACCCTCATTTGCTATCTCAGACTGAGAGAAACATCTCTCTTGCTTATGGCCATCGTCAGACTTCGACCATTGCTAACTGCCAGACTCACTTGCAACGTTCCTCGCCCTCTTGGCGAATGATACGTCAATTTCAATGCTCACGGCTATTGCCAGAAATCACTCAAGATATTTCTTTATTCATAAGTGTCAATCAACAACAATCAAACTTTCACTTGACAAAACATCAAGACGATTGCTCTTAACTATTTACTACTCAATGTCAAATTTCCAAGTGTTCTGAGAGTCCGAATCACTCGGCTCTCAATTCTGCTTCTACTTCTGCCAGCCTCTTGCTTGGCCTTGCCTATTGCTAAGTGTGTTGCCTCAATCTCTGAGTGCTACCACTTTCTACAAGCCTATTGCTTCCATATTGAGACTACGTCTGATTCTACACTTGAAAATAGCATGCTTGGGCAATAGCATGTCTCCCTCTTATCAGCCGAGGAAGGAGAAGGCGGTTGCAACCGCCTTGGAACAGCTATAGCCCTATGTTCACATTGTAAACTAACTTCTCACTGCCTATTGCCGCTACTTCTTACTAAGTTAGAGATTTTGAGCTCGAAAGCTAGGCGATGGCCCAAAAATTGAGTTTACAATTTTCCATTCTTACAAGTTAACTAATTGATTAAGATTCACCATGTCGGATTATGTTATCATGAGTAATCGAAACAGTGGGTAGTGAGAAATAAAATCTTGGGTAAGGAAATGTGTGAATCACACTAGTATGTACCAATGAAGTTGCAATGTTATAAATTTGTGCAAACGAAGGACAAGAGTTCATTTGGCTCTCAAGTTATTCAAATTCCTTACATAATAGAGCCTTGTTCGATGTAGGTTCAATGAGGCATTTTTAATTCTCAATGAGGCATTCTCTATGTACCTTAATCGTAGACAACAAGTAACAACTTCAAGCCACAAATTTTTTTTAAAGAATTGTTGTGTTGAAGGTAAAGCATTAGGTTGCTCGTAAGAGGTTTAAGAAAGAATAAGGTTTGAATAAATCGATATGGTTTGTGGGAAAGTGGGAGTTGAGATATCCCATATTCATTGTATGAACCAAGGAGGAAAAATGCAATAAAGGGGAAGGCAAGGGGCAGAGGTGGTTATCTCTCTCCAAACATTGTTCATATGCCTTCGTGTATGTGTATATGCTTGTGCAACCTGATCTCTAGTTCTTTTATGCTTCAATATGTTGCCCTATAGGAGAGAGTGAAGATGCAAGAAGGACTTCGGAGAGGGACTGCACTGCGAGGTTTGAATTGCATCTAAGCTACCTCGCAATTTTGTCATCTGAGCATTTGAGCCCCTAAAGCATCTTAAGCATGCAAGTATATGAGGTCTGAAGAGCAACCTTGCATTTGAGGATATAAAGCCAGCTAGGGTTGAAGCCAGGAGAGCATCTAAGCTCAGCCTCCAAGTAGGTGAGCAGTGACAAAAACACGAATTCAGCGAGTGCAAAGAGGTAAATTCATCAAATTACTTGCATTGAGCAGTGACAGAAACGCGAATTCAGCGAGTGCAAAGAGGTAAATTCATCAAATTACTTGCATTGACCAGTGACAGAAACTCGAATCCAGCGAGTGCAAAGAGGTAAATTCATCAAATTACTTGTGTTAAGCATTGCAAAGTGAGGCAGCACAGGAGGAATGCCACCAAATCCCCAAGAGATTGTGGGATTAGCCATCGGAGGAGAAAGTCGGGCAGATTGTGGCGGAGGCCAGTTTTCTGTTGGGAGACTCTCGGAGATGTCACAGGCAAGGGAAGCAGTACACTAAATATGATATTTAGTGTCATATGGTATGTAATGTCACTGTGGTCACTTTCCGGATGACACTTCTTATGAATAAGTGAACAAATACTGTCATGGATGGTGGATGAGTTCATCCATTGGCCAAAAACCTACCCTTCTCTTGTCAGCAACTTGTGATGAAATATTGTCATGGATGATTGAAATTTGGATGAAGAATCACTTGGTAAGTGACAGTAATTGCAACACTGTATACCTATAATCCCCCAAAATAATTTACAAGGAATAACAAATAACATTGGGTTAGCAAATAGTGTTGGTGGCCCTATACCGGTTTACAATTAGTGTTGAGCAAGACAATTAGAATTGGTGACACTAAATATCCTATTTAGTGTAGTTCGTTGATGGTTTATCACGACTGCTATGAGTTTTAAAGTTAACCCACCCTAGAAACCACCATTAACCTACAACACATAGTGACCAATGAAACTGCAAAATCCTGACATCTTTATCGGATCACTGGAAGCCGCAACTCAAGCTGGGCCTTACCCAATGAACGGGGAGACCGACAGCTAGTTACAGATGAACCGGTTGAGTTTGAGAAATAACCGGTTGAAGTTCAAGACTTCATGAAAATTATCCATCATTCTAGAAGAATCTTTCGAATATACCTTAGATTTATAGAGAAATTGTCGCGTACCTCTTCATGAGGAGTGCCCAAAATACCATGGGCACAAGGGGGACCCCGGAGTGACACCCGGGACTTGTGGCACCGTTGATGAGAGGGCCCAAGTTCCTAGTGTGGGTGAGGGCCCCAGGCGTTGGAAACGCCTCCCACCCACGGAGACTAGGAGTCAGGAGGGTAAGGTCATAATCTATGTGTAGCTTATGGCGCGCCAATTCTAGAATGCTCAAGAACACCTCAATCGGAGGTGTGAGCTAGGAGATATGGCAATTTGAGTGGGGCGTTGTCCCGAGACAGAGCCCTGGTACAGCAGTGGCCTGGGAGTGATTCCCGAGACTGCGAAGGTTTAAACAAGCATAACTTCCTCATTACTTGCCCGAATGGGGCAAGTGAGTAGTCCACTAAGGTAGAAATACCATAAGCGGTTAACCACCCTCTAGCCGTGCACTAGACCGCCGTCATAATGGTGAAGTGCCATTTTTGAAACTGATCATGGCTCGGCGGCAACTTCAATGCGTGTACACTTAGTGTAGCCAATGGGAGGCAAGTGATAATGTACTCATGAGGTAACCAATTTAGGTGATGTTTTGTATGTAAATGTGGATTACCATGTTCGGTGTAGGGAGAATCTAGTGAACAAGTAGGGGGTTTGACAACTTTCCACTTTGAAAAATTGTAACATTTTTTGTATAGGGCAAAAAAATATGAAACAACTTTTTTTTTCTTTTTTTTTTGAGACAGAAGGCCGATAGGCCAACACCAGAACACAGGAGGCAGTTAACCACCTTGCAAGTTTTTGTCAAGTAGAGAGGAGATTTCACAGCCGGGAATCGAACCGCCAACCTCTTCCTTAAGATTTGGGTATCTCTCCACCATCATCCAGTAGTTTAGGGTCGTCTCGGACCAATATGAAACAACTTGCATTTTTCATGAATCCTTCTCGTCTATCTTGGAAAATTATCTCATGATTGTCAGACCAGATCTTCAATGCGAATCACCTTATTTTCACGGGTTATGGTATTTCTACCATAAGATCTTGACCGATTATGCCCAAAAATCTCCCCAGGCACTGGCCAGAGCTAGGTAGGAGATTGAAGCCAGGTTTTGGCTCGGCCACGTCACCTGCCAGCTAGGATTGTCATTAGTTACAGGTGCAGGTGGCAACAGCCGGTAAGAAAAAACCGTTACAAACCGTAGAGATAACGTCAAATTGTGTGGGGCCTTTACTTTTAAGCTTTAGAGCCTTTCCCTTCACACTCTCACTCTCAACTTTCCTCAGTGCTACAAAATGGCCACTGCATTTATCTTGTGTTATAAAGCATCCACACTCATGGAGCCACAAACACACCTCTACCATCAGCTTTTCAAATATCGAAGATGCGCTTCATCCTTCCCCAAAGAGTCACATATAGTATTTTTAAAAATCGTCGGCTTTGTCCTAAAGCGGAACTCTTGGTTTGCTCTTTTTTGTGTTCATAAGTTTGTCATGTATGCATATGAATGTGGAAACTAGATTATTAATGTGCATGAAACTATATTGACTTTAGATAAGGGTGCAAGCACGGTAAAATGGACAGCTCATGATCTTTGCCTAGTGTTCAATGAAAGTGATTCAAAACTATACACTAACTTTGAATTTTGTGAAGAAAAAAATCATAGACATTTTAAAAACATAGTGATCTACAAAGCCAAGCAAATTACGATGACGAAAAAAATTCCAAGAAAAGTCTACATATTTTAGAAAACGGTGCAAGTGGTGTGCAAGTAGGTAATATTAAACAAGTGATTATCTAAAATTTGTTTAAAGGATGATAAAATTACATTAAATTGATGGTTTTCCACAAAGTTTTGTGATGATGCCCTCAAGTAGATAATCAATTCAAGGAATATGAAAGAAAATTCCAATTTCAAAATAGTTAAGGTCATGAAATCTACGTCCAAAACTAGACTCAACCATTTGCTTTTGAGCATCACTTTTAATGATAAGTATTGAAGAATTCAACTTGATTTTCTACATTTGAGTATTCAACACAGCAACAAAGGTCATCATGAAAAGAAATCCAATTTGAACAACGCTTTGCTACTACTTTTAGGCCTTTGACCTAAAAAATCATGGTTTTAGTATACTGGAGCACTTTTTGGTCCATTTTACCATGCTTGCACCTGTAAGTATAAATTCATATAAGAAACTAAATATAGCTACTAAGAACCTAATTCAATTCCCACTCTAAAGATAAGGTATTGGGGGGGAGCTATAGACAAGGACATGTCAAGATACTACAACACAACGACTTCCAACCAATCATTAGTTTATCCAACGGGTAAAGATTTACGTGCATAGCACCTTGTTGTCCATTGATTATGTTATAAGAGGGTCTTTTCTCAAAAATGTTTTGGCTCCATACATTATGAAAGTTGAATGCCCTTCTATAATATAATCGACCAACAACAAGGAATATAGGATATATGTGAGCATTGGGGAAGGATGGAGCATACAATATTGCCTTAAGAAGCATTAAAAAACAAATGGTAGAGGCATGTATGTGGCTTCATGAGTGGAAATGCTATTGCAATACTTGTAACTTATTGTAAATATGGCACCATGATGTGGCACTCAAAGAACCAAATTAATAATAAGCATTCCTCAAGAGGCATGTGGGTGCTAAGTGGCTCAATCGTTCATGTTCTCCAATTTATACCGATTAGATTTACACAACAAAACTTATGTTGCATTAGCAAATCTATTACAACATATCATCAAAGTTGGGCTGGAAATCGGGTCTCTTAGATTAATTATCATTGAAATTGCATGTATGTTGATTCTTTAAGTGATTACCTAGTCCCACCAATGTGTTGACCTTTGAGTGTAGACTGGTTGATAAATTTTGAGGACATAGTCCAATCTCTTTCAAATACAAGAGTCTTATAGATATAAATGACCAAACAAGGCCCGCGTACCTTAATCCAACTCAAACAACAACATTCTTCAACATTGTCGAGCATGACCTTTTTGGTGAGGAATAAAAGTGCACATACCCTTGACCCTTTTATCACATGAGCATGTTTCCATATGGTCAACCATATCTTGCACCTTCACTTTCATGAATCACCAATCTCCCCCCCCCTATATTCATTCTTATAGCAACAGGAGCATATCAATCACTTATTATAGTTGTTATTTTTTTCATCATTGAAGTAGTTTGTATCAATATTGTTTGAATACAAAGATATACATTACATAAAAATTAACACATCATAGGGAGTGAACTTCTTTTCACTATCTTGACAAACACTAGTAGAAAACTATGTGAAAAAGAATTGCAGTCGTTTTCCCATTGCAATTCTTTTGACCACCCTGATCTGCAGTCGCTAAACAACTATAGATTTTTCTTTCTCATTTTGTGACTGCAATTTCAATTTTTGGGGGCATGTGATACACTGTTGGAAAAGTATTTTCAAGACCTTTCCAACGGTATGTTACAAGCCCCCAAATTCCTAAAATTTCAGTTGGTAAACCAAAAAAACAAATCTGCAGTTGTTTAGCGACTGCAAATCAGGGTGGTCAAAAGAACCGCAATGGGAAAATGACTGCGGTTCTTTTTCGCAATGTTTTCAACTAGTGAATACACTACATGACTCATTCAGTTGTGACCTTCAATAACCATGACTAAATCAAGAGAGGTATGGTTTTCAATCCGATCTTAATTGATGCTTCATCATGGATTTTGATGTGTAAATATGATCAATAGAAGTTGGAGAAATTGAAAAACAAACCAAATAAAACCTACATACTTTACATTAAGATTGGTGTCAAGTTTAGATCTCTCACTTACTTCCTATAATCATGAAACCCTCAAAGAAAATGGGTGCATCGAGGTGGCACTACAACCATATGAGACTTGAACAACACATCATGTGTCAATGACACAAACTGCAAATCTATCCCAGTGGTAGATTTACAAGATTTTCAGTGATGTGTGACAACTTCCATCAACATAAGACGAGTTGCCCAAGTCCCATGTGTGGTTTTGTGACTTTTGGATTGGGCATGAGGGACATAATGAATTTCGAGTATTTTAGGCCTAGAAATATTAGATTACAAAGGAAAATGAGGACATTGAGTCATAACATTGTTCATATTCATAACAGTGTTATGCGGGACTAACAATATTATGCAGAATATTCCTCACATTCAACTTGAATGATGCATAATATTGTCAGTCCCAGAGAACAATGTTATGAATCTGAATAATGTTACGGTTAAAGTGCACCTCAATCAATTGAACTTGAGTGCAGAGAAATAGAATGGAAGTTTTACGATGGGCACGTGCTTTTAGTTCAATGTGAAATCTAGAAATCCATTTCCAAGGTTAATTTGGATCACGAGCAAGACTGAAGCACAATGAATCCTGTAGTTAGTGTCACCGATTCAATTTGTCTTGCTCGATACCAATCGTAAACCGCCCGTGTAGTGTTGCTAACACAAATTGTAAACCTAACATTATTTGTCATTCCTTGTAAGAAGATTTGCGTAACATAGGTTTATAATGTTGCAAGAAATCGTCACTCGCGAAGTGGCTTTTCATCCAAATTTCAATCATCCATCTGAATATTTCATTACATAATTATTAGGATGCATAATATACCAAACTTTGTTTCAATAATTGGCATCTGGGTGAACTAAAAGTAAGTTTGGAATGACAGTTCTTGTACACCTCTTCATAAGAAGTGTCATTAGAAAAACACCACAATGACATAAAATATCATACGACACTTGAATTATCCATAAAATATTGTAAAGAGGGACGAAATCGTGGGTTTGATCCTTCTTTGAGAATTTTTTTTATTAAGAGCTCGCTAGCTCGTTGTGTATCCTAGTCTTTTTGGAAAGTTGGGTTGAAATATTTGGGACCAGTGGTGATTTTTCACAAGGTCCCTAACATGTCTAGGGACATGTTCATAAAAAAAAACATTTCCAGTGGACGGGTTCTTAGAAAATGAACCGGTTTTGGGACGTGTCAAATTCACTTTGGACGTGTTCTAAAAATAACATTTTTAAAATTTTATTCCAAAAAAATAAATGGTACAAATATCAATTACATTATGTCATATATGACATGTGAATATAAGCATAATGCAATCAAACCACTAATACCCAATCAAAATATCAATCTTGAAGTGCTTGATTCACCTGCATACATTAATTCATCAACCACAAAATTTAGAACCTTTTTAACATAATGTCAAAGATTATAATTGAAGGTAAACTTAGTAATTGAATAAGAATTAGTATATATAAACATGTTCAAAATTTTAAAAACAAAGAGCTACTTACCCTTCAAAGAAGTGGATGAATTCTCCTATCCTTCATGTTTCTCCAAACAAGCATCACTACATTCCAATTGATGTTTTCAACTGGAATATTTGCACATGAAATGCGCATCAAAGCATCTAAAGTTTCTAACTTCAAACTAGTATGTAGATGACTTTTGATTAGATTTTGTTTAGAAAAACCCCTCTCACATATTGCAGTGCTCACTAGAACCACCATAACTCTCCTCCACAAGTTACTCAAACCAGGCCAATTGATTGACCACTCTGGAGTGGTACCTGCAAACTCCCAAGCTTCAAATAAAGACTTATTTGGGAGTTAGTTACAAATGAACCGGTTGAGTTTGAGAAAAAACATGTTGAAGTTCAAGATTGCAGGAAATGTACTGATCATTTTAGAGGGATTTATAGAATATACCCAAATTTAAAGAAGGAAAACCGGAGGTTGTCAACCCTAAACTGGTTGGACTTGCAATCACTAGGATCTCAACCGATTATGTTGCCTCTCCCTGGTCACTGTTCTAACACAATCTCGAAACTTGGTTGAAGATACAAAGAGAAGATACTGACAACCCAGAAGAAGAGCTTGAATACCTGCTGGAGGGAGAAGTGCCGAGCTTGAACACTGTTGGAGGGGGAACCTGGGCCTCAGAGAATCAGAACTTTCTCTGAACTATGTGGACGAAATGGGGCAGGTGGCAGCTAAAATAGATAAAGCCAGAACACTGACAAAATTGAAGGAAGATACTATTGTTTCCAAGTGCAACCAATCACATGCCGACATCTTTCGGTTTATCTTTATCAATTTGTTTTTTTCTTTAACCTTTTCATGGACGGGTTGGTTTTGAAATTACCGGTTTTGGGACGGGTTGCAATTTTTTTTGCCTTTCAATTCGAGGTTTTTGGACGTGGATGGGTAAAAACTTTGTGAAAAATCAGCCCTGTTTGGGACCTCCTTTTTCTACCTCTCCAAACTTTGAGAAAATTTAAAGATCTAAAATAGGATATGCACATGGGACCCATTGTCCTAAATCCCAAATCGGCTTATGCGAGGCTAAAGTTGGCGCACCCATCCTAGTAGGACATGCTAGAAAAACATGCTTTTACAAGCCCAACACTAGTCTTTGTGTATGGCCAATCAAACATTAAGAAAACTTGAGCTTGTGTTAATTCTCATAAACTAATGGTTTGGGATTACACCCATGGTTTCATCTTCTTTTACTCTACGCATAACTCTACTCAATACAATATTTAGTCATCACAAGTATCACAAGTTAAGAAATTTAAAACCTCCAAAGAATTCAAACCACATACTCACACGCATCACATTGCCATCAGTGTAGTTATTGTCAACATTGCAATGTTGACTTTGTGTTATTCCACAGTATCACATGGCTGGACTAATTCTCGTTTATCACACACCCATGTTAACACTCCATAACTCCTCAATATCATGTGCACTTCGGTTTCCACACGCGTGATGTTATGGAGTTCAGAGTGCATATTTCAACAAGCAACTAAATCCAAAAGGTTCGATCCCGGGTTGATAATAGCACGAGGTAGCGGCGGCGGCGGCAGTGGCAGGGGGGTGACAATCCAAGTGGATCCTAAGTTATCACAAGTATCACAAGTTAAGAACCTAAAACCGCCAAAGCATTCAAACCACACGCTCGCACGCATCACACTGTCATCAATGTAGTTATTGTCATTACTGCAATGTTCACTTTGTGTTATTCCACAGTATCACGTGGCTACACTAATTCTCGTTTATCACACACCCATGTCAACACTACATAACTCCTCGATATCAAAGTTATCCTTAAAATCTCAGGATGCCGGGTGAAAGTCAGTTTGCAGTCCCGAGTTGAGAGATCTATTCTATATTTACAGGGTTTGTTTTCTTGTGTCAGTAGACTAAAAATAATGACAGGGTCAATCTTTGGGAACCTTGAGTTGGAACCCTCGGGAGCTTTTGATTCTGACTCCTTTGTTTCTAGAGGCACCCTACCCCATTATGAGCCAAATGTAGGTAGGCAACTGCGCTGGCAGGCTGCACCGGGCTAATTAAAGCTCCGGCAAAATGGGGCAGGCAAGCTCCTTAAGTTTATGTTGATCCACCTAAACTCAAGGTACATGTCTAAAGTCAGGTCTCCCAAGGCTGAGATTTTAAGAATAACTTTATCATGTGTACTTCGGTTTCCACAAGCGTGATGTTATGGAGTTTAGAGTGCATATTTCAACAAGCAACTAAATCCAAAAGGTTCGATCCCGGGTTGATAATAGCGTGAGGTGGCGGCGGCAGTGGCAGGCGAGTGACAGTCCAAGTGGATCCTCCGGAAAAAGGTTACCACCTTTGCACCACAAATTGTAGGGACCAAGTTCATGCAGTATTGCGAACTTACATGCTTTGCATTTTATATAAGACGCATGAAGGCGGCTTGGTTCGGCTCGGCTCTATCTTAGGGACCTCCTGAATCTCATAATGCTCAACATGTGTGGCTTGTAGTTTCATGTGTAGGGGGGCTGCTTTTGGGAAAGCTGTGGTGGTGTAGTAGCTCAGGCATATCATAACTTATCCGCAAAAGAGAGAGAAAGATCGATTTCTCTTGGTGCAAGAACCAAAAGCTTCCTCATCCACAGCAGGCAGACACCCGATCCCAAACACATGGGAAATTCCTCACCAGGTCACCACCAGTGTTCAAGATTGAAGCCCTCACATGAGATTCGTTTTGAAGGGCTCTCAAATTTCAGCTCTTCAGTTGAAGGGTTGGTGCAAATCCACGACGTCAATCCAAGAATATAGAAATTAAATACAAAACTCGTATTAAACTTGTGCATGAGTTATATGGTACGTGTTTCCAATACAATGTGAAGAATTAGGAAGTAACCATCTAACTCCACTTCTTGTAGTGGCAATGCCCTACGCTTGTTGGTTCTTGTGACGGGCATATTATATTGAGGACTTCAAGTGACGTCTTCATTTTCAATTTGGGATTGCGTTTTGAAGGGTTGTTTTGAGAGAGGTATATTTCGAAGGACCAAATCGCGTTTGAAGGGCATTGAAGACTTCAATCTTGAACACTGGCCACCACCCTTTGGGACTCGATGCAACGGACAGTGGATGCAATAACGTTGACCAATGAGCAGGGAGAACTGACCGCTATTTATAGGCGAGCCGTCAGGGTTTGAGGAATAACTGGTTGAAGGTCACCAAGGCTTCAGGAGGATTAGGGCCACCTTCACACACGAGCCAAGAGCCGTGGCCACGGAATTGTGGGAGCCCAAAAGAAAGTGTCCAAAGGCTGTCCCTACACACCTCCAAAATCATGTAGTGTGGTCGTGGACCCTCAAGTTGTAGTGTGAAGTTGTATGTGACCGGGCCCTCAACCAAATGTTATTTTTCAATGAATTCCTATTCATGCGGGTCCTCACACATGGTAAAATAGAATAAATCAATTGTTGTGAGTGTTCGGAGTCCCATGGTCTCCTGGTTTTGTGTTAGGCCTACCTCCAAGAGGTGGTTTTTGAAAATAGTCCAAGTGACCATGAAACATGATCCATTTGATGCCATGTAGGAATCCATGTAGACTTTACATCCATCTTGCATTCACATACTCCGTTGGTCCCTCAAGCGTAGTGTGAAGCGAACTTGGACCGACTCCACCTTTTCCACCAACGAGAGTGCTTGAAGTGTAATGGTCACGGGCTCTCAGTCTCGTGTGTGAAGTGGCCCTTACCCATCAGTTTAGAAGAATCTATGGAGTAACCTCAAATTAATAAAGGAAAACTGGAAGATCACAACATGAAACCGGGTGGGCTTGGGAACACTAGGATCTTGACCAATTATGTCCAAAACCCTCCACAGACAAAAAGGTAAACGTGCCTTAGATGGATGCTTTTTTCACCAATGAATGGGGAGAATTGATTTCTAGTTACAGATGAACTGGTTGAGTTTGAGAAATAAGTGGTTGAAGCTCAAGACTTGAGGAAGATTATCGATCGTCTTAGAGGCATTTAGAGAATATACCTTGAATCAATGAAGAACAACCAAAAGATGTCGACATGTAACACCGGTTGGACTTGGAAACACTACGAATCTCAACCGATTATGACCAAGAATCTCCCGGGAAGATGCTTTCTTCTTTGCACCTACTTCTTGTGGAATACGAAACACACAATTACTGCAAGATGATTAACAAATACAAATCAGGCCGTAGCCATTTGCTTGGTGAATTTTGGAGCACGTACGGACATCTCCCAAAGGAAGATTCTCGTGCTCATTAAGCTGTCATATATGTCCCCCCGATCATGTTGATTCAGAGTGGTTAGCATATTTTGAGCACGTAGTTCAATCTATGTTAAATACATGTCTTTTTGGTGTAAGCTCTTACATCCATGCTTAACCACATGCCCCTCAAATGTAGACACTCATATTATTGTTGTGTTTGATTTAGACACATTTATCTCAAGGTAAGAAGTGTTAATAGATGGTCACTTTAAGCCTTGCACCCTATTCTCATATGTTGCGAAACATACAATTAGTGTGAAATGATTCCCGATTCCAAATTATGTCCATAGCCATTTGACTCAACATATTTGGAGCTCATATGAATATGTTATTCACTGTCAAAGTGAAGATTCTCGGTGTGATTAAATGGTCATAAAGCCCCCCCCCCCATTATGTTCACTACTGAGTCTAGAATGGGTACCATATGTTGAGTACGCATTCCAATCTCTTTTAAACACTTGTCTTTTTGGTGTGCATCTTACGTTCACACTTGTCCAAGGACCACTCAAACACAATTGTCTGATTTATTTTTTAAATAACCATGAAAGGTCCGCTTACCTAAAATAGGCTCATTAGGGTGGATTTACATTAGGGTCCATGGCCAAGGAACCATAGTTTCAAACACACATTGGGTGGACCAAGTTGCTTTCAAACTCACAATTGGACCCAAGGTTGAAAACAACTTCTCAAACTAGAAAAAGAATTTTATCAAGTGGAGACGGTTGAGATTTGGCCGGGAATCGATGCCACATTAGTGCCACTTCATTTTGTCACACCTTGGACCTAGTGCTAGTGTAAACTCGGGTCCAAAAAATCTCTCTCGACCAAGAGGATCGCTCAAAATTGAAGTTTCTTTGGTCTTGGACCCTAGGGTAAGCCCATCCTTAAGTGTGACTAACATTAATTTCCCGACATTTATAGATATTCAAAATGCACTCTCTCATTGTAATAGTAAATGTAGTATCTAGGACCAGAATATTGTGGAGACAATTATTGCAGTAAACAAGTAAGAAGACACGCTTGCACGAGACCATAGCACACATTGACATAATTTCATGTATATTTGTGTGTCTGTAAGTGAGATTGAGTTTATATGGGTAACTTGGAACCACGAGTTAACACATAAAGTCACACTAAATATTCATAATGTCACATCCACATGCATGTTTATTTTGGACGTTCTACAAGTAGTCCATTTTTTTATGAGTTCAAGGTATGCGTCCATTTCCTACTACTCATGTAGAGCTAAGGTATGTGGACCTTGTGTGATTTCACTTTGTAATCGGACACCTGCGTTGGAGTAGTGTATGGCAAAGTTTCTAGCTAAAATGGACTCTCAAATGGCATGTCTTGTGATGAAATCGGACTATGTGCTCATAATATATCGACCATTGGAAAAATCTATGTAATCACTTGGAATCTTCACTTTGATAAAATTCACTTTGATATTGCATTTTTCGCCTTCAATTTCAATATGAAACTTGAAATGACAATCTTGTGTTTTTCTTACTGCTTAACAGAAGATGCAATTTCCCATCAAATACAACATTCAATGATGTTTGTGGAGTTGGAAGTGCCCACGATAGGGCCACAAACCTTACAAGGTATCGAGGTGTAAGGGTAAAACGTATTGCAACACAATTCCAATAGTGACACCTACTTTGGGTCTCTAACTTGAAGCTCGCTAGCATGTTCACCACCTGCCTCCAAGCTACTTGAAGTCACGTGAGTGGTTGGAGTACAAGGGAACATGTGAATACACCCCCCCACCCCCTACTTAGCATTGAACGGCTCAAATCAAAAAACGACCTTACTGATTTTGTCATGGACTCATTCAATCTTCATTTGTGTTAAAATTTAGTTGCTTCAAACCAACTCGTTTTTCACTAATCTACAATATTTTTTGCAATTTATTTTGACGCTTCTAATGATATGAAATTTGTAGAAAACTCTAAAAGTGACACTTTTAAGGCCTCAAAACCTTATATCAATGTCATTCGCTCCATAATCAAGTCAAGTGTGATCTCTCCATTTGTAATGCACAAGCTCAAAATTATATGTCCATACTTTTGTTCGCTTCCCCCTCAACATATCTAGGATTACTTATACATTCATCATTCAATCTAATAACACGGCATTGAACTTTTAATGGCCTAAATGACCATAATGAGAATTTCGATCACAAATGATGGGGTCTCGTCATTATGGGCCTCAAGACATTGTATCGAAATGCCACTTGAAGTTACTTATCATTGTTTCTAGCTTGAAGTGTCAAAAATGATCCCAACCAAAATCAACTCCTATTGGAGCAATAACAATTATGGTGGTATGGCACATAGACATCACATTATGAAATTTGTAGAATTTAGAAGTAGCAAAAGCCAAGCACCGATTGAGGCTACATTTGTTAGAATTTGGTGTGCCTCTAAGGTGCTTTGTATAAGAGACTTCTCTCACCTTCCATCTCACAAATTTCATTTCGTGTCAAAACTTTCGACAATTTATTTTCGGGGCGGGCTCATATTGGGTTTGGCTGGTCACAATTGGGTTTGGTGACCTACTTGTGAGGTTTGGTAGCTAGTGAGAAGGTTTGGGAAGGGTCCGAGACGACCCTAAACTACCGGATGATGGTGGAGGGATACCCAAATCTCAAGGAAGAGGTTGGCGGTTCGAATCCCGGCTGTGAAATCTCCTCTCTACCTGACGGAAAACTTGCCAGGTGGTCAATTGCCTCCTGTGCTTTGGCGCTGGCCTGTCGGCCTTCTGTCTCAAAAAAAAGAAGTTTGGGAATTGCTACATATGGTAGATGGGCTTAAAGTGTTTATTCTTTCCTTTTTACTAGCCCACTTTTTCTAGAATATGAAACATGCGATCGATATGAGATGGTAAGCAAATTTCAGATCGAGGTTGTTGCCACTCTTCTTATAGTTTTTGGGGCTCATAATCGGTTCCTTGTTGATTACCAAAGGGAATATCCATATGCTCGTTTAATGGTCATATAGGTCCCCCCAATTATATTGCTATTGAACCTAGAATAGGTTATCATAGTTTGAGCATGTAGTCCAATCTCTTTAAACACACATCTTTCTATCGGAATAAATTTTTAGGGTTCAGAATTTATTCTTTATTCACTACTGTAGCTCTCTAGCAGCTTGGGCAGAAGATAATTAATTTTAAAGGTGCCTAAATTTATGGGAAATTCATTTTGTTGAGTGTCCAAAAAACAAGAAACAACATTCAAAGAGTGCCTAAAATCACAATATTGCAAGTGACATTCATTGGAATCCAACAAAGTAGCATCAAATAACTTCAATTGTGTCTTCACGTGACATCAATCTCAGTCATGGTCTAAAAAAATACAAGCATGAATTGGTTAAGGGAAGTGTTTAGGTTAATCGTAGCCGCCATAGATGAAACTAGGAAAACCATCCATGAATTATTGAAATGACTTGGATGAATGTCTAACTTATTTTAAATTACTTTTTTAATCTACCCAATTTTAGAATATTATTTTTTGGGCTACCTAACTTAATTTCTCACTTTAATTAATTATTAGGCAAGAAGGTGACCAAGCTGCTAGAGAGCTACAATATCAAAATGTGCACAAACATTTCAGTTGGCGTCTGTAGACATGTAAGGGGGACCTACATGATCATTTACAAATTTACCAGTGTCCATAAACATTTCAACTATTGAAATGTTTTATTGGATGGGCAAATGCAAATCACAAAGATTGTCATGTCAAGTTCGCAGTTGAGGTGCAAAAGTCACAAACGGTCAAAGGAATAGAATAATCTTTCACTCTTTAAGTGATCTTGTAGACCCTCCCACCTGTGTCAACTAATGAACCTATGATGGTATAACCTCAATTAAAAGGGTCTAATATAAATCCAGCAACATGGATCTTGAATGATGTTTCTCAACTAAGGTAGACAACCCTTATTTGGTTACTTTTCTTATTAAGACACTTATATTTGAGTGGTATGTGGTTTGGTGTGGCTCCAAGAACAAACACCAAAAAACATGTGTTTGAAAGAGATTGGATTGTGTGCCCAACATAAGATCATCATCCTAGATCCAACAATCAAATTATTTGGAGACCTAAATGACCCATTTCATGAGCATGGAAATCTTCACTTTGACAATGAATAAGATATTCATGTGAGCTTTGAAGATTATGAGGAAAGTGGCTACAACCTCAATTTGGATTTGCCGACCTTCTAGTACTAGTCGCATGTTTCATGTCCCTAGGAGAAATGGGTTACTTGGAAAAAGTAACCATTTAACACACATCTACCCTTAGTCCTTAAAATTAACTCTAACCCTTAGGAACTTTTTTGAAAGGTGTACCCAATGTTTCCTCATCTTCGGAACATTTTCTAGATTGAAACAAACATGATCTGAGCCACATCGAAGTTCTCTTTGAATATGCACATTCCTATCTCGACGATAATGCATGCATGCTCTTCACAATCCCAGAGATTAAAGGTCTGAGAGGAGATGTGATGACTTATGCAAAGACTTACAAATTTGCAATTAAAAAAGATTGGTGGGGCATCAATGACTTACCCTTGTGTGCAAGGGTTGACAGTTCTCAAACGACAAATGCTTAATCTAATGATTTTTTCATTCTACCTTTGAATTTGATTGTGGGGTACCTTTGAGAGGTGCAAGGGAGAAAGATGCGTTGTCATTGCAAGTGTTTGTTGAAGCATTGACAAAGCCCGGAGTTGTGATTCTTAATGCCTTTGCATCCACAAGTGCACATTTATTCGTTTGTATTTATTCAATTCTCGAATGTTTATTGGTTTTCAATCTAACAACTTCTAATGTCTAGTTGGTTGTCTTTTCCCCAAGTGCTTCCATCCATGCATGCAGAAATATCGGTCATCATTTTGTTGCATTCGAGGGAGACTTTGCCATTTACTACATTATTATCGCTCCATTGTCCAATTGCACTCCCTTCTACAAGTGGAATGCAATCTCACTCCCTTGATGATGATGATGCACCAACTCGAAAGGTGGCTAAATGCTATCACATTAGTAAGTAAGTGTGTCATGTTATGCAATACATTCTCATAGTAACAATTCACTTGTCTTTGAGTGCCTTAAGGCCTAACTGTTTGGTTTTGTGCTCGCATAATGGTGGACTCCATTAAGTCTCTTCCTAGATTGGTGGGGTTGCTTGCCCATGCAGAGAATGTAGCACATGTTATGGCAGTGGCATCAACTCCAAAACGTCGACATAGCTATCCATTTGTGGATGACATAGCTAAAGAGTGTAATGAAGTAGATAGAAGTAGTGAGGATGAGGAAGTAATGCAAGACAACATGGGCAATAATGGAGCTTCAACTCAAGATTTCATAAAAATATTATGAAATAGATTTCTAGGCATAACTAAGGATTGATGTTATGTTTGTTTTCCTCAATAGCCATAATTGTTGGACTTCAAGTCATATGTGGTTTTACACTATCTACATCACTATTTAAACGTAAGTTTTCTCACGTTCTCCAAAGTGTGCCTTACATTCCTTAATTCAAATTCAATAGCATGTTTCAATAATTCCCCAAGAATATTTCATTTGAACTCCCCAAATTCTCTCATATTGCCGTGGTTATAGGATACATGTTCATGTATTTCCATGATGTTTTCCTTCTCACTGCTCACCGCTCACCGCACATGATAGCATTCTCGATTGGGGAGGGTATTGAAAACGGGGATGTACAATCTATTTTTGGCTTTTAACATCATTTTCTAGGAGAAGAGAGGAGCCTAGTGACAAGCCTAGCGGGAAGATGTTTTTCTTGCCAAGGGGTGTGTGCCATGGAAGTTGTGTTTCGTGAGACTAGATATCACATGAGCATAATTCTAATTAAATTTTGGGATTCCCCATTTTATGGAGAGTTTTCATGCTATGCACTGTAAACTTTTGACAAGCAGTTGTAAATTACTAGAGTTTTTTAATCATAGCCTTTTTCTTTGGAAAAACACCATCGTGTAGTTGCTTAGTAATGTCATGTCGTTCAAGCTCTTTGAACCCTATTCCACTAAGATTAATTTTTTTTGATTGGACACTAAGATATTGTTGCCTACTTGAACATGCACATGTGTAAAAAAAATGGACCAAAATAAAAAATGGAACAAAATGTAACGTACAAATATCCAAAGGTTGCAAAGATGGAAGTTCCATGTAGGGGCTACCTCCTATCAAAGGTGAACACCTTAAATAGGCACAAACAAACCGACTTGCACCTATCTCCCCCAAAGGGCAAGCTCTAGGATTTCCACATGGTTGGTTTAAAATATTGGATTTACCCGGATACCTTACTATGATTTAGTGGACCATTACACCATTTATGGTATTTAGTGTCACGTATGTAATATTGTCACTTACCCTATTTTGAGGTGTATGCTAGGGTACACTCACTAGAGGAAATCGTGTCCAGTTGAACCCTATGGGGTAGTTGCAATTGCAGTGGAAACAGTCACCAATAGCCAATTTGTGCAATATATGGTGTAGTCTTGATGACTAGGTCAAAAGGTCAATGTTATAGTGGTGTTTGATGTTTTAGGGACATAGAGTGATGTGAGGGTGAGTGTTTTCATTGTGGGTGATGGATACAAAATGCCAAATACACCAATGACTTTGGAGTGCACCTCTCCACTCCATCATGGGCGGTGATTTAGGGATCTCCGTAATTTAGTGCTACGAGCGTTTCTAGGACGCCTCCCGCGGGCAGCGTTCAGGCTCGGGCAGCCCGTCCTGTCCTCCCTCCCCCGACCCGTCCTGCTTTCCCGACCCGTCCTGCCTGCCCGACCTGGCCTTCCTACCCGACCCGACCTTCCGTCTGTCCATTAGTCGTCTATCCATTAGTCGTCCTTCCATTAGCCATCTGTCCATCCGTCCGTCCAGCCCCACCTACCCCCCCATCCCGAACCCTCTCTTCGTCATTCTTCCTCCCACACGCCGCAGGACAACTCCGGAGCTCCTCAGCACCTGTCCAAGCTAGGCAGGGCGGAAAGGCTGCTGCGGCTAGGCGGGGAGGAGAGGGTGGTGCGAGGTTGCTAGAGTTGGGAGGAGAGGGCTGTTGGATCTGGGATGACAGGGCTGCTAGGGCTGGGCAGGGAGGAGCAGGTGGTGCGGAGGTTGCTAGAGCTTGGAGAAGAGGGTTGTTGGATTTGGGAGGACATGGCTGTTAGGGTTGGGCGGGGAGGAGAAGGTGGTGCGGAGGTTGTTGGAGCTGGGAGGACAGGGTTGTTGGATATGGGAGGACAGGGCTGCTGGGGCTGGGCGGGGAAGAGAGGGTTGTTGGATCTGGGAGGACAGGGTTGTTAGATCTGGGAAGACATGGTTGTTGGATATGGGAGGACAGGGTTGTTGGATCTGGGAGGACAAGGCTGTTGGGGTTGGGCGGTTGAGGAGAGGGTGGTGCGGAGGTTGCTGGGGCTAGGAGGACATGGTTGTTGGATCTAGAAGGACAGGGCTGGGCGGGGAGGAGAGGGTGGTGCGGAGGTTGTTGGAGCTGGGAGGACAGGAGGTGCGGAGGCTGTTGGAATTGGAGCTGGAGCTGAAGTCTGTTTTTGTTAGTCCATGATCCAGGACACTTTAGGGAGCAACACAAGAGGGTTACTACATTGTTATTCCTCTTTTCTGCAGATCAACAAATCATGACAGGTGAACACCTTCTTGCTCATTATTTTCTGTGGATTCATTTTTTTGTGCATCGTGTGCTTGTGAGGTTTTGATTGATGGAACAGTGAAGAATTGGGGTGCGAGTATTGCACATGTTAGTCTCTTGTGGTCCTCACTGAATTTCTCAAAAGTGACAATAAATTAGGGATGGTAATAGTGATTCATGATTACTTGAAAAGATTATGTAACCACCTCCAATTTTAGTTCATCATTTTATGAGAAATATAGTCAGGTTGGAATGCAAAGACATTCATTTGTTCTAGTCGTTTGAACTTTGGTCTCTCAAACTTTTGAGTCTCAAATCGTCATTAGCAAGGTATTCAACCTTTGTTTCATAAACTTTGGACATCATTGGAAAGTCTAAATCTTTTTTTGAAAGCTAAGGGGAGAGGTAGGGCTTAGGACAAGGCATCCCTTGCAGAAAGATGAATACATATTTTTGTTGTTGTTTTATAGTCATTGCCATGAACTACACCTCAATCACGAGCATTTGAAATGGGACATACCCTAACATGACTATTTGTTGGATGATGACTTGTTTATGGAACGTATGCTTGGATATGTTGGCTTTGGACAAGGAGGATGATCTTCGTGTCCTGTGGTTGGAGGCATCGAAGGACAGTCGAGATAAGGCACTTGGAGATGGTGCACATTCACTCAACACCGAAAAGTGTATTATGGAGGGTGCGGAAGATACGATGGGAGTTAGTCCGATGAAAGAAGATGTTAAAGGAGAAGAAGTTAAGGGAGAAGAGATAAAGAGAGAGGATGCAACGGAAGAGAACTATGGCAAGGATAAGACGCAAATTTCCGCGATGGAAGACAATGCAGGCGTTGATAACGTTGTGGAGTGCAATGTTATTTCTTAGAGTAATGGTTTAGGGTGTCATAATAGGACAGGGCATAACTAGGATAGGGAAGAATCCTGACATGTTCACTTAGAAGGACACATGAACATTATTACATTGGCCCCTACCAATTGTCAATAAAATATGATATTGTTTGTTGAATTTGGAATGTAAGTTGAACTTCGGCAATTGGGAATGTTACCTTAAAAAACTTAAGGAAAGAAAAACAAAATCTAAATTGTCTCGAAGAAGGAAAGCCAAGCAACTAATCAAAAGTGTATAATTACAAATGTTGTAAGTAGAGGACAATGATGATCTGAAAGACAACAAGCAATTTAGTAGAATGTACTTGGACAAGTACAACATTGCTGTCTTGGAAAGATTTCATGCCTTTCTCATTGAATTCAATCATGCTTCAAAGAAAATACTGCAACCAAAGAAAATGACAGATAGTAAGGACCACAAGAAGGTGAGGACTTATCATAGGACAGTGGAAGCATGCTGACAGGTGCAACAATCAATTTAGTAGAAGACCTAGATGCCAAGATGATGGAAGAGTGAAAGAATAGAAAGACACCTCTTATTCCACCTTTAGTTGTCCAAGTTGTTTTTTCAGTTTCAGACTCTGATACAAATTGTCCTACATCTCTAACATGACTACCACTGCCAATAAGACATATGAAACAGAGGAGGACAAATAGATTGCAAGCCGGTCTAACCTCCAAGCGAGGATACCAATGCAATTTTGTAGCGAAGCAGTTGTATATGGACAATACTTTATGCGAAATTCAATACCATGAAATTAACCATTTCAACAAGGCCGGACAACCCTGTCATGGTGGTTCCTTCGTTGGCTTTAGGCATTCGCTAGGTGTCCAACTATCCTAGCAAACAAAGGAATGGATTCGATCCATGTTAGGGCAAGGTTTTTCCCCAATTCAAACCATAGCATCTCACAAGAGAGAGGCATAGGAATGTGCTATTGCGAAAAGGCCCTATACTTGAGATACATTTATCATGCCCGATGATGTGTACAACATGTGCAAGAAGCGTGCTACAAAATTGTGGCAAAAACATCCACAAGACCCTCTAAGCGTTCGTATGTGGAAAGAAGAAAATGAGGACACCCTCTCTTCAACCGCCCAGCCCCAGCAGCCCTGTCCTCCCAGATCCAACAACCCTTTCCTCCCAGCTCCAGCAACCTCCGCACCACCCTCTCCTCCCCGCCCAGTCCTGTCCTTCAAGATCCAACAACCATGTCCTCCCAGCCCCAGCAACCTCCGCACCACCCTCTCCTCAACTGCCCAACCCCAACAGCCATGTCCTCCCAGATCCAACAACCCTGTCCTCCCAGCTCTAGCAACCTCCGTACCACCTTTTCCTCCCCGCCCAGCCCCAATAGCCATGTCATCCCAGATCCAACAACCCTCTCTTCCCCGCCCACCCCAGCAGCCCTGTCCTCCCAGATCCAACAACCTCCGCACGGCTGGGGCTAGATCACATCTGCCCAGGCCCCCGCCCCGACCCGGGCACCTCTCCTTCCCTGCCCGTGCAAGCGCATTCCCTGCCCGTGGGAACGAGAGGCCGTTGGTTGGGAACACTGCCCGTTGGGAACACTGCCCGATACCCGGGCTCTCATGCCGAATTCACAGGCCGCGCAGCTCCCGACCCGAAGCCTCCCGCCTCATCAAGAGCTTGGCCGCACACGCCGCAGCTCCCGACCCCGAAGCCCCCCGCCTCATCAAGAAGCTTGGCCGCACACACCGCAGCTCCCCACCTGAAGAAGTTTGTCGGCCTTGTCTTCGCACCAAGATTGTCGCTCCTGTTTCCACATCAACTTGCAGCCCTTTGTTGTGCTTTTCAGGTGCAGACACCTACGTCTTCTTGTAGGTTTAAGATGTTTAATTTGGGGTTCAATTTGCAATATGTGAGGTAAATGCAGCAAAGCGTAGTCGTAGTCGGCCTTCTTCTCGGGGTCGGACAAAACCTCGTACGCGTGTTGGACCACCAAAAACTTTTGTGTGCATTCCTCGCGCTTGTCGAGTGGGCAGACGTCGGGGTGGTACATTCTTGCCATCTTTTCATGAGAATGCTGCCGCTCATGTGGTCCACGCCCAACACACCATACAGAGTGGCGGAGCTCGTGGTGGATGATGCTGGCTCTGCGATTGCACTGCACTGGCAATTCCGCACCAAGACCTTGATTTTTTCATGAGAAATCAGAACCTTGATTTTTTCAAGTGATGTTGAGAGAAGTCAAGAACAACTTTCTAGTTTATGGAGAGATCAAGTTCCATCTCTTCTCATGGATTAAATGCGTCCCCTATACACATTTCACCCTTTCAAGAATGTAATACCATTTGCAGGAGCTATCAACATAAAGGATTTGGAAGCTTTCTTTCACATTTTCTGCAACTCTGGTAACTCAAGTTTCTTGATACCATTATATGTCCCGTATACACATACATACTACCCTTTCAAGAATGTAATACCATTTGCAGGAGAAGACAACTATTTTCATCATTATTAGCTTCACCCTTCTGAACGTTAAATATCTTTACACCAATAAACTCTCAGCTTGATGCCGACAGATTCTTAAGTATAAGGTAAAAGGTAAAAGGAAGGCGATTTATTAGTCATAAGGAAGCTCAAGAAATGTAAACTTAAACCTTTAAGAAGTGAGGAAGATGGTGTTTCATCCACTGAAGATTGAAATGTTGGTGGGAAAAGTGAGGAAATGTGAAGTTCATGCATATTATGATAATCTTAACAAGAGGATTTGTATTTCTTTTTATAAATTGTTCCTGTGCAGAGGGATGGAGATTACTTGAGTAGCCATGATGTGTTTATGAAGCGAATTAAAACAACATTCCAGGGCTTTGTTGAGTCCACAGAGCGAAGCTGTCGCGAGTAGGGAAAGGACTGAATGCACAACTATGAATATGTGAAATGATATTTGATGCCAACAACATTAGAAATCTACTCCTGTCTATGAATCTACATTTCAAGCCTATCATACAACCAATTAAATGTACGTGTGTTCATTTTCATCAGCTCAATGAATTCGAGTATAAAATCTTTCCACCATGTTCGAGACCCGACTCAGACCAATGTGTTTGAGCATTTCGAAGTCCATGGATGCTAATTGTGAGCAAAGAAAAATGAGCTTTTTCTGCAGCCTGTGATGGTTGTCTGAAGACCATTTACAACCGCAGCAATACAACATATTACCCAAATTTATTGCTTACAAAAAGTCTTGGTCAATTTATGGAGCTCACTGCAAGATACTTGTCAGGTTGATTCATTGATACACTCAATATCAAATTTTCAAAGGAAATTAAACAACACTGCTTTGTATCGTGTAAGCTCAATCTGCATATTCAACTTGTGGTACAGGCACTCATGTGGTGCCATGAGGAATTATTTATTTAATCTTGACAAGGACATCCAGCCTGTTCTGCTGTACTCCCGGGGAGTGCACTTAATGCTAACACTAGGAATACACGTGAGTGCGTTTTAATAGCATACCCCCCTATGTACTTGACCTTGAAATAGTTTTTAAATTAAGATTTTTTAGGTGCTAAATCATTACGTATATATCTATCATTTGGTGTAAATTTCAGGACCAAAAGTTTTTAAAATCTTATTAAAAAAATTATAGAAGTTTGAACTGAAATGTGTTGTTTTTCGCTTCAAAAATCAATTTAAAAATATTTACAAGTGAGTATTTTTTTGAAATTTATACAACAAGAACTTTAGATTGTGTTTAACAACTTCATATTATTTTAACAAATTTTAAATGATTTTTTAGTACATACATAGGGGGGTCGAAAGTACGCACTCACGTGATTCCTAGTCTTAGCATTAAGTGCACTCCCCGGGGCTGTACTACGAGAAGATTTGGAGACGGCCTTCTAGGGAGACATAGAAAATGTATTTTATGTAGCTCTGGTATGTAAAATTCCTTGACTCTATGTTTACTTGTTGCAATATGTTTTGCTTGAGTTTTTACCCATGTGGCTTCTGCAATGACAAAGTTTGTGTTGAAATTCAAGGGAGTTTCTTTATTTTTGTCAGTTTTTTGAGCAAATGGGAGAGTTTGAGCAAATTAGTCTTGGTGGAAACCTTTTGTGTAGTATTGCTGTGAGAATGTTCAGAAGCTGGTAAACAGAAGTGCCTGCTAAGTGGGTGAAGAGGTCTAAAAACTGCATTGAGATGGTACTGAAAGGCCAGAATACCAATCTTGATTTTAATAGTCAATTTTCAATCTTGTTCTTACAAGTTTGATCAAATTAGATATACAGTTTTAATCCAAATTAACTAATATGTAAATGTTTGAATTGACAGCATTCTGAAGAAATGGAGGCGCTCCAAGATATTCCTTATGTAGTTCAAAATCCAGATTGCCCCCTTTCCTATGATGTACTTCATTGGGAAAATGGAATAAGAAAAAGTAGAAACACATTTATTAACATTCAAACTGCATGTATTTTTTTATGACCGCGTGGATGAGTTTATACAAGCTGAGAGTAATAATGTACTTGCCCCTACATCTTTTTATCAATCCAAAGTTGAAAATGACACTGATATGGAACGTTCAAGGTTCAACAAGAACAGCTTCATCAAGCACATATGGTATGTGATAAACCAATCATATGTTATATGAATTTTTGTATAGTTTTTATGCTTTTAGTTCCAATTAATATTGATGTTGCAGTATAGTGACTATTGATTTTATTATTACAGGTGGCAATGCTCATATGGAGACAAAGATTATAGGTTTGCAAAAGATTTAGTATTTGATAAATCCAACAAACCTAAGACTGGACAAGGGAGTAGGTTGGCACGACAGGAAGGTGGACCAAGTAGAAAGAGGGGATGTCTAGCTAAATTTTCAGTCAAGCAATTTTATTTGTGGCCTTTAGTTGCTCAGATTACCTACTATCAAGTAAATCATACTGATAAGTATGGATTACCTTGTCATGGGATTGCTGATAGCACATCTGTAAAAGAAAAAGCTCAGCACAAACCATGGGTATCCCAAGACATGAAACTTTGGATTGAACAAGAATTGGCTCGGAGATTGAAACCCCACCAGATTTTAGAATAACATTTTAGGATGGTAAAAGCAAAGGTAGATCTAGAAGGAGAGGGAAACATGACACGTGATGATTGCTTGAAGATGAAGGATATTTTAAATATAGCTAGAAAATGGAACAAAAAAAAATACCAACAACATCCTTGTGATACAACAAGTGTGAATATGTGGATTCAACAATATCCAGAGTGTGTATTTTTTTATCAAGAAGCATTGGCCGCATCTGATACATGTTTCACTTTAGGCATTCAATTGCCTTGGCAACAAAAAAAGATGTGTGACTTTGGCCACAAAAACCTTGTTGCATGCGATGCAACATTTGGTACTAATAAGTACAAAGTAAGTATTGATTTTGAAATTTGTTTACACTTTTATTTGTTTATATTTTGATTTATTTTTATATTTTTATTTGTTTGTATTTTATTTTCATTTCTAGCACGACATTAATTTCTTTCATTGAATTTTGGCAGTATCATTTGTTTACTTTGATGGTGTTTGATTCATTTTCAAACGGCATTCCTATAGCGTGGATTCTTACAAGCAGTGCAAAAGCATCAGATATGGCAGTTTGGTTGAATTCAATCAACGATAAGATGAAGAGACTACATACAGAGTGGAAGCCTAATGCTTTTATAGTAGACAATGCAGATGCAGAGATCAATGCCATCAAGTAAGTCATGTTTATTTAATATCATTACTTTACAGTTTAGATTTTATCTATATTTCATTCTTATTTAAGATTAATACATATAATTTTTTTGCAGGATGGTGTGGGGATCATCCATTTCTATCATATTGTGCCTATGGCATGTAAGAAGATGTTGGTTGAATCACTTGATAAAAAAAATATATAATAAAGAAGTGAGACATGACATTATGCGGAGACTTGGAGAAGTCATGTACATGGGGACGTTTGGAAAATCAGTGATTGAGACATTTGAGGATGCTCAACTAAAAATTTTACAAATATTTCGTGACTACCCCGAAGAAGTGAAATTTATTCAATATTTTATGACCACATGGATGGATAAAATGGGTACGAATTCAGTTTGATTTTTCATATTTTGTTATGCTAACCTTATTCATTATTTTCATGTTTTGTTTATTTTATCAAATGAATTATATTTGTTTTAGTAAAAACAAAGATATATAAGTGTATTATTATATTGATTATTATATTTTTTATTAATTATATTCATGGCATATGACAGGTATGTGGATTAAAGCCACACGTGAGTATCCTCATGCAGGGCAAGATACCAATGCAGCTATTGAATCTTATCACGGGTTTATGAAGCAAAGACAAGCATTGAGTAAGAAAACTCTAAAACCAAAAAGACTTGACTGGTTGATTTGGATGCTTACTGAAGACCTAGCAGGACACTATTGGTATATAGATTTCTTGAAGAGGCAAGGTCACATTAAAAACATTCGAAGAGATGAACTCATTCGGCATATGATCCTGAGGAGTAAAGAAATCAACATAGATGATGTCGTATTCCCTACTTCAAAATTAGAGCCTATTATTATTTCTGACAAAAGCCATGGTCCAGATGTAAAATACTTAATTTATCATCCGGATACGGAATGGGCCTCTTGCACATGTACTAGAGCATCTCAGATAAATATATGCAAACACATTTTACGTGCATTGCATATTATGGTAGGCTTGGATGATTCACAACTTCTTAAGGTATGTGATTCATTCCATGAATCCCTAAATGGTGGAAATTGGCATTTTCCTCCATCTCTTCAAAAAGATGAAAGTATGATTTTTTTCCCCCCGGTAGATGATGTCACGGAACATTCTGCATCCGTTATTGCAGGGGAATTAACATTACGGCCAAATCATCCTTCATCAAATGGATCACAACCTAGGATAAAGACACTATCTGAGGAGCTAGCAAAATTACAGGAGTTGGTGATATCAAATCCTAAACTTGAAACATATGCCATATCAAAGATTCAGAAGGCGCATATTGAATTGTTAGAACTTAGAGAACGTTTGCAAAATGAAGTTCTACATCCAGCTGATCCCTTAATAGAAGTCGTTGATGATTGGGGTGTGTCAGTGAAAAGGAAGAAGCCTTTGGTAGAGCGTATGTGCAAAAAGAAAAAATAAATTTTTATTTTTTCCATACAAGTTAATGTGGTTTTAGAGGATATATCCATTATTATTTCTTAGTCTTATTTCATATAATATATATATACTTTGTGGAGATTTAGGATGCATGAACTGCGCCTCAAGATTTTAACAAGATGTGCAGTTATACACTAAATTCTATGCCACAGAGAAGGCAGTCCTTACATACACCACGCTTTTGTGATTCTTCCAAAACCAGCTGACCTCCACATGGGGTAATGTTCAAACACGACCTAGACAACATTCATGTTTCCACTTGTACAGAATTTGCAAACTCGTTGTGCCCAATTCACATTCTGCTCAAAGTCCTCCCATTCAGAGCCCGTGACAGAAGCTATTTCATTTCAGATTCATCTACAAACAAGCATCACACAGTGAAAGACATGTGACAACTAAACTGCATTTGCAAGTTAACAACCCGTTTTTCTTTACAGAGAAACAGAGTGTAAACTTCACCCCAGGTTGCAAAGCCATGGTGCGTATGCAGCAAAAACATGGGAGTCCACACCACGTTGCATTCTAGGTTGAGGTGTTCCAATCTTGCAAGCTTGTTAGTGATTTTGTTGTGATAATGAAACTGTGTCTCAAGATGTAAAGAAGATGTGCAGTTATTACACTAAATTCAATGCCACATAGAAGTCAGTCCTTACATACACCGGGCTTGTGATTCTTTCAAGTTTCAAATGTCCTCATGCCGCTGCATTAAACCATATGTTTCATGATAGCCAAATTTCTTCAAGGTTCTAAAATACATCAACATTTTTGTAAATTGTTGTCACTACAACCTATACACTGCCACGCCCTCTATAAAAGTGCCTCTAATGCTGTACAAACTACATTTGTAAGAGAGCTGCAGGATTCCTTCTTTTTTGAAACATAATCCTGTCATTGATCTAAACTGGCAAGTGAAAGGAAAACTTGCAAGAGTCAAAATCTCTCATCATACCGTGCATGTCTATCTTCTCTACCAAAATCCTTCCGTCTAGAATTGCCAGTGTCCCTACTCCTTGTTGGTTCTCTACCAAAATCCTTCCGTTCAGGAATGCCATTGTCCCTCCCCTTCGTGGAAACCATGCTTATCCTCCTGCCAGCATCTTTCATAGAACCATCAAATTTGTCATGGCCCCAGGTAGCTTTACCTTCTCCTTTACCTTCTCCTCCCCAACCAGTATTGGCATTTCTCTGCCATCATAGGGAATGTCAAATAAGTATGAAAGATGTCCTACATGGTCATCACGACACTTCCCGACACTAGTGCACAAAAGCATTGTAAAGAATAGTGCATTTCTAAGGATACAAGCTAACAAGTGCCATAATTGCCCTCAATTTCCCAATGATAAGACATCAAACCATCTGCAGACAAAATAGGAGGCGATTTAAATTGACCCAAACCTGCTCATCATGAGAAAATTTACAGGCGTCTCCACGTTTACATTCCCCACGCTGGAAAGCGTAGCACACTCCTCGCTCCTCACGCTTCTTTTGTAACTCTTTTCTAGCTTTCTTTTGTAATCACCTACATGATCGACTTTAATAATACGGCCTACCACTCAAGCTCCATTCAGATTGTCTGCAGCCCATTAAAATTCAGTCAGAAATAATAAAATATATGGTACTAACGGATGAGGCTTAAACCCTAAAAATATTTCATTCCTGATAAGAATTAGACAAAAACAAAGCTTACCAACAGCAAGCACAGTACTGCGTTGATCCTCGTACGCTAAGAATGCAAAACCCTTCGGTTTTCCAGTAGCCTGGTCCCTCACCAGGTTCACATCCACGATCTCCCCATACCTACAGTCAGAAGGTAAATCCTTGTAAGCACATTGCTTCAGACAACACTTACAGATATAGGTATTCCATACACAAAAAAATAAGAGCAAAGAGAAATAGCTAATCCAGAAATCTTAGAGCTACCTAAAGCAACCAAGAGAAGCAGACAAGAAGCCGCTTCCGCGACACCCTTCCTGATGAACTTCATCAGTTGGAACTAGCGATGCAAGAAGCTTAAGAAAATTTCGAAGGCTGACATGAGTAGAGATGGAGAAGACGAACTGTGCAAAGATGGCGAGAACGTCTCCTTCGGTGAGATCGAATGGCAGGCCACCGACATAGATGTAAGCAGAGTTTTTGTACTTGGCATGCCAGGAGCCTTCCTCCGAGATGCCGATGGCATGCTCCCGCGCTGTGATTTTCTGTGTGTTCTTCACTTGTGTCAACGGATTCATGATTGTTGTGTACAAATCCTAGCTTCCTCTCGCTGCCAAAATCTCGACGAACGCTTGCGAGGAAGGAAGAAATTGCTCTTCTCGCTCCCTAACCCTAACAGCGCTTGGGCTCAGGACAGGACATCCCCTGGTTCTGGACAGGACAGAACATCAAATTATTCAGAGAGAGAAAGACAGAAGAGAGAGAACCTTAAAAGAGTTCTCAAATTTGAGGGTGGGGTTTTAGGGGTTTGCCTCTCTCAGAAATTGGTGGGCAGATAATATTTGGAAATCATTTGGGTGTTATAGGTGAGACAGGTATGCAGCTTCACTCCCATATTGCAAATTGAACCCCAAACAGCAGACACCTACAAGAAGACGTAGGTGTCTGCACCTGAAAATCACAACAAAGGGGTGCAAGTTGATGTGGAAACAGGAGCGACAATCTTGGTTCGAAGACAAGGCTGACAAACTTCTTCAGGTGGGGAGCTGCGGCGTGTGCGGCCAAGCTTCTTGATGAGGCGGGGGGCTTCGGGGTCGGGAGTTGCGGCGTGTGCGGCCAAGCTCTTGATGAGGCGGGAGGCTTCGGGTCGGCCTGTGAGTCCGGCATGAGAGCCCGGGTATCGGGCGGGTATCGGGCAGTGTTCCCAACGGCCTCCCGTTCCCACGGGCAGGCAAGGCGGTTCCACGGGCAGGGAAGGCGAGGTGCCCGGGACGAGGCGATGGCCTAGGCAGATGTGATCTAGCCCCAGCCCCTCCGCACCACCTTCTCCTCCCCGCCCAGCCCTAACAACCCTGTCCTCCCAGATCCAACAGCCCTCTTCTCCAAGCTCTAGCAACCTCCGCACCACCTGCTCCTCCCCGCCCAGCCCTAGCAACCCTGTCATCCCAGATCCAACAACCCTCTCCTCCCAACTCTAGCAACTTTGCACCACCCTCTCCTCCCCTAAACCTTAAACTAACAGCACTCTCCTCCCATCTCCAGCAGCCCTCTCCTCTCAGCTCCAGCAACCTCGCACCACCCTCTCCTCCCCGCCTAGCCACAGCAGCCTTTCCGCCCTGCCTAGCTTGGACAGGTGCTGAGGAGCTCCGGAGCTGTCCTGCGGCATGTGGGAGGAAGAATGACGGAGAGAGGGTTCGGGATGGGGGGGTAGGTGGGGCTGGACGGACGGATGGACAAACGGCTAATGGAAGGACGACTAATGGACAGACGGAAGGTCGGGTCGGGCAGGAAGGTGTCAGCCATAAACCCCCACCCCTTTGCGTCTGTAGTCCAGGTGGAGGTCCATGGCTCACATGTCCTTGCTAATCCCTTAGCTTCGGAAACCCTGTGGCGACGATTGCCACTCCGAGCAAGTAACACTCCCACAAGTTGGCCGGGTGGGTGTACTATTCTAATGTCTTCCAAGCAATGACTTTCTAATTCTTAAAATGCAGAACGTTAATGTAGAACACCAACATAAAGTGTTATGCAGAGGATAATGCAGAGTTAAATGCAAAACATGATACCGGGTTCAATGCAGAACACTAGTTCAGGGCCCAAACAGGGGGTCAACGGAGAGTAGAATGCATGGTTTAATATGGGACACTGGTTTAGGGTTAAAAACAGTGGATTAATGCAGAATAGAATGCAGAGTGTGATGTAGGACACTAGTTCAGGGCCTAAAACAGGGGATTAATGCAGAATGTAATGAAAGACACTAGTTCAGGGCCTAAAATAGGGGATTAATGCAGAATGGAATGCAGAATGTAATGAAAGACACTAGTTCAGGGCCTAAAATAGGGGATTAATGCAGAATGGAATGCAGAATGTAATGAAGGACACTAGTTCAGGGCCTAAAACATGGGATTAATGCAGAATAGAATGCAGAGTGTGATGTAGGACACTAGTTCAGGGCCTAAAACAGGGGATTAATGCAGAATAGAATGCAGAGTGTGATGTAGGACACTAGTTCAGGACCTAAAACAGGGGATTAATGCAGAATAGAATGCAGAGTGTGATGTAGGACACTAGTTCAGGGCCTAAAACAGGGGATTAATGCAGAATGGAATGCAAAGACTAATGCATGGACTAAGGCTGAAATTAATGGAAGAAGAGGTAAAGTAATAACTCATACAACTACTAACTTATGATATCAAAGCTAATGTGACTTAAGCAATAACATAATTCTTCAATAGGGTTCAAAAACCCTTTTGTTCAACACTCATAGGATTCATAAACCCCCTTGTCCTACAGTTATCTTCCTATTCTTCTACAACTTCTTTGCTCTAACTACATAGAAAAGAGGGAGAGAGAGAGAAATCACAAGTAACAAGTGAAAAAATCCTAGTGCAAGATCCTAGTGCAAGAAGTCCTAGTGGAAGAGGTCCCAATGAGAAAAGTCCTAGTGTGAGAGAGAGAAAATGAACCTCCGTGCTCTCCTCCATGAGACTACCCCCTTCCAACCCCAAGCATTCTCCACCGTAGATCAAGTCATACCTAATCTAATGGTTGGCATCCACGGTCGTCACCACCCTAACCCTTGATCTAAACTTCTAGATCCAACGGTTGGCATCCACGGCCGTCACTACCCTAGCCGTCCTTCTCCAACCCCTAGATCCAATGGTCTTCGTTCGCCGTCCTAGATCCAACGGCCTTCATCCGCCTAATCTCATCCGCTTGACATCATCTTCCATTCGTCTCCGTTCGCCCGCTGTCATTCGTTGTCGTGCACTAACCTCCGCTGTCATTCACTGTCCTTCATTCATTCATCGTCGTCCATTCGTCTTCGTTCGTCGTCGTTCTCCATCCGACAATGTCCTACATTGTCCTTCATTCGTTCGACGTTGTTTTGCATTCATTCGACCATATCCTACGCTGTTCTACGCTGTCCTTTCTCTGTCATTCGCTGTCTTTCACTGTCATTCGATGTCTTCCTTCATACTAGCTTAATTGACCTAATATAATACCTAACCACTAACTTCCTTGCAAATTAGACCGCGAACCTTAAACCAACCGCGAGTGGTTTGATTCATTCACGCGGATAAATAATAAAATGCTTCTAAAAGATAATATAATTGAGAAGATTCTACGTACACGCGCGTAATAACTTCTTCTCGGTATCCACCTATAGATTATTTCTGCTTTACCACTAGCTCAACTTTGGGATAGCACCGGTCAATGTAACCACCCGGATTCGAACCCGGGTTGGTCCAGACCTAATACCAGTCTCTTAGACCACTCGCATCCACAAGCGGATGTCCTAAGCTTTAGTACTCATCTATATATTGACTATTTCTACTAGCTAACTTCCTCGTTCTTGCAGGTAGTGAGCCTAAACTCAAACAATGAGCGGTTTGAATGGCTCACACTAACCAACCCACTAATTCCTCTAACTCCAATCCCAACACAACACCCGCTCATCACTTCAAACTAAATCTTAAACTTAAACACAAAAGCTTCACTCTTTTTATAATTTTGAGTAATTGAAGAAATGCCAAAATCAAGTCTTAAGGAACTTTTGAGGTTAACACCACATGTGGGCACCATATTGGGCTCACAGAAGGCCAGGTCGGGAAGGCAAGATGGGTCGGGGAAGGAGGACGGGTCGGGGAAGGGAGGACATGACGGGCTGCCCGCGGGAGGCGTCCTAGAAACGCTCGTAGCACTAAATTACGGAGATCCGTGATTTAGGTTTACGAAGCTTATGTGTAGGTGTTGCTTGGTCAATGTTGGGTGGGTCTTGGGTGTTACTTGGTGGATGTTAAGTTGATCGTGGGCGTTGCTAGGTTGGTATTGGATGGGTATTGGGTGTTGTTTGGTGGATGTTTGGTGGATTGTGGGTGTTGCCATGTTGGTGTTTAATAGTTGTTGGGTGTTGTTGGGTTGAGTATGGGTGGGAGTTATGGTGTAGGGTGTTGTTGGGTGACTGGTGGTTGAATTGGCATTCTTGGTTGTTGTTGTTGGTGACACACAATAATAATTAGTAGTTAGTTTATACATAGATTGTAAAATGCAAAAATAAATGCAGTTTCAAAATAGACTATTTCATGTGACAACCTTCAACATGCAAGATTGGGCTTGTGTTGCTTCATTTGCATTAATGCCTTTGAAAATATATGTCTATGTTAGCCTTCAAAAAACCTACAAAATTATAGCACTTATATGCTTTAAAACATGCATCAAATATTCAACATTAGCACACACTTGACCTCCTACACCTTCCAAAAACCGAAATTTACAAAACATAGCACTTCGACTTCAAAATATGCATGAAACATTCAACATCAACACACATTTGACCTCTTACACCTTCAAAAAATCAAAACCCACAAAACTTAGCACTTGGGCTTCAAAATATGCATAAAAATCAACATACATTTGACCTCCTACACCTTCAAAAAATAAAAACCCACAAAAATAAAGCTCTTTGGCTTCAAAATGTGTATCAGAATTTAACATCGACATCCTACACCTTCAAATAACCAAAATCCACAAAAATAAAGCTCTTTGGTTTCAATATATGCATCAAAATTTGAACATCAACATACATTTGACCTCCTACATCTCCAAAAAACCAAAATTTAGAAAACATATAATTTGGGCTTCAAAATATGCATCATACATTTGACATCAACACACACATGACCTTGCACACCTTCAAAATACCAAAACCCACAAAAATAAAGCTCTTGGGCTTCAAAATATGCATCGAACATTTGACATCAACATATATTTGACCTCCTACACCTTTGAAAACCCAAAACTCACAAAAATAAAGCTCTTGAGCTTCAAAATATCCGTCAAAATCTGAACATCAACATACAATTGACCTCCTACACCTTCAAAAAAGTAAAACCCACAAAAACATAGCATATGGGCTTCAAAATATGGATAAAAAATTAAACATTATCACACATTTGGCCTCCAAAAGTAAATCCAAATAACCAAACAAACAAACAAAAATGTTACCTTGAAAATGACCACCACGACTAACACTACAACCAAGAGCACCAACACATTGATCATCGCAACCAAGTGCACCAATAATGTGTGCAGCAAGGGGAAGAGGAGAGGGAGATGGATGATGACAATGCCAGTTAAATTTTAAAGTTTAAATGCGTTGTGCTTTATGGTATTGCTAACACCCTCAGTGACTGCTACCGTCGCATAGAGAATGTGCCCAAAAAACACAATGTAATGGTCACCCTACCACCAAAATGTATACCCATAACATAGAAATAACTACCCAATGGCTACTTAGTGTCTACCTATTGGCTACCGAAGTGGTGATAGCTACCGTCCACGAATATCATGATCAATGCCAAAATACGTAATCTTTATCACATAAATGGATTTAACCTTGTGTCACCCTCTATGTAGTCAAAGCAACAATGAAAATGGTGGTACCGGTCAAAATTGCAGTGAACTCAAAGGCAACCGCCACCACAGACCATGGTTCATTTGGACATGATTTCTTCTAATGACTAATGATCAACAACTTCACCACTAGTGTCACCTCATGACACTTGGTGCTAAAGTGCGTTTATAAATATCTTGACGTGAGTATGTTCAATAGTGTTATGAAGTGTATGCTTATGTTACACAATGGTCTACAAGTTGACTAAAATGCACACAAATAACACTTGACATAATTATGTCGAAGAATATCTTCCTCTTGCATACTGAAATGTAAAACACATGACACTTGCCATACTAATTGCTCGATAATATCCTCGCATTGCATACTAATACGCAAAATCGTCATCTCAAGTATCCCAACGTGCTCTGCTAAATGCCACAATGTAATCAACATGTGAATGCAAAACTAGGAGGTCTTTGTGATTATCACTTGGCGATTGAAAAACCTATGGATCTTGGTACCCTAGAAAGTAAATTGAAATCGAAGGTCTATTCCTCTCCAAAGGAGTTTGTTGATGACGTTCGGCTCACTTTTGTCAAAGCAAAGAAGCATAACTTAGAGACTCGTAACTTGGAAGCAATGTTTGAGGCTTGGTGGCAAGATACAATCACAAAAGATGGATAGTAAAATGGATAATGGTGACGATGATGACAAATAGGTGGTCCATGCAACCATGTGCCACAATTGAACCCATAGTTCAATCACCTCTTACGAGTAGTATAAATGAAAGGCAATCACATCCACAAATGCATAAGAGGTTGCAGAAACCCCCAAAACCTCATGCAAGTGCTCCCACAAGCGGCAAATGAGGCCCGAAGAAATTTAGAAATTAAAGGTAGATTTGGAATCACTCCCAACATACAAGGTTGAATGAGTTGCAATTTTTCTCAAGAGCCGACAAAACCTGTCCACTGTGTTGGAAGAAAGCAATGAAATTGTGATTGAACTTGTTGACTTAGACAATGACACATTATGGGAGTTGGATAATCACGCGGCCATGGGTAGGAGGCGGTGAACGAACATCGCATGTCATTGTAAGAACATTAACAATCCTCTTTCTTTCTTTCTTTCTTTATGGGAGTTGGATCATTTCATAACAAACTATAAGAAAAGTTGAGGGAAGAAGATGGACTTCAAGAGGGTGCACACTCCACTTGTAATGTATACCAATGGTGTACATGTTTACGACACCCAATTCCCATAACTTGAAGAACAAGACAATGAGGAAATTGACATAACACATATTTTAAGTAAAATTGGATCAAGTCCAAGTCCATGTATATAACATGTTGAATTCTATCATAGGATCCTACGATAGGATTGTATGGTAAGATCCTCCGATAGAATATGCAAGGTTGGTAGTGATAATATTATAGTAGTTGTTTTGATTGTATTTTCATTTTTTGACAACTACTTATATATAATTAACATCAAAAATTCATATTTGATTTTTTTTCATCAAATTTTAACAACATAAAATTCAAGCAATCGCTGAGGATTCACACATCTTCAATAAAAGTTAGGTATACTAGAATGTGTATCGTAAAATCCTATGATAAAAGACAAGCAACCAAAAGTCAAGATTTTGAAAACATGTCTAGATTCACTTAAATAAAACATACATCGACATGCTAGATGATATGAAGCTGGTGCTTATAGATCACATGGTCATTGATCATGGTGATAATGAAAGTGATTTGGATTCAACATCTAGTATCAGGTCAAATTCAACACGTAGAAACGATCTAAGTTCAACATGTACCAGTGAGTCCATATATAATTTTGATGCTCAAAAGACCTAATTTTAAACATCTGCACATTCATAACATAAAATAGAGTGTTTTGGAAAATACGTGGTGGCCACACATATCGTGCTTTATTTGCTTTGATAAAGTTATAAGACAAGTGCGGTCTGATTCGTTCTTCCCCAAACAACAAGTTATAGAAGTCGTAGATAGTCATGGTCCGTGAACCCGAAGTTGCAAATTTAATATGTAAATGCACGTGAGGGCATTTTTGTATGTGTCCTGACGTCCCTGGGATATTGCTGAAAAACGAATAATCTTTTGACCCAATTGTTTTTCCCCATTGGCAGCTATTGAAAATTGTCTATCACATCCAACAACTCGATGATGAAATTGCATGAACAATTATTCGCTATAGCTCACGAAGTGCTCATGTCTCAAGAAGTGTTTTCACAAATTGTTGCAAGATCATAATGTGCTTGCAATTTCACAACATTATTCATATCCATAACAATGTTACGTGGGTTTGAAATTATTCCGGGAATATTCCATGGAATACTGTCAGTCCCACGGAACATTGTTATGGATATGAATAATGTTATGTTCCCACCAATCCACAGTATAATTTTAAACAACAAAAGAACGAGCCTTCCAATTACAATGAATCTTCGAAGTTTTTAATTTTAGATTCATTAATTTAGAACCAAATACATTCCTTATGGTATTTATAATCCCAGGGATACAACTCCTTAACAGCGCCCCACAAATTCTCTTTTGTAGTACTGCAGTTCTCAAGAAGTCCTCGGGAATCTAATTTTGTAGAAACATATCCGAGAATGTTTTACCCCTCAAAACCTTGTAAGCATTTAGCTTAAGGTATGTGGATGGTCACTTCTCATAATCAAACGCTTCTATTGAGTGGTACACTTAAATTGTAGTTCAAAAAAAACGTACATTGTATGACACATGTTACGATGAGATTTGGATTATGTGCATTTGTAGTCATAGACACCATTCTAGGTTCAACAATGAACATCACAATTTGGGAATGTCTTTGCAATTGTTTGTAATATAGAACAAAGAATATCCACTTTGATGTCCAACAACACGTGCATCGCAATTATGATTCTGAAACTCAAACTAACAATTGTTGCGCATTTCACAACAACTGACCGGATTAAACAACTCCCGATTTGATCCAACATCCATAATTGTTTGTGGAGCTAGAAGTTATGCACAATAGGCTCACATACCTCAATTTAAGGTAGACGTGCCTAGTTTAGTTACTTATCTTGATCAGACACCTATGCTTGAGCAGTGTGTGCTTAAATATGGAGCCAAGAATGGACACTAAAAAGAATGTGTTTAGAACAAATTGATCATTGGACTAAATGCTTCTAGGCTCAATAGTCAACATCGTTGGGAGGACCTAATATGACCATACAATGAGCACGAGAATCTTCACTTTGATAATGAATAAGATATTCAAATGAGCTCCAAAAGTGAGCTATGAGTAAGATATTCATATGAGGAAAGTGGCTATAGCCCCAATCAGGATTTGCTAACTATCTCACATTAATTGCGTGTTCCATATTCTAGGAGAAATGGGCTAGTTGAAAAAAATAACCATTTAAGACTCATCTACCTTATAGGCAACAAGAAATCTTCAATTTCCTTTTTACACTGCCTCTTAGAGGCTCACTTCACATTACTCAACAACGTAGGCCCTCAGTAATATATCAATGAGATGCTGGGAGTTCCGTTTGAATTTGAGTCTCCCTACGCAACTTTTTGAACATCTCATTGTTATATTTTGAGAACCCATGGAATGACTCGGAGAGCTTCACGTTGAGTAATGTTATGCAATAATTCTTCCCACTTAATTAGATATTGGCCTCTCACAGACACCCACGCCATTGAACTTACCAGACAAATACGTACACATACGTAAATACACCTTCAGTCTTTACGATTACAAACAAACAAAACCAGAACCAGAACCAGATGCAGCATACTCTATACATACATACATACATAAACATAATTATACATATATACGCGACATAGGTACGTGAGAAGACCAAAACCAAAAGCCCTGCGAGCACTTCGCATCTTCGTCGCTCGCTCCACCGTGATCTCTCCTCCACCAGGTGCGCCTCATGTTTTTCCATCATCATTCTCCTCTCATAATGCTCTAACTTACATTTGGTAATTGGTTTTTTGAGCAGTTTGAATCGGCCATTCGTGTTGCATTTCGTTTTCCGGCAAGTGAGGTTTGTTGCACCATCCTGGGTGATCTCTCCTGGTGATCTTTTGTTGCCTTCGATGAATGTGGGAGTTCTATAGAGAATCGCGTCAGATTGGGTTTGGGGTAGCTGTCTCTGCCCGGATCTCGCATTTTCCTGAGTGGTCGCTTTGTTGTGACAAGTGTTGCGTGTGTTGGGGAGGTTTGGAGGTTTTGAGATTTGGGGGAGGTGCAGTCGGAGATTTCTCAAATGTTGGATTCACCTCTTATTATATCTTTCTTGTTCAAGATCTTGTGGGTTTTTCATCACCTTTACCATACCTTAACTCCCTGGGAATGCATGGGATTTCCTCTTTTGAGTGCCCCTGGCATTGTCGGTTGTTTACTTTCCCTTATTAATTTGAAAGCTTAATGTTAGCCGAGACACTTCCACTCACATACCACTGTGTTCAAAATGAGATGGGAGGCACGAATCGTCTAGTCTATCGAGTTTTTTGGGCATAACGAAGCGGGATTGTGTCCAAATTCAACATTAGAGGTTTCTAGGTTTGATTTGCCGCTGTTTAGCGAGCTCCCCCATGTAGTGGAGATATCTGCAATTCTCCTTTTAGCTATTTCTTGATGGCTTACTGTTGATATGGCTAGCAGATCCAAGATATTAGGGCTGTGGGTTTTCTGGGTTTACTCTAGAATTATTATTATTATCATGCCTTGGGTTGTCGAGAATGTGGTTTCTTGCAGGTTGTGCTTTGCAGGGTTACAGGTGGGGAATTTTGGGGTGACCAATGGTAGCTCATACTTATACATCTGAAAGAGCTTTTGTTCTCTTGGAGCAATTGGTTGGTGGAGAATTGCGTACTTCCTGCTGATGATGTAGAAAGGGTGTCCACATATGAGGAGTTTTTTACACTTGATATGTGTATCAATTGATTGTATTTCATGGTTTTGGACTGATGGTTTGTTCAGTGGCATGCACAGAATTTGCAGATAGGTCAAAGCAAATTCTGCAACCATGAAGGTCATTGACAAGATTAAGAATGGGTTGGAGAGCAACCAAGTGGTGTTCTCCTTTGAGTTCTTCCCTCCTAAGACAGAGGAGGGTGTGGAAAACCTCTACGACAGAATGGACCGCATGGTGGCCCACCAGCCTGCATTTTGTGACATCACCTGGGGTGCTGGAGGCACGACCTCTACTATGACATTAGACATTGCCAACAAGATGCAAAACATGGTGTGTATCTGCAATCCAAAATTTCCATCTCAAATGAGGTACATATGAAGCATTGTTGAGGACTTCATGTGGCTTCTGAATATATACATATGTATACACACACACACACACCAGTGTGCATACCTAGAGTAATGAAATTTTGGTTGAGGAACCATTGAATCCATATTTGCAACTTCAGAACTTTTGTTATTGAGCCTTCTGATGTTGAGCCTTGTCTAAGGATAATAGGTGCTTTGGAGTTCAAGAGAAGATAAGAATTTGAAAGATTCTGTTGGGGGGGGGGGATTGTCCACCTCCATGCCATGATGAATTGGCAATTGGGAGAAGGCCACTAGATAGTATCTCCTTTTTGTTTTTCCTAATTAATAGGAGGTGTGTCTTGTGGTTGTGCAGATTTGTGTAGAGACCATGATGCATCTCACCTGCACAAACATGCCAGTGGAAAAGCTGGAGGATGCGCTGGACAATGTGAAATCCAATGGCATCCAAAACATCCTTGCTCTACGAGGAGATCCTCCACACGGGCAGGAGAATTTTGTGACTATTGAAGGAGGATTTTCCTGTGCCCTGGATCTCGTAAGGACTGAACCTAGTTTAGAACCATAAATGTTTCTAGGGATTGGCAGTATGTATCTGTTGTCAAATTATAACCTAAAAGTCTTTAATATCTTTTCTGAGGATGCCAGAGAGGAGTTAGAGTAATGCTGCAATTTTTGTTTGTAAAGTCTTGAAATACATTGTTCCAATCATTGCAGCTTAATTTTTTTAAATCAGGAATAACTTCTGACCCTCATTTAGTATTCTGGGTTTGATTTCAACATCCTGGTGTGCAGGTGAAGCACATCAAGTCCAAATATGGCGACTACTTTGGAATCACCGTTGCTGGATACCCTGGTACTGTGTTCTTGTCCAATACATCCCTTCTCTTCAATGTATTCATTTTTCTGCAAAGGTTTTTAGCTGCAATATGGCATTAATTGCTCACATTTTATGAGGTTCCTATTGTCCAGAGGCTCATCCTGAGGCTATTACTGGTGAGGAGGGGGCAACAGAAGAAGCTTATCAGAAGGACCTTGCCTATCTGAAGGAAAAGGTTCGTTCATTCATGCCATTGTGTACAAAAATGACAACATTCTTGGCTATGTGATTATATGTTGTGATATGCACATTGGCACTGCTGTTTCCCTGTCACTGATGTTCAATATGGATTATTGTTCGGTTTCAAAAGGAGCTAAAAATTACCTAGTAGCAGGCCTGCTGGGATATACTTGAATTTTTCTCTTATGGGCAGGCAGACAACAAGCTTGTTTGCCTTGTTTTTTGTGCATATGATGTGGGTTCTCTAATCAGCAACAATTTTTGGTTCTGTTTTGGCACAGATTGATGCAGGTGGTGAAGTCATTGTTACCCAGCTTTTCTACGATGTTGATGTGTTCCTTAAGTTTGTGAATGACTGTCGCCAGATTGGAATTACAGTTCCAATTGTTCCTGGTATAATGCCCATTCAGAACTACAGGGGTTTTCTTCGAATGACCCAGCTTTGCAAAACGAAGGTACAGCTTTATTTTCAGACCCTTAGCAGCATCTTCTCCTATGAACTGAAATGTTTTCAAAGATTCAACTCAGCCTGATATGTATTTGTATCTTGTCAATAATGTTGATATTCCCGAGGAAAAGGTCAACAGCAAATTGAGCTTGAAATGTGGATTTTTTCACAGGTGCCAGCTGAAATTATGGCTGCTTTGGAGCCAATCAAGGACAACGAGGAAGCAGTCAGGGCATATGGGATCCATTTGGGCACAGAAATGTGCAAGAAGATTCTGGCCCATGGTGTCAAGACCTTGCATCTGTACTCCCTGAATCTGGAGAAGTCTGTTCTTGGCATCTTGCAGGTAAATTCGAAACCACTTTATTATGCAAATCAACAGTATGATAGTAAAACTCTATAGCTGTTTGTTTGTAGTTACGGATTGATCATTGTATTTCTGATGGGTATTTGTACCTCTTGGCAATTCCCGTGTTCATTTGTGTACATCAAGTATCTTTGGCATAACCTTCGCATAATTCTGTCACAGAACTTGGGGTTGATTGACTTCACCAAGGTGACCCGTCCTCTACCATGGAGGCCGCCCACCAACGTGAAGCGTACAAAGGAGGATGTGCGTCCCATTTTCTGGTATATATTTTTTCCTTCGGAGCTCACATTTCTGTGTATTGAGGCTACTTTCAGTATCTCATGTTCTCGTTTTATTCAATAAGATTTCATTTGAAATCTGGGCATTTGTCTGCAGTATATTACCAGGGGTTAGGAAATTGATGGTGATTGTTGAATGAACAGGGCAAACCGACCTAGGAGTTACCTCTCCCGAACCATAACTTGGGATGAATTCCCTCGAGGCAGATGGGGAGATGCTCGCAGTCCTGCCTATGGAAGTTTGAGTGACCACCAGGTCAGTATTTTTTATACCACACTAATTAAGAGGAAGGACCTTCATGTTGAAAAGCTGCCTTTACTTTGCTGATGTATGTCTTCTCGTATGATTTTTGTGCACCCCTTGTCCAGTTTGCAAGTTCGTATTTCAATGTTACAATTGTGAAGAAGAACAAGGTGATTTTAGACTACATTAGACGTGTGATAGTTTTATGCTGCAACTTGACTGCTGTGCAGTTTTTAAGGAAGAAGACACGCAGCAAGAAGGTGCAGAAGGAATGGGTTGTACCATTGACAACCCCTGAAGATGTTCATGAGGTACTTGTCTATGTACCTGTTTTATTCATTTCAATTTATTTAATTTCATTCATTATACAGTGTACTATGACTTACACTAGTTTAAAATGGTCTGCAGATTTTTGCCAAGTACTGTGCAGGAGAGCTGACCACACACCCTTGGTCAGAGCTAGAGGGTCTGCAGCCCGAAACTGTGCAAATTAATGAGAAATTAGTTGCCCTCAACAAGCAAGGCTTCCTTACAATTAATAGCCAGCCTGCAGTAAACGGCGAGAAGTCAGACTCCCCAAGTGTCGGTAAGTGTTTTAAACTGATGAGCGTCACCTGAAATGTAATGCATTACATCCTATCTGGAGTAGAACATCATTACACCTTACATCATAATACCACAAAACCTCGAACTATCATGACGATATCTGTTCCTTTTTCCTGATATTATAATTCATGGCAAGACCTTAACCTTACAGTGGATGATTTTGTGCAGGCTGGGGAGGCCCTGGTGGATATGTCTATCAGAAGGCCTATGTGGAGTTTTTCTGCTCTCCTGAGAAACTGAATGCTGTTGTTGAGAAGTCAGCATCAAATTCATCTTTGACTTACATTGCTGTGAACTCCAAGGGCGAAACTCGGTCCAATATTGGACCCTCGAATGTGAACGCTGTGACATGGGGTGTGTTCCCTGGAAAGGAGGTGATCCAGCCCACAGTCGTCGACCCAGTGAGCTTCATGGTGTGGAAGGATGAGGCTTTCCAGACTTGGGACGAGGAATGGGCCTCTCTGTATCCTGAAGGCGAGTCCTCAACAAAGGTTCTTTCAGAGGTAAGAGTTATGTTTTTATCCCCGAATAAATAGTGTCTTGCAAGGAAGCTTGATAAGAAGCTGCAACTATCTTTCTTGCTTTCAACTACTGTCTGTTCAGGTCTAATTCGCCCCCTAAAGTCAGTTCCACGTCCTCTATTGAGAGGATTCAATTAACCACATGATGATGTGGCACTACGGGGGGGGGGGGGGGGGAGGGGCAGAAAAATGAATTTATGCTAAACCCGGTCTGCGTTATGTTGGATCCTATTTACAAGGAGCTGCAGTGGTTTGAATCTGACAGTCCCTGGGTATTTGTTTTGCAGATCAAGAGCTCATACTTCCTTGTGAGCGTGGTGGACAACGATTACATTCATGGGGATCTCTTCAGTGTTTTTGCTGCGTTGTAAAGTTTATTAGTGGATGTGAAACAAATTTCCCATGATAAGCTAGTTGTAGGTGTCCATATGGATGTTCTTCCTGGCTAGTAGGGTTGCTCCATTGTATGGGCTTAGATAAAAGTAGTTAGGTTCTTCATTGAATTGGCTGCACAAGCAAGTGGTAGACGTGCAGGTTTGTGGGTGATTTAAATTTATGTTGGTGCTGCATTGGATCCTCCAGTGATTTATATGAACTATTCGGACATGGTTTAGGGTCTGCCACAACAGGTTGCTTGTAAAAAAACCTTCCACTGCGGAAAGTTGAGTGTACAGAAGATTCCACGCTGCCAACCATCACACTCTTGTTAGGGTATAGCATATTGAACTATCTGTATATATGTTAGATAAGCTATCTTGTTCAGTAGTCCTAAGGTTTCATAAATTCCTTCAAACGATGCACCACACACTGAAGACTTTTTAAATTGTTTGGGATGCAAAAGTAGACCATTAAATTGTAAGTCCCAGGTACAAATAGCATTGAATTTAGTGTCGGCCACACTAATTTTCCATTTACTAAATTGTGAGTTAAGGAACGACCAGATAGGGTTAATAGGATTAAATATGGTTAATCAAGATTAATTACATCCACATACGCTTAATTAGTCTGAATGTGTATGAAAGTTAGTAGACATTTACTTGTGAAAGGAGAAGGGATTAATTGAAATAAATAAGAAATGGATTAGCAAGAATTTAGCACATTATTTAGAGTTAAGGCCCGTTCAAATGGAAAGTCTCGAAATATCTTGTCATCGCAAATGAGGATTTTTTCATATCTTTAGCCTCCAGGTTAATTACGAACTTTATTGACAGTTTCACTCCTGGAATGAAATCCCGGTCATTAAATAAGTGGAAGTGAACATATATATTGGAATTTGGGCCTTGAAGTTGTGGTGCACTTAATATTGGTTTTGTGAATAAGGTGGCCTTCAAGATTGCAAGAGCAACTTTTTTTGAAGTTGGGCGGGGCAGGTAACGTTTTTCAGTAGGATTTAGAGTTTTTTTTTGGGCTGCCCAGGGGTTCCGGTTGCGGGCCCCGGCCCTCCTCGTCTAAAGGGCTACTTTATACTTGGGGCCGGATTGAGGGGCGGCCCGCACTCTCATAATTTGGGCCAATAGAATCGCTTGGTTTCATCAAATCCGGCCCAAGGGCTTTATACTAGGGGCTGGCTCGAACACTCACTCATCCCATGTGGTGTCCTAGGCGGCACAATTTTGGCGCCAAACCATCGGGCCGGCTTGAAGAAATCAGGACAAACTTTTCCTTGGCATGAATTCTCAATATGTATCGGATTGGGCTCATCCATTGGATTGGGCTCATCTCTACTGTCAATCTTTAGAAGGTAAATTCTTCTCCTAACCTCTCCACTTCTCTCCCCTCCAGCTTCCTCTCCATGCCTCTCCACTCCTCTCCCCTCCAGTCCTTGATTGAAAATCTGTTTCGGTACAGCAACGACTTGCTAATTGTATAGGAGAATAATACAGACCTGATTCCGGTGCTTACTTCAATGAAGCTAATATCGGTGAGTCGGGGGCAGGAGCTATCAAGATGAGCTTAATACGAGTCGATCCATTCGACCTCTGTTCATGCCGGAATTTGTGTTGGCAGTGGCTGTGGAGAAACAGTATCACCTGCCGAATTTTGTACTGGAGACGGCTGTCCATGTCTATATGATTCGCCGAATGGAAACTGAGGAGGACCTACACAATGATAATCTCGGGTGTTTGATCTGACTTCTCTTTGTAGATAAAAAGCCACGGTATGTATGCTTATATCACTTCTTGAAAGACAAGCTGTTTTGGTAAAGCAAGGCCTTTCTAATTATGTAGAGAGAACAGTAGAGACTATCCCAGTGAGCGGATTGCCAGCCCAGTTCTTAATGTTTTGCAAGTCATTTTAAAACTGGGCACAAGACCATCAACAATGTACAGCATGGCGAAAGGGTGAAGAATGTATAGCACCGAAACTGTCAACTTTGCATGGGCTATTTGTTGATTGAGACAATGTCTTCTGAGTCTGTCTACCATCACCCTGGGGCCATTTTTTAGTCCCTCAATAAGTGGAGGTGATGTCATTCTCCAAGTAATGAGAACATCTGCCACACAATAAAACTGAGGTCAGTACTTATAAAAACCTCATGCGTCAACCAAGTTCAAGCTTACCATCCGTTGTAACAAGGACTTGTGCCGTCCAAATCCTATGGGTATATATATATACATATCAAGAAAAGAACGTAGTGAACAACATTCATATTGCAACTATATGCATTGAGTCTATGTAAGAGACAAACTTGGGCTCTCCCTGTGCAGGTTGAGTAGTATATTGAACGTCAGCATCCTATGACACACAATACTTGAACAAAGTAAAGCAGTAGATTTACAACCAACTTGCAAGTGCTTTGATTGGATGAAGGCAATAATCAACTCCCTTTGCTCCATACAAACTTGCAGATCTTGGACAACTAACCAACTAATTCAACTATTAGTTAACTAGTTGCCTTTTGTAACTATAGTTGTTTGCGATTTGACCTACCAAAAAGTGTAGTTAACTATAGTTGTTTTAAATTTGGTCTGCCAAAAAATCTAGTTAACTATAGTTATATCTAGTTAACTAAAGTTGAGCGCAGCCTGTCCATGGAATTATGTTGTAGTGTTGTAATGTCACTACACTAAATAGGAAATTTAGTGTTTGATACACTAAATACGAACACATACACTAAATACCAATAATCCTATGAAAGTACGTAACATTAAATGTAAACTCAAACACTAAATATCAACTATGGTAATATGTGGAAGTTACATGTTTGAATTTAGTATTAGTAAGGATATGAAAAAAAAAACAAAAAACAACAATGATAAAAGAAGAATTCCAACATATCTTCAAATATCTCCTAACACTAATTGTCAAAAAATTGAAAATTAGTGTTGAGCAGGGTAGGGTGGTAACAACATTAAATATAATCAAACACTAAATATCCTATTTAGTGTAGTGTGTTATTCGTGTTGGTGGTGTACATGGAGGTCGTTCCGGAGCCCAACACTGTGAGCAATCATATAAAGGCGTTTCTTGATGATCCTCAATGGCCCAAGCATATTAAAAGACCCTCAACTGAAGCAAATCAAGAGGCGAACTTCTTTGAACATATAATAATGCTTGGAATTTTTCTAGTTAACTATAGTTGTTCTTGAATCTAGTCTTAAATTTTTCTAGTTAACTTTAGTTGTTCTTCAAATTGGTTTGAAATTTTTCTAGTTAACTGTAGTTGTTCCCTAAAATGTATTGAAAAAAAATCTAGTTAACTATAGTTATTTTGGTAGTTGTCCAAGGTCTGCAAACTTGGGAAGATCAGTCCAATTTCCTGCAGAGTGTGAACTCTTGCTCTCAACCAAACTGATGTCATATGTTACTCCCGAACAGGTAACTTTGTGCTTTGGAGGTTAAATGAGCGGATAACTCTGTGTGACAAGAAATGTGCCCAATTTGCAATAGAAAAAGCATGTCATCCAATCCGCTCACTGCTAGGAGGTCTGTCCACAGCTACCCGAGCTGCTCTCGCATTTCTTTCTAGCCCAGGATGCACGAGGGGTATGGTATCCTAGCCTATTACCGAGAGCTGACCTTAAACCGAGCTCTAGGGAACAAATTAGAAATAATGTTCCCTAGGTGGATGACATGTCCCTAGCTCAACTAACCTCACATTAATGCATTTAATGACGTGGAGGGAGAGAGAGAGAGGGGAGGAGAGAGAGGGGGAAGGAGGAAGAAGGAGGAGGAGGCCCATAGGTCTTGGTTCAAGGCACATAGGTCTCGGTTCAAGGCCCATAGGTCTCGGTTCAAGGCACATAGGTCTCGGTTCAAGGCCCATAGGTCTCGGTTCAAGGCACATGAGACCTTGCCACAACGTGTTGGATGAGATTAGTTGTTCGTTTAGGATGTCTCTTGACATAGTAAGGTCAAAGTCAGTCTACGGCTTAGTAATGTTGGATTTCTTACAACCTCTTACTTGCTTGTGGATAATTATAGAATGCTCATAAGTTGTATTAGCATTGACGTCAAACTTCTTTAGGTCTATCATAAGATACCCTAGGGAACATCTTTAAAAATTCATATTTAATTCAAAATTAATTTTAAAAATTTCCAAATTTTTGAAATAGATAAATATTTCATTTTACCTTGCATGAAAATTTTAAATCATTCATTACCATAGAAGAGGTCATTGTGAAAATTCACCAATGTGTAGCTCTCGGTCATAGGCTAGGATACCATAGATGTGGAATCTGGTGCAGCAAACACGGCATTTGTGAGCTCCTCTATAGAGAGAGCCTGAAAGAAAGACACCAAAATAAAAGAGGGGGAGAACCCATGATACCAACATTTATGTAGCTTGAATAAAAAATCATATGCCCATTAACAAGTTAGCGCAATGCGTAACTACAATCAATAACCCACACTAATAGATCCGTTCAATGTAGTCTCAACCCCCAACGGGACAAAGCCAATGAGACTATTTTATAATGAATACATAAAGTAGTACATACTTAATTTTAATCTCCTAAACTGCACCCATCGGTTAATTCATTGAACATGGTAAATAAATTTACAAGAGCATTTTGATACCGGAATTGGATTCAAAGGCCCCGATTTAGTCTAGTGGGACCTAATTTCGATTCACTAACCACAACGCTATAGAGGTCATCCCCCATGGTAGGTGTCGTGAAACTTAATTGTCGAGAACACCGGGGCATTGACCATGGTAAGCTCCGTGAAACTTAACCCTCAAGATCATCGGGCCCTAGAATTGGGCCTCATCACTTTACATTAGAGCCCGACATTTTCCTTCGAATTTGTACCCATGCCCACCCATACCCATCAGCAACGACCTATGCCCACCCATGCCCACCCATAGCATGACCCGTGCCAACCCATGCCCATCCATGCCCACCCATGCCCACCCATGCTATTAAAATTGCCGCCAATGTATTCAAAAATTGTGTAATGTGCATTACCCGCCTACACCAAGTCTTGGCCCACCCATGCCCACCCATGCCCAATAATATCGAACCCATGCCCACCCAAAACCCATGGGCATGGGTGGGTTTGGGCATGGGCATGGGTATGGGCACCCAATGTAGGGCTCTGCGTTTACATGTGACAAAGTTGGGCCCGAAAAAAGTTCATAAAGTCGGGCCGGATTGAGGGCTTAAAGGACAGGAATCAAGCCAGTGCTCAGGCCGGCCCCAAGCTGTGTATAAAGTGGCCCTAAGGGCTCCTCAAAAGAGGGCCCCTGCCCTTGCCCGCCCTGCCCATTGCCCAACCCCTGAGATTTGTTTGGGCTTAACCGGTGGAGCTCCCACTGGCAGGATTTTCAAGTTCAATTGGGCACATGTTAACATCTTCTGGTTTTTCTTTATTAATTTAAATATATTATTATTTGAAACATAACAATATTGGTAATTTTCTTAAAGTCTTGAATTTCAACCGGTCATTTTTCAAACTCAATTAGATCATTTGAAATTACACTAAATATTGTATTTAGTATCACTTACTATTTGGAGTTACACAATGATATATCATCTAATTATTAATGATTTTTTTTTACCAAGTAAAGATATCAATGTTCTATAATTTCCAAACAATAAGTTTGACCTTTGTTGGCAAAAAAATGAGATAATATACAATAAATTGTTATAGCATTGTGTAATTCCAAATAGTGAGTGACACTAAATACAATATTTAGTGTAGTGGTTGGTACTCCCCGTTCATTGGTCTACAAAATCCATCTCACCTTGAAGGTCCAAAATCCAATATATATGTTCACTTTCACTTAGTAAATAAGCATTTGATTGGAATTTCATTTTTCATATTGCATTGCTCACTAGACTTTTAACCCTTGATTGGTCAAGAACTTTCTTGAATTATTAGATTCATAAAAAACCATCATTTCTTTGTTTGAAATGATTTAATCCTTGCTTTAAGCAAGGTTATTACAACATTATTGATAATTTAATTTGCATGACATCTTATGTTTCATCAAAATTCTGAGGGTTTTAGGGTCTGAACATGTATAACCTATAGCCCATCCTTAGAACCCATGAGATAGGAAATTTTATGTAGAATATAGATATACCAAGCATATTGTTTCAAGAAGTTTGTTTTTGGAGGATATGTACTCAATTTCTCATTCATCAACCAAAAAATTATTGCATGGGCAATTGAGATTGAAGTATCATTCTAACGTATTTTCCATAAAATATGTGCTAAATAAAAGGTGAGTGAATTGGTTTCAATCTCCAATTTTTCAAAAACATTATTCAAACAATATTTCAAAAGGATTGATATTTAATTATGAAAGTATTTAATTGTGATTGATGATATGAATCACCTCAACATCATGTGTTTAACCTTCCATGGATCATAATTGACACATAAAAAAATATTATTGGATAAACATTTTCATCATGCATGTCAATGGATGAGCTGAAAATGTACCATTGCAAAATTGTTGCAAGGATGTCACAAATACATTATTATGTTGTTTACACACCATGAGCAAAAGTAACAGTCATAATATGTTGTGTCTGTTTAAAAATCCTTGCTAAGAGAGTTACCCACTTACATCACATGACCACCTTTATAATAGTTTTGCAATGGAAAAGAAATATGTTTAAAATGTGTTGGTATCATGTTATAGATATTAATAACACACCTCTATATTGGGCCGATATTATAAAATTAAATATATCAAATGCATTATGATTACAAATAATACTCGTTTGTATTTTGGACATTTGATATATCATATGTTGATTGCAACTAGTTTGGTAACACATTTTCTATTAAATCTACATGTTTGTATCTCAAACTTACAAAAGATTACATCCATAATTCCAATATTGTTTATGTACAATCCACATCTTGATCAACATTCCTGTATCATTCTAGAATTCTTACACAATCAACATATAATTAGATGCAAATTGTATGCGTAATATTTTTGAACAACTATTCTATTGATATTAAAAAAATTATCATATTGATTGTGATTAGTTTAGTATCAAGTTCATAATTGGTTAAACATGTTTGTGTATCAAACTTGCAAAACATTACATCCATAATGTCAACATCGTTTATGTACAATATATGTTTTTGAATGACCATCTTATATCATTACATCATCATTACACAAGCAAGTGCAAAATGTATGTGTATTGACGATGTAATAATTTGTGTGATGATGATGTAGAATGGCATGTGACATTGCTTGCCCCTAGTATTTGTTGTTCACCTTGTCCCATATGCAAGAAAAATTACTAGTTACAAATGATTCAGATGAATTTGAGAAATAACCGGTTGAGGTTTGGGACTTCAGGAAAATTACTAGTTATAGATGATCCAGATGAGTTTGAGATACAACCGGTTGAGGTTTGGGACTTCAAAAAAAAATACTAGTTATAGATGAACGGGATGAGTTTGAGAATAACCGGTTGAGGTTTGGGTCTTCAGAAAAATTACTAGTTACAGATGAACCGGATGGAGTTTGAGAAACAACCGGTTGAGGTTTGAGACTTAAGGAAAATTACTAGTTACAGATGAACGGGATGAGTTTGAGAAATAAGCGGTCGATGTTTGAGACTTTAGAAAATTAACCATCACAAATGAACCGGATGAGTTTGAGGAATAACCGGTTGAAGTTCATGACTTTAAAAAATTACCGATCATTTTAGAGGAAATTCAACGGCAGTTTTGCCTGGGTTTGCATCTGCATCCTGGACGGAAGCCACTTTTCATTCCCGGATGCAGATCCAATAACAACTGGGCTTGCTCTTAGATTATAAACTAGTCATGGTGGAATAGGCAACTTACAATAAAAGCTGGTAAGCTCATAGCATGTTTCTAATACATAGGAGTATCAGGAGGAAGAAACTCAAAGTGTGCAGGAAATAGGACAGGAGTACTAGAGTAATTTGTCTTTCTATTTGATGTCATGTTCGCTGGCAGTGATATGATCATGAATATTAATCATTTTGTAGTGTTTACAATATGGTTGCCTTGCTTCTACCAAAGGATTCTGATGAATCAAATTAATATACCGATTCAGAATATGGTACACAACCAGGGTCGTCTACTCCTAAAGGCCCTGGATCATCAATGGGTGTTCGGTTCTTCTGAGAACTTCAAATCAAGGCTTGTCACACTAAACAAATATCCTCAAATATGAAAAATCCCAAGATAGTGTTCACATTCACCTGCGAGGTTTCTATGCAATCTTGCATGTTGCACCCAGAATAGAGTGGCATGTCTCTCAGCTGCCTAGTTGCCTTCCCAGAACGTGTTTCATTCTTTGCACCTCCTGTATATGGAAACATAACAGAAACACAGATCAATACTTACAAGTTGCTGCGACTGATTCTTCCCAAGTCTCAGTTGTCTGCACAGATCTCTATTCCGCATGTGGCAACTCCTCCCGCCCCGGCCAGCAATAATGATCCCCGCGGTCAGCTCCGACTAATGGTCACTATTCAAGATCCATCGTCCACGGAGGAGCTGCAAGGATCGAAAACCTGTGGGAAGAGATTTGGGCACCTTGCAAGGCTTCTCCGAAATCGTTCTCCCGCACACGGACGGAAGACTTGGGCAGGAAGATGTTAACATGTGCCCGGTTGGACTCTGGGCTGGGCAGCGGGCAGGGCGGGCAGGCAGATGCGGGGCCCCTCTTTTGAGGAGGAGCCCTTAGAGACGATGCCCGGCCTTTATCTATGAGTAGACTCAGCGAATAAAATTGAAGGGCTGTACCCCTTATTTTGGGGTGCAGCCCTTCAAAAGGGACCGGCAGAAATTCCAGGAAACCTTCAAAGGGAAGGGCATTTTTAAAACAACCAGTCCCTTGGGCCTTCATACCCTCGGGAGATCCGGCTAGCCCATTTCCATGGAGGCTCCGGCTTGTGGCGGATGCAGTCTTGCAGATACGCTCATACCCTCGGGAGAACCGTAGATACCCTCCCACACCCGGTGAGAACTACAGGCCGCTCTTATCCTTGGGGCCTGGGCGACGGGAGAATGTCAGTGACTCAGTGCAAAATTCAAACTTTGAGGCTTGCGGTGCACTGGTGCAGAGCGAAAGAGTGTGCAGTGGAGCTGTGAGCTCTATACATGAAATAAATATATGTTCTAATCATATTTCTTTTCGGATTTTGTTCCATGTAAATTACATTTCACTTCAGTTTACAATATAACCTAAGATTCAAACATTACATTGTGCATTTTTGAAAGAAAAAAATTGTAAATATGTGAAGGGCAATTTTTGAAGTAACCCTTCATTTTGAAAGGCAAAATTTTAAGTAACCCTTCCCCATGAAATACGAGTAACCCTTCAAATTTTCTCGCTGAGTAGACTCCTCCCCAAAAAAGCTCGTTGGGGATGCTTTAGTGGCCTCCATTGCGGATGGCCCTCCTCCATGATACTGTAGCTGCCATAATTTGAGGTCAGGCATCTTTGATTTTTTTTAACATTGAAAATTAGGTCTTATTTGTCAGTTCCTATACATTATTCTTGGAAGACCAAATGATGACGGTTCCAGGTGTGCACTGTTTGCTAATACGTAAGTATAGTAGAGGTGCCTATGCCCGATCAGGACCCCATTGGCAATCTATACGGTACTGCAATTTCGATCAGGTTGGGATTGAATTTCCGATTAGGCTGGGGTCGAATTTCCGATCAACGTGGGCTTGAATGTCAATCGGGCCAGATCCAATAGTGTCATGACATATGTCCCGGTTTTGAGTGCTAAAGTGAGGAGGAATGAGCGGTTATGACAGACTCTAAACATTGGTAATATGTACAGGCCAACTTTTGGCTTCAAAGATTCATAGTAATTTCAATTCAAGGAATAAAATTACCAAAAAATCTACAATCCGCCTGATTTCTATCTTCCTACACAGGAAAAATTTGCACCACCTTGTACTTCTCAAAATTTGGCGCAAAATCTCTTAAGTGATCGGTTATGCACTCCTCTACTCTAGTCTCTCCTTAGAATAAGAAGCCGCTCAATTGCATGCACACGGGTTGTACCTACTTCCAATAGAGTAGAGGCGCCATAACTGATCACTTGAGAGATTATCTACTCGATCTGGAGAAGTATAGGCGGTGAAAAATTTTCTTGTGTAGGAAGAGAGAAATTAGCAAGACTGCAATTTTTTTTGGGTAATTTTATTCCTTAAAATTGAATTTACTATGAATTTTTGAAGCCAAAAATTGGCCCGCACATATTACCATATTTGCACATTGGTTCAAAGGGTTACATGAGTCCCAACTGTGGCTAAAGAGTTGTATAAATCCAACACTTTGCATGACAAAGCTCTAGGGTTGGGCACATGGCCTCCGCTTCCATAGCCGGGTGGCCTTTGGAGGACCTGGGTTGCAACAGTAAAAAATAAAAATTGAAGGTGATAGTAAAAAAAAAGTGATAAAAACACATGAATTAACCATCGGGTAAAACATAGGTAGTGTGTTTATTACATTGGGATAAATCGCAGGCTATGTTTTTCAGCATTACATAGCTTCTACGATGGCTTGCCTTGGCAACAACCACTTTTTGTTGTGATGTACTGCCGCTGGCCCGGTTGCCCAACCTCTCTAGTGACTAAAAAGAGTTGCGGGGCAACACAATTGGGCCATGTGCCCAATCCTTCTCTCTGTGATTAGCAACAACATACAGTCTAACCTTGATAATGTCACACCATCCGTTTCACCAAAAAGTGTGATATAAACAAGGTGTGACATATTTGATAATGTCACATTTGGAAGATTTATGCATAATGTGATATTATCAAAGAAATAGGTAGAAAAACAAATAAAAATTACAATGTTTAAAAGAAAATAACAAAGATGAGAATTCCATGTTTTTAAATATAAAATCAAATTCAAAAGCTTGAATAACAGAGATAGTACATCATAATGTGTCATTGAGATCAGGTAAAGACCTCTCACTAGAGACAAAGAGGCTCCTAATGTCACATTGTTTTGTTAACATTGATGTTAAATGTGCAACACCAATTCTAATGAGCTTGTCATGGATTTTTTCCATTCCTAACAACTTCATAGTGTTGAAAATTTAAGAACCTTGACTAGCCATAAAATTCAAAACATCTTTAATAGATTTTTGTGCATCACTTAACTTCACTACCTTAGACTCAACATCATTGCTATCATCAATCAATGGGTCTACTTCAGAGCCCAACATTTTCCTTTAAAATTGCACCCATGCCCAGACCATGCCCATCAGCAGCGACCTATGCCCATCCATGCCCACCCATAGCATGACATGTGCGCACCTATGCCCACCCATGCCCACACATAGCATGACATGTGTCCACCCATGCCCACCCATGCCCCACCCATGCACACCCATGCACACCCAAGCCCACCCATGCTATTCAAATTGCGCTCATGTATTCAAAAATTGTGTAATGTGTATTACCCGCCTACACCAAGTCTTGGTTGGATCAGACAAATAAAAGGTCGTTCACTATCGTTGGTTTCAGCCCGGAGCGCTTCTTGGTTAGCGTATTCCCTGCATCCGAGAAGTTTGACTCCGATTTGGAGCTGGATGCAGGGATGCACAAAACCGAACGCGCCACGCGCGACATGATGGGGAATGTGGGGGCTCCTTTTAGCTTCCACCACAAGAGAATACTGAATTTAGCAGTGGTATCCCGATTCATTGGCAATGCTAAGCTCACCGCTGCAATGATCTCATTTTTTTCAAGATCAGTGACCTTGTATGTCTCATACATACTGAACCCATGCCCACCCATTATAATATCGAACCCATGCCCACCCATGAACAATAATATCGCAGCCATGCCCACCCATGCCCACCCATGAACAATAATATTGCAACCATGCCCACCCATGCCCACCCATGAACAATAATATCGCACCCATGCATCACCCAAAACCCATGGGCATGGGTATGGGCACCCAATGTAGGGCTCTGGTCTACTTCTATGGGATCATGTACCTCCTGGCCATCTTGCACTAATTGCACAAGCTCCTCAGTAGAATACTCCACCTCAAAATCATCTTCACCTTCCATGTCTACATACTCCAATGGAGAAAGCTTCTCTAGAGGCTTGCCTTGGACATCAAAGCCCAAAGTCAATGTTGCCGACGTCATCCATAGAATTTGTTGTCCATCCGGCCTTTTTTCATCCATATTACTTGTTATTATCACACTTACACCACAAATTTTGGAAAAAAATAGTGACATTATCAAGGGTGATAGGGATAATAACGAGGGAGTTTTACACTAGAAATTTTGGTTTCGAAGTTTCGGGTGACAATATCAAGGTGTTCTATACACAAGAGTGACATTATCGAGGTTAGACTGTACTTACCTTGTGTCCATTGTTCTATATTTGTCTGCACAATGTGAAGACCTAAGTTGAGGTTAGGATTCCCAAGTGAGAGGTTAAACAATTATGTCGACAGTGAATTGTGGATGCTTTTGCATATATTTGGGTTACTTGTGATTTACGTACTTCATAACCCTGTGGTGGAGAGAGAATCGGATGGGGTTTGAGGAATTTGTGGGTGTAAACATTTTCTAAGATGGCTTCGTATTGTTTGGATATACAAGTGTGAGATATGATCTGTGGATGTTGTTGTGTTTCTTCTTTGTGCATTCCTCATCTGAAGTTCTTACATACTTTGCAAGTCTTTTATAGGGCTCCCCGAATGAAATAAACCACATATTTGTTTTCTATCATTGCTTCCAACAATGGACTCCCTTAACATTATCCAATAATTATATGGAGATAGAAAATTTTATAGTGGTGTCAGGTTATGTCGCAACCAGTGAATATTTTTTGGGCGATTCTTTGCATTCAATGCTATAACCCAAATGACGGCACGAAAATCCCTATTATAATAACCAAATCTAACTTTAATTAAATCGCCCATAACTGCCCTAAACTGCCCCCACTTCAAACCCCACCCCCGCCCCCTTGGACCCCTTCGCCCCCGGCCTCCCGCCCCCCGGCCCCCTTCGCCCCCACTTCCCACCTCCCGTGGACCCCTTCGCCCCCCGGCCCCCTGTCCCTTGGCCCCCTTCGCCTCCCAGCCTCCCGCCTCCCACCCCCTTGACCCCTTCGCCTCGCCCCTCTCACCGTGCCCCACCTCCCCTGAGCCCTCTCACGTCGCCCCCGCCTCCAGGCGGCCTTCCCACTTTGCATCGATCATTCTTGCTCAATGTACTCACCTCGCTGCCCATTCATGGCGTCACCTGCCACTATATGGATCAACTACATTGCTATGAGTCTAGACTCCAACCTCCAGATCTGATAGACGTTGCCGTGCATGGTTGTTGTGTTCAAGCGTTGGAAATTGGAGCCACATTCAATGGTGTAGGGTTTGTTCAATATGCAGGTTGCACTCACTAATGAGGGTGGGTGTTGGTGTAGGAAGTGGGTGTTGCGCATTTGTGAGTGGCGGCATCAGATTTATGGAGGTGGTACTGGGTTTGGATTAAGGGAAGCAGGTATGTGCTTCAGAAATTGCATTTTATGTTGTGCTTTGTGTTTTGCACTGTGTGCTTGTGTTATGTGTTCTCGTGGTCGTGGCGATCTTCTCCTTCATAGTGCATACGCACCGCTCCTTGCCCAAATCTGTAGGAGTCGAGGTCATCGCGCCCAACATTCTGATTAAGGTACGCAGTCCTGCATATTGCCGCATCTTGGCTAGTCTTCCTCGTCTTCATTTTAGTTGTTTTGGCAATGAATGTATATAATAGTGGGTTTTTGTTCCTCCGATCCAGTGTTGGTTTAGGGTAGATTTCCGTTGTCGTTATTGGACATACTGTAGATCTTAGAATAGTTATTGTTTAGAAATCCCGGCCGCCTCCCTCTAGCCCTTTCCTGAAAATTTCAGATTTTGGCCTCCCTCTGGCCTTTACCTGGCTAACCTTGTTTTTGCCTCCTTCTTTGGAGCTCTCTCATTGGGAGGAAGTGCGCGGGGAAGAAGGAAGTGGAGAGCTCCCCAAATGAGGTCTTCAACGGGGGGGGGGGGTTTATGGTCCGCGGATTCCCGCTCACATACGAACGCTCCCGGCCTTCCCGATTCCCGCCCATTTCTACACCTTGGATTAAACTTTGCGGGCTTATAACTTGTGGTGGAGGTAAGCAAATGAAGATTCGATTACACCATTGGAATGCTCTTTCTCTCCTCTATTTTCTGTGAAAAAATATTTCTTTTTTGTCGACAAATTTTTTTTTCAACCATTTTAGCTTTCCATTGCTTATTTGAGCATTCTCTTTATGTGTTTCAACATTTATTCTTTATTCTTTATTCTTGTACCAAAAGCTAAGTATACATGCCCAAGGCTAAGTATTGTTATGCTAAATTCTTGAACATGAATTGATTATTTTTCAAACTCAACAAGCTCATCTGTAACAAGTTGTCAGGTCTCGGCTGCTTAAACATGTGGACATGATACATGAGGTTTTGACAACGAAATCATCTGGTACTACATATCACTCTTCTACACCAATTCTTATTCCTGCTCCATGTCTTGGGGAGATCACTCCATTGTCAAGTTGAACACCACGTGCGAACAAAGTTTGCTACCCCTATATTAATGCCATAGATAATTTTAAAATTTATGATATTTTTTCTGCATATACATAACCATTGATAGTGTCTTTTGTATATTTTTTTGAAATTTTTAGTCATCTTCATGTTTTATAGTAATTTTTTTAGCTCAATTCTGCGTCATTCTAATTAGAAACGGTATGTTTTATGAAAAAAAATCATCAAATTTAGTTACTATTTTTTACTATATAATAGATACCGTGTATATCTACTCATGAAAAAAAATTGATAAAATTTTGACCCATTTTGGTGATGCTTTATGTAAAAAGTAGGATTTTTTAGATGTAAAGTGTTCGCACGTGGTTGTTCAACTTTACAAGGGAGTGATCTCCCCGAGCTCCATGTGAGGGTGCTTGCCTTGACATCAGTGGATCTCAAACCACTGTGGATGCGCCTTCGAGTGGAGGTAGTAAGAATTGTGATGGCCTCCCTGAGCAATCAAACATCGTGTTGCTACCGTAGTACCATAGCAGGTTCGTCCTAAAATAATTCTAAAAATAAAAAACGTAAAAATTAGAAAATTCTGAAGACAAAAAAAAGAAAATAGAATAATTAGTTTTTGAAATATTTTGCTAATTTCTAAGCTATTTAGGGTCATTTTTACTTATTTTTTGCTAAAAAACGAAAAATTGAGAAATTTAGTTTTTGAGAGGCGAACCTTATTTTTTCAAAAAAATTAAATATTCGTTCGCCAGGTGGCGAACCTGCTATGGTGTTACGGTACCCACCTCCTACGTACCTCCATCCAAAAAAAAAGTGGAAAACGAAGGTACGTTAACCTTAAACCTTTGCTAATTTTTGGGTTAATTGTAAATATTGTGTTTATTTGTCTCTCGATCTTGTTTTGCCTCTCTTGCTTTTGTTCTCCATGTCCAAAATTTGATTTCCTCCCATTGTGTTGGTCTCATTGGGATTGGTGCAGGTTCCAAGAAACCTGGGCAGCAAAATACCCCTGGTCTAAGCAGGACCCTGAAGGGGATGATACATTTGATAGAGTTCGATGTGTAATATGTTCTAAAGTGAATGGCAAAGATAAAATATTGGATGCAAAAGATGACAACCTAAAAAAACATCAAGGATGGAAAAAATCCCTCACTAACTTGCCTTCTTTGAAGGTCAAGAAAGGTGAGTGGTTTGGGACCACAATTCGGTGCACAAGCGTGCTGAGAGGTCATTTGCAGCGATGCATGTTGGTAATATCCAAACCCTAGTTGCAGCAGGGGCTCCTCCAAAACGCAAGGAAGTGCAAATGGCAGTCATCTTTCATTTGTTGCAATTTGGAAGGCCTATGATAGAGTATCCGCCTATGAAGGAGTTGTTGCATTTTCTTGGTGTCCCTAAGGTCAAAATCTTTCCTTTCCTTCTACATTGAGTTGGTTGCATGTACCATTTTGTTTTGTAACGTCATTGTGATTAATAATGGTACCTGAGTATATATGCAGGTGCCATTGAAGCATTGGACTAAGGGGTCGGGGTGGGAAATGGCTGAAAGTTTGTTCAATGTTGTACAAACAAGGACAAAAGAATTAGTAAGTGTAGCCTCTTATTTCTCTGTCACTTGTGATGAAGTAACAACGGTAGACAACCAATCTTGGATTAGTATATATGCTTACACAATTCAAGATTGGGAGAGAGTGCCATTGCTTTTGAGCTTGCAGCGTGTCACGGAGGATGGGGGTGCTGACAACATAATGAAGATGGTTATTGTTGCACTAACTATCGAAGGTGGGCTGACCCTACAGGTTCATGGCATTTGGTGCAGATGGTGCATCAGTTTTACAAGGGAAGAGAAATGGGGTCACTAACAAGCTGCAAGTTTCTCATGCGCCACACATGCAAGGCATGCATTGTGTGGCACATCGAAGCAACCTTGCAGTGCAATGTCTATCAGATCTGGAGATGGTGGCTAGGATAGAAACCTTACTAGCTGCCTTGCACAAGTATTTCAGTAAATCTCCAAAACGTCATTTGGAGCTCCAAAAGCTTGTTGAATTGCTTGAGTCTAAAGGTGACAAAATTCTTCAAAATGTAAATACAAGGTGGATTTCAATGTTGAGTCCATTGAAGCGTGTTTTGTCAGAGTACCACACCCTTTTGTTAAAAATATACTATGATCAATTTGTGAAACCCGCAATCCCGGCAACCAAGGTAAATTACGAACTCATGGTTGACATCAAATGTTTGTTGACCTTGGTTGCAATGGTACCTCTTCTAGAGGTTGTGAAAGCCTTGGTTGTTTTTGCCCAGTCCCCCAGTGTTTATGTGTGTGATTTCACAAGGGCATTGAGGCTTTGCATTTCAAATGTAAATGACTTGTATTGCACAGAGAATGCATTCATTTCAGATGCATTTTCATGCGTCAAAAAAATATGTGAAGTATCACATGAGAACATTCGCCTAAGGTGGTATCCAGACGTGAATGATTGTGTTGAGCATTTGGTTTTTGAGGCCCATTTGTCCACTTCAACCGGCTCCCACTTGAATGCGACATGCATTGATCATATTACTCACATGAGGAGCTTTGTAACCAAAGACTTATTTGATATAACGATATCAAAGGTGAAGGAGGAGGTTGCAGGTATGAGTTTGTTTTTTGTTTTGTTTTTTCTTGTTCATTGTTTTGACATCTTTTTATTCTAGTTGCATCTATGTGTATGAGTCTGATGCTCTGGTTTATTTTATTGCAAATACTGCAACCATGATGGTGATTGAATTGGAAAGTAGTTTTTTCCCCAGTGAGGTAATGGATGCACTCTCCATTGTGTACCCTCAATTTTGGCTTCAGCCAGGGCATGAGGACAAGATCACAAGGTACATGAACACTTTGAAGCAAACATATGGTCAACCCAAGGATATCTCTAGTGCTCCTCATGTTTATGAAACAAGTCCAGCAATGTTGAGTGCGATGGCACTTATCAACAGTTCCATTGGTTTGCCGTAGCAATGGTGAACAACTCTTCTCATGCAATGAGGGCTGTGGACCTACATGTTCACCCCTTAACCAAACTATGGCGTGCTTTAGCGCAATTTGGCCCTTTGAAGGGTATGTTTCTTGAGTTCTTTAAGCTTACAAAAATTGCGATGATCCAGGTAAGGTTTTATTTTATTTTATTAATTTTATTGATTCATTGAAATTTCTCCACCTTTGGGTATGGTTTTGGTTTAATGAGCCAACCCCGCCACTTATTTGGGCCACTTACTAGGGCCACTTACTAGGACTTTTTTCATTTTTTCAGGCAATATATTATCTTAAAAAATTAAATATCATACATATGAAGCATATTATCATGGAAAACACATCCATGCCCTCATATGCAACAAAACAAACAACTTCTTTTTAGGCACCATTTTCAAAAGAATTCATTTAAAGGTTGAAAAGTGCGTTTGAAACACAAAATTTTAGATGCAGTTTCACAAAACATGGCATAACTTGTGAGATGTTTGAAGTTATGTTGCCCTTGACCAAGTTGTTAATACAACATTGTCAAAATTTCAATACAAATTATGAAGATTTAGATTGCCTTAAGCACGTTTGAAATTTTTAAGCAGCTGTCAACAACTACTTAAGATTGTTGTAAGCACCAAAATAAATTAGTTATAGACTACTTACATGAAATAAACCTAATTAGATATTGAATATATGATATAGACAAACTTTTGGCGAAGAAAGAACGTGAATTGCTATTCATTTCATTTTGCAATGTAATTTCAAAGTCAAGGTGGTACAGTTTTTAAGGACTGTCAACACGTCCGTTGGCTCATTAAACCGGAACTGCACCCCTTTGTGTTTTTGTGTTTGTGAATGCATGTTGGTTTCTTGCTGACTTTGTCTCATTGCATCCTATTTTGTAGGTCCTTGGGAGCGTAGAAGGCGAAAGAACATTTTCCAATGTTTCTTTCTTGAAGAACAAACTCCACAACCGCTTAATTGAACATTTGCCTCTTGCTACAACAATGTTCGCACAAAAACACAACACATTGACATCATTCCCATACAAAGAAGTCGTTTCAAATTGGAGAGCTTCCAAGCCGAAGCGGGGTCGATATGCACTTGGTGTTTGATTACCATATAATAAAACATTTAGGGGGTTTTTCCCACTTCTTTATTATTGTTCAAAATACAAGGTACTGTTATAACTTTGTAATTGGCAATGCATGACATTCTGAATAAAGAAGTGGTTTCCTCCTAAATTATTTTGTGTCAAGATTTGTGTGAGATGCAATTTCATATTTTTACTTATGCATTTTCTTGTTGAAATAGTGGTCTTGCAATATTTTGCATTTTTCACTTAGCTAAAGTTCTCCCAACCACTCAAACAATTATCGCATTTGTAATTCTCCATGGCCATTATAAAATAGTGCCCATTTTATTCTACAACACATCTGATCGCAAAGTTTACAATTTCATCATCTTCTCACATAGCCAACAACGCAATACAAAATACCACTAAAATAGACATTTCACCTCCCAATAAAAAGTAAAAACAAATTCACTGGTCGCAACCCTTGCTAGCTCCCCTTAACTATCTTGGTCCATTTTCCAATTCTAGCAAGAGTCACAAGTGCTAACCCTTCGCATTCTGCCATGTGAATGGTTAGCCACAGGGAGATCACTCCCTCTTTAATTAATGCATACACGTGCGCTCAAGACCTATTTATCGGGGGGCTATTTATCTTGCAGACAAGATTATAAGATATGGTATTTTTCAAAATAAAGGTAAATGCTTGTATTTTAATACACCCTATCAGTAATTATAATTTTTTGGGGGGAATCATTTAAAAATATCTTATTTTACTTATACTGCATTTTTTTTCCTTCCCGGCACGTGGGTAGAGACCATTAACTCCACATTGGAACCGTTGGTTTAGTAACGTTCAAGCAAGCAAGCTTGCAAAGTCATCCATCCAAGCATTTTCAACAGAAAATTACCTCCTTTCATCCACTTAGCACAGATCCTACCCTAGACTCGCTACCCCTAATAATTGTTTCCACACTATTTTACATGTACCGACTAGATAAAAGAGGTCATTATATGTGATGGTATTTTACATGTAAACATGTTTCATTATTTAAAAACCCCCTATATTATATGTACGTTTTTTGCAAAATTTACCTACAATGAATATATCAGACCTTATTTTTTATTGCACGTTGTTTCTACGATTTTCGCTAGTGACCTCCCCGTGTGGTTAACTCTCCATACCGCAGACTTCTTAGCTTATAGGAGGGGGACCAATCCTCCTACACTTGCATTCGGGACTCACCGCTTAATCGGTAACCAATGGTAAGATGTGGACTTCCATCCATGGAAGTCTAATCTTAAGTTGATCATTGTGTTGCCGGAGCAACACTAGAACAACCCAAACCATACTAGGCAACTATGCCCCCATGTTGGGCCAATGCCCGTGGAGGCCGTGCTGTTTGGCCTCGGGTGGGCTCGGCCTCCACACCCCTCACCCATATAAACCTCTAGCTCTCTAGGTAGGGCCCTTACCCCACCGTCAAGAAACCTTTTGTCTCTCTACTAAGAGTTGGGACCAAGTAGACATTTTCCCTCACCCGCTGGGGTTGGAAGCCCCCAGCAGCTTCAGAACACCATAACTTCTTTGTATGATCTCTGATGCTAACATGCAACCACTCCACCGTCATCTACGCTTCATGTAGATGCCGATGGACTCCTCACTTGCCCCATTCGACCAAGTATTGAGGAAGTTATGCCTGTTCAAACCTCGGCAGTCCCGAGAGCCACTCCCACGCCACTGCTGTACCAGGGTGTTGTCCCAGGACAGCGCCCCACTCAAATTGTCATATCTCCTAGCTCACACCTCCAATTGAGGTGTTCTTGAGCATTCTAGAATTGGCATGCCATAAGCTACGCATAGCTTATGGCCTTACCCTCGTGACTCCTAATCTACGTGGGTGGGAGGCGTTCCCAATTATGGGTTCACTATAGCCATCTCTACCAATTCCATTTCCATTTCGTTGTGATTGGTATTGCCATTTTGAGTGCAATTTTGACTACAAAGAGGTTGACATTAGGATAAATTCAATATTATAATAAAGATTAATATGTATTTTGGCACCAATGGTATACGTGAACATGATGCGTTACCACTCCCGTAACCACTACGTAGCTATTTATGTGTTAAGGGTATATATTTGGGGTCATAGGATGACCACTGGGTTGTATTTTTTAGCACAATTACTGTGGGACGTTAGTTGTTGCCATAGGGCGCGATGCATATGGATCCTTCAATCCTAAATGCCATTGTCATCTTGAACTCAAGTTGTCCTCTCCCCTGGTAGGTCACTATTATGTGATAACATGAATTTCCACCCTTTGGCATAACTCACCAAACATAAGTTTGGCTATAATGTAGTCGTGCCTAAATCCAACACAACAGTAATATGGACACCTATATTTGAATTGTATGTGGTTAGGTGTGGATCTAAGAACTGGCACCAAAAATACACGTGTTGAAAGGAGAGGGGACTACGTTCTCAAAAGATGCTACCCATTCTAGCTTGCTCTATAGTCAACATGATTGATGGGGACCTCCAGTATATGACCACTTGATCAGTACAAGAATCTTTACTTTGATAATGCATAATTCGTACGAGCTGCAGGGAAATGGCTACAGGGAGCACTTGGATTGGCTTATCATTTCGTACTAATTGCGTGATTCGTACTATCCTACGAGAAGTGGGTGTAGATTTGAAGTAGAAAAGTATCCATCTAAAGGCACATCTACTGTATCTTACATGCGCCCTCCTGTTTGTCCGGAGTTGCCACTGTTGCAGCGTCTGCTAATAGTCTCCCCTTAAAAGGAGAAGGCACGTTTGTTACACTTCCACTCCACTTGTGTCCATCATTCTGTGTTGTGCCATTTTATGGTCTCCACAATGTGAAGACAGTGTTGAGGGTTAAGGATTTGCAAGCAAGAGTTTCTGGTGACAGTGAGTTGGGAGTGAAGAGGAAGCTGCGGATGCTTTTGCACATATTTGGGTTACTTGTGATGTTTTCCATAATATCCCTTTGGTGGAGAGAGAATCAGATGGGCTTTAAGGAATTTGAGGAATTATAATAATTTTCCAAAGAGTTCTGGGTAAGGTGGGTTTCATTGTTTGGATACACAAGTGCTTTCTGCGCACTCCTTGCATGAGGTTCTTAACATAATTTGCACTAAGCTTCCTTGATGCTCAAGAATGTTATACAACTCTACAGAGTTTACGTTGAGTTCCTGAAACCTTTGCGTTGATGAGTATATATTTTCTTGAGCTTTTTAGTATTTGTACTCAGATTAGGGATTTCCTCGTTACACCCAAACCTCTAAATATTGTGAACTTACGATAATTTTGTGATTGACAAATGATCGATTGATGTTAAACCTCGAATGCTTTGTTGGGGTTTTGAAAACTTCACTAGAAGAGCAGAGTTCCAAGAAGGTCATCTTTAGAGGTTTAGGTTCCAATCAACCCACTAAGTGGATCAGTATGGCTGGGCTGAGGAGTTGCAAACATTCGGTCAAGCTCATCTTGGTCCATCATGTTTCTGATTTTTTCAACAAAGTTTACGTAGTGCTCAATTTTTTTAATAACACAACATTGCGCTGAGTAAGTAGTATACTAACTTTGTTACAACTTATCATGTGTTTTGAAGCTCCGAAATATGGACATATCCACATTACTTGGAACATTAGCAACAGAAGCTACAAAAATTGTACAAAACGGTGAGGATGAGTGGTACGCAGCCTCAAAGGATTTGGAAGATTTCAAAGATCTGAAAGCCAAAATGGAAGAGAAGAAAGTCTGGTGGGTGGAAGCCATAAGAAGGAACGGTTTAGCACAAGAAGAAATTGTGCGGGAGCCACTCGCGAGCGCCGTAAAATGCCTCCAGGAAGAGAGCAAGAAATTGGAGGAATTGCAAAACAATGGTTGTCTCTCATTCATGTACAAGGCGAGCCACGCTTTCCAAATCCCATGCCTTTCATTCATGTTCAAAGCACGTGCGTTTCCGATCCCTTTGAAAGATTGCATGGACAAAGTGGTTCGCGCGTTCGAAAGAATTCCTTCAGGAATTAGAGAGAAGCAGGAGGCTGACTTGATGTTTGAAAGGATTGCTGATGAGCTTCCAGATGTGTTGCAAAATACTCTGGACAAGGAAATTGTGAAACTGTCTGGGACCGAAGAATCGGTGAAGAAACACTTGGAGGATATGCAAGGGAATCAAGTTGTCACTCTGTATGGAGGTCTCGGGTCAGGTAAAACTTGTCTTGCCAAATCCCTAGCTCAACACTACCGAAAAATTGCAAAATCTTCACCAGAGTCAGGACCATCCACGCAATTGTTTACAGACGGGGTACAATTTCTACCATGCGGTCCGAAAGCAAACAGTCGCTCTGTCTGTATCAAGTTGCTGAAGAATTTGGGGTTTAACATGACATCTGAGTCGAATGAAGAGGGTAAAGGTGATTTGAGGAAGGATTCAAATCCAGAAGGCAAGACCGATTTGTCTCATCTCAAAAAACTGCAACGACGGCTTCTCGAGTTGAATCTTCTCATAATTCTCGATGATGTGCATGATGCGAAACTGGTGAGGGATCTCAGGGTTTTGGATGCAAAGAAGGTGAAGTATCTTATCACCTCTGGTCGTGGTGGCAGAGGAATTTGTCCCGGTGCAACAGAAGTCCACATGCAAAAACCTACACGTGAGGAAGCACGTCAAATTCTTGGTAACTATGTTTCGAACTTGCCGAATGGGGAGATTCCCAGCAGTGTTCAAGTGAGTATCCGATTCTTATGCACCTTTGTTATTTTTGTGTCTAAAGCATTTCCAACTGTGACATGTTCTACATGTGGAAAAACACATCCGTGAAGTTCACGTTTCAAATCATTCGACAACTTGTTGAAGTCATGTAATTAGTTGATATACATCACGAGTCTACCATATTGCACCATAACCAGATTTTCAACTTTTAAATCCAGTGAATCGAGTCAATCTTACAGTTTTCAAAAGTTGGTGTTTTACAGGATATTGCAGACAACATAATATCAAAAGCAGACTCGCTGCCTGTGGTTCTTGCAACTATTGGAAGACAAATTGACCATAACCCGGATGATAGTAGCTCCTGGACTGATGTCTACGAAGGTTTCTATGAGTATATGTCAATCCGACAAAATGATGATGATGATGATGATGAGGATAATGAAGAAGGACATGGCGACGGTGAAGGTAGACTTGTTTTTGGGCATGTGAGATATGACAATGTGATTGCGGCGATGCTCATGGCCATCAAAGGTTTGCCATCTGATGCTCAAAACCTTTTGTTTTGTATGGCCTTTTGTGAAGCTGAAGCTCTGCCAGAACCTCTTCTTGTGATCTTCTTCAAGCACATCACTCCCAAATACTTTGGAGTTGCTTTCAAGACGTACCTCAAACACCTCAAGGACTGCGATTTCATTTCAGACAGCAAGGTTGAGATTTCCATGTCCGAACCCCCGATTCAGGTCAAATTCGAAAACGAATGGACGCTGTCGGGCCCCCTCCGGTACGTGATTTTGAAAGAATTCAAGGATGAGGTTAGCCAAATACTTTGCAGTATGATGGTACACAACAACATCACATCTGGTGATGACGTATTAAGCGAAGAGAGCGCACTCGCGAGAGCCCTTTCTGTTCTCTATGCCGACCAAAACAAGGATATTTTCACTGCAGAGGCTTCCAAGACGATAATGGAGGTCTCAAAGACGCTCAATCTTCCACTCGAGCAACACGGAAGGATCGAGAACCTAAAGGAAACCATTCGATATTTTGTCCACATTTTACTACCTTCACAAAATGGGGAGAAATGGAAAATACGAAGTCATCAGCTTGTGTCAAAGGTGATGTGAATACGCTTCTCTTGACCCCTTTATACCATTTGCTTGAATTCAGATCTAGCACAAATAATCTTTGAAGTACCTGTAATGGACACATTGAGCACTTGAGAAGGTTAATGTGCCTGAAACATTTTCACGGAAGTTATTGAAAAGTAGCAAATCCGTAACTTGGAGTCAAAGTTGAGTTCATGAAATTTCAACATCATGTGATTTAGATATGATCAATGAAATTCCAAGTTCCTTTGTGATCTAAACTGGTTACACAATCTGCCCCGGCCCCGACAAAACCAGAATACAAAATCCAGATAGTAGCGTGTTTTTGATCCTTAGCATAATGCCATCAATATTTTTTTTGAAGGACATAGTTGTCTGCTTGTATTGGAATTGGGTCACTGATGTACGTTGACACTTGTACCTTTGTCATGACTGTACAAATTATGTTAAATATCACGGGCAGATGTTTAGTGTGACTGACCCTGGCAACCCTATAATGTGGCCCACAATATGAGCATCATGCATGTATTTGTGTTTAGCCCTATTTACACTTGTCATTGCCCCGTGATGTACCCACTTCCTCCCCCTAAGTTTTAAGTCTTTTTTATGCCCACTACTATCAATCCAATAGATATATTGTACTCTACAGCGCGAACCTCTTATGTTAAATATTATGCATCCACAATATTATCCCCAAACTTTTTGGTGTACACATTGTGCATCCACATGTGGAAATAAGCTCAATAGTATGACCCACAGTGTTTACCACATAGTGAGTGTAATATGAACTTCTCTCTGAGAATCCTCCTCTTGCTATTATGAGGACTTCCTATTATTCACAACAAATATAAAGATTGATCAGTTTTACTACTATTGCTTTGCAGGTCATTATGAGGCTCATCACTCACATGGATTTGGACGATCAAAGTTGCGCACAATTACTCGAAGAGAAGGAAACATTCACTCAAGTGTGTGGAGCTTTGATAGCTATGTCGTGGGTTTGGGATTCAGAGCCCATATTGACTATACACACAAGACTCACTCATGAAAGGTTGGTCAATATGCTCTCACGCAAACAACCGGCTGACCTAAAAATCATAGCGCTTTGGGCATTATCTAGCCTCGCCCATCCTGCGAATTGCGACTCCATTTTGGACAATGTTTCTATGCTGGAAACATTACTAGAAGCCATACTTCAACCGGACAAGAGCGATATGAAGATTCACTCATTTGCTATTGACTGCTTAGGTGATTTGTTGGGATCCACAAGCGCTCGAATCAAAATCGCGAGCATCGAAGGGCTTATCGACACATTGGTGAGTGCGCTTGATATGGATGAACCCGAAGATGAGCCTTGGCTAAAAAGCAGAGTGGCTTATGCCTTGTCACGTATTGCGTACGACGAGGAGACTTCGCTCAAACTTGTGAATTCGACCAACTTGGTTTCCGTGCTCACGCGGCTTTTGGAAGCCACGCATGGCAAGGAAGACGACTTCTTGGCACCGATGTGGTTGATCACTTGCTTGTCGAATCTCGTTACTGCAAACAAGAAGAACCGGGCCTTGATTTCAACTCATAATTCGGAGATCATGGCCACATTGGAGAATTTCCTCCATGACGACGTCGATGATGATATGCAATGTGGAGCCATTCGTATACTAACTTATATGGACCCCGAGAAATATAATAAGGTCCAGTTGAATTCGATCTCAGCAAAGGTGACCCGGGCAGATGTCAACATGGAACTCGCACTCTACAAGGAAGCCCTTGCAGATTTTGAGTCGGCCGACTTTGATGATCCGGATCATGACGAGATGCATAAATCGTAAGATCTTCACACCTTAAACTTCGCTAGGTTTCACTTTTATCATTAATTACATGCACAATATTTGCTCTACTTATTTCACCTAGTTTTGTTCCATTAGTGGACCCCATTTCCCAATATCCTATAAATTTGGAGAGAGGAAAATTCTAGAGGAAGAGTAGAGGCATGCAAGAAGCAATGAGATAACCAACATTAAAAGACGCACCTACTTCTTAAAACATGAAATACTCATTGACAACTTCGGTTGTCCAATACAACCTTTCATTTAGTTTCAATGGTCGTGATTGTCCAAGGAATGAGCACACAAGCTAGCAAGTCCCAACCCCAATTTTGCTTCCATACCCCCTCTTATTGCCCCTTCGCTCTCAAAAATTGTTGGTATTGAATTTCTAAATAATTAAGGGCCTCCTCAAACTAGGAAATGGCCCCAATTGGAACACGGCTCACATATTATTATTAGGTTAGAAAAATTTCAATACACATATTCACTAGAAATTCTCATTATGCAAAATGTGTGTAGGCGCGAATGTTTTGCCAAAACGATGATAGGGGATTATAGTGGAGCACTCGAAAGTGCTAATCGAGCACTGGAAGCGAATCCAACTGATTCATTTGCTTGGCAAGAGCGAGGTGTCCTAAAAGAGCTCATGGGCAAATATGAAGAGGCATTGGAGGATTTAAACCGTGCTTCTAAGTTGAGCGAACCGGTGGATGATTACGAAGTTCTAAAGCATCGAGCATATGTGAACTTCAAGCTAGGTCACGAAGACGAAGCGCGCAAAGACGCGGAGAAAGCTCTCTTAGCACCCAGACACTACTTTATTAACGATCCTGGATATAACCTTCAAGCTTTAGGTACATTGAGTGTGCCACAATTTCTAGGTTACGATTTGAAATAGGATAGATTTTCCTTGGTATGATACACAACATTAGCTTGGCGTAGATGCATAAGTGTATGTACCTATAATAGTTTGCCAAGGAAAAAATAAAAGATTGGGTTGTATAGTAGGTTAAATTTGGAGTTGTTCTGGAGAAATTGGACCAAGTGAAACCACATGTTTTTTCATACTTGCAACCTTTTATTTCTGCAAGTAGTTGAAGTTTAGGACCTTGAGGAACTCCTTATGTGTGAGTACGGTCATTAACACAGTTGATGACATTTAGTTCCAGGGACTCTAAGTTTATAGACAAATTTGCCTGTACATATCAATGTCAAGTGGATAATTATATTGAGCTCCCGTCGAAACGTAAGTTAACCTCTTCTTCGAGGCGGCCAACGAGTGAAGGATATGGATAATCCTTTCAAAGAAAAGTTCTTGCGAATGAAGGTTAGGGGTATTAAAGATTGTTTGAACCCTTAGCAGGTAAGGTTGAAGCTATCCTTGTAAAGTCTGGAGGTTAATCTAGATTAGGTAATAAGATCGCCCTTTAGAAATTCCTATAGGTGTCCAAGGGGCAATTACAGATGACCACTTATATCCAAAGGGTAATCACAAATGACCAAGGACATTCAAATGGTAATCACACCAATTTCCGTGGATATCCAATGGGTAGTCGTGGATAATTACGGATAGCCAAAGGGTAATCACTCCGATTACCACACATAGCCAAAGGGTAGTCACAATAACCACAGATATTCAAAGGGTAAGCATGGTAATCGGAATAATTGAAAGTGGCGACTAATTACAAAAACATGCATACGTATATGGTCCGAGATGACCCTAAACTGCCGGATGTGACAATGAAGAGGTGCCCAAATCCGAACGGAGGGGTTGGTGATTCGATTCCTGGCTGCGAAATCTTCTCTCTACTTGATGGAACAATCAAGAGCCCACCCACCGCAAGGTAGGTAGTAAACCCCACCTTGCACCAAGGGGATCCTTGAACAGGGTAGGGCCAACAAGCTCAAATTCACGTCAGATTGCCCGATGTTGTATATTATGCATAGGTATAATAAGGATGACTAAAAAAATTCTTTCTTTCTTTTCCCATAAGGGCAAGGGTAATGTCATTGTTCTTCTTGCCACAGGCCATTGATGTCACTTGCAGTTACTGGCCTTTGCAGTGAATGGGAGATAAGGTTATCATTTATCTTCCATTAACTATAAATTTTCCTCCGGTTTCTTGTCCAACATTTGGTACAAACCTTAACGGTTGCTTCTGGAACATATTTTACCCACAAGAACGAGTTTCAGGCTTTCTAAATGCTGATTTTATTCCGATCTCTGTAAGTGTATGCCTCCATGTGAGCACAAATCATCAATCAAATCCTCCACTACAATCGCATGGATTACCGTAGTTCTCTAGCAGCTTGGGCAGAAAATCATTAATTTTAAAGATGCCTAAATTTCTGGGAAATTCATTTCGTTGAGTGTCCCAAAAAAAATAACATTCAAAGAGTGCCTAAAATCATAATAATGCAAGTGACATTCACTGGAATCCAACAAAGTGGCAGAAAATAACTTCAACAATGTCTTCACACGGCATCAATCTCATTCATGGTCTAAAAACAATACAAGCATAATTTTTCTCCACAAGTCATGCTCACACACTACCAAAAAAACGGAAATGAGACAAGCAAAAGTCAAACCACGTGCTTAGAGCAAACGGAAGGACCACAAAGCCACTGCATCACGTCTGGCACCTTATCAACATCGTGATCGGCTGCAAAGAGATAATAGTTGGGGCCATGTGCTGTCAAGAATGCATCTACACAAGTAAAATGATAGACTAATTGCATAAGATCCACCTTCTCAGATCCAATAAGAAGACTTCTCGAATCATTATTGCTCGGAAACAAACCTCTAAGTCTCTACTGGGCAATCTTCTCCTAGTCTCTATTGGGCAATCTTCTCAAGATCTTTGTTCTCCGCGAGACACTTTTTTTGGCTTTAGGATTTAATGAGCTTCATCCCCCTTTTCTTTCCATTGCATAGAATCATTGCTTGTGACTAGACTCGACTTGAGAGCTCTACCTTCGGTGGCGAGTCAGGGCATTCAAACTTCAAACCCAAACCCTCACTTCCCCATCCCCCTCTCCTCCCCCCTTTGCTTCACAACACTAGTGGCAGTAACAGCAGCAGCGAGCAACAGTAACAGCTAGCAGCAACAACAACAGTGAGTAGCAACAGTAGCAACGAGCAGCAGCAGCAACCAACAATTAGCAGCAGTGAGCAATAGCCAACACCAACAACAACGAGCAGTAGCCAACACCAGCAAGCAACAACAACAACGAGCAGCAAAGGCTAGCACCAACAGCCACAGCAACAAGCAGTAGCCAACAACAATGACATCAGCCACCAGCGAGTCCAAGTGGTGGATCAAGAAGACACACTAGGGTTAGGGTTAGGGGAGGCAGAAGAGATCTTACACCCTTTTAATATTACTAGTTACAGATGAACGGGATAAGTGTGAGAATTAACTGGTTGAGATTAGGGTTAGAGGATGCAGAAGAGATCTTAAACCCTTTTAATATTACTAGCACAAAGCAAAATTTGTTGCCAAACAAAACCCTAAGATACAAATAAAAGACAAACTTTAGGGTAAAGGAATTAAGGGAAGTGATTAGGTTAATCGTGGCCGCCATAGATGAAATGAGGAAAACCATCCATGAATTATAGAAATGACACTTGGATGCATGTCTAACTTATTTTAAATTAATTTTTGAATCTGCCCAATTTTGAAATATTATTTTATGGGTTGCCTAACTTACTTTCGCACTTTAATTAATTATTAGGCAGAAAGGTGCCCAAGCTGCTAGAGAGCTACGGTATTGCAACAAGCATACCTCTCATCCATCTAGTGAAAACATTGGGAACCACTTATACCAGGACAATTTTGAAAACACGGTTGTTTAGGTGCGCAATACATAACATTAAGTAACAAGCTCGAAACAACCTTCTCAAAAGAGCATTCAACTGGTGCGCGCTAGTTTGATGCTCTTCCTCTAGTAAAAGTAACATCAGCTTTGAGTTTTTCTTAGGTTGTTTTAAATTCATTTGGATAATCACTTTCACTACTTAAAATTAATTATAATATTAGTTTCTAAGACAAAACTAATGCCAAGTAGTGGTAAAGGTTCTCATTTAGGCTAGATTAGACTCTACACAAATATAAATAGCTAATAAGCAACAACAACAAAAAAGTTGGTGGGGCCAAAAAGATGGTTGTATTTTCTTGGAAAAGACCTCCGAAATCTGCATTGGAAACCTTCTTGAACCCTTTTGAAAGCTTTTATTATTATTATTAATCTCCCATTCGTTCACCCTTGTTGTGCAAGCTTTTCTCTTCTTGTTAAGATAATATTGCAAGTACTCAAAGGGTGCCCCACTAGAATTGCTATTTAACCCTTAAATGCTCGTGCAAACCAAAATAGGTTGCCACCGAATATTTTGGTGGGTTTGCGACCCACTAGGTGGCAAGCTACGTGGATGGAAGGTATCTACTTGTTTAGGGTGGTGCCCCTACCAAGTGGGCCAAATATAAAAACCTCAAACTCCAAGCATTGTAGGGTTTTTGTTAGTTTGGAATTGCTTGTTTGGGGAGTCGGTCCCATGAGCTGCCCAAATTTAGGAGCCAATACCTTTCACATAAGATGCCCAATTTGGATGGGATCTTTTTCCCCTTAGGACAGGTGATGGTTGTGCACAACTTGACAGAATGGATTTGGAGTTTTTTTAGTGCATATGGGTGCAAGCACAGTAAAGTGGATAGCTCCTAATCCATGCCTAGGTTTAAGTGACAATGATTCAAAACTATACACTAACTTTGAATTTTGTAAAGAAAATATTAACAAACATATAAAAAAATATTGATATACAATGCCAAGAAATTTATAATGACCAAAATAATTCCAAGAAAAGTCTACATATTTTAGAAGATGGTGCAAGTGATGTGCAAATACGTGATATTGAACAAGTAGATGTCTAAAATTTGCTAAAATATGATAAAATTACATTAAATTGATGGTTTTCTACAAAGCTTTGTGATGATGCCCTCAAGTGTATAATGAACTCAAGGAATATGAAAAGTATTTCCAACTTCAAAATATTTAAGGTCATGAAATGTATGTTCAAAACCACATTCAACCATGTGCTTTTGAGCATGGCCTTTAATTATGAGTTTTGAAGATATCAATTTGATATTCTACATTTGATAATAACACATCCATATGGTTGGAATTAAGAAAAATAGAGTTTTTTGGCTACATAACAGAAATTTGAAGTATTGATGTTGCCCCTACCCAAAAATCGAGCATGAAGGCTTGAGCATTTAGGTTAATGTTTTGTACAAGGCGCGGTTACCATAGGAGTGCCCAAAGCCATCATAACATTAAGTAGCAATGCTAGGAGGGTATCCTTTGAGTACCTGCAATATTGCCTCAACAAGAAGGGAAAAGCTTGCAAAGCAAGGGTGAATGAATGGATAATTAATCAAATATAGTAGCTTTAAAAAGGTATCAAAGAGGTTTCCAATGCGGGTGTCGGGAGACTTTTCCAAAAAGTGCAACTACCTTTTTGACCTCACCAACTTTTCCTGTTGCTTTATAGCTATTTAGATTTGTTTAGATCATAATTTAGCCTAGATTAGAACCTTTACCATCACTTGGCATTAGTTTTGTCCTAGAAACCAACATAATTAATTCTAAGCATTGAAAGTAACTACCCAAATAGATTAAAAATAGCCTAAGCAAAACTCAAAAGTAGTGCTACCTTTGCTCTTGAAAGAGCATCAAACCGGCACACGCCGGTTTGATGCTCTTTCGAGAAGGTCATTCTGGGCCTGCTACTTAATGTTATGATACTACGCTAAATATTGCATCTAGTGCCACTTACTATTTGGAATTATGCAATGCTATAACTATTTACTGTATATCTCATTTTTTTCTTCTAACAAAGTTCAAATTGGTTGTTTGGGCATTATAGGACATTAACATCTTTACTTGGTTTAAAAAATTAATAGTAAAAATATATAGCATTTTGTAACTCCATATAGTAAGTGACACTAAATACAATATTTAGTGTAGTACCTCCTTACACTTGTATTACATTACAATGGAGTGACATAGTTCCATAGAGTTTTAAATGGCAACTTTTTCTGGCTAGACTACTTCTAGGATGTGAAACACGTGATGGATACGAGATGGTTAGCAAATCCAAATCAAATCCATGGCCACTTTCCTCATAATTTTTGGGGCTCCTATGAACATCTTATTCATTATCCAAAGTGAAGAATCTTGTACTCATTGAATAGTCATATTGGTCCCCCCCCTTTATGTTGACTATTGAGCCTAGACTAATTAAATAACATATTTTGAGCATGTAGTCCAAATCTCTTTGAATACATGTCTTTTTGATGTTGGTGCTGTGGGAGCCACAGCTAACCACACACCACTCACATATAGGTGTCCAATTGAGATTACTTAACTGAATTAGGCACATCTACCTTACGCAGTTTCTAGAGTTCTTTTGTGCATTCACCATGTTCAGACTACCATCTGTTGGAAACTATTCCACACATCAGCAATTATCATTTAAGAACAATGAAAACATCACCCTAGGTTATGTTTCTTTCCCTAACATTGATGTGTCACAAATAATACGATGAGACAGATTTATGATGAAACACACAAAATTTATGAATACTAGCCTGTGAAGGGAAAAGCCATGCAGTTGATGAAAAAGCATATCAAATGCAACACTCTGATCACCGCCGTAGAACACAAGGTTAGAAAGTCAACCCCATCACAGTTATTCCTTTGGAAGTGAGGTATTGTTCATGATCACAAGATTAAATATTTTAACACCATGTCAATTGCTTATATATTTCTCACCTAAAAATCAAAGAAGTACAAATACAACTTTTAACTACTGTAGTCAAGGCACAATTTATGTTCTCAATAGAGTCTGCTCTACATGCTTCCTTGTATACAAAATGCAAACAATATCAATTGCATTATCAAACTTTGTTTGATGGTGTAGCTTGGAATATGTATTGAACAAGTAACCACCATATCAGTGGGGGTTTCTTAAGATAATGTGTGCCATTCTTCAGTACTGGCATGGGCAAGGGTATCCATATTCAATTATCAAATACCTATTGCAATTTTTACTCATGTGAAGGGACAAGCTGATGAAACATGGGGAATGCATCTGTGTGTGGTCCTAGATCATCATGAACCTAAACGGACACTCTGAAACCTCTCTCAAATAGACAGAACACACACCGTCCTGTTGGTCTAACAGGTCTTTGAGCTTGTCAACAAACTCCTAAACCCTAATTGTCTTGTCCCATATTGTTTCTGAACTTTCCCTAGTTCTCTTGCAAAAGTTATTAGATTCTGGCTCATGACACATGTGGCTCATGGAGTTCAACTCTGCTCTAAGCAGGATACAGGTAATCAAGACAATATACCACATTGGTACTGCAACACGTGCTTGTCTGGATATTTGATAATCAGAAGCCACATCATCTGTAACTCAGAGCCAAACATTGGCCATTATCAAGGGCTTGTCAAAACCACAGCTTACTTGTCTGGTTTCGAAGCCTGGTCAGGTACTCTACCCTCAAGACGCCTTATCACAGCATCAACTGCTTCACCATCACCCAAAATCAATTTTTGTCTCTGAGCTTCTGCCATTTGTGCCTGCATCACCTCCTGTTCCTTAAGTGGGGCAAGTTCCTCCTGGAGACTGCTCTGCACCCATCCTGAGAACACAAATAGAAGAATGTTGTTTAGCAAATCTTCATATTCCACAAAGATGGTTATCGGTGGTACTTTATTTATCCCCATAACTAAGATACCAGATACAAGGATTTAATTCTACCCTTGCTGTGGCCAATCACCAATGTTAGAAATTGCATAACAACGCAAATCATACTAGCAAGTGTACCTAGACAGCTTTGTTACTTGTTAACCACGCAGAGTAGTTGCGTTGATGGGATAGAGAGTGGTTGTGGTTGTGGTTGTGGTTGTGGTTAGCATTTAAAATACTTTTTTCATGAATGACCCAAGAAAGTGAACCACAACCACCACCACCACCCCTAGTGTAATGATTCTTGAGACCCATTGCCTCGACGCATCCATATACAATGACTCAAAAATGTTTACTCCATCATCCCATAACTGATTGCTCATCCAAGAGCAAAGCCTTTTTATCAAAACTCGTCACAATGTTTCATCCATGAAGGCAAGATTTCATATATACTTCCCAGGTTCTGTCCATGAGCTGATTGGTTATGACCAATAACCAGCTCAAGTAGGTGGATGACTCGCAGCTCCTGCAACTCATCACCACTCTCCTCTCCCTGGTTATCCAATCCAGGAACTTCCAACCCAGAAATCAATGCCACTGCATTTGCATGCTTACCTAGAGGCAGAGCCAATGTTGCCCCAAGAACAGAGCCGAAAGCTGCAGTTGTCAAGCGAGCCAGCAGTGAACCTGGTACTGCCCGTGTGCAGAACCCACTTCATCCTGTCAATCCATTATATCTGTTGGCACTCCTTGATGAAGTGGTAAATGCACATCCCCTCTATAATTTTGCCCTGATCTCCCAATTTACATTATATATCCGCCGGACCCGTCTCGTTGGAATCTTAGTATGCTATTAAGTGAAAGATCACTACATTATCATCACAGACCTCTAAATTCACATACCAACACTGATTTCACAATGACTCAAATCACATCAAACTACAACATTGAATCATTGCCTACCAAAAATAGGGTTGCAATTCAGATCTTTTGTTCTATGTTTATAGATGCAAGACCTAAAAGGTTGAGTTACAAGTTGAATCAATGTTGAATGAAATATTAGCTAAATGTTGTTGAGTTAGCACTGCAAAGATATCACACCCTGAAGGATATGTATTAACACTAACTCAATATTAAATGCCAATCACTTGCAGTCGAGATAATAATCAGAAATGTGGCCTCGCCACAAGGTAGATGAATAAACACAAGATTGAAGCAAAAGTAAGGAATTGGGCCATACATGTGAGACTAAACGCCCCCCCAGTGATGGTTCCCGCAGCCACTATGTTATACATGTCATGAATATTCCGCTGAACAGCTAGTCCATGTTGTACACCACTGAAGAGAGCTGCAAAAGCCCCGAGCTTTGCGCCCCCAAGAACAGAGCCACGAGCAATTCTCAGAACTTTGCTCTCTGTCATATCTCTCACTGCTTTCCTACGCAGCTTCTTGTCTTCTTGGGGGAATGGCAGCCGAGACTGCTCCTTTTGCTGCCGAAGCAATCACAAACATACATATTTAATAATGGGGGCACCTCAATAAAATAACATAAAGGCACCATACTAGACTACATGAATCACTAAACCCTACACCTTAAACCCTAAACCACCAAAGCTGATTTAGTGCAGCTGAAAGTGCCCATAAATTACTAAGACGACATTAGGAATGCAACAAAGACGTGAAATAAAAAGAAAAGAGTTCGAAATGGAATTTACAGCAGAAGCGGCAGCCTCGCGCAAACCACCATACATCATGCCTGCCAGCACTCCGACGGTGGTTTTTGTGCCCCATTCCTCGAACTCCGCTTTCATAAGCGGCGACATGGCCACCTCCTGCTTTTCGACACAACCAGAAACAATTTGAAGATATCCCCGATGAAGATTTACACAGAGTGTAACATTATAACAGAAGTGTAGAATGCATCGAGAGCAAAGAGAAGGAGCAAGAATGAAGAACCTGGTTGCGGGGCAACGCATTGAAGATACATTGATGAATAGTTTAAGTGATAGCGATTTTGCAAGTGGCGAGAGAATTGAAAGGAAAATACCTGCGGTGGCATGGAGGCATCCATCACTGCGAGGATTCAAGGATCGCAACCTGCTGTGCATGCGGAACAGAGGTGGGGTTTAGGGTTTAGAGCTTTTGGGATTGAATTCTAAGTTCACTCCTTCAAAGGTTTTTTCTATTCCTTATTTCCCAAATTGGATACAAACTTCACCATAATGCACACTTGGTGGGGTTCTAAGGGTCACTTCACACACGAGCCAAAAGCCGTGACCATGAAATTGTGAGAGCCCAAAAGAAGTGTCTAAAGGCCGTCCCAAGCCACTTCCTAAACCATGTAGTGTGGTCACGGGCCCTCAAGTGTAGCGTGAAGCCATATGTGACTGGGCCCTCAACCAAATGCTATTTCAACAAATCTCTATTCGCGTGGGTCCTCCCACATGATAAAATATAATAAATCAACGGGTGTGAGATTTTGGAGTGCCATGGTCTCCCAGTTTTGTGTTAGGCTTACTTCCAACTTGTGGTTTTTGAAAATAGTCCCAAGTGACCATAAAAGATGATCCATTTGATGCCATGTAGATATCCATGTAGACTTTACATCCATCTTTCATTTACTTACTCCATTGGTTCATCAACCGTAGTGTGAACTTAACTTGGACCAGATCCACCTTTTCCACCAATGAGAGTGCTTGAAGTGCCATGGTCACAGGCCCTTATCCTTGTGTGTGAAGTGGCCCTAACTTCCAACAAGGTTTCCAAAAATTAAACCTTCCTAAATTTAGTTATGGTAATCCAAAGTGCATGTTTGTTGATTTCTTATTCGAACACATAGGTCCTCCCAACTGTGTGAGCCACTATAGAGTGTGGAGTAGTTAATAAAGGTGAAAGTTGTAGTCCAAACTCTTTTAAACATGTGTCACTATGGTGTTTGTTCTTTGATCCTTCCTAACCACACACCAATCAAATATAGGTGTCCAATTAAAAAAAGTAACCGAACAACGTCTGCATATTTTAGTACCCCACCTAAGGAGGGAATGAAATAGGGCAACATACACATGGTAAGATGGGTTTCGTTGAGGCATGTAACTTGGCGTGATTGAGATTTTAGCCACTCACAACGATGCTTGAGTGCTTCAATTGATTGATTAAAATTATTACTTATCTATTGAAAGGAAGTGCTTCTAAAGTGATTTGGTGAAGATCAGTAATGTCGATGATGTTTGTTTCAACTTAATAGATGTGGTCTATAAATCATCATCCAACTCATTCTCTAGTATGACTTTGTCTACACCAAATAACATAACATTATTCACACCCATGACAGTGTTTTGTGGGACTGACAGTATTCTAGAGAATATTCCTAGAATTTTTCACATTCAAATTGAAAATTTCTAGGAATATTCTTTGGAATACTGTCAGTCCCACAAAACACTGTCATGGGTTTGAATAATGTTATGAAGGTCTTCAATTTGATTTTACGATTTTTTTTTGGGTGGAGATGAGAACCCCAAATTCTAATAGGTCAAGAGTTAGAACATATGAATTAAGCACATCTACTAGTAGCTTGATTATCTGAGAGATTTTAGAGTTGGAGCGACGATACAAAAAGGTTGTTGTCCGCCCCCACTCTTTATCAAAGCACGCCATAATTGTGTCTTTTTGGTAAGTTTTTTTCAAACATTTTGAATATGCTCTCCCAAGCAATCCTAGCATAATCTTGGAGCCTTTGCCAGATAGTTGTTGAACTTTCTTCACATCCCACCAGTGTTTTTTTTTCTGGCTACAGACTCGTGGAGGGAACAAAGATTAGTGGTGTAAATCTGGAGGGAGCAAGTTTGGTTGGTACACATGACGAAGTTGTAGCCAGAAAAAAACACACTGCATCCCACCACACATTGTTAAAAGCTTGGTCATTTCTTTCAACCCAAATGGTCCATTAAAGTAATACCCCAAAGGAGGAGCCAAGTTCTAGAGACCTTACTAAAGGAAGTCCGATATTTCTTTCCAAAAATCCCATGGTCTCAAAAAAAAAGAAAAAAAAAAGAAAAAAAAAGAGAGCCTAGTTTTGGTTTATGTTATCTAATAGTGTGAAGTTGAATACATTGAAGAAAATTATGTGTGTTTTTGTACATTTGAAATTTGTAATTGTTAATTTTTTTGCTTCCACCAGACACATTCAACATCCATCCATGATACATCTATTAGATGGATTTTATAGTAGAAGAAATCAAATGGAAAGTTAAACCTCGGTTTGATATACTTGGGTGTCCATCTAGTTCATCCATGGCATGTCCCAATTCACTAAGGCTTGGGGTTTGTGTCATCAGATATGTAAACTCACCCATTGTGGATGAAGGGGCTAATATAGGAAAACATGTCCCCTACAAAGTGGAAGGTCAATTCATTTCAAGTAACTCACTCCACTAGATTAATTAGAGATTTCTAATATCATTTTTAATTATCTAATCCCAAAAAATCATATATGGATTTTAGAGCATCTTTCATCTAAAGTCCAAATGAATGAGTTTACATTGCTACCATGAATCCTTGGCCATCCATGAAGTACCTAGTTACATAACCAATTGCTCATTCAAGAGTGTACCCTAGTTATCAAAAGTCGTCATAATGCTTCATCCGTGCAGACGTGACATCATCAAAATTTCTCAAATGTCGTCCATGATCTAATCGAATATGACTTTATAACCATCTTTGAGTAGGTGGATGACTTGTTGCTCCAGCAACTCATCATCCACTCTCCTCTCTCTGGCTATCTAGTCCAAAGTTAGCGACCATGCATTAGCCCTTAAAAGACGTACATAGGGTCTCAATATAAGGCCATACACACAATTTATACGGGCTTCATCAAGTTCATAAATCATATTTTATATATTTATGTGTTTGCAACCTTATAACATACATTGTGTTATGAGGAGGAGAGAATAAAAATATACTCATACTAGACATTGATGATTGAAATACAATGTATGTATTTGCATCCAAACAAGCAATTTATAATTAAAAACAATTTTGTACATACATGGTAGGCTAGAAAATTGTGGCCTATGTATTTGTATAAATTTCTCAATTTAATGTGATAAATGCCTCCACAGTATACATTAATTGTAAATCATGAAATAAATAGACCCTCGTGGCATAATATACAAAACCCTACAAGAATGGGCAGGGTGGTCATTGGGGATCATTACCATATGACAAAAATGGATGAAAATGTATAAAGTAAATGAAACTAATACAACTATTATCAATCTTTTCTCTAAACCTTAGGGGCCCCTTTCGTACGTTGCCTACCTTTATTTAAAATTTATTAATAGCCTTTTGAATGTAAAAACTAGAGAAAAAGAATACTTCCCCCTTTTATGTATACTATGTATTCTAATTATATCTCAAATAATACCTCTTTCTACAGTCACATTAGTTCGTACGTGGTAAGAAGAGTCCACCCCCTGGGTCATGCACTAATATCATCTCTAATCTCATTACGTGTTTCATATCCTAAGGGCATGTTCACACCAAATGCATTAGGCCACAATGGCTCTTAAATGACCATGGTAGCCTGCTTTTTGGATGAGGGCATAGAGATGTCCATAGGTAACAACCCAAAGTCTTTCGAAGGTCACAAGTCCTTAGTGTAAACCCAAATAGGATTGTGAAAAAGACCTCACACTATTTGATTGGATATGGGTTCAATGCATCACGGAGGAGATCTAAAGAAAGAAAGTATTCCTAGCTTTGTTTATGTGCTGGTGTTTGTATATGTTAATTCAACAAGTTTTGAGCAAATTTCAAGCTCTACTTATAAGTTATAAATTAGAGGAAAAATCAACTTTGCTTATTGCATAGTAGTTATACAAAAAGCAATGTGGAACTAACTATTCAAAATAGTGTGGGTTGTCAATTTATTAACAGTTATATAATAACTATTTTGAATATCTATTATCACACCCTTATCATAGTAATAAAATACAAGATTCAATATGTTTTAATTGTGGTTGCTATACGGACGAATAAACAAAGTTGTCAGTTCTCTCAAATCTATGTTTTGATCCAAGAACACTATATTCGTTAATTGGAGACTTTTGAAAGTCTCAAAATGAAATACGCCCATAGTTTGGGATGCCAATATTATGAGCATACGGAACATTGGGAACATTGGGAACATCGGGAACATGACGGTTTGCAACTTCGCATGCAAAGAATATGCACAACACTCAAAATAGTAAGTCTTTAAATCATAATCAAAACATGAACTATAAGTGGAAAATAACAATCGAATCTCAAAAACAAATGCTTTTATGTCCTTATAAAGTTTAGGATGCGCATCCCATATATAAGGGTCTTATGGAATTGGATGGCACATCCCAAACGTATGTATAAATTTGATATTATCCGCAATAAAACCAAGTCTACAAAGTGCCCCTATTTTCCACATTAATTCCAACCTACGTTATGTTTCCCCATCTCCATCTTCCGCTTCATATCCATTATCGGCATCATTTTCCGCAGCTGCAATACGTACCAAGTTGTCTTTGGCAAAATCTATATGTTTTTGGGGGATGGTCATTGTTTCCGATTTAGAACCCTTGCGCGGCTTCCAAGCACAAAGGATGGTATCCGTGTTTATCCAAACCGGTCCGTACGCGGAGTCCACTGTCCACTTGAAACCCTTTTTGGTGTCCCAACCTAAATAGGTGCGGAGCACGTTCTGGTCTTTGGTGCTCGGACGGCAATATTCCACTTCAATTTGACGAAAGTTGGGGCTGGTTCTAACAAAATTGGGTGAAGACAATGCTTTCACCAACCAAATTGGTTTGGGGTGCTCCTCATCTCCTGCTCGTACGAGGACCATATAACCCTCGTGGCAATCAACACCCACACGAAACGACGGAGCCGGACGATTGCGCGCAGGGCCAACGTAATGCTCATCCATTGCAAACTCTTCACGGACGTCTCCATTGCTAAAGAACATAGCATCGGACTCCACAACTATCAAACGACTTTGTGGCCAAAATCCTTGTGTCAAAGTCGTACGGGTGTCGACACCAACGGTCATCAAGGCTGAGCGTATGCGATCCCAATACGCGATCAACGGCTCATGAGTATCCCTAACACGTCTAGTGATGTCTTCTTCACACAACTCTTTCCAATACTCAATGAACCCGGATATGCCTTTTATGATTTCCGGCCCATTCCTCATGGGATCGGGTTTGCAAGGCTTTGGTTCTCCATCCGGAAGCAAACATTTCCCATCCTTGTCTTGACGCCACACGAGTATACCATCCTCCGGGCCCCAATTTGGAGATGTGCACAAAAGCTTGAACTGCATGGCGGGGACACCATCATCCCTCATATAGAAGCGGAATTGTTGTGCTTTGGTATGTCCCACCAGACGGTCCACTCCCTTCAACATGTATGGCTTGATGAAGGCCTTGAAATTTGGTATTTCTTCAATCATGTGCGGGATCACCGGCACATTGTCCAAATCCATGTATGATTTCATGAGAAGTGGTATGGTGGGAAAATCCTCTTCATGCAACTTCATGCTCCAACGGCCAAATGAGGCATCAATATCGTCGTGCGTGTGCCCCACCATCAAGAAAGATACAAACACCTCTTTGAAGATGCATTTTGCCACGAGCATCGACCAAAAACAAAACACGTATCGACATTTGTTGTCTTTAGTACAATTATCAAGTTGAACGTGGAGAGTTGGAGGCAAGGGTTTTGCAATAATGGGTTCTCCGGGTGGTTCCGGCAATGAAGACATACAAACCTCCTTCCCTTGTAGCACTGCCTCATAAAGGGGTGTCGTTCCACACCCATCGAAAAGGGCACGGGAAGAGTGTACCGGTGGCTTTTCGAGATCGCGCAATAGTTTTGCAAATGAACCGACCGTGTGGTTGGCATCGCCAGGGTAAAAATCCAAACTATAATGGGCATATTTGACATCCACATGTCCATGGGCGATCATACCTAAGAAAAACAAACGATGCGTGAACAACAAAAATATGAAATAACTACACACCGGATGGATGGAGTTGGTCATTTGGAAAACAAACCCAATGCAAATCGGAGATCCTTTCAACACACATGTGGAATTCTATACGAACCTGTGACAGCTACAGGCAACTTGAAGAGACCATCCGTGGCCTTTATTTTGCGTGCATAACAAGGACATGCGGTCTTCGCATGGTCCATTTTATCATGAATGACTGTTAGAACCTCCGCGGGCCTCATTATGGATAGTGCACGGTTCTTGTAGTAATCTTGACGATGTGCCTCCTGATTGTTGACATGCTCAATGTATTTTCTTTGGTGTCTAGTATGGGATTCAGTGCCTATAGGGTGGACGTCTCGAAGACCTTTGTATTTCTCACACGCCGTACACCTAGCGAACTTGTCCCCAGGTCTCTTCAAAATGTATTCCGCAAACTGTTGGTTTTTAATTACACTCAACTTGGACAACGAAATGGGCCCACATCCCGCGATGCGACCCACTTCGTTGATGTCCGTTAAGATGTTCTTCCATTTCGTGCCCGTGGGCAACACCATTTGAACAACTTTCTCACCTGATGACAATGTCCTCGTCTTGTGGGGCATTGCATCGGCCAATGGCACTATGATGGTGGAGAGGGTCGCGGATGCTTGGAGTGTCGCCTCCCTAGGTTTCTTTGTGCCAGAGTTGCCATGAAATCGAGATCGGCGACCCAACAAAGAATACTTCCGAAACCTATAGAAGTCAGCCTTGGAGACCGCATGGATGATATACCACGCTGTGCAACAAACGTCCACATTCTCAAGGGTCACGACCTTACGGCCATGGGTATCAATGTGCAAATTTCTGTGGACCTCGAGTTTCTTTGCCGACCGCATACGAAAATCCGCAAGCCACATCTCTTGACGAAGAGACCGAATTTTTTTGCGTGGAAAAAATTGGCAACATTTCATCGTGCAACAATCCTTTCCAGAAACGAGACGGATAGAATCGTCTCCCAAGATGCGATCCCGCCGTCTCTCCGTATCTCCGCGAGACACGCGACTTGAATCGTATTTACGTAGGCCTTTGCGAGGACGAATTGTGCCCAACAAAGCTAACTGCGTTTGCTTGTGCCGCCGTCCATGATCCCACAAGCTTACTTCTTCATGGAGAACCCGACGAAGGGGCCATCGACGCAAGGAAAATCTCCACGTCAACGGGACCTCACACGGTGCCAAGGAATTCAAGATGCACACGCCCACATCATCGAAACCAAGGGGGTTGACATCAACACATTCACGGGGATCGGAGTTTCTACATATGCCATCTGCCACCGGGACACCAAGCTCGTTTAGTAGAACAACATCTAGGCCCACCCATTCCTCCCTCCCGAAACCAGCACATAGAGGAATGTCATCATGGTCATCCCCAGAATGTGGAGATTGTTCGTGGAATTCGAAAGATTCATGGGAGGAGGTATACACAGACACGCCCACCCCGTTCGTCCCGTCATTAGTGTCCGCAGACGGGGACGAGAGGTCACATTCAATATCGGAGGACGATGCATTCGTCGAAAACTCAAATGCACTATCTCCATCATCCACTGCCATCACACCTAAACAAACAACCATGTCATGACCAACCACACAACGGATGTCATGCATACAAGAACGGATGCCAAGCATACAAGAGCGCACAATATCTGTAAATACATGGTCCGAACTTCGCAAACAACCCATGCTACTATTGGAGTGCCTAAATACGAACAGCTGTATGTTCCTGGCCATACTCTGTCAACTACAACATGGACCATCGCCATTGTGGTGTTTCAGGCCGTTCATTCATAAAATAAATGCCATCCTGTGTATTGGACGAAATGGATAAGTGTGCGACAAAACAACGTCAAGTCGTCCAACCTACAATAGCATATTTTCGAACCCCCGTTCGTATATATCTACCATTAGGTGTATTTTCATAAATGTATCTAGAGGGATGTAGTGTTGCGCAGAACATACTCTCAGGTGGTATTTACGAACGCACGTTCGTAAACTCAAGGCCATCGTTCGAAAGGGAGTTCGTAAATATGCCATTGAAGTATTTACGAACGCCCGTTCGTATATCACTGACATAGGGTGCCTAGGCATAGCCATATGTATACTATCTCCACATGCTATACTGGTACACATGCGTGTACAACATCCGAACGTCCGTTCGTAAACTCCTGAGTGGCATATTTACGAAATCCATTTCGTATATCAATGATATATTCAGCATATGCATCGCCATACGTATCTGGACATGGTGTTGGTGTGGACCACACGCAGGTGCATTTACGAACGGACGTTCGTAAACTCCCGACCATCATTGTCTGAACTAGTGACACAAATGCGTGTGCGACATACGAACGTCCGTTCGTAAATCCTTTGATGGCATATTTACGAACGGGCGTTCGTATATCTTTGCCATATTGTCTGTGCATAAATGTGTAGGAGGGATGTCGCTGGATGCGCAGACCGTAATCCTCGGTGGTCTTTACGAACGTCCGTTCGTAAACTCAAGACCATCCTGTGTCTGATCAACATCCACTGCGTGCTCCAGCTTTACGAACGTCCGTTCGTAAACTCAAGACCATCCTATGTCTGATCAACCTCCACTGCGTGCTCCAGCTTTACGAACGTGCGTTCGTATCTCTGCCGTATTGTTTGTTTGCATAAATGCATGGAGGGATGTCGCTGTATGCGCAGACATCATCCATGGTGGATTTACGAACGCACGTTCGTAAACAGAGGACCCTCCTATGTCTGATCCAATTACAAATGCGTGGACTTAAGCTTTACGAACGTGCGTTCGTATCTCTGACCTATTGTTTGTCTGCATGAATGTCTGGATGTCGCTGTTTGCGCAGACATAATCCCAGGTGTATTTACGAACGCACGTTCGTAAATACTGTCGGCCATCCTATGATCCACCCACTAAAGCGTGCTCCATCTTTACGAACGTGCGTTCGTAAAGCTCCGGTATTAACGGCGGTATATGCGGTGACTGTACGTTGTCTTGTACCTGGGGAGTGTACGCTTGATGCGCAGGAGAATGGCGTGAGCACGTTCCGTGGGGTCTCTAGGGCGCACACTTGGCGTCTGCCGCAAAAAAGAGCTCTGTTATGGGGGGGAAGAGCTTTAAGTACTTCTCTGGAGTGGTTCAAGGGCCCTTGGATGCTATTTAAAAAGCGGATTCCCGCCGCCTACTTTGACCTAACAATATGCCATTCTATCCATGCGGAACATACATGACCCTATGTATGGAACATGAATGGCATGCACGCAACATATTCAAAATATGTACATTGGTTATACACCTTACTTGTTACCAAGGTCTGCCGAAAAAAAATTATAATTTTTATATGTATATATATGTGTATATATAAATGTGTATATATATATATATATATATGTGTGTGTGTGTGTGTAAATATATATGTATATATGTGTGTGTGTGTATATATACATGTGTATATATATAGGTGTATATATATATGTATTGTAATAGTTAATGTAATCTAAATATGATGATGGTTAAGATAGAATAAATGATCTGCAACCAAGGTGTGAAGTACAAGTTTTTTGTCAATTAATATTGTTACCTATTATATATTACCAAGGTCTAAGTGAGATATATATATAGAGACAATGAGGTAAGAGTGGGTAAAAATTGATTGTGGAGGCCCTTAAACTTGTAGGTATAATCATATGATTCACATCAAAACATGCCCGTAATACGCTCACAAAGTGCGTGAACACCAATAAAAGGCAGGTTTATCCATTATTATAATGGCTTGTAAGGTAGATTAAGGATATGAATTCAAACCATACCTAGATTAAATGTGGGTTTTATTTCAGATGCCACCCTAGCTGTGGAAAGAGTGAATTAATCCGGCATGTGTGGAAAGGTTTAATTACTTTGGAATCGTGCATAAGATAGAGTAAGCATATGGATTGAAACCATACCTAGGTGGAGCCACACTTATAATTGTGTGTTTTGCATCCCACGAGAAGTATGTGCATAGCTAAAAGTGTTGATTTAAACTAGTTTTAACATATGCATGTTATAATAAGGTCATGGATTGTGTGATCAATCAATTTGCACTTAACACTATTGAAGATTTAGGGATGTAGGGTTTAGGGTTTGGGGTTAGTGTTTAGGGTTTGTGGAAGTTGTGCATGTCTAGTAGTTAATACAATAGATTAGTACACACACAAACAACATTGACCTATCAAAAACCCATATCGCACTAATGCCCCCTTCCCACCTGACTTTAGGTAACACTAAAAGTTGGTTCTAACAACCCGGCCTTCACAGCATCGACATTATGTATTGCCGAGCCTAGTTTGCAAATGATGTGGCATGGCTTAAAAGTGGAGGTCTTAAGCCTCAAGCACCAACCCTCCCATCGGTACCTAAACATGAGGCAATAATCTAGGACGTTTAAAAGTGGCGCCTCCCATCCTTGTCATTGGTTTTTTTTATTCTTAGCTATGAGGGCACAAGGAGCTCCGTTAACAAAAACCATTGGTAAGTTAGGTGAGTGGCAAGGCATTTGGGGATGGGACAAAAACTGCCCAACAATCCTTGCTTGGTAGATAAAACAATGAAGATGTGTGAAAGGTAATTAGAGAAAACCTGCTTGAAAGTCTCCAAAGCAAGTTCTTGTAGGTGCATTGGGATAGCCGTATGCCTCCGCTATAAGGGAGGGATCTTTACCCGTTTCCTGGGAAATACTTTTAGTCTTAGCTAAAGTCAAGTGGGAAGGGGGCATAACTTGTTAATTTATGTGTAGTTCACATTTGATGCTAGCCAAACATTCGACCACATGGCTCAAATGTGCTAGTTCAAGTTGGCACCTAATTAAATGAATTGACGACCTTTTGGAAATTGAATTTTCATCCACCTCTTGTAAGAAAAGGACACCGCCTCCTGCCAATCTCAAATTGGGTTCTTTTTGAACCTAGTAATTATTTGAGGAACCATCGAACAACATGAAAGATGTCTCATTCATGAAAACACTATATTTCAAAAGACCATATCAACATCCTTGGGGTTGAATTCTTCTTCGAATCCCTACTAAATGACGTGCATTGTTCACTACGATTTTATTATCGGTTCCCTATTTAAAAGATGTTTACAAGGAATCCGAATGTAGATGTACTAAGGGGATGCACCAATCAAAATTCATGTATTTATACTAAGTTCTTATGGTTAAGGTGATAAACGCATCCACTACATATACATATTACAAAGCATGATTATGTCATGCCTTTCTTATACATCCAATCCCATCCCATCCCCCCATGTCCCCGTCCCCATGCCCACCTCCCATCGCATCCCATCCCCCCCATCCCCCATCCCATCCCCCCATCCCCTCATGCCCATCCCATCCCCCCATCCCCCCATCCCCCACCTCCCCATCCCCACATCCCATCCCCCATCACCCTCTCATCCCGGCCCCCCCAGTGGGAGGAGGCCACGTGTCAACGGCGGGAAAACCCTAGCGGCGGCGGCTACCTCCCCGCGCCCCCTCAGCTCTCCTCCTCATTGTCATTTGGAGCAGAGAGAGAGGAGCGGAGCGCCGAGCAGATGTGGAGCGAAGCTCTTGCGTTTTTTCCTCTCGTCTTTTAATAGTATTGTGCGTGCGTGTGTTGAGAGATATTAGTTTTGTTGGCGCGAGTTTCAAGAGTTTAGGGCAAAGTGCTTATTTTACAAGCTTGAGAGTTGCAAGGTTTTGCATAGCAAGCTTCAGACTGTAAAGCGAAAGAGTTACAAGGTTGAGAGTTGCAGGGTTTTGAGTAGCAAGCTTGAGTGTAAAGCGCAAGAAGTACAAGGTTGAGAGTTGCAAGGTTTGGAGCAGCAAGCTTGAGTCACAAACTTCAGAGTTGCAAGGTTGGGAGTTGCATGTACATCAGAGTAGTTGCTAGGGTTTGTATATAACTTGCGAGGGCTTAAGTGTGAGGAAGGTGCAAGGGTGCATTTCAAAGTATACATTTGTGAGGTTCTCAGGGTTTTCCAGTAAGGGTGGAAGATCAGGTTTTTGGTGTAGAACATTTCAATGTGAGTACAGTAATCCTTCTGAACTCTTCCCTCACATTTTGAGTTTGATCATTGTTGAGATACATGTGTTTTGTTATATGCATGATGAGCTTTGGCCTGTTCTGTATGCAAGTTAAGCTATGATACTCATTCTGAATTCCTCATCACATTCTGAAACTCAATTTTGTTTGAATCTATTCATTTCTGCAGTTTCATTATTCTGACCATGCGTTGCAGGCACAAATGCAAGCATTGCTCAGCCCAATCGAGCAGCAATTGGTACACGTATCCGTACATATATATACGTATACGTATACATATATTTATACACAATATTTCCAATAAACACAAAAGATGACCCATTTACGAACGAGCGTTCGTAAATGAGTAGACGGCGTTCAACACAACCCCTGTTTACGAACGCACGTTCGTAAACAACCGTATCCAAAACCCAGTGCCTCATATTTACGAACGTGCGTTCGTAAACATATGTATCCAAAAACCAGTGCCTCATGTTTACGAACGTGCGTTCGTAAACAACCGTACCCAAAATCCAGTGCCTCATGTTCACGAACGTACGTTCGTAAAAATTTATACAAACTGGGGGCTCAATATTTACGAACGCTCGTTCGTAAATATATACCTAAAATGCGAACATTAACAAATAACAAATAACATCAACATGCTGCATTACCAAATAACCTTCGATAATATGCATCACGTAAGACGCATACATGAGCAAACAAATACAAGTACATTACTTTACGAACGAGTATTCGTAAAGTAGTAAACTTAATTAACCACCTTGAAAATCACAATCATTTACGAACGCTCGTTCGTAAATCTCCTAAAAATCTGCTGGAACACTTGATTGAATACAATTTATGACGATCATAAATACTCCACAGATCCTAGTCAGATCCTACCCACATGCCAATCGGTAATGTTACGAACGAACGCTCGTAAAACGATCCTAACTGTTTTGTTATGGTGCAGATGGCCAGATCAAGCAGAAGCGCAATTGACCTGTTCGCCGTGCCCATTGATCGCCTCCCAGAGTCCGTTGCGGACTCAAACGGTAACGCGAATTATGTCCCAAAAGAGGATTTCATGGGGGAGTGGACGGCAATACCAACAAAAATGGAAGACAGTCTTTTCGCGCTCCGTTTCACCTACGAGCTGGAAACAAGGCCAGACCAGCCAGAACAGTGGGTGCAGATGAAGACGTGGGAGATAGAATCCATAGGGGCCCAGGGAGATTATGTTATCTTGGACATGAAGAACAAGAAAGACCACATCAATCTCCTGTTGCATTACTTGAAGTACTCCTTCTCTTACGTCTACGCGTGCTTGAATGTTGCACCAGATGCAAAGCACTTCAACCTGGAGGATCTATTCTCAAAGTACATCCTCAACCAATTTTGGACTGCCAGGAAATTGACTGCACTGGCATTGAACATCTCCAAGTACAACAGTGCGGTCGCGGAGGCCAACAAGAAAAAGAAAAGTCCGAGAAAACCATCTGCATCGGGGGCAGGAGGTTCCAGGAGCGCACCCAGGCTAGTGCCTTCCGCGAGCAGGTTGCCGGAGGGGCCAAGCAGACAATCCACGCCATCCAAAAGGTCGAGGGACGACTTGGAGAGGTCGGGAGTGACCGAAGCCGCTGAGGTTAGCTCACCGCCAGTTATGCCCACCCCTTTGAAGAAGGGAGAGAACCCGGACGCGACGAAGGCGACCCGTATCCTGAGAGAGTTCAACAACTACTCGAAGGATTGCTGGCCCATGGGGCGCCACTTCACCTTCAACGTGGACTGCTTCAAGTGCGAGAAATCCCCCAACAAGTGGGTGGTTAGGTCTCGCGAGAGCGAGGGCGTGAAGTGGCAGATCAACAATCTCATGAACAACGTGAAGTGGGATAGGCAGACTGTCTGCGTCATGCCCAAGGGTTTCACTTCTCGTCCCACGGAGAGGGATTGGTCCCGAATCCAGAATGGCGAGTTCTGGATTATCGATGGTCAGCACAGCTTGGAGGCGTCGCAAATCATCCTCAAGGACGATAACTTCCAACACGAGCTCAAGGCGGAGCTGCGGTACTGGAAGGCGTTCTTGGTGTGGTCGGATGACTGGGACAAGCTCTAGAAAATATCGACATACCTGAATTCCGGAAACAAGATCAAGGCTTTTGAGGCGTCCTGGGCGGCAAACATAGTGGCTGCGAGAGACGTATGGGTCGCCCACGGGTGTCTGCCAAAAGAGAGGGAGAACGCCAAAAGCCAGTCTCCACAGTGGAAGGTGAGTTTACGAACGAACGTTCGTAAACTGTGGGCTGCAATTAGTTTCTCCCAACTCGCAATTAGGCATCAATTGCATTTTCGGAAACTCGTGAAATTACGAACGTGCGTTCGTATTTAATTTACAACACTGATCCTTGTTAGTGTATTGCAGGCGTTTTGTGACGCGATGGTGGACAAATTCTCCTCCATCGACATGAAGTCCACCACCACGAAATCAGTCCTGGAGCTCAAGGGCGAGCTCCGCCTGATTTGCTGCAACAACAACACCTGGGATTTGTGGACCCATTTTTTCGACGCTCACAGCTCGGGCGATCTGGTCAACCCCGACACTGAAGAGAAATACAACGTCGACAAGAGCGCGGAAGCCCCTCCACTATTGAGGGAATTTTTCAGGGCATTGCAAGGACTCACAGAGTCGGAGCTGCAGCGATGTGCGGTCCACCTTCTTGGGAATACAGTGGGAAGGACCATCCCGTATCCCAAGATTTTTTTGAAGAGACCAAAGCACAAGCCCGGCACGTACTCCATCAAGGAGTGGTGCGACCACAGGAAGCTCAAGACTACTGCGATCCGGGAGTTGAGTGGGCTCCTGCCGGAGATGCAACTCTTCCATACCGACGGCGACATCAATTGGGCAAATTGGAAGGTTTTCAAGGTGCAGTACAACATAAACGGTGCATCGATGCGCAGTTTGGTAAAGGAGCAAGTCGCTGTCTTGAAGCTAAAGGGAAATAAAAGAACAAAGAAAACAGAGACGGAACCTGTGGAGCTGCAGCGGTACATCTCCTTCTTGGAGAGGAAGAGGAACGCCACATTTGAGGGGGTGGCAAGATTTTGCGTGGTGACAACGGGGCTGGAGAGGACCTCGTTCTCCAAGTGGGACGGCACCATCAGCAGGGCTGAGGTGAGGGAGGACCGAAGGGGGTGCCCCTTCGCACTCATCGATTTCAGGGGTATCCCGGGTGCCGCAAGGCAGGGTGCGAAGGGGGTGCCGTTCTACAACCCCTTCATGGCCAAATTCATGGAGTACAGATCTCCGGCCATGAGGGAGCCACACGTGTGGCTATGGATTGTGGAACAGGAGAAGGCCTCCGTCGTCACGGAGCTGTACGAGGACACTATCAAGTTCGAGTACAACATCTTCCACAGCACGTATGTCCCTGCGAAGACGGAAAGGATCGTGGCCATCAACGAGGCCAGGGGCAACAAGCAGGTGGGAGCGGTGAGCCTCATCTTCTTGACCTTGAATACGGCAAGGCATGGGCGCGCGCCTATCAAGGCCAACAACACCTTCAAGAAGATCTACAGCATTCCACATCCCCCTCCCAAAGATCTCTTCCAGGAGACGCTATACACGGTCTTCCCCGCCTTGGAGCTCAGGATGGAGTTCTATATCTCCGTCCTCCAAGCCCTGGCCATGAATGGCGAGACGGTCTACAACGTGTGTGGAGGCAGCAAATTCATGTACGCTGCAATGGTAAGACATCTCATTTACGAACGCTCGTTCATAAATGCCATTTTCTGAGGCATCTTTGAAATTCAACTATTTTTGTTGTAATGTATACTGCTCGGCTCATAGGGTTGATGTTTACGAACGCACGTTCGTATATGGCTAACCGATTTCCTTCTGTGTCTCAGATGTTGGGCCTGTGCGTCAACAGTTACGTTGACGCCATAGACGAGGAGGACTACAAGGTCCACAGGTCGAAGGCGTCGACCATGGATTTGGGCGACATAACCGCCACGAGGACGGACGTCAGCGTGTCCGCCAACGAGGGCGTGCCAGTGATGGAGGCAGAAGAGGATGAGCCGGCCCCATCCGTCAACGTGGACTCCATCATCCGGTCCTTCGACATCCCCCCGCTTCAAATAATGGCCCCGTCGGGTAATCCATCCGACGCGCAGGGCACTCCCGGTGGTTATACGGGATCGTCGGCGGGGGCAACACAAGACGTCCTCCTCGCGCGCGTCTCTGGCGCGGACCCCTTCGGCACGCCTGGCGGGTGTTCAACGTCGGTATCCCCAAGACCAAGGCTGCAGGTGCCCAAAATGGAGAACCTGGATGTGCTGGACCAGCGCTCCCGTCCATCGTTGGACCACTTCCGCAACACGCGACGGAGGATGAAAAAGACCCCGTACGTGGAGTTGCCCGAGGGAGCAGTCATCGAGGTCTCCGACGAGGACGAGGGGGACATAGAGATCATGGTCGAGCTGGGGGTGGAGTTCGACAAGAACAAGCGGGTCAAGGAGGAGGCGCTCTCTGTCGCCGAGCTCAACGCCAAGCTCGAGCAGAAGATGAAGGAGGATATGGCAGCCGCTGCAGCAGAAAATGCCAGGAAGATGTCCGTCATTCAGGAGGAGCTAAGGGCCTCCAACGCCAAGACGGCTGCAATCCTGGAGATGCTGAGCAGGATGCAGAGCTTTGCGGCTCCTCCACAGCCAGCGTACCCCTTCCCTCCTGGGTACCCATCCGGCCAATACCCCCCACATCTCCCTTATACTGGAGGACCGTCATTCCCGGCTCCACCCCACCCGACACCGGTGGGGACTCCTCCACTCCCGCCGGCCACCACCATCACCCACGATGCCGTCGCGGCGGCCATCCAAGAGGACGAGGATTTACGAACGCTCGTTCGTGAATCTGCAGGTCCGGCAGTCCTCACCCCTCCCCCGTCAAGGGTAGGACTGCCTTCACAGACGGACACAGCCTCTTTCGCGGTCGTCCAGAGGGGAGTAGGTAGGGAGGGCGATGACACTGCGCAACACACTGACATGGTCATTGTGAGGGACACGCAGGCGAGCCCGAGTGACACGGCAGGGGTCCAGAGAATGGAGGTCGAGGACAGCCCTGACCGTCAGCCCTCCGCGGACATGGAGGATGTAAATATGGAGGCACTCGACCTGGGGGGCGACAACCACGAAGTGGAGCCCATTCAACAGACCCAGGCGTCCCAGGCGGAGCGAGCGGACGATGTCATGGAGACGGAGGCGTCTGCGGCGGTGGAGGTTACGAACGAACGTTCGTTAATCGCTGAGGAGGGAGCGGCTCCTCGGTCCAGTGCCGGTGCCCCTCCCCCCGATGACGAGGTAACTCTATTCTGAGAATGCCACATGCTTTTACGAACGCTCGTTCGTAACCCTTCTAACTGCATGCGTTGTGTTTTGGCGCGTTCTCTCCATTGACATCCAAGACCTGCTCGAGCCTTTTTTGCGTGCTCCCTTAGGTCGATAAATTTTGTAGAACACGGCGGATTGTTGCCTTAGGAACATGTGATAAATTATCACCCGAGAGAAATTGTACATATTCATCGAATTAATATATATGCAAAAGAGATTTGCATCCATGTCGCCCAAAATTTGTTTCGTCTCGCATTCCTTATGTATTGTATGTTCATGTGCGTTCATTTCGATCCTTGTAATACACATTCGTTCACGAACGGACGTTCGTAAAAGGGTGCGACCCCGTTTCCACCTTCACGAACGACCGCTCGTGAATGTTCATCAAGCCGCACTCACGAACGAGCGTTCGTAAATGATGCGCCATGCCACTGTCGGCCTTCATTCACGAACGCTCGTTCGTGAATACACCCTTCCACATTTTCATTGCGCTGCTATTATCGCTCTTTGTCCTTCCCTCATAATGCATCTTCATGTTTCACTTCATGTTCTTGATAATCTCATTACTTTATCATAGCATTAAACTAGTCGAATTGTTAATCACAGGACCCCCCGGAGATAGATCGCAACCCCTCGGCCAGAGGACTTGAGACCCGAAACAAACCGTTCATAGTTTTTGACCTCAACGGGGTGTTGTGTCACACCCAACACATCCCCAGGGTCCCCACGCGTCCCTTCCGTCATCCCGACGAGAGGGACTATGACGGCGAGCTCGACACCCTCATTAACCGCAAGGCTGTCCGCGCCCGTCCCGGCTTGCGAGACTTCCTTCGTGAGGTGCTCGACTTGGCTCACGTCGTCGTGTGGAGCTCTATGGTCGTCGAGAACACGGAGCCCATCGTCGACTTCCTCTTCCGTGACCTACCCAGCCCTTGCCTCGTCCTCGGCCAAGAGGCATGCGATGAACTGCTTGACGAGAAGGGACTGCCGGTTCCCAAGTTCGGCGGTCGAGGTGGAGGGCAACAATTCCTCAAGGTCCTCAGGTCTAGACTTTGGCGAGGCGTCCCCCCGCTTGAGGGGGTCCCCCACGGGTGGTGGCCAACTCCGGAGAACACCCTCCTCATCGACGACAACCCCACCAAGAGCGTTCTCAACCCCCCCGGCAACGTCGTCTTCCCCGACCCTTGGACCGGCGATAGGAAGGACACATTTTTGGTAGATAGGCTAGCACCTTACCTTAGAAGGCTTGTGCTCCACACCGGGAGCGTCCCGGATTTTGTTAGGTCCAATCCCATCGGCAACGCGGCACTCAGCCCCCGCGATAGTGTATATAAGAGCATCCTTCGGCTCGCTAAATTCAATAAATTGATTTGAAATTTCTCCTTGCACGTGTTTGTGTCCTTGTGTTTCACTTATCTAATGCTTTCTTCCATGTTTGGATGTCTTTTATTTGTTGCCCATAGTCTGCCCCCCTATGTGACACCCGTGTTCTCAACGGCACTCCCCGTCCCCCCTCGTCCCCTGGCTCCCCCTCCCGCGGCGTGTCGGATTTCCAGATCCCCTCCCTCTACCATTTCTCGGCGGTGGACGCAGCCTCGGCCGTGGATTACTCCCTGGACGTCGGCGTTGTGAACAGCCCGCCCCCAAGAGTTGCCTCCCGCGCGTACGCCCCGTCGCCCTCTCCCCTCTCCAAGGAGAAGCGAACGCTCGTCGTGGCCCGAGCCGTCGTCTCCGCATGGAAGCTCCCCGGTGCAACCCCTCCCCTGCTGTCACCGCTCCTCCTGCCGCAAAGCCATCCGCCATCGTGGGCCCTCCATGCCCTCATTCCCCACCGTCATCCAACAATCCCCCTTCTCAATCGTCTCCGGATGCTCCCCTCGACGCCCCCGCAGTGCCCATCTTGCCCCGCGCCGACGTCCCCAAATCCAAGGTGCCCTTCTTCGTCCCCCCCTTGTTCACCGTTGTTTTCCTTATCTTGCATCCGCGTGACGAGAACTTTACGAACGCCCATCCCAAACCTCCCTCACTATTTTCCCCACTCCATTCTTATTCTTATTTTCCCATGGCGTTGTTTCGCAGGCGGCTCCCCGCTCGCTTGGTGGCCGGCCTTCCTCGACTTCTTCCTTGGATAGGCACGCCCTCAAGGCCGCATCTTCCGAGTCCGATCGTTGTTTGGCCCTCCGGAGAAGTGCAAGGCATTCCCTCTCGCAAACGCACTCGTATTCCACTTACAATACCACTTCGTACAATTCGGGAGCACGTCCAAATATATGGAAGAGCGACACATATTCCGGGCAAGTCTACAAAAATGGCTACAGCCGCGGGCCGGAGATTTTCAAAGCCATGGAGGCCGCTAAAAACAAGGACACGGCCGCTAAAAAAAAATAGTGTGACGTACAAGTGTGACTAGAAACGTCCACGTGGTTCCTAAATGCATGTAGGGGTAGAACGTAGAGTATGGTTATTTATTCTATTTGAAGACTTTAATGGTATTTCCATTATATTTGTATTTCAAACCCATTTAATAGATTCAATTTCCAATCATTCTCCGCATCGTCCCTTCCATTGGCAACAATTTCTCATATCATACGCATTTGTTTTCATGTATGCTTTACATTTTTGCTCATTTGATGCATTTATGTCGAATAATTGTTCCCAAAATTATCAATATGGGATTTTTATGTTCTCATTACTAGACCAAATTCGAAAAGCACGTTCTTGAATAGTCTCAAAATCATCAAAAAGTCTCCGATTAACGAATATAGTGTTCAAGGTAATTTGCATGGGTAAGAGGCAACCTATGTGTGAAGGCAAATTAATTGCACATATCAGTGTAGGTTGAATCACAACAAATAATGAAACAGATATGATTTGATAGTTTTTAATTTGTACAAATCATATATTAATTCATCAATTAATTAACTCTCTCATGATCATGAAAGCATACATGAATTGAAGCATATAAGAAATGATCACCAACAAACAATTAACTAGATCACAACACAATTTGGAAGCCTTTGTGATCCTTTGCAAAAAACCAACATGTATCATAACTTTGACCTCTTGTCAAATATTTTTTGCATATGAAGTGATGGACACTAAACGCCCCCCCCCCTCTTTACGAAGTTTTAGGGGGAGGGGTCTCTACTGAGATAAGGGCCAGGCCCACGACCCGCATCCCCTTAGGCAATCCCCAACAAAATTTTAATTTTTTTGAACTTGACTGAAAATGACCAAAAAATGTTGCTTGCCTTGCCTGGCTTCAAAATAAATAAATAAATTAAAAATAAATTAAAAATTGCCCTTGCATTCTTGAAGGTTGCTTGTCCACAAAACCCATGTTGAGTGCACCTTACCTTCAAAGTTCAAATTCCAATATATATGTTTGCTGTCATTTAGTAAATAAGCAATTGATTGGGATTTCATTTCCAAAGTGATGCTGTCAATAAATCATGTAATTAACTTGGAAGTTAAGAATATTAAACTAGCCACTTGGGACCCGTGCTCCAATGTCCACATCCAACCCATCCATCAAGGCTTGATACTTGTCCTCGGTTTCACCAATGAACTTGACCAGCATGGTGACCGCCTTCCACGGCCCATACATGTGCCAAAACAATCGAAGCACATCAAAGCAATTCTTCCTCACATCTTCCTCATATGAATATGAAGAGTGTTTCTTACTTGTGACGGTCGACTTTTCTAAGTGTCAGGTTGACCATCAATTGAAATATTCCCTCGATAGTACATGCAAATTTCCATTGACTTTGGTCTCTCCCTATGTGCATGATATATATATGAAGTGCATTGGCATGCAGTATTTAGAGGCAATTCGCAATCTCCGTAATCAAGGTTTTTCACCAATACGTTGAACTCTACATATTACCTTCGTCCCAAATGAAGAGATGGAGGAGGAGATGGCTTTGGACGATTGGTTTCTTCACTAGAATTCCAAAGCTTGAAGAATAGGAGTAGCTTTAGACGAGGGAGAACCTAGTGAATATAGTGAGTATAGGATTTTTCCATGGTGAAAGTGTTTTGGAATTAATTACAAGAATAAAACTGAATAAAACATGAACGGAAAGAAGACTAAGAATCAAAGCCATTGATAAGACAGAATAAAGCAAACTAATGAGTAGATTTGATGCTGAGGACGACGGGTTGAGGAGAGGCTGCCACATGTTGAAGCGGACAGTTGGGCTCTTGATCGCGGTGGCACTCCCACTGTCGATGTGAACTCCCACTTCGTGATGGAACTCCCAGATCACAAGAAAAGAAAAGAAAGGTTGCTTGTGAGAGGGTTGCATAAAAGAAAAAAACAACTCCCACTGAATCCATATCTTTGGTGAGTGTGCATCCTTTATTGTTCGAAAACATATCCGCGAGGCACTTGAAAATGCAGGAAGCTGGCGAGGAGAGATGGTGACGAAGTGTCAATGAGAAGTGGCGATGAGAGATGTCGAGCGATGGGAAATTGAGCAAAGCGCCACGGATCAATTGCGGAAAGACATGAGCATGTTAGCATTGTCAGCACAGAGATAAGTAACATGTCCCTTTGTAATTCCCTTGGCAATTCGAAGAGTCTCAATAGTTATGCGTGCCTGGAATACATATGATGGGTTGTCCCTGAACAGCAGTCTAGAACCTGCTGTAAAATGAGAATTGATGAAATAAGGATGAAGCACTGAATAGTGATAAAAGGCCGGCAAACATAAGCAGTATTCTATATGATATTTTCACTCTTGTCCTGGTAGTTTTTATGCAACTCAAGCCATGAAACCTCAGTTCTTGTGCTAATGTGGGGTGGGTGGTGGACAGGAACTGAAGGAACTTGTATCAGAGCGCATGAGACTACTGCGGCAGGAACAAGCTCGCTTTCGAACAGCTTTCCTTCTCTCCCTTCGCCAGGTTGGCAAATTAGTCAAATTGTCTTGCCTTATGTCATCCAGCAAATAAATTGTGTTCCAAAAGCTCTACACTTGAAGTATCTGTGCCCAAGTACTGTAATCCCACATGGTAAGCCTGGCAAACATACAAACTGATATACTCTGGTGATGCATATCCACCTTTTAAATTTCTTGTGCACTCATTGTCTTCAGTTTTGCATCAATGAATTCCAGAAATGACATTCAATGTTGACTGTGGCATATCCTCCCAGCAACATAAGGAGCTGCTCAGCAAAGGAGAAAGAACAGATACCACCAATCAAAGGAATCTATCTTCTGTCAATAGTGACGAAGATGAGTCCGGGAAAGGTGTGACGGAAAAAATGAGGAGGACCAGTCAAGGATTTCAAATGCCGGGTTTGAAGCGACAACGAAATGCGAGTTCTCCTGCAAGGGAGCATGCAAACAAGTTGTTGCGGTTGAGTGCTGGAAGAGTTGAGGCACCCCAATCTGGTAAAGAAGTACTTGACTGCAACGTTGTAGCGCTCTCGTCTTCGTTGAATGAGCCAGCAGACAGGATGATGCATGTAGGTGACCCTGTGAAGAAATTCAGGTTTGAAAGATCAGATGTTAGGTTTAGGGTTTCCAAGGGTGACGAAGAAAACAAAAGAGGCAGGTCATCAAGTGCACATGATGGTGGTAGTGTTTCTGCTGTAATTCATAGGCCGCCGACGTCCTGGTCATTTGGAAAATGGAAACCTCTTAATGAAAAGGCACGAAAAGGAAATTTCAGCAGATGGAAATTCAAGTCTCCAGCATGGGTGGATAGAATGACACAAGGCAAAGACATTTTCTATGGTTTGCGACCGTTTGCAGCGGCACATGCACGAGACGAGGATCGTGTGAAAGCGATGATCAAAAGAAGAAATCTGCGACCACCTGGATCAATATTCAAAACTCTGAACAAACAGTTTCTAGGGCACTTGACGAGATCCGGTGATGTGCTCTCTATGGTGTACTCGGAGCCAGAAAGACTCCATAGTAATAATAATGTTTCAACTTCTTCAATCCAGTATGACATTGCAACTGGTCGAAGGTTGGTCCCAGGGCAAGATCCAGAGGTGAGGTCTGAAAAAAGGTGGGAGAAGAAGAAACAATGTGTGAGGGGGAAGATGAGTCCACTGATTCAGAGAGTTTCTGTCCCAAAGCGACAATCTGACGTTGAGGGTGACCAAATCACACATGGAGTTGCAGAATCTGCTCAGAATAATAACCGAAGATTGAAAGGTTGGAATTCTGATCCATGGCTCACTAGTGATATTCCACACAAACCTTCGGATATTGTTCGGTACAATAGATTTGGCTCGAGGATGGGACAAGCCCGCAAACTTCATCGAGCGAAATCCAAAAAGGCGGAAAAGGGGATAAATTTACGGCATGTGACATTTGCCTCGATGGATGTGCGTCTGGAAGGTCACGATCCGAAGAGTCAGAAGATGGATCATGCACTTCATCACACAAAGGGCAGCCTGTTGCAGCATCCCAAAATAGTGAAAAGATATTCGAGCAAAGAACGAAGCTCTTACACAAGGACAAGGAAAACACCTCTCCAAGACAGGAATGGAGCTAACATCAACATTGGTGGTGGGGACATAAGGGAAGGACGGTGGGATGACAAAGAGGAGTTCTGGACCAAAATGTTCAAATCTGAGATGGAAAAGGTAGCTCATCATAAGTCCTTACAAAGTCTTGTAAAATGCAGTCACATTCCAAGTCTGTTAGCTTCACCAAGCCTGGAGTTGAGCAATTCTTATGAAAATGGGGAAGATTGGAGCAGCAAATTAGGGTTTTCTGGCAGACCACAACTGGAGGAGCACAACAAAGCCTTGACAAAGCATCCTGCAATTTGGATCACTGGGAAACAATTTGACTGGGAAACACGTGAATTTGAAGGCAAAAAGTCTGATGCCATTGTACAAGGGTTTGATCCTGCAAGTGACAATGATAATAGTAGTAGTTCCCGAGTGAACATGAAATACGAGGGGCAAATTAGTGCGCCTGATGAACCAGATGTCAAGCCTCTATGCCCTCTTGCACATCAAGCAGCTTCCGAGTCATGTAATTTAGACTGCACTGCTATTATTAAACACAAAAATCCTGAAGTTTCTGTTCAAGTGGTACGTTCTCTACCCTCAAATCATTGAGCAGATCCACAAAATTCACTGAGCTCTCAACACTATTCCACAGTCCTGTCACAATGTAATCTGTATCCAGAAAGGCAATCCGATAGTTCATGATCGTATAAAAAAAGCACTTTAATGCTTTGGAAAATTGTAACATTTTCTGTACATTGAGGCAGATAATAGATTGCATTTCCTTGTTCTTCTCTGAGACACCGCAGAATTCGAAGTGCCTGATCAAGGTTGTATAATGTGTTGCACTAAAGTGGATCCAGTTGACCTTCAACATCTTATCATCACAAGCTACATATCTGGGTTACAGTGATCATAAAACTGCAGACTGTGATATTTTCATGAAGTTTAATGGTCGGATATTTTTTGATCAATTAACATAATTTGATGGTTTTTCTAATCAACAAAACTGGATACAGACATATGGGTTTAGGGCTAAACCTATAAACCCTAGCCATCCACCACACCCTTATAAACTAGGAAGATATTCGAAGATTGTTGATAAATTTGATCAATTTCCACCAGGATGACTTGGAGCAACCTGGAGAGGAGTTTCCTCAGTCTCCTCTTCTCCTCCTGGATGAGGCGTTGCCAATCATGGATCATGAGGGCTACTTCAGCATGTTTGATGCCTTTCAAGACTCGAATGTTGAACCCGCAACACATCTGAAGAAAGAAGCGGAACTGGGCCCCAGTTCCCTATGCATCTCTCAGCAAACTTCTTCTGAGTCCATGGGCCAAGAAAATCCAGCCAGGGAATCAGAGGAAATTGAGCTGGAGCAGACACTGATGGATATTGTGCTACATACGATCTTTCAAGATCTGGAAGCTCCTCCGAGTACACTGGATTGCGCTGTGTCACCAATGAGTAGGTGTGTAAAATTAAGAAGTTGTGTGAAACAGCTCGGTGCTATACATTGGCCAATGGCGTGTAAATTGAAACCTCAACATCCGGGGACATTCAAAGTCCCACCACCAAAAAATTTCATGCAGTACCCAAAACAGGAATACTTACTCAGACCCTAATTCTAAGAGACATGGCCTGAAGGAAGTGTTAAACTATGACACCTGTAAACAACAACTGTTTCAGGCTCAAACTGGAAAGTGCTGTGACAACCTTGAAGAATTAATGGTACAGCCAGTTCTGTACAGAAATGATTCACTATTTACTTTCTGCCTATCATTTACACATTATTTATTGAGTCTCCTTTACCAAGTTGGATTTGTGTGTAGAGAAGTTGATATCTGCAATTACTGTAATTAGATTGCAGCCTGTTATAAGAAGTTTAGGGCTTAGGATTTAGGGTTGGCTCATTGGGTGCAGCCTGTTAAGTAGTTGTGTATGTGGACAGCCATCACTGCACATTGTGACTGCAAGTGAGACAAGTGGACTGTCATTCTGTCTCTGCAGGGAGAAGATGTATACCATTGCAGAGGACAAGGAGGAGGTTGAGGTTCCAGAGAAAACAAGCCATTGGAAGCCTCCCACAATCACGTCCAGTATGGACAAAGCAACAGACGCAGACAAACTTCTTCTCTCTCCAAAGGACCAGTATTGTCAAACTCTGGAACAGAAGGTCCCAGCTCAATTTTGCCGAAGAACCATGTTTCAAGCACACGGTGTTCCCAGCCTACAGGTGCGTTGATGCAATTCATTGATGTTCAGACAGAAGCTCTTCATGAATATCCAGATGCTCATACAAGAAAGAAAATCTAACAAGATATTCTAGATTGGTCATATCATGCGTCATGGCATTACGTTGATTGTGTTCGTCCTGTGTTTTGATGAACTTATGTTAATAGAAGCATAAGTCTAAAGAGACGCATGTTCTGCTTAATCAGTTGCAGACACTCTTGAATCTAAAGAATTTTGACAAGTATCCACATGTAGTCTCCAAATTATATGGTGGGTGGTTTGTGTAAAGAATCTAGGGCTTTGAATGGAAATTCATATATGACCAAGCTTAGAATCTGAGACTGTTTCATGAACAGGCACAGTATTCACAGGAGCACCAAGCCACTCAAACCCAAGTTTGTTTCAATCGTACGGGAGTCCAGACATCAGAGGCAGGTGCGAATGCAACAACATCACCAATGTTTGTCCCTGTTTACATCTCACAATTTGGACCAACAACGGTCCCTTTCAGTCACTGTGCAACACCACTACAGACACCAACTCCGCCTATGGAGTTGTTTAATGTTCACCAAGCATCTGTAAATACGATCAATCAAAGCACCCAAGCTGGAGTGATTCAACCCAGAAAATTTTCCAAAGCAGTCAATTTTCAAAGCCAAAATGATGAGGGTGCGCCAAAGAGACTTCGTGGAGTGCCTGAATTTTCAACACATGGGTAACTTGGGCAAGGTGACATTGATTCTGAGGAGGACAGTGAGTCCGAGTGGGATGAACTGAGGATGTATTCTTCATCACCAGTAACACCATCCACACCCTTATCCTCTCCAGGTCATAATGCCAAGCTCAAAAAAGCATTAGAGACCTGCTTGGCTCATCACTCTGAAATCCAAGGAGAATCTGCTGTTAAAAACAAGGTTCAGGAGGCAACGTCTAAGGTGAGCCAAGAAGTGCAAGACGATGGTCGTGAGGGTCAACAGATGTTGGAACGTGAGCAGAAAACAGTAGAGAGTTTTTTGGAGACAGAAGAAACCCACAAATCAAGGGAGGGGCCACACCTGCATCTCCAACAACAATTGAGTTATGGCGGTATTTCAAGGTGATAAACCCTAAACCTTAAACCCGGCCACCCTGAACCCTTCAGGGGTAATGAGGCGAATTTGCATGTGTTGCACTCAAATCTGCACAATGTTAGAGGTGGAAATAAATCTCTCCACTGAAGTCCAGGTGCCCTGTGTGGGACATATAGGAATTCATTAGTTTTCCAGCATACTGAGACCAGTATGCCACCATTTCATATTCGTACTAAGGTATGTGGCTCTATTGTGGGCACTTCCAACTCCAGAGACAATTTTGACTGTTTGATCAAATAGGAATTTTCTTATCAGATTAGTATTTACAAATCGCACAAATTGTCATTTCAAGTTTCAGAATTGGAGTTGAGATGCACAAATTATGGGAGTTCAAAGAATCTCTCTTTAAGTGGTCACATAGGGTCTCCCAACTATTTTCGCAATTGAACCTAAAATGGTTAATCAAATTTGAGCACATAGTCCAATCTCATCTTAACATATGTCATTTTTATATCCATTCTTAACTCCAAGCCGTGAATGAGCTTCACAATGCTCATGCGGCCGGCGGGGATGGTTTCCTTGAGATCCGAGTAGTATTGCAGTAAGTTGTAGAGTCCTTCAGCGTGCGACGCATGCAAGTGAGCGAGTTGCAAATTTGCCTTTAGCACCATGACCTCAACGTCATCTTGTGTTAGTGTGGCCAGGTGGTGGTCGGGAGTAGAGTTTTCCTCACACCCGCTGATCTTGAGGGGAGACGAGCTCTGCGACGTCCGAGAATGTCTCTTGGAGGAGCATGGCGTCCACTCTACATGCATTCTGGCCTGCATGCTCCACGACGACGAGGGATCAGAACTAATGTTATGAGTCGAAAGGTAATTAAATCCAAGTACCTGTTGCAAAATCTTCTTGACGATGAAGGAGACCACTTGTAGCTTGATTGAGAATGTGCTGATCCCTGCGAACTCCAGTGTGATTTGCAAATGAGGAACTTAGCTGCTCTCCACCATTTAGAAACACAGGTAAACAGAGATAACTTCACAGTAATGAGAACGAGAGAGTAAGAGTGAGGCTTAGGACTTGGGACCCGTGTGAACCGGCCCTGAGAATGGCTTCTTCTCCGTTGAGAAGCACCTTACCTGCATGGGGATAATCTAGGGTTAAACAAGTAATTAATTCTAGAAGCATCAAATGACGTGATTTTCATCCATTTAGGTAAGCATTGGTGGATGAAGATCGTACAACGCGTTTTCATCCATCTCAGTCATTAACTTGAATTCCTTGGGGACCACTCAACAGCCACGTGGCATGTTGTGATTGGTTGCGTGCTCATATCATAAACACCGCCAAAGAAAGACAGAATCATTTGTGCAGTTCTTCTCTCTCGTGCAGTCTCTCGCGTCCGCACTCTCCCACCTTCTTGCTCTCTCACGCAGAACACAAAGAATTTCATAGCCTTCCGATTTCGTTGAAGAGCATTACAGATGAGCCATTTCACCTCAGAATTTGTGAATTATTGAGTTCTTCATAAGCTAATTCTCGTCCTTCAATATTTCTCAGACGTCCCAACATCCATCATGAAGGAGTTGGCCGCCAAAATGGGGAGGCCCAAGACAGCCGTGGAACCTGCCATTTACGTGGGTGTCACCAAGACATGCCCGTTTTGCAGCTCCACTAATGCGGAGTATAAGTTCCTGAACAATAAAAACATCCAGCAACCGAGATACAAATGTTTGGGGTGCAACAAATATTTCACCCACAATCCCGCCTCACGAAGGAAGAAACATCCTGGAGGCTACGCAAAGATTGCGGTTGCATTCGCAGAATTACTCCCAAATACTGCAGATGTTCCATGTCCGAACCCAAGTTGCGGAAACATCGGAGCTTCCAAGTTCCTGTACTTCAATAATGGCAACGTTAGACAACCACGTTACAAATGTGGAGCCTGTAAAACGTCCTTCACAAACGGAGGACGGCGAAGTCCCAACAGGAATCGTTCGGCACAAGCTGTCGATATCTCGGAAGAGCCAACGAAACAGATGTTGGAGAAAATTGGTTCAGATTTGCTATCAAATGCCGATTCTCCAAGTATCGTGGAATCGATGGAATCGCGTGATGTTCTAGAAGCGGGAGCAGAAAGCTTTTTGGATGAGATCAATTGGAATGAGCTCCAAGATATAGGCTCTCCAAGTTTCCCGGCAATGATGCAATCACGTGATATTGTAGATCAGGCGAGTGAACAAACATTGAATGAAATTAATCTGGCGGAGCTACCAGGTATTGATTGCTCAAGTTTCATGGAAATGATGCAATTACATGACGTTCCAGAAGAAGCAAGTGAACGAACATCGGACGAAAATAATTCAATTCAACACCTGCGAAATATCGATTCTCCAAGTTTCATGGATAAGTGGGAATCACTTGACGCCCCAGAAGAGGCAAATGATCAAACACTGGAGGAAATCAAATTGGTTGAGGTGCCAGATGTCGATTGCTCAACTTTCATGGGAATGGTAGAATTATCTGATATTCCGAAAGAAGCAAATGAGCAAATTTTGGACGAAACTAATCCAGTTGAGTTGCGAAATATCGATTCCTCAAGCTTCATGGAAATGATGGAATTACCTGACGTTCCAGAAGAACCAAGTGAACAAATACTGGACGAAAATAATCCAGTTGAGCACCTGCTAAACATCGATTCCCCAAATTTCATGGCAATGTTGCAATTGCCTGCCGATCCAATGGAATGGGGAATCCAATAGATTTTCAATGAGGAATAAGCTTGAGATATTATAAACAAGCATCAGTTTGAGGCCAAGCAGATCAACATGAATTGATAACTGCATATCCTTAGTTGTCATTTGAAAGCTCAAGCATCATCTTAAGATGCCTAGAAATTGAGCAAACAGTTGTATGAGCAAAAGTTCATGCATGCTTGTATATTATGTATACACACATCAAGCATTATTGGATCACATTGGATCCCACACTACTTCCAATTTAAATACTACAAACGTCACTTGGGTCTTGAACATCAAGCTCTTCAATCTCTAGTTCAAGCAAGTTGTGTTATCTTGAATGTAATTGACATGCATGTGCTCAACTTGAAACAATTAATTGTTTCTAAATTATTTAGATGGTTTTGTATAGGTCTTGTACATACACAGGAACACATTGTAGGCATGAGATCGTCAAGGATTTGTATTCTTGTTGCCAACATAATATTCTGAAATTGCCAGTGAATAGCAAAGATTTCGTTGGCATTGATTCTCTGTTATACATGATCAAAGCTTCACAGCGATAATTATTTGGCAGAAAGATACGTCCTGCTGATCTGTTGTGGGCATTTGGAAGGTGTATGCTTGGAATCAGCGTGGATGTTTCAACAAAGAACCTTCTATATCAGTTCATTCTAGGTACTTGAACATGGGAGGGATTTTCCTCGGAGTTTTGTTGTTTTGAAATTAAGCCTATCTGGTGTTTCTACAGCAGACTCCTTCTCGGAGTTGGGAGGAGGGAATTTCTTCCAAGACGTGATCTCATCGAAATTATGTCAGACAATTCGTCCTTGATACCTTCCACTTTAATTTCTTTTGCAGTTAGATGAGCCGTTCGCTCCATCTCTCTAATGATGGCCATACTTTCATGGCTTAGAATGTATGCCTTCATCTTGGGCCCTCTTTGGATGGATGCAAACTTTAAGGATGCCTTCAATCCTTACACAAAACCCTAAAATGAGAATTTGACCTTAAACCCTAAACATAATTGCATCACATTTGGGCTTACAACTAGCTAAATATCACTACAAGAAAAATGACAAAAGTCCAATTGGGGGTGGATCACTACACAATCTTATGTTCGCATTAGTTAGATGTCTAAGACATGTCCCCGGTTGAAGCATCACATCCCACATGCAGCATGCCATGTCAAAGCCATACATGTTGCCACACTATATAAGGTAGAGAAGGTTCGTCACTCAATTACTTTTCTTAATAGGACATTATATTTGAGTGGTGTTGGGTTTCGTGTGGTTCTAAGAACAGACACCAAAAGGGTATGTGTTCAAAAGACATTGGACTACGTGCGCAAAATATAATACTATTTTGGGCTCAATACTTAACTTCATTGGTATTCATTGCCAATATAATATTAGATTGCCAGTGAATAGCAAAGGTTTTTCTTTTCTCTTCTTTTTTCATTGATTCACTTTTACACATGATCAAAGCAACCATTTGGCAAAAAGTTATGTCTAGCTGAGGTGTCCTGGCCATTTCCAACTCCACATACAGTTTTGGCCATTGGAATGGTGGGATTGGAATTTGTTATTGATGTGGTTTGCAAATTATTGCAAAGCAGGAAGATTGACATTCACAGTTTTAGCATTGCAAGTGCAGATTCAAGAGTTACGTAATGTCAAATTCAAGATAAGTTTGTTTGTTTGTAACAGTCATGCACTAACAATCACATAGGCCCGGCCTCCAAATTGTGTTAAACTTTTAGAGTAATCTGTAAAGTCCCTCAAAGGGGACGAAACCGTAGGTTTGATCTTTCTTTGAGAAAACTTTCTATTAAGAGCTTGTTAGCTCATCGTGTAATGGAGCCTGCCATGAAAGTTGGGTGAAACTTTCGGGACTACCTCTTTCCATCTCTCAAACTTGGAGAGAATTTTTAGATCTAGAATAAGGTACGCGCATGGGACTTGCTGACCCAAATCTCGATTCACCCTATGCAAGCTAGCTTTGCTCACCCATCTTAGTAGGACAAGCTAGAAAGCCGGTTTTTAATAGCCTAACACCACTCTTTTTGTATGCTAATTTAAGCATTAAGATACCTAGGGTGATTATGTGTTAGTTCTCATAAACTCAAGGTTTGGGACTAAACCAATGGCTTCATTTGCTTTACTTTACAAACAACTCTATTGAATCTAACCTCTTTGTATCTAAATTATTTTGAGCATATTATAGTCCAATATTATCACAAGATGTGTCTTTTTGGTGTCCATTCTTAACCATAAGCCTTGCCATATACCACTCATTTAAAGTAGGTGTTTGAGAAAGAAGTCTAATGACCATGTAAGGGTTACACATTGTTATATATTTGGATGGCCACTGAATGGAGGAAATTGGAATTGTTTCCTTAGGTTTTCTTGAGAGGCTCTTCATGAGTGGCAATAGTAACCAACATTTGGTCGGGAATGTCAATGTTCAATAAAAACACGAAGCTACGCACTCTTGTTTCCCTAGTAGGCAATGCTCTTGCGTTTTCTTGTTATATTTTTGGAAGTCTTTGTTTGATATCATACAAGGACTCCGATCATGCACAAAAATATACATTATTTTCAACAATGTTATGTGAGTCAAATTTAATCCGAACGAGTTGTGATGTTAACCTTGTAATTGCCTTGGAAACCAAGAAGTGCAAGCAAGCATTTCCCATTGATATTTTTTAGGTTGAGGTATAATCATGTGCTTTTTTATTTTAATGGGAGATTTGGGGTGTTGCAATTAGGTCATGTTGTCGTTTAAATATGTAGTTCCATAATTTAGTATTTTATACAAAAAATAGTCTGCATGCTACAAAATTTAGTTGAAGATGACCCACATTGAGAACATCTCTTCTAAAATTAGTGGGCATGTGCTAAACAAACAGGTAGGTCTCCATGATATTTGTAACATCTTATATTGTGATGGCATTTATACGAAGTTGTCAATGAGGGGGAAAAGCAACGTACCCACAAAAAAATTTGACCAAGAATAGTAATTCCTTTAAGAGTACTTTTCACGTCGTAGAGACATGCAAATTGTAGAATGGATTATTTGGCGAAAGAAGGTCTAAGAATATGATGGAAACCCTAAGCATACATTCTTTGAGAAGTAATCATATGGTTAAACAATCATTCTTGATTTGTGTGTATTTTTCACAAGTAAAGTTCTCGGTGTGCATGCAACTTAAACTTGTCTACAACGAAGAAAATATGGTCCACATCTAGACTAGTGGTTTCTATAGTTTTTTTTTATCATAGGATTAGTTGATATAAGTGCAGACAATGTCACCATCCTGGGTAGGTCACTTAGTGCATTTTAAAAACGACATGCGGCCTACTATAGGGAGGATTAAATTTGTTTGATAAGTGTTTTACAAAAACCTTCCACACAATGTAGGGACTGTACAAAATCTACAATCCCATTACAAGTAAGGTGGATAGACTTTTAATGTGAACCATTCAGAAAAATTCATAATAATATAGGGGTTCAAGATAAGAACCTTAGGATTAATGTCGAGTAGGCTTGATTTTGCATGCATGCTTCCTAGTATTTGGATGAAGGTTGCAGGATCATATGCCAAAAAGGGATGGAAGTTTGTTATTGATCATCTTCCACATACTACAGTCTTGCATTCCCGTTGCCAACACCTACAAGGGTTTTAGAATCATTTTGTCAAGAATTATTTTTTATTTATTTTATTTCCGTAGTTTGCAAAACAAGGGAAACATAGAGCGGAGAGCGGAGTCATTGAAGCAAAGATCTCAAATAGGTACATTGCAACATGCTTTTGAATTCCATCAGAGAAGCAAGGCTCACTTACTCACGTTGTTGCACTTGTTTGGTTTTGCAATGGTTAGTATGAATCATGTCTTCTTGTCGTTGGCATGTTTTTTTGCACCACTTTTCCAATGTGTATATTTTTTAAATATTATTATTAATTATAAGGAATATAGACTACCCAAAAATGTAGTAACATTGACAATATAACTAGTGATAGAGTGGAATGAATTATGTCATTTTAGATAACTGAGTAATGATAGGGAACTTTTAAATCATGCCGTGGATGTAAATATTCCTCACACAAATAGCCCTAAGCTGCATGTGGTGCACACAATTCCTATAGAGTGACTTACCCAAGATCACCATGTCAAAATTTTGTGTATAGAAGAGAGAGAAGAAACGTTGATCTTAGTGGGATCGACATGATTGAAATGCCCGTTCGACCCACCCTTGGTATTATGTCAATTGGACATAATATCAGCGATGCAGGGCTACTAATCCCTCTCAGGGTGGGCACTATAGTAACGAGGGTAACCAAAGTGACCATGAGAACTTAGTGACTAGATGATCTTTGTATTGGTGGGCTTAGTGTGGTTGTGGTGTTGTAGGGGCGTATGATCATTTTTCTTCGTGAGGTGGCCACCGAGTCATGGGACTTCTCAGTGGTTCATTGGTTAGTATCACATGTTTAGTGGTCCAAGTTCGATTCTTGATTGCCTTGTACGAGCACTGTATTGTGATGTAAGTGACTTGGCATATGCTATGTGAATTACTTGGCAAGAAAGTTGTATCCTATGGCCACCAGCCCCTACCGTAAGTTGTGACAATTCTTTAGCCAATGTTGGCATTTATTCTTTTGTAATCCTAATTATTTACCGGTTGGTGGGTACTTGGGGTTGCTATGGTGGTTGTGTGGCTATTGCTAGTGGTTTGTTGTTTTTTATCCTCTCTTTGTGTAGGATTATGGACATAGTATATTGTATGGCGATGACATTGATTTCCTCAAATGTGTATTTGGTTTAGCTTAGGGATTTTAAATGTTGTTTCAATACTTTCCATATAAGGGGGTGTGTGGTTGCCCTAGCACCGGCTGTGATGACTATTAGTGGATCTACCTTCCATCCTCTGTTGATAATATTGTCTATTAGTGGTTTATATTTATATTTATATTTTATTATAGTTTCATCTGGTATTCTATCATAACAGTATGTAAATTCAATGAATTGTATTGTTAGGTTATTATTAGGTTATGTTGGTGATGAGGATTGATATGGTAGTCCTTTCATACATAGAAGATCTGGTTTGAACCCAGCATTGTAGTGATATCTTTGTTGGCCACACATGCAAGGTAATAGCCATGGGGGGACAATATTTTCTAGGGGGGTCATTATTGAATGTGCCTACATTCATGAGAACATAGCACTTTGATTTTTTTGATGCCACTATAAGTTTTCTTATACTACTTTATTATGTTTTTTGGTTCGGAGGGCATGTATGTAGTGTTGTTTGCACTTTAGAAGTACATGTAGCCATGTATCAGGGTCGGGAGAGTTACATATGGGGCATGTAATTGATGGGAAGGCTTCCTTGCCAAAGAACAGTTGTTTCCTGGCGTTCCCCATGTATTGACCATGTCTTAGTTTTAGAAGACATGTTTTTTGAGAGTCAGTTATGTTTTTGTTTGTCCAAAATTTATTTGATAGCTCATTATCTATTTTCTCATTGGCTATTCATTTATCTATGTTAGGATATAGTATGGGAATCAATTCTAGAGTTATATTCTTATCATATTTCGTGAGATATTTTTCAAGGAATCTAATAGGTCCTTTGTCAGGGGTTGTTCCAATTGACGGCCAATCGTCTCTTTGGTAGTAGTACATTGTTGAGTGGGCAAATTCATGTGGTTGTGAGGCGTTGGAATGTTCTTTTGATGTACCTTCTTTAGCAAGTGTGTCGGCTTCTTCGTTTCTTGTGATGTTTGCATGTGCTCTTACTTTGTATAGTGTTGTGGGTTGAGTTCTTTGTGCATAGGAGCGTACCTCTCATCCATCCAACATAAAAACTTGAGCCCCCTCCTACAAATTTGTGGCCAATTTGTCTCAAATGTCTTGGACTAGACTAATTTGGGAACTTTAAAACTGATTTTAGTGTCAAATCGACTAAAAATTTGACCTCCTTGTGCATACTATTTCATGACTTTTATGTTGGATGAATGAGAGAGGTAGGCTCATACGCAATAATTTCCCTTCCCCGGCTCTTATATAAGTCGACTAAGATGTTTTCTTTTCTTGAAATGTGGGTTTTGCAGGTGACATGAGAACCAAATGGCTTGATTCAAGGTTATCTTCATATCAATTCTCAAGCTGGACTTTCTCATATGCACTAATCCCAAGTGATTGACATCATAAGAGACAAGGTTGCATTTCTATGTAGCCAATCTTTGGTATGCATGACATTATTTAGATCCATAACAATGTCTTGTGGGACTGACAATATTCCACAAAAAATTCTCCACATTTAGTTTCAATGTAGGGAATATAGGAATATTCCTTGGAATATTGTCAGTCCCACAAAACACTCTTATGGATCTGAATAATGTTATGTGAAAGGCATGGGCCACTTATATCACATATGGCCTCAAATTCTATTTAACTCTAACATCATTACTAACTACACTATTGTGTCTAATTAGTGTGGGCCACACTAATTCCTAATAAAACATGCTAATTTCAAATTATAATTTAGAGTGGCCCACACTAATTTCAAAGGTGAAAAATTTGTGTGGGTTTTGTCGTTTCCACAATTGGATGAAACTTCATAATTCCATCCAATTGTGTTTGAAGACTTTCCCCACATTGACCTAACGGAGGTTGTTTGCGGAGAACCCTAACACACACGGATGGATGACATTACATTTTTCATCCAAAGTGACCCAAACACTTGAAATTTAGTGTGGGCCACACTAATTTCCAACCCACGTGCATTTCCCACCCACACTAATTAGACACAATAGTGTAGTTGTGCCACGTAGTATGATATAAGTTCTACCAGCATCTTGAAGCTATTACCTTAAACAACTCTGTATTCCGAAAAGATTAACTCTTTCTTCCCTTAAAATTTGCCATGTGTCATGCTCACATTGGCTAAGACCCACTTGTACCCCATGTTGAAAGTCCATTTCGGCATTAGTGAAAACGGAATAGAGCACCCTCTATGGTAATGAGACAATGATCATGTCCTCAAACCAAATATCTTGGATACAAGCTTCATGCGTCGAGAACCTCTCAAATAAACGTATGCAAATCCTAGCTTTTCATGATGAGGTTCGAAGCTAGTTGCATCTCAACAATTGTTAATAAATCTAGTATAAGCTACGTGAGCTTTGATATGCAGCCCCTCTTCTTATTCAAACATATGTATTTGAGGAGTTCGTGACAAACTTTGTAGTTAAAAATGGACACCACAAAGACAAGTGTTGCAATAACATTGGTCGACGTCCTCGAAATGGAACTTTTAATCTAGATTCTATCGTTTACACAATTAGAATGGCCTATGTGGTTGTTTAAAGAGAAGGAGAGTCTTCACCAATTCGACGTCTTATAATGTTTGCAACTCAACTAATATTCTAAAACATGAAACATCATTTTTCAAATTTACAATAGCAAACTAGATGTGACAATTTCTCTGTATTTGTTCATTGCTTGTTCATTAGCAACCTCATATGTTGGCAACATGAATAGAGCTCCTTGAGATTTGGGATGTGGGCTTGCTTCGTTTTTGCACTTCCCTTTTGAACTCAAAGCCAAACTCTCACCGGGTGAACAGTTTCAATCCTTAAATGATGTTTCTCTCCAAAGTACGGAGGATGTTAAATACCCCATCACGAACTTTTCGGGGTGTCAGATCCGGGCTGGGGCAGCCGCCCGTCCAGAAAATCTGGATTTTCTGGACCCGACCGAAAACTATTGCCCGCCCGCCTGACTTCGAAAAAACCATTGCCCTTGCATTCTTGAAGGCCACTTACTCACAAATCCCATATTGAGTGCACTTCACCTTCAAGGTCCAAAATCCAATATATATGTTCACTTCCATTGAGTAAATAAGCAATTGACTAGGGTTTCATTATCAAAGTGAAACCGTCAATAAAACATGTAATTAACTTGGAAGTCAAAAATATTACAAAACCCTCACTAGCACTGAGGTTATAATTTTTGTGACTCACAATTTGAAATTGTCTTTGTCATTCTAAAATGACACTTAAATTTAGTGTGTTGATTTAGTATGTATATTTTATAATATTTTAGGTAATGCCGTCTACTTTCACAAGTATGCATACGCATTCAAATGAATTAAGTGTGATTAAATATAATTAAGTCTAATTAATCTTTATTAATATTAATTAATATTAATTAATTCCAAATAAATCAGAAACTATTATTACCAAATTAAGTAAACCTAATTGATTATAAAATGTACTTATTGTAATTAATTAATTAATTAATTAATTATATTTAATCACACTTAATTCATTTGAATGCGTATGCATACTTGTGAAAGTAGACGGCATTACCTAAAATATTATAAAATATACATACTAAATCAACACACTAAATTTAAGTGTCATTTTAGAATGACAAAGACAATTTCAAATTGTGAGTCACAAAAATTATAACCTCAGTGCTAGTGAGGGTTTTGTAATATTTTTGACTTCCAAGTTAATTACATGTTTTATTGACGGTTTCACTTTGATAATGAAACCCTAGTCAATTGCTTATTTACTCAATGGAAGTGAACATATATATTGGATTTTGGACCTTGAAGGTGAAGTGCACTCAATATGGGATTTGTGAGTAAGTGGCCTTCAAGAATGCAAGGGCAATGGTTTTTTTGAAGTCGGGCGGGCGGGCAATAGTTTTCGGTCGGGTCCAGAAAATCCAGATTTTTTTGACGGGCAGCTGCCCCAGCCCGGATCTGACACCCCGAAAAGTTCGTGGGGGGTATTTAACGTCCTCCCCAAAGTACCGTCAAATTTGTCATAAGTCTACATATGGAAAACATGCATTCCAAAACACACATCCAAGCTAATTTCGTCTCCATTTTATATGTATTTGCTTTGAAAATGGTTACATGAATCGCACAGTGATCTCATAGAGATCGAGGTTCAACTATGTGGATGTGACCTTTGACTTTATACACATCAACAATTTTTCTTTATGAATGTTTAGAAAATAAAGCTCGAAGCTTGCACATATGAAGTGATTTTAAAGAAGTGGAAAATCTCTCAAATAAGATGGGTTAACATCAAACCTCATGAATCGGTTGCATGTTGACATCTACCAAATACAAGCATTAAACCCTAAGTAACTTCCCAAATTATGCATTCTTTGCTTATCGAAGCCCTTGTTTGATTTGCTAACACGAATATACAATTTTCTTGTCAATTTGACAATGAAAAGGTCTATGCTTAAAGTGTCCATCTGTATTTTTCAATAGAGAGTTGGATTTTGGACTACAAATTCAACTCAGTATTTTGAAAAATTGTTGGTTCAAAACTTTGACTGCGGCCGCAACGTAACCTTCATATGAAAAATTGCAGGGTCCCAACCAATGCAATAATGCCCACATTGCATATTTATTCCCAAAACGCTATGTTGAATCAAATGAAACTACAACATTCACTTCTATTATTGTAGGTTAAATGTTAGCATGGGTAGAAAACACCGTTATCCACTACATTTCAGTTGTGGGTTGAAAATTAGGGTGGCTTATAAAAAAAATTATAATTCAATTTTAAAATGATGAAAGGTTGACAAATATTTATAATGTTGATATAATATTGAAGTCCACAATAGTTAATGATCGTGTGAAAAACATTGACTCCATATTTCTAGTTATGAATATGCGGGCTCCAAAATAGTGTGGGTAAGAAAAGTCACATTGACCAAAATCATTGTGGGTATGTCAAAATTATAGTGGGTGACTCCTTGGGGAGGGTTGTATATCACATGCGACTAAGGGGTATTATTGTAGGGGTAATTCTGATGGCCTAGACTAATTAAATGGATCATTCAATCACCTACTTATTTAATTCATGTTGTTTTAAGGGTCCATATAATTACTGACAAATTGCGAAGGGGGGTATTTTATCAATCTCTTAGTTTATTATGATAAATTGAATTAAAATAGAAAAGTGGAATCTAAAGATTAAATACAAAGATATTTTCTAACAGTTAGAGTGCCAAAACTAAGACCACAACACCTACTAAGGGGGAATAATAAAAACTTGGGCCACCCTATAGGTTTGTTGCTACTTCATCCCAATCTAAGCTGACTACAACATTGTGGGGTCTTTGACCCCCTATTCAAGAGTTAATTTAACTACAAATATCATTATTGAAGCTTTGTAATATCGTAGCTCTCTAGCAACTTGGGCACCTTTCTGCGTAATAATTAATTAAAGTGTGAAAGTAAGTTAGGCAATCCAAAAAATAATATTTTAAAATTGGGTAGATTCAAAAAGTAATTTAAAAGAAGTTAAACATTCATCCAAGTCGTTTCTATAATTCATGGATGGTTTTCCTGATTTCTCCTATGGTGGCTACGATTAACCTAAACACTTCCCTTAACCAACATTCCTTGCCCTAAAGTTTGTCTTTTACTTGTATGTCAAGGTTTTGCTTTGTGTGAGAGTTATACTTTGTGAGAGACTATGTCACTTGCATTTTGTGATTTTAGGCACTCTTTGAATGTTATTTCTTTTTTTGGACACTCAACAAAATTAATTTCCCAGAAATTCAAGCACCTTTAGAGTTAATTATTTTCTACCCAAGCTGCTAGAGAGCTATGGTAGTAGTCAACGTTTTCACCCCCCTCCCCCAATTTACCTTCCCCGTAGTAGGTAATCTTGAAGAATAGAGTCCATTCTTTCTTGGCTGGTAGAACAAATAAGTCCACCATCAACGAATAGGCCAAGGCGAACCGACCCATACATTGGTACCTTACCGGATGTATAGTGATGTCACATTCGAATGAATCGGCCCTCAACCCCATAGGGGATCTTTTTGTATTGGAGCCACTTCATCCACGATATGTAGGATGGTTGATTTTAAGTGAGTGCCACGAATCCCCAGCCGTTCGCCCTCCCCGGTAAGGTACCGATATACGGGTTGGTTCGCCCCAGCCCAACGAAAACACCAAAGAACTAGAAGCGGGAGAATAGAGTCCATTCTTTCTTGGCTGGTAGAATAAATAAGTCCACCATCAACGAAAACACCAAGAACAAGAAGCGGGAACCCTAACTGGCTCTAGTCCCTACACCTGTAATTTGGTGGTGTAGATTAATTACTTTTTTTGAATCAACCTTTGGCTCCATCTCTCTATGTTGGCCGTACTTTCTGTCTGGGCCGTTGCATTTGTCGTCCGCCGAGTGCAAAATAATCAAAAATATTTTTGGTTATGATGCGGGTGTATCTCAGCGTGTATTTGCCGAGAGGTGTGTTCGATATCTTGTGGCTCTCTGCAAGCACGTAGCCATGAATGAGCTTCACAATGCTCATGCGGCCGGCAGGGATGGTTTCCCTGAGATCTAACTGGTAGTGCAGTAAGTTGTAGAGTCCTTCAGCGTGCGACGCATGCAAGTGAGCGAGTTGCAAAATTGCCTATAGCACCATGACCTCAACGTCGTCTTGTGTTCGTGTGGCCGGGTGGTGGTCGGGAGTAGAGTTTTCCTCACACCCGCTGATCTTGAGGGGAGACGAGCTCTGCGACGTCCGAGAATGTCTCTTGGAGGAGCATGGCGTCCATTCTACATGCATTCTGGCCTGCATGCTCCACGACGACGAGGGATCAGAACTAATGTTATGAGTCAAAAGGTAATTCAATCCAAGTACCTGTTGCAAAATCTTCTTTGACGATGAAGGAGACCACTTGTAGCTTGATTGAGAATGTGCTGATCCCTGCGAACTCCAGTGTGATTTGCAAATGAGGAACTTAGCTGCTCTCCAACATTTAGAAACACAGGTAAACAGAGATAACTTCACAGAAATGAGAACGAGAGAGTAAGAGTGAGGCTTAGGACTTGCGACCCGTGTGAACCGGCCCTGAGAATGGCTTCAAGCACCTTACCTGCATGGGGTTATTCTAGGGTTAAACCAGTAATTAATTCTAGAAGCATCAAATGACGTGGTTTTCATCCATTTAGGTAAGCATTTGTGGATGAAGATCGTACAACGCGTCTTCATCCATCTCAGTCATTAACTTGAGTTCCTTGGGGCCCACTCGAAAGCCACGTGGCATGTTGTGATTGGTTACGTGATCATATTATGAATGCCGCCAAAGAAAGACAGAATCATTTGTGCAGTTCCTCTCTCTCGTGCAGTCTCTCTCTCTCCCGCACTCTCCCACCTTCTTGCTCTCTCACGCAGAACACAGAATTTCGTAGCCTTCCGATTTCGTTGAAGAGCATTACAGACAAGCCATTTCATCTCACAATTTGTGAATTATTGAGTTCCTCATAAGCTAATTCTCGTCCTTCAATATTTCTCAGACGTCCCAACATCCATCATGAAAAAAGAGTTGGCCGCCAAAATGGGGAGGCCCAAGACAGCCGTGGAACCTGCCATTTACGTGGGTGTCACCAAGACATGCCCGTTTTGCAGCTCCACTAATGCGGAGTATAAGTTCCTGAACAATAAAAACATCCAGCAACCGAGATACAAATGTTTGGGGTGCAACAAATATTTCACCCACAATCCCGCCTCACGAAGGAAGAAACATCCTGGAGGCTACGCAAAGATTGCGGTTGCATTCGCAGAATTACTCCCAAATACTGCAGATGTTCCATGTCCGAACCCAAGTTGCGGAAACATCGGAGCTTCCAAGTTCCTGTACTTCAATAATGGCAACGTTAGACAACCACGTTACAAATGTGGAGCCTGTAAAACGTCCTTCACAAACGGAGGACGGCGAAGTCCCAACAGGAATCGTTCGGCACAAGCTGTCGATATCTCGGAAGAGCCAACGAAACAGATGTTGGAGAAAATTGGTTCAGATTTGCTATCAAATGCCGATTCTCCAAGTATCGTGGAATCGATGGAATCGCGTGATGTTCTAGAAGCGGGAGCAGAAAGCTTTTTGGATGAGATCAATTGGAATGAGCTCCAAGATATAGGCTCTCCAAGTTTCCCGGCAATGATGCAATCACGTGATATTGTAGATCAGGCGAGTGAACAAACATTGAATGAAATTAATCTGGCGGAGCTACCAGGTATTGATTGCTCAAGTTTCATGGAAATGATGCAATTACATGACGTTCCAGAAGAAGCAAGTGAACGAACATCGGACGAAAATAATTCAATTCAACACCTGCGAAATATCGATTCTCCAAGTTTCATGGATAAGTGGGAATCACTTGACGCCCCAGAAGAGGCAAATGATCAAACACTGGAGGAAATCAAATTGGTTGAGGTGCCAGATGTCGATTGCTCAACTTTCATGGGAATGGTAGAATTATCTGATATTCCGAAAGAAGCAAATGAGCAAATTTTGGACGAAACTAATCCAGTTGAGTTGCGAAATATCGATTCCTCAAGCTTCATGGAAATGATGGAATTACCTGACGTTCCAGAAGAACCAAGTGAACAAATACTGGACGAAAATAATCCAGTTGAGCACCTGCTAAACATCGATTCCCCAAATTTCATGGCAATGTTGCAATTGCCTGCCGATCCAATGGAATGGGGAATCCAATAGATTTTCAATGAGGAATAAGCTTGAGATATTATAAACAAGCATCAGTTTGAGGCCAAGCAGATCAACATGAATTGATAACTGCATATCCTTAGTTGTCATTTGAAAGCTCAAGCATCATCTTAAGATGCCTAGAAATTGAGCAAACAGTTGTATGAGCAAAAGTTCATGCATGCTTGTATATTATGTATACACACATCAAGCATTATTGGATCACATTGGATTCCACACTACTTCCAATTTAAATACTACAAACGTCACTTGGGTCTTGAACATCAAGCTCTTCAATCTCTAGTTCAAGCAAGTTGTGTTATCTTGAATGTAATTGACATGCATGTGCTCAACTTGAAACAATTAATTGTTTCTAAATTATTTAGATGGTTTTGTATAGGTCTTGTACATACACAGGAACACATTGTAGGCATGAGATCGTCAAGGATTTGTATTCTTGTTGCCAACATAATATTCTGAAATTGCCAGTGAATAGCAAAGATTTCGTTGGCATTGATTCTCTGTTATACATGATCAAAGCTTCACAGCGATAATTATTTGGCAGAAAGATACGTCCTGCTGATCTGTTGTGGGCATTTGGAAGGTGTATGCTTGGAATCAGCGTGGATGTTTCAACAAAGAACCTTCTATATCAGTTCATTCTAGGTACTTGAACATGGGAGGGATTTTCCTCGGAGTTTTGTTGTTTTGAAATTAAGCCTATCTGGTGTTTCTACAGCAGACTCCTTCTCGGAGTTGGGAGGAGGGAATTTCTTCCAAGACGTGATCTCATCGAAATTATGTCAGACAATTCGTCCTTGATACCTTCCACTTTAATTTCTTTTGCAGTTAGATGAGCCGTTCGCTCCATCTCTCTAATGATGGCCATACTTTCATGGCTTAGAATGTATGCCTTCATCTTGGGCCCTCTTTGGATGGATGCAAACTTTAAGGATGCCTTCAATCCTTACACAAAACCCTAAAATGAGAATTTGACCTTAAACCCTAAACATAATTGCATCACATTTGGGCTTACAACTAGCTAAATATCACTACAAGAAAAATGACAAAAGTCCAATTGGGGGTGGATCACTACACAATCTTATGTTCGCATTAGTTAGATGTCTAAGACATGTCCCCGGTTGAAGCATCACATCCCACATGCAGCATGCCATGTCAAAGCCATACATGTTGCCACACTATATAAGGTAGAGAAGGTTCGTCACTCAATTACTTTTCTTAATAGGACACTATAATTGAGTGGTGTTGGGTTTGGTGTGGCTCCAAGAACAGACACCAAAAGGATGTGTGTTCAAAAGACATTGGACCGCATGCTCAAAAAATGATACTATTATGGACTTAATACTTAACCTAATTGGTATTCATTGCCAACATAATAGCAGATTGCCAGTGAATAGCAAAGGCTTTTTTTCTTCTTTTTTCATTGATTTTTATACATGATCAAAGCAACCATTTGGCAAAAAGTTATGTATAGCTGAGGTGTTCTGGCCATTTCCAACTCCACATATAGTTTTGGCCATTGGAATGATGGGATTGGAATTTGTGGTTAGCAAATTATTGCGAAGCAGGAAGATTGACATTTGCAGTTTCAACATTGCAAGTGCAGATTCAAGAGTTACATAATGTCAAATTCAAGGTAAGTATATTTGTTTGTAATAGTCAGGCACTAACAATCACATAGGCCCAGCCTCCAAATTGTGTTAACTATTAGAGTTAATCCGTAAAGTCCCTCAAAGGGGACGAAACCGTAGGTTTGATCTTTCTTTGAGAAAATTTTCTATTAAGAGCTCGTTAGCTCATCATGTACTGGAGCCTGCCATGAAAGTTGGATGAAACTTTCGGGACCACCTCTTTCCACCTCTCACACTTAGAGAGAATTTTTAGATCTAGAATAAGGTACGCGCATGGGACCTGCTGACCCAAATCTCGATTCACCCTATGCTTGCTCACCCACCTTAGTAGGACAAGCTAGAAAGCCAATTCTATGTTTATAGATGCAAGACCTAAAAGGTTGAGTTACAAGTTGAATCAATGTTGAATGAAATATTAGCTAAATGTTGTTGAGTTAGCACTGCAAAGATATCCCACCCTGAAGGATATGTATTAACACTAACTCAACATTAAATGCCAATCACTTGCAGTCGAGATAATAATCAGAAATGTGGCCTCGCCACAAGGTAGATGAATAAACACAAGATTGAAGCAAAAGTAAGGAATTGGGCCATACATGTGAGACTAAACGCCCCCCCAGTGATGGTTCCCGCAGCCACTATGTTATACATGTCATGAATATTCCGCTGAACAGCTAGTCCATGTTGTACACCACTGAAGAGAACTGCAAAAGCCCCGAGCTTTGCGCCCCCAAGAACAGAGCCACGAGCAATTCTCAGAACTTTGCTCTCTGTCATATCTCTCACTGCTTTCCTACGCAGCTTCTTGTCTTCTTGGGGGAATGGCAGCCGAGACTGCTCCTTTTGCTGCCGAAGCAATCACAAACATACATATTTAATAATGGGGGTGAAGAAAGCTATAAGGCAGAGGTCACTGCCTTGGAACTATCAGTTCAAGAAATGAGAGAAACCTGTACATCTTTATACAAGAGTTTCTACTACCTTGACAGAGGTAACCCTAACAAGAACGGTAACCCTAATGGAAGTTACTAAGTTAAATTGGTGATCTCTTTCACTAACTATAAGAGTGTGCAGATAGTTTCAACACTCCCCCTTGCACACGACGTCATTTAGTTTTCAGAGAAAGGAAGGCAATGGATCTGAGACTGAGGGAGACGACTCTAATAAGATTGCTGTTACTGCTAGCATGGACGATACTGGTGATCCTTAAACAAGGCATCTCAAATTTGGTAGAGTGGATTGAGTGCCGCGTATTTGAGAGGACGGAGCAAACTCATACTGTCCCTGTGGAGAGAAAAGGCACAGTGGTAGCGACATTGTTGCCTCCCCTGAGTGACGAGTTGGTGCTGTCACAAATTTGGCCTCGCCTCCATCGACAATTGAATATTTCCCTTCTGTGGAGACTCCGTCGGGTGAATCGTGCCTGGAAGAAGGAAGTCGGGTTGACTTTGGAATGGGCAGCTTTAGACATGGTTCGATTAGATACTCCTGGCTTCATTCGGTATCTTTCCGAGCATCGAGAACGTCGTCCTTCTTTGCGAGATCGTGCCGAGAACGAATTGAGGTCGTTTAGACTTCTCTTCGCTGAGTGCCTGTCAGACTTCGAGGTAAATGCGGGGAGACGGGAAGTTGACCAGTCGAATTCTTCTGTGGGAAGTGGAAACAGTCTCGGCAGTTTGAGAGGATCAAAAAGTCAATTGGCCGATGAGAAGAAAAGACTTCAGAGCCCGAGTATTTTTCAGGATTATAGTCAGAGTGATAGAGAATGGGAAAGCGATGAGTATGAGGAGACAGATGCCTCGAGTTCTGGAAGTTCACTAACGGCTTACTTTCCTCGTCATTCTGTAGGGTCCTGATGATTTTGAGAACAGATGTTGCGAAGGTGTAGCTTTCCTCTGCAGCTTTCAAACTTAGTCCTTCCTAGAGATTTAGTGAGAAGATCTGCTGGTTGTTCTTGAGAGGGGATGAATTCAACCTTGATGGTGTTATCTTCTACTTTCTGACGGGAGAAATGATAATCGATTTCAAAATGTTTTGATCTCTCATGGAAGACAGGATTGTGGCTAAGTTTAATGCTGCTCTGGTTGTCACAGTAGAGAGGGGTAGGTTTGTTGTCCAAGATTTTGAGTTCTTGTAGCAACCTTCTAATCCACACAGCTTCACATGTGCATTGGGCAAGGGCTCTATACTCGGATTCACAGGAGGATCTGGAGGTGCTAGTCTGTTTTTTTGAGTTCCAGGAGATAGGAGTTTTTCCTAGAAAGAAGATAAAAGCACCTACCGAGATTCTATCGTCTATATCTTGACCATAGTCTGCGTCGGTGTATCCATGTAGACAGTTTTCCTCCCCTGGCTTGTAGAACAAGCCTAAGTCTGGATACCGGCGCACATAGCGAAGAATATGTTTCGCAGCTTGCAAGTGTGTCTCTTGAGGATTTTGCATGAATCTGCTGACTACACTGACTGCATGGGTGATATCTGGTCGGGTTTTGGTAAGAAAAAGAAGCTTGCCTACAAGCATTCTATAAAGAGTAGCATCAACTTGGGGGGTGGCAGTGTCTTTAGGTAGGGCCATACCTTCTGGGAGAGGAGTGTGAGTTGGGGCACAGTTCTCCATGTTGAATTGTTGTAAAATGCTGAGTGCATACTCAGTCTGATGCATAAGCAGGCCGGAAGAGTTGCGATCAAATTGGACTCCAAGATATCGCTTAATGGGCCCGAGGTCGCTTGTGTGGAAGGCTTGATGCAGGTGGTTCTTGAGGTGAGTGATGAGGCGTGAGTTGCTTCCTGTTATATAGATATCATCAACATAGACTAAGAGAGCGACAGTGTCAGTCCCGGTGTGAAGAAAATATAAATTCGGGTCGGAGTGAGATTGTTTGAGTTTCCAGTCTAGAAGGGCCATGTGTAAGCGAGCATACCAGGCTCGAGGACTCTGTCGGAGACCATAGAGAGATTTATGCAGCTTGCATACTAGATGACCTTGACCTGGTTGCACAAAGCCCTGAGGCTGGTGCATGTACACATCGCCTTCAAGAACGCCGTTGAGGAAGGCAGTAAGTACGTCTAGTTGATGTATTGTCCAGTTGAGATGCACAGCAATGGCTGTGAGAATGCGAATGGTCTCCCACCGAACAACTGGAGCAAAAGTTTCTGTGAAATCGACCCCGAACGTTTGCTCGTTGCCTCGAGCTACCAGGCGAGCTTTGTAGCGAGGTGGGCCGCCTTTGATGCCGGGCTTAACTTTGTAGACCCACCGAGAGGTGATTGCCTTTTTGTGTTCAGGAAGAGGTACAAGAGTCCAGGTGTGATTTCGGTGGATCGAGTTAAGCTCTTCTTGCATGGCAGCCCTCCAGTGTGGACTGTTATTGGCTTCTTGAAAGGTAAGAAGGTCTGTCTGTTCGTCGAGGGAAAGGTCGTGACTTTCGAGGTGGGCGGCGAATTCTTGTAGATGGCGGGGGAATCGACGAACCCGGTCAGACCTGCGAGGCTGTGTGGGAGTCGAGGGAATTGGCGAGGTGGGTGCAGAGGGCGTCGCCGCCGAAGAAGTCGGTGACCGAGGAAGCACAGGGAGGTCGTCAGGAAGGGGAGGCGTCGAAGATTGCGATGCTGGCGAGGTCGGCAGTGTGGTGCAGGGACTCTCCGGAGTGGCAATGGGTGGCCGCTGGAGATGTGAGAGGATGTGGGATTCTTCGCGTTTAGTAGGTGCAGGAGTGTTGTCGGTTGGAGAGTCTGTCGGATGATGTTGGGTGTCCATTCCTGATTTTGTGAGAGATGAGTGATCTTCATCGATGTGTATGTCTCTAGACACAAAGACCTTCCTAGTTGAAGGTCTGTAGCATCTATAAGCCTTGGTACTCTCATCGAAACTCAACAGTATACAGCTTTCGGAGCGGGGGTCTAGTTTTGTTCTTGAGGGTTTAGGGATGTGTGCGAAAGCAGGAGAGCCAAATACTCGTAAGTGTGCAACAGAGGGTTTTGTACCTGAGAAGAGTTCAGTGGGTGTTTTGTCCGGATGTTGTTTCGTCGATCGGAGATTCAGAATGAGGCTGGCTGCTTTGACTGCTTCTCCCCATAGATGTCCTGGAAGAGCTTTCTCCAGGAGAAGACATCGGGTGATGTCAAGGAGTGACCGATTCCGTCGTTCCGCCACGCCATTGCGTTGTGGTGTGTACGGAGGAGTGAGCTCTCTAGTTATGCCCTTTGATGAACAGAAATCATGAAAGGCTTGAGATGTGTACTCGCCTCCGTTGTCGGTTCGAAGGGTTTGGACAGTGTGTCCAGTGAGATTTTGCATAAGATGCACAAAATGTTGAAATTTTGTTAGAACCTCATTTTTGCGAGAGATAAAATAGACCCAGAGGTGTCTGGAGAAGTCGTCAACAAACGTAACAAAGTACTTTGCTCCTCCTGTGGAGTTGACCTTAAACGGTCCGCATACATCAGAGTGAACTAGTTCTAGGATTTTTGACGCCCGAAATGTGGCTTCTTTTGGCATCTTGGTTTTGGCGTGTTTGCCGAGTTGGCATCCACTACATATCTGTTTTGAGAGTCGTAGCTTAGGTATTCCAGTGACGGCCCCAGAGTCGATCATTCTTTGCATGCCTCGAGCATGAAAGTGACCAAGTCTCTTATGCCACAGAGTGGCGTGTGAGTTGAGATGAAGAGTGTTTACCTCCGTTTGTAGAAGCGGTGACTCGCCTTCCAACCTGTAGAGACCGCATCTGTTTTCTCTTGGAGCGAAAGCTTCTAGTTCGAGGGTACTGTTATCTACCACAAAACAACCTTCAGATCTAAAAACTAGGGTTTTGTTTTGATCTGAGAGGGTTCCGACGCTTAACAAGTTCTTTGTGATCCCTGGGGTGTAGAGGACAGATGGGATAGATTTTATTGCTCCTGGTAAGAGCTGGATGTCGACATTTCCGACTCCAGCCACGCTGTGATTCTGACCTCCTGCAGATCTCACACGCGCCCCACTAGTTGGGTGAATTGAAGAAAAAACTGATGAATCTCCGGAGACATGATGTGTTGCTCCGGAGTCGAGGTACCAGGAAGTGGTCTGTTGGGGTGTGTCTATCATATTTAGTTCTACCAAGCATGCGTCTATGACTTGATCTGCTAATTCAAAGTTATCAGGTTCCTGGTCCTGATTGTGTACCTCTGGGGGTTCTTCTAGGTGATGAGCTTGTCCGTTGAGAGTTCGACTCCGTCGTTCGAGGAGTCGATGCTCGTAATCCTTCATGCGATCTAATATTGATCTTAGTTCGCATTCACGCTCGTAGTGTCCGTCGAGGCCACAGAAATTGCACACGTCGCTCCTTTGTCTGTCAGGGCCCTTCGGTCTGTAGCGAGGCTGATAGGTCGCAGGCATGTTTCCTTTTGGCGTCGGAGAAGTCCCGTAGTTTGAATGCCTCTGGGAAGAGGATGCTCCGAAGTCCATGTGTCTTCTGCCGACGGAGGTGTGTCTGGGGGCCTGCGCCATCTGAGGATGGTTGTATCTGGACGCGGTCTGGAACCTCCTCGATCGGTCACGGTGAAGGAGAAAAGCCTCTCCGTCTTCTCTCTGTTGAGTCTCCAGCCTTATCGAGGTTTCTTCAGAGATCAGCTTCGCTTCAAGTTGTTCGTAGGTGGGCAATGTTTGAGCTGCGATCTGCATCCTCTTGAAGATTTCGTACTCCTTGGGGAGATTCTTCAAGGTATAGTAAACTATGATGTCTTCGGGGATGTTCACGTCCACTTCTTCTAAGAGGTTCGCGATCTCCCGAACTTCAGTGAGGTGAGCATCCATGGAGATCGAATCTGTCTTCCTTAGGGCAAAAAACTTGTCTATGAGCATTACTCGTCGAGGGCCGCTATCTGATTCGTATCTTGCCTTCAATCCGGTCCAGCATTCGTATGGATCGTTGTAGCGGCGAAGAAGTTTCAGTGCATTGTTCTTCGCATTGCTGTTGATGATGCTCATGACTTGTTGTCGCGCTAGTCTCTCCTCTTCACTCATGATCTTGTTCGGAGGTGTGAGGCAGTAGTGAAAACGCCCATCTTTTTGCAGTAGATTCTTCATTCTGTATGCCCAGACTCCAAAGTTCGCTCCCCCATCAAGGTGGTAGCTTTCCGGGAGCCCACCATCTCCGACCATGATGCCGCGAGTAGTATGAACCTGTCGACTATGTGCTGTGTCTCCTTCTAGTTTTTCAAGGGTTGTCATGGATTTCTAGCGAGAGAAAAAAATGACAAAGGGCTGCGGATCTAGGACTCAACCTGCTCTGATACCATGAAGAAAGCTATAAGGCAGAGGTCACTGCCTTGGAACTATCAGTTCAAGAAATGAGAGAAACCTGTACATCTTTATACAAGAGTTTCTACTACCTTGACAGAGGTAACCCTAACAAGAACGGTAACCCTAATGGAAGTTACTAAGTTAAATTGGTGATCTCTTTCACTAACTATAAGAGTGTGCAGATAGTTTCAACAGGGGGCACCTCAATAAAATAACATAAAGGCACCATACTAGACTACATGAATCACTAAACCCTACACCTTAAACCCTAAACCACCAAAGCTGATTTAGTGCAGCTGAAAGTGCCCATAAATTACTAAGACGACATTAGGAATGCAACAAAGACGTGAAATAAAAAGAAAAGAGTTCGAAATGGAATTTACAGCAGAAGCGGCAGCCTCGCGCAAACCACCATACATCATGCCTGCCAGCACTCCGATGGTGGTTTTTGTGCCCCATTCCTCGAACTCCGCTTTCATAAGCGGCGACATGGCCACCTCCTGCTTTTCGACACAACCAGAAACAATTTGAAGATATCCCCGATGAAGATTTACACAGAGTGTAACATTATAACAGAAGTGTAGAATGCATCGAGAGGAAAGAGAAGGAGCAAGGATGAAGAACCTGGTTGCGGGGCAACGCATTGAAGATACATTAATGAATAGTTAAGTGATAGCGATTTTGCAAGTGGCAAGAGAATTGAAAGAAAAATACCTGCGGTGGCATGGAGGCATCCATCGCTGCGAGGATTCAAGGATCGCAACCTGCGTGCATGCGGAACAGAGGTGGGGTTTAGGGTTTAGGGCTTTTGAAATTGAATTCTAAGTTCACTCCTTCAAAGGATTTGTCTATTCCTTATTTCCCAAATTGGTTACAAACTTCACCATAATGCACACTTGGTGGGGTTCTAAGGGCCACTTCACACACGAGCCAAAAGCCGTGACCATGAAATGTGAGAGCCCAAAAGAAGTGTCTAAAGGCCGTCCCAAGCCACTTCCTAAACCATGTAGTGTGGTCACGGGCCCTCAAGTGTAGCGTGAAGCCATATGTGACCGGGCCCTCAACCAAATGCTATTTCAACAAATCTCTATTCGTGTGGGGTCCTCCCACATGATAAAATATAATAAATCAATGGTTGTGAGATTCCGGAGTGCCATGGTCTCCCGGTTTTGTGTTAGGCCTACCTCCAACATGTGGTTTTTGAATATAGTCCAAGTGACCATAAAAGATTATCCATTTGATGCCATGTAGGTATCCATATAGACTTTACATCCATTTTTCATTTACGTACTCCGTTGGTCCGTAGTGTGAACTTAACTTGGACCGGCTCCACCTTTTCCACCAATGAGAGTGCTTGAAGTGCCGTAGTCACGGGCCCTTAGCCTTGTGTGTGAAGTGGCCCTAACTTCCAATAAGGTTTCCAAAAATTGAACCTTCCCTAATTTAGTTATGGTAATCCAAAGTGCATGTTTGTTGATTTCTTATTCAAACACATAGGTCCTCCCAACTGTGTGAACCACTATAGAGTGTGGAGTAGTTAATAAAGGTGAAAGTTGTAGTCCAAACTCTTTTAAACATGTGTCATTATGGTGTTTGTTCTTTGATCCTCCCTAACCACACACCAATCAAATATAGGTGTCCAATTAAGAAAAGTAACTGAATCACTCCTGCATATTTTAGTACCCAACCTAAGGAGGGAATGAAATAGGGCAACATATACATGGTAAGATGGGTTTCATTGAGGCATGTAACTTGGCGTGATTGAGATTTTAGCCACTCACAACGATGCTCGAGTGCTTCAATTGATTGATTTAAAATTATTACTTATCTATTGAAAGGAAGTGCTTCTAAAGTGATTTGGTGAAGATTGGTAATGTCGATGATGTTTGTTTCAACTTAATAGATGTGGTCTATAAATCATCATCCAACTCATTCTCTAGTATGACTTTGTCTACACCAAATAAGGTCTTCAATTCGATTTTATGATTTTTTTATTTTGTTATTTTATTTTTTAGATGAGAACCCCAAATTCTAATAGGTGGGAGAAGAAGAAACAATGTGTGAGGGGGAAGATGAGTCCACTGATTCAGAGAGTTTCTGTCCCAAAGCGACAATCTGACGTTGAGGGTGACCAAATCACACATGGAGTTGCAGAATCTGCTCAGAATAATAACCGAAGATTGAAAGGTTGGAATTCTGATCCATGGCTCACTAGTGATATTCCACACAAACCTTCGGATATTGTTCGGTACAATAGATTTGGCTCGAGGATGGGACAAGCCCGCAAACTTCATCGAGCGAAATCCAAAAAGGCGGAAAAGGGGATAAATTTACGGCATGTGACATTTGCCTCGATGGATGTGCGTCTGGAAGGTCACGATCCGAAGAGTCAGAAGATGGATCATGCACTTCATCACACAAAGGGCAGCCTGTTGCAGCATCCCAAAATAGTGAAAAGATATTCGAGCAAAGGACGAAGCTCTTACTCAAGGACAAGGAAAACACCTCTCCAAGACAGGAATGGAGTTAACATCAACATTGGTGGTGGGGACATAAGGGAAGGACGGTGGGATGACATAGAGGAGTTCTGGACCAAAATGTTCAAATCTGAGATGGAAAAGGTAGCTCATCATAAGTCCTTACAAAGTCTTGTAAAATGCAGTCACATTCCAAGTCTGTTAGCTTCACCAAGCCTGGAGTTGAGCAATTCTTATGAAAATGGGGAAGATTGGAGCAGCAAATTAGGGTTCTCTGGCAGACCACAACTGGAGGAGCACAACAAAGCCTTGACAAAGCATCCTGCAATTTGGATCACTGGGAAACAATTTGACTGGGAAACACGTGAATTTGAAGGCAAAAAGTCTGATGCCATTGTACAAGGGTTTGATCCTGCAAGTGACAATGATAATAGTAGTAGTTCCCGAGTGAACATGAAATACGAGGGGCAAATTAGTGCGCCTGATGAACCAGATGTCAAGCCTCAATGCCCTCTTGCACATCAAGCAGCTTCCGAGTCATGTAATTTAGACTGCACTGCTATTATTAAACACAAAAATCCTGAAGTTTCTGTTCAAGTGGTACGTTCTCTACCCTCAAATCATTGAGCAGATCCACAAAATTCACTGAGCTCTCAACACTATTCCACAGTCCTGTCACAATGTAATCTGTATCCAGAAAGGCAATCCGATAGTTCATGATCGTATAAAAAAAGCACTTTAATGCTTTGGAAAATTGTAACATTTTCTGTACATTGAGGCAGATAATAGATTGCATTTCCTTGTTCTTCTCTGAGACACCGCAGAATTCGAAGTGCCTGATCAAGGTTGTATAATGTGTTGCACTAAAGTGGATCCAGTTGACCTTCAACATCTTATCATCACAAGCTACATATCTGGGTTACAGTGATCATAAAACTGCAGACTGTGATATTTTCATGAAGTTTACTGGTCGGATATTTTTTGATCAATTAACATAATTTGATGGTTTTTCTAATCAACAAAACTGGATACAGACATATGGGTTTAGGGCTAAACCTATAAACCCTAGCCATCCACCACACCCTTATAAACTAGGAAGATATTCGAAGATTGTTGATAAATTTGATCAATTTCCACCAGGATGACTTGGAGCAACCTGGAGAGGAGTTTCCTCAGTCTCCTCTTCTCCTCCTGGATGAGGCGTTGCCAATCATGGATCATGAGGGCTACTTCAGCATGTTTGATGCCTTTCAAGACTCGAATGTTGAACCCGCAACACATCTGAAGAAAGAAGCGGAACTGGGCCCCAGTTCCCTATGCATCTCTCAGCAAACTTCTTCTGAGTCCATGGGCCAAGAAAATCCAGCCAGGGAATCAGAGGAAATTGAGCTGGAGCAGACACTGATGGATATTGTGCTACATACGATCTTTCAAGATCTGGAAGCTCCTCCGAGTACACTGGATTGCGCTGTGTCACCAATGAGTAGGTGTGTAAAATTAAGAAGTTGTGTGAAACAGCTCGGTGCTATACATTGGCCAATGGCGTGTAAATTGAAACCTCAACATCCGGGGACATTCAAAGTCCCACCACCAAAAAATTTCATGCAGTACCCAAAACAGGAATACTTACTCAGACCCTAATTCTAAGAGACATGGCCTGAAGGAAGTGTTAAACTATGACACCTGTAAACAACAACTGTTTCAGGCTCAAACTGGAAAGTGCTGTGACAACCTTGAAGAATTAATGGTACAGCCAGTTCTGTACAGAAATGATTCACTATTTACTTTCTGCCTATCATTTACACATTATTTATTGAGTCTCCTTTACCAAGTTGGATTTGTGTGTAGAGAAGTTGATATCTGCAATTACTGTAATTAGATTGCAGCCTGTTATAAGAAGTTTAGGGCTTAGGATTTAGGGTTGGCTCATTGGGTGCAGCCTGTTAAGTAGTTGTGTATGTGGACAGCCATCACTGCACATTGTGACTGCAAGTGAGACAAGTGGACTGTCATTCGGGAGAAGATGTATACCATTGCAGAGGACAAGGAGGAGGTTGAGGTTCCAGAGAAAACAAGCCATTGGAAGCCTCCCACAATCACGTCCAGTATGGACAAAGCAACAGACGCAGACAAACTTCTTCTCTCTCCAAAGGACCAGTATTGTCAAACCCTGGAACAGAAGGTCCCAGCTCAATTTTGCCAAAGAACCATGTCTCAAGCACACGGTGTTCCCAGCCTACAGGTGCGTTGATGCAATTCATTGATGTTCAGACAGAAGCTCTTCATGAATATCCAGATGCTCATACAAGAAAGAAAATCTAACAAGATATTCTAGATTGGTCATATCATGCGTCATGGCATTACGTTGATTGTGTTCGTCCTGTGTTTTGATGAACTTAAGTCTAAAGAGACGCATGTTCTGCTTAATCAGTTGCAGACACTCTTGAATCTAAAGAATTTTGACAAGTATCCACATGTAGTCTCCAAATTATATGGTGGGTGGTTTGTGTAAAGAATCTAGGGCTTTGAATGGAAATTCATATATGACCAAGCTTAGAATCTGAGACTGTTTCATGAACAGGCACAGTATTCACAGGAGCACCAAGCCACTCAAACCCAAGTTTGTTTCAATCGTACGGGAGTCCAGACATCAGAGGCAGGTGCGAATGCAACAACATCACCAATGTTTGTCCCTGTTTACATCTCACAATTTGGACCAACAACGGTCCCTTTCAGTCACTGTGCAACACCACTACAGACACCAACTCCGCCTATGGAGTTGTTTAATGTTCACCAAGCATCTGTAAATACGATCAATCAAAGCACCCAAGCTGGAGTGATTCAACCCAGAAAATTTTCCAAAGCAGTCAATTTTCAAAGCCAAAATGATGAGGGTGCGCCAAAGAGACTTCGTGGAGTGCCTGAATTTTCAAAACATGGGAAACTTGGGCAAGGTGACATTGATTCTGAGGAGGACAGTAAGTCCGAGTGGGATGAACTGAGGATGTATTCTTCATCACCAGTAACACCATCCACACCCTTATCCTCTCCAGGTCATAATGCCAAGCTCAAAAAAGCATTAGAGACCTGCTTGGCTCATCACTCTGAAATCCAAGGAGAATCTGCTGTTAAAAACAAGGTTCAGGAGGCAACGTCTAAGGTGAGCCATGAAGTGCAAGACGATGGTCGTGAGGGTCAACAGATGTTGGAACGTGAGCAGAAAACAGTAGAGAGTTTTTTGGAGACAGAAGAAACCCACAAATCAAGGGAGGGCCACACCTGCATCTCCAACAACAATTGAGTTATGGCGGTATTTCAAGGTGATAAACCCTAAACCTTAAACCCGGCCACCCTGAACCCTTCAGGGGTAATGAGGCGAATTTGCATGTGTTGCCCTCAAATCTGCACAATGTTAGAGGTGGAAATAAATCTCTCCACTGTAGTCCAGGTGCCCTGTGTGGGACATATAGGAATTCATTAGTTTTCCAGCATACTGAGACCAGTATGCCACCATTTCATATTCGTACTAAGGTATGTGGCTCTATTGTGGGCACTTCCAACTCCAGAGACAGTTTTGACTGTTTGATCAAATAGGAATTTTCTTATCAGATTAGTATTTACAAATCGCACAAATTGTCATTTCAAGTTTCAGAATTGGAGTTGAGATGCACAAATTATGGGAGTTCAAAGAATCTCTCTTTAAGTGGTCACATAGGGTCTCCCAACTATTTTCGCAATTGAACCTAAAATGTTAATCAAATTTGAGCACATAGTCCAATCTCATCTTAACATATGTCATTTTTATATCCATTCTTAACTCCAAGCCTTGGCATGTACCCCTCAAATGTAGGTGTCTGATCAAGAAGAATGACCACATAAGGCCCACATACCCTAAGTACTCAGGTTTCTACCACTCAAATGGAAAGTCACATGTGGATTTTTTGCACGTACAAAGCAGTGCAATTGTAGGTTATGCACCTCTCTTATGTTGTCACTGCAGGTACTGATACGCATGCGATTCCATCAATGTTTCCTTTCCGATTGACTTCTGTCCACTATCTTTCTGATTAACAGTCTAGCGGGGCCCAAATCAGTGCCACAGTTAATAACAAATACTATTGTCTTATATCTTACCAGGTAAACTCAGAGATGAAGTAGGTGGGCTACACTAAATTGTCCTATTAGTGTGGGCCACAGTAATTCTCTACAACCCACATAATTTTTTAACCCACTTTAAATCTAAAGCTTAAAATTGGTGTGGGCCACATTAATTGTTTATGTAGGAATTTGATGTGGGTGCCAATTTTATATTATGCTGCTTTTGTCCTTGAACTTTGTCCTTTGGTTGGAAGACTAAGAGGAAGACCCAGGGTCTTGGGCCCACATTATTTTCACCCTGACTAGACAATTAGAGTGCCCACATTACTTTTCCACTCACTCCAAAAGGACAATTTAGTGTACTGATCTTCCTCAATATTTCATTTTAGCAGGAGGGGAACAAGCTGGGCAAGAGTCAAAGAAATGGAAGAAGCTGCACTCTCCCTGCTGAGGACTGTTTTAAGGAAGACGCCTGCTGCCACAAGTTCTTCTGAGTACTCTTACGATTCATCACCAAGTCTTCGTCCTGACATGTCACCAGGGGAGATGCAAACAGAAGGTATCGCAAGAAATCCTAGCACAGATATGTTCCTAGTCAATAGAGTTATCCTTGGACTCAATGCAACTTTTGTCTGGAGTTGGTTGTTTTGTATGCAAAATCTAAATTATCTTTCCGCAATCTTATACACATTATGTCAGGACGAGTAGGTTATGTCAGGACGAGTAAGAGTAGATAGACACATAAGAGATCTGACAGCCTCTTCGTAAGGAACATGATGAATCGGAGTAGTACTCTCGGTATCATCAGGATGAATAGTTAGCTCAATATTTGGGTCTGCTGATGTAGAGACTGGATGGCAGTCTTGCATATCTGTTGAGAATGCGGTGAGTATACTGCGTTTGATGTAGGAGAGTAGTGTCGCGATCAATAGAACGAGTTACTTTCAAACCGATATAGTATCCCAAATCACCGCGAGTGATTTTGAAGGTTTTGTCTAAATCTTGAAGAATAGAGTCCATTCTTTCTTGGCTGGTAGAACAAATAAGTCCACCATCAACGAAAACACCAAGAACAAGAAGCGGGTACCCTAACTGGCTCTAGCCCCTACACCTGTAATTTGGTTGGTGTAGATTAATTACTTTTCTTGAATCAACCTTTGGCCCCATCTCTCTAATGTTGGCCGTACTTTCTGTCTGGGCCGTTGCATTTGTCGTCCGCCGAGTGCAAAATAATCAAAAATATTTTTGGTTATGATGCGGGTGTATCTCAGCGTGTATTTGCCGAGAGGTGTGTTCGATATCCCGTGGCTCTCTGCAATCACGATGCCGTGAATGAGCTTCACAATGCTCATGCGGCCGGCGGGGATGGTTTCCCTGAGATCTAACTGGTAGTGCAGTAAGTTGTAGAGTCCTTCAGCGTGCGACGCATGCAAGTGAGCGAGTTGCAAATTTGCCTTTAGCACCATGACCTCAACGTCATCTTGTGTTAGTGTGGCCAGGTGGTGGTCGGGAGTAGAGTTTTCCTCACACCCGCTGATCTTGAGGGGAGACGAGCTCTGCGACGTCCGAGAATGTCTCTTGGAGGAGCATGGCGTCCACTCTACATGCATTCTGGCCTGCATGCTCCACGACGACGAGGGATCAGAACTAATGTTATGAGTCGAAAGGTAATTCAATCCAAGTACCTGTTGCAAAATCTTCTTGACGATGAAGGAGACCACTTGTAGCTTTGATTGAGAATGTGCTGATCCCTGCGAACTCCAGTGTGATGTGCAAATGAGGAACTTAGCTGCTCTCCACCATTTAGAAACACAGGTAAACAGAGATAACTTCACAGTAATGAGAACGAGAGAGTAAGAGTGAGGCTTAGGACTTGGGACCCGTGTGAACCGGCCCTGAGAATGGCTTCGTCTCCGTTGAGAAGCACCTTACCTGCATGGGGTTAATCTAGGGTTAAACCAGTAATTAATTCTAGAAGCATCAAATGACGTGGTTTTCATCTATTTAGGTAAGCATTGGTGGATGAAGATCATACAACGCGTCTTCATCCATCTCAGTCATTAACTTGAGTTCCATGGGGACCACTCAACAGCCACGTGGCATGTTGTGATTGGTTGCGTGCTCATATTATAAACGTCGCCAAAGAAAGACAAAATCATTTGTGCAGTTCTTCTCTCTCGTGCAGTCTCTCTCTCTCCAGCACTCTCCCACCTTCTTGCTCTCTCACGCAGAACACAAAGAATTTCGTAGCCTTCCGATTTCGTTGAAGAGCATTACAGACAAGCCATTTCACCTCACAATTTGTGAATTATTGAGTTCCTCGTAAGCTAATTCTCATCCTTCAATATTTCTCATACATGAAGAAGGAGTTGGCTGCCAAAATGGGGAGGCCCAAGACAGCCGTGGAGCCTGCCATTTACGTGGGTGTTACCAAGACATGCCCGTTTTGCAGCTCCACTAATGCGGAATATAAGTTCCTGAACAATAAAAACATCCAGCAACCGAGATACAAATGTTTGGGGTGCAACAAATATTTCACCCACAATCCCGCCTCACGAAGGAAGAAACATCCTGGAGGCTACGCAAAGATTGCGGTTGCATTCGCAGAATTACTCCCAAATACTGCAGATGTTCCATGTCCGAACCCAAGTTGCGGAAACATCGGAGCTTCCAAGTTCCTGTACTTCAATAATGGCAACGTTAGACAACCACGTTACAAATGTGGAGCCTGTAAAACGTCCTTCACAAACGGAGGACGGCGAAGTCCCAACAGGAATCGTTCGGCACAAGCTGTCGATATCTCGGAAGAGCCAACGAAACAGATGTTGGAGAAAATTGGTTCAGATTTGCTACCAAATGCCGATTCTCCAAGTATCGTGGAATCGATGGAATCGCGTGATGTTCTAGAAGCGGGAGCAGAAAGCTTTCTGGATGAGATCAATTGGAATGAGCTCCAAGATATAGGCTCTCCAAGTTTTCCGGCAATGATGCAATCACGTGATATTGTAGATCATGCGAGTGAACAAACATTGAATGAAATTAATCTGGCGGAGCTACCAGGTATTGATTGCTCAAGTTTCATGGAAATGATGCAATTACATGACGTTCCAGAAGAAGCAAGTGAACGAACATCGGACGAAAATAATTCAATTCAACACCTGCGAAATATCGATTCTCCAAGTTTCATGGATAAGTGGGAATCACTTGACGCCCCAGAAGAGGCAAATGATCAAACGCTGGAGGAAATCAAATTGGTTGAGGTGCCAGATGTCGATTGCTCAACTTTCATGGGAATGGTAGAATTATCTGATATTCCGAAAGAAGCAAATGAGCAAATTTTGGACGAAACTAATCCAGTTGAGCTGCGAGATATCGATTCCTCAAGCTTCATGGAAATGATGGAATTACCTGACGTTCCAAAAGAACCAAGTGAACAAATACTGGACGAAAATAATCCAGTTGAGCACCTGCTAAACATCGATTCCCCAAATTTCATGGCAATGTTGCAATTGCCTGCCGATCCAATGGAATGGGGAATCCAATAGATTTTCAATGAGGAATAAGCTTGAGATATTATAAACAAGCATCAGTTTGAGGCCAAGCAGATCAACATGAATTGATAACTGCATATCCTTAGTTGTCATTAGAAAGCTCAAGCATCATCTTAAGATGCCTAGAAATTGAGCAAACAGTTGTATGAGCAAAAGTTCATGCATGCTTGTATATTATGTATACACACATCAAGCATTATTGGATCACATTGGATCCCACACTACTTCCAATTTAAATACTACAAACGTCACTTGGGTCTTGAACATCAAGCTCTTCAATCTCTAGTTCAAGCAAGTTGTGTTATCTTGAATGTAATTGACATGCATGTGCTCAACTTGAAACAATTAATTGTTTCTAAATTATTTAGATGGTTTTGTATAGGTCTTGTACATACACAGGAACACATTGTAGGCATGAGATCGTCAAGGATTTGTATTCTTGTTGCCAACATAATATTATGAAATTGCCAGTGAATAGCAAAGATTTCGTTGGCATTGATTCTCTGTTATACATGATCAAAGCTTCACAGCGATAATTATTTGGCAAAAAGATACGTCCTGCTGATTTGTTGTGGTCATTTGGAAGGTGTATGCTTGGAATCAGCGTGGATGTTTCAACAAAGAACCTTCTATATCAGTTCATTCTAGGTACTTGAACATGGGAGGGATTTTCCTCGGAGTTTTGTTGTTTTGAAATTAAGCCTATCTGATGTTTCTACAGCAGACTCCCTCTCGGAGTTGGGAGGAGCGAATTTCTTCCAAGATGTGATCTGATCGAAATTATGTCAGACAATTCATTCTTGATACCTTCCACTTAAAAAAAAAATTCAGTTAGATGAGCCGTTGCCTCCATCTCTCTAATGCTGGCCATACTTTCCTGGCTTAGAATGTATGCCTTCATCTTGGGCCCTCTTTGGATAGATGCAAACTTCAGGGATGCCTTCAATCCTTACACAAAACCCTAAATGAGAATTCGACCTTGAACCCTAAACATAATTGCATCACATTTGGGCCTACAACTAGCTAAATATCACTACAAGAAAAATGACAAAAGTCCAATTGGGGGTGGATCACTACACAATCTTATGTTCGCATTAGTTAGATGTCTAAGACATGTCCCCAGTTGAAGCACCACATCCCACATGCAACATGCCATGTCAAAGCCATACATGTTGCCACACTATATAAGGTAGAGAAGGTTCGCCACTCAATTACTTTTCTTAATAGGACACTATATTTGAGTGGTGTTGGGTTTGGTGTGGCTCCAAGAACAGACACCAAAAGACATTGGACTACGTGCTCAAAATATAATATTATTTTGGGCTCAATACTTAACCTAATTGGTATTCATTGCCAACATAATATCAGATTGGCAATGAATAGCAAAGGTTTTTATGTTCTTTTTTCTTTTCTCATTGATTCACTTTTATACATGATCAAAGCAACCATTTGGCAGAAAGTTATGTCTAGCTGATGTGTTCTGACCATTTCCAACTCCACATACAGTTTTGGCCATTAGAATGGTGGGATTGGGATTTGTTATTGATGCAGTTAGCAAATTGTTGTGAAGCAGGAAGATTGACATTTGCAGTTTCAGCATTCCAAGTGCAGATTTAAGAGTTACATAATGTCAAATTCAAGATAAGTTTGTTTGTTTGTACCAATCAGGCACTAACAATCTCGAGAGGCTCTTCATGAGTGGCAATAGTATCCAACATTTGGTCGGGAATGTCAATGTTCAATAAAACACAAAGCTACGCACTCTTGTTTCCCTAGTAGGCAATGTTCTTGCGTTTTCTTGTTATATTTTTGTATATTTTTGGAAGTCTTTGTTTTGATATTATACAAGCACAAAAATATACATTATTTTGAACAATGTTATGTGAGTCAAATTTAATCCGAACTACTTGTGATGTTAACCTTGTAAATGCCTTGGAAACCAAGAAGGGGAAGCAAGCATTTCCCATTGATATTTTTTAGGTTGAGGTCGAATCGTGTGCTTTTCTATTTTAATGGAAGACTTGGGGTGTTGCAATTAGGTCATGTTGTTGTTTAAATATGTGGTTACATTTAGTATTTTGTACCAAAAAAAAGGTCTGCATGCTACAATATTTAGTTGAAAATAACTAGTATTGAGAACATTTCTTCTAAAATTAGTGTACATGTGCTAAACAAACAGGTAGATCTCCATGATATTTGTAACATCTTATATTGTTAGGCATTTATACGAAGTTGTCAATGAGGGGGAAAAGTAACGAACCCACAAACAATTTGACCAAGAATAGTAATTCCTTTAAGAGTACTTTTCACGTTGTAGAGACATGCAAATTGTAGAATAGACTATTTGGCGAAAGAAGATCTAAGAATATGATGGAAACCCTAAGCATACATTCTTTGAGAAGTAATTGTATGGTCAAACAATCACTCTAGATTCGTGTGTATTTTTCACAAGTAAAGTTCACGGTGTGCATGCAACTTAAATTTGTCTACAACGAAGAAAATATGGTCCACACCTAGACTAGTCGTTTCTACAAAAAAAAAATTATATATATCATAGGATTAGTTGATATAAGTGCAAACAATGTCACCATCATGGGTAGGTCACTTAGTGCATTTTAAAAACGACATGCGGCCTACTATAGGGAGGATTAAATTTATTTGTTAATTTTTTTTATAAAAGCCTTCCACATAATGTAGGGACTGTACAAAATCTAGAATCCCATTACAAGTAAGGTGGATACACTTTTAATGTGAACCATTCAAAAAAATTAATAATAATATAGGGGTTCAAGATAAGAACCTTAGGATTAATGTCGAGTACAGCGAATAAAATTGAAGGGCTATACCCCTTATTCTGGGGTGCAGCCCTTCACTTTCCCTTCAACAGCTGGGCCAGCCCTTCAAAAGGGACCGGCAAAAATTCCAGGAAACCTTCAAAGGGAAGGGCATTTTTAAAACAACTGGTCCCTTGGGCCTTCATACCCTCGGGAGATCCGGCTAGCTCATTTCCCCGGAGGCTCCGGCTTGTGGCTGATGCAGTCTTGCATATACGCTCATACCCTCGGGAGAACCGTAGATACCCTCCCACACCCGGTGAGAACTACATGCCGCTCTTATCCTTGGGGCCTGGGCAACGGGAGAATGTTTTTCGACACAAAATTGCTTTTGTTATGTGAGCTCTATACATGAAATAAATATATGTTCTAATCATATTTCTTTTCGGATTTTGTTCCATGTAAATTACATTTCACTTCAGTTTACAATATAACCTAAGATTCAAACATTACATTGTGCATTTTTGAAAAAAAAATTTGTAAATATGTGAAGGGCAATTTTTGAAGTAACCCTTCATTTTGAAAGGCAAAATTTTAAGTAACCCTTCCCCATGAAATACGAGTAACCCTTCAAATTTTCTCGCTGGTCGAGTAGGCTTGATTTTGCACGCATGCTTCCTAGTATTTGGATGAAGGCTACATGATCATATGCCAAAAAGGGATGGAAGTTTGTTATTGATCATCTTCCACATACTGCAATCTTGCACTCCTGTTGCCAACACCTGCCAGGGTTTAGAATGATTTTGTCAAGAGTAATTTTTTATTTATTTCTATTTCTGTGGTTTACAAAACAAGGGAAACATAGAGCGGTGTCATTGAAGCAAAGATCTCAAATAGGTACATTGCAACATGCTCTTGAATTCCATCAAAGAAGCAAGGCTCACTTACTCATGTTGTTGCACTTGTTTGATTCTACAATGGTTAGTATGAATCATGTCTTCTTGTTGCTGGCATGTTTTTTTGCACCACTTTTCCAATGTGTATACTTTTGAAATATTATTATTAATTATAAGGAATATAGACTACCCAAAAATGCAGTAACATTGACAATATAACTAATGCTAGGGTGGAATGAAATATATCATTTTAGATAACTGAGTAATGATAGAAAACTTTTAAATCATGCCGTGGATATAAATATCCCTCACACAAATAGCCCTAAGCCGCATGTGGTGCACAAAATTCCTATAGAGTGACCTACCCAAGATCACCATGTCAAAATTTTGTGTATAAGTGTAGATTTACTTAAAACATAGTTCAAAGGCCGGTGCATGTTGGAGATCAACTAAGTTTAAGATCAAATGAAACATAACTATCTATAATGAGACTTCATCAAAAATGAAAATCATATTTTCTTTCTAAATTTCCGTTTAGGGAGTGGAGAATATAAATTTGGAATAATTAGAAATTTTGGCAATAATGTAAGTACTTTGAGACCAAATCATAAGTAATTAGAGCAATCTACAATATTTTCAAAACATAGTAGATTCCCTTATTCTTAACATTTGATTCTTTGTGATTTTTTAAATTTATGGTATTACATTACTCAATTTTCAAATAAAAGCAACTCAATTTTCACTTGTTTAAATGTGTATATATATATATACATGCGATGGACTATTCCCAACAATTTCATTGTCACGCCAATGTGATGTTCTTTTGAGGAGGTCATTTCAAGCTTATTACTTAGTATTAGGTGACACTCATGGTATGTTACAAATCCTCTTAGGGTTCGAATCTGGACAAGTGATAAATAAAACATGGAAATGAACAATATCAAGTCCACTTTACATAAGGTAGATGGGTCATGAATGGTTACTATTTACCAACTATCCCACTTCTCCTAGAATAGGAAACATGCTATTAGTACAAGATGGTTAGCGCAAATCCAAATCAAGGCCAAAGCCACTTTCCTCACAGTTTTTGGAGCTCATATGAGTATCTTATCCATTACCAAAGTGAAGATTCTCATTCTCAGCAAATAGTCACATAAGTTTTACCCAAGCCACCAAGAGGTTTATTTAAAATTACCAAATCATAATTTTTTTATAAATATTTGGGTAACAGTTGATAAGCAAGTTGTTTCTCCAAAGGGGGGGGGGGTTGCACATAGGAAGGGGTTCGATGCCTTTTGCAAAAAAACCAAGTTGTTAATTTAGGGTCCAACCTTTTTATTTGAAGAACTAAGATCCATGATTATTTTCTTTCATCTTTTGACATTAGTTAATTTTATAACCATGTGCAAACAAAACCTCTAGGTCATTTCAATGTTTTGGCCACCTATTTAAAATATAAGAGTTGCATATCCGAAACATATATACCGTACTACCTTATCAGTTTAAAGCACTTTGCTTTTCGGAAGTTGAGTTTCATTTTCTCCCCTATACACTTTTTCACATGCCCCGACCGACCATTGTGTGACATGTGGCATTTCCCTTCAAGAGATTATTATCTATGTGATGCCACAATTGGTAACTTGGTACTCAGGTTATGGTATGTTGATACACCAAAATGACACGGAGCCCTAAGGGCAATATATGGATGATGTTCAACGGGCTCCCATGGGAGAGAGGAAATTATTGCATATGAGCGTAGAGAGAAGAGAGAGAAGAAACGTTGATCTTAGTGGGATCGACGTGATTGAAATGCCCGTTCGACCCACCCTTGGTATTATGTCCACTGGACATAATATCAGTGATGCAGGACCACTAACTCCTCTCGGGGTGGGCACTATAGTAACCAAGGTAACCAAAGTGACCATGAGAACTTAGTGACTAGATGATCTTTGTATTGGTGGGGTTAGTGTGGTTGTGGTGTTGTAGGGGTATATGATCACTTTTCTTCGTGAGGTGGCCGCCGAGTCATGGGAGTTTTCAGTGGTTCATTGTATGTGCCGGTTAGTATCACATGTTTAGTGGTCCGGGTTCGATTCCTGATTGCCTTGTACGAGCATTGTATTGTGATGTAAGTGACTTGGCATATGCTATGTGAGTTACTTGGAAGGAAAGTTGTATCCTATGGCCACCAGCCCCTACCGTAAGTTGTGACAATTCCTTAGCCAATGTTGGCATTTATTCTTTTGTAATCCTAATTATTTACTAGTTGGTGGGTACTTGGGGTTGCTATGGTGGTTGTGCGGCTATTGGTAGTGGTTTGTTGTTTTCTATCCTCTCTTTGTGTAGAATTATGGACATAGCATATTGTATGGTGATGACGTTGATTTCCTCAAATGTGTATTTGATGTTTAGCTTAGGGATTTTAAATGTTGTTTCAATACTTTCCATAGAAAGGGTGTGTGTGGTTGCCCTAGCACCAGCTATGATGACTATTAGTGGATCTACCTTCCATCCTCTATTGATAATATTGTCTATTAGTGGTTTATATTTATATTTATATTTTATTATAGTTTCATCTGGTATTCTATCATTACAGTATGTGAATTCAATGAATTGTATTGTTAGGTTATTATTAGGTTATGTTGGTGATGAGGATTGATATGGTAGTCCTTTCACACATAGAAGGTCTAGTTTGAATCTGGCATTACAGTGACATCTTTGTTGGCCACACATGCAAGGTAATAGCCAAGGGCAAGACATGGATGATGTTTTTGGGGGGTCATTATTGAATGTGCCTGCATTCATGAGAACATAGCACCTTGACTTTTTTGATGCCACTTTAAGTTTTCTTAATTCCCATACTGCTTTATTTTGTTTTTTGGTTTGGAGGGCATGTATGTGGTGTTGTTTGCACTTCAGAATTACATGTAGCCATGTATCATGATCGGGAGAGTTACATATGGGGCACGTAATTGATGGGAATGCTTCCTTGCCAAAGAACAATTGTTTCCTGGCGTTCCCCATGTATTGACCATGTCTTAGTTTTAGAAGACATGTTTTTTGAGAGTCAGTTATGTTTTTGTTTGTTCAAAATTTATTTGATAGCTCATTATCTATTTTCTCATTGGCTATTCGTTTATCTATGTTAGGATATAGTATAGGGATTAATTTTAGATTTATATTCTTATCATATTTCGTGAGATGTTTTTCAAGGAATCTAATATGTCCTTTGTCAAGGGTTGTTCCAATTGACGGCCAATTGTCTCTTTGGTAGTAGTACGTTGTTGAGTGGGCAAATTCATGTGGTTGTGAGGCGTTGGAGTGTTCTTTTGATGTACCTTCTTTAGCAAGTGTGTCGGCTTCTTCGTTTCCTGTGATGTTTGCATGTGCTCTTACTTTGTATAGTGTTGTGGGTTGAGTTCTTTGTGCATATGAGCGTACCTCTCATCCATCTAACATAAAAACTTGACCCCCTACAAATCTGTGGCCAATTTGTCTCAAATGTCTTGGACTAGACTAATTTGGGAATTTTAAAACCGAATTTAGTGTCAAATTGACTAAAAATTTGACCTCCTTGTGCATACTATTTCATGACTTTTATGTTGGATGAACGAGAGAGGTAGGCTCATACGCAATAATTTCCCTTCCCCGGCTCTTATATAAGTCAACTAAGATGTTTTCTTTCCTTGAAATGTGGGTTTTGCGGGTGGCATGAGAACCAAATGGCTTGATTCAAGGTCATCTTCATATCAATTCTCAAGCTGGACTTTCTCATATGCACAACTCCCAAGTGACGGACATTATAAGAGACAAGGTTGCATTTCTATGTAGCCAACCTTTGGTATGCATGACATTATTTAGATCCATAAGAGTGTTTTGTGGGACTGACAATATTCCACAAAAAATTCCCCACATTCATCTCAATGTAGGGAATATATAGGAATATTCTTTGGAATATTGTCAGTCCCACAAAACATTGTTATGGATCTGAATAATGTTATGTGGAAGGCATGGGCCACTTATATCATATATGGCCTCAAATTATATTTAACTCTAACATCATAATTAACTGGTTGTGCCACATACTATTATATAAGTTCTACCAACATCTTGAAGTCGTTACCTTAAACAACTCTCTATTCCGACAAAATTAACTCTTCTTCCCTTAAAATTTGCCATGTGTCATGCTCACATTGGCTAAGACCCGCTTGGACCCCACGTTGAAAGTCCATTTTGGCATTAGTGAAAATGGAATAGAGCACCCTCTACAGTAACGAGACAAGGATCATGTCCTCAAGCCAAATATCTTGGATACAAGCGTCACTCGTCGAGCACCTCTCAAATAAATGCATGCAAAACCTAGCTTTTCATGATGAGGTTCAAAGCATCTCAACAATTGTTAATAAATCTAGTATAAGCTATGCCAACTTTAATGTGCGGCCACTCTTCTTATTCAAACATATGTATTTGACATAACATTATTCAGATCCATATCAGCGTTATGTGGGACTGGCAATATTTTGCAGAATATTCCTTGATATTTCCCACATTCCGACTGAATGTGGGAAATATCAAGGAATATTCCGCAGAATATTGCCAGTCCCACATAACGCTGATATGGATCTGAATAATGTTATGGACAGTGTTTTGTGGGACTAACAATATTCCAAGGGATATTCCCGGTGTTTTCCACATTTGGTCTGAATGTGGGGAATATTCCTTGGAATATTGTCAGTCCCACAAAACATTGTCATGGGTCTGAATAATGTTATGGAGGAGTTCATGACAAACCTTGTAGTTAATAACGGACGCCACAAAAACATGTGTTGCAATAACATTGGTCTACATCCTCGAAATGGAACTTCTAATCTAGATTCTATCATTTACATAATTGAAACACCTATGTGATTGTTTAAAGAGAAGGAGAATCTTCACCAATTTGACGTCTTATAATGTTGCTTCGCCAACTCACTCTGTCATTGGCCCAAGCAACGTTTCTCGTCCAGCCTCACCTCCTCGAGCACCGGGAGATCTCCCGATGCCTCCACCCACACCAATGTCTCCTCCAACCGCGAGACCTCAATCGCCTATCCTCGTTGATGACGACGATCTTGACATGGATATTGCTGCGGATGAAGCCATGCAGAATGAATTCGTCCATGATATTTCTACCCCAGTAGATGGTGATGACACGAGTTTTACTCCCCCCCCTCCCCCTGTTCGCCAGAAGTTGAAGTCCCAAGTGGTTGGTGGTCCCATGCCCATGGGCAGTTCGGGTTCGCATTCACCCAAACCGAGATCTAGGCGCACCGCCACTACTGACAGAGAACAACATACCGTGGAGTCTGTCGCTGCGGATGCTGCTATCCTCCAGGAGACTCCGGCCACTCAAATGTCCTCCCAAGGTGAGTTCTTTCTCACTTTAATACTCTTTTGCAATATTCTCTTTGAGGACCGGGAGGTCTCCCGATGATGGATCTCCATAGATATACTTTTATTGTATGAGGTTCATGTAACCTTGTTTTGAAATTATGTTCCATTGTCTTGCAGCAACGACTGACTTGCCTCCGCAATCCATTAGTGTGCCATCGGTAAGATATTTCCTAGTCTTTGATCTCAACGGGCTCCTTTGCTCTAAACCGCGTAACAAAGATGACAAGCCCATTTTACGGAGTAGTGTGCTAGAACTCCTAGATTGGTTGTACGAGAAGGCTGACGTCTTGTTATGGACTTCAACCCGGAAGCACAAAGCCTTGCAGATGGTTGATGCTCTTATGCAGGATTGCAGGCGATTCAAGCTTATTCCCCTTGATGACCATGGATTCTTTTATCAGGATCATTGCACTGTCTCCAAGCATAGGGATAGTCCCGACCAACCCATTTTGATGAAGGATCCCACACTTAGGGTTTTCAATAAACTTCCTAATGCTACCTTACGTAATGTTCTGCTTATTGATGACTCCCCGGATAAAAATTGTCCTAACCACTAGAGTCAGGCCATCCATCCTCCCACTTTTAGGCCTGACGTCCAATTTGACGATAATTACCTTCTCCGGACTTTGTTTGACTGGTTGAAAAATCTCTTGGCCTCAAACATGGATGTGCGAAAGTTTGTTGAAAAGAACCCCCTCCCGGATGGAAAGGCCCAGCTCCGTAAGTCTGACTCTCGCTACGTTAAGCTTATGGCTTCCTACTCCAGGAGGTTTAAGCCAGATGATGTGGACAGAGCGCCTGAGTTTCAACCCAAGTATTAACATCGCGAGACCTCCCGATGCTTTGCCCAGCGTCTCATGGTGTTCCCATTTTTTTCAGGTGTCAGAGGAAAGAAGTCCACTCAAAAGAAAGGAAAGAAGTGATTCCACGTTGCCCCTTCAGGTGTCCCAGAAAATTGCCAATATTCTGGATTCTCCAACGTCACCCGCTGTCCATGTTCCTGGTTACTCTGGGTTCTCTGGAAGTATCCATACTGGCCAGTTGCTCTCGAAGTGCGGTTCTGCGCATCTTCGGCAGAATTCCATATCCTCTGGCTCCCCTGAATCTGTCACGGAGGTGGGCTTGGATTGACGCTTGGTTTCTCTTTTGGATTTCCTCATTTTTTGTTTTGGGTTTCATTTTTTTGGGTGTCCTTCTTCCATCTAACATTTTGGACATGCAACCAGCAACCAAACACCGTTATTCATGTTTTTAAGTACTCTCATGTCTTTGTAATAACTTCCTCGTTTCTTACCAACCTGTTCATTTCCTGCGTCGTGAATGTGTTTGTAAATGTGTTACTCGTTGAATGAATTTTTTTCATCATGCATTGTCGACATTTCCCCCGCCGTTTCTTTCTTCATATTCTCTTTGGGAGACCTCCCGGTGCCTCTCATGTGCAGGGTTTTGAGGTTTCTATTACTCCTGTGCGCCCTCGAGTCCAACCCAAACCCAAGCCCTTCAAGTTGATTGTTCTCTCCGTCCATGGTCTTCTTTGTAGGCGCTCCCCGGAGAGGGTTTGAGCCAAGTCCTTCGCGCGTTTCGGGGGCAAGGGCAACCTTTTGATGGACAAGCTATGGGATCTCGAAGTCCGTCCCGGGTTGAGAGAATTCATGTCTTTACTCCTACGCGATTTTCATGTCGTTGTCTGGTCGTGCATGGAAGATTCAATCCTCCACAATGTCCTTTCGCCGCCTCTTTCGCGAAAACATCATATCTGCGCTCAAGTTTGTCTGGGGTAAATCCATGTGCACGAATACAAACGGTTTCATTAGTAAGGACGTCCCTTTCCTCCTTAAAGAAAAACAAGTCCTCCTTAGTCACCATGCAAATTATTTCGGTTGTAGGGAGGGCAATATATTGTTTATCGACGACCAACCCAGCCGTCATATTAGGAACAAAGCCTCCGACTGTTGCTATTTTCCTCACACTTGGCCCGGTCCCAGAGTCATCGATAATATCACAACCGCATTGTACCCTTACATCGAGGGACTCATACACGCACCAAATGTTCCTCTCTATTTGCATAATCATATCACAGACGGACAACCCCCACTCCCACGTTACCATAAATGGTTTAGGCCATTCGTGACCGCCAATTGCGCGTCATACTCCGTCCATTCTCGCGACACTTTCAGTATGTGCTTCATACACGCCTCCTCTTCCAATACTTTCAATTCATTCTCACTTCAATTCTTTCTCCCCTGTTTGATTTTGCTTTTCATTTCCTAAATTCACACCGGGAGACCTCCCAATCGATGATGTTCGCTCACCCTCTCTCATTTTTCTAACATACTTTAACTTTCGCTTTTTTCGTCTAGAGTGTCCTCGAGCGCGGCACTTTTGGGGACCACATTTTTGAAACCAAAGAAATCTCCCAAGAAGCGAGTCGAATTGAAACCCAGGAAGATTTCAACCTGTAACTCCTATGCTGCTTACCGCCTATTGCAAATCAAGGCAGATGATTCATCAATTCCACAATGGAGGAGATTTCCAATTACACGCCGCCTTCAACTTTCTCCAGGTACTTCACTTTTTTTTTTTAATCATTTGGTATTGCTTTCTGCATGTGCTAACCTCTTCATGTTTCCTCACATTTTTCGTTTTTTGCATTTGCAGGCTCAACTATGTCATCCCCGTCTCGGACATCCTCGGGTTCCCACGCCTCTAGATTCTGCCCACAACGAATCAACTGATGCTCCATCGCTCATCCCTTCATTCGCACCGGGAGCCCTCCCGGTCCTATGGTCTACCCAGACATAGTCCGGGAAGTTGTATTGCTTCAATACTTAGAAATTTAAACGCTTAGCCTTCTTGTTGTTCAATTCTGGTGCTACAAGCATTTTTCAAGTATGGATGTTGGATTGTCATCTTATGTTCTATTTTCCGTGCATGGATTGTCAATGACAATGCATGGCTTTGGTTCAAGAATTCATTGATTACTATGTACAACAACATGTCCATCGTTTTATGTATTGTTCACTGTCTTGTTATTGAATTTTTCTGGATGGGGAGATCTCCCGATGTTCTTGTATACATCAGTGCCTTGTTTTTTCTACCATTTTTGTGCATGCTTCCCACACATTGCCATCGGGAGACTACCCGATCCCCCTCCGTGGCACGATATATTGCGAGCCGCTTTCATTTAATTTATACATTAATGAACTATTAATCATGTTTATTTAATTAAAAATTAAATTTAGACTCCTTAATTGTCTAAATTTACTTAAATATGTGTTTGTTTGCACCTTAACTGATATTCTAAAACATGAAACATCATTTTTCAAATTTACAATAGCAAACTAGATGTGACAATTTCTCAATATTTGTTCATTGCTTGCTCATTAGCAACCTCGTATGTTGGCAACATGAATAGAGCTCATTGCAATTTGGAATGTGGGCTTACTTCTTTTTTGCACTTCCCTTTTGAACTCAAAGCCAAACTCTCACCGGGTGAACGGTTTCAATCCTTAAGTGATGTTTCTCTCCAAGTACAATCAAATTTGTCATAAGTTTGCATACGGTTACATGCTTTCCAAACACACACATCCAAGCTAATTTCATCTCCATTTTATAAGTATTTACTTTAAAAATGGTTACATGAATCGTACAATGATCTCGTAGAAATCAAGGTTCAACTATGTGGATGTGACCTTTGACTTTATACACATCAACAATTTTTCTTCATGAATGTTTAGAAAATAAAGCTCGAAGCTTGCACATATTAAGTGATTTTAAAGAAGTGGAAATCTCTCAAATAAGATGGGTTAACATCAAACCTCGTGAATCGGTTGCATGTTGACATCTACCAAATACAAGCTTTGAACCCTAAGTAACTTCCCAAATTATGTATTCTTTGCTTATCAAAGCCCTTGTTTGATTTGCTAACACGAATATACAATTTTTTTGTGAGTTTGACAATGAAAAGGTCTATGCTTAAAGCATCCATCTCTATTTTTCAATAGAGAGTTCAATTTTGGACTACAAATTCAACTCAGTAATCTGAAGAAAAAAAAGTGTTGGTTCAAAACTTTGATTGCCGCAATGTAACTCCACATGAAAAATTGTAGGGTTCCAACCAATGCAATAATGCACACGTTGCATGTTTATTCCCAAAACTCTATGTTGAATAAAATAATACTACACCATTCACTTCTATTACTATGGCTTAATGCTAGCATGGGTAGAAAACACCGTTCTCCACTATGTTTCATTTGTGGGTTAAAAACTAGGGTGGCTTATAAAATAACAACCTATTTTATAATTCAAATGTAAAATGATCGAAGGTTGACAAATATTTATAACGTTGGTAAAATATTGAAATCCACGATAGTTAATGATTGTGTAAAAAACATTGACTCCAAATTTCTAGTTATGAATGTGTGGGCTCCAAAATGGCGTGGGTAAAAAAAGTCACATTGACCAAAATCATTGTGATATGTATACTGGGTGACTCCTTGGGGAGGGTTGTATATCACGTCCGACTGAGGGGTATTATCGTAGCTCTCTAGCAACTTGGGCACCTTTCCTGGGGAGGTCACTCCATTGTCAAGTTGAACACCACGTGCGTTAAAAGTTTGTTACCCCTATATTAAATGCCATAGATAATTTCAAAAATTATGATATCTTTTCTACATATACATAACCATTGATAGTATCTCTTGTATATTTTTCTGAAATTTTTAGTCATCTTCATTTTTTGTAGTAATCTTTTTAGTTCAATTCTGCGTCATTCTAGTTAGAAACGGCATGTTTTATAAGAAAAAAAGATCATCAAATTTGGCTACCATTTTTTACTATGTGATAGATACCATGTATATCTCCTCATGAAAAAATTTGATAAAATTTTGACCCATTTTGGTGATGCCCTTTAGAAAAAGTAGATTTTGTCTTAACGCACGTGGTGTTCAACTTGACAATGGAGTGACCTCCCCGTGGCACCTTTCTGCCTAATAATTAATTAAAGTGTGGAAGCAAGTTAGGCAACCCAAAAAATAACATTCTAAAATTGGGCATATTAAAAAAGTATTTCAAAATAAGTTAGACATTCATCCAAGTCATTTCTATAATTCATGGATGGTTTTTCTGATGTCATCCATGGCAGCTATGATTAACCTAAACACTTCCTTTAACCAACAATCCTTACCCTAAAGTTTGTCTTTTTTACTTGTATGTCACTTGTTGAAGTTATTTGATGCTAATTTGTTGGATTCCAGTGAATGTCACTTGCATTATTGTGATTTAAGGCACTCTTTGAATGTTATTTTTTTGGACACTCAACAAAATTAATTTCCCAAAAATTTAGGCACCTTTAAGATTAATTAATTTTTGCCCAAGCTGCTAAAGAGCTACATTATTGCAAGGGGAATTTTGATGGCCCGGACTAATTAAAATGGACCATTCAGTTGCCTACTTATCTATTTCATGGTGTTTTAAGGGTCCATATAATTACTTACAAATCGTGAAGGGGGGTATTTTATCAACCCCTTAGTTTATTATAATAAATTGAAGTAAATTAGAAAAGTGGAATCTAAAGATTAAATACAAAGATATTCTCTAATAGTTAGAGTGCCAAAACTAAGACTAAGTTATCAGGGAATGGTACTAGGAAACATTGAGTTCCAAATGGCATTTGATTTGGATTGACGACCATAAATTCTAAACTTCAATAACTTTGGTTGCATAAATGTTGCTAGTACACACTCAATGGCACAAAAAATACACAAATGCTCCGTTATCAACATGAAGATGACTTATCTCACATGGTATATTAGATCTAAAAACGGTATATTATATCTAAATTGGATATGTCATATAGGACCTTGTATTGGTTATAATCCAATATGACATATTTTATCCATCATATATTACCTCTAAAAAATTTCAAAATTTTAGGTACAAATAATAAACTACACCATATCTTTTGGTCGCACCATTCTAGCTAAATTTTTCTAAGTCACCCCCCATGATCAATAAGTGTGAAAGGTGTACCTACATTAGTGCAAACATATACTAGATTACGGATTCAAGCGGTGTTCACACACAACCTCGACCACCACAATGGTTCATGGTTGTAGCAAACTATTCTTTGGCTTTGTTTTTAGGGATAATGAGGTTTAAGGTGCATTGATGCCAACCACAACTATTCTTACTTCATCAATTATGGCACAACTTCCACTAGAGGGTCATTGTGACATTTGATGGTTGTACATACAATAATCTCCCGCTTAAGTACACACCCGTTTAAGTACGCATCCCGGTTAAGTGCGCAATTTTTTTTTGACAAAAATCAGGGTTCATACTTTATTGTTTGACCATGTCATGCAAAGTCATTTGCCGTGAATGCATGATTTTTTTACACTTGACATTCAATGTCAGTTTGTTAACGTTTCGTTGAAACGTCTCAAACGATCATCACAATTCATCATACATCTGTCCAGCTTCCATTTGAACATCAGAGCAAAACAATTGGTCATCAATGTAAAGGACAGTGCTATGTAGAGCTTCAAAACCTTTGAAGTCGGTAGCACTTTCAGATTCAACAAATGTCTCAATAGGCTGGATTTCGTCATCGACCAGTGGTTCTTCTTCATTTCGCATCGTTTCCAAAACTTCATCAATGTCCTCCAGCATAACAACACAATATTCTTCGTTGTTTGCATCATCGATATTTAACAAACCGTTCATTTCTTTTGGTTCGATGGAAATCTGCAAAGTATGCACCTACCAACTAAGTGCGCACCAACGGCTCTACTTCAAAGTGCATACTTAAGCAGGAGATTACTATAATTTTAAAATCATAATTTTGGGTTGAAAGTAAGTCCATTCCACAACCACAACCACTTGCGTAGTTTGTGTGTAAATGCCCTTCAAAATAACAATGTGGTTTGTCTCCAACACCTATGTGATGAAACCATTGACAACATCCTTGACACGTCCTCAAAATATCTCTCATGCACACCAACCTAAGACTCTCTCTCTCTCTCTCTCAAAATCCATGGTTAGGACTATTTATGTCCAAAATTGACAAGCATGTAGGGTGCAATGTTTATGGTGTTTAATATCCCATGTGTACAACACCTACTAAGGGGGAATAATAAAAACTTGGGCCACCCTATAGGTTTGTTGCTCTAAGCTGACTACAACATTGTGGGGTCTTTGACCCCTATTCAAGAGTTAATCTAACTACAAATAGCACTATTGACGCTTTGTAATATTGTAGCTCTCTAGCAGCTTGGGCACCTTCCTGCCTAGTAATTAATTAAAGTGCGAAAGTAAGTTAGGCAACCCAAAAAATAATATTTTAAAATTGGGCTAATTCAAAAAGTAATTTAAAAGAAGTTAAACATTCATCCAAGTCGTTTCTACAATTCATGGATGGTTTTCCTAATTTCTCCTATGGTGGCTACGATTAGCCTAAACACTTCCCTTAACCAACATTCCTTACCCTAAAGTTTGTCTTTTACTTGTATGTCAGGGTTTTGCTTTGTGTGAGAGTTATACGGAGTGATCTTTGTGAGAGACTATGTCACTCGCATTATTATGATTTTAGGCACTCTTTGAATGTTATTTCTTATTTTGGACACTCAACGAAATTAATTTTAAAGAAATTTAGGCACCTTCATAATTAAATATTTTCTACCCAAGCTACTAGAGAGCTAAGGTAGTAGTCAACGTTTTCACCCCCCCTCCCCCAATTTACGTTCCCCGTAGTAGGTGTTGTGAATGCTTGCTCATTCTCTCTATTTGGAGTTACCTAGTGCTATTATTATTTTTTGACTAGAATGCAAGACTTTACCAAGTAAAGTTGGTTTGTATAGTATTCAAACAACTTATTTGATCTTTAATGGTAAAATAAAGATCTTTACATCTAATCACAACAAAAAATTACTACACTAAATGTTCCTATTGGTGTGGACCACAACAATTCTCTGTAGGCCACACTAATTGTCAACCCATGCAAAATCTCTAGATTAGAATAAGTGTGGGCCACATTAGTTTTTAATATATAAATCATATATTGAAATTAATGTAGGTGAATATTCATACTATCCTACTTTTGGTGTAAGGTGACTATTTAATTTCTATTTTTATGTATGATGTTGGTAGGAAGTCTCAATGAAGTTTGAGGAGAAGGCTTTGGATCTCAAGCCCCATTTTTTCCACCATGAGTGGCCCTTGTTAATTATTTCCACACTAATTTTCCACCCACACTAATAGGGCCCATGTCATTGAGGCGCTGTGAATGAGCCTTGTGTGGTCGCGGGCATGCTGCATCCGAACCGTCGATCCACCAAGGCCCATCCAAGGGCCTTAGTGATCCTCATTGGCATTGGGGTTAGGGAAGTGGATGCCACCGAGGCAGATGGGGCAAACCTTGACGGGATCTAGGTAGTGCGTTGGAATGTGGAATAAGCTATTTGGGCACACTACCTAAGTAAGGGTTGTAGGTAGCTATAGGTGGCTAATTATGTAGGTAAGCCACACTAATTGTGATATTTAGTGTCACCAATTCTAATTAGTGAACAAATACTATCACGATGGATGATGGATTAGTTTTGCCATTGGCCAAAACCTTACCTTCTCTTGTCAACAACTTGTGATGAAATATTGTCATGGATGATTGAAATTTGGATGGTGTTGGTGATACGGTTTACAATTAGTATTGAGCAAGACAATTAGAATTGGTGACACTAAATATCACATTTAGTGTGGCTTACCTACATAATTAGCCATGTGTAGCTACCTACGACCCTTACTTGGATACCACATTCCAACGCACTACCTAGATCCCGTCAGGGTTTGCCCCAACTGCCTCGGTGGCATCCACTTCCCTAGCCCCAATGCCAACGAGGATCACTGAGGCCCTTGGATGGGCCTTGGAGGATCAATGGCCACACCATGCCTACGATCATACAAGGCACATTTATAACACCTCAGTGACGCGGCTAATAAGACTATTTTAAGCTCCATTATAACAACCTCCTTAATATCACTCCTTCTCTTACATCCTGAAACCCTAGGGAATGGATGCTCTCAGTTTAAAATCTCACTCCTTATTATCACGTTTCCTCCCATATATCATGGGTTCTGACATTAAAATAAACCACCAAAGAAATCAAACCACATGCTTGCATGCATCACGTTGTCAACATTGTAATTATTGTCATTATTGCAATGTTGACTTTGTATTATTCCATAATGTCACATGCTACACTAATTCTCACTTATCATGCATCCATGTTCACAATATATAATTCCTTAATGTCACGTGCACTTTGGTTGCCACCAAGTGTGATATTACGGGGTTTAGAGTGTATTTAGTGTGCTTATTTGGTTAAAAAATGAAATCTATAGTAAGTATTAATAACACTTCGCCATTCCAAATAGGACCCTGCAGTAGTGAAATATACATCACTGAGATTCACAGCCCTAAGATTAGTATTGTACGGCATTCATCTCACAGGTGGAAGGCCAAGATTCCGCCACGTGGTCATCATCTCTCTGTGTGTGTCACATAACTAACCCTAATTCGCGTGCCCATGGCTGCCTCGTCGAGGTCGTCTCCGAAGCAGCTATGAAAGGCCCCACTGCACGGCACAGATTTCACTGGACACGCAGCCAAAGAGCAGTCAAAAAGCACACATTCAACATAATACACACACACACATTCACACACGAACAGAACAAATAACGATCCATTTATAATGTAGAATGCACATTTGTGATTCTTAAGTTAATCGTTGTCAAGGGAAGCACCGTCCTAAGTTACTAGCCAGCGGATGCACTTCTGATGTGCTGGAGGAAGTTCGGGAGCGTTTTACTCCCAGGTAACTTCAAGAGTTGGCCATTTCGGCCATTTCTCCAACTATATCATTACTTTTTCCGCCTCGGATTATCGAGGTGGTAATCTGACAAACATCTGGAGGAAAAGTAGTGCAGCTGTTCGGGATCTGTTCGCTTTGCTGTCTTCTGATGGTTTGACCAAAGCTCTTGTGCAGTAAGGTAATTGCACCGAGTTCTTGCTCATCAGGATATTTACTGCGTCGGGGACAATTTCGGTGATTGTTGAAGCGTTGGACTTGGTAAAGGTTGATGAAGTTTGCACTTCATTTTTTGTTGAGGGAGAAGGGCCAGTCTACAGTATAAGTAGGGTGTCATTCGGTGGAGTGAAATTTAAGTTCAGAGTGTACGAATGTTTCTGGAAGCGAATGGCGTTTGTATATTAAGTGAGCAGCAGGAGTTTGTGAATTCTGTCTTTAGTGCTCCAGTAGTTCTGACAAGGCTTGTGTTTATGAGATTCTACAGCGGGTTTTAGGGCTTGTTGTTGATCCGTAAGTTTCCCAATCTTGCGGAAGTACAAAGCTTAAGCAGAAGGTGCATATTTACTCTTCAGCACCGGTGAAGAGCTGAAGCTTGATGGCGGTTTAACTTATAAAGGTGCCTTGATCACTTCGTTATGTGTGAACCTACCGTAAGTATGAGGAGTGTGGAATTGCTGCGAATTTGCACGCGTATAAGTGCATCGAGTTCACTGAATGCTCTGTTTTTCTTAAAATAGAAACCCTGCGATCGGCATCGCAGCTGGAAAGAGGCTTAGATATGAATCCTAATTTGAAGGTAACTGATTTCGCTACTGCTTGGGGTGGGGCTTATTTGGAATCCACTCTCATTCCTAGGTTTTTCTCTTCAGCCTACTACGTGGAGCTTCTGCTACTTACTGCAAGTGTTCGTTAACAGGATGCTTAAGTGTAAGCTATATAGTCATTAGCCTAAGTTAATCTAAATTTGGTAACAGCTAGCGCCGCGATTGATGAGTCTCGCTGTGAACCGTCCCCTGTGGGCCCGTGATACGCCCTGAAGTTCTTGGGAAGTGAACTTTTGGGATGGACTCAACCACGTTGCCCCCATGTCAAGGTAAGCTCAGTTGTAAAGTTGAATTTCTAAAAGTCCCATAACTAGGTTACCTTTGCGGGCAACAACGCACGATATTCCCGCAGATGGTCTTTCTAATGTAAACTTCGCCGCAGAATGTCGTTTAACTTAGGAGCCATCCATGGACGTTGGAAGTTTGATTACTTTCTTACAGCAAATGTGAACATCGCCAGTCATCGGCCTAAGAATTACATACCGGCACTGCAAAGCTAAAAAGTGTGTCAGACAAGCTCCGCTTGCTTGGGCGAGTTTATTAACGAGTGGAGCAGATTTTTGTTGTTCAGAGTTTCTGTTCTATGAGCTTAGCTGAGAAAGGGGTGCTACTACACGGGGTTGCAGGAAAAGAAGTTCCACGGAGGAGATCATTATTTTGGAGAAGTGTCGCTGCGTGGTTGGTTGTGTGTACGGCAGTCTTGGTTGCAGTACCTTGGGGAAATCATTGCAACACAATGAGTAAGTATTGCTCCTTCCTCCCCTATCGGTGAATTTTGTAGAATCCTCTGCCTCCAGACCAGTTTTGCCTCAAAACCTTATGATGAAGAAGTGGCACCTTATTCTTAGCGACCTTTGAAGAAGATGACGAGCTCACAGCTGATTCTCAAGTCACAAAGCCTCGCAGCTTAGACAGCAGCGAACAGATGCTAACCCTAGACTCTTTTTTAACACACGATTCTCCAGCCTTCAGAATACCTTCGCGAAGTAGGTTGTAAGGATGCCTACAACAATGGCTGTCAACTGTTTCATTTTGTTCCGCAGGTTCGTGTTCGGACGCTCCACACCTGGGAGATGGAACTCCAGTCTTCTACAACTACCCGCTTGCATTCAACCCTGCTAAAGCAAGGTTGGCTTTGGAGGAGAAGGGCTTTAAGGTGATCTCACAACTTCGAATGCTTGTTATGAATGGTGTATTCCCATAGCAAATGCTGGTGAATAGGTTTTGTCTTTGAAGCCTTCCTGCTTTGAATGATCAAAGCAGGTGTGACCTAAATTTCTGAAAGTGAGATGTTTTCTGATGTAGTATCTGGAGAGGAAAATCGACCTCTTCAATGGCCAATCTCTGGAGCCTTGGTACCTGAAGCTGAACCCAAGTGGGACAAGCCCTACTCTTGTGGCTGGGGATCTGGTGCTCACCGAGTCTATGGAAATTATCAAGTGAGTGGTCGCCCTCACTCTTTTCATATACGACTATCATGCATAACATTCTTGATGAGTAGCCTATGTATTTTCCTGGCGCAAATGGAAAAGTTCTTAGATTATCCAGATAACCTTAGAATGACTCCATTTGGGTAACATTCAGAGTAGCCTTGTGTAATCTGCTGGCGCAAATGGAGTATTTCTTAGGTTGTCCGGTTAATTTTAGAATGATGCCATTTAGGTCGCACCTTCAACTGAACCTTAGTAAACGGGAGAAGGCTTCATTTTCAAAGATAGGCAACAATGAGGTTGCCGAGTAATGAGAGCTTGCCACTTGACTTGCTCAGCATTGATGCATGAAATCATCAAGTGAGTGGTTGCCCTCACTCTTTGCAATGTTTGCATATACGAATACTACCTATGCATAGCATACTCGATGAGTAGCCTATGTAACCTCCTGGAGCAAATGGAATGATTCATAGGTTATCCAGATGACATGAGAATGACTCAATTTGGGTAACATTCTTGAGTAGCGTTGTGTTATCTCCTGGTGCAAATGGAGTACATGTTAGGTTATCCGGATAACTATAGAATGATTCTATTTAGGTGGCCCTCTTCAATTGAATCTTGGTAAATGGGAGAAGGCATCTGAAGATAGGCAACAATGAGGTGTCGACTAATGAGAGCTTGCCACTCGACTATGCTCAGCATTCATGCATGCAATCAAGGACCTCGATTCTTGGGAATTTATTCTTGAAGCTAGAATAGAAAGGGAGCATCCTTACAAGGCTCAAGAATGTACAGTGCCAATCTTGCAGCCTTGCAGCAGGTGGTAAATTGCAATTCAGGATCTTCGATTTGAATTTACTCTGTTTTTTTCTTGGCTGTAGGTGGGTCGACCAACAGGGTGCTCCTCTCGGAGGTGACAGCGTTGACAGGGCTTTCATATCGGAATGGCTGGTGAAAGTGGATGCCTGGGATGGCAATCTCTTTGTGGCGGCAAACAGCAGTGCGGGGGGAGTTGTCAAGTTCAGCACAAAATTCAAGATCAAAGTGGCAGAGGCAAATATGAAGAGGAACCCAGAGCTTGCGGATGTGTACACAAAGAAGATTGGGGAGATGAACCGCATAATGAATGAGCCGGCCGACACCGTGAAAGTGCAATCGAACTGGAAGCAGCTGGAGGCTCTTCTGGACGAAGCCGAAGCCCGGCTCTCGTCCTCAAAGTTTCTGGCAGGGGAGGAGTACTCGGCAGCTGACGCCATCTTCACGCCCGTCTTGTTCCGCGTGGGCATGGCAAAGAAAGACGAGTTGATAGCCTCGAAAACCAACATCCAACGCTACTATGAAGAGCTCAAGAAACGGCCGAGCTTCAAGAAAGTGTTCTCTGTTTCTAACAGCGGCGTTGCAACAGCGGGACTTGTCTTACCTGCCTTGGGGAAAATATTCCTCTCAAAAGTCACAGGGAAGTATTAGACATTGTGAAGGATTCTGCATACAGACAGTCACAAGCAGGCAGGCAGATTCGACAGCCTAATGGATCGATCTCTGTAACAAAGACTCCCAATGTGCAATCGAGAGCCAAAAAACATCAAGTCACTACCTATAACACAGATTTCTTGGGAAAAGTGTATTGTTCTAAGCGTCAGCGTTAGATGTTTATCTTCTGTATCATTTTAAAAGTCTGAGGACTGTATTTGATTTGGATTCTTTCAGTTTTATATTCGGAGGTAAGGCACCTTCTGTACAGGTCATGTGCTTCATAACAAGCTCACTGGTAGCAGGAGCAGTTGAGCACCATCAATATCAAAGTATGTTGAAGTTGGTAAAAAATGTAACTAGGCTAGGCTGCAATAACTGTCCGTCACTGCTCTGATTTGTTCCTGAAATTTAAGTCTACCTTTTGCTACTTCCGAGTACAGATGTGTCCAATGAAGTTCATGGTCATGATTCTATGGCCCAATACAGATCAGCAATCAGAAAAGCACTCCCGACATTAGGACACCTTGGAATTGGTTTGTGTTCGGAGTTGGTAGGTCGTTGACAAGCCTCCAAAGTTCACAATTCTCTGCTCCCACTTGGAATTTTCATGCGATTGTATCTGTCAAAGTTACTCTACTGCCATGTTTATTATGAGACCAGAGCAAGAAGGTTGATCGCCATAGCTGAAATTCCAAATTTGGTGATATCAAGAAAACTCATCCTTGTGTGATTGGCTCATAGCTTTTCACATTCTTCATGGGCAGCTAGGAGACACGAAGCATACTAAGTGCACTAAACATCTGATTTAATGTGGCCTGCACTAATCTTAATTCACATTAATTGGGTGGCAACTAGAAAAAGTGTCACTTGACACTTGGTCCTACATGACAAGTCACGAAGAACACTCTAATTAACACACCAATTTCAATGCCACACTAAAAGTGGATATTTAGTAGTGATCTGAGGGCCATAAGCTTGATGCACATTGTCAGCCAAGCAAGATTTCGAACGAAGGAGTTTTGATTGTCTTGTTGAGTACCCACTTTCAAAGTCTTCTATTGCTTTGCATTCTTCTCTAATTGCTAGACTGTATTGGACCATAGTTTTGTATCATGGCTACGAAGTTTGTTCCATGGCGTTGAGAGGGAGATTGTGGAGTACTGTCATATTCATATTCCACTATCTATAATGTCATATTCACCTCTAATAGTGGGTTCCCTTCAAATTGCGTAATGTCTTGGAGAAAGAAGTTTTTAGAGGGGTGCTGTGGACATCATTTGAAAGATGACTAATTGGATTCTAACAAAACCAAGTAAATCAACCTTCCGACCCTTTCTCCCTTCCTCTCTCCCTTCCTGCCTGCCTTACTGTCTAAAGGACAAGGGGGTCCACATGATATCAAAGATGTGTTATAGAGTGTGGCTTGGTGAACTAATAATTAGGAGTTGACAAACAGAAGGTAGTTGTCAAGGGGAATTTTAGACTACATCTATTCGTTTAGAATGAAGATAAATAGTTGCACAAATACTGCCCCCAACAAAGGAAGCAAGGATGAATGTCAATAACCTGCATTCTTGTGCACAAACATTCGCAATTGCAATGCAATGGCCAACATCGACATCAACATCGACTTAACTCACATTTCACGTAGACTTATGTACAATAGATATCAGAACACAACAGAAAAAAACTCATCATTGCACAAAATTGGCTGCCCCCAACAAAGGAAGCAAGCATGAATGTCAGTAACCTGCATTCTTGTGCACACACATTCACAATCGCAATGCATTGTTCAAAGTCGACATGAGCATTGACTTAACCTACATATTGAGCAAACTAATGTACAATAGATATCAAAATATAGTAGATCAATATCTCAAAATGGATCTACTTGCAAGGCCGTCTCAAAGTGCCATACTAGTCAAACGATCTACTTACTCAACGTGGCGCTTCCGGCAGTCGTAAGAACTCCATGTTCTAGTAGCATCGTCCTGGCCATCAGAGTACTGTCCTAGGTGGCCCTCGACTGTAGTTCGGTTTTTGGAAGAATGTCCCACTGCAACTCACACATAAAATCCCTGTAAGGAACGAATGCTTCACCTTTGGCAAAGTTTGCAGAGTCACCAAAGCTCGGGAGGTCAGTCCACGTATCCGTGGACAAGTCATACAACCAGAGGCGTTGTTCCGGCACATACAACCCATGTGTCTGTCGTCTTCTTCTTCTTCTTCTGTCTGGCTTCTTCTTCGAAGCCACCATCAGATACCCCTTGCATGCGAACAACCACATGATGCTGCGTTCTGCCTCATGGTGGTTGTCAAGAGGAGCACATGTGTGCTGTTTGACAATGGTACATGTCCCGTGTGGTGGCACTTCTCCTTGTGGATACTGCAGCTCCTCAATTCGGTACGGCTGTAACTCATCTCCTTTGTACAACCGAAACACACGGCCATCTGTAAACGCAAACCTCGATACAGGGCAGATTACAGGTTTTTCTTCCATGAAGTCAAGGTCCATCCGGCCTTCGATGAGCACTCTGTTGGCAATGTCGTATGACCAGATGCCTTTGAAGACATCCCCTGTGATGTAGTTAGGCGCGCAACGGTATGAACGACCATATGCGAATCTGTCCAATGCCTGATCCTCATACTGGCATTGGTCAGAAAACCAGAATCTGCTTTCTGTGTTGTACACTGCTGTCTCATATCTTTCGGGAATGCGCTTGGTGCCGCTCGTTCTGCTTATAAGCCTCACCGTGTAGCCTTTTCGCTCGCGGTCCACGGAGAGTTGCACCACTCTGTGACAAGCTCTCTGGTTGACATATCTGGGTAAAGCGGGGAGTTGATCCTCGTCCCCTGTCAAGGGATTCCAAACACTGAGACGCATCTGCTCCTCCATCTTCAGTTTCCAGGTCGCCGCCGTTTGGTTATCCACAACGTAATACACGAAGCAGACCAACCCGGCCTCACAAGCACAAATGGAAAGGTAGTGCCGATCAGAAGCGTATATAGCCTCATACCACTTCTTGGTTCGTGAATCATATGCACTCACGCCGAAACTGAACATCTCGTCCTTCGTAAACAGGGGATTGATGATAGCAAATCTGGTTGTGCGAACCTTCTCCCATACCTAATACCATTCCAGTTCAACATCAGGAGAGTAGGCGTACCAAAGGAAACATTAAGTTAGCGGCGAAAAAATCTAGCAAAATGCTCGCAACACAGCAAATATGTTCACTTTAAAAACATGAGACCATTGTGAGGTGATAAGCAAGTAACACTCATGCATTTTATGTGCACTAGCGAGCACAATAGTACTACAAATATAATGACAATCTCTCAACGGAAGCTCAGAATGTCGTAGAGTTGACAAAAGAATATGAAATTATATCCACTAGATCCTAAGTAGCGTAAGTGTGGATAAGCACGTTTTGGGGGTACATGTAGTTATAAGAAATTAACATGCTTTTGTCACCAAAAACATGTTTCTTATAACTACATGTATATTTATTTATGGATCTGCAGGAACTGAGAGCCTAGAGTGTTGATGCTCCTCATCCATTCCTTAGTTTCTTATAATCTCATTAAGTGTGAATAAATGCATGATGTAGTACAAACAATAGGACTTTAAATAGCATTAACAAAACCAACTCCTAACTGTCACCATGATGGAAAAACGGTGTTTATATATATATACTAGCTGCCGAAACTGAGCCTGGAGTGTCTTTATGTTTCTTAGTTCCTAGAGCCTCACTAAGAAACAAGGCATGCTATAGTACATACATACAGTAGGACATTGAACAACATGTAAAGCCACCCCAAAGGCACCTGGAACCCTCCTAAGTCTTGTCACCATAATGTAAAAAAACAAAGTTCATATAATGACCTGTCGAAACTTTTAGAAAGACAATTAATGTGGTCCACGCAAATTTTCTACCAGAAATTTAGGATGAGTTAAGAATCAACGAGGCCCACATTAATTCTCATTATGAGAATTAGTGTGGGTTCTAGAAATTATTGTGGCCCACAGTAATAGGACGATTCAGTGTAGTTATTTCGTATAGACCAAATAAGGGAGGTGCTCACTGTCCAGTTTGGGGTATGACTGTTTGTACCACCAGGAGTTATAATTCAAGAAGCTGCGGTTTACATTGAAGAAGAATCCAGGAATGAGATATATTATGTCCAAACATCTCCCTGGACACTGGTCTTTGATGCCTTATCATAGTCACAATGTCTACAAATAGTCATTTGAAGGTTCTAAAGTGGTTTGTTGCAATTTGACCTTCGTAATGGAGGATTTTACCTAGACACCACAAATCCCTAGTTGTACAAAAACAGGGGGAAGGAGAGTGAGAGTGAGGCCAGGGATTTGTGGTATCTGAGTAAACTCATCCATACAACCTGGAGGTTGTTTTTAAAGTTGATTTGACACCAGAATTAGCTTAAAAGACCCTGAATTAGTCTACTCGAGTTTATTTGAGATGAACTGGCAACAAACCTATAGGGGTCAAGTTTTGATGTTGGATGGATGAGAAGTACGCTCACATGCAATAAATCCCTCTCATTCATCCAACATAAAGTCTTGAAATAATATGCAATTGAGAGGCTACTTTTGAAAGTTAATTGGACATCAGAATTAGCTTTAAAGACTCCGAATTAATCTATTCCAAACCATTTGATATGAATCAGCTACAAACCTACAGGGTCAAGTTTTTAAGCTGGATGGATGAGAAGTATGTTTGTATACAATAATTCACTTTCGCTCTTAGAGTTCACAGTGACAGATGGAGAGAGGGAATTTTTGCATACGAGCATACCTCTCATCATCCGCCATAGATATTTTACCCCCTAATACATATCAAATGACTTGGACTAGACTAATTTGGGATCTTTAAAGCTAATTCCGATGTCAAATTAAATGACAAAAGTAACCTCCGGATTGTATAATTTCAAGACTTTATGTTGGATGAACGAGAGGGAGTTATTGCATATGGGTGTACCTCTCATCCACCCAACATAAATGTTTTACTCCATACATGTGTGTGGCCAATTCATATCAAATAGCTCGGACTAGACTAATTTCCGATATCAAATCAACTTAAAGAAAGTAGCCTCCGGACTGGATACTATATTTCAAGACTTTATGTTGAATGGATGAGAGGGAATTATCACATACGAATGTACCGCTCATTCATCCAACATAAAAGCCCTTGGAATAGTATGCATCCCGGAGGTCACTATCCTTAGTCGATTTGGCACCGGAATTGTCTTGAAAGACCCCGAATTGGTGTACTCAAGGTCATTTGAAATGAAATCGGCAACAAACCTATAGGTGTCAAGTTTCAATGTTGGATGGATGAGAGGTACGCTGGTATGCGAGAATTCCCTCGCCGTGGCAATGAACGTGGAGAACCGGCCGCTAGTTACAGATGAACCGGTTGAGTTTGAGAGATATCTGGTTGAAGTTCAAGACTTTCAGCAAACTATCCATCATTTTAGAGGAATCTGTAGAATATGCCTCGAATTAGTGAGAGAACACCGAAAGATGTCAACATGTAACCGGTTGGACTTGGGAACACTAGGATGTCAACCGGTTATGCCCCAAGAATCTCCCGGGACATTTGCTCCGTGGTAGATAGAGTAGTAGGGGATACAGTGGTGAAATAAGGACTCAAGTCCATCGCGGGCTTTCAAGTTGCAAGAAGAAATAGACCCGAAAATTCTCCGAACATCTAGAGTGATTCTCACCTCACTAATTTAGTGAGAAAGTTGGCTCGGCACATATAATTTAGATGTCACTCACTAGGAAATTCTACTGACGTAAATGCTGTGGCACAAGAGCTCCTGGAAGATGGAGGCGTCTCACTGGAATTTGGGAAGAAGTTCGACAGCACTCCGAGTACGTCACTTATAATTATTAAGCTACAAACATCTTTCCAGTTGTACATACAAGTATAAGGAGGACATCGAACAACATGTAATTAACGCCACCCCACTGAAGGCACGGCGATCGAAAACCTCCTAACTACGATTTTGAAAACGGTGTTCATGTAATTTTACCTGCCGGAAGTCAGAGCCTGGAGTGTCGATGTTACTCTTCCATTCTTTAGAGAGCAACCGGAGCTTCCCGATATCAGGCAACGGCAGCCGTGCGAAGATAGCCGGCAACAGCTGCGACGGCAGAACCATTCCTGCAGGGCTGATCTCCTCCTCTTCCCCTTTCTCTCCCAACCACTCCTCTTCTTCTTCTGCCAACCACTGCTCCCACCCGTCGTCGTCGTCGTCTTCCTCTTCCTCGCCTTCGTCCTCTTGCTCTTTTCCCGCTACTTCCCAGCTTAAAATCATGCTTTCAGGCCGCTCCACCACACGACGTCTCCTTCTCGGTCGAGCACCAGAGCCGTTCCCGAGATCGACAGCTCTATCAAACACTCCAGGGGTCACAACGATGTGCTGTGCAGCAAACTCCACTACGGCTCTCAATCCCGGCGCTGCCGGCATCCACAGCCCCAGATGCAATTCCAGCTGATTTCGCAACGCGAACGCTACCGCATACATCTCATCCGGTAGCCGAGCTTCTGGCGGTAATACGTCCTCCATCGCTACTAACCTGCGCGCAGCTCGTAAATTAAACTTGTTGTTATAACTGCAGCTAGGCTCACTACAACTTCAATCGATTCCCGACTCTGAAGCTTTAAAACAACCAAACACCACAATCAACTCCGAAGCAACTTCAAATTGTCTTCTACAGCAACAATAGCAATGGATTAAATTGGCGCCGAGAGGAGAGAGAGAGAGAGAGAGAGAGGAGGCGGTTTGGAGATTTGGAGCCACAAACCGGTAACGTTGCTGTGCCTGCTAGGTTTTGGTGCCAGGCTTGCACTGCAGAGACGTCGACTTCTGTTTATGGAGATGATGTTACGTGCATGTAAACTAATAAGTTAAATAGTACCTCCCTAGCTACTAGCTTAGCCTTCCTACTACTTCCCAAGGGAGAGGGAGAGAGAGAGAGAGAGAGAGAGAGAGAGGTTTCTCCTATATTATGAGCTTTGTGCCTCTCATTCATCCAACATTAAAACTTGACCCCCTATAGGTTGGTTTCCAATTTATCAAGTCGAGTGACCTCGAGTGAACTGATTTGGGTCTTTGAAGCTAATTCCGTTGTCGAATCAACTAAAGCAAAGTAACCTCCGAGCTGCATAAGTATGTTTCAGGGGTTTCATGTTGGATGAATGAGTGGTACGCTTGTATACGATAATTCCCTCTCTCCCTAGTGTTACACTGTAGTGGACGTCCCACTTACCGGGGGGGGGGGTCATCGTGTCTATGCAAACTCAGATGACCAAGAGGTACTCGACTACACTAATTCAAGGACTTTGAAACTAATTTTGGTGTCAAATCGACTAAAAAAGGTAACCTCCATGTTGCATACTATTTCAGGGTTTTATGCTAGATGAATGAGAGGTACATTTGTATATGATAATTTCCTCTCTCCCTTCCAAAGTGGCAAGCAAGGGTAAACTGGTCACATAATTATTTTGGGGTTGTATCTTGCCTACCTAGCGCTCTCTTAGTGGCAATGAGGAGGCTGATTATTTGACGATAATGATCACTACTCAATGGCGTGTCCTGGGTGTGTCATGTATGTAGGAAGGATGTAGCAAGCAGTTGTCTATCTCAATAGATTCATGCCACCGATTATGATTTTGTGAGGTTGGCTATCAATATATAACAGTGGTCCTCAATAGGCGAGGCCTGTAGACCTCACCTATTGAGGGCCCCCATTATACATTGATCATACCTATCCTTAGAGAAACCAACACCTAATATGTACTTGGTGGTGTGGTGTACTACTCATCCATAACCTATGTAGCTTTTCATCCATTCATAACTGTCCGCTCATCCAAGTGGAGGGCACTTCCAACAACTCTCTTGCATTTTCTGTCCACACATATCATAACATTTTATCCGTTTAACATGTAGTATACATCCATGAGTAGACCAACAGTTATGACCGATAACAAGTTCATCATCCACTCTCTTGTTAATGCTTATCCAATCAATGGACAACACCCTACATTATCCATGGCAAGAGGGAATCATTGTTATTGTATATGAATGTACCTCTCATTCATCCAACACTAGAAACAAACTTGTCCATTACAACTATCCATTGTGACTCATGGCAAAAAATGCCTGATTGAATCATTTTGGTTGTCAACTGGAGGGTTTTGGTCGCCCAATTTTGTCCAAAAACTCGCACCCATAACTTTTGGTTGACAACCAAATAATGCATTTCTCGCCATGAGTTACAACAGACAGTTGTAATGGACAAGTTTTCTTCTAGTGCAACAAAAATACTTCAGGATGATGTGTAGGTTGGAGGTTTAATTTCTTTGGAGAATTTGATATTGGAATCAGTTTCAAAGACTCCGAATTCATCTGAAATGACACATATGAAATGAATCAGCCACAAACCTCCAATGTGCATTAAAGTGGTAACGAACTTCCCACCCAAGCAAGTTGAACCGTTCACATGCTTTGTGGTGTTCATTTGGAATTGGCGCACTCTCGTCCACGACCTATAATGGCGTTTTTCATCCATGGACGGAAGGAATTAGTATTACCTGCATATGAACGTACCTCTCATTCATCCAACAACAGAAATGCCCTCGGATGGTGGTGTAGCTCGGAGGCTAATTTCTTGTGGACAATTCAATATTGAAACTACCAAGTTCAAAGACCCCGAATTAGTCTTGTAGGACACGAATGACAGTTATGATACAACTACAATCGTGTTCAAGTACTCAGTGTGGTGTTCCTCCGGAATTAAAGCGTTCTCATCCACAACCTAGGGCACTTTTCATCCATGAACAACCCATTATCTGGCATGGAGAAAGGGAATTAGTATTGCATACGAAAGTGCCTCTCATTCATCCAACAAAAAAAACCGGATGGGATAGTGTGTAGGTCAAAGGTTAAGTCAAGTTTTGGGCAATTCGATCTTGAAAGTAGGTTCAAAGGCCCCAAATTAGGCTTGTAGAAGACAAAACATGAAATGCATCAACTACAAACTTATGATGTGCAAGTAACAGGCATGTAAGTTGTAAGTAACAAAGTTAATCCTACCTCCTTTCTACCCAAGTGGCAAGCAAGGTGTCGTAGCACGGTGGTAACGTATTCAGTTAATTAACCTAATTAACGCGGAAAACGTCAAAACCGCGCCGAGTTCGTTCCCACGAAGAACCTGCGGTCGTTTACAAGACAAGAGAGAGGAAATCGTTGATGAACACACACACACACACAAGAAACACCATAAACTAAGATAACACAAATCGGATTAAGAAATCCGGGATATTACGGAAATCATAGCACGAAAATTTCCGCCTTCCCGGTAGTGGACCGAAGTAGGGAACACAAAACAAAGTATGGACAAGCTCCCACCATAGAGTAGTAACAACAATAGACTCAGCGTCCCGAATCCATAGTATAACAACTATATACACTCCATTCTAAGATTCCTTATTATGGGTCATGACTTCCGGGATAAGGTTTCCGCGATAGAGGTAGCGGATTTGACTTGTATTTCCACTATCCGCTAGATTTTTGACCGTGTCACAAGGACAATAATTCTAGTGTTTTAGGCTAGAATGCTCAGAGAGACTTGGTAGTTGTTCATCAGGATCTCGCCCTTTGGGTTGATTTCTTAGGGTTGTCTCCCTATCTCCACTTCCTCCGCCTAACTACTACTCCCTTAGATTGGTGTTATGATGGGGGCAGCCCTCCCTTGGGAAGGAGTCCCACTCAAGTATCCGACGCGTGCCACCCCCTTTGACGGGGGAAAAGGTGGAGGAAGTTTTGGGTCTACAAAACCAGCATGATCCGCTTTCCGTGATGGCACAGTTTCCACTATACCACACGCGGAAACCGAATCCTCCCTCGAGAGAGGTGGAAACGCAACATCCGCGTCCTATCTTCACAATGGGTAGCTTGTGCTGCTCCACCGGTCACACAAGATAGGACCTAAGGTCTGTTGATTTCCGTGACGGCGGGGCTAACATAGGGATGGGGCTACCACGCCTACCATCCGCGGTGGGAACCAAGCGCCAGTCGCGGCAGGTGCATGAGTGTTCTAGACCATTCCGTTACTGCTGATCGGTGTGATCCACCTCCAGGTCACGGCAAGCGGAAGGCGTAAACCAGAACCCTCCCCCTACTATTGGACATGTCTATCCACTGCTACTCATTGTCGGTCCCTAGTTGGACGGAGTAAGTGGGGAAGAACCTACCGTGTGTGCGGAACTCCCCTTGCCCAACAACCCCACGGTGGGGTTCTTTCCCCTTGCTCGTCCAATCATTTCCGCCTTTCCGTGCTTAAGATTCCTCCGCCCATCACCTGCTCACACAGGGGCGTTTTAACCACACGCACCTTGGGGTGTTACTGACCCCCTGTCCTATCACGGAATACTAACCTAACTAACCTACACAGTGATAGGGAATGGCGGAAAACTCGGAAACCTCAAGTACGGAAAGGAGGGACCACTTGCATTACACATGGACTTAAGACTCAACTCATACCGAAGGTGAAGTGAAGCATAAGGTCTGAATTGAACAAAAGAACACTTGCATTGCAAAATGATGAGAGAAACACCGAAGTGTTCTCCCTTTAAAACCAAACTAACACCCACATGCCATGGTTTCCATGCTGGAAATCGCGGGCCACGTGGCAATCCTGACAATCCACCTCATTGAGAGGTCAGGCCCTAAACAAAGAAAATGACAAAGCACACAACTCGGGGCCACCTAACTACTTGCCCAAAACAAACCAAAATGGAATCCTAACTAAAATCTACTCCTTATCCTTCCGCTTCTTCAACTTGGCTTCCTTCTTATTTTGCTTCCGCTCCTCGCGGCGGTCCGCACTGTCAATTGCCAAAGATGGAGCACGTGGTGGTGGCACTGACACCTCGTGTCCATCGGGTCCGAGAATCACTCCCACGTGGTCCGCCGTCCCCGCAACATCCGGTGCCAGTGGTGCGGACAGTTGGTTGCCCGGCGGAAATCCCGGAGCAAGAATTGCAAGTGGCGGCGGATCCCGGGCAACCACTTGGAAGTCCGTGGCAAGGCTCGGTGTTGTCACCTCGGCCATGTGGCAATCATCCCGGGGTTCCTCTCCAACCGTGGCGGAAACTGGGGTGGCATTGAGAACCACCACCTCGGTGGCGGAAACCGGCGGGACCGTGAGCGCCGTGATGTCCTCCACCTGGTCCACCTCTTCCGCATGTGGGTTTCCACCTTCTACCGCGGCACCTTGAATTTGCACCATGTCATGAGGGGTCAAGTCCGAGTAGCCCGATGAGGACTCCCCTTCCTCCGATGACTCAACTACGTCGGGAAACAACTCCGTGCAGCTAGCAATGAGGGCCTTCATTGCTCTCAAAGATGCGTCCATCTTACTCCCTTGATCCATGATGAAAGTAACCATCTACGACCCGGAAACGTGGCCCGCGTTCTTCAATTCCGCGTCGAACATCTTGGCTTTCCACCACACGTTCCCCGGGATTTCTACCATATCACTCAATTTTTGTACCGTGAGAGTGGTATCCTTTACCCGCTTAAGGAGCTTCTCTCGCTCCGCCTCCAACTTCCGCACTCGCTCCTCGGTCTTCCGCTTTTCCGCAGTAAGGTGGTACACCTTACTCTCCAGCTTCCGCAACCGGCGCGGATCTTGGATGGCCTCCTTTATTGCGGCAAACAAACTCTCCCGCGGCGGGTTGCCCACCAATTCCCCTACTTGGTGCATTTGCAGCTCATAGTCCACAATCCGGGACCGTACTCCCTCCAAGTCGCGGATAATGGAGTCCACCGGATTGTCCTCCAAGGGAAAGGTGGAGGTTCCACCTCCTCCGGGTTTGGTGGCGGACTTGGTCCGCGTCGCACGATTCCCCAACATGAGTTTCCGCTTCTTGGTCGCAGGCCGCTCTCCACTGCTCAACTCCACTATGTCTTCCTCCTTCGGACCCTCGTGGCCCATCTCCGGCTCCGAATCGGTAGTCTGGAGTTCCCGCATGAATTGGTGCGACGTCCATTGGGTTTCCTCTTCGTCAGTGAGTAGGTTTCCGTGTGCGTAAAGGTGGAAGAGGAAAGGCCCAATGTAAGAAGGGTGGCCGCGTTTGGTGTTGGTTGCCAACTTGTGCACCAACTCTCCGATGATGCTTCCCCAATCCACCACCTTCTTCTCAGAGTACGCAAGAAGCAAGGTGGTGGCGAGAGTAAGAGTGATGTTATAGGGCTTCTCCGGGCTAAAGATAGGCACAAGAAAAGCTAACATCCTCCTTTCCCTCTCGTTTTTACAATCCTTCACAAAGTAGCCATACTTAGGGTCCAACCTAGAGGAGAATTTATCCCTCGTACAATCCTCTCGTTTAGTGGCCATGCCTTCCCCTCCCGGTTTGAACCCGTAAACGCCACTCCAAAGTTCCGCATTCCACCTATCCGGTCGGCCCCGGATGGTGGAAGCGTAAACGCGGTCCACCTCCCCGGTGACCAGTTCCCTCACCATATCCTCACTCCGCACTCTCCACGATTTCTCCCACAATCCGAGGCAGCCCATGCGTCTCAAATCCGCCTCCAACTCGTTGTTCTCCTCACGGTCGGAGGGGGTGACCACGTGCACCTTGCGGAGGGCTACCTGCTTCTCCGCGGTCCGCTTCCGAGTTTGGGTCGCCATGGCGGTTGCGGCCCGCTCTAAGGTTCCCAAGCCGAAAATGGAAACCTTAACACTAAACTAATTTAATGGTTTTAGCTACTTTAAGGATTCAACTCTTTCTACTCGATTCTAAATAGCACACCTAACAATCTATCTATAAAGTGCTTAATTTATGATCTTTTACTTTGTCAAACCTATCTTTTAAACGTAAAGTAAGGTTACTTAAGAACTTTAAGTAAAAGTGGGCCGCGACACAAGGCTGAATTTCACGTACTCGGTGGTGGCGTTCCTCTTGAATCGGCGTATCCTCATCCAAAACCTAGGGCACTTTTCATCCATGAACACCCTATATTATCCATGATGAGAGGGAATTGTTGCATGCAAACATATTTCTTGTCCATCCAACCAAAATACGAAGATAGTGTTTAGATCAGAGTTTTGTTTTTAAAGAAAATTATTTATTGACAATTTGATATTGAAATTAGCATCAAAGACCCTGAATTAGTGTAGCAGGAGAATGAATTAAGTACAAAATTTTGCACATGACATGGGCTTGTAATTAGTCAATGTACTTCAAACTTCCTACTCAAACAAGTTAATTCATTCACGTACATCCTAATCATAAAGTTGTTTGGCACCACTAGCATGTGGCAGTGGCCTTTGGGTGAAGAGACTCCATGTATGCTTGTCCTTTTGGGGGTTGGCGTTTATATCTATCTATCTTCACATACTTGGTGGTGTGGCATTCCTCCGTAATTGGCACATTCTCATCCACAACCTAGGGTATTTTCATCCATGAACACCTTATATTATCCATGGCAAGACGGAAAATTTATTGCATACATGAATGTATGAACGTACCTCAAGTCATTCATCCAACAAAAATGCCAGAGGCTAGTGTGTAGGTCATAGTTTTTTAAAATTATTATTATTTTGTAAATATTTAAAAAGAAAATGATTTATTGACAATTTGATATAGAAATTAGTTTCAAATGCCCTGGAATTAGTCTAGTAAGACACAAATGAATTGAAACAACTACAAACCTATTTACGTCACATATTCTTACTCTACATACATATATGAAAATTCGCATCTTAGCTAGGCTTTGAAAGTGCTCAATTGGGGCCCTACGAGATTGGTGTCAAAAATAAACTGTCTAAGTTGGATAAAGCTTCATGACTATCTTTCAAAGCCCTATCAAAGTATCAACTTACTCTATATATTTGATAACAAGAGTGTATTATATAATTGATACTTTCACAGTTGAAACGTAAACCTCTACATATTTGTCGAAGCCACCATTTCAAATAAAGTTTTTAGAAGGTTATGTAGCTATAAGTCAAGTAAATATGGACAAAAGACTTCTCCTAAAACAATAATGCAATTGAGAGTATTGTTAGTACTATGGTTAGTACTATCGATAGTAGATACACATTGCTAAACAAATTATTTGGGGGCAAACACTAAGAAACCATGACGGAAGTCCTTACCAAAAATCTTTTTGAAAAGCAATGTGATCAAAACACCGGACTCTACACATCATGTTTTACCCTTATATAACACAATGTATGTGCAATTAAACATGCATGCAACAAGAGACGTAGTCTACATTCAAAGTTAGTTTTTGCCATCTCCATTATTATAGGGGTTGCCAATAGAATTGCATGTATACAACCCGACCATGTCCAAAATTCATGCATAAATCCAAGATTACTTAAAACCTAGTTATGTTTGAGTGAAAGGATATGGCCCACATACCAACTTGGATGATGATCAACTTACACATGAGATTGATGATGTACACTAAGAATGGTGGAGTTGCAGTTTGATAGAACTCTAGTAGAGAATTTCAACATTTCCTACTCTAATGATTTTGGTGGACTTGGCCTGCATATGTAAGTGTGCTCTAGCGAAGGCTCAAACCAAAACCACATTAAATAGGCTAGAAAAAACTTAATCTCACAAAACCAAAACTGGTTGCCATGAATATTATTTTAATTTGTTTTGTAAAATGGAGGTCAAGTCTAGCTCACTTGATGTTCACTTTGCACCATCATGGATCAACAAATTCATTACTCTCGCTGAAGTTTGTCACTTGAGTGAACTGGGACAATAAGTTTTTACCCTATTTTTACTCGATCCTGAAATTCCAGCCCTTAATTTTTCAAATTTAGACCATGAATGATGGAGTGGCTACATCTAACAACTGACAATTGCTAGGTGATGCCCCCAACTCTAGCCTTTTTTATCCCATCTGTCTACCCACCCCATTGAATAATTATCTATTAACCATCTCAACTTCATTTCTAGAATTAAAACACACATTGACTTGACTCACAATGCGCATATATTATTGAAACTAAACCTTCAATAAGATGAGGTACCTGAGGGCCACTTCACACACAAGCCAAGAGCCATGACCATGAAATTGTGAGAGCCCGAAAGAAAGTGTCGAAAGGCTGTCCCAAGACACCTCCATAATCATGTAGTGTGGTCACGGACCCTCAAGTGTTGTGTGAAGTCATATGTGACCGGGCCCTAAACCAAATGCTATTTCAATGAATTTCTATTCATGTGGGTCCTCACACATGATAAAATAGAATAAATCCATGGTTGTAAGCATTTAGAGTGCCATGGTCTCCCAGTTTTATGTTAGGCCTACCTCTAAGAGGTGGTTTTGGAAAATAGTCCAAGTGACCAGAAAACATGATCCATTGGATGCCATGTGGGAATCCATGTAGACTTTACATCCATCTTGCATTCACATACTCCGTTGGTCCCTCAAGCGTAGTGTGAAGCAAACTTGAGCCAGCTCCACCTTTTCCACCAATGAGAGTGCTTGAAGTGTAATGATCACGGGCTCTCAGTCTCATGTATGAAGTGGCCCTGAATCCACCCTGAAACCACTTCCAACTAAGCTTTCCAAGTTGCAGCAATTAATTTTCATATAGTTAGTTTCTTTAGCAAATTCACACTTATAAAAAAATGCACAAGGCTAAACCCATGCCTATCACTGCAATGGTGCCATTTTGGTGATCTGGTGACCATGCACATAAAGAGTCATCCCTTTCTTCTCATTTAATTAAGGCTTGTGTGTGTTACTCGGTTCAATTTTCATGTTCTCCAACTTTTTATAATCGCTTAGATAATATACACAACAAAACTTGCAGTGCATTATGAAATCTATGATTCAACAAAAACCGGATTGAAAGTTGAACCTCCCCTGGTTTAGGTATGGTTATCGGAACTTGGAAGTGCATGTTTGTTGATTCTCTAACTAAATATACAGGTCATCCCGAGTCCCAATTGTATTCACTATTGAGTGTAGAGTAGTTAATAATAAGTTTTGAACACCTAGTCCAATCTCTATTAAATATGTGAACATTTTTATCATGATGGTATGTGTTCTTTGAACCTCACTTAACCACACACAAATTATATAAAGGTCACTGTCCAAATAAGAAGAGAAAATCCTCCTATTTATGTATGTCAAGTTATGGACTAGATAACCACGAAGAGGAGAGTGTTAGATGACAAGTTGTAGAAGCGGGAAGTCATCAATCTACTTGAGTTAGTTATCGGATATAACTGATCAGCTTGTGAACAAAAATTGGAAGCTATGAAATCTAATACCACGCATGTAACACTGACGAGAATTTATGAAGAGTTCTGATAATCCTTTTTGCTCTTGAATGAGCAACCAGGTATGTGGCTCAATTCAATTCATGAGGTCATCTCCATGCTGCCAGAAAGAATCCCAACTGTCAACATTGATCTTGACAGATCGATGGCATCAAATTGAACCACTGAGGCTCTGATCTGCAGGTGATGAAATTGATGTTGAGTTCCTCGGACGAGTTGAAAGCTGTCCACATCGATCGTACATGCAGATAATCGGTACCGAACTCTTCCGACATATCTGGCATCTGCAGTTTTGAAGATGAAATTCACAAGTTCCTCTCCATGCGACCAAAGAGAATCTCAACTGTCCACATTGATCATACATGCACATAATTGGTGCCAAATTCTTCCAATATATCTGGAATCTGCAGTTTTGAAGATGAAATTCACAAGTTCCTCTTCATGCAACCAAAGAGAATCTCAACTGTCCACATTATCGTACATGCAGATAATTGGTACCAAATTCTTCCAATATATCTGGCATCTGCAGTTGTGAAGATGAAATTGACGAGTTCCTCTCCATGCAACCAAAGAGAATCTCAACCGTCCACATTGATCGTACATGCAGATAATTGGTACCAAATTCTTCCAACATATCTGGCATCTGCAGTTTTGAAGATGAAATTGACGAGTTCCTCTCCATGCGACCAAAGAGAATCTCAACTGTCACATTGATTGTGACGAATCATGAATCATGAGTCCTACAAAATCTCGGCCTCTTCAATGGATTGGTTTTAGTTTTGTGAAACCCCGACAGCCCAATCCTTTTGTTTTGTTGCACACACAGGTTTAGAATCCTTTCGACCTGTCAATCACTGTCATTTTGGTCAGAGTAGAAACTTAGCTACACCAAAGCCTTCACGACTAGGTTCATCTTTACCCCAATGCATGCAAATTATGTTGGGTAAAATCAGATCACAAAAACTTATAACTTTGTTGATTCATCCATATAACAACAACAGGAAGAAAAACAAATCTTGTAATTTATTATCATGATAATAAATACTAGATAAATAATGTCGATAAATTAGCGTGGGGCAATTGCACATATCAATGTACACTGCTAAGATACATTGCTATTGTGTCCAAAGAGGTTCTGGACAAAATCAGTTGAGATCCAAGACTTGCTTCCAAGTCCAACCGGTTACATGTTGATATATTTATGGGTTTCTTTATTTACTTAAGGTATATTCTTTGAATTATTGTAGATTTCTCAACAATCTGCGTAAAGTTTTGAACTTGAACCAATTATTTCTCAAACTCAACTAACTCATCTATAACTAGCGGTCATATCTCATCGTTCATAGCAATAATAGGTTGCCTAAACAAGTTGCAAATAGGTTGCCTCTTTACCCACGCAATTTTACCTTGGATTTAAAACCAAATAACAAACACTTATAACTTTGTTTATTCATCTGTATAGTAACCACAGTAAAAAGGAAAATGTATTGTTACCATGGTAGTATATTATATTCAAGATATAATGAAATGTCGATAATTAACCCGAGGCAACCTAATTGCACATATATCATACTTGTAGATGCTTGGAAATGACAAACCGTAATGCACGAAATCATGGCAAAAGTATTTGTTAATCGGGTTGGGCTCTTGGAGAAGGTGTCATTTGATGGATTACTAATCATTGCTAAGGTAGACATGTCTTATTCAAACATATACCTTATTCAAGCACCCATTTTTGGGTGCTAAATGGTTCAATATTGTGCTTTTAAATCGAAAAGTTCTGGTATTACTTTAAGGATTGATACAACAATCCATTGGTTGGGAAAGTCAAAAAGTCAACATTTAGTACATGCTCAACATCAACCATTTTTTTGTATACCTATATAACCTCTTACAAAAAGCGCTTATATGTTCTTTGGAAATTTTTTACAAATTGAAGTTTAGTCACCTTATTCTCATTCTTACGGGTGTTCCTTCATATCACAACTAGAGTCTATTGAGATCTGTAACAACATCCCTCAAATAGAGTTGCATTTGTCTTGTTCTACATATTATATTGCACAACTATATATCTAATAATATGAATGTCATACAAATCATTGAATTAACGAGTCTTATATGAAACACAAACATTACTTGAAGTTATTGCTCATTGTTTTTGGTATTTAGTGGTCACACATTATTTGGAGTGATAGTTTGTAAGCTACATCATGTGCTATAGTTTACATATTTCTTATTTGTATTATCTTATTATGATTAGAGTAACACACGATAGCACCTTGTCAATTCTAGCAATAAACCACACGTGAACATGACGTGTTACAATTGCAAGAATGTTTTGCAATAAAAATTAATCAACTTAAACTCGTTAAGACTCATCTTAAAACTATGTATTAAGTAAATCTAGACTTCATCATGAGTTTTGGATTGAATGAAATTTCCTATGTGCACTTATATCGGCGGACCCTATGATAGAAATGATAGCAACGACTCCTAAATGTGGATTGCATCTCTTGTTGTAGCACGTATTACTTGCATGCACACTGTATTATTTGTGGAAGAAAAAAAGGACACACCTTGAGAAAATATTTGACCATATTGCTCCTCAAAGTATGTATAATCAACATTCTCATCATATTCTTCTACTTCTTCCTTTAAAGGATTTTTTTTACAATGTGCATGTCTTAATTATGCAAAAAAATACTTTGAAATACATTATGAATTCTAAACAAGCCTTTTGTCCATATACACTAATTTAAAACCCTCTCCAAACAATCTTTGTTAACACATATGTCCATGAGATGCACACATAACCGAAATGCAAAATGATGTGTGTGCCTCTCCCCTAAATTAATGCCCTTATTATCCACATCTTAATGTAGTGATTCTCTCTTGGATAGATGAAGAAGTTGGACATGTGTGGACCTTGAGAGTAAAGCTTTGTACCAAACCTCCTCCACAAGGCTCTCATGCCGGTAGTGCTCAAGCCCAAGCCCGGGGCCCTAAAACTTAAGGCCATGGTTTGAGCGATGATGAGGCTTGCCTTGAAAGAGCTTGAGCCTTGGCTTGGTGTAAGGAAAAAATGGAGAGTTGTCAAAGTCTAAAGGAGGAGGCACATGCATGTCTACTTCAAATGACACATATGTCCTCGCATGTTGAATAAATAAAAATAACATTGGTGTTTTTAGTTACAATGACGTGAACAGGAGCTTCATAACATTATTTAGATCCATGATAGTGTTCTGTGGGACTGACATTATTCCATGGAATATTCTCCATATTCCGACCATATGTGGGGAATATTCCATGTAATATTGTCAGTCCCACAGAACATTGTTATGAATCTGAATAATGTTATGTTGTTCTTCCGTATATTGATCATGTTTTAGGTTTATGGTTTGAGCGATGACGAGGCGTACCTTGAAAGAGCTTGAGCCTTGGCTTGGTGTAAGAAAAAAGTGGAGAGTTGTCAAAGTCTAAAGGAGGAGGCACATGCATGTCCACTTCAAATGACGCATATGTCCTCGCATGATGAATAAATGAAAATAACATCGGTGTTTTTCGTTACAATGATGTCACGGGAGGTCACTAACAAAAATCGTAGAAACAACGTGCGATAAAAAATAGGGTCTAATATATTCATTGTAGATAAATTTTGCAAAAAAACGTACATATAATATAGGGGGTTTTTAAATAGTGAAACATGTTTACATGTAAAATACCATGACATATAATGGCCTCTTTTATCTAGTCAGTATATGTAAAATAACGTGGAAACAATTACTTGGGGTAGCAGGTGGGCATAAGCACGCTACACTAGTACAAAAATGTTGTCACAAAACACATTTTCAGAGGAATGTTGCATTCAATTGGGTGTAGATTTCAAAGTAGCATCTCTTTGAGGGATAAAATGGAATAATCTGGTTGTAGATATAGGTGAGCAATAATTTTTCTAGTTTCTATCAATAAACTCCTCATGGTTTGACCGTGGTGAGTATATTTATATACCAGTGGTTTCCTGTCACACAGTATATTTTTTTATGAAAAATACTTTGTTTTGTGGGTTTTAGGTTATATTTTTCTATGACTCTTTTGTGACATGTGTAATATATATTTATGAATCATATTTTGTTAAACAATTCCTACATTTGTAGTCCACTCAACGGTTAATGAAAGAAAATGGGGTTATTTTTGTAAGTGCTTAAAACATAGGAAATCAAAAAAATTTAATGCATTTTCACTTTTGCCCATACAAAACATAGAGAACACTACGTGGGCTTCTTGCGTTTTTGTGCAACAAAAGCCTTTTCCTTCGAGATATCAAAGAATTGCTCCAAATTGGTGTCCAAAACATACTTTGATTTTTGCCCAAAGTGTACCAACCCTAGCGTGCTTCTACCCAGGTCTAGGGTAGGGTCTGTGCTAGTGGATGAAAAGAGGCAATTTTCTATTGAAAAAGCTTGGATGGAGCTAGCTGGCTTGAACATTACTAAACCAACATATCCAATGTGGAGTTAATGTTCTCTACCTACATGCTGGGAGGGAAAATTTTGACGTGCTATTTGAATTGCAATCTTCTTTCCAATTTTCTTTGGCAGTATAAGTAAAATAGGGTATTTTTAAATGATTCCCCCAAAAATTTATAATTACTAATAGGGTGTATTAAAATACAAGCATTTACCTTTATTTTGAAAAATACCATACCTTATAATCTTTTCTGCAAGGTAAATAGCCCCCCGATTAATAGTTTATGAGCGCACGTGTATGCATTGATATAAGAGGGAGTGACCCCCCCCCCCGAGAATGACATGAACGAGAGCTTCATAATATTATTCAGATCCATAACAATGTCCTATGGGACTGACCGTATTTCACGGAATATTCCCCACATTCAATCTAAATGTGGGGAATATTCTATGGAATACTATCAATCCCATAGAACACTGTCATGAATCTGAATAATATTATGTTGTTCTTCCACATATTGATCATGTTTTAGGGCCATGGTTTGGGTGATGACGAGGCGTACCTTGAAAGAGCTTGAGCCTTGGCTTGGTGTAAGGAAAAAGTGGAGAGTTGTCAAAGTCCAAAGGAGGAGGCACATGGATGTCCACTTCAAATGACGTATATGTCCTCGCATGATGAGTAAATAAAAATAACATCGGTGTTTTTAGCTACAATGACGTGAATGGGAGCTTGTTCTTCCGTATATGGATCATGTTTTACTAACCTTCAAGATAAGGTTACATCCATCCTTTCGGAGTGTCCTTCATGTCCTTACATACACTTGCCGGTGAATTATTGGTGGCATGCAAAGTATGCAAATATCTTGCAAATATTTGGTCTTGAAAGGCTTGATGATAAGCCTAAGTTTAGTACCTCTCACCTCCAAATCCCACGTGTATCCAAATCTCTCATTGTCCACCGATTGTGTCATAGATACCCATTATGGGCTTGAAGGTGTCATACCGAGAGGTTGGATAGTACTTCAAGTGATAAAATTTGAGCTAGAAACTTCAAGAGTAAACCAATCTAAATTACCCAATTTATCATTATAGGTATGCATTAATCCAATCGCAACATACCTACATATGTGTGTGCATATATATAAATTGAACTATAGAGAGATTTGAGCTCATATATCAAATGACCCAGACTAAAATGTTTACCTATCATGTATATTTGACTATTGTTGTCATGTATGATTTATTTTCACTACGTGGTTTTAATAGGTTGTGCTAAATATGGATTCAATATCAAAAACCAAATAATATAATATAACATGGGATTATAATACTTCTAGGGGATTTGTACAAATCATTGCATGTCATGTGTAAATGGGGTTTAAATACAACCTCACATCTCATGGGGGTGCACTTCCAGACTTTTCCAAAAGGGGGTGGAATATGACATAGGGTGCCAATTATTTTTCAATAGTAAAAATTATCAAAAAATTTACAATTAACTAAGGATGGCTTTTATACCTAATACTTAGGTTAAGAAACTTTGCCTACTACTTATTAGGTGATTTTTTATAAGACATTATGTAACAAATCATGATCCAATGGGAAGAAATATGGGTCTAGTTGATACATTATGGTCTTATTGTATCGGTTTTCTAAAGCTAGAGATTCTTTGAAGCACAAATATGATGCTTCAAACTGTAAGTGAATAGATGTCAATTTAATTATATCAACTGTAACATGACATATCAACCATCCTCCAAGTTGTATGCATTGGATAGCAATGATGTTGAGTATCTAGCAAAATTTGTTTTTGGTCGAGGTGAAGTTGTCCATGTGTACATGCTAGACCTTATCGGTTCATACTTGATCCATTTGTGACACAAATTTTACACTACATCTCATCAATAAGTGTATATTGAAAGCATTTTTTTGTGCTATGTTTTGTCATTAAAAAATGTTTCTATTACTTCTAGTACTACTTTCAAAGTTCTTCATTTCTTAAGATAAATATATGGTTAAGGATATAAAATCTCTAAAAATTAATAATTAAGATACCATCCCATCAAAAGTCTTGAATTCCAATATTATGTAATTATAGGTTCCTCAAAATGTGACAATGCTAAAAACAATAATCCCCCCACCAAAATGTGTCGGATATTGCACAACATATAAGCAACATTTAACATTTGGTGAGCGCCCCCCCCCCCAGTGGCCACATCTTGAACCCTTAAGTGCCATGATGACTTGAGAGATCATTCAAGGAGGGGTAACTGGCATTCCACTAGAAATGTAGTGCAATAATCTCATTTTGAATTTAAAAATAAAAAGCATAAAATTACTACAATTGACATTTAAGTATATTTGGACAAATCACTTGTCGAAATATAATAAGGGGTGTGCTCCTCTGGGGACAAAAACATCAAACGGCAACAACAAAAGCAACAACACAACAACCACATTTTGTTTTTTCTTTCCTAAGTTTTTTAAGGTAACATTGTCAATCACCATATTTGTGTAGTTTTGTGATCTAGTGTACGTCATATTGGCGGTTGGAATTAATTCATGCATAAATCCAAATATATTGAAAGCTTGGTTCTAGGAAAGTTTAAGATATTGGAGATTCATTATGAGAATATATAGGCATTATATTTCCATAGTTCATGAAATATGTGGAATATCCCATGAATATGTGCATTGCTTCATACTTTCCCCCCCCCTTGAAAATACCCTATTATTGCACTTGGCCCCTTAAATTACAAGGGAGTTTCCCCCCCCCCTTCCCCCATGAGATCATCTTGCGGAGAACACTCCTCTCATTGCACTTTGGTGAGGCCGCCTCATAATTTTCCAAAATTTCTCTTACGAGTTTTGGAGTTAATGAAATCAATATACAAACCCTAACTCTAGATTCTTAAAATCAAATGTCAATGTATTTGTTTGCCAAACTCACCTTCATTTCTTGCCCAATTTTTTTTTGGGAAGATTGCCCATGTGATCTATCTGATGCTTGAAAAACTTGGGTGGGCCCCGGGGCTGCACCTTTCATAACACGTATGAGTATACATGAGTGCACAAAAGGGGTATTAATTTGAACTTTTCCGTACTATGTATACATATGCTACAAAAATTATAACTTGTGGTTATGTACATGTATGGAGGACCTCTATAAAATATTTAACATTTGTACTTGTATGGTAGGGTCACTATACATTATGGGATTAGTATTTTAATATTGGATGAGACTAGGATGAATGATTGTCTCGATTTCTAATCTCATCCATGTATGTATGGAAGAGGTGGTATTAGGGTTTTGGAAGGGGTGGTTGAGCTAAGAATGAGGAATGGCTGGTGCTTCTTTGTGGTGTTTCTTTGTGTTGATGCCTTGGTTAGATCATGGGTGGCATCAAAATTGCGAAGGTGTTGATTCCCAAGTGGGATTTCTCTCAATTGTTTTTGTATCATTAGTTTACCTCTGATGTATGGAACAATTTGGATCAAGCGTTTAAGAATCGCAATTGTTGCAAGTTCTAAGGGCTGCAAGTTCTATCATCAAGCATGAAGACTGGATTATGTTGGCATCAAAAGCAACCAACAATAAGTGGACTTGCAATCGTATGGATCATTTGATGCTATATTTAGAAACAATAATTGCATGAGCTTCTATGACATATATGATATATTACAAACTTAGATGCTTATGAGTTACCTCCAGGGGGTGAAAAGTTCTTCAACAACTTTAATAATGAATGCTAGGGTTTTACATTATATATAAGATAGGAATTTATTATTATTCAGAAGTATATTTGTATACTTATGTTAATGACTAAATATGAATGTAATTTTTGTACATATACATATTGTTACTTGTATTTTTATCATTGAAATTGTATGTGTATGGCTTAATTTTACCAACAAAATAATAATAATAATAATAATAATAATAATAACTTGTATACAAGGGGTTTTAAGAGTATGTTGCGAACGCATGTGGTTTTTGGTTGCACCCCCTAGGGAAGGGGGTGGGCAACTTTATGTCTAAATTGGGTAAGCATCATTGTCACCAAAAATCCTCCACCCTTCGATTTCGTCCTAGCCCGAGTGGAAAAGTTTATAATGACATGTAGAGACTTCTCTCTTTGTAACCCAATATATAATTCCAATCTACCCTTGGAATATACACAACTTGATTAACACCACACTATGTAGTTTTACATTCCTTAATGTCGGGCAAGGTTATATCCTTAGCATTTTCTAATGTCCACCCGGCCGCTTTGGCCACGCATGCCTTCAAAGATATCCCTCTTGTGAATCGAGTCCTTGCCGTCGACTCCACATTACTATCGTAGACAGGCTACTCACCGTGCATTTCCACTTACCGTGCACAACAGCACACTTTTCAGTACCACTTACCGTGCACTTTTGATCTTGGTCGTCCGATTTTCCCAAACGCAATATCGGCCGTCGATTGTGACTTATTTGTGACATGATTGTGATTGAACCCTAAAACTTCACTGTCTGTCAACTCACTTCAGAGCAAGCTGTCTCATCCTTCGTCTCCTCAGTTTCCTCCCAAACACAGAGGCACACGATGCTTGAGGTGCGAGTAATGGCGTTCGACGTTGGAATAGGAAATCATTGCAAGTTGCTCGTTGTCAGGCGGTGAAGTGAGGAAGAAAGAGCAATGGCAGTAGCTAAGAGGAAGAGTTTTCCAAGTCGGGAATGGCGGAGAGTTTGGAATTGTTGCGAGCGAGTTTGGAATTGAAGAGTTTGGTAATTGAGCTTTGTCAAGGGTAGACAAATTCTTGTGAGCGCGCGTGTTGGTAGATAGTGAGGAGAGTGACTGCGAGAGAGCGGGGGAAGTGTGGAGCGTAGGTGCGCAAGCTCGCAAAGGCTCTCGTAAGCTGGCGAGGATTAAGCTCCTTACACTGATGTACTGATCGCCCTGATGTACTTTATTCGCAACCTTTCATCTCTGATTAATTAAAAGCTGTTTAGAGTCCCTCATGTCAAAGATTGACTCCCCCGAATTCTGCATATCCTTCTAATTCTCCGTGAAGATTAGTGTGGTGTCTCCTTTTTGCAATGCCATTAGCCCATTCCTTCTAGTCTCCATTGCTTGTTATCGCTTAGTCTTACTGTAGTTTTGTTGCTGGAAGGCCTTGCTGGAGGTATTTAGCTTCGCGGCCAAGCAACTCTTCATTTCGTGTGACGGTATCGCCATTTGTCCATCAGGTTTCTTCCCTGGATTGTGAACCTTCTTCACTTGATCAGGTTTCTTCTTCACTTGTTTCGGTCTACATAGTTTGCTCCGTCTCCGAGCAATTTATCATATCGTCGATTGCATTTACTTTTTCGCAGATTGCTGTGGTGATGATAGTGATACTTCTTTACATTTAGGTAACTTAATTGCAGCGCTTAGTCTCATCAATGATCGGGGAGAGCCGGCAGTTAGTTACAGATGAACCGGTGGAGTTCGAGAAATAACCGGTTGAAGTTCAAGACTGCAGGAAGATTGCTACACAAACCCGAATTTACTTCTCGTGGTAAGAGCCATAATCACACAAAATTCTTTTATGTTCTCTTACCATCTCCTCCTTGAACTTGCTTCTCAAATGCTGATATCAGATTTTATTTATTTATTTATTTATTTGAAATTTCATTTAATTTATAGTGTAGAACTACTGCCAAACTACACAGCTATGATCACATGAAACTCAATATGGTGTAGAAAGTCCTTCAAATTTCGGCTCTGACACAGCAACTGGGACTTCATGCAGATTAAGGCGGAAAAGATGCGTTCACGAAATGGAGTATATTATTTTCTATCTGTGTTCAGGTGGCGGTATTAGTTATGAATTGGAGCTGGGAGTTCAATTTGGAGGATGATCATTAAGTGGTTGCCAGGGTTTGCAGGTAGATCTCGTGCCGTTGGAGGTACTTTTGAGTGAGATCTTCTTTACTATGAGAGGCCCCCGAGGGTCTCAACGAGTTGAAGCTCCTAAGCCTAAAGCTGAATATTCAAGACCTAGTGTGGGGAAAAAAACCAATGCATGTGGACCTAGCCGAGGACAATGGACAGAAGAGTTGATGAAAACTGCCATAGACAGCATCAAATCAGGAGAAAGATCAATTAGGAATGCTTCCAAATTTTTCTCAATCCCTGCATCATCAATTGCAGATTGGATGTATGGAAAGACCAAGAAGAAGAGACATGGCTTTGATCCCTATTTAACCAAGGCAGAAGAGTGTGAGTTGAAAGCATGGTGCTTTAAGATGCAAGAAATGGCATTCTCCGTGACCTTACCAATTTTAAAAAACACTGTCAAAGATATTGTAAGATCCCATCCAAGAAAACATCCATTCAAAGATGACCGTCCCGGACAAACATGGTGGCAATGCTTCAAGTTACGACATCCAGAGGTGGTGTTGCGAGTAGGCGAAGGTTTGGAGATGAAGAGGTGTATTGGCTTAAACAACGTCTCATGTTCACGGTTTTATGACAATTTGACCACTGTGATTACCTCTCAGGGATACGAAGCATCCCATATTTGGAACGTTGATGAAACAGGGGTGCAAGCAGTGGGTAGAAACAATACTCTAAAGGTTGTGGCAAAAAAAGGATCAAGGAATGTGAATGTTCGTGCATGTGATAGCAGGGAATGGTTAACTATCCTGGTATGTATTAGTGCTATTGGCACTTTTGTCCCTCACTATTTCATCTTCAAGGGAACCTATCTTCTTCAGGATCATATACAACATTGTGGACCAGGTACAACAATGAATGTCCAAGAAAATGGATGGGTAACCAACGAGATTTTTTGTGACTGGCTTGATCACTTTCGACGCAATGTTCCAGGAGGTGTGAGTACAGACAATAAACACCTTCTTATTTTAGACGGCCACTGTAGTCACATTAGTGCCACGGCACTAGATACATGCATAAAGATGGGATTAGATATTATTACAATCCCTTCTCATTCCTCACACCACATGCGACCCCTTGATGTCTCATGCTTTAAGCCCTTTAAGCAGAATCTTCAAGAGGATAAAGCAGCTATGACATTACAGAATCCCAATTGGGGCAACGGAATTATGTTGAAATCAACCTTGGCCAAAATGGCTGCCAATGCTTTGGACAAAGCCTTGAAGCCATCTAATATAATTTCTGGTTTCAAAGCAACAGGTATGATCCTATTCATCTCTTTCTTTGAATATTTGCTAAACTTTTTGCTAGAAATATAAATCAACCTTTATTCAAAGATGTACATGGAAAATTTTATTATATTTAACTTACTGATAATTGTAATTGATTAAATAGTACTAATGGGCCATTGTATGAGTTAGACTTGGCCCATAGTATATTTCTCGGGGAGATCACTCCATTGTAGAGTTGAACACCACGTGCGAACAAAGTTTGCTACCCCTATATTACATGTCATAAATAATTTTAAATTTTACGATATTTTTTCTACATATACACAACCATTGATGGTATCTTTTGTATATTTTTTTGAAATTTTTAGTCATATTCATTAATTGTAGCAATTTTTTTAGTTCAATTCTGCGTCATTCTAGTTAGAAACGGTATGTTTTATTAAAAAAACAAATCATCAAATTTAGTCACCATTTTTTACTATGTAACATGTACCATTTATATCTACTCATGAAAAAAAATTGATAAAATTGTGACCCATTTTGGTGATGATTTTTACATTTTTTACATTTTTTACATCTAAAATGATCGCACGTGGTTGTTCAACTCTACAATGGAGTGATCTCCCCGAGGTATATTTTACTTACTGATAATTGTAATTGTAATTGACAGGCATCTTCCCAGTGGATTCAAGTGCAATGGATAGATACTATGGGCCAAGTCTAACTCTTACATGTGTGAAAGAAGAAAATGAGGAGTTGCAAGAAAATTTGGATGAAAATGTGTTGCATCAAAATATTGATGATGATACATCTGAAGAATATTCCATTGACATGCCAAATGAGGCACAAACAGTGGTTCAAGATTCACTTGTGTGGCCATGTGATGATTCTAACCCAGTGACTCTTAGGACCAATGATTTTGAGTCCCTCAGCAAGGGTCAGTGCCTAACAGACACAACGGTGGATTTTTATCTCAAATATCAAGAAAGAAAACACCAATATATGAAGCCTGGATTATACTTCTTCAGTAGCTTCTTTTTCAGGAAGCTTGTGATCATTCTAAAGGAGGATGTTAAAAACGGATTCAAGAAAATTACACGCTGGTTCAAAGGCATCAACATCTTCAAGTGTGACTATATCTTTTTGCCTATTTTACTCAGGTATTCAATATATGTTTTATGAAATCCTATTTGAAATGTTTTTTGAACATTTTAATTTCCAAAATGCTACTGATTAACTATGTTTTTTCTTTTTTTTTGGACAGTGGACATTGGAGCATGATTGTTATGTGTTCCCTTGGAAATGAACCTGGTCTATTACATTTGAACTCACTCAAATCAACTACTCATCTGGAAGTAGAAGAACATATCAAGTGGTAAGTCTTTGTAAGTTAAATGATTTTTTTTTCATTTTATCTTCTATTGTAGATCATCAATTGAATGTAATGCATTAGCCTTCATGATTTGTTATTTGTACATGGCAGTTTTTTAAGCTTAGAATGGGAAAGGCAAAACAACCTGGAATCTTTGAAGATTTCCAAGAAGGACCTACTTGAGCTTCAAATGCAAGTGGTTGAAGTAAGTTACAAATTTACCATATGGATTTGAAAATGTATTGTTAACAAGCACATTACTATGAACTTTGTCTTTGAAATAATATGATACAATTCACTTTATGTTGACAAATGTTGTGTGTATGTAGGTGCCTCAGCAACCTAAAGACAACGGTACAGATTGTGGGATTTATTTGATAAAAAATGTAGATGTCTTTTTACATACGGTTACAGAAGGTGTTGCTTTGGGACAAAACAGTGAAAACATAGTAAGTGCGCTTCTCTAAACTAAGAATATGAAAAGTCAAAAGTGCCAAGCATTTTAAATTAAATTTTGATTTTCTTTAGTTGCTTTAGCTACTCTCAAATAGATTTTGTATTAACTTGTTGTCAATGCATGTTTGTTTCCAGTTGAAGAAGCTGCTTTTGGACTTCCAAAATTTGACATTCCAAGAAACAGAAGTAAATTCTAAGAGAACGTGTATAAAACAATTAATATTGATGCTTGAAGGAGGGTCAGTTTTTTCAACACGTGATGATGGGTAAGTCATCAAATTCTTTCAAAGTTATTCATTTTTTTGCAAACACAAGTTATTCACACACATTATTTGATGCTCAAATTTTTTTTGTCACTGCAGGGACGACAATTGTAAATTGAAAAGTGGAATTCTATCCAGCATTTTGAAAATCCCCTCATATCCTTCCTCCATGAAGAGGAAACCAAAAAATCCTAAGAGATTGAATCCTCACGGCAAATGCCTTACTTCAGAAGAATTTACTATGAACAGGTTGAAAGCAACAAAAGAAGAAGAGGATGTTTTTAATGAGAAAGAACAAAAGAAGCAGGCAAGAGAAGACCTTGCCAAGGCTAAAAAAGAAGCCAAAATACAACAACAGCTTGAGAAGAAACTGGCGAGAAAAGCCAATAAGCCGATCAAAAAAATTGAAGAACTTTCTCTGCCTACAAAAAAAAGGGCAACATTTGTACCTCCCATATAAAGTCTAATGTGCACGGTTAGTGGATAGTACATTGTGGACACATTGGTACATAGTCATGTGAACCTAATTTTAGAAAGGTCACAACTTTTCCAATAAAATTGTCATTTCAGTTTTCCAATATAATCTCATCTCATTTACTAATAAGAATGTTAAAAAAATATAGTGAAAAACTGATACCCACCTTGCAAAAAATAATTTCAAAGTCAAATGTGCACGGTTAGTAGCCTACTAGCCTGTCTATGATACATGAGTTCTCGCTTATTGATTCCGTGCTATCACATGTCATCGTGGTTGATTCCGTATTGGTACATGACACTTCGCTTGTGGATTCCATGAGCACATAGGCTTTAAATACAAGTATTAAAAAATACTTATATACTTATCCTTGCCCTTCCTTCTCTAAGTTCTTCTTGATGTAAATCTCTATCAATGTCTTCCTACTAAACTTCAGAATAGTATAACTCCCACCCAACTTATGTTCTTCAAGTGAAATTTGGTACACTTGTTAAGTTTTGCTCAAGTTCATAACTAATAAAACACTACAAGTAATGCACCTAGTACAATCTAGTCACTCTAAATGCCACAAGTTTAAACAAGTTTGAACTCTCTCACTTCAATATGAATCTCAATGCAACAAGTTGAAGTTTACAATCAAACTCCAAATTCCTTAAACCCAATCTACTTCTAACAAGAGGTCAATCCCTCTTCAAGGCTAAATAGCCTTGGCTCTTCTCCTAAGATCTAAGCACACACATGTGCTCCTATCTTGCTTCCCACACACCCACACTTATAACCCGTGGGGTGCTTAAGGAGCACGAAGGAAAAAGAGGATGAATGAGGGAAGAATGAGGGATTATATAGTGAGTTGAGAGGGAGAGAGGGCATGAGATAAGGATAGGGTGAGAGGATTAGAGCCTCCAATCACAACCCCTTAACCTTCTCCTTCTAAGTAGGGACTCATCCCATCCACAAGGCTCACAATAAGCCCTCGAACTCTCCTCCTACTTTGTAGGCTCTCATCTTATCTCCTAAGCCTTCCTCCCTCAATTGATCAACAAAGATCCTAATTCAAACATTTAACTAACCTTGGCTTTCTACCTACCACACTTTACCAAGGTATGTCCTCATACTACTCAAATCCACTCCACACAAGCCTAATGCTTCAAACTTAGCTTTCTTCAAGCTTCACTCTTTTTATATTTTTGTGAATAATCATAAATCAACAAAACACCACTTGTAATGTTTTACAAGTGTTAACAACACATGTGAGCATCAATTTGGGCTCACAATCATAGTTTTGGAATCACCCCATGCTCAAGTCAATGCACTTTGACTACTCACAAAAACCACATCCAAAACCCAAGTAAGTGCATGGTCAACTAAACCAATAGTAGGCAAGTTATGGACCTTCAAGAGTTCTCGGAGTTGGATTGTCCTATTTGGTAGGTGCACCTATTTTGGTATTTAACCTATTGTCGACTGTACATGTCACCTAAATTAAGGGTAAAGTTGGACACAAAGCATATGTTAAATGGTCCTCTGGGAAAAAGATAAAGAAAAAGAAAATAATAGAAAAGAAAATGGGTACCAATCCATTTGGTATTCATAATATATGCTCATATTTTGCGATATATTTGGTATCCATTATATTTTATGGGAACCTAATATGAGCACAAAGCAATAGAGAAGATTGTTTCACAACTCTAACTAGCACACTAAGAAGGCTTAACCTAAACTTCAAAGGATAACATCACATACTTAGCCGCCATGAATGAATGGAAAATAAATTACAATACATGGATTTGTATGTAGGATATGTTATGTCCCTATAAATGCATATTTGCCTAATTTTTCATAAATGTTTTTATGGACCGCCTAAGCCTTATTTAAAATTTATAATTATTGGGTATTTTTTGCCCAACCTGCTATCAACATACAGTATGCCACAATGAACGTAGGATCTTGTATTCACACAGTTGGTCTACAACGTTTATGGTAATAAGTGTCCTCTACCCTATTTGCAATGGGCCTAAATTGCATGCCTAGAGGTCTCAAAGTGTCACGTCTGCTAAATGCCAATGTCATACTACTCATCAGCAGGGATGTACAAATGGACGTGACGCGGCCTAAACGCGTCACGTCGCGTCACGTCCAGGGTGTGACGCCAAACGGACGTTACTGTAGTAAAAAAAATTTACTAATGGGATTTTTTTTTCGGATAAGTAATTATTTCGACATCAATACAGGCAGTCGTCTACCATGGTCGACTGCTATATAGGCAGTCGACCACTTAATCGACTGCTAACTTAGCAGTCGACTACAATGGTCGACTGCTAATGTAGCAGTCGACTAAGTGGTCGACTGCTACATTAGCAGTCGACCATTGTAGTCGACTGCTACATTAGCAGTCGACCATTGTAGTCGACTGCTAAGTTAGCAGTCGACCATTGTAGTCGACTGCTAAGTTAGCAGTCGACCATTGTAGTCGACTGCTAATGTAGCAGTCGACTAAGTGGTCGACTACTATATAGGCAGTCGACCACTTAATCGACTGCTAACTTAGTAGTCGACTACAATGGTCGACTGCTAATGTAGCAGTCGACTAAGTGGTCGACTACTATATAGGCAGTCGACCACTTAATCGACTGCTAACTTAGCAGTCGACTACAATGGTCGACTGCAAATGTAGCAGTCGACCATGGTAGTCGACTGCCAATGTAGCAGTCGACTACCACCGTCGACTGCTATATAGGCAGTCGATTACCATGGTCGACTGCCATATAGGCAGTCGATTACCTTGGTCGACTACCAATGTAGCAGTCGACTACCACCGTCGACTGCCTGTATAGCAGTCGACCATGGTTGATAGTCGACTGCTATGTTGCCGTCGACGAAGATAGTCGACTGCAGTTGTAGCAGTCGACCATTGCCGTCGACTGATACTATTAACAGACAAATGCAGTCAACATCATATGTTTGTTGGGTTAAATTTTAATGGTTTGGGTATAGTGGAATATGGATGGATGGAAGTAGTTTAGGAAAAATGTGATTAAAGCCAACAATGATATGTAGAAGGAAAAAAAACCGCGTTGTATTAAAACAAGTATATCGTAAAGATATAAAAAATATACAAAGTTTAGGGTTTATCAATGATACACGCATACTACCTTAACCCCTACGATGTTGCCTAAAGAACTAAACAGACTAAACACTATCCTTAACCTCAGTTCTCCAGCAGTCTATCGGCTCATCCCACCCCACAAACGGCATCTGCATCCGTAGTTTGGCGATGGTCAATGAAATGCGGTTCGACACGTTCTCGCATGTCAATGCACTCAAAGTGACATCCCAAATTTTCCTTCTTTCATTGGCAAAGAGAATTCGGTCATCACCATCGTTGCAAAGTTGTCGAGCAATCATGCCGACCGCATAATACTCAGTCTCCGCGGTGTAATATACATCGGGATCATGGTGTCTCCTGTTTTGGATGTAAAACAGTTCCGGCGCCACCCAAAACTTCTCCTTCCTCAATTTTTCCTTCGCTTCTACGGTTTCCGCATGCCATAGCGATAGGACATCCTCACCCGAATGCGTTGCACATCCCCAATCGCACACCCCAATCTTAAGGCTCCCGTCCGATTCCCAATGCAACATAATGTTGTCAATGGATAGATCGTTGTGTTGCACATTTGCAGCGTGCAAAGCCTCCATGATCCATAACAATGCCCAAGCCAACTTTACCCTCTTCGCCCGGAACTTTTGGACTTGGTCATAGAGTTGCCATTCGGTTGCGTCCATTGTCAAAATGTTGGCATTTGGGCGGTGGGCTCTATCCCGAATGAACATCTCTCGTAGAGTGCCCCCGTTCCACCATAGTGTATAGCCCGCATTGGACACACTATTGATTAACCAAAACTTGATGAAACCTGGATGCGTGCTCTTTAAAACGCATGCCTCCGCACTTACTTGGATACGAGCTTTTTGCCTATCCGACGTCTTTGGGGTCTTTTCAGCCCACGTAATCTCCGGTGGGAGACGATCGTCGCCCTCGATCCTCACCTTCCTCACCTCCCCGTAACCCCCCACCTTCTTTATGCTCTTCAAACTCACGACATTTGCCGTATCGGGAATCCACAATAGTTGGCATGGGCCCGACACCCTTAGCCACTTCTCCAATTTCTCCGTCTTCCAAGGAATTATTTTGGAGGCCGTCTTGGACAATCCTTTGGCCACGGGATCCCACCACAAAAATATTTCCCGGATTCTTACAGCTCGAGGGCTCAACACCTCGCCTGTTTCGCCCTCCGGGAACATGTTCTCAACCAATTGCTTGAGGTTGAAAATACCATTTTGGGCCTTATTCTTCACCCATGAATCGAACCCCGCAAGATTCCTATCACCGCTAAACTCGGGGCCATCCACTTCCTGTCGAATAGCAACCTCCATGTCCCTTTTAATTATCTCAACCCTTTTGTGTTTCGGCTGCTCCAAAAAACGGAATTTGATGCCGGCCTCCCCATTCCTCAAATACCAGTCAATTATGGCTTGGTGGACCTTTGCCGTTATCGCATCCGAGAATTTTACCCTTGGTTTCCCGCTCCTACTCGACGACCCTGAGGCCGCGGAAGCCCCTCCTTGGCTGCTCGTAGGGGCACCGGCATTTGGGCGGACGGGAACGGTAGTATCTGAACGGGGGGTAATATTGGCTCCCGTTCCCGAAGCACTTCCTGATCCCACATCGGAATGTCGTTGCCGCTTAGGGGGCCGTTTGTGCACCCTGCCGGGTGCATCCGGCTCGTCCTCCGGCATCCTCCAACTTCGATCCTCCATCGTGTTTAAAAACACGCTATTATTGTGTTCACAAACACAACTCAAATGTGTTCACAAACACGGCCGTATTCACACCGCTCCACCGCAAAAAATCGGATCCAAAATTGGCAAGAGATTGCACCCTAAACCAATCTTCCAACCGCCCCCTAGGCCCTCTCAAAACATTAGGCAAACGATGCTAGGCATGCTTAGTCCCAATGTCCCGCTTGAGGAGGGGTGGTTGAAAAATGATGTCAATGAGGCCTCCCCACTTATATATATAGGTTGGGTGGGCCTCACACCGACGGTACGACCGGACGCCGCGCCCCTGGATCCTGACCGTTGGACCGTGCATCATCCAACGGCCAGGATGGATGCGACGATTGGTCGACTGCTATACGGCAGTCGACCATCCAGTCGACTGCCAGATAGCAGTCGACTCTGGATAAGGCAGTCGACAATTAGTAGTCGACCGCGGCGTCGACTGCTATGTGGCAGTCGACGTGTGGGCCGACTGCATTTAGCAGTCGACTGCGGGGGTCGACTGCCATGTCGACTGCTAGTTTGCAGTCGACCCTGGAAGTCGACTGCCACGTCGACTGCCAAGCAGCAGTCGACCCCCGATGTCGACTGCGAATGGCAGTCGACGTGGCAGTCGACCGCCATGTCGACTGCCAAGCAGCAGTCGACCCCCGATGTCGACTGCGAATGGCAGTCGACGTGGCGGTCGACTGCCATGTCGACTGCTAGTTTGCAGTCGACCCTGGAAGTCGACTGCCACGTCGACTGCCAAGCAGCAGTCGACCCCCTATGTCGACTTCGAATGGCAGTCGACGGGCAGTCGACCGCCATGTCGACTGCTAGTTTGCAGTCGACCCCGGAAGTCGACTGCCACGTCGACTTCCAAGCAGCAGTCGACCCCCGATGTCGACTGCGAATGGCAGTCGACGTGGCGGTCGACTGCCATGTCGACTGCTAGTTTGCAGTCGACCCTGGAAGTCGACTGCCACGTCGACTGCCAAGCAGCAGTCGACCCCCTATGTCGACTGCGAATGGCAGTCGACGTGGCAGTCGACCGCCATGTCGACTGCTAGTTTGCAGTCGACCCTGGAATTCGACTGCCACGTCGACTGCCAAGCAGCAGTCGACCCCCGAAGTCCGCTGCGAATGGCAGACATTGGACCTCCCCCCCTCCAAACATAAACAAATTGCTTTTGCAATGGATCCTATAGCAGATTACTCTAAACACTTTTAATATCATAGCATCTTTTATATTTAGTGCACGTTCAAGCGTCGGGACTATAAAGGGTTCACCGCTCATTAGCATTCATCATTCCCCCTCGCTCTAGTTGGCCTTGATTGCCTTTTGGCATTCGTTGCAAGTGGAGAGAGGTAGTAGGTTATATTGGGATGGGCACGCGAAACGAATGGAAGCCTTGGTTTGTGCCCAAGGAGTGGACTCCAACGTCCAAGAAGGTCGAGTGCAAATTTTGCGCGTTGGAATTAGTTTATAGGAAGGACCGCATGGTTGCCCATTTGGGATACCAAAAAAAAGACGGCAAGATGCGGGGGGTGGCATTGTATCAACGTCAAGGGCCGATTGTAAAGTCTTTATTTTCGAGGTGCGGCGGATCGTGGCCGCCAATTCCGGATGACTTTGTGGACGAGTGCGTTGAGGACGGGGGAGAAGCTGTGGTCGGGTCCCAACAACAAGCGTCATGCGGTGCATTGTCGAACGCGAACGGAAGCCAAACCGCTCCACCATCGCCCGCACCGTCAGTGGCAAGGGAGTTGGTGTCCGGGACGACTCCCGAACCCCACCGACGTTCCCAACGGCAAATGGGACTAAAAGAAGGGATGCAAAATTCGACAAAACGAGACTTGGATACAAAATGGTCGCAAGCCTTTTATGAGGCTAATATCCCCATTAGTATTGTCCGCCATCCCGCGTTCATCCAGGCCGTTAAGGCAACCGCCGAGGCTAGAATTATGTACAAACCCCCAACATACCATGCAATGCGCAAGAGTTTACTTGACGATGCACGGTTCAATACACAAAAAATCGTGGAGTTGAAGACAACATCATCCATCCACAAATATGGGTGCACTATTTGTTCGGACGGATGGGAGAATGTTGTCCACTGCCCTTTGATGAACGTCATGCAAATTTGTCCGGCGGGCGACGTGTTCCTTGGTTCCATCGACACCACCGGTAGCACAAAGGATGCCGCCTACGTGGCTACCGAGGTCAAACGCTATATCGTTGGAGTGGACCCCACAAAGGTTGTTCAAGTTTGCTTCGATAATGCGGCGGCCATGAAAACCGCGGCGAGCAATATTAGCCGGGAATGGCCACACATATATTGGTAAGGGTGTGCGGCGCATTGTTTGAACTTGTTGTTGAAGGATTGGGGTAAACAACGATGGGCGAAGGACGTCGTAGACAAGGCGAAGGACATTGTCAAATACATCCGGGCCCACCAATGTCCGACGGCGGTCTTCCTCACCTACTCGCCCAATTTGGGCTTGAAGATGCCCGGGTCCACACGATTCGCCACCAACTTCCTCATGATTGACCGGCTTCTAAAGGTGAGACATGCTTTGGAACAAACGGTTATTCATCCCGATTGGACCGCCTACGTGAACAAATTAAATAGAGGAGGCGATGATCGAAGGAGAAGTGCAATGGAGGCACGTCAAATCAAGACAACGGTTAATGACGACAGTTTTTGGACAAGTTGCGATAATTACCGCCACATGTCGGAGGAGGTGTTGTAAGCATTGAGAGTGTTTGATGGCGTTGAACCGGCAATGGGCAAGGCTTGGTTGACCATGAAGAACTTGGAGAAACATGTGCTTAGCCTAAGGAATCATCCTTTCAACCTAGCACACAACCTCGCTACCTTGGCCGAAGAAGATTTCTACAGCCGGTGGCGTATGATGACCACGGACCTACACCATGCCGGTACAATCTTGAATCTTTATTTATTGGACGACAACGTCGTCCACGAAGACGCGGCCGTTAAATCCGGATTCTTGGACGCCATGAGGAGGTTGACCACGGGCAAGGACGGTCATTACGGTCGGGTTGTGGCCGAATTTCAAGCATTCAAAGAGCGTAGGGGCGCGTTCGCCAATATGCCCCTAGCCATGGAAGCCAACATCCCACCCCACGAGTGGTGGGACCTCGTGGGCGAAGGTGGCACCCACTTGGCCCCTTTGGCAAAGCGAATATTGGCCCAAGTGTGCTCCTCTTCGTCTTGCGAAAGGAATTGGAGTAGTTATTCGTTTGTGCACAACAAGACTAGAAACCGGTTGAGTTCGGCGAGGGCCGAAAATTTGGTGTACATTTATACCAATTCACGGTTGGCACGGGAGAGGGTTGATCGGGACTCGGCCGCATGGTATCTAGTGAACATGATGTCCGAAGACTCCGACTATTCGGCCGACGAGGATATAAATGGTGACCCCCCCGCGGGACCCGGCGGGGATTCCTCGGGGCCTTCGGACAACGAGAGCGATGGGGGACATGGTGGAGGGAATTTGGGCCTTGACAACCACAATGATCCGTTTGCATACGATGGACTTGACGCCGAGGACGATGGTGATCTTCACATGTGGGCCAACATAGCCGGTCGGGAGTTTCTCTCCACTACGCATGTGCGTCCCGCTACGCCGACAACTATAATACCCGATGTACCGGTAGACATTCAACCCGTAGTGGATGAAGATGTAGTGGCCGAACCACATGTGGATGAAGCTCTTGAAGCGGCTCCGAACCGGATGGACATGGACGAAGTCCCACCACATGCTTCCCCCATTCATCCACCGACGGATGTTGTGCCCACTCCTATTGTGCCGACAACATATGCACAACCCATGCAAACTACACCACCCTTTGCCGAGCCCCACGGAGAGGGCACGTCCAATGTTGTCCTTAACACTAGTCCATTGCGAGGTATTGGGCAATGCCCGGCCGTTGCGCGAGCACCGGAATCCGACTCGGATGACACATTGGCGCAACACATTGCGCGTCGGGCCCCAACAATACCACGCATGGGCTCCCGGTTGGTTGGTGCCACCATCGGCATGCGCGCCCCATGCCCCACACCGGCTAGGCCACCCCCTAATATTGCATTGACAAACTTTGGTCGGACCACGAGAGGTCAAAAAAAAAAACGACAAAGGGATGTGCGAGAATGGAGGACTACCGGGGCCACCCCACTTGCACGTCCACAAACTGACGGCGTTATGGATGCAACGGGTTCAAGACCAATGGTATCGATTAGAATGCCAAGGGCTGGCACACGGCTTAGTCGAATTCCCGGCCCGGCAATTGATGGCCACGAGTCCGACGCCCGAACAGATGACAATGCCAGCACGGACGATGAATCCGGCGTAGGCGAAGCTCCCGATGATAGTGATTACCAAGCACCGCCCCCAAGGGTAGCTGTGGGAGGGCCACGCAGGACAAGGAATTCTATTCCTCAAGACAACGATAATGCCCTTTCATGAATGAATATTTATAGTAATGTCAAATGTCCTATGGTGTTCAATGGGTTTAGTTGTATTGGTGATCAATTTTTGTAATAACTATTTTTGGGTATGTTTGTTGAAAAAATAATGTGAATTTCAAATTTGTATGTTGGATGTTGACTAGAAATTGAGCCTACATGTATGATGTAGGGTTTAGGAAATGAATGTCCAATGTGCACTAAGGTTAGGACTCAGGAGTAGGACACATGGAAATGATTTGTAATGCCAATAGGCCCTATGTAGTGTTGCATTTTTTATTCTATAGGTCGGAGGCGGCATTATAAAATAATTTTAAGAATATTTAAGACTACTTTTATGTTTTTATTATTGAAAATCATCGAAGACATCAATCCGTGAGGTCCTTTATGGCAAATCATTGTCGAAAACATTCCCCTCTTCTAGGATTAGGTCATCGAGCTCTGCTCCGCCCAAATATTGATCCAAGAATGATGACATTGTAAATGCAGACCACCATTCACGACTTGTCCGATGTGCCATGTGGGGCGTTATGTATTCCAATATTTGCCAATTTGTGTGGCAAATTGGCAATGCTCAAGGCTCAAACATTGCCATTGAGTTTGAATGTACTAATGCTATATGGTAATATGGAACAATTGTCAAAGTTGAGCGTGTCTATATTTGCCCTATTGCCATGGATTGGCTATAGTCGTGAACTTATAATAAAAAAAATTTAAAAATGCCGTAGAAATTTGTCGAGGATTTTAAAATGCATTTTAAATGTGTATTTTAAGATAAAGTAAAAATAAATGCACCTCTAGCCCTATGTCATGTGGGAGGATGAAATGAATGTCCAATGTGCACTAAGGTTAGGAGTAGGACATATGGAATTGATTTGTAATGCCAATAGGCCCTATGTCATGGGCGAGGATGGAATTAATGTCCACACACACACACATATATATATATATTGCAAATACCCCCAAATATATATATATATATATATATATATATATATATATATTGCACATACATCCATATATATAGCGCATACATATAGAACATACGGTATACCGGGAACCCACATATATATTGCACATACACATACATATTGCAATTTGCACGTACACCCATACATGTTAGACATACATATTGCACACGGGTGTAGCTAATAAGGAAGTTATCATTTGTTTAAATAGCGATCCACTTTTATTTCACATTACGGATCATATCTTTTACATAGTGCGATTATATCCACTAGGCCTAAACACATATACAATGTGTTTGCTAGGATTAAATCGGCGAACTATATAGAACATGAACCGCTACATCTACATAGAAAAATTATAATGTCAATAGTCGCTCCGAAGGACAAATCCAAAAGTTGGTGCATCGACGATATTCGGCAGAACGTTTGTCGACTTGAAGCCAATATTCTCCATTCTCCACAAGCATATCCCGCAAGTATTCAAGTTCCATTATGAAAATATCGTTGAGCCGAGCATGCTGAACTTGCCATCGAATTGGGATGGCAATGCGTTGCGTATGGCTGAACATGAAGAGGTTCAGTCGGAACGCTCGCAACAATTCGGCGAGCTCCGAAGTCCCTCTCACGCCCCTAAATCGATGCCCCATTGGTATGTCTACGTCCCAAATCGACATACGCAACGCATTGTAGACTTCTCCCATACCAAAATGTTCCCGCCAAGCTTTGTTAACTCCCATGTATTTAAAAATACATATGAGAGTTAAAAAATTCGCCCTCACTTCACACCCCCGCCCATACTCTCCTCGGTGATATGGCTCCAAAATAGGCTCTAGGACCTTCGGCAATATGTGCTCCCCCACAATTTCCGCGGTCAATCCGGGTAAAATGGTCGACGGTGCCATGTTTGGCACAACCCTGAAATAGCAGCTTCTCCGCTCCTTCTCCCTTTGTTCTCCGTTTGCAAAGCTTGCTAAAACAGGCTATGGCCAATGGAGAACTTGGGAATGAGGGAAATGGGAGGTTGGATTGCTATATATATGCATCCTTTGTCATGATTGTATGCATTTAATGCATGATTTGACTAAGCTAACGCTCTTCCCAAACCCTAACGCCTAATTTCGACTGCTGGGCAGCAGTCGATTGCCATATTCGACTGCTGGGCAGCAGTCGATTCGCATATTCGACTGCTGGGCAGCAGTCGACTGTGGATGGTCGACTGCTACACAGCAGTCGACTGATAAAATCGACTGCTGGAAGGCAGTCGACTGTGGATGAATGACTGCCTTCCAGCAGTCGACCATCTTAGTCGACTGCTAGGAAGCAGTCGATTTTATCAGTCGACTGCTGTGTAGCAGTCGACCAGCCACAATCGACTGCTGGGCATTTATCAATCGACTGTTGCCCAACAGTCGATTTACATAGTCGACTGCTATGAAGCAGTCGATTTGCATAGTCGACTGCTGTGTAGCAGTCGACCATCCACAGTCGACTGCCTTGTAGCAGTCGATTTGCATAGTCGACTGCTGCACAGCAGTCGACTGTGGATGGTCGACTGCTACACAGCAGTCGACTGCCTTGCAGCTTAATTTAGACAACTAATTAGACACACCCGTAACCCAACCTGCCAAATCATTGGATGCCACCCGAGGGCCCACACTTCGATATCCCTATAAAATCAAGTGTGCTACCCACCATGAGGCCACCTTGCCTCGTAGTGATTTTGAGGACCTTGTATGCGTCGCGTACATTGCCCAAGATCAACTACGGTGTGGGCAATCCATAGGATTGCGATGGCTGGGAGTGGCAAGATACGGGATGCGGGTGGTTCGTCAAGAAGTATGTATTACAATCCCCGACACGCATGGGGCTTGCCGGACGAACCGGACGAATTTACACCCGAGGTGGTTGCAGAGAACACTCGAAATGAGGACGATTTGCGCAGTGTTTTACGTCCGATTCAAGGGTTCACTGAATTCTATTGGGTTCGACTGCCTAGGAGACAAGTTGATCGTCACCACCGCGGATACTTGGACGCCCAAGAAAGGCCCGCATGCCGCATCGGTTACAAAGAAAAACTTTTCCCATGGCACTTGTTTCAGGACCTTAGCGACGTTCTCACGAAGGGGAAAAATCAATTGTATTTTCGAAAAAACTATGGGACCTTGTGGAGGTTCTACCAAACCATAAAACACTCGGTGCATGACGCAATTCATTGGGGGTTCAACCGGTGCACCGCGCACCAAAAGGAATACCGGGTGTATAGAGAGTACACACTTAGGTCGTCAATGTAAGATTTGCCCACGAATATGGTGAGAGCGTAGTATCAAGTTTGTACTTGCACGTATACTTACGTATGTTGGTAAGTTGGAAATGCGCAATATATGAATTCCCAGCAATATTGCGGTGATGTTTTCCGCTTGGTGTGAACTTATAATCATGCCACATGGAATCATTGTCACAGTTATTTGCATCGATACGTGTTTGATTCAAGTGCAAATGCATGTAGATGCAAAGTCCATGGTTTAATTGGATGTTTGTGGCAACCGATTGTGTGGGCAAACATAAGAAATGATCATTGTGCGACACTTGTACATTACTCCCAAAATTGATAGTGAACAATAATTCACTTATAAACATTTCCAAAATCATGGTTTTTCCCGCATTGTGTACAATTGAGTATCAAATAATGCCTCCTAGTCCAACGCCTATCTCACAAACACTAGCCAACATTCCTAATCCGGCTCCGAATCACTATCCAATGCAATGGGGGGTCCACGGCTTGAGCTTGCACCGTTCAGATTTGGTGGCCGTAGTGTCCGGCGCCTCGCCTCACGCCTGCTCTCGGTGATGGCCCATAGTTCTTGCGCCGCAGTCTCCCGGTCAGCTTGTGCACGAGCGCGCGCGCGGTCTCCAATGTGCAACCCCCTCGCGGCATTCGGATGGCGCAGGACGTCTTGCATGGTGGGGCTAGAGGCCCCGTCACGGATGTCCAAAAGGCCGTTGACGTATTTCCACTCATTCATCCGGATTTGGACGTCCACCTCATTGAAGCTACCCTCTTGTGTAACGGCCTCCTGCCTCTCCAGATCGGCCTCAAAACTTGTTGTGTCCAACACGTGTTCCACATCCCAAGTTGTTTCCTCGCCCGGGACCGGTTCCCGTGGTAATACCCCCACTGTCACATTGCCGTTGGAGTCATACACGTATCCGTGGGGGTGAGGACCTGGGACGTATTCACCCGTCTCTCCGGCATGCCCACCCACAACACGGTACAAAAATGCCCTCAAACCTACGGCCTGAGGAGAGGAGCCGGGGTAAAACTCATGAGCAACCCTTGTGTACATTTCAGGCGTGAAGTTTGTCGGGTAGCCTCGCAGGTCCTTCAAATACCTCCGTGCACGCCAGCTATAAGCAGGAGGATCGCCGTATTCTGCGGGCGGCACACCATGGATTATTGTGTATTCAAAATCGGGAGGCATTCCCCATTGCACTCCGAATTGCTCGTACAACCTTCGATGCAGAGGGGCTTGGCACGTAGGACAACGGCGTGTTTGCAACATGTGTGGCAACAAACAATTTGGGTGGACCATGTGACCGCACGACCCAACGATCCATGCGCCTTCGGGTCCCCAAGGATTGGAACAAATGGGGCACATGCTCCCGTCCTTGATCCAATCGGGGACGCATGGCCACAACAAGGCTGGTCTGGCCGGGGGTATCACGATGCGGGATGATACTGCGGTATCCCATTGGAATTCATCCTCGGGCCCTTGGTCCATGCAATACTGGGGTAATGGTCGTCATCGACCGGGAGGTTCTCAGGATACATGAAATCCAATGGCGGCCACGAGGTAAAAAGAAGCCGTCGTTCGGGCCACTGTTCGCCGTGGTCCCTATAGTGTGTCAGCTCGTCCATCAATGCCCTCTCACGCGTGGCGAACATGATAGTGGCTGTGACCATGCCCATGTAGTCGTCTTCCAACAACCGGTTCCTCCTAATGACCCGGTCGTAATCAACCCTCATTGCCTCCAAGTTTGTTGTGGGCGACGGCTCCCGCCCTTGTCCATCACTACCAGACATTGCTTGCGGCAGTTGTGGCGCATCAGCCCTCGCAAGTTCAAGGTCGGTCAAACGTGCAATCTCGGCCTTCAACCCTTGGACCTCCTCGGCGTGTGCACGTCGGACCATCTCCAATTCCCGTTCGTGGTCAGATTTGCATTTTGCCAACTCCGCCCTCAACGCCTCCACAACGTCGTTGTCGGCAACTACCAGTGGTGGGGATGGCACCGCCGATGCCATCTCCACATCAACGGGCGAAGATGGAGGACAAACCAACCGGGAACCATGTGGCGGTGTCACGTGGACCCTTTGTCGCCGGCTAGGTGGTTCAACCGGCAACCCTATGACAATGTTGTGCTCGTCCATGTTTGACTCGGCGGCCGGTGGAGTCCCCACAATTTGATGATCTGGTCCCGCAAGGAAATCAAAATAAGATCGGACCCTCAAAGGATTCATTGGAGTTTGCCATGCCAATGGAATCGGACGGCCAGCGTTCCGTCCTAGCACGGCACTTGGTATGACCGTGACCCGGCGTGCCTGCCTCAAGTCCGGGCTCGTGCGGGGTATGGTGGACCAGTCGATATCCACTCCCAAAATTACCTCCGCGTAGACCATTTGGCATAACCACATTAGCATATGCCCGCGATCAAATTCCCTCGGTGCACCCCACAAGAAATCCCACACCTCCTTGCACCGTTCTCCAAATATTTGATGGCTCACCTCCCTCCATATGCCATAGCGTTGTCTAGACATCCGTTCAGCATTCGCGCTAGGAACGAACATCCTCGTCAAATGGGTCCACTCTACGTACCTTCGGACCGTGCTATACAACCACATGCCCCTCTCATTTTGCCAGCCGGGATTGGCGAGAATGTTCGGATCCCGCGCCACCTCCAAATTGATTGGTTGCGGCCTGCCCCTCGGCGCATTGCCGCATCTTCTAGCGCCTGCCGACCCCGGTCTCGCTTGCGGAGTCCCCCCCGGATCCAAATCCCCGCCACGTGGAGGTTCCGGCGGCAAGTTATCTTCGTCTGCCATCGTTGCCCCTAACCCCTAGCTTTGTATGCCTACTATAAATTAAACCTAATATGGTAGCACTTCCAAAATAAGCGCCACCACCCACAATTTTTTTCCCAATCCACTAAAACCAAATTAAGGCCGTTCAAAGTTCAAACTACATAATTAGATTTAAACCACTTTCAAAATAAGTGTTCACATATAACAATTTCCGGTATGGTTCAAACTAACCGCAATGGGGTACAATGTAGACCGTATGTAGGTGGGTTGCAATACACACGTTAGGCAATAACAATATATCATATGCACCGTATACGTATTTCAGTACGTATGTCCACCTGTAGCCCTCCAGCTCACCTCTATCTCCAAATGGCAAGGGCTGATTAACAACCTAGGCCCAAATGGAGGGAGGTGGGAGTGAGGGAATGAGGGAAGTGGGGTCCATATATACCCCAAGGAGGCGTCTTTTCGATTAGACGCCCCCTGGACCAACCCATGGACGCCACGTGCCCATGGGTGTCTCTACGCGACTGCTCGTGAGCAGTCGCACCCCTTCGTCGACTGCTATTAGCAGTCGACCATGTGGTGCGACTGCTCACGAGCAGTCGCAACCCATTCAAGTCGACTGCTGATAGCAGTCGACCATAGGGTGCGACTGCTCACCAGCAGTCGTCCGCACTTTGTCGACTGCTGATAGCAGTCGACCATAGGGTGCGACTGCTCACCAGCAGTCGTCCGCACTTTGTCGACTGCTATTAGCAGTCGACTTGGGTTGTCGACTGCAGTTGGGCAGTCGACTGTCTTCGTCGACTGCTAATAGCAGTCGACTTGAAGGGCAGACGACTGCTTGTAAGCAGTCGCATCCCTTCGTCGACTGCTATTAGCAGTCGACGAAGGGGTGCGACTGCCCACCAGCAGTCGTCTGCCCTTCTTCGTCAACTGCTAATAGCAGTCGACGAAGGGGTGCGACTGCCCACCAGCAGTCGTCCGGACTTTGTCGACTGCTATTAGCAGTCGACGAGGGTTGTCGACTGCAGTTGGGCAGTCGACTGTCCAAGTCGACTGCTAATAGCAGTCGACGAAGGGGTGCGACTGCCCACCAGCAGTCGTCCGCACTTTGTCGACTGCTATTAGCAGTCGACGAGGGTTGTCGACTGCAGTTGGGCAGTCGACGAGGGTTGTCGACTGCAGTTGGGCAGTCGACGAGGGTTGTCGACTGCAGTTGGGCAGTCGACAACCCAAGTCGACTGCTAATAGCAGTCGACAAAGTCCGGACGACTGCTGGTGGGCAGTCGCACCCCTTCGTCGACTGCTATTAGCAGTCGACGAAGGGGTGCGACTGCCCACCAGCAGTCGTCCGGACTTTGTCGACTGCTATTAGCAGTCGACTTGGGTTGTCGACTGCAGTTGGGCAGTCGACAGTCCAAGGCGACTGCTAATAGCAGTCGACTTGAAGGGCAGACGACTGCTCACAAGCAGTCGCCCGCCTGTCATCGACTGCTAATAGCAGTCGAATTTCCATGTCGACTGCCCAAGAGCCGTCGACAAGCCAAGTCGACTGCTATTAGCAGTCGACTAGTTATGGTAGTCGACTGCTCTTGAGCAGTCGACATGGAAATTCGACTGCCGTCAGCAGTCGACACACCTATACGACTGCCCTTTAGCAGTCGATTCAGTGTGTCGACTGCCTAGTAGCAGTCGCTGTAACTCGTCGACTGCCCACTAGCAGTCGACACTGTTGACGACAGTTTACCCTGTGTGACGACAGGGTAAACTGTTTTACCCCCCCCAAACGGACGTGACGTTTTCAGGTCTGCCGTCACGTCGCTGTCACAGGACGTGACGCGACGTGACGTGTAATCCCTGCTCATCAGCATATGTAATTTTTCTAAGTGATTTTTTTTGCATAATGACATTTCGTGTAGCACATTGGGGTATTTGAGATGATAGATTTGCAATTTAATATGCAAGGCCGGGAAAATATTCTTGAGCATACTAATGACATTTACCCCCCCCAAACCAATTACCGCGAGGTTTTATTAGCCAAAAGGGGGAATCATTATAAAAAATAAAAATAAAAAATTAGCAGCTCACATATGATCTCTCATTTATGCCCTTGCAAAAAATTGGTGCCAATCCAAACTCATGAGCAAGAGTTCCCCACCCATCAAGTGAAGTTTAAATTGGGTTTGTGGGTAGTATGAGGTTAATAACACTTGACAACCAAGGATGTGCAAATGGATCATCACGTATGGCCCTTGATCATCACGCCACGTCACAATGATGTGAAACCATCACATCACATCACGTCAAGACGTGATACCTGCTGACATGGTAATTCTTTTTATTCCATAGCTTTTATGTTAATTTTTTTAAGTTTCACTTTTTTGGTCGATTACAACTAGTAGTGGACTTCTAGAAGCAATTTTTTAAAATTCAAAAAAACATGCATTGTTAGTTCTTGATAGATGCAAGATGTAACGATCCATTAAAAAATTAGAACTTTTTCTTTTGTTTTCTTTTTTCTTTTCCTAGGAGTCGATTGTTAGTAGCAATCCCCCAACAGTCGAATGCTCTTGGTCGACTGAGTGGTCAATGTTGACCAATCAATTGCTTTGACCGACTACTAAACCAAAATTTTAAAACTTCCAAAGAAATTCCAAAAAATGCCAAAAAAAACCAATATTTTGGACCGTTACATCTTGTAGCCAACAAGATCTAACAGTCCAGAATTCTCTTGGAATTTTGTTTTTGTTTTTTTTTGCAGTCGATTACTATATCAACTACCATGTTGACTTAGTAGTCGAAAAATTTGTTGACTGGGGGGTTGACACTTCAATTTACCCCTAGATAAATTGTCAAATTTACCTCCTGCCAACGTGACATTTTTTGGTCCGCCGTCACAAGACATGATGTGACGTAACAAATGTGCACGTGAAATCCATGTTGACAATTGAAACCCCTTATAAGCATGTCAAAGACATGGGTGAGTCCATGGTAAATGATGTATTCACAAATGATTTTTGGGGGGTAGTAGGGGTGATTGCACTTGTATTCAATTGCCATCACAATCACAATAAAAAAACCATTCTATGCCCCCCTTGTGGGCGCAAACCCTAAACCCTAACCCTAACTTAGGGTTCATAATTAAATAGGGGGGGGACATAGATCATACATGGCGAAGGGGATGTAAATGGCACCATGGGATCCACCATCTAGTTTGTTTATGTTGGAGTTAATAGGTGTTCTAAACAATTGAACATGGATTCAACATTGTTGAATTTGGATATTGTAGAGTGATTCCTGCTTCATTTTGCAATATATATATATATCAACTCCACTACTCACATATTGCGTGAGAACCATCTTGATCCCATGTGGAAATTGCAGTTCGAAATGCATAGAAAAGGATCCAGGTGGCACCTTCATGTATGCCACACACCTTAGAGAGTAGTTAGGCGTAAATTTGCTTCCATTTGTTGCCATCACTGGCGGGGACAATGTGTCATCTTGTGCTAGGCTTAGGGTAGCCTTCCAAGTGTTTTTCATAGGTGAGCCAGTTTCTATATGGTAGCTCGTGCCATGGCATGAACCTCCTAGCATGTGTGTTAGATTTTTTTAATGTTTTTTGTCTTCTGCCTTTTCTCATAACCTAAGTGTAAAGCATGTTTGAAGGCAAGTTGGAAGCATAGATGGGGGCATATGGTTGGTATATGGTGCATTGCCAAATGGTTGTGAATATGTCACAATGAGTGTGGACTTCTATACTCACATATTTTGTCCATTAGGAAACTGGCCTTGTGCGATTGTTGGAGCCAATTGATAATGATTAGCAACCATTATTTGAGATAATGAACCAACTATTGTGTGTTGACATCATCACGTGTTTAAAGCAAAGACTTAATGTAACTTGCTAATATATTTTATATTGATATTTGTTGGTGCACTTCCAAGGGGTCATTGTTCATGGGTAATGATATTCTTCAACCCCCTCCCATCGGGGTAATCTTGGACGTCAATTTGTTATGCACAAGAACTCGGAACATGTACAAAGCGAGTGGAAATAGGGGTTTGAGGACCAAGGGATTTCTTTGCGTTCTCAAACGACTCTTAAGAGGGTGCGAGGCTGACACTATGGGAGGGGTATCTTGAGGCTTCAAAGTTTCCCTAATGAAACTTTTTATGTTAATGGAGCATGGGGGTGCACTCAATGTGGTATGTACAAACCCACATTGGTGCACAACATGGGTATCAATTATGCCTAGGGGTTACAAAATATACATAAGGTACGGGTACCTTTAGGCCCATAATTAATTATAATGAAGTGGGTAATCTACAAGAGGTCCAAATGAATATTTCATCCACTGAATGGTAATCCCTTGGTGAGTTGAATGGTAATTCCACGTTGTCCAATGATAGGTTCACCAAAAGCAAGTATGATATGTTGTATGTCAAACCTAAAGTTCGACTATCCAGAGCCGGGAATAATGAGTACTCATTGAAATTGGGATGTGATTGTGTGGTATCGTTCGTCTATCAAGCAATAATTGAAATAATAAAGAAAAGAGGGGAAAACAAGCAAGTTGGCCAAAACATGGACCACCAAGACTTGGTATTTGGGAAAGATATATAGGATGGGGAGCAAAATTGGCAATAGGTGGATTGAGTATCGACAACCAATTGACCTCTGGGACCGGCCTTCCAATATGGAAACATGGTTATTTTGGTTTAAAACTAAGGAGGGGTCAATGTGGACCCATGATTTGACATATCATTTGATGTACAGTTAGAAACCATCATTGCATTGATCACTATATTCGTTAATTTGGGACTTTTTTGGCATTTTGAGACAGTTACAATTTACAAATATAAGAACATGGATAAAATCACACAGATATTGGAGAATGTTGTAAGATGCAAATACTTTGAAGCGGGTGTTCATATCAAGAACCCAATTAAGAACTCATATCAATATGGTTTAGGTAGGACGACCCAAGTTACATTAGACCATGTTGTTGTGGTTCATATATTAATTTGAGACAAGAGAAAGTCTCAAATTAACGAATATAGTGATATTGGCTACAATGACTATGTCGTAGATACAATTTTTCTTTGAGTTGCGTCCAATGTATGAATGTGTGTTCAATGATTTAATCCATGATAAAAATAAAAATAAAATCTTGCTAAGATCATTTAACCATATTTTTCACATTATTTTTTTGACGTATACATATGATTGGGTCTTTATGATTTGCTTATTTTTACTTGTGTATGTATTTAAGGAGATTTCCTAACTACATATTTGTATGTATAATATTTTAACAAGGGAAAAATCTTGTGTATTAGAGGTATTATTTTGAAGGTCATGGATGCATGTGATTCCCAGTTCTAACAATGAGTGCACCCTTCGGCAGTAGAGTTACTTGATGTCGATTTGAGGACCTCAAGTAAGACCTCCATCAGGACCTGAGGGTTAGGACCTGAGACTGCTCCCTTTGCCGGCTTCAGATTGTCGCATTCTCGTCCTTCTCGTCTTGCCGTCCTTCGGAGCGCCGCTGCCGAATGCTCCCGTTGTTGTCTTAGAGAGTGTGATTGCGAGGGTATGTTGTGAAAACAGATCAATTAATCAGAACCTGAATAAGGATCGAGAGAAAATTGAAATTGTGACTCCTCGGTCATTATCTTAAATCTTGATCGTTCGTTTCCTAGGCACCTTAAGCTTGAGAGGCGGCTTGTTATCATTACAAAATAGTGTACTGTGCCGTCGGTTCTCTGTTTTCAGATGTACTGCTGCTCTTTCTTGAGATTTTCCGCTTAAGTTGTACTTTGCGTGGAAATCTCGCTTCGCTGGTTATTCGTTGCTGTAGATTTTTGGCACATTCGGGTCGATCTCTTCGTTCGCCCCTGAGCGATTCTAGTCTTGCGCTGCAAACATGTGTTACTGAGGTTACAAGCTACATTGAATCTCCGAGGACATACCACTCTTATCATATATTGCCGAGTCTTCTTGATCTGCAGATAGGATCACATTGCTTCATCTCAATAGGAGAATCGTTACACGGGCATCGAACACGAGAGACGTTGGTGGCTCTAGTCGGGACACTAGACGCGAGACGCTCACAGACACTAGAGACGCTAGTTGTACTGGCTTTGAGACATTGCCGGAGACGCTAACTACAGCTCCGTAGGATTCTTTAGCTGCGCTTCCTGCCATTCAGAAGGTGATTATATGTCTGTGCACTTAAGGTTCAAGAACACGCAGATCTTACACGAACCTGGACGAAGCTTCTGGTCGTTCAGTTTCCGCTCTCTGCCCTCTCAGAGGTGCGAGAGCTCATTCTCGTCCGTTAGGGAGCGAATTTTTCCCTTCTTCCATATGCTGCTGTTTGTGGTTGACTCCTCTCTTGGCACCTATAGAGAAAACACCTGAGTTTTCTTGAGGATAACAATCCAACACGAGATCTCGAGCGAGACGAGCTCATAAAGAAAGGTACAGTGCTCGATCGTCATGGCTCATCAGAAGGTTCCGATGGGAATCATGATTCTGTTTGTAATCTTGCTTCACTGCCACGTAGGCGCACAGTGCTTGCAACCAGTGTTCATGGATAAGACGGAATATTCTGGAGTGTCAAAGCATCGTCCAGTCCTCGACGCTCCGTTGACACCAAATCGTAGCATGACGCAGCATCAAGACGTTGTAGGCGCTCTACGTGCTTCAGGTGGTCGCTATGGCAGATTTGCAGCATTGTTGGACAGCTTGCAGAAAACGATTATTCATGAGGACATTACAGTCTTTGCTCCAAATGACAGGGCTCTAGCAGAGTTTCATAGTTTGAACGCGTCTAAAGCTGTGACTCAGATGCTCAATTTTCACACCCTTACGGCCCAACTGCCTTTCTCAAGCCTGTTGCGGTTGAAAGTAGGCACCAGATTGCCAACTCCTGTGACTAATGTCACAATTCTTGTCACAAGTATTGCGGCAAGTGCATATGGAGTGGACAATGCGGTCATTGTGGACCCGGATCTCTACACGGATGCGACAGTCGCAGTTCATGGTGTAAATGCGGTTTTGAACACCTCAGAATACAATATCCAAGTACCTACGCCAGATACAGTTCCTCAGTTATCACCTGGAATTGTCACGTCGACGTCACCACCGAGCGCTGGATGCAAAATCAATTACAAGAGCCTCCAGTCATTCCTCTTAGCCATGGCCATTATGATACTGCAGATTCATACAGATCTTCATTCTTCGTAAGTTCCTCAGGTATTTTTGCAGTGTGAGGACTGCGGCACGACAATTTTGTATCATAATTTTTACACTTCTTAGATAGTCGGGTGGAAGTTTTCGTGTCCGTGTTATGGTGGACAACTGTATTTGCCAGAATCGCGATTTGAAATCGGCTGAATATATGAATGCATTCGTCGAGGTCGAACACGTAATTACTGTACAAGCACGTCTCCTCATGATGCTTCAGAAGACGTGCTTGTATAGTCTTCTGTTGGAACTCGATGCAGTGCATGTATTCGCCTAATTCCAAACGCTACTCTGAGCTACTGCCAATGATTCTGTGAAACCAACACGTAACCTTTTGAAAATAAATCTCTCAGGCAACTAGAAAGGGATGATTCCGACATGTGGCTTGAGTCTTGAAAATATTGTGGAGTGTAGGTTAAGTGTTTGAGAAATATTTCAATGACCTCTTTCCGTGAGATGAGAAGTATTCAAATATTCGCTGCAGAGCTGCAACCATTCAGTTGAAATTTTGTAACTGTTCAAACCAAAATTAGCATTGAAGTCTCACGATATTATTTAATCGTGCTTTGGGGGCGGGAGCTTGGTGTTTGTTAGAATATAGAACCTCATCATTTGCACATGGAGTATTTTGCAAATCCCGCATCGATCTGTGCATCATGTTTCTTGTTATACTTAATGTTAGTCTTTTCTGTTGAATGGAATGTGTTCATGACAGACTTTTCTGTCTTATTGCAGCTTTCCATCGTCATGGTGTCGACAGCAATTATGATGGCTCAGGAGAGTTGATACCAGAGATCGCTGAGAGGTTCTCAAGGTTGTGGAGATTAGGCTTTGGGAGGCGAACGAATCGTGATTCTGTGATACCTTACAATCCAGTCAATGCGAAGTGACGTCTACATGTAAGTGATGAGGCCATGGTTCTCACTTTTGAAAGGATGGGAACATCACTCTATGCATTATGTGACAATTGCCATGCCACGTACGCAACATTGGCATGGTGTGCTCATATGGTCAGATACAACCTGAGTTGACCCTAATTTCACAGCAATGTTCTAGTTCCAAAGTCGTCTATGAAATCGTGCTGTCTTTCCTCCAAGAAAATCACATCCGCAAGAGCGAGTGGTTGGGTGATTAGTTTCTAGAATACAATTCTTCTCTGCTCTTCTTCCTTTGAGTGTGTGTTGTGGTAGTTCAGTTTCAGTGCCTCACATTTTTGCTCAGAGTCTAGATGAGTTTCAGTACCTAGTGGTTCTCGGTAATCCTGTCACTGTCAATTGCGTCACAAACGTCGATCCTTAGCATATTCTTGCCAGTATCATCATACAAGTGCTTTGGTGCTCCTACAAACCGTTGCTCTTATCTGGGTACTCTTCTTATACTCTCTAATTAGGGATTTGGGAATCTGTTCCTTCTGTCAAAAGTCTGGAGCACAAGCTATGAACCTCTTTTAACTGTACCAAATTCTCCTTGCCGAGCTCAGAAACACTTGCAACATGCATGAATGACAGAGTCCTCCTTTGTGCAACATACTCAATGCCAAGTAGAAGGGAATCTCCTTGAGAAACTTTCCATAGTTGCTAGAAAGAGAGGTATGTATTCTTTCTGGTATTGTTACTGATAACATTAACATCTAGATATATTCAAAACGCCTCAAGCTGAGGTAGACATGGTTTGAATGGACAATTTCCTTAGAATAGACATAACTTATGTTATTTGTGGAATTTGATTTCAAATGCTTAAGTTGTAAGATCAATATCCAGAATAAGTGTAACCAGATCATGACTAAATATGAACCACATCTCTATTAAACCATTTATAGCATTTTGTGTCACTTACTATTTGAGTTATGTAATCCTATAACTTTTTGGTATAGATGTCATTTTCTACCAACAAAGGTCAATTGAGCTGTTTAGACATTGTAGAACGTAAACAAGTGTCATAAAGTGTACCTCCAAATATTAAGCGACACTAAATACCATAAGCGGTGCACTATGATACAATGTTTATGGTATTTAGTGTCACTATTTGTGAAGGGCCTAAACTAGATGCCTAGAGGTCTCAAAGTGTCATGTCCGCTAGTTGTCAATATCATATTATTCATCAACATAAGTAAATCTTACACAGTGATGTTTTTTCACACTATGAAATTTAGTGTAGCATATTGGGATAATTGAGATGATAGTTTTGCGTATACATATGCAACAAGAAGATATTATTGAGCATACTACTGGCAAGTGTCATGTGTTTACATTTTAGTACCAAGAGGAAGATATGAGCACACTAATGGCAAATGTCATTTGTGTACACTTTAGTCAACTTGTAGACTATTGTGTATGCATGCACCTCATAACATTATTGAACATACTCATGCCAAGATATTAGTGGGCGCACCTGAATGCCAAGTGCCTTGAGGTTACACTAATAATGAAGTTGTTGATCATTAATGTGACCTAGCATATGCCTCAAAACACTTGGGTAAGTGAACTATTCTGCATGTGATAGTAAATACCATAAATGTTGTAGTTCAATAGGTTCAATAATTTGCATGTTCAATACTAAAAATCTAGAATTTTTCAATTTTCAAGTAGATACTATATTATGTTTGTACTAATAATGATGAAGAGGGGCAGGGGCGGCACTCAATGTAGCATGTACAATACCACGTGAGTATACAAAAGGCCATTTAATCAAATTTTGGCTTATGAAGTATGCATATGATATGCGTATTGTTCCATTTAGTTTCTTAAATTTAATAAAATTTCCTTATACCCCCCCCCCCCAAATTTCATATACATGCATCCATGAAGCAATATTTGTCAATGTGGCCCATACGGACCCACGTGGGTGCACAAAAAAGGAATTAATTGTGCCTAGGGGTTACAAAATATACATAAGCTATGAGTATTCTTTATTCTAGCTTTGTAAATATACTAGGCATATTATTCACATAATCCTAGTTATATTCTAACTTTGGGCCCATAGTCAATTATAAATCCAATAGAAACAAATTGTACATGTGTTTACATTGAACATATGGTTATCTTCTACTAATATTGTAGTTGTGCAGTTTTAGGAAAAATGCACACAAGCACTTTCGATACTTGTTGACTATCATGTGATAATGCTCGCCAAAGATGGCGTTATCTTGGCTCTAAACAACATATCTCATTCTACCATTCGAAGGAGGACTAAAGTCCACCTTCACCACAATCAGCATTTAAAATGAACATGCAAATGCCAATTTATTGATAATGAAGCTCAGAAGGTAGATCGTAATAGAAAACCTTCCCATCTCGAATAGTTGGGTGCTCTGAACTGGGAGTGCCTTACTGGATCACATGATATTTTCCAAACCAAACGACTTTAAACCCACCATCTCCAACACAATCAAATATGAGTCTCCTTCAACATTCCATCAATAACAAGATTCTTATGACCTTGTCAACGTTGCCAGTATTAGGCACAACTAGCAATGGCAGAGGGAGTACATGGGATTGAGAGGGAGATTTGCAACTCCCACTATCGAATGGAGAAGTGAAAAATAGCAAATCCTCATCAAAAAAATTGTCGTCGGATGAAGAAGCAAGAACTATGGATGCATAAAAAATGGTAGACATCAACACCACTAGGCGACAAATTCCAACCATGTGATATGTACCCGCCAATGAAGTCCAAAAGTTATGACCATGGTCATTGGCATGAGAGGGCAAAACATACATTGAACTTGAAGATTTTTCATTGGCACCCACAACATCTTGACATACTACAATGATTTACAATACCATATGAAATAATCATAATAACAAGTATTGTTGACCTCAGCTGCAAACCTACCAAAGGTGGAGAAAAAACTTGAAAGACAATCATAGCTATGTTCTATGCCTAGTGCACCAACATGGACCTCATGGTTTGGATCAGAAGGAGCATCAATAATAAGACAAAGATCATCATCATCACTATAAGAAACAGGTATAATCAACAGAAACGGTATCCATCACAGTTACATCAATAAGATGTATTGGAACATTATCATCATCATTGCTATCTAGTGGTGGCATACCCACTACGAGCAGCAAGCTAGCCCACCATATATGGACGACAAAGACACAAAGTTCCAACACTCAAAGGGCCCCCAAGACAATTCGGGTGAGTAGTTAGAGGAGGAGGTACTAGAAGTCGAGGTTGAGGGCGAAGCTCAAGCATAGGATAAAGGCAAGGCTAAATAGGAGGTCAAGGAGGAGGCATTGAAGATGATAGCGAAGGCGTCCAAGTAATCTGCTTTTATTGCTTCCAATGCTTAGTTGAGTTCCTCGTTTGTGCTTTATTGCACTTATGGTATGTGGGAGTTTTATGATGATTAGGGTTAGCTCTCTTGGAAACTAATAACTTCATGAAAGCGCCATAACATTTATGGCGCCTTGATGCAACTGTTTCCAACTCAAGGCAACTAATTTTGCAAGATATAACTAAGGAATGGGTGTTGTTCTAGCAACACCCCTTTGAAAGGCATTTTCTCAAGCACCCACAAACCAATGTACATTGATCATCCTCGTGAATGCCTCCTTTGAGCTCAAAAATCTTCCCTAACAAAGAAGACTTTTGTGCTCAAAGCATGCATTCTTGACCAAATTGCCTTGTGGGTAGCCAAAAAATATGGCATCCAAGCTCAGAATCATCCTTTGGAGGTAAATGCCTTACCAATTGCCAGTAAGTCATAATGGTCTCCCCCTCATAGCACACCACAAGTTCTTGGAAATGTTCTTCTTGATACTTTGTTAAACATGTTTTATAATTCTTTGAGTCCCTTTCACTATACCTACAACATCCATAAAATAACATCATATTATTACAAACCTCAATTGACAACCAACATTTTTTTAAATTACATCACCACTAATGCACATGAAAACTTACATAACAAACTCCCCATATATGTCCTTTCCCTCATTGAAAACAATGTCCAAAACATTCAAATTTTGAATGCCCCCCAAGGCAAAACGCAACAAGAAATAACAACACCATCATTTTTGAACACCAACATAATAGGAAAGAGCATGATTAAGGTCACTTAAACATTGGTTTCATCATGCCAAGTGATTGGATCTGATTCTACACAACATTTTATTAGCACTAGCCTTGATGGATCTATCCATAGAAACCACTAAGGTGTGTCTTGTTTTCTCAAAACACGCATGTTGGTTGATTAACATTAGAGCCTCATCAACCCTTATGGCACAAATGCGAGCAACCTAATGTTTCCTTAGCAACCTCCCAAAAGCACTAAACATGTGGTAAAGCCTGCACCAATGTGCCAACAAAGTTAGTAAACACTATATATTTGAAAATAACACAAATCAACTAAAATTACATGTACAAAAAATATTGCAAAATTTGTCATGAAAAGTGAACTAAAGTTGTTGATGGATAGTGTTGCCCATTGAGTTCCCTCAATTGGAACATGAATAGGACCATGAGATCCGCCAAGGGGAATAGAGTCATCCCTCTTGATAAGAATTCTCCACTTGGACAATCTCCTACGAAACCACATCTCAAGGCCATGACTTCTTTGAGGCATTCACACCTTGTAATTTGGAAGGATTGATGCCTACATCATCCTTAGAATCCTCATCAACGTTTCTTTTGAATGTCATTGAAAATAGATAGTCAGTTGCCTTTGTATATGCCTCAGTCCTATGGTCAATCGCCTCATTAAAATTTCCAGGTTCCATTCAACCTGCAAGAACCAACTATACAAGTCAGTCATAATTCAAAGTAAGAACTACAAAAGATGAAACACAAAAGAGGCCCAAAATCAACATGAAATACTTAATTGAGTGTCAATGATTGGAGTAGGCTCATTGCATGCAATTCTGAAGAGAGAAACAACAAGGTCATGCATTTCGAGGGTCACAAATCTCTCCATTTGCTTCATACAATGTTTGCCTTGTCATTTTGAACTTGGGCTCACTCTGAAACCAACCATCTTTAGATTCTATTGAGATCCTTCAGTACATGTTGACAACCTAGATCGACTTCACAATCTTTGCACGCGCTGAAAACGCCATGCAAAGGCTGCAAACCACATACACCACAATTCTAGTTAATCAAATCACAAAAAATACACATTATACAACAATTATCACAAGAAAAATACACAAAAAGCAATGCAACTTCCCATGATGTTGCAAAAAAACCTCCCTCAATATTCCTCAAGTTGATAAAGTGTGGGATGAGCATCTCATCAAACACTTTGACAGAGAGAGTTGCAGGATTCATATCAGGAGCACTCATCAATATGCACTAATTCTTAAACCGCATCCAAAACCAACACTCCACTATATTAGGGTACCAAAGCACAACATCCTCTCGTCTCAACCAAGGACACTTCAACAGCGCATCAATTTCCTTTTGAATAAACTCGCAATAAACAAATCTCAGACCACCATAGCCTTCTTCCTTGGCCATATCTCTATCTAGGAAGGAATTTATGATCCTTGACACACTAGTATCAAAACCTCCTAGTATAGCCACAACGAACTTGAGATCCTACCAAAAAGCAACATACACCAAAATCAAGAAAAACAAAGCAAATCAAAACAACATAGCACATCACAACAACATAGAAAATCAAGAAAATTTGGCTTACCACACATGTTGTTGCATATCCAATAAATCCACCACCCGTTGCAACATTACATGACACATGTGTCAAGGGCTCCCGATTTGGACCCTTCACTCATGGCTGATCATGACTCAATCATTGCCAAGGTCCCAATATTCCACAAACACCATCGCAACACCCTCCTACACACATCTAGAAGATAAGACAAGAACAACAACAAGACGTCCGCCGCCAACGTGACCCATCTAGCGGCAGACTTGTACACGTCAAAACCTTGCAAAATCCAATCACGTTCAATAATGGGTGCCAGCGCCATTCCCGTGTGTAATTGGAATCCACGTGACTTGCCCTAACCAGCTCGCCACGCCCATTACCTAGTATGTAAAGACTTGGCCCTAATTTTTGTTTGTCATTACAAAGCACCTCACATTGCATAATATCCCTCCGGATTTCTTGGAGAATATTATAATCCCTCATAACTCCTACTCTTTCAAACCAGCACTTTAAGGACATGTGGAAGTTCTTATGCCACCACCTAAACATGTGGAAGCATCCAACAATTTGGCCAAGTCTTTACGTGCAAGGAGGCCCTCGAGATAGGGCATCTAGAAATAAGGCCCCCGGCTCGGGGTTCCTTATTGTTGATAATGCCATGTCTTTTGAGCCTCACCTTCTTACATACATCTCTAGGTGTGGGTTAAAGGAACTCTTGTGGTCACTGTAAATTAATTCTCTCAATAATCGGCTTTTCAAAAAACTTTGGCCAATGCCGCATGCTCATCTCACATATAAAATCGATATTGTTTGGATGGATGGATGGATGGATGGATTATAAATCTTCATCATCCGTCCATTATTGAGAGAGAGATGACCATCTATACTCATGTTATTCTTATTTTTTGAGGGTGGGAAGAGGTTTAGAGGGTCGATTCTCTCTTTCAATAATATGTGGGCGTGTAATAAGGATTTGGATAACATGTTAGAGGCTTTGTAAGTGGAATGACTTACATATGTTCTTGCACCAATATATTTTGGCTAAAACCGGATTATTGAAATAATCATTTTTACGTGACTATTATATTAGGAGTTGCTAGTAGGGTTCAAGCTGTTGGAAAACTCCAAATTCAAGATAATGTTTTTTGAAGGACTTTTCATTTGACTAGAGTTATTGATTAAAATCCCTATGAACCATCTAATGACATGACGTTATTTTTCTAGGTAGTTTGACACCAAAATGAGCTTTAACATTTGGTCATGGTTGCTAAGTTAGTTAGGGCTAGTTATGTTAAAGTTGACTAGATTTTGAGTTAATATATAGCACCAACTAAGTGTAACCTAACCAACCTTGTCTAACAGTCCATGAGAGGGGGTTGACGACTAGTTAGGTTAGAGATGAATTTTAATTCTTGATGTGGAACTATTAATTAACTATAGTTAAGGTAATGTGTCTTCCTAGCACTCGTTAACATTGTTTGAAGTCAACCAGCAGCGTAATCAAGGTCCAAATGGAACCTAATGAATCAACAAATACTTATTAGGGACATAACCACAATGTGGATGAATGAGAGGTATATATGCTTGTAATATGCATCTTGTTTGCAAGAATTCCTCTTGGCTCTTAGTTTGCACCTCGCATTTGGACCCAAGCTTGAAGGTTGGTTTCTCAAACTATGAGTTTTTTCTTGAGTGAGGACCAACAAGATTTGCAAGAAAAATGTTGCCACATGCTCATGCCACCTCCTTTTCCCATACTTTGAACTCAAACCCTTAGATAAACTCATCAAAGTGTCAAGACCAAGTGAGACTACCTAATAAGTCATTGTGTACCAAGAAGCTGAAGTGGCCCTGTGAGTGGGCATTTCTTTGGATCAGGGTTGAGGGTGGAATGACCGAGGGTTTAGCATCAGAATTGCCTGAAGTAATGCCGCTCTTGGGAGCAGATCGATAGAAGATTTCCAAAGTGATTGTAGTATTCATCATAGCATGTGATTTTATCACATGTTTGTGTTTTTCGACACAAAATTGCTTTTGTTATGTGAGCTTTATACATGAAATAAATATATGTTCTAATCATATTTCTTTTCAGATTTTGTTCCATGTAAATTACATTTCACTTCAGTTTACAATATAACCTAAGATTCAAACATTACATTGTGCATTTTTGAAAGAAAAAAATTGTAAATATGTGAAGGGCAATTTTTTAAGTAACCCTTCATTTTGAAAGGCAAAATTTTAAGTAACCCTTCCCCATGAAATACAAGTAACCCTTTAAATTTTCTCGCTGCCTGACAAGTCTTGATCTTTCTCTTTCTCTTTCTCTTTTTGCATCTATCATAAACCCTGTTCTTGCATAGCACGAACACGAGTTGGCAATCCATAAAGACGAATAAAGCCTGCCGCATCCGCCTGGTTGTAAATCCCACTCCCTTCCTCAAATGACGAAATGTCTTGCCTGTAAAGGCTGTGTGGACTCGTTCGGCTTGCTACATTCACGGAACCCTTGTAAAGCTTCAACGTAACTTCCCCTGTGGTTGTCTCCGTGATTTGCTCCATAAAACGGTCCATCGATTCGCGAAGAGGGTCAAACCACCTTCCCGCATATACGAGCTCTGCGTATTTAAGCGCTAGCATGTCCTTCATTTGCATGCTCTCCCGGTCAAGGGTTAGGGCTTCAAGCTCCCGGCACGCCTGAGCTAAAATAGTTCCTCCAGGCGTTTCATAGACTCCCCTCGATTTCATGCCCACGAGACGATTCTCCACCATATCGATGCGGCCCACACCATGTCGGCCACCAACTTCATTTAATTCTTCTAAAAGAGTGGCAGGTGAAAGTGATTTACCATTGTAACCAACCGGTAAGCCCTTTTCTATTTGAATTGTAACGTATCTGGCAGACAAGGGGCAGTTATCCAACAAATCAGTTACTATGACTTCACTTGCACATCGAAAGACCTGAAAAGCACTATCACCAAGGGCCATGACTATGCATTTGTGAGGGCCCTTGAAACTCATCCAAAGGGCATAGCGTAGAAAATTGAAATTGGATATTGTGTGGTCATGGGCTGTCAAACGTAGTGTAAAGCCACATGCCACCAGTCAACTTACTCAGGAGTGTCTGGGGCATCCTCAGGGTTGACAGTCATTACAAACATGTCCTTCTCTGGCTCATTTGCTGGATCTTCCAAAATATCACCCTGCAGCAAGCCATGGCATAAAATTAGTTCTCCATTTCACAAATTCCACATAGATATATTCATATATTTCAACATGAAGCACATGAAGTATTAATCCAGATACTTACCCACAGCCTAAACACTGATTCTTGGGTTTTATAATAGCCAGATTGCATAAACACATCCGAACTCAACATTTGGAAAAAGTGCAAACCCTTGGTGAGAAACCCAAATGTATACCTGCAACAAATTCCTAGTTGATCAGAGTGACATGCAGTATGACAATTACCTCGTGACTAATGTGCCATAAGTTACGATCACGACTATAGATGGACTTCTTTGTAGCTGTGATTGGAATATTGTGCTTTCTAGCATATTCAATCGCATCCTCTCGTCCTTTAATGTCCCACTCCCGCCATGGAGCCACAACGGCCAACTTAGGGTCCAGTGCAAAGAATGTGAGCTCAAAGCGAACCTGTAATTTTAGACCACACCAGGAGTCAGATTACTTCTGAATTAAAAGTGCAAAGGTGAGGAGGAGGAAGATGGATGTCACCGATTGCATATACTATATGTGCCTGTCAGAACCGTACATAATTAATTCTACCCATGAATGCTTAATGGTTAAGTGACACATGTCATGTTATAATTGGTTCAGAGCCGTTACAACTCCTATGGGGCACCGTGTAAATTGATTTTTCGTGTCCCAAGGGTGTTTGAAACTGACCGTTACATATGGTAGATATATATTGAGGTGGTTAGGTGCTGTAGAGGGTGTTTCATATTCACTGGTGCCTGAATTGGTTTCCATATGGGATTCAAGTGGGTCTCAACCAATGCTAGAATGACACAAGGCAAGAATTGAGGGGGAACACCAATATTCTTCATCGGAATAGAGAGCCCTCTTTGGTATTATGGCCTCGGAAATACAGGGACACCTACACTTAAGTAACAAAATTGGCAAGACAACAAGCTTTTTAAACAGAAAAATCACAAAATTGGTTATGAACGCTTTCTACAAGTGAAGGCAAATGAGGTTGATTAGACACAACACCTGATCGTTACCCTTGCCAGTGCAACCATGTGACACTGCATCTGCACCACATGCCTTCGCAACATCCACCATAGCCTGCTCAAGATCAAAATTAACAATTAAAAAATCACCAACTTTGCAAAAGATAAGTATTTCAATGACAAGAAAAATGAAGGAATACTAAACAGCAAGAAGAGACTCCCTCAATTTTTATGAACAAACGAAACTTTGGGTAGTCCTTTACCTTTGCGATGATTGGTCGAGCCATTGACGTGCCGAGCAGATATTTGCGCTCATAAACGGCACCCGCTCTCAAGCAAGGATAAATGTAGTCCCTTACAAATTCCTCCCTAAGGTCAGCAATGAAGAGCTCACTTGCACCACTTGCTTTTGCCTTCGCCTCCAACCCATCAGTTTCGCCAACACCCTGCACTTACCAGAGTAACCCTCCACATGAGTAAAACATCACCCCATCATTAATGGAGATTCAAATTTTTGTCAAAAATCCATAATTTAGACACAAAGATTCCAAGCATAACTGCATGCATCTATGCTTTTTTTGCTTCAGAACCAATGCATTATACAAAACAACGAGTTCTAGTGTGCAAAAAGGACATACTTGGCCAACGTCAGCAGTGAAGCAGACCACCTCACAGCCATAATTTTCCCTGCAGCCCAACAACAACACACAAATTGCACAATCAGGACATATTGGTACAAATTTAATTTTCCCCCAACATCCAATTTTCACGACCTGTCATAAGCAGACAGTATGAGATGATATTGCAGAATTCCAGTACTAAAAGACCGAGGAAAAATTAAATAAAAACTCTCACCGAAGCCACGGAACAATGACAGAGGTATCTAGACCACCACTGTATGCTAACACCACCTTGTTCAGCTTCCCCCGAAGCCCTGCCTTCTTGACTTCTGCCACTTCTTTCACTTCTTCACTTGCAATAATTGCTCTCACTCCTGCCAACCAAAAACCAGGAAATTAATCAAATTTCTAAAATCACTCCACAATTTGATACACTTTTTTCTTCATGTCCACCACACATGGAAATCTCACTTTTCTTGCAACCTGCTCTCAAGAATCTTGGACGTTATTCTCGGAAGCAACAGCATGTACCGGAAGGAAGTGTCTATAATTGCGACACTGAGGGAAAAAATCCCAGAAGCTAAGAAAGACAGTTGCAAGGCAGGGTGACTGTTTGCACACCAGTTGGAATTTCAAAAAAGGAAAAGTGATAGAATTCAAGAGATTTTCACAACCAAAACAAGAGTTGCAAGCTCCACAGAACCACTTCCACACCACACATTGACACAGTGACCACTAACTTGAAGCACTTTGTCCCCTTGTGTATGTCCACACGTGGAAACCCACTCTCTTGCAACCTGCTGAAGAATTTGGGACGATTTCCTCGGAAGGCAAACCATGTCCCGGATAAAAACCCATGCTCAGAAATACACAGTTGCAGGGCAGGCCGACGGTTTGCACACCCGTCGGAATTTCGCACAAGGAAAAGTGCAGAAGTTTCAGAGATTTCCTCAACCAGAATAAGCTGATCCGAAAAACTGTGAGCTCCAGAAAAACTGCTTCCAGAACGCACATTCTGACACCGGGACCACTATTTGAAGCCATTTTATTTTTTCATCATGTTTATCCACACATGGAAACTCACTTTCTTGCAACCTGCTCAAGAATCTGGGACGATCTTCTTGGAAGGCAAAGCATGTCCCGGAAAGAAATGTGTCTCAAACTCAGTAAGACAGAGTTACAGGGCGACGGTTGCACACCCGTTGGAATTTCACAAAGGAAAAGTGCCAAAGGTTTCAGGGATTTCCTCAACCAAAACGAAAGTTGCGAGCTCCACAAAACTGCTTCCATGACGCACATTCTGACACTGTGACCACTAATTTGAAGCACTTTTTTCCCATCATATACACATGGAAACTCGGTTTCTTGCAACGAGCTCTCAAGAATCCGGCACGATCTCCTCGGAAGGCAAAGTATGTCCCAGAAAGAAATGTGTCTGAAAATTGCGAAACCCAGAAAAACCCAGAAGCTAAGAAAGCGCCCTGTTGCACACCGGTTGGATTTCACAGAAGGGAAGGGGAAAAAGTGCCAAAGGTTTCAGAGATTTCCTCAACCAAGCCAAAACTGAGAGTTTTCAGCTGAGCTCCACAAATCTGCCTCCGAAACACTGCAACTGTTCCTAATAACGACGCACTTTTTCCTGACATTTCAACAATCCGTACCTTTGCCTCGGGCAAAGGTCTGCTGCGCCTTGCCAGTGCACCGCGACTGGCCCAACGAGTCTCCCCACACGCGGCTCGATGACGCGCCCCACATCGCCTGCAACCCAAAACCTACAAACATAAATGAAATCCCAACAAAACCCACGCCAACCCAACACCCAGAATGGAAAACCCACAAAAAAAACTTCAAGATCATCATCCAGAACCCGAACCAAAAAAAAACCCCATAAACCCAGAACCCGGAGCAGTTGCAATAAAAGAGAATGGGTAAGAACTGACAGTAGTACAGCGGGAGTCAGGAGCTGCTACGGTTGAACCTCGCAGCACCGCAGCGTTGGAGGCCACCATGCAGGGTGCCAATGTTGCCGCCATAGCTTCCGGTAGCTTCCTCAGCAGAAGCGCGAGAAGCAAGCAAAGGATGCACGAGAACAACAAGAACAAGCACAAGAGAGAAAGCAGTGGGAAAGAAAGAAAGAAAGAAAGAAAGAAGAAGAACGAAGACCGAGGGGAAGCGAAGGCAAACGGCGAGGGAGGCGGCAGCCTTCAACCCCCTTCCTGGCTTTCCCTAACTAGCCAGCTGCCTGCCTGCCTACCTGCCTGCCTGCCTGTCCGTCTGCCGCACAGATTGTGCGAGAGAGAGAACAGAGAAAGAGAGGAGAAAGAGACAACAATGAAATGCAGTAGGTCCCTCCAACGAGGGTTTAGGCTTTAGGGTTAAACTGGAGTCTCTAGTTGCCATGTATGCGTATTCGGCGGCTACCTGCACCCAGTGTTCAATATTGAAGTCTTCAACACCTGTCAAATGCTGGTCCGAGATGACCCTAAACTACCGGATGATGGTGGAGGGATACCCAAATCTCAAGGAAGAGGTTGGCGGTTCAAATTCCGGCTGTGAAATCTCCTCTCTACCTGACGGAAAACTTGCCAGGTGGTCAACTGCCTCCTGTGCTTTGGCGTTGGCCTGTCGGCCTTCTGTCTCAAAAAAAAAAAAAAAAAAAAAAAAAAAAACACATGTCAAATGCCATTTTGGCCGTCAAAGAAGTTTTTTTTTTGGGACACTTCACAAAAATGTGCTTTGCAAAGTTTTCACAAGTCACAGTGAAGGCCTCTCCAAAAATTGCATGTCATTAAATACAATGGTTGTGATTTGCAAATAGAAACATAGTTGGACTCCAATCTTGGCACTCTAGCAGACACTTCCAAATTCCAATAACTCCTGCAATTTTGACTCTGCAACTTCGACTCGGCATTGACTGCAACTTCGGCTTGACAAGCACAGCTATATGTGAACGTGGATTTTCCAAACATAATTGGGTGAAGAGTGATCGCAGAAGTCGATTGAAACTTGAAACATTGGATGCATTGATGCGAGTGTCATTATGCGGTCTTCCAACGAAAAATATGGATTGGGCTCGAATTTTTGACACTTGGAAATCGACCCTAAACCAGAGGGCTTTACCTTTGGAGTTGGATGATGATTATGTGCATTATGTAGGGAATCTAAATAATTTGAGTGCATCATTTTATTGCATGTACTTCTTCAATATAGTGAGACATCATACTATTTTCATATTCAATACAAAACGGCCAATATCAAGTTTTTTTGCGAAGTGTTGCACAAAAGTTTGAAAGTTTGAGTGAAGTGTGATTATTTTGAAGCCCTTCACATTGAAATGCATGTGCACACTTCAAACTTGAACACTGCCTGCACCTGCTGGACTGTAGCTCTAGCAGGCAACGTCGGGGTCACATATTTTCCTTAGGAAAGCTACATAGCTCATCATCCCCATATATGAAGTTAGTCTTCACAAGTCCAATTTTTGCTAACGAAAGTTCAATAGGTTGTTTGCACATTATAGACCATCAATGACTTTGCTTGGTAAACAATTACATTCTTGTCCAATAGTTATAGCATTGTGTAACTCTGAATAGTAGCACACACTAATTGGGATAACCAGTGCAAGTTAGTATGAACATGGAGATCCAACCATTAAGGAATCCGGGTGTGGGGGTGTTATACAATTCCTTTTCTCAATCAGACACGTGTATTTCATTGGTGTGTGGTTCGGTGAGGATCAAAGAGCACACACCATAAACACACATGTTTTCATAATTGATAGCTCATCTAATAGCAAAAGGGTTATCATAACTCGTCACTATTTTTCATCCATTGAGGTGCGAAATCCTCCATAAACTGTACGTTATGTCCATGAGTTGATCGGCTATCCCCCCACCCTTTTTATATAGAGGAGGGAGGGGGGGGTAAGGTGTAGGCTTAGCTCAATGGCCCCATGGCTAACACGACTCAACCCTACATCCGACACGATTCCCAACCTATAGGTCACTTGATTCCTAGCACCAACATGCACGGGCATGTGTGCGCCCCACCCGCACCAACTAACTTCAATAATTTATTATACAACGCAAGCCTACGCCCAAAGATAACCAATGGTGCAAGCCCGAAAATTCCCACTTGTCGGTTCGATGTGGCTGAACGAACGGCTAGGGCAAACCGACCCATACATTGGTACCTTACCGGATGTCTAGTGATGTCACATTCGAATGAATCGGCCCTCAACCCCATAGGGGGTCTTTTTGTATTGGAGCCACTTCATCCACGATATGTAGGATGGTTGATTTTAAGTGAGTGCCACGAATCCCCAGCCGTTCGCCCTCCCCGGTAAGGTACGAATATATGGGTTGGTTCGCCCCAGCCTTGAACGAACAATGTTCGAGCCTAGTACTATAGTGTTCATTTGTAAGGGAACTTAGCATCAAAAGAGGTTGAACTATATCTTCAATTTTTACTAACTACTCCACGCTCGGTAATGAACACAATTATGGGGACATGTGTATTTCAATTAAAAATCCACAAACTTGTATTTCCAATCAGCATAATTGAACATGTTGAGGTTTGGTTTGTTTGTTGATGTTTCACTGCAAATTTGCTAGTATAGTTCACAAGTTTTGTTGTGTAAATCTAATCAGCAGAAGTTGGAGAACATGAGAAAACAAACTCAATAACACACACATAAATTAGTTATAGATGAGCCAGTTGAGTTTGCGAAATAATCGGTTCAAAGTTCGAGACTTTAGGCAAATGGTCAATCCTTTTAGAGGAATATATAAAAATATGTCTGTAAACTTATTGTAAGTATAATGTTGTTATAAATATCAATATGCAACCAGTTAGACTTGGAAACCTCGGCTTGATCTCGGCCGATTTTGCCCAAAATTTTCCCGTACACAGCGATGGAGTTCCTTGAGTCTCTGGCTGCACATAAGGGCCACTTCACACTCAAGCCAAGAGCCGTGACCATGAAATTGTGAGAGCCCAAAAGAAAGTGTCCAAAGGCCGTCCCAACACACCTCCAAAATCATGTAGTGTGGTCACGGACCCTCAAGTGTAAGTGTGAAGTCATATGTGACCGGGCCCTCAAACATTTGCTATTTCAATGAATTTCTATGCATGTGGGTCCTCACGTATGATAAAAATAGAATAAATCAACGATTGTGAACGTTCGGAGTGCCATGGTCTCCTGGTTTTGTGTTAGACCTACCTCCAAGAGGTGGTTTTTGAAAATAGTCCAAGTGACCATGAAACATGATCCATTCGAAGCCATGTAGGAGGAATCCATGTAGACTTTACATCCATCTTGCATTCACATACTCCGTTGGTCCCTCAAGCGTAGTGTGAAGCGAGCTTGGACCGGCTCCGCCTTTTCCACCAATGAGAGTGCTTGAAGTGTACTGGTCACGGCCTCTCAGTCACGTGTGTGAAATGGCCCTACGATACCAGTGCAGAGGATAGCAAACCGGGGCTGCAGGCAACGGATAACATAATTATCCCTAATAACAAGTGGCCTTGGATTATCACCAAGTATATCCACTTTAACTCGCAGAAATCGGGGGGGAGGTGGAACGAAGAACTCGATCGATAGATCCATTCAATTGGGCGGCGGTGCGTTCGAGGAGGTTTTTCGTATTTTCTGTCTGAGAATCTCACATTGAAACTACATATTCTCTCTTGAAATCGCACGCCGATATGTAACTTACGTGACGTCGTTCTCTTCACGTTGTTTGTTAATTACTACATGACCTTGTTGTTTTTGTGCCAATAATAGTAGTTACGTGATGTTGTGGAAGTTGGAACGAAGAACAAGAGCTCGATCGACGTCAGACGATCAAGTGTGATTGGGTGGTGGTGGTGCGATCGAGGAGGGTGTTTTCATAGTGGTATATGTCTGAGAATATAGCTTCAAATTCCTTCTTGATCGGTATACACCTTCAACTCTGTAATATCAACCTCCATAATGTCACACACTCTGTAATATCCCGAAACCCTAGGGAACATATGTTTGTAGTTCAAATCTCACTTGTTGTCACATTTCTCTCCCTTATATCATGAAATTTGTCATTAATGCAAACCATCAAAGAAGTCAACCCACACCCTAGCATTGCGCCATGTGTCAACACGTGGAGTGTCTTCTTCTTCTTCTTCTTCTTATGCCACTTGTTGAATGTTGGTGCATGTGTCCGCCACATTTCCTGGGAAGGCCAAGTGGAGTGGACCACACTAGTGTAGGTGACGGGAGAACGAATTCAAATTGTCCTCACATCTCCTTTGTGTTATTCCATAATGTCACATGCTACACTAATTTTATAGTATCACGCATCCATGTTAACACTACAAAACTTTGTAATATCACGTGCACCTTGGTTGCCACAGGTGTGATACTACAGAGTTTAGAGTGTATTACATAAGGTTGTTTTTGTGTTAGTTTTCGTGCGCAAAAACCTAGCTGAGTGGCATTCACTTTTAAGTATAATGAGTCATTAAATTGTTACCATCCCAACAGATTTCATGAGGATGATTAGGCGTGTAAACCTCATGCTCTGATCACACCAATATTTCCGTACAATTCCAGCCGTGAAATTGATGGGGATTATGTTGAGAAATAGATGTTGGTCCAGCACTTTTCACACTATTACAACCAGAGATGTTGACGGATGGTGTCACAACTGGCCATTGTGATCAGCCCCTCAATGACCTCGACATCCGTTGATGGGCTCCCGATCTCAAACGGTTGGATCTCACTAAAGGTTAGTGTGCCCATTGAAGGCACTCTATTTTATACTTACTAGTGTCAGAATGCAGCTTCCACATGGGATTCAAGAGCGTCTCGACTATTGTAAGAGGATTGACACGTGGCAAAACCCGAGGGAGAACTCGACACTTATGTATGTGTCTCTATGGTCGTTTCAACCAATGTGTGATCAATCTCATAATCCCCAAGGAAAAACAACCAAACGATCGCAACATGTAACCGGTTGGGCTTGGAAACACTTGGAGTTTGACCAATTATGCCCAAAAATCTCCCACGACACTACAACTTACCACCAACTAGATCCACTTCAAAGCCGCCTCTAAGTTGCCAAAACACATGCGAATGAATCTCGATTAACGATGGTCCGAGATGACCCTAAACTACCGGATGATGGTGGAGGGATACCCAAATCTCAAGGAAGAGGTTGGCGGTTCGAATCCCGGCTGTGAAATCTCCTCTCTACATGACGGAAAACTTGCCAGGTGGTCAACTGCCTCTTGTGCTTTGGCGTTGGCTTGTCGGCCTTCTGTCTCAAAAAAAACCTCGATTGACGCGCTTTCAATCCAGGGGGGTTTACGTCTGTCCGAGAATGAATAATATTGCTCCAAAATATTCTCAATCTCAGATATTGCATGTCAAATAATGTGGCATTGTGGTTCTCTTGTTCCGCGCTTTCATGTAAAGTTAGTTCACAGCTTTATTGTGAGGCCAAGGATTGGTCCGAGATGACCTTAAATTACCGGGTGATAACGGAGAGGTACCCATTTCCGAATGGAGAGGTTGGCGGTTCAATTCCTGCTGTGAAATCTTCTCTCTACTTGACGGAATAAAGTAGGCAGGTAGGTAGGAAGCCAAGAGCCCACCCACCGTAAGGTAGGCAGTAAACCCCATCCTTCACCAAGAGGATTCTTGAGCAAGGGTAGGGCCAACGGGCTCAAATTCACGTCGGAATGCCTGACGTTTCAATTTTATTTATTTATTTAGGCCAAGGATCCATGGCAGAAATTATGTAAATTGAAGGTGGAAATTATTGGGAGACTTTGACAGCTCATAAGTGTCTTTTCTTAGCACATTCATCTTTGGATTCATGCAACATTTTGGAGACCTCAAAGTAGTATAGTGAGATTATTATGTTGGGAAGCATCAAACGTTAACCATCTCAACCATCAACGTTGGCAAGTTGTTTAACTTGACCTTTTAACTTGGTTGTCATGAATGTTAACTTTGTTGGCTATCAACTGTGGGAAGAGACCTAGGGGTGGTAGTGGAAATGGGCCAAAAATGGCAACCAACTGGAACCGGCCACATATGGTGTTAAGTAACTTGCTCTTCAAGTGGAGTTCAGTTGCAAGTGATTGTTGTTAAGTGGTCCCTAAGATGAGCCAAAGTTTAGTCTTGGTCGGCCAACCAACCAGAGTTGGTCATGTGTGCAAGAAAATACTAGGGCAAAGCACTCTTGCAACTAGCTGCTTGTTGTGAACACTTCCAATGCATGTACAATTATTTTTTACTATAGTTTCTATATGAATGGATAAAGAAAGTGATAAGTTTTCATAATATGATTTTGACCCAAGGTAATTTGCATGAGTAAAGAGGATACCTATTTGCAAAGGCAACTTTATTTCACATATTAATGTAGATTGCACAACTTGGTGTGGCATATAGAAATATCTAAGGGGTCTTTACTTTTTGGATAAACTAAACATTCCCCTACACTATGAGCATATGAGACCTAGGTCACTTGTCTTGCGTTAGTGAATTTTCTTGTGAGTCTATCATAATGGTAGATTTAAAAGAAATCTAGTGACGCAAGCAAATTTCAGCAACACGAGACGAGTTGCCTATGACTCATATGCTTCTAGTGCTAAAACTCACTTGGAAGGTCATGGTATCTTTAAAACACGTGGATGCTTTAAGGATAACGCAAAGTTGTCTAAACCCCTAACATCTACACCGTTTATGGTATTTAGTGTCACATGCATAATAGTGTCATTAACCCTATTTTGAGACATATGCTAGGTTACACTGATGATCAACAAATTCATCATTAGTGTCACCTCATGTCACTTGGCAGGACCCAAGTGCACTTACGAATATTTTGACGTGAGTATGTTCAGTAGTGTTATGAGGTGTATGCCTATGTTATACACAATGGTTTACAAAGTTGACTAAGTGTGCACAAATGACACTTGCCATTGATATGTACAACAATATCTTCCTCTTACATACTAAAATGTAAACATATGACACGTGCCATTAGCATGCTCAATGATGTTTTCCTCTTGCACACTAAAACGCAAAACTATCATCTCAAGCATCCCAATGTGCTATGCTTAAGATCATAATATAAATAGTTTTCACTTTAAAAAAACCACTTATGTTAACGAATCATATCATATTGACAATTAGCATATGTGACACTTTGAGACAACTAGGCATCTAGTTTAGGCCCTTTGCAAATAGTGTACATACCCTAAAATACCATGAACGGTGTGGTGGGAAAAAAATGCTGGATGAAATGACAAATGTTGGATGAAAATGTAACCATCTATTTGTCCCTTGAAGTACATAGTGGATGCGTGATATAAGTTAAGCATGAGTAAATCAAATTAGGTTAAGTCACACAACCTCTGTAGAAGGCTAGCTTTTGCAGTGCGCTAGTAGTAAGGCATTGTGGGATTTTGATCCCTTAGACAATATCCTCGTCCTAAAAGGTCATTGACACAGTCACATGGCCATTTCCAAGCCAATCAACTCGTGGCCCTTGCGTTTACAAACTCTATCTTATGGTTTGGGTGGAGTCCCACACATGAGTCAATTTTGAGTTTCGTCTTTTGGTTTTATGTTGGTTTAATATTTTTACACCTTGTAGTTTGGTGACAAACATAAAAAACATAAAGTAGAGAGAGAGAGAGAGAGAATTATTCTATTGGTCACAAGTGGGGGACCCACTCTGATATGGTAAGGACGCTACTTTCACGTGGTTCATTTGGCATAAGGTTGTTGCAACCAACTGATGGAGAGCTCGCATCGAGCTAGTTTTGATTTTCAAGCAATGTGTTTTTTTGCCTCTCAAACACAAGAGAATCAATCAAACGCAACTTTGAGATTGCATTCATGCATGGAGAGCTTGGTAGTGGGCCACCTTCACCATGCATGAACTTTGTGGGGTTAGGACTAGGAACTACGACAACTTCAACTAGAAACAAACACTATTTGGAGAGAGGATTCCTAAAAATTTCATCAAAAAGATTAAGATTTGGCACCTTCTCCGTGGGACTATACGGATTGAACGCAATGACGAGGTGTTTAACCACGAGCAATGATATGAGTCCAAGGTTAAATACCTAATTTGGGACAATCTCATTATGTACGCCAAGGCAACTTGGGAGCAAGTGGTCAAGTTAGTTAAAATTAGCATCTTCTCTGCCAAAGCTCTTCCGCAAGGTTTTGACCAAACATGGGGCACCCAAAAATGTGCTTGTAGGAGAGATGATATGAAAATTACTTGGAGCTGGAAATGACAACACACTTAAGTAGTTAGGCCTTTTTATGTCACTTGGTGGCTTGGGGGTTGCCCTTGGTTGGTGGTTCTTGGTGGGTTGTCTTTGGTGAGGTTCGGGCTCTCTTGTTGCTTTTCATATGGCAGTGTTTTACGTTTGAGGGCCCCTGCCTCCCCTCGAAGTGGGCGTGTTTTTACTGGTTCCCTTATTTGTTTAGTGTTGGCTTCTTGGCATTTTGTCTCAACTAAAAAAAGGGGAATTATCGCATATGAGCGTACCTCTCATTCATGCACTATAAGTGTTATGAAACAATATGCAACTCGGATGTTGCTATTTCTATTTGATTGAACTAGAGTTAGTTTTAAAGACTTCATAGTAGCCATGCCCAAGTCATTTGAGATGGATAGACCACAACTTATAGTGGGCCACATTAATAGGTTAATAGGTGTGATTGATGTAGTTGTTGGAGGGAAACTAACAAAACCCAACAAAGGACCCACTCATTTGTTCATGACATTCTTCAATGGACATTTTTCCTTCCCTTTTCTAATACAATTCAACTTAGTACCCCCGTCACTCCATCACTACAATGTGATCCTCTATAGTACTTCAAACTCACTATCGGATCTACTTGGAGCTACCGGTGAAACTCTATATTCAAATTGAATTATAGTGCTACGAGGAGCACATTTTCTATCGTCCATCTCTTGCAAGGTGCACAAGACAGATAAGGTTGATGTTATTCCCACTCGGGGAGATCACTCCCTCTTTAATTGATGCATACACGTGCGCTCATGATCTGTTTATCGGGGGGTTATTTGCCTTGTAGAAAAGATTTTAAGGTATGGTATTTTTCAAAATAAAGGTAAATGCTTGTATTTTAATACACCCTATAGGTAATTATAAATTTTTGGGGGAATCATTTAGAAATACCCTATTTTACTTATACTGCATTTTTTCCCTTATACCCAGAGTAACCAATCTTTTTGACTTTACCCCAATTTTTTTCTTCTCGGAGCCCAACTGTTGTCCTTTTTTTTTTCTTACACCGTATTTTGTTTTTTACACCCCATTTTTTTCCAACACACAATTCCAACACACGTTTATATATCACCACCGACAAACCAAAGCATGGCATTTTGGAAGTCATCCATCCAAGCTTTTCTACAAAAAAATTACCTATTTTCATCCACTAGCACAGACCCTACCCTACACCTACTACCCCTAGTAATTGTTTCCACTCTATTTTACATGTACTGACTAGATAAAAGAGGCCATTATATGTCATGGTATTTTACATGTAAACATGTTTCACTATTTTAAAACCCCTTATATTATATGTATGTTTTTTGCAAAATTTGCCTACAATGAATATATTGGACCCTATTTTTTATCACACGTTGTTTCTACAATTTTCGCCAGTGATCTCCCCGAGTATTCCCACATGTAAAATTAGAAACTTACAAGAACAAAAAAATTACATTTCCTATAGTTTATTTAGACATATGTTCTAATAATATAGGGTGTCACCTAAAAGCGGCAAAAAAAATTTTAAAAAATTGCAAGGGGTTTGGGGAGGGTGTTGTATATTTATACAACAACATGAGTAGGCTACCCTTACGGCAACATGTAAATTTTACGAGGGGAAGGTTTGAAATTCCACTTGGAGGGAGAGCAACCGAGTCAAACAACCACCCTTAGTTCCCCTTGTTCCATAGGGTCTACGTATTTGCATGTGAGGCATGAGGTTGATCGTAACTAGGATTTCAATATAGTTGGATTTATGCATGAATTTTTGGACAATTCCAACTACCAATTTGACGTACACTGGATTGTAGAACTACACAAATATGGTGGTTGGCGAACATAGAATACAAACATTCAGATTTATGGTTGTTATGTTGTTGTTGTTGTTGTTGTTGTTGTTGTTGTTGTTGTTGTTGTCATTTGATGTTTTGGTCCCTGCAAGTGCACATCCTCTATTATTTTTAGACAAGTGGTATGTCCAAATATACTTAAATACTAAATGTATTCACCTTTCTTGCACATATGTTGAGGTCTAGGGGTTTGTTACAATGCACTTATGTTTCATCAAAGAACCTAAAGGAGGGGGCAAATTGAAAGGTTCGGTGTAATTTGGTTGGCAAATGGAATGACCTTGGATGGCTTATGATTTAGGTTGTTTAAAAGGAGGGTTGCAATGTTACGGAATTGTGGGGAATGTGGAGCTTTGTTGAAATGGTTTAGTGTTTAGGTTTGTTGAGGGCAACCAACTTAAATTTTTTTAGGGTTGCATGTCTCAACCAAAGGGCTCGACTTTGTCTTTCACACCTCAAGCATCTTTGAGAGCTTCCAAGTTTGCATACGGATGTCTATTTAAGTGTGCAACATCAAAGGCACCATGGGCCTTGGCTTGGTGGTTAGGGCTCACGGCCCCCAATGAGGAGGTCGTGGGTTCCATTCCCCTTGCCGGCGTGGTGCTCACCACCTTAGTCTACCCAACTATGGTGGGGGGTCCTTGGACCTTGTTGTATGGGTACCTCAAAGCCCTTTGGGGGGATACCATGTTCGGTATCTTCAAGGCACTAGTGGCTAGCTAGGAACTAGTGATAGTGTCTACTCTCGAAATGGGGGAGTAGATCCTTGCTTCCATACCTTTGTCCTGTGGGCATCGGATTGGGGGTGGATCGAACAGACACTTAATTAACGTCGGTCTCCTCCGGTGACCGAAGTTATTCTTCTTCTGCAACATCAATCAAAGAGCTTTTTATTAAAATTTGTACACCTCAAGCATCATTTGGAGCTTTCAAGCTCATGTTTGAGTGTCCTTTGTGTGTGCATCCCTCATACAACGGGCCAACCTTTCATTATTAAGTGGTGATGTTATTGCTCTCGATGTTTTTATAAATTATAGGTTTGTATTATAGTAACAATGTGTATCTTAGTTATGTACACACAATAAAGAACATAATGGCTTGGGGTTCATGGCATCTATGTGGGGAGGGCGAACCAACAAGTACACTGGTACCATACCGGATGATTGCAGTGGATGGCGCCGTCCAATTCTCATTCACTTCCCAACCCAAGTGGACTTAACCATGGTTAAGAGGTGGAGTAGGTGGAACACTCTAGCTTTCTTTGCCATGCGTTAGGAGAACTATTTTTTAGCATCATTTTTTGACTACACTTCCCATGATGCTGACTCTTATTATTATAGCTTTCTTTGGGATGTGTTAGGAGAACTATTTTTTAGCATCACTTTTTGGCTCCACTTCCCATGATGCCGGCTCTTATTATTATAACTTATAAGAAGGAAGGAATGCCACATGGCAACTACACTTACTATATATTGAAAAGAAATTAAATGGGTCAGGGTTTGGAATTTCAAAATGGGTGGTGTCCATGCCTCTAATTTGAAATTTATTAATGTGCTCCTCTTTTATAGTGTGGGGATCCTAGATACTAAATCTTTAAGGTTTAGGGGTACACATAACAATGAGAAGATCTACATTGCAATTGCAAATGAGATTGTCAATTGTAGCTCCATTCAAGCTTTTTCCAAGGTATGCTTCACTAACTATAACTTTGAAATTCTAATCATTTCTTCATTTGTATTAACATGTAGTTTGTGTTATGTGCTATCTCCATTAAAAATACTCTCTTTTAGAAGTGACAAGATATTTCACAAAACAAACAGAGATACAATTCCAACTTATTTCCGGTTTGTGATGGGTATTGTCCCAATCAAAGTTTGTGATGCATTTTTTTGGTGCGTCATGGATATTGCATCTACTTTGAAAAAATAAGTCAAATATGCAATACCCATCACGAACCAAACAATGATACAATTCCAATTTTTTTTCTTATGGGTTGTGATGGGTATTGCACCCATCAAAATTTGTGATGCATCTTTTTGGTGCGTGATGGATATTGCATCTACTTTGAGAAAATAAGTCAAATATGCACCTCTCCATCATAGCTAGTGAGCTCTTGGCAGAAACTTTTCTCAAAATCATACTAACTTTATGATTGCCATTCTTGTTAATCGTGTGCATTTCTCGAGACACTTGCAAAGTATCCAAGGACTTGGTTGTAACTTATGACGTGAGTAAGGATTTGAGGAGTAGCTACTTACAATCAAACTTGATGAGTTGGAAGTTTGCTTTGCAAAGTCATGCCTTTCATACACCTCCGAATATGTACAACATAATCCAAAATTGAAGCAGCAGACTCCAAATTGATGACAATAACTCTCAACTAGTTGGAAAGAGACAACGAACGGCCGGTTCTCCAACGGTTATTTTCAGATGAATCAATTGAGTTTTGAGATAAAATCGGTTGAAATTCAAGACTTCAGGAAATTCAACGATCATTTTAGAGGAACCTATAGAGTATACCTCAAAAATTGAAGAAATATTGAATATTCAAAGTAGCTTACTCTAGAGCCTAAGATATGTGGGCCTAATGTGGTCACTCTTCTTAACTTAAACATTTGTATCTGAGTGGTGTTCTTAAGAACGGACAACCAGAAGATATAAATTATGTTGAAATTAAACTATGGGCAAGGATTGGTGGCATCAATGTAGATTAAAGGTGACAATGTTGGGAATATTTATACCTTATATGTAGGGAATTTCATCACTAAATTGATTTGACCCCGGAATCCATATCAAAGACCTAGAAATACATATATTCTACTGAGAAGGCTCCTTTCCACTATAGCCAACGAGCTCTTGGCAAAAACATTTCTCCGAATCATACTCACTTTATAATTCCTATTTTTGTCAATCGCGTGCATCTCTCGAGACACTTGCAAAATATCCAAGGACTTGGTTGTAACTTATGGCATGACTAAGGATTTGACGAGTAGCTGCTTACAATCAAACTCGATGAGCTGGAAGTTTGCTTTGCAAAGTCCTGCCTTTCTAAGATCCTTAAATCCTAAATCCCTAAAGTCATCATCAAACCTTAAACCCATCCCCCACAACCACGATTGATGCAATACAAACCTTAAAGTTCAGTGATTCTTTGCATCAACAAAAGCAAATTAAGGAATTGAATGACACTAGAGATTGAGTGACACTGAAATTAATTGACGACTGTTTATTGGTCATCTCTTTGACTACCAAGAAATTAAAAAGAAAGGATTGTGGAATTGGAAAATTCGGGAAATAAAACAGCTCATCAAAAATGATATATTTAATGAAAAGAACAAGGTGAATACAAACATTCTTGAACCTCAAACCCTAAATTTGAAAATCATGAGTGTTGCACACCAAGCTTCTACAACACAAAATTGCACTTAAGAAGAGGATTTAGGAATAGACAACCTCAGGATACAAAACAACTCACTGAAAGTGTTGTAAGTTTTTGGCCTTTTGGAGAGGATTGAGGAATTAGAATCCTTGGGATTAAAAAAAGCTCAATGAAAGTGACGTGAATATTTGATAGAAAGCACAAGGAGAGGACAAAAATTCTCGAACCTCGATCCCAACATTGCAAACCCTTCAAAATGTTGTTCGGTACAACGCCAAGGTTATAAATTGAGAAATTATTTTTGCAGTTGCGGAGGGAATTCACGTAATGGCAGCCTCAGGAGATCAAACAACTCATTAAAAGTGATGTAATTGATGAACATCACAAGCGGAGTACACAAATTCTCGAATCCCAAACCCAAAAAATTTCATACCTAAAAACTGCCAGCAGTTTGGTGCAACAACAAACTTGTGAATTTAGAAGAAATTTGCACCTGCGGAGAAGGATTCACGAATTGGAAGCCTTAGATGACGGTGAGAGTCCATGCAAGAATGCTTGCCGAGGCATGGCAACGGGAGCGGGAGGGTGAGCATGCGGGGGCGGGCAAGGTGGTGTCAGAGTGGGCCCCTCCTAACTACGGTTAACCACTTGAAGTGGTTAACCTAATTTGGATGAAGGGGGCTTGGATGACGAGGCATGGATGACAGTGCCTTGTACGAGTGTACATGTTGGTTCGACCCAGGCGCATCTATGTAGACTCGATCATCGTGGATGAAAGGGCCTTTAGTAAAAACAAGCTCCCTACATGTCGAGGGCCAATCAATTCCAACTCAACCCTACTAGACTAACTTGAGGTCCTTGATATCATTTTCAAAGTCAAATAACCTAAACCCATATATTATTTACTATATAATTTTTTTTTGTTATGCATTCAATTGTCTCTTAATTGAGTTTACGTAGACATCACAAATCCTTTGCAGAAACATCGCAAACATATCCAACCTCGGTACATGCTTAAAGGTTAAATTCAAACTCATTGAAATCTAAGAGAGAGTTTGAGATTGAAAATGATATTGAGAGATAGAACCAACTGTGAGTTGATGTGATTGAGAGACGCTTCACCCTTGATCAAATCCGCAAACATGCAATCTAAGTTCAATAAAAAAATACTTGGTATCGACTCAATGAGACCATGTTTCAAGAATTCGTTATGAAGACTTCACATTTTTATGTGAATGTCGAATGAATCCTCCAACCTATATAAACTTCGGGCATATTATTAACATTGTGATCACGAAATTTGCCAATCCACAAATCTTGTGATCTCATATCCACAACAAACGTGCTTCATGGGGACGAGAATTCAAGCCATGTCACTTGAAGATTTTCACGAGTCCAACCTGGATGAGCACGAGATCCAGGTGTAACTTAGTAGGACTTCTAAAATAGTATTAAAATCTGCCACATCAGCAGCCTCAACTTCCACGTCACAAGCATCCTTATCCTAAAGAGAAAAAACAGCATAATTTTTATTCATCTGCTCAGTCTCGTGGTGTGGTCCAATCGAACGGTTGCGACTAAACCTTAGCTCGTGACACAGGCGGTGAGCAGTTAGTTAGTCCATGCCAGTGCCCGGGAAGTTTTTGGGCATAGTCGGTGGAGATCCTAGTGACTCTAAATCCAACCGGTTACACATAACATTATTCAAATCCATAACAATGTTATGTGGGACTGGCAATATTTTGAGGAATATTCCTCGTGTCCATACTGAATGATGGAATATTCCACATAATATTGTCATGCCCACATAACACTGTTATGGATATGAATAATGTTATGCATGTTGACATATTCTAAGTTTGCTTTATTCATTTGAGGTATATTCCATATATTCCTCTAAAATGATCGGTACCTTTCCTAAAGTCTCCAATTTCAACCGGTTATTTCTCAAACTCAACCGGTTCATCTGTAACTAACCACCGGTTCTCCCCGGACAAGTGGTCCATCAGCTTACAAACATGATAAAAAAAACAACACAACTTTCACGTGCCAATGAAGTTGGCAAAAAGCACTACATTACACCATTTAATTTATGGTATTTAGTGTCACATGCGTAATAGTGTCACTTACCTCATTTTGAGGCATAATAACTAATAACTTCATTATTAGTGTCACCTCATGACACTAGGTGTTCAAGTGCAAGTTATTGATATCTTGACATGGGTGTGTCTAGTAGTGTTATGAGGTGTATGCCTATCTTACACAATGGTCTACAAGTTGACTAAAGTGTACATGAATGACACTTGGCATTAATATGTTCAGGAATATATTAATCTTGCATTCATCTTGCATACTAAAATGTAACCATGTGACACTTGTCATTAGTGTGCTCAATGATATCTTCCCCTTGCGTAGTAAAATGTAAGACTATCATCTCAAGTATCCCAATGTGCTATGCTAAATGTCATAATACAAATATATTTTCACTAAGAAAATTAGTTTATATGTATTTTTGGAATATTTAATTTAAATTTTAGATTCTTTCCTTTTTAGCACCTTGACAAGATATAAAACTCAACCGATCCAATATGTAACATTCGAAATGGGTAAAGGAAATGAATTTGATTTTAGAGTCTAGGATGCCAAAAGGCTAATGGGACTGGTGAGGCTAAACGTGAGGACGGTTGTATTCCAACTTGGATGTTCAACAACAATACAAATCTACTATCTCACGTGTTGGCCCCCATGCTCCACATGACAATGCTTGACCATCAAGACATTGGAAGATAGGTACTCGTGAAAGCTTTGCCGATGTCGACAAAAACCTTTATTTTGCTTCGTTGGAATGGCCAACACATGGGAAATGTGCCGTAAGGCGATAATATTCTACCAACAAGGGTTTGCTTACACTAGTATCCAGTGACCATGAACAACACTTTCCAAAATCTCTCATCAGTTGAGAATTGAGTAGTGGTCCCACTTCATTTTACACAAAGGTCACCAAACATAAGAGTGACCATGGGTGAGCATGTCAAAAAAATAAGATGAGAAAGTGACGTGGAATCCTACATGTCCAAAAACGAATATCATTTGATGATCATCTAGATTTGCAGCTAGAGAACCCAAATTAGTTATCACATAAAAAAAAGACAAACATGTTAGAAAACACACACACACACACACACACGTGTGTGTGTGTGTGTGTGTATCCAAACTTCACTATAATATTTAGTAACTATTTGTATTTAGTACTTTAAGGTTTTTTCATTTGCATCAAAAACACTACGTCCCAATCTAAGTTCGTTTTACCAATTTTTGGTCTCACAACCATGATATTCTTGATGGTTTCAAGTGTATGCTACGATACATAGAGTAGACAGGCCCATTTCCGATACCCCCCCCCCCAAAAAAAAAAAAATTTAAAAAAAATCTTAATACATAGAGTCCCCTAAAGCTGTGAAGTCCCACACATGTAGCTGTCATTTTCTAGCTTGATGGAAAAGTCATGAAGAATCACACATGTAGCCGTCACATTCGACGTGATGGAGAAAATAAGTCAAAAGGACATGGATTCAGGTTCCATGAAAAGGCACTAATTGTACTCGGGTTTTTGTCTCTTATGCGTGAATATGAGTTAGAAGAGAATCTTGCCTTTGAAATTTTTTAAAAATTTCGAAACTTGAAAATAAAATATGATGACTTTTTTTTTCTTAAACATTGTGATTCCAATTTGCAGACGTGTGAAAAATCACCCAAACATCACACCCACAGTACATACATACACTTAAGTCAAATGGAAATAGGTCCGTCTACTCTACTTCGCATTGCCTAGTGCCATAAGTAGGGCCTATAATAAGTATGGCCTCATCACACACGTGGCATGACGTGGCATGATGTGGCATGGCGACGTGGCATGGTGACATGGCGGTCCTCTTTCAGTTAAGTTAGTTCAATGAATGGGAACCCGGATTCCTGTAAGTTAGGCCTGAAAAGCCACTTCCCGTCCGCAGACAACTTGCAGATTCAGGATAAACGTGAAGCACCCAAGTGTTGGCACCTCCGTCATTCATTCATTCATTGCCTGGGCAGCCACCTTTTGGATATTGTATCTCTAACTAAGGGCCCAAGTGTCCAGTGTTCAAGACTGAAGCCTTCAATGCCCTTCAAGCGCGATTTGGCCCTTCCAAATATATCTCTCTCAAAACAACCCGTCAAAACGCAACCCTAAATTGAGAATGAAGATGTCACTTGAAGTCCTCAATATAATCTGCTTGTCATAAGAACCGACAAGCGTAGAGCATTGTCACTACAAGAAGTGGAGTTAGATGGGTGATTCTTAATTCTTCACATTGTACTGGAAACATGTACCATATATTTCATGCACAAGTTTAATATGAGTTTTGTATTTCATTTCTATATTCTTGGATTGACGTCTTGGATTTGAACCAGCCCTTCCACTGAAGGGCTGAAATTTGAGAGCTCTTCGAAATGAAACTCATATGAGGGCTTCAATCTTGAACACTGCCAGTGTCCCGGGGAGGTTTTGGGGCATAAGATAACCGGTCGAGATCCTAGTGGTGTTTCCAAGTCCAACCGGCGGTTACATGTTGTGGTCTCTTGGGTTTTCTTTTTTAAATTGATTGAATGGACTAAATCAGATTGAATGTGGGGAATATTTTGTGGAATATTGTCAATGCCACAAAACATTGTTATGGATTTGAATGATGTTATGTTCTTGTAGTTTCTTTATTAAATTGAAGTATATTCCCTAGATTCCTCTAAAATGATGAGTAATCTTCCTAAAGTCTTGAACTTTGACCGGTTATTTCGCAAACTCAACCAGTTCATGTTGTGATCTCTTGGGGGTTTCTTTTTTAATATGAGGTATATTCCATACATTCCTCTAAAATGATTAGTATTTTTCCTAAAGTCTTGAACTTCAACTGGTTATTTCTCAAATTCAACCAATTCATGTTGTGATCTCTTGGGTTTTCCTGATTAATGTGAGACATATTCATAGATTCCTCTAAAATGATGAGTAATTTTCCTAAAGTCTTGAACTTCAACCGTTTATTTCTCAAACGCAACCAATTCATGTTGTGATTTCTTGGGTTTTCTTTATTAATATGAGGTATATTCCATAGATTCTTCCAAATTGATGAGTAATTTTCGTAAAGTCTTGGACTTTGACCGGTTATTTCTCAAACTCAGCCGATTCATTTGTAACTGGTGGTCAGTTCTCCCTGTTTGTTCATTGTAAGGAGCCACTTCACCACGGGGAGGTCACTGGCGAAAATCGTAGAAACAACGTGCGATAAAAAAATAGGGTCTAATATATTCATTGTAGGTAAATTTTGCAAAAAATGTACATATAATATAGGGGGTTTTAAAATAGTGAAACATGTTTACATGTAAAATACCATCACATATAATGGCCTCTTTTATCTAGTCAGCACATGTAAAATAGCGTGGAAACAATTACTAGGGGTAGCGGATCTAGGGTAGGGTCTGTACTAGTGGATGAAAAAATATAATTTTTTATTGAAAATGCTTCAATGGATGACTTTGCAGGTTGGCTTGCTTGAACGTTACTGAACCAACGGTTCCAATATGGAATTAATGGTCTCTACCCACGTGCCGGGAAGGAAAAAAAAATAGTTTAAGTAAAATAGGGTATTTTTAAATGACTCCCCCAAAAAATTATAAATATTGATAGGGTGTATTAAAATACAAGCATTTACCTTTATTTTGAAAAATACCATACCTTATAATCTTTTCTACAAGGTAAATAGCCCCCCGATAAATAGGTCATGAGCGCACGTGTATGCATTAATTAAAGAGGAGTGACCTCCCCGTGCACTTCACACACGAGACTAAAGGCCCGTGACCATTGCATTAACATCTCTCATTGGTCGAAAAGGTCAAGATTGTCCAAGTTTGCTTCAAACTAGAAGGTGAAGGCGTAAGGGTCCAAAGGAATTTTCATGGATGAAAAGTCTACATGGGTTTCTATATTGGCATATTATGGATAATGTTTCATGGTATGCTGGAATTTTGCATCAAGCCCACCTTCAAGAGATAGGTTTGGCGCAAATTTTGGCAAACTATGTCAATGGTACATGCTTTGGATGGGAATTAAGGGCCCTCACAATTACATGGTCACAACCCTTGGCTCATATGTGGAGCGGTCCTAAGTAATAAGGGCGGGTTTACACTAGGGTTAAGGACCAAAAAAACTTTGTGATTGAGCAATCCTATTGGTTGAGAGTTAAAGTTTGGACCCTAGGATTCAGTTTATACTAGGGTTTGGGTTCAAGGTATGGATAAAGCAAGTGGCGTTAATGTGCATCATTTTTTACTCAGTCACTAAGCTCCGGGCCCGGATATCATTGAGTAATAAGGGCGGGTTTGCACTGGGCTCCAATACCAAAAGAAACTCCAAATTTGAGCAATCCTATTGGTTGAGAATAATATATTTTTTGGACCCAATGAATTTATACTAGGGGCATGGGTTTCAAGGTATGAAAAAAAGTGGCATCATTTTCTATGCAGTCACTGGGCATTGGGCCCAAATATCAACTAAGTAAGTCAATAAAGGCAGGTTTACACACGGGGGGTCACTCCATTGTCAAGTTGAACACCACGTGCGGCCAAAAAAATCTACTTTTGGTAAGTTGCATCACCAAAATGGGTCAAACTTTTATCAATTTTTTTTCATGGGTAGATATACACGGTATCTATTACATAGTAAAAAACGGTAACCAAATTTGATGATCTATTTTTTAAATAAAACATACCGTTTCTAACTAGAATGACGCAAAATTGAACTAAAATAATTACTACAAAAATGAAGATGACTAATAATTTCAAAAAAATATACAAAAGATATTATCAATGGTTATGTATATGTAGAAAAAATATCATAATTTTTAAATTTATCTATTCCATGTAATATAGGGGTAGCAAACTTTGGCCGCACGTGGTGTTCAACTTGACATGGAGTGAACCCCCCGTGGGTTTACACTAGGGTCCAAGGCCAAAGAAACTCCAAATTTAAGCAATCCTATTTATTGAGAGTAAACATTTTGGACCCAAGGAGTTTTATACCATGGTGTGGGTTAAGGTGTGAAAAAGAAGAAGGAAGTGGCGCTAATGTGGCATCACTTTCCAACCTAATCTCGGCATTCCTCACTCAAGGAAATAGACTTTCTATTTTGAGAAACCAATCTTTGAGCTCGGGTCCAATCTTGAGTCTAAAATTCAAGTTCATTAAGGGGTGTTTTGAACCTCAAGTTTCTTAGACCTAGATCTTGATGTTACTCCACCCTAAGATGAGTGAGCATATCATGTATTATGACCTATGATGGATTCTTATGCAAAGGTACATATTCAACTCTAACATGCACATATCCAAAATAAAACCATTATAGGTCATTTGTGACTTTCGCTTGAAATTAGAATAAGATTTTAATCTTGACTTCAAACAATTGTCATGTTCATGACTTGGATTTGCTAGTATGTGTTTATGTGATTTTTATTTTGTTGTCAACCTCTACATATGAGAAAATCCAAAAAGTGTCCATAATAGGTGCTTCTTGTGGTCATCTCTTCCCTAATCAATACTCCTCTATTGAGTGGCATATGATAAGCCGTGTAGTTAAGAACAAACAACAAAATGAAACATGTTAAAATGCATTGAGATGGGATTGAGATTGTGCTACATGCTCAAAACACAAACAACATTATAAGTGCAATAGTTAACACAAACTATGAGGTTCTATGTGATCAATTAAAGAGAAAGATAATCTTCACTTTGACCTCTTATAACATTAGCATCTCAACCCCAATTCCGAAACGTGAAATGATAGTTATTTGTGATTCTCAATTAGTAACCGGGATGAGATATTTCTCAATTCAATCTAACGGCCAAAGTTGACTATGGAGTTGGAAATGGCTGCAATCTAACGGCCGCATACCTTAACTTTGAGTTAGTGTGGCATTAGGATTGATGTGCCATGTTAAATGACATGTAGATGAAAGTAGCATTCACACCTTGTCATTTAACAACATGTGTCCCTATACCACCTTCTCTAGTTGTCACCCAACAATTGCAAGGGCGTTCATGTGGTTCGAATAGTGTGGGCCACACGGAGTCATATGTATAGTGTACGAGAAAATATGATCCCAAACAATCCAATTCCATAAAACTGCCATGTTAATTGATACATTGAATCTAGACCTCTCATAGATTGGTCGTGCCAATTTTCGAGCATGCACATGTATGCGGTATTGCAATGCAACATGCAATTTATCAAAATTTGTTCAAGTCCCCCTCAAGTCGGGCGAAAATCTTTCAATGTCCCCGACCCTACTACTCTCCTATCGAAACTTGATTCATTAGCATTACCTTAGCTCTCTAGCAGCTTGGGCACCTTTCTACCTAATAGTTAATTGAAGTGCAAAAGTAAGTTAGGCATCCCAAAAAACAATATCATAAAATTGGGCAAATTCAAAAAGTAATTTAAAATAGATTAGACATTCATTCACGTTTGCTTGTCTCATTCCCGTTTTTATGGTAGCGTGTCAGCATGACTTGTGTAGCAAATTCATGGTTGTATTGTTTTTAGACCATGAGTTAGATTGATGTTGCATGAAGACCTTGTTGAAGTTATTTGATGCTACCTTGTTGGATTCCAGTGAATGCCACTTGCATCATTGTGATTTTAGGCGCTCTTTGCTATATATATATACACACACACACACACACACATACATATATATATACTTGGGACACTCAACGAAATTGATTTCCCATAAATTTAGGCACCTTTAAAGTTAATTGTTTCTCCCAAGCTGCTAGAGAGCTACGGTAGTGACCTCTCCCATGCCAAAAAGATTTAGCGAAAGGAAGAAGATAAATAAACTCAAATCGAAGGGATCCACATCATGACAAGTGTAAGGTTATGATTGTGCAAGAATAGCAGAGAGAAGAAATCCTCTTTGAAGAATATTGATCTTTTATAGGTGTGCATGCAACTGCCTTTCATTTCTCAATAATATGTGTTGTGGTGACTAACCAACTTGGGAGTCATTCCCTACTTGTTGTGGGCAACTATCCACATGTTGTTTTAAGTCACATGCATGTCATGATTCCTCCGTGTGGTAAATCACATGCTTCACCCTTAACTTCCCAAGGCTATGAACGGGTTGATTTAAGTGAATCTTACTCAAAGATGTTGTATAATTTTCATGGACGTGTTCTGAGGTTATAGTGGGATATATCTATAGGATCTTGTAACATGGGAGATGAGCTATTTGCAAGGGGGGAACAATATATGGATTTTCAAATTTTAAAAAAAATGGAGGAAGGGGTGCATATGAAAATGTCATGTTTTACCCCCAACAATGAACCTTTGATTGGTCAAATTTATGTAGAAATGAGTGAAATGCTTTGTGGTCCACTAGATGGGAACAACCCAATAGTTGAGCACCTCCACAATATTCTTAGCCAAATTGTGCAAGCCACAATGAGCTAGCTACCTTGCAATTGGAGTATGTAAATTGTCCCATGTTTCAAGCTACATAATTGCAAAGAATTTCTTAGAATTCAAAGATTGTCCAAAAGTCAAGTTGAACGGTTGATGTCAGCATAAGGACATATTCACAAGAACGTTTTTTTTTTTTCTAAAAAGAAAACTTCTGCAAGAGAATTCAACATCATTGATGTTTCATGCAAAGTCTTGATTGGAGTGGCAACCATTGATGGGAGTGAACATCCTCCCATGAGCTCCCAACACAACAAAAACATGAGCCACTTCCCAATTTAACCTTTTTTTTTGCACATTTTAATCATCTCCACATTGCACATGTTGGGTGTCTATGGGCAGATATCCACATTGGCTTGATGTTTATAGTATTTATTTACTTATTAAGGATGAATGAGGCGGGTGTGGTTAATACATGGACAAAATCATCCATCAAACCATACATTCATTGCTTGGGAAGTTAGGGGTTAAATGAATCAAATACCAACATAGAATTGTTCCTCTCTCCACTTCTAACGTAGGAACACTTAAAACCAACATTATGTCCCATTGTCATGCACTTTGAAGTCTCAAATGCATAAATTTATGCGGTGGATATTGTTGGTTTTAGATTCAATGTTGCTTTTGAGTATATGTACCTTATTGCCCCATTTCAAATACCTCCCATCTCACATATGGGATTCCTACAATTAGACTGAAGGTTGTAGCCCAAGGGTGGACTCTTCATTAGAAACCTAAGTGATGTGCGTGGGTTGCTATGAAATTAAACACCCTATATACGAGAAGTTCATAGAGAGAAACAAATGTGTACATACTAACATCATCCTAAAAAATGGACTCGTGCATTTATACTAAGATTTTCAATGTAATGTAATAAATGCCTCCACTGCATACACAAATTATAAATCTCAAATGATGTAAGCATTTATTACATATAAAATCCACTTTCACCTTCCAATAATAAAGTTATAAACAATTTTTTCATCCATAGCATGTAACTCAACGATGTCATCAAGCAAACAAAGACAAGAGCACAATAACTTAGCCAACATCCAAAGAGCAAAACTCAAGGGAGCCCATGAGCGCTTCATGAGCCTCCAATTTATAAAAACCTAGAACCTAAATGCAAACCCCAACAAGAATGGACAAAGTACACTAAATATTGTATTTAGTGTCACTTACTATTTCTAATTATATAACCCTATAACTATTTAATGTATATCTCAGTTTGTGCCAACAAAGAGCAGTTTGGTTGTTTTAACAATGTAGAATAGTAACATCTTTACGTAAAAAATTATATTTCTAGTACAAAATATATAGCACTATGTAACTCCAAATAGTAAGTGACACTAAATATCATATTTTGTGTAGTCATTGAGGACTAGATTTATCATATGACAATAATGGATGAAAACGTGAATTGGATGGAACTAATAGATCTATTGTCATTTTCTTCTTTTCTAAACCCTAGGGGCCCCCTTTTGTACATCTACCTTTATGTCAACATTCTTAATAGCCTTCTTAAATCTACATGCTAGAGAGAAATAATACCTCTCCCTTATGTATACTATGTATGCTAACGCGTCAAATATTGCCCCTTCTTGACACTCATGTTAGTTCATACATTGTATGAAGAGTCCAACCATGGGGGGTTGTAATAATACTTACGGTAGCATATGACCAAGGATTCGTGCCACTCAAATAAGTTAAAGGTTGGTCCGAGACGACCCTAAACTACTGGATGATGGTGGAGAGATACCCAAATCTTAAGGAAGAGGTTGGTGGTTCGATTCCCGACTGTGAAATCTCCTCTCTACTTGACATAAACTTGCCAGGTGGTTAACTGCCTCTTGTTGCTTTGGCGCTGGCCTGTCGGCCTTTAAATTTGTCTCAAAAAAGAAAAAAGAAAAAGAAAAAGAAAAAGAGAGAGTTAAAGGTGAAATTGTAAGATCCCTTTACAACTTGGAGAATTATTTTCTTACCATATTTGACCCTAGAACTAGCATCAAAGGCCCCAAATTGGTCACGGGAGATTGAGTTGGGATGACTCAATTATAAACCAATAGGGGGTACGTTTTTACAAGAGTCCTTTACTTGAGTGGCTATGTCAAGTGATTCTTGCTTACCAAGAAGCTAAAACATACAATCCCATTGTACACTCTTCAAACTCCACAAACAAATATAACTGTTGGATTAGACCGAGAATTGTGTCCTCCGATAGCTGACTGCAAACAACGCAATCACACAAATCCTCCCAAACGTGTTTACTATTGAACGTACAATGGTGTCTAAGAAAAGAAAAAGAAAATTTTATATATGTGTTTCCACTGACGTGAATTTGAGCCATTGGCCCTACTATGTTCAAGAGTCCTCTTGTTACAGTGGTAGGGTTTATTGCCTATCCTTACAGTAGGTGGGCTCATTTTGACCATTTGTATATGCATTTGCGTATGTATACATACATACATACATACATACATACATACATATACATATGTGTGTGTGTGTGTGTGTGTGTGTGTGTGTGTGTGTGTGTGATATTTGTTTATTGTTGTGAATGTTGTTGTTGTTGTTTGGTTGTTTTGTTTTAGGAGTTGGGTGCATGTAAGGTAGAGGGTGCTTAAACCAACACTTTAGGCCATTGCGGGTACACGTGGCCATGTCACAGTAAAAAAAAAAGTAGATCATATTAGCATTTCGACCCAAAATAGCCTCAAAGCAAAAAAAAAATTTAGTGGAAGTATAATATCTTATGAATTGTCAAAGTCAAAACTACTAGCTTCTTAATTCCATTAGCTAGGCTGGGCATGTAAAGTGAGTGAGGAACCCGAGGACCAGCTCATTTATTATATAATCTCAACCTTTACCAAATCTATACTAGGCCCATCTTATACCGGGAACCGAGCTTGATGCTCTCATTAAACCTCCACCATGCAAGGCCTTAAACCAACCCATGTCTAATCATGAGTCAAGCCTAGTGATAGAATGAATAGTGTCGGATTCATACCCATTTTTAGAATCCAAGATTAGCAACTCAACCTAGTGTAAGAGCATCCGCACCCTTGCGCGGAATCACACACACGGGAAAGGGGGAGTGGAGGGCCCTGGAAGGGTTTAGGGACTCGCCAAAATTTGAGACCCTCACCCTTGCTCGGGAATCAACAGGGAGGTGCCGCTAATCTGAGCAGGCTAGCCTCTCCCGGAGCTGCACCGACCCTACACCAATCTAGAAGGAAATAGCAAGCTCTAAAAAAAACGCGTGTTTTGGGCGCACTCAAGCAACAAGGAGACTCTGAAAGGTGGCGAGGCCGGAGAGGATTTTGGCGAGCCCGCGCTTGAAAAAGTCGTTTGGCGAGTTGCGGTGCGGGACTCGTTCATGCACTGGCCCGCAAAAGGACCTCACGGCCGGGTGTAGCGAGCAAGGGTGCGGATGCTCTAAAGGCCGTTAATAATAATGCCCAACCCTAGCACCTACTGCATGGGGTGGCGTGCCAGCTTGTTGCCAAAACCGTCACTTTGCGGGCCCGGCCATAGAATTAGCATGAGTGACGGTTTAAGGTAGGTAGATGTTGGTGGTTAGGAGGCGGGTATAGGTGTTGGTTTAGGATGGGGTAACGGAATTAGCTGCCTCTACCTTATGTGGGGGAGCGGCTCTTATGTGGGAGGTTGTATGAAGTTATTTTATTTTATTTTATTTTATTTAATTATTTCATTATCAAGTTTTATTTTGTTAAGTACTAGATATGTGAGGTATTTGATTGCAATGTGGAGAATGGTTTTCATAGATTTCTTGATGGCATTAGGGGGGATGTGTAAGTTTTCTAGTAGTTCGATGCTTTTTGTGTGTATGGAGCCATGAACTCCTGCAATGATGACCATGAGGGGGTTGACTTGCCATCCTTGTGTTTTGATGGCTTCTATGAGGGGGTTGTATATTTGTCGTGTGTGAATGCGAATTCTATTATTTGGATGGTCAAGTGGGGGGTTGGGATATGTGGCTCGGGTTGTTCGTATGGTGCTCCTTGGATGTATATGATGCATGGTCTTAGCCTTGCTAGGCACGTGCATTTAGTTGTTAGGCACGAACATGGGAGTACCCATGGCGGGATGGTGTTGTCTTGTGGTTGGTTGTCGATTTTGCTAGCGTTTGTGAATGTATGTTGTCTTGTGTGGATACACGATTTAAGTAGGTTGGCCAATTGGTGGGTTGGGGCATTGTGTCTTGCTATTATGGGGCCTTTGAGGAATTTTGTGGTTGCATGTAGATAGCAGGTGTGGCCTCATGTCTTTGTTGTTATTTGGGCATAGTGTGCAGTTGGCGTTGGTGAATTTGAGGGGCCAGAAGAGGTTTTTTCTATGGTTACCCATATATTGGGTGGTCTTGAATTTTAAGATTTGAAGGATTTGGGCATTTGTAGTTTGTTATGACTTCCAAAAGGAGTTGGATAGTTTGTGATGGATTTGGTCGTTAGAGAACCATTTTTTTGCGTAGTGGAACTGTTTGGCTTTTTTTATTGTGATCCTATTGTGTTATTTGTTTATGAATGCTTTTAGGTTCCTTATTATTCTAGGGAGGTTGGTTGTTGAGGGTGGTTTTGCAAGCCTATAGGGTGTGGTGTGTGCTATGTGTATGTGCAATATTGGGGTTATGGTAGTTTTAGTGGTGCCCTCGGTGGCCAATGCGTTTGCTTGTTCGTTCGCTTGGATGCTTGTATGTGCTCTGACTTTTTGTATCGTAATTCTGTATGGGAACCATGTAATGAGGTGTACTATGGAGGTGATGGGGAGTTTGTCTGGGTAGTTACGTTGGGAGGATGGTTGTCTTATGTGGTTGTTTAGGAGGTATGTACTGTTCAAACTGTCGGTGAAGATGTGGACATCATGTGTGGGGTTATGTATGTTGGCGAGGGCTAGCCATATAGCATAGAGCTCAACGTGGAGTATGTTTTGGAATCTTGGTAGTTTTTCTAGCTATTTGTAGGTCATTGGTTGGGTTGTACACCCTTGAGCTTACTATGTTTCCGTTGCCTTTGTTGTCTGGTGGTATGAAAAAGCCATCCATGTATAAACTTTTTGATGGGTTGTATTTGAATGGTTTTGGGGTAAAAAAATTTGTGTGGCATGATGGTGTCTGGGGTGGGGTGTCGGTTATGTATGTTGTTTTTGGGGCATTTGTCCATTTTTTTATGTGTTTACTTTATATGGCTTTATGGTGATTGTGGGGCTGTGGGTGGGGATGGTGATATTGTGTTTTTCTTGAACGAGTTTTTGCAGTTGGTTTGCGAATGTTTGTTTAGTGGGCAGGGAGTCTAGGCTATGTACACATACGATTGTTGTAAATGATGGTTATGGTTGGTTGTAGTAGAGTGGCCATTGGGGTTCTCTTGAGTATCGGAGGGCATTGGGTTGGATGGTGGCTATGATATGTATGTCTTGTTGTAGTAGTGTTCTTTTTTGAGGTGCCCAGTCATTGTGGTTGAGGATCATAACTGTGACGTTATCGGGATTTTCTTTGACAGCCATTCTGGCCCAATGGATTGCTTCATTTGTAGTTTGGTGGTTGCTAGGGTGCGCAATGCCCATACCTTGCCATTATGTTGCTAGGGCTGGGCCTCGCAAGCCAAATATGACGTCTCCTTGGTGGGGTGAGTTGTAGTTTTTGAGTGTTGTGGGGCATGTGAGTGGTGAAGAATAGTATGAGTGTGTGATTATGAATGTGTCCATTAGTAGTTTTATAATTGATTGGTTTAGTGACTCGTGCTGGTTATTGGAGAGTATTGTTTTTGGTTTTTCCTTAGGTAAGATTGTTACATATATGTGAAGAAGTCCTACTATTTCTATGGTAAAGTGTTTTTAGGGGGGGGGATATAGTGCTATGAATTGTGGGTTGGTGTGGTTTTCATTATATCTTTCCCATAGCCATTGTATTATTTCTAGTGTAAGGGTAGCTACAAGTTTGATCCATTGTGGTCAAATATATGGGCATTTTCTAGTTGGATTTGAATTGTGGGTTGTTGTACTTGGATGTCTTTATCTGGGTTACATTCTTGAGTAATGAGTGTGAGGTGGGGGCTATTATTGGCAGTTTGACAAATCTTGTGTCTTTTGATTGTGGATTGTGGAATTCTTTTGGGTATTTGTTCAATGTTTGGGTGTTATGTTTGGTTCGGAGGAAGTTATGTACCATGTTGAGGTTGTGTTCATAGGTTAAATTGTCTTTGTGGAGAACGTGTTGTTCATTGACCCAATTTTTCTTAAGGTGCCATTAGGGATTTGCCATGTGCATAGGTATTGTAGGTGTGTCGCTTGGGCACCCCATTTGTCTTTGCGTTTCTATTTCTCTCATTGGTGATTGCTTGGATAGGGGTATTGTTGGTGTCGCAAGGTTGCATGTGCATGGTTAAGTGGTCATTTCGTTGTGATGTGCGTTGTTCGGTTATGGGGTTTGGTTCTTGTCTGATTTGTGGTGGGAATATTGTTTGGGCTTGGTGTAGGGCTTCTTTGACGATTTTGGGTAGGGCTTTGTATTTTTGTTTGAGTTCTTTGGTGGTTAGGATTGTTGTTTGATTTTGGGTTTGGATTTGTTTTATTGTTGTTATGTTGTATTGATGTAGTTTGTTGAGGTATTTCCTAGATTTTTATTTTTATTTGCGGGGGAGTATGTTAAAGTTTGGTGTTCGAGTTGGGTTTGTTTGATGGGGAATGTTTGGTGTCCGGTCTGGACATGTAGTTTGAATTCTCTTTTGAGGAGAAAAAGGGTTCTAGTTGTGGGTGATCGGGAGCATACTTGGTATTTTAGTTTGGGGAGGTTTAGGGATCCTCCGTATTTTGTTGCTATGTATTCGGTGAGCCCTTGATATATTCTTTCTAGTTGGCTCTAGTCATTAAGTGCATGTATGAGTTGTGTGCCTATGTAGTGTAGGTAGTCTGGGATTTTGCATATGTCTTTGGTGAGTTTACTCAGAGTTTTATCTACTTTTCTTGTATTCGGTTTTGAGAATGGTACGCCATAGTATGCATATGCTATACCATGTTTGATTACCATGTTTAGTATTTTGATCTTTTGTCTTATCGTGGCTAGTGAGGCTAGTAGGAGTTTGCTTTGGTTTTTTGCTTTGTTTATGGTGATGTCTTTTTGTATTTGCCATTTTAGCGATGGGACAAGTTGGATACCCAAATTTGTATACGGTTCATTTTGTGTTAGTATTGGGAATTGTTGGTTTTTGTATGTGATTCTTTGTGCTTGGATGAAGGCTTTAAATATGGTGGGTTTGAGTTTGGCTTTATTTGGGTTGCCTGTGATAGCACATTTGGTTAGGTTGAGGTCCATGTGTGCCCATTCTACGAATTTTTAGAGTTTCTCTATGTGTGATTGTATATGGTTTATGTTGTTTGTGAGAATGGTTAGGTTGTCCGCATATGTGGTGGTAGTGCATGTGTTGGGGGATGTATTGAAGTGGTAGCCTAATGATCCGGTTTCTAGCCATCGTAATAATGGCTCTAGGAATATGATGAACGAATATGGACTTGGGATGTCGCCTTGTATAGTACCACGACTGATGTTTGTTGGGGGGGGGTTCCAAAGTAGGTGCCATGGAAGGAGATGGTAGAGTTTGCATATATGTTGCCAATTAGTTCCATTGCATTTGTTGGGTATCCTAAATCTTCCATGATGGCTAGTAGTCAGGCGTGGTCTATGGAACCAAATGCATTGTGGAAGTCTATGTATGTGATGTATATGTCTTGGGATGTATATTTTACATCCTCCAGGGCCACTATGATCATTTGAATTTGTCTTGCAATGTTTCGTTGTGGTTGGAATCCTTCTTGACTATAGCGGAGGATTTTATATTGTTCACCATAGCTAGTGAGGAGGGAGGTAAGTGTGCTTGTGTAGAGTTTGTAGATTGTGTTGGCTAAGGCGAGGGGCCTATAGTTTGAGATGAGTAAGGGGTCTTTTTTTTTGTATAGTAGTATGGTTTTGCTGTGTTTCCATATAGTTGGTATTTGTTTATTCTTGTAGCATTGTTTAAAGAATAGGAAGAGTAAGTCACGGAATGATGGCGGTAGTGCATTAATTATTTTGTTGGGGATGTTATATGGGCCCGGTGCTTTTCCTTTGGCTAGTTTCTTCAAGCATAGGTTGAGAGTTTCTCTAGTAAATTGTGTTTCTATCTTATGGTTGTTTTGCCCTCTTGTTTCTAGTATGTGGCCATTGGTATGATGCTAGGGATATTTGCGTATGGCGCATGTGCATTTTTTTTTGGGGGGGGGGTGTCTGTGAGATCGTTGCACAGTGGGGTTTGTCTTTGGAAGGAGTGTTGTTGTGTGCGGTGTATATTGTGAGAGATATCTTGGGGGGTTTGTGTGGATGTTGCATATTTCGTCTTTTATGCAATCTATCGTTACTTGAGCTCTTTCTTTGAAGATGTGTTGTGGATGATTTTTGGTCTTGTGTTGAGTAATGATTTGTATTTGTTGATGGCTTTCTTGTAGTTTGCGGTTGTTTGCTTGGTTGTGATTTTGTGGGCTTCTGTCTTGGCTATTTTTGCAATTGATGCGATTGTATTTGTCCATGTGGGGATGTTTTCAATGTTTGTGGGCGGGTGTGGGATGTTTGTGGGTAGTGTTTATAATGTTTGGATGTCCGTGTGTTGGTGCCATGTGGTGGGAGGTTGTAGTTTTTAATGGGTTTTCACACTCCTTCCTTGCTCCATTAACTAGTTCACCGCTAGTCACGTCCAAGCCTTGCAAAAACACCTCCCAAGCTAGTCCATCCCTAGAAAGCTCCTTTGACATATAATCCCCTAAAATTTCCGTTTAAGGCTTGAAAATATACCTTGGACTGTCGCAACCCTTGCGAGCTCCCCATTGCTAACTCGGTCCATTTTTCGATTCTAGCAAGAGTTACGAGCGCTAACCCTTCGCATACCGCCATGCGAAAGGTTAGCTTCCCAATACCGCGGACCCAACACTTCATAAGAGGGGGGACCAAACCACCTACTTGGTTTTCGGGACTCACCGCTAAATCGGTAACCAATTCTTAGATGTGGACTTCCATCCATGGAAGTCCAATCTTATGTTGCACCCCGTGTTGCCGGAGCAACACTACAACAACCCGAGCCATACTAGGCAACTATGCCCTTACAATGGGCCAATGCCCATGGAGGCCTTGCCGTTCGGCCTCAGGTGGGTGAGGCCACACCACCTCACCCATATAAGCCTCTAGGACTCTAGGCAGGACCCCTACCCCACCGTCAAGTATCCTTTTGTCTCTCCCCCAACTCTTGGGGCCAAGTAGACATTTTCCCTTAGCCGCTAGCTGCCTAGTAGCTTCAGAACCCCATAACCTCATACGGTCTTTGATTCTAACAATCGACCACTCCATCATCATTTACGTTTCACGTAGATCACGATGGACTACTCACTTGCCCCATTCGGACAAGTATAGAGGAAGTTATGCCCGTTTAAAGGTTCGTAGTCCCGGGAGCCACTCCCAGGCCACTGCTGTTCCAGGGCGCTGTCCCGAGACAACGCCCCACTCAACTTGCCATATCTTCTAGCTAACACCTCCAAATGAGGTGTTCTAAAGCATTCTAGAATCGGCACGCCGTAAGCTACGCATAGCTTATGGCCTCACCCTCATGCCTCCTAGTCTCCGTGGGTGGGAGGCGTTCCCAACGCCCGGGGCCCTCACCCACACTAGGATCACTTGGGCCCTCTCACCAACGGCACCACAAGTCCCGGGTGTCACTCCGGGGTCCCCCTTGTGCCCATGGTATTTCGGGCAATCCTTATGGTGAGGTACGCGACATGGACACTACCTACCAGCTCATGTTTTTGGCTCGATCGGCCAACTTCCGGAGGTCATTTCCACAATATATGCTTGGATCTGGCATCTCCAACCTTCTTCCAACCTATGATAGTGTTTTTGGGTCATTTTGACCACTTTCATATTTCTGACCAACTAACGTTTTTGGTTAGATCGGCCAATTTCCGGAGGTGGTTTTCGCAAACCGAGTCCGGATATGACCTCTCCAACCTTCTACCAACCTATGGTACATTTTTCAGGTCATTCTAACTACTTGCTCTGGACGTCCTCCCATGAGCGTCACGTCTGCGCATACCCACCCTTTCTACTTTCTAATGCATTCCTTGGTACTACATCACAAACTCTCCAATGCACACTTTCAGTAACACATTCAACACCTTCGTCTTGTCAACACTAAGGACTATGTTAGCTTACAAGAAGAGCAGTAATAGGAGAATGCCAACAATGAATCTATTTTTTAAATCCCTCTTTCAACACTTTACTGCTTGTTTTCTAGGACTGTGTCCGTCCGGACTACCACACATTTCCAGGACGCTACACGTCCAGATCTAAAACTTACAAGCATACACACCTTCTCTAAGAGTCTAAGCTATCTTCACATATGTGTACTAAGAGAGCCAAAAGGCTCTAGGACAATCCTTATATACTTCAAAACAACTACCTACTAGATGGGTCAACTTGGTAGGTTGCCACCCTATCGAAACATTGCAACTAGTTGTCCTGACACGTTTTTACCCTCTGTCCAGTTCATGACCAACTGGCACACTGAGGTCATAAAAAACGGACAATTAGTAAAAGATTCGCAATGCCATTTTAATAACTTTGGACCTACAAGTCATTTTCTGACCAACTAAGTTACTAACACCAAATAATTACTACTATTGAATAGACTGTTCAGTAGTAAAACAATATAAACCAACTAGTGGATGTTCTAACAACTAATTGCATTAGGGATAGGTTTGATGTCAACTAGTAAACTTGCATTTTTTGCCCTTATGACAATTTGTGACCAACTAGTCAGTTTTTGACGGGTTGGTTTACTATGGACATTTGTGTTCTTAGAACACAGTGCTAAATTCTACCTTAACAGTGATGGTATGTTCCGGATTGCTTTTCGAATGCTATGAAATATGTGTATGGTATCCTAGCCTATGACCGAGAGCTACACATTGGTGAATTTTCACAATGACCTCTTCTATGGTAATGAACGATTTAAATTTTTTCATGCAAGGTAAAATGAAATATTTGTCTATTTCAAAAATTTGGAAATTTTTAAAATTAATTTTGAATTAGATATGATTTTTTAAAGATGTTCCCTAGGGTATCTTATGATAGACCTAAAGAAGTTTGACGTCAATGCTAATACAACTTATGAGCATTCTATAATTATCTTTTATGAACATGTTCGAGAACCGTAGACTGACTTTGACCTTACTATGTCAAGAGACATCCTAAACGAACAACTAATCTCATCCAACACGTTGTGGCAAGGTCTCATGTGCCTTGAACCGAGACCTATGGGCCTCAATGACCACCTTCCTCTCTCCCACCACGCTCATTCTCGCGTTGGCTCCCTAGTCCCTCCTCCTTCCCCCTCTTCCTCCTCCTCCTTCTTCCTCCTTCCCCTTCTCTCTCCTCCCCTCTCTCTCTCCCTCCACGTCATTAAATAGATTAATGTGAGGTTAGTTGAGCTAGGGACATGTCATCCACCTAGGGAACATTATTTCTAATTTGTTCCCTAGAGCTCGGTTTAAGGTCACATATCGGTAATAGGCTAGGATACCATACTAGTTTCTTCCATTGTTTTTGTTGTTTTCTTGTTAGGAAACCTCCTTGCAATTTGGTTTGGTGTGTGAGTTGTAGTGGTGGTGGGGCCATACATGTTTGTCCTATGCATGTGCTAAGGTTGTTGAGTATTTCTTGGAAGGTTTCTTGAGCTTGTTCCCATTCGCTTGAGGTGATAGGTGTTTTTAATTTATTGGTGAGGCTTATTATTTTTAGGTGGTTGTTTTCTTGGAAGTTGGCGATGAGGTTTTGCAGGTGTGCAGGGGGATGGGGTATAATATATTTTGGGTGATATTTTGGGGTACGATTATGTTTGTTATTATCCTATTAGGTCCCTAGTTTAGGCTTACTAGGTAGTGGTCCGAGTTTTGGTTAGGGTCAAGTTCCATGACACTTTTTGTGGAGGTTTGCATGTTTGTGTAGTACATGTCTATAAGACTAGTTGTAGTGTAGTTATGGCATCCTTGTCTAGTGAAGTTTATTGTGTTGGTTATTAGGGTGAGGCCAATGTTTGTGGTGAAGGTGTGCTAGTTGAGGTCTTCTATTGTGGGGGGTTGGGTGTGGCCATTTTGTTTGCGTATGAGTAGTGAGATGTCTCTTTTGAAGTCACTGTTTAGGAAGATTGTATGATTGCGGTATGATTCCACAGTTGTTTTTATGTGCGTTTTTATCTCTGATATTAGGTGTAGGTCATTTGGGTGAGATGACATATAGATGTGGATTAGTATTATAGATTGTATTGGTTTGTTGAGAATTTTATAATTTGCATGTACGGGGATAGTTATAGGGGGGGGGGTCTTAATTTTTTGTATGTTTTCCTTGGAATATATGGAGTTGTGAACCATGGTTAGTAGCCCTCCTCTATTTGGTGGGTTGTGGTGAATGGTCTTCTCATGTATGTGTGGGTGTTGTTTGTGTTATTGTAGATTATTTTATAATTTGGAAAGTTGTTGTCTACGTATTATGGTGTCTATATTATGAGCACATTGTACAACCTCAATATGAAACACATCTTTTTGGTGTATGTTCTTGACTATATGCCTTGCCATATGCCACTCACGTATAGGTGTATGATCAAGAAGAGTGACCACATATGGCCCCACATACTGTACTTGATGAGCTTTAAGTGACCAGTTCTGCTTGCACATGCACTAAGATAGATGTGCCTAATTGGGTTACTTATCTTAATTGGACACCTTTTTTTTGGGTTGTATGTGATTGGGCGTGGCTTCAACAACTAATATCAAAAAGACAATTCCTCAAAAGTGATTGGACTACGTACTCATGATATGATGACCATTCTAGGCTCGATAGTCAACATAATTGGGGAGACCTATATGACTATTTAAAGAGCATGAGAATATCCACTTGAATATCGAAATGGACACAACCCTACCTCTTTAATATGACACGTTTAAGAAATGAGAAAATGGTCGTATTATCGAGGTGTCACATAGTCAATAATGTGACAAATTGGACCTCTTTGTCATATAAACTGGGTGCTTCGTGACAACAACACATTAGATATTTTGCCACATATATGAAAGACATATTCTTTCAAATATCTTTTCAAACATGAAAATTTCTCTCATGAAATTTATGTGAACTTGAGGAAGGAATCAATAGTCCGTTGATGTTGGCACTTCAAATTAGCAACATATATCTCATTGAGCTTCTACTTGAAATCAACTTCTCAGACTCAACCAACCTTCAAACGGTCATAACTCTGCCAATACAACTCATAATTGAGCAAAACTACCACAAAATAGTGCAATTTCAATAGCTTTTCAACAATGTGTAGATGAGGAAGATCATATCAGAACTAGCCTTTGAATCTACAAAAGTAGATCACTATCTAGAAATCAACTGCAAAAACTTAACCTACCTTCAAATGCTCATAACTTTGCCAATACAACTCAAAATTGGACAAAGCTATCGCCAAAAGAAATGAAAATTCAAAAGCTTCCAACAATATGAAGATCAAAGCATTGCGATAATATTCAAAACTTTCAAAAATAGAATGTGCACCTTGGTTTAGGGCCTAGGTGAAAAACTGTTGTGAAAGAGACAAAAACTAATGAGTCTCTTGATGATTAAGTTTTAAGATAGACTTCCCAATTCCGTTAGTTCCCATGTTTTAACATCATTTTCCATTAAAATTTCTTATCTCCACGTGTCATATTTGAAAGTTACATAAATTCAATATCAACTATGTACTTATACAAATATGGGACCCACCATATATGTATTTATTACCTTTATAATATGACATTTGGGGGAGGGTCCAGGAGTGTCATATTAACAATGTCGCAATCATACTAGTGAGGTAGATTTTCACTAGAAAGTTTGGTTTACAAAATTTGTGTCATTATATCGAGGTTGTTGTAGTAAAGACGTAGAACTGTATTCATATGAGCTCCAAAAAGTAACCAATTAAGGCCCATCTACGTTAGGCTACGGTTTGACCGGAGATTGAAGTTTGCAAGGTTTTTGGACACATGGAGGTATGAAAGTGGGCATAAAAACATTCCTTCTCACGGCCACTCCCATGCCATCTCCTCTCCTCGAGCAAAGTTTTTTTTTGGCTGCAGACAAGTACCTAAGCTTATGTCCCCACCTCTCATGTGGAATCTTCATAAGAGCACTTTGGGAAATGGTTGGGAAAAGAAAAGAAAAGAAAAGAATACGCCCTTACCTAGGTACCGGCATGAATGTGAGCCCATTGGCCTTATGCTGATCACGGAGTTCCATGACGGTTGGGAAAACTAAGAAAGGGGGGGATTGGAAGACTTTATCTCGGGTTCACTTTCCATGATTCTCTAGAGATGTAAAGTTCTTCGGCCAGGTCGTCGGCGAGCTCTTGACATTTAAGGTAGAAAAAAAACAGAAAATTGGTGAATGACCACTACTGTGCTTAAGGGCCCTCCCCACCTGGCTTTAGCAAGGCCGGTCTTAGGCTAAAACGGTCTCCCTAATACCCTGCTTCCTCGCTTGCGCTGGTAGGGTTTAGGGAGCCGTTCTTAACAGTAACTTGCTGAATCTAGCGGCCTCCCCTATTAGTGTTCTTTACTTTTAGGCCCTCTAAAGATGCCCATGCAGAGGCATATTATTGGCCGGTGGGGGTTTTAGTTATTTGGCCTCAGGATGGCAAAATAACTAAAAACCTTGGCCATTTTTAGCCCTGTCCCCCGCTACCGGTTTCAGATAGCAGGATATATTAAAAAGGTTGCTAAGTTTCTAAACTGCTTGTGCCTAGGTGGCACATTCTTAGCTATCAATGTCGTCAGGTCAAGAAGATGCTTAAGTAGAGACATGCCCGGGTATTAGGCCCACACCTAATCCCTTTGCCAAACATGGTTGCACCCTAAATACCCTAGACCTGCATCTAACGGCTATTTTAGAGTGAGGACCCGGTTTTTGTTAAGGCCAGGTGGGGAGGGGCCATTAGTGCACTAAGGTAGAGGGTGCTAAAACCAACACCCCACCCAAAACCAACACCTATAAACGCCTCCCAATCACCAACACTCTACTACCTTGAAGCGTTCCCCATGGTGTAGGAGTGTATGAGCCCATGGAGTGACGCTTTTAGGTGCCATTAGTGGCACCACCTCATAGCAACCTCCACTACCTCCATGTAGGGTAGGTAACGGGCTCCACTCTATCTCATGTTGGTTCAAGGTGGGTTTAGGGTGGCTTGTCAATGCCTATTCTAGCCATTCTATACACTGCGTGGGGGGGGGGGTGTAGCCATTCTATTCACAAAGTCACGGAGGTAGGCCCACAAAGCACAAAGGAGGTTGGTACCCAGGATGCAAGGTGATGGTTTTGCAAGCGAACTAGGTGGGATCATGGAGTGGCCATGTGGCTTTGTGCACCGTTACTAGTTGATCTTTGATCTAACTTGGGTCTAGTACTATGTTGTGTTGGTTATAGGTAATGAAGGTGGGGGTCCTCATCATATCCAAGGTCGTCATACACGGGGCCTATATATTGGTTTAAGGAAGCTAGTGGTTTTGACACGGGGGGGTCACTCCATTGTCAAGTTGAACACCACGTGCGGCCAAAAAAAATCTACTTTTGGTAAGTTGCATCACCAAAATGGGTCAAACTTTTATCAAAAAAATTTCATGGGTAGATATACACGGTATCTATTACATAGTAAAAAATGGTAACCAAATTTGATGATATGTTTTTTTAATAAAACATACTGTTTCTAACTAGAATGACGCAAAATTGAACTAAAATAATTACTACAAAAATGAAGATGACTAAAAATTTCAAAAAATATACAAAAGATATTATCAATGGTTATGTATATGTAGAAAAAATATCATAATTTTTAAATTTATCTATTCCATGTAATATAGGGGTAGCAAACTTTGGCCGCACGTGATGTTCAACTTGACATGGAGTGAACCCCCCTTGGGTTTTGACTTTGAATATTCATCAAATATCTAATTGAGGCTAAAAATAAAATTTCTTTCTTTATATCTATGTTTAGAAAAGGATAATATTAAAATTTTAATATCAACCATGTAGCCATATGTATGTGCAATAGCTTAAAGTGTTGGTTTAAGCACCCTCTACCTTAGACTAGGAGTAGTATGATTCTTCTGTGGACCCAAAATGGTTAATTGTAAAAGTAGTGGCCTGAAAAGGATGTAGTGATAGGCCATATATAGCAATAGGCCGGATAGGTCTAGTTTCACACCACTTGGGATCACTTTTGGGTGCCATTGAATTCACTGTTTTGTGTGCATTTGTTTTGATGTTCCAATTAGGGAGACTCTATTGTACAAGTAGGGGGTTTAACTTACTTGCCTCTTTGAAAAAATTGTAACTAATTATATACAAAGAATAAAAGTACAAATCAACTTGCATTCCTCATCATTTCCTCAATGCCATCTCTGAAAATATTGCACAAATTTCAAGTCACTCTTTATGGCCAAATCAACTTATTTTCACCATTTTCCATGTTTCTACCTTAGCATAGTAAGGTAGATGTGCCTAATTTGGTTACTTCTCTTAATCGGCCACCTATATTTGAGTGGTATGTGGTTAGGTGTAGCTCCAAGAACGGATACCGAAAAGGCACGTGTTTCAAAAAGATTGGACCACATGCTCAAACTATGATAATTGTTCTAAAGCTCAATGAACATATTCTAGAAAATGTTTAAGATATTCATATGAACTCCATAAATTATATGAGGAAAGTGGCTATGCCCTCCATTTAGATTTGCTAAGCATCTCGTGCTAACCGTGTGTTTCATATCCTAGGAGAAGTGGTATAGTACCATTTAAGACCCATCTACCTTAGTACACCTGAGGAAGAACATGAAAATTGGACGCTGCTCTACTACCACTATCAATACTATTACTACACTAAATATTGTAGTTAGTGTCAATTGCCACTTGGAATTACACAATGCTATAACTATTTACAGTAAATCTCATTTTTTTTCTCAACAAAGTCAAATTGGTTGTTTGGAAATTATAGAACATTAACATCTTTAATCAATAAAATTTTACATTAATAGTAAAAAAATAGCATTGTGTAACTCCAAATAGTAAGTGATAGTGAATACAATATTTAGTGTAGTATTGCTGCTGCATATGATTTGTTTGCTAGGATCCTCAACCTATGGAAATTCTGTTCATTAGCACCCTAGGGAGTGCACGTAGTGTTAAATGTCAGGTGTAACGTGCGTCGTCGCCTCCAAATTAATACCCCCATATACCGTTTTTCTTTCATTATTAAAAGTGATACACACACACACACACACACACACAGATATAGATATCAAAAAAGAAGCCTAATGTATGTATGCATGTTCAAAGTAAATTAAAAAAACAAAAGCCTAACATACGTATACAATGAAAAACATGGTCTAAAAAATAGGCCTGAATTTTTTTCACTTTAAAAGTACTTATTTATCATTGATAGAATCATTAAACACTTTTCATTCATAGATTGTAACTCATACAAGTTTTTTTCCACTACAAAAATTACTGTAGCTAGTGCAATAATAATTTCTAAGTCCATGATATGATCTGTCAAGTCATAAGTCCATACCGATCCATGATCTTTTTGGTACCAACACAATCCAATCTCCATATGAGATGGTCAATCCAACAAATCAATTGGTTCGCTATATTCAACCCACCTATTAGCAATTTTTCTACGCATTCTATAAACCCTTCCTAAATTTGCTAATATAGTTTTAGTGGTTAATGCTTTTGATTTGCTTGGCCTTCCTCTTTTTTTTAAATTTTCAATCATTGTCTTAGTGGCAAAAGCCACAACACAATCACATCCCAATTTCAGACTGAAAACATTATCACCAACTCTTGATATTTTCTTCCCAGGCTTGGTATATAACAAGAGTTACTTCTTACCTACATGTTATAAGGGAAAGGCCCTCTGTGTAAATTTACAATTCTTATCACATTAAAAATGGGCTATGTATATTTACAAAATTGACCAAAGTAATACCCTAAGCTCATGCATATTTTGTATGCCTAACGCACAATTAATACCCCTTTTGTTCACTCACGTGGTTCCATACGGGATATTGTAGTGCACCCCCGGGATTAGCACTAGGTATGTAGCATCCTCTCTCGCATGCCAAAAAGATTTAGAAGGAGAAAGAAACACGAGATCTGTGTCATCACAAAAGTAATGTATTTCCCGGCTACAATGACTCAAGTGCAAACTTGTGATAGCACCAGTGTAAGGAAAGAAGTTTTTGAAATATGTTTATGTAAAAGAAGAACGTTCATCTTATCTGTGTGCACTTTACCACCTTTTGTTTATCAAGCATCCGAGTGTTGCAATGACTTACCTCCTTGGCGAATGCCTTCCATTTCACTCTCAAACATCTAAACATTGCGGTGACAAGCCTACTTGGAGTCATTTTTTGTACTTTCTACAAACAATTGTCCACTACACCGTTAATGGTATTTAGTATCACATGCATAATAGTGTCACTTGCCCTATTTTGAGACGTATGCTAGGTTACACTTATGCTCAACAACTTCATCATTAGTGTCACCTCATGACACTTGGTGTTCAAGTGCGATTACTAATATCTTGGCATGAGTATGTTCAGTAGTGTTATGAGGTGTATGCCTATGTTACACAATGGTCTACAAGTTGATTGAAGTGTACACAAATGACACTTGGCATTAATATGCTCAATAGTATCTTCCCCTTGCATACTCAAACAAAAAACTATCATCTCAAGTATCCCAATGTGCTACACTAAATGTTATATTAAGAATGTTACTTACATTGACGAATAATATCATATTGGCAATTTGGGACGTGGCACTTCGAGACATGTAGGCATCTAGTTTAGGTCCTTCGCAAATAGTGTACATGACACTAAATACCATAAATAGGGTGGTTGGTTCAAGTTTACCTGCAGCAACTGGCGTTTCCTCCCCATGGTTCACATGGTTAACTGAATCAAGAACCAACAGGAGGTTATTTTTTTTCTCCGCTTCTAGTGCCCCCATCCAAGAAAACCCCCCATTTCACATTAAACCCTCCTATGTAGGTTGGAACTGAGCCCACATCGAAACTAGATACATCCTTGTAAATGATGTGAACAGGAAGTGGGGATCGAATTTCATCCTGCGACAAAAGTTAGAGAATGTATTCATGTGGAAACTCGACTTGGCTTCACACGACCTGACCCAAATAAATACTTACCATGTCCGATAGCAAAAGACAGCATTCTACTCTGCAGATTTCTCTCTAGCTACAGAATTCATTTAAAATAAGTATCAATTAATCATGAATTGCCAGCTGCTGAGCAGTATTACTTACTAGGCCTGTGGTGGTACAGAACAACTTGCAGAATACAGGGCATGAGGTCACAGAATTGAGTACCTAGTTCAGAAGTCTCTGCATCAACGATGACCTGGGAGTTCTGTACACATAGCTCAGAGGGTTGCAGTCTTAATCTTTTGTTTCTATATTTCATAGTTGCAAGACCTAAGAGGTCGAATCATAATAGTTGGATGAATGTTGTTGAATCAATGTTAGCTAAATGTTGAGTTACCACTGAGTAGATGATAAACCCTGCACGTTATGTATCAGCACTAACTCAAGAATAAACACTAATCGCTCGCAGTTTGAGATGTTATTGATATGTACTCTCTATGTGGGCAGGGAAGGTAATAGCAAACAGATTACCCATCTGTGGACTGAAAAAGTAGGCTGCAAACGCTGAGAAGGGGAGAAGCCAATGTCGGTAGCACCTCAGGTGATTTACGGAATATGACAAATGAGTTTGTGAACAAATGAAAACAAAGAATGGAACACAAGCAGAATTTGCAACAATTAACTTCAATTACCACTTGTGGACTGACGAGCCTGAAAGCTGGTTGAAGTGTACAAGAAATTTCACCGCTTTGGTCCTGATTTGAGTTAGTGAGCTGGTCAGCAGGGTCAAAAACGCCAATACTGTCGCGGAACCCTCTGCTTCATTCCTGACGTTGTCTGTGTTCAGTCGAGTACCTAAATAGCCCCACGATGGCTGAGAGTTGATTCTGCCTTTACACCTGATAAATGGGAGTGATTACCTATTCACAACTTTCAAGTGACCCTATACCACAAGGGAAATTGATCCCCGATACAGTAAAATGTTTTTCAAGTATACTAACAAGTCCTTGACCAGAGTTTTATCAACAGGAGTGGTCAACTTGGCTTTTTCCACCTAGTTTAACAGAACTATGGTACACCTTCAAAAACTCCTGTATCATGATCTGTGCAGCCGTCGACGTGTTTGCAGTTTTCACCATCAGATGAGCGGCTACAAATAATTTGTACAGTATATCATGTGCATGGCGACAGTTAAATCATAACAGCCTGCCTGTGCAAGCTTCAATTGCCTACATCTTTTCCTTCTTCGGTGTTACCGGAGATGATGACTCCCTGACATTGTGTGAAGATACCTCCTCTTTCTCCAACTGAGGTGCTTCAACTGGTGTGGATTCTGGCTGTTGAAGCTTGACTTCTGGAGTAGGTTCTAGTTTGACATTTACATGGCAATCTTGGTTGCCTTGAGTGGCACTAGTGCTAGCAGGATCAGTGTCAGTGTTGCTAATGGAATCCGTAGCAGCATCAGCCACAACATCAACACAAGCTTCCTTGTCTTGTTCTTGTACATGTTGAGTGGCCACTTCCATTGGGAAACCAGCCTCTTGAAGTCTCAAACGCTCTCGATATTCTCTTAACTCTCTTGTGTACCTCTCTTTATCTTTCACACCTCGGTCTTGAAATGGCTGCACAATCATATACAACGTAGGAGCTTAGGTTGTGTAAGATAAAGCTGCCCTTTGTGCCAAAAAAAAAGGTAAGATAAAGCTGCCCAAAAACATAAAGATTGAGACACAAAATGGCAATTGCCCATTGTCACAAATTTCCTCCAATGACAAGGATATCTTTCAACTGCATTCTCCCTCTTTAACTTCTTTACTCTACCAGTGAAGCAAAAATTCAAAGATCAAAAATCAAAATCAAAATCAAGCTTTCAAGTTTAACCCAGTCCATTGAATAATCACATTATTTCGTTGTTTTACAATAGATCATCAAAAACTGCTCCCCGCAACAATTTCTTAATTTCCTCATTTGTAGATGACATATGTTCTATAAACTCAACCGTTTATATCCTTGAGCTAAAATTTGGATATACAAATGTTAATGAACAATATCCCTTTGGATATAAGATGGTCAATTATGTTTCTTGCTAAACCCTAATCATTGAATTGTCCCTTTCTCATTTGATATTGCTCATATTTTAATCAGGCAATTCCATCATATAGAGTGGATATAATCTCAGTAGATACCATTGATCATCAAATGGGGTAAAATGTGCCTATAGAATCCTATATTCAGCGTCTTTTATCTTCAAAGTGGCCTCTTGGGCGTAAGAACATATGGCAGGGTTCGCAAGACTTACAAGCTTCTCCTCCTCCGTCAGTCTGTTCCAAGCATCCCCAATCATCTTGCTCAAGTCTTTGTCCTTATCAGGAAACCTAGATTTAAATATCGAGACCTGCTCAGCAAAGAAAAAGTTGTATCCAGTTCGATTAGGACGTGGTGCATTTGGATCCTTTTTAAGCATCTCCTCCTTTCGTGGGCGTTTGCGCCATGACCCACCAGCTTTTGGTTCACCTCGAGGTATTCGAACTTCTGCACCAATTGTATCTTCGTAGGTAGGAACAGTGGCATGTTGTGGAGCCCTGAGTGTAGGTGGCACATGATAAAGGACGCCTTGCAACTTTTCTGAACCTACTGTCACTGTTACAAGGTAGCCTTGGTCGAACTTTCCTTCAATGCGCCCTCTTTCAACATGACCAATTGACTGGGCTGGATCCAAAACTGCAAATGCACCAAAAAATCACCAATGAATGACTACATAAATATGTCACTAAAAACAAACAAGCTTCAATCAAGTTGTTCAAATTTGTAAAACAGAGAAATTTTTTAACAAATTAAAGAGAACATAATGTGAACAACTGGAGGGTTTTGGATACTAATTCTTTGCAGAAGAGACTGCAAGAGGAGTTTAAGAATTAAACTATTATAAACAAAGAAAATGTGATCACAAAAAGAATATTTTTGAGGATCTACCTGGCACTGTTTGCAGTGGGAGAATCTTCCTCTTCCTCATATTACTCAAATCTCCCTCCTGTATTGCATATGTCCTTGCTGCTGCTTGAGCACTTTTCTTTATGGGTCCAGGCATCCATACTACGAATATACACACGGCAATGACGGCATTTCAGTGACAAGAATCCAAATGGAAAACCAGTTAAACCATGCAAACCATGCACTTCATACCTATGTATGACAATCAGGTCTGCCTACCCTGATCACGACTTTGATATCCTTTACGCAACCACAACTCCTGATCTACGATTAGAAGAAAAATACAGAAATATACTCGAGGGTCGTCACACATACTTGGAGGTGGAATCAATGGCCCCTGCTTTCCAAAAAAGTGCGCCTGTTCAAAGTAGTAAAGCAGCCCAACATAGTATTTGCGCAACATGTACGAGGCACTTGTGATGGTATCGGGAAACTTGAAAAGATTTGTGACCTCCCTCCACTTCCTATCCTTGATCACCTAGCAACCATTTCAGCCCCAGCTTTTAGCATGAGGAAGTGCAGAATATAATTAAATTCGTGCATATCTGGAACAGAACAAACCAGCAACCACTCTGTGACTCTACAACATCAAGACGTGGTGCTCGGTGTAATCAAATGGCCATCTTCTCCTGAATCCATGACGAAACTCTTAACATGCAGCCTGAGCATGTAATATTCCTTTGGGATATGTAAACTTCAAGCTGAAACCTTCGGCTGACGCCAAGTGCACCTGAGAATATAAAAGGGTAGTAGTCTTTGACTTAAAATTAATAACACCAGTCTTCCTGTCACTGAGTGTAAGTAAGGAGGCACCTTTTCCAAGCCGCCTCGAGCTGTAACTTCTACATAAAGACGGTGTAATTCAATCTCAATTCCTCCCAACGGTGGAATACTGCACAATCCAGAATTCATCATTCTTAAATTCAGTACGTTCTGACAATAAACAGCTACGTAATGACAAAAGTCAACACTGGCAGCCCTTGATACTGAAGAAAGAAAAAATCCACTGTCACTTGCAAAACATGTAATCTAATTACCGCCACCAATTAACACATCTCTTTGTTTACTACATGTATGCTCCTGCATGTCTCAATGTGTTCATGTTGTGGAAAACATGCACGACACCAATAACAACCAACGATCAGCATTTATCCATAGGAGACGCAGGTAGTACTCCCGAGTCTTAATCCGGATTCTCGACACGTGAGACAGTGAGGAAAATCTAAATTCAAAGAAGAATGTCTACACACATTTCAAAGAGCTGATACGAGGAAGTTTGAACCTGACATCTAGATTTCACACTTTATCAAGAAGTACATACCTATTGATGCTCTCTTGGAAACTCTTGACCTCAGCTGCCCTTTCCTTTCCTTTGCGTCCCTTCTTTCTGCAGCAATCAAAACGCTAAACACGTTTGTTGGTTATAGAGAACATTGACAGCCAAGATTGTTGATGTCAAGAACAACGTCACGGCCCGCAATGGTTATAGCAACACTTCTTCCTAGAAAGCTTTTGCCCATTTAGGATTCTGTAGACCTATCCAGAATCTTTAGAGGTAAACCACAAATGCAAGAAATGCAGTCTATATGGGTTATAACCAAACGAGGATAGCATCATCATTTATCCGACGTAATTCCATAGTGTTCTTGAGCATCATGTGTAAGGACGTTCACAATCTATTCAAGCTTCAAGACTAAATTTATCAGGAATCAAGGTCCTTGAGTACATGTATGAATGCCCATCGAACACAGTCAAGTGCCAATCTCTCATTAGTCGACATCTCATTGTTGCCCATCTTCGGACATAATGCCTTCTTCCATCTACTTAGGTTCAATTACAGAGGTGCATGAGTCCCCAAGGGAATCATTCTTAGGTTATTCCTCCTAAGAGTTATTCCACTGCATTGGAACCTACACTGTTGTGTAAAGTCATATCGCTCTAAATGCATGATTTTGTGAGAAAACACATATATGACTCCCTCCTCAAAGGCTACTAAATTAAGAAAATGTCTATGTGTACCCAGAATCTCGAGCCTTGAATTGCGCGTACATTGGCCTAAGTAGGCGGGTTAAGATCCGATCACTGAATTTAACGAAGATAACTATTAATGCCTCCCATACACGATGCCTGGTGCCATTGGTTATTGGCTGCCAAGTTCAATTTTAAGAAATAAAAGTAAAGGCTACGCTTGATGCATAGCTTAAGTCATTCCTCTCTCGAGTATTGATCTTACGTGAGGCGTGTGCCGAGAACCGAGTGGAACTTATTCAGAGCTTCAAAGAAGACTTCTTTACTGGCCACCAGATCGTCATGCTTATAAGACAGGGGAGGATACCACTGTCGTGCAAACATCGAAACTCCAGGTATGCTCGTCGTGTCCCTTGCCAAAACAGATCCTGCTGCTGGACTTAAAACATTTGCCACCAGCTGCGGCGGCGGTGAGATGGCGGCTATCGGAATGCCTCCATTTTGCTCTGCCTTTACTTGGAAAACCGCGTCATCAACCACGGGCGGGAGAACAGGACCTACAGTGGTAGTAGTAGACATGACAAACTCTCCAAACCCGCGCCAGTTCTACTACAAGGCTCCTCTTGCAAAAAGACTCGAGAATCAAGAAACCCAGACGGATGCAAATTTCCACCCCGCTCTGAACACTCTCACTACGAAACACAATCCACAAACACGCCGACACCAAAACAAAAACAATAAATAAATAAAAATATAAGAACAAACAAACAAGAAACTCGAAATTACATACACGATGACATCCAATCGCACCGAAGTATCTTAAATTATATCGCTCCACCAATTAATCAACACTAACACCAGCAAATTCTGCTTAATTTCGAGTTACATAGGACCTACACTAGTAGTAGTAGACATGACAAGCTCTCCAAACCTCACCAGTTCTACTGCAGGCTCCTGTTGCAAAAAGAATCAAGAATCAAGAAAACCCCGACGCACACAAATTTTCCACCCCGCCTCCACTACTTACCCGCACTCTCAACTTTCTCAACAGAAAACACAGTCAACAAACACACCGACACCAAAACAAAAAAAAACCAAGAAACTCGAAATTATACACACGATGACATTCGATCGCACCAAAGCATCTTAAAATTATATCACTCCACCGATAAATCAATCAATCAATTAACACTAACAACAGCATCCCCTGGTAAACTTCGCGGAACTACCGGGAATTAGCGATACTTCGCAGGTCACCCTCCCCTGTTTCAAGAAACAACGAAAGACAATTGTTTTACGAAACACCTAACCAGGGTTCCTTGAAAAAAACGTCGACACGAGCATTACCAGCTGCGATCGACCTCGGTCGTAAAAATTAATTAAAATTGCAAGAAAATCGGAAACAAGCAAGAATCACATTACGGCTAATTGCGGGTGACAGGAGTGACAAAAGTATGCGTCAAGGACGTCAAAGTGACGGGAAAGTGGCGAGGGACGAGGATTGCTATGCGGTATGGAGATTTCTTTAAGCTATCGCGAGAAGCGATGGAAAATAGGGATTGATTGAAACCCTGACCCTGATGATCATCGCCATGGCCATCGCGGTCTAGGGCAAATTGAACAAACAACTGAACCAGAGACCAAGTGGAGTGCCACTGACTGGGAGTGACGGGGACTGCCAGGTGGACTGACGTGAAGACACGTGGCTGGCGGGCAGCAAGGGGTATCTTTGCCAGTGGACATAATATTTTAAATTATTGCCCACGTTTTGAACTGTCTGTCTTCAATGGAGCCTCATGGGCTTTTTACACTTTTCATTTCGGTGCTTTTTGTTTTCTTTTTCAAGAAAGAGAATCGTTAGAGTGATGAAGTCACATATGGATGACACTGCATATTTTCATCCACATACGGATACATTCATCCAACCCTTTGACGGTTTAATTTCATTTTTTATGATTTTTGGAGGATTTCATCTATGAAAAGACAACATAATAGTTGGTTATCTTTCTATACAAATAAAACATGGCAAGTTTTCATCTTGAGAAAATAGGGTTATTTCCCAATGGTACGTTGGCTTCCAATGAATTTCACAGCAAGGAATTTCCATGGCGGCTCGTGCATTTGGGTACCCTTTTGCCGCTTGCTTTGAGTTTAACATTTAGCTTGATTTCCCACATGTCGGCTCGTCCGCCAATTGGAGATCTTTTGTGGGGAAAAAGTGGTTGGGCACCTTTTGAAGGCCTTTTAAGTTAGTATGGAAAATGGGAACGCACTCTTGCATTGTTGCCACACCCTCGCGGGGTTACAATGCTATTTCGCCACTTGTCAATTCAAATGAAATGCGGATCACAAGAAAATTCTACATGGTCGTGACGTCGTTCTTGAGAATCGATCCTAAGACCTCATGTCTCTCCACATGTGAGTTCATTCCATCAACTTGAAGATCTTTTTGCAGGGTAATATGTTTGGGCTCCTTTACAATGTTTTTTTAGTGTGTGGAATAGAAGGACAAAGTAACTAGGTACCATGTTTGTTGCCATACCCTACGTTGGTGCGGTGCTATTCGTCCCTAGTCAATTTTAAACAAGGCAAAACCAAAGTATGAGAAAATCCGACATGTTAGTGAGGTGTTTCTTGAAAATGGGTCCTAAGACCTTATGAAATGAACTTGATTTTAATGTCCGGGAAGCTGAAAGGCTAATGGGACTAAAAGTACATCAGGATGGTTTCAAACCAACTGATTTTTTAGAGTGGCGGAGTGTGGTATCCTCTGTGAAATAAAAGGTAATGTCAACTTGATGGTCTCATCGAAAGAAAGACTTGAGGCTCCTTGGAAGTTGGAACTACGTTCTCAAATAGTGATGGAAACTTATCTCTAATGGGGCTATATAGGGGACATTCCAACACGAAAATGTGTCTCATTTTCAATTGTATTATAGGAGTAAAAAAAGGCGTGGTACTGTTATCATACTCTAGGTTATGAATATATTTGCCACTACACTAAATAGTATATTTAGTGTTGGATTACATTCGGAGTTACTCACTCCTATATCTTTTTACTATTAATGTAATTTTTTACCAACGAAGGTCAAATTGGGTTGTTGGACATTATAGAACATTAACATCTTTACGTGGTAAAAAATTACATTAATAGTAAAAAGATATAGGAGTGAGTAACTCCGAATGTAATCCAACACTAAATATACTATTTAGTGTAGTTGATTCAAACGATGAAAAAACCAAATCATGAGAAAAATCCAACATAGCCTGTAGTAATCTATTCTTTTGAAAATTTGACCCCTAAGACCTCATGTCTTTCCACATGTTGATGATTTGCCCATCAACATGTGCAACATTATTTTGCAAGGCAACACTTAAGCACCGTTCCACACCTTTTAGTGTGGAAAAAACAATACAATCTCTTGCATTTTGTTGCCAAACCCTAGGGTCACTAATTGATCAAAATAAAGCGACACCTAATTGTGACAAAATTCAACATGGTAGTGTTGTGTTTTCCTCGAAGTTGATCCTAAGACCTCATGTCTCGCCACATGTCGGTTTGCCCATCAATTCATGGTATTTGTGGCGTGAAATGTTTGGGAACTTTTCAATGCCGCTAAGTGTGGAGGAAATAAAACAAACTCTAGCGTTGTCATACCCTAGGGTACGATGCTATCATCACTAACCAATTCAAGTAAATAAAACACCAAATTATGAGAATTTTTTTTGGTGGTAATGAGTGTCTTGGACATTGATGCTAAGATGACCTGTCTCCTCACGCCACATGTCGGTTTGTCCATCATTTGATGTGGGGCGAAATGTTTGGTCATCTTTTCAACACCATTTAGTGTGGAACATGAAACAAACTCTTGCTTTATTGCCATGCCCTATGTTCGATGCTTATCATCACTACTTCAACAAAAGCAAAACGTGGTTGTGACAAAAATCCATCGTGGTAGTAATTTTAACAAGTTGTTGAATATTGGTCCTAAGATGTCATGTCGATTCGCCCATCATTTAATGGTGCCCATCAACATGTTGAGCATCCTCCGAACTTTCTTTAATGTAGAACTTGCAAATCAAAATCTTGTCATAGTTGCATTCAAAGATAAAGGTACCGTGTGCTACAATACATTTAAATTTTTGGCACAAAACCAAAAAAAAAAAAAACATTAGAGTGAAAGTACAAAATGTCAAACATGGGTTGCTTGGAACGCTATGTACATAATTGATGTGACATGAACATAATTTGATTTTCAACAAGCAAAGTGCTTAAATTGATAAGGTATGAATTGGTCATAACACTAGTATGCCAAAAAGAACCGTAGCCGAATTAGTTGCGGTTTTGTTGACCAGCCTGATTTGCAGGCGTCAAATGACTGCATATTTGTTTTTTTTGGTTTAGCGACTGAAATTGAGGAATTTGGGGCGTGTAACATACCGTTAGAAAGGTCTTGAAGATACCTTTCCAACGGTATATTACATGCCCCAAATTACTATAATTTCAGCTGCAAATCAAGAAAGAAAATTTTGTTGTCGTTTAGCGACTGCAGATCAGGCTAGTCAAAAGAATTGCAGCCGATTTCGGCTATGATTTTTTTGGGCATAGTTTTCTATTAGTGTAACAAAAGAACAATCGTATTAAGTTTGGTACAAGTGATATACAACACTAAGTACAACACTTGTTTCGTTGGTGTTCCAAATGGAAAACCAACTATTTGTATATCAATGGCTCATGCATTTTGTGCCCTATTGCCGCTTGCTTCAAGTCTAGTCTCCCCACTTGTTGGTCCGTCCTTCGTTGAAAGATATTTGTGGGGCAAAATGTTTCAACACCTTCTCAACACTTTAAGTTAGTGTGGAAAATCGGAACAAACTCTTGAGTTTTGCCATATTTACGGTTGAAGTAAGTGTCTAGTGTCCACATGTATGCCTTAGTCATAACAAGTGAACAATTGTGTGAGGCTTGGTTCCAAGTGATATACAACAACAAGTACAACACACGTTTTTTGTCCCCAGTTTGTTGGCCTTCCAAATGAAAAAATCAACCACTTGTATTTCGTTGGCTCATGCATTTAGTGCCGTTTGCCGCTTGCTTCAAGTCTAGTGATTCCCCACATGTCTCAATGATGGTTTCTCACCACACTCGTATATAGGAGGTTTAATTTCACAGTCACCCACGCATGTCATTTAGGTTTCCAATGAAGAGTTCATCCCACTCTCAAAGTAGGTGTCCACATGTATCCATCGGTCACAACAATATAGAAGGTTGGTAAGTGACATACAATTCACTATGTACACTAGAGGCCTAGGTAGGCTAGTTGGTGCCACTTGTATGTTTAGAAGCTCCTCAAGGGCTTGCCCACCAAACCTTGGGTGCCATGCACTTGTAAACTAAGGGCCTCTTTACACTAGAGGCGAGAAGCTGTGAGGAGAGAAATTTCGACCAATGAGAGGCCTAGAAACCGAGAAGACCAAAGAATGTCACTTTACACCCAAAAATTTCACCCAAGGGACAGAACGAGGAGAAATGACATGGACAACACTTTTGTCCTTCGTGGCAACAAAAGTGCACATTTTTCAAGGCCCCTGGATTTTGCATCAAGCCCACCTTGAGAGGTGGGCCTGACGCCAAATTCGGGAGGCCGTTTGGCCAAAATTCTCACAGCCAATCATTTTTCATTTTTTAAGAATATTTCAGAACGGTCACTTTAAAAAAACCAGCACTTTATTTTTGTGGCCCCTTCTCAGTTTACACTATATCCAAAGGCCATCAAGTTCAAAGGTTGGCTTCTCAAGGATGAGCCATGGCCCTTGTCAGGGATTGCACGTCACGTCACGTCACGTCACATTTTGTGACAGCGACGTGACGGCTGACCAAAAAACGTCACGTCCGCGGGGGGTAAATCCGGCAGTTACCCCAGGGGTAAACTGACGCGGTCAACCCCCTGGTCGACTGCTAAGTCGACTGCAGATAGCAGTCGACCTAGCAATCGACTGCAAAAAAACAAAAAATTAAAAATTCCAAAAAAAATTCTGGACCGTCAGATCTTCTTGGCAAGAAGATCTGACCGTCCAGAATTTTTTTGGAATTTTTTAATTTTTTCTGGCAGTCGATTGCTAATTCGACTGCTATTTGCAATCGACTTAGTAGTCGACTGCAAAAAAATTAAAAAAATTAAAAAAAAATTAAAAAAATTCTGGACCGTCAGATCTTCTTGCCAAGAAGATCTAACGGTCCAGAATTTTTTTAATTTTTTTTAATTTTTTGTTTTTTTGCAGTCGACCAAGACCAGTCGACTGCTATTAGCAGTCGACTTCAAGGAAAACCTTTAAAAAAATCTAAAAAATCTAAAAAAAATCATGGACCGTTAGATCTTCAATCCAAGAAGATCTAACGGTTCAGATTGTTTAATAGATTTTTTTAATTTTTTAATTTTTGTTTTCTGAAGTCGACTGCTCGTAGCAGTCGACTAGAGCAGTCGTCCAAAAAAGTTACAAAAAAGTTACAAAAATTTGGTACAGTAACTTTTTTTACCACGTCAGTGCACGTCACGCCCCGACGTGACGTGACGTGACGGCGTCACGTCATTTGTGATGCGACGTGACGCAAAAAGGCCGCGTCACGTCCATTTGCACATCCCTGGCCCTTGTGAGGTTTTCTCCACGGCTTCTCGCCTCAGTGTAAAGAGGGCCTAAATAAGTGCACCAACTTCTTCTAACACTACTAAGCAATGACAAGGGAAATTAACCGAAAGATTTGAGAAACTATCATGGCTTCACAAAGACCTTGTCTAAGGGTGAACCGTTGGAGAGCCTCCAAGCTCGATATGGGGCTTTCATATTGGGACACATGGCACACATGGTGGGCCCAAATCCCTATAAGTGGGACGGCAACTTTGAAACCCTTTAAGTGGGAAGGGTAAGCAACCCTTTTGATTTAGCAATGCCACGATGATAAATATTGTGATTGATGTCGTATGGGGATATTCCAAAGATATTCCACCAAGCGATTGATGATATGGGAGAGGTAGCGAAGCAACCCAACAAGTTGCATAGGATTCCAACGTCAACGACTTGTCGACAATAACTCCAATAAATCAAAGCCTCCCACTTGGCAATGAAGTTCGTTTGATAAAGGAAGCCTATAACAAATTCAATGCCACTATTAAAAAAACAAAAAGGGGACACACATGAATCTTATAACGTTTTCAAAGTAGTCATTCTTGAAGTCCTTATTGTGCCCATAGAAAAGGGCGAGTGGTGATTGTTGCATGTGATTGTACTACAAAATTGCTACAAAAATATTTCATCCAACAAAATAGTAAGTAAGGTAGATGGTGCTAAAACCGTCATCTCAGGTGTTGAGCATAATAATAATAATAATAATAATATTCAATGAATCTTGTTAGCAATTGACAAGGGATTCCGACACACCAAACTTTGTCTTATTTGAGTTTGTATGCAAAAGTTATAAGGGTTCATAAAGTTATTGGTAGACCAACATGGGCACATGGTGTTAAGATGTTCTCATAATCAATGTCTACTCATCATGCATGATTTTAGGGTGTTGGTTCTAATGGGAGAGGAATTATTGTATACAAGCGTACCTCTCATCTATCCAACATAAAAACTTGACCCCTCCTAGGTTTGTCGCCGATTCATCTCAAAGGACCTTGAGCAGACTAATTTGGAGCCTTTAAAGCTAATTCCGGTGTCAAATCAACTAGAGTAGGTCACCTCCAGGTTGCATAGTATTTCAGGGCTTTTATGTTGGATGAATGATAGGTACACTCGTACCATAATTCCCTCTCTCCATTATGGGTAGGTTGTTTATTTTAACACCATGTGATATTGGAATCAGTTTCAAAGACCCCAAATTAATCTAGACTCTAGAGCAACACAACTAACATAAACCTATTGCATACTTAGGGCCACTTCACACACTAGATTGAAGGCCCGTGACCATTCCATTCTAAGATCTCTCATTGGTTGAAAAGGGCGAGACCATCCAAGTTCACTTCACACTAGAAGGTGAAGGCCTAAAGTCCCAAAGAGATTATCATGGATGACAAGTGTACATAAATTCCTACATGACAAACTCTAAATAATGTTTCACGATTTGTCAAGATATGCATTAGGCCCACCTCCAAGAGGTAGGCTTGACACAAAGCCTGGCAGACCATGTCAATGGTACGGCCTTTAGATGAGACTCGAGGGCCCTCACAATTACATGGTCACGGCCCTCAGCTCGTGTGTGAAATGGCCCTTACAGTGGGCAAGTTATAGATGGATAAAAAGTATGCTCGTATGCAACGATCCCTCTCCATAACATTATTCAGATCCATAATAATGTTTTGTGGGACTGAAAATATTCCATAGAATATTCTTGAATATTTCTCACATTCAGATTGTCAGTCCCACAGAACATTGTTATGGATCTGAATAATGTTATGTCATCATCGAGGATCCCTCACAAATAAGTTAGTCTTAATTTGGCAAGATTTATGTGAAGGAGTTGTGTTCGTTTGAGTGACTTCAAAACTATATTTGTTTTATGTACACAAATCCCACAAATGTACTATAATTTGTCCTTGTTCAAGGTTAGTATCCATCTTGGGTCACCACCTTACATTAACTTATGTTAGTGTCTCACCCTTTCTTTGGCTTCACACTTCTCATGACCAACATATTCTAGTAAGGTTATACTTGTGTTGGGCCAAGGATTCATGGCAGCCATGCAAGATGAACATTAAGGCAACGCAAACCCTTATATACAACATCTTAGAAACTTCTTTTCTTAAGCATATTTGATTTCAAATTTGCATTGCATTGATTATCCCAATTAGTGCGTGTGGTACTAATTCTTGAAACACGCACTGTTTTGCATACATTTTAAGAAAATTAATGCGTGCTCTAAGGTGCTTGTAGAGTGATAAAAAAAACTTATATGCAAACACATGCTTGTTAGTGACTAGTGCCGAGATGAATAATGTCGGTATTTTTAGTGAATAATGCTGCTATGAATAGTGTTTCTAGTGAATGGTGCTGAGATGAATAGCATTGCTATGAGTAGTATTTTCACTGGATAATCTCAAGATGAACAATACTTTCTAGATCTTTAACGTTGCTAATTTCATAGTGTAAAGAAATTCAATATCACCGTCGTTAGTTATCCACATGCACTATTAGCCCTCCCTTGCTAATTGGGATAATCAATGTAGTTTTCCCAAACCAATCTAATGAGAATAAGTTGATGTGAAGAAGCCATAAAACTTATAGGGAATAGATTTTTACTAGACCCCTAACAAAGTTGTCACAAACCTTGAGCCCAACCCAGTGCGACACACACACATTACCTCGGTGTATTCACGTAGTGAGCTTAATGGTACCATCTTCTTCTTTTTTGGCACTCGTGCACATGTTTCTATAAGGTAGATGTGCCTTATAGAAATGGTTGCTTAAGTTAATCATACACCTATATTTGAACGGTATGTGGTTAGATGACAGTGGCTGTAAAAGCAAATACCAAAAAGACTTGTGTTTGAAAGAGATAAGACATCCTACTTGAAATATGACAACCATTCTAAGCTCAACACTCAACATAATTGGGACAACCTATATGACCATTTAATGAGCACAAGAATCTTCACTGTGGTAATGAAGGAGGTGTTCCGAATGACTTTGAAAATTATGAGAAAAGTGACTAGTCGCAAAAAGGTAACCATTTAAGATCCATGTGGCGTATCAATATTTGTTGGGAAAAATAATAGCAAGAGCACCCTTTTTGATAGCTTATGGGCGTGGATACCGAGGCGACCTAAGTCCGGTGTCCATAAGGTATTGACAATGCCGCCAAAGAGGGGAGGATAGGAGGCAATGCCTTTTAGGTTTGGAGATACTCAAAATATAAAGTGTTCAACTCCAAAGTGACCCGTCTTTTGTAAGATTGAGATAGGCTTGGTTCTTTTTACCTTTTATCGAAGTCAAGTGGAGAGTGGAGTGAAGCTTCAAGTCCGAAATTGTGGGTTGGTGCTTTTCTTGCGATGATTTTGAGGGAGTTGTAAGTTGCATGCAATGGCTCAAGCAATGCCACCTCATTTTCGTCACCCTTATCTAACCTAAGCCCCTCTCCGAGTTTGATGGCCTTTCAAAACGCTACACTAAATATTGTATTTAGTGTCACCAATTCCACTTGTCTTGCTCAATACTAATTGTAGTGTCACTGAGAGTACATGTGAAGTTAACATTCCGTTAAAAACTTTTTTGGGCATTATGGATTTATAATGTTGCAAATATTGTCACTTGTCAAGTGACTTTTCATCCAAATTTCAATCATCCATGACAATATTTCATTACATAAAAACAGCAAGAGCACATGCTATCAAACATCAAATTACAACATGACATTTATCATCCACTTGCCTACAATTTTTTCCAAACAAAGTATCTTCTAAACATATATATAGGCAACCAATCATAAAGGCCGACACCAAGTTTTCCTCAATGAGCTGCACTAAATACTCTCTTTTCAGAGTATTTGATAAGGTAGTATGCGGGCCTTATGTGACCATTCTTTAATAAAAACAACACCTTTCTTTGTAGTTAAGAGAATTTGCTAAATTACGAGTTAGTGAACATTAGTTAACTAGTTTGTTAGTTAATTAAAATCCGAGTCAAATCACCCGCACCACCTAGTTAGGAGGATTAGCTAACGAAATGAGTTAGTATGAATCAACTAATCAATATGCTAGCTAACTAATCTCACACCCACACCCTCCAATTACAACTAACCAAAGGTTGACTAATTGAGAAGAGGGGTTAGGGTTGACGAACCAAAGTTGTACTCAAGTTGACCAAGTTTTCAACATTATGATCCTTGTGACCCATATCAATTGTGTCTCATATAATCAATATGTGATCAAATAGTATTAAATAACAATATCGGTCTCAATTTGAACTTCGGAAATTATATTATAATATTTTCACTACAATATTGTTTTATGGTTTATGATGTATGCTAATTCTGGATCATGTGAGAAATAGTATGGCCCCGTTGTAGTGGAACAAAGAAGAGATGGGGAAAATGAGAGGCATGCATTCATAAACAGAAATTGGGCGAATCATTGGTTTGAAAAAAAAAACGTTAGTTAGCATTAGGGGTGTGGATGAGTTAAGATTTCTACACAAAAGCAAGGTCCAAAATAGTTAGCTAACTTCTAGTTTGATAACTTTTATTTGAACCTAAATTTGGACTAGCATAAGTTTATTAGCTCTCATATAGGTTAGCTACCTCATATGTTACCTACACTAAATAGTGTATTTAGTGCCACCAAGTCTATTGTCTTGCTCAAACCTTAATTGTAAAATACATGTGTGGTGTCACCAACACTACATAAACCTAACATTATTTGTCATTCCTTGTAGAAAAAATTGGACATTATGGATATAGAATGTTGCAATTATTGTCACTTACTAAGTTTTTTTTCATCCAAATTTCAATCATCCATGACAATAATTCATCACAAAAATGTTATTATGCATAATATACTAAAATTGGATGCACTAAAAACTAAATTGGGATGACAATACTTGTAAACTTATTCATAAGAAGTGTCATTAGAAAGGTTACCACAATGACATAAAATATCATATGACATTGATACAATATTTAGTGTAATTGTCTTAACCAAGCGGTGCAGGGCACAATATAACTAATTTGAATGGTTATTTACTCTAAGCAAAGCCTTAACCTGGAAGTGTAGGTGGACCCTTTGAGTGATAAGTTATATGGTATGGTTTGTAGTTAATCGTGGACACCGGAAAGACATGTGGTACAATGAGATTGGACTAGGTATGTGCTCAAAATATAGTCATCATTTGAGGTTCAATAGTTAACACAATTGAGAGAGCCTATGTGATCACTTAAAAGAGAATGAGAATCCTCCCTTTGACCTCTTAAAACTTTTGCATCTCAACTTGATTCTGAAACTTGAAATGTCAATCCACATGATTTGCAATTGCTAATTTAATGAGATGAGACAATTTCCGATCTGATCCAATAATCTAAGTTACTGGCCTGATTTGACGTGAGGCCTGATCTATGATCGGGGAGAACCGGCAGTTAGTTACAGATGAACCGGTTGAGTTTGAGAAATAACCGGTTGAAGTTCAAGACTGCAGGAAAATTACCGATCATTTTAGAGGAATTTATAGAATATATCCCAATTTAATAAAGGAAAACCGAAGGATGTCAATATGTAACCGGTTGGACTTACAAACACTAGGAACTCAACCGATTATGCCCAAAAATCTCCCCGATCACTGGGCCTGATATGCCAATTTCCTCACAATATCAAAAGTTCTATTGATGCTCTCTGCAAGTTGCTGCATGAAACAGTAAGTTATTGCAACTTGAGCTGAGCCGTAGCCGAACACTTGCCGCATGCAACTTGAACGGCACCATGTTATAGGCCAACAGCTAATTTGAAAAGCTAAAGAGAAATTTGAAAAACAAAGGTAAGAGCAAGGATTCAACTCAAAGCTCTTTCAGTAAGTATGGAGGTTGGACGAGCTCATATGAAAGAACTGAAGAAGTAATAATAGCTTAAATAGGAATCTGAAAGACATGTGCAATCAGATTACAATTCATAATCACACGCAGAGCTGACAAGTGTGTCAGTCTGAACAAGTAATCGCATCATTCCTGTCACAAATTGCTCTCCTGAATCCTCACTCCTGTTCCAGTCAATCATTGATTGCCAGGAGACACTCTTTACCACCTATGCAAGGATGTGGGCAATCGAAACAGGCTCTCAAAACTTCTTCAACAAAAAGAGCACCTAAAACATCAAGCACAAAATCAGAGACGAAAATGCATGCATACTAAGGACCAACACCGCAAGGAACCTGAATTCGTCTCAGAAGAGAGACGCAACACATGACTACATCTTCAGTGGACTCAAAAGGTTTCAAATACTTGATATTTCAAAATCCGTACATAGACACAAATGTTGATCCCAAATTTTGAATATGCACTAAAAACTTGCCAATGTGTTCAAGAAGACACCAGGATTTGCTAACGCCAGCCAGCCGGCATGCCAGACTGAAAATAGGCATGTGTGGGGTAGTTGGCCAGACAGCATGCGTATTGTGTATTTTCTAAAGCTCACTTTGTGAGGCAAGGAGTCTTTCAGACTCTCCCAGTAATGGTACAATGCTTTTCAAGGCTAACCTATACTTGCTGCTAGACTATATTACATGTCTAATTTTTGTAGAGATCGGACCGTTTTGTCGGATTCTACGACTCTCTTCTCTTTGACCTTGATGCTTACGCTTCACAGACCTGCAGACTTGTTGCTCAAGACAAGGTGCTGCCTTTGCAACTACTCGCGGCACAAATCCCAGTGGAAGCATAACTCCAATTGTCACAAGCTGTAAGCCGGGTGAAGATTTTTTCGACAGTCATCAGGTTAACCACTCCTTTCAAATTGGTGGTGGAACCCAAGGGTGGAGCAGCAGGGCATCCAAATCTCCTCATTTTTGGAGGGACGGTCCCCTGTCCCCATGCCTCATCATGTTTGTGGTACAATAAGAAGGCCATTCGCAGACCCTTCAAGACACTATCTGAACAGGGGCGAAGAACAATCACCAATCACGTTTGTATAATTTCTCATGAATGCCTTCTCATGTCATCTTCATGTACATAGGCCCTCTCGTTGAACACTGAAAATTCAGACATCACCTGCAACGAGGAAGGAACAAGTCAGACTCAACATGCACTATTTGAAGACACTGAGGCGCAGAATCCTTGCACATATATAATTCCTCCTAACCCTTCCAAAGAAGTTTAATTCACAACCTTTGAATTGCACAATCTGTGATAATATGATGACTCTTTCTGCACTGCCCTCTTTCAAGGATTTCTTGGTGGGTGGCGGTGGATGTACATCAGTCGGTCTGGGCTACTGACCGGTTTAGGTCTGCAATGCAAGCAACTAGCACTGCTACTTAAGCAATGTGAGGAGCATCCTCAAGTTCTCTCTTTGAAGTGCAACCATTGCTTGAAATGCCTCAAACAGGCAGACAAAGGATCTCAGGTTTACAGATCCCTGGATAGAAGTACTCTGAGAACACATACCCTGGCTTGACAACTGGCAGAAGCAGAATCTAATAGAGGTGCAGTAGCTTCAGAGAATGCGAATCTCCAAGATTGAATTGTAAACATGTGAAGATATGATGACTCTTCCTACGAATTCTCCTGTTATAAGGATGTCTAGGTGGGCAGCGGTGGATGTAACATGTCTTTCCAGGCTTCTGACCTCCTATGAAGGGTAAGGACCTCTGGTAACGAGACGACAATTAAAATCTCAAAACCTCCCACCGATTGCCTAAGAGAGTACGGGAAGAACTTCAAAGAATGCAAATCTCCAAGATCGAACAGCAAGATCTGCGAGAACGTGATAACTCTGACTACGAATGCTTCTATTCAAGGATTTCTTGGTGAGTGGCGGTGGATGTAACATTAGTCTTGCCAGGCTATCGACCTCCTATCAAGGGTAGGGACTTCTGGTAAAGAGACAGCAAATGAAACCCCAAAACCTCCATCGGCTGCCTAAGAGCATACTGGAAGAACTTCAGAGAATGTAAATCTCCAACATTGAATTGCAAATCTGTGAAAGCATGATGACTCTTCCTACAAATGCTCCTGTTCAAGCATTTCTTGGTGGGTGGCGGTGTATGTAACATTGTCCTTTCCAGGCTACCCGCGTCCTATCAAGGGTTAGGGTTTCTGCTAAAGAGACTGCCAACGAAACCCCAAAACATCCCAGAATCTTACACACGTCCAGTAGCTACAGGGAATGCGAACCCCCAACATCGAATTGCTAAACCTGTGAAAACATGATGACTCTTCCTACAAATGCTCCTGTTCAAGCATTTCTTGGTGGGCGGCGGTGGGTGTACCATTGGTCTTTGCAGGCTACTGACTTCCTATGAAGGGTTATAGAGACTGCAAATGAAACCCCAAAACGTCCCAGAATCTTATAGACGCCCAGTAGCTTTAGAGAATACGAACCTCCGGCATCGAAATGCAAAATCTGTGAAAATATGACGACTCTTCCTAAATGCTCCTGTTCAAAGATTTCTTGGTGGGTGGCGTGAATGTAACATGAGTCTTTCGAGGCTATTGGCTGGCTACCAAGGGTTAGGACTTCTGGTAAGTAGACGGCAAATGAAACCCCAACCATCCAGAATCTAATATAGGTCCAGTAGCTTCAAGGGATGCAAACGTCCAACATCGAATTTCTAAATCTGTGAAAATATGATGACTCTTCCTACGAATGCTCCTGTTCAAGGATTTCTTGGTGGGTGGCGGTGGGTGTACCATTGATCTTTCCAGGCTACCGACCTCCTATCAGGGGTTAGAACTTCTGGTACAGAGAAGGCAAACGAAACCCCAAAACATCCCAGAACAAGCAAACTCACCACAATTGCACGTTGGACCAGCTCTCCGGGGTCCTTTCTTCCGAATTCGAATAGGTCACATACTGGTGATCCGTAGTCTCATCCAGCGAGAAGAACACAAAGGTGTCATTGATGTCCACCGACACGGATAACCCCGAATTAGATGAACCAGGCAACACCTGGCTCACCACAGTGGTGACATACTTCTCGTCCTCGAGAGACACGATGCAAGCCTGATCGCTCCGTGTGAGCGGAATATAGAGCGTTTCCCCTGTTTCCACAGTCTTGGGAGGGTAATCCATGCAGCTGACGGTCGCATCAACTCCAGAGTAATTGTAGAAGTCCATTCGAGGGCCAGAGGGTTGGGAGTCGGAGGATGTTGCACACATGGAAAGAAGCGCCAGGAACAATCCCGGCAGTGCACTCGCCAATTTCCTGCTCGGACACATCATGATGTTGATGATGATGATGATAATGGTGCTTGGGTTATGTATGCCCAACGCCAATTTGGGTTCGCAATGTCTTCAGGTTCCAAATGCTGGATGCCAGTATTTAGATGCGGGGCTTAGGTGCACGGTGGCATTGTAACCTCCAATGTAATGTGCCTTTCAAGAACCGCCCAAGAGAATTACAGAGAAAAAATTTGCCCCTCTCAAAACTGCGGGTGATAAGATCGAGGCTAGGCCTCCCACATGGGAAGTAACGGTAATCAAGTACCGTGGGGGAGAGCTTCCAATTTCCAGTTCCTCCTGCTCCAGTCAAAGAAAAAGCTCAGATCGAAGCCTCTGCAGGCCTTGGCGCCCTGGACGAAACCCCCAAAGTTCGAACAAACAAATTGTTGAGAATTTCCAAGGTTCACCACCGGAAGACCCAGAGCGTCAGAATTGCTTCAGCCATAACTTCAGCCCTGCGTCAGTGATGGGTGAGGGTGGTATTAAAAAAATACACACAAATTAATTCTACATGCGCATGTGATGTCGAGCATGTGATCACTTCAAGTGCGAAGACCACCGAGAGTTAAGAAATCGAAATGCGTTTCGTGACCAGGATGATATCAATCTAAACACTCAAGCAGCCTCTTTAATTCAGTGCTCCTCAATTCCTCGGCTGCTCTAAAGCAAAAAAGAAAGGAACTCCAGAGGTTCTATGAAGTAGGAGAAACCCCCACAATAACTTCACATGGGGCTACAAGAAGAGATTGCCTCATAACTTGCGGCAGGCTTGTCAGAATTTAACAAAGCCTTCAATGGAAGTTCAGCTTAGTGGTCCAGCCTAGGGACTTAAGGCCGCATTAACCAAACAGCATGACTTGCATGTATACATGGATGTAAGCTTATGTCCAATATGATGATGTCCTGAAGACAAGACCAAGGGTTTACAGCAGCAGCAAGCCCAATGCTCCAAAACTCATCACACAAAAGTCATCCCTGATCAACGCAAATTACGCATATCGTCCCCAGGGCTGTCTGCTAAATTCCAAATACGTGACCACCTCCTGACGTGCCAACCAAAACCCCCACGATGATCCGATCCTTCCTTCCTCCCTTCCTTCCACCCAAAATGATGACTCACACTCCTCAAAATCCCCGCCCCTTCCTAACTTAACCCTTGACCCACAACCTCAAACACCGATCACCCACCAAATTCTCCACAACAATCTCAAAAGAAAAATCTCAAAACCCTCGATACCTACTCCCCCAACATGCTCCTTAAAATCCCGCTCCTTGGTAACCCACAAAAAAATCTCCGAATTCAAAACCTCTCAACCCCAACAACTGATCAACACCTCCCAAATTCCTCCTCAAACGGAACTCTCTCCCTCTCTTGTCTCTCTCTTTCTCTCCAATTGCAAGAGAGGAAGGAACCACGAGACTAAAACTCCAGAGTCCCCTCAACTCTGAAGCTGCGCACAAGGCGATGGCGACCGACAATCAAATTCTTTGTAGAAACTTGGGCGAAACTTTGCAAAAACTTGGGCAGAGCTGAGGAGGTGATGATCGTGAGACAGATGAACACTACGTAGCTATTTCCTCCCAATGTGATTCTGTCTGTGTGATCGTTGGTTGGTTGGTTGGTTGAGGGTTCTGGGAGAGATTGTGGCGGGCGTTGTTGATGGTGTTGGTGGGAAGAAATTGAGTGAGACAAATTGGAGATGACGATGGGAGGTGGAATTGGATAGGCATGATCTATATGTAAGGAATGGGAAGGAAGTTGCGAGAAGGGAATTCTTCTTCCTTCTTTCGGCGAGGTGGAGGGAGGGAGGCCTGCACGCTATGGCTATTTGGAGCGAAGGGGGAAGGCGGCGGGGATCGGTGGGATGGATGAGGGCGAACGAGCCAGGATGACTGTTTCTCTATCACTTATTTCTCATCCATTTCAGAACGGTAAAAGTAAAATAAGTAATGCATTCGGTGGAGTGCATATTGGGGAATAAGGACCCGCTTTCACACACGAGCCAAGGGCCGTGACCATGTAACTCTGAGGGCCCTTGATTCTCATCCAAAGGGCGTACCACTGACATGGTATGGTGGAATTTGCGTTAGGCCTAATTATTGGAGGTGGGAATAACGCAAATTCTAGTAAACCATGGAACAACATCTACTAGTCATTCATTTAGGGATCCATGTAGAATTTTCATCCATGATCATTTTTGGGGGCCTTTAGGCCTTTACCTTCTAATGTGAAGTGAACTTGGATGGTCTCCGCCTTTTCGATCAATGAGAGATCTTAGAATGCAATGGTCACGGGCATTCAATCTTGTGTGTGGAGTGGGCCTAATGACACCTTCCATAGCCGAGCATATGTGTTTGTGTTCCCCATTCTGCACTCCCCTAAATGCATAATTGAACTTAAAGGTCCAAGAATAGGTTTCAACAACCTTGATTGGTTGGAGAAACATAATGCACTCTAAAATGCGTGGGTTGTATTATGCAAACTAAGGGCACCTCATATTACAAAGAGAAATTTGATCTAGATCTTTATGTAGTTCTAAACAAATTTTGTTTCTTAACACTTAAGTTACCCTAACTTAAGTGTTACATGGGGTGCAGTAAAAAAACAACCTCCATAGGTTTATTGATGATTCAACCTAAAATAATCCTAGTGGACTAATTTGAGTATCTAATCCCATCTTAGGTGTTGTTTTGGCTTCAAATAGTAATTCTCAAGCTCTTCATTAATGTCAATGTTTTCATCATCCCCGATGTAGGTGTTGTGAACATGTATCCTCCTTGATTGGGTTATGTTTCCCATCACTTGGATGAATGTTCACAACAACTACCAGGGGGGAGGGGAAGGGAGGGTGCAAATGTTAATTTCTATTGTAGAGCATTGGTTATTGAATTTAGCTAAATGAACTTCTAAGTTGGGATCAAAGACCCAAAATGAGTCTAGCAAGCATAAATTTGGGATGAATCAGCAACCAATTTAGACAACATCGGTTATTATTAGATATTTGCGGTGATGCACCATAACAAAGCAACTATTTCCAAAAGTGAATATTGTAGAGGGCTCTCTATTCCGACACAAAATCATTATTTTCCCCTCAAGTTTTGCCATGTGTCATGCTTAGATTTGGTAAGAGCCTTCGCGCAGTGGAACTACATGTAAAGACGAATTAGAGAGCCCTCTAAGGTAGTAGCTCAATAATAGTTTAGGGTCATCTCAGACCAACATACAGTACAATTTGATGAGTTTAACTTAGAGCGAGTATCGGAGCTTTACTTTTGATTTATCTTACTTGTTGTCCATGGTGAATTAAGAAGCAAGTTGGAGAGCATGAGTGCACCCCCAAGGTGCATAGTTTTTGGAGCTCACATGGATATCTTATTCACTATGAAAGTGAAGATATTTTGTGCTCATTAAGTGGTCATAGAAGCCCCCTTGATCTTGCTGACTAATAAACTTAGAATGGTTAGAACATTTTGAGCACGTAGTCCAATCTCTTTTGAACACGTGTCTTTTTTGTGTTCGTTCTTGGATACACACCTGACCACATACCACTCAAACATAGGTGTCCAAATTATTGCTATGTTGGATTTAGGCACGCCTACCTTACACCTAATTCTCAGGTGAGAAAAATTACATGATTATCCTTGATTTTGGTAGTTGTGATGATCACAATGGCCCTTACTTGAACTAAAATATGTAGGTCACAACATGTAAAGTGTGTGACCCTATTATGGAGACTTCCAACTCCACAGACGATTTTGGTTGTTGCAGCAAATCAAGAAATGTCTAATCCGATTAGCGATTGCAATTCATGAAATTGGTCGTTCAAGTATCATCATAATTGGAGTCAAAGTATAGTACAAGAGGATTAAAAAAAATACTCTCTTTTCTCTTTAAAATGATCACATAAGCTCTCCCAATCAGTCTAATTATTGAACTTAGGACAATTAGCGTATTTTGAGTACACACTCCAATCTCATTGTAACATGCATATTTTTGGTGTCTATTGCTAACTACAAACCTTGCCATTTTTGGTTATACCACGACCCTAAAACCACCTAGTTACTAAACTAAGCACATCCACAAAGAGTTGCTTATGTGCTTTTTGGACATTCACATACACATGTTCACGAGTTGCCAATAAGTCAAAGTTTTTTAATGGCCTCGACTCAATGACAATATAAGATTCTAAAAGTGGATAAGTGCGTAGTGTCGAGTGGTTGACTTCGCCTCTCCACAAGCTTTCGATGGGTCAAAAAACACAACATCCACGGTGTCCAACTTATGATGTTTGTAAAGAACTCTATTCTCCTTTCAAATGTTGAAGTGCAAGGCAAGGGAGTTGACCATTCTAGCCAAAGACCCTTCTAAGTAGCCAAAACAATTTCTTTTCCTTCTAAAGAACAAAACGGCTCACCCAATACCAGCCTTTGACTACACTGTACGCCATAAGGTAGGAACACAACAACACCCTCGATATCGTGCATAATACGTACATGTAGATTTTCAAAATGTTCACCACGTGAACATTGGGGCCCCCTAACGGTTTTGGGTGCCAACACAATTTCACTTCAAAAAAATTAATTTGTTTATATATATATGTAAGTGAAAATTCTTTTTTGGGGTTCATACAACTATCACATGTATGTCAAATACCTTAACTGCTCGGTTTAAGGTGTTCCTACCTTACTTATTATTTGTTATCAAAATGAAGGGATTGTGTTTAAGGAAACAAAATGAAGGGATTATGTTTAAGGAAAATGAAATGAAGAGATTGTATTTAAGGGAAGTGAATTAAAGATGCAAAACATCTACAAGGTACTCGTGTTGAAGACACTGAGCGGCGACCACATGGGTAGTCGCTGTTCCAGAATCCCAAACGGGTAACTCTCGACGACATCAATCATGTTGAGCGAACGGCTGCAAGTTTTGGACGGAATTGAATCACCGCCTTCAACGTTTTCACCTTCAACTTACATGGTGCCACAAATATGTGTGGCCCCGAGAGACCACCACAACACACGTCCAAAACAAATGCAAGCTTCCAACACTTGGAGTCCCAAGGGGCTCATTGGCATCATACATTTATTTGCACCCAAAGCTCGTCCCCTCGCCCTATACAATGGCCACCAATCATGTGCACCAACACCACGATTGATACTACACGACTTATGGTGACTTAGTGAAGCCGGATGTACTCGTTCCACACCCGGTTCGAGAAGCCCAATAAAACTAGTTGCCCGCCACCCGCCACTGGGGGAGAGAGAGAGAGAGAGAGAGCGAATTATCGCATATAAGTGTACCTCTCACTCTACCACCATAAAAGCCCCAAAATATAGTATGCAACCTAGAGGTTGCTATTTTAATCGATTTGACACCAGAGGTAGTTTTAAAGACCCCGAATCAGTCTAGTCCAAGTTTTTTGAGGCGAATCGACCACAAACATGTAGGGGGTCAGATTTTATGTTGTATGGATGAGAGGTACGCTTGTATGCAGCAACTCTCTCTCTCTCTCTCTCTCTCTCTCTCTCTCAACACATGTATTGATGAATTTGTCCGCACAAAAATCGTTAGGTATGTTGGAATCTATTTGGTCACTCAACCTCACCTTTTATGATTGGGAATAGTTTCATTACACTTTCGAAGGGACCGGGGGGGGGGGGTGGTCAAACTTGCTCCATGTTGGTTTGTTGTTGATTCATCCCAACAAAATTTAAGTCCACTTGACTAATTTAAGATATTTGATTTTGAGTTAGCAGTCAAATTATTTTATTATAAAAAATGGGCTCTATCCTAATAAAAATGTCCCCCCCCCTTGGTAGGAGTTGTGAACGTACATCTTTTATGACATGAGTCTATGTTTATGTGGTCAAGCATATTTTGTAGTTGAAATTTTAGACTTATAGAGATGGCAAATGCAAGATTTAAAAAAGAATGGCCATTGACCATGACCATTGCTTTCTAAAATCTCTCCTTGGCTGATTTGCACTAGTGACTGCTGCCCCAGGCTAGATCACATCTTCATTCGGCTGGGCCCCACCCCTCCCACGCCTGCTTACCCGTTGGGAACCAATGTGACAATGCCCAAACACTTAAGCCATTAAGCTCTTTTGGCATGTGAAGGAACTCCATCAATTAACGTGGGAATAATGAAAGTGATGCCAACTTGAATATTTGTAATTTTTACTGGGTACTGTCACATTGGTTCCCAACGAGGAGGAGTTCCCACGCATGTACGGGCAGGAAGACTGGGTAGTGAAGGAGACGGGGAAGAGGCAGGGCCCATCAAAATGAAGACGTGATCTAGCCCAGGGCGTGACTGCTAACCACGACCTTAAGAAATCCCAAATCAACTATTTTTCATGGCCCTTGATCACGTGTGCAAACCCCCGCTTATTAACCCAATTCTATTCAAGAAGCACACAATAACTAAGGTTATTGTGACCGCCCACCACCACTATGCGACACGTGTATTGATGTCTCCTCCTACACCAAAAAATCGTAACCGACATCCAAATGAGAATCTTTGGTCTAACAAAGAACTAAGCACAACAATTAGCATGCAAGCTTCCGAGAAACTTAGTAGGGGGTCAAGATCTTGCAAAGAACGACACCCACTTGGCAATAATATACAGTCAATGTAAGTTAAGGTACTACTCCTCTTGTTGTCCAAGCTCGCCCTTATACTAAGCAAAGTCTCACAAATCGGGATTTGGGCTACCTCAACCTTTACGCAAGTTTGGCTTGTTTCTAGTAGTCGCCCTCCGTTAAGTACGAAACTCCATTTGCAAAAAGCTATTGCAAAAGAGCAACGGTAAACGTTGTGTACTTATACAACATTCCTCTCGTCTATCCCACTCAAAAAGAAGATCATGTTTCGTATAAGTTGTCGGTTAGCCTTTGAAGGACGCGGGGTCTCAATACACGGCCATATTCACAACATATACATGCCTTATGAAGTTGAAAAATTCGTGTTTCATATGTTTATGGGTTTGCATGTTTATTATGTATATATTGTATTATGTCAATGAAAAACTAAGAATACATTTGTAACTCGGCGTCGATGATCAAAATACAATGGATGTGTTTGCATCCAAGGGTACCCAAGTTGCATGTTTGAACCTGAGTGTTTAATAACATCAAAATATTTGACCGATTCTTTACATATGATTATATTCGAGCAAAGGACTATAAATATATCCCAACATTAAATTTATAGTACATGAAACGAAGTTGATTATAAAGTCTAGGAAACTAAGAGGCTTGTGGGGGGTAGAAGTACATCAAGGTGGAGTGCAAAAGGCTAAATTTGTAGAGCAAAGGAGTGCAATGGCCTCTTTAAGGTAATGAATGATATTAAAATGAGGATTGAGTTGGTAGAAAGACTTGAGGCTATCATGGAAATACATCTAAATAAGGCAAACAAACAAAAGGGGGCATTCTAACACAAAATGTGCTTCAGATTCAACTATGTTGTCAATGGCACAATTTGTTAGCTCTACAGATTGGGATAGTTGGCTATAAACTAATTTCAACATCAAGTCTATGATTTAAAGTGTGGCAAGCAACAATGATATACACTTAGAAAATGACAAAGGCTCCTTTCAAGTACGTTTCACATTCGTATTTAAGAAGGTCCTTGATGCTAAGGTAACTAAAGTATGTGGGCCTTACATGGCCAATCTTCATAGTTGGATACCTATATTCGAGTGGTATATGGCAAGGCTTGTACATATTAAAGATACGTGCTACGATGAGATCAGACTATGTCTTTAGAATACGTCAACCACTCTAGGTGTTCACTACATTGATTATCCCATTTAGTGCATGTGGTACTCATTCCAGAAATACTCACTATTTTGCCAAATCTCAAAATTAGGGAGGGTTGAAATTTCAACTAAGTGATACTAAATCCACAAGTACATGCTCATATACCATACATTCAAGAAGATTAGTGCGTGCTCTAAAGTGCATTGAAGCTTGAGGTCGCAACTTTTAGAATCATTATTGATGGTGCAACAACAACAACAATAACAACTTCAAGCATTGGAAAATTGTATGGTAGCATTGTGAAAGAGCCACCGAGCGAATGAACCAAATGAGTGCCAAGTGACGAGACACTCTGGGCTCCCAAAACTATAGATCTTGTAGTGGCACTAATTTCATAGCGTAAAGAAAACTTAGTATGACCTTCACCAATTTCTCATGTGTACCAAAGGAGATAATCAATGCAATTAACACAACTGGGAGTGCTTATGTGATCATGTGAGGGGAAAATAACCTTCACATTTACCTCTTATAACTCTTACATCTCAACCCCGAAATGACAATCTACATGGTTTGCAATCTCTCACCAAGTGAGGAAACTCTTGATTCAATCCAACGGCCTAAATTTGTCAATGCAAATGGATTTGCCCACAATAGGGCCCCATGCCACAATCAAGTTTCTTTCATGTGAAGCGGAAGAAGTTCATGAATGAATAAGCGATACAATATTGTCAAGTCCGTTTGGACACGTCTCTACATAAATTTGATTTCCACCTCAACGTTTAACATGTTCAAACCAATCGCATGATGACATGTCTACTATGACCCCTTTGTAGGGTATGCTCATGTGCAACAATTTACCTTCATAGATAACATCGCTAAGCATTAGGGTTGCTTATCCTTCTTGCTTAATCAAAATCGAAGCGGCCATCTCCCTTTAAGGGAACCGGATCCACCGTATGCACCATGTGTCCCAATATCAACGGCCCACATCAAACCAGAAAGCTCTCCCACGGTTCACTCTAAGACTAATGACCTTTGTTGGTTCACAATATTTCCCTGTATTTGTTGCTTTATTCCCGCTCATAATGTTACTCAAGTTGCTAGTCCATGCTTCCTTTCCTAAAAGGAAATGACTACAATAAGGTAGAAATACCATAACCCGTGAAAATAAGGTGATTCACATTGAAGATATGGTCTTACAATCATGAGATAATTTTCCAAGATAGACGAGAAGGATTCATGAAGAATACAAGTTGTTTCATATTTTTTTACCCTGTACAAAAAATCCTACAATTTTTCAAAGTGGAAAGTTGTCAAACCCTTTACTTGTTCACTAGATTCTCCCTACACCGAACACGGTAATCCGCATTTCCATCCAGAACATCACCTAAACTGGTTAACTCATGAGTAAATTAAACTTGACTCCCATTGGCTACACTAAGTGTACATGCATTGAAGTTGCCGCCTCGCCATGATCAGTTTAGGAAATGGCACTTCACTATTATGACAGCGGTCTAGTGCACGGGTAGAGGGCCCGGGGAAGTCACTGTTGAAAATTTAGATAACTATGAGAGAACAAATATAGGGTGACATTTATTCATGGTTGATAAAAATTAGATATATTTTTGATATACCATAGCCTTGAAGAAATGTGAGGTAGCACATTATATATAATATAGGGTCACTTGTAATACCCAACATTATGTCTATAGTATTTCTAAAATAGCATTATAGTAATTGGTAGGGAATTTTTTAATTTTTAGGTTGAGTTTAGGGTAAGAAAAATTTAAGAACTTTGAAAAATGATCACAAATCCATCTACAAAATGGATGAACTCGTTGGATGAGGGTTATTAAGTGTACTTTTGAGGAACATTTCACTGACGTTTGTATAATGCTCTGGTTGTTCCTCCCACGCAAGACAAGAATTCTATCATCGTGCATTGACCCCTACGCGTTTAAAGAGCTCCGTGGGACCATATTTGGTCGTATTTTTGTCAAACACTAATTTTCACCTAGTTCCTAATTTCAAATGAGATTAGTCCCAATTAAGAAAATATGGGGCTATCATATACTTTCTAGTTCAATCTACCATTCCTCAAAATTGTTAAAATTACGTATTTGACAGCACTTTAAAGCTCAAAACCCTAAAATTCCAATATACACTGTAAAATTATTATTTCTTAATTGAATTTCTTTCTAAGTAAGCTCAAGAAACATGCTACCAACACTTTGTTGTTCACCACTATTATTTACATTTTCCCTAAAGAATGTAGACTATTTTAAGCATTTTTGTAATTACTATGATTTTTATAAAAAATATTACAAGAAAAAATGTTGTAATATTCCACGAAGGAAAATTCAAATAAATATAAATAATGAAGGGTCTGCAATATTATGGAGATTTTAATTTGTAATTACACATAGGGTGGTAAGAAATTGAAGAAAGTAGAATTATTAAAAAATATAGGGTCCACTAAAATGCAGTAAATGAGCTACATAGCCCCCCAAAAAATATGTGTTGTACGCTTATGTGTCCCCAAAGAATACACTAAGTGACTTCCCCGAGGTAGAGGGTGGTTAGCCGGTTTGGGTATTTCTACCTTAGTGTCGAGCTTCAAGTTGCGATGGGATCTCGGGGAACTGATTCTTGACGATGACTTATGGTTTACATGGTGACTTGCACAACTTTATGCATGGACCCGCGCAGTAGGCATGCATGCATGCTAGCCGAATCAAACACTAAACAATGGCTTCTCTCCCTGGTGACAAAATCCCACCTAGTTATCCACCCTTGCATAGTGAACAATACTCATGTTATTGTTCAGTTTACAAGGGTGGCCCAACATGTATGAGGGATAATTCTTGCAAAATTTCTGGCAATAAGGATACAACATCCTGGTGTTGAGTGATGTCATGTTGGTAGGATAAGAAGCAACATTGCTTAGGGTCCACCTGCACCACCTAGTTAAGAGATTTTGCTAACTTCTGGTTTGATAGCTTCTATTCAAACCTTGATTTGAACTAGATGGTGCGGGTGTGAGATTGATTAGCTTTTACATAGGGTTAGCTGCCTCATATGTTGACCAATTCTCGTAATCGGGCGGTGCGGGCATAATGTAACCAATTTGAGTGGTTACTTACTCTAACCAAAGCCTTAACTGGGAAGTGTAGGTGGACTCTTAGCAATGTTCCGTATGTAATAAAATTAATGATTAAAGGCTCCACGATGCCCCACCCAACTATTGACAATGATATATGATTTAGATGAATATTGGTATGTTTATTTAGGATTTATACTTTGTGTAGTAAGATATGTATTGGTTTACTTTTGGATTCGGAGACCATTCATAAGTTGTTTATTTGAATGTTGACATATATCGTTGGGGGTGGTGTATGTTCACTTTGAAGAATCATTTTCACGTCAATAAAGAAATATCATGTTTCAAAGATCTTACTCGATGTGAACTCAAATGAAAGAATTTAGGGGTAAAACCAGCCCAAGAACAGAGGTTGAAACTTGAATGGTTGAGCACTTCGAAGCTCGTCAATCACAAAGGACATAAGCCATCTCCAACTAGAGGTCGCCAATAGAAAAATAAGAATAAGTTGACCGGCGGAACGTCGCAAAAGCGTCCATGAAAACCGGTCAAGACACATAACTTAAGTCACGGCACCATCGCAATAGAAAGTTTGGCCTCACTTGTCCACATATCGGGGACTATATGAGTCAAAGAGGGGAGCCCGGCCCCAGTGGAGTAGAGTAGAGTAGATTGGGGGCCGGTTGCATTAAATGGCTCAACCCCAATCAAACGGGTACGGTGAGCTTGATCAGGCCTCGTACCAAATATTACTGTTGTAGATTGGAACGGTGCCCATAAGTACGGACTAGTGTGCTTTATAACACCGCCTTCTCCTTTGCGATTTGAGGCACCGTACATGGAGGGATATTGGGTCCATAACATGTTCACAACAACTACACTGGTTTTTTTGGGGGAGGGGGATTGTAGGTTCATGTGTAGGTTGGTCACTAAAACGAGCCAAAGTTTGGCAGCCAACTGGAATCGACCACACGTGTGTTGTGATCTTATGGTGTTAGTAATTTGCTCTTCAAGTGGAGTCTGATTGTAAGTTAATCCGAAGCGGTCTTCATCACGAACCAAGGTTTGACCTTGGTTGGACAACCGATCAAGATTAGCCACGTGCGCATGATAGTAGTAGGGTAGAACACTATTGCGAGCAGTCACTCGTTGATGTTGATTTACTATGAACCAACAGAATAATATATCAGGGGTAGGTTTTTGATGCGCCCCCGATAACAGGTGGCTGGGGCGAACCAACCCATATATTGGTACCTTACCGGGGAGGGCGAACGGCTGGGGATTCGTGGCACTCACTTAAAATCATCCATCCTAGATATCGTGGATGAAGTGGCTTCAATAAAAAAAAGCCCCCCTATGGGGTTGAGGGCCGATTCATTCGAATGTGACATCACTAGACATCCGGTAAGGTACCAATGTACGGGTTGGTTCGCCCTGGCCGATTACATGTGCTAGGAAACGAAACCCTTCTTCTGTGGCGAAGGGATTGTGTCACTCAAGTAAGTCAAAGATTTAAAATGTTGAGGAGCCCTTGTAGCTTGGAGATTTCCTTTCTTAACAACTTTGACCACAAGGTTTATTAACATGAGAAAACCCAGATTTATTATCTAATTTAGTGAAGTAGAATTGGGATGAATCAACCATAAACTTATGCGGGGTAGGTCTTCACTAGACCCCCCCCCCTCACACGAGTGGACCGAAGCAGTGTTCAAGATTGAAGCCCTCATATGAGTTTCATTTGGAAGGGCTCTCAAATTTTAGCCCTTCAACTGAAGGGTTGGTTCAAATCCAAGACGTCAATCTAAGAATATAGAAATGAAATGAAAAACTCACATTAAACTTGTGCATGAATTATATGGCACATGTTTCTAGTACAATGCGAAGCATTAAGAATCAACCATCTAACTCCACTTCTTGTAGTGACAATGCCCTACGCTTGTTGGTTCTTGTGGTGGGCAGATTATATTGAGGACTTCAAGTGACGTCTTCGTTTTCAATTTGGGGTTGCGTTTTGAAGGGCTGTTTTGAGAGAGGTATATTTTGAAGGGCCAAATCGCATTTGAAGGGCATTGAAGACTTCAATCTTGAACACTGGCCCGAAGCCTAAGCCCAAGCCCCCTTCAAGTTACGTTAAGGACAGCCAAGGGACTCATAATCATGGTCCGTGGATGATCGCAAAAAGTAGCACACGACCGTGCATGCATGGAATAATCACTTTGGATACTCGGTGTATAAGTTAACATGGAGCGGGAAATTAGCTGCCGATTCCATGCGTCCTACTACCTATCAAAGTGCTCTATCTTTCCAATAGACTATTATGTGCCCCTTTGAAAATCCCACTTGTCACTTTGAGGTCATAGAACAAGCAGCTATCTAGTTGCAAGTGTGCTTTTTGCAACTAGATATCTTGCACACATGGCCGATTTTGGTTGTTTGTCCGATCAAGGTCGACCTTTGGTTCATTTTAGAGGTCATTTTACGTTATATCAACAGTCACTATGCAACTGGACTCCGCTTGAAGGACGAGTTAGGGTGAGGGGCTGATCACACCGGCCAGTTCTGACACCATCCGTCGGCATCTCCGGCTGTAATAGTGTGAAAAGTGGTGGGCCAACATCTAATTCTCAACATAATCCCCAGCAATTTCACGGCCGGAACCGGACGGAAAGTTTGGTGTGATCGGGGCATGAGTTTCCATGTAGGTTGCTCGCTTGCCATATTCTAGTGTGAAGAAGGATAAACCCGTCCAAATGTAGAGGGAATCTAGTGGGGTAGGGTTCGTATGTGCCAACTCCCATCTTCTCAAATCTGGATCCACCTATTAACCTCCGACTCCTTCTGAAGCCGGGTCTACAATCATATGGCGACCGGCACTTGTAGGTTAAAGATTCTTTAGTGAGGCGCATAGAAGTCTAGCAGCCCTTGTCCACCACCCTCCACACTCTAGTGGCCCGCTAAAATGTGGTTGGATGGTGGCTAGTGCTTAACTACATTTCTAGAATCTAGCATGGGAGCGGCCTACATGGAAATTCACCCTTACTAGCACCATACGTGGCCGGGTCTCGTTGGTTGCCGTACTTTAGCCCATTTTAGAGACTACCCCTAGGTCTCTTCCTACCCAAGGGGGTGGAATCTTTATTGAGAATCTAAATGACGTGTGTGGGTGGCTATGAAATAAAAACCCTTGTATATGAGAAATTCTTAAAGAAAAAGAAATGTTTACATACTAGTGGTAGGCTAGAAAATGGACTCATGTGTTTATACTGAGCTTTTCAATCTAATGCATAAATGCCTCCACTACACACACAAAATATAAGTCATGAAATAAATTGGCATTTGTTACATTTCATTATTTTATTGCAATGTTAACTTTGTGTTATTCCATAATCTCACACATTACACTAGTTCTCTATTATCATGCATCCGTGTTAACACTACGTCCCTCCTTAATATCACATGCACTTTGGTTGCCACATGCATGATATTAGCAAGGATAGAGTTTACTAATCGTGTGTTTCATATCCTAGGATAAGTGGGCTAGTCTGGAAAAAATAACCTTTTGAGACTGATCTACCCAATTCAATACACACACATAGGTTATGTCCTAGAGCTCTAAATATGATCATTGAATCTCACTCGTTTATTGGTTGTGCCTTGTGGGAAGCCTGGGGGGTGGATTGTTCATACCATGTATGAACTAATGTGAGTGTAGAAAAGGGTATTAATTGAGGCATTAGGATACATAATATACAGAAGTGAGAGTGTTATTTTTCTTTGGTGTGTACATTTCAAAAGGCTATTAAGAATTTTGAAGAAAAGGTAAATGTACAAAAGAGGTCCTAAGGTTTAGAGATAAAATTGACAAGATATGTGTTGGTTTCATCCAATTTACCTTTTTCATTCAAATGACATGTGTTTTAAGGTCCAATGATTATGAGTTATATCCTATGGATGAAATTATGTACAACGACTTTCTCATTGGAAAGTGATAGTGGCATTCCGATCTCTTTTGAACACGTGTCCTTTTGGTATCCGTTTTGGGAGTCACACCAAACCACATACCACTCAAATATAGGTGCCCTAATAAAGAAAAGAAACCGAATAAGGGTTGTCTACCTTAGGTGGAAATGAAAGTTGTTTGCCAAAAGTAACGAGTACAATCAAGACACCTCGCAAACACTAACCGGAAACTCATTACTTAGACACTTAGGGACTAACTGCTAACACTAAGTGCAATGAGTAAACTATGCATAAACCACAAATGAGTCATGAGTTCCCATTCTCATTATGAAATCCTTTGGGAAAAAGAGAAGGGGAGGGGGGGGTTTGTAATTATGCAACAGGCTACACTATTGTGTTTAATTAGTGTGGGTGGGAAATTCACGTGGGTTGGAAATTAGTGTGGCCCACACTAAATTTCAAGTGTTTGCATCACTTTGGATGTAATTTGTACTGTCATCCATCCGTGTGTGTTAGGGTTCTCCGCAAACAACCTCCATGGGATGTGTTAGGTGCTTCCCGAGGTGCTTCCCGGGATGGAATTATGAAGTTTCATCCAATTGTGGAAACGACAACGCCCACACAAAATTTTCACCTTTGAAATTAGTGTGGGCCACTCTTAATTATAATTTGAAATTAGTGTGTTTTATTGGGAATTAGTGTGGCCCACACTAATTAGACACAATAGTGTAGCACCCCACATGTTATCAAACTCTTGGAGGGCATAAGGGAATCCTTAGCCACATGGGTATTTCGGTTTAAGATTCATCCCACTCAAGTAAAGGGGTCCAGTAGAAATCTATCTCCTATAGGCTTATGGTGGATTCACCTTAACTCAATTGCATGTACTAATTTGAGACTCCAAGGACAAAAAATTTCAGAAAAAGAAGTACACTAAATAGGATATTTAGTGTTTGGTACACTAAATACGAACGCATACACTAAATATCAATAACCCTATGAAAGTAAGTAACATTAAATGTAAACTCAAACACTAAACATCAACTATGGTAATATGTGGAAGTTACATGTTTCAATTTAGTGTTAGTAAGGATATTTAAAAAAAATAACAATGATAAAAGGAGAATTCCAGCATATCTCTAACACTAATTATCAAAAAATTGAAGATTAGTGTTGAGCAGGGTAGGGTGGTAACAACACTAAATATAATTAAACACTAAGCATCCTATTTAGTGTAGTTATAAGAGGATTCCCAATGCTTTCACTTTCACCTTACTTGAGTGACACGAATCCTTGGTTGGGTCTCTCTACATAAGCAAGGGTACATTGTTGGGTAAAGTTTCAATTTGAGAGTATGTAAGGGTATATTCATCAAATATTCATGACATTTCACTAGCATGAATATGTGCATTACTTCATTACCCCCCCCCCCCCATATAGCCCTATATCTTAGGTGCTTTATATCTCCTAAGATATAGGGCTATATCTTAGGTATAAAGATATTTTACCTAGGCATAAGTATACCTATAACTAAGTTGTATTTATATCTTAGGATATAAATATCTTAGGTGTAAGTTACCCCTCCCCCTTCCCTTGTGGGTTATGGGTAAGGGATCGATTGACAGCAATTGAGAACGTGAATCCAAAGAACATAAACTCACTTCCTAAGTCTAAGAATTGAAGGGGAAAACATAATAAATAAGCAAAAAGAGCATCTTATTTATGGATGGTCGTTGTGCCCAAATGTTGTAGAGTTAAGAAGCAATCCTAACATCTTCAAAAAGAGCTCGAGAATCTCTATGATACATAGAGTTTCTTGGTAAATTTTGAGCAAGATTTGAAGGCGATATCATCATTTGAAGCGGCTAGGGACATTTCTTGGACCTCTAATGTTGTAGCAAATCCACCATATTAGTTTTTTGAGTAGCTATCTCATTAGCAGTATGGCCCAAAACATGTACAATAATCAGTGGTGATAAGACCACGTGATCACCCGTCTCTTCCACTAACTAAGATGGTTATAAAATCTACGAATACGGATTAAGAATCTATTATCTTCATGGATTGTGCAACCATCTTGGTTGAAGCAAACCAATGGTAAGATCCATGTAGTATCTCTTCCACTAGATGGTTATAAAGATTACAAACCTCACATTATATTCTACCATTGTTGTAAAATTTAGAACCGTATAGTGGAAGAGTGCATATCCTCCACAAAAAAAGCAACGAGAATCCCAAACCTAAATTCCCACCTCACCCGAACCACCCACATAAAACTCAAAACATACAAAATCCAAAGTAGTACCAACAACCAATGAGTCCCTCAAGTGACTTAATCATGGTAGGGGAGAGCATAATTTCATGCACACCTTTCACACCTAAATATTTTAATTAATCATTTGGAGTTACATATTGCTATGACTTTCTACTAAGAGTTCCAATTTTTTTGCCAACTAAGTTATATTATGTTCCTCGATGTGTGTATTCTTTTTTCTATGTTATCCGGATAAGAGACATGATACTATCGGTAAGAAGTTATAGCAACGCATAACTCCAAATGGCAAACTACATTAGTAGTTGGGGAATAGTTGTGAAAGGTGTAGCTATTGTTGAGGCCTCATATGGTTTGTAAGGGAGAGGGGGATCATTGTTATACGAGCGTACCCTCATGATCCAACATAAAAGCCCCGAAGTAGTATGCAACCCACATGATTTTTTTTATGTTTTATAGTTATTTTGACACATGAATCAACTTTAACGACTTCAAATTAGTGTACTCAAGGTCATTTGAGATGAATCGGCAACAAACCTATAGGGGGTCAAGTTTTTTTTATGTTGGATGGATGAGAGGTACACTCGTATGCAATAATCCCCTCTCTCCGATTCTAACCAGGGCTACCAACGTACTCACATCCTTAACCTTGCCAACCACCTAAATTTGACATACCGTTGGGTTGCTCCCATGCTTCTCCCAAGCACTCTTAAGGTAAGTGTGCCTTAAGTGGACACTTCCAACAATCCAACATATGAACCTTATGGCGGGACCCCTGCATAGACTCCATCTCAAAACATTATTAATTAATGATTTTGTTGGAGTGCTTATGTTGCAACCTAAACCTAAACCTAAACCTAAACCTATAGATGTTGGCTACAAGTCATTACTGCATCTCGTAGCATACCGTTGGATCTCTCTTGCTCTCAGCTAAGTTTCCCTTTTAATAACTTCACTCAAAAATCTATTCTTACTTATTTCTACAGAAATCCATCTAAAAAATGAGCATGATACCCCTAAAATGACTAATTGCGTCAGCACTAATTTTTTTTTGATCTGAATGTCCCCATGTAGCTCATGATGTGAGCAGTCGATTGCCGCCTTTGTAGAAAGAATCGGAGCTATATTGACGGTGCTACAAAGTTTATGTGAGAGCTAGGGGTTGATGGGACCCCAGGGTCCCGCCATATGCACTATAAGAAAACTGCGTTTTTGATGATGAAAACTGCGTTGTTGATGACGTTTTTGGACAACACAGACGATTTTAGGCGACATCCAATAGAACATCCAAATGTCAATAATGACGTCCATTGTAACATCTGGATGTTCTATTGGATGTCGCCTAAAATTTCAAAAACATCATCAAAAAACGCAGTTTTCTTATAGTGATGGTTCATATGTAGGGGTTTGACAATCCAAATGAGGAACAATGGGAGTTGGTCTTGTTATTTTTGGAATGAAAGTGATTGCCTTATGAGTTCTCGAAGTGGTGCTCATAGATTTTCTTAAGCGTGCATTTCATACTTGAATATGTACTTCTACGCTAGAATCCGTCAAAGATCACATAACACTTCATGACTATGTACCTTGTACGCACTCCTTCTTCTTCTCCTTTTTCTTCTTCCTCCCTCCTTCTTGCTTTCATAATAGAGCCCACCCAACAAAAGGGACAATAGCATGTGGACAAAGAAGCTCTTCATCCATCGCTTACCTATATGTCCGTAATTAGTCGTAACTTGTTGTAAGACCATGTGAGATTGTAGTGTAAGGCTTTAAACCCCTAAATGCTTACGATGACATTTTTGTGGCCTAAGGGGTGGGTTCACACTAGAATCCAAGTTAAAGGAAACTCCACAATCAAAAAATCCATTGAAGAGAAATTATTTTGAATTCAATATGTTGTACACTAGAATCCAAGTCCCCGCTCCCTTTGGGCATCATCCAAATGGGCCTCATAAGGAGTTTACACTTATCATCCAAGTTCAAGGTATGAAGAAAAGAAGGAGGTGTCGCTAATGTGTCACCACTTCCGCATTGAAATTGTGTCCGTCTTAGTGAAGAAAATGCCGCTCCTAATTTGAGAAAGCATTCTTCAAGGTCGAGCCAATCTTGACTCCGACTGCGAGTTTTTGTTCAAGGGGGGCTTTTGACCCCCCAAGGTCCTTGGACACGGTCCTCAATGTAAAATTGACCCGGAAATGACGGGTGCCATAAGTAAGATGTTTAATCCCAAAATACCAACAAGAATGTCTCAAATAAAATCAAAAAAATGCACATATGTATATTCTTATTCTTATTTTCTGCATGGGCGGCTTAGCTAGGGACTAAAAAGTCATGCTATTCAAGTTAAAAGTCCATTAAAGAGTCACTCGCTATGAAATTTGATTGATTCGTCCTAATTTAATCTCACTAGACTAATTAAGAATTTTTATGCGATTTTACAATAGAGTATGATTAAGAAAGACATGTCTTAGTTGTAAGGGTTCGTAACATTGCTCAGTAATAAAATAAAATAAAAATAATGCCCGTAGCCAGGTACCGGTGTGAATATGAGCCCGTTAACCCAATGCTGATCATGGGTGTCCATGATGCAACATGCGGTGTTATGCCTCTTGACATTATAACATTACTCAGCATTGTGCGTTCATTAGGTGGGCACTGGGAATATAAACCATGGGATGCAAAACCCTAGCATGGAAGCTCAAATTTAGATTGAGCATCCCATGGTTATATTCCCATGGCCCACATCATTGAGTAATGTTATGTTCCCAGTGTTTTCACCAAAGTTGCATGTTTGGCAAACAAGAACAAGCTCTTAAGATGATGTAATTGAAGTAATTTATGTGTACCCTATCATCCCAAGCGCATTGGTCACGTGCAAAGTGAGCTTGTACACCAAATACGAATTCTAACTTCTTACATGTGGGTCCGAGACGACCTTAAACTACCTGACGATGGTGGAGGGATACCCAAATCTCAAGGAAGAGGTTGGCGGTTCGAATCCCGGCTGTGAAATCTCCTCTCTACCTGACGGAAAACTTGCCAGGTGATCAACTACCTCCTGTGCTTTGGCGTTGGCTTGTCGGCCTTCTGTCTCAAAAAAAAACTTCTTACATGTGAGGCCCAACATTCAAATGTACATAAAATGTTGAGGGGTGGGAGGTGAATGTTCATAACACTTGCCAAGGTTGAGGATGAACTGGGGGAGAGAAAGACAAAATGTTCATTATTAGTGTTAAAGCATATATATATATATATTCTATTTTAAGGATATTAAACCTTAAATTGGTATCATAGACCCTTAATTAATCTACACATTTATGGTACTCAGTGTCACTTACTAGCTATTTGGAGTTATTTAGTGCTAGAACTTTTTACGTAGAATGTATTTATTTTTAATCAAGTATAGTCATTTAGGTTATATAATGTTCATACAGCCTATTTAATATTTGTTGGGGTGAAAATGAAATCTATGGTAAGAAGTCATAGCATTGCGTAATTCCAACTAGTAAGTGATACTATATGCCATAAATGGTGTAGTATGCTTAAAATAAGATGAATTTGCAACCAACTTATAGGGGTCCAGGACTAGACACCCATCATTACTACCAAGGTAAAAGGGAGTGGTAAAACTTGACCTCCATGCTAATTACAGGGTCAAATAATCTAGAAAAGAAAATTACATGCTATACTACAAATGGCATGTGCTTTCACCTTGGGAATTATTGGGGGGGGGGCAACTCAAATACATAAGTATCTAACCCTAGTCAGGTGCATGTTTAGAACACCTATCGAGGGGGAGGGTGAAAATGTTGATTACTACTGTAAAGCTATTGTAAAGGTTATTATTGTTATCTCAGTTTACCCCTAAATAAGGGCCAAACCCCCCCTATTAGTCTACACCACTTATGGTATTTAGTGTCGCATGCGTAATAGTGTCACTTACCCTACTTTGAGGTGTGGGCTAGGTTACACTATATAATGATCAAGAAACTTCACCGTTAGTGTCACCTCATGGCACTTGGCGACCAAGTGCGCTTCCTAATAACTTGGAACGAGCATGTTCAACAATGTTATGAAGCATATGCCTATGTTCCACACTGGTCTACAAGTTGTCTAAAGTGTACCTATACGACACTTGGCATTGGTATGCTCAACAATATCTTCCCCTTGCACACTTCAACGCAAAACTACCATCTCAAGTATCCCAACGTGCTATGCTAATGTCATAACGTAAATTTCACTTTAGAAAGTTACTTATCTGACGAGTAGCATCACGTTGACAACTACTAGACGTGACACTAAACACCCTAAAACAATGTACACAATGAACTCAAATTGGGATGAACAAGGAACCAACATATAGGAGGCCAATCTTTTGCTATTACCGGTGTGTTCGGAAACGAAACTGAAACACTCGGGTGGCTGATTGGAGCATTCACTTCTTTAGGCGGGGCGGGGGGGGGGGGAGGTCCGAGATGACCCTAAACTATTGGGTGATAGTGGAGAGGGACTCATTTCCAAATGGAATGGTTGGCGGTTTGATTCCCGCTGTGAAATCTTCTCTCTACTTGACAGAAAAAAAAACTAGCTAAGTAGGTAGGAAGACAAGAGCCCACCCATCACAAGGTAGGCAGTAAACCCCACCATGCACCAAGCGGATTCTTGAGCAGGGTAAGACGAACAGGCTCAAATTCACGTCAACTTGCCTAACGTTGGTTATTTATTTATTTATTTATTTATATGTCTCTATTTACGGGGGTGATGGAACAAGAAGGGTGTGATGAAGGGGGGCTAGAGAAGGGGGTTGGATTGTAGTGTTTTATTGATTTAATTGAATTAGTTTTCCTGTACTTGGTTGCCGTTGGGTGGGTTGCCGCTGGGGTTGCCGTTGGGGGCTCTGACTACATTTGAGCCTGGCCTGCAAGCCTAGGGCTCAGTTGGGGTACATTTATTGGGAATGATTGGGAGTTCGATTCCGTTCAGTTGCCAGAGGCCTAGGCTCTGAACTCATGAGAGTTTATGTTATTTGCACCGCCCATGAAGGTATGTAGGGAGGTCATTATATAGCCCCTGCCATGTTACTGTTGGCAAGGCCATCAAGGAGTTGTACACTGTTGGTTGTTTTCTAATTAGGGCCACTTCACACACAAGGCTGAAGGCCCCTGACCATGGCAATGTAAGAGCTCTCATTGGTCGAAAAGGTGGAGACCGTCCAAGTTCACTTCACACTAGGAGGTGAAGGCCTAAAGGTCCAAAGAAAAGCTCGTGGATGAAAAGTCTACATGGAGTCCTACATGGCATGTCGTGGATAAGGGTGCATGGTCTACCGGAATTTGCGTCAGGCCCACCTCCAAGTAATTCTCTTAAATTGATAAAGTTTAAGACATATTATATTAAACCAAATCCTCCCCTCTTTTTCCGCCAACAAAATATGCAATGGTCCCGCAACATGGTCCATTCTCACTTCACACTATGCTTGAGGGCCCGTGACTACATAAAATGGCTTTCCCAACACCCATGGTACGGCCTTTGGATGAGAGTCAAGGGTCCTCACCATTACAAGGTCACGGCTCTTGGCTCATGTGTGAAGTGGCCCTTAGTGTGGGTTACCATTTTGGAGTTATGTGTCGCTATGATCGTTTACCGACATTGTCGTTCTTTACCAACTAAGTTACATCATGTTATTTGCACCGCCTATGAAGCTATGGAGGTGGTCATTATATAGGCTCCCCCCCCTGCCCTGCCATGTTACTGTTGGCAAAGCCATCAAGGAGTTGTACTGTACACTGTTGTGGTTTTCTAATTAGTGTGGGTTGCCATTTTGGAGTTATGTGTTGCAATGATCGTTTACCGACATTGTTGTTCTTTACCAACTAAGTTATATCAGGTTCTTCGGTCTGCATACTGACTACACTAACTACACTAAATATGATAGTTAGTGTCATATTATGGTACTTAATGTCACTATGGTAGCTTTTTGGATGATGCGTCCTATGAATAAGTGAGCCAAATACTGTCATGGATGATGGATGAGTTCATCCATTGGCCAAAACCCTTCCTTTTCGTGTCAGCAACTTGTGGTGAAATATTGTCATGGATGATTGAAACTTGGGTGAAAAAATACTTGCTAAGTGACAGTAATTGCAACACTGTAAATCTATAATACACCAAGTTTTTTTTTTACAAGGAATGACACGTGATGTTGGGTTAACATATAGTGTTGGTGACACTATACCGAGGTTTACGATTAGTATTGAGTAAGACAATTGGAATTGGTGACACTAAATATCATATTTGGTGTAAACCCTAAACCCTAAATATGATATTTAGTGTACTTATGTTATCTGGGTAAAAGATGATTACTCTCAGTAAAAATGGTATAGCAATGCGTAACTCCAAATGGTAACCACAGTAATTAGACAAACCAATGTAGTTGTTCATATCTAGGATAGGTACCCTAACTAGGAAATAAGGTAGGTATGTGCTCATGTTACCAATCAATGCTTGACTCCCTTTACAAATGGCCATTGCTTAACCCCTCAAAATCAACGATTATAGTTGAAGATCTAAAGTTTTTTGACAAATCCAACTGTATAGATGTTTGTAGGTTAGAGGTGACTACTCAAAGAGAAAATATTAAATGTTCAAGTCCTATTATGTAGGAGATTATAATAGGAATATCAATAGTGGTCTTGAAGGGCAACCATTTAGACATTCAATTAGGGTTGTTTTTTGATCAAATCTCCACTTAAATCATTTCCAAATGACAAAATGTTACCCTCATTCAAAAGAGGGGCAACATACCTACTCAAATCAACTCACAAATCTTGAAACCAATACTTTGTGATTTTTTTGGGAAGCTTTGCAATTTGAGGTAGCGGGGCCACAATTGCGCACCTTCCACATGGATTTACACCCACCAACACATGTTCAACTAAAAATTCCAACAACATATGTTGTGTTTGAGTTCCATGCAAATCTTCACATCAATTGGGAATCATTTGCACATAGGGATCAACAAAAAAAACATGGGCTAAAATTCTCGACCAATTGGTGCATTTCTTCACCATAGTCTAAACCAACTCTAAGGGGCGCGTTAAATGGGGGCATAGGGACCAATTCACAATTCACGGTTCAAGAACATGGGGGCAAATTGGACCCTCAAACTAGACCCTCCATTGGGACCCTACATTTCAAAATGGTCCTCCAAAACATGAGCGCTACTTTGAGCTTCATCTTTCTTCAAATTGATGCTAAGTAGAGACACTTCACTTTGCCACTTCTTGGTCTTGGACCCCCTATGAAGGCATTTGGTTTAATTTTTACCTCTCTACCAATAGGATTGCTCCAATTTGTTGGACCCTTCCCATTGGACCCCCATCTGAAGCGCCCCTAAAGAGTGGGTTCAACTTTACATAAGGGTCCAAGACCAAAGAAACCCCATAATCAAGTCATCTTATTAGTCAAGAGCCAAAACATTTGTGATCCTAGGAGTTTACACTAAGGCAAGTACACCTAAAACTCATGGATTAAGTGTTGAGGATATTTTCATTTTGTTTAGAATTGTCAAATTCATATATTTTCTTTTCCTCAAGGTGAAGAGGATGCTGACGCACCAAAGAACACATCATTTGGACATGGGTTTAAAGCAACATTTGTAGGCGACCTTGAACCAACACTTATATCATTTGTTCTGATGGTGCACATCTTTACTATCAATATGTACTTGTTGTACAAGATTTACATGTGTTGGGCTTGGGTGTACTTACCTTAGGGTCTAGGTCCAAGGCATGAGAAAATGAAGAAAATGATGTTGATGTGGCATCATTTCCTCACCAAATTTCAAGGGTGGCCACTCAAGAACATGCTCCACCTTGTTTGATAAATCAATCTCTAAGCTTGTGTCTAATGTCTTATCTAGAATTGAGGTCCATGAAGGAATGTTTTGGACTCCACATTTTCTTGGACAAGAACTAGGGTCCAAGACCAAAGAAACTCCAAAATCAAGTGATCTTATTGGTTGAGAGCAAAGTTATCGACCTATGGAGTTTACACTAGGGTCCGGGTTTAAGTTATGAATATTTTGAAAGTGGTGCTGACGTGGCATCACTTTGCCACCAAAACTCGATGGCCCCACTCAAGAAAATGCTCATCCTAATTCGAGAAACTAGTCTTCAAGTTTGGGTCCCCAATCTTAAGTCCAAGATTAAGGTCCAATAAGGCGTGTGTTTAAGACCTCGTGTCTCTTGGCACCGGATCCTAGTATGGACCCACCTTAAGGTATGCGAACATATAGGGGACATTTCCGACCCCACATGTACACTTGTGGGTGTTGGATGAGATTGCAAATTGTCTTGTCCAGCTAGCACTTGTGATTCATGATCATTGTCACTAACGATTTGAAACATTTTTTTGTTAATATTTAAAGTGTTAAAATCATGGTTCAGTTGCAAAAGTTAGAAGAGGTCAAAGTGAAAACTATTCCTTCTCTTTCAATATCCAAATAGGCCCACCCAATTGTGATGCTATATACGCAACTTCTAATGGTGTCCATATTCCAAGCACATAGTCCAATCTCATCGTAACACATGTCATTTTGGTGAGGCCACTTCATCAAGGGAAGTCCGGTTGTCAATTTGGTTTTATGTTGATGCTTCGTCATAGATGTATTGATACAACACATGCTTCACTAAGCCATTCCAATCAATAGAAGTTGGGAGAACACAAATAACGAGCCACTTCACACTTGCATGCTTTACACATTTCTTGTTTAAGGAGAGCAATTTGTTCATAGGTGTTCGTAACTACTTGGGGTATTATTTGCACTAGTGACCAGTTACCATGACCACCGCTTTCCAAATTCTCATTGGCGTAAAATATCTTTTAAACAAGCGCCCAACCCCCTAACACTCCAACAGTAACTACACCAAAAATTGCCAATTAGTGTGGATGACAATATTTTGGAACAAATTTCATTGAATATCGTGGATGGCAATTTGTGTATCAAAATGAGGTGTTCATTTAGAAGTTCAGGACTGCATTCCGATCTCTATGGATGTTCATTGGCTCCTTTTGATAATAATATGGTGTACATGGAAACTAACCCTTAGTGAGTGGATGTTTTGTATGTAAGAGCATACACCAAAAAGACACATGTTATGATGAGATTAAACTATGTGCTCAAAATATGAACTATGTCATAATAGGGAAAGCAATTAGGAGGGCAAATACGAATGGTTAAAGAGATTTAAAAAAAAAAAAAAATCACTTCGATCTCCTATAAATGTCCACATATCAACTCAAAGTCTAAAACTTAAAATGACAATCTTTGTGATGCACAATTGCTGAAACAAATCTTGATGCAAATTGAACATCCAAATATGTTTGTGGCACTGGAAATCAACTTCAACGAGGAAGTGCCCAATACAATACAATAGGGTCGCGTGTTCTCCAACTTCCACCCATTAGATTCACACAATGTTGAAACTTGTGTTGCATTAGCAAATCTATGATGCACCACATGTGGTTTGGTTACGCATATTGTAAACGCACGGTCTGTTGATTCCTTAATTGAAATACAAAAGTCCACCCACAAGTCAAGTATCCATTCCCGTATCGAGTGTGGAGTAGTTGATAAAATCTGAAGACGTAGTCCAATCTCTTTTAAGCATCACGTGTTGTTAGGATGTTTGTTCTTTGATCCCTCACCTAATCACATACCAATCAAACATAAAGTATCCAATTCAAGAGAAGTAGCCAAAAAACACACCCCACCCGCATACCTTGAATGTTTAGAATATTTTCATGCAATAAATGCGGGGTACTCTTGCATCCAATAATTTGCCCGCCCGCCCAACCTTGGCTCCCTTGGTCACCAACTTCCACATTATTGGCCACGGATAAGCAATCGTAGCCTTCGTGTTGTTAGCCTACAATTTTTTTTTTGCGGTTGTTATTGGATGTGTCCCGTTCCATTTCATCCCTCCCGAGATGATGGTTGGTAGCACTGCTCGGGGAGAACCGGTGGTTAGTTGCAGATGAACCGGTGGAGTTTGAGAAATAACCGGTTGAAGTTCAAGACTGCAGGAAAATTACCCAGATGAACCGGTTGATTTTGATATAGTAGAGTGCATCACTGCTCGGGGAGAACCGGCGGTTAGTTGCAGATGAACCGGTGGAGTTTGAGAAATAACCGGTTGAAGTTCAAGACTGCAGGAAAATTACCCAGATGAACCGGTTGATTTTGATATAGTAGAGTGCATCAATGCTCGGGGAGAACCGGCGGTTAGTTGCAGATGAACCGGTAGAGTTTGAGAAATAACCGGTTGAAGTTCAAGACTGCAGGAAAATTACCCAGATGAACCGGTTGATTTTGATATAGTAGAGTGCATCACTGCTCAGAGAACTGGCGGTTAGTTGCAGATGAACTGGGAGAGATTGAGCAATAACCGGTTGATGTTGGAGACTTCTGGAGAATTACCAATCATTCTAGAAGAATCTATAGGAGAATATGCCTCAAATGAATAAAGCCTAAACCGGAAGATGTCAACATGTAACCGGTTGGATTCTAGAATCACTAGGATCTTCACCGACTATGCCCAAAAACTTCCCGGGCAGTGGTTGGTAGAGAATTTAGCTTACATTCGTCCCAAGAAGCTTAAATGAAAATCATAGAGGGGCATTGGGAAAGCTTTCCCGAAACAATCATCTCGCACTCTTACAACATGTGTCAGATCGTTCCGTTGGTTGTACAGGGGGCCTTTCAACGCAGTTGGAAAATCATGATTTGAAAAATGGGCAGTGGAAAAAAAATTCCTCTCCTAGTGCCGCTTTTGCCAGGATCGCCACGGCTGTACAAAGAAATTTTGGAAATCATTCTGTCTGGCTGGCTGTCGGTGAAGGAAGGTTCTGATGGTGTACATATTAGGGCCACTTCTCACACACGAGGCTGAGAGCCCGTGACCATTGCACTTCAAGCACTCTCGTTGGTGAAAAAAGGCGGAGCCGGTCCAAGTTCGCTTCACACTACGCTTGAGGGACCAACGGAGTATGTGAATGCAAGATGGATGTAAAGTCCACATGGATTCCTACATGGCATCGAATGGATCATGTTTCATGGTCACTTGGATTATTTTCCAAAACCATCTCTTGGATGTAGGCCTAACACGAAACCGGAAGACCATGGCACTCCGAATGCTCACAACCGTTGATTTATTCTATTTTATCATGCGTGAGGACCTGCATGAATAGAAATCCATTGAAATAGCATTTGGTTGAGGGTCTGGTCATGTGTGACTTCACACTAAACTTGAGGGTCCGTGACCGCACTACATGATTTTGGAGGTGTGTTGGACAACCTTAGGAAACTTTCTTTTGGGCTCTCTCAATTTCATGGTCATGGCTCTTGGCTTGTGTGTGAAGTGGCCCTTAGTGTTGAACAAGTACCGTAACACCATAGCAGGTTCACCACCTGGCGAACGAATATTTAATTTTTTTGAAAAAATAAGGTTCGCCTCTCAAAAACTGAATTTCTCAATTTTCGTTTTTTAGCAAAAAAATAAGTAAAAATGACCCTAAATAGCTTAGAATTTATTCTATTTTCGTTTTTTTGTCTTCAGAATTTTCTAATTTTTACGTTTTTTATTTTTAGAATTATTTTAGGACGAACCTGCTATGGTACTACGGTATATAATGTAGATGGTTCCTTAAATGATTACTTTTTTCTGACTAGCCCACTTCTCCTAGGATATGAAACCCTCGAGTAGTACAAGATGGTTCGCAATCCAAATCGAGGTTGTAGCCACTTTCCTCATAAGGTATGTGGGTGTTATGTGGTGCGGTTTCCATGTTCTCCAACTTATATTGTTTATTTATGTAACAAAACCTCATGTTGCATAAGCAAATCTATGATGAAACATCTACAAAAATCGGAATAACAATTTGATATCCGCTAGTTTAGTTATGATCATCCGCATGTTTGTTGATTTCTTAATTGGAGACATAGGTCCTCTCAATTGTCTTCAATATTGACTATAGAATAATTATTAATACTCGAAGACATAGTCCAATCTCTTTTAATCATTTGTCTTTATGATGTTTGCTCTTTGATCTTCATTGAACCGCATGCAATCGAATCTAGGGGTCTGATTAGCAAAACAAGCCACTTTACCCCTAAAGGACCATGTGTAGAGCAAAGTAGAATCTACCAACAATTTTCACGTCTTCATGTGTTACTTTAGTTTTTTCTTAAACCATCCTTATAAATTGGATATAGTAGTATTGAGGGCATTGATATTTTATTCTTAGATCATTTGAGATTGTTTTGACTGTCGAGATTAGGCCGTGAAATCCCAATGATGGAATGTCCAAGAGGTGTCCAAGTCTAGTTTTTGGTTGGTGTTGCCTTCTTCATGGTTATTTTATTATTTTTGAGGTGAATTTTTTCCTTCTAGACCTCTGCATGTGAGTTTAGCCCATCTACAAAAAGAAAAATCTACTTTTAGAGTTCTATTTACTATGGTTCCCTAGGCTTGCTTAGGACACATGTCAAATATGGAATGTTTTGACAAATTTATTCCATAAAAAAAAGTTTCCCAAGTACTCAAATATGAGCGGTAGATGAGAACTTACAAAAAGCCAAATATGTCCTTATGGTCCTTTAGGGGTTAAGATCTATCTACATTGGTTTTCAAAGCTCGTATGAATGTCTTCTTCAATATCAATCACTGCATCATGGGAACTATGATCAATATAAGGTTAACAAACTCACATTCACATTGGTGGCAACATTGGCATTGCAATTTCCTTTCTTGTCTTTCTTCATTATCAAAGTGAAGATTCTCATGCTCATTAAGTGGCCATGCACGTCCCACCCCTAATTATGTTGGCTACTGAACCTAGAATGGTTATTATGTTTTGAGCATGTAATTATGGTCTCTTTTAGACACATGTATTTTTGGTATCCATTCTTGAGGCTAAACCACACCACATAGCACTCAAATATAGGTGTCCAATTAAGATAAGTAACCAAATTAGGTAGGTGTACCTTACATGTGACTGCATGGTACCAGTAATCAACCTCAACAATGGTATCAAAGAACCTACCCCCCATGGGCAATCAAAATTGTAATACCGATCAAACATTCATATTTGGTGGGTGTGTCAAGGTGAGAGAAGATTTGTATATGCGAGGTGTTATTTGGGTCAATGCCATTTTGAACCATATCGTTACTACGACAAGTTTACCTAGGTATGAAGGTTCTTGCATGGCATATAGACATGCATGTCACCCCAGGTCACTAAAGTGTCTATTTGTGGAGGTCACCTTCAACCTTCCAGCCTTAGACGGTGTAACCCGCTGCTGAACCGGTTTACATGGAAGTTATTCTCACCTAAATTAGACTCCTTTTAGGTTTCCAAAATCTTTGGTGAAGGTGTTTGAACTCATAAAATTTTATAACCCTTAAAAGCTCCTTTTGGAATCCTTGGAGGATTTAGATGTTCTAAGTTTCCAAGTTTATGTTCCTCTGAATCTATCGTAAAGGTAAGGTGATCCTAAACCTTTAAATAGATTTGGAGACACGGTACTTTCCTTGATCAAGAGTTTTGTGTTCAAGTTCCCTTTTGTGACTCCCTAGGAGTAAAGTGACCAAGTTGTCAAGTTTAAGTTCCCTTAAACCTTAATGTCAAGGTTTAGTGTTTAGGGAAAGACATTTCTTATACATACAATATCTTTCATGGTTTGAACGATCTTTTCAAGATTCTTTATTCCATTCAAGAACATGTATTTATGGAAGGGTTACAACTCTTTGAAGTCAAACCATACTCCCTCGCTAAAGTTTCTACTTTAAGATTTCATTCTACTTTCAAGTTCCAAGAATCCACATGATGTTCTTGTGAAAAGCTTTCATCAATTGTTTGTTCCAAGTTCAAGTAGATATTCCTAAATCTCATGATTCAGTGTTTCTTAAAATCTCCGAAATAGAATTTTAATGAGTGAAATCCTAAACTTTAGCCGATTTGAGAGTTTGACGAGGATCCCTCTTGTTGGCCGCATTCCGATGCTCGAGTTGAAAAGACGTCGGGTGTGGCAATCTCCACGTCACGTCCAATTCCTTCTTGTGATTTCGACCTTGCCACCTTAGTTTGTTTTACCTCAAATCATACTCGAGTGGCTTTAGATAGTTGATTTGGTTTTGTTTCATCCTTGATTCTTTTTGTGTAATGCCAATTTAGATTCTCACGCTTTCAAGTTTGTTTAATCAATCTCCGAATTAATGTCTCCAAAAAGTTCCTCCTTTTTATTTTGTTTTCCAAAATTGTAATACACTCCGGATCCTTGATCCTCTTCGTGTTTTAAAGAACTCTAAGGTTTTCCTAATCTCCACTGCTTGAATTAATTCGAGAATTCCGTAATCTTTAAAGTTCGGGGATATCGTTTCAATCCCTTTAGATTTGCAAGTGCGAGGATTACAATCCTTTCGTCTTCAAAATGCGAGGATAGTTTATATCCTTTAATCTCCGGTAAACGAGGATAGGTTATATCCTTTAGTCTTCGGATGCGAGGATAGGTTATATCCTTTAGTCTTCGGATGCGAGGATAGGTTATATCCTTTAGTCTTCGAATGCGAGGATAGGTTATATCCTTTAGTCTTCAAGCGTCGTCCTCCACCTCGGATGGTTCGTGTTTATAATGAGGTGCTTTAGGGGCCATATGTGGCCCCTTTATATAGGCTTGGGAATTAAAGGATTTAAAGATGTGGCGGTTAAGCCTGTAAATGTCTGTATTTACTAATTATAGCCCTGAATGTCCGCACAGTCTAAATACAGCCTGGTCAGATCTATTAATAGACTGGCACGTGCTTAATTTAGCTCTACTCGTGAGGTACATATGGGTATGTACCAACCGCCAAGATGTGCCATCGGTAGTTGTCATCCCCTTTCTCTCATTCATCCAGAATAGGCTCATTATTCATTGCCGGTAGTTAAGTCCATCCAAAATTCGTCATCCTTGTGTCCTTCCATCTATCATCTAAGGGTTCATCCTCTCCCGACCCTTTACTATCCTACTTACTATCCTACTAATTAGTATAATGCCCTCGGCCACCTCACCCATTAGTAGCCTTTCCTTCTACTAATAGTCTTTCCTCTCACTAGTAGCCTATCTCTCTTACTAAGGGCTCTTAGCCTAGCTGGCGGCCCATGTATAACTTTGCTGCTCCCCTCTCCAAGCTTCAAAGCCGAGCTGGCTCCTCCTGCCACGTGGCGCATTCCGACCGGCTCCTCTCCTCGCTCGGCTCCCAGTCACCTTCTTGAATCCGCGGGCCTCCAGTCTCGTCGCTCCGAGTTTGCTCTCTGTCTCCTCCGAACGGCTCCCTCGCTGCTTAATGTAGGAGGTCTCTACATTTTATCCTCCCTCCTCCCAAAAGAGCATGTCCCTATGCTCGTGCTGGAGAGTAGTGATCCGGCTGCAGGATAGTCCGCGGACTTGGAGTACCGAAACGCCGGGTGGAGAGGGTGACCTCTTTTTCTCGGATTACCCGTGACACATAGTCCTTCAATTGTTGAAGCGTGTATGGACCGGGTACCTTGTGTGGATGTCGTTCCTGCAACCATGTGTAGTGTTGAATTGCCTCGTGACAGATGGTTGTGTCTTCTGTGGTGAGATTTTTGAGGGCTTGAGCGAATGTGATGGGTTGTTGCTTGACGAAGTCCTTGATCTGGCGGAAAACCATGCCTGGGTATGACTTGAGGGTGGGTAACTTGTGCATCGGAGGTTGGCTGAAGTAGGTTGAGTGGTGGTGACTGATGAAACTGAGTGTGCGTAGCACAAACCTGCCCACATAGAAAGGCGGCGATCCTGTGACCAGCTCCATAATCCCTGAAGGCATTTTGATCTCTCCTGTCACCCACATGAATGCCAATGTGTCTCGGGCTGTGGCATCAGCCATGTCCCAGATCCGTTCGAACTGGGTTTTGGAGAGGGAGGTACCTGATTTGAGAAGGGGTACCCTGCTGGTTAATAAGTTCAACCCTTTAAGAGCATGGTAACATTGCATAATGGTGGTGAAGGGGGAAATATTCGCCGTTAGCTGTTGGTAAACAACAGTTTTTGGCAATATGCTTGCTCTGGAGATGTTTGTTGAATCCCAGGTTTCCTCTTCAGCTTGGTGAGGGCTCTCCATTACCCTCTCTATGGTGACTTGGAGATCGTCTCGCTCTCGTTTGATGTACGCGAGTTCCCTCTGTAGCTCTTGGATAGTCAGCCCTTGGAGTTCAGGGAGGTGTGATGCTTCTTCCACCAGTGAGTACAGGCCCGAAGTATTAGCCTGTGCATTACTGTCACTCTCGTATGGCGTCCTGTTACCCGATCTGGGCGTATCCGGGCTAGGATAATGTGATGTCATACGATACTGGTTAAGCTCTTCCATAGTGGTGGCTAAGATGGTAGTCTGCTCCTGATGCTGGATCTGCAAGGTTGAGAACTGGTGTTGCGTGGACTCTAATTCAGCTTCGGTTGTTTCCAGCTGTTGGGTTCGCTGGCTGAGGTCCTCCTTCATTTGATCAAAATTCGCTTGTTGTGTGCGTTTGGCCACAGTGAGAGTGGCCAGTGTTTCTTCTGCAATGGTTAACTGGTTCTGAAGCTCGAAAGAGACTTCAATCTGCTCATCATAGTTTTCATTTAGGGTTGCTAATTCTTTCTTGAGTTTTCCGATTTCTATATGGAGCAACCCCTTTTCGACCTCCTGCTCCTTCGTTGTGAGAGGTTCTTTCAACCTTAGGCTCTGGTTGTAATGGTTAGTTGCTTCAGTTTGCAACTCGTGGAATTCGGCGTCCATCCTCTTGACGAATTCCGGCCCTGCTTTGCTGGTCAATGTGGTAAGCAATTGCTCCAACCTGCGATGAGCAAAACAAATCTGATTCACCATTGTCGAAGTGTCATCAGGTACTTGCCACTTCTCCGCAGCTTGTATTACTCGTCGTTTGGAGGGTTCCCCTGTTGTCTCCGCATCCCGAACTGCCTGGGCCTGATTCTTGGAAGGGTGGGGGTAGCGACTGGTGACCCGAATGACTGCATCCAATTTTCCTTTCCCTGTGGGATCACCCAATTTCCGTTTCCTGGGCGGGGGTTCTCTTTCAGTCATGGACAACCCTGCTGGGGTACCATACCCCGCTACCCTTCTTTCCTGGTTATCCAAGAGATTGGCCTCATCGATGATTATGGTCAGATGAGGTCCAATAGCTGTTTTCATTACTTTGGCCTTCTCCTCCTCCTGGTGTTGATGCAGGGTGAGCACTTCAGCCTTGAATTCATCAAAGAATTCTAAGGGCCAGTCCACCTTTTCTCCATTTAGTGCGGCCAATACTAAGTTGGCAAAATGGATGCTAATGCTGTATTGCCCCGAAGTATTAAGGCAGAAAAATGAGCTAAGGAGCCTCAAAGGTCTTTTTGAGCCTGCTACCTGACAATCTCCTACTTTCACACTTTTCTGACCTTCTTGGATGGTGGTGAGGGAAGGAAATAAGTCCTGTAACTGCAATTTTCCCCTTTCACCTGCCCTTTTGGGTGTTAAGTGAAAAACTTTGAAAAACAACTCTCTCCAA